>JAWUZG010000036.1:7130833-9665000 GCA_036785705.1 Acanthornis magna
ATTTCACAATCAGTACACAAAACTGCTTGTCTTGGATTTCACAGTACACTCTCTACATCCTCAGTCCACACAGCTCTGGTGATTTGTTGTTGAGTCATACTTCAAACTAGAGGGCTGTTGACTTCATCAGTTACAAAACGGATGACTCAAAAAAAATCTTGGTTTGATAATTGCCACTGACCAAGAAACAAGGCATGTCCCTCTAGAATTTGAAGACATAATAGCATCATGTGAGAGCATAACTTTGCCAACTATAGTTGCTAGCATCATCATCAAGCTGCATAGTCTTTGGTATGCTGGGGAGCTAAGCTCCTAGCCAGTGTTGCCTGCTATGGATTCTCTCTAATAATCATATCTTCTGACCGGACTGTTTCTAACTGAACCTACTAAACCCGTGCTTTAATTGGACCTGAAAGCTGAATTAATAATAACCATCAAAACATAAGGAGTAAGTGCCTGACCAGTCTAGTGGCCTTCTGTGGTGGAATGACTCCATCAGTGGACAAGGGAAGGGCTGGAGATGTCATTTGTCTGGATTTCTGTACAGCCTTTGAGATAGTCCCCCACAACATTCTTCTCTGTGAATTGGAAACAGATGGATTCAATTCCATATTGAGAGATGGAGAAGACAGTGGTTGGATGGTCACATCCAGAGGTTAATGATCAGTGGCTCAGAATCCTAGTGGACATTAGTGACAAGGGATGTTCCCTCAGGAGTCCGTATTGTGACCAGTGTTATTAAATGACATTTAATGTCACTAATGACATAGACAAAGGAATCAAGTGCACTCTTGGAAAATGAGCAGATAACACCAAGCTGAGTGGTGCTGTTGACACACCTGAAAGATGGGATGCCATCCAGAGGAACCTGGACAAGCTCGAGAAGTGGGTCCATGAGATTCTCATGAGGTTTAACAAGACCAAGTGCTGGTGCTGTCCCCAGGTAGGGACAACCCCCGGTATCAGCACAGGCTGGGCATGGACAGATCAGAGCAGCCCTGCCCAGAAGGACTTGGGGGTGCTGTGGGTGAGAGGCTGGACATGCCCTGGCCATGGCACTCCCAGCCCAGAGAGCCAAACGTGTCCTGGGCTGCATGCAGAGCCCCATGGGCAGCAGGGGAGGGAGGGGATTCTGCCCCTCTGCTCCGCTCTGCTGAGACCCACCTGGAGCACTGCATCAGCTCTGGGGTCCCTGCACACGGAAGACATGGATGTCTCAGAGAGAGTGCGGGGAAGCCACTAAGATGACCAGAGGGATTGGAGCACCTCTCCTGTGAGGAAAGGGTGAGAGAATTGGGATTGTTGAGCCTGGAAAAGAGGCAGCTTAGAGGTGACCTCACTGCAGCCATCCCATACCTGAAGGGAGCCTACAAGAAGATGCAGAGGAGCTTTTTACCAGAGCATGGGGTGACTGGATAAGGAGGAACAGATTCAAAGAGAGGAGTTTTAGGTTAGATATTAGGAGAAAGTTCTTTGTTGTGAGGGTAGCGCGGCATTGGCACAGCTTGCCCAGAGGAGTTGTGAATGGAAGTGTTTAAAGCCAGGCTGGATGGAGTTCTGGGCAACCTGGTCTAGTGAGAAGTGTCCCTGTGCACAGCTGGGACCTTCAAGATCATCTCATCCCCATGTACAGGGATACTTCACTCTAAACTAGGTTGCTCAAAATCTTATCCAACCTGGCTTTGAACACTCCCAAGGTTGGTAATCCACAACTTCCCTGGGCAACCTGTTCCAGTGTCTCACCACCCCCACAGCAAAGAACTCCTTCCTGATATCTAAGTAGAATTTCCCCTTTCAGTGTGTACCCATTTCTCCCCATCCTATCACTACAGTTCCTGGTGAAGAGTCCCTCTCCAGGTTCCCTGCAGTTACCTTCAGATACTGGAAAATCTGGAGACTGTGAGGTCTCCACACTTCTCCAGGCTGAACAGCCCCAACTTTCTCAGCCTGTTGTTATAGGGGAGGTACTTCAGTCTTATTAACTTCATGGCCTCCTCTGGACTTGCTTCAACATACACCTGTTATGAAAATCACATTTTTTCATCACTTAGTTTTGACCATTCTTGTAAATGACACGTAGAAGTTTCTGGTAGAGTACCTCTTTAGTTGATTTCACATGATCATTTCAGTAGGGACTAGACCTTCACTCTCCTCCTAGTGATACTTCCAGTGAAAACACAAAGGCTCTATTTCCAAAGATTAGAAATATGCAGTCTAGGAGACTTTAAATATTAAGACAAGTACTGTCAGCATAAAACTGTGCATCTTCAGAAAGAAATGGATCGAGATTAGGTATTTTCACACTCAGCATGCAACAGAAAAAGGGTACCTGAGCTTAACCTGCCTGCAAAAGTATGGCTTCAACTGCTATCATTCACCTTGATTGTCACACATATCCAAAATAAACAGATAAACCATTTCTATCTGTCTCCTTGAAATACAGGAAGAAGTAGTTTTCTTTTTCAGAGGATAGCTGAGCAAGCTACCATTAAAAATGTCCACATTGAATGTTTGTGCTCTGTGTTAGAGAAACAAAACGGTGGGGACAGCTGCAGAAGACAAAGAACTCTTACCTTCTGGTTTCCCCCCGAAGTGAGGCAACTGTCTCTGCATTACATAGTATGGCTGTAAGTTGCAGGATAACAAGCATGAGTCTCATTTTGTAGGTGAATAGATGAGAATTGTCATGACTGAATTTGTAATTTATTTATTTGTTCCTTTTGTTATTTATTACCAAGAGAACAAACAAAAAGCAGTGTTTACTGAAGAATGCCAGTAACTGGTCAAAACTGTCTTACTGTACGTGCTCTAAAGTCCACTTTTCAGAAAATTCCAGATTTTTCCTGAATGGGAAAATACTGTGAAGCACTTGCAAGGTTAAAAAGAAACCAATTTTGTTTAACAATACCTTTTGAATATAGGAAAGACATTGTGTATTGAATTAAGAGAACCATTAACTGCCTAGTAAAAAAGCTGTCATGACAGTGACTCATGTAAAGAACAAATAGTTCCTAAAGCAGAGCTGTTTACAAGAGCAAGTTCAGTGTATAACAGCTTTGGAATCTGCATTTGGAGTACTGGAAGACTGAAGTCCCAAGATTCTTTTTTTAATCCTCCCCCAGCCAATATAAAAGAGCAACACACTATTTTTTGTGGGTTTGAATGAGAGTAAAACTCTTCTAGCTTCCACTTTGTCACAAAAACCCAAACCACAAGCTAGCTCTTTAGAAGGGCATTCATTTTCAGTAGTTTGCTGTAATCCAGATTTAAGGCATCACGTGTTAGATACAGTCACAAGACAGAAATCACTCATAAACAACCTGCTGTTTAGCTGTTAAGAATTACATATCTGAATGCAATCTTAAGATAATCATCCAGGGTAAAGGTATTCCAAATTACCATGGGTAATTGAAGAAAAACAGTAAAAGTACTTTTAATTTTTTCTGTTCTTTGCTTTTTTTGTGGCAGGGTGAGGAAAGTGTGTAAAATAAGGCAGAAAATTTTTTTGCACTATTCAAGCTCTGATTTGGGATTATTTAATTTAAAGGAACTTTCATCTGCTTCAGCTTCAGTCCAGCTTGATGAGTCCAGTTACACTAAACTAGTTTATTCAGCAAGAATGCAAGACATAGACACTTCTAATATTGTATGTTTCATCATGTCTTCAATCACAGGTCAAGGTTTTTAAGAGAGAGACAAAGTGAAGAGCTATTTAAAGTAAGCTAGCAGACCAGCAAGCATCTTTGGCCAGCATGTAGGAGGCCCTGCCAGCAGTCATTTAAATCCTTAACTCAAATGCTGGTAAACATATTCCTTCATATGGGCATTAAGACAGTTAATTGTCCTTTTAGTTTAATATTAAATTAGATGTTGCCATGCAGTCAAGAAGATAAAAAGAAATTTGTGACTCTGTGTAAAACCCCTGAAAGACCTATAGTTAAAGCCAGATAATAAATCCCTTGTAAAGAGCTCCTCAATCCCTTAACCATCAAAAAATGTTAGAAATAAGCAGAATAGTCTAAAACAGCAGCTTACTAATATTTTTTTAATTCTATCTCTGTTAAAGGAGTTATATAATTTATTCTGAATATGAGAACACATTCTAATTGAGATTTCCCAGCTGCAGTTTAACTTTCCTGCAAAGCTGGAATACACAGGCAGAATTATTGAAACTTCCAAGTGCAATGCAATTTAAGTACCCAGCTTTCATGGTCCTGCAGAAAGAAGCAAGAAAGCATCTTTAGTAGCAGCAAGCCCAGGCTGAGGAGCCAAAGGGACAAAGTTGTAGTGACATCTTTTATTAAATCAGTTGGAGATTTTTTTTTTAATAGGGTTGCCATTTGACAGCTACAGAACCTGTGAGGAATGATTCTTAGCTGGCTTTGAACTTCTAGTGTAAACTAGACCACAAGACTGAATTACGGAGGAGAAAAACAACAGCCACACTGATGTTCATTTGGTATGAAGAGTTGCTTCTTTTTAATGTTATTAAGTAACAGATACTACAGTTTTATATAACAGTGTAACATCAATAAGTTTCTACATTTCCAGTTTGAGACCAGTACTTAAATTTGTGATTTTCTAATTTTTTTTTTTTTTTTTTTTTTTTTTTGCATTACAGAAAGTGCAAGAGAAGTTTGTATACAAGACTAATTGCATGACTGGCTGGGTATTAAGGCTGTATTCAAGTTGACTTTCTTTGCTCTCCAGTTAGCAATGGCTTAGGCATTTGATTTAACAGTAACATTTCAAGTTTATACTTAACATTAACAGAAAAACTTCTGACACATCAGTCATCACCACTGGCCAAGAATGTAGCTGTTACAGGCAGTTGTAACTGGTTCAAAAATCCATTAGTAAAGAGTTTCTTGAGAAAAGGCATGTTTTTCAAGAGAAAGAGTACTACCTCACATTAATGGCCCAGGGGTGGTGCATCTGTTCACAAGGTGCCTAAGCATGGAGTGAAGCCATTATGGTTCTTTTGTTTTCTAACATGCTGGAAACATACCCCACTACAGCACATGACAACTTGAACTGAGCACATCAGGGATTCACTGAGATATAAACAAGAACCCTATCTGCTTGTTCCATTTGTCTGCCAAGCCACCTTAGCAGAGAAGTAATCCTAGTAGATTTTCCCTCCCTGAAAAATGCCATATTAGCACCAAGACAACAGTTAGTGTCCACAACTACCTAAATGCTCTGCAAGAAGTTTTTCAGCTTACAGTGTAGGCCTCTAGTACTCAGGGCTTCAGCAGCTCTGTTACAGACCCCGCAGTCCCTTAATGACACATTTATGGCAGAATGATACTATTACTTTTAGTTAAATAGGCTAATATTAGATTCTTTTGCTTTACACAGAGTTACATTTTTGTGGCTAAGAGACCAAGTCATATGTCCAGTCACCAATTAGAACTGAATAGCATCCACGTAACTTCACAACTGGCTGCTGCTGTCATAACAGGCAGCTGACCTAGTTGTTTAAGGTGTGGAGTTTTAACTACTAATTCAACACCCTTACACTAAGACAATACCTCTTCCCTAGGTACATTAAGTTCCTCTTTTTGGGACAGTAAGTGCTATGTAAAGGAAAATGGCGTAAGACATCTGACTCAGTGCTGCTAGCCTCTCTGGAGAGGAGTGCAAAGAACTAAAGTAAAGGTAACATCCACCAATTTAAATTTGGGTTTCCAGCGTGAGTCAATATCCCCATTTGCTTTGCCCTGAATTATCATCTTCACAGCATGTTCTTTGAGGGTTCATGCTTCAATCTACCTGGATACGTTTTACATTGCAGACATCATGAAACAGCAGCAAGAATAGTAGACAGCAAAATGAAATACGTAGAAAAATCATGTTGAGAAGAGGTCCAGTTTTTCCATTTGTCCTTTTCTGGTTACACCTAATATGATGGAAAGAACTTAGTATTAGGATGGTGATAAGCTTTATTATTATAGCTTTATTATTATAGCTTTATTATTATAGCTTTATTTAAGCAGAGACACTGAGAACAGAACTCAGTTTATATACTTGCTTAAAAACTCCCGGTTTATAAGCATGAATTCCAGCACTTGTCTTCTGTCAGAAGCTAGACAGTATTTCAGGGGAAGACTTAGAGGTATGGCAGAAGAAGATTTCCTGGATCAACAGATCATGCTCTTCAGTCAATGGTATGAGAGTTTAAATTACAGTAGTTTCTAGTGATAAAAGCTCTTATAACAGCTTTTGATGAAAAGTCAGAGCAAGCATCTAATAGCCTTATTGTAGTTTTGCTTCAATTTATCCAGAGTCCAAAACTGCAGTTGTTGAGGTGATTAAACTTTAGAAAGCTGTCTGCTGTACACAGGGCATTCTATGCTAATACTCTCCCAGAGATATCTGAGGGTATTGTAGTTAGCCCCTCTGAGTTCTATAACACATATTTAGTCATTAATTTTCCTCAAGAAAAGGAAATCCAGATCTATTGTGAGCTTGAGACCTAAGCCTGTGGAAGAATAAAGTCTTTATTTCTAAAAAAGTGAAGCTGGCTAGGCTTAGGCAGAATACAGCTATGTACGAGTCTGATAGAAGTACTCTAGCAGAAGTGTTCTTTATACACTCTTTGGCATACTTCAGAGAGCACTGCCATTAAGCTACCACAGCTTTTAGCTGTCTCTTTACCAAACATTTCCTCTGTGAAATTCAGAGAATGATGTAGGTTGGTTTATTAGCAGAAGACTTACCTGATCTATGCAAATGGGTTGCCAAAATCATCACCAAAAGGATCAGAAGGTGGTTTCTGAGATTCCTTCTAAGGAGAGAGAGAGAGAGAGATAAGCTGTTAGTGGATTTCCAGTTTTCATCAGATTTACTCTGCATGGCTCCATCAGCTAGCTCCTGTTCCAAATGCCTGGAAAGAATACTTCAGAGCTCCAGCTAAATATGCATTTACTGTACTGCTTCAACAAAAGAAGGGGGCTTTAAGCTGTGCTAGCCGTTAAGCTAGTCAGGGGCAAGGTATCATTCAGAAAACCATGTATGCTACTGAAAACTCATTTGGAGCCCATGGAGTCATGATGAGATATATTTTAGTCAAATGCTAGAAGTTTTAAGTCAGCATCCTGGAACTGTTTTAGAATTTCCACCGAGGGCTTCAAGTGCTGCATCCCAAATGGAGTGATCAGGTGATGCCACTTCATCCCCCACAGGGCACTGACCATGGAACCTCCCACTTCCTCCGCTAGAGATCTTCGCAATCCATACTGCTCAGTCTTCTCTAAAGGGGGGGTAAATATAATCAAAGTGGAATATTTCTGTAGCCACATTATTTGATACTCTTTTGTAGAAGGTTCCAATACTAAAGAACTTTCTGCTAGTGTTTGCATCTTGGGAAACTGGTCGTGAAGCCAAGAAAATGGAATTATACCTTGTTAGCCTTCTCACAACAAATTCCCTCTGTTCGATTACCTATTAGCCTCAAAGATACAAATCTTTTCGTTGTATGGCCTATAAAGCCAGAACTAAGCTAGTGCTCAAATATAGGCACCACAGTTATTAAGGAGAAAAAAAGGTTTTTGATGGATTTTTGTGGCGGTGATGTAGTTAGGGGGTTTTGGTGGGTTCTTTTTTTTTTTTTTTTTCTTCTTTTGTTGTTGTGGTGCTTTTGTTTTTTTTTTTTTTTTAATACTTACGGGTGAGGCACTGAAAGGGTCTGTTTTATTTTTACTTTCAAACAGGTCATCAGATGGCAGCGCACTTTGTCGAGGAACAGGCTTCGGTGGTTCTAAAAAGGAGACACATACTGATATAATCCCTTAACAGCTTTAACAACAACTCAGTGCTGCCTGCCTAGCAACCCTTCAGCTCATCTGATTAGGAACACAAAAAACTGACATGGAGGTTGCTTTGAGTCACCTCACAATTTTAAATCCTGCTTGTCCCTCACTGACCTTAAGCTAGATAGAAATTCTAATGCTGTACAGATTTAAGTTTACCTCATTCAAGTCAAGTAGTTTAGGCACTAGGTGTCAGTGTTTAGCCACTAGCGCTGATCAAATCTTCAATTTATTAGTCAAGACAGCTCTTCAACTCTCCATTTCAGTAACCATTAATTCAAATTTTTAGTAAAAATGTTACCAGTCATTTTGGAAGGCAGCTTGTTAGCTTCCGTTTCATCATGATCTGTACTATATCTTTAGAAGTGCCTACTTTACTACTAAAGTAACCACTGAAAGCTCCAGAAGCACCTGAAAGGCTTTGCTGTTCTCCTCTCCTCGCTGGTACCGCAGGTGGCTTTGTCAGCTGGAAGTCTTTGAACATTTCCTTGACATCCTTCATCTCTTTATCCCCAAGTGGATCCAGAGCAATGAATGCATCACTCTCTTTCTTGGACAGCTCCTTCTGTAGTGTGGCTCTAGGTGGGGGCTGTGGTGGGCTAGGTGTTGTTGACACAGAGGGCAATGCAGAGGCCGTCTGAACTGGGAGCGTTGGAGATGTGAACACACTGCTCTGGAAGGGATTTACAGCACTGGATGGCTGTGCCCAAGAACTAGGTGGAACTTGTGCTGGCAGTGACCAGAGACCAGAAGACTGAGTGGCTGCAGCACCAAAAGATCCAGATTGGTTCCAGCCCGGCACTGCTGGAGTACCAAAGGCAAGTGGTGGAGTAAATCCTGGAGACTGGGCAGGCATCATGGACCTATGAAAGACTGAAGTAGCCTGAGTGAAGGAAGCTGTCTGTGGGGTCCATGGTGATGAAGTTACTGGCAAGCCACCTGAGGGGGAGGGGAGATTGTTGTTACACAGCACTTCAGTCATCTGAAGACCACAAGCAGGAGTATATCTATTCCACTAATACCAGCAGAAGATTTTCATGTACTGTTTGCAAAAATCTCTTTGCTTGTGCTTACAAATCAAACCATTTGGGGGAAACGGGGGTGGGAGAAGGGGTTTAATTTTTTGCTTTGCTGCATTTCAGTGCTGCAAGGACAAAATTGAGGTTGATGGAAGGAGGAACATACTTAGTTCTATCACAGAAGTGACAGATGGATTTGCCATATAGTTACTTCTGTTTAAATGTTTATTAAGACACTGTGCAGCAATATTGCCTTGACCTCAAGCTGTGTTTGGCTCACTTGAGTCTGATGTACCTGGAGAAGCAATCTGCTGTCAAAGCAGAAAAACCCTCATCCAGTTAAGGACACAGAGTTTAATCTTCTATTCACAGAAGTTAATCGTTTAGGGCAAACAGCACATGGATTAAAGAGTATAGCAAAGCACAAGAAGTAAAGGAAAACTAGAATCCATGTTTTGTTGTTAGCAGGTATCTTGGAGTAGAACAAGACATTTACTTTTGTAAACTAACCTATACCGGCCAATAGAGATGGTGAATTTGTTTTGAAGAAGTTCAGTGGACTAGTTGGCGAAGTTCCTGTGTGTGGTGCTGGGCTCAACTTAAGGTTCTCTTTAGGTCGCGCAAAGAAGTCTGGGCTGAGTAAGTCACTCGAGGCAGTCTAGAAAGAAAAAAATATTTGTTAGATGCCACAGCAGAACACATGCTAGCATGACGACGGCTTCCTAGTCCAGGGCAAGATTTTTTTTTACTCTAAAGCAGAGGTGGGAGTTTTGATGTATCATTTTGAGTATAAGAGTTTCAAACATCACCCTTTTGTTCATGCCTACGGAGACACATGGCATTAAAAAGGTAAAATATGTAGTAGTCACAAGTCAACAGCAGAAGAACAAGACTTAAAATGAGTGAATTATTTGCTATTGTAGTGAGGTTCCCTCTGCACCCCAGCCCTTTAAACACTACTGCTTAGTCTGCAGCAACCCCTATAGTTGTGGCAAGGCCAGCAAAATTTTGCATATTTTGAATACAAGTCAAAGGAAGCTGACCCAGACCCACCCTGTATCTAATCAGGCAAGTTACTGAAATTGCCCTCAGTGGGCAAATACTGAGAAACCACATGGGTTTCTGTAAGGTAGAATTAGTATCTCATTGCTATGAAACCATAGGTTACCGGCATACTGCTATCATAACAGGTTCTGGCATTATATCAAGTGTTAATATGCACACAGCATACTTACCAGACCTTTACAGGAGTATGGCAGCATTAAAGAAGAGAGTATAGAATTTAGTGACCATAACTACTATGAAGCATTCATAGGTATTAGAAGGTACCATGCCTGCAGAGAGGTTAGAGTAAGCATGGCAAGAAGAAGTAGATGTGTTGTGAAGCTAGGTAGCCAGTTATACAATTTTAAGGAACAAAAGCTTCCTTCACCCAGCTTCTCCAAGTAAAAGCATGCATATCACCATGAACTACTTGAACACTGTTCACCTTGACAGATCTCCTTCCTCTTCCTGGCTTGGTACTCTGTGGTGGTGGGCTAATTGTTATAGACTCATGTGGCATGGATTGGATATTGTTTTCAGAATCCAGCTTTATTCCATTCTGCAGAGATACTCCTTTAGCAGCACCTTCCACAAACAGGTTTGTTGGGACTTCAAGAAAGCCATTCCGTTCTCTCTCTGGTATCACATTTGGAATTCTTGCTGCAGAGCACTTACTCTCAAGTGGCCATTGGCTCGTTAGTGCTTCTCGTTTGCCAGTTCTGTTAGAAATCTGGTCAAACTGTTTATCAAAGTAGTCAACATCCCCGTTTGAATGACTGTTACCAACTGGTGTCAAGGTACTCAGACTTTCCTCCTTCTGATCAGATGTTAGAGAATCAGATGAAGGTGGTGCAGATTGGGCTGGCTGTGTGAAAGGATCATCACTGAAAGGGTCTGGATTAGGTGTGGGAAAGAAGCTGAGATTGGTAGAGAAAGAATTCTCAGGCAAGAAGGGTGTCTGTGCCTTTGGTTGTGGAAGAGAGCCTGTGATGCCATTCAAGAAGAGATCCTCTTTTGGAAAGGTTTGTTTGGTCTCAATTTCAGAAATAAAATCCACTAACAGAATCTCTTTAGCTTCCTATTTGTTCAGAGAGAAAAACGAAGTTAGTTATATGTAGAATTTGCTGCACGGTGAAAAAGCTCAAGGAAAATAGCTGCAAAAGAAGACATCCTAGTATCCAATATATTTTACCAGTAAATATTCAAAGTCACACAGGCAAGCAATGCTGTCTGTAGTCAAACTACAGCTACATGGTTTCTGAAGCTCAATACTAAAAGCACCTGTTTCCAGATCCCATAGTTAAGTATCAGATGCTTGTTTTTCAATCCAGTGACTGTAGAGTCAGTAAGAATTAATTACACCCAGGCTTTCACTTGACTCAAGAACCCCTATTAGAGTTCTAGTCCTTAGTTTTGACAAGTTGTGAAATCACACTGCCTTAGTATGATTTCAAGTTGCAGTCTCAGCTTCAGAGTAACACTGGAGAGCTATTTGCCAGTGGAAGATAACATGGTAATTCTCCACCAAGCATGCAGGAGAAGGGTAAGACTTGGTCACTGGCTGGGTTGACAGCACCAATTGCATCATGGCCGATGGTGGCTTACAGTGCCAAATTTAAAGTGATAGGATTTTTGGGGTCATACTGAGCTATGACAAGGTTTGTGCACATTTTTGAGCAATTAGGCCAAATTTTGAGCTAGAGCTACTGGAATGGCATTAGTAGAATTAAGTACTACAATTACATCTGTAATTAAGTGGATACTTCTAGAGCCCTACCCCACTAGTACACTGATGATTGCTAGGCAGATGTCTCAGTAAAAACAGTACTTACTACTAGGACTATATTTGCTTTCAAAGAAAAAGTCCAGGCAGCTAAGCTAGACTCTACTTACTGTGGGACTGCTCATATCAGGAGGTGTTGACATATCCCCGAACAAATCCATCTGGTCAACTCCCTTGAAGCCAGAAATATTGAAACAATTGATATATGTTAGAGCTCTCACAAGAATCAAGCATTACACAGATTTACTGTAAACACATCTATTAACACTGCATTTCCTGTACAATACTGAGACAGTCAGTTATGAACTCCTTAATGGCATCAACATAAAGTTTCAAAATTTAACTTACCAGTTTTGTTTTGTCAGCTTGATCAGCAGGCGTTACTTCTTCACCATTCTGTAACAGATGAATAACGGTGTCAGAAATAATTGGAAGTTCAAAGTTTGCCTTAAGCAAGGGACTTGCAGACTTTGAAAAGCAAGTAATGGAAAAAGAAGCATGAAGGAGATCTCTATTCAGTATTAGTCCCATAGACCTCTTTTACTTCCTTTTCAATGTAATTGGGCATCTGATATTGCCTCCATAATGGCTGGCAGCGTAAAGAAAGTCAAAGTTAGGTGCGGTGCAGCAGAATACCTAATCAAGAGGGGCTGAGTGGGGGTGACCTACCTCAGTCTTACTTGCTTCTTCACTCTAAAGAGAAAAGAAGACTTTTAATACCTAAACATCACATAGAATATCAAAAGTCTCTCACTTTGGAGAAGCTTACCAGACCTGGTCAATCAGACAGCTGGCACAACTACCAACTAATGGCTTCAAGTGTTCCTGGATTAAGACACTGCTCAGTGTCAAATCTTACAAAAGCCCAAAACTCAGCCAAAGTTGAAACAAGCCTTATTCAGAGTCATGCAGTTTCCATATTTTTACTCACCTTTTTCTTTTCTTCTTCTTCCTTCTTCTTCTTCATATTATATATTAGTTGGAAGAGGTCCTTAAGATCAGAAACCAGAGGCTCAGCCTGAAAAAGAATGTTTATTTTAAGCCATGTACTAGTTTTACCTGGACTTCTACTGCTGCAATCTGTGCAACAAGCCAAACATTCCTAAATGGTGCAAGACTTAGGTTACAATAACAGGAAAAGCAAGAGTTTAAAGACCTGTTTAGTCTTCATACAAGATTCTGCTTGTGCAGAATTCAAGGACAATGGAACACAGCCAGTGTAGAACTGTTAACTCTACAGGAAAAGTGGCTGTACACAAATTGTGTTAACCTGCTGTGTGTTTTGCTAAAAAGCTGGTAGAAATACACCTTAAGTGCATGGAAAGTCCTAGAAGTGCAAAATTTATCCAAGCCTTCTGGTAATCTCCTGAGAGGGAAAAATATTTTGCATTTGTCTATTTGCTATCAACTCCAGCACTGAACCTAGAAAAAGCTTCTATAAGTAATATTACCTTTATTTTAAACAGTATATAAATAGCAAATAAGCAAGGGGAGCATAAGGTAAGATTATTGTCACCTCAAATGTGTAAAGCAGAGACCAGCTTTAAATGGGATCTATGACATGATGGCAGTTTAATGTGAATCAAAAAGGCCCAGCATGCCCTGCACATCAATTAACAGGAATGTTGTCTCTGAGGTGGTGGCGAGTTCAGCTGCACCACCTTGGAACACTTGTGTCAGGCACAGAGCAGCTGTGCCAATGTCTAGAGTAGGACAAGTCCCCCTCTTCAGCCTCTACCATTGGCTCCAGCAAAGAATCCTTTGAACAGATCTCACTGTTTACACCTGAGCACCATCCTCTCCTAATCAAGGGGTTTAGACACGCGGCTGCAGAAAGAGCCATTTCAGGAATTATCAGCTTTAACAAGGAGTACAGCTGCAGCAGACTAGAGCTGCAGAAATCCTTACTTCTGAGCTAGACAAGTTTATGTCAGAAACAACCAGCAGCAAGTCAAGAGTTGTCTAAAGCCTGGCTGACCTTAGAGGCTGGCAAGCAGAACCCTGTGGTGAAATGAGGGAATAGACTCCAGAGAACCTACAAAAGGCTTTTGTACTTAATGTGCAATTCCACTGAAACCAATACAACACAGAATGCTGACAAACTAATAAAACAGACTTAGAAGAGGGTCTTGTAGCTGTTATTTAAGGAGTAACATGCTCCAACAAGGAGCTCCCCAGTCCCACCTGTAGTGGGTCTGGAGCTACCAACAGGTTCTCCAGGAAGGCAGGCAGGAATGTGTAAAATAAATTTTTAGCTTTGAAGTCTGGGCTTTTCAAGTCATTAGAGTGGCTATTATAAAAACATTTTAAAGACAAGCTGATAAATAATAAATACTTAACTTCAGGTTGTTTATGAAGCTGCATAATTCTCAGCAGTATTTTTAAACAACTTGTTTCCAACATTGCTTACATACAGATTCCCCTCAGAGAGACTAACCTTGTACACAGGATTTTTTCATGGGAGGAACCTATCACAGAAGGATCAGAATCCTTCCAACAACTAACCCTAGGAGGACCAGACCTGTCATTCACAGGCTCTAGAATCATCATTGCAATTGAAGAAGTGATTTCCCTGCTGCACAAAGCAAAGCATCACAAGAACTAGAGTAAGGTAATTCTATATTCCTGTTAATTCAGAGTGAAGCTCTGGCTATTTTATTTAAGAATTAGTACTCTCACAGTGGGAAGCCTGTGATAATAGCTCTGTTCACCTCACTAATGACTTTCATGGTACTTAGACAAGCATTGTTAATCACAGTAACCAAAAATACTTGAGTGTTTTTATTCTGTACTCCTAAGAAACTTTGCAAGACAGAAGCCAGTGGTGACACAGTCAATTCCTTTTGTCCTTCTTTCAATAAAAACTATCCATGCATGCTGGTATTCCCCATAGGAATTTTGTAGGATTAACAGCAAAACAGTACACCCTTATCACATTTTAAATATTTACACAACAGCATTATCCATACCACGTGGAATAAAGTCTGATCCATACCTGTTGGGCTGTTTTTATGGCAAAAAACTGGTGTTGGCCTTCTCCTCCACATATATAGCCAAAGGCACGATTGTCTGTTACATCCCGAGCAATAAAGGAGATTTTGTTTACTGGATGCTCATGCTCTATGACCTGTAATTTGGAAAAAATAACTATTGGTTTCAATTGCTGGAAACATAATAGCTGCTGTTCTCTGTAGTTAGAATGATTGAGACTGTTAGCTTCAGTTTGAGACTCAGATTGATCAGCCTTTGACTAACCACAACAGGATGCAGTTGTCTTTCTGCCAGGAGTCTTCAGCATTAAAAACATTACTCGAGCCAATTTTATATGTGGAAGTGGAGTATGGTGCTGTGAAGGAATCTAGTTCAGATTGGTCTAACTTCCAGGTGCTTCACTAGCTTCAAGAATCACATTAAGAAAAGAAGTTCCATCTTACCCCAGTTTTCTCATCTATTATCTTGATACCAGAGAGGGAGATGTTTACCCAGATCTTCTGTTTGTGTTGACCCTGGGAACGGGCTGCTGCTGCCATTCCCTAAAGAGGACGAATGTCAGAGTATTGATGAGACTTCTGTTGGACTGAGCTTTAACTTGTTCTTTGCAAAATATGACTGCACAGGTTTGAAGTGATACCACAGAACTAGACTGTTTCCTCTGTAAGTGTTTTAGAACTTTAAAACTGACTTTAGCTCACAAAACTGCTGCAGTGGCAGCATTGTTACCTGCTTTTCTGGCCTGATTGAAGGTATGTGAGTATTCTGTACTGCAGAAATAATAGTCTTTGTTGCTGCAGGGATTAATTTACTTTTTGCTCATCTGTATCTCTCAGTGTCACTATTGACACAGGATGCCAACTTGTGTTTTGAGGTCAGTGTTAAATCGCACAGCAATCCTCCCTTCCAAAACCTAGGCTCATCATTTGTGATGAAATTCATACTGCCAGAATTCATACTGGATGACTACAAACCCAAAGGAATGTTCCCAAACTTTTAAAGAAACATCGTCCTTTGAGCCAGAAATTACAGTTTAGGAAGTCGCATCCATCTAAAATGGTGCTGTTAGAAACTATGTTACCATTAAGCTGTATTTGAAGTTTTGCCAAAGTGACTATTTGATCTGCTTTTTGAAGGCTAACAAGAGATTGTTCCTGACATGACAGCTCAACCCCTTACCTTCAGCTTCATCATGGAATCCTGACTCATTTTGTCTCCTCTTGCCTCAGGAACATCATCAATGCCAATCAGTTTAGCCTTATATTTTACACCGTCACCTTTGAATCTAGCCAAGAGGGATTCATCTGTCTTTTCTGGCCCTGGAAACAGAGAAAAGGTTTGGCAGGTCTGCTTGTTTGTTGAGGTAATTTTTTTTTTTTTTTTTTTTTTTTTTTTTTTTTTTTTTTTTTTGTTTGGGTAAGTTGTTTTTGGTTTTTGTTTCTTGGTTGGTTGATTTTGTTTCTTTTGGTTAGTTTAAGATAGAAATGGCTATGCTGTAGATTTGTGATCTTTAAAAAATATATACCATGTAAGAACATGTTAAAACTGTCTCTTGAATACAGCTGACTAACAATCCATGTGCATTGCAAGACAGCTGCTCCTTTAGGGTCACAGTACTTTTGGAAGATGTGGCTTCAGTTTAATGAGTGGAGCCCAGTGCTTAATGTCTGGGGGCTTCAGAACAATTGTTCACCACATAAAAGGCTAAAATATTTCCAAGCAACAGCCTAGCAGATAAGAAAAAAACCACCATGAAGAAATGGTACTTCCCATGGCCATGCAGGGTGTTCAATAAGGCGTTAGGTATTATGCTTATGTGCTGACGTGGCAGATCTTTTCTTGGTGTGCAAAACTAATCTCCTGGTTCCCATACTAAAACTTTCTATCAGTACCATCGTTTCTACAATAAGTCCTGGCACTCTCATTCTTCTATTCATTTTGGATTCTAGCTAATCTGTTATTTCTACTGTTCCTGCTGCTAGGAACTGCTTGCTTTTCTTCTCTGCATGCTCAACATAGTTCAAGTGTGTACCTAGGTATATATTTTTATGAAGTAATTATATTTACATGCTCTAATCTATAAAAAAATTCTATTATCTGATATACAATAATTCTCATAGAATGAGTTTTCTAGCTTCCCTGGACCATCACAGTAGGTGTTAGTCTGAACTTGAACCTGACTCCTCCCATCCCTCCAGAGAAGCAGATTTGTGCTGGATACAGATTCTAGTCCAGAAAAGCTAGAAAACTCATTCCATGGGAATGAGTCTGGTCCCATGCAAATTATTCTGGTTGTCTCCTCAGGAGGATCTCACTTCTCTGGGCTCTTACTAACTTGTTAAATAAGTCATTTGCTGAGCCTGACAAGTGGAACTAAGAGCTTTAGAACTTAAAGCTAGCAAAAAATCTTTAATAAAGTTAACCAGAAGGTAGGCTTTTAATTTTATACTAGCACATTTACTCACTCTTCTAGTCATCTGGAAAACTCAGAGTTATTTTATCAGTAGTGGGAATGTGATCTTAGTCTTAGCAAATGCAAAAGATTAAGGACATGGAATAGAGGAAGTGTTCAATTGGTAAGCATTTTTTACCTTTCTTTTTTTCCTTCTTTGAAGATTGTGCCTTTTGTGGCGTCTGTTGATCAGGCTGGCTGTTGGTAGCAGTAGTTTCAGCTTCAGTAGACATGGTGAGATTGCGGCCAGTTGTGTTTGCTGTAGGGTTAGAAATCCAAACAACAGTTAGAAGATGGACATAATATTTTATCTTGAAGAAGAAATATCCTTATTGGACCTGCTAGTCCAGCTCAGTTCCATGGAGCACTGGTGCCTGGTAAAGCCTGAAAGCATAAGGAGCGGTCATATGGCAAGTCTGACTCGGAGAGTGTGAAGCTATGGCCAGCAGGAGATGAGCCCTCACCTCAGTAATACTGAATCAGTAGGTCACGCTGATCTACCTCAGTGGGCTGTGCTTGCATCAACATGTTTTAATCTGTCAACCTTTAGCTTTTTTACCTTTTAAGGCTATTTATAGAACCTCAGAAATTTTGCTCTATTCTCCTTCAGCACTTCATCTCTGAAGCAGTACAGGGGAGAATGCAAGAAACATTTGCTAGGATCTGTTCCAAACACCCATGAAGATGACACCAAGACACCCAAAAGATGCCAGTACATATTATTCATGTTTCTATAACCAGCAAGAGTCTGAGGTTATACCACCCAACAGGTAAAACCAAATAATTTCCTTAGGCTGCAGACAGACTGTTCCAGTAAAAACACAACAGAACCTCAAGCCAAGCCCCCCCACACACTTGTCTTAACAATAATCAAGTAACCTTCATATTTTCAAAAAGGCTGCAAGCTGACAAGAAACTATGGACTTTTAGGACTTAACTCTATGTCATGTGACCCTTTTGCCTGAGACAAATTTTAAAATGATCTACAGTCACCACGTTTTGTTCCAACACAGCTGAAGCATTAACTCTTACCAAACAGAGGTACTCCGAGTGGCTTTACAGAGTTACGAAGATCTGTACCCAGCCAGAAGAACTGGACTATCACATCTGCTACAGAAACCATTCTATAAATCTTTTGTCTGGGGTATTGCAATGGCTGCAGTTAGTCCCTTGAATCTTAGGGTAACAAATGAAGTCAAGAAATTGATTAAGTGATTAAATAACTGGGCTACCCTCTAATTCTTTCTACATCCAGGCAAGCTGCTACAGATCAAGTCATCCCTTTTATCCAGCATTTGAGACACACTGTGTATGTAGATACAAGCACCGGAGAATTGCATATCCTCTTGCATTAGAAGTTTGCTATTCTCAATAGCCTATTCCTCAACTGCTGTAGTAATTGCTGGTGCTTTGCCCGTTACTTGATATGTATTTTCAGGGTTTTTGCTCTCACTCCTGCCTTTCCTTCTTGCCTCAATTTACTGAGTAATGGATATCAATGCTTAACTGATTCTTAACCTAGGAAGAACACAAATTCCTAGTTCTTAAAGAGAGAATTTCACCCTGAAAGTCTCAATTTCCGTTTAACCAGGAAGAAGGCCTTTAGGGAACTAGCTGCTAATCTAAGCAAAATTAGATCTAACTGCTTACCAGATGGTTTGTGAATTGCATTTAGCATTGGTCAAATAAATCAACACAGATAAGAGTGCTCAAATAGGAAAGAATGGTCAGCTATACCTTTCCTCCTCTGTAAGCAACTTATCCTGCCACAGCGAGGGAACATTTAATGCAAGGGAACAAAGGTGTTGCTGTGAAAGTTTCAAGTGGTTATGAGTAGAAATAGATGTCAGAGGAAGAGTTTGTTTAGCAAGCCATGGTTACTTAAGAAGTGTTATCACTGAAAGAGTGGCTTGTGTGTCCATTCTGACAAAGGATCAAGGGGTAAACTATTAAGCCAACAGGGCTTTTGCAGGATACTTGCAACAGTGCTAAAACAGATTGTGCCTATTGAAATCCACCTTTTAACCAGATGAAATGAAGTCGACTGAATTCTACTTTTGGAGTAGCTAAGCTAGTTTGCCTGATAGTATGGTTTTGGGTGGCGATAACTTTTAGACATAAATACAGGCTTTGTCAAGTCCTTCAGAAATAATGAAGAAGGAAAGAGAGTCAAGGTTGGCTCATTAGTTAAACACTCAGCCCTATTTGGAAGATTACTGTTGAGAGAATAGAAAGAAAAGGCACAAAAGAGAGAAGGGAGACTTGCTCTCAAGAAATTGGATTATAGCTTTAGGATGCTCTGTCCAGCTCCATGCTGGAAAAAAGTAGTAACAACCTCAAGGCATTAAGACCTGCCCCTCAGTGATCCTTCTTCCTCTAAGTAGTAGCGCTACACTCAGCTGTAGTGTTATACAACTTGTATCACACGTTGAAGTAAAATTAAGAGGCAATAAAAAGCAATTAACTTAGGAAAGAGCAAACATGCACAAGCAAGATCTCACTTTAGCAAATGTAAAGTGGTCAATATCATATGGGCAGCTGTCATCTTTAAACTCAAGGTATCTCTAGTCATCATTGCCATCTGCCTCCATTGTTTGGAAGTCAGACTACTTATTTTCATAGAACTAGACAGCAAAAAACCCACAGTGGGGGAAGATGGGCAGGGATGCACAAAAGTCTGGCTGAACCTTTGCAAATACCCTATCTGTCTATGGAAAAGTTCATTCTTAATGCTGGCAATGCAATTTTAGTGGCCACTTTACAGGACCTACTCTCCTGTTTGAGATCTGGCAAAGCTCATGTACTGTGAAATCTCACCAGGGCACGTGATGGTCATTTGTCGTACCTTTGGAGAACTTGTTGTCTTTGAGAATCACCTCAGAAACAAGAGAATTAGTGAAACTAAGGATGCAATGATAGACAAAGGCAACCTTTGAATACCTGTTCATATTTTAAATAACTACTTCCTGGTACCTGAGTTAAGCGATGTGTCTACACATACAAAATGCTTCACCTAAAGTTTCCTGGGGTGGGGGGGGCAATGTAGCTTGAGCTAGCAGTAATCTATTCTGCTCACTATTAAGGAGTCTCAACCACAAATAAATATGGATTCTGTGCTTTATCCTCAAGCTATAGCTCTGCAAGGTCTTCATCACACTTAGGTTTGTCTTATCTTAATGAAAGTGCTGGTGTGCTTTACTTGCAAGTGACTAAAATTAAGTTAAAATCTTCTGTTTCTTGCTTGGAGGCTTCCTTTCACAGTACTCAGCCTCTTAGAATTCCCTTACTATTCCAGCTGCAGGTGTAAGGCAACAAGATCAGAATTGTTCTATTACACTTAAGTTTTGAGTTCATCTCAGAAGAGCCAGCCAGCAAGCATGGCAAAGTTAGAGATGCATCTGCTTTTATGCAAGGGTGCAAGGACAATAATGCCTTCAGGTATATTGTCACAGTAAAGAACAAGATCATTCCCCCAGCAACTATGTCAGCACTTAGCTTAAAGCAGTTTGAATCTTGCCCATGTAGATGTGCCCATTGCTATCACCACAGCTTAATAACTCACTATGCAATTGTATGGCCCATCTTCATTACTGTGCTAAATGCAGTGTTTGAAAAATTGAAACTCCACAGATTTACAGATGCTGCCACCCCAGGAGAAGTGCACCAAATTCTGCCTGTATCACTAGATACATATCACATATATTTTGCTCACCCACTTTCCAATTTACATCTGAAAGGGCTTATAAGGAGGCCACTAGTCTTATCTTCCTCCTTTACTTTAGGAAAGATACTGATGACTCCTCAGGAAAATACCATGTCAGGGCCTCAACACACAATCCTTGAAGTATGACTTGCTACCTACTGCCTCAAGTCAGGCTACTCTCCATTCAAGCATTGTACTTCATTTCTACACATTTACCTTAGGAAAGTCAGTCTTATAATTTTTGGTGTACTGTGCTCTTGGTGTTTTCTCTGAATGCTCTACAGGGAGGGCTGTCAGTTACGACAGGTCATCCCTGAAATACCTGTTTCTTAGCAAGACTTGGAAGAACATGCTGAACAATTTTGTTGAGCAACATTTAGTTTCCCTTAGAGATGCTTTTACAGATATCGTCTATTTGAGCAAGGGGTGATATGAAAGATACACTTAATGATTATTATTTGTTTTTGTCCTGTGCACAAGTGAATTGAGAATCTTCATTATGGCTGTAGTCTGTCATGGGATTAAGGACTGAACAGAATCCTCACCAACAGACAGGCTTTTCCCCCTTCAGCAGACAAAGATAAATGTCTCAAAGTTGATGAGAGATTATCTGAGGTTAGGGACACCCAAAAAGTCAGAGGCAGATAAGCTAAACATCTGCTCAACAGCCTAATACTTTGTCCTCTGCACAGCCAGTGCTCCTTCTTTGTACAAGTACATGATTCAGCTTAAAGAGCTATTGCATGTAAATATTAACCTTGAATTAGAATCTGCAAGGCCAAGAGAGGACAAGAGAAGTTTTTTCTGCCAAGTGAAATATAGCCTGTTAGGATGAAGTAGTAACAGGAAGCACAGCAATAGCTCAACTGCTGAACATTCTTCTGAGGCAGGTTGTTTCCTCCCTCACTGTTCTTGAAGGGTTAGCCAGGTTCTTCTGGTTAGAAGGGTGTATCAGTGAATTCAAGATTTTAGTTTTCAAACTAATAAAATAGACTAAAGGCTAAACAGCAATACACACAATGATTAGCAACAGTCAAAGTTGTAAATCCAGATAGTCTATTATTAGTAAATTATCTTGACTGGCAGCCTTCCACTCAGGTCAGGAGTATAATAGTACATTTTTGTGAGCCCCTGTAGGGCTGACTGACATTTACATCTAACCCCATCAGATGATCACATTTTCTGCCCAGTTCCCTCTGCAATGGTAGTAGCTTTGAGAAGCACTAGGCATGCAATTAATAAATCAAAAATATAAAAGTGTTAATAAGACTTTTGCTTTTTAAGCAGGGTCATTCATGCCGAGAAGTCAAAAAAATATAATCCTAAATGTTTTATTTCATTACTAGAACACCCATTGCTCTGGTATCTGACTGTCTAAAGAGTTCAAGATGAATAAACCTTCTGTAACACGACACAAGAGATTACAATGATTTAGATGGAATATTTCAGATGCTTGTTCTGATGCAAGCACTAACATTAGTCTGTTTTCTCAACTAAAAAAATCAAACTATTCTGTTATGAACCAGCATATCCAGCAACTAATATCCATGAGAAGTAATAGTCTTACCTACAGGCAGGTTATACCTGTTGTGTTCACACTTATACATAACAAGGACCTGCTTGAAGGCAAGTGGTAGAAGAAAGTTCATAGACAGCTTGGGAACTATTCACCTCCAGTTTTAGCCATGTCTGGAATGCAAGAGCAGCATTACTTGTCTGAAAGATGACTGAATACATACTTTTATACTGCAGAGTCTAACCGAAGGTCCCATGGCTGGTCTTGTAAGAGAGATAACTAAAAAGGATATTAAAGTACACTGCCTGGCAAGTGCAGCTGTCTGCCATTCCCACAATTCAGTAAAGCCTAAATTAGCAATGCACCCACCACACAGTTAAAAAACCCTGTTTAACTGTCCTGCTTAGGCTGTAGATTGGTAGAAATATGATTTGTGTTCAAGAGATCATTTGCTTGATATAATGACTTGATAAATCAGGCACTAACCTGTTGGACCAAGTGTTTCTAGAATAACAGAATTTTACTTTAGGGAACTGCTTCTGTGCAACTTGCTTTTTAAACCCTGTTTGGTGTTCTGTCTTCTTACCGAAGAGGTGGATTGATTCTTTGTTGAGGTTTTAAGGCAGACTTAGCCAAGGACTTTCTCTGTCAGCATGAATACCAGCTTTGAATAAACTACAACAGTACTTACATATGGCAGGATGTGGAATGTAGTCCAGCACTCTTCATCATATGCAACCAGTAAAGAGAAACAGGGAAGGGTTGACCTTCATCTACTTAGTAGGATAGAAGTACAGTGTTAGACATATCAGGGAATCCCTCCTTCATGCTGGTCCCTTCTCAAGTACCAATCACTAAGTAGATAATGATCTTAGTACACTAATTAGACATGTCAGCTACAGATGTTGGCATGTACCATTGCTGGTACAGGATCACGCTTGTGAAACTACACAGACATCTCACCGTTCAGCCAACTGCTGTTTCATCAGTTGAACAGAACAGTCTGTTCTCATCACTTCGGTCTCCTCTGAACCTCTGGATTTTTAGCAAGAGCATAGAAATTCAAACTTAGTTCCCGAAAGTGTTTTCTACACACTTGAATCACAGCCAAGAGAATATCACTAAGTTAGCAGCTGGGACTGAGCAGGTCACACAGTTCAAGTGGTGCAACTGGATTGGTACTTTTTGTCATTCTACTATGGTTTTAAGCACATGACTTCTGATGAGCTAATTAGTTACTTGTCAACCCAGCTACCACAGTAGCTCTATTTTGGATTTTTCTTCCAATTGTCATGGAAATAAATAAAACTTCTGCAGGAAGATTAAAACAGGGGGCTCAAGGGAAGTAATGACCAGTACCTGATGAACAACCTGGAACCATCTAAATTAATTAGTGAAAAGCATTTGATGAGTTAATGCTATCTGGTTCCCTGAAGATCACATGACATAGGACTGTCATAGTGTGTTTGATAGAGTTATTTTCCAGCCAGGAACTACAGTATCCAAAGGTAGTGTACAGATATCTCGCCATTCCACCTCAAATTATGAGTTGTTTCATGAACAAGTCAGCATCTTGCAACAAGACAACTGTCTTTCCAATCTCTGTTCATTAGCTATGCTAACCTATTCATTAATTTCTTGGATTAAGAAATCCCTTCAATTTTAGTACCAGCAATACCAATATCTGAACTCCAGATTCTTCCTTTAGGAAGAAATTGAAAGGATATATGTATATACTAGGATACCTTTCTTGATAGAGAGCTATTATTTTGGTAATAAATTATATATTATCCACAGGAATTTTCTTCCTATCAGCCTTCAAGAAAGACAGCATGTCCTGCAACCTGCTAAGGGACCACTCCTCTATACCTCTCTTCAATTTCCACTTCTGAAGCCTCAAAAATTAGTGGCACCTGAGTCAGAGCTCAGCTGTCTGCTCTAGTTATTGCTAAGGAAAGCATCCCCTGCCCATGGGAGGAGGAATCTGAAGCAATATGGCTGCAGGGCCTACAGCTCAACCTTCTACCAATATTCCTGGTTGAGACAAACCAGATACAACAAATAACATGGAAGCAAAGCAGTTGTTTTTCAAGGCAGCTAGTGTTCACTCAGATGCAACTGAGTTTGAACTGAACAACAAATCAAACACTTCATTTCCAACGGTATTCCTAAGGCCCTCCTGCCTAGAAGGCCTGTTTCTGATCTTCTTTCTTGTTAGTATAGTGAAGGACTCTTGCCAATAACCATGCTTTTCACTCCTCCTCAGAGCAGGAACTTGACACATATTGAAGTTGTTATCATAGGTTATTTCAGCTGCATGCAGTTAACTGTCTGCTGCTGGCACAGTTATCCTTCTTTGCAGTTTGGGTATATGCAAGCTGTACTGAGAGAGATTGCATATGTTCTGCACAGTTTACACTGAACTGTGTTTTCTTCCTGTTCACAAATTTATCTGTATGAGAAATAGGGTTTTCCTACATGATTTTTGCATTCGCACAGCCTAAACCCATGTAATCCTGGCCATGTTGTTGAGTAGTACAGTTTGCTTACCCAGCCTGGTTATCCCACAAGTGGCCAAAAGCCTATCATTAAAATTCATTTCAGCAGTAATTGAAGAACACTCCACCTACCCCCCAGATACTGTGCCTCAATACACAAATTGTTGGAGCAGTTACTGTCACAGGAATCACTCCATACTGCCTCTTGTAAGAGATGCAAATTATGTTCATTATGTATTCTGAGAAGACTGATGAAAATTCTGCTTGCAGAGCCTCCTTACTGTAGGCTCTTCTACAGCAGCTCCAGTCCTGTTAGGCATACTGCTTAATATAAGGGTTACTCTTGCCTTCAAGATTAGTTATTACCAAGGCCCCAGCTCTTCCTTGTATATGCAGCAAGAAAGGCAATGAATAACTAAACAGGACTCAGATCTAAAAAAGTGGTACAGAAAGATCTATACCACAGGTTAGAAAGGATTAACCAGGATTTTCAGAGTTCCACTACAGCTCCTTCAGTGGATGTCCTGCTGAACTACTAGTAAAGTTTCATAGATGACTGTTCCACAGTAACTTTCGCTAATGTGTAATTGTAGTTACACATAGTAGAGGAAGTTTACATTATTGTTCCTAAATCCAGACTATAAAGTAATCTTGACAGGTTCCCTCTAATTTTCCATCTCCATGATGATCTTGATAGCCTATTATAAGGATACACCCATCCATCAGAAGCATCAGATCGAGTTTACCTTCCATCAACCTGGGTAGCCGTTGTTTGCAGACAGAGCTGTGATTCAAGCTACTAGAAAACTAGTCGTTACTCATACAGTGACCTTTGTGCCTTGCCTCAAAGCACAAATAACCATGTTCTGACAGGGCACAGAAGAGATCTGCAAGGTAGAAAAACAGGTTGCAATATTAAAACTACATTCTCAGTGCTCCCAACTTCTTTTGTCCCCTCCTAAGAGGAAAGTTTCATTCATAGGCATTTTAGCCATGGGGCAGGTATATTAAAGTTGTGTGACACATCAGCATTAGGATTTGAACATACTTTGCTGGAGGAACTACTTCCTGGCTGACATTGTCATGAAGCCTCCTGACTGTCAAGGTGAAGGTCCATTATCCTGTCTCTTAGACCTACCTTTTCTGCTCAAGAGATAATCCTCATCTTATTGCTTAAGGATGAACATGAACTGACAGAACAGCAGGAAATTCAGCTCCAAGGCCAATAATCTGGCCATCTTAACTGGCCCTGTAATGGCTGAGCTTTCAGATTTAAGGGGACATACACCAGCTATGAAGCTGTATTAAAAAATTTTAAAGCCAATTTAAAAATCCCAATAATTAGGGGTAAAGATCTGCAGGACACTTCAGCTGAGCCCCTTCATCCTCAAGTACTCCAGAGCACATGCAAGGCGCAGCCTTTCAGATGAGGGCACACTAGAATGGTCTATGTCTTCATCAAGCAGGGCCGAGAAGACCTGGAGGTGAGAAGATGCTTTGTTCAGCACTCAGCTGCCCAGCTTGTATAAACAAGGTCATCCTGTTGAAACTGGTACCTCTTCTTCATTGACAAGGCCTGACACTGTGCTTCATCCAACTTCTTTATAACCCTGAGACCCCTGAACCCAGGCACAGCCTCAAAATTGGGTTTCTAATGCCCGTTTGTCATGTCAGTTACAATACTTAGACACCTTATTCTATCTGATCTCTTTAACACAGCCCCAAGTTGTACTTCTGTGGAATCCATGCTGAGGCAGTGGAGGCTTATGCTTGTTTGTGTTTCACAGCAGCAGCTCATTAAAAGCTCTTAACAATCCCCCATCCCCGTGGTATCATCTTGATTCTACTAACAATCCACTACATGCAAGATCTAAGGTTTTTCTCCAAAACCCTTACAGATTACAAGTTACCTTCCTGCATCTCTGTAATTTCTTTTGACAGAAGCTAGCCAGCAAGCAGGATTTGCATCATCAGCGATGTTTCCAGATCAAGCTGGCTTTCTCTAGATGTGGAACTTGTTGCTTTGTACAGGCAAATTCATGCTTTTGTAGGGGTCACATACTGCTATCCTTGCTGAATGAAGTCCACAAGCATTCCCAAGAATAGGGTTAACCCACCTGGTCACACAAATTTCCTGAAAGTGTGAGGTTTACTAGGAAAGGAGACCATCATTAGGAGAGAAAAATCAGCAGGTTTGGCAACAATACTCAACAACTACAGTATTTTGGTGCACTTTTACATCATATCTCAAGCTATGGTTTTTATCCTAAACATCTTTTGATTTTTAAGCATCAGTGCTTAATTCACCCTTCCTTGACATTAAGTACATTTATTCGCTTTCCCATAGGGATAAAAATCTGCCCTTTCCATACATTATATTAACTTGCTTAGAGTATTTCTTCTTATATCTGCTTGTGAAATAAAGGCCTTAAGCAAAAAGCATAAGAAGTATATCCATATCAGCTACCAATTTGCAGTGTGCAGGCACTTCTCTAAGAGAAAATTAATTGTGCAGTGCAACTATATAGTGATACTTAATAGCATTGTAGAAGACATATGATAGATTAGACAATCATCCTCACCTGCACAAAAAGAAACTGATGCCAGATAGATAAAGCTTGAAGGACTCGGCCTTCACTCCATTTTACACTGAGCTTTCCTATGCAAGTCATGAGGTTTGCTAGTTAGGCCTCTCTTCTGATGACTCACCTGACATTCATTTAGCACTCACATCCTCCTTGCCATGCTACCATTTGGTTGTCCTCCTTCCAATGCAAACTCTAGTGAGTTACTATTAATAAAAATTTCTGTTTCAGACTTGACCACATCCTCACACCATCCAGGGAATTTTGAAAAGCTGATTATGCCTCAAGAGCCATTGTGCTGGATGCAACTGCAATGATTCTTTGAACAGATGTGATGGATTACTTCCTCAGACAATCCTCAGATGCAAGGACTTTCTTTCTACAACTCACATCTCCAGTTAGCCTCACCTACCTCCTGGAAGGTCCTACTGGAAGCTGACCTGAAGACCTGCTAGCATTATTATTGCCTAGCAGGTCACTATCAGACACAATGACATACTTTCAATTTAACTTTGCCTGTCAATTCTCCACAGCAAACTAGAATGCAGAACTCCCTAATTAATTTTCTCTAATTGAACCTGCATCGTTAATTTTGTCTATTTACACAAGTGTAACCATCCCAGAGCATACCTATATCCATTCTTTAACACACAGTGGGCAAATCTAAGCCCACATACTCTCAGAGTTGGTTAATTTTGGGCAGCCTTGTTTATGGAAGTTCCAGAAGACTCCTAAAGAAAAAAAAATGTAGCCTTCATTAATTTTCTCTAATTGAACCTGCATCTTTAATTTTGTCTATTTACACAGGTGTAACCATCCCAGAGCATACCTATATCCATTCTTTAACACACAGTGGGCAAATCTAAGCCCACATACTCTCAGAGTTGGTTAATTTTGGGCAGCCTTGTTTATGAAAGTTCCAGAAGACTCCTAAAGAAAAAAAAATGTCACCTTCTAAGGCAACTAGCTTCATTAAGAGAAGACTTAAAAAATTCCTGACTCTCAAAATAATAAAATCATCATCCTTACCAGTGGATTTGTAGTAATCATTCGAGTAATTAGCCTCATCACCTTTGAGGGGTAAGCTCTCTGCTACAGAGAAGTCTGGCTATATTGGCAACACCTGCATCTCTTATGGCTCACTGCACTGGCACCATCCCAACGTTAAGTGTCGCCATGTCACACACATTAGACTTCGTGTCTCATCACCTGAGGAGTCAGTTTCTCTGCCAAGGTAAAAGACTAATTCCAGATAATCGTCAACCTCTGCAGCTATCCACATTTACCACAGACTGAAGCAGCATGCAGAAATTCACCGGCAGACAGAGGCGTGCTCGCAAGGGTATTGCATCCAACAACAGAAAAGACCCTACTCTTGCTTCACAGCATCCTAACCTGTGCTGATAGAGAGATTAATAACCTGTGTTAGAGAGATTCTTTCATATTAGTAATTTATTATAACTAATTAGTTACAGGAAATAGGAAATTCTGTGTTTATGTAGTTAAACTATTTAATGATTTTAACCCCATCCTCTCCACACACAAAACCGAAAACGCGCGTTTATATAGCTTTGCGCTCATGCCTCCCCTGGTGCCCCTCCTTGCCGGGGCCGAGAGCAGGACGCGGGCGGCTTCCACCGCCCCTCAGCCGGGACGCGTTCCCGGCTCGGGCAGCGCCGAGCCCCCCGCGGGTCCGGGGCCACCCCGGCGCCGCCGCCTCCCGGCGCAGCGCGGCCCCGCGGCGCCTCTCGCCCGCGGCTGCGGGAGCGGCGCCGAGCCGAGCCCCGGCCCGGCCCGGCACACACAGCCCCTCCGGAGCCCCGTCCGTGTCATGTCAGCGTCCACCCCGCGGGATACCCCCGGCCCCGCCGCGGGCACTGACTGTCAGGTCCTCGCGGAGAAAGCTCCTTCCCCCGGTGACGGCTCCGCGTCACCCCCTCCCAGGCTGTACGAGCGCCGAGCCCCGCTCGCAAAGCTCCTTACAGGCTAGATCCGTGCCGCTCCGTGCATGATCCGATGACGGCAGCCTGGCTGGGAGCGGGGCCCCGTTAAATATTCTGTTGCGCTCTCGCCTTCAGATTAGTTAGCCACTCACAGCGAGCGATATGGTTTTAATCAGATGCTGGCAGCTGAGGACTACCCAGGAATGCGCTATGATGTTTTTGCTGCTTGGTCTTGGCTACTCCCCCTCAACGTGTCGGTGCTCACAAACTTAACCCCTTGCGAGCCGCCGCTCTGGCCACTGCTGCGGGGGGGGGAGAGAGCTGCGGCCCGGGCAGCCTTTCCCCGGCGGCTCGGAGCCCCACGGCGGGAGGACAGGGGGTGGGAGACAGGTGGACCCTGAAGGGGACGGAATCGCGTGGCGCCCGCAATTTTCGGGGCGCAGGTATTTCTCCCTCTCAGGCAGCAATGGGCTCGGCACGCACTTCTAGAAAAGGGGTCCCCTTCGTGTGCCTGCATGAACGTGGGTGCGGCCATGGTGTTACAAGTTCCAAGTCCAAACCAACAGCTTTTTTGGGGGTTTGTGGGTTGAGTTTTTTTTGATTTCCCAAACCACCAAAACCAAAGTACCACCCTCTCCATCCTCCATCTCCCCAAATCTGTGACCAGCCGAACCAAAATAGTGGGTCAGTGCAATTCAGTTTCTGGGTCACATCCAGACCTGACCTTTGCACTTCCCACTCGTCTTTATTCAAACATCTATCATGTTTTGTTTCCCAGAGTAGTACAGCTGTTTTCCAACTTGTGTGAAAGAGCCTCTGATAAAGAATCATATTTTTGTCCTTGAAGCAGACTTTTTTTTTTTCTTTTCAAGGCTGTAAACCTAGTTTGACTTTTGTTTTTTCAGAACAGTGCAAAATATTTCTGTTCAAAACTGCGTTTTGTTCTGCATCAACACCCAAATGAAAAGAAAAAGTAGAAAGAAAAAAGAAAGAGAGCAGCACTTTTTTTTCACCAGGTTAAATACATTTGATGGATATTTCGAAGTGTTCAAAAGAGGAAAATATTTAATATAAACTCATTTTACCACCGGGAAGCTCAGAGCTCAAAACTGGTGCATGCGTTTGGCAATCATCCCCATCCAAAACTACTAAATGATACAATACTTTTCTAGATACAGCTTGTTTTTCCTTCTTTTCATGAACAGCAAAAGTGTGCTCTTCGCCCTGTGCCTGAGGTGACTAGGAGCTGATAGTTGTGTCTCACATGTCTGTATCTGCCTTTCATTTGCGAAGTGCTAATTTTAACCAAAAAGGACAGGAGAGACGTCTTTTTATACACTGGCCTAGTGTTCACGGAAGGAAGTGCATGCCGTCTAAGTAAGGAGGCTTTTGCTACAATTAACAGGTTGCTGGCTACACACGCGTCGGTATTTGCAGGATTAGACCTGAATTCCTTGGGACACAGCTATATTCATGTTTAACAATGTTGGTTTTGTACAGCTGGCACTGCACTGTACATTGTTTTGAACAACTTGTGCTAAACACCCACCGGCAGGACTGGACCTTCTTGGTCCTGGGGCAGTATGTATTTTAAGCAATAATACTTTGCTCAGCGTCCTTTTGAGAGTCACACAGGCTGCTTGACATGAAGGTTGACATTGTGCCTAGTTTAAACATGGAGCAGTAACAAAGCAACTTCTATAAAACAGGCCAGCCTGGAGCTGGTATAAGCAGGATTATCATCTGTGTTTTGCCCAAACAAACCCCGGGCACATTTCACCAGAATACCTTGACTACTTCACACTAATGATTACAAAGATGATTTATACTATTTGTTGTTGAATTGGGGAAAAAGGAAAATGCTTTTCAATTGCTAAAAGTGAGCAGTTTAAGAGCCCTTTTGAGGGGCAAGGAAATGACATCTACTGCAGAAATGGCAAGAGGTCCTTCAATATGCACCAGCACTTGAGAAATCACTAATTACCTCACAGGAAAACCTTTTTTTAAATTGAAAAGTGATTAATTTGAAAAATAACAATTTTCTTAGGAAAAAAGTCTCAAGGCTTGAAGGAATGCACTATCTGTTTAGTAAATTGACTAAGAACAGCTCCCCTTATGTTCTAGCATGTTGTGCTAACTGCTAAAATTCAGAACTGTTACATTAAACATATGTAATAGGATTGCCTTGCCTTCTGAATGCAGGAGGAATCCAGACAGAAAGCCCCACAGGAATTCAGTTATTTCATCTGTACTACACTGCATGAGGACATGCTTTGCACTTTATGAAAAGTAAAAGTATTTCTATTTCTCTACAGCATAATCAGTGTCAAATGTGCAATGGCTGTCATGACTTTAAGACTGATCAATTAAAGATTATAGTAGAGAGGGAGTGCCGTATTTCCCAGGATGATGACTTTTTTCTTATATTTTTTTGTGTCTGATTTTACTACTGCTGGCATAGGCTTAGCCCCTACATAAGGATTTTTTTGTGTAAGTTAGCTGCTTTTTCTACAGAACAGTATCAGCCTCGGTACTTCCCAAACACAAGTCATTTTTCAGCAGGTCTAAAATTATCTTGAAGTTGCAGCTGGAACCCTTCACCTCAGTGAGTTTTTCTATAGCTTTCCGGATGTTAACTCTACCCAAACCACAGCCTGTCATTAGGATCACCGGGATTCCAGTCTGGGTGGAAACTGGGGCAGCAGCACAAAAAGCCCTACTGCAGTGCAGAGACCTTCAGAAGACATCAGCTTTCACGAATGCCTCGAAAGTGGTATCAGTAAGAGTTTGTGAAAAATCTGCTTGCAGCAATGCAATCTGGTAGCTAATCTTGCGATGGCTTGCTCAGGAATGCATGGTTTATTATTAAGGTAATCTTTTAAGATTTTATTGGAATGTGCTTCCACAGAGATGTTTCTGCCTTTGTGTGCTTTACTATGTGCATGTCATCTTGTCCGTAATTAAACTTTCCACTGACAGACCTGGGACTACTTTTTTTCCTTAAACCTCCCACTTTGAATGCTGGAATTTCATTTGAACTTTAAATACTTCCTTGGAATTTGCCATAAGGTAAACTGGCTGCTTCTGTACACTTTTCTGCACTGTTACAGACGATGCAGATACACAAAAAGTGGCTGAATGTAAGAGGACTTGCAAACTTGTGCCTTACTGTTAAAAAATGGCTGACAGAAATGAAGTACTTGTTCAGATGCTTATGTTATCCCCAGAGTATTCTCACTTTGGAATATGCGGGGGAAAAGAAATCAATGGAAAACTGCCTTAGAAAGTACATTTTCAGTGAAGCTTCACTGCTGACAACTGGAAAAGGCGAAGTATGACAAAGGAAACATGAAGGAAGAATTTGTACTTCGGCCTTTGGACTTCTCAGCCAAGTTTCTCATGTGACTTGGACTTGCTGACCACTTCTTTTTATAAATTCAGTTAGCGATAAAGCCCACAGAATATCTGAAGCAAAATGCAGCCTTGCTGTTTTAAAATCTGAAATTACAATCTATGGTTCATTTTAGTATGGCTCTAGGCATATCTCCAGGAAATGCACATTGATAACCTTAATACCCAAATGCTGGTTCATCAAAAGACCTCAAACTTGTCCTGAAAATATTTTATTCTGGAAACAAGGGTAGGCTTGAATAATTATTTAATTGAAGGCTTGCTTCTTGAGGCCCAAATTTGGGTGTTTCAGACTTAGATTGCCACAGGGATTTAAACTGGTAATATGTTCAGCCATTCAGAAGTGATTGAGCTGGAGAAGAGTAAGAGCTGTTTAGACTCAGATGAGGTAAAACAGACCTCTCAGTCTGTGCCTTAACCACTGAGGTAAACCCAACTATTTTAGATTGCTTTCAGTGGTATTTGCTAACAGGTGAAGCTATCATCTCTCTCAGCTGATGACTGCTAATGTATGGCTGAGAATGGAAGATTTCCAGTAGTAATTTACTGTCCACCTTGCTTCAGGCAGGAATACTTGCAGAGGAGATGGTGAATTGTAGGACCATTATAGTGGTCCTTGCCATTATAGTGCTGCAGCTCTCCAGCTCTTCCAAAACAAGAGGCACCTCTCATCTGCAGTCATGGTTTTCCTCAGGACCATGAATTTGTATGAGCAAAAATTACACTGGTAGACAATATTATCTCATTTGAAAGAGTGCACTACCCCGACCCAGGTTAGATAAATAAACACGGTATTTTGTTTGGCAGCCATCAAGATCAAGAAGGGCCTATACCTAAGCAATATTCTCCATGACTGTGAGGCTACCCTGTAAACAGTGAGTGGGAGGTGACTTCCTTCTGTCTTGAAAAAAAGTGGCCAGAATCTGTGGCCTGGTTGACAGTACATGTGCACATACATTTTTGCTTTCAGGAAGGGATTTTGGCCACAGTGTGCTTCTTCCCTGGAGAGGTGTTGTGTCCAGAAGAGAGGGAGAATTTCAGACCATCCCTCTTGGCAGTGTTTCCCATTGGCTGGCTGTAGCTCCTTCTGTTTGTGTGTATTACATATTCTGGCTCTGTTTTTTGAGTCCACAGCTGGTGCTTGACTTTTGGGCTTCATAATATTTAGCATCCAAACATGTGAGCCTCTTCTGGGGTCTGGCTCATTGTTCCTAACCTGTTAAATGGAGTTTGATGGCTGACTTGCTTAGCTGTGCTTGCAAATTCTGGTTAAAATGCCTTGATTTTTAATCATCTAGACAGTTTTACAAACTAGTCTTACAAACTTAGTCTTACTCCTTTCAGTTAATTGAAACTTGTCTTTGGTATGCTGCACAATTCCCTGTCTGTATGTGTCCATGTGAAAGTTTGTCCTCAACCCTTGCAAATTGTAAAATGTAGTTGCATAAATTAGGCATTGTACACAGTTTAGATCTAAGCAAATCTAGAAAAATGCATGAAATTCCACAGGATCTTATTTGTTGTAACATAATCAGGTGTAAACAACCTTACCAATATGGGTTCTATTGTGTTTTCGAAGACTCTACTAGTTACAAAGTACACAAATTGAGCAGAAGGTAATCTGAGATAAAATAAGTTTATCTGAAATTCTAGGAACTAAGCCTCATTTTTGAATTCTTCCAAGTAAATGAGCATGTAACTAAGGAGGCTGAACAAGTACGAACTAGTGCCCGAAAGGTGTCAGCTTTATCTGTGTGAGACTGTGACAATATTTTTGTGTTTAGCTCATAAATAGTCAAGGCCAGGAAACAACACTGCTGGGATCAGTCATCCAAAAGAAGAAACACACATGGTTCTTTCTTCTATTGTTTATACAGAAGCTACTTTGGTTACAACCTTTCTGTGTTCATGTACTTTCAAAAATCTTCCTCAAATGTTGTTTGCTATGTAGGTTAAGTCACCCTGATTCAGTCAGTGCATCCTAGAGTAGCACACTGCTCTGAAAAGCCAGCCCTGGTGTGTTTCTGTAAGAATACTCAAAAGGTGGCATAAATACTTTCAAAAACATTTTTGGATGAAAATATGCAATGCAGACCTGTGTTATGATTTAAACAGGTTTTTTTCAATATGCTCATCTTCTTTCTCTTAGTCCATGTACCTTGTTCCTCTAAGTTAGAAGCATGTAACATAGTGAAATATATTTTGAGTGTTTGTTTTGAACCTCCAATTCCATCTCAATGTAGAACATAACTCTTGTATTATGTATTCACAAAACCCTTTGTAAATAGATTGCCTTTATTGTCTGAGATTAAAGAGAATGAGGTTCAGAGGTGTAGCTTATCCTACAGAGTAACTTCACATTCAAGTCAAATTAGAGCTCAAGATCTCGTATAAAAGTACTGAAATTAACCTGCTTGAGCAAAGGCTTTCACTTGTTTGTTAACAGTGCGGAGGCTAAATTTTTTTCTTCTGCCCTTTTAATCCCATTTAACATCTTCAAGGTAACAGAGGTGATAACTTCTATAAAATTAACAGTACATTTATAGTATTTCGATGTTGGTCATGTAATATGTGGTCTATGGAGAAGAATCAATCCTCTCTGTGCCCTTTACTTTGCATCAAGCTTTTCTTCTCCCTTTGTTTCTCAGCATTCCTTAGAACTATCCCTGCACTTTTCACATAAAATAGTACATATTACCTTTGCTTGTTGCCTGGCTCTTGCTTCTGTAATTTTCTGGAACTACAGCTTCAGCTAAGATTGTTCAGTTGTCTTTCATCTTAATTTTCTAGAATAACTTCTTCTTGCTAGCCTTACTGTCTAATTGTCAATTCCTGTTTTAGCCTCTTCCTCTTCTACCTTGTAAATAGCACATCATGAGGAGTGCAGTGAAACTGCTGCCTCTTCCTTTTTGTTCCTTTTTGGTTTGTCAGTCTCTGGCATCAGGCCATCAAATGTAGAGCTTTTTACTGGTGTTTGTGAGCTGGCACATCTCCAGTTCAATGACAGGTGTACATTTGGAGACCATCTAAACTGACCCGCCCCTTCCCATCTATGGGTCATTTCATTTATCCTAAATGTGCAAGGTTTGGCTAATAATATTTTATTCGAGCTGACTCATCCTTACTGTCATCTAAAATTTTTTGTATTTCACCCAGAGTTAATATTTTTGGTTTTGTTAACAGAGAGGGACACTGAGGATCATTATGCAAGCTCCTATTACATGTTCCTAATCTGTACCAGAAAATGGAGGCCAAGCTTTTAGTGCTTTGCTTCTGAGAGAAAACTGTGATTTTAGCTGTTGAAAGTCTGGACTGGTCTCTTATGACTTATCTTTGGGGTACTGAGCTTTAAGAGGCTAAGATGATTTGTCTTTAATCTGATATATTTTGGTCTTAGACAACTGAGGCCTTGGAGGTTTGACGCTCAGTTTGTGGCCCTGACCACATCAGTTTGTCTCTGCTTTACTCAGACAAGCAGGAAAGTTAGGGCAAAGCCATTTAGGAAGTTCAAACTAAATAAAATTTGTAGAGTACTTGTAAGATCAGCATTAGGATATGACTCTTACTTCTTGGACTTTGCTCATTTCTCTAAACTTCCTGTTTGCAAAATTTTTCTTCTAGAAAGCTTTTTCTTGCTGCTTTTTAGAGTTTGATGTTTTTACAAGTCAAATTAGACTTTGTGCATACTTTTGTCATAACTGATATAAAAAAATATTGAAAAACATTTGCAATGTCATAAAATTATTATGATTTGACAAATCTGAGAACAATCAAATCTTATTGCCTCTCCCCAGCTGTAGCATTCCAAGCAGTCAGGAAGATAAGAACACACTGTTGTTATTAGAAGACAAACGGTTTGCAAGATAGATTCAGGGTCTTCTTAATAAATGCAAATTACTAGGTTACTCCTCTATGAAAGCTGGATTTTGGTAGTGTAAAATAGTAGAGAAGCACAGAACAAACACATTTACATAAATCCAATGATAAAAATGAGTGGAGTTAAACATAACTTGCTTTGTCTTGGGAAAATGATTGCTACATATACTCTAGCTTATGCTGATGAATTGACATTATAGGGCATAAACTACCATATCAATGATCTCTCTACAATGCATGGCACTAACTTCTCAAAATACAGCTTTGTTTTCTATAAATTGGCCTAGAGGTAAATAGAAAATTATGGTAGATTTAGTGTTTTGTACTAATGGCCACAGAATGCCTAAAAAAAATTGCTGACAAGAAGCCTCACTTTCCTTAACCTGTTTCCCATACTTACTTCAATCAGAGCAGACAGAGGTTATATTTTTAACAAAGGGCATCTATCCAAGTTCTGTTGCATCCCATCACTTGGCAGTACATAAAAATGATTTGCTAATAGGAGAGGCCCTCTTTTTCTTCAGGTCACATTTGTTTAAAATATAAATTATTGAAACATCCCAGGACCAGTACCTATGCTATGAGTGCCTTCTTTTAGTTTTCTTTTAGGAATGTTCCTTTAAGAGTTACTATAGCAATGCAAACTGCTATTGAGACTGTAAACATTAATGATGACTTGGAAGTTGACACCCTGCAAAAACATTTCAGTCATTTTAAGTAAGACTTCCAACAGCACTGCCATAATATGCAACTCCTACTGAGAACAGCAGGATTCTGAGTTTTTGAAGAAAACAGCCTATATACTAGACAGCAAAACTGAAATGAAGGGAAAATAATACACTCTAATTTTGCAACAAACCAAAATTCCCATTTCAGCATATTCTGATGCCATATTCGTTATGTTTTGGGAGGGCTGTCAAGCCATGTTTAAAGCAACATTTGCCTGCCAAGTCCAAGCTGGCTCTACATCTCTGGAATGAAACTTTTGTTGCTGTTGTGGCCTTTCTTTTGCAAATGCAATAAAAATACGTGTTAGGTTACATGTGACCATGAATATAACTTATCATGTAGGAAGCACAGAAACAAACCAACCACCATTTTGAGAGAGCAAAATCCAAATTTGGGCTTCACTCCGAATCTGAGAGCTTCAAAATAGAAAAAGGAAAATCACTGGTTTGTATTTTTGATTACATTTTTCTGACTGTTTTTCACAAATGCAGTTCCTAAAGAAGGCTGAGGAATGCTGTTGTCAGTTGCTTCCTACAGCAAAGGACACTTCAGTATAACCTGTTCTGTAGATAATGTTCACCAACACACAGCTCCTGTGGGAAGCAACAGAGCAGCATTTAACAAAACTGAGTAAAAAGGCAAATACTTTTAGGGACTCATGGCTATCTAGCTGTCTCTTCCTAATTAAATTTATTATTTGGGCATATTTTACCACACAATCAGAAATTTTTTTGACTAACAATTGTCAGACCAAAAAGGGACTACTAAAGACAAATTAAAAAAATATCCCTCTCCCAGGGGCATTGCTCTTGTCAAGACCAAAGGTGGTGGTGGTGAGCTGGAGCTTTCCTTCCCTTTTCCTGTGCCTCATTGGAGTCTTTGTGACTTTGGGTCTTTTGCACGATAGGTTGTAGGCTTGTTACAGGGTCTTGGGAAGTATTTTGTGATTTGTGGGGACCCTTCTGGAATAAAGAACTCTTTTACATTGTTGTCTGTGACTGTCAGAGCCTGGACTTATGGTCCTCTCCAGCACTGTGATTCTGGAAACCGCTTTCATTCACAACAGAATTGATCTCGAGGGTGAATTGTGCTCCCCTGCTGAGATTGCTGTGTGTGGACCCTTTTAAATACAGCAGCCATTATTTTTTCTGGTGTTGCACTGCTCTTTCACAAGTCTTGCTGGAGGGCTGTGCCACTTCAAGACTCCCCAAATCTGGAAGATACAAATTGTTGAGGGTTGGTTATGGACTAGAAAATGTGGAAATTCAGATTTTAAATAACCCTGGTTTTTAATCCCTTTTCAAAAGAGACAAATCCATAATATTAAAAAATTCAAATTCCACATATAAATAAATATAAAAATTTTGTAAATGAGAACTTGTCTTCCACTAATTTACATTGAGCCATCATCTTACATTAGACCATCTGAGCCAAGTACCAATACACAAAATCCCTGTTCTGAAGATCTCACAAAGCCACCAGACTTGTGAATTAGAGCACAGGAAGTGAGAAAGAGCACAAAGAGTTTGCTTCAACAGTGTCCTACACAGAACACATTTTGTTTTAGTGACAGGACAAACATTTTTAAGCATGTCCATCTTCTTCAAGGATGGAATTTCTCCATAATTTGGAGAAACTCGATAATCAGAACTTGAAAACTCATAGCAAGGTAACTTAGAGTCTACTGATAAAGCTGCCATAAGGAACATTTTTTAAGCATGTGGGCTGACAATGAGTGATACTGCACATTAATATGTGCAGTATTAATGGTTGTTAGAAGGGCCACAGTAGGAGTGGCTCTGTTCCTTTGCTGAAATGAACTTTGTCTTAAGCTGGTCTTAATAGCCCCCATTTTGAACCCATTTCTCACGTGCTGGATCTTCCCCCAGTGCCCATACACACCTCGTTGTGCACTGCTCCAAAAGAGGCAGCAATTGCATAACATAATGTCCTGTCTTCATCTATCCCATGTTTTTACCTCTTCTTTCCAACCTTCCTTATGCCCTGAAGTTTCACAGTACATTCAAACAATCTGGATACAGGACAGCACTACCTTTTGGAAGTTACCCAGCTATTTACTACCTAAATCTTGAGAGGCTATACTGTCCAAAATATCTGTTTGGAGCTTAGAAAACATCTTCCATGTCAGTTTTTATGTTGCTCATGTTAAGTGTCACAGGCTATCTGTATTATCCTTAACAAAAAGCGCCAGGGGAAAAAAAGGTTTTAAAATATTATTTTTTTTTACATTGCCATGTTTTGGGATGTTTTCTTCTGTTGTTTGAGAGCTCTTCTCCTGTTGTCTGGGAAAATGAATGTAGCCTTTAGAGAAAAACAGTGATTTTTTTCAGTCTAGGAGGATTCATTCAAGGTCAGCTGTGATACAGCACAGCTGCATAATCTTGGATTGAGCTGCTGTGAAAACAGCTGATAGATGTCTGGTCTAGGGCAGCTCTCGGCCTGGGAACTGTGCTCAGGACCAGACACCTGCTCTCGGTGCTCGTTGGAGATACACTGCGGATGTGCTGGGCCAGCACAGACTCAGGCTGGCAATAGGTCCTTCTTGAAAGCTGTCTGTCACTCCTGCTGTCAGCTGGGTGGTCTATGGCAAGCACTGCAAACTGGTCTCAGTCTAATTCCTAATAGATACACCCCAAATATCTATCAGAATTAGCCCTAGTCAGCTTAGATCCTGAAAATGTGGCGCCACAGGAGGACCATGGTGACAGCATCACGCTCCCTGCTGAGGGGTGATGAGCACCTGTAAGTTTGTGCTAAAGGATCTCAGTGCATCTGCTCTGTAGAAAATGCACACTTTGCTTCTTGGTTGACACTTACAGAACCATGAAGATGCAAAATAACACAAAAACATGTTTCAAAGAGTATTGGATGATTTCAGTTTGTCTGTTGCCTTCCTGCATGAGGTGGCAAAAGCACATCCAAGTTCAGTGCAGCAAAAATATCCTGGAACCCAATCACCAGCGTCTGAAAACAGGAGTATATTACTGAAATGGAGACCTTGGAAAAGAAATTGACATGGTTCCTATTTCGTATATACTGCAGAAAGTTAAAAAGTTTAATAAAGGGTGAGAGAGGGAAGCGTGTTATCTATCTAGATTTCAAATTCACACAGTGGAACTGAGTCAGGAGCAGCCCATGTCTTCCACCTCTGCCTGCTTCTTATTTGGGTGTCAGGTTAGAAGATCTATGTCCTTCATTACACTGTGATTTTGCAGCACTCTTAGCCAAGGTCAGAAGTGAAGGGAAAAAAGGAATGAGGAGTAATTTGTGCTTCTGTTTACTACCTCTACTTTTTTCTTTCTAGTCTACAGTTTTGAGAGAAATGTTTGCACTTCTCCACTGCTCTTCAACTCTAAAAGTCTTAACTTTTAAAATTTAACTTTTTATTAAAATCTTTAACAATTAATTCCAAGACAAATTCTGGGGTCCCATGTCTTGTCTGTAGGGGGAAGCTGGAGTTCAGAGAGACTGTGTTAATTTTCTGCTAAGTCAGTATGTAGTCATGATAAGTGATATACTTGAATTCTTTTCAAAAGCAATATCAAGAAAATATTGCAATACCACAAAGTATTGTGAAATCATTAAACTGTCTATAATTGGGGTGAGGGGAGACTCTGGGTAGGGGCAAGGAAGATTTTTTCCATTATTTCACTGATCACATGTCATTTCCTTGTTCTCAAAATGTCTGATTTTGTTGAGGGACCAGAATTTGCTCTGTAGGACTCCACTGTCTGTTTTTCTGGTTTCTGGAATGCCTACCCAGACCTTCTCAGCACACCTCCCTCCTCAGCCTATCCCTTTCTCTGGGCTTCGTGGATGGTATGTGCATGGCAGAATCTCTCTGTTGGGGAGCTGGAGGACCTCTGGAAATGACCAGAAAAGGTAATGGAGTTGGATTACCTCCTGTTAGACTTTTGCTGCCACATTTTGACAGTGGAGGAGCTACTTGGACTTGAATATTTCCCTGCACCAGGGAGGACAGAGCTCAGATTTTGGTCCAAGCTACTTACATCCCTCTCTTAAATTTGCAGTTTTATAAATGCAACTAGCCCTGGAAAGTGCGGAATGACTCATGCACCATTTCCAGGACTGAGACTAAAGCTGGCTCATGGAGAAGTGAAAACTGAGCAAGATAATGATGACATGAGGATATTTGTTCATTAACAGCTAATGTTGACATTACAGCTGTGGAAATATGGGGAATTGAGTGCTTTGAATTTGTGAATCATCTCAGGCACTAACATTTTTCTTTTCTTTCAAGGAGAATTGACCTAAACTATATTGATTGTAGACTGGCTATTTTTGGTATGTTGCAAATTCCATTTCTGCTGCTTTTCTGTTTATGTAAAAGTGCACTAACAGGAAAAAAGGGACCAAAGAAAGTAACTATATGCTTGTAAGCTCATATTACTATAAATCATTTGATTAAGTACAAGTATACGCGTTCACATGTATTTAGATAACTACAGTGCTCCTATGGTTCCCCTATAGATAAGTTAGCATAGATATAGATGGAAGATATATCTGGCAGTACTATTTTAATAAGAAAGTGTTCTCAAATGGAAATTTCTATTTTCATAATAGAAAAACAATTTTTCTAATGTATTTAGTTACTGACTTAAATTCAAAAGGTAATGAGGTTAAATTTTGTAACAAACCAAGATGCATTCTAACTAGTGTGTTTCATTTAATTGCATCAGTAACTGCAGTTATGACATTTAATTTGATATTTTGTACTAATTTGTTAATTGTGTTATTCATCGCAGGCATTGTCGGGTGGGGTGATCTTTCATTTGTATGGCAATGAACATCTAATCTGCATTCAGGTAATCATACATGCATAGAAGTAATTGGCTTACTGCGAGGAAATCCTGCTATAATCTGATGAAATCGGAAAATAATGCAGAAGTTACATAAATAGACCTTGAAAAATGAATTTGTTTGTGCTAGGACACCGAAGGAAAAAGCCCTACTGATCAAAAGTGAATGGGGTTTGGACTGATGGGGTTATCCATTTATGTCTTCTGCTCTTGTCTGCCAACACACTGACGATTGTCAATGTTTAAGCACAAGTTATACTTAGAGAGTCCTGTGTCTACAGCTTCAGTTTCTCTGAGTCAGGGTTTAGTCTTTTCAGCATCTCCCTACAAAATCTTTGCAATTAAAGACCAAATTGGCACATTCTTGGTAAAGGAAGGGTTACAGGCATCTATAGCCTCGGAAGAATAGGGGAACCTATTGCAGTCTGTGAAAGGTCTGACTCAGTGGAGGGTGTGCCTAACTGAGCAGTGCTCCCTAAAGTAAGGGTGGACCCATTTACCCATCACGACCACAGTGAAGCAGTATCACCAGGATACCTGCTTACCTGTGGCTAGTTCTGGGATTTGCACATCTGTGGAAGCTGCTGGAACCTTCTTCACAGCTAGTTGGGATTTGCAACACTATGACAGAAAGGCTGCAAATATTCAGGTTTTCTTGGCAAGCTGGAGATCTTTTGGAAATTTTCTCCTTTCTCTCAGGACAGGATGATAAATCAAACTGATAGACTAGATACAGCAGCAAATCCACCTGCTTTTGAAGCAGGCTTCTGTCCTGAGTAGCAGAGCTGTAGGGATATTGCATTTCATGGTCTACAGTTTGTAAAGTTAAGGCTGAATGTCCCAGCTGCCTGGAGGGTTTGCAGTTATAAGTGTCACAGCCCATGCAGTAGCCCTCTGTGAGCCATGGCAGGTAGGAAAATGTCCCCTGTAACAGCAGCATGGTGGGTACCTGCAGGTGCACCCCGTCCTGTGCACCTCTCTTGATGTCCGGGCTGTGCTGAAAAAGATAGCAATGAATATTTTTAAGACCGTCATTATTTTTACAGTATAAAGGGGTAGTTATCGTATGGTAGAGATGGCATTCTCTTTGAGGTGTCTCTGAGGTACTACCAAGGATTTATCTGCAAGTGCCACGCAGCCAGGATGGTGCCAGTGCCAGCTGTCATCTGAGTAGTTTTCAAAAGTAGGTGAGAGATAGCCTTTGTGAGATAAGTGTAGAAATAAATCCTGATGAATACAATTGGGTGAATCAGATAATACTTGGAATGATTCCAAAGCTTTCAGCTGTTTCTATAGCTAGATAAAAATGTGTCATCTAGGGTGTAGTGTATAAATGGAGCAGATAATTCTGTGCTTGCCAAGAATCTGGGTTAATTACACTACTACATGCAATTACTTAGCTTACTAAAAGAAAATATGATAAGAAAAATTTTGCAACTCAGTACTTCCTGATGCTGGAAAGCTGTTTGCCTGAGGAGGTGTTGGCAAGCTCAGCTGCAGGACTAGTGTGGAGTCCAGTTTGCTGCCTGCAGGCAAGAAGAGTCAAATTCAGCCCTTCTGCATTCGAGTGTAGCTCTCCTTCAACCAGAATATGCACCACATGAACTGGGCAGAAATTTTGTCCTCAGTCAGAATGCTACTCTGTGAGACTTTTGTGATGTAATTTTGGGGGTATTGGCTTTCTCTAGAGAGTGAAATTAATCTGCCTGTGCATATGATAAACTGCTGATTGTGAGTTAATATGGCTCATGAGATACATGGTACTCTATTACCCTGGAAATTGTTGGTGAGATTATTTGTTTTCAAGCATTAAATTCTTAATCGCAAATAAAGTGAATTTACACTGAAACCACAGAACAGGGCTTCTATTTGCCTGCTAGAATACTGTAGGTGTATTTATTATTATTCAGTAAGGCTTTAGAAGCAAACACAGGTACATTTAGATCAATTTTAAGTATGCACACTGGGTCAAGGAAATTGAATATGAACATGGTAGATTCAGAAGGCAAAAGTGATGAACTTCCACAAGTAGCTGAGGGGCATTTATGTGGACAAACACCATTCCCAGACATGTAGGCTACTCAATACTTAAAAGTATGCATTGCTTGTAAAAAAACAAAAAAAAAGAAAAGAAAAAAAAAGGAAAAAAAAGGAGAATTTCTTATCAATCTAGCATTTTTTGGTGTAGAAAAGAGATGCCTGGGGAGAATATATGAGTGGTGTATGAAATGACAGTCCTGGTTCAGAAGAGAGAATGTGACTCTTTACAACACAGAGCACCTGATCAAAAGATGGTATGGTAGGTAGGAGCTCACCTGGGCTCGAGGGATGACTGAAAATTCAGGGTAGAAGGATACAGTAAACACAACAAAGTATGTGGAAATGACATCCAGCTTAGGAAGATCCTGAGGTGAAAATATGGGAAGCTCGGAGTGTCACGTAGGGTAATACTGTACACTTGTCTTTCTTTTATACACTTCCTCAGCCATCTACTTAATTCTACTGTTGGAAACAGGCTAATAAGACCTTTGGGCTCATTCAGAACTGTGATTCTTCTCATGGTGCTGGTGGGGTAAATGGTTTATGGAGTGGCCAAGGTAGTGGAAAGAAGAATTCCAAGAGCCTGGTAAGTCCTTGACTTTCTTCTTTCCTTTCTCCTTGCCTTGTCTTTCCTACTTGCCTTTCCTTTTTTTCTTCTGTTCTTTTGAGGAGACAGTTGAAGAATGCATCTTTGCATGATTTACAAAGATGATCTGCAACTTTAGAGTGTTTGTTTTGTTGTGGAATCTGTTTGATTTTTCCTTATGAAAAACACAGTGGTGTCTCTAGAAGTGTCTCAATCTAGTAGAGCGCAGAACTGGTGCAGCTTTGGTGTTTCCTAAGTCAAACAAGTGAAAGAGGAAGGAATTTTGTGAGAGTGTTCAAAAATCCTTTTCAAAAAGATAGAATTGGCAAAACATTTAGGAGAACCAACTGAAGACTCAACTTCTGATTACAAGTGTTAAAAAAATAAGAAAGGCAAGAAATGTGGAAAGCAAACTAAGAAATAGAGATGTTTTTCTACTATCACTGTGAACTGTCAAATAGTACAAATTTGCAAGCCAGATTTCTTAAACTGGTCTCAAATTATCCCAATTTGCCATTTTATATCCTGTCAACTGACAGCATATGAGAGGTCTGGACTAGATTAAAGACAGTTATCTGTTGATTTTGGGTGTACTTGTACACTTGTGCATCAAATGTTAATTTTCTGTGGTTTGAAGAGAAAGAATGAAAGGTCAGACAGGAGTTAATCAATAAAAATATTAAAAGCCATGTCAGGATGCAAAAGCAATAGTCAGATTTGAAGGTGAACAGAATGAAGTCCTGGTGGCTCAGCTCCAGAAGGATGCCCATGCACCACTGCAGATGATGCAGATAAAAAGAGGATATGCAAAATAGAACAAATGAGCGAAAAAGCCTTAGGGGCTGCAGCAGAAAAATCAGCTTGTTGTGGGACTATGACAGGGAAATGGAGGTGCAGCTCCAGCCATCTGTGCATATGACAAGGATGCTTTCAGCACATACCACAAACAAAAGGCACAGGCTGCAGAACAGCTCTTTGTCTTTCCCGCTAAAGTAAGAGAGAAGCAAAGAAAACCCCAGAAAGAAATTAAATAGTTAAAGGGAAAAGCAAATACATTTTGCAAAGCAGAAATACACTGGAAGCCATGAAAGCCTTGGCTTACATTTTGCTTCTCCTGTTGTCAGTTTCCCATAATTATTCTCTCAGTCCTCTACTTTTATTGTTTACATGGCTTTTCTGTCTCATGCACTATGTCTCTGGGTTGTGCAAGCACTTACATTGTGAACGACTCATTTCCTTGCTTGTATATTAGTATAATTTTTTATTTTTGTAGTAGTAGTTGCAGCAAAGGAAGTAAAAATATTTCATGGGGAAACACTAAGCTGTGTAGCAAAAGTAACCTCTTTGTCTATGGGAGACAGAAGCTGGATTGTATGTGCTTCTCATTTACAAATGCCTGTGCTGGTATTTTTTTAATCGGGATATTGCTATAAAATGTAACAGGGAAATGAGAGCACTGTAGGATAAGCTGAAATGAAAAGATTGTTTCTTTCTGGGCATGGCAGGAGCAGCTATCAAACCAGACTGCACAGATTGTGTGGGACACAATGACAAATTCTTTTTGTGAAAAAATTATTTAAATGAGTCCCTACTATTGGTGTCATCCCAATCACTGCATCAGCAAAATCTACTCAAAGTGCATTGACTGGCCCAACAAACAGCTCAGTCCTTTTGAGAAGACTCCAGCTCGCTCCCTTCCTTTGCTGAAGGTATCTTTGCATCAGATATATCTACTTGCTCTTTTCCTGCTTGCTAGAATCATCTGTAGTGAGTCTGTCAGACAAAAATATTTGCCAAAGTGAATTGAATTTAGGCAGAATGCAAATGACCTCTTGTAGTCTCAGTCCTCTCTGTATCTTACTCTTGTCCAAACAGTGATGTTTTAGTGCTGGAAAATTGTCTTTTCAATAATCAGTGAAAATAAATACTAACATATTTCCACTTGCTGAGTCCACTAGAGAGGACTCTAGCAGCTCTCCCTAAAAAGGGAAAGGAATGGGTCCAAAGTGAGAAATGTGTAATTGCTCTAACACAGATGGTTTTTGCACATGTGCAGAAATGGAGGGGGTGGGAATAGAAGGGAAAGAAATTGCTGGGAAAAAAAAATAAAAATCCAAGAATAGCTTGTCCAATATCAGAGGAAGATGATGACATGAGACAGATTTCTCATATTTCCTTATTTGCTATTGTGCAAAAATAACTGAATGTTGATAATCGTCTTTGTACTGACCTCACAGAGAAATTCTTTCAAAAAAATTTCCATTCACTCTTCACTGCACATAGTTCTTGGAAAATAGGTATTGTTTGGGTCCACCATCTCTGAGCAGCATTAAAAATGCCTTCAGCTTTTACCAAACTAATGTTAAGTAAAACCTGTTGCTTTCGTAGGAGGTAGGGTCCAGATGGGTAATTAGGCTATGGAATAGTTGTGTGAAAGGTAAAAGCGTTGTATTGAAAGCCAAACTGAGCTCCACAAAGTAAATATTACAAGGTAAATGAGTTTAGCTGAGGGCAACATTTCTTTAAATGGGACATTTTAATTGCTGCATGGGACAAATTAATTGCTTAGTCATACTTCAACATAATGCACGTTTAAAATCAAAGCAAATTACAAGCTGGAATGAAAATCTCTGTGAATGATAAACCTCAGATTTTGCTCACACTGCGGTATTTTATATCAAGGAATCTACCCAGCTTAGTTCTACCTTTGAAAAGTAAGCATGACCCAATGCAGATACAGATTGATCTTTTAATGAACCGTCCAATACTCAGGACTTCCAACACTACTTCTCTTTTGTTTCGTAAAGGCTTGAATATATTTTCTGTACATTCCTTTATGTCTTCATTATTTTATTTTTGGTCTGGAACATGAAGTGACTGTGTTTATTGTCTGCATTTGGAATAAAACAGAAACAAACCAAAAATGATTTGGGGACCACAGTGGAGGGGTTTATATCCAACACTAGGATGCATAAAAATTGGCATAAACACTTTTTTTGCCTTCAGTGCCATGTGATTTAAAGGAAATAGATTTAATGGGCAGCTGCAAACAATTACTAAACTTTTTAATGGAACTCTACAATGTTATGGATCTGCTCTGCTTCTTCAAAAGCACTGATTTTTATTATTTGCAAATAATCCCTTCCCTCTTCTTATAGGTAAATCCTGTGTACCCAATTTGCTCAGAGATCAGAGACCACAGTTTCTTTCTGCAAGGCTGGACTTGTCAGAAGACACCATTACTTTCAGCCTTAGTCTTAGGGGCAAAGAAAGAAGGCAAGCAAGAAACTGTTCTCCAGCATGTTTTCATTTCTTCTCTCCATACACATTTTCTATTTTTCTAGGTTTGCCTCAGTGTTCATAATTTCAAAGCAGTGGAAACTGGCTGTTGGTTTGGGAAAGAGGGAGAGTTGTGTACTTTCAGCAGGAAAAATTCTATTCATACAAACAACATGGTCCTTTCCACCTGAAAGGAACTGATTGAGAAACACTAAGAGATCTTCTGATCACTGGGCTGGGGAATCCATGGTTAGAACTGAGTTCACAGAATGATTTCCTGAAAATGTTTAACCCCTTGCAAAAGTTTGTAAACTCCAGGACTTGGGAAATGGATCCGTGAAAAACAAATCAAAACAAAGTAGAAAGGTCAGCATAAACTGTCAAGAGATAAGAGTGTTTTTGGGGGAACACGAACAGCAGTAGTCTGATTCCTCACAGAGCCATTAATGGCTTCGTGAAAGAGAAGAGAGGAACTTACTGCATTCCAGACATGTCTGTAAATATTACACTAGTCTATTTATTACTCAGTGGCCTAAAGTCACATTATATAGACTATTGAAGGTCAGCAATTATAAAGACTCCTAGTCACTTGTTAACTGTTTGCTTTTCTTTCATTGCTACAGTAAAAGAGTAACTCAGACTACTGATTAAACCATGTTATGCACAAGGGTCTGATAGATCAGAAACGACCACACCACCAGGGACAGCAGATTGCAAAACGCAGACAGAGGAGGGAGTGGGAAATAGAAAACATTAGGCAGCCTCTTTCTCCTCCTAAATCTCCCCCTACAGTTGAGTTAGGAAACTTACCAACCTCTTCTGTGTGTCGATCCCTTGTAGAATTTTTCTTTCCTAGGACTCCCACAGACATCATCCAAAACTTCTAAGTTTTATTTCATCGCAGAAACAAAACCCTTCAAACTTCTATCAAAACCTCATCTTTTCCATGAAGCTGCGATCTTTACATTATGGCTGGTCATGCCACACAAAAAGATTGGCCAGTATACCACAAGAATAAAAGCCACCAAACACACCATCAGATAAAGCACCAGCTAGTGTGGATTCACCATTAAATGGTGATATACACTGAAGGACTTTGTATCCTTTTGATGCCTAAGGCATCATTTTTACAAAAAGAAATGTAATGATGAGCAAAAATACATGAGGATGATAAGACAAGAAGGGGTGTGTTTCAGGGCTTCATCACATGCTCATTTTTGTAATGAGACAAGTCATAGACACAATATATATGATTATTTTCATATGACATCAACTTCTTACATCTACCTTAAGTCATAACCATTTTCAGATGGTGGTAAACAATGACCCTGCACCAGAGTTTTTGGAGATGCCAGAAAAGCTCCTCTCTAGTTAAGCTTAAAAAAGATGCAATATCTCTCCAGCAGTTTGTGCCATCCTATTGTTAGTTAATTGTCTGTTTGCATTGTAAATGACCAGCTTGTGTGTGGTAACTACAGACCCAAGTTCCTATTTCTCTGAAAACCTATGCCCCTGCTATGAGTTCCAGTATCCAACTACAATTGAAGAGTGTGCTCATAGAAGAGAATATAAAATAAAAAAGCTAAAAAACTCACTTAAGATAATTGTTTATTTATAGACACCATTGTTCCATATTGGTTGTGACACAACAGTTTCTTTTAGCCACAATATATGGCATGAATCTATCCATCTGGATGTGTTTGTGGTCTCTGGTGCACAGCCTCTTTCAGATATCTCTGGAATGGATCAGGCATGTGCATATTGCAGCAATGCAAAACTGTGTCTTAATAGCACAATCTGCCCCTGAGAACTTACACTGTTACTCCCTGGGCTAGTCTGTATTTGGAGAATTTTTTAAAATTATTTGTAATAGAAGTGCTTGCACACACAAGACTGACTTATAAAAGGTTTTAGGGATGTAGAAATACTGAGTGTTATTCTACAGGGCCAACTTTGATAAGACAAAATTATAGAAAGGTAAATCACATGTGTAATATAAAAAATAACAATGTATAGAAAATGAAAGTGTCTTCAGTTTTAGAAATGAAATTGTCTCAATATTTGTTTTCCATAAATGCTTCAGCTCTCTTTTGACAAAAGAAACTTCAGGTTTCCATCTGTAATCTATTCCTCTGTCTAGAGAGGATTCCATCTTAGAAAGTAAAAACAAATTGAAATTAATGTCATGTTTCCATTGACAGGTATCAGTAGACAAAGGTCAGTTTTGGGGTTGTAATTCATATTTTGCAAAAGATCCATTGTCTGAATTAGGGACAGTGCAGAGATTCCTGAGAGACAGCTATCCTCAGCCAGTGGTAGAATCATGCTCCCAGAATGATGCTTAGACAAGGTGAATTGGTCTGAAAGACCTCTGCTTCTGGGCTCCTTCAGGGATCTTCATGAATTTGTCTCCTCAGTCCTCTTTGTGTTTGTGTTTGCCTTTTCCCCTGGACGTGACCTTAATATATCAAATAAAGTTAAAACACGTGAACTGATTTTTCAGTAAGTTAATGAGGCTAAAATTTTCAAGAACTGAATGCCATTTTTCTTTAGGGCATAGTTAACTTGTGCTGGATTGCAACAACAAAGATCCTCCCTTCACTTGGAATTGCCTTGGGATTCCCATCCCACAAATTAGGTGCCTACAGTCTTTCTTCAGAAAATGTACATAACTCTTCTGTTTTCTGTTTGTTTATTTGTTTTGCTTTCTTTATTTCTTATAAAAATGCCTCCAGGAGAAGAGATTACATCAACCATTTTGTAATTATCGATCCCTGTAATTATGCAGGGCTTTCACCCAAGTGCTAGACATGCAGACACTAGATCCTCTGGTTTTCTGGCATCAGAGTCACCTCTCTTGTTGCAGGAGTATGTTTTCAGTAGAGGACAATGGACTGTTCAGTGGTGAAAAAAAAAGAAATTTAGTTTAATGTCTTCTTATGAAGTTCTTCCACTCACTCTGGAAACATGAAATTCTTGGGAGACCTGGGGGCACTTGAATCTCTGGGTTGGCAGAAAGGGTTTCCATCTGGTGTGAAAAATATGGATTTAATATTTTGATTTCCTAGGTCCAGAGGAGGAATGTGGTGACAGGGCTCTGCCAGCTGACGCTGCCTTGGATCCTCTGGCTGAATATGAATCTCTGACCCATCTCTTTTTGACCATGTTTTATGCAGACTCTGATTTTCTGCTGTGTTCAGAGAATGACTAGGTTAATGTCTGTGTGTGAAAGAAATTTATGCTCATGGGAAGGTAGAGTGCTGAATTACTCAGATGGTTTGAGATAAGTGTTTTTAGACATGCTGAAAAGCAGAACTCTAATTGCCTGGAGCGCATCAGTGGGAGAAACTAGATTAACTACAGATTTTAGATGGTTCTCCTTTTGGCAGCAGCTAAGAATGGATTTTGAGGAAACCAGTTTTGGCACTGGAGCTTCTCTCTGCAGAGAAGATAGTGCAAAGCAGACTTCCTGCACATTAACTCGTGGCTCCACTCTGACTTCTCAGATAGATACAGCTGGCACATTGTAAGCTGACTCAAACCTTTTTATTACAGGGCTGCCACACTCTCTCTGGGAGTTCCCGAATTGGTTGTTTTTTATGGGCACAGTAGAATGTGCACAGTGAGTCCCACATTTTATGAAGACCCTTGCAAAGCTGCAGAAAGAAACAGGAAAAGGGGAAGTGGCACTTTTTAGCACTGTTGGCAAGTGTGACTGTTTCCTGTCAAACTTCTCTTATTGCTGCCCTTGTCTTGGGACACTGGGCCCGTGCCAGTATTGTGGGAAGTACAGAGGTGGCTTGGCACCTCCTGGAAGACAGGTCCATGTCTATTGCTGGTGTGTGAGAGGTAACTCGGGTGTGAGATGTGCTGCTGGCTTGCAGCCCAGCTCATCCGCACAGGCTTTGTGTGCATCCAGGGCTTGCACACCACGCAGCCCAGGCAAACACAAAAAATCTGCAAATTCTGTCAGTCAGTCTGCCAGCTGCAGAGGAAATTTAGGCACTTGAAGTTCACTTTGGAGCAAAGGTGCTACAAAGCTACAAATGTTGGCAGCTGTCATGAACTAATAATCTTGTCTTTGGTGAGGCTTAAGTTCACTTCAGTACACAGTTCCATGACATTTTTCCATTCAAGTTATTCCATAGAGAGATACACTACTGGGATATTTTAAGACTGGCTGCTAGACTCAAACTACTAAAACCATCCAATAATTAGAACACAGTATGATGTACTCATTCTTTCCAATTAGCATTGTCATTAGCAAAACATAATTAATGACTTCTGGATCAATTCTGTGGGTTTGCACAAAGCAAATTGCTCCCGAAAGTAAAAGCATGAATTCTGAATTCAATTCAGAATATTTCCGCTTTCTTGTCTGTTAGAATAAATAAACATTAATTAAAGGTTACATGGATACATGTCCAAGCTGCCTGAATTTCTATATACAAATACAAACTACTTCAACTTTTGTGATTTGAAAAACCCAACAGAATCTTTTGCTATTGCTTTCAACTTTAAGTGTGCCCTTGTCAAACACAATTATTCCTGATTCAGCAAAAATAAATTATTTGTAAGAAGTAATCAAACCAGTAAACAACTCATTTACATCAGGCAGTTTATATTTGCAGAAAACACTGTAAAATAATCCTTCCAAAAGCAAATGTATTCTGCAAAAAGGAAACAGCAGAAGCATCCTGTGTTTCTCAGCAGTTCAGCAGTACTTATTGCCAACACCAACATCATATACTTTCAGAACTATGTTTTTCTCATTCTTATGCTGTGCCTTTTGAGGTTACGTTGGGCAAACTAGTTTGGTGTCAAAGTCCTCCATACACGTTGGTGATGTGAATTTGGATGTTTTTTCTTCCTTGTTTGTCCTTGGAAAAGCGATTGCAAAACCTTTATCAAGTTATCAGTCTCACATGTAAAGAAAGGGACATAATAAACCCTCTTTTACATCTTTTCAGGAACTGGAGAGCACCAAAACATTCAGGTAATAGGATAACAGTGTAAGAAATCATTTACACACAGAAATGTCTAATGGCTGACAAGTGACAATAAAATATTTCTACCATGTGTGTGCTGCTTGTTTTGATGAGAACATATTTTGAAATGCTTTAAAGATCCCTCAAGGATGGATTTGTTTTTGATGTTGCAAGAATCCTCCGTGGCTGCCCTTTGCACAGGAACCTGATGTATTATTGATGATGGGAAATTCTTGCTTCTGAGAAAGTCTTGAAAGGACATTTGAAGTGTTTGGGTTGGGTTTTTGTCTTGTTTTGTTTTGTTCTGTGAAATTAGAGTTTAGGTCACATGATCTGGAGAATGTTTCTGGCAGAAAAAGCAAACTTCAGAAAAGAATTGAGCTTGCTTCATTTATAATGGCATTTTTCCATTGTTTTGCTGGTTTAATTCTGTTGAAATCATCCATATGGCACCGAAGTAACAAAATAGCTAATCAGATTGCATAAACATAACAGATCTGGATTTATACTATACGCAAGTAAAATTATCACTAGTCATAAGATGGAAAAGACCAGATGGAGAACTCTTCAAAATCACAATTCTGCAGTGTTTTACATGAACTTGCTAGGTTATTCTCAAGGCAGAATCAGAGGTTCAAAATTCAATGCAAGTTTTGTTAATTTAAACTATTAAGTTGCTTATTTCGTTTGGGTTACAAATTAACGTATTTCATTTTGGCTGCCATTTCAGAATTTAAAAAGAAATTTTATTGCATTTATTCTTCAGTCATGGTACACTGTAGTAGATTTACTCCCACATTTTCTCTTTCTATTTAATGATGCTTGCTATAAGACTAAGGATTTTAAGAGTCTTCAAAGATTATATCCATATCAGGCTATTGTTTTGGGGAAAAAGAGAAAATGCGTAAAGACTATCATGAGCTTCTTTTCAAACTGGTACAACTGTCTTTACTTCACAGGCTGGTTCTGGATTAATGCCACTAACCTGGGAGGTACTAGATACCTTTGCTTACTTGAAATTTTGTCGATCACCAAAATTCATTGTCTCTTGAAGCAAATATTAACCTTGCCTTCATCCTGCATCAATATTTGCCTTTTATATCCGTAAACCTTGATGTTTATTCGCTCCTGTTAAGCCAGGGTCTGCTCAGTATCTCATACAACATACCATTACTGACAAGAGTAAATTTAAAATCTCTTTTATGGAAATGCTGTGGTGAGGTGTTTCTCTGTGATGTTTACAAATATTTGGAGATCTTATTGACAATTGCTCTCCAAGTGCATGCTACAGGTTTATAATAAGAAGGCTTCATTAGCAATATGATTATTGCTCTGTCACCTTTATTTTTCTACCAGTGGTGGACCATGATGCAAAGATATGTAGAGAGGACTCTTTCTGTGCTGCAGGGTTTTACAGCTCCAGGTGCCAGCCTGAGGGGCATTTTCTAAGGCTCACTTTAGTGTCTGCAGCCTCCATAAGTTTCTCCAGCCTGTGGAGGCAGGTGCTCCTTGAAATGGAGAGCTGGACCCTGACCAAGGAACTCAGATGTAACCGCAGCTGCTTTGCTCTCTCTCATGAATGTGGGGGACACCATGTTAGCTCAGCATATCAGGCTATCCCTGGTTTTTGAAACACTCCCTCCTTGCAGGCACCATCATGGATATCCACTCTGATAGCCCTGCCACCTAAACAAGGGCCCCAGCCTGCTAAAGATTCTTGCTCTTGCATCACGTGTGAGGGAGCCATTCAGCCATCAGCCCTCCTGCCTTTAACTATGTGCAGTTAAAAAAAAAAGAGTTTATGAAAGAAGGGAACTAGGAAGGCAGTCACAGTTTAAGCCAATAGCAGGACAGAGCGCATAAGTACAAAAGGAATTAAGGCGTTTATAGGAAAGTTAATATGAAAGAAAACTGGTTGGAAACATGCACAGAAATGTAAATATGCATTAAACTTTTTCAATTCCATTCTGCTATATCTCCTTTGGGATCTGTGTGTCACTCTCTTAAGTACAGAACAAAAAAGCTAACTTAATCATTTAACATTTTATATAGTTCCCTGCCATTTGGTATTGTATGGATGGGAACAAAAATTTGTCAACATAAACCACATTTTAGTGATCTTAATTGTACCCACAGATATCAAAAATATTTTATCAACCACAGATAATTCTGGAAAAATGTTTATTTCATGACAGTATTAGTGGAAACATTTGGGGCCACACTTGCAGTGTGAATCAGCTTCATTTTTCAGCCACTGATTTCCATAAAATCTGCTACAATTTCTGCCCTTGTGAAAACTGTATTTTTATTCAGGCTGCAGAGAAGACTCCCATTGGAATCAGGCATAAAGTCTCCATCTTTGAAATTCAAAGTGATATTTGAAAGGATGCAAGTATCATTATTTCCATTTCACAAATGGGAAGATGGAGGAAGATCAATTAGTTTACCCAAAGTCTCACATGAGCACATCACTGAGAGCATTTCCTGCCTTCTATGTATAGACCCAAAGTCTGGCATAGTCACAGAACATTACTGTAATCATGTTGCTGTTTGAAGTACCAGCCTTGTTTTTCTCTGGTCTTGAACCATTTCTCTCCTATTTTTAAATTACTTCTAAAGATGTGAATGATTTGTGTCCTGAAGATATCTGTATCAGAGGTATCTGTTTCACCATCACACTAATGAGAAACACTGTAAAAAGTGAAAATAACCCACATGCATTTGGGTAATCTGAAGCAACCTTGATCTTCTTTTCACTTTTATCTCTTTTTATGTAGTTCTATTTTTAAATTTTTATCTTTTATTCTATCCATCTTTTTATCTCTTTCTCCTTTTTGCTTTCTCCTTCTCTCTTGAGGCTAGCTTAAGTACAGCTGTTAATAATACAGGATTTGTTCTTCTAAATATTTAAACAGGGATTCTTTCCAGTAGACAGGAGGAAGAACACTGCCCACAGGGCATGTTGTGCCAGCTCTCCTAAGACATTCCTTGTTATTTTTCGGCAGCCAGCATAATGATGTGGCTGAATAATATCAAATGAAGTAAGATAAATATCCCTGTTTGGCTGAGTCACAGGATCCTTTTCATGACATCAAAAGCATTTTATAAAAATCCTTTTACTCTGTGAAAAGAACATGTATAGCAGGTGAATATTTGTACCTTCGGTAGGTTTTTTCTAATGTTAGCTGTTTATTAACTCTTAAGGATTCTGTATACAAAGTTAAAAGTTCCGTGCAGAATCTGCAAACAGATAAAAACCCAGCAAAATAACGACGTGCAAAGTGCCATTTTTAAGAGGAAATTACTAGAAATATCAATGCAAAATTTTTTCAGTATTAGATCAAAGTACTAATGGTATCTCCCTTAATAAAATATCTGCTTAAGTCTTTCAGTAGCTATACTTGTTGTCTGTTAAGTTACACCACCATAGGTGAACAAAAGGAAGTCCTGGGAACTTTTGAATCCTGGGTCTTTTAACATCAATGCATGATTGAATGATGGTGTTCCCTGGGGATATATATGGATTTATTCCTCATTTTAGAGCATTGAGCTAGCATTCCAGCTTTTAACCTCTTGGTTGCCTCTGCTGCCTCAGTACCATGCTGAACTGGGATCTTGCCCTGCTGTGAGAGACCTCTCTTGAGGTGATGTCTGTGTCCTGCTCTTGCCAGGAAGGAAGAGGAGCAAAGCACTTGCTTCCTTGTGTGCCTCGCAGCATGCTGGGAGAGTGCTGTGTCCTGCAGGGTGGCTGTGTGCTGCCAAGCTGAACAACATTCCTTCAGCCTGTCCCCATCATGGCAGGGAGATCTGCTAGCTGCTGGGCTGCTCTCACGCTTCACTTTGCAGGCACAGAATGGACGTGCCTTGCCCTGTCTGCTCTCTGTGTTCCATAACTCAGGCTTTTTTGTGGCTCATCAGAAATTATCAAGTCTCCTTTGGCTTATGAGATCTGAAGATGTTTTAGACATTTCATGCCTTACTGAAAACAGTGAAAACTTTTCTGTGAACGCAACTAAGAAGAAGCTTAGGCCAGTGACTTTTTCCCTGCACTTCTGTTTTGTTATTTTGGCCAGTTACTTTTCCTCCTACTGACAAATGTTCCTGACCACTGTAGTAACCTCAAAACCTGTTTCAACTCTCGGTGGTACCAGTACCTGCTTTCTGTATCTGTCACTTTAAATGAGAATGTTATTTAGCAAAAAGGAAGCATGATCACCTCTTCATTCCCATCATTTTCCACTGATTGGATGGCTGAAGTATGAAGACCTGGAAGTGTTGCAACATCCTGGTTACATCTGGCTTGTTTGCCAGCAGTGAAGAAGGCTAAAGGCGAGTTTGATGACTCAGTGTTGGGGGTGGATTGAACAGTGGGACTGGTGAGGAGTGAGAATGATGGCTCTGACTCAAGCACCATCCTTTGGATGGAGCTGACTTTATATTTTGCTGCAATTAGCACTGTGGGGATGGGATTGGGTAACACTGCCCATCTTAGCACCACTACAAGTTCTTTCCAGCTCCTCCAGAACCCTGAGGAATTTCAGTGTCGATTTCTGTGGCATGTTCACATATGTCAATGAGTGTCTCCAAAACTAACAAAAGAGGAGTCTGGGCAGGGAAGCGGAGGAGGAAAAGACAAGCAAGAGAGCCAGCTGAATATTCCTGCCAAGTTTTGCTGGAACTGTGTGACTGGTTCTGTTATTCAGGTCTCATGGCATTTGCTGGTGGGCTGTAAGAATACAGGGGTTTAATTATTAGCACCAAGGGCATATGTTTGTTGGATGACCAGCTGGGAAATGCAAATGAAATACTAAAAATATATCATTAATATTTTTCTCACCATGGGGTTCTCTGACGGATAGGGCTTGTATTGTGGGCTGGAATCAGAGTAGGCTGTGGTGTTCTTTGTAAGAGAAAGACAAGGAAGAAGAAAAGAATGGGAAAAACGGTAGCCATATTGTTTAGTGCTCAGTTTTTGGGTTCAGCAAAAATAGCCACATTTTAAAGCAGGGAGGTAATGGGTGTCAGAAAATCTATCTGAGTTGTCTATTTCCGTTGCCATCAACCAAGGTGAGGGCCTGGCAGGCCTGTGGGGGCAGTGGCTTGAAGGAGTAAGTGCCAGGCACTGGTAGGAGTTGGGCAATGGGAGAGTCTACAGGAGCTGGAAGCAGCCCAGGAGACACGGGAGCCTGAAAGGGTCACAGTCTGCACTGGGAGAAGGAGCTGTGAGGGAACTTCAGCTCTAAAAGCAGTCTCCCAGTCCATCCTGTCTCACCACATTCCCTACCCAAGCAGGCAGCAGCCTACTCTTTTCTCCGTCCTGGTCTCGTTGTGCAAAGCTTTTCTTGGCTGGATATACCTGTGTGTGGTCAGTGCTCTCAGGCCACCTGGGCTCTGGGGATGAGTTCCTAGCACATAGGCTTTTCTCAGCCCCTGTCACAAGACCATATTTTGACCCCGGTGCCTTGGTACACCTCTTACCTTAGTTCTAATAGATATCTATTTAACACCTGAAAGAGAACATGTTCGTATTTGTTTATGTAGATCTGAGCAGATTTTTTGGATAACTGTAGTTCTTTTCCTATGTCTGGGAAAATATTTACCTCCATATCCTAGTTTCCTTTAATATCTCAGTTTACTTTATAATTTAAAAGCAGAAGCACTAACATGCAGGCAGAAGGATGCCGTGGCAAGGGAGGGGCATTCAGGTTTTGACAGCCTCTGCAAGAATATTGACCCCTTCTAGACCATTTTCCTCATCAGAAGTCACCACATGTCCGTTGTCTCTCCATGCCAAAGCCCTCTTGACACCTGGATGTGTCTTGTATAAAGACGAATTGTGAGTGTTTCAGGCTTATACAAATTTAGGTACCATGATTGACTGTTACCCTGCAGAGGGGCAATGAAGTATCGTACTGCACTTGAAACTGGCTTAGGATCAGTATGTGCATCTTACAAAAATCAAAGCCTCCAGGATGAAGTTTGCATGACTGCAAATAACTGCAGTCAGCCCTGTGGGTCAGCCTGTCTAAATTGACTCCATTCAGGAACGATTCCACCCTGGTGCACAGAGGAACACAGCTTTCCTTCCTGTTGCCCTCTGAAATTTTGAGTTTTCAGGCAGAAGTACAAGAAGATATCAGTCTCCCCTCCTGGGTCCACCAGCTTGTCCTGCTACCCCAGCCTCTCCAGCCATAGGTACCCCTGCTCGCAGGCCCTCCAGCAAGACTTGGTTAGTGTGGTCCTCCACTTCCCGGGTCCCTGCACTTCAAAATGATCTCCCAGCTGCAATCACCATGTGGCAATGTAATGGACTGGCAGCTGAGTGAAGTGTGTCTCACTCTAGATTGAAGAAATAAGCAAATACTATCCCTGATTGGTCCTTGCTGCGCTGCAGTTTTCCTTTGTGTCCTGATCATTTAATCTCTCTCTTGCTCTTTTCCATTTTAGTGCTGATCAAGCAAAATGATTCAGACTGTCAGCAAGAGGAAGCCACCATTATTTACATTAAATTTTGACCAAGTGAACACCCTGATAAATCAGGTCACAGAGGACACAGATCCTGCTTGCTTTTTTCTTGCAGGTTCTCTTTGCTGTACAGGATACTTAGAAATACGCCTTTTTTTCTACATGCAAATGACATTTTAAACATCCAGGCAAGTTCAAATTAAAGTCTGAAATTATATTAAGAGGAAATATTTGGTACTAGACAGAGGAGATGGTGGAGATTTAAGTGTTACTTCTTAGTAGCCCATTGGCTGCTAATAAATGTTATGGCTTATTCTAAATTACTGCAAGAAACAACAGCAAAGATGATGCAGGCTTCCTAGAATGGCAACAGCATTTGCTGAAGTAATAATGGGCCCTGTTGTGGCAAAAGTAAGTCCTGTAGGTTTTGCAATTAAATACCTTGTCAAGTTCCTTTCTTTAAACAGATAATTTCTCCATACATGTCTTGTGCTAATGCCCAAATGCATCTTAATTGCATTTTGGCATTGTAAGTTCATTTAGTTTTTTTTAAAAAAGAATATTTCATCCTACACTCTTTCATGCATTGTTACTAAACTTACTAAACTTGCACCACGTTTTCACCTCTGTTGAGCAAAACTGAGAGCACGGATCATAGAAGGTCTTGTGTCAACCACATAACCATGGACCTTCTTGAAGTCCCAAACTCAGTAGCAATCTGGAGCACAGCTGAGCTGCATGTGGGTCTTGGCTGACCATTTAGCGACAGAACCCTGAAGGACAGCAGAATGTATGTACTTAGCATCCATGTCTCCTCTTACACCTCTTAGGAGGGACTGTTGTAGATGACTGCCTTGATGACCAGGCTGAAAAATTCAGAATTGGATTTAGGCAAAGTATATTCCATGTTGAAGGTTTTGTCACAGGATGTAGCACCCCACTGCAGATTGTGATAAACTGCCCCTTAAATTATGTTATGTGATGTTCAATGGAGAATTATCTTCATTTCTTCTTGCACTGTCTTATTACTCGGAAAGACTTTGGCTTTGGCCAAAGATGAGTTCACAAGGAAAAACCCAGGACTCAGCAGGAGCTGGGACAGTGTGGTATCTTGGGGGTTTCATCTTGAGGCAGTCCGTGAATACCAGGATTATCACAAGCCATCACCTGTGACTTTTCAAGGTTTCTCAGTGGTTAAGGAGACTTCTGGTTACTGAATCCAAAATACAATGAAAAAACCATCAAGCAGTGGCATGCAGGACTTTAAATAAACAAGTATTTTAAAAGAAGAGGTCAACTAAAACCACATCCAGAAATCTGAAATACAGAGCTTTGTGTGTGGATTCTGTATGCATGGAAATAGTATTCTAAGTATTTTCTGTAATTACATAAGAATAACTTTGTTTTGATCTTCTCTCTACAGAAAACTGCCTTTTCAGGGGTGATCTAAAAATGGTCCTTGCTGTATATGGATGAGTAGATGGCTGAACAAAAAAAAGCGTGATTAAACTTCCTTCTCCTGTGCCTAACACTAGAACATGATAAATCCAAAGAATTTGGGATCACATCATTGTTTGGATAAGCAAAAAGTTTCTTGTGGCAATGCTTGCTTTTGAAATGAGGATTGTTCAAATGCACTGTTGAGATTTTCTTTTTCTTCTGAAAGCAAAAGTTCTGACAAAATGCAGAACAGATACAACAATAATTTCAAAGTTATTCCTTAAACTTTTCTAAGCAGAGTAGGTCTGAAGTGGTAATGGCAGCAGAAGCAGCACAACCAACTGTAAATCAGTGTTTGCTACTCATTTGGCTTCATGAGGGGAGAGCAATCCACTACCATTGTTTTCTCCTGAATTTCATTCTAGAATAATCCCTATATTTCTTTTTCTTGACATTGCAAAATTTGCTCTACATTGCATCCCTTGGTGATCAGTGACTCAGAGGAGATATCCTTTCTAAACTCTGGCTTTCTGCTGCAGCAGGAGTTGTGTCTTCTCAGGAGTTTCTAGAAAGCAACACATGACAGCAAACTTGCTGTTGCATATATGTAGAATGCTCTATATTTTGGTTCAGTAATTTCCAGACAGTTCTCAGAGGAGAAATATTAAAAAGTTTCTTAGGAGAAAAAAAAAACTTCTAATACACATAGAAAGCAGGTTGTGACTTCAGAAGATGAAGTCTTTGGCAAATATACTTGTTTAATTGTACCAGTTAATGCATCACCCCTTCAGATGGTCCAACACAGTGTTTTGTGCAGCTGTTGGTGAGTCAGACTGAGGACATCATCAGCTTCAGAAAACACAGTTTTTTGGGAGTGTTTTTAAAAATGGGATCTGTTTACAAGCTGTTTCACAGTGCCTTATGGCATTGCTGCACAAACAGTTGTGCTGCCAGCAGAACTAAGAAGAGTGGCAAAGGATGGGAATGAGAAATGTATGGGAAGAATGTGAGTATCTTACATTGGCAGTGATGACAAAGAATTCATCTTTTAACAGATAAAAGTATGCCTTTGTCCTTTATAACCACATAGCAAATTGTATAAGGGACTGTAAGAATGTAAAGACATGCAGAATGTAAAGAAGATCTTACAAACGAAAAGCTGTTGGACTGTAAATTAACCAGTTTTGCTCATTTTGCCTCTTCCAGTTTGTTGCTGTTGTGTGTATTTAAATATATTGTTTCAACATCATTTATACCTTTGTACTTTAGCAGAAATACTTACATTCCCCACTGATCTTTGTCCAGAGTTGGTGTCTTATTTTTGACAGCATGTCCCAGACAAGTTCTATTTGTCATTATAGACTGCTAGGAGCTTGCAAAGGTCTCATTTTTTTCCCCCACTCTTTCTGCATCTCGACGACAGGCAGAGCTATCAGCATTCCACTCCCTGCCGTAACAGGTCAGCATAGCTGCTGGTGACAACAGAAATCCGTATTTGAAGCAGAGCAGATATTAGGATCAGCCCACGGAATATTCCCAGATTTTGTCTGAGCCATTCAATCTACAAGGTATTATTTCCTTCTTATAGCACAAGTCATTGAACCAAGTATTACATTAATGAAATCTCTTAAAGAAGTAAGCCTAGAGGTGTGACACTAAAATAGTGGTGCAACTGTGGCATAGATTTGGAAATCCAGCTTACTATTGCAGGTACACATATTCCTGCATTAAACTTGCTTTTATGTACTCACACATGCACACAAACATATGCATACACTTCATTCTTACTGTATTTGCAGTCCAAGTGGCTTGGGTAGAAGAAATTATGTCATATATGGCCTTTGATGACTACATATGTGATTTCCACATCAGGTACTGAACAGGTCTTATAACTGCTGCTCCCAAATTTAGATCCTGATGAACCCTCCTGAGTCATGAACGCAGTCTTGCCTTTCATCATGTGTGCAGAGACACAGAATAATTTTCATCCGTGCATCTATCCTCCTCACTGTTTTCTTTCTTGTCTCTTTGGCCTAATGTTAGATACTGAATTTTTTCTGGTTATATACACAGAATAAGTGTGCTAGGTCAGGATGTTTCGCCTTCCAAATAAACAAATGCACTGTAACTCCTTTCTTTATTTCTTCCTGAAGAAGAAGTAAGCATCATTTGGCTTCGCCATGGGGCATAAGAGGCTGCAGTACTAGACTCATCATTTGTTTTTCAGTCTGCTTAAGTGTCTTGTCTTTAACATGTAAAAAAAATAGTAGAACCACAACTGCTTTCCAGAATGTTTTGACCTGAAAGTAGTGTGTGAAGAGAGAAATACAAAGTTTCCACTAGTAAAAGGAGATGGAAAAATCAAAACTGGGGTTGTTGTCTTTGAAAAAATATTAGAACATTTCCTTAACCAAAAAAAATGTGGTACCATTTTTTTCCAATCCTGTATACACTCATAATATGTAGTTTAATAGCAGGAAATATGTGTTTGATGCCTTCTCATAAATATTTTTGTTTTTACTCTGAATGAAGTGTCGAGCACTCTAACAAATTGTTTTTTTCTCTAGATAGTGTTGGACATGTTCTTGTTTGCCTGGACTCACTGTGTGTGGGACGCTCAGCCACTCAGGTGGTGTTTAACTTCTTGCAAGACGGGGGCCCCAGTTTCTGCTTTGGATGATATGTGTGAGCTACTTTAAAAATATACTTCTAGTTTTATGCAAAACATTCTTTCTGTGAGTCCAGATATGTGTCAGCCTAATTCCCACACACCTCAAACACAAATTACCAGGGCAGCAAATACACATTCAAAGTCCAAATATGCTTTAGTAGAGCACAATGGTTAAGAATGTCTTATTTTCTTTTTTCTTTTCTTATTTTTTTTAAAGCTAGTTAGTGCAGTATTAGGTAGGTCACTCTGGCCACATTCCCAGAATTTAACAGTGGGGGCCTTGTGGAATGCTAAACGATGTGTATAACAGCATTCAGGCTCTCTGTGAGCCAATCCGTCAAAACATTTGCTGCTTTGAAAATGTGCTCTTCAAAAAAATGGGCATATGGAACTTATTAGACTATTTGGTGGAGTTCAGGCAGCAGAGCCCAAGAGAAGCATAAAAACATCTGAGGACACAATTCTACCTTAAGGTAATAGGATCTCTAAACTGTTTTTTGCAATCAAATACATACAAAATACAGGGGAGAAACATCCTGAATGGAGAACGTTTTACATTCCAAGCAGTCACAAGACCTTAAGTAAAGAACTTGTAATAGTAGTAGAAAAAGCAGTGGTTTGATTGCAGCAACAGTTGTTCGGTTCTGTTTCCTCAGCAGAGTGTATTGATCCCTGTCTCTTTAACAGTTCGAGTTGTTTCGAGGAGTTCTGACTTGGGGCTTCACTGCAGCGGATTTCTGTGCCTCTGGTGCATTGGCAGAGAGGGTCAATCAGTCTCCTTGGAGATGAAAAAAGACAGTGCTGCAGATGGGAAACACAAATGAGCTGCCATTTTCCAGCACCTGTTTGTACCTTCTTCCAAATGATTCCTTGTCCCTGTTGCACAGTGGGAACAGAATGACCCCAGAGTGAGCAGATCTTCCTTCACAGTGCTGAATGATAAGACAAACTGAACAAATAACTCAGATTAAGTTTTGTCTTTGGCAGTCATAGCAAGAGATAACACTGGATTTTGTTGTGCCATGGGTGTTCCTAGAGCAGACTGTTACACAACGTCCTTCTCTGGGGCAGGGTCAGAGGAAGATGGAGGACTCTGTGCAACCCCTATTCTCTCACCCTTCTTCTCATCTGCTTTGACAGTCCTCTGAGCTTAAAATTTTGGCCTGTGCAGGGTATTTACACCATGCTGCTAGCTTTGATCACTACTGCAAATAATTAAAAGGACATCCTGATCTTGTGTAGCCTCTTTCATACAACTGGGTGTTACAGGACCAACTTTTTCTGTCCCATAAGAAGATGGGCAGCTAAAGTCTGGGACTGTTTTGTTGATGTATCTGTACTCAAGAATATCACTCTTTCTACATGGCTGTAATGCAAGGAGACAAAAAGTCATACTGAAATATTAAAAATTGATTGTTACCTTTTAAAGTAAGACTGATGGCCTTTGCTGCTTTGGTACAGAGCAGTCTTTGTTATTGTAGTGTTTGAATGAAGAGCTGAGCTACATAGCAGGTTGTGACAGTTGTGGTGCTGTTATACAGAATCTCACAATTATGTTCTTAGCAGGCTAGCAAGTTTGTGATTTTATAGGAATGATGGACCTTATGCCATAGAAGTGCTGTGATAGCAAGTCATGCAGGATCTGTAGGGAAGGATTCTGACACTTCAAATGCTGCTTTTTTAGTAACCTCTGAAATAGAGTAAAGCGTCCCAGAAAATAGGTCTCAGCCATGACACATTGTGATGGATGGGCAACAGAGAGCAAGGAGGGAGAATAAAGCACCTCTGCCTTCAATCACAGCTCCCTGGAAGCTTCGGTGACCCTTGTGCAACAAGCTTAACACGATACTAGGCAGTATCATGAGACTTCGTTTGTTATCACTGCTGCCCAGAATTCGAATGGCAATGCCCCTATCTACTCTGAAGATAAGCTGAATGTTATGCAAAGGTCCTTGAAATAAGCTGTGGCATCCACAAAACACTATTTAAAATTTTTTTTTTTATTCCCTGCATTTGGAAGAGGCTACTGAGATAGAAAATCTTCCTGGGAACTGGGCACTGCTGTGAGTGGAAACCTATGTAAAAGGAAATTGTCTGTAATAGATTCTTGGTTTCCTCCATTACCAGACTGCAGTGAATGAGTAAATCAAGTTAAAGTGCAAATGTGTTTCACTTTGCCACTGATTTTCCCACCTAAGAAAAATCAGTCTGCCACATTCAAGAACTGAGTCTTAACATGGTGGAAGCACAGCACTGGAGGCACAGTTCTGGAGCCAGGACAGAGCTTTCACCTATAATGCAGGCATGAAAGAAAGTAGCTCCAAAGCTGCCTGGATAGAAACTTCAGAAGTGCTGTGCTTTGGCCTTCTGCCACTCCTTTTGAAGTCAGGGACTTCTGCCATTGTGTAAGATTTTAACAGAGTCAGAACAATTTCAAATTCCTTTAAAAACATCTTACCCACTATTTTCAGTGCATGGTTTTATCGAGTCAGAAGATTTTGATGTTGAAAAGAATTGTGCCATTTTATAACACCAGGTAGTGGCCTCTCTGATTTCTTCATGTTAGCCCTGTACTTTCAGGCTGCCCTTGATTCTCTTCCTGACACTGGAAGATGCTGCAGCTGACCCTCTGATATTGCCTTATTCTGAATCCCATCATGGCCAAAGGTGAGGAGGCACATGTGAAAGAAAGGCAGAAGCAGAATTACCTCCAGCAGGTAACAGTGCCTGCCTGCAGGTCTCCTGGGGTGGGTTGCAGTGTGGCCTGGAGGACAGTCCCTTCCTTGGTGCTGTCTCCCTTCTCCTTTCTGATATGTGCCACTGTTCCCATGTGCTCACAGTCCTGTGAGAGTTTTTCTGGGAAGGTTAGTCATGTACTACTGGATTTCATCCTTATGGCTCTGCTTCCAAGAACCAAATTGCTGTTTGCTCCTCCTCACGCTGTGCTGAGTGCAGCATCTGGCTTTAGGTCATTGCCTTATGGACCGGATTTCTTTTTATACAATAAATATGGGTTCATGTTCAAGGGATTTGGCTGTCACACCTCTAGTTAAAGTTCCTTACCAAGCCTTATGAATTGTTTGAGCAAATTGGAGGTTCTTAAGTCTCCCTGGTTTAGTACACAAAATTCAGTCATGGAGTCACTAAACAAATGAAATTTTTGATATTGAGATCTGTCTGTGTTCTGTTCTTGGTTGTGGCTGGTATCTATTGAGATACTTAGCTTTGTTCTGCCCAAGTTATTTTAGTTATATAATTTTAATTTATTTTAAGTTAGTATTCTGCAGCAATTTCCTAAGGGATTTGTGCCTGGAAAAATTAGAAAAATGAGCCATGTAAGTCCATGAGAGAGGTTATAAAATAAACATCATACCATGTGTGGGGTAACATTTTTTACTGCAAGTGGCTGCTCTCACTTTTCTGGCACTTATACATACAGCCATCTGTTTGAACGCTGTTTGAAGTGGCTATATTCCAGCATTTATGCAACTTGCCTGTAGAAAGGAAATGACATCACTTAGTTTCCTGAAGAATATTACCAATGTCAGAACTGAGGATATAAAATCTACAAAAAATAGAATATGTATTTTTAAATCTTTTTTTCCCCCCTTTTACCATCGGACTCCTCTCCATATTGTCCTGCTCATCCCTTCAAAGCCTGGGAAACTCCATTCATTCCACGCAGACTTTCACACATGCTGCTAGGAGCAGGCTGCAAGCTGCTGTAACTTGCATGTTACATAGATGACATGAAATCTGGCAAGACAGGAATGAACTGATGCAATGGCAAAGCCTGAAATGTGCCTCCTTGTAAAGACAGAGGCATAAAATAACAACAGCAATTTCATAATTAGACTGGGTGAAGCTTCAGTGCTTTCGAGTGACCACAAAGTACAACAGCTGTTTGTCATGCCTGGAAAAAATAGGAGCTAAATAGTTTTATACAGACCCATATGACAGGACCTGAGGGACTGGCCTGAAATTGTGTTAGGAGAGGTTTAGTTTGGATATCAGGAAAAGTTTCTTCACCAGAGAATGGTCGGGCACTGGAACAGGGCAGTGGTCACAGCACCAGCCTGACAGAGCTCAACAAGTGTTTGGACAGCACTCTCAGGCACACAGTGTGAGCCTTGGTGCAGGGCAGGAGTTGGACTTGATAATCCCTGCAAGTCCCTTTCAACTCACCATATTCTGTGATTCTGTGATATGAGGTTTTAAATGGAAAGTTTACATTATTCGGGTCTTCATAAAGGCTGCATGTGTTCTGAGACATTTGTTTTAAATCTTCGCCAAGCTATAAAGTTTCTTGACTGGTGATTTCAACTGGGCCGTGCTGAGTTACATCACATGAGGGCTTCCTCCTACTCTGTCTTGCTAGTAACTTTCCAAAATTTTTCTTAGATGATAGCTCCTGTTTTGCTGTCTGCTGATGACTCCTGTTTTGCTGTCTGTTTTGTCTACAGAAGTAAGTTGTCAAGTGAATCAAGGACTACTGGATCACCTACCTAGCAGCCCAAATAAAGTAGATAGGTCTAGAGAGTTTTGGCTGGAGTTTGTTTTTTACTTTCTTTGTGTGATAGTGCAAAATAGACACGCCATACTCCTAGAAGGCCAGCTTTGACTCACAGAAATTTGGTCATACTGCTAGACTCAACATTTCTTATCACTCCTCTACTTTTTAAGATGCTTCATGTTCAACACAAGCATGAACTAAAGGCAAACAAAGTGAAATTTCCAGAAATGGTGTTATTTTCTATGCTTGACTGCTGTTTATAGAAATGCTTATTCAATTCTATTCAGTCTGGCCCATAAACTACAGTGTAGCTGGACTTTAATCTGTCTTTATTAAACAGATTTGGGCTGCCTATTCTTCATATTCTTATACTTTTGAAAGTTTTTCATAACAAAGTCATTATTCCTCTCAAAAGGAAATGAGAAGAAAGGTTGGCCAATGATGACCCTTAATAATTTATGGAATTCATATAATCTTCTAGTTTATGACTGGCCTTGGATATTCTCCAGAATATGCTGAAATCTGAGAAGCCACCCCTATCCACTTGAAAACAATACAAAACAGTATGAAAATATTACTAATCTTTGTACCTCCACAAAGAAATTAAATCTACTTAATATCAGGGTAGGGGTACATGTTAATTGGAGATATTGGCTAACAACCTATGGCATGGTATTATAATAATAATAGGAAAGTCTAATGTAGTCAGAGATGTGAGGAGCATGGGAATTTGTTTCCACCTGATAATTTGTACAGATTTTTCAGGCTGAACCAAAACCATCTGAGATTAAATGCTGGATTTAATTTTTCTTTTTTTTTTAATAGGTCAGCTCATAGCAGAAGCTGAGACCTCTGTCTTGGTGTGTACTTACAAATAATTATGTCAGTGACTTCCTGAATGCAGATATTTGTCTAAATTAAAGGATAACTGAACATTACTGTGAGATTATACTGAAACTTGCTGTTGATTTAGACAGCATTTAGGACACTGTATTAGACAGGAACAGTTTAAAATCCATTAGTTAGAACTAATGTAAAAATATAGTGATTATTATAGTGAATTTGGTCTTACAGATTCCTTGCATGGAAGTACCTAGTAATATTAGCATTCCTTGCAGATGCTAATTGTATTCCTATAAACTAGCAGTAAGCCTCTTAAATCACCAAGACTCCTAAATCCTCTGGTTTTGAAGGGTGATCATATTATAGTCTTAAGGCGATGTCTGAAAGTATGAACTCTGGTTTGACCAAATCCCCAGAAATGAATGGCTGGCTAAATATAAATCTCTGCATTTACTCCCGGTTATGAATATGTGTAGGTTAGCCCACTGAATCTACAAAAACCAAACCTGATCAATGACATAAGATCTAAAAAGTCCTTCAAAGACATTTATGCAAATGAGTATAATCTGTAGACAGGTGGATTTTAATGTGTTAAAAGTAGTGAGAATTAGAGGAAAAATATACCACCTTGCTCTTCTACATAATATTTACAATTTTTTAAGTAATCATCATTTCGTAAAAGTCCATGTCCTTTCCTGATGGAAATAATTTGTGCTGAGCCAAAAGATATCCCCTCTGAATTTTCCTGTCATTAGTTTTTGTCTTGTGTCTGATTTTTAACTGCTCTAAGTGCCTGTTTTTGTTGTGTAACAATATGAGTGACTCCATCCTAATCTCATGCAACGCACTGGGGCCCAGCATGTCCATCTTGGGTACCTAGGGGTATCAATATGTCTGCTTTTGTAGGTTTGGCTAATTTTAAATTGTTACTCAATAACAGAAACAAAACAAAAAGAAACAAAACAAAATGAAACAAAAGAAACCAACCAAACAAAAAAACCCACACCAAAAAGATTAAACCAAAACAAAGAAACAAAGAAACCCCCAAAAAAACACAAACAAAACCACACCAACCAAGCAAACAAAACCCCAACAATCTGAAGAGCTCCCTGGAGTCTAAGACATATAAACCATGAAGAAGTCAATTAACATTTCTTGACTCTTGAAATTGTTATAGTCTCTTCAGAAAGGGAATGTCTGAGGTTTATAATTATAGAAAAACATGAATTTTTGTATTTTTAATCTTTCTCCCAAAAGAAACCAAGAACAATTAGTGTCCCTCAGATCTCCCACTGCTTTGGAATCCTGGATGAATAAGTCATCTTAAAACTCAAGGGCTGGAGATGAAGGATCTCGCAATGGGAAGAAGTTTCTAATGTGATGAGGGTTCAAATTTAATTTATGAACATTATGGTTTTCTAGGTTGCCAGCCAGTTGTTGAAAGTGTCAAAACCCTAGAATCCATAGTTTCAACTCTCTCACGGGGGTTCTGCAGCTCGGTGTGAACCATGTGAGCCCTCAGTAGAACTGTGGCTCCAGCTGCATGATAAAGAATATCAAAACCCTGGCATCCCTAATGTCAATGTGATCTTGGTTTTAAGTTTGTCTAAGAACATAGAGCCTCCAGAGCCAGCAGACGAGCTGGCAGGAAACAATGAGGGCTTCAAAAAAATCCTTTCCAATATTTTTGGCAGGAATAGTCATTCATAAAAATTATGCCATTCATTAAAAAAAAAAAATTAAAAAATTACCTCATTACTATAACTCCAAGACTTCCATTCCTATTTCTAAATGACTGTTTTTAACTGCAAAACCACACAATATTGAGGATTTTCTGGTAGAATCACCTCTGCTCTTATGGTTGTGGTCACAAGCTAAACAGGCGTTTAAGTAGGACTTTATTCACTCTAAATTTCCAGCATGGATATGTTAAAGACATGAAAATCTATCTTACAGGAAGAAGCCTTAGTCTTAACAGTATCAGAGGAGTAGTGGTAGAATGAATTAACTGTATGTAAAAATGGGGAATAAAGTACGATTGTAGGGCAGAAAATATGAAATGAAAGTATGAATGCCTAGTGTGGTGTGGGGCTCAATTTCCAAGCACTGTCAGCTGCATTTCTACAGTGTTACACAATTTAGTTTTCTGTAAGGATATTTGTGGTGTGGAGGACTTAGTATTTTGAAATTTGATTTCTTTTAAGCATGGGATGAAACCCAAAAATGTCAAAACTGTCAGTGAAGGAGAAAGCACCCTGGACTTCTGATCCAGTTGTGATGACATGGAAGTCTCACTTTTTTACCTTGGTCCCCTACAAAACCAGCGAGCTGAAGAAAGCAGTGTTACAGGAAGATGTTTGTGTTTGAAGGCCTCAGTTTTCTAAATGCACAGGTCCTTTCCCTGCTCATCTTTGTTTGTTTGCTGTGGAATGGGACAGCTGCTGCAAAGCCATGGTCCTGCCTGCCTCACCATCCTCCAACTCACCCCTTAGCACCAGGTCACCAGCCTGTCCAAGATGCCCCTGGACAGTCAGGGAACATTTTTTGGAAATGTGACAGCTCTGAGGCTCTGGCAAGTGCTTCGCTGGGTGTTTGTGAAGCAGGCAGGTGACCTGGAAGGAATTAGGGGAACTCCTCCACTTCTTGTCCTAAGGAAATGAATCTCTTATGTTCCTGCTTAGGTTCCCTTGGAACAGGAACCAAACTGAGTTTGTAGTACACTTTATAGAGTCAGAAAAGCATTTAGGTGGGGAAAGATCATCAAATCTATCACTGGATTGATGCAATGCCAAGTTCACCCCTGAACCATGTCCCTTAGCACCACACCTACACGTCTCTTAAATATCTCCAAGGATGGTGCCTCCACCACTTCCCTGGGCATCCTGTTTCAATGCTTGACAAGCCTTTCCGTGAAGAAATTGTTCATAATATCCAATCTAAACACCCCCTAGAGCAACTTGATGCTGTTTCCCTCCTCTCTGCACCCTCCTTTCAGGTGGCTGTTGAGAGTGATAAGGTTTCCCCTGAGCCTCCAATCCTCCAGGCTGAACACCCCCAGCTCCCTCAGCTGCTCCTCACAGCACTTGTGCTCCAGACCCTTCCCCAGCTCTGTTGCCCTTCTCTGGACTCACTCCAGCCCCTCAATGTTCTTCCTGAATTGAGGGGCCCAGAACTGACACAGTGTTGGAGCTGCAGCCTCACCAGTGCCCAGTCCAGGGGACAATCCCTGCCCTGGTCCTGCTGCCACACCATTGCTGATCCAGGCCAGGATGCCATTGGCCTTCTTGGCCACCTGGGCACAGCCTGGCTCATGTTCAGCTGCTGCTGATCAGCACCCCCAACCCACCCCAGAAGGCAAAAGAAACCCAGATTCTTGTTAATAAATCCCTTGGGTTGTATTAGAGTGAAACAACACTGAATGATTGGTGTTTATAAATATATATATATTTATATATGTAGGGTTTATTTTAGAACAATTTGCTTGCAATGGAAAACAGGCATTGTAGCCTTTTTTGTTGCTATCTATAGTGGTATATTAATATGAAAACATAAAAATAACACTTAAGGAAATACATTGAAGAAAAGAAAGGGTATGAGTAGAAAGGTATATAATCACCACCTGTGGGTCCAGTGATAAGACTTGGTTGTAGTAAATTCATTGGTTGAAGTGATGATCACTGTCAATCCATCAGGTGTGGGGGAACCCCATGAAACACAAAGTCCAATGGGTTAATATACACCCAGTTCAGGAGGGAATGGCTGTGTACCTCCCCTACAGGGGGATCTTTCAGTTCTCTGGTGAGAGGCCTGAGGGATGAATCTGGGGTGCTGTGAGGGTCTTTGGTGGTTTATGACTTGTAGGACATGCCAGCTGCCTATCCAATGGGGCTGGGTCAGCTATGCCCCCTCAGAAGGGATGAATGCCTCAGGCCAACCTGAGAATGTGAATGTGTCTTGGGAATGTGCCTTTCCCAGGGGGCAGGGTGGGAATTTTACAGGTGAGCCTGAGTTTGTGCAAGGGAACAGAGCTGTCATGATAAAAGGCACCATCCCTTCTCTGCAGGGCTTGTCTCTCATCTGGCTTGTAGTCTCCAGTGGTGGATGTTCCCAGTCTCTCCTGGGTGGACCAGAGGCTTGCTTCTACACACCCAGAGCCTCAGCTCCTCCTCCTCGGGGACTGCAAACCTGGCCTCAGCAAAGCACCCTGCCACTTCCACAAATAGGCAAGTATTTTGTGTCATTAACCATTGGCTTTTCAGTCTCTCACAGTCCTTTTCCATCAGACAGCTTTCCAGCCTCTCTTTGCTGTGCAATTTTGATAACAGAAAATAAAAAATTCACATTGTAACGACAACAACAAAACCCCCCAAACAAACAAAATTATTGAGATTTTTCATATGATCCCTGTGTTCTCCTTCTTTATTGACTATTTAGATGAAAGCAGTAAGAAAATGTTCTGAAGACTAATGGAGAAAAAAGCAAGAAATTACAAATTCTGATGAATTTCTGAGTTCAATAGGGTTCTCCAGGAACAACACAAAGAAAGCATTTTTAAATGCTTCTGAACAACTTTATGCAATTTTCTTGAGATAGTGTTTCTCTGAAAACAGTTTAGGCAGTACTTACTTCACAGAACAGCTTCTGACTTTGCGCAACATCTTCTCACTTTGGCAACTCATTTTCCATCGTCAGCCTTTCAAAACCAGCAACACTGGCTTCCCTTTTATGCCTGATCTGGGGTTCTTAGGTTATGATGTACAATTAAACATCCAAATCTGTTGCTTTGTGAATTAGGTATATTTCAACCTGGCAAAGCATGATCAGCTAGACACAGAAGTGCACCTTGCCGTGATTCTGAGAGGAGTGAGGTATTTCACTTCCTTCTGCATTTTCTGGAAGAACAGAAGTTGGTCTACACATAGGGTTGAGAAAGCATTCATCTGATGCCAAAACTTACTGCAAATTCTTATTCAACAGCTTGAATACTGCTTACAGATTTGAAATATCCTTTACACTAACACCACAGCTCTATAAGTAGCTTTCTCTTAAGCTACAGTTAACGCATTCCTGCCCTTTCTGCAGCCTATGTTCAACCCCACTATGGGCTGTCATTTTGGTAAACTTGACCAAAGACTGCATACAACTGGAAAAATTCACCCTAAACAGTAGGAGAGAACTGTATGGTGGCTTATTTTTCAGCAGGATCAACTGAAAACAGCTACACAGATGTTTCCAAAGGACAAAGTGGCAGGGACTCCTGACAAATTAAACTCCATCAAGACTGGCAGTGAACACTGGCCTCTAAGAGGTGTGAAACTGCTTCCATCTCAAAACCCTCTTTCCTAAGGCAAAACTAGCAGTCTTAATGAGGAAAAAAAAATCCCATTTACACAGGTCAAATAGCATTTATAAGTCCCTCGAGGAAGATTGATTGTCACCCCTGGAAGCGTCGGAGTGTTTGGCCGAGCGGCACGTCCCTGTGTTCCTGCTGCTCCCAGCTCCAGCAGCTCCGGGAAAGCACACGCCAGGGCCCCTTGTCTTCACAGCACGGCCCAGAAGGGTATTTATTCCTCTGTAGGCTTCAAAAACAGGAAGTGACATTTCAAGTAATTGCAGATTTACTGTGAGCCCATGGCTGGTCCCTCTGCATTGTCCCTGCTTTCCTGTTTGAGCTTGGAGGAAGTGGCCAGAGGGATAGGGGGAAGGGAAACCTTCCTATGATGCTTCGGCAACTGCAGCCTACACTGCTTAGGGGAAGAGTGACAAAAACATATTCAAACTCTTGCCAAAGGCTCGCAAGAAATATTTGACATCTAACCTATAACAACAAGTGGGAGTTAAAGGTTAAATCACACACAACCCAAATGTTTAGGAAAAGGATATGTTTATGTCATCAACTTCTGTTGGGTTGTAAAGGAACAGTGTATGACAGTAGAACAGGCTCCGGCTATCAGGAAAATGCACGATGGCTTACTGTAACTATCTGTGAACAAGAAAGGTGCCATTTGGTTCTACGTATTTGTGTTTTCATATCCAAATACCCATTTCAACTCAGATGGCTAAGTGGAGAAAGCACAGAGTGGACACCACTGGCTACTTGCTTTGCCTCTGTGCATCTAGATGTCAGTTATTCCCCAAATACTCTAATTTCCCTCATAATATCACTTCTTTTCGGGAACTGCCACGAAAGGATCAGGCAATTGGCATTGCCCATTGCTCTCATGTAATTTATGGATAATTCAGGCTGGCCATGTGTTTTCTAAGGTAATATATTGGTATTCTGCAAACTCAGTGATGGAAACACTATTTTTGTTGTGCAGTGCCAAAGAGACTCTATAGGCTATTTTACTCTATGTAATGCTAATACTTCAGTGGTTGTATTTCAGAAAAATGATCCTTCTGACCATTGCTTCTTCAGTCTCCGGAAGAAGTAGCTGAATTTGGGACAATCTGCTCCATGAACTCACAAAAGCTTCTTTCCAATTAAATTCTAGCACTCTGCAGGAATTTATCCAGCAAAAACTGGTGAAACTCAAGAAAGAAAACCAGTCATCTTATCTGGAGGCAAAGAATATAATTTGTATGTTGTATGCTGCAGATTACCCAGCCATTGCCTGGGATCCGTCTCACCTAACTTTAGCATTTCAGAGCTAGTTGCTTCCTCTACCTACACTGGAGATGCATGGGACCTCTTGGAAGAAAATTCCCCTCATATACCTTTTTAGATGGATAGATCACTGATTATAAAGGGAAATTATAAAAATAGTTTATACTAAATTTCTGATTTGAGATGGCTCTTGATAGGTAAGCAGAATCCTGCTGTAAAAACTAAATTTGTTGTATTTTTCACAAATAAAATGAAAAATAACTTCAGGGCACGAACTAAAGGTTAGTATTAATCCTCTGTGAATGTGCCCCATTCACTAAGAAAAATGCAGTACTGCATAATCATTCCTGATACTCAGTATTATATGCCAACAAGTTGTAGCATGAATATAAACATTGTGCTGGCAGGGCAAGAGTGACTTTTGGAAATTTTCCTTTCAGAATAAGCAAAGCTGCCAATATCACCTGCAGGGAAAAAAAAATAGAGTAGAACAATATATCAAATAAGTGTTCCAGCATAGGGTTTCCTATTCATATTCTGTCAGGCTAGAGGTTATCGATGTTTATTTAGTTGTGTTTAGTAAATAGTATGCATTGAGATACAGACATTGTGCCAGTAGTCCTCATTTATAAAGTGGAACAGTCTGGAAGCTATTCTAGGATGCTTGATTATTTTATTTTTAGATAAGCCCTTCCTCATTGGTGGTGTTGTGTTTCTCAGATCATGGTTAAAAATATTTTTCCCTAATGATTTTCTTTTTCCTACAGTTAAGGAGTTGTGATTTGAGTATCAAAGGTCAGAGGCAAAGACAGAGGTGTCACTGAGCTTAAAGACTAGATCCAGATGCTGGAAAGAAGGAATGAAGGAATGAAGATGGTCTTCATTGACTATCTTCTATACACCATCCTTTTCCTATATTATGTCTTTCCCCTTATGCCCGTTGGTCAGCTCATCAGTTATGTGTTTAGGGCCATGAGTGTCAATGCCATTGAGGTGTCAGTTGTCACCTTGAAGTGTTGGCAGCCGAGTGTTCCACAGGATGGAGGAATTTGAGCTTTTCAGAATGGTATTTCCATTTTGTTCTCTCATACCGCTTCCGAATTTAATCTGTGATACTTCAGCCTATTATTTTGCTGTCCCTTCAGTGGGGAAGACTGGGGTAGGCCTTCCACTTCTTTCTTAAAATTTGGGATGCTTGGCTAACAAGTAAAATATCAAAACTTTCCTCGAAGCTGGACAAAGAAGTTGTGAATCTGTTGTTCTACACTATGGGTGCTACTTTGACCACTGGATTTACACAGTGTGGAAGAGCGAGAGCTGGCAGGAGGTATTGAAAGAGAACATTTTAGTAATTATGCAAAAATCAAAACTGAAAGTAGTAAACCAATGTACCTGCTGTCAGAACAGACCCACTAGTTACATAGGCAAGATCCTCACCTTTTTCATTGTATCACAAGCTGACCGTTCAACATCCTTCATTCCAGGTGTTAGTGTCATAGTTGTGGTTTTTTTTCCTCTCTTCATTAATGCCTTACAGACACTCAAAGGAAATGGAAGCAAGGTGAGAGTGTATGGCAAAGGACACTGCTCTCAGCAGGTTTCAGTCTGTGGAGACAGGCATTTAGTGACTGAGCGATATTGGCTGGGCTCAAACTATTCCTGAATGGACCCTCTTGCTTCACTGGTTACTCTGAGTTTCTCTCTTTGCTCTGAGAGACATTGATAAGTATTTTACATTGCCAAAAAATGACCTATAATCAAATAAATGTTTTTTTCTTCTGGATTGGGAGGAATTTGTATCAGTTTAAGAGAATAAGCATGAATTGAACTTCCTCTTTCAGAGGTATCCATGCTTTGAGATGATGAGTGTTGTGAGACTAGAAAAGAGGTGACACAGGGAGCAGAGGTCTCCGAGGCCTTTGCCTTCTCTTTGCAGATTTCCAAAAATAATCATCATGGGTCTTTGGTCCAGGAAAATGTGTGCCAGAGATCTCTGTAGAAATGAGCTCCTGCCCACCGGCCATGGATCTGCTGAACATAATCTGTTGGTATTTTCAGTAGAAATATTAATTCTTGTTTACCAAATTTCGTAGGGAACATGCTGTCATGATTTTACTTTGTTATTCAAGTGGAAGTTCTATACTATTAAATAACTGAAGATAACACCACATTGCCCTCAGTTTTAGTTTTATAATATATAGTTAAATGAAGCTTCAGTGTAAACTAAAATCCACATGGAAGAAATTATGTGAAATAATTTCAGTATTTTTTCCCAATTCTTTTACAGACTGCTATTATTTAAAAAGAGTTCTTCAAGGTTTTATAATGCTGACACTTGAAACTATATTCTTAACATGCTCCATTTGGAAAAGTGGAGATTAATGTCTCTGAGAGTGCTGTCAGAGCCAGTTGCACAAATATCACTCCTTATAATAATATATTTCAGCTGAAATTTGGGGAAAAAAATATTATTATATAATTAATAATTTGCTTTCCCCAGAAGTAATTTGACATACAAAATGTTTGGTATTTTTCTTTAGTCTTGCATCCCGACTATGCAGCCACCCTTTATCATTGCGGTATAAGTTTAGAACATCTTATAAGTGCAATTCAAGCTCTCAGATTTGATGGGATACAGAAATCAACTGTTCTGTCCCTTGAACTGTGACCTTTAACAACCAGGCCTTTTCCTTCCCCGTGGGAATCATGTGATTGCACTCTCAGCGGATAATTTTTTACGGATTCTTTCATGGTATTTCCTCCAGAGGAAAACCATCCTGTTTTCTCACTTTAAAAGATTACCAATGAGCATTTTTATGTCAATTAAAAAAAAAAAAAAAGTCTTCTGCACTTTCAGCTTATCTAAAACTATATGCTTTAGAAGACACAAGAAAGGATCACAGATTCTTTTTTTCCCACAGGAGAGGAGGTAAACTGTGATAAATATGATAAAAGCTGTAAAGCAAGGAACTTTACTATAATATAGAATGAAAAACAGAAAATTAGAAATTTTCTACCAAAACAAAATAAGTCACAGTTTAAAGTCATTGCAGAAAATGTTCTGTAGTATCAGATTGCTGATTCCAACAGGATACAATTTTCAGGAAGAATTTATGTTCTTTTGTTTGTGCAATCCCTCACAAGGACAAAGCTAATATGCCTTCATAGACTCTTGCATTTCTACAGTAACATTTTCCTAAGAAAACAATTCAAGCAGGTTTTTCAAAGGCTAATGAGATACAGGAAGTTCTCAGAAACAAAAGTATGATAAACTGAACACTGCTTTCAGTTACCCTAACTTGTAACTGGAGTAATCCAGAATTTATGCTGCTGTACTTGACAAAAGACTTTGACTCACCATCATTCACAGCTGCTGTGCCATATGAAGTAGGATGCCTTATTGCCAAAGAAAATCAGTGGCAATGTAATTTCAGAGGTTTTTAAAAAAACAGGCTATTTTGTGTACAGAGCCATGTTCCATTCATCATACATCATACGTACTTTTAAATGACATCACATGTTTTATAAAGAAGTGCATCTTCTCTGTATTGAAAAAAATCAACTCCTTGAGTCAAATCTTTCTGCAGTGAATGATAAAGGCCTCCAGTAAATAAAAATTAAGGTACTTTCTAATTTGTTGTTCTGAGAATGCGTACTCACTACTCTTTTATTTCTTGTGAAAGTGATTATTAAATGAGCAGCGGCTAACATAAATAAGCAAATTCAAACCACTAATTCCTGACTTAGATTTCAGATCCTGAGAGTGGAAAAATCATGAAAGTATTTCTTACGAGATTTTCCTTTGTGACATCCACAAAAGACTGCTTTCTCCTGTTTTGCCCCTGTGGATTATGATTACTTATGTTTCCAGGCATCTGACTGCAAATCCAAGATCGTAGGGCTCTTTTACAAGTTCTAAAATGAGTGACTTCATATTCTTCCTGCATGCCTTTGCAATTCTTTTGCTATAGGCATTTTAATTCCACTCCAGGGAAAATTAAGACATTTTTAACAGTGGAAGTAAATTTAGCTCACCAAAACTCAGTGAAGTAATGATACAGATGGGGTGGGACAGTTTCATCATTACAGGAAAGGTAACAGGACCTACTTGATAAGCAAATATGGTTTTTTCATCAATAACATGTCCTGAAGGATCAGAGGACGATCACTAGTAACTACTTCTCCTTTAGCTCAAGTAATATAATATAGAGCTTTCTTTTTAGAAATTAAGGCTCTGAATACAATATAAAGACAATGTAATATCAAGGTATAAATTGATTTGTTATGACACTAACTATTCATTAAAATTCTCTTCCATTTCTCAAGATGTGTGACAGGCAACTTTTCAAAACATAGAGATTTGGTAAAATTTTGTGTGTTTTAAGAACTAGGCCAAAACTAAAAGGCATTCTTCCTTTTTTAAATCGAAGTATTCCTTTTTTTCCCTGAACTACAGAGTTACTGTCTGCCAGAAGTGTCTTCCTTTGATACTTAAATAGAATTTAAGAATTTGCCTCCTGACTAGTTCCAGCCAAAAATTCATTGTCACTTTTGAGTTTCCAACAGAAATGTAGAAAGTAATAAATGGTTCAGAAGTCTTGTTTTCACAAGTCTGGAGTTCAAGTAATTTTTCCATGTGTTATAACCATGGACAGAATGTGTCTTTCATGATGTACCATGCTCCCACATGCTCTAATATTTCTGAAAAGTTTTCTGCCCCACCTAGTTTACAATATCTATTGAAAAAGAAAAATAAATTGAGCTTCCTCAGTGTCTTATTGTAATTCATGGAATCACTATTGCAGACCTCTCTGTAAATTTTCAAAGTTGTCAGCTTCCTTATTACAAGGAAGTGTTGACACCAAATCTGATACAATTATTGCAGTACAGAGAGGCTCTGTAATTTCTCTATTAAATTACTTCCCTACTCCCACCTTCAGGTTTCCTGCTAATGCATCTGTGAATTGCATTTAGCTTCTTGCACAAGCATCTAAGTTCCAATATGCTTTTCAGTGTTGGTGCTTTCCAGGACACAGTCTCCTACCCTAACAGTGTACCTGGCAGCTGTGTTTCTAAGTATCTGGCATAGAATTTAGCTGGTTTAAAGTGATGCCGCTGAAACAAACGTACCATAAGAAGTCCCACAGCCAGCCTGGATAACAGATCAGTTCACATCTCATTTATACCTCCAGTGAATTATACTGATAAATGCTAGATATTGCTAAAAATGTATGTATTTTCCCCAATAAGGACTAATTGCATTCAAAAACATCCATTTCCTCCTGTCTGATAATTTTTCTGTTATATCAGCTACCCATGCCCCTCATAAGTCAAGCTTTTTGCATTCATTGTGTTATAACATTCCAATACTTTTCTGATGGAAGAGACTTTTATCAATCTTGCCCATGGTTGCTGTTAGCTTGACATTTTAGAACTTCACAAAAATGCAATTTACAGAGTGTATAAGATGATATTTTGAACAAAAATGATGAAATTTTCTCTGGAAGATGAACTTATTCCAAATTCATCTTCATTCCAAGCTCAATGAAAAACATTGTTTTATAAATTATTCTGTTGCTGGCTACCACCAGTTAACATGTTCAATAATTTTTCCAAATTAATAATTATTAATTTTCCAAATTAATAACTAATCAATATTTTTTTCCGTGGCAAGTTCAAGTAATTTTGTACTTTTATCTTTAATTCCAATGGCCATGGAATTATACGGACTTCTTTAACCTCCTCATTCCTTTACCAGTATTTTTATCCAGTGTTATCCTTTTAGTGGCCAAGTGTTTTCCATACCACGTACATACTCAGCCATTACAAATATCTTCATCCTTCTTGATGTTTTTAACAATTTCCATCACCTTCAGTAATCATTATCAGTTTGGAGCATTTAGGAAAGCCTTATTTGACCAATTTCAAGTGTTTTTCACATTTCTTCTGGCATTCCAAGGAAGGTTTGAAGGATTCTTGATCAGCATTTTTTCTGGTTATTAAAAAAAATTGGATCAGTCCCGGGATTTCTACAGGATTTCTACTGATCACTTCGTGGTGCAGGAGATATTTTTTCTTTCTTCATTTTTTATGAGCTGCAGAAAGAGGCAAAGAATGCCATCACCTAAATACTTATTAAATGACTACAACTACAGGAGTAATGTTTGGCAAGGTGCACTTATTATTATAGACCTTATAGCTGCTTAATATCTTCTCAGGTACTAAAAATTAATTCGTCCTCCAGGTGGCCAGTTAAGAAAGAATTTCCATGCATATCAGATTGGCAGAAACTGCACTGCTCTAACATTTGGAGTAGGTAGAGTAGACATTTGGGTGAAGCATGCCCAGCTAACTCAATAACTTGCTTGCTGTGATGCTGGAAAGACCATGCAGAGGCAGAGGTAATTCCTAACTGTTCTTTGTACTTAATAACTCTTTCTGTTCAATTTTTGTCTTCAGCTTTGGGAGACTGTATCTTTTAAAGCAATCAGTATGTATATTAATCATAACTGCATTCTATTTCCACGTGGGGAAAGCATTGGTGTAATTACATCCACTTGATTTACTTTTATTTGTACCTGTAGAACACCTAAACCTCCTAAATTTGATAGTCTGTACATGGACACATTTCTCCACAACGTTTTAACGTTGAGGAAGGATATTGCTATTTTATTTCCTCAGGCTGTTCAATAGCCTATTATATTTTCTTAGCATTATCCCATTTTGTGATTTATAATTTAATATGTGAATTAGTATACAGTCAAGGTGCTGTTTTTCTGAAGTGTTTGCACGTAATATCCCCACTGTCCTTCCTAAATAGTCTGTAACCAATGTGTTTAATATCCAGTCATGTGAGTCATAGCACTGCAGTTGAGTAATACCAACTAGCTTAAATTTCTTTTCCTAAATTTATATTTCGAATTCCCCTGATTCTCAGAATGGTTTTAGGAAGAGATTGTTTTTTTCATTCTTGTTCTTGATATTTCAGTCATTTTATGTTTGCTCATACGTACTTGCAAGTTCTTCTGCATAGGCTAGATGTTCTTTTTTTTTATTTACAAAGGTGGAAATATGCAAAAGCCACCTTTTCTACCTTCCTAGAAAAAACATCCCTGGTATCTATCCTTTTCTGGAGTAGTTTCCCTAAAATAAAGAAAGTTCTTCTCATTTATGTTGCAGTAGAAATGACCCTGTTGCATGAGTAAGTCCAAGAGAGGATTGAATACAGGTAGGGAAGCTACATATGTCTGTGCCTAACCTTGCTATATTTTCATTTATGGTAGGTATTTTCAGCTGCTATAAAGATGAAGCTTTCTTCCTGGATATATGGTAAATAAAGGTTCCAATTTATGCCTGGAGTAGATGAAGCAGACACCCCTTGCGAAACCAAAATTTTGTTATAGTAACAAGGAGACAAACATGTCTTAAAATAGCCAGACTGATGACTTGGGATTAATAACAGTCTTTTCCCCATTGACTTCCAGTGAAATGAAGCTCAAATGTGTGCCTTGTCATGCTTCAAATCTCTTGCTGTTAAACGGATATTTTAGATGTTGCTCCAAATGAGAACTCAGAAATTACTATTTTTCAATAAACCAGAGTGTGAGAAGCTGACTTCGTCATAGGCAGCTGGCAGGGAGCAACAATAACTCCATTTTCTTTGTGAGACCAGTGAGCAAGCTACTTGAAAGTGGTAACATTTGTACTTTTACTTCAACAGCAAATCTAGCTATGCTTTACATTTCTTAGGGGTGTAAATAAACGCTGTGCTTTGTGGCGGCCCGCCCCTCTGCCTCCCAGGCCGACGCCTTTTTGGCTGAGGGGGGCCTTGCCTGGGCAGGAGAGATTCTGGTATGCCTCCGCCTCCCAGGCCAGCTCTGCCCACCTTGGGAGCTGGAACTGCCCTGGGGGTGTGGAGTAAGGTGTGCTCAGGGCTTCGGATCGGCCCATCCCTCCAGATCTTTCTGTTCAGTTATGTATGTAATTGGTTGATTTGAATTGTACCCCTCCCTTTTATGTACTGATTGGTTTTTGTATGCTTGTACCCTCCCACTCCCTCTTTCCCTATTGGTTGCTCCTTTCCCTATTTAACCGACTGCACCCCTGCAGTCTCCGCCTTTTCTGCTCTCTCTTCTGTACCCTTCGAGGGTGCAGGGGAGACGGTCAGGCCCTCCTTCCCCTGCTCTCCCTCCCGACCACCACCAACCCTCTACCCTAATAAAGGAGAGCTTGGGGAGGAGTCTTCCTCCTGCCACCCTTTGCCTCGTCGTCTTCTTCTCTATTTTTTGACTACAACAGTGCTTTTACAGAGTTTTGCATTACTTTACTAATCATAGAACATCACATATGGGATGTGCTATGTACAGAGGAGGTTTGACACTTTGGGGAAGGGGACTTCCTCTCTTCCTGCTTGTAAGCACTGTCAGTCAAGGTTCTTCACCTTCTTGGTTTCCTCCACAGGTTCATTTCACAGGGGCTGATATTGAATTCAGAATTGAATTCTTTCTAGATGTGCTATGAATATAGGTATAAGCAGTGTTGTAAAAGAACTTAAATTCTTTGTCTCAGTTTTGGAGACAAAGTTTCAGGAGGAAGCCCTCTGGGATGAGTGCCTCCTCCTCAGGGAAAAGGGCTTCCCCTCTTCCCTCCGCCAATGAAACAAATTAACCACAGCAAGTGAAAGTGGAAAAAACCCAACTGAACTATTTATTAACACAGGAGAAACTGAACTATATATTAACACAAAATAAAACTGGGAAAAAACAAAGAGGGGAAAAAAAAAAAGGAAAAAAGGCACCTGCAAGCAGCCAACAGCAGGTGTCCCCAGTCTCCAGGAAGGGGGAGTCCACTCAGCAGCCTAGAGGAGGGCAGATGGAAAAAAGAAACCTCGTTGACTCTGGAACGCCAGTCTCCTCCTCACAGTGGGTGAAGCTAGTGGAATCTGGTGACTCTGCCCCTTCACTCACTGGCGTGGCCTTCCTCGGAGTTCGGACTGCACAGGGTCACCCTGCAGCTTCCCGGGCTCAAGAGAAGGGAAGGATGATAGGGAGGCCAGGGGGAGTAAAAAGAGCAACCAAACAAAACCTTTTTCCTAAGCTAGCAGGGAAAAGCAGTGTAAAAAGCAGTGCTACGATCTCTCTGAGAGCCATCAACCCCTCCGTCTCTCTCTCCATCTCCCTGTCTCTCTCCAGGCTGTTAGAGCCACTTTTACAGCCGAGGCCATTGGAATGAGACATTTAACCAACACCTACAGGTGCCAGTTCGGCTGAACCAACCCCGGCTCCAGCCCTGCCCCGGGTCCATCGGTCATTGGACTGAGCTGCCAGGTTTGGGCTCAGTTTAACCTACCATTCAGTGGCCATTTAACTGATCCCCAGGTGTGGGCTCAGTTGAACTGACCATTCAGCGGCCATTTAACTGACCCCAGCTCCTGCCCCCCCCACTGGGTTCATCTTAAAGGCACAGCAGCTGCGGGCATTGAGCAGGCAGGTAAGGAAAAATGTAGTTTCCTAATTTCACCCCAGGAGAATTCTTCACCCAAACCTACTCAGGAAGGAAATTATCTTTGATTTGATGCATTAAAAATCATGTGTATGTTAACAATTAAGATGCACACAAAGATAAAACTTGTCCTACCCTGAAGCAGGGATTCTGAAGCTGGTGATGAACAGTGGGAAGAGATGTTCCTGTGGTATTGTGCAGGCTCTCTGTAGGCCCAGGGAGGCAGAATATGTGTGTGCATGGTGGGGATAACTATGATGTGTTTTGTCTTTTATGGAACACTGTGCAGAAGTTCTGAAGGACTCTAGCTGCAAAAGGCAGTAGCAACAAAACAAAAATGTCTTTCTGGTCAGCAGCACAAACCACATGCATGGTGTGTGGTTCTCCTGCGTAAATGGAAAGGGGAAGGAACTGGAAGTGAAACACCTTGTGCATATAACAGCATTTAAGGAAGATATTTATACAATACAGAAGTACAACACTCTTCTCTGTGTCTGTGTTGCTGAATGGAAAGATCTGTTATTTTCAGGAGGAAGCTCTTTGGGGCATGTGTTAGCTGTGAGGGAGAGATGGAACTCTAATGGATCACATAGACAGGATTTTAGAGTAAACACCCCATGATCAGAGCTAGTGCTGAGGATCAAAACCTCATTTTGTTGTGTGCCAGAGGTATCCCAGACAGCTGTGCAGTTGTCAAGAGATCCAAAGCGTTGTAGATGTGCTTCCTGTTCCTTTGTGAATTGAGGAGAGGTTCATAGGATACCCTAGTTAGACAGTTCAGCAGTGTTTTCTTGGTCTTGGAGGTTATTTTTGAACAGAGACATGTTAAAGGTCATCACTTCTTTGTTCTCTGTGCATATGTGATATGGCTTTTAATGCAGACTTTTCTGCTTTGTTTCACAAAGTAATAGCATCCTTGTAATACAGATGTAATTGCTATACATGAGCCCATTATTGTTTAACAAGCCCTCTTTCTTGTAGAAGGAATGCATCATTTGTAGGGGGAAAATTTTTTTTATTTACCTTTTAATTTAGTTGAGTAATACTTACATTTGACTACAGTTCAATTAAACTGTGATAACTTTGTAAATCCAACTGGGCTAAGTTGTCGTTGCCATGTGAATAAGCTTGCATGAAACTTTTCTATCTTGATTTCATGCTTCATTTAAAAACCCAGCTAATTGTAGTTACAATAAATAGCATTCTTCAGTCAGGGATTAGGCTCTGATTGTCATACTCTTGCTGAGTGGCATCTTCATAACACAAATTTTGTTGCTGATATCGAGAAAATGCAATTAGAAAAATTGGTCCCAATGAAACCAAAAGTGCTATTACCTTATATATAATATCAATACAGAATTCACAATACTTGTGTTTTTTGCTTTTTGTTCCTTCCCTGAGTACAGCCAAACCCCACCTGCTCTATGCTTTCCCAATTGTAGTGAGCGTGAAGAGCCAGACTGAGCTTTCTCAAGGCTGGACATCAAACACACCTCCTTCATCGTCTGTATGTTTTGTGTTCTAGACCCCAACCATCCCGAAGCTGTTTTCCAGACTTGCTCCAAGTTGTTGGTGTCTGTCCTGTGCTTCCTCCAGTTTTGTGCTCATTAGTACTGCAGTGTGGCCTGAATAAGGAGAGCAATCTCCTGCTCATGCTCCTGACTTTGTGCTTGCTCAGACAGCCCAGTCTGCAGTCAGCCCCCTTCAGTTGCCGGGCACAGCACTGACCCTGTCCCGCTCTTTGCTCACCAGCTCCCTGAGAAGCTCTTTTCCATGCAGTCAGCTCCTCTCCTGCGCCGCTCTGTGGGCTATTGCAGCCTGGCTGCAGGGCTTTGCTTTTCCCCTTGCTGAACTTCATGAGGTTTTCACCAGCTGCTCTCTCCTACCTGTCAGGTTCCCTCTGAGTAGAAATGCTTTCCTCCAGCAAACTGCTCCCCCACATACACCATGAGTACGTCTGAGACTGCTCTTCATCCCACTGTCCAGCTCATTAGGAGAAATGCTAACCAATATAAAACCCTGAGGAACTCCACTCCTGACTGCGCACCAGTGTGTACTACTGATCATCCCCACAAATCTTGGGCCCCAGCAGCGCAACCAGCTCCTAACTCACTGTACCATTCACCTGTTCAAACTGTATCCAAGAGTTTGTGTGATATTACATAAAAATATGCAGCACCAGCATACTTCAGAAGTCCCTGCCACACTGTTTCTGTACATATTTTAGTTGTGTGGGTCTCATGAGAATTCTCCCAACTTGATCATTTGCTTTATGTATGAACTGTGGCAGAGAGCAAGACTATGTTTACCCTGTGGCTTTATCAGATTGGTAGGGAAAGCTGGAGTTAAGTGCTTATTCTCAAATTTTCAGTCAATGACTGTGATCACTGACTCAGCTGCTGGCTGCTCACCTAAGACACAGTTAGGCCTAAAGTCAAATTTTTCACTGATATATAGGGTGTGTGAGATGGCCCAGATTTGAAAGCCCAAATTTTATTCTAACAGATTCTGATTCAGTCCTGAAAAGAGACATCACTGGGGATCTGGCCTTCCTGAGCTCTGAGTTTCCAGTCTTTGCTTAAGATTGCAAAACTATCCTCAATGTTATCTTTGTGGCTAACTTGCAAGAACCTTCAACTTCTTGCAGGAACAGTGGATTTACTTTAATTTTAAAGGAATCTAGACTTGAAAATAAGTAAAAGTTTCTTGATTAGCTAACCCTCATCCTATTAACTCAGATGTTTAAACAGCAAAGGAACTACAAAATATGTGCAAGTTGAAGTCAGGCTACGGTGTCCTGTTTCAATCCAGGAGTTACTTAGGGCCTCTTCCAAGAGGATAATAAAGCATTTATCTAGACAGTGTCAGCTGCAAGATGTGGGATCTCCTGAGAGCTTCAAAAAAGGAATCCAGTTATAAAATCAAAGTATTTGACTATTACACTAGAAATCAGTGCTGACATTACAAGAATAGCTTTCTTTGTTCTATTGTTCTGTTTCAAACCACAATTGTGTTTTGCTGAGCTGATGCTTGCAGCAGACCTTTAACGACAAGCACCTGTATGTACATCCACATCACCTTCCCGTGACAAACTCCAGCTGCCTCCTCTGCCTATTTGGTAAACACTTCAAACCGCTGATTTAGGGGATATCCAGTTTCTCAGCAGCAGGCACTTGTCACCTAATGGGACATTTCAGTTCTTTGTCCATTGTGCTAATGATGGGGTGAGCCTAAATTGTCTGGATGCTCATGCTCAAGGTGAGAGTTCAAGCATCACTCCCTGTCCTTGTCCTTGCAGTGAAAAGATGCTGACCACAAAAGTGCCTGTGGAGAGTAGACAAAAAGCCTTGAAACATCTGATAGCTGCATAGCTCTGCGGCAGACAACGTGCGTCTGTGGCCTCCCTGTGCACATTAACCTCTGTGCTTTGTTCTGCGATGCCTTCAGGCAGCAGGCACCACATTGACCCAGCACTTCTTCCTCCTCCAGGCTTGTCTGAAGCCACGTGCAGGAGAGATCATGGGTTCTACATCTATCAGTCCTTCCTAGACCAAACATGAGTTTTTGAAGGCCAAAGATACTCTTCAACGCCCTTTTCTGCCTGTTTACTTGGGAAAGCTGAGATACAATACCTCTCTACTTACTCTCCCACTTATGCAGCCCTTAGACTGCCTGTGAGAAAGGTGTAGGGGTATGTTCAGTTTAGCTGAAGGTTTTTGAGAGTTCTGGTATCTCTCATTGTGTTTACCTTTCCGCAATTATAATCGTTTCTGTTACTTTGAAGGTTTTCCCATGGTCCCTATGTATTCTTAAAAGTCTGGCCCTATGTATTCTTAAAAGTCTGTCTTTCACTGTGGCATCTGTGAAATAATTAATTTAAAGATTCCAACTACTGTAGATAGATTTTTTGTTTCCTATAATAAAAATACAAAGGCCCTACTAAGCTTGCTGTTTTCCCAGCTGATTAAATTTAAGAGCATGATTCATATGCACATTGAGACTCTGATTTTTTAAGGATAGAAAGGTGGTCTGTGTTAGTGTCTGAGAAATAACTGGACTATGTTAGACTGAAGGTGGGGTGTTATGAATTCAAGAAGTTGGATTTTGAATAAATGTATAAATATCTTGTTTCTATTTCATTTTGACATTCATTAATTTGCAGCAAAAGGAAAGCACATGATGTGCCACCCAGATGCTGACGTCCCAGCTGTTCCATGCAAAGGGAATGCCTGAAGAAAGGCAAATGTTTTTGATCCACTCTTTTCCCATGTCTGAAAATCATCTTTGGTTTGTAAGCTTTTCCTCGGCAGGTTTGGCAGGAATGGATAGGGCAGTGGCCCTGCTAAAGCTGTGTATAGTAGTAGTCAATGTGAACAAATTTGTTCATGTAGTGAGGTTCAGGTCTGCAGCTATGAAATATTTAATGCTTGCTGTGAATGCAGTTATCAATTTTTCTTTAATGTGGACTACATCACATAAGATTTCACAGATTGCTAGAAGAAATAAGGAACAGCTCTGGTCAAAAGGCTATCTACTCTGGATAGAGTGTTCGAGCTAAAACAGTTTACTGTTTCATATCATCTCCTTTAATTTGTTCCAGAGTAGCAGAAATTTCTTTGGAAGCTGTTTGTAGCAGGCTATAGCATGCTTTCCTTGCTGAAACAGAGAAAGAGAACCTACAGGCTGTGCAAAAAAAGCAGAAGAGAGATTGCAGTATCCTGGCTGAATTAACCAAGAGCCAAAGGACTGAGACTAGAGAGGCTTTGTTGCTTTTCACAGAATCACATTAAAATAAATAAATATTAGTTCGTGTTAAAAAAAGTACTTGGCAAAGCTTCTGAAACACATTCCTGCTTTATTATGCTGTAATGGTTACTAGGAGGTTTACTAGGAGATTCAAAAATCAGTTTGTGCTCTGTAGATTCTGGGGACAGTGGGAGGTTAAATACAGGTCTCGGACTTGGTACAATAGCCTGTGGAGTTTCTTTTCTGTCTAACACTCCGAGATGTAAGTGGCTCAGGATCTGAATTGAGAAGATTCAGCACTTGGCTCATTTGGAGAAGGTGATGCAAGGAGCTGGAGGGAATGCAGGGAGCATGAGCAAGTCTCAATCCTTTTAGTTCCGTGTAAATTACAGCAACAACACTTCCAATCTAAGTATTTCTTGATTAGGGGAGTCTATTTTAAGTCTAGAATTAAAAATCTTGACGAATACTGATAAGTGTGCTTGATCCTCCTCAAAGCAAATCTGCAGTCTGTAAACTGCAGTAAAATTCCTACGGCTTCTACAGGCAGGCAAAACCTGACACCCCAGTCCCGGCACTGTCACCTCCTGGGTTATCCGTGAGTACCCTCTGTGGGCATTGCCGCGAACTGCAAAAGGAGGCACAGCCAGCAGGCACAGGGAAGCGCATCACAGAGGAGCACCTTCCTGCAGCTTGGCAGAGCTGATCATACTCTGTATCCCACAGATCCAAACGGTGCTCCCCAGAGAAGGGCTGGGAGCCACGGTTTGACCTTCCACACCTTCAAGAGGGGCTGTCAGGTCACACTCCTCTCCATGTGCTACTGCAGACAGCTCCCACTGCTGTGCTAAAACCAGGTGAAATCTGAGCCTGATGGTTCTATAGCAGTAATGAATGTATACAAAAGGATCCATGAGTGTTCACACCTAAACACTTTGATTATTTTATAAATCAACCCATAATTGTAATAAGAAATACAAATATTTCTTTCCAGGTTGCATGGTTAATCTTTGCAGGAGATCAGAAAAGGAGACATTTTTCTTCCTCCCTTTGTACAAATCTGTCTTGTCAGGGCTCCAGAGGTTTTTGAGCTGCTGTCCTTTAGAACATTATTTAATGATGATACCTATGTAAACTGAGATTATTGCCTTTCTGTTTTGATCACAGTCTGTAAAAAGAATTTTGTTGCTAACATGGACAAGAAAATCACATAGACAGATTGGAGGGGACCTATTATTTTAGTGCAAATCATTTCTGCATCACAGGAGCATAACTCATGAAGCTCCATATAAGAAGGAAATGAGTGAGGCAGCTCTGGGTGCAGCTGCAGGATCCAAAGGCAAGAGGCTGTGAACAGCTGAAACATTGCAAAACGGAGGTCCCTGGGCGCCTGTGGCCCAGTCAGGGGAATGGACACTTGAAATACATGGCAGAAGCTGAGGACTCAGCAGGAGGAGCCTGGACTATGGAGCACACAGACTGTGTGGGGGTAAAAGCGCAAGTAGTCCTTTCTTTGAGGCACCAGCTTGAGTTATTTATTTTTCTTTTGCACCATGATTAAATTATTTTAAGTATGTCTGAGATTCTGCTATGGGAAACCTGAAATGTAGGCAGTATGGAAACCTGGTCTGACTGTGAGAATGAGGTGAGTAGGGAGTGAAGGGGGCATCTGTTGGGTCACTGGAGTGCCCACAGTGAAGGGGCCTCAGTCCCAGTGAAGTATCTGGGTGGTGTGAGTGTGACCCCCAAAGTGTCTCCTGGATGGTCAGACTGGAACATTTCCTTAAGATCTGGAAATTAAACACATGAAGAGATCGTACATCACCTTATTGAAAAACAATTTCAGCAGAGTGAAAATCAAATGCATTACAAAACCCACTTGTTGCTTGAAAATTAGTAAGCAGTAGCAGGGATTTATATGCTTGCTGTAGGACCAGATCAGATACAGGTTCTGCAATTGGAATTATTCCTTCAAAGGTGTTGCTTAGAGATTCATGGCAAATCTAGAATGAAAATGAAAGATCTGGAAATATGACATGAAGAAAAGAGACTTCCTGCATCACCAGCTGCACCCTCCATCAGTCATGAACAACTATATTATGTGAGCATTTTAGAGCTAGTTAGATTGTTTCTCATTCCACTCTACATGAAGGCTTTCCTCAATCCCAGGCCTTGAAGGTTTAGACACATTTGCAGCTATTAATGCACTCCTGAGTGGTTTTTATCTATTTGGTTGCTATAATTGTACTCCAGTCTTAACAACTTTTCTTCCTTCCAGGTTTTTATGCCTCTGACATGTTCCTAAAGAGCTGCTAAACCCTACTATATGCTACTATATATATATTCAAGCATGTATAGATATAAAAACAAGTATATGTATATATATATGTGTGTGTCTGTGTATACTATATATATGTATGCTATGTACAGTGTGTAGATGTACTATGTAGACACATTTTACTGTTATTTTTTGATATTACTGTTTGTTTCTGTTTCTGGCATCATACTAGTAGAAATTCCTTCTGATTAAATCAGTGTTTTCTTGCACAGTGGTGAGAATTGTATGCAGTACTTTAAGCTCTGTAAATACACATTTGTTATCTTCTTTCTGGGGCTGCAGCCACAAGAGTGGCTTAGTCATCTTTTGATTTAATATATTTTTGGGTTTTGTTTTGGTTTTTTTTTTTTTTTTGCTTGGTTTGGAGGTTTTTTTTGTTTTTGAGGTTTTTTTGTTTTGTTTTTTGGGGGTTCTTTTTGGGGTTTTGTTTGTTTTGTTTGTTTTTGTTTATTTCTTGGCCTTTTTTGTTTGTGGGTTTTTTGTTTTGGGTTTTCTTGGCTTTTTTTTAGTTGTTGTTTTTTGTGGGTTTTGTTTGTTTGTGTCTTTTGCTTTTGGTTTGTTGGTTCGGTTTTTCTTGTTTTTTTTAATTGTTCTTTTTCCCAAGCACTCCACACTGAACTGCATTCAATTCAGTTTTCAGTTATCCATTTCAAACAGGTCTTAAAACCAATACTGAGCCAGCAGAGCAGGTTATCATTTCATAACACATTGCCTGGCATCCATCAGCTCCTTGACATTTTCAGCAGCATTTTCAAACAAATATTTTTGGGGTGCAGTGGATATGATTTCCCCCCACCCCTTCCCTGAAATTGTATTAGTATTTAACACCCCTTTGGTATGGAAATTATCCTTCTCTCAGGTGCCACCAATTTACTGCTATAACACGGCAGGTGTTAGAGGTCCCATGGAGCTTAAAAAATATTTGTGTGCTGTGTACTTTTCTTTCAGGGATGGATACATTGGCACAGTTAGAGATTCAAACTCTCCTTCCACCCTTTGATCCCTCCCTAGGATGCAGTTACCATCTGCACAACTCTTGTTATTCCACTAGATGGAACCACAGTCATTGCAGACACTGGGATCTGCATTTTTGCTCTATAATTTGAGAATAACTGGCTGATCTCATAATTTTAGCATTTTCCTTTTTATTCATGCAGAGTAAGAGCTGTTGGGAAAACTGAGGAGGCTGTAGAATTAAATCCTATGGAGCCTGTCAGTTGTGTATGTAACAGATTGAGGTTATTGATATAGGTGGGGATGTCAGAGATACAAAATGAAGCAAGGGATTCTGATTTCAGGCTGGTAAAACTTGTACTCAGCTGGAAACAGCTAAGCTTAGCTTGACCCAGATGTACTCTATTATTTTGAACTTGGGCCCCTAGCTGACTTTAAACCTCATAGTTTTTTGTCTTCCCTGCAGAGGAAATATCACCCACAATAACCAAGACAAAAAAAAAAAAAAAAAAAAAAAAAAAAAAAAAAAAAAAAAAAAAAAGGCTTTCTTTGGAGTATAAAGGCACTCTGAATTCTTGGGATTGTGCATATGTGATTTTAGTAGTAATTTGCAGATATAGCTGTATTCAGAAAAAACATTAGAACAGTCTTTTTCTCGAGGAAAAAAAGGTTAAATATGTGTCTTGCTCTTTAATTTGCTTAAAAGATATGACATAGATATATGAGATATATAAGCAAATATATTTTATTCTGGATTTGGGTGACTTTTGAAAAAGTATCATTCTTATACAGAGATGAAGTAGAATTTAAATTAGTAACAGTAGTTCATGTCAACATTTCCTTCAAAAACAGTCTGTACTCCCTATCTTGACTACCTGTGATTATGTACATGTATCAAAACAATTGTAGTTCTGTGACTACTTACCTTCCACCTATCATTGGAATTTTGAAACACTGACAATGGATGAATGACAATAGATCCACTATTTATGTATAAGGGTAGTTAAAATAATAACTCACAAACCAACTAAAAATCACTTTTGGAAGCTAAAAGTATTAACAAATGTTATGTAAAATATGTCCTCTCAGTCCACTGCACTGACATAACACAGGTACAAGAAGTGTACCAGATTCCAAAACTTCGTATTTAGATTCTTGCTAAGCTTTTTCTCACACCTTTTCACTGAAACAATCCCTGCTTTGTGCCTTACAAAGTTTATGGGACCTCTTATTATGTTATGGGAGTTTATGGGACCTCTTCCTCACCTTGGCCAATCTGTCTGTTCACTGCTGCATGATGTGGAACGTTTGAAGGAGAAGATTCTTGGTCTGGTACATCTCAGTTCAAAGCCACATCAGGTGGCATTCAATAGCTCCATGGTCACTTTCAGGATGTCCTGTAGGCTTCTGAGGATGCTCTGTGATGACTTTAATCATTGCATCTGCCCTTTTCCCTCTGCCTCACTGCTGCTCATCTCATACTGTGACCTATCTCCCCCATCACAAAGGTTTCAGCTGACTGGCATTTTTAACTCAGTAGATCAAATACTTACCCTGTCACAACACAAACAGTAGTAAAATACAGAACAGTCTTACTCAATTTGTTGTCAAGAATATTTTATTACATCTTGCCATTTCTGAATGCAATTTGTAATCCACAGGGTTTTTGTTTTTTTTTAATGCTTCAAATGATGATTATGTTTCTTCAGACTTGCAGAGTCTTCTGCAGGGCACAGACAAGCAATAAGCCTAAGACATGAGAATCCTCTGAAGTGACAATGCACCGGCAGAGGAAACACGGTTCTCTACTAATCAATAGTACCTGCACTAAATGCTGCTCTTCAACAAAATGCACTAACCAAGATTTAAAATAAGCTGGAATACCTCTCACAGCATTAAAACTGTTTTGATAAAGCAATCTGTCTGGGCCAGTTTAGTAACTTCATCCTGCACCATAAATTATATCTCATCTCTGTGTAAGAATGACAATTTACCAATCATCAACCAAATTCAAATCCAAAATTCTTTTTTAAGCTTGTTAAGAGAGCTATAGTGATTTCTTTTCTTCTAGTATGGACACATGTTCTGCCCTCTAGGAGGTGGCTGGATTCTTTATCCTCTACTGTCTGGTCCCCTTTCCCCTCTGCAAATAAGCTCTTTCTGATAATTAGTTGTCTATCTTTTGAAAATGTGTTTTGAAAACTGGTTTATCTGAAGAAGTATTCATTTTTGTACACCTCAGTGATTTTTAGAGCTTAAGGTTTCTTGCAGTTATACAGCAGCAATTTGTCGAAACACTGTCTTTCAGCCACGTAGAAATGAAGATAAAGAATAAAACTATCCTCTTATCTCAAAATTGCATGAGAAATATAGATGAACATAATTTATTAGTCTCCTTGCAGTCTGAACATAAAGCTGGGATATCGTTACACATGAATGGCATTTTATTTCTTTATTTAGGCAGTGTATCTATTTTGTAGATAAGAAAGGATTTTACATAAACAGGCATGGATGAAGAACTTAAAAATGTTGGTGAAGATGAGAAATAGAGCTTCTTTTTCTGATCTAAAGCAGTTTTTGCAGTGACTGCTGAAGTCTTATCAAATCAGAGACACCAGAGTGTCATTGCATTAAATAGCTAATCAGGGGAATCTTTTCACAGTGATTTTTATTATGGCAGTTAGCTCTTTATATGCTTTTCAGAGAGGCTAATGACATCTTAGTGTATTTAGGTGCTCAATAATGAATGCTGAAATCACTCAAATTTAATCAGACACGAAGTACTGTGGCTGAGAGGTTTAGATTGTTCTAACATTAACTAATTTGTCTAATATGACACTAATGGTCCTCTGCTCAATTTCTTGATTGAGACGAATGATAGTGGTGTAATTCGTTGTATTACCTTATGTCGAATTGGCTTGACTAGTCTGAATGTCTTTGACATTTGCAGATGCCTTTGCTCTAGCATATTATTTCTCCTTGTGTTTTCCCAAAAGATATGGCTGGAGAGACATTCTAATGAGTCCCAGTGATTTATTTCTCAGTAGACCTTCAAATGGACTCTGAGAATTAAATACTTTTCCCACCACTTCATGGTTTTTCCATTGTGAATAAGGAAAAATATTTAAATTTAGTCAATTTTCCTCTTCAAGGTCAGGTCTCTTTAGTCTCATCATTTTCCATCCAGAATTGACTCTTTTATGATCATGGCAAAGGGAAAGTTATTAGCTTATATGTGCATAACCAGAAGATATTGCTGTCAGCTTTATTGTAGTGGATTTTTGTGTGTAATACAAACCATTAAAATTATAGTTAGGGTCAGCAGGAAGCCTTTATTTTAGGTGCCTTCATATTGCCCAAATTTAACTACATCAGCAGAAGCTTTTTCCATGTCTGATCTCTGTTTCATCCTGGCTTTATTTTGACAGCTGACAGAAAGCTCTCCACTTGTTCCTGCCCTGAATCTTCATTTTGCTTGAGTAAAATAAGGACAACTATTTACTTTTATCTCCCCTGGTCCTGTGTCAGTCAATTTATATTGAAGGTTTTGACAAAAAGGTCCTATCATCTGATATTGGATTGTGGGGATCAACTAGAAATATTATGAAGAAAGATTTTATATGACTGGCAGATGGCTGTAAAAGTCTGTAATTTCTTTCTGGAATTCTATCTGACTGTTCACACCTTGGATAATACACAATGATGTAATTGTCTCAGGTGATGGCAGCTTGGTTTGAACCATGCATTCAACTTTGCTTACAATCCATGTGGGAAAATACTATCATTGCATATCTAAAAATTATTAATTCACTTAACAATACAATACCGGACATAAGCATGTAAAAAAAGTAAGAGCGGCAAAAAAAAAAGAGGGTTGAGTAATACTCTTAGTGGGATTTATCCCAGCTTTTTAAGTGACAGAATACAAAAACTGAACCTTGCTTGGTGTGTGAAATGGGAGTTAGTCAGGGTACTGTGGTGTGTTAAAACTGGGTCTTTGGATTCCAGTCTCTCTGCTGTGGGAACTGAAGTTCAGCAGGGAGGAAAGCAGAAGAGAGCAATGGTTGGAGGGTTACACTGAACCCTCAGGCTGTGAGCATGGACCACAGGATTCTCTGTCTGGTGGTTTTTCAGGAGCTCTCCTTGGACTGTTAATCACCAACCTGTTGTGCTTTAATCAATCCAAGAAAATTGTTATGTATGGACTATTCTTTCTGCCATCCTCTGCAGACAAGGTTTATTTATGGCAATTTTGTTTTGGAACATCGTGCTGTGCTTGTTGCTTTGTCTTAGGGAATGCTGGTCAAAGATGTTTGCCCTTTGCTCTGGCTTCCAGTTGGGCTTACAGTAATTCTTTATTTTATGGGAAAAGCTCAGTTGTCTATGTCTGACTTTCTAAATGTCAGCCTAAGCTTCCTGTTTGATGTAATTTGCTTCTAAGATTATAAAAGTTAGGTGAAAATGCAAAGTCAAGAATATCTTGTTGAAGTACAAATGAGAGCACTAGACAAAATGACCAGGGTATTACAAACCATGGAAAAACGCTCTAATGAGCTTTGACAATCCACCAGGTATTCCTAAGAGCCCAGTGCTCTCTGCTTGCTAGTTTTAAATTTTATCTTTTTAAAACTGTTTAAAATAATCCAGTTAATTTTACATTTCTGTGAAATCTAATGAAGAAATTAATTTCAAGTCAATTCTACCTCAATGAGTCTCAACAGGGAGAAAATTATTTTTAGATACTAACTTTAAGGGAGCCAACATTTCTAGGGGTGCATATTCTGTAATTTATAATCTGTGACATTTGCGGGTGGGTGTAGGAGAAATTTCCACTTTTGTGTCGTGGTCAGTAAGAGAAAGAAGCAGTCAGAGCTACATAACAGAGTAATATTGAAATATTACAATAGTTTTAATGCATAAAATAGTAATAAAATATTGAGGTGTATGTTTCATTTTGGTCTGTATGTAGTGGCAGTCAAAGCACAGAGCTAATATGCTTGGGGTTTATGTGTATTTATGACCATGGTTTATATATTATATAGGGTTTGCAATATTTTTCTTTATTTTAACTAGCAATTTTCTTCTGTGAATGATTCTTTGCAATTTGTCATGGTATTGCAGTGACTGGCTTATCCCTGAGGACTGCAGGGTCTGCCAGGGTGGTAAGCTGGGCTCCAGTCTGGGTTTGTGGTCTCTTATCCTCTTACCCAGTGTGCAGCCCTGCGAAGAATCTGGGTCTGTCTTCATTTGTTCCAATCAGTCATTTACAGACAGTGATGTTGTCTCCCCTTCGCCTTGACTTCTGAAGGCTGAATAAACACAGTTTTCTCCATTTCTCGTATTTTTCATGCTTTAACCCTTGATCATCTTAGTCCTTTACTGGGATGATTTCTTTATGTCCTTGTGTTGGAGATGATAATCTAACAAAAAATTTCTTCAGTGACTTCCAGATCTTCCAGTTAACAGAAGATTTATGCTATAAACAGCATTCCATGTAGTCATAATTTCTTCTGTAGATACCTACAAATCTTTATACAAAATGTAACCACATGTCTGGGAGAGACTGACTGCATCTGAACAGTAGGTATCATAAAAGCTAGCTCACCTTTCCTGTTTGAGGGGAAAATTAAGGTCAAATGACTGTTCTACTTAGGAAAAGATAATTTGAATGTGTTTCTTTCCTATGGGGATGATTACAGGAGCTACTCTGCCGTTGAGTAAAAGGTGGATTATGCCCATTATTTTTTCCACTAACAAGTCAGTATTTGCAAGAAACTTAAGTCAGTGTGTTATTGCACCCTGAGTAGCTTGTTTATCTCAGGATTTGATATCATTGCCTGAACCTTTACATTTAAATAAGCATAACTGTGTATCAAGTGAATAAATGTTCAGATAATTTAGGTTCTTTCCATACTTCATGTCAACTGCGTGGTAAGTCTGAGGATTGAAACTTTAGACATGGGTTCTAAAACTAAGGTTGAACATGCTTTTATGCACATGCCCAAATTTGATCTTCATTTCACAGTGCAAGCATTCACTGTTTACGAGAAGGGAGCCTGGAGGCCACAGATGAACAGATTACCCAATATGTTCCATTATGGCGAACCTCAGTATCTATATAGTGATATACATGCTTGTGGCTGGCACAGCTATTTGTTTTGAAGGTGGCCATGACAGCAAGCTATAAACACCAATAGATAGTGGTCTATTTTTTTAATGTCTTATCCATGAAAAACTGGACAAGAAATGACTAGTACAGAACAGGTGTTCACTGCATAGCTAAATGCTCTTGTGCCAAAAAGCAGTGAGTGCCATAACATTTTTTTGTATCAAGGAAGCTTAAGGAGAAGCTCTTTTCCATAAACAAGTACAGAATTGACTTTGGATTCATACATAAATATTAGCTGCATGTTTGGAATTCTGTACCTGAATTGCGTCAGAACCCGCTTTTGCATTCAAGAAAATGCAAATCTAAAGTTGTTATGGATTTTCTGTGAGAACAAACAAGTCTAGTGTGAGGAAATGCTACCTGCCTGCATCTGTAGAGAGCTCTGAAGAAGCTCAATGCTATTTCAGCTGTGAAGACTTTCAATATCCAAGTTCATGTTCACAATATGGAATGAGTTTTGCAAGCATTCTACAGACAAGACATGCTTGGTGGGAGAGCAGTGGAATAGAAGTGAATAGAAATATTGGAGCTTTTTCTTGTACCATAATGTTTATAACAGATTCCTAGTGTCAATCTTATGGAGCTTCTGTTCTGTTGCTTCTTCTGAAGAGCGGATGATTCACCTTTACGAATGATGACTCTAGATCCTGGACTGGCTGTGGCCAGTGTTACTTTTACTAAGACAAGATCGAGCAACATGTTCTCCCTTTTTCATGCTCAGAACTGGCTCAAAACATCTCAGCAGGCAAAATCAATTGGACTGTTGATCTGGTGGAGGGCGGGAAGGGTCTACAGAGGAATCTGGACAGGCTGAATTGATGGGCCAAGGCCAGCTGTGAGGCTCAGCAAGGCCAAGTGCCTGTTCCTGCATTTGGGTCACAGCAGCTCCAGACAGCACTACAGGCTAGGGGCAGAGTGGCTGGAAAGTGGCTCTGGGACCACAGGAAAGGACCTGAGGGTGCTGGTTGACAGTGGCTGCACCTGTAGCATGTGACCACATGGCACCTTGAGTGTTGTGTCCAGCTCTGGGCTCCTGCTTTCAAGAAAGACAGTGAGGGACTGGAGTAAGTCCAGAGAACAGCAACAGAGCTGGGGAAGGGTCTGGGGCACAAGTCTGATGAGGAGCAGCTGAAGGAGCTGGGGGTGTTCAGCCTGGAGAAAAGGAGGCTTGCGGGGGACCTTATTGCTCTCTATAACTTCCTGACAGGAGGCTGTAGTGAGGTGAAGGTCAGTCTCTTCTAGGTAACAAATGACAAAATGAGAGGAAAGGGTCTCAAGTTGTGCCAGTGGATGTTTAGGTTGGATAACAGGAAAAGTTCTTCATGGAAACTTTTTCAAGCATTGGTACAGGCTGCCCAGGGAAGTGGTGGAGTCAGCATCCCTGGAACTGTTAAAAAATTGTGTGGATATGACACACGAGAACACGGTTTAGTCGTGAACATAACGATAGGCTGATAGTTTGACTTGATGGTCTTAGGGGTCTTTTCCAGCCTTAACAATTCTATGATTCTCTGATTCTATGAATCCTGTGTACATGCCATGGCAGGTTTTGTTGAGGAGACTGTGGAGCCCGGGTGAAAGGTTATAAAGGCAGTCATTAGAGATTTGGAATGTGCTGGGTGATTTCAGAGGTCCTTGAGGATAAGGGTGTATTTTCTCTCTCTTTTCAATGAATCTCTTGCTTCTGCTGCTTCACTGCCCACGTTCCCATTCTCCCCATATTTGGCATTCACAAGTACCTCATGGCTGCTTAAATTCACCTCTTCTTTCCCCCACAGGTCTTCCTACTGTTTTTGGGGAATAGGAGAGAGGATTGGTCTGGGAACACAGCTGGAGGGAAGTCCCAGAGAGCTAAACTTACTTATCCTACCCCTGTCTTGCAGAAGACAGCTGCTGTCTCTTGTGGGAGCTTAAAAACGCTGCAAGTTCTGCTGCCTGGCAAGAAGAGCAAGAACAGGGGCCATGCATGTGTGCAGCTGGTCAGGCTGGAACCCTAAACATGCGTAGAGTCGTGTTGTACATTGCAGTCTGCAGTGCAATGAAGTCTCCAGATCTTTGTGCCCTGATAATGAAATTGTGGTGAGACAAATATAGATACAAGCATAACTATGACCAGATTAAAATCATGACGGTCTTGGCAGTGATTGTTTGACAGTATGATTTAGCCAAAGAAGCTGGCTTTTGTCTAATTTTAATTTTAAAAACTATAGAGCTATGTAAGAGGACTTCTTACTAGGAAAAAAAATCACCACTCCATGATACAGTTAAAAAGCAGAATTACAGAGGTCTTGGGAAGGTTCTTCTTAAACAAGAGGAGGGATTTGAGATAAATAATGTACCAAAAAAGAGGAAGAAATATTATATGAAACAATTAGGAGCTGGATTAAACCGAAAAAAATTCCATTGTCAATATGCTAAAAAGACTTTGTTTTTTATTACTAGCACAGAGTAACTTAATATCTATAATATTAATCAGTTGAGAAGCCTTTCTTTTTCTAAATACCTTCATGCAGCGATTTTTGTACCATCTCCATTCTGAAAGAAAACATGATAATTGAAGCAAAAAAAGATACTGAAATGCAGAATGGTGTTTATCTGGATGATGACATGGTGCAGCACAGATGTTTGTCAGGATCAGCAAGATTTTTCTGTGCACTGTTTATTTCTGGAAAAACACAGTTTTACTTCACTAAAAGTATTTATGTACTTCAGCTGGTATTGGGTACTAATTTTGCTGTAGCACCCACCCTGAAGTTTCAGCATTCCTGTAATATTTTTCATCTGTTTAGATTCTTGGTACTTGGCTACTAAAGAATGTTCATGACTGCCGACAAAACTGGCAAAGAGAAGATGGGTTCTCGCACCAATCTCGTGCTCTAGAATGTTTGTAGGTGTCCTCAGTTTGGTCTTCAATGGACCTCATTCAAAACTTCTGAATCAGAAAAGACTTGAAAACTGTATGTCCCATAGCTTGGTAAGTGCTGCAACCCCTTGGTTATGTAGCATGAGCTCAATATAGCCAATACATCCTCTGGGAACCCACTGGAAACTGAAATTTCACACAGAAAAATTCTGAAGTGGGACTACGTGTTTCATATAGATGCTATTCAGTAAACCTTTTTTCCTCTCATAATTTTTATCAGAAAATAGTTTTAGGTTGAATAAGAACATTTTAGTAATGAAAGAAAGTGAAAAGAAATAAATGGTTTACAAGGATCATGAGGCTTAATAGTGAAAGTGAGAGATTTTATCAGATTTTGAACCTATTTTAGTTCCAGCTGTCTCTGGTTTGGCTTACTAGAGAATGTTCCTTCAAAAGAACTTGCTCTAATACAGTCAGAGAGAATAAGTAGGACTTTTCATATTAAAAAAAAAAAAAAAAAAAAAAAAAGTGCGGCAGCAAATTTATTGTACATAGTGAAAATTAATCATTTAGTCAGAAAGCATTGCTCAATTCTAACTACCCTTTGGAGACCACTAACAGGCATTAGTTAGGTCTTAGTAGTAGAAAGTTAATTAAATGAATTGGTGATGGATATTATTCAGTGTCTTTACTAGAAATCATAATCTAACAATGAATATGCATTATTCCCCTGGGTAGCTTCAAGACCAAGGAAAAAGACTTTTATCACATCAGCAAATCTCACTGGATATCACTTTAAAGAACAGAAAGATAGATATACACTCAAGTGTAACTGGACAGCTCAATAAATATGTGCGAAATCTGCTGGAAAATTTAAATACAGTAGTTCAGCTCACTAGGCGGGGTAAAAGTTAAATAATAAAAGAAAATTATTAACTGGTCATTCTTAAAATAACGAATGGAAAAATAGGATAGATAAGAACAGACAGAATGTTTTTAAATAGCTCCTGGTTTTGAGTCCTATAAGAAGTCTAATTTTGCCTTCCTTTACAGTATTTGTTAATTTCAAGTAGCATAAGAAAGAAGAAACTTTGGTCATGTGTTTTCAGGCCTTGAAAATGAGTTTGTAATGTCTGATTGATTTGGTATTCTCACACTGTCAGATCCCACTGAAAAAAACAGTGCGTTAAAAAACCTATTTTCTTTAAAAAGAAGAGGAAATGAAAAATTGAACTTCACAGCAAGACTTCCAGAGATTCATGTGGTCAACTTAGCCTTGTCTACTTTAAATTTTAGTGCACCAACAGTTACTAGCATTACATTAAAGTATAAATTCAGTGCAAGTAGTTGTACAGTATAGAGATTGTATCTGATTTTGCTCTGACACTTTCGGAGTGTTTAATGTCAAGGTGTTCTGATTTGAGTGCTGATACTTGGAATTTGTTTTTGCCTTTACTTCTAAATTTGTTTCTTCCCCCAGCTCTTTTAGGTGATATTAGCCAGGTGTGAATGATATCACTTGTCTAAAGAGATAAGTGGCTGCTTCTACTGACACATCTGTCTTGCTAAATGAATTAAATGTTCATTTAGTGTTCAGATTACAACTTATATTGCTTTGTTTTCTACTTATCTTCAGGGCTTTAGGCTTGCCAATCTGTGATCGAGCTATAGTTTGTATTAATTGTGAAGTGAATCTCTTGGTTTACCGGCATCATCACAGAGACAAAACCAACTAAAACTTCGTCATTCTTCAGTTGTTCTCTCAATATAGTGAACTATAACACAATTCCAGTGCAATGGTTCTTAAAGTCCCCATTGAACTGAATCTGGACAGTAACAAGAAAAAATCAGATGTCAGACCAGTAACCAAAGTGCAGAATATTTTCTCCAGATAGTAAAGTGCACCAACTACATTTAGTTTCCAAAAACATTTAATCTGGAAAGCATATTTGGGATAATAGTGCCTTTGGACAAATAACTTCATGAGAACTGGCATTTAAAAATATCTACTCTGTCTGTAGGCCCCATTTTTTTTTTTCAGACAATAGTAAACTGGCATATTTTATTGAAAACTGTGCTTGGTTCTCAATATTATTAAACTAGTTAATCCCCGGGTCTAGTGCCACATATGATTTTATTCATCAGAGCAGCAAATGGTTATTTTTCCTATCCATCAGGAATACTGAGAAGATGCTTAGGTGAGGAAGTTCAGACTGATGTTTCACTCTGTTCTTTGAGTTACAGTAAAGGAAGTGGTCACATCTGGGTGGGCTTTATTTGGACCATGATGGAAACTCTGCCAGGTCACAAGATCTGTTTCTGTTAAAGATGCTGTGTTCATCTAATTCATTTCAGAGAAGTCTTTCATAATTAGCTGACTCATACACTAACACGATCCAATCCAGATGAAGGCAGGGGAGGGGAAATGGTGAAATAGCTTACAAAGCTACAGCTTCCCTCTCTGATTTCTTTATTAACTCTTGAAAGCCCTTTATTCATTGTGTCTCTGGGAATGAATGAAGAAGCTAGCTTTAATATTCTCTTTACATTTTCAGCATTCTCATTTGTAGAGGATTGTAACTATTAATTGATTGATGTTACAAGAAATGTTTTGCAGCTGCTTTAAGTGTTTTAAGTAATGAGATGACATCAGAGCAGTAGATATTGGGAGCTTGAATGATTACTGTGTTTACTTTATGAGTAAGTACAAACTTGTGTCATATGTATTGTATACTGCATTTTATCTCAAGTATTTTACTTTCATCAAAATTCATACAAACTAAAACAATTTGGATGAATAAACAGACTTCTACAACTAATCTGATTCCTCAGAATGTTCAGTGGGTTGTCAGGTGAACAATCTGGATTACTGGGCATCTTTTATGTTCTACATGGCGTGCTCTCATTAGTATACTGATGGTCTATGTGACTCATCTGGTATTTCTATCTTCAAAGACATAGTTCTAGTGTAGTGAAATCTGAAAAAAACAAAAAGATCTGATTGATTCAAAACTGGTAGTACCATAAGGTACTAAGGTAAGTCCCTGGAGCGTATCTGATTCCCACTTCCTCACAGGTCTACACTGATTTGGAAGTTCCTGTTTCTCAAAGAGAGAAACAATGCCGCAATGGGAGAGGTCTGTATAATCTCTTGTATGAGCAGAGGTTGTCTGTTGGATCCAGGAGCCTGGACTCCTGGAAGAATGGAGAAATGTTTCATACACAAAAATAAGAAATTGCAATAACCACTGTTTTTTTAGTTGTGGTCTACATGACACCTGAATAATATAATTATATTTTAGATTCCTGATATGATAGTCCTGATACTGTCCTTGAACATAATTTAATCCATTATTCTACTGCCATACCTATGATGCTACTAGCTAGGAAGAGTCTAGCGTACCTCTTAGTTTAAAGACATCTTGCTTTCTTGAAAGGAAATGCATAATGGAGATATCTAAGCCGTTGAAGTACTGCTAGGAAGGAAACTAGTGAAGCAGCAATGTTTAGGGAGAAAAGAGTAAGGGAAACTTCATAATGTGGTTGTTAATATTAACATGTTTATAAATATTATTGTTGAAGTGACTGTACTTAACGTAATTTGTGGCCTTCAGGAGAAGAGGCATTAACCTGCCTTGGCCCAAATGATTCCTACATATTTTGTTGTTTATGGTTAAAAAAGAGACTGAGGACTTGAGAAGGTGGAACTATCTGTAACCTTATACCTTCAACCCTGATGAATTTTCCAGGGGTTCTGTTCCTTGTGCAGACGAGATTCAGTGGCTGAGAGCGAAGAAAAGGAGAAGTGGTGAGTGACATGGCCGCTGCAATAAAAAAGCAAGAGCATAACACAGAGTCCTGTATATCACAAGATTTGTGAACGAAACTAAAAAATGTCATTCCTAGAAGTTTAAATCTGGAAGACATGCACTTCTTCTGGGGTCAGGAGGTTTTTGTAGACCTGAGATTAGCAGATAGTATCCAGCATTTTCCTAATGTCTATCCTACATAAAGATTAAGTGCTGCTCTTCCAAACACAAAGAGAAAAACTCCTCTGTTAGCTATCTGTCATGCTGCTTGTAGCTTCTGTTTAACTTAATTTGAAGGGAACTAGGATAAAAAGATTTATAAAAAGCTTTTAATAAGTCGTAAATTTTTCTCACAACGACTTTTCTACCTCATGCATTGATCTACTGTGGTGCTTCTGTAAGAGAAAGATGCACTTTAAAACACAATTTACGAGTTGCTTCTAAGCTGAAGTGTCCTACTTGCAAAGTATTGTAAAGCATTGTGTCAGAATACAGACACAGTTTGGAGTTCCCTAGAATACTCTTCTTTAGGCAACAGTCTGGGAATGACCGTCAAACCTATATGCTTTCCAAGTAAACAGAAGAGCAGGACAGCTGTCAAACAGATGTGGAACTCCCATCCCCAAAGCTGTCAAAGCAAGTGTTCCCATTGTTTGGGTCATAATAATTGGTACATGTATTCCTTCTTTTCTTAAAAGTTAGTATTAAAATAAGGCTAGTGTTTACAGATTGTCCAAGGACAGACGACAGGCTAAGAGAAGAGACAACAAATGTCATATAATCAAGCATTGTTTAAAACATCTGCTCCCATTTAGGTTTTGGAGCATCCTGCATCTGTTTTACACACTTTTAAATGTAATTGTTTCCCCTACTCAAACACAAGTAAAATTTCTGACTTGTGTCTCTACTAGTTACAGAAGAATTCAGCTTGGTACTAATGTAATAAACCATAAGGTTTCTAGAGATCTTGAGTCTAAAACCTTGCCATCTTGGATCATAAAATACTGTTTATAGGTTAATTTAATTTTTTTCACGTTCTTGACTCATGCAAATTAATCTCTTTCTCAAACTGTTCTGTATTATTCTGGATTTGAGAACCATATTGGACAAGAAAATGAATTTTGTATAACCACATGTCAGGTAGTGAAGTGTTAAGAAAACTGTCAGTTAAAACAGTATTTTTACAGAATGACAAAATTATTGAAATATAAGAGGTCTTTGCAAGACTGTCTTGTACAACCCCCTCTTGCTCAAAGCAGAGACAACTAGAGCACATTGTTCAGTTCTGTGTCCTGTCAGGTTTTTCATATCTCCTCTAAAGGATACTTTAAGCAAAGTAGGAAAGTTTTGGTGTTGGAGTCAATGTTTTGCTCTGCAGGGCTTACACAAGGTAGTCTGCATTTGCTACCTCTCCCCAGTTAGAGAAGATCAAGACAGTGTTTTTTACTTTAGCGCTGCTTCCTCCGTCTAAGACATGACATCCCGTCATTCCTGTAGCTTGTTTTCCTCTGAAGGCAACCAGTTTAAAACTGATGTTTAATGTCAGCTTAACACTCCATAAAAATGATGAACAGGTACCTTACCATGGCCTGGCTTTGTCCAGAGGTAGAAAATATGAGAGGTTCTAGAGTTGTACATAGTGTCAAAGGAACTCTGTAACATAGAGAAAATTTCCTGCCTGGGAATATATCTCCTGAAGTCTGGTGTGGGCATCCTTTCTAACCTCTGGTAAGCAGAAAGACTTAGTGACCAGCACTCCTCTGAATGTGGTGTTGTTCTGATATTGATTCAGGCTGTTCCCCTGAAGAAGCACTTTCAAGACTGACCTGCTGTTATTGTCTTTTCTTTTTTAATGCTTTTAATTTTAGAACTAGGTTCTATTACACGTGCTGAAGAGCTCCAGTTTTTGTTGAAGATACTCAAAGAGAAGTACAGCCATGAAATAAATATTTTGTAAAAATGTACTAGGTAATTTCTAATAACCAGCTGTTGTCTTAGACAGGTATTAGGAGGTAAAATACAATAAAATGCTCAAGGAAACACTTCCACTCAAATACTTGCCTCAAATAGAGCTCATGTATGTGAACTAGGTAAGTTTCTCCCCTCATTTTTTCAGCAGGTATTTCAAGTAAAACTGAGTGTATTCTCATTGGGCTGGTATCCCATGCTCTCATGACTCTCCTTGACGGGAATTGAAATGGTTCTATAAGCTTCCTTAGATTTGTTTCCTTTTTGTGGAAGTTGCTGCCTGTCACCCCTGCCCCTTCCATGTAACAAAGAGGGATATTTGTGATCATGTGTGTAATCTGTCACACATCCCATTTTTTCCTGCCTTATCTGTGGTAAACAGAAACAGGCAGTACTGACACATCAATGTCATGTTGCTGCATAAAACCCTCAAAGTTTATATGAATTATGTTTACAGATTGATTTAGGTTTATGCACATCATCACAGTTCATGGATTTTCCTTGCAGTCAAAGTAAGCAGAAACTTGCATTTTAAATGAGCTGAGTTTTTGATGAAAAGAGACAGGAGGCTGAGTGGGATGCTGGTATGGGATATTGCCAGTGCTAATCTTCTATGAATTCTGTTTGTGAAATTTAAAATGCTTCATTAGCATCCATAGCTGGTGTGGACTCATGGGGATACTACGGTTGCTGTAAGCAGCTCAACAACCCACGGGATATAGTGTTTCAGTTAATTTGCTAGCTCTTCTGGCAGGTAATTTTTCCTAACACAAAGAATTTTGAAAATTGTTGTTAGTGAGGCAGTATTCAGAATGTGTCGAACAATTTCTCCTTGCTTTTAGGGATTACACTGTATAAAGATGACTAAATTAAATTTATTAATTAAAAATGTTAGGTGAAATATTTTTAACATCTATGACACAATAGTCTAAATACACCAATAGCATGGGAGGAAAAGAGTCCTATTGCATTTAATTAAATTGTATTTGCTTATAGATTTTGCCCAGTTTCTAAATCAATAGCAAATATATTTAGCTACTTGGTAGAAAAAAAGACAATATATTTGTTAGCAGGAAAACAACTGCTTACCTTGCTTGTATTTATTTTCTTCTGCCTACAATATCAATGTCTTCTTAGAGACAAAAGCTGTATTTCTCTTATAATCAAAAGCCAGATTTTCATGGGATAATGTGTGCGCCACAAGACCATGTGCTCTGTGAGGATATTTATAACACTGGCCTAAAATGGTTTACTTCAGTGTTTTTCCCTATGCTGTCTGTGGACTGTAGCCAAATTTCATATTGGACCATTATTTCTGGTCCCTGCTCTCTCCTGAAGTCTCCATGGAAATTGTATAGGAAAAAGCAAATGAGCACAGGTGTAAATCATGGTCTTTGAACACAAACAGTGGGTTCCAAGACTGAAAGCATCAAACAGCACCAGCACCTCCATTTTCTGAACTTCCAGAAGGCCAGGAGAAAACTTCTGAACAGCAGCATCAGTGAGACTTCACACAGGGGATCTGTTACACAGAAATGGAGCCTCCAAGTCTGCACAGACATTCAGCACTTGCTGAGAGAGGAACAGCAGTGGCTTTTGGTCCCTGCAGCAGCAATAGGATGACAAGTGTTGAGACTGCAGGGCTGCTCAGGTAGCAGTACTGCTGCATGAGTTTCCACACACATACTCATGAAAAACCTCTCTTTTCTTGGTAAGCCAGCACTATTTTGTTACTTTTGCTGTAGAAAATCTCATCCAGCCTAACTGGTGTTACGGTGTGAAATTAGATAGTTCTCCTGCAGCTGTAGTCTGTTTCTATTTATAAGTCTCCTTTACAGTAATTTTTCTTCTTTCTTCCCAGACATCAGGTTTAAGTTGTTGATGAAGCTACCTTGTTTCCAAGAAGGTTTCTTTTTTGGTCTGTCAGTGCTTTTACGATGTGCAGAAGTCTGAAATGTACGTAGTTATGCAAGGAAATAGAGGCAGAGTATTCATCTGTTCTGGGCCAAGCATTGAGAATACCTCAGATTCAGTGCAGAGATAGAAAGGGATGTGATGCTAGATGCTCATTCATATAAGTAAATACTCATTCACCTATACGAACTACAACAAATGAATTTACCTCCTTCTGGTGGAACAGTAGCTAAAGGTACTTAATGAAAAGAGGTTTGGTCACCTCTCATGTACATCTCCAGAACATTATGATATGTCTGAGACAACAGCAACACATAGAGATTTACAAGCACACAAAAGAAAAAAAATATACAAGCACTTTTAAACTCATAGAGGCAGAAGGACTGAATAAAAATTTTTGTTAAGTTTAAAAGAAAACATACCAGTTGGTACATATTTAAATAATTTTTTTTCATTACTTGTGAGTTGAATAAAACACTGCCAAGTAGATTTGAATAAGCTTTAATTTTGCTGAAACAAATAGACAAAAAAACCCAATAAACAACCAACACCAAAATCCCCAACATCTCCCCCCTCCAATTCACTACCATTTTAAGTCCCTTGTTCGTATCCGTGTTTATAATCTTCAGAGGTAGACTGCTCTTCCTTCATTGTTTATTTATATGCTTAGTCATGGTTTGGCAGCAGATATTTGCTTTTTTCTGAGTCAGACTTCAAAAGTTTCCCCATTAAACTACTATATAAATTTTCTAGTTGCGTGATGAGGAGAAAGCAGTTTTTGGAGGTGGTAGTCATAAACAGCTGGAATAAACATCTAGTTCCTATTGAACATATGTTAATGCTTCTTGGTTTATAAGATGTTTTTTGAGCCTTGTTGTTCTCAAGAGAAGAGAAAATGAAATTACAGCTATTCAGTGCTGCTGCCTGCCATTCTCTATGGAAAACAGCCCCCATCACTGCTGCCATTGATGCACAGCACTCGCAGTGCTGCTTTTCTACAGCCTATGTGACAAAGGAACGTGCTAGAATGGAGCTGAAAGGCTGCTGTCCCTTGAGAGAGAGACAGGCTTCCTCTGGTGTTTGCACATGCCATCTCCCTGCTCCCAGCAGGCTTGCTGGCTCCCCATCCATTGACCTCAACTTTAAAATCTTTGGTTTGTGTTCAAGGCTTTGTCTCTACAATCTGGTTTACATCCTGGGTGAGATCATTAGATATTATACTTCCCTTGACTGTAATGTGATTGTATATTTTTTCAGTGACTAAAGAACTGGCCTGTTATCTTCTTTTGTTCGCAAACCATCCCCATTGCTTATGAACTCAACCATGGTGTGCTTGCTGACTCTCCTATTTTCATGTCTTCTTTATGTGTTTCAGGTTGTCTGTTCTTCATGATGCTGTAATGCATTGCTGCCATAACACAGCATCTCACCTCCAAGGGCTTCATCCCCGAAGGGACAGTTTCTGCTCCAAAACACTGCTGTGGTACCAATGGAATTGCTGCTGCACCACTGTCCTTCATGCACGAGTAGAGAGGCTGTAGGCAGTGCAGCAGAGATTTCATTAGACAGATGGACCTGGTTTTGAACTGATTTCCACTCTACTTCGTGCCATTCCCTCATTATTATCTTCTAATTTTTCTCATGGGAGAAGTATGATTTTTTTTTTCAGAAGCAAATTTAGGCAACAATTGTGTATATATAAGAAAACATCAGAAGTATACCATCCAACATCAACGGCTGCAGACCAATCTGCTTTAAATACATCCTACGGTCAGGCTGAGAAAGAAAAATATTTTGCTTATACTAAGGAAAATTTGTCATCCTCCAAGGATGAGAGGGAAAAACATTCTTTTCCCTTTCGAATTTGTGCTCCAGCTGCCAAACCTTTCAAATGATACAATTGTTCTCCAGAAAAGACTTGATTAATTGAAGTCAGTGGTTTCTTCTAGTCCTGCTGACCTCTGCCTCAAGATTATTGCTACACAAAGGAAGCAGATTTTGGAGAAATGTAGCCAGTGCTGAAGAGATGACATCCCCTCATCAGTAACTCTGGAAATGATGCAGTCTATTAAATAACAATTGCAGAAGAATAGCTACCATGTGGTGGTAAGAAAATGCTGTAAATATTTGTCCAGAGAGTGGTGCTCCGATCTCAGCTAAGGAAAAGTGTTCTTGTTTGATCAACCCTGCTGCCTTGGGGCTCAGGCAAATTCCTGTCTCAATCTTCAGCCTCACCTGGAGACACACCCCGCTATGTGGAGATTTGCAGGCAAGGAGTGGAATTTACTCATGAGGAAACAACTTGAAACATCCTGTTTTAAAGTGAATGCAAAAGGGGTCAAGGAGAATGGAATCTGCCTTGCTATCACAGCTAAAATCAGATGACTGCAATCAAGTTGCACAGATAATCTTACTGGTTTAGTAAGAGTGGGAGTATAGTTATGAATGAACATTGAGTTGATCCTGTTTTTGCTGAATATTACCTTGAGACGCTTGACAAGTGTATACTATTATATAAAAAATTGCCTTAATTCAGCCATCTGCAATGGAAATCACAAATCGGTACAATTCAGAGATATGTGCAGTCCACCCAGAAGAAATGCACTGGTTTAAATCTACAAATTGAAATACTTAACAAGAAGACTCCTCGACTTTGATTATCAAAATGGTTTGTGAAGTGTCTGTGAACTCAAAGCCTTTAAATGTTTTTGTTTATGTTATACTCTTCCATGCACTTTTCTTTCTCACATGCTTTTTTTTATTTGCAGTTGTTGCTGTCTCAGATTTGAGGTAGCAAGCTCTTTAGGAAAGGCCCATTCCTTTGCTCCCTTCTTCAAGCAGTGTTCTTGACAAATTTATGGTACAACAGAACTACGGTCAGAATCCCATATGTGCTCTTTAAAATGAAAAGGCCTAATTTCCAAAGGCAGTGAGAATAATAGCTCTTTTCCTGCCTTGAAGCAGTCTTGGAAATAAAGCTTTGTTCAGGGCTTAATACTTGAAAAGACTCTAATCTGTACTTCAAAATTAACTGTTGTTAATCACGGGTTGTAACCCTCAATTACTGTACCTGCTGAAGTTTGCTGGACTCGGCTACGTGTCAGTGACAAGGTGCCATGTACTGGTTTTCTGCTTAGAAGCTTCTATTTCCCAAGACTTATTTTGAATTTTGCCTCAGGGTTTATTTGAGACAGGTAGTGGGAGTGTATACATTATGGTGGGAACAGAACTTTTCTTTTTGATCCCAACTTCTGCTTGTAGGCAGGAGACCCTGTTTCATGAAAGAAAGAATGATGCTTGCATATGACAGGAAACTGGGAATCATATGGCTCTGGTATTTATTCTTTTTCAGAAGAAATCACCATGACAGCTGTATTTGTTTCCTGCTCCAACCATTCTGCCCGATTCCTCGGCTAGTTAAGCCTACTGCATTACATGACAATGCTGGAACATGAGTTTAAAATCTAAAACAATTGATGAACTGACTCATAACACTAATTGTTTTAGGTCTGAAGTAATGTTCTGTTGTGCCATAATGAAGATGACTCAACACAGTTTTTCCATGGAGAGGTTAAACTTTTACCCTTAAGAAAGTTTTCCATTCTTATCTCTTATTTGTTAATTTAAGTTCAATGATACAAAAGACATGGAATTTAACTGGGTGTTAGTATTTATGGTTTTCTTCTTATTTCCTTTTCTATTTAAAAGCAGAAAGCAAAAGAAAACAAAAAGAGCAAACCAATACACCAGAAATACTGGCCTTAATCCTCGGAGTACCTTACATTTTCATGTAATGGAAATTACATTAGGACACTCAGATTGCCAGTGGCCTGAGAGTCCTAATCAGATCTGCAGCAAAATATTATTATCTTATAGGTAGGCACATCCAACCCTCATTCTGTCCCCTTTCAGTGAACCAGAGATCTTAACTACAGACAATATTTTTGTCGTCTAGGAAGAGGGAAAAGCAACTTTAGGTTAAAGAAAGACTGAAGAATGACATTTATCATACTTGTAATTACATTTAATATTTGGGGTTTTGGATGTGTCAGTTGATATTTAGCACTGGATTTCTAAGAATACCAGCAAGTCTCTGGTTCCAGAGTGTAATCCAAGCGCTTGGCTAGCTCCTCATGGCTCAGAGTAGAGAAACAGCACCAAGTATCAGAGGGGAAATGGACAGCAACCACCTTGTTTTTCCTAAAACACTTGCCCAGGACTCAGACTAAGACTACAGGCCATTCTCTTAGCCCTTATGAAATCCTTACAAGCCATGACGTTAATGTCACCTAAACTCAATTTCTGGGCTTCCTTCTGCCTTCTCATTAGTACTGCGTGCTTACTATTGCTGGCTGATTTGAATTCTTTCCTGTCCACACAGGACAGGACCAGTACTGAGCCTTTACACTATGGTAAAGGAATCCTTTGTGCTAACCTAACTGTTCTGGAGGAGGAACTATTGAAAACCTGGAGAAATCCAGGTGGACATCCCCACAGGATTTTGCTTCCAAAAGATTCCTTCCACAACTATTACAACACTAATACATCACTAAATAAGACAACCTCTAAGAATTTAGAAGTGCTGTGTAACTTCGTTTACAGCCTTCCTGAGCTCTTGATGGGAAAATAAGTTTTCCCATCTACTTTTTATTTTCATAGCTAATAAACATACGCTGTTTAGTGTCACATGCAGCTTTATCACCACACTGCTCTCTACATGTTCTCCTCAACCTGGTTTCTCTTAGATGCTCCTGACACCTCCTAATGTTTCCCTGCCACTCCCAGCTAAACTTTTCCCACCTGTAGCCTTGTCAGAACAAAATACCCGTGGGCTATGCACATTAAAGGCCAAGTCTGCCTCTGGCATTAACCAGTAAGCCCCCTTCTGTCCAACTTTTCCCTGCCTCTGCTGTCCTTTAGGCCACAGTGTCTCTATTTTTTAGACTGTTCAAACATCAGGAACAGGATTTTTTTTCCTCAGCACAGAAGACAGCAGGCTGAGCCCCTGAATGACTGTGTCTCTGAGATGCAGTTGCAAATACACAGAATTCTGTAGGCAGCTATTGTGATAAATAAATTGCAATAAGAAAAACAGGACTGTGAAGATAAAACTGTGATATCATCAGAAAGAATAGAATGAGAACAAACATTCTGCAGCAAGTACAGCTTGGCAGAACGAGCAGGACAAATGGTATTAGGGCACAGAGAGTCTTGAGATGCATTCGAAGGGAACAGCTGTGCTTAGTTTGGTTTCTGATGTAGATATATTTCTGTGGCATGAAGATGTTGGGGCATTACTATAGTCTCTATATTATTAACTAAAGATTGTCATAGAGCCTTGTAGTAAAAATACTGTTTCCCCTATGAAGTAATTTTCTAGTAGCAGGATTTATTTCTCATAATTTTCTTGTCTCCAGCTAATGTAAACTTCATACACCTCTCTGTCCACGTTATCTTTCAGACAGACAGAGATACTAACAGGGATTTGTTTTAACATGAAGTGCGTTGTTTTACTTGAACACGACAATTCATATGGGAACTTGGAAATTTCTATTCTATTTGATTTTTTTCTCTGATGTCTCTAGCTCATCTTTCAGTTCTTTTGTACATTTTGTAATTTTACAGCATCAATCTTACACTCTGTTGTACAGCATTTAAAATATGTTTATTGAATAAAGCAGGACAAGGTGAGTTTCCTTTCATTTTAGCTGATGCAATTTCCCACAGGGTGCACTTGACTTAGCATGTCTGCTTCTGCCTTGTTGGATAATTTCCTTTCACACTTAACCCACACCCCCACGAGGTGAAACTTCATGGGTACTGGAGAACATTTTACTAGAGTATGTAGGGTGGTAGCAGAGTTATTCCACGGTTAGCAGGGAAGCTCAAGGCAGCAGCCTGGCTGGCTCAGAAGTATTAACTGTGTAGTAATGGATCAGCTGTCCCTAATCCTCACTTTCTGCTATAAACGCAAGGTTTCCAGACCCTGTGATGGCGATGACTGTCAGCAATGTGTGTCCTGTTTTTCCATCTGTCCCATTTGCGAAAGAATTGCGTTTGTTTTCCTTAAGCTAAGATGGAACAATGCAGGAGTAAGGACAGAACACATTTATTTCAGATAACCTGTTGGAAGTCTCCTATCTGTTTATTTCCCTGCTTTGAACTAAACAGAAAGCCTAACTGGTGACCAGTACAGCTACTTTTCATAGTATATCTTAGAGTTTATAGAATGTTTTGTGCCTTATAAGTAGAACAGTCTTTTGCTTAAAGCGACTTATTTTAAGTCAGACAGATATGATATGGGTAATTAAAAAAAAAGGGCAGGACAACAGGGAGCTGAAAGGAAGAGCCTTGCAGAGACATGCTTAACACAGTCTTCCCAGGATTGCTACGCATGCTGCACTTCTGATTACTCAGTGTTCAGACCTGTTTTTCTCCAACAAAAACATTATGGTTTGGTGCCAGCTGTGGTTCTGGGATGTGCAGAACACAGAAAGAGCCAACTGAATTTAGACAGGCTATGAAAGAGGGCACAGATGATGAAAAACTTGTTTTGTTACAAATCCATTTTCTGCTTTTGTATGTTTTTAATATCTTGGCCTGGCCAGTTCCCTTCATTATCTTTTTTAATTAAGTATTACCACTTTTCCCACATAGATTAAAATACAGATGTAGAAAAGTTCAAAACCACCAAATACGTGCTTCACCAGAACCACCTGCTTAAATATTATAACTCTAAATTAGCAATAATGAATGCTGTACACATTTAGCATTCAAACTGTCTGACTCGGCTGCTTGATGCCCTTTGCATCTTTTAAAAGCGAGAATTTGTAGCATACCCACAAGATTCATGAGTTCTACTTCTGGTATAATAATGAAAGAAGTGAATTTCAGAAACCAAGATACCATTAGGGGGAAATCATGCCTTCAGAAAGCAACATATTCAGTAAATCTGAATAATAATAATAATAATAATAATAATAATAATAATAATACAAAAACAATATTTTAAATAATTTAAATGTCTTTAATATATTAAATAACTTAAAACATGTTCTATATGTATAAGTATTGGAAACCTGGAATGCATAATCACAATTCTAATTTTAAAGGTATTAGATCTGGGATTTCATTTCCAATGTACTGTAATGTGAAAAATTAAAAGTGTGATGAGTTTCTACTACAGTGAATTCTGGAACACAAAATTCAACAATGAAAAGTATTTAGAGGCCAAAGGTGGTAAGTAGTGCATTTAGACTGATGCCATTTCACCCTCAAGATGAAAAATATGAACGTAATCACATTACCTTTAAGATCTGCATCGTCCACAGCATTTAGTCCTAGTGCTGAGGGAACTAATAATTATTTTTCGACCCCTTTCTAGTGCTTCAGATTACCTTTTTTAAAAAAATTTTTCCAGTGTACAAGTATGCTCAGGCTCTGGGGAATTTTAAATACTTTGCCCTAGAAATCTAGTAACACTGTCATTCTGATATACATAATTAACTCACAGCTGTACAAAATTCTAATTATTGTAGTTATCCTTGAGAAAATTACTCTTTTGTCTCTGTAAGCTCTTGACTAAAATACACCAGAAAATTGATGTACAGAGAGATGTCAGATGTCCAAAGAGTGGAACTGTGCAGGAGTGAAAAACAAAGTCATTTCAGGTCAAACACCTGGCATGTGTAGAGAGATCCCTAATATGTATGATGCATTTTTTAGTATTGAGAATTTTGTTTTCAAAGAGAGATATTCAATCCATTCTGTTTTAGAAATCCATGTGAAATGGAAAGAAATAATTAGCTGAAAAATAAAGTGAAAAGCAAATAAAATAAGCAGTAAAACCAATATCAAAGTAGCCAGGACTAATGCACAATTGACTGTCTGCTTTTTAGTGCATTAAAACCCCTCCAAGTTCTGTGTTTATTTGACAGATTTCTAAAGCAGTGTTGGTTGCCAACCTGACTCCTGTTTCTTATTTTACCACTAAACAGGAGTCAGCTAATTTGGAAGCCTCAGGAATGTTCAGTGTTCAGTGGCCCAGTTCTGCTTTTCTGAATTCAGTGGTGTCATGGGCACAACGTAAGAGAATTCCAGAAAGTACAGTTTCAACCTGGAAGAGCCTCACTCTTAAGCTTTTAAACTTCCTCTTTCTCAGCTTTTGCTGTCATGTCTACACACTTATGAGGTAGTGATAGCAACATCAGCCTCTGTGGGCGTCCCTAAAACAATTGAGTGGCCTGTGTACTGATCTGAGCTGGCATTCTTACCTGTGTCTCTTAGTGTGTATGCCTCATGCTATTTATAACTCTATATAAATATATAAACTGTCTGTATAAATCTCCGTATAATTTTGTAGAGGACTGAAGCAATCCCATGAAAACTCAGCCCTGCTACAGTGCTATGGACAGATAAATTTGTCTGGATCTTAATAAAACTTGTATAATAAAAAATATTCTCTAACTTCAATTCTTATAGCATGCTTTTATATGATTAAAGCATGAGAGATGGGCCATGTTTTTAAACTTGGTTGTAGGTGGAGGTAAATTCATAATCAGTGTTATTAAGCTACTAAAAATAATGATTGGTTGAAATATGGCAGATGTTCTCAGAAATCCCACTCCTCAGGACACTTAGTGGTTTTATTGTTCTTCCCAAGGGAAAGAGAGCATAGGGAGCTGCCGAAGGTGCAATGTCTGATGAAAGATCTTTAAATTCTACGGGAGTTTATACATGAATATAAAATGATGCACAGTGAAACTGTGTTATCCCACCAGTGCCAAAGATCTGCCATAGTGCAAGTTACACTGCTATACAGGCCAGTTCTGTGGTACAAGGGAGCAAAGTGTTTCTGGAAAGCTTTCCTGAAGACCTTCAACAGCACATGGGGTGGTTGGGACTGCACAGCTGGGCAGGGCACCTGTTCTGAGAGACATAATGCAGGTAAGGGACATGGGGGCACAGTAAATTAGCTCGGGTGGGGGATAACAGCTAGAAAAAATTAAATGCTTGTGAACCTGTGGTCATTTAAAAAAACTCATGAAGGTATTTGGCATTGAATCTTACCTACTTTATTGAGTTGTGGCTAAGGATAGAGTGGAGTGGTAGATGAGCCTGAAAAAAGTGTTTGAGAAGTGGTTAGACATCTTTCTCTACTTCTTCCCTTGTAACGTCACACATTTTTCCATTTTTGTAGAATGAATAATCTGCCTCAAGACATTGAATTTAATGACAAAACCCATGTGGTTGATAATGGGATTAGGATTTTATTCCTGGGATGTTTCCTATGCTAACAGCATTTACACTTCTGGGAAAATAAGACCTCAAACGACCTTTATAGTAATCCTGACAAATCTCTCCTGTATTTCCTGCTCCCTTTCTTCTGTGTTAACCCACTGACTGAGTTCAGCAGTGATCTCTGCAGCCGACATCAGATCTTGCTGCTTTCAGCAGATCGTATTATTGTCACAAATGCAGCCTTGAAGTCACCAGGTTCTGGAATGTATCTGAATTTTCTTCTGTTGTTTGAAGACCAGTGCAAGGTTTCCTAAACACAAATTCAAGTGTGGCCTCCTATAATTTGTTCTGTGGCAATAAGAGTGCAAGAAGTGATAATATTCCATCTGTGTTTCCAAAAATGTCCCCCCAGAATGCTCTTACTATAGTCTGAGTACCAAAAGGTAAGGAAAATTGATAAGAAATCAAATAATAAGAAGATAATTGCATGGCAGAAGACAATTCTAATCTAATGTAAATGGAAAGGCCACACTGACCTCCCAAGAGCTTCATTTCATGTTGGATTATTTTGAAGAATGTTTAGATATTGACTGGGACTTTTGTGGCTGTGGTATTTGTTAAGTATCTGAAAGGGTACATCTCCCAGCTGGGAATCACCAGATGCCCCATTCTTCTCAAATGGAAGCACTGGTAAACAAATATGGTACGCAAGAAACACTCTCCATAATTGCTATCCTAAGGTGTAAAAGATAAAGCCTGTTAATGAGATTTATTTAGCATAATCTATTTCAACTTTTCAAGTGATAGTGTTATTTTCTCAGATAAAGTAGTAGAGAGATAAATTTAGCAAAAATTTATCAACTGACAGAACCAAATAATTCTTTATCTAAGGAGATTCAGCAGTAAAGATGTTTTGGAAACATTTGAAGAAGCCTAGAAGATAAGGAGTAACGTGTATGTCACTGATAGCCGAATGGCTGTGGAAACAACCAAGGATTGTTGGTAAGGTCATGCTGTGAGAAAGAACAGGATGTGGCTGGAGAAGAGACCATGTCGGAGGTAGGGCGGCACTTTTTGGGACAAACATCCTTGTCCTGGTTCCTGGAGATAAGCACAACCCAGCACAGCAAGAATGAGGCTGAGATGTGGGCATGGACTGAAAGGGGGGACCAAGACCACCCAAAGTCTCTGACCCATTTCCAGAAAGGTCTGCAAGAATGAACTGCACATGAGAAGTGAGTGACATAGAAAGAGAGAAACTTATCTCCAAGGTGTGAAACACTTATCTTAAAAAAGGTACCCTCCCCAATCCAGGGCGCATGTGCACCCCAGGACACTGAACATTCCATCAGCTGGATCAGCTCTGGAGCCAGAATTGGTAATCTCTCTCTTTCTTTTCTCCTCTCTTCCACTCTTTAATCCATCTTTCTCACTCTTCCCTTTCACCCTACGCTTTTGCTCAAAACCCACCTCTGTGTGCTTAGACAAGGAGATCAAGGACTGTCTTACACCAATGTCCATATCCAGTGTGTAATTTTCTAATAAAACTTTGTAAGTTTCTGTGGACCCTCTGACTTCTGTCATTCCTTTCTACCAGAAGCATCTATGAATCTTGGGTCACTCTTCCCCTTAAGGATGGGACACCACAACATTTTAGCGAGTTTCTCTTAAGCAGCCAATCTATTAAAGAAAACATTGCTGCAAGACCGCAATAAAAGAAGAGGATATAGTGTAGTAATTTAGATGTCGCAATATATTTTCACACTGTCCTCAACCCTTTAATAAAAGGTTTCTAGAGCTCTAAACACCCTGTTGACACAATCTAATTCAACAGGAACAGCCATTGCTTAAGGAAGAGTTGCACATCATGACCAGATGGGCCACTACTGCATCAGCAAATGGCTTAAAAAGGCTGTGTTGGGTTCACTCCTCTTTCTGTGCTTTTTGTAGGAAAAGAGAACAAGCAGTGTAGGTAGGTTATGGATTCCTTGGACTGTTGCATCTGGAAGAATATATATATATATATATTTTAAATATATATACATAATTTAAAATACATATATTCTCATTTTCCAGAAAGTGAATAATTTATTTTCCCTTAACTTGGAATACTAGGCACTTGTACATCTGCTGAGTTTTACCTGCAAATATAGAAAATTTCAAAAGGAAGTGAATTTAGTAGCAAATGCTCAAAGAGTAGGGGGGAGATGCAAAGTCAAGCATCAAGACCCTTAATAAAGATATATCTCTTCATTTTGTTTCTCCTAAGTGGTGGTGTTCCTTTATAAGTCAGGATGATTAATTTACAAAATCAAGGACTTGACCATGATTTAGCTTGCATTTGGCTATATGCATCCATATAATTCTTCAGTACAAATCAGGGATGATAGCAAGTTGTTTAGTTAACATCTACTAGTGAACAGTTTAGATGACTTTTGTTTAATGATCAAGGCAGGAAGCTGATGTGAAAAGTCAAAAGTATTTCCATGCGGGATTGCAAAAAAATATTAATCAAGTTTCCCTGATCATTTTGTCCTTCAAGTCAGCCAGAAGCTGGTCTCTGAACAATAACCCAAATAACTATGTTGTAGGTCTCCAAAAATTTGCATTCCTATGTAAATTTTTCCGCACTGTAGACAGTCTTTAAAAGGTAAATTGCTGAGCCTGAAGATTGTGTTTTGTGTTGTTTCCTGGTTATATCTGTTATGTTATATCTGATCAGAGCCCTGATCAGCTTGCTGTCCACCAGGAACCCCAATCCCTTTCAGCAAAGTTCTGCTCTGCCAAGCAGACCCCACACAGGTCTGCGATCCTTGGTTATGTCATCCCAAGGGCAGGATTCTGCACACCTCTTTGTTAAACTTCATGAAGCTCTGGCTCACGCACTCTTCCAGCCTGCCCAAATCTCTCCATGTAAGATGGTTCTCCCTGGTAACATGTTCATCTCTAGAAGCCAGTTTGGTGTTATCAACAAATAAAACTTATGGAGACAAATGTAATTTGTTGATAACAAATAATTTATTTGTTATCAACAAAGCACTTATGGAGATACTAGACAGTGCAGGACAGTCCTGATCCCTGGGAGACCCTGCTTGTTACTAACAGGTCTGGTATGCAAACACTCCACATGTGTGGACTCCTGTATGCTAATAGTCACCTGAATATTTGTATGAGTTGCAGATACATTGAAAATCCCCAATCATAAACACTTTTTACATTTATCTTTACATGCCTGTGTTAAAAATAAAGTTTTTGCAGCTGTTGATCTGTTATTCTGTTGAGCTGAGAGTCTGAAGATATGAACTTTGAAAGATTTTTGAGAAGATTCTTGGGGAAGATTTAATTACTCTTAATTATTTCTGACTTTACTTTTCCATGCTAATATATTAAATAAATTTTCATATATTGGAGGTGTAAATTGTGGGACACTGATGTACAGGTGTCTTTTTTTATTTTCCCTTTTGATTTGGTAATGATCAATAACTTATGACTCTGAAAATGGAGTTCCTTTATTTTGTTTTGAAACTTCCAATGAAGTGAAATCTTTTACTTCCCCAGGAAGCTATTTGATTCCTTAATTACTCTGACAATTAGCATGCTATATTTAATTTCAAAGTCCAGCTCTGACTTTTGTCTTCAGTACCAAGTTTCCATGCCTATATTTCTGAAGTTAATGAATTTTTGATTGCAATTGCTTATAACTTTAACACTGTGTCCTTTCAGGAAAAAGAACTGTAATATCAGTTTGAATTCTATTTTCTTGTCCATAGCATGTTTATACAGTGATTACTTGAAATTCAAGCACATAACATAATTTTCTTAGATGTCTTTAAAATCAGTCCTTTTCACCCTCAGTTGCACTTTTCCCTCTCACACACACTGAGCTAACATTCTTCTCTTCAGCAATGCCTTCCTCCTCTTCTGTAATTTAGTGATTGTTGCAAGCACTAGTTTCACACTTTTTAAACCTAGTAATTGTGAAGAAAAGTGAATGAGAACAACAGAAGGGCAAGAAAACTTTCTTCAGCCTGGAGTCTCTTTTCTAACCAGTAACAGTGTGTTTTAGTGCTCCAATGGTGTAAAACCATGCAAGTCCCAACAAAGTGCTCTTTATCATTGTAAGAGAATAGTCTCTTACATTCCATATGGATTTTGTGCTGGACTGTGCTGCCTGTAAAGTCCTTCCTATATCAAGATCTTGCCCAAAATTCAAAACTATTTCCCTGCCAACTAGCCCACACACAGTCAGTGACCACAAACCCACACAGAGCCTGTTTTAATGAGTAATATGAATCCAATATTTATTACTCACGCTTCTCCAGCTTCCTTGCCTATCTTCTTTGTGAGGGGTAGAAAAATCTCACACAGGGTGCAAAAGGCTGACAACCAGGAGGTGATAACTTGATTCTGTAGGGAAACCATTGTGATCAAAGCTTTGCTGTACATTTCGATGAGCACCTCTGTTAACATACGACAGTGTGATTATCATAAAGTGGATGCAATATTGGGAGTTGCATCACAGATGAATCACGCTCTCAACAGGAGCTGCTTTCATGCAGACTGCTTCTATCAGTTGCTTCCAGGGTAGACTGATCCTGTTAATATATTCCATGAAAAGTGATAGCAACAAGGTGGCTACCAAGAGAATTTCTTCCCTGTGATGGCTACAACTTGCTCTGTAGCATGATAGTAAGATACATTTAAAAAAAACAAAAACCTTATATAGAAATTATCTTGTGGAGTTTGAAAAGTCAGTAAAAGTGGTAGGTAACTTGGAGCAGGAAAAATTGTATTTCTTTTCTCTTGCCTTTCTCCCCCATGGCTTGAATGTTATTTCTTTTTTTTTTTTTAATTTGTGAAAGTATCCAGTTAACAAGTGTTAAGACTACAGTGTGAAAGGCAGAATGATGAAACACAGAAGGGATATTTTTCCTCTCTTCCAAACACTGCTCTCTCTCTCTCTTCTTGTTGAAATACAGTTAAGTCAATTTTTAAATACAAGTTTCTTCCTGGAGAGGAAACAGATTACATAAAATCTATAATACTTGAATTTTTTGGGGCATAATTGATATGATTACTTGCTGATTGAAGTATACTGTGCTATTTGCTTTTAAAAAATGGATTTAAAAGATCTATTATTTAATGCTGGGGGATTAGCAGAAATTAATTTTTAAAGATTGTTGAAGTTTTAGGGCATTTCATATAAAGGAAAACAATTAGGCACTGACTAAGAGTTCTGGCAAGCATTTCCTATCATGAAGGTTGTGATTTGCTTTGCCTCCATTTTCAGTTTTATTCCCTGCTAACTTTATTTAATTTAAAAGCAGCAGCAGACTCCTGAGGCAATAGTTTCAGATGCAGCTGTACAGTCCTGCAATAGCAGCCATCAGTCTGAATGACGCAGGACAGTAGTTAAAACAAATGGATAAATACTTTGTATTGTAAAATACATTAATCTATATCCAGACTAAGATGTGGAGATTATCTTGAAGGAAATAAAGAAATAAAAATTTCATCTATTGAAACTGTATTTCAGTTTGTAAATAACAACTGAGGAAAAAGAGATCCACACTCAGGTCTGTTTTCTACAGACTATAGGACGCAGATGGCAATTAGATGTGCTCGGTAAAACAAAGCTATCATTCTCATTAGCTGATGTGAACAATTGCATTTTTAAAATAAGGCAATTAGGAAGTTTGGTGCTACAAATTGTTAGCCAAGACTCATGCCAAAGTCTTGTGTTTATAAAGCAAAAGCCAAACTCCTTCCTTGCAGAATGGCCTCTGGGGCAGGATGTAGTCTGACTTGTCAGCAGGAGGCACTCAGTCAGAAAACACACCTGAGAGGAAAGTTTAGAAAATATGTTTATCTTCTATTGACCTCTAAGGAACAAAACAGGTGGCTTGGTTTTTTCCTCCCATAATGCCTTTTTTCTTCCAGAACTACAAGGCACACTCCTCCGTCTCAGGATGGTGCCTATAAAAAATGCCAGGTGTCTTGGGGTAATGAAACAGTGCCCTTAAAAGTCTGATAGTGCTTAATTGCAGGCCTAAAGATAATCCTGATTATAGGACAGTTGCAGATGGAAATCTGAAAGTTCAGACTGTAGCTCAAAGGATATAGACAGTTAATGTGCAGTAACTTGTTACTCTTTGAGATAATTTGTTTGTGCATTGAACCTCTGCATTTCCAAAACAGTCTGGAATTTTAATGGAAGTGATATATGAAATTCCTTAGACTGATCTGTGGAGGGATAGTGGACTGCTGGGTAATTTTCCCCCATATGACAGTCTATAATGCAGCTTTACTCACAATAGCTCCTCCTGTGCTAAAAAGACAAGTTGCAGGAGTGGAGAGCTGATTGGACACATGTCCCCTTTGCTGTGTGGGGAATAGCTTGCAGGGTGACATCCTGCTGACAGAGCCAACCTGCAGAGATGCAGAATGAATCCTTCTGACCGATACCCTGTTAATCTCATTCCAAGACTCCTTAATGCTCGCAGTCTCAGGGTGACACAGAGGTTTGCACTTTGGCAAGAGTAAAACATTAGTGGGTTGTAGTTCGACATTATTACCAGTGTACCCATCTTTACCAAAACATGTTTTTATTGGCAGAAACATTTTTATTTACATCCAGGCAATTAATAAAATTCTAATTATCATTGGAGAGCCACAGTCCCTGCAGTCAACGGAAAACATCCCCATTCCATGTTTGTTTGTCAGTGGCATCTACTTTGATGTCTATCAGTCAGCTTTCTTAAACTGCTTGTTTGGCACATTACAGGTATTGCATAGTGTTATTTTTAACCAGAATGTTATGCAGGACCAAGTCAAACAGCTTGCTGTAACTCCAAGCACATTGCCTCTCTGTTAGACCTCCACCAAACATGCAGTCTGATTGGTGAAAGCAGTTTCGTTTGACAAGATCCAATTTCTATAACACGATGTTAACAAGCATTAATTATATTCTCATCCTTTCATCTTTTATCTCTTGCATTCCATGTTAGCTCATCTCCTGCTTCACTGGATTAATTGAGTGATAAGTATTTAGGTCATTTCCCTGCTGTTGTCAATAATTGATAGCTAGCTGTCAAACTGTCTGTAGTTCTATAAGATATACAAAACTAGTATTAGTGTGATATCCTTGTCTATGTCTTTTAGGATTCTTGAGTGGAAGCCCTCATAATTAGAAAAAAATTATCTGTGAAGATGATACTGGACACAGCATCCTCCTTAATAACTCATGAGCTGGAAAGGACTTTGAATTCTTTCCTGTACACTGCTGCATTTTGAACACACAAGACACACAAAATACACAGAGTAAACAGAAATTGTTTTGCCTTTTTCATATAATTCCTGCTCAGTGTACTGAATTGATACTACTACTACTTTTTCTTTTGCCAGGAATTCTTCACCTGCTTTTTATCCCTCTGAGTCAGTGTTCTGTGCTTGACTTCTGAACTTTTTGTACATTTCTCCGGCATGATCACTCCTCCTGAGTTGCTAGTGCAATGCATTCCTTGTTTCAATTCTAATTTCTGCTTTTAATTTCCTGGTTTCCTTTCCCATGAGAGGCCAGTATTTTGTCTTTCCTTCATTTTCTTTCATTTAATTTTGAAACACATGCCTTCAATTGTCACTCAGTTTCATTGGTTTTCTTCAGGCATTTGATTTCTGACTTCTGAGTTTTCACTTATCTAAATAATATATTACACTTAAGCAGAAATCCAAATAATCAAGTTTCAATGTAGATTTTGCATTTCAACTCTTTATGTGAAGACAGAGGAAGAGATGGAATCAAGATTTGGATGTGTAGGTCATCAATGTTTGCATGGGTCCATGTCATACATTATCCATTTGCCATTATAGGGTAGACACACCCCAAACAGAAACACTTTTGAACAAACATGACCACACAGTGATTGATCGTGTGTCCCTTCAAATGTCAGTGTTGTAGTCTCTCTGGTCAATGCCATAACCTGAATATTAGCAGTCCTATCTCCTCATTGACACCCAAAAGAGTAAAAGAGGCCATGAAAATTTTTATCTAGATGTTTTAAGACACTTCTTGTCCTGTCCTAGAAATAAAGTTAATTTTAAAACTTCTGCCTTGCTATTTACATTTCTTCATCTTTTTAATTGATAAAAGCTATGTTGTCTCCTCTCCAGGTGTCTGAGCCTTCTGGTGTATGGTAATGTATGTCCCAATAATGTATTTGCAAGTTTTATTATTTCTTTACCTTTTACTAGTGGTTTCCAGTTTAAGATTTTTATCACGATAAAACACAGACTTAAACAATAGAATTTTATCGATTAAATTGCAATTGAAATTTAAGAATAAAGGAAAATAAGGATAAATGGTGCGATTTAGCTCCCACATTAAGTTAACAGAAGTGTTTTGATCATTGCCTTATCACATTATGGGGCCTTGGAAAACTTGGTGTAAATACTCTGATTTTCCTGGAAGAATTTATCAACAAAGAACAGCACTGATTTGCTCAGCCTGATTGATCAGATTTAGGAGTATTACTTTAGCAAATGTAAGCTAAAATGAACAATTTTTCTGATATAGATCCTTTCACTGGACAATTTTCCAATCGAGATAGCAGTCTAACTCTAATATTGTGTTTTCTTCTCTAGAGCAAGATTTTTCAGTTGAGAAGTTTGCGCTAGCAGGGGCCTCCTGTGGAGCTGTGCAATGCCACAAGTTTCTTCTTGGTGACTCACAGTCCTTCTTCCAAAATTCCAGTCCTGGTCTTTTCAGAGAAGAGACTCTGAAAGGAAAAGGAGAGCTGGATTATCTTTTCTGTTTTGCTGTTATATGTAGCCCTCTGGCTCTTGGTAAGCTGCCAGTGGTAAATGTTTGGTTTTTCACGCCTTAGCAGGTACTGGGACTTTTTAATGTAGATGGAGAGTTCTGTAAAGTCCTTCTGTCTGAGTCAGGGCCACTCAACTAGACATAAACTCAGCAGGAGCCTCCTGTTCAGCCGAGAGCATTGTCCTCCCAGAATTTCGGGTTTACTCACAGAGATTTTTATTCATCTTCAGGCAAAACAAAAACAAGCAAGGAAAGTGTACCTCCTGCACTTTTTCCTTCAGAAGCTTCACAGTCTGTAAACAACAGGACAAATCATCAGTCTGCAGGCTGTCTTCCTCTCTCTTGGTAGTGCTTATGACCTAGTTTCTAGTTAACAAATCCCTGCCTGCTTTCTGATTTCACTGCTCTGGCCAGATGAGATAAGACTGGATTCAGGAACAGAGCTGCCTCCTTATATTTTCATGGAAGTGTTTCCAAATGGGACAGTAAAATCTAATTCAAATCTACATTTGAATTCCAAGTTAGTGTTCCAGCTGCCAAAGGTACATCCAGGTTTAAGTTCTGCTTGTGTGTCAGACTTTCCTGCTTTCATTTTGTCTCCTAGCTGGTAGGCAGGGCCCAGAAATAGCTTATCCCAAACATTTTACTGTTTACGTCCTCCAGGTCCCAAGACCAATCTCAGAAATCTTCAGTAATGTTTAAAAACAGTTATTTATGTAGCTAAGTTTGGTTGGGTGTTCTTTTCATTTATTTGATCGATTCATTGGTTTTTGTTTTAACTTGAAGGTGTTAGTGAAACATCCGTTCAAGACTTTCCCTAAACTAATGCAAATTTGAAATCTAGCCTTAGAAACAGCATCTGAAATTACCTGATCACCTGCACAAAAATCTTTTAGAATTTTGCCAATATCTTCGTTCTCCAGAATGGGTGTCCTAGGCTTTATCAAAAAAAAAGCAAAACTGGGCAATTCAGTTAGAGATAAGCTATACAGTTTCTGTATCAACTGTATGTTGGCATGTTTGTTCACTCCTGACTGACCTAGGAGATGAGAAAAATTGCTGACCATCTATATAGGCTTGATTTATCTTTTCTCTTTTTCCATTTAGCTTCCTCCTGTCATTGTGAATTCTTTATAGCATAATGACATCTTAACCTAGGTCAGGGACACCCTCATGTTAAATTGCACAGACTAAAAGATGCATCTATCTGTAGCCATAAATACTATTTTTCCACATCAGCAATAGTGTCAAGGGTCTGAAATAGCTCTCAACATAACACAAATTTATTTATTAAACATAGTTAATGTTATCTTAACATTTACTCAAAATTTCCACTGCTTTATAAGCTCTTTTGTATGTCCTTCAGGCCTTCTCTTGTGTGTAGACCCAATCACTCCGTTTTTGGCATCAATATAGATAGAAGTTTTATATTAAATTAACAGTGAACATTCTTCACTGATGTGGGTTAACATTTTTCTGTCTTTTACAGATGGTAAGTACTGACTTAGCCAGTTCATCAGAAAGTTCTGACTCATTTTATATTTCTGTAGTTTTAATGTAAATTGATTTTACTATTTTAGATGAAAATTTGCTGTTCTCTTACTGTGAGAAATGAGATATAAGATCACTTGCTTAAATAGTGTGAATCCTCAACACAGTTATGAAAAGAACTTTGATAATATTGCAATGCAATTTTAACTGCTCTGTGATGGTCTTGAACTCCACACCTTTCCAGTTTAAGTGCAATAGATACTAATGTATTTTCTTTTTGCATCTGTGCATGAGGCCTCAATCTTTGTTTATTTTTATTCTGGGTTATCAAACTTTATTTTGAAGAGAATTGTTCAATTCTTCTAAAGTGTGATTTCCAGTTGTTCCCTTTGGAAATATTTTTATTTAATTACAATTCTGCAAATAGACTGAGGAGCAGTAGAACTGAAAGTGAGGGATCATTTGGTGAGTTCTGTTTATGGCAGAACAAGGCAGCAAAGTACTAATAGATCTCTGAGGTAAACTCCCTTTGTTGTCGTTCACATGTGTAAAAGTAGCACTAAAGCTATTTTAGGACCATGGACAACCATGAATCACATAGATCCACCAGCTGGGCCAGGCCTGAAATATTGTGTATGTTTTATATATACAAAAACATTTACCCTGTATCAAAGTCAGTACTTTAGTTTCCACATTAAACTTAATTTCATGACATCTGAACCCCTTTGGAATGAACAACTCTTCCCACCCTTCTCACCTAGCCAGGAGTGCAAGAGATAAATTTTCTGTCCTCAAACATATTTGTTCAAATATGAAAGGTGAATTTTTACGCTTATAGGCAAAATATGGTCCATTTTAATAATAGTTCTGAAACACCATTCAGTTTACACTAATGCGATACTATCACATACCATGATTTGTGGAAGTTCTAACAAAGCACAATAAAATATCTCTGGAACTTTATGTTTCCCTTATAATTGAAAAAAAAATTGCTAGTTACCTTTCAAAGTAAAACCTTAAGATTACACTTCTCTGAAAGTCTCATTGAAAGATGATGTTAAAGAAGAGCTTCACAATTTTTACCCTTCTGCAGAATTAATGGAAGGAGTAGAAACATCCTTTCTGCTTCCAGAAGTAATGTGACATGCAATGCTGAGGTAAAACCTGGAATAAGATGAAAGAGTGGATAGCAAGTTTGGAGACCTGAACTTTACCTAAACGAAACAGAAAACCAGACCAGTTTTGTTAGCGAAGAGCAGTGCAGCACCAAGTCTTCCATCTTTTCTGAAATCAGCTTCGCATGGAAATGTGCAAAAATGTGTCTTCTGGTGAGTACCTTCAAAACATTCCTTACAAGGAAAGGAAGTTTTACAAAGTTAGGATTATGGTCTTGAGTACAGTCTGAGATGGTCAGCTTTAATCCTGCACTTCTTCAGTTTATTATGACTAGAAATGGTCTTTAATTTCATCCTCTGTAGAAAAATACATCCATGAAATATTGACATGACCATAGTGTGTTACAGCAATGTTTATTCTGTTCCAACAACTGCTGAAAGTCACAAGAAAATAAAGTCCCTGGAAAACAACTTCCCATGTTCACAAAAGTACTTCAGTGACATAATAAGGAAACCTAAACAAAATAAAAAGGGAAGCAGGTGATACCAAATAACCTGAATATCAAATCATATGAATTTCCACAGCTTTACAATTTCTTTATGATCAAAGTTTCCCTGTCCCAGTGGGGGAAAAAAAAAAGAATAAATCACTCCAGAAGTTGAATTGGTATTTTTCAGGACACAAAATACTAATGCCATGGAAAATGTAGTACATTGTTGTCCTAGCAGGTCAAGAGTTTTTTCATAACCTGAGAACAAAATCCCTTCTCTGAATTTTCAAAAATGTGTAACAGTCCAAAGAACAAGTCAAAATTTTCTATTTTAAGTGATTTACATTTTGGATCAGAAATATGTTTTTACAGATGTGAATACAAAGTTATTGAAAACAAACCTTATCTTAGAGGGTTTTGGAAATGGTGTTTTTATAGGAATTATGTATGATTAGCCTGGAAAAGCATGAAATGTCTAGTGTTATGATTTTTCAAATGTATTTGGGTTTTTTTTTACTTTCTCCCTGACAGTTTTTAAACATTTTGGTGTAAATTTATTTTCTTGTACAATTTATTTCTGGTAAATATAGTTCTATGAGAAAATATACTATCATAGAATGACACACAGAGAGTTGAAGTATATCAAGAGATGAGAAGAACTTGGTTGACTGGAGGAGAAAAATTGGACACCTATTAGAACTGAAATTTTTCTTCCTCATCTCCTCATTTTTAAAGCCATTGCCTTGATAGATTACTTTTTTTGTCTGCATATGCTTATAATTCATGAAAATCTGCTCATAACAGAACATTCAGAGATTTCATTTAGTATAGTTCCAGAAGACAGACATTCTTTACACAGAAAAATTCTCCCTTTGAGACTTCTTTATCTCCTAATTTGGCTTTTACTTAGTAGAAAATATAATGTTGAAGACTTTTTTGATGTTGATTTTTTTCCTGGCTTTTATTAAATCTATATGTATACCTCCCAGAAGCCCAGTACCATGAACAAAATCAGACCATCTGGCTCCAGAGCTCATTATGTTGTATACAAACATAAATATCAGATGTTCCGTATTTTCAGTGTGAACACACTCTTCTTCAAGTTGGCAGAGTAGTGTCTTCACCTCCATGTAGTCTGATTTTTATTTTTTTTTTTGTTACAGCCAGACGTAATTATGTTAATGAAATATCCCCAGGGAATGTACTATTTCAAACAGAACATCTAGTTAAGGTATCTTTGTATTTTATTATCCTGGGTCAGTGGTTTTTAGAGCTCATGTTACAGCCAGAGTACCTACAGGTTTCAACATATTCCTTAGCTTAATACCAAGAACGTTAATGGAACTAATAAAGGGATTATTGCATATTTCATAGGTTACTTTTTTAATGTCTAAAATACAAGATGCCCTCAACTCACTTTATTGTAGACCTACTTTTTTTTCCTTTAATAATCTGAAAGACCTGCTTCTGGGCTATTTCCCTCTATATTCTCTTAGTAGACTTTTTGTTGGTTTTTTTTGACATATGTGTACCAATAGTCTGGTTTACAAAAATGGTGCTGCTGTGGATCCAAACCCATTTTATCAGTAGAGATCTAAACCTGCCTCTTTCTAACCAAGATGTGTAGCTACCTTTCTAACCAAGATGTGTAGTTACCCCAAGCATACCTTGCAGAAGAATTGTTCTCTTCCTCTTGGGAACTCAGCATACCAAATCCCAAGTCAGTGATGAGTGTCATCTGCTGTTTCCTAGCGGGCGACTCTGGGCTGTGATCACACTGTATTACCTAACTTTTTTGTATAGTCAAAAATGTGATAGTGCCTGGAGTGTGCACATTGAAAGAGTCTTTACCATGGAAATAAAGAGCTTAGCCTCCTGATGAAAGACTTTCAGTCACATCAGTAACCTCCACTTAGCTTTTCTAAGTTTGGAGCTCTAACAAGGCTCCATTATAGCCTAATTTCACCTCCAATAGCCTGCAAACACCTTTTAAAATCCTTTAAAATTATATTCTGCATGGATTCGGCTTAGTGAATAGGACATGGATTTGCTGCTAGTCCTTTATGCAGTGCATCTCCCAGGAGGTCCATTCATGGTGCTAGAACATTTTTCTGTAACAAGTGACATTTTCCCGTTACTCTAAGAAAAACTCCTATTGTGGTATTTTTATTCATTCCCAAACCCCAGAAAATTTAAACGCCCCTGCTACTGTATTTGCACACTGTGTATATTCCATACTCATGCCACTGTAAGTTAGAAAATAAGAAGTTACATGTCTTTGGTGGCAGAAATTTCTGTCATGCTGTTTGTACTACATCTCCCTTCAGCTTTGAAGAAGTAACACAACTTAAATTGCTACTTGCTGTAGAACAGAATGAAGATATTCCAGCTGTTATTATGTGACACTAGCATCAATCATCAAAGATAGGAAGCCCCTTGGCTTGTGTTGCATAAAACATTCAGGGAACAAGGGGAACAGAATTACCTGTGAAGGATTATATTACATCAGGTCACCGGTGACCACATTCACTATTTAAATTGCAATCCCAGTACTCAATTCCTGATATATGTATTATAATAGTACATCAGCATCGTTTTTCTATACTGTGAAAAAAGACATTGTTACAAGGAAAAAAGGTTTTGCCATGACAGTGTCTTTCTGTGAAGCTATTTTGCTGTATGTACAGAGCAGTAATGTCAGTGATGAGTGTGCAGAATTTTGAAGTAAGGGAAAAAAGTACTACTTTTAGTATATTCCCAATGAACATCAATAAACATTTATAAATTTTTAATTATATTCTTGTGCTTTTCATTAGCTTTTCCTGTTTCAGCTGATGACCACAAAAATATGAAAAATAATGGAATATTTTACAGAAGTAAAGAGACTTTGTTCCCTGTAAAATTCACATTAAGGGTAGTTCATGATTTCATTTGCATCAGTTTAAATGCAGAGCGAATTCATCATGAGTAATGGAGTAAATACAACGTAACCTGCTTACAGTAGATGAAGATCATCTGGCACAGGTTTATTCCAGTTTTATATGGTTTTGGCTTTGATCTGAACTGGGCCATTTTCCTTTTGTTGTGATATCCATGCTAACTTTTATAGTGCTGGAATGGACAGCCAAAGAAATCATAGAGCTGTTAAATCTCCAGTGACATCAGAGTCCGAACCTGCATTAACATGAGTTCTTTATCCTGTTGTCCTCCTTCAGGTTCTCTGCACTGGATGGGAGCATGTAGGCATTGAAGGAGGAGCTGGCTGTGTGCACACATTGTTGACGTAGCCTCCTTCCGTCCAAAGCCCTCCAGCATTTTCTGGTTCCAAATTCTTTGCATTTTACCAGGTATATATAAATATCACTCCTCTGTTTAATAAAAGAAAATTATCTGGGTTCCAAGACTCAAAGACACATTTGTCTGTGAAAACATGACAAGAATGAGGTGTATTTTTTCTTTCATCTTAAGAGCATCCACTAATTTCCTAAATAATATGTCCATTAATGAGAAGTTGCCAACCCTACTGCACAGCCAAAGGCAATGTGTCAAACATGGACTGAGAGCACAACAGTTTGTTGTCAACTAAAGAAAAAAACAGGAACTTCTAAAAGCAGCCAGATAACAGCAGCAATGCTTGGTTTTGCAGAAAAGAACACTTACAACCCTCAGAAACATCCACAGGAGGTGTGGAGATTGTTGTAAAAGGTTTTTTTGATTTGACCAAGTCTTGGTGACAGCAGAAGAAATTTTCTCTTTCACATAGTCTGAAACAAACTTGATATGTCCAGCAACCTGTGTCCAGAGACTGGATGAGTGCAGCCTCTTCTCTTTGTGCTTGTTTAAATGGGCACACCCCTGCACTAAAAAGATATTAAGAGAACTTCCACATTGACTTGTTAAGGGACTGCTCAAACTTGCCTCCAAATAGGGTAATATTTGCCTTTATTTCATTGCGTATCACCTTTCTTCTCACACTCTGTAATTTTGTGCCCATAGTGCTGAACACTGCGCAGACACTTTCAACAAGAAAAAGAGTCCTGTGGTCTTCCATTATTTTGTATCAGACCCAGAGCTGTCCCAGTGGACTGAGCTGGTGTAGTGTGGCCTCGTGTATACACTACAGGCTTCAGACTGAAGAGATCAATGTCAGTTTTTGACTGAAACAGGTATTTTGGAATATTTTGGGAAAAATATGTTTATCATCATGAGTACTATCTTCCACGGTCAAGGAATTATTTGAGCAGATGAACTGAGTGTAGATTTTCCTTCCCTTTTCTTCCCCAGCACTAACCCTTTTGGAATCTTTTTGGATCACATGGGCAGAAGGAAAACGCAGTGAAATTAATTTTTCTTTGTTGTCCAGTTTTGGTTATGTCTTGTCCTGTTTTCTGACTTCCTCAACAGTTTTCTCAAAGAACATGCTCCTAAGTAACTATTCTTTGCTCAGAGCTTCACCTGGCTGTAAGTATAGGCTTGGCTAGTTTTTAGTGGTGGAGATTTCCATTCTCACCCTCTCAAGCTATACACCAGCAAACACCACTTAAAACCAGTGCATCGTCAGAAGACTTCCTGGGTAAATCAAGCTCATTGATCATGGGGAACAGGGCAGGTCAAAAGCAGACCATCTGGTCACCTGTGCTAACCAGGACAGGTGCATTGCTAGAGGAAGTCTGGAAAATAAATTCATGATGTTCAAGATAAAACAATAGTAAGGAGAAAAAAAATGAAGTGTGGCAGTCCCATTGTTTTTCCCACTGAGAAAATAAGATGTTTTCTTACCTGGTGGTTTTAGGTGGCTACCCTGCCAGAATCTGATGACATTTTTACTTAATATTTGTTCTGTCGCATTCAGTAGGCCAACAGCATAGTAAATGTGGGCATAGAGTGTCTACCGCATGCAACATGTATGCAACAATAAGATTGAGTTGACTGATGAATACTGTGGCAATAAGAATGTGCAGAAAAACAAAGAAAATATTATCTTTACTTGACAGCATATGTAAAGCATAATAATACATAATAAATAATAGTGCTTATCTTCCATAAAGTGCTCTTCTTCATATGAATAAAGTTGATCATGTACATAAATAAATCAGTTCCCTAATTGATAGGGAGATTACTTAGAGAGAGAGGAGGTTTCTGTGTGCTCTAAAAGTAACAAACTGAAAACTGGGAATAGCCAAATTTGGTTCATCTGAAGCTGACACACACTTTTCTGACCACTGCTGCCCTTAACAGAATGTTCAATAAGAAACTGTCAGGTCGTCAGGAGCACTAGTGGCAGTGTTTATAAATGCGTGGGAAATGTTCAAGTTTGTTGCCTGGGAAGGTGTTAATTATGTGTTTGCTTTGTTAATTTATATTACTTAGAAATCTGCTTCTGGGGGCTTTCCAGTTTGATCCAGTAGAGCTGTCTGCAGGCTTTTGTTGTGTGGCAATGAGAGCGACAATGCATCTGCTTCAGTTTGGAAATACAGAATCTGTTCTTCAGACCTGATGGTTCTACATGAATGTGAAATGTGGCTTTTAGTAACCTCCTGCAGTAGTTGTGACTTTGAGAACAGGACTCTGCTACCCTCATTATGAAGAATCATGACCATGTAAGACTGTGAGAAAATTATCTCAAATTTAAAAACATTTGGAAAAATTTCTCAAGTTTTAAAAAATCCCCCTCAAGTAGCTTTTTTATCTGTCTTAGTTTACCAGCTGAAAAAAAAATATACAGTGCCTGTGACTGCAGTTAGCTATTACTGAAGTGTGTCATATTGGCAAAATAGATGAGTCTGTGTTTACCACTGTTTGACTTTTCATCATATTCTCATGCTTGACTTTGGAGCTGCTTTTTATCTGGAATGATATTTGATGAGATTGCACCAGGAATGAGGAGTGGCACAGAGAAGCTGGGTAGTGCCTGAAATATTGGTATCTACAAAGTTTGCTTAACTTCAGACTGTGCTGCTAATGATTAACCAATCCCTATTTTCTTTCTCAGATCCATGATTTTTGTTGCGCAATTAGCAGATCTTTTCTCTTGATTTTAGTTGTTTCCTTCGTGTTTTCTTCCTTGTTTCATGTTATTTCTTGTCTTCTCCTTTAAGTGGTCATCTTTAGTGGATGGTTTTTCCCACTCCCAGAAATGAACCAATTATTTAGAGCTGGCTGGGAATGTAGGTGTAAGAGGTGGTACCCTATTAGTTCCTCTGATGTTCTGGATCATAACTGTAAATTAAGCTAAAAAAAAAAAAAAAAAAGATATTAATTGAAATGGAGATTGATAATATAAAATCCATAATACAATATTTTCCTTATTATTAGACAGGAATTAATTAAAATTAAAGATTTAGAGTAAATAAAAAATAATCCATCCTCATGCATGCATTCTAAAAAATCTCAGGTTTGTGGGATCTATTGCCAAGCAAAAGATCTGGATCAAAACCAGTTGTATTGATGAGTCAGAACTGGTGTAATGAGGATTCATTTTGTATCAGGAGGGGCCCAGAGCAGTGTATCTGTTTTCAGTCAGATGGATTAGTATTCTGACATGTTCTGGCACCTCTTTCACTACAAAAAATAGCTGTTGAATTATAAACTGAAAATAACATATTATCTAAAATCTAAACCACAAGCTAGGACTAATTATAAAACTTCCTTCTTACATTGTAATTCTTGTGTTGTGGTGACTTTTCTCTTCCTTCCAAGCACTGAAGTATAGTACAGACATTTCGTGTAATAGATCTTCTCCAAACTATTGTAGATGGTACCAGGGCTCTGAAGATTCAAAGTCTGGGACATGAATATGTTCACAAGATAATATTTAGGCATCCTTTTCCTGGCATATTCATCGGGTACATCCCTGGAGAGTATTAGTTTCACAAAGAACTGCAATTTTACATTCTAAATTAGTGAATATGAAAGAGCACAGACAATCCACAGAAGCAGATCAGAGGGCTATACAGCACAGTGAGAAAGACAGTCATCTAGACTTTTACTCAGATAATAGAGTATAACTCTGAAATACAATTCCCACAGTGCTATGCTTGTGTTCTTGCAATTGCTAACCAAATATCCAAATTTTAGGTTACATTGCGGTGAATTCTGGATTACAATTTCATCCCTAAAAGTGATGTGTGTTTTGTGTTTTTCCACCTTTCACGTGTATGAAAAATATAGTCTTGAGTAAGATCTTGTATTAGTAGCAGTTAGAAGGATCAGGCCCTTAATGTCTCTCACCTGTAGCTGAGATGCTTTGTGTTTTCATCTTTATCAGTAAAAATAACCTTCTAATGGAATTAGTTCCCTTAAAATGCATGTGAGGTTCAATGACCTAAGTGAGGTATCTGTCATCTTTCCCTTACCTATCATTTCACATAATGGATTTTAGTTTTAAAATAAACCAACAAAACCAAAACCACCTTTTTATTTTGTTTATAAACTTTTGGAAAACTTTGCTTATAAACTCTTGGAAAACAGTGATAATATAAACCAAATATGAAGCAGTTTTTCAAAATAACAGAAATTACTATTTCATCATGAAGGAAACATAGCCTTCTTTCTAGATTTATGAGCTGTTGGCCTTCATCTGATGTTAGGTGCTTTTCTAAAATAAAGAAATGCAGACTGTTTAATGACCATTGAAACTGGAGCATAGTTCCCCTCATGTGATTAACTGCTATCATTAAAAATCATGCCCTGCAGTAAATTTCATGTTGCAAACACCAGAGCATGATCTAGTCATTTTGTGCTGGGATTTAGCAAGATTTGGCTGTGTCTTTCATGTGTCTGTTTATACCAGGAAGAAAAGATTAAATCCTGTCAAGATTAGGATAGAGTATGACAGCTGAGTAGTATATGTACTGAAATAAGTATTTTAAGCAATAGACTTATGGAAATGAAGAGTACTTGTTTTCTTTAGGCTGATGTGATCAGCGCAGGTGGAGATTGTTTCTGAAATTGAGGAATTCTTGGGGCTTTCAGCTTTGTTTTCCTTTCAGTCTTGAAAGGGTCTGTTTCATCATAGCTTGGGGATTACATATCACGATTGCCTTAATTTCCACGAAACTGAGCCTGATGTCCCAGCAGGTCCTGTGCAGGCCTGTGTGTTCCTAGCCTAAGCAGAGCAGCCTGTGTTCTGAGTCTCTGTACACCTGCCTTTCATAGCAGCCACATCTGAATTGAATAATGTGTGCTTAGTAGCTGCTGGCAGGTTTCAGAGAAGGGAATTAGTGCAGGAGCATTGCATTAACAGCAGTGTTAGGCTGTCATGGCTATTTGTCTTTGGCCACAGAATCACAGAATTGTAGAATCACAGAATGCTAAGTTTGGAAGGGACTTTGCAGAGCATCCATTTCCATCCTCCCCACCATGGGCTGGGACACCTTACACTACAGCAGATTGCTCAGGGACCTATAAAACTTGGCCTTATCTAAAAATTTTACATTCATTTTCAACCAAAATGTTTCATCATCTGTAACACCACAGGGGAATTTTAATGAGATCAGTAACAGTATATTAACTAGATTACTCTTGTATCTATCAGCTGGATACAAACTTAAACAGCAGAATATTGGCCATCAGTTATGCTAGGCTGTTATTCTGCCAATGGAGGACCCACGGGTTAAAACAAGGAATGTAAACACGACAGGCAGGTTTTTTAGCACAAAAGTCATCTTCCTCAAAGTCAGCGTGGCTGAACAGTTTACCTTAGTGGAGACAAGATGAAGATGGCACTCATATTTTCCTTACCTATAACTGTGTGAACCTCTTAACTGGAAAAGGAGAGGAAAATAAGTAAAAGCAATGAACGTGTGGTAGTGGTGAAGATATTGCTCAATAAAAATAATTCTGAATACTGTAGACAAATACAAGTGATTAGCTGCTTTTCTGGACATCTGGTTTAGCCTGGGAGAACTGACTATGCTCAGGAGTAACTGAATGTAGATGTGTCCTGTTCTAGAAAGAGGGGGAAAAGAAATAATGTCCTAGTTCCTGTCATAATGTGTTTTATTAAATGACAGCGAAAGAACTGAGTTCAGAAGGCAGAGAAAACATCTGATAATGTCAACATCTCCCACTGGGTTAGTCACCGTGCGCTTCCTTTATACTCAGTTGAGGGACATGATACCACTCCTGGAGCTTAAGTCATCTTACCCTAAAGCAGATGTCTAGAAATAGGTCAGCTGAATCACTGCACCTGGGAGCTGAGGACAGCTATCTCAGAAGTTATAATCTATGCTGCAGACATCTCAGATCAGTGAGATGAATCGCAGCCTTAAGGTCTCTGTTCCAGCTCGGAGTCTTGCACAAACAGCTATCTGCTTGGGCAGTTTCTGCTGTTCATCTGATCTGGCATGACATGAAACAAGCAGCCTGAGACATGAAATGAAATGCCCTGCAAAATTGAGTGTATTCATACTCTGCAGTATGAACAGAGTGCAAGTGAATATACAGAAGCCTTACTTGGCCTACAAAATCCAATTTTTGGCATTACTGATACCACTACAAATTGAAGTTAGATTTCTGGTGAAGGACTAAACAAATTTTGGTGACTTTATTATGGATTTCTATTTATAAGTTCTCCTGGCATTTCATTAGCTCCATGACAGGTCCAGTTATGACTGTGGGGCACTTGAGCAGGTCCTGGTACAGGTACCTTAGTACAATACCTCCACTGCTGTAGTAGTTTTAGGTCTGAGACTGGGTAAGGGATGAGACAGGCGTGTTCCTGGTTCTTTTCAGTACAGACTTTCTAATGTAGAAGCTTCTGCTTCAGTGTCCCTGAGTCCAAAGTATGAAGTCTGTGCAGTGTTTATGATTTGGCAGAGGCGGAAACCTCTCTGAACACGATGGTTGCTTACCCACTGCAAGGCCAACTTACTCTGCTGAAGAAGCCAAAATGGTCTAAAGCAGTGGTTGCTTTCCTGAAACAACTCCCAGGTATCTAGAGCAGTAAACCACCCTGATGCTGCTGGATGCATGCAATGAGAATACCAGATTCAATCCCCAAGTTTTTGTCGCCCTATTGTGTCACTTGCCACTGAAACAAACCTATTAGCACTAAGTTAATAGAGGAAGGACTGCTTTGAGGAGAGAGGAGTCAGATGGTTCTGGCTCTTAAAGCTTAAAATTGGCATAACTCATGTAGAATTAGTGCTGCTGAATGTGTGACAGTGAGGATGAAAAATCTGTGTATCTTAACTAGGAAATAGGAATAGTGGAAACCCTCACAATGGGATAGCTGAGCAAGCATTGTCTGCTTACATAAGCACAGATGGTGGGGGCAAGTGAACTTCAGGAAGGTGAATATTTGATGAGATGGAAAACAGTATTTCAGCACACTGTTAACTAATTCCCAGCTTGAGTAATAGCTGATGAGCATCACACCTGGAAAACTGCTTCCAATAACTTCAGGGGCTTTAATCAGCATATTCTGGGTGTTGTGACAAGTCACTGAATCAGTCTGTTTATTCCCTGATGTGCTGACTCTTTTTAGCTTCAATAGAGGTGTCATAACTGCCCCAGAACCGTGTTTCAGTTTTTCTCTTCCTTTTTCCTTTCTTTAAAAGCCCTCTGAGTTGTAACCTTTGGTTCAAGTAGATTACGTGGTTTTTAGTTTCATTAAGTAATGTCTGAGTTATAGTGTTTTCCCTTTCTCCAGGTACTTCCTGTTATTTTAAAATCCACTTACCACTTACTCATTTACCCACTATCTTAGAACTCATATTGTTTTGTCTAGGAGCTAAGAAACAATAGAAATAAGAAAACAGACAGTGTCTAATAAGGCTGAAATAAATAATGTTTAATCTCTCCTTCATTTTGATAAATGCCTGTCTAAAAGTATGGCTCTGGATGGCTGTTTAATATTTGCATTGCAAGTGGAGTGCAAAGTGAATATATTTCCAGATCATTAGGCACATAACGTGATGCTACTTTTGTTGGTCTAATGGCAAAACTGGCACTTTGCTGGTGTGAGAGGGGACCATTTGTCATTAACTGATGACATAAATCCCATTTCAAAAGGGTTCAGGAAAAACATTTCGGTTCTTTGAAGAGGCATGCTGAAATGTTCATGAAGCAGCACCCAGAGCAAAAGTGTTCCACTTTAAACAGGACAAATTTTTCCATGCAGGAGAAGCAACCTGAACCTGGCCTTGAGCTGATAGAAATGTGTCACTACATTAGTGGAACTGAATATAAAGGGAAAAACATGATCAAAATGGTGTTTTCTTCATTGGTTCAGGGCACACTGATGCTTTATTGAGATATGAACATACACATATCCAGACCCATTTGGTATCCAGGATTCAGTTTGGAAAAGATTCAAACGAAATTTCTTCTCAGTATGCATAGCCACAGCTTGGTCTCACCACCATCCCAAGTCACTAGTGTTTTGTGTTTCCACAGTATTTCAAGCTCTGTGACAGTCCTGTGGTATCTTAATTGATGGTGTTATGGATGATCACAACCCAGTTTTGATTTTTATGTTTGGTGAGTCAAATATTACTAGATTATAGAGTGGAAGAAGCCGAAACACCACTCAGGTTCATTTCTTGGGCACAGCTGTCAGTATTTCACTGGTATTCATAGGAGAATATCCGCAGAGTCAGAAACTCAGAAAATGATTTTTTTAAATCATATCTTTTGGGACAGAAATCTCTGTCAAAAGTATAACATTTCTGTGTACATTTCCTGTGGAATTCAAATCAACACTTTAAGGCCTCAAATTTTATTTATTGTCAGCCTTTGACTACTATAGCATTTTAGATCCAAAGCTCATAGGCACGAAAGTTTGCCTTTGAAAGGATGTATTCTTCAAAAAATAAATTAATTTTAAGCAGTTATTTTTGCAAAGTAAAAGTTTGAAGATATTCTGTAAGACATGTTAAAAAGAGATTACCTTCTAATTTAAATAATATATAAAAATATGAATACATATTTATTATTATTAATACATAATATTATTATATTATTATATTATAAATTATATTATTATATAATACTAATACATATATATATATAAATATAGGGATCATTATTTAAGGTTGTCTGGCTTGGAATTTTGAGATATGTGCAACAGATGATACAGTTAGAATGAAGTATTTTATCCAGCATTCTAGTTTATATTGTTGATAATTGCATTATAGATTTTAATAAAATTATCAGCACACCAAAAAAAGTATTTATATTTTTAAGAGAAAGTCTCTCTTCTTTGTACAGTGAAGATTTAATATGATAATTTTCACAATCACTTTGTTTTTCTTTTCTGCAAAATTCTGAATTGTAATAGTAACCCTCTTACTTAGTCTTATTCAGCTAGGACTCATGAGCATACTGACACTTAAAACCTCAAAATTATTTCCACAGGATATTAGCAAAGCTGAATGAGTTTGAAAAAGGTTGTGATAATCCCTAGAATACAAAGAAATTTTCATTTACTCAAAAAAATTCATGTAATTTAATTCTATGTAATGCCCTACCCTTGCTGCAGAAAGAAGAGTTTCTGGTTTTATGAATGTATGTCTTGCATTTAATTTTACTTTACACAATCGTACAGTACTGCTGGAGTTAAAATGAAGTTTCAGCTCTGTAACAGAACAGTTTTTTCCAGTCAGACACATAACTGACTATGACCATTGAAAATAAGGGTTACTATTTTAATACATTTTGGTATCTTTTGTTCTATTCAGTATAAGAAGGGGAAGCATGAGGTTTTTTCTTTCATATGAATAAGCTTTCTAGCTTCTCAGCCAAAGAAACAATCATCCTGACTGCAGTGTGATTTCTTTCATATGATGCCAATAGGAACAATGCAGAGTATACATGTTTATTTACAATTTCCTTATCAGTATTTTTTACCATTTTTAATTACCATGGGTCTTCAAGAGTTTACATACTGAGATCCAACTTGGGAATGAATAAGACTACCCCCATTCTGAAAAAAACAAGCTGATCGAGAGAGGTTTGTGGAAGTATAAGCAAAAGAAACCAACAATATTTCTGATGTTGGCCACGAGATGTGTTTTACACTACCACGACATTTAATGACGGTGTGATAACTCAGAAACATCGGTGTAGATGTGGCTCTGTATAGAAGCAGTTTATAAGATGATCAGAGGAGAGACAAAATGTCCAATATATTTTTAGCCTGTGCTTTCTAAGCAGATGGTGAAATAAAGGCTATATTGTTTTGGAGTAAGAAACAATACAAACATGACTATGTTAACATACTGCTGTCATCGCAATAACTCTAAAATCATCACTTGTCTTTGCATGCAACTAAAATATCACCCTGAGTTCTGAATGGGCAAATCATAAATATTTTAAAAGAATATTTGTTGCAGATGCCCTATGTTTCTCTGGTCTCTTTCAAGTAGTTACTGAGCTAAAAAGAAAACGTGACTGTTAAGTGTGCCAATGAGAGCACTTTGGTTTGCTGACTGTTTGTGTCTTTTCAGAAGCGTGACCTACAATTAAAGCAAGATAGAACATAGAACTGGGTCCTTGGCAGCATTTCCCATTGAATCAAGTTTAACAAGATCTCTTCTATTACGGCTACTCTTTCAAACACCTGTATTTCTGATGCAAGAAACCTTAGTGACTGCACTGATTCCCATTTTTTTCATGTTCCACCAATGTTCAGCAATGGAAAATTCTTATTTAAAATTACTTTTGAAAAGTATGAAATTAGGGTAGAAATACACAACACATGGAGCTGATACTCACCTTCTTTATTCATGTTTTTACCTAATACTGTATACAGCATCCCAGCAAGTAGCCATGGTAACAGCAACATGGTGGAAAGTTTTCCATTGTTTTCACCTTCTTATAAGGAAGAATTACATCCATAATTCCTATTTCCAGTTGTACAAGTTATACTTATGATTATTATTTCTGATCAGGTCAGTAACTTTTCATTGTTTTTGGAGATGGTATTTCAGATAGTGCATTATATGTTTTGCCTCCAAAGCTTGGGAGTACTTACAATGTTTTTTACAAAGTAAAAAGTCTTTTTTTTAGTAACTTTTGTTAAAAGCTGAGAAATCAGAAAACTGTAATTAAATCTTCTCTAAATATTATTATAATAAAAATAGTAATAATTCTATCCTTTCTAAATCTCTAGAATGGAGAAAATTTGTTTGTTTTCCTGAAATGTTATAGAAACAACTTCACATTTTGGGGGGACAAATCTGTAGTAAAGACTAGTACCCTTTTGCTCTCTGCTATGCAGGTAAAATAACATGAAAAACAATAATATTCCAAAATTTCCACAGAAAACACACTCAGTAATAAATTTTATAATTTTAAATATGATGCAGTTTAATTGTGGCTTCAGTGATATTATATCACTGAAGTAAATTCACACTTCCTGAATTTTAAGCATGGAAAGAACTGAAGGAAATGCCAAGAAAAATATCTTTTCAGATAAACGTCAGTGCGATTTGATAGCCTATGATATCTCTTAGGATGGAGATCCAGATGATTCTCATCCAAAGGGCACTGGTAGTCCATACCATGGCCTAGGCTGTGAAAGTGAACCTTGGAATGCCTGTACTTCATTCCCTTTAAGCATTTCATGTAACTGGATATTGACTGCAGGAACAGGTCATTAAACAGATAAACAGTTATTTTGCAAGTAATTTGTGCAATGACTGTTCTAAAAATCCCTCTGGAATGGTGATAGAACCCAATTTTTTGTAAACAGTGAATGAGTGGGAACCAGCCATAGAAATAAACACAATATGGCTAAACCATGTGATATTGCTTGGGTCCATGCAGTATGGTTGAACCAAGTTGTATATCCATGTTGCAGATTTGGAAATGAGAACTTTAGCTTAACAGTAAAGCACAGTTTTAGTATTGGCTTAGAGAAGAATTGAACATTTCAGGTGCCACCAAGGACATTCCTCACCAAGTCCATTCGTAATAACATCTTGTTATTCAGCAGCATCCTCAGTCTTTGGATTTGAAATTTTTTTTTACCTTTATTAAATTCACACCTTTAATCACTATATCTGCTATTTGCTATCATTCCTAGCAATGCTGTATTTGTTAAGCTGAAGGAGAAGAGAAGGTCCAGCAGTTGGGGTCCCATATGCCCTGTTCTAAATGCCTTGAGGTCTCTAAACTAAGCCTCAGAACTATGACAGGTTGTTCTTGAATTTCTTTCTGACCTCCTGACTGCCTGCTCCTTATTTTATATCTCTCCACTTGCTGTTCATCATGGGTTCCAGCAGCTCCTTCTCCTCTTCTGCCTTTCTGTAACTTGCCTGGCACTTTCTGAATTCCAAGACACACTTCCTTTTTAAATGACACTTCCTTTTTCTTCGTATCTTTAGTCTTTAAAATGCTCTATGTGAAGACAACCTAGAGGAAAAAAAGAAAGTTTCTCAGGGTAAATGTGAGAATTCTGGTTTTCCTTGTTTTTTCTTAATCCAAAGGCCTCATAAGTTTGATTGAGGGTGTTTGAGGAGTATTTTGGCGCCTGTTATTGTCAAAACACTTTTCAGGACCTTTCAAGTCAGACAGTTACATGCATGGCAGAACAAGAAAATGTTTTATTATGGATTTGTAGCAGTAAAATCAGGCATTTCTTTTGTCAACAATAAATTAAACTTAACAAACATTTTGTAGCCTTCCAACCAAGGTCAAGACTGGCAATAACATGCACTTGTGAGAGTCAAAATCTTAAAAGAGTGATAAAAATCTGAGCTTTTTTTTTCTCTGGGCTTATTGAGAAACCAACAGAAGAAAAAAGGCAAAGACAGGATTTTAGGGATTCTCTCTCTATTGAAAGGAAATGAAAGATAATAACTTCCCTATTGTTGCTTAATGCTGCATGGCAAACTATAATAATAATAACAATGAAGAATTAGTTGGAAATGATGAAGAAGTAATAGAAAAAGCCAGAATTAAGGTTTTTCCCATGGAACTTCTATTTTTCTTTCGGTGTGGATGCAGATTTATTGAATGTATTACAGTATTAAACTTTTTCTAAATCCTGTTGAGTATTAATCAAGCACACTATAAATTGACTAACAATAGACAAAATTAACATCTCCAGGAATGTGTGGATACATCGACCAATCAAAGACCTTTATTTATGAACGGGCTCTGTGTGGTATGTTGTGAATTCAGTCAGGTTCAACATTTTCACCAAAAATTTGAAAACAACCGTAAAATCATCATTCAAAAATCTTACCAGAATTTTTGTAAGTTTAGAAAAATAACATATAAAAACAATTGCATTATAATAAAGAACTATCAAGAATGCCTTTTCTCATAAAGGTAAATGTTGCATTAGTCATTTGTAATCAAGAATTACATTTCATGCTATTCTGAGTTTCACCCAAGCTGCATGTCCCTCATCCTCTCTCCTCTTGTTTCCATGTAAAAACCAAAGAATTCTGTAGTTGTTTGATATTTTAGCACTCTTAAGTGTTACTTAGGCATTTGAATTGGTGTCTTCACCCATTTTTTCCAGAAAAGAGGACTGAAGAAGACAATTTCTTCCGTGCACAAAAGAACCTTTTTTCTTTTTCTTTGACCAAAGAAGCCAGGAGGAGCCTTCTATACCTGACTTTTGGCAATTGTGAATGCATGTTCTGGTAGGACAAGACTGCAAGGCCAGGTAAGAAACCTTATCGTAACTATTGAGTTTGTATGAATTGAGATTCTTTAGAGACTTACAATTTCTAAAATATCCATGTGTTTTCACAGAAACAAACAGATCTCTCTTGAATAACATCTAACAATTTCCTTAGCCGTCCCTTTGCAGTTCCAGGGCTTTTTCACAGAAGAGCTGCCCATCTCTTTAACAAGGGCAAAACATATCCTTTCTTGTGGAGGATTGCCCCTCTTCCCCCCAGGCTAATGCTTCCTATCTTCTCACCCCGTAGAGAGGAGAGCCTCGCCTGGGAGGGCAGTCAACTGCCTCCTCGGACTCCCAGGCTGACGCTTCCCATCTTCCCATCCCTTAGGGAAGAGAGCCTTGCCTGGACGGGAGTTGGGTTCGCCCTTTGCCTCCCAGGTGCCTTGCCTGGGCGGGCTTTGAGGCGTGCCTAGGGCCTGGATCCGCCCATCCCTCCGGATTGTTCTCCACCGTTATATGTATCATTGGTTCTTTTGAATTGTACCCCTCCCCTTTGCGTTTGGATTGGGTCATGTGTGCTTGCACCGCCCTCTCCCTCTTCCCTCATTGGTTGTTCCCTTCCCTATTTAACCAGCCGCTCTGAGCTAGTTGGTGCCATTTTGTCCTCATGCCACCTACGGACATGGCCCTCCTTCCCCTGCTCTCCCTCCCGACCACCGAGAAACCTTTACCCTAATAAAGGAGAGCTTGGGCAGGAGTCTTCCTCCCACTACCCTTTGCCGTGTCGTCGTCTTCTTTTGTTTTGGTCTGCAACACTTTCTTGTGTCATTTAATGTTTCGTGAATGAAATTTTGCCAAAATATTTATCATAGATATGGGAAATTTCGGTTCCCAGGGATGAGGTTTTGCAAGTGTGCAAGGAGATAAAAACAATATTTTATTAGAAAAGGAAGTCTCAGACAGTCATAATCTCATAAGAGATTAGCAAAAACAACTTCCTGAAGCTCTTCTTGAGCCAGTAAGTGATCAGGATGTTAGACAGACTAAATTACCATGAAAAACTTGCAATAGACAATTCTTTTTCCTTTCCTTGCCTTAGTGAGAGAGTACTTCAATTTGCCATATACTGTCTCATGTTCAGTTATTGAAACTGTTCCTTTTCTCATCCCTCTTGGCCTTGGGCAGGTGTGTGAACCATCAGTGCTCAGGCATCTTCAGAACACAGTGGTGCTCTTCCAGCCAGGCATTACCACGACCATGTCAGACATAACCTTACCCTACACACCAATTCCCTGCTGAATTCCCAATCAGGTTTAAGGTCTGTGTGTTTCCATCCAAAGCCTTCCCGAGCCTGAGACAAAGACGTTTAGGAAAAAGACCATATCCACCTATGCAGCTGTTGCACAAAGAAAGAGGCAAGGACTCACCTGGCAGTGTGAGGGGTTCCTCTGATCCCTGAGGAATCTACACTCATTCTACCTCCCACTCGGATTCCATGAAGTGTTTCTCTGGCCTTGTGTTTTCTGCTGTAAACACATAGCAACATGCATTCTAAACAAACAAACAAATGAAAACCACTTTGCCAATACCAGGCCCTCCCCCACTTCTTCCCCCAGGGAGAGAGAGGAAAACAAACAATATGTGACAGATGTTAGTCATGTTGCTTAATGCATGAGTAAAGACACTCAGATGCCATGGAAATGGCCATGACAAAAAAAGAAATAAAACCACAGAATAATCGAGCTGGTGGCAAATCTCAGGAGGTCTTTTGAATGTATGGGAATCCTCTTTAAAACTTTTCCTTAAATGCTGAATTTTATTATGTTAAAAGAAGTATGAGATCCCCACAAGAAAAAGAAGTGTGGAGGAAGTAAGAAATAAGGTAGTGAGTTTAAAATAAATAAGCTAAAAGAAGGAAAAACTAACACTTTAGAGAAAAGTACCTTTTAAAGGAAGCACAGTAATTTGAATACCAGGAAACATAAATCCTAACTTGTGGGTGACAATGGGTCAAATACGTTAGGGACAAATGTCAGGGACTGCTGTAAGGTTTGCTTATCTAATACTTCAAACAAGTGTGTTGGCTTTCTAAAATATATTTTTTTTGTGCTCTGATTCATCTGTGGAGAAGCCTTGAAGAGACTGGTGAAATCATAGCCTCAAAGTGTCAGCTCAGCCTTAATGTATAGGCAGCTGAGTCGCAAGTCTTCATTTGCAAATTGCAGGGAGACACTTTGAGGCAAGCCAAAATTGGTGATTGGGTTTTCTCTAAGAGACATCATGGTAAATTAAGATGGCTCAAATGCTGCTTTGTGAAGGGCTGGAAAGCAATGAGCTGCTTCATGTTGTGCTCACCCCAAGCCATGGTCAGACACTCAGGCTCTCAGGAGTGCCTTTACCACCTGATCTTAGACTAATTGGAGCCAACCAGTGCTCACCAGGGATGGCATGCAAAGGGGCCTGGTTAAAGACAATGCTGTGATGAATTAACTGCTTGGTATTTGAGACCACTGAAGCAGGTTGGAACAGATTTAAAAAGCTGGTGGGCTCAGGATTTTGCAGCTAGCTGAGGCCATGTAAATATGATTGTGTTCCAGTACAACCTAGGATAGTGATGAGACTGGTGGAACACAGAATGTGCTCTGTGCTTAAACTTTGTTTCTTGGGAATATTGTTCTGATGGCAAATAATGCAGAGAGCTATGCCTGTCCTGGGAATTGGTTTAACTAAGCCTTTTGCCAGTGTAAACCACATCTCTGCTGGAAACAGTGTGGGAGAAATAGATGCTCTGCCTTCAATCAAAGTCAGGACAGCAAACCAATGGCAGTGACGGATTGCTGTTATTTACTGAATATTTTTTTTTGTTTGTTTTCCTAATTATTACAGTTGGAAACATTCTGGTTTTGAGATGTTTAATTGGTCACCTAATCATTTGCTGCTGTAGACACCAAAAAATCTGGTCATATGGTGGGGGGAGATGTGTCAGTATTACTTAAGGCTGGTTGATTTAATGCACTGCTGGTTATATAAAATCATAGAACAGTTTGGGTTGCAAGGGATATGGTAATGGTGATCTGGTCTGACAACCCTGCAATCAGCTGGGACATCTTCAGCTGGACCAGGTTGCTCTGAGCCCTGTGCACACTGATCTTGGATGTTTCCAAGGACGGGGCATTTACAACTTCTCTGGGCAACCTGTTTCAGTTCCTCACCACGCTCACGGTGAAGAGTTTCTTCCTGCTGTCTGATCTAAAACGAGGATCATGTTGGTAGGTGGTGGATCTGGGCTGCTGTGTTTAACTCAGCTTGGGGTGGAAGATGATCCCTTACAGGTTGAAAATGGGATACTATAACATTTTTTTGTGCTTACTTTGGACAAGTGGACATGGTAAAATAAAAGCTGTTTTGGTTTGTCCCTGCAGGATCGTGGTCAGGAAGAGAGGAGCAGCTGGCGTGCCAGGTCAGGGTGTGAGGCTGAGGCTGCAGGAGGGACTGGGGCTCTGCTGCTGCAGTACAGCTTCTCCAAGGAGGAAGGTGAGCTGTGGTCAGCACAGGAATGCCTGGTCTGTGACCAGCCCATGGGTGAGATTTCAACCCTGTCTCTTGCCATTCTTGAACAGACAACATAGGAAAGGTTTTGGCATGGAGTGTGACTGCAGTGTCTGCTCTGCCTCGGGTTTGTGGTGACTGGGTGACAGTCTGACTGTGACACCATGTCAGAGAAGGCAGGAGCTGGGCAGCCCTCAGGATCTGCTTTTCATAATAAGAAGGCAGGGGGTATTGGAAATATCTTCCATGCCATGAAGTCAGGCTGCAGAAAGAGGATTATGTCTCCCAAGAGGGTGACAGTGCTGCAGGGCCAGTGACTCCTTCTGAGAATTGTCATCTGCTCTTTGGATCTGAAACAGAATGGCTGCTGGTTAATGATCTCTGGCCTGTACTAACCATATGGATGGTAAAATTTTTAAAAGGTGGGAAACTTGATATCACATGAAAACTGCAGTAATGGGGACAAGATTTTTACCTGTTATATTTTGCATGTGGTTTCCATAATTACATATTCTTTCAATAAGGGAACTTTACAGCTTCTAAATGCACATTAAATGCTCTCCTATTTTGACAGCTCAAAGTTTTGTGTAGTCTTAATGTCTGTGGTTCCAAAACTGACTTATTTTTTGAGTGCCCTGACCTCTCATATCCAAAAGGACACACATTCCAGTATTTTAAGAGGCACCAAACAATTCATTTCAACAAAAGTTTTTCCCTTCTCTTGAGAAAACTTGAATTAACTTCTGAAGCTTGGCATGCTCTGGGATAACTGAGAGTGCAGGCTGACCTTCAAATCTTGCAAATGGGTTGTATAGCTCCAATATTTTAGGTTTTCTCCTGCAGTGGTCAATGAGGAGGTATGAGGTGCTCTCTGGGTCAGCACTTCTGTTTTTCAATGAGTATGGTTTTCAAAGCAACTGATAAAAGATCTGGTTAAAAAATCTTAGGAACCCTTGTGAAGGTCCATGCAAAGCATTAAGTCTATACTACCATGTGATTTAACAAAAGCAAATGACCAAAAAAAAAAGTTTTTGAAGCACTTCATTTTAGTATCACAGCATCTACGTGAAAAATCTGTATAAAGTTACTAAAATTCAAAGTCCTAAAACACTGTTCCAATTATTTTTTATAACTACCAAGTGTGAGCACACTATGCATGGCTGTCTGTTTCCTTGCTGGTTCAGAGTATGCCCTGCCAAATAGTGAAATGTTTAGTTAAGGTCTAATGTTCCAATAATTGTTCTTTACTTCTTGATGCTGAACCCTGTGGTTAGGAGTTGCGACATCATAATAGACAGTAATTTGTTTCCCTTAATTCCCTGGGAATGGATTTCCCTGTTAGAAGGGGAAAAAAGGTATTGAAGTCATACCTGTGAAGGAAAGAGAGGAACAAAAAGACATTAATTATGTCTGAAATAGTTAACTAATTGCCTATAATGATATATTTGGCACAAATCCATGTCTATAGAAATCAACTTTACTGATACACCCCTAAGACTGGGAAGAGGGCTCCCATCCCTTATACAGTGTCTGCAATATGAGAGAATCCTCTCTGCGTTTTCCATCTCCCTGTCAAAACATGTGTGCCAGGAATTTAGACAGATACAACTCCTAGTCTGGAAACCTGTGGATTTTCATGTGGTGGTAGATAGACTGGAAAGGGAGTGACTCAGTCTGGTGCATCCACAGTTGTACCTTTCTGTTCAGCTCCATATACATTCTGTCTGGTCTTCATGGTTCAGTCCATGTTTCTTCCATTACTATGACTTTGATAAAGAACATTGAAGTGAGTCATGGCGATGTAAGGCACCACATCAAAGAGTAAAGTGGTGTTGTAAATATTGATTTTGGTGCAATAGTGTCAATGTTGGCCCGAAGGGAACTGGGACTGAAAGAATAAATCTGGAGGGTAATTCTTTCTTTTCCAAAGTAGACTGCTTACAAATGTCATCAGAAACACCAGGCTCTTTTTCTCTCCAATATGAGAAAGGAAGGAAATTGTGATCTCCTGATCTCTGGACAAACTTGCTCATGTCACCTGCTTTAGCTTATATTCTTTAACATTTCCAGCTGAATTCATTGGCAGAACAAAAATGTGGTCCCACGCGAAAGTCAAAAATGTCCTTAAATGCCAATGTTATCAACAATATGGTCTTTTTGCTCACAATTTTTTTCTGCAGCACTTATTTGAAGAAAAAGAAGAAAACACAGAACCTGGAGAGCCTTTTAACCGTGATCCCATGAGGCTGAGGCTGTGAAAGTTTGGAAAGTATGTTTTTTACCTTGTTGTAAAAACCTCCACTGTGAACTTCCAAAAAACACAGATTCCTCACTCCCCACGGTTTGGCACATCTGGCAGGATACTCTTGGGAAGACAAGTGGAGAGACCAGGGAGTTGGGTGCCTAGGTAATAATGCTCTGCAGAAAGCCTTGTCTGGTTCCATTTGCTGCTGCAGCCTCTCTTTGTATCAACATTCAACCTCCAAGTTTTTCACGAAAGGTAGTGATATCGCACAATGTTTTTTCAGCACAGCTGATGGGATAGGGTTTAAAAAAAAAAAAAAATGGAGGGAAAAGGATTGGACTTATTTTTTTGTAGCAGAATTAGGATGTGAAGTTTTCATGCATTCAAATCAGTCGGTTTTCCAGAGAAAAGAACAAATATAGACAGGTAAGGCAAGTGTACATCTAGGCCATGTTCATGTGTAGTAGTATTTGGTTTCTTTGTACAGAATGCTTGAAAAATTGTCTCAAAGGCAATGTATACAAAATACAAAAACCAGTTGGAGCCACTGAATATGATTCAGTATGAATCAGTGAGTCAGCAGGCTTGAGAACTGGGAATGATTTCTAGTGTGAAGCACCAGGCCTCAAGTCATTGGACCAAAAACTTTAATGAGAATAAACTGTAAGCACTTCTGTAGTTTGAAGCTCCTGCTGTTTGCTGCCCAGATATGTGAAATAGCCAAGAGAAAGAATTTCAGCATGGAGTACAGGGACTACCCTTGGTTACCAAATTGCAATCCACGTTGTTCACTAGCAGTTAGAAAATCACAGGGAAAATCACAGCTGCTTCCAGCCACCTAGGCTGGAAAGAAAATAATTCAGGTGAGCCACAAGGGTTTGTCCCAGACAATTCTACTAAATTTATATTTGGACACAAGGCAGCTGTAGCATTTCACCCAAAGTCATACTCAAGATGATAATTGCTTTCAAAAGTTATTACATTTAAAACTTTCTGCTAAATTCAGTCCTTTACATGACCCTTTGAAGGATAGGTTAAAAAAGAAGATGTAAGACAGTTAATAATCTTAATTATAACAAAACATTTAATTTAGACTCTTTAATATGTTTATCAACTTCTGTATTAGAATGTTATTAAAAGATAATACAATTACCAGAAAAAAATAACAAATATTCAAGCACTTTCAGCTTCTGAAATTGATTCTGTGGGAAAAAACCCCCAGTGATTCTAAAGGCAGCTATTGCTCTTTGTAACCTGGGTGGTTTCTTAATGGTCAGTTCTGCAGATCTGAGTCAGTAGAATGTGTTTGGAAGGGTTCCTGAAAGATCTTGCTACATTGCATGCCTTCAAAGGGCAGTGAGATGAGGCAATGTCTTCAACAGATCACAGCAGCGAGGTGATTAAATCAGCATGGCAAGTTTCACAGAAGTTTGAGCTGATAGCAATGCATCTTGAAATGCTAGAATCTAGCGAGGGTAAACTGTTTAAGTCATAGTACTAGTATACTGCAGACAGGAGTTCCCGAGAATTTTCTTTTCTCTCAGGCCTATTTTCTCTCTAGGTCACTGTTTAGTTTGTACTTTCTGGGTGAATTACAAAGTGTGCTGCTGACTGCCAAATAAGTAATGGACTCTGCTATTCTGAAGGCTGGCCCTGGAGATAACACATCTCATTAAAGTGGGATTTTAACCAAAGGGCTGACAGCAAGATTTTTTGCTACAAGTTTGCTACTACATATTCTCCTGTTTCTGTTGGTGCACAAAACAGTGGGACAGGCATCCATCCAACCAGTTTGCTAAGTGCAAACTTAGAAAAAATATTGCACTTTTTATTTCACTGGGGGAGTTGTGGGGGTGTTTTTGATTGGTTGGTTGTTTGTTGAGGGCTTTCGTGTATTTGGTTGGATTTTGTAATTCAGCTTTTTCTTAAGGAGATTAATAAACAGCATCCTTCATTTGTCAGTGTTAACTATGGATAGAGAATTTCCCTATTGAGTGACATGGCCCTGTCATGGGTAACACACATGGTAGTTCACAGTGGAATAATTTACTTAATTAATAACCAGATGAGTAAAATCTAACTGGGAATAGGGTAGGGTGGGAGCAGCAGAGCACCTGTTTCCAGGGTAATTGATGTGCTTGTAATCAAGAAGTTGGGCAGATAACTTTCTGCTCTGTCCACCACTGGTGTTCGCAGTAAGTGTGATATGGCTCTTTGTGGTTTTTGAAAGCAAAAGTCAAAATGGTCGACTGTCTTGTCGTCTGACGTCCTGTGCAAACTCTATGGAGAGCAACATTCCTCAGTGTCTGTTTAAGTAAAGCTTTCTTAAATTAAAAAAAAAAAAAAAATCCACTCTTGACTTTGTTCTGATAGGTTTAAACTTTAAAATAATAATAATAAAAACACCTTGTTAACTGTTTTAACCAGAAGCACTTTATCTTCTGCTTGTTAGGACACAAAGAGAGCAGGAACTTTCTTAGGAAAGTCTGGGAAAGTTGGCCTGGCAATATGCCCTGATGCTCAAGTAATAACGGGATTTGCTGGGCTAGTAGGGTAGGGAACAAATTCCAGTAAGAAATAACAAAAATATTTCTTCTGGGGAGACTGGTTTTCTCAATGACTGAATGCCACTGTGTTTGTCTCACTTGTGCTGAGTTCAGATCTCATTTGCCACATACCCGTTGTAGTTTCCCCTTCAAATATCTCTTGTGTGAAACATCCAATGTTCATTGTCTTGTCAAGGGCAATTTTGCTCTTTTAAACCTTTTGGGGTCCTAATCTTCTTCTTGGAGACCTATGAAAGAACTAAAAGTAAATAAAAAACCCCTCATTCCTAAAGCAATAGCATTGAAAGAAACATTCAGAGAAGCCACACTAGTATTTCAGACTCTTGGTTTGCTTCTGTTTTCGTCATATCTCACTACATTTCTACAGATGACATTAGCCTTTGTCTGCTACTAAAGTTGAAGTAGCTTCATAGCTTTTCCCTCTTCCTCCCATTTATTGTACCACCAAAGTTCATAGGAAGATTTTTTTTTCTCATTATGTCCAGACTGATATATGGTCCTACGCTGAGCTTAAGTTCTGCTTCTCAAGCAGGAAGCTTCGACAGGCTCTATTCTGTGTGCCAGTCTCAGTGATTTTGTGTTGAACATACCTTGTTGAGTCTGACCTGAGGGAGCCATCCCTGCCACTCTGTAAGAACAGGATTGGCAGTGATCACAGTTCCCCCTTTTGGGTTTTTTTCTTTAAAGTTGAAGAATTATTTACTGCTAAACACTCAGTGAAAGCCTGACTGGAACTTGATTGATACTTGATATTGATACTTGATATGATACTTTCCATAAACGTAACTTTCAGTCATTAGTCTCCTTCCACATTTCACATAAGGAAGCTGAAGTTTGTTAGGTTGAAGTTAGAGTGAGATTCTTCCTCTAAAGGAAATGTTACCATTGCCTTTGTGTAAGGTTTAACCAGTATGCTGCTGAGGGCTGAGCTGTTTTTCATCAAATCATAAACTGAGAAATTGCCAGAAAAATAGTTATTGCTGAATCGATGTGTCAATCAGTTCCTCCACTCATTACATGGGTGTAAGAGTTCACATGAACAGAACATGGGAGCTCATAGCGTGGACAGACTGCAAGAAGGCCAGGGGGTGAAAGTGTAATGGCAAAGAACCTGGCCAGTACTAACACCTCATGAACTAAATCTTTAACTTCTGATCTCAATGGAAGAACATTTTTCACTTATTGTATGAAACTCTAATGCCAATCTCCTAAAAACCTTTGTACCATAGCTGGTTGTGTGACTGGAGTGGAAGGAGAAAAAGGCTTGGAAAAAACCCAGCCTTTCACTGCCAGGATTTGCAGTTTATCAGCTGCACAATGACTTTTTCCTTAAAAATGTTCTGTATGAGTAAACATGCACAAACTGCTTTCAATTCCTTGCCCTTTTTGAACTCCCTTGGGTTTGTGTAATTGACCTTCTTCTTTCCATCTTTGTGGTCGCATCATTCTGTAGCCATCAGCAGCCTCTGCAGCTTCATCATGTCAGCCACCACACTGCTGACAGGGCTTTCGTTGTGGGATAAAGACATACTTCTCCCCAGGCATATCAGCATGCAAATCACCCACTTTCCTGTGACCTTGTCAAACATTCTCATTCAGCCTTTATTTTTCTGACATCTGTAAACAGCAATGACTCTAATTGACTCCGAAGGCTTGACACCAGACAAGCAAAGCACACTATATCTCTGCTTTGGCAGTGGGTGGGACGGCCGCACTTTGATCTCTGCTTCATCACTATATAAACAATGCTGGTCCTTGTTTTCAGTGAATGGTGTTTGTCCTGGTTTGCTCGTGAGCAGAACCTGTCAGTGGGGGCAGAAATGTCAAGGAAGTGGCATTTAACAGGAGCTGTGCCTGACACCTCTTGTCAAAAGCCATGCCAAGTGCAAGGCTTGCGTTTATCTACAGCTGAGTTAGGTGAAAGGTTTGCTCAAATCTGTGTGCGCTTGTTAAAGGGTGGCTGGCACTGAGTGTGCCATAGCTGCAGCTACATTTTGGCTGTGGCTGGCACTGACAGCCTTTGCTGCAGGAGCAGAGGGCAGGGCAGCACACAGCAGGGTTTTGTTTCTTTGGGTTCTTGCTGGAATGGGCATTCAAGAAGGCTTCTAGAAATAAACATCTGAGGTGGGATTAACAAAATTGCTGAGATGAGATCTGTGCTATGGAGACCATAGTGACACAATAAGGAGTCCAGGCTTCTCACTTAGGGCAGCTAATGTTGAAGAAGAGGAGTGAGAGATCACTCATATCTGATCTGGTTGTTTTTTGATTGCACTCTAATCAGTAAATTTAGGTATACAAAATATTTAATAAGTACAGACTTTTTGGTAGTCAATACTCTACTACATTTTAAATCTGGGATACAAATATTGTCATGGTTGCTTACCCTACACATTTTAAATGTGGTATACATGCACAAAATTGTCACTTACTAACCCATTGATATCTGGTGTCTTGTAAGAGATCTCAGCCTTGAGGCATACTCATAAATGGTGTACCTGCTCATGGGGAGATCACTGCCATGCAGCCAGTTCAACAGACCTTCAGGGTGAAGGCAATTATAGCTTAAAGTGCCTGATTCGTAGTCAGATTTTCTGCTGTGTTAATGCGGTTTTGTCCACTTATCAGCCCAGTGTCCAATGAAACAATTTGTTTTTTATTTTGTTAGGTGCTATATAGTTGCTGATAACCTCACACAATAGGATTGATTTTGATCTGGCCTGCTTGCTGAGCATCAGCCTGGACCAAAGTGGAGTTAGTTCAAACAGGAGGACTGCACCCATCACAGATAATTAAGAGGATAGCGGAGATAATGAAGCCAATTCACCTTTTCATGCTACTTCTTGCAACTTCTTGCTGATTCTCACAGTTCGAGAATAGCCTTCAGACATGGCAGCAAGCTCACAAGAATGCACTTTACATCACACATGTGAATACATTGCAGGGCTTCACAAGACAGGGGATTTGAAAGCAAAACAAGCCAGCATTAAAGCAATTAATCACATTAATGTAACTTCCTTCCATAAAGCCATAGATACAGATTTCTCTTGGCCATATATTGCTGGAAACATTGAGGAAATATAAAGGACAGAAACATTTTTCCTTGTTATTTTCCTTTTTTTCTTCAAGTACTTACTCCTACCCACTCTTTCACCAGATGAAATGAAACAGCTCTGCCCTCTTTCATAGTCTCATAATGTGGAAGTCCCCAAGCCTAGTTCTCCAAAGACGAGAAACTGGTGATGATGAACTAGCAAACTGACAACTATTGGAGAATGAAAAGTATGCCCTTTAGTTGAGGGAGATTTTTGTTTGTGCCTTCTGCAGCTAAAAGCTCTGACCACTAGACAGTATGTCCTGCAGTGCTCCTCTCTGAGCATTTACATTTCCTGAAGTAAAGCCTCATCTCTTCCCTGACAGATTAAATGATCTGTGCCTTGGATCAGAAAAAGTTTTTAGGATATTTCCTGTTCTGATTCCTCATTCCCACAGGGATCTGGTAGGAATTTTGTTCCTAGATGCTTTTTGAGGATCTGGACTGAAGACAGTGACAGATGCTTGGTTCTGTTCAGTCTTACAAGCGCCCAAAAGGCTGGTTCAATATTTACAGACCCCTGCAAGAAATCTTTTTCTGTGAGCTCTCTGTCAGGTTCTGTGTTCACAGAAAAACTGGTAGACAATAGTAATGAGAAAATGTTATTTGGTTTCTGATCTTGGCAGTTTATTGTGTATCAGACTTCTGTTCCTTTAATTGCTTCACAGTTCTCACCCATAATTTTTTTCTTCAGTGTTATATGTAACTATTAAATAGATTAAGGATATTGGCTTTTTATTCTAGTAATGGCACTCCCTCACATTGTAGGGAGTATTGCAAAGATAGAGCGAAAAGAGGTGTACGGCAAAAATAAAGATCCTGCTTTTAGCATCCTCCTGTGTAAACAGGGTAGAAGTAAATCAATTCCAACTATTGAAGAAAAGCTTTTAAATGTGTAGCTACAGGGAGTGTTAAACACTTGTTATAATTACTTCAGTTAAAGATAGATCATACAATATTACTTTCGTATATCGATCAGGATGTCTTTTCTCACCTTTTAGACACTTGAATGTAGTTAAGAAAATATTTCTGTTTTTCCTTTGTTGCATGTGCTTATCTTTAATAGCACATCCAATTGCTGGAATAGTTATTGTTTTTCCTCATACCAGAGATTAGTAATGTAGTCTGAGAGATCAGAGGGATCAGATGAGCACATTAAATAAAAATCTTGTTCTCATTCTGATATCCTGCTAAGTAGAAAATAGATGAGTGAAGGAAACCATCAGGGAAATTAAAAATCACTTAAAAGCACATTTCTCTTAACTAGGAGAATTTCCTCAGATTCCTTAGAGATATTGGCCGCTCTCTCTGGCTCTGATTCAGAAAAGCATTCCTGCTCAAGTGCTTAAGCACTCACTTATCTCCTCTTGAATCTGATGGTGCTGGAGTCTGGGGAGGTCTCTGTCTCCACTTGCAGTGGAGGGTACAGCACAGGACTACACGAAAAAGTTCTGCCTGCTGGATCTCTGCATGTTTTGTTGGACATGGGAAAAAGGCTTGTGCAAGTAGACCCACAGAGCTCTTATTGCCTGCACCACTTATCTTTCACTGCAATGTGCCTTAAGTGTGTTACTAATGTGCATTCTCAAGTGAAGATGCAAGGCTGGAATGATTCAGTTTTGATCAGAATGATAAGATGATTTATCTGAAGGATGACCCTTGTTAGGAGTATTGTTTCCTTAATCAAGCAGCCTGCTGACTTTTGGTGCCAAATAAATAAATTCCAGAGGAGGTACTATGACAGTGATTTCTGTCCCAGAATGTTCGTAAACCTCCTCAGCCACATCCAGGTTCAAGTGTCATCCGTGTAGTTCGCAAATGGTCAGCAGAAGGACACTGCTCATCATCTGTCCCTCTCGGAGCAATGCTCTCACTGACAGTTTTAAATACATTCTCAGCAGTCCACTTCATAAGGAAGACCGTGCAGATCGTCGATTTCTGTTGAGCTAAAATGTAAACGGGAAAGATGTCTGTGTTTCTGTTACACCCCTAACTGATACTAGCCAGGATCCTTGTAGATCTAAACAAACAGGTTTGGGCAGAACAGGCTAGAACATTTTGTTTTAAATAACTGTCAGTATTTTCTGAAGGAATAGGTGTGATTTATAAAACTGCTCCTCTGTGTTTTGTGCCCCCAACCCACATCTCAAAAAGCTCCAGCCTGTCCCTACAAGCATCTAAGTATTCTGGTTTAAATTTCCAGATTTCCTTTAAAAGTGACACACACTGCAATGCAACTCTCTAGAAAAGAAAAATATTTCCAAAATAAAAACAGTAAGTAATTAAATTTTGTTTCTCTGCTTCTACTTTATCACTTTCTTTAAGCCTCCTGCTTAAAAATGTAAATCCTTTGGTCTCATCTGCATGAAGTGAGTAAATAGGAACTTTATTTCATATCCTCTGGAAGGTCATTTTTACATAATTGAGCATTTCACACGGTATGCTTTTGACTTTTCTTCATTTAGCTGAACTTACTGACTACATGTGAGCAGTTGACAGGATTTCAGTGGGAAATCTTTAACTGTCTATTTGAATCTCACAGCATATTGTTAGAATCAAACACAAGATTAAAACTTCTAAAACCTTATGTAAAAAAAAGAGTGTCCTAGATAGTGTCCTATATGTTTTTATAAATAATAGCCAAACATTTTTTTTTCTCAGCTTGTATTTCTCAGCAAGTCTTACACTAGCCCTCATACTTCGGATAGATACGTTGTACTATTTATTGAGTAACAGCATTCCATACAAACCTCAGCTGCTGCTGACAGTTTCAAGGCAAACTAATACTGTATGTGAGTAAATGAGGTAGCATTTAATTTTGTGTATTGAGGGAGAACTAGAGAAAAATGATTGCAAGCTAAAGCAGATATCAGTTCCTCAAAAAACACCAGGAAAGAAGCAGTAAAAATTCTTATGAAAACAAAGGCTAAAGCAGTAAAATCCAGCAAAGGCTTGGCAAAAAGTAAGAATGATAATGATTTTTTTAAAGAAGTCAGCAACTCCATCCCTGTGTTCCACTGTGGGGAGTAAGACTAACACTGAAATAGAAGTTGGAATAGCTGCAGGAATCATTTTGCAATTTCTTTACCTCCACTGCTACAAGATATTAGTAGGGAAACTTGTCAGTCAAAGGATTACCAAGGATAAATAGTAAAACTGTTATAAACCCTGAAATTCTGACACTGAAAAATTATAAAAAGAGAAACTTGCAAAGAGAAGTCACTCGATCATTTTATACAATATAATGCCCCTAAAAAGTCTAAGAACAATATTTTCAGGTGATCTATTATCTCCATCATGCAGTAGTCATCATCGATTTCCATACAAGATACTCCTGGAATAGATCAAGCACAGAGTCACCTGGTACAGGACTTGAACAGCACAGCTTCTACTTCTCCCAAATACAGTTTAGCAGTGCTCAGCTGTGAACTGCCCACTCAGAACTGTACAATAAACTGTGCTCAAGAACTGCGAGCACTAACCGGAGAGCAAACAGTGGAAAGTGATCTGTGCTAGTCCGATGTGCTCAGAAATCAGAATTATTGTAAGCACAGTAGAAAGGTCTAACCAGTGAGCTATTATGTAACTGGAAGAAAAAAGAAGAAATAGTATTTGTTTATTACATGGTTGAAGACATATTTTTTATTTAAAACAAGTATTTTGTGGAATGCTGAAGTACAACTACTGCAGGGTTTTCTCTCTACCATTAAAAAAAAAAAGTAAAAAAGGTTTTTAAAAAAAAATAAAGACAAAAAAAAGTGAAACAAGGGCTTTTCTGTGCAAAATACAATTATATAGAAGGAATTCATAACAGCTGCCCAGAAAACTCTCTGGGATGTTACTCTTCATTTCTTAATTTTTAATAAAACTTAGGACAGCATGCCATTTCCAAAGAAAGGTACTAAAGAAAATTTGTGTTACACCAAACTCTGGGACAGGTTGACAGGCCAGCCAGGATAATTAGAGCCTACATGAGAATGAGTAGAGTAATGGAGCCTTAGACAACAAAAAAGAATGATGTAATTCCACCCGTCAATGCAGGGTTGTGGAGAATAGATACTGCAAAACAAATGTCATTTCTTCTGCTTTAATGAAGGCTTTGATCAATAACAAAGATGTGACCCTGAACTTCTGAAAAGTATCTGATACAGTAGCCTGCAACCTTTACCTTTGTTTGCTGTTTTCTAGTTTCTTAGTATAGGTAGATTAAGAATTGGATTTTAATTGACCTTAACACTTGACTATGACTCAATGAGGAGTCACAATTTCATTTTGTATTTTAACCCTGTGGTATATTAATATCTTTTCAGGGGAAAGAAAAGACATTACTATTGTTGCTGCTGACAAAAGTGGTTGACAGCGCCAAGATTGGGGTATGGGGAAGAAAAAGATGGATGATGGACGGCATTGTAGTCTGATCTATAACTAACTGAAAAATAAATACCATGTGTTTTAACATGCCAAATTTTAAAGTCTTTCATCTGAGGGGAAAAAAAAGAATCATGTCTATGAGAGCAAAGTTATATCCTTAAAAATAAGGACTCTGTCTTGTGGCATGGCAACATGAAAAAATAGTTGAGTGTCATGGTGGGCAACCTCCTAGTCATGAGTTCCCACCACAACTCTGCATCCCAAATGATCCATGCTGTCTTTGAGTGTGCTAGCAGAATTGAGGAAATTCATACCACCTCTGTCCTTAGAACCTGCTGCAAGGGTGATTGGAATGCTCTGACTGGTTTTGATGTCAAGAGCTCCTCAAACTGGGGGGCAGTTTGGAGCTGTGTCCTGGAAAAGTTACTGAAGCTACTAAGGAAAATGTCTTCTAGTGAAAGGAAGAGGAAAAAAACCACCAAAAACATGGAGAAGGGAGAAAAAAAATACTGTGGGTCTACCTTTGGACAGTACCTACCTAGCTAGAAAGACCACAAATAATTTTATATGTACCTCATAAATATTTTCAGATATCTTTGTTATTTGCTTGAGCTTTTAAGGTTTCAGTGTTGCAATATCCAGAAAAGGAGTTCTCTCTTAATTTACAGAGGTCTGGCAGTCAGTGGGTGTTTCTCCAAACTAAGACAAGATTACTGATCACTTCTCAGGAAAGACCCGAGGGAAAAATGTGAAACTTAACCTTTATGATACTCTTAAAACATCAATAATTATGGATCACATAAAAATGTAAAAGGATAACTAATGTCAAACACACTTTCCGGTGAAATAATTCCTGTGTAATGAAGAGTTTAGCACAGATTTACTTCAGCCAATGGATGTCACTGTTGTTCCATTGCACGTCAGATGCAGGAAACTCTGCCAGTATAGAAAAGGCCTTCTGTGCTGAAATAAAACAAAGGAGAACAGAAGCTATGGGTAAAACGTTCTGCTGGTAGGGATAAGGACAGAGTTTAAGATATGGCTTAGAAGAATTTACCTCATCAGCCATGAAATTTATACCATCTCATCAGGAAAGCTTTTGTACTACTATCCACGAGCTGAGTGGTTGCAACAGTTGTAAGACAGATGCAGAACAGGATTGACAGGAGAGGAAAGAAGTCCTTGCATTACATCCCAGTAAAGTGTGTATTTGCTCTGAAGAGAATGTTGACAGACTTACATTGACAGGTTCACAGGAAAGAAAAGCATGACAACCTAGTTGCTGATGAATTTAACCCCACCAAACAAGCATAATAGAGAGGTGAGGATAATGATGTTAGTAACTAATTGTGGAATATAGAGGATCAGGTGATATCAGGTCAAGCAGTCAGTCTAAAGATAAAACCCAGAAAGAAATTGACCTTTTCATTTTGCTTTTATGAGGAGCACAACTTTTTTTTAATGCTAAAACCTTCTAGGGAGAGAAATCTAAAAGCAGAACAAAATTTTAGAAGGAGGAAGAGAAAAAAGATGGAGTAATAGGAGCCAAGGAGAGGAGAAATCACAGAAAAGGCAAGTCATTCATTCTACCTCTTACCATCAGTGATATCCTCACCAATAAATTGCAATGAGTTAGAACTCCATCTTGGGATAAGAGTATGAGTACACGCGGTCCCTGTCCACACATATTGCACCAGAAGAGCTCAGTGTCCTTGTCTGTACTGCCTGTCAGCACAAGAAGAAAACTTCTCCCATTCCCTGAAGTGCTGAGACAATGCTGGCTGGCATAGGCCAAAATTGTGTCAAGAGCTGTATTAACAATTACAATAGTTACCTGTCAGGGCCTGACTCTTTAACCCTGGCCCGGAGAAGGCTCTTCAGATAAATGGATACGTTAAGGCAAATGAGGTCAGCAGCCTATTAAAGAGTCATGCCAGGCCTGGCGCAGGATACACTCTGGTCATGTCCAAAGCAAGACTTGAACTTGCACTTGTACAAACTGCTGTGAACGTGCATGTCCACTCTGCCCTTCAAATGCAGAGGAAAACCCCAGGGAACGTAGGCACCCTGTTAGTGCAGGAAAAATCATCTGGAAAAAACTCTGGAGGAAATCCGTGGTGTTACCAATAAGTCCTGAAAGGAACTAAGTTATTGTCTGCACAGCGTGTGTTTCTGCAAAGGTCTCTAAAGAGTGTGATGTTGTTTGCTGTGTCCTGGCTTGTCTCTGAATGGTATGGCACAGACACAGGTATTGGAACAACTGCTGCATATTTTCCTAGAGAGGTGTGGGGGAACTTCCTTGGACCTTCTCTCTCCTTCCTCTTACTGACGACAGGCTCCCTGCAAGATCCTGTACATTAGTTCTCCATCAGCAGCGTGATGACCATGTCCATGGGACTTGCTGTGTGAGGCACTGGATGGGAGGATGGAACTCGTGCCTCCCTGAATTCATGTTTCAGCGATGCACCATTTTCCTGCAGCATTGGCCAGCAGAGCCTTGCTTGCCCTGTGGTTCCAGGAGTTATGGGGTGGGAAGAGATGGCAGTCTCCTGACTGTGTACATCTAGCACAGAGAAAAACAGAGAGGCTTTGATGCTGTTCTGCAGAGTGCGAGGGATACAGGCCTGGCTTCTGCATGACACAGAGAAAACATGCAGAAAATCCTTTTGAATTTCATGCTTATGAGGGAGTGTGATCATCCTGCTGGCTATGACCCCTCTTTTCTGGCTTCTTTCTGGTTCGTCTCCTGGGCTGTATGAGCAGAGACAATAATATTGATCCTATCAGAGAGTGTTGCAGATCTGCTCATCGCTGAGCTGTTGGTGGTATTTTCTGTTTCCAGGTGCCAGTGTGCCAGGCCTAGGTTTGATAGAGATTATTGAAGATTACTGTTTTGCTTCTGTGCTTTGGGACATATAGACTATCCTGATGGAGAGATTTGTGGGTGCAAACGTATGTATAAGCTTAAAAAACCAAAAGTTTTAGAAATTAAATGCTGCTTGATTTCTGGAAACGGCCCCCTGTGTTGTGTTGAATGGGAGACTGCAGAGAAGGGGGAGGCTCACAAGGTTTTTCTTGTTCACTTGTAATGACAGTGTGGTTTTTATTTCCTATCTGAGCACCTGAATTAGCACAGCACCCTTTTGTGCTGTTCTGTGGAAGGAAGCCAGCACTAAATCTGAGTGAGGGAAGCAACCAAATTACCACTGTGTCTTACAGAGGCCCCATTTTCCCCAGAGACCCACTGCCAAGTGCTGTTTTGACCAGACCTGCTGAGCTGAGGTAGTCTAATGGCTGAGCTGCGGCTTGAAGTGGTTATGTGCTATGCTGAGAAGTCATAAACAGCTCTTATGTAAATGGTTTATGAGGGAGTGGGGAACCTTTAGCCATGTTAGAAGCAGATCGGAGCCGATAACTTCATACCACACTGTTCTCACAGATTATTTTGTTTCATAGAACAACAACAAAACAAGCCTTGCCCTCCCTTCCCCCAGTGGAGCGCAGGGGTGGTAGGTTCTGTTGGCCTCCAGGGACAAGGGAGATGTGGGAGATATTCACACGCGGCTGAAGGCTTGAATTCAACAGGCTGAGCAGGGAGGCCTGGGCAAAGACCTGGTGTCACCAAGAAAATCAATGCAATCCCTGGTGTAGAATCTACACTCGATGTAGGTGCAATGGTGGCTAAAACTGTCTCATCGTATTCGAGAGACTAAAGTCAGTTACTTGTAGTTTCTAACACTTATTACTAGACTTGAAGTGATAGCAAAAGCAGAAAGATGTCTTGTTAAAAAAAAAAATACAAATAAGGCTGTTATTTTCTTGTTTATCTCGTGTTGTATGGTTTTATAAGGGAAACAAAAGGACTCTGCTGTTGGCCAGCATATTAAGTAGGCTAAAATATCTAAATAGAATTGAAGGCTAATACAGCAAAGGCACATGAAACTTCCAGTCTTCCCAGGAGTTATTTTATAGATCTGATTTTCTGCTTTTCAAAACTAATTTCTAACATGGCTTATTTGCATGAATTACATTCCTTTGCTTATATACAAGACTGAGTTTTCATCGTGACATAGCTGTGGGAACTAAAATAGCTTCTTAAAAGCTAATTTTAGAAAGCTTGAATTGTTTATTTGTGAGAAGTCCTTTGGCAAACTGTTCAGGGAGGTAAGGATCTTCTCATGAAGGAGTCCCAACTTGAGAAGTATTAAGGTAGACTATTTTTTTTCTTGAAAGTTTGAAATTAACCTGGTATGGTTCTATGCCGGTTGGTTTTTTTCCCTGTAGTCTCAAAAACTTGCATTTTGTTATGAGAGATGGAATGATAGAAAAATTCTAATTTGTTTACTGGTATAATGGTAGGAATGAATCAAAACCACCTCAAATGCAGCAGTTATTCCAGACTTCCTCCCTCCCTGTCTCCATCATTTTGAACACATGGAAGAAGGCTGTAAGGACTTGAATAACAAAATGTTGCTGTTCAAAATACTATCCCAACTAAAGAACTGCAAATGCTTCTGCTGAACACAGGCACACAGAGAAAACTGAAAGCTGGAGAGTTAGAAATCCTGTTGATGGATAAAGTTAAGCATGAGGTCTCAGATAAGTGTTGCTAGCAATGAAAATTGTGTATAACTAATTCAGCCTCTCAGTTTTTTCAATGATCATTATTTTCAATATGCTTATAGCCTCCTTGTTTTGTACCTAGTAGTATTTTACTTCTCCTCTGTATTCTATTTCTGGAGTGTTTTTATTTTTCTCTTTCAACAAAGTTTCCTTTGTCTTCTACCAAATGATTTTTGCTGTCTCTTTCCTCCCTTCAGTTTCCTGCAGAATTGTGGAGGACAGCTAGTGCTGCTAATTGAACAGAAAGATTAGGAATCTGAACGGACCACTTGTGCTTATAAATTGTGTCTCCAGACCAGCTAAATTTGTACATTAGCAGATGTTGGCACCTTGGCCTGGCAAACCAATTCAGACGATGTCTGCACTGCCTGCACACACAGAAATCCTAAAAAAACTCCCAAGTACATCAGCTTTTGATGTTTGTTGTTTGACTACAGCAACCAAATGCATCTGCAACCTGAGTTTATTTGACTCAGATTAATTTAGTCAACAGTGTCTGGCCTTCTGGAAAATGCTGTTTGCCCAGGGTAAAAATGGCATTCTAAAAAATAAAATACTCTGAAGCATGGCAAATTCTGAGACATACTTTACTGATGTGACTATGTTCCATTGCAAAAGCTTGAAAACCTGCTCATGAGCTATTGAAAATTCAGGCAGAAGACCTTCTTCCAAATGTCTGGAACAATTTTTTCCTGAAAATACTATATCTGAATGAGCATGTTCAGCATGTCAGACATAGTCCAGACATGGAAATGCATCTGCCTTCAAGTCAGACCATAAATCACGATGTCTCAAGGCCCAGACCCAAAAGCCTAGAAGATATCTTGGCAACTTATTTTGAGTTCCCAGATACAGACAGCTGTGGATTTATCCAGCGTTTTATCTGCCTCCCCACAGCCATAGCAATGCACGGCAGGACGCATTGGCACTCACAGCTGTGTACTTGTGGCATGGTACCCTTTTCACACTGAGAGCAGAGCACAACTCTGCACTCTTTTCAAGATTAATATACCAAATATATTTATGTTATGCCAGTTGCTGTGGAAACTGAGAATGTAATGAATGCATAATACTAGTGCAACTTACCAATGTTTTTTTGATCCTTTGAAGCACAAAGTGACTTCTCATTTCTCCCCCCCGTTTTCCACCCCTCCCCATCTCTCGCCATATTTCATTAGCATAGATAATTCTTTTTCCATGTCTTTCATCATGTCACAGCCTCTGCCAAACTCACTGTTGATTGCCTCTTAGTGGGAGATTTTCTGCTGACCAGGCCAAATGTAGAGATGATCCACTCTCATGAGACCACTATTGTCCTAGAAAGTTTTACAGTTCATGATAAGCAGAGCTGCCATTGGCAGCTTCTTGTCCCAAGTAGAGAGCTGGAGAGGGCGCACAAAAAAGGGCTTGGTTCAGCTCTCCCGCTTCCTGCTACCTAAGCAGCCCACAGGGTGAACTTTGGTCTGTTAATCTTCAGACATGGAAGGGTCTTAAATCTTTAACATCCATTTGTTGAGTAAGGAGCTACCTAAATGAGCTAGTGACAAAACGCTGAACTAGTCTGGTGCTTATCTCCAGGGGAACTTGTGGCTTTACTTCGGTGTGCAGGAGACGTGTTAACCACATCACAGCCAGCAACTCCTTCAATAGACAAGGAGCTGGAATGTCTCCTTGGAGGTGGGAGCTGCTGTCTGTCTGTGTTTCCTCTGAGCATTGGCCTGCTGAATACTCTGGTGTTTCTTAGATGCTCTCACTGATGCACTATCCTTTCTTTGTGCAGAGTAATTGTCATTATCCTGGATGACTGAGTCCATCAGACTACAGACTAAGTAAAAGGGATGAAAAAGTTATTTAGATTGAAATCTCTTGAAACCTCTCTAAGTTCTCTAAACAATGCATTGGTAGCAAACCATTGGGAGAATGGGGTAAATTTGTCAACTTTTATTGACAAATGCCAGTCAAACAGAGCACCTTTCCTTCACTAAGCAGGAAATCCCCAAATGAGCTATAAGAACTACCAGAAATCTATGATTACCAGAGTCCTCTTGGAGCTCTTCATACCTCCTCATTTAGGATTACTATAGAGAAGTAATAGTATTTTTTCAAATAAATTGCACAGCTATTGTTACTATTAGTACTGATAGGACTACTAATTCAGCTACACTGTAGAGACCAACTCTATAGCTATTTTAAAAGCCTATTCAGCAATATGCATAGCACACAACTTGAAATTGATATCCAAATATGTTGTGGCGTTACCTTGCCTATTGTAAGTTTTGCAGGTTAAGAGTGGAAATGCATATGGTTTGGAGAGAGTCCCTTCCCTACAGGCAGCCAGGATTAGCCAGGGCTGGATTAAGAACACCTCTGCAAGCTACTGCTGACTTCAGCTGAGGCTGCAAATGTTCAGGGGATGTTGGAGCCCTCCTCTGCCACTATCACATAATTACCTTCGGGGCATGTGCTGCCAAGATAAAGACCTGTTTTCTTCATTAGTTTGGACTAGATTCCATAGAATGGTGTGCAGCTGAAATTTTGTGAGTAATCTACATGACATTAAACACTTTTGATAAAAGCTGCCTTCTACTATTCCTTGCTGTCCTTGCCCTTCCTGTATCCTAATCGATACTTCAATTATTTTTCTTAGTTCCTCTCTATTTGCTTACTTTAAACATTTCCTCGTAATTTTCTACCAAAGTGAACTTCAAAATTAGCATAATTTATGAAAGATTTTTCCTCTGTTTATTTGAGAGGGAGTCTTTCTCTCAAGTCCTTCTTATTTTGATCACATTGTAGTCAAAAGTAGCGTCAGTCCCCGATCAGAATTTGAAAAGAAATTATATGAGGAGATTTGGGAGTATCTAACAACTGTTTCCCCACTCAATAACTTTTCTTATATATTTGATGAGCAAAAATGTTCAAAGAACTAACATTTACTTTGCTTTTTTGACTTTCTCAAATAATAAATTTCTTTTCAAAGTGGGTATTTAATTTTCTTCAAATTCACAATGGATTACATGTATCCTCTAAAGTCTCAAAAAATAGAATAATCTCCTGGAGCTTTCCTTTTCACACACACTTCCTTATGGATGAACTAAAGCAATTTGGGGGCATAAGGGTTTTATTCACTTACCACCACTATCCCCCCCAGCCACCCCAAGTCACAGTTGGGTATGGAACCCTTAAATTGATGACAAGTGTAACCACTTTGTGCATGGAAGTCTTATGTTCTAGACTTCCAAGCCAGAGCATGGAAAATTGGGAAGTTTGTAACTTTTCCTATTTTCCCTCAAGCTTTGTGGCTATTTCTCACTGCTCAATTATATTTTTATTTCAGAGAGAAAATGCGAGGAACTAGAGAGAGTAGGCATCAGAGATTACCTAGCATCATACTTTTGCTTCACTTCCTATTTCTTTTAAAATCTTGTTTAGGGCAAAATACTTAGTGCATGTTAAGGTCTTAACCAAGAGCAGGCAAGAGGTGAGGTGCTGTACTTTCAAGGTGCACAAGTTAAAAAACCCTGATATACATGAGAGACACAAACCTGAGTTTCCAGAGCAGGTGAACCACTTAACCACTAGGGCATTGTATGCACGAGGAAGGAATTCCTCCTTACCCTGCTGGTTTACACTGGGCTACATCAAACAAGTTTGACAGATCATCTCTCCCAGAAGAAAATAAGCAGGTTAATTCTTATTTTTCCTGGCTGTATCAAAAATTGTGGCTAAGCTGGAGATCTATTAGTTTAGAACTTCTTCATACTTTATAGTGTGTGTGCCAGACAGCAGCAGAAAATCGGGGAATGTGGCTGACCAATGTTCCTTTTCAGCTGTGAAGGTTAATTACATATTTGACTGTGTTAGCAAGAGTGTAGCCAGTGAGTTTTGAGGGGATTATTCCCCTTTATTCAGCAGTCCCAAGGCCACATATGGAGTATTATGTACAGTTTTGGGCCTTGAGTACAAGAAAGCGTGCTGACAAAATGGAGAAAGTCAAGTAGATAATCACCAGGGTTTGGGGAACGATGTACAAGGAGAAGCTCAGGCAGTAAGCCTTGCTTAGCCTGGAAGACTGAGGGCTTGGTCAGAGCAGGAATTATCTCTGTTTGGCTGCCTTATTGAGCTTATGGAAATGATGGAGCCAAAACCTGAGCGCCCACAGCTATAGGTCAAGAAGTAATAGCCATAAATTGAAACAAGGGTATCCCATATGGATATATAGGAAGAATTCTTTCCTCGCAGATGTCTTCCAGATTCCCACAAAGGCTGTGAGTAGCTCACTTTTGAAGACTTTTAAAATGCAACAGGACTTAAAGTAACTTCATTTAACTTTGAAGCCGAGCCTGGTTTGGTATGGGGGTTCAATGAGATGACCCCAAGTCTCCATTTTACCAGAATTATTCAAAGTAATTTTTCGAGTAATTATTCCAGGATTTTTAATTCCTGGAATTATTCCAGGTTTTTTACCAAGGAAATTTGTGTCTGTAAAGTTAAGTGGGTTTTGAGACTGCCATTGCTTAATAAATGCCTATAATGGGAATTAAAACAGGTATCTGAGCAACAAAGTTCAGCTGTATGTCTAGCCTCCCCAGACAAGGATTTTTTTAGTATTTGACATTTATAAATGAAGGCCTGTTATGAACTTTACTGCTTGCCTTCCAATATCATGAGGTCTGCATTTGGTTAAGAGGCTGTGAGGTCCTGGCAACATCACCCGACTATGTAGAGGTCCAACAAGCCGGATTTACTTCTTGAGCAATGGTTACTCCACACAGCATCTCCACTCTGACTGCACTTCGGATGCAGAGCCTGTCCTGATTGATGCTCATGGATGGTGGGTGATGAACCCAGTGTAGAGTCGTGCCATGCACTAAATACCTGAACGTCCAGGGGTGTTATACAAATGCAGCAACGCTGGTCAGTCATGGAGCAGTGATCTCTGCTGGTAGTCCAGAGAGAGCCAGCTGCACACTGAAAACCTTGTAGCTAATGGAATTCTGAAGCAGTGGAGATAAGTTAACATTTCTTGTGGGCAGCAGGCACAGTATTCCTGGCATTTATCTTCCCTTTGGGCACTTTTGAGCTCTTTGAACTCCAGAAATGTACCTTTGTACATTTGTAAATTGTAATTTTAAAATATATTGTAAATTGTAAATTACCAATATACTTTTGTAAATTATGCTCTATCTCTGCTAAATGTCTAATGGTGTAAATCCAGTGGTTAGAAAAGACCATTAGGCCAAGTAATCTGGCATCTTGTATAACAGAAGCATACACTTCCATCCATTCATTCTCTTATACCCAAAGCTGTTAAATTTAAGTATAGACTTTGGGGGCAATGAGGGGGTAAAACATATACTCAGATGTTGATGGTTCAGACACTAAAGTATACATTAACTTACTCTTGGCTTCCATGTAAAAAATTACTAAAAACAATTGATTAATTCTTGATTTATTGTATTACATTGATTATAATTAAGTTCATATTAATAGTCCTATTCACTGTGAGTTGAAGAACTCAGATGAGCCAGGATTGCCTGAGAGGCTTACACCACAGTAACCCATAAAATTCTTTATTCCAGGTTTTTATAGTTTAATATTCCCAAGAAGCTATTTTGTGGTTTTATTTTTAAAATAAAACACATGTGTTTCTTCATTGCAATTTCACTCTTAACTATGCAGAATTAATGACCTGATATGCCAAACCTTACACTTGTTGCTTTTTTTGTTTATTTGGTCCTTTTCAAACAGTTCATAAAATGAGTAAGGAATTATTTGTTGGCCTAGTGCCTTATAACTTTGGGCAAAGTTTTAATGTATTGGTATTAAATAAATCTCTGTAATTACAAATGCAAACACCAGAAACTTTTCTTCTGTGTTAACTCACATCTCATGATGGCTGAATCTGGAATTTTTTTCGTAATTGAGCTCAGTTTATTGATCAATGGATCAGGATTGAAATGACTATCTACTGGAAAGTGTGAACTGACAATTTAATGTGTCTATCTATATGTACCTCTAGCAGAGCACATAAAGCATTACATGGGCTAGTGCAGTGGCATAAAAGTTATTTAAATCTGACCAGCTCTGCGTATCAATTCAAATTTCGTGACTATTTCCATTACTGCTCAACTTGGCATCTCTTGGCTGGAGTTACTCAGTGTTACTGCTGATCATTTGTTCCTTGGCCTTCATATAGAACTGTGTTTTGCTGATGTTGCCAGCATTGACTATTATTGAGATCTATCAAAACCTCTTTGTTACAATACCTCCTTCTTAGCTTACTTGCAACTTGGCCAAATATTAGCCTTTTAGGCTACAATCGACTATGAGATGATATTGGGCTCACTTAATTTCTTTTTCCAAAAAGTTTCAGCCAAAACAGTTTAGCTGTTTCCAAGAAAATGCTGGAGAAAATACATTGTGTTGCAATGTTAAAACAACACTGGCAACCTTTTCTTGGAGAAAATGTGTACTGTCCATACTTTGGAGCAAGGAGTCGAAATTTGTTCAGAGTGCTGTGGCCTTTCAGTTAGCAACATGTGCCTTCCCATCCCATGAAAATTTTTGACATAATGTTTTGGAAACTCTGAATCTACATGGGCAGAAGTTTTACTTTTTGGCACTAAGCAACTAAAGTCAACTCAAATGACAGTCACAGTTTTGACTGCTCTGGGTATGCAGTAAACTACTTTGTATACCTAGAAATTATGTGCCCACACAGCAATATTTCAGCTCTGCTGTTTTTTGTGTGTACAAGGTGAGCAAAAGGGAAGATAATTATTTCAGAGACGAGGTGGATTCAAAGACTGAAGAGAAGTTGTTGAAACAAGATGGACAATATCAAGATGGAAACAGGTTCAAAATAAGCATTGGAGGTGATTTGTAGGAAAATCAGCATATGAAAATAAAAGCTGTATAGAAAGTCCAGAAGAGAATGCAAAGGAAGGATGCTTCTAAGACGCTCCAAGAAACTGTTCTCTTACTGCAATGCAAACCTAAGTGCAAGAGGGATTAATCTGAGAAATTTTGCAGTCATGTTTTTGAGACTTTCGAGAAAGATTTTCATCTCAAAACTTGTTTCTGATCCTGTGTACCATTTCTGACAAAATCACTGAGTTACAGAGCTCTGTTTTATTTGCTGTCCACAACTCAACTGGGTTCAGTATGTGATGTAATCATGGAATGACTGGGGTTAGAAGGGTGCTCTGGAGTTTATCTCAGCCAAGTGCCGCTGCTCAAGCAGGCTGCCCAGAATCATACTGAGATATCTTTTGAAGACCTAAAAGAAAGGAGATTCCATCATGCCCGTTTTTAAAAAAAAAAAAAAAAAAAAAAAAAAAAAAAAAAAAAGGTGTTTTGTCATATTCAGAAATATTCCTGAATATTATCCAGCTTTCCTGGCCCTGCGTCCCTCTAGAACCTTATCCCATGTGACCCATGCAAACAGATCTTTGGAGTAGCCGAAGTCTATTCTCCTGAATTCCCGGACTGCTGTCCTGCTCCTTCCTGTTCCCTATCTCATGGTCATTTCAGGCTTTACATAACCAAATGAGCCTTTCCTTTTATGAATTCCAGTGGAATTCCTCTCCTCATTGGTTTCTCCACCACTTGGGTCAGGAAGCTGTCATAGATGATCTCCAGGATCATCCACAGAAGATCTCCTGAATTGCTTATTCTGTGTTGTGTTGTCCCTTCTGCCAATAATGGTGTGGCTGAAGTTCCCCAGGAGGACAAGGGCTTGTGAATGCCAGGCTGCTTCCAGCTCTCTGCAGAAGGTTTCATGCATTTGTCCTGAGCAGGCAGCCTACAGCAGACACCCTATATAGTAGTGCCACATCATTCATATATGTCTGTATTTAATCGTTACCCGTCAGCTCTCAGTAGGGTCACGCATGCCCACCCAGCACTCTGTGCACTCCCGCTGGACTCTCTCACATAAAGGGAAACTCCCCTGCCTCACCTTCCCGGGCTTGTCCATCCAAGAGCATGTACCTCTCTCTTCCAGCCCTACTCATGGGAGAGTCATGCTACCACGTCTGCAATATCACACAGATCTCCAATTCCTTCTGTTTGTCCTCCAGACTGCACACATTGGTGTACGAGCACTTGAGAGAGACACCCCAGCTGCTGATAGCCTTAAAAGTCTCTGAGGCTTCCCCATGATGGTGCCTTGCAGGCACTTCTTTGCTAACATGCAGGAGTTTGAGGTGACTCCACTTAAGCCTTGTTTTCATTATGTGTTCCCTGTCTCTTGCACCATCCTAGGCTCTGTGCTTATAAATTCTGTTCATCTCTGCCTCCCAGACCTGCTGGTAGTTCCCTCCCTGTCTTTTCTGGTTTTAAGTGCTTACTGGCTCAGTAAAACAAATGTTTTGATCATTTACAAGGGCATTTACTTATGTCACTTTAAACTTTGAGTGCTGAGCTCTACAACTTTAATGGGTTTTGCTTGCTATATGAAATTAATTTTAAAAAGACTTAGAAATGGAATGTTCTGTACACAATTAAGTAAAAAGGAAGAAGCATTTTTGTTTGTTTACATGGCAGACAAATTACCAGGCAGGGAGTACAAAACTTTATACTGCAATTCTGTTGGTATAGCAGATCCATTATTATATTTCAGGGGTTGTTGTCCAAAACTTCTTAAAACTGCATTTTTAAAACTCTGTTCATGTTTGGGAAACCCTAGGGAAATTGACTGTTTAGCTGAGATAGTAATGTCTCATCATGGTGATTCTGAAGGGTTTCTACAGGGTGCGAGGAGTAGGACTTCTGAAACTCTCTTGGACCCAAGAAAGGCTTTGAAATCCCATCCACTCTTCTGCTTGCTGACACTGATAAACATGGTCAGTTCTGATTATTTGGTCTAAATGTTTTTTCTTCTCCTCCCCTTTCTTTAAAAATTGCATTTATTGTCAAGCTATAGGCATAATTTGACTTTCTCCTGTATCAGCCTCTATGCACCTAAGCAGTTGTTTAACAAAAATACAATTTGAACACTGAAAATGCATGTTAAGATGCAACTGTTTATTGAGCTTGTACAAAATACCTGAAAATACAAATAAGAAATGCAATCCTAAAGTTTTTGATTTGCAGAAATGGTTCTTTTATAAAGTTTCTAGTTTGGATGGGGAGTGTTGGAAGAAAGTATAGAGCATTTTCTTAAGTGGCCTAGAGAATGCCACCAATGAGGACAATCTGAGGGAGCCTGGCTTAATTTTAATTTGTCAGGTGGGAGGCTAAAGAGCAATATTATGGCAGCCAAATTGAGGAAGTGTTATAAAGATGATGGAGCTGGACTCTTTTGAGAAGGGGCAGGCAGAATAAAAAAGGACAGTGACCACACATTGCTTTTTGGGAGGTTGGCTGTTAGGAAAAAGGGAGGTGGTGCATCTCTGCCAAGTTTCAAAAACCTCCAGTCTGGTACTTTTCATGGGCTGACTTCAAGCAGCTTGTCCTGGATGAGCTCCAAGGGTCCCTTCCAGCCAAAGCTTCTATGATTTTTGTGTATATCTGTGAGTTTCTGCTTTACATCTTCTCAATTTTTGACATTTGTAAGGCCAGAATGTCAAAGTTATTTAGATGCTTAAATTCTTCTGAACTAAATGGGTGGTATGAAGACTTCAGTGCGGAAGGGAATATAGAAGAATAAATTTGTAATATATTCTTTTTTTCATCTTAATTCAGTTAAACTAAATTCTGTATACTTACTGCTCAGGATCCAGCTAGTAAGGAAGGGGAAAACCTGGTGTTGTCCCTCATCAGGAAATGGCTGTAAAAATGTTCCTCGGAGTGAGACATCTGAAGGGGGCTATGCAGTGATTTGGAAAAATGTATGAAATGTCCACATGAAGCTATAACTGGTGTGCTTTTATTCTTTCTACTTAAATTAAGTGGAAGGTAGTAATGAGAGATTACTGAGGTGACAGCTCAATTTTCAGCAATTTTCCTTGGATGAGACTTGGAGATGAATAAGTCTTTATTTTTCTTCTAAACATGGAAACAACTGCTTACCTTTCCTTAGTTTACCTTCCCCTGGGAAAGTAGAGAATTATGCAATAGCAGTGAAAGAAAGAGTTCTTTAAGAGAACTGGCTTCCTTCTATCTCTTTCCCAAAACCCATATGTTGTTAGGGAGTTTGTTAAAGTTTGCATGTCTCTGAATGGGAAAAAAAAAACAAAACAGGACAAGGCTGGTAAGTTGTAGCAACCCAAACATTCACTGGAGAGAAATAGGTTTGCAAATAACTGGACAACCAAAGCCAGATAACTTCTGGTAAATCAGTTGTTGTGTGGGAACAGAAGGATCCAAAAGTGGCCAGAGATCCAGATACAAAAATTTGTGGGCTGCACAGAGTAGTCTCAGACTTTAAAAATTGGAAGTGTTGTCTTGACTGGGAACTTCCTTATCCATTAAGATGAAGACTCTAAAAGTTTATTTTATTTCTGTGTACCTGCACACTCATCAGTGTTTCACAAACACATCCTTCTCTTAGTATATTTGCGAGGTGTTCTTTTGAGGTCCTGTTTTAGATGGCTCATCTTTTTAGTTTTAAATGTCCTCCTTCTACTGTAGAATAAAATGGCTTATCTGGGTTTGAAATTTCATTGGTGTCTTCAGTGATGGCCAACTAAGATCTGTAGAGCAATTTGCTTACCATAAATATTAAGATAGTAGATTTTCTTCAAAAACATTTCTCATGGCACAAAATTTATTCTTAATCAAATTGCAATGAGATTCTAGGCCAGGGTAGCACAGCTAAAAGTGAAATCAAGTAATTTAAAATGTTTTTGTTTGTTAAACTGTAATTCATTTTTATGGGCAATGAGTCCTTTCCTATTTTTAATATTGGGAAAATAGGTTTGTTTTTAAGCAATGATAATAGACGTTCAACTGAAGCACCATAAATGTGGATGGGAACAACACAACTTTTTGAAGCATATCCCAAGGTCACGTTTATGTTCATTCTGAGGAAAAATACAAGTTGGGATGGAATAAAGAAACTTCAACAAGGGCATGGCAGTTTTTCATTTCTTGGCAGAAGATCCAACTGCTAGCTGCTCAAAAGCTGGGGTCAAATCAGGAACCTCTATCCCTGGAGAACACTTTACTTGTACTTGGTTCCCAGGATAGATTTGCCAGGTTTCCCACTCTCCAAAACTGGCACAAAACATTAACAACATCCTTGATATTGCCAAATTTAAAGCGGTTAGTTTTTTGTATAGAATTCATATGTTTTAGCTTATACACATACTTGAAATCTGGGGAGAAAAGCTAGTATTAGGGAAATAATAGTTCATAAAAAATTGTTTTCTTCTGCTCTTTTCCTAATTATGATCAGATTTGAGAATTTTCTTGTGATTAACATTTGGAAATTGCGAGTTTATTGACATACTGTCTGAAAGAGCTCAACAATTTTTTATTATTATTGGTCCCATTCTATTTGAATGATGAAATTAATGCCATGATATTTACATGAACTGATTTCTACTGTCCTTTTGCTCTAATGTTTCCACAGAATATAAATAAGGTTATGGTCAAAGGGGAGAAGCAAAAAGTCAGCCTGCTATGCATGTTCTGGAGTGAAATATTTCCTCAAAACTGATGTTTAGTAAGACTATGGGTCTGGTAAGTAACAGAATAAACTATAATATCTTAAGAAAAAATCTTGTTAGAGCTCAAGAATAGTCTCCAGTTTTATTAGAGATGGTTTAATTGCAAGTAAATACAAAATAATAAAAATCGTCTCTTATAAAAAGACATTTATGTTTATGGGAAAGCTGAGAGCAAATTATGTCAATAAGCCTACATCTTTTTTCTGCTGTCAACTCCTTGTTAATTGCCTTCAGAATTCTTATATTTCCCGGTATGAAAGAGAAAAAATACATACTTGAGTTTGAATTTATGTTTTGTTGCTGATATTTTATAGACTGCCTTATTTACAAAGGACTTTTTGCAAAATCTGTAGGAAAGGGACATGCTACAAAAATTATTCACTGGACAGAGATGCACAATATGATGTGGTCCTTAAAATGGGAGCATGTAGGGGAAAACTGCTAATCACAAAAAGCAAGGCTAGAGGGGACTTCAGGACTTTGTTAAATTATCCCTCTGCCACAAGGCAGGATCAACTGTACAAAAATTATTATTGAGAGATGTCCTTAAAGACCTCTGAAGACAGACTCAATAAACTTCCACACAACCCATTCCAAAATTTCGTTCTTGCTATTAGAAGGTTTACCAGACTATCATGGTTTTGTTTTTGTTTAGTTGTTTTGGTTTTTCTAAAAATTTATTTCACTCTGTTTTTTCTATCACAGCGAGTATAGGAAATATAATTTTTTTTCCTTTATTGTTAATGAAAGTACACTCAGCTCTATATGAGTGTATTGTAAGTCTGTTAAAATAGGAACAACAATTCTAAAACAAGGATAACTGCTACACTGACTAATAAGAAAGTAGAGGTTACAGAATTATCTGTAGACTGAGAAAATGTAATCTAAAGTCAGTGGGAGAGGCTGCTTTTTAAATTTTTTTCCATGCACACCACTTTCAGGGATTATATTTTGTTTAGATTTTTTTGTTGTAAAAGTTGAGAAAGCTTCTATCACTGAATTTTGGGAAACAAGTTCTAAGTAAAAGGCTTATATAGATTTTTTTTTTTAAATTTGCCTTGGGAAGATGATGTGGCAGACTTCTGCAGCAAGGTTAAATCAACAAATGTAAAACCAACAATGTAAGATTTTACTTCTAGATACTGTATGGCATTTGGAAGTTATGTAATTGCTAAATTTGCTGAGATAAACAGCATAACACATCTACGATGCAACATCACCATGCCAGCCTAAACAAGACAACAAAAAATCCAACAGATTCTTTAGATGTGACCATAATGCATGGATTTAGAAAGATTTGAGTGCATCGTTCCAGATCAGCTGCAATTTAAATGGAGGATGTGAAATTTTTTTTTTAATGTCCATGGTTACTCAACTGTTTGTGTAACTTTTTAATAATCTTGACTTCTTTTTCCTTTGCTTTCTTAACAGAACGACAGGACTTTTGTGTACTATGATAATGTAATCATGGATCAAATTTTTTTAATTTCATTAGTAACATTCAAGTATATAATCTCCAACAATAAATCTCTTCCTGAAGGAAGTGGGAAGTGGCTTCTGTAACATTCCTTAGTGGAATGAGAGCTCAGAGGATGAAGAAATAAAGATATCACATGATTCATAATGTAAACCCAAACCAAGGCCGCTCAACTAAACATAAATAGCCAGCAGGTTGTCTTTTACAACAAGCAGTTTTGTCAAAATAAGGTTAATACCTTCCTTAATGTTTTTATTGCTCTTTTTGTTGGTTTTGGGAAGTCATGAGTTCAGCTGTAGGAGCTTTAGAGTGTCTAAACTTGCTACAAGTGTACTGTACTGTGAAGAGCTGCATTCCAATTTCTCAGTCACGCAAAAAAAGAAAATGTTCCAGTAAGTATCTCTTTCAAGGTCAGATTGCGTTCATCACTGAGACCAGATAGTCATACACACTTAATACTATGACAATTTGATAGGACTAAAAGCCTTAGACACTTAATATAGGAGACCTGGGGGCACCAAAGCCCAAATTCCAGATCTTCTGAACTACTTGCAATATGAATCCAACCCAAGAGGCATCTGGAGTCCTGAGATTCTTATGTTTTTTTCCATTTTAAGTTTTCCAAGGAATTGATGGTCTGCTTCTGGGCCGGCCAGAATGGTTCAAATCTTGACAGGCCTTTACTTGCTGTCAGTACCTAACACAATGCTAGTGGAAGGATTCCATAGGGATTGATTTCTTCCCTTCACCTCCCTGATGGATGCATCAGAACCAAATAACTCAGCTTGATGGGATTGCTGGGTGGCACTGATAATCCATTGCCCTCAGTTCCCACTTTCCACATTCCCATCTGTTGGTTACAGCATTCACCCAAAGGCCCAGGGAGGGAACATAGCCCAATTGCCCAGAGCTCTGAGCCAACAGGAAGGCCCTGAAACTACAGATGGGACGTAAGTGGGAATCAGTATCTTTTGTGGATTTCCTTTAATATGAATTGTGATGATTAGTGATCTCAAAGCATGACCTTTGAAGCTGTGAAATACCTTTAGCTGCTAGTACAGATATGCTGGCAGTTTTAGAAATCCTGGAGCTCTCTGTAAGTACGTTGCCTAACCATGAAAAGAACAGTGGCTCTCGGGAGGAAGTTACTGGGTAGCCACTGGTTTTCTGAGTGGAACTATTTGAGTACAAAAACTGCAAACTTTTCTCTGAGGTGCAGTTATCCTCAAAAACTTACTTAATCTTGAAGCAGACCTTCTGGGAAATACAGAAATAGTCATCCTCTGTGTAGAAAGTGAAAAATGCTAAGAAAAGTATAGTGCTTCCTATAGACTTGTGTCTTGTATGAGGCATGGGCAGAGTGTGGGAGAGAAGGCTTAAGTAACTCAAAGAACTCCAGTGGGAGATTCCTGTGTTTTGGGCTGTCAATGTAATCATTGCCATGAAAAATGACTCAAATTCTTACTTTATCTGTATCCAGAAAGACATGTCCAACCAAATGTCATTACCTCAGGTCATCTTTCTACTGATTAATATTTTCTCTAAGTTCTCAAGCGAACAGTGAGGTTTCTTGCGTGTTCTTTTTTTAAACTATATCTGTCATGTCAAGGTTAAAGAGTTGTGGGTAAATAAACATGCTGTTGATATTAGAGAGAACAGCTAATCTAGGGTGAAGCTGATTTATATGTTCTGAGTTGTAAAATACTGGAAATTCTCAAGCAGAGATCAAGGCTGTGATAGCAGTTGTACTATATTGCATGGAAGAAAAATCTTCAAGCTAATGTAAAGAATTTTGTTATTGGTTTGTTAACAATCAGCATTTCAACAAGTGTCCTGAAAGTTAAGCTCATCCTTAATGTAGTGCAGTCATAAATTATGGAATTTCAGAACATATGAACCAAGTCCAATACATTTATCTCTGATAGTTCATTGTATTTTCACTTGATTTCTCTCGTGAAAGTAAAGGGAAAGTAGTTGCCAAGTTTGCAGCTAGCTTTAGCAGTGGGAACTTCTTTCCAGAGTCTCTTTGGAATTTGGATAAATCTTTTTTACCTTTAAGTGAACAGCTCAGGAAAAGCTCATGACCTCAACCACATCCTTTCATATCAGAGGATGAAGGCAGGCTAACACAATAGTCATGAATATTTCTATTTCATAGAATCATAGAATGTTAAGACTTGGAAGGGACTTTCAAGATCATCTACTCCCAACCTCCCCTGCCATGGGCAGGGACACTTCCCACTAGACCAGGCTGCTCAAGGTCTTATCCAACTTGGCCTTTAACACTCCCAAGGCTGGGACATCCACAACCTCCTTGGGCAACCTGTTCCACCATCCTCACCATAAAGAATTTATTCCTTATATCTAACCATAATTTCTCCTCTTTCAGTGTATACCTATCACTCCTTGTCCTGTCACTACAGCTCCTGATGAAGAGTCCATCTCCAGCTTCCTTTAGTCCCCCTTCAGACACTGGCAGGTTGCTAGGAGGTCTCCACACAACCTTCTCTACTCCAGGCTGAACAACCCCAACTTTCTCAGCCCATCTTTGTAGGGGAGGGGCTCCAGTCCTCTTATCAACTTTGTGGCCTCCTCTGGACTTGCTCCAACAGGTCCATGTCCCCTCTTGGGGACACAAGAGTTCAATGCAGTGCTCCTGATGGCATCCTACCAGTGCAGAGCAACAGAATCCCTTCCCTTGCCCTGCTGGCCAGGCTCCTTTTGATCCCAGGATTCCCTTGGCTTTCTGGGCTGTGAACACTCACTGCTGGCTCATGGTGAGTTTCTCATCAGCCATCACCCCAAGCCCTTCCCCACAGGGCTGCTCCCATCACTGCTCTGCCCAACCTGTGGTATGTGTCTGGGATTGTCATGATCCAGCTGTAGGATCATGCCCTTGGCCTTACTGAACTCCATGAGGTTCGCATGGTCACACTTTTCAAGCCTGTGAAGCTCCCTCTGGATGGCATCCCTCTTATTCTTGATATTCCTGGCCAAACTCAATTCTAGCTGGGCCTTGGCTTCCCTGGATTTATCCTTAGCTTCCCATGCAATTTCCCTGTATTCCCCACAGGTCACCTTTCCTCATTTCCAGCTTCTGATTAATTTTTTGCTCTGAGTTTACCCAGCAGTTTTCTCCTCCATCCTTGGGGGCATCCTGGGATTTTTGCCCAATTTCCTGATTGTTGGGATGCATTACTCCTGAGCTCAGAGTGATTAAAATGCCCCATGAGGACCAGGGCTTGTGAGGCAGCACCTACCTGCCTACAGAGGACTTCATCCACCTGGCTGGGTGTAGCAGATGGCCACTCTGATGTCCCGTGTCCCTGCCCTCCCCTTAATCTACACTCTCAAACTGTGGGTTGGCTCCTCACCCTTCCCCAGGCAGAGTTACATTCTCTCAAGCTGGTCAGTGACACAGAGGGCTATTACCCACTCCTCATCTCCCTAGCCTGTCTTTCCTAAAAAGCCTAATTCCAATGCTCCAGTCATAGGAGCCATCCCACCGTGTCTCCCTGATGCCAATGGCATCATACCCACGCAGGTGTGCTCATGTCTCTAGCTTCCCAGATTGATGCTATCTATATCACTGACACCTACATGGAACGCTAACAGTGGGTAATAATCAGTGGGATAAATTAGGCTCGGCATCCTGTCAGCAACACTTCTGATCTGGACTCCCAGAAGGCAACACACCTCCCTTCAAGACATATCCTGACAGATGACTGCCTCTGCCTGCCTCTGTACCTCTTAGAGTAATTCATTGAGTTGTTAATTTATTCATTCATTGAATAAATGGTGGGGCTGCTTCAATTACTAATAGCTGTTCTTCCAGTGTGCAGCCTGCCATTCTGGGTAGGGATGTCCAACCCCTTCTTTTTATTAGTTCCTTTCCCATTCCTTTCTGGCAGAGTGCAGGCTCATGTTCACTTTGGTACCCACCAGGACGCCCAGGCCTTTTCCTGCAGACTTGCTTTCCAAAATATCCGTTCCTCTTTTCTGTCTGTGCCAGGATCACTGGTGCAGGGCTTTGCAGTTCCTCTTCTTGAGCTCTGTGAGGCTTCCATCAGCCCATTTCTCCAGCCCGTTGTGTTCCCTCTGGATGGCAGCAGGACCTTCTGGTGTAGCAGCCACTCCACTCAGTCTTACAGAAGTGAAACATGGAAACTTAGTGTCATGGGTGTTTTCAGGCTGGTCCATGCTTTTTCTCATGAAGTTGCCTGTGTCACTCTCTTAGTATTTCTTTAACTGATCCCTTCTTACAGAATGTGATCAATATACTTTGGATTTCTGCAAGTATGAATTTGAAGACTACTAGATTTTTTCCTTCCTCTGCTGCATTTAAACTGGATGAAGATGAGGATAGGCAATTTTTTTTTGTTTGTTTGTTTTTCTATAGTTTTTTCCTGGACAAGAATAAATTATAAATAAAAACAAATTTAATAAAGCATTTTAAAGCATCCCTTGAACAGACTAACTAAAGAAGTCAGGTGTTCACTACCTTCTTCCCTCACACAAGGGACACAGATGTGACAACAACTTTTGCTTGATCCTTTGTCCCTCTAGAAGAGGAAATAATGTGGTGTCATGTCAAACTGACAAAGGACATCTGGAGCAATACTTCTTCAAGATATGAGAGCCAGGGATAAAACATCTGGCTGTTTTCTGGAAGATATGTTTGTTCATTTTATAAACAAGTAGGGGCTTTATTAAGCTTTTTGTAACTGCTAAATATTTTAGAGATATAGGGGCCAAATTGACTTACAATGGTTTTCTGTAATGAAACATCAGGCATAAACTTGATAAAAAGATGGATAATGTCAATTACTTCATAAGTTTTTTTTCTCTATCCAAAATAACAACCGATCTTCATGATTTACCTACTTTATTTTATTATCAGTTTGATTTTTTGGTTGGGAGGATTATCATTACTTGTATGTGAAACTTAATGTTTCCATCTCATGTCTCCAAATCTCAATAGCTGGTGAGTTTACCTTTAAACAAATAATTTTTGGGACAACAACTTCAGAAAAGAAATGCAAACAAACCTAAAATTTACCCGAAGTTGCCAAGGTGAGACCAGATGATGAATGGTTTCTAAGTTGCTATATGGTCTTTCCAGACTGGCTTCTTGCCCTTATGTACCAGAGCCATTCAACTCTGCTGCATACTCACCTGACTTCCCCATCAGTTCAGCAGCATTGCCTTCCTGCTCAGGCCATCTTACCACCCGGCATACCTCTTTGATTCACTCTGCTTATTCTCAGTTATCTAGAAAGCCACGTTAATTTCATCTCCTTCTTTCAGCTTTAAAATATCATAGCCTTCGGTGGCTGATCACATGTTTCTCTATATCCTCTCATCAAAAGAGTGAATAATCTGGGTTACACCTGTTTGAAATTAATCACTGAATTGTAACATTGCAGTCCTTCTCCAAATGTCCTGTGCACAATTGCAGGTAGCTGTCAGGAAGTTAATCTGTGGTCTTCCACAACCTTCAGAAACATAACTCACTGTAAATGAAGTCACTGTTGTTCATTCCAACTGAAATAGAAATACTTATAACTAAAGATATCTAGGCATAATCTGCAGTTAAGCATATAGAAATAAAGGAGAAAGCAGAGAAATGAAGATGAAAGCAGAGAATCTCTCCAACATTTTGGGATTAGATAACCTATAAAAAAAGATGAAATTTCATTGGCTCAGAGAAATTTTGATAGTTATATAGTACATCTTCATGTATTTCCGCTGAAACAAAAATATTTGTTGAAATAGATTAAGGTTTATCATACTGTTTAGGTTGTGTTGGGGCAAGAAAAAATTTCAGAATAAAATATTTTGAGTTTCTCTTGTGGTAGCTTAGAGAGGGGCTTTTTTGTTCATTTTTTCAAAATTTATATCATGATGAAGATTTGAAAAACCCCCAATATTTCTGTGGCAGCCTGAAATTTCAAGACCAAAATACATTTACTTGCAGATTAGAGTGTTTTGTTTTTTTTAAATTTCTATGTTTCATTTCAAAGTATAGCTGAAAGTCTAAAATTCAAACACATATGGAATATTTCCTTCAATATAATCCCACTAAAAAGCCTTACCAGCAATATTTTAAGGAGAAGTTGTTGAAAAGGTTTGCAGAAACTTCTTTCTTATGAGGTAATATGTTTTGAAATAGTATCACAGAGGATGTAGTTTTGTGTAGTTGTAGCAGCAGCAGTGTGTGTGTAGTATTGTGCTGTTTATACATAGTGTCACATGAAAAGTCATTGATCATCATACTCTATTGTACTTTGTGGATCTGTCTTGCCATGATGAAGTTACGGCTTTCATAGCAGAAGTGAAAATGTTTTTATATTCAATTTTTCATTGTTATATTCATGGCATGTTTGCTTTACCCAAAACCAATCGAACAAAGTGTTTTTTGTGTCCCTTATGCTCTGTAAGAAAGGGAAAGCTGACATTGACTCCTTGAGCTGTGGTTTAGAAACATGATTTCTGTCAATTCCCAAGAACTAAACAAAAAAATCTGCTTTTATCAAAAAAATACATTTTATAAAGGGTATTTAATTTCCATTTACTGTGCCTGTCATGCAGTGACTTCAAAGAAAATTACATGTTTTCAATATGATTTGAGAATACTGGGTTCCAAAAGATTTAGTGTATTTTGACCAGTGAATTTCTAATGTTCTGGGGAAGATCATCCTTGTACAAACAGCCCATTTGGAGTTGAGCCTAAGGTTCATCCAGGGTTCAGATGCTTCATTACCACCAGGCAGGAAATGAGCAGGTTAGACTTTAGACCAATATTGCTGCGCAAATAGCAGGAAAATTTGCTGACTAATATCTGATCTCTGATTCATCACTTACAATTAACATCGTTGTCATTCGAGAGGGCTGGAAGCACTGTAAACACCAGCAGTAAACATTTCATTTATCTGCCAATGTAGCCAAGACAGAGTATTGAGGCATGCGGACACTACAGATGAAAGACTGGGCAGATAAGATAAAACAGGGGTGGGTGTGGGAGGACAGAAAGATTATAGAAATCACATAATAGCTATGCTACTGCAATGTTAATGAATTTTTAATTAACGTGCAACAGTTCTGTGATATCTGATTGGGATTGAGACATCTTTCTGTCTCAATATGAATATTCCCATGATTTCTTCTTTGGACTTGCGCTTTCCATAGCACCTGCCCAGGTACACTACTCACAAATAAAACTTAGTTATTGAATCAGTGTCTTCACTTTTTTGCTGGGTACTAGGCAAGATGACTTTATAGACCCTGATCCTAGGACAGTTGGACGGGAGGCAGAAATATGAATCTCAAGGAATATGTGCTTAGCAAGAGATTCATGGCAGAAAAAACTTCATATGAGACCAAGACAAAATTGGCCTAAATGGTTTCTTTTTTTCCTTTTCCTGTAAAATGTTTCATCTGACCTGTATTATTAAAATCTGTTTACAGAGTTATGCACAAGAACAATTTTATTTAGGAAATCACTTTTTTTTCTTTAAGAATCCAAGTGAAATCACAATCATCACTTGTTTGAGTACAAAGTATGACAACATACCAGATACAGACAGGAGAAATTCTATTAATTTCGTATTTCTATGGTCTTTTTTTTTTTTTAAAGATCCTTTGATAATTAATGCTAGCTTGATAGAATGGTGCAGTTAGTCTAAAATTCGGTCTAGAGTGACATTAAAAAGGTTTCCATCTCTTTAAGTTAACTTGATTTTATTCTTCTTGTGCCATAATCTGTTTCTGACTGTTCTGGTGTTCAGAATTAATTTGGTGTTCAATACAGGTTTCTAAAGGTGTTTGAGTGACTGGACATCAGTGAGTTGATGTTTAGGTAGAAGGACCCACTACAATCCTTCCATTACAATCCTTTCACTTATCCATGGAATGACTCTTACTATTTTTATTATCTGGAGTGCCTACAGTACTGGAATAAAACATTAAACTAATACCAATAAAGATTTACCTGTCAAGGTGACTGCAATCTAATGCACATAGATCTAGTTTTCTAGCTCTAGGTATCTTGCATTTCAAATATTAAAATTAAGGGGAAGTGATCCATGTGATACAAAATAAGGAGTCTGATTTTAGAAAGTTGTGAAATATGAAAGGAACCTGAATGTTCTAGTGACTATTCATCTGGATGTGACCTCCCCCACCTCCCAAAAGAAAAGTTGTAATCTGATGGAAGAATATGGTCCTGAAATGTGTGACCAGGAATTTTGAATGCCATAGATGTTTCTTTTGTATTTGGCTGTTGTAGTACACAATTCGTGAATGTTGTGTTCAGTTTTAGCATCAGTGTAAGAAGCTATCAATCAACAAAGAAAAGCCATCATAATAATAATGGAATTAGAAAACACATTTCCTATGGAAATGATTAAGACATTCTGTCCCTTACCTATTAAAAAAAGCTGAACAATGAATAATGCACTGGTGTATGTTAATAAATATTTGATTCTGGAACATGAATTTGGTAGAAGACAGCCCTTCATTCCATTAGACACAAAATCCAAGAAGGTGGGAATTGTATCTTGACATTTATGAGGAGAAAATACGTATTTGAATGAAGAGCTAAGTAATCATTGGAAGTCCCTGCCAGTGGTGTTGGTGTATCTTTGGCAATCGAGATTAGACATCCTTGGAGGAGGAGCAACAACAAGGTCTAAAAATTTGATTAAATATAAGAAATGTATCATGCAAGAGATCAGATTTAAACAGTGTTCACTTCTGGTGTTGTTTTTCTATGGCTGTTGTATATCACCCAAAAATAATCTACATAATAACTTGTGCTATGTACAACACTAAGTCAGGCTTGATTTACCTTTCCATTGTAGATTATACATGCAATTATAAAATTGTGCTCCTGTAGACTTTTCTTTCCAAATGTTTATTCCACTCAAAAACACCACATCCCATAGGGAACTCTTCAATTGAAGGGAAGCCATCCCAAAGTCAATAAATGTCTTTATGAACATTGGTTTTCATGAGGTAACCAAGAGAAGTAAGGTCTAAAGGAAGTGGGAAAACTCATTTCCTCGATTACTATAAATAGCATATTCTAAATTAATATTTAGGGCATAGTTTAAAAATATATAACAAAGCTGTATTTCTACTACTAGGTATTTACCATATACCTGATTTCCTTAATCAAATAGTAAAGTTTGTATATAGCAATTTGAAAGATAGGGTACAGTAGAACTATGTTCTTTCCTATGCAAACTGTAGGTACTATTTTAGTCACTAGGATATTTTTAATAACTGTAAAAAACCCTCAACAACCATATATGAAAGTGATGAAAATGAGCAATACTGAACAAGAAATATGTTATTTTACCTCTGTTTTACTCAACATCAGATATAAATACTTGCTGGGAAGCAAGAAGGATTGTCAAAATTTTGCCCAAATTTATTTTGTCAGAATCCTTAGGTTTTAGTCACTGGTAGTAACTGGCAATAACAATTTTATTTCTTCTCTCACCAGTATGTCAGCAGCCCAAGAACAAGATTGCACACTGGGGAGATCCTTACAGAAGCAAACAAATCAACAAATAAATAGATCTGACTACTCAAACCTTATACAAAATGAGGTAAGCACTCATCAGTTGTGAGAATTTAGATGATTTATTCTCAATACAAGCAGAATTAATAAGAGTGATTATGCTCAACATGATAATTTGAAAGAGGAATGGAAGTGTAGATATTATATCCCAGAGACTCTATCATTAAGGTCCATATTCTCTCCTCCGTTAATTTCAAGACGTGCATTGCCTTGGGTTTAGCAAATCCTCAGTGGCAAACTGTGGCAAGTCTTGAAAGAGTGAAAACATGTCCTGGACATGTGATTCAGGCAGCTGAAGGTAAAAACCTCTAGTGGCATTAAGATATTCTATTATTTTGTAGAGATTAATCTCATTTATCCTGCCCTCTTAAGAATACAAATACCAATCTCAGAAGGAAAGCTGCTGTATTGAAATCTTTGAAAACTGCCTGTACTGGTTTTCCAATGCTTGTGTCACTGCTTAAGTATCTGATCCCTAGTACATCCTGTTTTTAAATGTCTGTGTGATATGTGGCCATCCATGTCCCTCTGGGTTTAGTTCTGGCACAGTTGCAACTGCTTAGCTGGACACCTTCAAAATCACATCTGGCCAAGTGATGAGGCTTGCTCCTTATTGCCATCACAGAGTACATAATCTGGTTTCTTTTCTGCTCTAGGAGTTTCTTGCATTGTTTTCCTTGCTGCTGCCCTTTACTGGGTCTGAGAGATAAAGCAGCCCTTAGGAGCTCTGGAAGAAAAGGTGATTTTGGACAATAAGGACCTATAGAGTAAGAGCTCAGCTGAGCAGCCCCATTTAATCCTGAGGGGAGGTTGCTGCAGGCCTGAGGCATTTCAGGTGACAGCTTAGGGAGAAAAAACACTAAGAAATTTGTGCTCTGTACTTAGTTTCTCCAAAGTGATGTCATGCTCATCTTATTCACTAAAGAATGCAAGGCTGAAAGAATGGTCATTTTACTAATAAGTTATTAAAGGAGGCCAATGGGATAAACAAATAAAGCTGGAATATGCACTCCCTCAAAATTCCTGTGAGTGAATATGAGAGAAAAATTAATGAGGAGGAAAAACTGTCTGCCACTAGGGCAGACTGATCTCAACACTACTCAACCACTGGTGAGGTTTTGGTAGAGAAAGAAGCTATCTGCATGCAGCCATTACACTCAGGAAAGGTATTATCAATGTTTATAAATACATTAAAGGAAGGGTAACAGAGCCAGGCACTTTCCAGTGGGCCCTAGCGACAGAAAAAAGAGGCAACATTCAGGAGTCATCTGGACATGGTCCTGGACACCCTGCACTGGGTGGCCTTCCTGAGCATGGGGTTGGACAAGATGACCTCTGGGAATCCCTCCCGACCTCAACCATTCTGTGACTCTCTGAAAAGGCAACAGATACCTGTTCTCCCTGGCAGCAGTAGCAGCAATGGTGGTGAATGAAAGGAGTCAAAGAGCCTATTTTTTCTGATTTGGAATATGTCTGTAAGCCACAAAGTCTGCACAGGGGCCAAGTTATAGGGCAATGGCAAGGAAGGGTTTCTTGTTATTTTATGCTTGTTCCTAAATCCTAGACAGTAAATTCAAACTCACAGCAGGACAGGGTTTCTCCCTAATATGTCCATCAGGGCTGCAGCAAGGGAAGTTGTGATAAGCATTTTCTCCTGTGTGAGAACAGCACAAAGGAACTGAAATAATGGGCATTTTCCTGGAGAGACATCAGCCATCAGAAGAGATGATAGTGGGTGAGGTGGCACTGGTTTCAGTTGCAAATATCCCCTGTCTGAGAGAGACATACAGACCTGCTTTCTCACCAGTTCTTGGGCTAGAACAATCTGACTCACGTTATGAGCCTAAATTGTTACTTAGATTTCATGAACTGCCCATGTTGGTGCTGTAAAAAACTTCGTTTTGTGACAAGTATAATTATACAGCACACAGGAAACAAAACTGACAGCAGTGTTATTTTTCTTTTACCTAAGGTAGTGGGAAGAGGCCAGACCCTTTAGGTCAGCTATTCCAGTGTGACAAAACTCTCCACTGTTCCAAGAGCTGGCAGACACATTTAAGTCCAGCCTGTCTGCCTCATGTCTTCCCCAAGTTGTTACTTATGGCTTCCTTTTTGGTCTTCATTCTTCTGAGAATAAATTGGATTTTTTGGTCTTTATTGGTTGCCCTCACTCTATCTACACTTCAGCAATCTGCTTGCTGTTCATCCTCCTTAAATGCTAGCCAACCTTGGGACTGCTTTTTCCTCATGGCAATTTCTTGTTTATGTCTGTGGAGGAGGAGGAAATGCCTCTATGAGCCTTAGAGGGCTTTGCCTCAAATGTTTGAATTCCTGCAGCTGTCTGCTCACGCTGCTGAAGTACCACAGAAAAGCTGTGCCTGTCTTTGGCAGGTCTGTGATGGCCACAAGGGCTTGTTTCCAGCGTCTGCTCTGACTTTGGGTTCAGTCTGACACAGAGACAGATGTGCAGCAAAGCTCTGATTCAGTGCATGCAAACATGAGTGGGTCTGTTTTGTAAACAACCACCATTTCATGCTTAAACAGCTCAGGAAGGCAAACGGGACAATACGAGGCAGGTTCAAAGAGTAAAAAGCAATCAAGATATCCATTTATAATTTGACAGCTATATCATTAGTGGTTTAATAACAACAGCAGAAAGGCAGGGAAGGAGCTAGCAGCAGCAGAAAAGGTTTCGCAGCACACAGCAGGGACGGAAACCTCAGGAAGCCAAGAGCAGAACTCATGCACAGACTGCAGAACAGAGAGTAGTTTCTACTCCTCTAAAGCAGGGAAGTTTAGCTGCAGAGGGAAAAGGTTCACCGCATTATTTGAGTGGAAAACCTTCATTACCAGAGAACCCAAGATGAAGTAATTGACACATGAGTTCAAAGAATTGATGAAAGTGCTTACCAAGATTGAATGACCCTCTTCAAAGGCTGAGCAGATTTTTTCTGAACTCAGCTGATGGGTATTTCTTTAACTGACTGCAGAGTTTGGGGATGATTTTATTGCCTCAGAAGTCTCTACCTTTTGTTTTAGTATTATTACACTCAAGAACCAACATCTTAAGTAAAGTATTTGATTGTAAGAATAATGATTTATTCTATAAGATTATAATAATAAAACCTGCATTTGGGCATTGAGACAGTGAAAAGTTGCTGGAATTTTGCTACAATGGAACTCAAATTCTTGAAATATTATCAAAAGACAGGAGTAACTGGACAAGATTAATCCCCTTATTTTATGGTTCTTGGTCACAGGATGAACTTGCAGATGTTACAAAAAATAATAATGAATGTAAAGTTCTAGCCAGCCCCTGTAAGTCAGTGAGAATCACACCTCTGTGTTTTACAGAACTAGTGGACAACACTGCAAAGGAGCTATGTTGGAACTTCTGCTTCAAGTGCCAGGAAACCCAGCTATTAAAAGAGTGCGTGGGTAATTCTTATTATTCAGAAAGTTACTCTCCAATGAGAAGTGCACTCAAAAAGGCCAAGACTAGAGCCTAGCATCTTCTTTCTTTCTACCACAAACTCTGTGTGGAAAACCAACTTTCCTCAGAAAACAACCAACAGAAATACTGTGCAGCTATGTTTAGATAATAAATGTCTTTGTTTTTCCCATGACTTTCTACCCTTCAGAATCCTATCTTCTCCCTGATATCATTAATGACTGAGTTCAGACTTGCCTTGCTTTTCCTGGACTATTTTCAAGATGTAATTTTGTTTTATATTATTCCTTCCTGACCTATTTCTTCTGCATTGTATACTCTTCTGTTAGTTTAATTAAACTTGCTTGGGGGTAACGATTTTTGTTTTTAAATATAAGCATGCTGAATCTGTGGTTTTCCTAGGCTGCTGCTAATTTATTTTAAAAAAGAAAAGAAAAAAAAGAAAAATAAGACAGTGGGGTTTTCAGGGAGTTTCTGTTTTTTAGAAGGTTTCAAAAATGAGTCATTGCGGGCACCTGAAATCCAAACACATATATCTGACTTGCAAAAACCATTTCTGAATGTCTTTGCCACAAATTAAGTCTTCATGAACTAATTTAAATTCTAAAAAAACCACTAAAAAAATCTAAAATCCTCTCCCCCCAGACCTTCAAACCCCATCATCTTAATCCTTTTCCCTGATGAAGTAAGAATAAACACCTCCAAAATGCTGAGTTTATGTATCTGGAAGCATTATGAGGTTTACGGTTCTGAAAGATGTCAGTGTAGTGCCCAATGATGGCAATGCATGGGCCACCAGGCCTTGGGGGCTCTTGGATTATATTTTTGTTTCATAACACAGAGGTGAAACGTGGTTAGAAGTTAAATGGAGCTGAGAGAGGCTGCGGGGCAAGCAATGCAGGTGATCACACTGTCCATGATACTTTTGCCAAACAGCAGTAAGAAACAGCCATTATTTCAGGGATTCAGGAGCTGTGGCTTCTACCAGATGTCTCTCATGGAATGTTGCTGCTGCTTCCACTCTTGCCTGGTGGTGCAGAGGAGCTGATGAGCTGTAGTCAGTTGCCTGTGCTTGTATTTACATGTGGTCCAGGTCTCTGGACAGTCTTCTTACTTTCAGGTGGACAAAACAGCATTAAAGGAAGAGCAGCAGTTGAAGAATGTGTCCATTATTACAGAGAGGAAGGCAAATAAAATTTATGCAGCTACTGCCAGCTATAAATGTCATTTCAGGAAAACGCTTAAAGATTTAAACATTGTACTTGTATGGCAGTTATATAACCTAAACTGACTCAGAACAGGGGACCATTGTGGAGGAGAAGAGGATTTCACAAATGTTAACAGAGAAAAGAATTCACACTGGCTGCCATATTCAGCAAGCCTGGATAGTGTGTTGTTTTCAGCTCTTACCTTTGGGCTCACCTCCAAACTCCTGAGACTAACATCAAAGTGGGAATCTTGAGTGTCAGCGCTCTCTGGTAGCTGGTATGAAGCAGCGTGTCCAAACAGTTCCTCCACTGGCTGCTCCTTTCCCACCGGAGGGCTCGTCTCCAGCTCTGTGACTGAGCCACCCGGTGTCTCTCAGGGTGCTTCTGGGCCTGGCACACTGCAGAAGTGTTTCTACAGTGTGAGAAGGATTAATAAGATGAAGTTAGCAGGTACCTGGCCTGGTACCCCGCTGGGAAACCAACTGTGCCAACCACTGCTTCCCTTTTTTGCCCCGTGAATGACTTCCTTCAAAGCTGCTGTCTCCATTCAAATCCCCAGCAGTCCACTGGCAATGCTACACCCAGTGTTTGTGCTGTGACGCTGGAACTGAGAAAATGCCAAAGCATGTATGGATATGCCAGATGTGCTACCACTGAACAGAAGTTCTTTCGTGAGCCAGTGGCCATATTGTAAAGCAGCTTTAGCTTTGGTATTTGGATTGGTTGCTGGAGATACTGTACTAGAGGAGATTCCCGTAAGGAACCACATCGTGTGGACATGGGTTCTATTAAAATGCCATATGGGACTTTATGCCAAGCTGTACTCAAGGTAAGAAAATATGTCATGCCAACAAATTCAAACCCCAGAAATCTGTGTGGGTAATGATCCTCAAACTCATATGGCCAGGGCTCAAGCTCACATGTCAATAAGTGTAAGAGTGATCAATAAGTCTAGAAGTGTAAGAGTCATGGCCAAACTGAGATGCATGCAATGTAATAAATTTCAGTATGTTTTATGGGGAAAAAGAGTTAAGATAGCTTTTAACTCTGCTTTCCTGATCTGTCATTCATGGTGTGTCCTAGCTCAGCTCTTGCACTGTAGCCTGGGACCAATGTAATGAGTTGGTATTTCAGTGTAGGACAGGCAATGTTACCAAAGTGCTCTGAAGATCAAAAGGAGTTCTGTGTGTGGTTGTAAATTGGTGTTACATTTTACTGCATTGGTCCTGGATTTGTAGTTTTAACTGTATTTCTTACTATTCTATTTCTAATTGTAGGCTGACTGGATGTGGACTGTATGTACATTACTTTTTCATGTTCATCTTTTCTAGAAAGAAGAAATGGAAAGACAAGATGCCATTTAATTCTCTAGAACACACTAGAGAACATAAACTCTCAAGAGCCCCTGTCTCAAATGCATAACAAGGATTAGTTATATTTCAGTCTCAACACCCCCTTTTATTTAAAGAAATACTAAGGAAGTACTGTTTAAGCACATTCCTCTCAAGCAACCCATTAGCCACTTGTTTTGTTGTTTTGGGACAACAAAAAAAAGATCAAAAATGCATACATACCATAGGATAGATGCAATGGGAACTAAATTCCATTTTATTTTTTGCAGATTTGAAAAGCAAAAAAAGCTGATTATTTGCACCATCTGTATCCCTGAGTATCAACAGTAATGAGTGAATAGTATAATCACATGAACCTGACCTTCTGCCACACTGTTACGTGCATATCACCCACAGGTAAAATGCAAGCATAGATAAAAGTTGTGCTGTACATTAAAAATAGCTTGTGCAATAACTTACTCTATATCACTTAAATAAATATAACTATAGAATTGCCAAGGATTTTTGTGAGTTTGCACTTAATCACAGTCATTGTCAGGTAACAATTAAGAAAGGACCTCAGGATTTGGTTTGCAGTAATGGAATTTTGCATTATTTTGTGTCATGACAAATACTTCAGAGTAACAGAAAGACTTCAGACAAATAGAAAATCATGTCAAATACAGATACTATCAAACAAGCTAGATATTTGGCAAAGATAAAAATTGTCATTGAGTCAGAAGTGCTTCCAAAAATGAAATGTTTGCTAAACGTTGCCATCTTTTAATAGTATGAGATTAGAATACTGAAATGTGTGTGGAAGGTAAGGATGAATCAGAGAAACAAGTAGAATAACCAATACGTTTAACTGGAGAAAGTCTGAGAGCCCTGGAAAAACCAACAATCTGCCATGGCATCTTTCACTAGTCCCAATAACGAAGGGAAAAATACTTGGTTCAGTCTTTCTGTCATAGAGATTGATATTAAAACCTCATTAACCCCGAGCAGAAGGAGCCTATAAAATACAGATATTCCATATGATTACTGTGACAGGTGAAACTGTGAAAAAACCTTTGTGTAGACACTTAATTCTCTGTCATCAGCGCAAAAAATAGAGACCTCACACGACACAGTCAGAAAGTTTTTTTTCCTTTAGAAAACTCACAGTCTGGTTAAGGCTTTGGTCAGTCCCCACCTTTTTGAGTGGAGTTGATACTTCCCAGCCTGCATGAATACACAGAGTAAACCTGCCCCGGTGGTAGAGCTGTTCAACCTAAACATTTTGTGATCTATCTATATTAATGCTTTGCTGTATTGGGCCAATTTATTTTGAGGGAGAAGGGAAAAGTCATCAGTGCTTTATGTCTACTTGATTTAAGGTGACACATTGACACCAAATAGAAGAAACATAGATTTGTGACTACAATTGATTTATACAGTGGTACTAATGTGCCTATATGAATAATATTCCTTTACAAAAGTGGACATAATGCCAGTGAAGTAAATTAAACAAAACATTCTTTAAAAGAGGAAAAATTTTCCATAATGGTCTAGTTTGAATTTCTCTGAGTATAAAATCACAGCCACAATAGTGAAAATTTCTACTCTTTTTTTTTAATAATGCTGCATTGCCTTGCTCTGAAAGTACAGATGCTGGATACCTGGATACCTGGTATAATAGATACAAAAAGTTTTTAAAAATGAAAATATCATGCCAGTCTGCTAGTTTTGAATAGGTTTTTCTTGACAATCATATCTTTGCAGTGGTCCTTCTCAGCAAAAGAGATGTGTTCTATACAGTGTAAACAACATATGGATTTCCCCACTGTGATGTGTTTATCTTGGTAAATTTAAAAACTGGGATGGTTCTAAAATACTTAATCACCTTTCAGCCACAATGTGGATTTTGCTCTTAATGATCTAAGCTGCATATTCATTGTCTCTGGGCAAGGCATTACATTGTGCTTTATGGAAAATATTTAAGAGAGACATGTTTGAAATCCTGCTCTATAACTGTGAGGAAAAAACATCATGTGCTCTGATCTAATAAGCATCCAGCACTCATGGGGTGTTTAGGTGTACCTTTGGCATGTTTTTTAACCTTTGTCTTACACAGACAGGCTTAGAATGGGTCCAGTTTCTGATTCAGTATATATCCACTCATCCACTCATTGATTATTTAAACAGCCGCAGTGACAAAGCCCCAGATTTGCTCTAGTGGTCAGAAAGAATAAAGTCTTGGTGCGATGTCTGGTCAGCCCCCTGCCCACACCGTGGTGAGTCCCCTTCTTCGCAGAGCAGGTTCCCAGAGGTAACTCCACTCCACGGTCACTCACAAGCTGTCCCAGGCTGTTCCTTTTACACGAGAACTGGAGCGAGCTCTGCCTGTTCCCCGCACTCAGCGTAGGGACCAGAATGCTTGCACGCTGAGGAAACAAAGAAAGGTGAATCATGATTGTACAGACAGAGCATGATTTAGTTGTTCCACAGAGAGGGTCCGCGACTTCCGTTATATGGAGTATTTCGCTAGGAATGTGGAATGGCTGGGAAATCATCTTTCATCTGTATTGCGAGGTTATTCAGAACATGAGCTAAAAATTAAGCATGCGCTCAACTCTGGTGGATGGTCCAAAATAACAGAACAAAAAGAGCAAATAGTTCCCACTGTGCTTATGTAGTGATGCTGACAAGAAAGTCTGTTCATGGTTGTTGAAATGTAATTTTCCTTCTAATCGATGAAAGAGGAAGAATTGTCATGTTATGTAGATCCACATTGTCTAAAATGAGAATGTGTTTACAACCTATTTCCTTCCATGCAGAATATTTTAGCGTTCTGTTCTGTAACTCCATACTTGTTTTATTCCAGTTAACCAGAATTCCTCTAGGAGTTTCTGCTCTCAGGCGAAACTCCTGGCATACGGTAAAAAATTAAGGAGTCAGTGAAGAACGCTGCCCAGAAATCAGTCATCCTGCACTAAGTCTGGCAAAGAAAAGGAGAGTTGTGAAAGAAATGGTGGATGCAGGCAGATTCTATAAACTTCACTGACGGCAATACATACAGGAAGGAGGAGATTGAATAAAGGAGGATTTGTCATGAGATGGAGGAATGTTGAGGGACAGCAGAATGCAGAGTAAAGGAAAAGAAGAACTAATACCCTATGTCTTGCAATTAAGATATGCGTACAAATTTGGACTAGAAGTTTGGATTTAGTCAAAACAAAATATTTACTAAATCAGGGAGATGAAAGGAGAAAGGAAAGCACTTGAATTAACTGAAAAATTATACATCAGCTCTGAAAAGGCACCAAAGACATGGTGAAACTGCTGAAAAATCAACCTTGAATAGTGCTGACCAGGAAAGTCAGAAAGATAGAAACAGGGGGATAGTTTTGGGAAGAAAAAAATTCTGCTACAGATCAGCAGTGTACCCCACCCAGTCTGTTTGCAGCCATGTTCCTACTTTCAGTGATGACCTCGTCATTAAAACAATACATTTAAAGTGCTTCAGGTGAATAGTGGTAGGCTAGAGCAGCAAGTTAGGGAGGAATATCTTTACTGAATGTGATCAATATGGAACATGAAAGAAACAAAAATAAATCTGCAATAGATTATCATTATCTCAGAAGGATCTAGTTTGCATTGACTATACTGAGGATTTCAAAGGTGTGAATGCAAAAGGTAATTGTAATTTCCCTGAGTCAAAGGCATAGCTATCCAGAGCATGTATCCCAAGCAAGAGGAAGACTTGAAAGTAATGCTTTCAATCCAGATGAGTGATGATCTGCCTCAGAAGATCTACCTGCTTACATTAAACAATGATCTTTGAAACAATGTGGGTTTTGTTTCTTGGAGAAGGATTGTTGGCAATGTGGCTGTACGCTGTTTGGACCAGACCTGGCAGAACAGAACAGACCTAGACTGCAGATATCTGGTTTAGAACACAGGAAAATAAACTTGGATCTGTCTCCTTCTGTCTGGCTACACATACCCTGCAATGCAAACAACTAATTAGCTCATCCTAATTCTTTACAAAGCTGCATTTGACTGCTGTCCTGGTACAATATTTTAAACCAGAAGAGCACTCGGGTGGGAACTGCTGTGACTTCCCAAGCGACAACCTCCATTACACGTGGTTTTTCCTGCTATTCCAGTGCTGTTCCTATTAATAATGCATTTTGCTAACTAGATGTACTTTTCTGTTTGGAGTTTGTTTTGTGTTCTCTGGTAACTGCAGCCTGTGCCTTGGCAAACTTGTGCATAGAAAACTACTCTCCTCATCGGCACACTCCGCACTATTCAAAATATTGCAAACTTTTCTTTCTTTTGAGTAGTTTTATCCTGATAAACATGTGACTTAAAAAAGCATATAGGGAGTAATCTAGTTTATCTCTTCACTTGTGAAAAACAAGCCGCATGCTTGTGTAACAACGTATCCTGACAGGAACTTCGCTGTTTTTTAAATTTGCTTTTTAATGATGGAAAAGACCGTTCATTATGTAACAGCTAGATCTACTTGTCAGCAACGTTATAAAAAACAATTTGGACGGAAAGAGTGACAGATGTATCCCTGATCTTAGCTGACTGTAAACAATTTAGGAAGAATTTGACCCTTGGTTTTTCATGGGGCAATTCCCTGTCTTCTCAGTTTGCTTTCCCCACTGGAACAGCTTGGAGGGCCTCTCCATAACTCAGCAGAGATATATGAGGTAGTGGAAATAGCCCAAGCTGGAAACGGGAAGCAGTTTGGAGACAGAGTAGGACACCACTGCTGAGCTGATTAGGCCAGCAGAGAGATGGACACTGTCTCAGCTGCAGCATCATTTTGACTCGGGTTTTTCATTTGCTCCTGGGTGGAGCCTTTACTGCCCAGTCACAGCCTCAGAGCTTGCTCTTTGTGTCACTTAGTACTGTCATTCTGTCTCAGCCCTCCTGGTGACATCTGCAGTTCTCAGCGACATGGGGATCATGCTTATGATTTTGTAAAAGTGGGCTTTTTTGAAGGTATAAAACTAGACATTTTAAAAATACATGTTTATGCTGGTGCAATGCCATATCATGCCTGCCTGGAAGGAAAAAGCCCCAGGAGGCAAACTAAGGAGGGAAATGCCATGTGCCTTCTTCCTGCCCTTCTGTGGAGAGTTAGAACGTGATTCTGAATCTCTGCTCCTTGCTGATTTCCAATTTTGCTATGTCTAGTCACTTACTATCAACTTTCTCAACATCTTTCAATATAGCAAATACAATCATTTTTTGTCACATTTTTGTTTCTTTGGTTGGTTTTGTTTGGGTTTTTTGTTTGCTTGTTTTATTTTATTGGGGTTTTTTTAGGCAAACATAAGATATTTTAAAAATCATCAGTAGTATGAAATCTTGGAAGTCAAGCAGGCTGTATATGGCTCTATCTCTATCTAGACCCAAGAGAGAGTACTCTCTGAGTCTTTTAATACCAGTGAGGCTTTCTTTGAAGCAATATTTTTTGTACTTTCCATGCTCATTATTGACTCTAAAAGGAAAAGTCAGAAGAATATCAGTGCCAGCATTAACACTCATGTAATTCGCTCTGTGACAATGAGGAAGATTAAAGCTGTGTGGTGATCTAGGGAGCCACATTTCATTACACAAGGCTGTAACAAATATTCAAAGGTGATTTGCCTCCACGAATGTCATTTATGATCTTATTGCATGGTGTGACCTGCACAGGTAAGAAACTCTGAAATACATCAGTAAATTTTGCAGTAGCCCCATGTCCAGGCAAAAAAACATGTTAGGGATTGATCTGGGGAAGATGTTATTAACTGACTGAGTGCCTTGTTAATGATTTTTGTCAGAAGCTCAGATGTATTTTTGACAGAGTAGATTGTATGATGGGTGGCATTTAGGGAAGGTTTATTCCGCTTATTCTAGCAGATATATAATTACCAAATGTGGTACAATGTGATGGTTTTGGTGGTATCTCTTTTCCTCTTTGAGAATTTGTGTTGAGAAGTCCTCTTCTGAAAATCACCTCCTTTGAGCAGATGAAAGCATTCAGAATGTGCATGGATAGGTAAAGGAAGAGGGATGGATTGTGACTATCTGCTCTGTAAATTTATCATCTCTTATTTTAAATCTATTCCCCACTTAGTAGTCTGGCCATGCCAGATATTCCCATTATATCAGTCCTAAAGCAAGAATGACCTCTTGGTTGCCAATAGTGTCATCAGGGTAAATATAGTTTGAGAGAGAAGCTTGATTATACCAGTGAGAGTGGCCTTTGGTGTCATTCTTGAAAAGAAAGCAAAATTCAGTTTGTGCTATAAATGCCAATGAAATTTCAGTTTGTCTCTTTTGGAAGGGGAGGTTGCCTTTCTAGTTCTCAGTGGCTGGGAGCAGGAATTCTAGCTAGGTTGAGTTACTTGGCAGTTTTATGATAAAATGTGTTGTTTTCAGAGGGTGACAAGGCATCAAAATGGTGCTTAAACTTCTTGGAAAACTCCCAGATCTCTGGTCAAAACTGCTGTGCCTGGTACCCATTGCTAGACAGCACTTGCAATATTAATTTAGGTTGCCAATGACAGAGATCAATATGCTTTTTTATCTGACATGGAACGTGTAGACATATTTCCAGGAGCTATAGGAATGTAAGAGCATTTTCTTTGTTCTTTTCTGCATTTGAATTATCAAGTATTTCTTAATACATAGATCTGATTACCCATTGTGGCAGGAAAATTGACGTTAGGCATACTGAAACACTCTGTCTCTTAGTGAATAGTTAATGAACAGCTCTGGTAGGCATAGCTGACTTGCTGTGGCCTTCTTTTTGTGGTTCTTCAGAAATCAGGCGCATGGGATAAAGGCAAAGCCATGCCTTCATTCTTTGTGTGCCAGATGAGGGCACTCATGGCTAGGTTACTGTCCAAGAGAACTGTTGCATTGTCTGTCTCAATGCAATTCCTGGCATGATCATAAATCTTCCAAAGGCCTTTTCACCATGCAGAAGGAAAAATGGCACAGGATGGAAATGTTTTCCAAGACAGGAGAATTAATTTACATTTACCTCAAAGTAAAGTAGGCTCTTGCACTACAGGAATGACAATTTTTTTCTAGAAAGGGTATCATTTATTGCAAAATAGGTGGCCATTTCCATAAAGCAATGCCTGGCTGCAAATTTTTTTCTCTATTTGCTGCACCTTTTTTCTTTTCTTCTTATTTGTTCTTTCTGTTGACTTTAGATTAAAATTGTTTCATTAATTATAAGTCTTAAGAAAGTTTTGATCCTTTCTGAAATACCATAAATTATATAACCCTTGATTTTGGCATTTTTTGTGAGACAGTATCAAGGTTATGAACAAAACCATTTTAAGAATAAGAAGCCTTGTCAGTAATTAGGCACAGAAATTTATTACTATTAAAGAGTAATTTTTTTTAAGTGTCCTAACTTAATCCTTCAAAAATTTCCCTTTTACCACAGGCAGGGCAGCAACATGCAACTCCCTGCAGGTGCCACATGGAAAACCAGCAATAGGTACAAATTTCAAAGACAGCAAAGGATCAGAGCATGTTGGGAGGAGGTGACATACAACACCTCTGATACAGAACACAAAAGATGGACAGTAGAGCAGAAAAAGCCTAGACTAAGAGCAATTTTTTAAACCAAACTTTTCCTTTTAGTAGATGGGTAATTGCATGACCTATTTCCTTGACTTTACTGAGCGGTTAATATCTTTTCTCTCGTAAGGCAAATACTGTAACATTTATTTTTTTAGTACAACGACAATGAAGGATCCTCTTCTGATCCATTTGTTTGGCCTGAGAGTCTCTGTTTTTTGTGTGGGTTATCATGCATTTTTGAGAGGACATAAACCCTTCTGCTTGCTGATCCCTGCTCTTTTTAATGAAGTCTATGAGGCTGAATGAAACATCTATGAAAGGCTTGATCCTATTAGCCACTTAAAGTTCTGCATTTGCAGTAAATTAGGATAATGAAGATCTTTACAAATTGTTCAGTAGTTCATGCTTATGAAATTGCTAAGAGAAGGACATGCAGAAAACACAGATGGAGAGAATAAACACAGCAAGGGAATTCAGCTGGAGTCAACAGATGACCAACAGATAATCAAACACAGATGATGTATTTTTGCATATTAAATTCAGTCCTGATGTAAAAGGATCCAAATATCATTAAGGATAATGGGAGATGCTGCCATAAAAAGGCGGAATCTGCCCTTCTGCTATCAAGAAAAGAAAGACAAATAACCTAATCAGTAGCTCAATTGCTTAAACATGTTCACTATTCTAAATGTGCACAGTCTATTAGTCTACAAGTCTCAAGTTCAACTGATGAAAGATGTGCAGAAAAGTGGTAGAAAGGAAGTGCTGAAGCATTGCCACTAATTGTATTTAGTAAAACAGATGCCCTGGAGAGAAAAATAATTCCCCATGAATAACTTTGTCACTTCAAGTAGATTATTTCTAAAGGTTATGCAGTATTCAATTAAGTTTGTCTGCAACAGAGCCAAAGGAGCCCAGGCTGCCATGTGCCTTTATTGCAGTCCAAGGCAAGGCAGATTGATGAGGAAACTTGATGTCCCTCGATTCATCACAGTCCCCTCTGCATGCTGGGGGACCCTTTTAGAGGAACTACAACCTCTCTCAGTCTCGTCCGTACCATCTACTAGAAATGCTCCCCCGTGAATGATGCCTTCCAAACCTTTCCTGAGATTTTTTTTTTTGTGAATTCTAGTCAGCATGGGCCAAAATTATGTTCCTATGACAATCAGTAGGCCAAACCATAGCACTTTAACTTGTTTCTTGGTCCTCTCTTGTTTAGTAATATATACTTAGCCTGGTGTTTGGGGCAACCCCCTTGAACTTTTCTAACCACACAAAAGGATGAATTAAATAATTATCTTTCTGCTCTTGCTACTTCTCACATGTTTTCTCCTGCGTCCTGTGATATAGGGTAACAGGAGACCCATTGCAGTCTCCATGAGTCTGGATGCCAGTATCTTTGAAAAAGATGGGAGTGCTGCAGATCTGTCCCCTGTCATGCCTGGAAGTTGCTGAGGGTTCCAATGAAAAAAAGACTTTGGTCCCACTCTTGAACATAAATTAAAAAGCAAAACTAAACAAAGTTTTATAGGTAAGCAAGCAGTTGGGCCTGCCTGATCAATGATTTTGAAAATTTCAGACTCTAAGGCGGAGAGTAAAGGTGTTTCTAAATGTTAATGAGAGAAAAGCCCACCACGTCTGTCTGCAGATATTGATATAGAACTTTTTGTTCCCCATTAATGGAAACCTGTAGGAAGATCTCTCCTTGCGTTCTCCCTTCGATAGGGAATGCTAGAATCTGAAATCCCACTGCGATGTTCATCAAACAAGGGGGCAAGGACAATTTTTCCTTATTATTCAGTGTAAGGTTATCTATTTTTAAATAGTAGATAGCTCCCAAGTAATTGTGAAGGATCTGTAGGGAGTGGCCTTTAAAGGTCACTTTAACCCAGTGTAATGTAATTAAATGAATTACTTGGAAACAAGTTTTAAAATGTCATTAACTACATTTATATCTGTCACACGAAAGTTTACACAGATATCAATATCAAACATGCTGGAGTAAGGTCAAAGTCTTCCTAGAAGTGCATGTAAAATGATTTTTTAAAATATGCCACCAGGGAAAGAAATTATGTCAGAGTTATTCTAGTTTAATCTGCATGGAAAAAGCAGTCCTCATTTTAGTTTTATGCAAAAACTAAGTAGAATGGAAAGCCCCCCTTCATTCTATCCCCTTTTCACCTTCTTCAGTCATGAAATCTACAGGCCTGTTGACAAGGTTGGTTGCAGGCACTCCAACCTATTACAGAGCTGCCTGGCTGAAGCTGGAGAATGGGACATTCAGTGAGGCCTGGCACAGGGGGAAGCAGGTTTTTCTGCACTTTAAATTATTTTTAATAATCCTGGGTCATGTACCATGCAGCTTCCTTAACTGATTTGTGGATGGATGATAAAAAAAACTGTATGTCTCCTGCATAATTTCTGGTACATTCCAGTTTACTGTGTTCTCTCTATGTGGATAGAATGGACTTGCACCCCAGTGGGACTACAAGCTCACTGCAGAAGGTTTTGTGTAGTTTTATTTCTCCAGGATGTGCCAAATGCACTTGCTGACAATTGAAATTGTCCACATTAATTTTCATTAGAGTCGCAGACTGCATTCGCCATAAGAGATAGAAGTGACCTGGAGCTTGCCAGAAGGAATGAGTGATGAAACTGACCTCAGAAATATTTATTCTGTGAGTCCCTCCAGCAGTGTGTCCCACACTCACTAGCCTATTGATGTAAAGTGTGAATTTTCTTAAAGCTCTATTTTTTTCTGAAGCCATGGGGGTATTTCATGTCAGGAACACGGCATTTACTTTTGAAGATGAATAGCCTTTGTGATTTTAAAATAAATCTTAGAAACACATTCACATGGCACATAGCAGCAGCAAGTAAAACTTTCCAAATTTTAACATGTTGTAATGGTCTCATGATCCTTTGGGACTTGAAATAGGATTGTTATAGTGTTGGACATAGACATACAGTGACATCTATGAGAAAGTAATTCTCAAATCTGTTAGAGACATATGATGTGGAAATAAAGTGATCACTGTTCCGGGGACAATTCCAATCACACTGGTTACACTAACATGTAGAAGTACTGGCTGTTGCTTAAGGGCTCTCTCTACTTTCCAGAGAGTAACGGAAGGATTTTTGTAAAATTTGCTGACCTGGATTCAGCAGGAGGAGGGCTAGAAGCACCTCTATGTGGAAATGTACCATGCTTAGTCCCTAGCACAGGGAAATGTTGGTTAAGTGCTTTCCTTCCCGTAACACATTTCCCTGCTGAACAGACTTTGGTGTTGCTCTGTGTTTTTTTCCCACCAGAATTATCACCAGCTTGTAGGCAGTAGAATGTAGACATATCTAATCAGAAAATGTATATAAATTAAAAGGTTCAGTCCTGTTTAGTTTGTTTTACTTTGTTGCTTGTTTTGTTTTTTTTTAATGCATTTATTTTAATGTCAGCTTAAAATTGATGTTTGAAATAGGCAAGTATTATAAAATCAATTTGGGAAGTGATCCTTTGCTCAAATGGCAGCTTCTATAATTAACCAATTTATGATCTTTTAAATCGTGGAAATTCCATCTCTATTGTCTCTGCAAACAGTCTCTAAAAGGCAAGAACACCAACAGGTAAACTGAAGCAGTGTATAATGGAGCAACAAAAATACCCCAACAAAACCCAGAAATTCTTCACTTTTTTTTCATTAGTGTGATTCTTTTTGTTTGCTTTCTTCTTTTATAACACCATGTAAAGCTCTGCATCCCTGCTTATTATCCCTGCCTGTCATTTAGTCTCCTCCTCCTCTCAAACACACAATGATGATAAAGCAGAGAACCTGTGACCCTTGACACACTCTGAAGAAGGGGAGTAGGGAACAAGTGCTCCTCTCAACATCTTACCAAGAGAGAAAAATAAAGTGATGAAACCTTGCCCACCTTGACTTTGAGTCCAGGTTGTTTGGACTCTGACGGTCCTTTTGGGTCCCTTCCAACTCAGGACATCCTATGAACCATTGAAAGAAAGGGTTTCTCCTTTCCTGAGCCACTGGGCAGCAGAGAGAAAAGCCTGATGTTAGAAGGAAAAGGAAGGGATCAACAGCTCAGTCCCTGGGGAAGGAGGAGAGCGGTGACCCCTCCGTGCTTGCCTGCGCAGTGCCCTGGGAGCGTTTGCTGCGGGGCTGATGGGATCAGCGCTGCTCTCTGCGAGCATGGCAAGGTCAGCAGAGCCCCTTAATCACCCCTGAAGGAGGGAGTGATATACTGCTTCCAGTTCGTTATGGTAAACAAATCCTTAGTGCTCTCTTTCCCAATCTATCCTGAAACAGGAGACAACTGGGAGCAGCTTGGCCTCAGTCCCATCAGCCCAAAGGCCTTTCCCCGGTGGGATGGAGCACCTTGCCTGGGCTGCACAGGGAACAAACGTGCTCCGTGAGCTGCTCCAGGGGAAGCACCCCCACAGCTCCAGACCCGTCCTGCTCCCTCTGGCATTCAAAAAGCTTCAGATGACATCTGCTCTGTTTGGAACCCCCCTTCTACACAAATGTATCTGCTAGCCACATAAATATCAAGTACATATATGGAAATGTTTTCAAAACTGTATTTCTCTATAAGAAGTTTAGTCTGCTCATCTTTATCTTAATTTATAGAGGTTCACCTAATAACTGAGGTTTGTTTGATTCATTCATTCATTCCTAAAACTGCTACAAATAGCTGGGAAAGTTAAATTCATGACTGAATTGTTGACAGCTTGTATTCATGCCCTGCATTTGATGCATGTATTGATTCTTTGAGCATATATTTTGTTATTTAAGGGCTGCCCCTCATTCTTTAAACTTTTTTTTTCTAGTGCTATTGAAATTTGCTTTGAGCATGTACTTGTGCTTCTTCACTACTTGCAAAAAGAAATTGGGTAACCAAATCTAATCTTAAATTATGTAACTTGTGAACTGCCTGTGAATTAATGTGGCCAGGAAGTAAGTGTGACTTTAGACATTACATCTAAAATAGCCTTCCAAAAAGGAGTGGAAAGAATTTATTCACCAGTTTGGAAGTGAAGCTTTAACAACTGTATGAAAAAGGTAGCATGATATTACTGTCTGCAGCTACACACATCCCTTCCTCTCTTGCATTCTTTAAACTAAACGTTGAATCAGCCTCAAATTCTGTGAACTAGAGGTGTTTAGTAATTACAGATGCAGACATTCAAATACATAAATTTTAAAACTTAAAAACTGAATTTCACGTACAGAAAGCCATAAAAAGACCAAGAACTTCAATTTTACTATCTGTCTGAGTGTCTACATGAAAGTTAGCCTAGAAACTTTAAGGTTATTAAATCCTTGGATCTGAAATACATTTTATATTTAGCAAATTATAATGCAAAATATGTTATGTTCAGTGGCGTAGTTTCTTAACTGCCAATACCAAGGGCTCACTGACGTAAAAGTCATTGATGGCACACTTAAATTGTGCTTTATATCTTACTAATGAAAGAAAAAATTGTGTTGTGAGAGAAAACTGTTGCTGTCTTTCTTCTCAGACCCTCTCTCTGACACTGAGCTAATGGAGTGATTCTGTGTATCAGTCCAGCAGCAGACATTCCTGTAATTGTCTGCAGCCTCATACTAAATGCTTCATCCAATAAATAACTTCTAGCTTTAAGTCATTTCCTCCACTTCGATACACTGTGTTCAAAGATGTAATTAAAAACTAATGCTGATGTCTAACAAGAGTTTACCCCCGCAAACAGTCATTCACCATCTGGAGGTTATGCTATACAAAGACATTATCTAAAAGAGAAAACATACTGGTATTTGAGTTGCCCTGAAAGATACAGAATTAATTATCATTTGTTTGCTATAAATCAGAAGCAATTCCACTGTATACTCATCATAATTGTATATTGATATATGTTTGTATAATAATGTGACTTATGTATGACACTGGTTTTGCAGAAGAGAGGAAAAATGAAAAGCCAGAAAGAGAAAAAAAACTCGGCCCTTATTTCTGCTCCTCTAAACTTCTTTCTACAGAAGTATCTGTCTTGGAAAAATGATGATAAAAGGAGGTAAAACTTTCTTTAGCCTAATGTAATTGGGTAAGGGCAGCACCAAAATAAAACATTTGTCTTGCTTCATCTGATGTAAAACAACGTAGAGCAGAAAGAATTCTTGCAAACTATGCATTTTGTCATTGGTCTCATGATACCTAACTTGATCCTTAGAAAAGTAAAGAAGAAAAGTCAACAAAATCTCTGGTTTCTTAAGGCTTGTGAAAAGCCTGCTTTTGTTTTGTGTTTCAATTACTTCATCCCTGATGTTAAAAAAAAAAACATAACCAAAAACCAACTGGAAGAATGAAAAGCACATTCTCAGAAGGCACATAAAAGAATGGATAATTTAAAAATATTTTTTAATCTAGAGTGTGTTTTTTAGGTCATGGTAGAGGAAGTGGAATATGGCTTTTCCATGCTTTGGTCTGTTCTTCTTGAGATATGGTACTGCAGAGTTAAAGCCCCTGGGGTGTTTAGGTGTTCGCTGATTAGCTGGGGCAGCCTCATGTCTCACTGCTGCCAAGAGGAAAAAGCCCTCCCCTGCTTCCTGCTCCCCTCACTCCTGCTGTGCAGCCTCATCCTTGTGTTTGCACAGAATTTGGCGTGTGGTTGGCCACCCTGTAAGCTGATTTATCTGTCTAACTCAGGAGCAAAGACTTCACCCTCTGCATTGGATTTGCTTTCTCTCACATTAGCAAACTGAGTTGCATCACCACAGGCGCTGAGCCATGGGTGCCAGGGAAGGACTAGAAACATTTGGTTTGAACTAAGGAGAAAAGTGGTAAGAAAAGGCATTCACTGGTTCTGGTGGTAGCAAGACATCAGATTCAGCTTCTATGTGTAATAACTTCACCCTGAGATGCACAAGGCATCTGACTTCTACAGAGGAGACATATTGAAAAAACTGTGATGCCTTCTGGAAATAGGGCTCTGAAGGGTTTCTGACTACTCTTTTAATGAGCCTTCTGACACCTTTTCTTCATGTGTATCCCTCAGTGAACCTGCCCGTAGAGCTCCTGACCATTTTCTGTGTGGTGAGGATAATATTCTTTCTGGTGCTCTGTCTATATACAGCTTTCATGGTAGCTGTGTAAGCTACCTGTTGTAAGTAAGTTAATAATACTATTGCAAGAGAAACTTGATGTAGGGTTATTATTGCTTATTTTCATTAAAACATAGTCCTACTGAAAAGAACAAATTATTTCTAAGTTATAAATAGGGAAGTATGAGGAAACTTGTACCGCCAAAACATTTTTTCATTTTGAAACAAGACTATTCATGAAAAGCAAAAAAAACCAGAACAACATTGCAATGGATTTCACATGCTCCCAGAAAAAAAAAAAAAATGTGTCATGTATAGAAACCTTTCTTAGCTCACCTTTTAATATTTCATCTCCTCCTTTTCCCTCATAGAGAGCACTCTATGTGTGTGGGTTATCTTTGGAGATTGATTTTTCACTTCAAGAAATAAAAAAAGCACAGTTGTAAATATTTGAATGACCTTGAAAACAAGTCAATAAATGGAGTGCATGTACTAATTACTGCTGTTTGAGGGATTATTTTCAACTGCCTTGTCAAGTTGGGAATTGCAACCACTAAACCAGTAGCGGAGTTCCAGATCTCATTTCAAAGACATTCAAATGAAGAACTGCCAGTTGTGACACATGCCCTTTTATTATCCTGCAATTGATTGATATCTTGCTGCAGGCCACAGTACCTGTGAAATATTATGCACCTTTTAAACAATTCCAGCTGCTTCTGCTTTAAATAGAATGGTACTTGCAATGGAAAATGGCCAAAGACCAAATGATTTGTTTTTACTAATGTATTATTCATTCCTAGATGTATAAATACCATGGAAGTCTATTCAGATTGTATATACAAACACATGTATACATATATGACTGTGCATATACACATATGTAGATAAAGACGTTTAAAAGCAGCTTTGTAGTGACACAAGCAATACAGAACCTGTCTTAGAATAGATTTGATTTTTTTTTTAAGTCTCTAAAGAGATAACAGAAGATTAGGAAGTATGAAAAAAGAAGGAAAGAAAAATAGAAAAAAGAAGGAAAGTATGAGACAGTAGGGAAAAGTTTGAGACAATCAGCCAGTGGTAGTAATTGTGTATGTATGGTTCCACAGCACCTTTTCATTTGTTTCAGATAGCATATCTATACAGGTCCTCTAAAATTAAATTAGAATTATAGAATAACCTGGGTTGAAAGGGACCTTAAAGATCATTTAGTTCCAAACTCCATGCGGTGGGCAGGGACGCCTTTCACTAGACCAGGTTGTTCCAAGCTCCATCCCACTGGGCCTAATATTCCAAGAACGGAGCATCCACAGCTTCTCTGAGCAACCTGTACAAGTGTCTCACACCCTCACAGCAAAGAATTTCTTCCTAATATCTAATCTAAACATACACCCTTCTAATTTGGATAAATTCCCCCTTGTCTTGTTGCTACATGCTTTTATAAATAATCTCTCTCCAGCTTTCTTATAAGCTCCCTTCAGGTACTGGATGGCCACAATTAGGTCACTCTGAAACCTTCTTTTTTCCAGTTGGAACAATCCCAGTTCTCGCAGCCTTTCCTAGTAGGAGAGGTGCTTTATCCCTCCTCTGGACTCTCTCCAGAAGGTCCATGTCCCTCCTGTGCAGGGACCCCAGAGCTGATGCAGTGCTTCAGGTGGGTCTCAGCAGAGCAGAGCAGAGGGGCAGAATCCCCTCCCTCCCCTGCTGCCCACGGGGCTCTGGATGCAGCCCAGGACACGTTTGGCTCTCTGGGCTGGGAGTGCCATGGCCGGGGCATGTCCAGCCTCTCACCCACAGCACCCCCAAGTCCTTCTGGGCAGGGCTGCTCTGATCTGTCCATGCCCAGCCTGTGCTGATACCGGAGGTTGTCCCTACCCGGGGACAGCACCAGCACTTGGTCTTGTTAAACCTCATGAGACTCCCATGGATCCACTTCTCGAGCTTGTCCAGGTTCCTCTGGATGACATCCCATCCTTCAGGTGTGTCAAAAACACCACTTAGTGTGGTGTCATCTGTAAATTTGCTGAGGGTGCACTCGATTCCTTATTGTGTACCATCAATGAAGATATTAAATAACACTGGTCCCAGTGCAGACCCCTGATGGGCACCACTTGTCATTGATGTCCCTCTGGTTGACCACTAACCTCTGGATGTGACCATCCAACCATCTGCTTATCCAACAGTCCACTCAGTGAAGCCATCTCTCTCCAATTCAGAGACAAGGATGTTATGGGGAACCATGTCAAAAGCTTTACAGAAATCCAGAATAAATGACATTTGTAGGCCTTCCCTTGCTCGCTGATGTGGTTGCTCCATCATAGCAGACCTCTAGGTTGGTTAGGCAGCACTTCAAGTTTCACTATTGGCACATACTTGACTCTGAAGACAAACCTAATGAGCACAGGATTAGTTGAATTCTGAGTAACAGAGTTGCTCCGTTGCCAGAGAATTAATACAAGAAAAATGCTTGATGATCTGTGCTGATTAATGGCATTGGACTTAACCACCCCTGTCAAATTAAACCCCATTTTACAGTCTGGACTTCTAACCCAGAACCCACTTGGTGGCCCAAGCTTTCTTGAGCCAAGAAAATGTCTTCAAGATGATTTGGTTTGATTTCAAGAGGAAAAGTGGATGCTTAATGTTTACCAGATGATAATTTCTTAAACAATTACAAGAAAAAAATTATGGAGATCTGGCTCAAGCTGTGCTCCATTCTTTGTTGAAGAATGTTTTATTGAATGGGAAAGCACTTGGCGATCACGCACTTCAAAACAGAGGTCTTGAAATGTGGGTCTCTTAAAAGTAGAACATTACAGTGGTTTGAACTACCACTAACTGTACATTTACACCTATGAGGACATTTCATGCTTTGGTTCTGTGCCAGTGCTGATTTACTGGTTTTGCCTGGGGTAGAGTTAATTTTCTTTATAGGAGGTGGTTTGGAGCTTTGTTTTGTGTTTGCCCTGGAAACAGTGTTGATAATATAGGGACATTTTCATTAGTGCTGAACAGTGCTCACACAGAGCCAAGGCCTTTCCAGCTCCTCATCCCAACAGGATGAAGTGACAGGTAAAAAGGAGTGACATGAGAGGAAATCATGGTCAAATGAAAAATGTTTACATTAAAGTAATCTCAACTAATTGCACTGTATTTTAAAATTTTCTTTGACAGATACTTTCACAGAACCAGTGAAGTTCCTGCAAGAATTCAGAGTTAAGTGTTGACCCATTTACACCCCTGCTCTGCATGAATCTCGTGTTAAAATTAGGCTGATTCTGTTACCTGCACTATCATCTCTAAGATGATGCTGTCAATGGATAAGATGTGACCTTCATTTCCAGACAAAATAATACATCAGGGTTTAGTTGAGAGTTATGTATAGTTTTGTATAAATCAATCTCTTCAACTCCTTCACATAATTGTAAAGCTTCACCACAAAGACCAGGATCTCTTCCCTCTACCAGTGCAATCCTGAGACCTTAGATGAGGTCTCTTCATGAAGTTATTTTGTTTTATGTAGAATTATCTAGTGAATGAAAGTGGAGAGGTAACTGAAAAGTTTCTATTGGGAAAAAAAAAAGTTAATGGGAAAAGAATGGTTAATTCTTCTCCTTGTGAACACTCAGTGTAAAGGCTGAAGCAATCAATTTTGCCTTAACAAGCTCTCTTTGATATCTATTTTTAGTTCTGCCCCATAGGCAAAGTAGATAGAAACACACTTAGAACAGAAATATTTACTGCATGTATAAGGCAAATATCAGTCCTGTGAGAACCTGTTTAGAGTTGGCTCGAAAGTTTATACATACTGTGCCTGTGCAATTACTTTTTTACTACATTTTGAGAGACTAGCTGAAAACGAAATATCAACAAAAACTCATGTGGAATTTTCCATCCCTTTTTCTCAGCTCTTCTAGTCATTTTTGTTGGTATATATCTATGAGACTGTAAAATAATCTCTTTGCTCTCCCAGAACAGGTGATTGATATGTGAGCAAGCGAGACCTGTGATGCATGACTGACACAGACCTCACTGACCCTCATGGCATCTTCTCTGGAGGGATGCTGTGTGCATACAGGGTGGGCATTTGAGCTGTTGAATATCTAGATGTCCAGATGATTGCACAGCCCTACAGTCAGCAACCACACCAAGCCGGTCTGGAAAGGCAAACCTACATGCAGAAGTAGGCAGATTTCTCCATATGGCAAACTAGTGAAGAATAGAGGGAGACTTGACATGGAAGAGATGTGAAGGGTGAGGACAGCTAAAACATCAGAGTGCTAAGGGGACATCCCTACGGAATGCAGGGATGGAAGGAAATGCCTTATAGGGCTAACCTGTTAAAAGCAGATTTACCCAAGTATGCCTTGTTTCCTTCTCTCCATTTTTTTTAACGAATTCTTGCTTTCTTATACCGTATAGAACAGTGGTAGCAAAGAACTATCTAGAAATACCATGTGTGCTTTATACAGAAAACCATATTTGCAGCTGCTGGTGGTGTTAGAATTCCAGGACTGGACCAATCACTCCACTGCAGTGGTTTTCACATGGTGGTCTTGTGTCACCTTCTGTCCACCAGAGAGCACTCCTAAAATGTAAACCAAAGTACACACACATTGTCACAACACCAACCTTCTTGTCATGGTTTAAGCCCAGCTGGCAAATCAGCCCCCACAGCTGCTTACTCTCTCCCTCTTGTACGAGCAGAGGAGAGAATCAGAAATGTAAAGCTAGAAAATTCACTCATGAGCTGAGATAAAGGCAGTTTAACAGGTAAAGCAAAAGGCACACACACAACCAAAGTAAAACCAGGAATTCAGCCACCACTCCCCACGGGCAGGCAAGTTTTCAGCCATCCCCAAGGTAGCAGACCTCCATCACATGAAACAGATACTTGGGAAAAAAACGCCATCAATCTCAATGTCCCCCCACGTCCTCCTTCTTTGCCCCAGTTCTGTGTGCTGAGTACGATGCTGCGTGGATGGAATATAGTTGGGGTCAGCTCTCACGGTGGTGTCCCCTCCCAGGTTCTTGTGGACCCTCAGCCTCCTCGCTGGTGGGGTAGGGTGAGGAACAGAAAAGGCTCTGTGCAAGTGCTGCTCAGCAATAACAAAGTCATCCCTGCATTATCAATGCTGTTTCCAGCAAAAATACAAAACACAACCCCAAACCAGCTAGTATGAAGAAATTTAACTCTACCCCACCCAATACTAGTATAGTCTCAAAGAAGTTTGACCTTATTCAATATCCATGTGATGTAAAAAAAAAACTCAACAAGAACATAAACATTCAGCTGAAGAATTATATTTTATGTTGTCTTATGTTATTTGAACATTTTAAAGTTGCTCATATTTTTCTGAAACTGCACTGTATTCAGGACAAATAAGCTGGTTTTATCAAAGTGACGCAAATTCCAAACTTCACTGACGTTCCTGCCAGATTGGTAAAATATTTCAGTATGGTAGTAAGTCAAACTGCCTGCTCAGTTGATAATAAAGATGAATAAACATTTCTGATAAACAGCATCCTGCTGTTTTGACCAAGAAATACGGCTTATATTTAGGTTTTGTACCAGGTTTTTGCCCTTCCTGTCTGCATTATCTAAAGCAAAGGTGCATATCTTTGCTAGTGTCTTTTTAAGGTATTTGAGTGGAAAATGCAATCTATTATCAAAATAAAGATGAAAACAATCTCTGCTATCTTAGTGACCAGAGAGAATTTTTGCAAGAATGGAAGTTGGCTTAGAAATTCTTTTTGGAGTGGTGAAAAGGGTCCAAAGGACTGAAGAAAGATTTGCTTGTGAGCCCTACCCAAAACAGTCTTGGAAACATCACTGAGGTAACATAAGGTTTCTGTTCTAGAGGGTAGGTGCTGTATCCTTCTGATACAGCTGGAGCTTCAGGAACGTGGACTGCCCCATATCTGTATAAAGGTTTTGTCTAAGCTTTTAAAAATTGGCTGCTTAGGCACTGTTCGGAGGGGCTGAAAAAAATGTAGGCTGAATATGTCTCCACAATTTTTTCAAAGGCTTTGGTTTGTGTCCAGTAACTCTTTGCCATGAACAGATTTTATACCTTTTTTTTTTCCAATATTAGAAGATCGCCTTTGACTATATAAGCTACATAATAATATTCTCTGCTAACTGATATCAAGTAACTAATTTCTCCCAGTTAGTTTTCAAAGCCTTTATTTATTTCCAGGTTTATGATAGAAGGATGGCACTTTGAAATTATTGAGGCTTTTTTTGAATATTATAAATATATGCTTGTTCATATAAACATATGTATACAGCTTTAGAGGGTCGTTCAGGAAGTTACCATTTTTTTAGATTTGGGGTCAAAGAATATTATCATACTTTTCCAATTTCAGATAATGAAATAAATTAATGAATGCTTTTAAAGCCCCAATATGCAAGGTAAGTAGTCTCCATAGCAATTATCCTTTCTTCATTGCTAGTTAATGAGCAACTGCCATCGTGGATACCAGCGTGTATCAGTCTCCTGTGAGTGGAGGTATACCCAAATACCTCTGTCAATCTGCAATATTCTTGTGGGAGAATGACATTTAGAGTTATACCTTCTGGTGGTTTTCACCTAAAAAGAGAACATTTAATTCTCTAGCAGGGAAATGGGAGTTTTCGGCCGTTAATGCTCAGACAGACAGAAACTGTGATCGGTTCTCACAGCTCTTCCTCACAGCAGATCTTGTGCTCTGTTTGCATCGTCACTGTGGAGAAATGGGGAGGAAGGAGCTTTCTTTTGGGTCTGTGGTTTAAAAGTACCCTGTCTGCTCCAGGTTTTCTATCCAGTGTTGTGTTTAGGGAGCATTGATATTTTGATCTGTTTGGGAATTATGTGCAGAATGTGCCAAACCAGAAACAGACTGAAATCTCATTGCTTGAGTATTCAAATCTGATGTCTACCACTATACTTTAACAGAAGCACAAAGGGCCACCTGAACATTGTGAAAATCCAGGTAGCATTAGATAGACTCAGGCAGACCAATCAGACAGACTTCCAGAGGCTCCAGAGGCCCTCATCTGGAGATGAGGGATCAGTGGCTGGAAATTCTGGGAATTGCCAGAAAGCCCAGGAACAGGGATGAGGAACTCCTTCCTTTACCATACTTCCCAGACTTGCAGGAGTTGGGGTAAAGGGGAGAGAGGGGAAGGGTTGTGATACAGAATGTATTTTATTTTGTTTTTAAAGGGAAATTGATAGACTTCAAAAAGTTTTATTTGTCTATTTTTCAGGCAGTTAAACTTTCCCACGGCCCAGCATTACATTCTCTGCAATTGAAGTAGTTTTATTTTGCTGGAACAAGCCACTGATCCATGAGGTTTCGTCAACAGAACACAAATCTGCTTTAGTTTTTGAGAGGTCACAGTGTGGTTGATAGGAAAGTGAGCATTTGATATGGCTGTCCTAAAGAAGACAAGATATTTTTGGTATTTTTCTAGAGAGAAGAAGATTTTAGAGGTTAGTTCTCCAAGGAAATATTTTAATTTTTCCTTTCACTTCTGTGGTGCTTGGGCAATCAAACTCATCAGTTTGGGGTCCAGAAGCAGATTATCATGTTCATTAGGCTCAAGATAAATCTTTTAGGTCATCATTTTCAGCTTCACAAAAACAAAAACAAAGGTTTATGCAAAGGACTATATATTTGGGAGAAAGTCCTGTAGAGTCAGGGCAGTCTACTTGGTGAAAAGCAGATGTTCACACCCACTGAGGGTTTTGGAAAAGCTGTGAACTTTCATGAATTTCCAAGCACAGAATGAAGGAGAGAAGCCAGAGGATTTGTATCCTGTCATAGCATGCTGCAGACAAAGAATTGTTGCAGAAGGGAGATAGATTATGGCAGAGTAAAATCCTCTCTAAGGTGGTGAGAATGGTGGTACAGGGCAACAGTCATCAATTTTTAATTGGTTTAATAGAATAATCTACACTATTTATGCCAGGAAATATTTCATTATTTAAAATTATAGCTGTGGGAACTCAGTGGAGGAAAATCCACCTGGCAAAAAACTTTCATTTGTATTGGTTTTGATTTTTCTTTTTTCAAGAAATTGAAAAGATTTTTCAACTTTATGAGGTTCAGCACAGTCAAAATAAAGCCCACAGAGAATAGAGAAGCCAAATAAAATTATAAAAAGTGTTGGGTACAGAGCCAAAGAGTGGGTCTTAATATTTTTTGTCATCATTGCAGTAGATCATATGGAGTAGAAAGAATGTGGGCATTACAAGCCATGACCTTCAAGCTTGCTTGATAGTTCATTTTTTTTCTAACACAAATCAGGAACTGATTACTGGTGAATGCATTTTTCAAGCTAATTGCCCGCTTCCACTGATTTCTTGCTGTGTTGAGCATTTTCCCATAACAAGCCTTAATTCGATTACATCATTCAAACTATCAAACTCTATTAAACATTGAGTCTTTGCCAAATAAGAATGCTGGTGCTGCATGTAAAATAATTTGATAGCTCACTCTCAGAACCTCAAGGATATCTGAATTTTCAAAATCCATTCACAGGTTTCGTAACAATAGGGATAATGGCTTTAAGCTAAAATAAGGTAAATTCAAACTAGATATTAGAAATAAGTCTTTTATGATGAGAGTGGTGAAACACTGGTACAGGTTGCTCAGAGAGGTGGTGGATGCCTCATCACTGAAAACATTCAAGGCCAGGTTGAAGCGGGCTCTGAGAAGCCTGCCCTGGTTGAAGATGTCCAAGATGATTGCCAGGGTATTGGGTTAGAGGAGCTTTACAGGTCCCTTCCAACCCAAACCATTCTATGATTCTTCAATTTTCCAACCAACAGAATCAAGCTGCAGAAACCAACATATTCCAGAAAGACAGGTATCATATAAATCTCATCCTGCATTTTCTTTTATTAAACGGGGGAAGAGGAAAGAAGAGAAACAGAGGTTTTTTTCAAAGACATAAAACTCATCAAGAATGGGATCATGTAAGTGTCCTGAAACCCATAGCCAAAGAGGGTTAAGCAGTGTAAGTACTGGAACTGGATAGATATTTCTCCGAAAGGAGCAAGAAGTTTTTGGGTGTATGCTTGCATGAATTACAGCTGGAGAAAAAGCACCTTGAGTGTGCCTCACTCAACATATATGAACTTACCTTCTCAGATAGCAGAGTGATATAAAAAATTTTTACCTCGACAGCTCTTTCCATTGGTTAAATATTTATAGGAATATTACAGAGAACCCATGCAGGATTCTGAAATGTCACATGAGTAAAAATGATGGATTTAGACAGCAGCAGCCAGGCAGCACTCTGGCCATGGGATCTTGAGCATCTGGGACTGTTGAACTGGCCTTTGAAACTTCTTATACTGTAGCTCACAACATAGCAAATAGACTGGTCTGTGAGACAGTCATGCACGTTTTCCCCTGTGGCTGTCCATACTGAATTACAGAACTACAGGAATGTAGCCATTTGAAATCTGCCCTTTTGTTGAGGTCACCACATTGACTACAATGAAAAATTTTTGCTTCAAGACATTGATCTCCCACAGCATAAATAGGATGAAAGTCAAAGTCTCGCAGTCATAGTATGGTCTGGTAGTGTCTGATCCCTTCCAATCCAGGCCTATCCAGGAAAATATTCTTAATCTGATCAATAAAAATACAAACCAAAGATAACTAGATAATGTGGTGAAATTTAATTTAGTTTTATACGAGGTACCATAATGGCATGTTTAAAAAATGATAAATATCTTTCATATCTTTAAATGCCTTTAGATGAATCACAGTTCAGATTTTCACAGTTCAGATTTTCACAGCTCTGGAAACTACAGATGAATCAGAACACAGAGAAACCCTTTCAGAAAAGCATTTTCATAAATATAGTATCAAAAATTTATTTAAGAATTGATAGATCATGTCATGTAATCATGTCAGACAGATATGTCACGTAATACGGATATCCAGAATAAGATGGGTCACCATCAGCAGTGTGTGTTTTGTTCTTGTGTGCTCCTCACTGTGCTAGAACAGAGCAGCATGTGCTCAGTGTATGTTTTTGTTTCCCCACATCTGACTGTTGATAAAAAACTCAATTCCGGCAATTCCTTAGAGATCCATCACTTACCACAGATGAGAACTTTAAAAAACCCAGAAAATAAGGCCTGGAATTTTAGACACATTTGTTTATAATGTTACCTGCTAATACATTTTAATAATCTTCAACATATCTATTTGGCAAAAAATATTCTTTTTCAATACTCAACTTATTTTTTTTAATCTCACAATTAAGTAGCATATTATGAGACATTCACAAGAAGCATTATGAGTTTGTCAAAGAGACTGACACTCAGTTGCAGCCTTTCTCGGGCCATTTTTCCAAAGGATATTCCTGCTGGAGGAATAGATTCTGTGTTGCTTTGAGAGATCCACTAAAATAAAAAATCTGGCTCATGGAACCATGCTGATTGCTTGCTTTCTTAATGCCTAGTATGGTTTCCTAACAGTAGATTAAAAATAGCAGAACTTGGCTTTATATATGGAAATACAAATTACAGTCATGGAAGGAAATCTTTCTGCGTTGGCGTTGTTATTTTGAATAGATTCTTTTATTAGTGAGATGTCACTTGTTTTGGGGTTTGTTGGTTTTTGGGGGCGGTTTTTATCACAGCACGAAGCTCGAAAAGGCGTTGGCCTTTTATTTTGAGTGGAGGAACTGAAATGTAAATGGTGATATCATCTAAAACTCCTGCAAGCTGTCTTCTAAGTGAAGGCCAAAACTCATTATCAGGGCTCTAAATTTACACATATATGTTCTCATTTCTGTTTTGGCTTTTTCATAAGTGCACTCACATCCAAAATGCTGAGAGCATCCTGATTGCACTAAGACAAATGTAGGTTATATTTCTAAATATCAATTCTTTCCTGACAAAATGTAGCTGTTCTGTCCTTGCTATCTGCAGACAGAAAACTAAAGTAGATGATAACTTGGCACTACTTCAAAATAAACTTATTTTGCTGACAGAAGTGTTCAGCAGTGCTCATACAATCCATTGCCTGTGTCACATATGTATGAGTCCAGTATAAAATGTTTTGAACCTAACTTTTTCTCACAGGATCAGAGCCTGAAATAAAGTGAAATTTACTCTGTGTGTTTGTGGAAGGGATCATATTCTTTTTCACTCTCAGAAAACTTCAGTAAAAACCGTATTAAAATTTTTCTAACCTCTGATAACAACTGGCTGCTACTAAATGCACACACCACTAAATTATTTTTTACGGACCTAACCCCTTCATAATATGTCGACCTAATCAAAATATATCAGCACCCTCTAAGGTGAAAGAGGCATAATGTGAAAATAGCAAACTTTGAAAATGTTGTTGAAACACGTTTCTATCAAATGAGGAGTTTAAAAAACTGCTGCAGTACCCTGGACTTCAATGCTTGCTATTAAATGCAACAGAATAAAGAGTCAGGTCAGATGGAGAGAAACCAAACCTTTCTTCTAACTTATAATGCTCTTGCTTTAAAATGAGTCTACATTTTGTTACGTTTAGCAACTCAACCTTTCTTTTTCCATCCTATAGAAAGTTCTGGGGAAGGGTTATGCAAATATCCTGATTTCCATATTTATAAAAGCTTACAGGCATGTAAAGTGGCTCTTTATGCCGACAGTTTCCTCTTTTGTGGCCTACCACCAGCTAAATCACAGATACATTTTACTTCTGAATAATAATTTTCCACTCACTTGGTGGGAAGAGGTGCCAAAGAAACAGCATGAGACTGGAGTTCCTGGGGCCCAGGAGGTAATGAGGACACACAGCAATGTCAGCAAGGGGAGGGTACCGCATCTCACTTGGAAGAGCAAGTTGAGGATTCCTTGAGTTCCTGAACGTCAGAGCCAAATGGCCTTCATCAGGTGATTCAAGCATATCTGACCTCCTAACCATCCCAAACTGCTTTGTAGAGAGTTCAATCCATTGACTCAATATGAAGAAACTTAATATCCATGTCCTTTACCTCACTGGAGGTTTGTCAGGGGAGTGCTGAATATCACTGGTTTTAAAACCTGCCAAGGATGTTCCCGATATCCCTCAAGAGCACTTTGATAGAGATGCACAGGAGGTATTTTAGGGTGGGATAGGAAATTCCTTCACTTCAAACTAGAGCCTACAAAGAATATATGGGTGCACTTTCTCGATATGTGCCTCACAGGCAATATCCCACATGGCTGAATCTGTAAAATGCAGCAGGAACAACACGGTTGTAAAAAACCACCACAATAAGGAGAAAGTATTTCAATTGGTACATCCTTTTGCCATCCCCTTGTCCTGTATCTTCTCATCACGTCAAGCAAATGTTATATTTAAAAATAAAACATTATAAAATGTAAGACAATACTGGTCATGTTCATGCTGAGAAAATAACCATTAGAAGTAACCTTTGACCTTTTGAAAACACTTTTTTTATTATTTTTGAACAACCTAATAAATTACTCTCTATCAGGGAATTGAATTTTGGCTTGGAAACAATGACCTTGCAGGCCACTCTACATAAATTAAGGCTTGAGAGTGGTTTTCAAGCCTGGTCCTCTGCTGTGCTCAGTTTATACCTCTGATCAGGAGATAACAATGCAGCTGTTTTAAGCAAGTACAAGAGAATAGTGGAAAATCTCTGCTTGATTCATGGCAATAGTAACAGTTTGTACTACTAATAGAGCAGGATGTTTTGGAACTGAGTGGGTTGTTCCTGAGGCACATGTGAGTTGGGACAGAGACTCCAGAACAGCTGAAATAGAAGGGGTGTAAGAACAGAAAATGGGCTGTGTAAAAACTTAATAGATTCTTTAACGTTTTGAATAGACTATATCTTTTCTGTTTGCACTGTGTGGCACACAATACTTTAAGGAGGTGGCTGAGCATCAGCCTGGAAGCTGTCTGAGCTGTGAGGGTCTCTTCCTAGCTGATGGAGCATGTTCATGACATTTGTGTGCAGAGGGGAACCCATTACAGTCCAGAGCATTAGAGATACTGCTAACAGGGACACCTCTGTTTATGGTCTGAACAGGGTCCAAAACAGTGTGAGTTCATTCTACAAATATGCTGGATAGGAGCAAATTACAACCCAGGAAGATCACCTTCTGCTCTCTCCCCAGTGCTGAGAATATTCCCTACACTTTCTTAATTCCCTCCATGCTCTTCATTTTCAGAACATATTTCCTTCATTCTCCCACAGCCCTTTGCAGAAGTTCATATAGCTTGTTTTCAGGGAGTGGTAAAATTTTGTTCACAAGTGGGTCCCCAGTACAGAAGAAATGTTCGTGTGCCGTGTCGGCTCTTGTGTAGTGAAACATTTCTGCTTTAAGGTGTGTGCTTTAGCAGGGTGAAAAATTATAGCAATAAAACTCACTAGATATGTTCCTACATGTCATGGAAACATTTAGGAGGAGCACAGGCATTGTGCAGATATCTCCACATCACTCCCAGAATAGAACCCGAGATATTAATAGAAAACCAGTAAATATATACTCTTCATATTACTTTTCAAGGGTCTTTCTGCAATTATGATCAGAAAACATGTATTCCAAAACATTCTGATTTGAAGTGTAGTTCTCCAAACTTAGTATTTGCATCTCATGAACTCATATCTGGTTATATTTGAACTGTGAGATCAGCCTTTACATTATGATGTGGAACGTGGGAAACAGCATCTACTGGTCTGGGAGAACAGAATTGAATTCCCATTCCCATCACCAATCAGGAAAAGCAAAGTTAGGGTGCATGGGCTCCGCCAGTAGTGGGTGAGCAATGGTTTCAAATCATTAGAGAAACTCCCTGGGATGAATCTGGGGTATGTTTCCTCTGCCTCAAGAAAAGAGCAACAAAAACAGCTTTTGTTCTTAGCTCTTCCAAGTCCAAACTCATAAAAAGGAAGTTACAGAAAAGTAGTTTACAGGGTCTGTGGTGTCTACCCCTTTGGATGGATTTGGGGCCTGGGAGTTTTTACAGCTACGGTTATTTTTGTAATGCTCTGCTACTTCTGACATGCCTTTGGAGATCACAGCTAATTGTGCACCCAAAGGGAATAGGAAATACATAATTTTTGGATACAGTAGTTTAGACATAGTTTGCTAACTGCTCAAATTCCTCTGCATATGTGTTCTGTCTTGCAGTGTAGGATGTTATCGTATATCATCTGTCAAGACAGCACCAAGTAGAATTATTTTAGCTTTTAAACCAGTTATATATTTAGAAGCAGCTAGATGTCAGAATGACTTACTTTTTGTTGTCGTTGTTCTGTTTTGGTTTTTTTTTTTTAAGTAGTTGCCCCTAAGGGACAATTTAAAGAAGCTCTCTGGAAGAAAATAAGTGTGTCTTAGTACACTTATCCAAGGGCACTCCAGCTGGCAGTTACTACCACCAAAGAAAAACTGAAGGACAAGTTACCAAATGTATAAAGCTGACTCTTGAAGGCAATTTTTTGTCTTTGGTTGAAATTATTATTATGCTAGTGGATCTGGAAGCTTGTTTTTGCATCTCAAAGAGATAACCCGTCTAGAAACAAAAGTTCAGATTCTGATTTCATTATGTAAGAAAAGTAGGGACAGAGAGAAACACATACAGGTGTTGTTTGCTCACAAATCAGAGAAAGTATAGGTTTCTTAAAGGCATGTTTTTCACTTGAAATTAAAAGGCCACCATGTAATCCACAATAGAGCCATTTTAGTCACTGTGCAACTTATTGTATCATATTGCTGCTGTTACTGCTTGGTTAAAATCAGTCCTGAATGAGAAGAAGATGGGAGAACTGAGCCTGAGCCCTTCATGTTCCCCTGGTGGACAGGGAATGGATAACATGAAGAAGAATCCACAGCCACATAGCTGTCTCCTTTAGTGGAAGTGCTTGCCCCTCCTTGGTCTGTTCAGCCCAGAGTTCGCCAAATTCTCTGGAACTGATGCAGGACAAAGTCCTTGTCTAACTCTTAATGGGCATAAGATATGGCATCTTTCCCTGGTTAAACAATGACCAATTTTGGCTCTCAGAGGTCTCTCCTCCTATACTGAACGTTCCATCGTATCTTGTTTACTTTACAGTGGTCAGGATGCAGTGCAGGAAGATCTTCCAGCTTTCTGTGGGAAGCTCAAGCTAGTCAAGAAGGTTTGTAGCTTGTCTGCTCAAAAACAGAGGTGTTGATCATAGGTGCTGTTGGTTTATAGTTGTGTTACTAGAAAAATACTTACCTTCTGCTTGGGTCAAGACACATTTAATAAAGTCTATCAGAATATTTTATCTTGAAGAAAATGGATGTGTTGATGACAAACATACGACAAATTATCACTAGAAAATTGTAAATTCCAACATCTAATCACCCCCAATGAAGAGGGTTTTTTCCAAATATATTGATTGGTAATTTCCCATGTTGTGACCTATGTCAATTTCCCATTTTTCACCATGCACATCTGAGAAGACTCTGATTCAATCTCCTCAACAATGACTAATTAGTTAGCTGAAGACAGAAATTAGATTAGTCCAGTCAGAACAAACCCAATCTTTTCTCCATTTTTTCTTGTACATCAAATGAGGCAGACTGGAGTGTATTGTGAAGGTGGTTGCACAGGTGCTGAGGAGTCAGATTCTCTGGGCATAAAGCATAATACACAAAATATCTACCTTGGTGGAGACAGAATTTAATATAAATAATAATTTAAATGAATTATTATCTATAACATATAGTATATAGCATTTATTATTTATGGTTTGGTGACAGCAGTTTATAAGACCCCAACTTCTCCTTACCTTTCACACACAAGTCATCACTGAGATTGTCTATGCAAGTAAGGATTTTGGTGATAAAAACAGATGGAGGATATAAATATGAGCAAAAAATTTTAATAGAAGTGGCAGGTGAATGACTACATATCAAACTTCAATAACAAAACTGTCTCTGAATGTTTTATAGAGCCTCCCTCCATGCCAAAAAGTATCAGATGAGACTGTCCTGATGCACAGGTTCCATTTAAGTGATTCTGAGTTGATCATGACAGCAAATATCACAAAAGTATGATGGAAGCTTTGGGAACAGGAAAACCCTGGAGGCAAGGTTCAGAGACAAGACTCTTTCCATAGCAGTTGAATTCATGGGTCGTTTGTATCCAAGCAATGAAGAAATAAGTTTCTTGCCCTGGGTTATAGGGAAGCCCTCCTGTGTTGGGCTTGTTTACTTGGATCTTGCACTTGGAATGGGTTTAGCCCTTAGATACTGAGTCACTTTAACAAATGTTCTGTTGATTCTGAACAAGAACTGCCAAAGCAGGAAAAACTATCAGAAAACAGCTAACAGCACTTTATGTGCCACAAATTATAGGAAAATCAAACAATGAAAAATTTAAACATATTTTTGCTCAATATATTCTAAAGTGTCTTTTCAATGATTAAGAGTTTTTAGGGCAAAGTAAACATATTTCTTTAAGAAAAAATGTTTAATCTGTAAATTGATTTTAACATTTTATTTGGAATCCTTTTGAATGATGAGACTTCTCTGATGATAGTTATGTCTTAAGAAACAGCAGGCACTAAAATCTAGCTCTGAGATAAACATAAAAAGTTAGAAAATTGTCATAAGCTTCCTAATATTTGATTGTTTCACTTTTAGAAAAGAAACGTTCCAAACAATCTAAATGTTAATTTATAGTGATAACAATCAACTTTTAAAAAACTCTGTTTTCAATAAATATTTCCCCCATCAAACCCAAACAAGTTCTTTACATTTGAGCTAATATGTTGTGTCAGGCTCTGGTCCAATGTAAATTCCCTCAAGTTAGAAGCCTTCAGTAGAGGGCCTGAATAACAAACACCAACAGAGCCAGAGATTATTATATTTTAACTCTCAGGCATTATATAACATCAAAAGAAATACCTGGATTCTTCAACAGAGGCTTTGTTTAAAAAAATATGTATGTGTTTGGTGAACACTTTTATCACTCTTCAAGAACACATTTTGGCTTTGGAAGAATATTTGGCAGGATTTTTTATTGGTTTAAATGCGTACATGACTGACATAAATTACTATAATGAATGTTCCATCATTTCCCCTCTGGTTACAGGGGAAAGAACCAATATCTCTGCTCCTCTGTTATGTTACATAAAAAAGTTGGATAGTCAGAAATGGATGTTAGAACAGTTCCCAGTATGATGCAGGGACATTGAGTACTGTGCTGCCTTGCAATGGCTTCAGGGCAAAGTTTGGTGTTTTTGGACTACAAGAGGGAACCTCATTTATTCCCATCCACAATTACTGATATGCAACATCCGTATAAGGTAATAATGCTAATAAAGGGTTTGCTCTAAGAGATGCTGAGCTCTCTGGATTTGTTTCAGCCGTGTGCCGGCAGTCAAGAGGAGGAGTAGACTCATTGCCTTCAGCTTAACTACCCTGATGAGTGGAGCAGCACACCCACAGGCCTCAGGTAACTTGAACAAATTAGATCTTCAATAAAATGATTATGAGCAATCAGGAAGAAAGCTGAAGGGGAAGCAGGAAATAAGCTGATATTGGGCTGATGTAGAGAGGGACTGAATGTAGCTCTGAACTGAGAAGGAGAAGGGATTGGTAAACCCCTGGTACAATCACACTGTGAAATGTGAATCCAAATGTGAAATTGTTAATATCTGAATACATGATAACTGTATGTTGGACAAAGCAGAAATGCTCGGACTGATGGGAAAGGAAGCAGGTCGACAGACAATCCTGTGACAGATGAGACAGTGCTGATAATTCACCTCTTATCTGTATTTCATTAAGATAGGCTATGTTGAAAAGGAAAGTGTATTTATAGTAATATTCCCATAGAATAAATTTGCTGCAAAATAAAATGAGAAAATAACTTGACTAGCTTCCCTGGTATTCAGGACACATTTGATTTCTGGGGCGTTGGCTGTTGTTTCGCTGGGGAAGAGCTTGCACACAAGACTGGATGTCTGTGAAAGGAACGATAAACACACAAATAGTAGCACCAAATGAAGTCTCACAAAACTACACAGTCAACTTGCCCAGTTGGTTCAAGCTGCTGAAAAGTAAACTGACAACACCAAAAAGGGAATCAAATCAACACCTTAACTTGCTTTGTGATGCAGCTGATGAGTGCTGCTGTTGACATTCAGGGAGGGTGCGGCCATGCGGCACTCTGTTCTGCAATGGTGACAAACACAGACAAAAGAAGATATTCTTAGCATCATGACAAAAAGTTGGATTTCAGAAAGGTATTTGGTTGTGCATTGAATTAACGACACGCAGTGATTGAGAAAAAATGCATATCATGCCTTGTAAATGACATCAGACATTCAAGAGACAATACAAAGAATTTCTGATGAGCTGCTTGCTTATGAAATCACAGTGCTCAAGGTGGCTGGAACCTAAAATTTCCATTCTGTGGGTAATTTGTTCCATTTAAATTGGAACAGATAGTAAAACTTTCCAGTAAAACAAAACTTCTCAAATATTAAAATTCATGAGTCATGGAGTATTTGATGCTGAGGATATTAGATGATGATGATGGTGATGAACAAGGAAGTTTCAGGAGGATAAAAGCTGTTCATGTTCTTTGCTCCGATTAATTAAATTATTCACTACAGGTTTTCTTGCAATATTAAGGCAATAAAAATATTAAACAATAATCAGCTTGAAATACTTATATTGTCAGACATATATTCTCCTCTCCTGAAACAGCAACATTATTGTCATATGATCAGACTGAAAGTATCAATCTGCACATAATGTTTAGTTTTTGATGAAACTGCACTTTCCAATGGGCAGAAACTCTTTCACTGAATTTCTGATCATCTGTCCATAATAGAAAGCAGCTGGAAGATTCACCAGATTCTGTGCCCTGCTGCAGACACTGCCAGAAGGAGCAATCCCCCAAAGCAGCATATTTAATTGTCTTCCAGTAGCTATTTTATTTTTACCTTATAGTATTTGTTTTACATTGAAGCTCTTCTAATTATGTTGCTTGGTTAACATTGTGGATTTCTGCAGGAAAGATAAGAAAACACTGACTTTGTGGTAAAACTTTCAAACCCCAAATAATTATCTTATTTAAAACTGGGAATACATAAATGGTAGTTCACAAATGTAAGAGATAGTGAACCAGAATACATCTCTAGCAGAAGAAAACAGTGGGGAAAAGACTTGGAATGACTGTGTTATAATACTTTTAGTCCTGGAAAACATTTTTTTGCACTTTTTATCTCAAAGCCAATGAGAACTGAGAGCTGCTCCAGGACCTCAGCTGCATTCCCATTCAGGCTTTGCTTTTAAAACAATGTATGACAACAAGGTGAATACCCACAAGGAGATCCTTCACATCTTATAAGTTATAAAAAGAAGCCTGAACAATGAGTAAAAAATTGAAGAAAGTGGGATTCCCTTCTGTAGGGGAGAGAAGACTGAGAAAAAATATAAATGTATGAAAGGTCGAAGATTGTGGAGGGAGGTGGGGGAGAGGCAAGAGATCCTGTTCCAAGTACCTTTTACAACCTATCTGATGGAGTAGGCATAAACTGCAGCAAAGGAGATTCCTAATGCACACTAGGAAGAGGTTTCGGAGAACAGAGCAAAGCAATGGAAATCTTTTTTTATAGGAAAACAGAAGAGATTCCCTAATTCAAACTTTGTGAGAACAGGTTGGGCAGGCATCTGATCAGAAGCCATGGGCAATACCAGGCAACCTCTGCAGAACCTTTCCCTTCCTTGTCTCCATCCTTAGGTCTGTGGTTCCAAACTACAGGTGTGGCTTCTCCTAACCTTGGGAATGACCAGCACGCTGAGGTCTTTCTCATTCTCTGTTCTCAGTCTAGGTCTTCCATCTCCTAGAAAACCTCTATCAGAGGCAGATTTTGGTGCAGAAATTAGTTTTAGAGGGCCTATAAAAGAAAAGGTGTGAAGGTATGAGATGAAAGGGAAAGGATAATGTCAGCTTGGAAAATACAACACCAGCAGGAGTATAGTGGGAGCATCACGACAGTGAGCTGAGCATAGTTGCAGTCAGTGCATCTCTGTAGCTTTCGTGAGCTCCTATTGCTGCTCATGCTGCTATTTGGGCTCTGAACCAAACTAGAGGGCAACTGGCCATCACTTCTCTCTGGGTTTTATCACTGTGTGATGCCAACTCGTGTCCATGGTGTATGGTTGGCCTTTCCCAAGGTTTTGATGTGCCCTGCCTCTGTAACATGATTACAAACCGGGTGCTGGAGCCAGAATTTCATAAGTTGTAGGGTATTTTTCCTGATTTAAATGGACAGGAAGTTTTTTTAACTAGGAGATTCATCACCTGTAAAATTCCCAGCATGAGGGGATATGTAAAATGTTGTTACTGTTACCTTCAGTACTTCTCTGTGAGCTAGATTGTAGCTTTGGTTTTCGGAGGCTGGCATTTTAGGCAAGTTAGGTATGTGTTTACTTCAGCTTCGCATGGTTTTCTCTACTATGCACTGACACTGTAAAATTGAATACAAGAAATTTTGCAAAACATTCTAGGAAAACATTGTGTAGGAAAGTTCCCTACAGGATTCTTTTTCTTTTTTTTTTTTTTCAATTTTATTACTCAGAATATATCCCTTTCAGCAAGGAATCAAGATTTTGTGCAAAAAGGAATGCTTTGGTTTCCCTTCATAATGCTCATATGATCATTTCAAGATGAAGATTTCCACTTAGTACTTGGTAATTAGATAGACAGATTATTTGAAAACTATTGGAATCATAATGGGAATGGAATATCAAGATGCTCAAATGGTGAAAATGGACATCTCTCAGATTCGAGAAAGTCATGTGATGTGGAAGGCCGGATTTGATTACTAACAGAGTGATTATGTTGCAATATCCACAGTCTAATGAAAGGAGCTGGATAGCTACTGAAGGAAATTCCTGGAGTCTGTCATCTGTGTTCCAGGAAGGCTGGCGATTGGTCCAGAATCACAGCGGAAATTAATATCTCTATAAAGATGAAGAGCCAAAAAAGGCACATATTTGATCCTTTAAAGCATCTGATTTTTATGTCAATATGTTGGAAATTACCTAAAGAATTAACTCAGGAGAAAATTATGCCAAAAGTGATGATCTGGTGACAAACAGGAAGGAAAAGCATTTGAGACTGCCAAATGGATATAGCAGAACAATTTTGCTGGGCTGGTAAATGACCGCTTGCCCCATCAACCTAATCGGTGAAATCCTGATCAGCATTCACAGCCAATGGAGGAAAAAAGACAACAGGTGGAATTTATTCTCTCAAAGCAAGAGAGCTGTTGTTGTAGGTGTCTGTGCAGCCATGTAGGTAGAACAGCTTTACACCAAACAAAGGGTTTTACAAACAGCTGCATAAGCCCAGGGATGGGCTATTGTGCCCAAGGGGGACCAGCACAGCCACAGACAACTTTCTATCCCTTCCAGTATTCAGTGTAGCTCATCCAAGCCAGTTTCTTTGAGTTCCAGTATTTTCAATGTTTTTAAATGCCTCCCATTATGCAGGAAGAATAACGGAGTGTGTTGTTCCTGACTGTACAAGCCAGCCTGATGAAGAGAATCTTATTAAATCATTAGAATAATATTTAGAAGCTTAGCCACAATTGAGTCTCTTCATGGTGACTTAAATAAACATAATTTTCCTGTTTCTTTCACTCCAGCAGCTGGGAGCAGGTGCTAGTGCTCTGCAGGGACTCGTAACCTCATTCCTTGTTGTGTTTTTTATTTCAATTGGAACAAGTATTTGCTTTAATCCTGAAATATTTTGTAGAAACCTGGAGGCTGTTCTTTAAATGTACAGCATCTAAGATTGTCTGTGTTTTGCCTGATACTAATTATTTTCTCAGTTTGTCTTGGCAATTTGCTGTGGTAATGTGTTTACCTTGAATTCCCTGCTGGCTATGCTGCGGAAGGAATAGGCACACAGACAAGATATCAGTAACAAAAGAAATATATCAAGTAAACTGCGTTCTAGCTGTAAATTAATTTCATTAGCATATTAAAATTACTGTGCCTCAAATAGAAATATATCTGATTAATTTTTATCTGGTTTTTGAAACCTAAGTATTTATTGTTTGATTGACTGGATATTTTGGTTGATGCCTATTACAAGGTAAGGATTGGAGACATGCATGAAAACTGAATCACATTTTTGGTGCCAGACAGCCCCACACACACAGCCTGGTTTCACTAACAAATTCCCTAGTTCTGATCTTTTTATTCATCTTTGCATTTGCTTATTTGAAGACAGAGTAGATGAGTATTCTGTCATGACAGATGTTTTTCCTCAGTCTGTTATCTTGATGAGCTACACCAAAATAAAAGAGAAAGGACAGGCATTAATATTCTCAAGAACTCGTCTATGTAAAACTTTTGGTAAAACATTCTTCTTGCATCAGAGCCTTCCCTTTAAAAATAAAATTTATTAGATCTGTCAATACTGTGTCACACTTAAATATGAAGAATAGTACTCATCTTTAAACCATGATGGTTGTTCTTTCAAAGTAGGAAATATCAGGCTCATCACAGGTATTTTTCCTGTTGGTAATCAGTGGACTTCTCTAAATTACCTCCATTTATGTAAAGCATCAGTAATTAATAACAGCAGTTTACAGATTAGATTATTACATTGCAATGAAGTGTCAAAGCAAGCCTTGTAAGATAATTCTTTGTGGCAATGTTGCTTAGACAGTAATACCTAATATGATTTAAAACCTCAGCCAACAGATACATTTCTAAGATCCCAAATTAATTTTGTCTTATGCATATCAAAGCCCTATTCTTTCTTTTGCTAGTAGAGTGCTGTTATGGAAACTCACCTATTTGGAAGGTGGAGACAGAAAACTTTTATTTACTATGCTGCCACTTATTCAGCTATGAATCATTTGCACTGCATGCTCAACACAGTTTCAGAGAGGTGACACAGAAGAGCCAGAACTAGAACCTGTAGTAAAATCACAGCCCAATCCAAGCCAAACAGCACTTTACTGAATTTTATCCCCATATTTTTTCCTTATGTTGCCTTGAGTGGCAAGGCATTTTGGTTTCCAATGTAAATATTGCAATCTTGTCCTCCAGAAAACACATCCAAGAAGAGCTTTGACAGGAGAGAAGCTCCAGCAGTAAAACAACAGATGTCTTGGAGGCCCAGGGCTGTCTGTTGACTAACAAACTTTGAGATGATATAAAGAGTGAGTCTGTCCTGGTACATTTACATCCACAGGCAATCTTTTCTGGCGTAAATATCACGTATATTTACTCCAAGGACTTCACAGAAATCAATGCATGGAATGAATCAGAGCCCCAGATGGGGAGCCCAGCTGAGGTTTGGAAACTGAACACCAAACATCGGCTCCTGAGCAGCTTAGGTCTTCCCAAACATAGAGTGAAAAATGGAGGCAACCAAATGGAGACTCTGATTTCAGACCCACCAATAAGCTTACTTAGCAGCACCTGCACTATTTTGACTTAATACTTCTCACTTGAACGGGGCTCTACTCAATTTAGATAGCCTACATGTTGCTAAAGCCACATTTTCTCCCCAGTTTAGTTTTGCTAAGGAGCCACCTTATTAAATAAGGTTCAATGGTAAAAAATAAATCTTTTAAGGACTTGGTGAGACTGGGAAGAAAATGCATATAATGCACTGTATATAATTTCAAATTGGAAAATTTTTCAGATAGAAAAGAATGTCCTATAAAAATAACTGCTATATAAATACACAGAGACCTCACAACTGTTGAAAGAAAAATAATTAAAATTTTCTTTCTCTGTTAAATAAGCAGGGTAATGACCTCAAGAAAAATATACTTAATATATGTTCACACATTGCAATTTTCCAGTGGTCATATTCACTGAAATACTGAGACAAGAAACTGTGCAATTTTGAACTGGAACAGAATGTCTTACCGGTTGGATTTTGTATCCGAGTCATTAATTTCAAATGCATTTGAAAGTGTGTCCCTGTAAAATTAACCAATAAATAATCACTTGAGAAATAAAGATGAAGTAGTTTAAAATAACACCGGAGAGAAGATCTTTAAATAAGCTTAAGACTGATGAAACAATGGCAGCAGAGTTTCAGTCAATCTAAGCTTGTGGTTTTTCCACTGAGTTTATGAACACATTCAGGTTGCAGCAGTGGCTGTTCTGTGCGGGCCAGAAAAAGTTTGTTAACAGGATGATGACATAAGGAAGACCTGAAGAAAAGCCTTCTGAGTTGCAAACATAAACAGACAACAACCAGGTTTCTATAACCATGCCATTCAATATGAGATACTGAATGCTCTCTCTGTGGTATGCTGGACTACATTTTTCCTGTTTTCCAGTTTGTCTGTTGACTAAAATATTCTTTGTTGACAATGCTCCATTCAAGTTGGAGAGTCACCTCCAGGATGGAGTTTCTGCTGTTTTCATGGCTGGGGGTCACTGAAAATTAGCAAGAAGGTACAGGGGGAAAACAAACAAACCGACCTATTTTCAGAAACTGCTTATATTGTTACGTTTGCAGGATTATTATTCAACATTTGCATGGTAACTGCACTCAGTTGCTAGCAGGTAGTCAGAAAAAATCAGAAAGCTTAAAATAAACTTTAGGCACTGCAATTTCAATTACTAAAAAATATCCACTCTTTCATACAATGGAATCAGAGCCAGAAAATTTATCCTAAGACAGGATGAAAGTAAATTTAGAGAAATCTTGAAGATATTTGTAAGATATTTTTTTAAATACTATGGACTGGAGGACTTTGTATTTTAAAACTAAGACAGACTGTCTCTGATTTGAAATGCACTATATAATAGATGTTGCTACGTGTTACTTCTGATGCAAAAAAAAAAAAAAAGCCTGGCCATCTTTTATTATTTTTCTTTTTTTCTTTTTTTTTTTCTAAACTGTGTGGCCAACCTCAAGCAGAGCCATGACTGTGGCAAAATAACGTGGCGAAATGTGAATAATGACTTATACACTGATATTGAAGTGGATGTGCTTTTCAGGAGATATGGAAATAGTGGCCATACTGGTGGAACAGTATTGGCATCTAGGGCTATGAAGAGGAAAAAAGCAGATGAAACTAAATGTCACAATCATTTTAACAGGGATGTAAAAGAATATATAGGTATAAATTTATCTGAGCCAGTTTCCATCCAGAAGCAACATATCAAGCTTAGTGTGGCACAGCATGGGAGGGAGTAAGAGTGAAAAAGTAGATAGTGTCGGACACATGAAAGTAAGTTATATAAACAATCTAGGCCTTAACTCTGGCACTCCAGAGCTCTCTATGAAAAACTTCACTGGTTGCAGCCCAGACACTGATGATTTGTCTCTGTGGTCTCTGCTTTTGTCCTTTCCTTTCTATTTGTTACATTTTTCCTAGCATCATAGAATCACAGAATCATAGGATCATAGAATCATAGAGTCATGGAATCACAGAATGATTTGGGTTGGAAGAGACCTTAAGGATCATCTAGTTCCAAACCCACTGCCGTGGTCAGGAACTGAGGTTGCCCAGGACAGCCTCCAGCCTGGCCTTGATTCTTCTTTCTCTTATGTCCTCACTTACATCTACGGTTTTATCTATTCTTTGTCTTCTCTTTTTCATCTCTCCCCTGCCCACTTTTCAGTATGTTAACCCAGTATTATCTGAGTTTGCAGGGAGGTTTCACCTCAGACTTTAGTCTAAATAGAATCAAGAGCAGGCCATACTTGTATGTATCCAAAACTTTAAAAAATGAGGACATGCTCCAAAATGTGCCACTCTCCACTTTTGAGAACCTTCCTAAGATTATGAAGCACAATTAAAGCCTTGTCTGAGAGATTAACACCTTCCGCATTTCTGTCCTTTAGCACTCGACTGGTTCCATCAGGTTCAAGCAAGAACACTGAAACCAAATTAACATTTGAAACATGCTAACATCTCTGCTATTGACAGTATGATCCCTGTTCCCATTAGCACTGTATAATCAAATTTAGTGCTTTAAAATATTTTTACTTTGTTTTGCAAAATGCTAGGAGTGGAATGACACTGGATTTTCAGGACAGCAACCCAGTTACAGTCTCACTTTCAAGTGAGAAGCCCAGAGTACACAGCAAGCAATGTCAGAGAATGACTCCTGCTCTGTAGTTCATGTGGGTATGCTTCCAGTGCTTTCCCAATAGTTTGATAAATGATGGGGCAATCTAAGAAAAATTTTCATGTGGGAGAAGGGTTGTGAACTCAGGACAGTTTGCTGTTTATCTCATTTTTCTGGATCACAAAGCAAATTCTTTTGAGAGGCTTTTGCATCTGCTTTTTAGGAAAGCATGTTGCTTCTAAGGAAAAATTTTATTTCAGATCAGAGAAAGGTACTTATAATAACTTACTGTTCAGCTCTGGAGATACAAATACAGTTCTGCCAGCCAGTATTTGCTATGATTCCTTTCTGGGTTTTGGTTTTATTGCTTGTTTTTCTTGGTGGTGGGGAAGGTGTTTCATGTACGTCTTTTTAATGCTTCAATAGCCCTCTTTGGTGACAAATGATGGTATATCTGGACAACACTAGATGTTTCACAGTCCGCTGGTAGGTGCTGTCTTCTATAAATGCTTCTGGTGGCCTCCAAAAGCCACAGGAGGAGCAAACCCGTGTGGCAGCAGTGGATGTCATTCCCTGTGTCACTCGTGCAGGCGGACACAGCAAGTGGAGCTCTCCTCAGCCTGGGACCACACCAAGTGGGTGAAGCTCCTGTTTCACCTCCTCCGCAAATGCTCTCTGTGTGGCTCATCTGGCACCAGGGCTGCATCTAAAGCCGTTTATGTCCATCTGTATTATTCAGAAAGCATGGACATGGTGAAAAATATTTTTAATATTTAATCCTAAAAATATATGCATCCCTTTCATGTGGTTACATGATAATAGAATATTTCTAACTTTTGAACTGGTTTAGGGTAAAACTTAATATCCTTTTACATAAAGGATAAAGATTGGTTGATGGCACTGCTCTCCTGCAAAAAACATGTGTATTTTGAAGTATTCTTCATTTTCTTAATTTATTTCATTGCAGTTTTGCAATCTGTTGGCAGTTATTTCAAGACACAGAAAACAGTGTCTGGAACACACTGCATTTAGTGCAAATGTACTGAAAAAACACCTTCTAATTAGAACAGAATACTTCTGCAGCAGTACAATCTAAACGAGAAAAAAAACTCAACCAACCAACCAAACACAAAAAACCCAAAAAACCAAACACAAAAAACCAAACAAAAACAACAACCAAGCAAACAAAAACAACAACAACAACAAACAAACAAACAAACAAACAAAAAAAATCCCCCAACCAAGAAAAACACCACCGAACTCCAAACCCCCAAACAACTAAAAAAATCTTGAATGTGTTTCTTGGAAATAGGTGAAACCTAATGATTGTGGTAAGAAAATGAAAACTGATGAGATTGCTTAAGAGGATATTCTTTTAACAATTAGTGGTTTTGTTATTTTTAGGATGAGACCTGATTCAAGTAGGGACAGGGAAGTTAAGTTAGAGAATTTTTTTTCTTTTCAAAAGGGCTGTATCCTTTATATCTGGAATGTTGGTGTGAACTGCTGCAGGCAGAGGCAAGGTTTGGACAAGAGCAGCCCCCACGGTAGTGAACCTCATATCCAGATAGTAAACAAGATGTCACAATGTTGTTACAGTTGAAGTACCTTAGAAAATAGAGATTAATTCTGAAGAATTCAAATAGAGAGGGGATATGAAGTGAATAACTCCTGATTCATGTGTGGAATTAGGAAACCACAGGTGTTCCTCAGAAAAATAAGGAAAGTACAACATTATTTAGTCCTTCCCCAGTGGTGTTTATTTAGCAAATAGGTGTTCTAGGGTTCTAATCTATCTGTTCATGTAATTAGTGTTTCTTTCATCATGTGTGGAGGGAGTGGACTTGAGATTTTAATGTCTCACTCCTGTTAAGAGTGAGAGAGTTATCCCTCCAGCCAAGTCCTGTCCTTGCTTGGTGGGAAGCAAAGTTCCCATTGCAAAAGGGAAGAATAAAATTGTCAGTAATTTTTCTCTAGTTTACATGTTACATGAACTTTTAAAGACAGATCTCTCATCATCCAGCTGGCAAGAATATGTGTATAGAGAGGAGGGGTTGATCATTTTTATAGGTCTGTGACCTCTGGAGCAAAATAAAGAGCAGGTATGTTGCTTTCACTCCAAATCAGAAATTATTTAAATCTACTGCTCTGTTTAATCTCAGACCAATGCAATTTGTTTTTATGAAAATTCATATGGCGAATGCATATTGTCAGATCCCTTTCTATAAGGAATACACATGTACCTTTATTTATAAAACACTGTGTATGAATAATATTATCCAGGACACTTTCTAAATCTTTCACATCATCCATAACCAGAGTGATTAATTATTAGCATCTAGGCTAACACTACCTGCACTTAATCCACTATAAAATGAGAAAATATAAATGTAGATGGTTGCACCATGTTTCCATCTGTCTGAGAAATTACTGTTTGCAGAACTGTACCATGATCAGGACAGATTTTTTTTTTATGAGATACCACAGCATAAACTTGTAGCAGTTGTTCTGTGAAAAATATGAGGAAGAATATATAAAAATTTCAATTGCAGAAGAAACACTGAAAATTATTACATATAGGTCATATGGAAATTACTGTCAGCTGGATGGCCCAAAGTGAAATGACCTAAGTAAATCATCATAACATCAGTATTTATAACAGTTAGAGACTGAAAGTTCACATTGGAACTTCAGTTATTGTGATTACTAGTGATATATTGTACGTCGAGGAAGAGCGATTATATATTTCTCTAGCACAAGGACAATTAGGTGAAGTTTTTTATCAATGTTACATAGCAACGTTAGATGATTTACCAGATTTTTATTGATTTTCTTGCAAAATACCACAAAAATGCATCCTCTATATTTTTCTATGGGCCCCTTTTTGGTCTACACCACTGTCTTAAATTTTAAAACTGCTTAATTGCTTAATAGTGTTAGAGTTCAAATGCCCTTGAAATATACTGGGATGCTAGCAGACTTTGAAACAGAATAGGGACTTCATTAGATTCTTGCATTTTCTCTATTGCATGTGTATAATTTGACTTAAATTGATTTTTCAATGCTCAGAATATGTGCACTCAATTTTGATGGTAGATTATACTTATTTTCTGCTGTGCTTTGAAAAATATCCTTGACTCAAAATAAGTTTGATCTAGTCACATGGTAAAATCGGTGCAGTGCTCTACTGTACAGATTACATTAGTTATTAGCCACTTGTTTTTAAAGAAAAATTTTAAAACAACAGGTACAAATCAACACATTCCCGATGGGTTTTCAATTGTTATGTCTCCAAATTTTGTGTGTGTTGATTGACTGAGCTAAAGCTGTAATTTGCTATGTCAAGTGCATCCCACACACCCCATCACTGACAGAGGTAAATGCTCAATGAAATTTTTTTATCTTCATCAATTTGCACACCCACATCTGCCTGCACATAGAATAGAAACAACCAGCTGGCTTTTAGGAACAAAGAGCACACAAGATTCCCTGGCTGCTCCCTAGCACAACACATGCACTGGCTTATGAATACCCTCAGAGGGTCAGGGTATGAGCATCATAGTGATGTTATTCTTGACACTAAAGTGCTGCCTGGAATGACACTTGTTGGCAAACTGTTTGTAGGATAGCTCAGGCAATTTCCAGAATGAAAAAGGGTTCATTTTCAGAATGAGAGCTTAGCTCTGTGGATATAAGGTGGTCAATATTTTGTTCAGAATTAGTTTGCTGGTGTTGGTGGACTCTAAATGTACGAATGTGCCGAAGGATCCTGCTGAATAAAGGGTGCCAGCGAGCAGTGTCTGAGCCTAAGGCCAAGCAGTGCAGCTGCCATGTATTCATTTAGGGACAGCACCTTCTGCGCATAACCTCTGGATCTATTTTGGGCTCTGTGTTGCAGCTTTCCAACCCAATGTATTAAGGTGTGCTTTTCCAGTTCAAACTCTGAGAGAACATGAGGACTGCGCTGCAGGTCACTAGAGAGGTGGTCGTGTGCCACAGAAAATGTCCTCTCATAATTGATGATTCTGGGCTGTAGCATAAGGGAGCATGGGAGCCTTGGGGGATCAAAATCTGCCTAGAGAGAGCTGAAGGAGTGTGGATAGTGTGGTTGGTGGAGGGAGCCAGCCTCACAGTCTCCATGCAGCCTTGGAGGCAGTCTTCAGGGTGAGCTATAATTAGAAAACCTCCCAGGCTGTGCCTTGCAAAGAACAAAAAGAATCACCAGGTAATCATCATGGACAAGCAAGGCTTTGTGTGTGTGCTGTCACCTCCAACTGACCCAGAATAGTTACATCCTAATGACTTGTGTTGCAGCAGGATAATCACGTATGTTTGAAAAGGGGAAAATGCTCTGTACACCCTTCTCTGTAATTCTGCTTCCTCCACACAGGATTACTGTTTTTCCCAAGTAGTGTTAACGTATGTCTGAATTTCCCAAGACCTTTCCCCCACATAATTTTGGAGTTTTCAGTGAATTGCTGAAATGCACATTGGTTGCGTCACAGCAACTTTACCATAGCTGCCAAGTATCTGCTGTTATCATCTATATATCTACATATGGCATTTCAGCTTTATTGGAATAAGGCGGGTATTTCCAGGCAATGCTGACTGTGCAACTCAAGCACTCAACCTGTTTTCATATGTAGAGCCAGCCTGACAGGCCCCAGCTTCCAGAAAGCCTTGGAAATTCCAGACAGAGCCATGGTAACGCTATTTTCAGAGAGATGGAATGGTCACTGAGGAGCATGCCTAATGCCTTAATCTTTGCATATGTTGGCTTTTCTCTGTTTATCTTGATGTAATTAACTGAACAGTCCCCATATTAGTTCATTTAGTGTCATGAGAATTGGTATCTTCCTCTTGTATCAGTTGCAGCTGTCCTTTCCTGGTGTGACTCCAGTGCACATACTGTACTTCTTGCAGTGACTCATATGCTGAAAAATGTCGTAACCACATGAAAACTCAGAAATGACCTAGAGAAAGCACACAGATGCATTCAGATATGCCAGGGGTAAATAATACTCAACACAGACCAAAAGAGCACAGAAAGTTAAAAGGTTCCGCCAACAACAGAAATAAATGGGAGCAAGCTGAAGTTTTCATATTCATTAAGAAAAAATGACCTGAGTCATGTATATACTTTCATGTTTGAATTACTATAGGAAAGAGTTGTAGTGAGTCAAATAATGTTTGCATGAGTTTATAACATACCTCCTGTGAACCAAACTCAGGGTTGAAATTAATTATAAATCTTATTTTATTTGTTGGATGCTTAAAACTGCTCTTCATAATTCATAGGAAGTAAAATATATTCCATACATGCACCATGAAAGATTAATCTGCCAAATTCTGTCACTAATTTTTCTTGACTGGAAATATTATTTGTATTTTTGTATAACAATAAGCATTTGTTTACAAACTGAACTGTAGCAGTGGATGCATTTCTGCCTCAAATGGCAACAGTCTCTTCGCAGTCATTCAGATTTTCTTGCAAATTCATGTCTTGTATGATTCAGTTTCATGCAGTGTGAAACCTCCTTACAAACTACAGAGGGCAGGTGAGGATTGTGAAGCTGTGGCTGGGTTTGTACACTCAATGTTTGAGTGCCTAATACAAGGTCATTTTTTATGTGGACCCAAGCCAGCCGTTTCTTCCAGACTGTGATTTGTCCACTCTCCCTCTGTTGAGAGATGACTTAGTTTTCAAATGCATTCAGGAGCTCACAATCCAAGATAAGAAAAAGGAAACACAGGTGCACGTTGCTTAGTGACTGGAATCTAAAATTAAATATTAACAATAAAAGTTATGTAAAAGAAAGACTATTGTTTAAGTTTCTATCTTTCTTTTGTTTTTCTGCCATCAAAGTTGAACTTGTGTCAATAATTCCCAAAGTATTAATGATTCCACTGTTCACTCTTGTCTGATATATGTCATACAGTTTGTCTTGGTCTCAGTGCAGTGTATTGTGGTTTTGAGTGGTTTTTGGCCTTTAGATTTAAGGACTGCAAACTGCAGATCTCTACAGAGAGATGCAATTAGTGTACTGAGTGGAAGCAGTGTATCCATTGACTCTGCTTTTTCCAAATGGCTAATGACAGTTATTGTGGAATGATTGCAAACATTGTTTTCAGAGAAAGAGTAAAATCAGACCTATCATTCAGGTGTTGTATAATCATTTGGAAACATAATATTGAGCTCAGTAAATAACTTACTTAAAATATAGTGCTGGGAAAAAACAAACCAACGCAGATGTTTAGATCTCTTAGGTAATACAGAAAATGTGATGCCTAAACTAGCCAGTGCAGTGGGTGGAACAAAATCCCAAAAGAAAAGAAAAAAGATGTCAAAATATACAAAGGGATTTTTAGACTAGGGTCAAAGGGAAGGTGGTAATGGTGTAGGAATGCAATTTTATCCATTTCTTTTCCTCGCCATGGTGTCTTGTTACAAAGACCATAGCCAGGAAAAATCTGTCTCGCTTGGAATTTTTTTAAAATGGTTAACTATATAAAAATTTCACAAAGGACCATAATTAGTTAAGAAGAATGGTTTCCATCTACACTTTTGATTTGTTTAAACGAAAAATTAAATGTCTAAAGTAAATCTTTTATCCTTATTCTCTAACATATTTAAAAGGGAGAAGAAAGAGGGAAAAGACTACTGAAAACTATTCTTCTTGTGGAATCTAGTCTTGATTTTAAGATTTTTTTCAGCTATATAGAATGTTAACTCAGGTAGATGTTCTTCTAAAAATTACTTAATTAATCAATTAATTAATTAATTTTATTTATTACTTTTCAAATCTGTAATTATCAGATAACAGTCTATTTTTTATGAAAACACTAAATAATTTACTATTATACAAAGTATGATTAGATTTCACAGTATCTTTACAGATGTCATTGAACCTCAAGGTTTATTCTCAAAGGGCAGTTTTTCATATCAAATGTGTGTCCATTTGATGATTACTAGAGACAATATGTGGACAAATTAATAGCTATGCAAATGTAACCATGTATTCATTGCAGGTGATAAATTTCCACGAGTGAACTCTCAAAATCACAAGTGGACATACGAAATCTTCTGAGCAGATGAGAACAAAGCTGGGTTTTTTTCACAGAGATTTCCTCTCATTACTGAAGCTGAGACGCCAAGATCACACACATGTCCCTTCCAGACTTGGTGCACATGCAGAAAGTCCCCGTGCCTTGAGAAAAGATATTTGGCAGCTACTAATATGTTAATCAATTAAGTATTGGATTAGCCCAGCCATTCCCTGGAGCAAGTGCATTACTGAGAACGGCAAGTCAATTGCCAACTTGCTTAATTTGCATCTGCAAGAATTTCATAACCAATGCTATGAATATTTATCTGGTTTTTCTCTCAGAGAGATGATCCAGGCTGAAGGCATAGCTTTACTGACAATTTATGGACCTGAGACTATGTCCTTGTTTTATTAAACATAATTTATTTGCAAGTCTTGAAATAACCTTTTTCTTCCTTAGTCCTTCCCCAAAAATTACTGATAATAGTCACACTTGATTTTTACCCTCTGAGCTTACATTTTGTATTTGGTCTTTGTGTTTAATGTTCTCTCTCCCTACGTGTAAAAAAAGAAAAAGAATATATATGGTGAACAATGTAAGCTAAAGCATTCAGTTTTCCTGAGATTATAGCACCTATAAAATTATCCAAAACTAGCATTTCTCTAGTTTAAAGGTATATTAGAAATTATTTTTCATTTTAAAACTATTCAGGAACTATTCAAGTCAGCTTTATTTGTGCTGAACAGACAGGAGTGCAGGACACAGATATTATAGCTCCTCACTGGTGCCTGCTTCTGTTTTTCAAGTTCGGAACCATACACCCCAGGCTCTCAACCCATCAAGTCATTTACACAGAAAACATTTTCTTTCCTTTCTATTGACATTTCATGAACACCACCCTTCTCTGTTGTTTCGTGGTTTCTTTTTTTTTTCCTTTCAATGGCAAAAATTCACAAAGTTTAGAGGCTGTACTGAGTATTACATGTGCAATACAGGACCACAACACCACTTATGCCTCACAGATAAAACTGCAGACAGGTTCCCTACTCAAAGAACTAATCAACCAGCATTTCCCCCAATTTGGGAAAGAAAAGCTTTTTTCTCTACACCATATCCTCTTCTCCTGAATGCAAAGGGAGCACTGAGCTCTAAGCACAGCTGCAATTTGAAATTTGTGCACCGAGTCTGGGAAAACTTGTATTTTTGGGGTATTCTGTGATATTTCTGTGATATTATCTATTCCGTGAGTACAATGTATCCAAAATACAGAGTTTCACTTTGTCTAGAGGTTTTATTGACCAGAGAGCAGGGGCTTAGCTTTTTTGAGACAATAGATTGCTAATTTTGTTTATCTCGTTTTAAGAACTCTAATGGTAATATGACCGCTTTGCTCTAAAAACTGGGTAAACAAAAAATCACAGGAAAACACTATTGTTTCAGTAGCATTTCTAATTGTAATTAAAAGAATGCAAGCCTTGAACTTGACAATAATTTTAGTTATTTTCCTACCCTAAAGGAAGAAAGTTTAATTTTTTCATGAAGAATTTGCTAAGTTCTTCCTGCTTTTATTTTCATATCCAGAAAGATTAGTTTGTCACTATTAGAGAAACCATTGTGACAAACTAGTGGAAAATTTCTTTAAATGACCCATGCAACGTTACAGTAAACCCTATGCTACACTCTCTGTCCTTGGGATTTTCACTAGTGTAGGAATATTACCTTCATTTATTGTTTCTTTTGAGCAAGATAATATTTGGGCTTTTAGTTTTCTGAAGCACTTTCAGATTTTAAATAATCATAGTAATGTCCAGTGTTATTGGTTGGTTGCACGGATCTGACCTTCTTTACGTGGAAACAAAACAGAAATGATTCCTATGAAATCCCTGAAATTCCTGCATGGAAACAGACCAGATGCAGCCCTAGAGGTTATCAAGATTGCTAATGTGGAGGTGAATAAAAGATGGTCTTTTTTTTAGTGTTAGCTCTTAGCTGGCTAGCTTGGGGATGAGTCAAACTTCTAAACACTTGTGTACTTCCTTTGACATATTCACTGTAGCATTTAATTGAGCAGCAAAGTAATAAATTTCCTGGTTTCCAAACCTTTGGAAAGTGTCTGTCTTTATGACAGACAAGAGCTAACAAGAGTTCAACCACAGGGATGGGGAGCAGGCCAAGATGTGGTGAAAATAGGGAGGTACAGTTCAAGACATACAAATGTTCTTTCCTTCCCATGAAGAAAGACTGCAATGGACTGGGGCTCTTTTAACCTCAACTGCATTTTGGGGAAGTGAAAGAAAACCTTACAAAGTCTATCTAATCATGATAAAGCCAGATTGTGCTGGCCAGTATTCCTGAATAAAAGTAATGCTGTAAGTTGTTTGTTGCTGTAAATGATGTATTGTACATGCATCCAACAAAAACTTGGTTTGAATTAGCAGTGTTTATCTAAAATGCAATGAATCATAGTGTTTACATCTGAAATAAGCAGGGAATCTTGCTTAAATGGTTGTATAATTTCTTACGGACACTTGAGTGGTGAAAGTTGCCAAGATAATAAGGCTTTTATAAATGAAATAATGAGGAAATCTCTGCTAAGAAGTGCTTAATTCAATTGAGAAGCACAATTTCTATTTGATGTAGAGGGCTTTTAGCTCCCATGACAGATTATGTAAAACTGACACACACGAAAAAATACCCAAAACAAAAGCACAGAAAGAAAGGCTAGAAATGTACAGGCAAGTACTAACAGAAAATTAACTTGTATATCGGGCAGATAGTGAGGGTTTAGAATGTTTTCCCTATAATATCTGACTGACAAATTGGATTCCCAGAATGAAGATCTGTTAGGGAGAGGAGTACTGTCCAATTGGTATCAGTCCTTGGGGCTGACCAGCCGCATCATTGCTGAGCTGCTAATGGATTTGTGCCCAACAGCACAGAACCTGAGACACTGAAAATTGGCATGACAGGAGGAAAAGGTTCTCTGTGTCTCCTTATGTATCTCAATTAGGAAAGATCAGACTCTGTACTCTGTTCACACCAACCAGCATCATATTCCACAAGCAGATGTCAGTGGGACTGCATGAGAATAAAGCTCCAGGCAATGAGCAGAACTGCTGAGCAGCATGATGCTCTCTCTCATTAGCTCAGTGATGTAAATAAATTTATAGTGTATGCATTTGTTTTACCTTGTTGCCTATTGAAGCTTTGTTTATAAGCCTGTACATCTTATGCAGATTATTCAAATCGAGAATGTCTTGATAAGTTTGCAGCAAAAATGTGAATGTGTTAACCTGAAAATTTCTTTTAACAGTTTTCTCTTTCAAATGAATGAATATAAAATGAGCAGTAATTTTAAAAGTATCAGTTCTTTAGGCATGGCTCCACTGTTTAAATGACAGACATAGATCACATCTGACCACCTTCATTTTTTGTCTGCATTATTACTTCCAGCTCAGAGCAAGGGTGAGCACTTAACAGTGCTGTCACCATAGACTCTGTTTCCTAAGCAGTTTGAATTGCAAGTTAAAATTACATAGCACCTGCTTAGTGAAAAATTAACTTTGTGTTGTGGTCTGCCCCTCTTTTGAGATGCAACCTGGAAGCTTGGTGCCATATATCTTATGTTCAAAAAATCACCAGCCTAAGACACCAAGAGAAACTTAGAATTATTTTGCAGTTGCATTGAAATGCCCTGGTTGATATGAAGAAAAACTGTGAAGGGCAAGGGGAGACATTTTTTTTTTTCAGTGTTGAAAAGGAAGAGCCGCTATTTTACTTCAGATCTTAAATTAAAGTTAAAAGACATGGAAATTAGAAAGCACTTATCATGTTTCTCTTCAAAACAGGGAAGAAGAGATGTAAAATCTGATTTTCAGAGGTGTAAAATACAGCTATGTCTCCAAATGTCACTGAGAGCCAGTGGAACTTGAATATTTAATTTCTGTGTCTGCTTCAGAAAAGGCCTCCATAAATTATTTCCCTGACTGTGTATGGCTATGGCAGATACAAGCATCAAGACCAGAACTCTTGGAGACTGTGATCAGATTAGGGTTTTTTTTTTTTTGTCAGCACTTTACTGATAGTCTAGACTAAAGCTGTGCTGAGCTATGCTAACCCCAAGCAAAGAGAAGGAAGCGAGCTGTGACAATAAGATGCTGGGTAATAGATCTGCAGGGTTCTCTTTAAGGGAAATGGAGAAAATATCCCTGGAGAAATGTCTTGGCATTCTGATGTCCTCCATGTGCCAAAGCTTACTCTACCTCTGCACACACTCCAACTCCAAAATGTATAAAACTAAAACTTTCAAAATGTCTGGGAGAAAAGAAAAATAAAAAAAGGATGACCTCCAAGCACTTTTAAATACCAAAGGAATTTTCATAGGCACCAGTCTTTAAGCTTGGATGTTTCAGAGACTCCAGAAAGGAATTTTTAACTCATGCAGTATGGAGATACCCATGCCAAAATGTCAGAATATGTTCTCCACAGTCCTATAATAGAAGTAGATTTTTATTCAGCGTTCCAGGCATTTTATTTTGCTGTGGTCTGAATGACACTGAGGCATTTTAGCCTTATTGATTTACTGATATATTTTCACTGTTCTTTCCTGTAATTAAAGAAGAATCTTTTCTTCTTTCATGAGATAAAGGTAGTACCTGCTATGGCAAAGTCTACAATCATATAAGGAAAGAGTAATGGGAAAGGAAAACGATCTAGGAAGGCAGAGAATTTAGCGCCGCGAAACACATTCAAGAAATATGTAGAAAGGTGAAAAACAAGAATTGAGAAGGCTGAGTTCTACCCAGCCCTGGACAGAAAACTGAGCCAATAGTCAAGCCCTGCACTGTAACCAGAGATTCAGTACATTTTGGCTCTGTCAAACGTTGGCTCCAGTGAATCCCAGGTTAAGGGAACACTGCTCTCTGTCCTTTGCTTCCCAGCTGCACGTAGATCGTTGCGCAGGCTCTACCCTGAGAAAACCTGACTACCCATAGCTGCCTAAAAAAGGCAAAGTTGTTTCTCAAACAGCTAAGAGACAAAGAAACTGAGGAGCTACAGACCAAGGCCAACAATTCAGTTGCTACCAAATATGATTGTTTTCTGCACTAATTCTCGATATCTCCCTCTTTTCCATTAAGGTACAATGACATTTTTGCACCACTATTTACACTGAGCCTGGAATGACGGCCAGGTGTGTATCCCTCCTTAAACGCTAGCCTTTGAATCTCCCAGCTTCTTGTGGAAGGAGAAGAAAACCTGTGGGGAAATGCAGAAATCTCACAGCAATTAGGATATTTAGCAGTTGGTGCTGAGCCAAGCTGGCTGAGAGAAGCTGGTGCTGGTGCAGGTGGGGCTGGGGGCTGGAAGTGATGTGAGCCTCAGATCTGGCTCATTGCAAAAGAATTTCTGAGACTTTGTGAAGTTACTGATAGCAAAAGTGTACTCATGATTGGAAAGCTCAAAGGCAGAAATTAACCTCTCTCAAGTTGTTGCCTATTGCAGCTTTGTTTATAAACCTGAACTTCTTGCTAGTTTGTAGTGAACAGGACTGTTTTTTGTAGTCAAGTTGGGTTTACGGAGCATATGTAGAGTAACATCAAAGACAATGGGAGAGCATTTTAGAATGTTGAAAAATGGTGGATATGTGTTTATAGATAAAAATTCAAGCCTCTAAAATCTGAAGAGAGAGATTTGAGAATTTACATTACTCTGAAAGTATGAAGCCGATGGACCTTGGCTTGGAGCCATGTAATTCAAGGGGATATCTGAAGCATTGGTGCTGTCTCCTGCAGTATGCCCTCTGCAACTTTAGAAGGATGGACATATTGAGATGTTTGCAAACATGAGTGGAGTGGATTGCAAACCAGACTGCTTGTTTTCTCTTTGTGCATAGCCTTTGGATTAGTTGATTTATGGTGTCTGAGAGAGTTCTACTCTCATGAACTTTACGGACAAGATGATTTCAGTAGGAGGGGAAGTGAATTTAGAGGTTAGGGTGAGGCCTTTCATGTTCAGCTCTAAAAATGTTGCTTTGGCAAATGCAGGTCGGAATTCTATTTCAGCATAATTAATTCAGGAAACCATCACAAAAAACAATCACACAGAAGATTCTGTGGTGTTAGCTGCCTTTAGTGAACCAAGATCAGGTCACGCACAGAGTCAGATTGTGCTTAAGAGTGCTTCCCCAGCAGTTTTGTCCTACATACAGAAGTGGTTAGAACCTGGAAGTTAAAATCTAGCTACTTGGTTTTCCTGTGCAGTCTGTCATGTTTCTGAAAGACAATCTGTCAGCAATTTACCCAAAGTCTTTGGGAATAACACTTTAGAGGAAAATTCTATTAATACTCTAAGGCTGTGTATTTTTGTCCGATTGGGTTGATAATTTGGCAAGGAGGTCAATGCAAGTTAATGTTCAGGGATTTTTTTGTTCAGGTTTCATTTGTAAGTGAAAAGATATCTTTTATAATAATTGCTATGTTACATCCATTTATTTTTGTGCTTCTAAAAAGCATAGGTAATTGGTCTCTTTCCACTGTTAGCGCTAAAAATTAATCAAAGAAAAACAGTAGGTGTCAGATGTGGCAATTGACTTCTTGGGGGCTGTTGCTGAAAAGAAGTTCATCTATCCTACTGTGGAAAATTAAGTTTGAAACTTTCACCATTCTCTAATCTTTGGAAATTCAAAGGGGTTAATATATTCTTTAAATAGATAAGTCAAATAGAAGATTAGCTTTTTGGATGCAGATTTCATTGTTCTTTATTATGTTTCTGTTCAGACTCTCTTAGTAGTTGTGCAGCTTCTCTCTTTTGCCCTCCAGTGAGTCCTAGAACAAAAAGGAGTCATCAGGGAACAGGAGAATCACTAATTTATTTTCAAGCTTAAACAAAAATGTTCTCCTCTAATAACAAGTGGAGAGAAGAAACAGCAGTGAGAGGGTAGTGCTTATAGTACATTGCCTTTTGCAAGGAGTGTTTAGAGTGCAAGTTTGGCAGGGAGATCTACTATATATATAGACACTGACAGGGTAGTCAGCTTTGACTAATGGAGGGCTGTAGGCTTAAGACATACTTTAGTTGGGATTTTTCTTAATACACATCTGTGGTCAGGTGATCATGAGAGAATCTGGGTTTGTTTGTTTAAGTGGTCCCAGCTCTTGCTGTTACAAGACTGAGAGCTCAAACTATGTGCACTCCAAATGCTCAAAATAAAAGTTCACTACATGACAGTCCTTAAATGTACTATTGTTTTGTAAGTCAAATGATTTTCTGAATACTTGGAGTTGAGTATATTGTGTAAGTGTGTCATAGAAATCTTGTTGATACATGTAGGCTCTATTCCTTGGAAGACTATTATGTATGATATAAACTACAACTGCCATTACACACAGCTATTACGGTGCATATATTTTATTTCACCTTCCAAAAGAGAAGCTTAGAACAGCCAAGACTTTCAGCCTTTCTCCTTCACTGCTGTCCCATGTGCCACCTTAATTTGTCCCTGCGGCAACGGGGATGGTGGGCAATGCAAACTGGCTGTTTCCTCCTGCAATGTGACAGTGTCAGCTCACCAGGACAAGTGCACCTCTTCCCTGAATGATGTGGAAATCCCACTCCTGCCATGCAGGCCCAGTGCAGTGAGAGCTCTGCTCAACATCAGCTGAAACAGCCTGTGAGAAGCACAACACTGGGTCACCAGATCACTCCCTCCTTTGTACATGATCAGCACAGCAGAAAGTCCAGATGAATACTTTTCCTTTCTGTCTTCTCGAAAGGGATATTGGCATTTCCAAGCAAGCAGAAGCGACTTTATTTTTACATGCCAGCAAGACTGCTTATAAGGAAGGTGCTTTTATTGAATGCAGCTGGCACACTGTGTCTTCCAGTGCTCTCTGGGAAGGGGTTGCAGTAGGAACAAGCAAGCACCGTCACCTATAGTAAAACCACAGTAAGGCATCTTACGTGTGGTAAATACACGATCTCACACTGAGAGTCTCTGGAGCAACATTGGAGATGTCCTTTGCACATGTTTGTGCCTTTAACCATTGCACAACTTTGATTAAAGTACAAGGTTATTTTATAGAGCATACCACACAGTCAGCTAAGATATTCTCTGAGTGCTGTTCCTCGGGATAATACACCTCATTCTAAAGGAAAGTAAATTTCCTGGACACAGTGCCATAGGGATGTAGCTGATTGTGGGTCTAGCCAGAGCTGGCTGGGGCTTGGGGCACCCCACGGCACGGCATAAGGTGCACTAAATAAAGAATCAAAGCAAATTTTCTTAGAGTCCCATTAGAGTGACAACCCTAATCACCACCTTTTTTGTCAAATATGTATTCAATGAAGAAAATTATCTCCATGTAGCAATTAAGCAAGGAATCAATTTTCAGGAAAGGGACCAGGATGCAGAGGTACCCAACCATGGCTGAGGTATCCTGAGTCCTGGATGAAAAATGCCTCTCCTCTGTGCAGAACCTGGGCAGAATAGTCTTTATCAGAGCAAACCTTAAGTCCCCTAACCCTTACAATGTCCATCGTGAAACCTGTTTTGAGATTCTGTCCAAGCTTTGCATGAAGCTCATCATAACAGCTGGGACTGGATTTTCCTTGGGAGGGTGAAGGGGGAAACCCACTAAGACTTTAGCATTGCAAGGCATGACTTTCAGAAATATTATATCGTACTACATCAGGATCACACTACTTCATTCTGAAAGCATTTATATCTACTTGAAGGTACAGACATGAAATTGTCATCCTTTTTACCAGGTTATCTGTGTGAAGCTTTTGATAAATATTCCTGTGAGACCGGACAATGAAAAATACCTACACATCATTTATTTCCAATTATGTCACTGAGAATCACTATTTAAAAAAGAAATTGAATATGTCCATGAAGTCTACTCAAGATAGTATTTGCTTATCAGAAAAATTTTGATCACTATCCTGCTAGAATAAGTCTATTATAGGATATTTTGTGAGTCATAGTGGACTTTAGCCATTTCAGGTGGCAAAATTAAATGGTCTGGCTCATGGTGGCAAGGCTTCTGTCCACAGATATTAACATTGTGAAATAAGGAGGAAATGTAAGGCAAGTGAGTTTAAAAGAAAATAGACAATTTAGGTGGCCGGCTGAAGTGTAAACATTACGCCATGTAGTCTGGGAGCAAGAGGAGATGAAGTGAGTGAAAGAGCATCCAGAAAAAGGAGGCAACGGTTATTTTAAGGAAAAAATCTGAAACTTTCCTTTCCATTTGAGCAGTCAAATAAGGATATTGTTTAAAATAGCTGAGATTTTGTGCTCCCAAATGGTGTTTACTCTGATTTCATCTGTAGTGCTGGGGAGCATTCCTGATCACCACTGGATATTCCTGAGTCCATAAATGTTCAGGAGAGCCTGTCACTCTTATCCAATGGGTGCAAAGATCAAATATGTGCTGAGCCTCTCTGTGCCTGGAAGTCTGCCAAAAGTGCAGACTCACCAGGAAGAGAAAGCAACTGTGAAAATAGTCCAGGAGAAAAATGTGGGCATTTGAGTAACTTCACTCTTTTTTTGACCAGGTAATTTTTTCTAGGTGATCTCTAAACCACCATGTTTTCTTGCCATCCTCTTACTCAAATAGTCTTTCCTACCTGACCCTGAATCTCTTGGTGCAGTTAGTCCTTAGTCTGTGCTGGGCAAGGCCCTCCTGCTTAGCAGATATCATACAGGCTCAGCACTGCACATCCCCTCTTGGCATCCTGCAGTAACAAGTTTTAGAGCACAAGTGAGCAGGATTTTTTTTCCCATTATTTATTTTTAAAAAACCAAACAAACAAACAAAAAAAAAACCCAGTAAAATTCTGCATACCTGTATAAAAAGTGATACTTATTCACATTAGAAAATAAATTACCTACTGGAAAATTTGCAATTAAATGTTATTGATCCTGGCCCTGATACAAACCTCTCACTGTCTGAGAAATTAGCTGATTTGTGACATTTTTAATATGGGTTAAATATTCACCTCCCCAAAAATTCTGTAGTTTTACTGGCAAGATCTAATTCCAAGTGCTTCAGTTAAAACCTAAAATAAGATTCACAGGTTATATATTTTAATATGGAACATAAATTTACTGCTTAAAATGCAGGAAAAAAATCAAAATTATTTTAAAATTACATTGATTTGATATTGGAGAAGTCGGAAGAAGGTTAAAAAGAAATGAAAGGAGAACTAGATAAATCACAAGAGGGGACAGATGGTGGGGATTTTTCTTACTCCTCTGGTTTCTAATGTTCATAGGTGAAACTTCATTAAAATATATATATTTCCTTATATCACGTTTTGTATTAATGGTGGTGCTTGTTTACTGAAGACTTGAACAAGCATATTGTTATTGGGCAATTTCTTCTTAAATAAATAAAAGGGATCCAAAGAGTGATTCATGGACAAAAAAAAGAGCAAGTACAGTGCAAGATACGATCCTCAATCTGACAATTTCAACATAATGTTATTTGCCTCACAGTCAGTTCTTTTCACTAGCCAGACTTATATCTAGTTATCTTACAAGCAAAAAAGTAATTTGCAGCAGCAAGCCAGAAAACCAAGTAGAAGGAGGTCAGTCCAAGAGCTATGTGCTAATCATCAAAACACTGTGATTTATCATCAGAGACTAAAATTTTCTTGCAAGAGCTGTTTGTGGGAAAAATCTCTCTCTTAGCAGGGCAGCCTTTGTGCCCCTGTGGTTGAAATCATGAAACAGAATGTTTCTGTGTTTTGCTATGGGACTGAAAAAAGGAGAATTATTATCATTGACATAACAACTTCTGCTGCTTTAGCACACGATGTTCTTAAATGAAACAAAAAATTATGTTTACGATGCCTACAATAAAAAACTCTTCTTATTTTTCCAAGTGATTCTACTTCATTGGTTGGGAGATAACTATTTCAAATGGAAACTCTTTTGGTTTTTATTTTGCCTTTTACTTTTTCATTTGTAAAATCAGAAGAACTGACATTGCTGTTAGCTAATGTGTTCTTAATAACAGTTATTGCCAAGAATTTCTTCCAGGGTACTTGAAACTGATGTTTCCAAAACAAAGGGAATTCAGATTGATAGTTGGGATGACAGAAAATAATGATTTCCTAGAACAAAACCTTCCATTACGCTCTTCTGGCAGAAATCCTTTTTGTCCTGATAATTTTCTTAACATCCTGGCTGTTAAGAAAGAAAATTAAAAGGAATATTAGCTTTTCTTTCAAGTTGTTATCTGCTGTCTCATTGCAGCTGATGGGCAGAATGTTTATGCAACCCAGCCAGAATAATTTCCTTGCCCAGCTCTTAGAAACCTGATGAGGAAAGATGCTCTTTCTTGGACCCAGGGGAGATGTGAAAATACAGGCGAATATTTTATGTGTGATAGCAGGAGTATCAGATGACACATTGTTAATGTCTCCATAGCACAGTTATACCCTTTCATCAGATGTATTTCAAATTGACACTCTTTACAAGGAGTTAAGTTACAGCGCTGCATAATGTCTGATTCCCATTGAATTAACTAAAGACATAGAATATGACTGATTAATTTTAATGTTTATGGGATTTACATGGATTAAACTCCATAGTCTGTACGTTAAAATGCATCTTCCACATATAACACAATGACAAGTCAAACTTCATTTTTTAGAGCTGATCTTTAACAACTGCCGAGAAACCTAATGAAAATGTTTTGCCTATGAATACCAGATATTTTCCAGATGAATTTGATTTGCTGCGTTGAGCAAGACATAATAACTCATACAGTGTGGTACAGCTTAGATCCACAATTCATGACAGGTGTCTCATTATTGAGGAAAATATCGTGCAAAGATAGCTCTGTACTGTCTTATCATAATTTCACAGGTGCTGGAAAACATCAGCAATAGGCTGAAGTTCAAGGTGCCCATTGGTACTCCTTTCAATTAATAAATCATTACTCAAAAAGGAAACTACAGCTCCCCTTTTTGTTCTGAAACAGCTTTTTCTTCACACTCTTTGATCTTTCATTTTTTTATCCATGACTTTCTAACTGATATGATAATGAAGAAATAGCCTGAGCAGCTGGCCACAAAACCATTTTCTTCAAGGGTGCAAAACCATGGGAAGTCTAGCTTCTGACAATAGAAAAGCTATACTTGAGCAGGGACTGACTTCTACTACAAAGAGTTTTAGTAGGAATCTGTGAAATGAAAGATCCAGGGGTTTCTGAGGGTACCACTTGGTGATGGAAAGGAAGTGTTACTGGCAGGGCTGTGGAAAATCAGGGCAGGCTGATATTAGAAACTACATCATTTGAAGAATACATGGTTTCAGAACAAGGCAATAAGCTAAATGGCTCACCAGCCTCGTAGCAGAGTGTTTCCATTCCTGTGCATATACTTAAGTCAGTGTTGCAGAACATTTATTTCTTCTAGCTATGTACTTACCCAGCCCAATGTGAGTGCATAACTAATGTAGGAGCTGAGTTGAAGTTGTATTAATGTTTGTTTATAAAATGGTCTGAGATGCTCAGAAGGGAGAAACTTTAGAAGAGCAAAGCATTTCTGTACATGAAGATGTTTTGTGAAGCATTGCCTGCTTGCTTCTGCTTTGGTCTTGATACACTTCATGTCTGTAAACACCCACCTGCAAAGTATTTGAACCTCAGAAATAAACATTTTCCAGAGCAGTTGATGCAGTGTTTAACAAGGTCTTACTCCGAAGATTAACAATGTCACATTATAAAATGTTAGCTTGTTAAAAGGGCCGCATGCCCTCTTCAAGCACTGGTCAGAGTCTTGGAAAGGAAGGGGATAAAAAATGAAGCGCTTTGCCCTCTCTGTTTGGAAACACTAAACCACATCTCTATGTTGCAAAAAGATGTACAAATTAGCAGGGCCTCCCTTGAAAGCAGTGACAGTGGCCACCAGAGGGGTTTCTTTGGAGGAGACTGATGGCTGCTGCTTGCAACACATTGCTATGAGGAGAACTTTCCTTGCATCTTGGCGTTATACATGGAATTCATCAGAATTTTCTTATGAAACAAACATTACCTTGGTTAATATGCTGCAGTCTGGAGGAGGACCTCTAGAAGAGGTGAAGTCTTCTCCCAGAGCAACAATAGATCATGCTCCATGCAGGGAGAGAGCTGGACTGTAGGGAGTAGCTCTAGGGCTCAGGGACAGCCCAAAGTAAAAGCCATATGATCTCGGTATGGTCCTGTTAAGAAAATAACTGAATTATTCATTCCGTCCCTCCTGCTCCCAGCAAACCTTCACCTGTCTACTCATCCAGGAACAGGTCTTCAAAAGGGGTGATCATATACCAGTCAAAAATTATTAAGGTCTTCTGTATTTCATTTTCTTTTGAGGAAAACCCAAAAAAATATTTAACTTCTAAAATATTTAAGAAGTTTTCCTCAGAAGTATGGTCTTCAGCTAAATGGTAATTCTTTGAACCTACATGGTCTTTTCCACAATAATCCCAATCATCAAAAGCATAAAAACTTCCATCAACAAACCCAACAACAAACAACAAAAAAAACACAAACAAAAAACCAACACACACCAAAAAAACAAACCAAGAAACAGAACTAAAACTCCCTCAAAACAACAAACCCAACAACAACAAAACCCAAAACCAAACAAGCAAACAAAACCATAAACCAAACAAACAAAAACCGAAAACCAAACAAACAATGTATGGTAATATCTGTTTATTTTTTAAGGCTCAACCTTCTTTATTTGGTGTCCATGAGGATTTCCTTTCAGCTTCAACAGGATGAGGACTCCCTTCAGGGGAATCACCTGTCCTCTCAGGTTTTCAAAAGGTGTGCTCAAGGTTGCAGGAGGAAGGGAACACGTAGATTTGCTGTTTGTTTTTGCTCATTCTCCCAACAAGAACAGATTTTCCTCTCTCTGCAGATGTCTTCATTGCAGAGGAAGGCCAGGACAAAGATACAGCTCCTCTGTCCATAGGTCTCTAACTAGCTGATATTTAAACTAATTGCAATTCAAACTTTCTAACAAAAGTTCTGTTTGGGGGAGAGATTGAAAGCACTAATTTACTGTTGTCAACAATTCCTCACTACAACAGAGCAAAACCAGAGACCCCCACTGTTAAAACAAGAGGCTTTCTTTCTATGCTGTTGATTTTTTTTTTTTGTCTGAAAACTCATCTGAGTTGACTTACACCTTAAAAACTGACAGAAGGAAGCAAGATGACCCTCATTTCTCTTGTCTTCAAAATAAAGCTTTTGCACAGTTAGAAAAATTCAGCAAAAACCACAGACCACAGTTTGTAGTAGTGAATTACTGACACAGAAAATGTTTGCAGAGTTGACAGTAGTTTTTGTGTTAACAAATACTCATTATCAATTACTTCTATATAAAGTATGATTATATTTATGCTACATCTAAAAATCATGTTTCTACATTGGCCATGATTCTGCAAGTGTTTGCAAGATATGTTTATCAGTATGCACACAAGTGGGCTCAGGAAAAGCCATGATACTGGGGTTAAAGGTAACCCAGCAAGCAGTTGGGTATTTGATTTTAAATTACAGTTTTAGTAGTTGGACACAGCCATGCAGGATCTTTTATGGTAGACAAGCCCCCATTAAGTGGACTCATTGAAGACCCTGTTTATTAGCTTTAAACCTGAAGCTATTTATTTTTAACATTACCCTTTTACATCATAACAGTGTTTAAAGCATAACCTTCTACTGTGGGAAGATGGTGACTAGGGTTTTATTGTTTTCTCAAACTAAAGACCACACGACTTCTAAGCACTGTCTTCTTTCATCAGAGGTAAGAGCTGTGTTTCCACCCTTCAGCTCATGGCACAGAGTTTGGAGGCATTATCATCCTTGTTAATAAGTGGGGTAAAAAGACATTCAGAGAAATGAAGTATCTTATACAAAGACAAATTGGCCAGATAATTATCTCTTTTCTGATACCTGACCTGCAGCAAAGTGGGTGATCTGTGTCCTCTATAGAAGCCCATACTCATGGTTGTACAAAATCTGATACGTTTTCATAAATTATGGTATACTGTGTGTCCTATGAGATGTCTGACAATTGCTAGAGTTTGAGGAATCCTCAGGGAGAGATCATTCCTTGAAAGACATCTCAACCTTTTAAGCAAATAGAACTTTTTGCATTTCATTTTTTTTAAAGGCTGAGGTTTCAAACTAATAATCATAACATCCTTTTCTCCTATTATTATCTATTTCACAAATCAAAGTGTCTGTTGGAGATGTTTGTCAGTTGATTCTCATAGAGTAAGAGAAAGTAAAGGTGTGAAAGGAGGGATAAAGAAGATTTAAAGAGGTCACCTTTCTGCTCCAAGCCAGGATCAACTATTTCTAAACCATTCTTCACATAGTCATAAAGCATCCCTGATTCTATTCTTACAGTTGTTGAAAGAGATATTTGGCAAACTCCTGAGATAACCTTCGCCATTACAAAATAAGTCTCGGTGTCTAACTCAAACGTACCAGCTGGTAGCTTAAGACCATTATTTTTTGCTCCATCCACAGTAGAAATTATTACTTCCCCTTTTGCAATATCTTTTTGCATATTTGAAAGCTGTTATCATGTCTCACCATAGTCTATCTAGTCACCATAGTCTTCTCTTGTAAGAATAAACAAATACAGTACTTTCCTCAGAGGTCGTGTTCTCCAGACCCTGACCTGCTTGTAGCTCTTCTCTGCACTCTCCACTGGATCTGCATTTCTCTTGGGAAACGGCTGAGAACTTGCCTGCAGCCTGTGAAGTGAAAAGATTATTCCCTCTGCCTCAAATATGAAACTTAATTTGGATATGGCAGTAAGTTTGGGGGTTTTTTTTCTGCTTTAGGCACAGTTTACGATCAGCTTTGGAAACGAACACCTTGTCTGAAAACCTGCAGCCTACCACTCACTTCCCAATTTTTCCTAGTGTACTACTGCATAGTATTTTTTAACTTTCTCATAAAAATCCATTTGTCAGGAACTGCTGTCAAATGTGAATCCTCGATTCTCAAATAACTGAAACACTGGCTAGTGTTAAATCCCAGACAGACCCTCTTGAAATCCTACCTCATACCTAACTATAGAGTGTGACAATAAATCCGTTATAGATACACTCTGGACTTTCCAATTCACAGTAGAATTTACCTAACAAATACTGAATCTAAACATTTTTTTAATGTAGGTGGTTCAGTCAGATCCTCCCTGAGTTAAAGTCTCTTTCCTTTTCCCAAAACCTCTTATTTTTGTTATAGATAAAAATAAGGGTTTTTTTATTATTGTTCTTGACAAATCTTAACTACTCATTATTTATTTCTGTGTTACCCTTTGGATGCTTATAATGGATCAACTTTTTATTTTAACATTTTCCAAAAAAATTATGTTAAGCTGGCTAGTCACCAGCTACTCCCATCCCATTTTTCAAACTCATTTGCTCTTTTCCATCATCTGGAACCTCACCCTTTCATAAATTGTGCCCTGGGATGATTTCACTCCTCCCTAACCCAATTCAAACACGTAGTCCATATAAATAGCCTCTCATTTTCCTGATCCAAGCTGACTTTTTCCCTTTTTTTCACTCATCTGAATGGCTTGAAAGAGTGTAGATTTAGATTGGATATCAGGAAGCAATTCTTTACTGCACGAGTGGTGAGGCACTGGGATGTGTTGTCCAGAGAAGCTGTGGATGACCCATCCCTGGACAAGCATTCAAGGCCAGATTGCATGGAGCCCCGAGTAACATGATGTAGTGGAAGCTTCCCTACCCAGGGCAGGACGCTGGAAATAAATAACCTTTAAGGTCTCTTACAGCCCAAACAATTCTATGGTTCTGTGATTCTATGTTCTTGTTTATATTAGCTTTCTTGTGCTGACAGTCTTTGTGCTGAAGACATACACACACTTGCCTTCATTGTGTGCACTGCTGTTTTTTTCCCTTCTGAACTTTTTCTTATCAAAAATTTGATTGCAAACAGCTCTTATATGCCTTTAAATCTTTTGTGTTTGCTTTTGTCCCCACATGCTTGAACCTTTTCTTGGAATATATCCTTTTTTGAAAAATAAAAAAAACTTTACAGTTTTGTTTTATCCTGAGCTTTAGTTAAAAAGATACTGTCCTGCTATGCTTCCCATGTTTTCTCTGTGATTGGTACTTTGCATTTTCATTCTTAATTTTGTGAAGAAACACCAATCTCTCACTCATACCTAGAGGCCTTGAGATGGAGTCAGTTTTATACGCAATTAGTGTGAATTCTGGTTCCTGCCTTCCTTCCCTCATGCTATTCCCTCTGATACCCCAATAAGGCAACATCATAACTTTTGCTTTACCCTCTCTCCCTTCACCGTCCCCCACCCCAAGCTCTTGCCAGTCCTAAGTCTTTTTTGCAAAATTACCTCCCATCCTTCCTACAGTAGCAGGTGCCATGTCTTGAATACACTTACCCTATTCTTAGACACCTGCTTGCACTCTTGCTTTATCTCTGCAATCCACCTGCACAGACTGATCCTGAAACAAGAGGGATAAGCAGTAATTCAAGTGGGAAAGGACCCCTCTGGAGGGTTCCAGTTCAGCCTATTGCTCAAGAGCGAGGCCCACTTCAGTCAGATCTGTCTGTTTAGGGCCTTTTGTAGTTATTTTAACCCCAAGGAAGAGTTTCTGCAGCTTCTGTGTGCAGCTGGTACCAGTGCTGAACCACTCTCACTGTGAAATGCTTTATCCTTACTTCTGTATGGAATTTCCCTTGTTGCCATTTGTGTCCGTGGCCTCTTGCCCTTTGTACAAATGTGAGCAGACAAGCCCTGACGAATTCTTGTGTATTGAAGGTGTACAGGTGAGGCTGTAAGGATATGAGAAATCCAGGCTTGGTCTCTCTGCACCTGTTAATGATAATCTCTACCCACTCTGTGTTTCTGACAGTACTGCCCTAAGTGGTAGGGTTTTCAACCAACCCATCAACTTGGAAAAAATGAAAAGGGGAGGAGGTTTGACGTGGTGATACTTCTGGCTAGTGCAAATACTGCTCTGAAGGTGTGACGCAGAAGGAAGGAAACAGCCTTTCACTCTAACAGCAAAGATATGCAATTTTTCAGCTAAAGGTTTCTGCAAAATTTTAAGCACACATAGCAACCAAACATTAAAAAGTATTGCAAAAAACTCCATCAATCAACCAAACAAAAAACTCCAATGACAAAAAGTAAACAAACAAAAAAACATAGGCAAACAAAAACCTAACCAAACCTGAAAGCAGGTAATGTATTACACAGGTTGTATAATTTCTCTGGATATCTTATTTCAAATCTTTGACAAGAAACAAAGCTAGAACACATGAGATTCAAATACTAGAGTTAAATAAAGAACTCAGCACGTGAGCAAGCAATGAGTTCACTCACCTTTTCCTGCTGTGAATTTTTCTGTCTCTCTGAGTCTCTTCCTTTCTTTTTCCTCTCCACACAAGTTTAAATGGAAGTACTGATGATGAAGGCTGCTTTTGCTAGATGAGAGATGCCGATCTTTAAAAAGGAGACTTCATGGCATTATGTCAGAACTAAGGTTAGGCTAAGGGGATAGTCATGTTTTATGTTGAGTGACAGTGTACTAAGAGATGGTAGCTAGTATCTGGTAGGACAATGTGGGTGAACCTCAGTGGCAATTTTCAGACACACTGCCCTTCTTGTTCCTCCACGGAAGATTAAAAATGCCCTGCAGTAAAGTGGTTTGTGATTTTGGGACTAATTTACTTGATGGTAGGTTAAAGCACTGTATAAAAATACTAATGACTATTGATGAATAGATCCAAGAGACAAATAACACACTGTCATTGTCTTTTTGCAAACACGGTGAGCTCTGGGGAGCTGCAGGAAGGTACTGATGGCCTTTAGTAAGAAAGTCTGTCTGTGGAGAGTCTCCTGTTGGCTGAACAATATTCCAGACATGAATTATGACATTTCATGGATCCTTGGGGTCTTCTGTAGCTGTTCAGTCCTGTTGCCTCATAACTCAGACTCTACAGCTCCATACATGGCAGACCATATGTGTGAGCATAAAAATACATGTAGCCACTGCCAAAGAGTGCTCACTGGGGCACCACGTATGACTTATAAGCAGATTGAATGCAACTTCTGTGTGTTAGGAAGCCCTTGGGCATCTAATTGCTTCCTCAGGGACTGTCATGTAATTGATAGCCCTTGCTGTGAAAAAAAAAAAAAAGTGAGTAAGGGCTGCTAGAATCCAGATCACAAGGTTTCCTTGGCACCCATTAAGACCATCTCCATCATGGTGGTATCTCCAGAAGGACTGTTATCCACATTCATCACTACTTCTGCCTGGGCTTTTGACTCTTCAGAGTGGATGCTGTGTGTCTTGGAGCTCTTAGCCATGGGGTGTTGTGCAGACTGTGCTGCCAGGAATTTTTATTTGGAGTAAATCCCTAGTGATATCTCTGTAGACCTTGCATAGAATGCACTGGACTTCAAGAAGATAAAGGGTAAAATATTTGTATCATTTGTATGATATTTGTATCATTTGTAATCCATCACAGGTAATAAGCAATCCAAAGAAATAATTAATTAAAAGTTTTTACATTATACAAAAAACAGTCAACAGAGTAGATATTTCAGTACTCATCTTCTGCATAAAAGTATGTGTAAGGAATATATAAAATGTAAATATATGTAAATATAAAATGTTTGATGTGACAAACGAAGCTTCACCCTTTAGATTTTGAAGCTTTTATTACTAGTGAAAAACAACAAACAACAATAGGGGGTGCCCACAAAGTAAAGCACAGCGCCGGGTGCGTGGCTGGTCTGGCCAGAGGCACACCCCAGAGCACTTGCAACTCCTTTTTATTCCCTCTGAGTGTCAGTCACGACGTCTTGCTACTTTTAGTTACTTTGGACCAATCCTTGTTGTAGATTTCCCTAGCCTGCCCCCTGTGTCCACCCACCTGGGGCAGTCTGTTCTGACCCCACCTCACGGGGCATGCTCAGTGACTGAGCTGGGCCGGTTCTTACCTTGATTGGCATCCTGACTGACACTCTCTGCAGAACTTTCCAGAAGCTCTGCCCTGGAGGCCATCTTAACCCCATTTGTTTAATAGGATTTTAAAACATTATTTAACTTTCATATAAAACAAAATATTATGAGAGAAACGAATAGTCATCAAAACATTAAGCAAACATCCATCAAAACATTATGGGTGGTTAACAGATTAAACTCTCCCATGAAACATTTCTATAATTGAACCAATCTTCATAAACCTTTTTAACTCCTTAATTCATTAACCAATCAACATTCAATTTTTTTCTTTAACTCTTTGACTAATTAACATTCAAACTACTTAATAATTAAACAATCATCCTTCAACTCTTAATACGAAAGTCAACTCCCCGTAACCTGTCTATAACATCTGATCTTATCAAACTAGATGTATTATTTAAAGCATCTGCCTGATATAATAAAACTCAATCCTGCTCTGCCTGGTAATTTTTTGCTAGGCGTATTTGACATCAAGCGAAACCAACAAAATGCTGGTAAACTTCTGAGCGTTGCTACCCAGACTCCTCATATGTCACTGAAGACAGACGTTCAAAAGCATGTGTGGAGGAGCACGCCTGCAAGCACAAAGGATTCTTGTGGACGTGTAGTGCTTTGTTTGACATTATTCTCAAAACAAGGATTTCTCCCTCATTTCTACATATCTGGTCATGTAGGTTTCAGCTCCTTTTCTGTTTCAAATAACATGTTCCTCCTTTCCTGCTGGAAATGGAAGAGAACTAGTTAGCTTCTTTGGAAACATCATTGTGTTCTTTTCTCGTAAGCTGCATTTTCAAGAGTGGTCATTACTCACACCATCCAAACATCCTGAAGAGGAGTTCTCAGTGTGTAGGTCTGTTCTTTATACTCGAGTGTCAGTGGATGATTTCTGTTCTCTGTGGCATGGAATGACCCCAAAGCATTTCAGCTTGAACAAGATCAGGTTAACTATGATATTCCTATTCCTGCTTCCATCTGCACTGCTCCCACACTTTCTGAGAAATTCAGATTGCTGTTCACTGATGTAATTCTCAAAGGATGGTAGACATGGAAATTACCCCATGCACTCTCAGAACTACAAATAATGTAGAAAATCTACATGGAAGCTGGAATGTAGTTTCTGGTTTTTGTTTGTAGTGCTTTGTCCATGCTTGCTTGCCTTTTGATTAACACAGATATTTACTAATAAAAGTCCGTCTAAGGAGACAGTCTAAGAAGAAAAGTTAATAACAATAATAAAAAAAAAGTGCTAAAGCCTTTGGAACGATAGAGGACCCATGACAAATCTTGGAAAAAAACTTCAAAAAGTTGTCAAACAAGACAAATGTCATTGGGGAGGAAAAAAAGAAAGGAAAAGACATTGTCTAGTAGAGAAAATTAAATGAAAAGGAAGCTGCAAAGTACAGGAAGGATTAAAAGGAGGAGAAAACTCCTTCAGCAAACAGAGTAGTTTGTGCAGACAGAAGAATCATGGAGAAGATCTACTTTAGACAATGATAAATGTATGAAAAAAATAAGGAAAATGTCAAAATCTTTGCCAAAATGTTGCTCAACTTCTTATAATTTGTGGACTTGTCTTGCAAAATATCATGTCAATTGAACAACTCTTTTCTTTCCTCCAAAAGCTTTATCAAGAAACCACAGCAAAAAGCAATGAATAGAGCTTAACTCTAGAGTTTGGATGCAAATCAGGATGTGGTGAGGTCTGTTTATCAGTGTCGGGTGTCTGATGTTCTCCTGTTACATTAAGGATATATCTGCAGTAGCTACCATGTAAGGATTGCACAATGACTCAAATGAAATAATCTTGGCCATCTCCATTACATTCCTCTCAGGCTTTGTGAAAAACTCCCTTTGTCCCATTTGGCACTTAGTGAAAACAGCTTGAGGTTGCATTTCCCATGTCAATCAAACATCCTCTACTGTCAAATGTGGGCAAGTTGGTTTTGAGAAGGGCATTACCTGGAGCATCGGTTGATACCTGCTCATTTTTGATGGACATGTTGAAGGGGGTGTAAGGAAGTAACCAGGGAAACTCCTGTTGGGTGAAGAGATCAGAGAAAGTACTGGTGATGCAACAAGGATGATTCTCTTTCTTATTCTGAGCCGGCTTATAAAGCAAAGATGATTTTAAAAGCTTTTCTGTGGTTTTCTGTGTCTGTTCTTTTTGATCAAGATGATACCAGAATCAGGCACACTAAGTAAAAAAAAATGCTGTTTTCACAGATCTGTGGGGGTTTTTTGAGAATAGTTCCTCTCCAGTTGAAGACCAAAGCTGTTATTTTAACCTAATGAGCAGCACTGTTAACATGGGGACATTTCTGGTTTGTGCAAAATGCTACCTGCCTCTTTTTTAGAAAATCTCAAGAAAAAATTCAGAATGCAAGTACAAAGAAAGGTGCACAAACTTGCTGATGTTTATAAACTAGAGAGAATAAAGGAAGAAACATAATTTAGCAAAAACTTTCAACTTTGTTGCTGCTTGACTTAAAAGACCATTATTTCCATTAAAAAACGAAATTATGCTTCTGCCCTTTACTTTACACAAGAATTAATTTACCTGGAGAGTTGGGTGGTTTCTGTTGCAAAATTTATGTCTAGATATTCATACTGCTGTGGGCTCTGTAGTCTCAGAACTTCATCATGCTAATAAAATTATCCCCAAAAATCCACTTCAGCAATAAATTATAGTATTGTCCTTGTTTTACACATATCATAGGTTACACTATGTAGCCCAACTCATGCATCATGTCTGGAGGTGATCAAGAAGCACGTTCTGCAACCCTTGCTATCACACCTGAGCATTTTGACTCCTTCTCAGTGCAAGGTTTACTTGAAACAGACTGTGATAGCACACAGCACTCTTGAGAAAATGCAGTAATTTTTCATGGAAGTAATAGAGTGGACACTGAAACACAAGAAACTGCAAACTGAGTCACTGTATCTGATATAAAACGAGTTTCCTGCATTAGAGGCTGATCCATGTGATATCCGCATCTACCAGCTAATCTGTATGAGAGCAGACTGCAATTTTATCAGTTTATAAATGAGCAGTTTATTTTTAGAAACTGGCAGCAGTCAGTCAGAACAGTCACAAATATGAACAAATGCAATATGATTAGTAAAAGTTGTTATTTGAAGCTCACTTATTTCTTAGTGGTTTCCTTTATATTATAATCTCATAAAGAACAGAAAGACCCTATGTATGACTTGCAGAAAAATCCCAGAGCAAGGAGGAGAGCGGTTTCTTTCTGGGGAATATCTGTAATCTGTGCAGCTCATTCTGTAAGTGGCTGTTCATGACTCTCCATTTCTAATGGAGAGTCATTTCTCACTCTCTGCGTCTCTCAGAAATTCTCAGCCCTTCCTGTCTTCTTTATGAAACTCAAATTGAAACCTGATCTTCAAAGAGCCCAAACGACCCAGCAGGTTTATCTCTCCTTTGGTGATTTAGCAGTAAATGTCATAAAGCACATGGGTTAAGAATTGTTCTCTCCATTTGAATGACATTGTCTTGCTTTACAAGACAACATGGTCACAACAGCAACTGAGATGTTATTGCTTTTCTCACATTTCAGTATTCAGGATGTTCCCACCATTTTTAAACCTTTTTTACCTGCCAAAAGGCAGTAGATAAATCCCTGGTGGATTAAGGCCATGCTCTGCATAGGCAACTTTCTAAGCACTGTAGAGGGAAAAGGTCTTACCTTTCCATGAGGAAGAAAAGTTCTGATTGCTGAAGGATTAAAGAAGAATATAGATTGTAGAACTGAGTACACTGTCTTGGGAATTAAACTGACGTAATTGTATGAATACTGCACGCCAGAGATTTTGTAATGTGTGTGTGACATAAAGTGCCATATAATATGCATTAGCAGAAAAAGAGAACACTATTCAATGAATTAGCTAACTTAGTGTCAAAAAATGTTCGTAAGAAATCATCACTGAGCAGAGATATGCTCCAAGTGGGACTACAGAGTCAGGTATTAGTTCTGGCATGATTTCAAACATACACCAATGAGTTGAAAAGACATATGGATATCACAGAAAATAAATCATGATTTTTCAAGAGATCATCACCCATATCATTGTGCTCAAACTGCTCCTTACAACTGCTGTCCAGCCTGCTCTTAATATGGGCATCCTCCTCCCCTCAGCACATGTCAGACTCAGCAGAGAACATGGTCTGATGTTGCAGGAAGTTTGTGACACTTGATTCTATCTAAAGCCAATATGGAAAACAGATTATTCCCCTCCTGCTGGCTTTTCATATCTGAAGACTTAATCCTCTGGTGTACTCATTTCTTGACTGAAAACTGTTAACACTTTCAATTTCTGTGAGTAGGTCGTATTTTTAGGGTTTTTTGTGTTCTAGCCTATTTTTCTTCTCTGAATTTTCTTCACTTGCTTCACACCGATTTTAAAAGGGGAGGAATGAGGAGGAAGAAGGAAATTCCCTGGATTTCCCCAACACAGATGAAATATGTAATGATTTAATGTGGAGTTTTACTAGGGCCAAGTTGTTCCTGTTCACAGAGCTACTGTTTGCCTTTTCCGTGAGAGCACGACATTGTTAATTCACATTTTATTTCTGCACTTTTATAAGGTCCAGACTGTTCTTCTAAACTGTTCTATAGACTACTGCACTCCACCTTGAATGGGTACAGTAGATTGTCCTTGACAAGGAAGTCTTGGTTTTGGGCTAAATTAATTGAATCTGGCTTTTGCTTGTTTGTTTGTTACTTTTTTCCCCTCTCCTCAGGACATACTGCTTTAATTTACCAAAATAATTTTGCATTCTCAGAGTGTCCTCAAATGCACTGGTAGTCCCTCCTGGCTGTATACATGGCCAGTGAGCTCTGAGCTTTATGAGATGTGGTTGAGAACTGAATCATCTATAAGGCAGAGTACAGTGTTAAATTCTTTGGGGTTTGTTTTTCTCATCGATATGAACAAATAAGACACACTCAGGACTTTTGCCTAACATCAATGCTAACTGCAGAGACTCCATATGTGCTAAACTTTAGCACGCAGCACCTGCATCCAAACTGTGTGTGTATTGCACCTGATTCTCTATTAGCTACAGATCCGGGGATCATCTAGGATGGTAATCATCCTTCCACACAGATTTGTGCCAGAATACTTTGATTCTTTGAGTAGTAAGTCCCACTGCCTGGGCAACTTTTCTGGTTTTCTGTTTAATTTACTAGAATTGGTTTTGTCCCCCAGTGTTAGCTGTTAGGCAAATGTTAAGGTCTTACCCAGGCATCTGAAAACTGATGGTTGTGTGCAGGTCTATAAGCACTGACACTTGTCTTTGAAGTGAGTCATCAAGACTCTCTCAGAGGGTTCCACTTTGATGGTGTAGAGGAGAAGTCTACCTGCCTGCTGGTGGAAAGCAGTAAACTTCGTTTTAGTTTTAATCTGAGCCAAATCTTTCCTGAGCAAGTGATTTGATAATAGGCCAAAGTCTAACAGAAACTTACAAGGATTATTCCAGCTGAATGCCTCACTGATCCCAGTTACAGTACCCATGCAGAGCATCTTCACGTACAGAAAATGTTTCTGCTGTTCAAGAGTCTGTACCCAGAAAGGGCTGAACTCCCAAGTCCAATCAGAAAGAGTGGTTTCTGCTTTTGTGTATCTGGATATGTTTTTCCTACTAGATGTACCACTTATTTCTGAAATATTACATTAGCATTTGTCGGTTGAAGGGCAGCATAATGTTTCTTCTTTCTCTTGTGACCAATCATTCGTCAAAACATTAAATGCAGTACAAGATTGGGCATGAACCTCCAATACTGTGTTTGACACCAACAGGGCAGTTCCGTAATTTCCAATGCTGCTGTTTGTTAGCTCATTAGAGACACAGAACTCCTATGTTTATCCAGGTTCTTGTCCTGGAGCCTATCCTGGAAAATTTCAGCTTGTGCAAATACCTATAGGCTAAACAAGGCAGCATTTGATAAACACTTGTTTATAGGCTGCGCAAAAGGTTTTATCATCCACCTGCCACTGTGGTGACCAGGGCCAAATTGGATTCTGAAAATACCACCCTGCAACCACGACACCTTGAAAGTGCATTCAAGATTACAGCTTTTGAGAAGTGCCATGAACCATGTGCAGACTCAAAAAGCCCCAGTTATTTCCCTCAGCCTTACCCAGATCCTTTCATGACTGTGCAATACCATGAATATCACAGACAATCTGACCAGTCTGAGCATGGAGCAGAAGCACCAGTTAACACCGTCACACACCCAGGAGTCAATATAGGGCTTCACAGCAGTTGTTCCTTAGCAGAACTCTGGAAAGCTCTGTCTTTAAAAAGACATAGAGGTGATGGTGGATATAATCCAGTGGTCTCAGCCAAAACCACCTGCAGGGTCTCTGGGTCTGACAGGGAGAGCTGACAAATTCTGCCTCTCCTACACTTTGCAGTTGGTGGGTATTTGTGAACTTCTCACCTCCAAACTTTACAGCAAGATTGTTGAGCATTTTCTGCATAAATAATATTTTATTCCAATTCCAAACACTCTTTCTTTCCAGAGACCCAGGCACTGAAGAACTTCGATATTGAGGGACCATTTTCAAGTGTAAGAAACTGACTAGGGTCAAGAGTTGGACATTTGGATTCTGGATTATTTGTTCTTTAAGAAGTTAAACAGTGTGGGAGCATGCCAATAAATTAATTTCTTTCTTAGAATTCTGCCACCACCATTTTTGATTGTTGTTTCTATTTTTTTGTTTCTATCTAGAAACCCATCTTTTGGTTTCTTTCCCATGTGCTATGTGCTCTGTCCACCTCTGCTACTTGTAAAGTAATCAAGAGACAGGGACATGCTGGACCAGACTCACAATATTAAAAACATGAGTCAGGCTGTAAAGGAAAAGACCAAATAATAAAATAAAATTCATATTTGACTCTTTTTTTTCTTTTTCCTTCCATGCTGCTCATACCACATTAATAACTTTGCAGCAACTGCTCTGGAATCTATTTTAAAATTAAATATTTTGATTCTCTCCAAATAAGATTACCTCAGGAGGCTACATATAAAGCATTAAATATGCTATTAGAGAACATAATACAGGTTTTCCACACTTCTTCTGTCACTCCAATAAATAAGTGGACTTTTACTCCACTGAAATTAAAGCAGACAGTGACAAACATTGACTTGACTGCATAGTGCTTCTCACGTTCTGCCACTCTTCAGGGCCCTGCTTACGTCAAGGGGGTTTTTGTGCCCTCACGAAAAAAAACTACCCAGAACATTTTACACGTTAGATGCAAGCATTTCCTCTTGCTGTCTTGTCTGAAAGGCAAGAAACCTGTATGAATTCTTTTTGTCAGTTCCTTCTTTCTTACCTTGCTTCTTCCACTGCTCACAGCTGCATGCCCATTTTCCCACCTTCATCAGAGAGTGAGAATTCTACACTTTGTAGAAAAGAAGAAAATTATTACATTAAGAAAGATCCTCTCTAATTTGGGCCAGACTAGATTTCTGGCAAGATTCCTGAACTGTGGATTAAGTTCATTGTGTTTCTAAATCTGTGTCAGCAGCCACCTTAATATGAAATCAACCTTGTGCTCATTTGAGCTCATTAGCCATTTCGTTTGTTTCCCAGGTGACGTTTAATTTGTTCATTGTTATTTTCAAAGTGAACGGAAAAGGCGTGCAAACAGTCAGACATTTCCATATGTCTCTCTTAGAGAGAATTGTAAATGATATCTGATGCATGAAAAGTTTACTTTAATCTGGAATGTTAATTCTGATGCACTAATGCAGTTTGTTTTTCTGTTATAATGCACAATTAGGAGGAAAGGAACCTCAACACCATAGCTGTACCATAGACAGAATGACAAGCAAAATAGAAATGTGTAGAAACTTTTCATGTTTTCCTTTGTAAAGAATAAATGAGTTTAACACATGGAAAAAGAACAAGGAACTAATTAATTTTAAGTGAATGTATGGTGAGTTTTTCTGCATCTGTATCTTAGTTAAATATTAGTTGAATGAAAAAAAAACAAAGAAAACTATAAAAATTACTCTCTTAACTTTGATTCTCATCATGTATACCCAGGTCAAGTGACCAATTTATTTGCAAACCTGTGTTGTTTTTTACAGGAGCTTGTAATTTACCTGAAATACAGAAGTGGTTGTAAATGAAATATATCAACAACTCAACACAGAGATTTGCTTGTTGATTGTTCATTTGTTTTCCAGCCAGTAGTACCTAAAACTGCCCTGATACAGTTTGTAGGGGGGTAAATTTTCATCTCTCATTTGAAATGTGTTTGCGAGTGTGTCCCTCTGGGTTTTGTAAGAAACTCCCTTCGCGTTTCTCCAGAGAGAGGGAGGAAGAGGGATTACACCATTCAGAGGTGTAAAAATACTGGGGCTGTTTCTGTAGATAGTGTAAGGGATACGTTCCTGGATGTAATGATGCTCCTGAGACACCTTACAGCTTGGGTTGCTTTCCTTATTTAGCATGCTTATAGCAGTTGTCAGATTTGTTCTTAATTCCTAAGAATTTGCCAAGTACAAGAGACTTGGATTGTTGAATTTGGGGATTGTTTCCACTTTTCCCTTTGCCCATCATATAGAATATATAGAATATGGCCAGTAGCACAGCTCTAGTAGGGCAAATTCCATCCAGCCATTTGCCTTCACTCTTAAGAAAGTCCAAGATTTTGTGGACTTCTTTGTGAACTGATATGAATTTGGAGGTCTGGGGGCGGGGCTGAAATATTCCACATATTCTCTGTGAGTATGTCAGCTATTTTATGCTGGCTGCTGGCGTGCTGAGTGGCCTGTCAGTGACCTTTAGCTTAACATAATTACCTGCAATTTTGGGGTCTATGCTTGGTGGCACCTTCAGTTGTACATGCCAGAGGACAGACATAAGCATGGGAATTGTAAGCATGGGAATTTTAAGCATGGGAACTGTAAACATGGGCTCCCACCATATACAAAGGCATGGGCTGAAGAGGAGCAGTGTCTGGGTGCTCAGGCCTTCAGTCTTTCACCACAGAAATAAAGCATTTTGCATCTAATATTCTGGACATGGATGCTCTGTTGGATGTGCTGGGGCCAGGATGTCTGGGATGTATCCTGCCAGGCCTCTTTGCCAGTGAAAATGTCTGGAGCATCCCCTAACCTCCATTTCCCTTTCTCCTTCTATGTGGAAAAAAAAGAATTGAATTTAGCCCCTAAAAGAGTCAGTCAAAGAGAAATTATTTGACATTTTAAAAAACTTTTGTTTCATTGTAGGCAATTTGTAGTGGAAAACTTTTTTTCAACCCTGTGCTAATAAACTCACAAAAATTTGGAGCCAGACAAATACGTATGTGTCTAGACTTCCAATGCATTTTCTCCTTTATACTCACTTCATTTCTAGGCAGATGCTGCTCAGAGTAAGAGTGTGCATGCAGATATAGTGCCATGGCACAATTCTGTTTCTAGTGGATATGTTCTGACTCTAAGTCCCTCCATCTGTGCTCAGAGCAGCTGAATGCAGTCCTGCAGCCTCAGAGGGTTTTGTCTGGACTGAGGAGGAAGGAGCAAAAGTGCTCTGTCTGTTAGGAATCACAGTCAGAGAGAAGGGCCAGCTATGGGCCAGCTGGCCAATAGATTTCTAAATAAATCATATTTCTGCTCTATGCTTAGGAACAGTTATTAATCCTATCTCTGGGACTTGAATTTGTTGTCTTTGACAGAACTGGGAAAAGCATTACCCTTGTCATCAGACTGGAGCATGTTACAGATTTGTCAGAATATGTAATTTAATTCTTCTCCAAAATGAATTGAGGTCCCTAAAGAAAGCAGATATGTAGACTAGGAGAATTACAGAATTCTATCCAAGCAGCCATAAGTTATCTCATGCCAGGTATCTTGTTCCAGGCTGTCTCTGTGGTGAGTGGGGAATGGTGAAAGCATTCCTTTGAAAGGGTGGGCAATGGGAGTGGACAACTTTATCTCTCTTCATCAGGGAAAGTGGTGAGTCTGTCAGCATATTTAGCATGAACAGCCTCTGAAAACTGCTGCAGACAAGTCTGCAGAGATAAAAAGTTATCATTAGTATGTTTTGTACTGATTTATACTTGTTTCTACATCAGACCAGACAGAGAAAATTGTCTTGCTGGCCTTTTTATGCACCAATAATTCTAAACTTCTGATCACTGGAAAAATCTGAAATAGTTTGGCTGCTTTCTCTCAATCTGTAGAGTCCCTTTTATTATACTTTAATAACCTGCTCCACTGACATTTGGCATGGCCAGCCTCGAGGGCTGGTGGCTCAGGTCAACACCTGCAGGTATTACCCTAAGCCGCCAGTCTAAAGGTGTGAGGTGAATGCTCAGGGTGTGGTTCAGATCCACACTGTGCTTTTAGACTATGGTGCCTCTGGTTTTCCTACCAGATGTGTTTTCTTTTTATTGTCATTTCTACAACGAGGGGCAGAGTTGAGTGTACATGCCAACTTGGTGTTATCACCTTGCTGCAGGGGTTCCATCAGAGGACACCACAAACCTTTTACTAATCTGTTAATACTTGGTTAGGTTTGCTAACTTGCTGTAACTTCCTGACTAATTGTTTATCTCCTAGTTGATAATTTTGAATAAATAAGAGAGTAACAATCTGTCCTCTGCCTTTTGCTGTAATGATCTTTCCTCATCACCCTCCTTATCTGCAATTCTGATGAGTGAATTTAATTTTGCAAGCCAAATCATTCAATTTATTTAAACTGGTCTGTTAAAATGTATGAAATTTCTTAAAAATAGGTTTTGTAATGTAATTAGAATTTTATGAGTTTGCCTAAATACTAAATGCATTAAACCAAGATCGGCTACAGAGTTATCCCCCAGACAGCGCAGCCATTCAGACAACGCGTTCCCGTTTGTTTTGTCCAGAACACCACTCCCCTCGAGCTGGCTGTCCAGTCAGCTGTAGCTGACTGAAAGGAGAGACATACCATATAAGAGCAGGCTGAATAATATAAACCCCCTCAAATAAGGTAATTTAAGGACATTATTTACATTACCTTTGCACCTGAATTAAGCTCTCTACTTTGAACATCTGAAAGTGAGAATTCAAATCTATTTTTGGGTTCAGATTTGAGTGTTTCATTGCTAGTGGCATGGTGTGAAGTTAATTCCTTCCTTTTTCCTGTGGCTTGTGTCCACGTCTGCCCCTGCAAGTTAGACCCATTGGAATAGAATACTTTCTGAAGAGATTTCTGATGTATGTGCTGTTATTCATCAGCTAAAAATGGTTCCAGGACATTTATTCTGAAACCTTAAAGTACTGATTTCCACACCTTCATGGATTATTCTTAGGATTAGAGCAAACATGTTGTATTCAGAAATTCCTGGGGTCTATAGATCTGTTTTTTCCGTGGAAGAAAGAATGTGAATTTGTCCCCTTGAATCTGCAGAAAAGGATATTCAAAATACTGACTTCATTTCTTCCAACCGCAGAATCAAAAGACCTTTACAGTCATCATTTTTACACAATGGCAAAGACATGAATCATCATTTTCAGCTTCAGAAATGTTTAAAATCCAAATATTTTCAATAGGTGCTATCAGGTTCATGTTTGGCTACATATTTTGCTGTATCAACCTGCATCTCAGTCTCAGCAACATAAAGTTAAGACTAAATATTATGAGAAGTTTACATTTGAGCCTTTCCAATAAAAAAAAAAAAGCCAAGCAATGAAAAATGTGGAACGGCTTTATTATGCGTTACTCCCTAAAGATAAATATTACTTAAATTCTTTGCCAACTCCTTTGACAAGTTATTCCAAACAATAATAAATGCATGTCAGTAGCTTTCTGTTCTATTTGTATTGAATGTCCATTTATTAAATATATTTCCCAACAGTTTCTTCTCAAGAATACTTAAAATAACTGTATGGGACACAGTTAATTGACATCAGGTTGACAGAATATATTTCTCTGAGAGATGTATGACTACACTGCTTCCAAGAAATTTGTCACTTCAGCTAGTGAGGTGACTTGCTGTGCTTTTGAAGGGGTCAGTTCATTGAGAAAACAATTATCTGAGTGTTTGCAAGTACCACATAACAGCACTGTCATACCTTTAACTTGCTATAGGAGCAGGACAGAGGAGATCTAAAAAGCAGTTAATTCAATTTCTACATTTGTTAGACGGAAATACTTTACTATGGTGCTAAGAACAAAGATACAGCCAATTTCACTACCGTAATGCTAATCCTGATAGTGAATACAGGATTATATAGAGACAAGTCAGTAAGGTAAAAGTACAGATGGGAAAAGTAGTGGGGGGAGATGTCTGCAGTGTCAGAATGAAAAAATGTAAAATGTTAAGGAGGAGCATATATTATTAAGCTATAACATTATGTGGAGGAAATATGTACATGTGTATGGTCTGTCACCTGGCATGTGTTACCTGGCAACCTTGGTTTGAAGAAACTCTACCAGACCTGTTTCAAGACAAGTCCCTCCCTATTAATAAGGTCTGTAGTTCATAAAAAGGCAGCTGCCAGTTCAAGTGCTCTGAAAAATGTCCTCCAAAATGTCAAGAGTGCAGACTGCTGCCCTTGTGCCAGTGCCACCCACGCAGGGGAAATCTTTTTTGATTTGTCTGGGCGTGCCTGTGGCATGTTGTCCCAATTTGGACACTCATCTGCCTGATGGGGATTTTCTCTGATTTTTATGTAAATGTGAGAACAGTTAAGAGCAACATTAATTCTAAACTGAGGCTTTGCCTCGGCTGTAAGTATAAACTGTGCTGCATGGTTCAATTTGATTGAAAAGAGCACTACATCACAAGTGATATTCCCAGCCTTCTCTCCCACCACACTCCTTTTATGAACTCAGAAAAAAACCATGAGATTGTAAGAGGATTTATTCCTTCTTTGCACTTCATTACTGGTGCTAACTTGCCACTTCATCTCTTGGGTCAACATCCAAATTAAAAATTAAGCCATGTCTCCTACCTCTGAGTGCAATCATCTATAACAAGGATTGCCTTCCACACTAATGAATATGTTCCCTTAAGCCCTGATCTCTTTCATGTACAAAGAGCAAGTTCTGTAATAGGATTTCAAGCAGCAAATTAAGCTCTAAGGGGAGTGACTAATATTTATAATAGTTCATGTTTTCTTGAGAACTTTAGCTGTTTGGGGAAGGAAGGGTCAAAAGGTTACATTTTTCTGCATTTCTCCCTCTTTAACTACTAGATAGAGTGTATAATTTATGATGCATCTAAAAATGGACCTAGACCTTTCCTACAATCATTCCCTCTTGGGGGAGGTTTGGAACAGCCCAAAAAGTTATTTTTATCAACTCCTCCACTCTTTAAGATTCTGTTTTTAAAAGTCCTGGAGCTAAAAGCTTTCAGCATCCTAATTCCAAAACTGAAATTGTAAGCAGTGCACCTTCCAAGCTTGATAAGAACATGACATGCCATGATTGAAGAGGTGTAGCCAGGGAAATTAAATATTGACATTTCTGGCCTCCCCTTACATTTTTATTAAAATAAAGCAACTGTGAGAAGATTCAGTGTTCTGCAATAGACTTTAACAACTCAGATTTCTCTTGCATTCATGACAATTCAATGTAAAATTCAATGCAAAGTTACTATGTGAGATCTGAAAATAATCTTTGGCTTAATAATGTATGTTCCTCCACCACACTCTGTAAAGCTGACCTGAGAACTTCTTCTGAGCATTTGGATAAGGATAGGAATCATAGAGATCATTTTCTCGGGATCTGGATTAAGTCTGTAATCCTTAGATTGGTTTATAAAAGAGTATGGAAATAAGATGCAGTCATATCTTTTCTTTCTTGCCTGAAATTGAGTGGTAGCTCTTCTCAAAGTGTTATCCAAAATAAACTTTCCTTTTCCTTTAATCCATCAAAACAACATGGCCACTCATATTCTGTTCTGTCAGTCATTTGTATACCACTTTTCATGTTCTGCTTTGCAAAACAATTTATATAATTAAACTAAATACCTTCAGGCTTGAATACACTGTATAGGAGCAGGTCTGAACTAGAAACTTTGTTCCAGTATATCTTCAAAAGCAGCAATTTTAGTGTCCTCATATGCCACTGAAGAAGCTACTTGCTCTGCTGGCATGCCTGTCACAGAGTTGAAGCACTGAAGGTTTTGCTGCTCTTTCCCTTGGTCACAGGGGTTCCTAAAATCCTCTCATTTTCACCCATTCCAGGTTACAAACCAGGACAGTGTTTCCAGCCTCCTGTAAGTCCTTCTCTTCTGTTTTCCCAAGACCAGAAATTACTTGAAATAACTCCACAACTTCATTAAACAGAATTTCCTTTTGCCTCCTGATGATTCCCATCCAGCAGCAGAAGAGCACTAAAGAGTAGAAGATGAATATATATCTCTCTCTTAGCTAAAAACCATGATTGACTTGAAAGTTTGTGTAAATTCCCCTTCTCTTGAACTGATACCTCTGATATAGAGATGAGCAACCCACACACAGCTCTTTACAGTGCCTCTCTGTTAGACATGCATTAACTTCAGCTGGTCTGTTCTTCCATTCTCCTCATATAATTCCTTTTATTAGCATAGCATGCCCTTCAACCATGGCTTTGGTCTTGAAAGAAATAAAAATCTTACATGCTCTGACACCCAAGCGAGGGAATGATCCTGATAACAGGACTGCCTTGCACATATGAGTCCAATAAAGCCAATACATAAAATATGCTGGGAGTATGAATGCACAGCATAATTTCTCTTTCAGTTACCCCCTATGCCATTATCCCTTTTCAGCTACAGGGCAATTCACACATCTTTAATGGCCATACTTAAGGCACTTACAATCTACATGTGAAGTCAAACTCTCTGCTGATGTTAGCTCATCCTATGCCACTAACTTTCATGATCCCTTCCAAGTAACACCTCCGATGATCTGACCCAAACCTCTCTTAGGTCAGAGGTTATCATCAGTCATTTAGGTCTTGTATTTCCCTCCCATCCTTGCCCACTCCCCACACCAGTGGTTTTCGTCATTCCATAATTGATGCCCTCCTTTGGGGAAGTTTTGTGTGTATTCTGCACAGCCACCCTGTGTCTCTCCTCACTGGGGCTGTGCTGTGTCCTTGCCTCGCCCTAGAGGTTTCAAGACAGTCCAGGGTTTCTGTGGTGCTACGCGAATTCCTCCTGCCTCTGTCACGCCTCGCCCCAGGATTCACTAACACACCCTTTGCCTGGGCTGAGAGGTCTCCGCTGGCAGGGTGGATCATGGCAGCCTTCCACATGGCTTGCACTAACATATCCATCTCCTAAGAGGTGGGATTTTAGGGCTCCTTCTATTGTTTTCATTCTTCTACCTCGTGTGAGAAGGCTGAGGTGGTGAAAGGACTGTCACCCTCTGTGCTGCATTGTTGACTCTGGCAGAGCTTAGCTGCTCAGTCAGAGTTATGTGAGGGGGCTGCGACTGCTCCGCATCACCCGCTAAAGCCACCCAAAACTCAGCTCACCAAAAGGAACAAAGCCAGCCACAGGGGACTTCCAGGCGATGTAAATAAATGGGATTGTTTAGTGCTATTAGGACAGCAGTGGATAATGAAGTATGAAATGGCTGCCAAAGGCTACACAGAAGGATGGTTGTCTTTACCCACTGCCCAGTACCACAAAGTGCACTCTTATGTGTGATCTCAATGTACCAAAGCTAAAGCGACAATTCAAAAATATTGTGCATTTAATCAATGCTAATGACATTCTCCTTAATCTAGTTACAACTGCCTGTCTCTCTGTGTCCAAGGATAAAAATTTTCTCCTGAAGTTTAATGACTGAACAAAGCTGCTTCTGGAGCTTGCTAAACCCTTTTGAAATCCTGATCTCTTTGCCTGCTGCCAAAGGCATGAAAGTGGGTGGAAATGACTTAGTCTGGTCCCAGTGGCTGGGACAAAAACACAAGGAAATTAGTTTTGAAAAATCACCTTCCCTTAACACAAAGTCTTTCAAATCAACTCACATCGTCGCCTATTCATGAAGAATTTGGCAAGAGTGTACCAATCCAACTGGTATTGTATAAAGCCAAGAAAAACAACCAATAAATTTGATAGTAGAGTCTTTGGCTAACCAAAAGTTATGGAAAACGAAGGTTAAATCTTCCTTTTCTTCTCTTTCCCTGCCACTCCCAGAAAGCTTTGTGGCTCTCAAATGGATTTTCAGCAAAATTTGAGTGCCATAGTTCTAACCTGTGAATTTTATAGCCAACCCACTCAGCATTTGTAGTGCCTCTGAGCATGTGCAGAACTGCCTTGCGTCTTGAGAGGGCTGAGGTGGCTGGCACCACCATCATACCTCATCCCAGCCAAATCCCAAACTTGGCCACTTTCCTGCTGTGCTCCCCACAGGCCCAAACCCAGGAAACTTTGCAAGGTGGCACCTAAGATGCACTGAGGGGATCATGCTCTGCTACAAAATGTATTGAGGGCAGTAATTTTCTTTCTTTCTTTCTTTCTTTCTTTTTCTCTTTCTTTCTTTCTTTCTTTCTTTCTTTCTTTCTTTCTTTCTTTCTTTCTTTCTTTCTTTCTTTCTTTCTTTCTTTCTCTTTCTTTCTTTCTTTCTTTCTTTCTTTCTTTCTTTCTTTCTCTTTCTTTCTCTTTCTTTCTTTTTCTCTTTCTTTCTTTCTCTTTCTTTTTCTTTCTTTCTTTCTTTCTTTCTTTCTTTCTTTCTTTCTTTCTTTCTTTCTTTCTTTCTTTCTTTCTTTCTTTCTTTCTTTCTTTCTTTCTTTCTTTCTTTTTCTTCTTCTTGCAAAGGAGAAATGCCCTTGGCAACCTCTCCTTCCTTTTTCTTTTTTTTTTACTCTGTAAGATAATAGTATGGCACTTAAAGAATTCATGTAGGAAGGAGTGTAGGGCCATAGATTCAACTACTCAGGGTGAAGGTATCAAAATTCACATCTCCAACTATGATAGAACAAATTGTTTCAGAACCTGTTTGTAGAAAGCAAATGCATGACCCAGCATTTCCAATGGTATCAGGGTATCAGCCACTGTTTCCAGAAACATGAAAAAAAATGTTTGCAACAATCGCCCATTTGTAGGGTTAACTTCATGTCTTAAGCTGCCAGACAAAGTGCTTGAAAATAAACCTTTTTTGTTGCTAATTACTATAATTTATCATAGAATGAAACCAAGAGAAAGTCATCAAAGAAAAATCATATTTAAGTGTGTAGAACACTGACATTATTATTCTTCCTCTGCTTTTACTGAATTCTCGTATTGTTTGTCTTACTGAGGGAGTCCTAGTTGTATGGGAAAAGGCTTCATCAGTGCTTTGTTATTTTGGAAACTGCAAACTTTGAGACAAAAATATTTCCACTGAAACCAAGAATTTCTGTTTGGGAAGGCTGCCCAGTTGCCTGTTGCTCAAGCAATCTGCTTGTCCCATGCCTCAGGACGTATGCGTCTCTTGGGAGAGGAGGGGATAAGCCTTACAAGTAAACACAAGAAAGCAACAAAACAGGTAGTGAATGCATCTTCTTGCATCTAAAAGACAATCCGCTGTTGTCTTTCCAAACTCTATGGTGAGTTGGAGTGTTTCACCACAAAACTCTGGAAACAGACTGCACCAGCCTACACCCTCTCAATTCCTGCTGCTGCTATTCAATTCCTGCTGCACAGCCCACCAAAAATCACAGAGGGCTTGATAAAATACACACGGTTTGTGTCTATCTCCTGTTTCAGGTCAGAGCTGATTCTCACCTTTTGAGTACGGTCCAGGGAAGGCAATGGAGACAGGGAAGAAGACTTGTCCTGGTTTACATCCAGCACATCAATGAAGTCAGACAAAACAGATTTGTTTCTTAGGCAGGAGGAAGTCTGAAAACAGCCTTGAAAAATGCCATAGTCACTTTAAATAATCAGGCACACCTTTGTAGTTTATAGAAGTTATTGCTTCTGCTGTATCATCATGTGAAGAGCTAAAGAAAGTCAGAGAAAATTTTCTAGTACAACAGCATTGCTAAAATTTTAACCTAGATTTCCCCAACAACTTGGCCCTTTTAATCCTGGAAAACAATTGAGTCTTTGTGATTTATTTTGACAGACCCAGAATCTGGCCTTCAGATATACAGTACTTGTCTTACTTGTTCCAGAGAGACTGTATATCATTTTGATCAACACTCAAAATTCCCTTCAGAGCCAAGAAAATGACATTGACTGAGTCATAGCCCATCAAATATTTATGAATCATATCACATTAAATAAAAATAGAAAAAAAAGTACTGTGAGAGAAAATAAGATTTAGATTTATTTCCCTCTGTTTAATTCCCATCTGAAGTAAGTTCTTCTGAATATCTACTTAAATACAATCCATGATTTGTTGTCCACACAAAACAAGCCCATTTTTAAATGCTTGTAAGCCTTTGCAGTGTACAGCATATGGAATGTTGAGATGTGCAAGGCAAAACTGATGACGAACAGTGTAGGCATTATTTATTAACTTTAATTCATACTATCTCATATCCTCCTGTCAGCTCACTCCTCCTCCTCCTCCTTTATTATTACAGATGAATGAAAACTGATGCTTCTGCATTCTTTTTAAACCATTAAAATATGTTAATTATTTACGGTGAGGTATCAGAAAGAATAACAAGACACTGTCTCTGAAGTTTTCAGCTTCCTGTTGCAGTAGTTTCTTTGCTTGAGCATAGTTTAAGGCAAAACACATGACATTATTCCAAAGAAGAAAACCCCCCACTCTTCTTCAAAATTTTGCAGAACAAATCATAAGCCAGTCCTCTGGAACAATGTTGCACTTGTGTATTCTAGGGTTAGGTGCCAAATGTGTTTTTAAAAGCTGGTTTATCCCAAGAAAAGAAGTACAGGGAATAGGAAAGGATGAACATATGCTGCCCAGTGGCTACTGAGAGCCCCTGCCTGCCCTAGGTCAGGAGCTCTCATTACCTGGGATCTCATTACCTGCTCCCCGGGCAACACCTTTGCTCTAACATACAAAAAGGGCTAACTTTAAAAAAAAATAGTCACAATGCTTTAAGAATTTAAAAAATAACAAGGCATTACTGCCTTCATTTTGCAGTGGGAAAGATCCAGCTTCTGCTTGGGCCATGGTCTATGGGAGTTTGAATCCATTGCCTGCATCTCCCCCAGGAGAGATGTTGAACAGTGATCAAGGAGATTTGTTACCTCTCACTCCTCTTGAGAATGTGCCCTAGTGAGCAAAGGGTTGGGGGTTCAAAGTGTCAGAGAAGGAAAGGAGTGCAAGTGTGGCGTTGACCCCACAGCTACAAGCCTTGGGTGGTGAGGGTGAGCAGGTTTGGGATTGCAGACTGGCCTGGAGGACCTGCCAGCAGTGCTTTAGCACTCCCACGCGTATCATCCATCCTTTCATGAACAGGACAGCACAGCGAAGTGGCCATGGCTTCATCAACAAAAGGCATCAGTACCTACTGCTGTGAGGGCAGCTGACATCTATATGAAACCTGAATTCAATGAAGATTTTCAAGCCTCCATGGCCCCCAGGCCAGATTCAGATATCACCATGAGATACCGCCTGTGCACTCATTCCCCACCACGGAAGTATGTTATGTGTGTAAGAACCTCAAGATTAATCCTTTTAGGCCTAGGCATTTTATAGATTACAGCTACGAGTTATCACTCTTTAATTTATAAGAAACAATATATATCCCTTTATGCACAACAAACTAGGGAAAACAATCTGTTCTTCTGTTCTGTCTGATGCAGTCATTCTAAGGGACTGCTTTTATCTCTTTAGAGTGAATAAACTAGAGGAAAAGAAATGGAATTTTTTGGAATTGAAAGCAATGAATCTTTGATGTAGAATGACTAATTCTTGTCAGTGTTGGCTGCTGACATGATTTTCTTTGCAAGTGCATAGTACAAGTTTTGTAAGCATCATACAACAAAGATGGATGAGGATGAACTATATCCCCTTACAATTATATGGCAAGTGGTGAGGGATGTGATTCATGTCCGTAAGGCACTAGATGCAGCAAAGAAATTAAAAACAGACCTTCTGTGTTTCTGACAGAGGAACCAAGGATTGAATCCTGCAGCTTTAAACACATAATTATGTGCAGATGTAACGAAAACAGTTTAATAGTAATTTTTTTTAAATGTTATGGAAATATCTGATTTGAAGCAATAGAAATTAAAGCTAGGAGAGGCTACTTTGGGATAAAGCATTTTTGTGTTGTCTGTTTTAATCCCAGGAAGGAACTCCTACCTCAACCAACTACTTCGTGAGTATCTTCAAGGACATCTCCAGTGGCAAAGCCAAGGACACAGCCATACATCTTGGAGTGACAGACCCATGAAACAAGGAGAACTGGGGTATGATTTGGAAAGAAATGCCCTTACACTTCCAAGTCAGTGAATTTCAGAAGGGGTTATCTTCTCCAGTGCCCTGAGCAGTGGTGCTGCCATGGTGTGAAGCATTCTGACTGAAGGAGCAGACACATCCCTGCCCTGATCACTGAGCAAGATGCACCAGACTCCCCCTGGCCTGAGCCACCTGGGTTTACTTGCAAGAGGACCACGTAGAGCTTGGCTTTGGATAACAGCTTTCCAAAACCTCAGCCTTGTGTGTTTTATGTGAGCCTGAACCAAATGAGAGTTTTGAGGAATGGAAGCATCAGGGGGAATAATTTCCAAAATGAGATAAATGCCACTTTGCTATCCTACATTTCATATATGCAGCAATAGCTGGGCATAGATGTAGTTAAAAACTCCGAAGGAAGCAGCCATGACAACATTTTCAGGCCAGTAAAATACAGGAAATATAAAAAATGTTTGGGGGATTCGGGATGATGAGATTAGCACATTAGTTTTATCTATTTGTAGAATTCAGAGAATTGGGAAGGGCTTTGTAGAGCTTATTGGAGAAAACCAAATCTCTAAACCTCAGGAAATCCCACTGTAGGTTCTCATGAGTTGAACTGCTAGGGCTGTCTGGCAGGAGAGTTATTATACGTCTGGGAAGAGCATGTGATACTTTCCAACTTCCTTCATAAAAAACAATGAAAAATCTTTCACTTCACTAAATGATTAAGAAACAAAACAGCTTCAACTATGAAATCCTTCCTTTGCATTGCTTTCCTATTACAAATTTTGAGTATATTCAACTACTAAATCTTTTGGGAAGTGGTTTGGGGAAGTCATAACTGTTCATTACACAACACTTCCTTAAACAGAGTGTCCTTGGGAAAATGTATTATCTAGAATCTGGGGCAAATGCATATAGTATTATATTGCAATTCTAATGTTTACCTGAATAAAATCAATTTTAAAACAATATATATTTGTGAATAATGTTTTTATCAGCAGGAACTGATATGCTTCTTCAAATTTCTCTGAGTCTAGCAGGTTAGTAGTCTGTTCAATCCATTTGTTTGTTTTCTTTTTTGTGCACAGTAGTTACCAACTATCAGAAAATCAAGAAGTGCCTCTTTGATGATTTCATTTGGTTTGGGCTTGTTTTTTACCAAGACAGCTTCGTCAAATTCTGTACCATACGTTATGTACTGAAATGACAGAGTTCATCTGGTTTGATCACTGCACATCATTGGTTAAATTACAACATGTGACTACATGGATCAGAAGAAATAAGAGACATTTTTCTGGGGTTTCAATGAGTCTTATCAGGACTCTGAGACAAAATCCCCAAAAGCTTAAAAACATATTCTTCAGATTGCTTAGAGTCCCTCATTATATCAGTTGTGTCAGGTGGCACTTTACCTGTGAAGTCACCTATGGAGATATAGAACCCAAATAGCCATCAAACCTCTGTTCAGAAAATCATTCAGCAACAAGCTGAACATGGGCCAGATGGAAAATAAAATACACATGCACTCAGAGCAAAGAAACTCAGCGGCCCCAAATGTTTTTTAGCTCAGTTCATTTGCCTCTCCTGCTCCCTTTGTTGTGTAAAATTTCCTCATGTCTGTGAGATTTTAGTGGGATTCTTTGTGTCAGTAAGAGTTCACTACAGCAGGGAAGTATTGCAAAATCTGTTCTCCTCCTGGGGGAAAGTGAAGACGAGGGTGTTTGAGCCTGTGTTGGGAGCAAAGGGCAGGGAGGGGAAGGGAAATCACCGCTTGCAAAATATCCAGAATTTAGATTTCCTCTTTTACAACTTCTCCCTTCAAATTTATTATGTTATTCCAAGTCTGTACAATTTTTTATTATTGTTATTTTCATTGGACCTCTTTTCCATGTAATTTTTTCTTGAAAGTTAAAAAGACCTTTGTGTCAAATTTTGAGTGAAGGCAATTCAGTATGGAGTCACTGGATGTTTTACACTAACTAAAGATCTCTGTCCCTTTTAGGTTCAGGTTGCCCCCACTGTTTCACTTAAGCAAGTTTATTTCATCTGGTAGGATTTCCAACATGTTTCCAGCCAGGCACTGAAAATACAAGTGCCTGAAGCAGAACTGGGGCCTGAAGGGCAGAGGAGATATTTCACAAACCAAGACACATTTTCACAAGGCACTCTTACTTTTTGTTCTGGCAGTACTCTCAAGTAATGTCCCTGGGCAGGCATTCCTCCCCAAAGAGCTGGCAATTGCTATCCTGAAGCTTGTGGTGCAGTAGTAAAATTCAGCTGTCGTACTTCAGAGTTAACAATTTAACTGCATGGTTTGAGGAGTTTTAAAAGTATACTAGAAGAGATAATTCAATTCCCAAAGAAGGAATGGCTTAATAACTTGGGGCTTAATAACGGGTTTGCCCATTGGAAGAATTTATGAATAAATGTAGCAAAGCCAGAGTGGCATAATTTAGACCAAGGAAAGGTATAAACAATAATGAAAGAGGGAAATTCTCCAAAAGGCATAATAGGTGGATGACTATAAGTATTTCAGTTGTCTTTACTAGAAAAATTGGCCCAAGTGGCAGCTTTTGTGCAGGTTTCCCTGCTCCTTGGCCTTTGTGAATCTCTCCTCCTTGCAGAAGAGTTGTGCCAGCTGATGCTCTTCCTCTGCTAGATGTGACCAAGCTGCTCATGAGCTGGCTCTCAACAGCTGCTTATTGAAACTCTGTGACACTGAGATAGAGTTGAGGGTCCCTACGTGGTTTAAAAGCACTACTTTTCAAAGTAATTAATTTGCAAAACAAGTGTATTTACTTTGCGTCCTTTATTACCATCAGCATATTCATCCTCTGGAAACTTAATACCTTGCATGCAGGATAAGTTCCTTTTCTTCATTGGCACTTCTACCATGTCCTCACTGGTCTTACCAGGAAAGTGGTGCTATGGGTCCGTTTCAAACAAACAAAACATACACTCTGAGCTATATCCGCATCTTTTGTGCCTATGATGCATTTGTGTATTCTTGTATTTGCATATTTCTCAGTTGCTTAAAAGCTGATGTAAGAAACTAATTTGAGTAAATACAAGGGACAAGTATTCACTCTCTTTTCTGTGTGTGAAGAAGGATCAATTGCTTGGGAACAGTCCATGAAATAGACTTAACTCTATGGTGCTGATTTCTTTGTTAGAATATCCACTTATATTCCTCACACTTTCATAGTAAAGGTAGCTGAAGATGGTACTGAGGAATCCTGTACCTGACAATTAATGTTTTAGCAAGTTTTTTAAAATTATTATTACTGCTTTGCAGTGATTTCTGAATAGCTGAATATTTTTGAATCTTTTAAAAGTGCATTTTTAAATTACATTTGTGTACATCTACCAATACAATTCATATCTAAAAAAATTGCTACAGTAGTTTGGGAAAATAACCATAACCATTCAAAGAGAGTAATTCCACATTCATTCATTTAGTAAGTCTTTTTAGCACCTGGACTAGCTTATACTATAAAAATTTATTTTCTGAAAAATATGAGAGAGACGTGGAGCTGAGGTGTTCTGATGTAAGGTCTTTAATGAATACAAGCTTCTTGACAAAACTCAGACCCAGTTCCTTCAGAGATCACTATTGTTTCAGTAGACACATTTTGGGTTTTAAATAAACCTTAATATGGAAGGTTCAAACCTCAAATATAGCCCCCCTTTTAAAGCCTCAAATACAGCAAAAATTATTTGCATTTGATTTGATCACACAGAGTCAGGAGTCCTTGTTATAATCATCCTGTTTTTATATATTTTATACGTAAAATCGTTTGCCATATTTTCAGCTCCTGCCGCTCTGAGCATGCAGTGGTCTCTGCTGCGGGAGATGCTGCCCTGCAGTCGGATGCTCTTTGCTCCAATGGTAGCTCTGACAAACTGTTCAAGCTTTCCTCACAGTTCTGTTATTTTAGCTCTTAGAAAGAATGTAACACTGTGAACTGAAACACTTTATTGCACACAGGATGACCTTACTAAATTCTTCTGAATCTTTTCTCTCATGAGACTCTTAAAAAGATTTTTTGTACTTCAGATGTTACAAGACGCAAAGTCTTATGTATTTTTTCTGCTTCTGGTCTTTCATTCTTTGCAGCTTTTGTGCAAACAGCTGCCACTTTTTTTAAGGTGACGATACACTACACAATAGCTATACTGGTCCAATTTTCTATATGATAACTAGAAACATACCTCAAATTTCTGGCGCGCCTCGTTTTTAATTTAAAAAATCACCAAACCAAACAACATGTTAAAAAAACATGTCACAATCTTAAACCTTGATCCTTAATATTTTATCTCCATTTCTATCAGATGTCAACAGTTTTAAAAGATCTTTACTACCTTCCTCACATTTAAACTCATCTCCCTTCAAAAAATCTCTACAATCTAAGTTGCAGTGGGTGTTTTGTTCTACTTTAGGCTGTAATCTTCATAATTCAGAAACAGTTTTACTCATTTTCTTGAGTTTTCCAAAGAAAAAGAAATCAGTGTAACATTCAAAAGAACATTTTATTTATGAAAATGTGCAATTTTGGGTAGAGAAGAAATAGTGACATTGCCTCAAATTTGGCAGCATCAGCCAAAAGTAAAAGGATATTTTAATTTTGTTTTCGCAAGTGTTTGTAAATGATTCCCTCTTCTCTCTAATTTTACTCCAAAATAGTACACTAGGTTTTTGGGGCCAACATAAGTTTGCAAACACAGTTCAGTCTCTGAGAATGGGATGCTGAACACATTTAATAAGAGCTAATGATAATATGTTATTTAAAAAAAACAAAAACAAAGGAAGTATAATTCAGATCCCTGAGGCACTTATCTGAGCAGTGACAGCCTTAGGTGCTGCTTTTTACATACAAACTTTATGCGCTGAAGTCAGCAGCTGTAACCCACAAGGGGCAGCTGAAAAGCAGCACCCGTACCTATTTGCAGCCCTCTGTTTAAAAGCAGATTTGCTAAGATAGTTGAAGCATCTGCAGGAATCATCGCCTCTCTGCAAAGGCTCCCTTGGTTCCTCCCTTCCAAACACTCCTTTCTGGAGCCCATGAGCTGTTTGCTCGGCAGCACAGCAGGCACCAGCAGGTGCACAGAGAATGTCCTGGCCAAGGCAGCGCACAGGCTGCTCTAGGATATTCCTCTCAGGTGTAGGAGAGCAGGATTGAGCCCTTTGGGTCCATGGGCAGGATGGATATCCTTAGGCAGGACAGACTGGTGCAGGTGCTTCTGGCCAGCTGTGGTGTGTTCAGAAAATGGTTGTGGGCATTCCTCCACATGATACTGCTGTGGTCTGCATCCCACAGAGAGGAAGGTCTTGGACTGTACAGCCACTTAAGACACCGGGGGCTGATGTTTAGCATTAGCATGGGGACATGATCTGGCATCTTTTTTGCTGGCCAGCTCTGGGCAGCTCCCTCTTCATTGTACGGATTTTTGTACTGACATCCTGAGGCAACTCATTCTCACTGTCAGCGCCAGGTGTTGAACCTGGGAGATTAGACTGTACACCAAGAACTCTGTACCTAAACTAGGGGTGCTTGTGCTCTGATTTGGATTTGGCCTCTACATTTTAAATTGATCATAGCTCAGGATGCCCAAGACATAAATCAAGATTGTAATGACTAATTTACACATAATCATTCAATTGGTTGTGTCTTCACATCACATAGACATATGTACAAGATTAATATACCTCCTATTGATAAAAGTCCCTATAATTTTGTAATTCGTACTGCCATTTACTATATGTTGTTTATACCTAGATATCTATGACAGCTAAACATTTGGTTTGCAGAGAAACACTGAAAAAAGTTGAGCGTGTGAATTAGCAGCTATTAATTGACTTCCTGATTAATTAAAGCTTACTGAGACAATTTTTCTGCAAATGAGTCAAATGCCTTTTCACCTACTTGTTAACTTTGACCTGACTCTTCTGCAACAGTAAATTATTATTATACAAGATATGTAGGATCCTTATGACTGTGCATATCATTTCTATTAAAAATCAAACCTTAAACAGAAGAATAAAATTGTTTTTAAAAAAGTATGATGAGTAGTATTTTTTCCTACACCAGTGCAGTCTAAGTGACAACATCATCCTCTCTTTTGCTGTACACATTTTAAAAAACTGATCTAGGAATTTAAGCCAATAGCAAAACTGGAATAGTTTTAGAGGTGTTAGTGACTGTAGCACAAATTTCAGTCCATGGCGAAACTTGATATTGCTTTATTTATTTGCGTACACAAGAAAAAAAGAGTCACTATTTGCTGAGTCATGTCACTCCAGAAATTCCAGTGAGGGACATCATGAAAACAAGATCCAAACCAGCTGTTAGATAACCACACACAGAAAACTAAAGTTAACCTACTCTTCTCCAAGCATAGACTTAGCATCCAAAGCTAGAGATATCTGTGATAACTTTGTAAGTTATAGTCCAGCAAGATTCCTGTGGCCATGGAAATTTGGAAATGAGACACTGAGAGAATGGTAGAAGTAGGACATGTGCTCATCTAGCAAGACATTTTGGGAGCTGGTTTCCCCCCTAAGCCTCATAGAATTTGTCTAGACAACACATCACAGACAAGAGCTTTCTTAGGCCAAGGAATGAAAAAATATTTGGGCCCCATGTTCCCCCGCAGCGTAACCTGTAGTCCATTCCCTCACCTCTTCACCTCCCAAGCCACGGTTCCCTTTGTCCCTTCTATTTGTCCAATATGAGCAGCACTGGCAGAAGCTGCAAATGTTATGGAACACTGGAGGAAGCTCAAGGGACACTAGCAAAACTCCAAGGACAAGACAGAGCAGAGACCAAGACCTAAATGGCCAACTGAACCTTGTCTGAAAAGAAAAATAAGTTGGTTAAACAGGACCTTTTGCTCACGAACCTGTGCTAGCTATGACCAAAGGCTGCCTTGTCTCTCAAGTGTTTTTCAGTAACTCCCAGAATAAAATTCTTCATAGTTTTGCCAGGCACCGAAGTGAGACTGACCAGGATCTTCCTTCTTAACCTTCTTGAAAACAGGGACAACATTTGACAGTTTTCAGTTGACTGTGGGCTACCCAGATTGTTAAGGCCATTGCAAAATAAGGAAGAGAGGTCCCGTAATTTGTCTAGACCTTTTGGTAGCCTGGGATGAACACCATCGGAACCCACAGACCAGTGTGCTCCAGCTGGAGCAGGTGATGGTATCTGTCTTGTAGCGGGGCAAAGACAAACTGTCTGAAGATATTGGAGGTCTTAGTCATAGGCTTGCAGTTGTTCAGACAGAGGTGGGAACATTAGGGATTTCTCTTCAGCATCACTGTAAAAAGAATGTCCATTCCTGACTAATAGCTGTGGCCATCCTGCTTGTGTCACTGTTGCAGACTTGGGGAAATTCATGTCACAGGAGCAGCTGAAGACCTCACACAGGCAATTACTGAGGCTGCAGATGGAAAGAGAGGAGTCAGGGGTGAGTAGGATGTGTCTCCGCTGGCTCTCCATCACCTCTGAATGAGATCACAGATTGTGCACAGGATGGGTCTCTAAATGTGCAAGAAATAAATTAAAAGGTAAAGCTTAATTAAACTCCTCTAACAACAAAAGAAGGGAACTGTTCTTCCCTTATTCCCAGTTCTGGCAATTGAACAAAAACTTGAAAGACTCTATTTTCATTTGGTAAGGATTAGGGAGAGGCAGAATTTGTGCATTTTTATTTCTCTTAAGTTTTTGGGATAACATAGTTTTCTTGCATTATTGATATATCAAATGCAGAATGTCTTTATATCTCCACCTGTTGCTTCCAAATTAATGTAAAAAGATGCTAATAATGCCTTGAATGTTTATGAACAAAGATTATAAGGTCCATACTGGTAATGGGAAATATATTTAACTGTAGCTTCAGGGCATATTCTGTTTTGATACAATTAGTTTTCTGTGTATTTTAGTTTCATGGGATGTGTATAATAAAAATGCCTCCATGGCATGTCTTTAACTTGACTTACACAGAAGAGGTTTTTCTCTGTAATTAGGACGTCTGAGGTAAAATAGATAATTCTTTTTCCTTCACATACAATGGCCATTCTTAATAGAGTGTCATCCTTAATAGCCTGTGTGCCAAAAAATATGCATCCCTGATTTTATAATTTTTTTCAAAGGTAAGTTTACTGTGAATTAAAGTACAGTGTGTGCCCTTCCTCATAGACATGTGAGCAGCTAGTCCTTTTCTATTAGCCTGTTTTAGTTATGAGAAACATTTAAAGTGCATTATTAGGATTGCTTTTGTGAGGTTGAATCCACGTCAGATGCACATGTAGCCAAAATAGTAGTCCTATAACTCTGAAAATATTCACCATTATTTCTGCATCATCAGAAACAGGTCCCACCTCATTTCAGCTGATTCCAATTAATTTTAATTTTTCTGAAATGTATCCACATGAGGAAAACCTATAATGAACAAACAGCCTTCACATAGAGAAAAGATTAAGCAAATAACTGGATTTATCAAAAGGCAGAGACAATCACAATGTTTTGTTTAGTTTTCCTATTGATTTTTTTTTCCACTTGAGTTAACATAGTTGATATTGTCTCATAATCCATAATATGGTTTATTTAATGCAAGTGCTCTCTAAGAGATAGAGTGTCAGGAAGAGACTGCAAATGTAATCTCATAGATTGGGGCTAAGAATGACCTTAATCTAATTGGGTCCTAAGTCTCTTCTCCTGTAGCTAAAGGCACCATAATATTGCTTTATTTGATTGCAAGGTCTTTGGAATCTTCCTCTATGTTTGTGTGCTGTCTAGTGTCATGGAGACTTCTCCTCGGCTAAGGCCTGTGGGTGCTGTTGCAACATAAATAAATGAGAAGGGGAGTGAAATGAAATAAGAGGTTTCTACAGACATTCTGTATGCACAGTTGATGTTCTCTGCTTCTAGCAAAAAAATAATCCAGGTGTAAATGTAGACATTTGCTCAGAAAATTTTAGTGTTGAATGGCAATCATCCTTATGGTTGGTCTTGCTTTAGGAGGGAACTAAAACAGAATTAGGCTGAGAAACTTGCTTTTAGTTGAGGAGCCTCCAGGAACATATTTATGGTGTGAGCTTGCCCTTTTGTCTAAAAAGCAATAAACAACCATCATGAGAAACAGCAGAGTCAAGAAGGGTTTAAAGGCTGGAATTTATTAGAACAATGTTTCCTCATACCTAGTACTAAATTTTCCCCTTCTTAATGTTCATTTCATTTCCTTGTTAGACACAATGAGAATTGCTCTCAAAAAAACACACCTGTCTCACCCTCTTGTCCTGTTTGGCAGTCTTCTGCAGAGCCAAACCTCGTATTCTTTGTAGTAGTGGATGCAGGGAAACATTTATCCCTGAGGGAAAAAGCAAATGGGTCCACAGTGTATCCGTCCAGTTCCTTTGAAAAACTGAGTGGGTGAACCAGAATTCTGTGAACAAGGTTCGAGGCTTCGAAATAGAAAACTTGGAAATGCACTTGTCAGCACCACAGTCTCACTCCTGGGTTTCTGTGTTGCTGTGGGATTCTGTGTCACTCTGGGCTGTGCCAGCCTGAGGGGTCCCTGCTCCAGAGAGCTGAGCCCAGCACAGCAGAGAGCAGAGCCGAGCAGCAAGGCTTCCACTTCCAGGATCCCCTGGAAACCACCCAGGGCATCTCTCCTGATGGAGATACCATGAGAAAAGAAAGGTTTTAATCCTCTTTGCTGTAAGCAGTCTTGAATAATCTTTGCAGACATACCACACCACCAACTTTATTGAAATATCATCCCTTGCATTTCATAGTCTGCTCCCTCCAGGAGGCCTGAAGGAGCTCTCCAAAATCCACAGTGGGTGTGCAGCAGACTTTGCTTCAAAATTGGATTTGTTTTCACCCACAGACTTGCACTTCAGTCCACACAGTAGGACCCCCTCCACTTTATTTCATGTCATCTGTGGGTTGGACTTAGGACAGCTAGCAAGAAGCGCCCAAGCAGCTTCTTGGGTCGCAAATCACCTCTTGCCCAGACAAATAAATAGTTCAATCATATTTATCTCAGGGCTTTGTACAGAGCAAGAAAGGGATGACTGACTTTCCTCACAGAGAGCCCCTCCAAATGCAAAGACAATGTCACAGCACAGTCCTGTGACACCTGGTTCACATTTTTGTACCTCTGTGTAAACAATCTCCTCCTCCCCATGCCCCTCTTGGGTAGGGAGTTGATGCTTGATTTCATCTTCACAGCCAGGAAAACTGACACAGCCAATGTGAGACAGTGAGGCACAGCTCTCAGTGGTTTTGGGAGAAAAAAAATTGCAGTTGTAGAAATGTTTCTTGGCAGGGAGCTCTGCAGAACATTTAGTCCAACCTCCTGCTCTAAGTAGGATTGTTTCCAGCCCAGGATCAGCTCACTCATTGCTCTGTAAAGACTAAGTTACCACTGAGATTAGGATAAATTCTTCAAAGTATTATAATACATCCACAATCTATCATTTTGGACTGCTGTTGTTTTTTTTTTTTCCTTAAATTGCAGATATTTGTTTTAAAAATGCAGTGGAAACAATCAATCTTTGCTACCATGCATCAGAGAATCTATCAAATGCTATTATATAATAGGTTAAATCCTATTGATTTTCTAGATGAATGAACATAGAAGCATGTAGAAGAACCTTTAGCACCATCCTATAACCTGAATACATAATTTCTTCTCACCCCGCACATCATGCCAGGTTTAGAGAATCACTGTAAACATGAGTCTTAGCCAAATGGAATATGAGCACTAATAATTTTCACTATTCACTTTTTTCTTCCAATACTGCTTTGGTCAGTTTTAAGCAATGTGTACACTTTCAGGCCAAAAGACTCATAACAGATTCCATACCGACTGTGAAATATTTATTTTTTTGAGGAATTCCCTTAGCATTACATGGAAATAAGTCAATGAACATGGTATTATTGTAAGTCAATCATCCTCTAGACCTGAACTGAGCAGTGCTGGGATGGTTATCAGGAAAAGGGTTGATACATTATCTAAGACACAGAGTTATTGTCCATAAATATATTTTTTGCTGTCAGTGAGATGCCCGGAATTGTTTGTCAGCCTTCTGCAGCCCTGCTGAGCATGCCCCTTCACCCTTTCCCATCCCAAGAAGCTCAAAGCCAACAGACTGTTTTACAAGTTGCCTATTGCTCCTCTGAGAAATCATGAATAATGACAGCAGTGGAGGAGCAGCCAGGGTTGTATCAGAGGTGACAGGGTCAAGAAGACTGCTCCCTCTCACTGGACAGCCGAGCTTCTGAAACCCTAACGGAGAAGGTATTTCCATTAACCACAAGGAAGATAAAGCAGATTTAACTTTTTGGCAGCCACATAGCTGTGACAACAGGCATGAATGCAGCCAGAAATCTGCCTGAATGGATGGAAGCAGCACAGACACTCCAGATATATAAAATGTGTCAAGAGGATTTTTGCTGCTCTAGACATTAATTTGCAGTGGAGAGTGGGAGAACATTAACTCAGTTGCTCTTGTCTAGCTGTGTCTAACTACCTCACACTCCCTCTCCTGAACAGACTTTATTATCACCGGTGAGACAAAATCTCTCTATTCACCTTCGAGGCTTTTATCTCACTGTTATCCCAGGTACCTTTGGAAAGCCAAACACATTCAAGTGACGACATAGGCAAATTCATCTCCATTTAGAATCCAAGGCATTCTTCATAACTGTTATTTTTTTGAAGGAAGACAACCTGTTCCTTTACATGTGGCAGCACCTTTAGTATTGACAAATCCTAATTCAAACCTGTTTTACACTGATTTGACACAGTTTACACTATGAAAGTCAATGTAGGTTCCTGTGCCTCCATCTGGGTGTTTTATTCCACTGTCACTGAATTCAGCATAGGAGATCCTGATTTCTACTGCAACTGTAATATGTCTCAGCCATGATTGTAAAATAATACTTTTTTTCTTGCCTGGCTAATTTACATATGTTCATTTTCATCTTCTAGCAAACAAAGAGACAAATAATTTGTGGAACTACATGAGGGTGAAAAGCATGACAAATTATAATTTCTGAGTCTGCAGTCTGCTTACCTGTAGCTTTCTGTACAGTCTACCTGAACAAGGAATGTTTCTGCAGTTAGGAAGAGATGGAACTTCCTTTCATAAACAGGCATGAGAAAGTGTACAGGAAATAGCACCCAATTAAACTTTATGACACTTACATAATTCTGAAGCCTACAGTAAGCTGACTAATAAATTACCAAGCCAAATAATACAAAGCATCATACAAATAAATGACGTCTCTGGCTGGATTCAGAAATGGTAAAATATTAACCATCGATAGCCCCAATATAAAGTCGAGCCAAAAAGAAATCCTCAGGTATCAAGAATAGGAACAAGGAAGTTCACAGTCTTCCGTCTGGCATGATGTAGCCTGGATTTCAAGAGATGCTGCAAAACAAAATGTTTTGAAAATTGTAGTTTCTCCTGCAGAATACAGAGATTTAAAAAAGAACACATGTAAGAAAAGAGGAGCAGACATTGCAAGAGGGAGGCTTTGTCACACTAAAAGTGACATGATTTACCAAAGCTGAAATCACAAGGACTGTGCAGCTTATGGGCATTAGCAGGAGCATGCAGGACTTTTACAAAATCGAAATTTTCACTCTGTAATTAAATATAACTGCAGCGATCCATTGAAAATATGCACTCAACAGGGCCAGTGTGTTCCAGGTAGACATCTTTAATCTTGCTGCCAATTCTTATAGGCCTTCTTTCTCTCACCCTTCTATTTTTTCATGACACAAGAGGAGGGAGGAAAAAAGAGAAGGGGAAGAAGAGAAACAGTAAATGAGAAGGAAGGAAAAGTTTAAAACTGAATGTCAAAAGAAAATATAGTATTTTCATTAAAAAATTTCCTGAAAAAATTCAACCATTCTGTCTTTCTACCCCACTTCCAAAATTGATTTTCTTTCAAAACCTTTAGAAAGTGCTTTGACAGATTTGTGGTTGTTTTTTTGCATGTGTTTGGAATAATTTTAATTTCCGTCTCTACCCACAGTGAATAGCTGAATATCGAAAATAAAATTAAAAATTAAATCCTCAGGGCAAGAATCATGAGATATCCTGACCACAGGAGATGATGGGCCTTTGTCACTAAAATGTTGGATTGAATTAGAATACATGTTAAGTAGGATTCTACTATGGAGCTGAAGAAAAAGGCAAGAACAGACTTTCAGCATTTATACAGTGTCAAAATTTAGTTCTCACTGTCTTCTTTTTCCAGAGAAGAAGAAAAATCAGAGCACACAGCTGCCATAACCTTCAGCATTTTACACAGAGCTTGTGACAAGTATTTTTCCATTTTTTCTTCTCTCAACCATTTTACATGTTCTACAGAGGAGAAGTTCTTATGCAGGGGGAGAAGTGCTTGATGTAGCACAAATAAGTAAATTATCTTAAAATTACGTTTCACTGTCACTGAAAATAAGACACAGTCTATCCCTGGAATTTGTGGGATGCAAATTGGTTGTTGGAATTTGGATTTTTTAAATGTTGAACAGCATTCAAATTTATTTTCAGTTTGAGGTATTTTTCCTTGTTTTTTAACTGAAATTTTTGATCCACTAATTACTGATTTTTCCTTTAACTTTAATGATGATTCAACTAAGAAATCATAAGAACTATTGTGTGTATATCCTTCAGTATTGTGAAACATTCTGACGTAGCTCTGTATCACCCACAGAACATACTAAGACATTTATTATAATAATTTAAAGAGGTCCAGAAAGTGGACCTCATGCTGTTTAATCACTTCCAAGACTTCTGAGGTGACCTTGTCCCAGGCCGCTTTGTCTCCAAGGAAATTCTAGGTAAAATCCAAGGGGATAGACAAGATGGACACATCAGGGAAATGAACTTTGGACATGGTGCCATTGTACAGAAGATAAAGGCCAAAAACTGATTCTTCGTAGGGGTTGACTCCAGCCCAGCTATGGCTTCAGGAAGAGAAGTTGGCCTGGGAAGAGAAAGGGCTCTACAGGCAAAACCTGCTGGGGATCCGTCTCTTTTTTCAGGGCTGTGTGATTTTTTTATGCCTAAAACAAGTGCCATTCCTTCTGCTTTTCTTCTTAGTCAGCCCCAAATTTTGGAAAGATGGTTCTGCTCTGTGATGTTGGGTGCTGTGACATGTTGAATTCAAGGTACACTCCTGGCCATGAGTACATATATCACTCTTTTAATCCTCAAAGTTCTTCCTAATTAAACACAGTGGAAAAGGCATATAGACAGTTTCAGACTAATGAATTCAATTCAAGAACATTGCTACTAGTGTTGTCTTCAAACTGTGGTATTCAAACGGCTGCCCAAAATTACCTGAAATCCTTCAGACTTCAGATGAGCACTAAAGTTTTAATTTGGTTGGCTGATTTTTTGTTCTTGTTGTTTTTTTCCAATTTATACCCAAGCCACTAAGATAATTATCTGGAGAGCAGAAAGTATTGTAAAGACACTACTCTCAGGGCACCTGGAGATGTGAAGCATTTTCTTGAATGATTACCAGCAAAAAACCACAAAGTCATGGAATATGTCCTGATAAAGAAAAACAGCTTTCATTTCCATTTTAGTGGTTAACGTTACAAGGTAAAATACAAGTAATTTCCCTGTGTGACAGCAGGATTTTTATGCTCTTAAAACATCTGCACAAATAAACTTGTAACATTCTGGTGACCTCTTCAGTCTTTCTATCAATACAAGGGATACTGTCTGTTTGTCAGAACCACAAATGTGCTGGGTGGAATTTTTGACATATTCAGCATTGGCTCATGACTTTGTCCCTGGATGTCAAGGAGTGTGTCACGGCTTTTGCGAAACAGCTAGGGCAGAGATTTCTGTACATCAGAAGATCTCACCCATTTCTCTCTCTCTCTCTCTCTCTCTCTCTCTGAGGCACTGACAAGTTTTGGTATGCAAGTCAAAAAATATGTTTTCTGAAGCATAAAATTATTTTCAACAGGAAGCAAGTGATAAATGTAAACTGAAAATGTTTACATACAATCTGAGCAAACAATTTGGTCTCCTTACTAGTGGTTTTAGAAGAAAAAAGTATTAGATTTACATTGTTATTTCATGCAGCACTATATTATCCACTAGTACACATAGTGCTTTTTTCATATTAGTCCAGCTGCTTTTCTGATTGATGAGAATGTGAAACTGATTGAAAAAATTCCAAGTTTCAGTACAAAAGTGAGACAAAAATTCCAAGTCTTTCTTGATTTCGCATTAACCTGTGTAAAACCGGTAAATTTCATGTGCTGATTGCCAAAAGGCTGTGAATTAGTTTATGAATCTTAGAAACACAGTTCTCTTTAAAGCTTTCCAAGAAGTAATGTTTATTCATTGTAAACAAATAAGAACTGCAAATCTGAGACAGTCTTAACTGAATTTCAGTTTTTTATCAAACTTGAGAGAAGGCAAGATTCATTTTTTAAGTGAATGTTATCAAAACTTCACAATCTCCTTTACTGTGTGATACCTTCAACTCCTTGAAAGTGCAGCATTTCTGTTCATGTTAATATTGTGTACATTAATGTCTGTGTAAATTGGGAAGTTTATTGAATAAGAAGAATTTCACAGAAGTAAAAGATCAGCTGCTACTGTCTTTAGGATTTATTTAAAAGTTTACACAGCGCTAAAGGGAGGCAGCAGACAATGAAAAATTGCAAATCTTAATATTAAAAAAAGGCAGAGAGACATTAACGGTTTTGGACCTCCACCTAAGCCAACCCTCTACATAAGCAGAGTGAGTCACCAGAACTGTCCAGACTCCCTATAGTCTCTTGGGCATGGTACTCAGCTGTTTTTGGTATTTCATTGACTCAAACAGCTCAGCTCACTGCTTTACATGCTTTCCTATTTCCCTTTTCCGATATCCTTTTTTCCCTGATGGTCAGTTTGGGAATTACTATTGTGTGGCGTTCATACACTGAGATAGCATTTAGTCATCTCTGCGGTGCATTCTTATAACTATGTGAACCTAATTTCTGGGAATAGTCATTTTGCTCAGCTGTTCAGATAACTGTGGAAAACAAACTAACTTCTTACAGTTTGAGTTTATTTGATTTCTTTTCTTAATAGTTTTTTGGGTTTTTTTAAATTTAATCTCTATTTTCTCAAGGTAATATGTTTTGTCCTTCTTGTGTAACACAGAAGAATTCAGATGTCAGTGGAACTGTGCCCTGGATTGGGAAGTATTTGTATGTAATTCAGTTAAATGTGAAAAAACAAGGAATTTACTTATTTCTATTATTTAGGATGCAATATGCATTTAAAAACAACAACAACAGCAACAATAACAACAGCCACCACTAATTTGAGCTAATCACATATCTGAGGATGGAGGACTAAAGGACACCTGGTTACCTCTGCCTGAGCAGCCACACACCAGATAGAGCCACATGCCAGGAACCATGTCTGCCACTGCAAACAACATTCAAGTCCCAAAAGTTTTAAGACATAGGTAAAGAGTTGGAGAGATTAAGAATTTGATTTCTTTCTTAAATTGCAGTTACCGAAAGGAATCCATTACATGGAAATGCTCTGTTGGGACAAGCAAATAAAGGTTGGCTTTGGAGATAACAACACATCCCAGCAATTCAGTGGATAGTCCCACTGGTGAGCTCTGCCATGCATACACAGATTTAGGCTTCTGCTGGGATCAGCGCTGTCTTGGACATCCAGACAGATTCAGAGGCCCAAGGGCAATGTGTGTAAGAAGAATAATCCTCATAAAGGAAAGAGTTATTTGTAAGGAGAAAAATTAAAAAAAAAAAAAAGAAGGTGTGGTTTATCATCAAAAGGTAGAAAAGTCAGCCAAAAAATAAACAAAAAGAAAATTGTTTTTTGTGTTCAAGGGAACTAACTAATTAAAGCAGAACAGCTGGCTGATCTGAGACTACACAGTGGAGTTTAATAACCTCTTTACATCCCAGAAGGGGAGCATGTGGTCTGATTTACAGAGGTGTTGAGTTCCTAAGGCACTTCACTTCAGAGTAGGAAACTGATGTTCAGTATATTTGAAAACAGGATCTGTGATCTTAACCAGGATTAAGAGTCCTGTAGCTTTTTCTGATAGTGACATTTATTTGCACGATTACCTCTCACTCCCTTCTGGACTTGCCATTTCCAGCTTAAAATTTGTAATAGAAGTAGCTATTTTGGCATGCCTTCAAACAAACCAGACATTTACAGATGTGTATGAAACATTCTGTGACATATGAAGTTAACATCTGTAAACACAACTGCATTGAGCACAGTGGGAATTCAATCTGCTTACTCAGAGGTCGGACATGACCCAGAGAAAAGCTGGGACTCGCCCAGAATCGTGGTGAAGAGTCAGTGTCAGAGTTCCCAGCACCTGAGTCATGTACTTAGCTGAGTCATCCGCACTTCTGTAAATGCACAGCCTCATCCACAATGCATCATGCCCTCTTCCTTTCACTCACTCTTAGTTTGCTTCTAATTTAAACTGAGTGGTTCTAACATTTATCCAGGTTTCAGATTTATGTGTGTGCATCTCTCAGCCACGCTGGTTGTCTCCCTCTTTTTTTCTCTTTTCCCAGCATTCTGTCCCATCCAAGGTTTGTGTCAGTGACTCAGACCTTTCCCCCCATTTCTATAAGCACGGGCTTGGAGCACATCTCCCTTATTATCCATTACCCACCCTTTACTCACTCTGCCTAGGAGACTGAGGACAGCAGGACAACTCCAGACCACTGTCCTTGGAGGAAGACCCCCCTACACTTTTCACTGATCAAAACAAATAAAAACTTTCCCGGATCATAAGCATTACATTGTTTTTTGTGGTTAGGACAATAATCACTGTGTTTTCAGACAGTGGTTGTCTTCATTAGCAAATTAACACAAGGTGTAGGCAGCTTAATCATTGTTCTTTCACCTGGTCCTTGTCTCCACACAAAACAGTTATTGTCAAATTTCACAGCGTTTACATGTAAATAACACAATGTCTGTCTGCAGCTCGAGTAAGTCTTGTTGTGCCATAGGTAAGAAAGAGAAGAACAATGGTAGATAAGGTCTATTCTTCAAAAACAATCTCATGATCTGTAAGTCATCTCATGAGATGTGTTGCCATAGCTGTGCTATGGCTGACAGAATGTCAATACCAACTCAGCTGCGTTAGTTAGGGACCAGATCATATTCGGTTCTCCACAGGCAGCCATGTACTCTCTATTTTGGCATCAAGGACAGCAAGAAATGTAACAGTGACACCAATTAATTCATTCGCACCTGACAATCTCCTTTTTCTTTTTTTCTTTTTTTTACATTCTTTGAAATTTTTGAATTTCATAGCCTTGCTTTGGGTTAACATCCATTCAAAGTTGCCATGATTAACTCAATTTTATAATATATCAGCACTGCCTATTTGGAAAAATTATAATAAGCATGTTTGAAAAACTGTCTTCTGCTTTGTTTGTTCCAAAGAATTACAAGGGATAATTTAACAGACATGTAAACTACTTAATATTCTCAGTTTTAGAATTCATGCAACAAGGACGGCATTCAACTGAAGTGATTGCTACTCATCATTTACAGACATGGTCACAATATTAAAAAACCTGTCATACAGTAATGTAACTACAATTCCTGGTCCTTCATGAGAAAAGTCTCAAGTTTTTACCTGGTTTTGATTGACTAACACTTAAACCAAGGATGTTGGTATCTCTGTGTGGACATGCCCTAAACAAATAGACAAGCGTCTTAATGGGCAAAGTCCAAACACAGCTTTACAGAAGGAAAAAGAAAAACAAGCAACTTCTCAAGTTGCTCAGATAATCTTTGGGAAAATTACAAGAAAGCATATTTAATATATTGAAGTTCATGCAAATGAACCGCTACCTGCTGAATCAGGATTATCCCTACGTATGAAGGAAGCACAAGAATCATCAAAGCTTCCTCATCTCTGTCTGTGGTACCATTAACCTGTGGCAATTTTGATTTATAATTAAAAGTCCTAATGTTCTCACATGAACAGCAATTTACTGGATGGAGTAATTTAGATTCTTGGAGGTCATAAAGGCTTTGTCCAGTTAACCAAGAGAAATAAATAGGTGGGGTAGCTTTTAAGTGCCTTGACCAGCAGGTCTGCTAGGTGTCCAGCTGCTGCAGGGTGTGGGCAAATCTGGAAGGCTTGGAAACATGATCCCTGCACACTGAGCTGGGCTCTGCCAGGACTGGCACCAGGAGCCACTGAGCACAGGGCTCTGTCCAGTGCCACCCCTGCCCTCAGCCTGAGATATTTGGCACAGGCTGCACATTCAGCCACTCAGAGGCTGCAGTGCCCAAACCTCTTCTGAAGGCTTTTGCTGATATTTTTCTTTCAAATGACTAAATGGGATGTGTTATTGTGCTGGTGGATGTGGCTTAGTTTCCCCGAGGCTGCAGGAGCTGGCTGAGAGAAGAAGGCAGGCAGGCGATGTCAAGATGGCGAAAGGGACAAGTTTATTTACAAGAAGGGTTTTTATACCATTAATATTCTAGCAACTATTGGTCAGAAAAGAAATCCACCTCCTAAAACCATTGGTCACAGCCAAATAACACCTGATACCAAACACAGAGATTAAGAAAGTAAAAGAATGCAACTTATCTATGTTCTCTCTGAGAAAGAGCAGAAAGAGTTTCAAAACAGTGCAACCACAGGTGGACAGTCAGAAATAGCCTTTGCTTCATGTGATAGCAGAGTGCTCACAGGTCCTGGGGAACTGGGCAGCCCGATCCAATTGCATTTCCAGCCTGGGGAGATTTGAGACCATCTCTCTCACCTCTATCTGATCAGGGCAGCCACTCCTCTCATCTCTGCTGAATTCAGTAGCCACGGGATGTTACAGGAGCCAGCTAGGGAAGCACCAAAACTCATTTTCTCACCTCCTGCTGCATGTTGAAACTACCAAGCTAAAGGCTCATGGGTTTTGCCCCTCATTCTCCACAGGGGAACAGGTTGGAAAACTGCCTCCATACTGTTTTTTGAACCCATATTAGGCTTAGGCACCTGCCTGACCAGTATGGAAGAGCCCCTCACATGCTCAAAAGCAGCACCAGAGACACTTTGGGAAGAGCCAAGTTGTGAAAGGAAGTTCTGTGTGCAGTCGGGTCCTGGTACTGTTGGGTGTCCACTGACAGCAGGGGACTGGATGGTATTTCATCTGATGCTTCAGATCTACCGAAGTCCTTGGACTTGTAAATATTTGGATTGTAACTTGGATTTGTAAATATTTAATTTGATCCAGCAATGAATTCTCAGACTTTCTGGCAATAAAAAATAAGGTTAAACTATAGATTCAGTCCATTTAAAGATAATATATATGCCCAAAAAGTTTGGCAGTATAAATAACTTTAATAAATTCAGGCTCTCCTTGACTGACCTTGTTGGTCTATATCATCACATACAGTTTTATGATAATATGTAAAGGCAATCACATTGAGTTAAAACATCCCAATCACCCATAACACAGAATTTTCATATCATCTATCACATTGAACTCTTCTCTAATATTCCAAAACAGTAAAAAGAAATGTATTCATACTTTCCTCAGCAGTAAAGTAACAGTATTTGCCTGCTCTGTGCACAGCTTTTGTCAGCCCGTAGCTTTATTTTCAACAAGCCTAGTGCTCTTTCTTCTACCTGTCAAGGGGCAAAACGCAATCACAGAGCAAAATGGTAAAACATTTTCTAACTCTTTTCATCTTCAGAAGGAACATCAAAATAGAGGAAAGATGAAAGGTGTGAAGTTGCAGAAAGTCAACAATTAATCTTTGTTATTTTATTCAGTTATTAACTTGAGCAAACCTTGTAACCTTTACATTTGTAATGTATTTATATTTTGTCATGAGTTCCACTGTAGAGTATGCCATATTGAAATGAGAGGTTCAAATAGATTGAGACCATGAAAACATATAAAATAGGATGTACTGCTCTTAATTTAAGGTTTATTTTGTAAAAGAGAGAATGAAATTACCAATGACTACAAATTACCTACATGAAGAAATAAAAATCATTAGAAAAAAATATGCTTTCTTCATGACAAAAGGCCAGAAAGATGCCTAAAGATGTGTGTCAGACAGGTCTGGGCATGGTTTCAGTGCTGATTAAGGGAGGGCTTGCACAGCTTCTCCTCCACTTTGCGATGACAGATTATACCGTGCAGTTGTACTAAGGGGGATTTAGTCCTATTAGCCTTCTTCCCTCTGCCTCATAAATCACTTACTGCTAGCAAGAGATTTACTTAGCACATATCTCAGTGATTTAGTAAAGGTAATGAGCGATGAAATGGTTTGATTTGCAGCCAATCGACACTGCTGATATCTTTAAAGTGTTTACAGCCTGGCCACTGTTGGAAGAGCACTTTGTACAGCAGTTATCAGAACAAAGTTGAATTTCCTCAGCCTGCTCAAGTCCTATTGCTCACAAGTTTCCTCCAGAAAAGTCTGCAAGTTTTGCTTTGCAGCTCGCAAATTTGTATATAAGTGGATCTGAACAGATAATTATTTTGGCCCTGGAAGCTGCTTCATCCATTTTTGCTTTTTGAACACTAAATCAAGTGGCAAATGGTTTTATGGGTCACATTTTCAAATGCCTCTCACATGTTTATTTACATCATAAGCTAAATAAATCCATTCTGGTCAGATAATACCTAGCAGACTTATGAGCCTCATACGTTCTTCTGGTAATGCAGTCCGTGAAGTTTTGTCCTGTGAGTTTTCTCACACAGAAGTCCTGATTCCTGCTTAGATTAGCCTGTGACAGAGAAATTAGCTAATTAGAGGGGAAACTTTAACTGAAGACTTCAAGGGACAGATCAAGATCTAGACATTAACGAAGTTAGTAGAAAGCTAGCTCTCACTGAGTTGAGAGCAAAAGGAAGAGGGTGGTGAGCAATAAAAGCCAGCAGGAACTTTCCAAGGACAAATAGTGCCTGGCTAACCTGCTTGGCTTCACATGGGAGACCCTGTGAGCAAGGGGAGAGCAGAAGGCATCAGTTAGCTGAAGCCTGGGAAGATTTTCAGCTTGCTTTTCAGGAATATCCTTACAGACAAACTGGGAAGATACAAACTAAATGGGTGGACTGCCCAGGAGGGTAGAAAATTATCTGAATGATGAGAGCCAGAGCACAGAGATCAGTGATTTGATGTCGAGGTGGTGACTTGCTACTTGTGACTGGTCTTGCTTAGGGGCTAAAAGAGCACAATACTTTTGAAAAATTATGAACCACTTGGACCTAAGGACAGAACACAAGCTAGGCAAAGGTGGAGAGGATACCAAAAAGCACAATATGGTCAACACAGAGGAGGGCAGGACTGCCTTTCAGAGGTTGACAGGATGGGAAAATGGACAAACCAAAAGCTCATGATGTTCATCAAAAACAAATGCCAAGTCCTATCCTTGGCATGGACCAGCTCTATGCAGCTGTGCAGTCTGGAGACTACCTGTCTGGAAAGGAGCTTTGAAGGAAAGAATCTGGGGAACCCTGAGGAACAGCAGGTTTAGGATGGGACAGCAGAGTGCCATTGGAGGATGGAGGAACAACTGCACACAGAGCTGTGTTAACAAAGAGCCTTCGGGCACACCAAAGGAAGTGATTATTCTCCTTGATGTAACACCCTTCAGGCCACACCTGGAATACTCTGTCCAGCTTTGATTTTCCCAGTAGATATTGAAAGATCAGGAAAAAGAGAGAGAGTTCAGCAAAGGGTTACTAAGATGCTTAGAGACTAAAACCCTTTGAGGGACAGGAGGTGGGATAGTCTGATCTAACTTCAATGACTTTGGAAAGGATATTGCACCAGACAACCTCCAGAGGTCCCTTCCAACCTAAACTATGTTATGACTCTGAGGCTCCAAGTCAAAAGAAGCTCAGGGTTTTGTCTCAGTACAAGTGATGTAAAAATGAAATGTAACAAAAGAAAAAAAAACCTACCCATATCAACCAACAAACCAAAAAAATCAGGTTTTCTAAAGAGAAACTCTTCACGAAACACAGAATCACTTGCATTCTTGCATGACATCTGAGAAAAATTGATGCCTAAAACTTCCATTCAAAATAGGCAATGTACTGAATTCTATTCTCAGAGAGCAGTTACCCTGATTAAGCATTTGATGATAACTGCTGTGATGAAAGATGCTCCTCAGCAGATTTTCTGGGGAGTGTCCCAATCCATGCACATTCACAGCCCAGATGCCCTCCCAGTGCTGGCAACATTAGTCTTTTTTCCAAAAGCCAATCAGTATTTACTCTATTCTGCTGTTTTCCAATGCATCATTCTGAAAAGTTCCTATTCACTTTCATTCAAAAGACAATAAATTGTCTGTTTTGTCACATGGACTACATAAGCGATAACATAAATAAAGCAGACAGTGAAACCAGACACATTGAACATTATTGACCAATCAGTCTTATTATAACAGCATTGCAACTGCTATAAGAAAGTTTTGTCCATTGTTTCTCCTACTTTGTCACTGTTTCTGAACATTCTAATAATAGATAAAACATGGATCTGGAATGTCATGGGATTGTCTGGGGCTCTTCATCTCTACGTATACATCTGCCTGGGAACATGCCCTCAGCAAAGGCTATCAGTTTCTCCTAGCACACAAGTGAAGGACAGTTTCTGGCGATGTTGTACAAACATGAAAAAATTTATATCCCACTGGTAACTGTTAAAAGCTATGAGTGTATGTGTGTGAGAGCAAGAGGGACTGTCTTGCTAAACAGAGCCTTCAGTCAAGAGCAGAAAACCTGAATTTCAAACGCAGTGAGGCCTTAGAATAACAGTCAGAAATCTTTGTCAGGTGCCCAGTTCTGTTGCTGGCCCAATGTCTCCTGGATAAATCCCTTCAAGGCCTCAAAGAGAAATGTTTCACTTTGGGATGCCCACTAAGCTTGGATATTAATTAAATTCCAAGTTCTTAGTGCTGTGGACACAACTGGAGTGTTAGAAATTAACAGAGCTGCAATTCTAGGCAACTAAAAAATATTAAGGTCAAAACTAAGGTAACTGCTGAGTTAAAAAAATCAGTTTAGATGACAATTAAATATAGAATTTCCAGGCCATGATGCCATATGTTGGTATCTAATTCTGTTTTAGTTCTGCTTTGGGAGTTTATGTCTTTTTTGGCACCATATAGTTTAATGTCCAAGTTAATTTTGTCATGGAAAGTGAATGGAAAAATCACTTTAAAAGTGCCATTTATATTTCTTGGAAAAAGGATTTAACATTCACATAAGATGTACTTTGAATAATTTCTTTGGGGATTTTAAAGAAGAATGTACATACAGAGGGTCAGGGGGGAGGCTTTGCAGCATGCATAGGCAGAAAACCAGGAGCCTTGCTCAATCAAATGCCTTTAAGAGAGCAACATGTTGGCTTTGCTTCCAGATGTGAAGCTGAATCCATAACCTTATTAGGACCTAACCACATTTCAAGTTCCATTTGCAACGATCACGGATTAAGCTGATTACCTAAAAGATTGCAACAACTGTGGGCTTAAACAGACATTTATGTGTCTATTAACATCATTATAATTAGCTCTTTGTTCACAGATTACAAAATAATTCTAAACTAAGCTATGAAAATCATTTGCATAGCTACTACCCTTGTCTAGTGGTGTGTGACATTCCTGAGCTGTGACTGGGTGTAAGAAAGGGCTTATATAATTTCTTTTTTCATTCTTTTGGTGTATACACATCTCCTATATGGTTTATTCTCATGTCCAGGAACACATGTATAATTTCAATTCTCTGGATATTGTAATGTTGGTAATGTGGTAGCTCTTTTACAATTGTAGATCATAGCCTGCAACATCACATAGTCATGTACTGCAATAAGCAATGCTTAAACCACCACAAATTTTGAATTGGTATTGGCAAAAAAAAAATGGTATTGGTTTTAAAATTCTGCATAATATTTAGGCAGCTCCTGAACACAATTAACTCCCTTGTTCTGGCATATGTTTAAGTGTCCCATACACGCAAAAGGAAGGCATGACTCTATTAAGCCATGCCTTAATGGCCACAAGCCCATGACAAAATGTTGCCCTCCACGTGTGCAGGAGGATGTTGCTGCTGGTGCTGCTGACAGCAGCTCTCAGCAAGCCCTGCTCTCTGGCGGGGGCTGCTGGGGGCCATGACACAGCTCATGTACCCTGCCGTGTTTGCCTCAGCAGAGCTGCTGCCATCATCTTCTGTCACTGCCAGGAGCTCTGATTCCTCAGCAGCGTCTCTGCCAGACCTACCATTTGTCCTGCGATGTCACCCTGTCCTGAGCACCACAGCCAAGCTGCCCACAGCTCCTTGTGACTCATGACCCTCTGAGCCAGCGCGCAGCACCACCACCACCCAGAGAGCTGCTGACCTGTGCCACCTCCTGCTTCCAGGCTGTGTCATCCTCAGCCACCACTAGCCCAGGACAGTTCTCCCTCCCCCAAAAGCACTGGGCAATTTTAAGACTAAGGCACAAGGGAATAATTTTCATTATATGGTCTCATTTTCTTGTTTGAAACTTTTCTGCCCTGAATTAGAGCCACCAGAAATGAAGTTAAACTAATTATCACCTGGAAAAGGTTAAACTGAACTCTTACTGAGCTGATATTGCTTCATGGGTTGGGGTTTTTTTATATAGATTAAAGTTTCTGAGTATGTCAACAATGACTTCGTCACAAGATATTTGGAAGAAAAATATTTAAAGACCAGTCAGGGGAAATTGAAATAGCATTTTAAATTCAGAATGCTTAATTTCAATCCAAGCATTCTATATATTAATATTACATTCTAAGTATTCCTGAGGATTCTTTTCCTTCTGTTCTAAGAAAGTTCACCCATCCTCTTTTTGTATACTTGACCATGAAGCAGTGAGAGAAACAATTGAATGTCTTTCCTGGAAGAACCACAGCCTTTGTGATATTCACCAAGCTTGTTTTCAAGATCAGGCAGACTTCTCTCTTTCACAGATATTTTTGGAGAAACATCTTGGCATTACCCTGCTTTGAAGCCTGGCCTGGTTTAGGACAACCATTATACTCATATATTTGCATTTATGCAAGAATTGATATTGCTTATCTGCAACAGCTGTAAACAAGAAGAGACTTCCTTCAGAACTGCGATTCTGAGTACCATGGTAATATCCTCTAACCTGTGCCTTAGTATTTTCATTGTATGGGAACTTGTTCTTGGTAACATGTAATCCCTGAGTGTAAGGTATATGCTTTCTTGAAATGTACTGTAAATTACCAGTGAGAACTCTCTTATAATATTTTTATGAATACAAATATGCAGTGAAATGACATATAACACTGTCAGCAATGTCAGTAGCTGACAAAAATGGCTAACTGGTGTCAGTCACAACTAAATGCAGAAATTAGTCTAAATCCAGTCCAGTGATGGAATTCCCTAGAGTGTGAGCTTTGCTAGATACCAGCATCTTTCCAAAAGCATAATTTAATCAGTGGCTTGCTCTTACCAGAAAATGACATGCATCTCCCATGGGCAGCAGCAGCTCCCAAATATATTTCCATTGGTCAGATGCCACCCAAGTACATTTCTTTGTCTTGTACCAGTTAGCTCACAATGGCCAGTGGCTCATCTCTGCTCTTCACAGATTGAAATTATATCTTCTTGTTCCTTAGGATGGACAAAATCAAATACTTTTTGGGGTTTATGCAACGCCTACAAAATATACATTGAGAGACAACTGCTAAGTACCCACCTTATACTTCCCTGGCTGAACCCTGGGATGGACAGTAGAATTCACTAAATGTATTAAAATGTGTGGATATGTGATGCAGATCCATTTCAAAGTAACATTGTCTTAAAAGATGTGAAGCATAATCATCGTTAGTAATTATATAAATGCATACAGAGAAGGCTATAAATTACAGAGGGAAACATTAATGCCCAAAGTAGCCCACAAGAGTATGCAGTTGGAAAGAACTTCTGAGGTTTGATTCCTTTTATGTCTTTGAATAAGGGGACAGAAAGGAAATTATTCTGAAGTTCTGCTTCTTGTAAAATGCTCTGTGGAGCTTCTGCTGAGGCTGTGAGCCACAGCTGTGATCACTCTTCTATTTGTCTTTGTGTATCGTTCTTCGTGATTAAGGCCAACAGATTCAATGGGATTCAAAAAGCAATGATTTGTCTCCAAGGTGTGAACATCATCAAGCTCAGTTGAGGAGATCCATTAAAAAATAATAGTTTAAAAAACTGGTACCCCCCACAACATGACAGTGTAAGGCCACTTTTCCTTAGAAAGGCAAGGATGGAAATTTAGTGGCGGCAGGGACTTACAGTTCTGAAACACTTGGTAGCTGATGCATACAAAGACAATAAATTACTTGAATCTCTGTGAAGATTGAATATTCATGCCCTGTGCCCCTGGTTTGAAGACAGATACGTCCATCAGCAGAGAGCAGGAAGATAGGGTTGCATGGGTTCTGCCAAGGTCTTATTTATCTTTCTGCTGTTTCAGTCAGAGGCAAACAACCACTGTAAATGGAAAAGTACAAGAAAAGAAGTGTGCGGTCTTTCTGTTGTGGGTTTTGGGGGTGTTTTTTGAGACAGGATGAGGTGAGTTAAGGCCTAGGAATTACAGAAGAATAGTCTCTGACTAGGTTTACACACCTAATTTAGACTTCCAGGCCAAGAGGAAGTCTTGCCAGGTTCATCAAACACCGTGCACATCAAACACCATGGGCCTGCACCAGATCTTGGCTCTTACATCTGAATCCACCAGTAGAGACACCATGCTTCTCAGGTTATTGCTAAAAAATTATCAGAAACACAAAAAATTACACGTGCAAACAAAATTGAACAAAATTGTATGACTCCACAAAGAGCATTCAAACTGTTAGGACATATTAACAGAAAGCTTTCTTCTTTACAGGAGTGTGCTAAGCAGATGTACTTTATTGTGAGCAATTTTAAGTGACCAACTTTATGTGGTTAAGAGCTTCTGATCTGTTAGAAAGAATAAACACTTTAGCAGTGCTAAAGAAAGTCATAAATTAAGCATCTTCTCATCATGCTGTCATTTTATTTGAGTAGTATCATTCCCATGTGAAAAAAGTTGATGACAAAAGCATTCATATTTTGGCAAGATTTTTCAAAGGAAACTATGGACTATATTTGTGCTACCTGGATGCTGTCCACCATTTCCCTAAAGTAAAAAAAACATTCAAAGTTTATAACTTTTAAGCAATCGGTTTAAAGTCCTAAGCCAAGGTGCTGTAATACTTAATGATTGCTATGATAAGCATTATCACTGAGATTCTGCTGATTGCTTTATCTTAGAAATCACTATAAAATATGATGACATATTCTTTTATATTTTGTTTTATTTTTGTTGAATTACAATGTTTTACCAAAGCCCACATTTTGCAGATGTGTCAGTGGATCACTACAGTTTTAAACTCAAGATTAATTTTCATTGAAAAAGAAGAATAAATTAGGAAAACAATCCTTTTCAATTTAAAAAGGAGTGTTTCGACAGAATTCCTTTCCAAAATGCTTGCATGGTTTATTTTCTATTCTAACCCAGAGTAAAAACAAATTTTGAAACATCAGTGTTTTATGTACTGGAGCTGCTACCCACTGGCCAACTCCACTTTTTTATTAAATCCTTGTGTTCCAGCTAATGAGAAAGCACTTCGTACTGTTTGTTCCCAAGTCAGACATGACAGAAATCTGACTATTCTTTCAATTAATTTTTTCTTTATAGGCATTTTCTGCAGAGTTCATAGATGGGAGAAATTTCTCTGCGGGCTGGTTTACCAAAATACACTTCAGGGACTTTCAAAAAAATCGAATAGTTACAAAAAAAAATCCAACCTCCCCAAAAAAACAAACAAACAAAAAATGAAAAAGAAAATAGTTCAGCTAAAATAGTGTTAATAGCAATTTGCCTCATGTACTGCTCTTCCTGTTTGTGCATTAAGATTTTAGCATGGGAAAAATATGGTCATAAAATCTATTTTAAAATTTTGTATAGGTGATACAACTAAACATATGTAAATTCATAATGTGTGAAGTTTTAAAAATGTTTTAGTTCTTCTAGAATGTCTAAAAAACCCCACTTTAAATTTGAACATAACTTTTTATTGTATGCACGTAAAACTTCATATACATATTACCAAATGGCATCTCACCACTTGGGGTTTTATTTTACAGATCTCCAGTTTTGGGATAGTTTAATAAACAAGTATTGGGAAATCCCAATTACGTCTGTATGTCATTTATGAAGTCAGTAGATCTACTTGTATAATGTTTGGCCTAATCATGTGAATTTCATTCTGCCCAAAGTATTGCGCTCATTTATATAACCACCCCCTTCATTTCCTGTTTCTGTATTCAGTGTAGAAATAATGAAGCTCTTGAGACTGTTCAGCTTGAAATCTTTCTTGTGATTGCCAATGGATGGATTTGGTTATGTAGATTTTTCTCATGCATACTTGCAGAAAATTATAGCTCATTACTCTACTTGTTTAATAGAGATAATTTCTTGTAGATAAGTGACATGTTTAGTTATCTGTAACATCATTTTTATTATCCTATTTGAATAAAAACAATAGCAGCAAGAAAATTTTAAAATCCTTTTGTGTATAACTTTCTTTAGGAATTATGAAAAGCCTGACTTTTGCAGAATCACCAATTATAGACAATGGGAACTTTAGACGAACTGGAATTAAACAGAAATAAAATGCATACTAGGATCAGATAAAAACATAATTGCACGAGTATAATTAATAGCACTGCCATAAAGTAAAACAATGCAAATAACATTTAACTGAAAGGATCTGGTTTAAGAAAGTTTTTGACATGCAATAACATATGTTCCATATAAGATATTAACCATAAGCTCTCTGAAGTGAACTTACATTATTCTAATGCATTGCTGAGTTTATGAGAAAATATATAACTTTCGTTAACTGTTCAAGAAATTGAATTCAATTAAATGTTCATTTTCATTTTATATTCCTTTTGTTTCATTTTCTGTGTGTCATTTAACATGTTTGCAGGTTAAAAAGAAAGCATGTACTCCAGTGAACCGTGGTCAAAATGCATGTGTTTTTCAGGAATCAGAATTCTATAAACGGAATATTGTAGCTCCACTGAAATGCCAATTTTTTTTTTCCATGTTTGGCTGGACAATTCTTTCCCATGTTTTCAAAATAAATTAGCATACCTTATGAAATTGTATTTTCATAATGTTTTGTCATCCAGGAAACAGAAGGGTTGGGCTTATTTGAATAAATACAGGTTTCTCATTTCCCTAATTACTACCTAATATCGTCCTCCCTCCATCATTAAAAATTGTTTCTGAAATCATAATTAAATGACTAGCAAATACAATGTTTGTACTTAGTAAAGGAAATAACTAGATGATTTCCTACATTTTATGCCGTTGTGCTCTATAAACATCATATGATCTCAGGCTTCCCCATGCTGGCATCAAAGCCTTCTTCACAGCTGTACATGTGAACAAAGGGCAGAACTCTGCAGAACTTTTGTGTGTGGGATGTTTTATTGGCTAAACTTACAGCCAAAAAATTGTTCAAAAGCCATTTCAGAATCCTTTTGTTCTGAACAAGAGGGAATATGAAGGAGCCAGGGAAGGCCATGGCAATAAGGCCCTTCTGCAACTGAACAGCAAATATTTGACGCAAAACTACCAACAAGATGAATGGTTACAGAAAAAAAAAAATCATTTTTAATCAGTTGATTACCAGGAGGGAGTGTGATTATACCTCTTCTTCTTTTTTGTATGAAATGTATGAAATGTAATAGAAATGCATATGTGCAAGAACAGTCACAATGTGTAAACACTGCTCAGGTTTTGGTCAACAGCTGTAGCAGAAAGCTTCTGTTCTAATGGCAGAAGGGAAATGCAGTGGTGTGCATAATCTGAAACGTGACTGCTCGGCAGTGTTAGCAGGTGAAGAGTTGAAGAGATGAGTGCTATTGGTAGGCACTTTTGTTCCCCTTCCATGATTTGGAGAACAAGAAATGCCGAGGCCAGCACAGGGAAAAAGGTTCTGAACTTTTGTTCAAGTCACATTAAATATATTTAAGATTGAGAAAGGATGAAAGTTTTTAAGATGCATTAAGAAATATTTAAGATATTTTAAGATGTATTTAAGATGTGCTAAAATAGGGAATAATAGGGGTTGTTTTAAGGGACTTTCTTTAATGTTGGCATTAAACTATTTGAATATTCAGGAAGTGACTATATATCTTCAATTTCTGTGGAAAGTAATCTAAGTTCTGGTACTGATAACTCAGGTCTTAGATGTTCTTCTTCAGAAAATAACTGATCTACACATGAATATACTATTTTAAGATATGTACATGGGCACATGAGTATGTTAGAAGATTTCTTTTTGTGAATTCATACTGAGGTAATAAAAGAGTATAAAAATATATGGCGTGTAAGATAGAAAATAAGCACAATCCAAAAAGGAAAAGAAATTTTGTCTCATTTCTTATGGGCACCACTTTTCAGAAGGGAAACATCTGGAAGAGGTAACACACATCCCACCCACCTACACCCATGCAGACCGTGTGTAGCCTGTCCCTTACACACCACAGCCGTGCTTATAAAACTCTCTTTCTCCAGGAAAGCAGCAAAAGCTGGAGAGGTGCAGCAGCCCCTCTCAGGGTTGAAGCCAGTCCTGGGGATGTGCCTGGAAAGAAGCACCTGTTTGCTTGGATCTGGCTCTTCATCAGAATGTGGAGCTGAGCAGTACGGAGAGCACGTGCCTGGAGGTACTGGGGCAGTGGAAGCCTTGTCCCTATGTGACCATCCTGGTGATGAGCCCACCAAGAAACTAACAGGACACCTAATGCACCCAAATACTGAGCCCTGAGATTAAATTTTCCCACACTGCTAGCACAGATGAAAAATGAAGTGGATAAGCTGACCGATGTAAGAAAAAGTCCAAATCTGTAGAAGTTTGGATATGGTAAGACACTATGGTTTGTTCACCAGGGCCTTCTGGAATGACTGCCAGCAGGTTCTCTACACATTATTTATTAAGAAATTAACTATTGCAACAAGAAAACACACCAAAAAAAAGTGATCAGCTTAGGAATAAAAAACAAAATAGCATGACTGATGTCAAAAAAAGCTCAGATCTGTCCTCTGTTTGTTGCAACAGGAGCTGACATCTGTGAAAAGCCTGAAATCTACTACTGACAAACTCCTGAGCTCAGTTTGAAGGACAATAACACATGATCAACAAAGACGTTAGGGAGAATCAAGTGGTGTTTGATATGTTCCTCTAATTTATCTTCAGAGAAGGGACAATAAATGAAGTGAGTAAGAGGTAATTTAGGTCTATGTCTTACGTGTGAAGTGCTTGGCAGAGATTTCTCAAGCTACTTCCAAGCCAGGCTGGTAAATCTTCCCCAAGTAGTACAAAATCCCAGTTAAAGTTCACCTGCAACAAAGTCAATCTGTGCACTTCTGTGCCCAGCCAAATAAATTGGGGTGTAGTGGAAGATTGGGAGGATATTATCTAGCCTTCAAAGAACAAGCACAGAAACACAAGACAGTATCTACACTATTTCAAATCAAAGGTGGTTTGCATGGAGACAGGTTAGATTTCTCTACCCTTCTGATACAGATGCATCCAAAGGGAGTGAGAGTAGATGGGTTTCATTTGCAAGCATCTCTCTGACTGGAGAGGGAGAAACCCTCTGTAGTTAACTGAACAAAACAGATGTTTCTACCCCATGATTCCCTTGACCTATTTCAGATTACTTATTTTAGGATTAATTGTTTTTTTCCCAAATTAAAGAGCCTGGTTTGCTGCAGAGCACAGTCTAAACAGCTTTAGAGGTACACAAATTTTCTGGAAATTAACAGCATCTGAAAAATTAACCCTTCCTTCTTCGTCTTTTCAGAGCTTGCTGAGATCTAACGAGATCTTGCTTTTGAAGAAGGCAACAGACATAGGTCTCAAAGAGACATGTTACGATGATGAAAAGTTCTCAGGATTGCTCTGACCATGAAAGAGAAAGCGTTTACTTTGCTTCAATTATCAATGTCCCAGCAAAGGTAGTCTTTTGGTCTCAGCAGAAAGAAATCCTCATTAATAGAAAGGGAAACAAAGTCTGCCAAAAAGCTGTGCCAGAAAGCAGATGGAGGTTACTGGAAGATGCTGTTGTAGGATCCCACGAATGAAAAAACTATTGAGGTTGTCTCATTTCCTCACACCCAAACTTATGCAAGCGTTTAATTGCTCTGTATTTTTGTCTCGTTGCCAGCTCCTATTTCATGACTCTTTGGATAGCAGCGCACAGCGCTGTGGTCGATCAGCAGGGCCCTGGCTCAGGCTGTGCCGACGCAGCTGTGGTGGCCAGCCCATGGCAAGCAGAGCCACGCAGGGCTGCCATGGGGCCATTGGAATACACTCAGCTGTGGTCTCTGCTGGCTGAAACAGTCATGGCACCACACAGCTTTCCTGCAGGCTTTTTGTGGCCTGTTTTGAGAAATCCGCAGTGATTTTGAGAGTTGCGATGCAGAATAAAACCAAGTCATTTCCACGCAGTTTCGGGTTTCACTGCTGACCTTCTAGGCAACTCCCTGAGTAAGATGCAGACAAGCATTTCATGATCTTAATTGCTCATATGGTTGAGTCATTATTCTATCTCCCGAAGTCAGCTCTTGATTTCTTAATATATTTTCCATTCATCTTCCGTTCATGGCTGTCAGTTTGGTTAGAAGATATTGTTGCTATTGATACTAGGAATAGTAGCATTCCCTTTCTCAAGACAACGGGGAAATTTTGGGTAATTATCAGAGTTATCACAGGAATGTACCATATTTTTAGATGTCCCCAGACATATACAAAAATAAGTAAATCTCCGTCACACCTCTTATTTATAGACTCCACAATAAAAAATGCCAGAAGTCTGCTCATATGCAGGTGGCTACGTGTGCTTCCTAGTACACATATTCAGCACAGCTATAACTACAGCAGAATTACTCTGGCCCAGTGCCTTCCATTTCATTCCTTCCACCTGAGGCACATGGAACCCCAGTCCCAGCTGCAGCATGACACCAGCTTTTTCCAATGCCTTATCGCAGAGGACTAGCCAGAAGGTCAGGGTGGCCTCCTTGTATATGTCCTATCCACATTTTGGGACCACTCATATCACCTAATTCCCCTCCATGCCAGCAGCATGCCCACCTTTCCTGACAAAAATCTTTACCTTTTCTTACAGCTTAAGTGACTTGGTGTAATGACAATGTATAGCCTCCCATGCACCAGACACTGCACTAAGCAGAAGAAAGGGATGACCACCCACCCAGAAAGATTTATGGTGACATCAGGTCTGGCTTGATGACTTCTCTTAGAGAGAAAATAAAATTAAAATGGCTAGATGTCTCTCCTGTTAACAGATCATGAGATTGAAAAATATGATTCTTTTCCATTGATTTTGTAGGCTTTACTTGTCCCCTTTGAGAAGAATACCATTGGAAATACTAAAGTAACATGTGGTGGGTTCCCAGATCAGTGACCAGCATTCCCAGTTCAGTAGCTCTAACTAAAGAGAAGCGCTTTGAAATTCTTCCCTCTACTTCTCCCTAAATGACTGATCATATAAGACCTGAAAGCAGACTCATATTTCAGTACTCGCTCATAGTGATAGATGTGCCAGAGCAGAAAAGTAACTAAAAAATCTTACCATGGAGTTGAGTGATGATGTAACTGTACAGAAGTAAATGTGTTGTTTGGCAAAATGGAGCACACGTTTTTATACTAATTGTCCACAGCCATTACTGCAGTGATTTTTTTCTGCTTTGAAAAGCCTGCATTGGCTTCAGTTTCAGTTAAGTTCAACACTTCAACCAGTTGAGATTAAGGCGTCTAGAGAAGGACTTTGGCACCAAACATCTCAATTTGCACTTCAAACTCTTTATGACTTCTTTAAAACTAGTGAAAATTTTATTTCATACATTACGGGAGTTACTAGCAATTAAACTAAACAGGTAGTGAGCGGATTTCAACAATGCAGTGTCAGGAACATGTATGTGCCTCAAACACATCAAACAGATTGCATGAGGGGAGTGGGAAATGGTCATTCACTGGAAATAACTGGAAAGAGTTTTTCTCAAGGAAAAAAAGCCTCAGAAAGCCTTGAGAAAGGCCAGAGAGATATCAGTAAGCATACACAAGGGAGATTTTTCTGACCCGGTATTTATTCCAGAAAGGGATGAGAAGATTCAGAGATGGTATAGCAATGCTGCAGTAGAAGTTGAACAGAGCAGGTCATAAAATTTCCTAAAAACAATACCAGGCAGCTACTCTCAAACATGCATCGTTTTCTGGGATAAAAGACTTCTGCTCCTGAAACAAATAACATTCATCTTGAAAAATAAGAATGACCAGTGTTTTACTCAGTTGTAAAACTTCCTGAGTCAGAATAGAATTGCTCAGTATTATGTATATATTTTTAACCCTAAGTATGTGTAGGTGAGATTTTGAAATATTATGCACTATACAGTCCATGACCCAGAATTCTAGATGAGAAGGAGGATATATTTTTTCTTGTGGGGCAGTTCCTAAATTCCTTTATCCTTTATTCACTTGCTAACTGCCCTGTAAACTCAGGAGCTCTGATGGCTTAGTGGTGAATCATTATTCTTTGATTATGGCTTCATAATTACAGCAAATAACATAAGCTCATTGTGATACAGACTTGGAAATTATTCAAGGAGGTTTTATTCTTTTTACTATTCTTTTTATAGATACACAGATCCATTTTATAACTGTATTAAAGCAGTCTGGGGCTTGCATTACCAGGCTGTTATATCACTTCTCAAGTGCCTGACAATACACTATTTCTCACTTTCTGTCTTGCAAAAAAAAAAAATATTTTGGAAGAGCACAGAGTGTATTCTTGGGTTTCTCTCTCTGTGCCACACATTTTGCAGCATGGTTTTCAGGGAGAATTCTACAAAGCTACAAATTCCATTCAGTTTCAACATGAACTTTTTCCCCCAAAGTTTGGTCTAGGAAGCAAATTGAAGAGACTTACTCCTTAACAAACAGAATTTTAATGAAAAATCCAAGCACATTAATGTCATGAATATGACATAGCTCTGATGTGTAATATGTATGTTAGGACATTTTGTATACCAGTGATAGATGAAAAGCTGAACTAATTTTTCTGACTTGGCTGAACTGAGGGAAAGCAGAGTCTTAAATTTAAGGAAACTCTGAAATGAAGGAGAAAAAACAGAGAAAGAAAAACTAATCTAATGAAAATCTACATCTAACACCATGTAGTGTAGTAAACTAGGCCAACATGCTTGAGATAGTAATGCAATATGTAGAACAGATTTCTTGGTACCATAAAAACTCAATATGAGTACCTATATTTTACTTCAATCTCATGTTAGAAAATACCTGTCTTTATGTTGATTTGAAGTTTGAGATATGATAACTATCTGAAAAATTCTGTACTCCTTCAGGTGTATTTATCTTTCTGTAGACCTTCTGTTCTTGCTTCCAGCTTTTCAACATTTTCAGTACCAGCCTTTTCTGATTGGCTAGACTTGCAATACCACAAGTGCAAGAAAATATGGAAAACCAACAGAGAAAACAGACCTTATGCAAAACCCCATATTAAAGTATGGATTAAACATCAACAAATCCAAAACTCCCTCTCTGTATGTGTTGTAGCTCCCTAACCCTGGCCATTGTGACAAGAAAGAAAGACAGTAAGGAAAAATACTTGGTTTGTGTTCCAGAGCAAGGACGTATAATCTTTCATTAGATGTAGATGTAAGGAAAAAGCACAGTCAGATGTCCGCTAAAAGGAATACGTTTTAAGAAAAATAACTCGCCAAAACAGTATGCATGTTTGTGTTAGATCATGTGCATCTGTGTAGGTGTAGGTGATAGGAAAATATCATGAGCTTTCAAATAAAATACCAACTTCCCAGAATCTAAATGAAGACTGATATTTATTATATGCATAATGAATTAATGTGCTGGAAGAAATCACACTCACCTGTGATTGCTTCTCTCACCAGGCGGTAGCTGGGCAACAGCAGGCCAGCAACAAGCAAGAAAAATCCCAGGTTTACATAACAAGTCACTTTGATTTGTTTTGCGTTTTATCTGCAACAGATTTGTTATGAGATTACTCAGCTGCCGTCTTCACTAACATGCTGTGCCACTGAGCAACAGTCCTATGACGCGAAAGCCTCTCAAATGCATATATGTGACAGTGGCAATTTTGCTCATCACTGAAAATTGTATTTTTTGTGTTGGAAGCATGATGTTCACAGCTCTGTTTAAAGCAAAAGTGGCTTGGCTTTTGGTTTTTCTTTGTCCATAAGTAAAATCCTACATGACAAAAGGAAATTATTTTATATAAGGACATCATCGACAAGGTCAAAGCCATCACTGTAACCTCGTTATAAAGTATTTCATAGTTCAGGTCTTGTCAGGCTCACTTATGCCAGATGATCTCTTCTCTTTCCAATGGTCACTTTAGAAGTAAATTCTCATAGTGGAAGGACACTTAGATTCAGTTGTGGCTCTGCACAGACACACAGCCCTCAGCAGTCAGATTTCACTGGCACTCGTCAGAAAGCTGCTGTTTGCTGGCTGAGCTGAGGTAACCATGCATGTGGATGCTCCCTGCCCCAAGCTGGGGTGGAGTAATTCCAATTAGCTCAGCCTTAGTGAAAGAACGCCAAGGTCATATAAATTCCTGTGCATTGCCACAGACAAGCAACACACATGAGGACATTGTCCTGACACTTGATGTGCAGGAATATGATTGAGTTCTTCCTCTTTATAATCAAATTGCTATTATAATTGTTTTTTAATTATGTTTAATTTTTCTTGTAAAGGAAAACGTTTTACTAGGTCAATCTGATCCAGTTCCTCTTCCTGCCAGTTGCCAAATCAGCAGCAGTTTTATAGGAAGAGTATCAGGGTCCCCACTGTTATTTAACTTGACTGCCATTTAACTTGGCTGTAAGCTAAGCACTCAGTCATTTTCATCAAGTTCAATTAAAGCTGACTATTTTGTTCTCAGGACCATAAAGAGTGAGCTCTCTCTTTCAACAGGGCTGATATGTTATTGTTTTATTCACAGCACCTCAAATTAGTAACATGAGGCAAAAATGTGTTTTTAGTTAAAAGCTAGAATCTAGTTAAGCATGGGTGGGAAAGGTCAAATGATCATACAACACAAATATGAACAGTTTTTCAACTGTGTGCTTTTTTGTGAGCAAACTGGAAACAAAGGTTTTTTTCAGACCAAATGCATTTGGAATGGATTGCCCTTGGGAACACAGTTATACTTGAAACAGCTCTACTGCTGGATCTAACTTTGTGAAATGGAGTCACTGATAAAAATGGGGAATATCAAACATCTGCATTTCATTATGATTTGCACAGAAAAAAAAAAGGAATTTTATTCAATCTCTCAAAGCATCTCATCATTGTGAATAAAGGAGGTTAGGAAATTCACTCGGGTTTTGCACAAAGCTCTTTACACAGGCAATTGAACAAGAATTATAAGACAAAGCTGGCAATCTATATAAGACAGTAATGCATGAACAAAAAGAAATTCCTGCCCACATCATTAAAAATAAATTAATATTTCTATCAAATACAGTCAATACACAAAGACAGTGATCAGCCAATCTTTAGTCTGTAGAGTTCTTCCTGTTTCATTTACTCATTGATTTAAGGGTTTTTGGAAAACTGAATTTCTCTCTTGGGTCACTGCCCTGTGTGTACAGAGAGGCTCAACATCGCTTTGCAAATGTTTATGTATAAGTGACTCATTCTGATTAGTGAGAAGATGACTGTAAATCAGAGTAAGTTGTATCTCACTACGGAGGCATGGTTGTATATAGAAATAGAAGTCCACAGAAAGAGATTTGCCATTAATTCATTCTCCTGTAATGTCCAGGAATTCCTAGCTTTTTAATGCTTTTTACATACAGTGAGGAAATTAAGAAAGAGGCGAGACAGGGTGCGAGGAAGAATGCATGCCCAGCTCCACACCAACCAAGGAACAGAATAAAACTTTGGAAAATTTATGTCATTCATCTTTGAACAGTGGCATCTTTAACGTCTTCCTCTTAACTTCTGGAACTTCTGACACTTTACTGTTATTTGATGGTTACAGGAACACTTACTTGCAGGCTCTCAAATGGCCTTGCCTTTTCCATTTTATCTTCTTCATCTTCAGTAGTTTCATGCATCATGTGGGCTCTGCTACAAGCCAAGGAATGAGCATGGCTCTGTCCCAAACCCATCCCTGGAATTCCTGAGCCACCCAAAGGGTTGGCTGTTTGGCAGGTCTAAGCTGTCCCTCTCCCAGGCAGCAGCAGCCCGACACTGCCTTCTCTCCAGAGACAAAGATCTCACTTTCTAAAAGACGAGTGTGTGTCTCCCGAGTGCAGCATCATTTTTGCATTGGCTCCAAATGTGCTAACATTTTCTGGTTCAAAAGTGAGTACGATTTCCCTTTAATAGTATTGTGCAAAAAGTAGGACCATCCAAACTCAGCAGAAAAAACATGGATTCCTGAAGAATCTGGACTGGTTCCTAGGTTTCTGGTAATATTTTTCACGTAAGACATCTGCTTCTATTTATGCATTTCCTCAGCTACTAAAGATAAAATTTAAATAGAGAGATTTTGGTGTTAAAATCATAAGCACAGATGTGCTGATACTGCCGCAGACCTTTTAATGGTAATGCTTCAGAGAGAAAAGTTGGGAGCAACTGGAAAGGATCAGCTTCCCACAGTGAGCATAATTTTGAGGTTTTGAACTTCCAAAATATCAGAAGACAGTGCCAGCTGCTGAAATATGCTGTTAAGTTTCTTTGCAGAGCTTCTAATTTTGTCAAGATCATTATTTTCAAGGTGTTTTCCAAATGTGCCACTTTGGGAACCTGTTTATGAACCCATTTCTGGGAAGATCTTTCATAAATTCCACATACAAACAGTAAAAACTGTAAAATGTGTTAAATTGTGCTTTACCAGCTCTCCCCCTTTATATAAAAACCAGCAATCTGGATCCCAAATTATTGCACCATATGGTCCACCCTTCCAGGCCTTCTCTTGCTCATAGCTAATATATATCCTCAAAAAGTTAAAGAAGATGATGCCTGTTGAAGTCGTGTGCCTCAGCTTGTCATTTTAATTGAAGAAAAGAAGGCTCCAGGGTGACTAGAACAGCCTTCCAGTACCTAAAAGGTACATAAAGTCTTACAGAAAAGCTGGACAGGGACTTTTCACAGGGGCACGTAGTGATAGGACAAGGAGGAGTGGCATTATACTGAAAGAGAATCGATTTAAGTTGGATAACAAGAGGAAATTCTTTACTGAGAGGGTGATGAGGCAGTGGAATCAATTGCCTAGAGAGCCTGTGGGTGCCTCATCCCTGGACGTGTTCAGTGCCAGGTTGGATGAGACACTGAGTACCCTGGTCTAGTGGAAGGTGTCCTTGCCTGTGGTGGGGAGATTGAAACTTCAAGGTTCCTTCCAAAACCAAATCACTGTGTATTCTTCGAACAGTTCTTCTGGAGGTCATGCAAAGTGTGACTGAACTTCCATTTGAAAATTTCTAGATTCCAAAAATCACAATAACTTCCATCTTTTTAAAACATTCAAAACTTCCAAAGACATAAGTATAAGAGACTGTGAATTCCCAGACCACACCTACAAGACTGTTGAAGTGCTAATTTGTTAATTTGGGATCACTGGGCTCTGGGACCATCCGGCTAAAGACAAGAGAACTTGTTGGTGCTTAGTAGTACAACAACCACAGCAACATTTCCAAAATACGGCAAGAAATACATCGAGTTCACATGTCTAAATAAGCAGAAAGATTGGTTATTTTCCACTGGAGCTCCACAGGAGTATGAACACATTCCCACAAAATGCTTCAATTTTCACCAATAAATGTAATGTAATTGAAAAGGAAAACATTATGGTGAAAAATCTCCCAATTTTTATGTTTTCAAGCACATTTTTTGCTTCAGTTTTCAAAAACGAAATCTCTTTATTATGAAACACCACACAAGAGTGGTAAACCAGCAAGTAGTGGCTGCCCTCAAAACTATTCCAGTTCAATGAAGAAACTAATTCATATCTTAACTGCTCACTTATCTCCTCTGAATAAACAGAAAGCAACTGTGGTGAAGCAGACTGCCAAGATGATTCTTATATTAAATATGCCTTTTAATAAATAAGTCTTACTAGAGTTTTCTCCTGTATTCCAAAGAGTGCATGAACTGGTGACCTTGCTGTTATGCAAGACAGAGTACAGAAAGTTTAGGAAGAAAGAGATGAAGTGGAAATCCAGGAGATATGAAGGCATGTTAACCTGCCCCTGACTGGGACCACGGTCTGCATCTCTTGAACAAAAAGCAAGATTCACAGGTCATATTAGAGTCTGTGGCATAGCACATGCTAAATATAGTCGAGCTATGTAAAGTGCAGCAATGAGGTTCTTTGGCACTTTCTCAGGAACTGCACAGAAGAAAGGCCAACTACTTTTAGTTTAGAGCAATCTGAGTAATTTATCATTGGAAGACCCACTTAACACAAACAGCATCCTGCAGAAACCTGGAAGGAGCGAGAATATTGCTGAAAACATCAAAGCATCTGCCCTATGTGAGGGGCTCCTGAAAAGACCAAGACTTCTCAAGTATAGACTCATTTTCAAGGCTGGATCTTTTCTCAAGAGGCAAGTGTATAAATGTTTACCTGCATGTGTGGGAAAAAAACAGAGGTTTGGTGCTGGTTTGCCAGTGAAGTAGCACTGAGTGAATTCTCCCCGGTGAATAAATGAGCTGTGCTTCAATTACATCAGTAACTCAGGAAAAAGGAGATTTTTGCTTTCTGAATACATTACCAAGGAATCCACCTCCCCCTCTGCCCTCTCACATCAATCCAGCATCTTCTTGCTGCTGAATACCACAGGTCAATATAACATACCTGGACCCTCACGCCTGTCCTGCATGGAACTAAGGAACAGCATCAATCTTTCCTCCAAACGAGCTTCCCTGTGGGGTTCCTCCATAACCCCTGGAAGATGGGCAAAATAGTCAGGGTGCTCCTGGCTCTGCATGAAGGGAATGTCCCAGGGGAGGAATATTATCCTACATTTTAAAAAAAAAAAAAAAAAGGAACAAAAGAAAAATGGAAGGGGAAGGGGATGGGGAAGGGGATGGGGAAGGGGAAGGGGAAGAGGGAAGGGAAGGGAAGGGAAGGGAAGGGAAGGGAAGGGAAGGGAAGGGAAGGGAAGGGAAGGGAAGGGAAGGGAAGGGAAGGGAAGGGAAGGGAAGGGAAGGGAAGGGAAGGGAAGGGAAGGGAAGGGAAGGAAAAAGGGAAGGGATGGAAAAAGGGAAGGGAAGGAAAAAGAGAAGGAAAGGAAAAAGAGAAAGAAAAAGAAAGAGAAAGAGAAAAGAAAAAAAATCCCTATTATTTAAAACAAACAAGGATGATTATATAAAATTATTTACATTTTGCTTCTTTTTTTTTTTTATTAGACCAAGGGATGGAATAGCTGATCTCATTCTTAGGCCAATACTGTTTTTCCCCTGAGTCCACTGGAGACAAAACCACCAGCCACAGGGTGGGGCTTTTAGCCCCCTGCAAGTATTGCAGGTCAGACAAGGCATGGGTAGCTGGTCCAGGAGGGGCATTAGCACTAACTTTTCCTTCAGTTCCATTTATTTTTGGTAAGTAAAAAAACTAGACAAGTTAGGCTTTCAAAAAAAAGGAACTGAAGTGAGAAGAAGTTTAAGGAGCAGCACTTTTAATGATGTGGCCTTTTCTTGTGGCCAGAACCAATGAAGGGAATGAAGAGCTGGTGCCAGTCCCAGCATCCCAACAGAACTGGTTCATAAGGTCATGCCTTGCACAGGTGGAGATGCCTCAGATTATTCCTTTCCCGTGGAAGTTGAATTAGAGCATTTTCCTTTAAAAGAGCTGCAATATGTACCAAAAGCAGCTGTTTTGGAGGCAGGCCTGTTTCTGAGGGCTCCTGCCCCAGAGACAGCCCAACAGGGTGTGAGTGGTGTTGCTGGATATTACAAGTATGAGGGGAGTAAGGGAAGAGTTTTTGGGAGCCTGGCATATTTTTGGATAGACATTTTTGTTACATAATTGGAGAAGTTATGACTGACACTTTCTCCCTGACACATTTCTTCTTCTGAGACTCCATGGGGCTCTAGGCCCACATCAGTGCTGCACGAACAAATGCCCCTGAAGTCACTGGGAACTGCTCTTATGGCAGCTGTCCCCAAGAGAATTGTGAGTGGGAGGTTGTTTCTCCTGTTTACTGCATCTCTATTTTGGTTCCCTCCTTGTTTGTGTGAAGTGCATACATGTGTTTATGAACTGCTTGTTGCAAAGATAAGGGAATGTGGGGTGCTGGCCAGTCCTGTTTTCCATTACTCCTTTGTTTTTCTGTTTCCTGCTTCTCCTTTATGTCTCTTTGTCTTTTTTTTTTTTTTTTCTTTCTTTCCCTATCTCCTTCCTTCTATGGCATTAAACACTTTGCTCCTCGGCATATGCTAGTCAGGCCCTGCACACTTTGCTCCCACTTCTCAATAGGAAATCTGTTTGGAAAATAAAAAGGCAAGACCTAGAGCAAGAAATATTCAGGATCTAAAACAGCTCTTATTAAGCTACACAAATGCAGTTCCTCATGCTCCAAGAGCAATATAATGTGGATCTTAACCTGATATTGTCTCTGCTGCATATTTTGGGGGTCAGTATTCCTTGAATACTAAAGCAATAATTTTGGATGAGTTACAAAAAGAAGCATATCCTGCAGAGTGCTGGTAAAACAGGAGCAACATTTTTATACATTGTAAATTTGGTTTACAGGGTGCTATTGTTCCCCAATCTCCAAATACCTCTTTGCAACTGAAAAAGGTTATGACTGTGCATTTGCAGCTTCGTTTCGGATCTGAAACAAAGAAAAATCAGCAGGTTGGGACACCTGCCATTTGGCTACCATAGCCTGCTGTGCTGGCACCAGTCGGGGACTTTGTGGAGACCTGGAATACTCACCAGGCCATCAAGCTACCCTACCCCAACCTGCAAAGTATCCAGAGTCTCTCACCTAATAAACATCTTCATGTCTGAAAGAAACTCCAGTATTTAAGAAGTGGTATTGATACTTGCGGTGTAGTACAGTCTGCTTCTCTGGGCCAGTAGAGCTGAAGTGCTTCCACTTTGCTGCAAGCGAGTGCTCTGGTGTCAGCTGGGGATTTTCTGAAATCCATTGTGTTTGAGATGTCTGCTATGCTCACCATAGTCACTAGGAATCTCATGACTCAAAGAGATTTTACATGAGATCTGTATTGACTCCTTAGCTTCTTTTGTGATTAACCTGAGCAGTGTAAATCCTTTTTTTTATCTTAATACCATGATGATTTTGGTTTTTTGTTTATTCATATATGGATAAAAAATAAAAGTATTTTTGCACAAACATAATTCCATTTCAAAAAAATACCATGGTTTCAATTTTGCAAAGATATTTGTGTAGATATGTAGATCTATTTGCAAACTAACTAACTATACTGGTCAAAATTACAGGAACAATTCAGGTTGTAAAAAAGATTGCTGTTGTAGAAAAAGAAAATTTGCTTTCAGAGTTTGTTTGGTTTTTTTTTTAAAGTGTTTTTTTTCCAAGTTGACCTCATAGACAGGATAGCTTACATTACCATCAAAGAGTATCTTTCCAGGAACACATCATGTTAGGTTTATGAGTAAAGAGCTCTCCGCTGGAGAAATCAGTACTATTTGCTGCAGTAATTCCATCTGGGATTTCTTTATTTTTCTACACTTGTTGATGTTGTTGTGTACTTTGGTTTGTAGTAGAAACAGATTTATGGTTGTTTTCTTAAATCAGCGTAGATAATTTATAAGCCTGTACTAGATGCAGTGTTATCTTGGATTTTGGTAAATATAGCAGGCTCAAAGACAATATTTTCAGTGGGAAAATAGCTGAATGGGTAAATGCAAATGTGCTTGGATTTGGATAAATGCTGCAAAATACAGCTTAAATGTCAAACATCTGAAGTTAATCTACACAGCAAGAAAATCTGCACAAAAAAAGCTGCGTGGGCTGATGGTATTTTCTAAGCATTGAGGTTTAACATGGGACCAGGCCTGACTCTGCTCTCTGTATCATGGAGAGCAGCATCGTCTCCCTGCTTCCACACTGCCTCTGAAACCATCCTCAGACAATTGTCCTGGGAATAAAGAGCTTAAATCTGGCCTCTGGAAGCACCCTGCTGTGACAGCAGGGAACAGAAGGTTGCTTTGGTTCCATTCCCCCTAAAGAAACACTAACACATGACTCAGCATTAAGGTTAGCATAGTGGGAAGGAAGCCAAGGAAAAAGCTTTAGCTGATTCTAATTTTCTCTGTGATGCTGCCCACCACAGGAAACGAAAGTCCAAAGGAAGCATCAGAGATCTGCTGGCTGGAGTTCCATGCAGCGATGCCATTTGCTGTGCAGAAGGTTCAGAAGGTGGCAATTCAACATTTCAGCACTTGTAAACAGGGTCCCTTCTGGCTTGTATCCTCTGGTGCCCAAGCAAAGGCATCACTCTGAATTACATTCCTTCCCTGCTTTCTCTCTTCCTTCCTTCGTACCCACCTTAGGAAAAGGGAATTGCCGTGACACCCTAAGTGCCTGCTCTCACATTTATTGACTGTGTAGGGATTTAAAAGCTGGGCTGATTTCATGCAGTGGACAGAGCTGAGACCTGGCCATGATGGACTTTGAGGTCACAGCGGGTCTGAGACAGAACTCAGAAATGTGGGATAGGAGAAGGACCAGGAAACCACCTGAGTAATGTTATTACTATTCTCTGTAACACCTAATTGTTGGAGCAGGGCCAATCCCTGATAACTTGGCTTATCTGGCTGAGCCCTGGAGAGCTACTGTTGGCTGCTTGAAGCTCACCTGGTCCTATCCCTAGGATATTGGCTGGCTCCTGACACAAGAAGTATGAAGCAATCTGTCTCCTCTCTTCCCTGGCTCAGACATGGCTCACTGAACAAGGTCCCTTTGGAAAAATCTCCATAATTAGAGCGCAGTTTCCAGCACTGTGCTCCTTCCCTTCTTTCTGGCTGCCTTCTGCTTTGAATACAAGAATTTATGACAAGTTTTCCCCAGGCAGACCTGGAGAGATCTTTGGACCCGTGTCATTTGCCAGTGAACTCAATTTCCAAGTCCTCACAACAACCTGTACAACTCCTGAGGATGTTTTTCAAAAGAGAAAAAAAATCTCCCAGTTGTTTCTCATTTGAAGCCTCTGTTCCAGACCCATCACACCTTGCAGTCAAAAGCCTTCCTATTGTTGCTATTCCGTTTGCCACATTTTTCCGGACAGAGAGGTTCTTTGTATAAATTAAATCTAGCGATTGCATAAGTACAAATCCTACTACTGTGGTGTCTTAAAACATCTTTAATTAAAGAGAAGGGAACAACATGTCCATCAGCCACTTCAGGCTGAGGCCTCCAGCCATCCTGCCCTGACTGGTGAGGAGAAGCAGGGGCTGTTTCCCGGCACTGACGGTGTCTGAGACACCTCAGCCCTGCCAATAACCTGCCGTTTTCATCAGCCTGGTTGGGTGACGCTCCCATGCTTTGTTCCAGAGGTAGTTTGAGTCACCCAAATGACAGGACACGGACACAGGCCGGAATACCTGAGCTGTCTCTGACTGACTGCGCGCAGATGCACCAGCAGGAAACTTATGTTTACACCAAGGTTTATTTTGCCCCAGACTTCAGTTATTTGTTCTGCTTTGTTTCCTCAAAACCTTTGGACAGATCCCTAAGTTCATGCCAGTGTGTCTGAGATCTGTTACTGGAGTGAGAGCGGGGCTTTAGCTGCGCTGCATGAATTACCCATTGCTCCTGCCCTCCTCTGTGTCTGCATTGTAACAAAACAAAGGAGAACGTGCTTCCTCCACACAAACTAGAAATAATGCCTCAAGCACTTCAAAGTACTCAACAGAGTTTAAAATTATCATTTAGCATGAACAAAATCATTATATATTGGTGTAAAATTTGTGTTTTACTGCAGAAAAAAAATGCAGCACACATCCGTAGCCCTAGAAGCAACAAAGAGGGGTCACAGAACATTTATTTTTTGAATATCAGAACTCTGTAGTCCTGTCAAAGAGAAGAAATTAGCAGTGCCTTGATATGTTTCATTGAAGCTTTATAATATCTTCTAAACCACCCAAAATAGATTTTTGTTTCTTCATTCAATGAACAGATGTATCTAGAATCAATTTGCAGTGAGGGCCAAAGATTAATAAAGCAAATTAGCTCTCTGATTTCTTTCCTTCATTGTGCTAACAACCATGACCTTTGGGACCTATAGCAGAGGCTATTTTTTTTTTTTTTTGAGTGTTTGCTTTTCTCAACTCTTTTTATAATTTCTTGCTGATTATGTTTTTTACTTTGCCTCTGTTTCCACATGCTAGTGACAGGAGGTGGCTGCCGGCATCTGTGACAGCCAAGGTAAACCAAAGACCCCAACACCCTCTGTCATTTCCAAGTGTTATGTCTGAAAACATCACTCCTGGTGATGTTAAGACATAAAGGTGGTGTCCTGTGCATGTCCAGTGTCCATCAAATGCCAGCCTACTGAAATACCATATTTTTGTCTTTTTCACAGAAATTTATTTTCTGCCTTAAGTGTCCCCTTCAATCAGATTTCAGAGCCAGAGAAAGAATCAATGCTTTTGTCTTTCAAACAGATCTTTTTTAATATAACAAGTTACTCCAAAAGAGTGAAAGATAGCATAGTTTCAGGATATTTACAAATAAAAATTGCTTCAGTTTGGTTTTGCCTAGTGTTGCAGATCCACCCCCAAGCTGCCTCAGCCTCCCAGGCCGGCTCAGGGAGGAGCCCTGCCCTGGGAGGACCTCGGGGTTTGAGTGCCTGGGTCCACCCCTGGATCTCGGAGAAGGCATGCCCAGGGCTCAGGATCCACCCACCTTTCCTGAATCTTCTGTTCCGTTGGTCAGGTTATTGGTAGATTTGAATTGTACCCCTCCCTCTTTTGCTGTAATTGGTTATTGTATGTTTGTCTCCTCCTCTTGTCTCTCCCCTGATTGGTCACCCCTTCCCCCAGATAAGCAGCTGTCACGGGGGCAGGGGTGGGGATTTTCCTCTTCTCTCCATCCTGACCACATGTACCCTTAACTCTCAATAAAGGAGAGCAAGGGGAGGACCCCCTCCCGCACACCCTCTGCCTCGTCGGCTTCTTCTTTTTATTACTACAACAGCCTAGCATGGGATTGAAGTAAGTATTAGCAATTCCATAAGTTAGATTCCTTTTAATTCTTTTCAAGTGAAGAATAAGTTCCTCTGAATGAGGTACACAACTCCTCTTTTAAAACACGAGCAACCTTGACCACATTCCAAATCAGAAGTTTAATCTCTCAAAATGGTCAAAAATTTTACCTAAATAACAATGAATGTTATCAAGTGGGTTTTTTTGCCTTGTTAATTTTTTAAAAATATTTATTTTAGAATGCTTATTCTTGTCTGGGGATATCACAGCCCAGGTCTTTTGGAAACTTTGCCAGCTGAATCACTGCTTTATCTGGGTGTTTTTTACAGCTCCGGCATCAAGATTTCTAGACTGAGATGAAATATTAATAAAGGTAAAAACCACAATACTTTCTCTTTCTAAACAGACATTCCTTAAGTAGGTATTTCTCAAGTAACCATGACCTGTTTTAATTACATTAAATACATGCTGGATTTTAAAGTCATGCTCTCCAAAGTGACACAAAGCATGACAGCATGTCAAAGAAAGAAGAGTAGGGCAACATTATTCAAGGTAATATAATAATTTACCACACTGCATGAAAAAGACAGTCCTTCTTGAAAGGTACACTTAGATGTGTATTTTACTGCACACAGCTTTATTATTTCTCTCCCAGTGGCATTTCTAGTTTGGAGAGCCTTAGACTTGAAGCGGATCTGAAAGGAATGTTACTGAAACCACAGTGCCTATTCACCCAGGAAATTAGAAATCTTTGCATGAGCTCTGAGTCACACACTCTTAGAAGCTTGTATTTACAGCTTCATAGGTTTTTTATTTTGCCAGTGGGATGTTATGACTGAGCCTGCTGTCTCAGTGGTCTGGAGACAATTCTAGGATTCATATTTTTCTCACTGAGAGAAGTAATAATGAAGAGGTTCACCCTGATACTAAGAGCCTGATCTCAGTCTCTTTAACTGTTTTTGTTCAGGTACTAACACTGCAGAGTTTCACAAAAACTCATTTTGGTCTAGACTTTTTTATTAAAAATATTATAATGATAATGTGTTTTGAAAAGAAAGTCATCTCACCTTTAAAAACACAGAATTAGTGATTTATTGCCATTCACTTACTGTCAAACCTTTACCTTGAGTATCAGAGTGTTGTAGTTGTCCTCAGTGTCACTGACTATGCTTTTCTAAAGTCATAAAGATAAAGCAAAGATAAGCCATTAACAATCTCTGGACAGCTAATCTATCCCCTGACTCATAACAAATACCCAGAATATCAATTTACTGAGAAAAGAAAAAAAAAACCTAAAAAAATTGGTGGTGACCATTGTTGTAATCGAATAATAAGAAGCCGACGAGGTAGAGGGTGTGCGGGAGGGGGTGTCCTCCCCTAGCTCTCCTTTTATTTAGGGTTTAGGGGTACACGTGGTCAGGAGGGAGAGAAGGGAAGGACTGACTCCTACACCCATGGAGGGTGCAGGGAAAACCTTACCCCTGCCCAGGGACAGCTGCTTATCTAGGGACAGGGGTGACCAATCAGGGGAAAGACAAAGGGAGGAGATAAGCATACTTAACCAATAACAAAGGAGGGAGGGGTACAAATTCAAAGCAACCAATGATACAGATAACGGAACAGAAGATTCAGGAAAGGTGGGCAGATCCTGAGCCCTGGGCATTCCTTTCCCCGAGATCCAGGGGTGGACCCAGGCACTCAAACCCCCCAGGGTCCTCCCACAGCAGGGCTCCTCCCTCTGAAGAGCCAGAACAGCCTGGGAGGCGGAGGCAGCATGAGGGGCGGACCCGCTTCAACCATGATGGAGTACTTACCCTTTTCCTTCAGAATGTAAATAATACGAAGATCAAACATCAGAAAACAACAAGGAAAAACAACTATAAAGATCAGATTTTTAAAGCATTTTTTTAAACAAAAAGTATAAATGTAGATTCAGTGCTGAACTTATCTGAGAGAATATATTTTTAATCCCATTTTGTAGCAGCCGGGAAGTGGAAGACGTGCCAGAGTTATCACATGTGTGCAGGCAACACATGTGCCTGTGTAGTGGTGTTGAGGCTGTTTGCTCCCTGCCTCTCTTACCCATTCTTCCTGTGTCTCAAAAAACAGAGGCAAGATGTTGCTGCACCTTTGCCCAGTCCTGCTGCCTGGGGAGGAGTTGGCTGAATGGTCTTTGCACCGCCCTGGTCACAGAGGGTGTGTGGCTCCAAGAGCTGCTAGCCTGAGTCACACACCCCAGGTGAGCTGCCCTGTGCCAGGACAGAGCCTTTCCTAGCCCACAGCACTTTCTGAAATCCTGTTTCAAAGATAGAGAAGATGGATTTCAGGTTGGCAGGAAATAGATATGATATGATTTCTGCCAAAAGGGCCATACTAAAATAGGATAAAAGTTTGGGAAGGAGCATGAGCATAAAAACACATCGGAAGACAAGACCAGTATTCTCTCAGATCAGCAACAAAGACTTTCAGCAAAAGGACTTGCGTGAAATGAAAGAAAGGGATTCAAACAGGTCACTAGGTAAGGAAGTGGACTAGAGGAACAGAACAGACAAAAAACAGCAGTCTGCTGATGGGGGAAAGATAAGGCAGCTGTTCATGGATAGGCTGCTCATCTGATGAGCCATATAATAATTTGCCATCTTTGAAACTGTCAACATGATGAGGGATATGCTGAAACTTGTTCAAAAACAAATTTCAGGTTTTATAGGTGTGGGTAAGAGAGCTGGTTGATGCAGACAGCAGGAACTCCATAGTATGGGGATCATCAAAAGTAGGGCAGGAGAGGATTTCCACCCAACACAGTCAACTACCATGAAGCCATACAAGAAGGTGAAATACTGGTGGATTGAGGCTTCTGGTTAGGAGAAGGGCAGAAGAACAAGGATTTGTGGTACAAGAAGGGAAGAAGAACAAGGATTTGTGGTAAAGGAACCAAACCAAGACAAGAGTTTTGCTAGATAGGAAGTTGATTTGGCAGCACAAGGGAAGAGTGTGAAGGTCAGGAGAAAGGAGTTAGGGGCTCTATTTTTTAGCAAATACATGGGATTAGAAATGTTAAAGAGGAAATGACAGCTGATACAGCTCAAAGCGAAGATGTTTGTCTGAATGCTAGTGGAGTTTTTCCATGCTCAGCCACTTGACAGAGGATGTTATATATTTGCATTAACAAACTCAATTCAAAAGGTGGGAGCGTGCACAAGAACAAACTACATACTTTATTAGAGTAACAGATGGGTGGAAATTAATTGTTTCCAGGACATGCAAGGCCTGGTCATAAAATACATGAAGAAAGAAGACAGGCCTGTGATCAGACAGGAATATCTCGAGAGAAGAAAAAACACAGATATGAGTTGACCACAGGGTAATAGTGAATTGTCAAAATAATGCATTTATAACAAAAGTCAAGATAATTGTCAGGATTTATAACATAATTATTTTTTTTAATTGTGCGAGATATTGATGATAATTTGCTTATTTGAGCTCCAGGCAGCCATGTTCAATAAAGTTGCAAAAAGAGCAAACTGGGATGCTGGCTGTTAAGGTGGTCAGAGGTATTCAACTCTCAGTTGAAGACACTAGAAAAAGAAAGCCTTGACTAATCTAGGAAAATGAAGGCTGAATGAATATTAGGAGTATGCTTGATGTCCATACATTTCTAATGAAGGGTAAATTAGGAGATAAAAGGGCTACTTATATTACAGGACAATACTGCATGAGAGCCAAGTATTTTAATTGGCCATCTAGACATTTTGGTTGAAAATAGTAAATACTAAAAAGTGATGGTATATTAAAGAAAAAGTCATTCTAGGAGCAGTGGACCAAAACTTTTTAGTTTTGCTAAAATACAGGTCTTAGGTGCTTTAGGTCAGCAGATATGTTGAAATTTTACTGTGTCTTGGTGGAATTTTTGCCTTATCATGTCTTCAAATCCCCATTCAAAACTCATGGTCAGCTCCAGTCTATGATCATAGTTTTCAAGTGTTTTCTTCTGTGGGACACATTCTTTAGTTTTTATACTAATATGATTGCAACCAGAAAACTGTAGGCCAGCTTTGGTAGCTAGGGGTGTTTTTATTTCCATCTTCTTTTCTTTGGCCATCTTCCGCTGTCGCGTCAGCTTCTAGTTTTATTTGCCTAGATCCTATGCCTAAAGAAAAAAATACTGAGAATTCCCCAAATCCTCATAATTCTGGTCTCTGCAGCTGGCCTCTGAGACTTTGGTCTGCATCAGCTCTGCCGCTTTGTTCAGGCTTGGCAGCCCCTGCTGATGTGCAGTGATCAAAGGCAGGAAGCATCCAGCACACCCTCATCCCCAGACCTCGTTGCAACACAGTCCCTGAGCAGGCTCTGAAATATGGTTCTCTGGGCTGTGATCTATTGCACACCCACACAGAGCTCACTGACATCACGGTGTCTCTGCCCATGCATGATATATGGCTTTCATTCCATGGTCAGGGCACTTCGTGTAGGAAAAACTTCATGCCATTTGGAATTCTTCAGTGGTAGAAAAAAGAAAGAATTGGACCTAGGCAGCCTTTTGTGTCTCTGTAACAAATAATGCTGTTCTGAAACATGGTTGGTTTGTTTTTGTTTTTCTTTTTCTTTTTTCTCCAAACAAACGCAAGTCTTCCTTTTACTTGGCTTGCTTTTGCAATATAAATTCAGGTTCTGTCTTTCTTCCAAGATTGTGTGATGACAAGGGAACTGCTGAATGATGATGTCATGATAGACTAAAGAGAATACAATTGAGCAATTTGACAGGAAACCTGACTTCTTGTTGGATTGTGCGCAATGCTTTGTTTTTGACTGTTTAACCACTCCAATACAATAAGTGATATTTTTGCCATTTCAACTAAGGCATGACAGGTCACAGTAAAATTCCTAAAAACTGCTTAGAGTTTCTTGCAGGGTAAAGAAGAACAATAAAATTGAGTGTCAAAATGGTTCATTGATTCACTTCAGTATATAATGCTGATCTAACTGGACAGGAGTCCATTTAGGTCAAAATAATAAACTAATGTCAGGTAGGAAAACACTTAACAATACTAGCATTTCCAAAGAAAAGCAGCTTCGTTGTTCATAAAATGGCAAAAAAAAAAAAAAAAAAGGACACTTTCAAAATTTCTTTCAAGTTCACTTTGAAGCAGCAGATCCTGCCTCCCAAACTGTGGTTTTATACATAACAAAGAAACAGTGTTTAATATTCTGGAAGATAGTATGGGTGGTTGCTTGGTGTTTCTGAAAACTATGTTTTTTTCAAAACTGAAAAAGATCCTTGGATTTAAACATTACTTTACTAAAGGAAATAGTAAATTTGAATACTCTTTCTATGAGGAACTACCATACCTACAGTTTCTGGTGTGATCTCAAATTGTTTTTTAACAAGATATTGTCTAAAAAGTCTAGAAATATATACAATTATAGATTTTCAATGTGAAGTTACACAGCATCCAAAAAAGTTCCATACGTGTTAAAAACCATTAAGCTGAATCATAACAATATCGCAGTTTTTAATTTCCCATAGGATGGTGCAGTCCAAATATTTTAGTTTTTAAAAACTTTGAAACCTCTGAATACTTTTCGTCTTACTGGTTTATGAAATATTTACCTGGAAGGGCTGGAAGGCACATGAAGCTCAAACCTTTCTGAAACACCTTTAAAATACTCCACAAGTTTAATCTTTCAACTTGCAACTTGCTCAGAACTGGAAAGAAGAAGAAAGAAGAATCAAATCTTGTTGCTGTTGTACAGTCACCACTGTATATATTTCATAAAACAGGGAATGAAGGAAACTGATCAGACAGTCAGAGACTCTCGCATCAGAATGAGCATGTGAAGAGAAAAGGAGCTGTCAGCTCACATCTCCAAATCTCACTCCTACTTTGGAGGAAACAGGACAAGGCATTTCTCTGCTGGTTGGGCTGTTGCTGGTGCTGGTCAAGGCAGCAGCTGCAGAGGTGCAGACAGTGTGGGATGAATCCACGAGGCTGCAAAATGCCATGGCACAGGGGCAGTGCAGCCCTGCTGATGTCACACTGAAGCTGAGGGATCAATCCCACCTCTGACCTAGGCTGGAAAAAGAGGACTTGTCCATATGTCTCAGGAACAGCCCCCACTAAGGTGCAGAGCCACTTCCACAGGTGAGGGAAAAGAGATACCAGCAGTTAAACCAAGGCAAGCCTAATGCACATTGCCCAAAAAACACAGCCTGGGCTGTGTGAAGGACCTAACCCTGAAATCTGATCAATTGAAACTGAACTGTAATACACTATTCAGTTAACCTCTTTACAAATAATTCAGTTGATTCAATAACATAAGCTTTTTTTCTCTATTGAACCACATTATTTTGGTACAGAATATGATTCAAATTATTAATTTCCTCCCATTAAGCAGTATCAACATTATCCGCTTCCCAGGATCAAGTTTCTATTAGGTGTATTGGATCAAACTCTTAGCTTAATTGTCTTTGCTGGTTTCTCCTTACTGATAATTTGGCCCTCTATATTAATTTGATATGGCCAGGGGAAAAAAGAAGTTTCTTTTTTATTTTTTCCACTGCCACCTAAGCAAGACTAAACCCAGTAGATGAAAATGAGCTTGAGTGCAGAGAACAAAGCAAAGTACCTGAGAACATACCTCAAATCTAATGCAGCAGTATGTGCATGGTTATGCTGCATTTTTCTTGAGCATGCTGTCCATTTCTAAGCACACCAAGAGTGCAGAAATTGAGGTGCTGCATGTGTAGCCAGTTCATTTTTGCCTCTATCATCTGGCAAATATTATAATCAAGATAATAGTAAACTCAGATAACACCAACCAGTGCTGCAAAAAGAACTGCAAAAACTAGAAGAATATTTCTGAGGACATTTTGACCGAATTTATATAAAATACACCTTCCAATCTCAGTAATATAGACTAGCTTATATTTACGTTTCATGCTCAGGGATCACTGGCAACAAACATCAGCCAGAGAGCAGCACACGGGCATCCGCAGCAGCCGCTCTGGAAACCTGCAAGGTCCCAGTTTCCCTGGTCACCCTCTGTGTATTTACATGCCAGTGAAGGGAATAATGAGTTGCTGTGCATTGTCAGAGAGCTGAGGCAGAACATTTTGCAGCCAATGGCTCTGAGTCCTTAGGTCTTTGAGTAAGCAGCTTAGAAGTTGTTCAAAGGTTTAATCCTGGAGACGGATGAACTGAAGAGTCAGCAGAATCAGCAAAACACATACATTCATATAAAACAGGTATATTCATGATGTTGGATGACAGATTGACAGAGCATGGACTGACTTCTTTGACTGGTTTATCACATGACAGGGTGGGATGAGATGTTCTTGCTCAGGAGATGAGTCCCGGGCAGTTTCTGTGTCCATTTCTAGTTCAAACTGTGAGTTTGAAGTGAGCTGAAGGTTTTAATGTGTGATAACAAAAAGTAAACCACAATTAAATGGTCCTCTTGATGTTCAGAATTTATACTCTTCACACTCTCGGCATTCAGCTGTTAATAGTTACATAAGTTTTAGAAACAAAACAAAAACCTAACCACAGAATTTAAAAAAATCTTTCACTTCCATATAGGAAAGACAGGGGCCAACTATCCAGGCAAATTCACTGCTCAGTCATATTTTTACTCTAAACTATAGTGATGACATTCTTTTATGTGAGAAAGTTAAAATAAAGGTATGATCTGTAACATTTCTACTGTTATATGTCCTGATATTTCCAGGAGATGCTATGCTACAGGTGAAAACACATAAAAATATATTCTTCCTCTTTGGGAAACTCCAGGCTGCTGATTGAGCTTTCCCACTTCTATTTCCATTTTTTTACTGGAAACCTCTGTTTATTGAAGTCAATTTAAATGATCCATCAGATGAATCACTGCATTGTAAATGCTAGCAGGAGGTGCATTATGAAAGGCACTGGCTTGCTTAAGATCCTTTCTGTACCTAGCCTGCAGAAACAAAGTGCATACAATTTCACAAGGACAGATGGAGTGCAAATGATTGAGTGATGAAGACACTAAAAAGCACAATCATTTGTCTATCATTGTGTCATTAGCCTGTCCATTCCACAACCAAAAAACCCAAAAAAATCCTAAATAATGAGGGATACATACTTAATTATCTTTATTCCTTTCATCATGAATTTGGGAGAACATAGAATAAAAATGTACTAGACTTCTTCTTCTTGAACTTTAGCATCAATAGTCCTGAATGAACTGTGACAGTGAACGTCCCCCCTGAACCTGGCACACCACTGGTGATGGCAGTCTGGTGCACTCCGAATTTATTAGTTACTGCCTGCCTCTGGACACCATGGCCACAGATTCACTAAATGCCAGCTCCATGGGCAAGATCTTATTTTCTGAGGTGTGTGGGAAGCTCTGTTGTGTTGCCGAACTGCTTGTGGTACCATAGGTAGTAGTTTTTTCCTCTGAGAAGGCTCAATCCCAAGAAGAAATTGCCCAGTTTGTAACAGACAGGCTTGAAAACCACTGTGTAATCAAGCCAACCTGCAAGTAAGCACAGAAAAGATCCTAGAGGGTCAGACCCCTGATATTATCATCCTCATATTATTGACTATTGACACATCCAATCTGCTCATATTACAATTAAGGGCCTGCAATGAGACACAGGCATTATATGTACTTCGGTATTTGCACACAAACATGATTGTTAAGTTGTGTGTTCTTCATGATGAACTGTGCAAAATACTGTGAAAAGGTTTATTAATATCCACTGGCCGAAGAGTTGATGGACTATAGAGGGGAATAATTTGTTAGCTGTTTAATTAAGCACAGGGACGGTTAATAATCCTGGCATAAGTATGTCAAACCCATCTCCCGAGTAAGAAAAGGGTTGTATTTTCACTTGAGAAGGTAAAGGGTTGGAAGAGTTAAGGATGTGAGTTTGAACAAATCCTTGATTAACCCAAGAAGACACTGGGTAGAAAATGCCCCATTTACCCTTGAAACTACAGTATTCTGGTCAAGATTCAAAGACTGTAATGTGTACCAGTGGTTTGGAGACCGACTAAACAGCTTGCTAGCAGCAACCAGACTTCAAGGAAAGCCCCGAAAAAGAAAATACATGTATGGTTTACTTTTATTTCTAGTAATCCTTGTTTCTTCTGTAACCATGTTGGCTGTGTTTGGATTTTGTAAATAAAATGCTTTTACTTGCTTTTACCCTAACCTGACCAGGATTGAGGATGACTTCAAAGCATCTGGCAAACATCAAAACACACCCTCCAGACAGGGGCACAGAGCTTCTCATCTGGTGCTGGCTCACTCCTGCAAAGTGAAGTGCTCCAATCCATTTCTCCAGGATAGCTAGAATGGAAGCACAAACTATTTCCATTAAGGTGTGGAGTGGGATTTGCAGTTCAGATAAACAGAGATAATCTCTGGTGCTGTAGTGTCTCCAAAGACTGTCTGGAGCATGAGAACTGGAAGGTGTCTAATCACAGACCTTATCTGTCTGTTATTTATGGGGTCACAATTAAAACATTAATGCATTCGAGAACTTTCATCAGCTTCAGAACAGCCTACTGTGCATCTGATAATATATATTGCACATCAAACTACCTTTCAGAAATCTCAACGTTTCAGTCATTCAGATAAAAGGAGTAAACAGAACCAGCATGTGTCCCGTAAAGAAACACAGAGCTCAAGTAATGAAAAACAAACCGTCAGGCAGAGCAAGTCACAAACAATTTCATAACCATGGAGGTGCAACTGCCGCAACAGGCACTATTTAAAATCTCTAGCTGTGTCAACTGAATGAGTCAGTGACCGGTTAACAAGAGTGCAACTTGTTAATAACAATGAGTGATAATCCCACTCTGTTTAGGGATTCAGGCTGTATGATCAACCCAGCTCTTTGCTCAGCCAAACTGGAAATTACTTGAGATGCTTGAACCTCTTGCAGTATTTTCACTGTTTCCTGCTTTGGCGAAGTCAGAAATATGTGAAAATATCTTTCTGCCACTTTTTTGGCCCTTTTGATAGTAAATGCTACCAAGAAATGCAGACCTAAATAGATATGCAGTTTAAAAAGTACCTGCAGGAAAGAATAAAATTTGATTGATCTCAACGGTTAATGGTATAACACTAATAATTTAATCTAAATAATTTTTCTTATTTCAATAAACTTTATTTCCATATTTCCAGTGTAAAACTCTTGCATTATTCAGAAAGCATCTAGAGGGGCATGTGATCTTAACTTGTCCAGTTAATTTTCATATTCCTTTTCTGGAATACATGCCCAGTTTTCCCACCCATACTCTATAGTTTTTATCATTGAACCTATTTCAGGCTGGACAAGCAATAACCGGCTGCCATGATGATCTGTGGTGGCTGAGAGGTAGCAATTCAATTTAAAAAATCTTTGAATATCTTTCAGTTTTCATGAGTGATTGAGTTCTGTTTAAGGTAAACAATGAAACCTATATTTTCAGTGTGGGTTGATTTTTAGATATTGTCTGTATGAATGCATCTGTACTAAAACCATCATCTGTTTCAGCTCATGTAGATTCAAACTCCCTGGATATTCCTCATCAAAGCCCTCCAAGGGAAGCAAATAAGGACAGAAATGAAGCTGTAAAACATAACCGATTTCGTGAAATCAAATGAAGTGTGTAGGGTTCTGCTTAGAATCGATGGAGAAAACACAATGCCGCAAATGGCATGTTGGTTCCAAATGGAAATTCATAAATTTTAGAGAACCAGATCCTGCATGCAGACCATACCAGTGAGCCCACACCTGGTGAATAGGTATTCCACACGATATTCCATCACCTCAGCTTTGCAGCCCCTGCAGACAGTTGCCAGTTTCAGGCCTCCAGTGCACAAGAAACAAAGAGAAACTACAGTGGGCTAAGTGAGGATGTGCCAGGCCAGGAGAGGCCATGGCAGCTGGGCTCACTTCAAAAGGAGCTTGTCAAGGAGGAGCCTCACTGATGTCTTTGGCTATCAAATGTGTGGTTACAGTGATGAGTGAGACAGATTCTTCTCTCTGGTGCACACATAAGCAAAGGGCAATACCTGCACCTTGTGACACTGACAGCTAAGCCAACTTCCACAGAGAAGATGGCTGGGCATCACCAGGTTGCTCAGAATGCTGTGCAATCTCCACCATTTACATTTCATATTCATCTCAACAACCTCAGCTCACTTTGAAGATGATCTTGCTTTGACTGGATAGATGGATTAGAGACCTCTGGAAGCCCAAGTTACTCTATGACCACATGATTTCATTAGAAATTGGGTTGCAAAACACAATGTTATTTCAGGGTCCCAACAGACTTAGAGAAAAAAACTTCAATATCTTGAAATTGGGACTTTTTCTTACTGATCTTTCAATCACAAGAAATGCCTCATCAAGGCATTCTAAACCCACTAACAAAATTTTATCTTCCCTTAAAAAAAAGGGAAGTGAAGAAAAAAGTTTATTTATTATTTGTCTTCTGGAGTTTTATGCTGGTTGGAGTTTTCTCTTTTTTTTCTTTTCATCACATAGCAAGATCAAGTTCTTAATGTTCTCTTTTATAATCCTTTTAATGTTATTTCCAGGACCTGGGACTTTTCCAGGAAAATACCAAATATTGCAAAACAACACAATAAAGTCAGAGCAATACTGAATGAGACTTTTTCTCAGACCCCCACCTTTAATTGAACTTAAAATTCTTAGCTCATGAGAACAATAAAGGTGAGTAAAAATCATTAAAGATTGTGGTGGCCTCAACTGTAAAAATGAAAGTTTTCTGAACATCTACATATGAACATCGTGTTACTGATTCCTATGAGGTATTTCTGAACATACCCTTTAAATTAACTTATTTTTCCTTCCCTTAAGAATATTGTATTTCTGCACTGGCTATGGGAAACTGCTACTGATGTTGCTGTCACGTTCCATTTGAGCAAATGCCTCTGCATAAATATTTAAATGTAAGTGAGGAGATAACAGGAAATGTTTTTCCAATGCCTCATATGTACTTTCTGTAATTTAATTTAAAAACAATGTCAGATAGCTATTTTCTTATACTTTAGCTGGTAAGAAAAAAAACTTCTAATACTTAGGTATTCAAGGTCAAATCACCTTAAAAAACAAACATATTCAAACATATTCCTCTGCTATATTAAAGTGAAAGGAATTGAATAAATACAAATATAAGCTGCTAAACTGGGAATGTAGCTAGAGACACTTGCTAAAAGTGAGTCAAGCTGTTCTGGAATTAGGACATAAAAATAGTTTTCTGAGCATATATATCTTCTTGTCCAAATGAGCTAGGATAAACAAAATAGTGGAAAGTTTGTAGGCTGGCTCCTGAATATGAGAGATCAGACCCAGCTCTTCAGAATCTCCCTCCCTCTTTAGGTACTTTGAAATCGTTCCACACATAATTTATGTAAAGCTAAAAGTCATAAATATTCTGCCAACTTGGGAGCTGGATATGTGAACAAATTTAGCCAACTCTGCACTTCACAGTAACTACTTCACAAAATCTTGTTGCCATGATTACTTCTCAATACTTTCAGATTAGATGTGGCTGAGATCAAATCGAATACTTTAATGAATGTAATATTTTTTACCATTTCTTATACAAATTTTTGAAGAGTAATTACTTCCTAGTCATATACCTCTCTTCAATTTATACCCTTTTTTTTTACCATATTTACTGTTAATAAAACTAGTAATTATTCTCTATGACTGTGTTTCATGGAGTTTAGTCCTTAAAAACAAGCCACGTGAGATGGAGAGGTTCCATCACCTGAAACCTGTGGTGATGCCTTAACACAATCACCTGCAAGACCAGAACCAGCAGCCGTCACACAGCACTGACGGGGCTGCCGTGTCAGTCAACATGTGAAACAAATGCGTGACCTACTAGAGCAGCATTGCAAAACTACTTTCTTTTCTAATTTTAGCCATCTGATACACTAGGATTTAATAGCAGGCATGTGACACCAGACAAATTCATGCCCTTTGTTCAGAACTTCCCCACAACTGCTCAGTGTTCTTGTACAACCTCACTGCCTCAGTTCCTTTTTCTACGCCCCGTATTTCAGGGGGTCAGGAACTTTACCCTGAAAAGTACTGACCGTGAAAAGCAGTGCATTTCACCCTATTCCCCCTCAGCTCAGACTCTGTTTGATTTTGGAATTTTTATTACTCTGTCCAGTCTTTTTCTGTAGTATTTGTTTAAAGAGGCTTGATATTTCCAGCTGAATTTGCCTGAATTTATGGCATTGTTCATAAGCAATTTACTCACATTTCCACTGTATATCATGGCTGCCAAATATAACAGATGTTCCCTGTTGTACTGCTGATACTTTTTTTGCTGCCCTGTCATGCAGGTAATAAATGTGAGGCGTTTGAAAAGAACATTTATCATGGAAATACAGTAAAACATGAAATATCCAAAGAATGCTTGGAACATGTGTGAGCATTTTGTCATAGATGGCAAAAACAGTATCCTAGTTTGCATTCTAACAGAGGAATAAGAGAAAACCAGGGCAAGACTGTGAGAAAAATGATAAAATAGTAATTTTTGGAAAAGAAAAAGGAACAGAAGTAAAAAAGGGAAAAAGAAAATTTAAAAGGATTGGCCTCCAAGAAAAAAGAGTTCAAGAAGTCTAGGCACTAGAGCTAGAGAAACAATTGCGAGGGAAGAAAGACGTTATGAAGAGCTATTTGTCTCCTGAAGTGGGAGCAGTATCAAATTCCCCATTACACAGGCAGGATACAGGAGCAGAGGGGCCTTTCAACAAGGTCAAACACGAAAAGCAAATATGCAGGAAGAACTAACTAGGACAGGTTGTTAAGGACATGTATAAATAAGTCTGCATGGTAGAAACCAGAAAGCACAAGTCACTAATAGAGATACAGCTAATGCGAGACTTGAAGAAATTCATTCTGGAAGCAGAAAGAAGCCAATATGAGCCCTGGCCATATATTCAGCAGGAGGGAAGGCTTTTGCCAAATGAGACAGAGTAAGCCAAAGCCCTTATTGTCTTCTTTATATCAATATTCACTAAGAAGATTCAGTAAAACCACCTGCCTAATACCAATGAAAAAATTGTAGTATTTCAAACTAGAAACATCAGGAGCAAATTACAGAGCATGTTCTTAAGGAGATTTTTTTTTAAAAACCACGTAAGTGTGGCAAACTAGGATTAAAACCCCCCACCCAAACAAAACAAAACAAAACAAAAAAATCAAACCAAACAAACAAACAAACAAACAAAAACAAAACAAAAAAAAAAGGCCTGACCAAAATAACCTCAGAATTGGTGAGTGGCTAACTCTGCAAATTCAAAATTCTTCAACTAAAATATTGACAAGAGCACTAATGGGCTTTTTCATAATAGTTAGAATGAAGGCATTGCAGACCGCCCAACTGAATGTCAGTTGCTGGATTGTTATATGCATAGATATAGATATACAGATATGTGGATACACTCCTAATGAAGGTAACAGCAAGGTGAGCAACAGACAGCTGTCAAAGGTCCAGTCCTGGTGAGTATTCTTACTGGGCAGGGGAACACACAGGTTTATTGCACAAACTCACAGTTGTCAAGTTGGAGCAGACAGTGAGAAATCAAAACACCTCAGACAAACCGGAGAGCTGCAGAGTACCACAGGCAAACAAGTGTCAACTGCATGGGCACAAGAACAAGAAAAAAGGATCTAAAGGTCGTTATGAAGTACAGGCTGAGCAAGAGTCACCGTCATGATACTGCAAAGAAAATTCGTATTTCCAGTTGAAGGAACATATTCCACCAGATGAAAAGCAGTCCTTCTGCTTTACTTTGCACTGGCAGAGCCCCAGCACCATGTCCTGTTTGGGAAGCTGCACTAGCTTTGTGCAAACGAGAGGAGGGCAGAGGAAGGCAGTCAGACAGAGAGAGCCAAAAACCATGAATTCTGGGAACACGCTAAAAGAAATGAGGTGGGTTGGGCTATTGAAGAGAAGCCTGAGATCTGGCACATTCGTCACTTCAGGCCAGAAAAGACTCAGAAAAGGAAGTGCTAAAAAGGAAGAGCTCCTTCTCCTCAGCATAGAGTAGGTATGCCACTTTCACTGGCAGATAAAACACAAAGAAACAATTCTAATCCTGAAAGAGTTTAGCACTGGAATACAGAACCTGCATGAACTGATGATTGTCACCACCGCCAGTCTTTAGGAGGAGATTAGACAAATATCTACACATATTGGCAGAGTTACAGAGGAAGAGTGTTTGCATTTTGGGGTCCATTCGGTTCTTACCTTCCAGTAACATCTATTGCCATGAGTGACCTGGTGAGTGACAAAAAAGGCTGTGTGATTTCAGTACCTCTCTTGCTTACCACCGTCATTCAGTCCTTTTGTCTGTTTAAAACAACTGGGTTTTGAGTGATGCCTGATGAAAAGTTATTTTCCTAGAACATTCACTATAAAGTCAAAGTCAGAAAAAATGGGGGAGTAATTCTATTCAGAAGACAAATGAATAGTTCACGGAGAAATCTGGCAGTAGAGAACATCCTGTCTCAGGGAAGGAGACACTTCCAGACTTCTGACTCCAGCATGAGTCACACCTCAGCTGTGTCAGAGAGTTACTGTGGGCAGTTGTCAAGGGTTTTTTCTAGGAAATCAGCTAAAATCCACCTGCTGACATGCACTGAATGGGCAAATGACACCATGCAGCAGTGGCACATCCTGTTGAAGGAGAAGAGATGGGCACGAGGATCCAGGGGTAAAATCTCAGGGCCAAACTACGAAATATAGGTTGCACCTTCTGTCATCTGGCATCATGACGTACATCAAACTGTCTTCCAGGTCCAAGTGGCCATTCCCAGTGCCAGTCTCAGGACAGGGATCCCCAGATCCCTTCTGTAAAATAAGCATATGAAAGAAAATAATTCCCTTGCATCATTGCAAGATTTAAACAACATTTTGGGGTTTTACTACTATATTACGCTTTTACTACTATACTACTACTCTTACTATTTTACTACTATATTTCCTGGCATGTGGGAGCTACAGCATCTCATGCCTGCTTTAAAAAACACTTTTTTTTTATCACTTGTCATGATGTCTAGCAGAAAATTTCAGCAATAAAACTTCTTATCTGCTTATCTGCCTCCACTGAATTTTTTCTGAAAACCGTAGCCAACATGACTCAATCATTTCTGAGCATAAGACTAAGAAAAAATGCATTCTTTTGCTTATGCTAAAAGTCCTGGCAGTGGTGTTTTTGTATCATAGCTTTGCATGTGTAAGATACAGATTTTAATTGAGACAACCACTGACAGTGATGGCAGCAAAAGTCAGAAGTGACTTGATCTCATTTTCCCATTGCTCCAAATTGTGTTGCTTTCATAGAAGGCACTGCTGAGAAATTTCCCTAAGTATCTCAGGAAAATAAAAATTATAATGTGATTGTAAGCCGGACAAGAGTCCTTCCATGATGCCACACTGTTTCTAGTGGCTTTTGGGCTAAGGTGCATACATGGAAACAAATTAACATCAAGCAGGCCCCTTGCCTGGCCCCTCTGAGAGATGGACCTGTACCTGAGGATCCCTGAGCTCCTCAAAAATCACACTACACTTCAACATGATCAATGAAACAGTCATTTATTGAATTTTTTTCAAAACTATATATCATAGCTCCTACCACTGGTATAGACCAGAAGTAAAAGCAGGTGATCTGTTCCTTAGGATATGTGGGGAAAATCATTTATGTTTATTGTTGCAAACACCTGAAGAGGTGAGCATCAGATCCAGGAGTACAAGAGGCTCTTGTCTGCATCCCAGGAATCCTGGCCCTTGAGTTGTTACCAGCAGCCAGGACCTGGGAAGGCTTCTCCTCTCCTAAGTCATGTACAGGGCTCATCAGCTTTTGAAGAGTTGCTCTGGCAATGCTTCTCAAAGTAGGAGCCCACCTGGCACACCCAGGCAGATTTTTGCCTTTTTTTATCTCATAGATCAGAAATAGATCACTTTCATTTCTGGAGGAGAAATAAAAAATAAGAAGTCTGAATTGAAGTAAATCCTGCCAACTTCTAACTTTAGAGGAATCTCTCAGTCTTACAAGAACTGAAATAGGGTGGGGAGCATCGATAGAAAGCAGCAATGAAATTGCAGCTATGGGGCGTTTTACCCTGAAACAATATATTCTAAAGTCTTTTTATTAGAAGTATATAGTTCCCACTGGTGTTCTGCTAATCAACATAACTTTGTCTTTAGATTTCCTGGGCTGGATGTCATATCAAGGTGCCATTGTACAGTACTCAATTTACAAAAGTATCTTGGATTATAAAATGTACCCAGATGTTTTATGACTCACTGTCACACAGTCTCAAAATAGCAAAGTAGAAAAATAAAGCTGACTTTTCTGAAGAAGATAACTGAAAATATATGATTTTCACAGAAACATCATTTATTCAACCGCACCTTTGGGAAGAAAATGGAGGAATTCTTGGTGAGACAGTATTTTATTCTTAATATTTCAGGCAACAGATGTAGCAAAGACAACTCTCTGGAGCTACCATGCATCTCTTTTCTTGTTCCCTCTTCATGCTGACTACATCCCATCTTTATTTTTGGCCATTTGGAAAATGCAATGCAGGTCATGAAGCTGCAACTCCATTCTTCCACAAGGGATGACAGGGAAAACTTCTCTCAGCCTTTCCACTTCACTGTGCAGCCCAGGGCATGATGCACATGTTCCTTCTAGCTAACCCACAGGGTTTATTTTCACAGCACACTGTGTTTAAATTATATAGGTAATTCAAATTTTTTTAATTAATGGCAGATAACTTATGACTTTTGTCAAGATATAGATAATGAATTTCAGCTACGTTTTCATTGATGACTGTATGTACGTTCTTCTTTGGGTTGCTGGATTCTGAAAAATGGTAAAATGATAATACAGCATTTGTATAGATGAGCATGTCCAGATTAAATAGGAACTAGCCAGAAATCCATTACTTATCATCCAGAACACAAAAGCAGGAATAAGCTCTCCTCTGACCACAAAGTATCCTCTGGTTCATTGAAATTTTAACCTGCTACTAAAGTAATCCTTTCATGTCTAGAAAACCTGCAGTTCCCTGAGAAAAGCAGTGCTGCACACTTACCATCCCAGAGAAACAATCCCTAAGTGTAATACCAGAAATAAAATGTAGGACTGAAGACTAGGGAAGACACCTTGATGTCCTCTGGTTCTATGCAAAGTAAGTTCCTGATTCTCATTAATTTGTCCTGATATTTCTGATATTTCCAGACATTTTCCATGCTGATTTATTTGCTTTATCACAATGTCTTTCAAGGTGACAATTAGGTCAATATTTTATAATGCATGATGAAATTTTAGCAGATAATTTGTGAGTTGGCTGCATTGGTTTTTCTTTCCTACCTGATGAGAGTCTGTTTTGCAAATTTCTTGAACCTGGACACAAACTGAAAAAAAAATATGCTTATTTCTAACTCTATGTTGTGTGCTATTCTATTATGGTTTGCATAAATGTATTGACTCATACACCACAAGTAATAATAAAAATGTAAATTTTAGTGATTAGGATGGAAAGTAACTAAGTATGTCTTCTGAAAATGACATTATTTATTTGGGATTTTTGATCTCCTGTATTATTACCAGGATTTCCCTCATTGTAGAGCAATGGTTTTGATTCTTATTTTTAACTCTTATTGATAAATCACTGTACTGCACTATTTTCCTAATTCTCAATAAATTGTGTTCTAAACTGTTAATTAATGAAACTCCTGCTCATTTAATCTCATTTGTCCCAAATTCCCCTACATCTTTGAAGAATTTTGCTAGACTCATTGAATTTTTTTGTGCAAATCAAGTGGGTTTTGTGTAACAGCCTCCATCAGCTTGCTTGATAAATCACTTCATATATAAAAATTCAAATATTAAATACAAGGCCAGAGTTTTCATCTGATCCAAAGTCCAGTCTCTCAAGCCCATATTTCTGGGGTGTGTAAATAGTGAGGCTGGTGCTGCAAAAAGAGCCAATGTTCTTGTCTTCCCTCTTCTCTTCTCTCGTCTTCTCTTCTCTCTTCTCTCCTCTTCTCTTCTCTTCTCTTCTCTTCTCTTCTCTTCTCTTCTCTTCTCTTCTCTTCTCTTCTCTTCTCTTCTCTTCTCTTCTCTTCTCTTCTCTTCTCTTCTCTTCTCTTCTCTTCTCTTCTCTTCTCTTCTCTTCTCTTCTCTTCTCTTCTCTTCTCTTCTCTCCTCTCCTCTCCTCTCCTCTCCTCTCCTCTCCTCTCCTCTCCTCTCCTCTCCTCTCCTCTCCTCTCCTCTCCTCTCCTCTCCTCTCCTCTCCTTCTTTCCATGCATGAATCACATCATGCACTGTTCCAAGAATAGTGTTGCTTCAAGAGAAACATCATCTACAATTATTATTTATTACTGAGGGATTCCAAAATCACCAGCACAAGCTGGATTTGAATAATGTGTCCTCCTTCTCACACAAATGAGCAAACTGTGGGTTCAATCTGATTGGAAATAGGGCTTAAGGAGTGTTATTTTTAAGCTCAAGCTTGAAACTATACAAAACTCTAGACAGAGTATCAAAAACACTTTTTTCAAGTAGCTCTCAGTTTGTTTAGTTTAATTTTCAGTAACCAGTGTAGCTGCAGCTGCTAGTAACTGGTACACATGCTGTCACAGGAACTGCTGTGTCAAAACACATATGTCTTTAATGGGGCTTTTGGCAAGCACGGCACAGATGTTATTAAGGAGGTTGATACAAATAAAACTAATAGTTTATTTCATGCTTTACAAATACAAATCAATGCTTAGGTTTTAAAAAAATGCAGTTTACACACAGTAAAAATATTTATAGAGATAAATCAGATAATAGGTGCAAAATATTCATTATATCTTTGTTGATAAATCATGTACTAAAAGGACAGTGGCTGACAGCTACACATAGCTCAAAGAAAGGATATCGTTTTAAAAGGTAAATTAAATAAATGTGAAGTTGTCAATGTTGTTGTCTGAATTTCCTGATTCCAAAAAGTGGGATTTCTAAGTCTTGTGCACATTACAGCTTTAGAATAAAACTGCAGACTTACTACATCTTTCAAATTAAATACACTTGGCTTAATTCTGGCAGCTGTTTGGCTCCTAGTACAAGTTTTTCCTCTTTCAACTACAACTCAGAAGACACATCATAAAAGCACTTTTAAGTATTAGAAATTCCTGATTTAAAGGAGTATTTGTAATGTCTCTTCTGCAGAAGATGAAATATTTTGTTGGATAAAGACATTAGCAAACTGGATGGTACACAGCCAAACTCCTGCAGATGCAAGCCATTTCAACACACTGCACTGATCCAGAGCTAATGTTCATAATAGTAGGTTGTAGATGTCCTCAAGTGAATAATTTTAATACAGCCCTTTTTTTATTCAGATATTGACTGTTTGCTCAGATTTCCATGAAACTTTTCAGAGAAACTGACTACATGCAAACTTCTTAGAGAGAATTAAAGGATATTGCAAAACGATATGACATTAATGCATTTAAGGGCTCCATTAAAGTTTTATTCTCTTTCCTTCCCACTGCTTTCAGACTTGGGTAAGATTGCAGCAGGGAAGGATTGGAGGAGCCCAGACCACACAGAGCAGCCATGGGGCTTTCTGCCCACCCTGTTACTCCTTGGTGTCCCTATAACCTCTGATCTCCAGCAAAGGGGACCAGACAGCCATTGTCCTGCATCAAGGCATGGCACTGGTGTCACAGACTCCATGGAGCAACAGGGAAAGCCTGGTGAGTTCAAATTCAGCAGTAAGTATGTTTATAGAGGGAACACTGAGTTTATGAGGTTGTGGTCTGAGGTAAACTGACACAATTGCACACTGACTAAAGCCCTAAACCAATTCTGTGGAAATTTATAGGAGTTTGTCCTCCACACCAGCTGAAGTAAAATACAGCCTTATCTTATTTTTAAGGTGGGACATCTCTATTTGCCACTGACTGTTTCAGGCTGAATCTTTATTCCTCTGTATGGTTTTAGCTGTCCATGTTATTTGAAAAGTCATGACAGTCAGGTGAATTTTCAGGGGGCTGGAAAAGGGAAAACACCGTACACATCTTTTAAAAGGATAGGAAGCAGGACCCTGTCGACCTGTCATCTCTGTGTCTGGGACGATCATGGAGCATATCCCTAGAAACCATGCTAGGAAACATGGGGGACAGGCAGGTGATCTGGGACACCCAGCACGGCTTCACTGAGGGCAGGTCCTTCCTGACCAGCTCAGTGACTTTCTATAATGGATTGACCACACCAGTGGACAGGGGAAGGTCTAGAGATGTCATTTTTCTGCATTTCTATAAAGCCTTTTACGTGGTCACCTACAACATCCTTCTCCCTATGTTGGAGAGACATGAATTTGGTGGGTGGACTGTTAGATGGATAAGAAAGTGGTTGCACAGTCACATCCAGAGGAGAGTGGTGAATGGCTGAGTCTTGATGGACATCAGTGACAAGTGGTGCTCCCTCAGGAGTCCATATCATGACCAGTGTTATTTAATATCTTCATTAATGACATAGACAAAGGAATCAAGTGCACCCTCGGAAAATGAGCAGATAACACCAAGCTGAGTGGTGCTGTTGACACACCTGAAGGATGGGATGCCATCCAGAGGAACCTGGACAAGCTCGAGAAGTGGGTCCATGGGAATCTCATGAGGTTTAACAAGACCAAGTGCTGGTGCTGTCCCCAGGTAGGGACAACCCCCGGTATCAGCACAGGCTGGGCATGGACAGATCAGAGCAGCCCTGCCCAGAAGGACTTGGGGATGCTGTGGGTGAGAGGCTGGACATGCCCCGGCCATGGCACTCCCAGCCCAGAGAGCCAAACGTGTCCTGGGCTGCATCCAGAGTCCCGTGGGCAGCAGGGGAGGGAGGGGATTCTGCCCCTCTGTTCTGCTCTGGTGAGACCCACCTGGAGCACTGCATCAGCTCTGGGGTCCGTGCACAGGAGGGACAGGGACCTGCTGGAATGAGTCCCGGAGGATCACTGAGTTGATTAGAGGTGGGATGGAGTTCTGAGCAAGCTTTTCTAGTACAAGTTGTCCCTGACTATGGCAGAGGTTGGAACCAGGTGGCCTTTAGGTCACTTTCAACCCAAGCCATTTCTATGATTCCATGACCCTGCAGCCTACTGACACTCTGAGACAACTGAAGAGCTCTGTCTTGTTTAGTAAACACACTTTTGGGACTGATGAAATTTGCTCATGATACTCTTGGTTTAATTTATGTAAAGTGGAAAGAAACAGGATATAAGTAGCCCACTTTTGAAGGCTTCAAAGTTCACTGTGATGAAATAGGCAGTCAAGGATACTCACATACTGTGAAAATATGTGTGTGTTTTACGTCAATGCGTGATGAACCTAGTTCTGCAAGATTCTTCCGCAAATCAGTTGTTGCTCTTTTAATTTCTTTGTGTTGTAAAAACAGTTTCAGTCTTAGCATCCACCATGCCAGCAACTGCACAATGACTGAACAAGCAAATCTGGTTCACTTTCCAAGGACTTTTCTCAGGGTAAGATGAGTAGCTTGAAACAGTTGGGTTGCTTAGGTTAGGAAAGTAAAAAGAAGAAAACCATTCAATTCTGTTACATGCATATTGGGGGTAGGAAAGAATTCATTTTAATTTGTTCTGTAAAAATATTCTGTTTTCAAGAACATTTATTGCAATAATAAAGACAGTCTGCCACTTGGAAAAAAAGCTAGCTATGGTTGTTAGAGACAGTCCTTCACTGGGGGATTTTAAGACAGATATTTTTATATTTGGTCTCAGTATAGCCAATCCTCTTCGAAGCAAGACAATTTCTGCAGTGGACCTCTTAAGATCTCTCCCAGCTATGCATATGCAAGACACTTGGGAAACAATGGGTAGATAAATTGGGCATCGTCAGAGAAAGGATGTATGTCGAAAGTATTTGTGCGGTGACTCACCATTGCACAGGGTAAGCATTTGAATGGTTATTTACTTTTGTCCTATTTGTCCTTCAGATTACTTTGTTAGTGGAGAGCTGGTACAAACTCAGGTTTCACCTGCCTCACATTTTCTATTGGACAAGATTTTTTGTTGTGCTTGAAGAGCAATTTAATTATCTGCAAAATAATTTCAATAATTTGCAGGTAAAAGTCCATAAACCAGAGAAACCCTTTTTTTCCCATAAAATTTTGTTCAGACTACACCAGGTTATAAGCTACAAAAGGTAGGCTGTACATCATGAGAAAGATTGTATCCACCCATATAAATATCTTTTCCAAGGTGTAGTAATAACATAAAATACCTTCAAGAGTTAAGTCCATGCTGCACTGTGAGATAACTGAGAGTTGCTAGCACAGATGCTGCTGGAAAGAAGAAAATCAAGGATGTTAAATCTATTTGTTTCTGTGATTGTGTGTGTAGAACACACATGTCTGTACTAGGTTTGCAGGTGAATATACATTGCCAACTAAATTGCAGATATATTTCATTGTGTTTCACACCCACACAGCATTAATTTTTTCAAGGGCTGTCTGGTTTATTTAGCTGAGCAACAGAAAGCTAGCAGATTTTGGCAAGCAAATTCAATAGTGTTCTAGTAAATATGTGTATCAGATTAAAAGTTATGTTCTTCATATAGTTTTACCAAGAAAAAAAATCTGAGATCATGGAAAATTAACATTACAGTGTTACAATATCAAATGACACCATATCATGAATACAGATAGCCTTCTCATGATTTTTTTGTCCAACTCTTTCCTTCACTCTAGCAGTATTCTTTCTTCTCTGGCTTTTGCTGTATAGTGAAACTTGAGTCCTGGTCTGGAATGGAGCTGCTACCACCTTTATTTCTTTTGTGAGTGTTGTATCGAAACTCCTCTTATGTCTACATCAGCAAAATCTAGAAGAAGAGAATCTCTTAAATAAATTCAGCACCATAACTGAGGAGCTGCTTAGAATCTATTCAGCAAACGCAACATCTTGTTCTATCTTTTACACTGTGTTTGACTTAAGACTATTTATAAGGCTTTTTAAGACTGTTTCAACAATTTAAAATACTTTATATGTATATGAAGTGTTTGCATACATATGTTTATAGTCATTAAGGGTAAAGTTGGCACAAGACTTTCATAAGGAGTCTGGCCACGGAATTTTGCTGGCTTAATAATCAAATAATGGTATGTTTTATCAGTGACAGCAGCAGAGTGTTGCAGTGACAGCTGTGCAATGAAAAGCAGCAATATGAAATGATCATATTTGCTCCCACTGAAGACTGGTATTTTAAACCTAAATACTAAACACACTGCAGCTTAAGCTTAAGCTTTCTATGCCTGAAGCATATGATTGGGCAAGAAGGTGCTCTCCAAGTTCACCTGCAATAATATCAAATCACCTAAAGTAAATGTAAGATTATGCACCCAATCCTACTCTACCTTAAAGCTGATGTAATGGCTTTTGAACTCTTTTATCTTGACCTGAGTGAATTTGGGCTAAATAGAAGAAGCTGAGTTGAGTTTTGCTCTGATAGCAGTCCCATTGGATATGATTTACAGCTTTGGTTCGTTATGACCTGGTTTTGAACTAATAATCAGAGCAGGGGATTAATTTCCTTTAAAAAAATGTACATGTTTTTGGATAAAAAGTCAAGCTTAGTTCACTGCCATCTTTCAAAGGAAGCTAAATAGCTATAGCTGAGAGGAAGGGTCCTTGTGGATGCCTTGAAAATATAGACAATGAAACTAAAATAGGAAAGCAATTCAGAGACCATTTATTTAAAAAAAAAAAAAAAAGAATGAGATAGAAAAAGGACTATAAATGTTCTAAGCATTGTTCCAGTTGCAACATCAGTTAAGGGGGTGGAGGAGTAGTCCCTCCAGGATGCAAATAGTTCACACAGAAATGTGAGATTTGGTCAGAGCAAATTAAGACCAGATCAATTGATTATGAGGAGACAACATTCAGACTTCTACACTGCTGAAAAGAAATGCAATAGGTTGCTCTTTTTCTCACAGTATGTACAATAAGATTCAAATCATGGCTGAAATGTGAGCTCAGTGAGATGCTTAGATCACTCCAACCTCTTATAAAGCAGATAAAAATTAAATAGAGATGTGTTTCTGCATGATTCATCCACCTAGAAATATTCACCCACATTCCATGCTGTCTTACTTCCTAACAGAGATGTAAAAACTAGGGACATGCCACTGTCCCAGATGCTCAACCAGAAACACTCAGAGGCTAATGATACCTGAATGTCTCTGTCATCTTAGTCACTTGTTTTCATTTCCATGTCATAACCACAAGATTGCCCTCATCCCAGCATTACAGAGGGCTGTGAGCTGCTCTGCTCTCCTCAGCCTTCTCACCGTGGTGGGCACATTTACACATCAGCAATCAGCCCTAAATAAATCAGCCTTTTTCCAAACATCCCCAGAGATCCTTTGGCCATTCAAATAGGTGAAGAGTAATGAGCCAGGGAGTTTGTAGATATATGGAGAGCAGACAAACTGAGGAGTATCTGAGAGCATGACTCTGATGCTACATGGACTCTCTGCTATTTTTCCCCCACCAAAGGAGCACAGAGGCAGGAAGGGCAGTGACAGCCCCAGGACCACAATCTGCACAGACGAGGACCATCTGTGGCCCAGGTGAAGCTGACACTCTCTCCTGCAGGAGCCCTCTGGCACTAAGCTCAGCAATCTGGGCTTGGCCTGGATGGGAAGGAGAATTAGTCCCATTTGTTTGGCTCTAGACCATGTTAGAATAAATAGCTGCTCAGCCTCAGAGCTGAAGTGCAGATGTGCATCAGCCAGTTTGTTATACAAATCTGTTTCTCTTTTCTTGTTTTGAATACAAACCAAAACCTCCAGAAAGGAAAGATAAAGATTACCCTAAAAAGAAAAAAAAATTTAAAAGCTATCTGTGACCTTCATGGCACATGGGTTAGTCTCTGAAAAACAAACAGCTCCATGAGCAACAACAGCACCAACGAAACTTGATTCCCTACAGTTCTGTGTCCCAGCGTTGCTTGGTAATGCCCTGACTCCAGTTCTTCTCCACAGCCTTTATTTATATTCATTTTGCTTCCTGGTGCAAGACACAGGCTGTAACATGGTGAGGCTGGAGCCAAGCAGGACGTGCAGCCTGCGCAGCCAGGACAGCTCTGTGGGCTGCACAAGGCTGGCTACCAGGGTGTTTAAATCCCAGGGGGTAAATAGTCCATCAGAGTGGAAACAGCAGCAACATCAACACAAATGAACTGAATTCCCCTAGAAAATGGAATACACTCTCACGAGCTGCTGCTTCCTCTGAAGCACATGTTCCTGTAGTGCTAACAGTGAGTGACTGACACAGTGAGTGTTTTAAATACCCCCCAGGATTTTAACACAGGAGCCTCATGAATTGCCGTAGCTGTGTCAAGAAATTTTACACCAAGAAGTTTTCAATTGGGAAACACACTTGCCTTTAACATACATGGATGTAGAAGGCTTGCGCATATTGATCATTGGCATTGAAATAATTATTTTTTACACAACCATTCACAATGCAAAATACTGCAGATAGTTCCACATTGCTTCATTCATGAAGAATAATCTAATACATACACACACCAATTAGACTTGAGCACAGTAATTACATAATTCAGAGAAAGTTAAGATGATTATGGGAACAAGAGAAATTTTCACTCTAAAATCCCCATTTTAAATTTGGCTCAGTGCTGGTTTATGCTGAGCCATGACTATTCAGTCATTGAAGTGACACAGTGTTTCTGGGCCTGTTTAGGAAGAAAACTAAGGTATAAGACCTGTTGTTTTCCTTTTAAAATCTGTAAATATGAACTTGGTAGTTTTACACTATCCACTGTTGGCATGTTGATGATGTCAGGAGCAATGTCAAAAGTTAAATGCATATAAATACAACAGCTCATTCTTACAGCAGAAAAATGTATGCTGCTGCTTTTATATATCCATTCTGGGAAGAGTGTTTTCTAACTCAGGCACTAAAAAACAACTTTCATTGTTATACACCCCGGACATTGCATTCTTCAGAGGAAAATATCAGCTAGAAGGGTCAGTAAGGAGGAAAGTCAGCCATTGAGGATGCTTTCACCGTGTCACAGTTAAATATCCCATAACCAGATACTGACAGAAACACAGACATGGAAAATATCTGTGTCATGGGAAGAAGGAGAGAACTTGTTGCTCAACTTCCACACCTTTTTGTATGTGGTCCCATTCTAACTCCTCTACTGCCTCTACTTTGTCTCCCTCCAGTTAAACCAGTCAGTTCTTTCAGCTGTACCTTACACACCCCCAAACATTCTTGTTGCTGCTGTCAGTACACCTTACTGGTGACTTCTATAATCCGTCTGAGGCCTTAGCTATGCTGAACAGACCATAAGTACAGCTTATTCCTTGCTCTATGAAGTCCACTCTGGTGCTTGTCTTTTCACAGCAACATGGTACTGATGCTTCTGTTTAACTCAGGATCTACCACAGGGCTAGGTGTGAGAAATGCAATCTCAATTTCCGGCCTCATTATTCATTTGTACAATGGATTGCTTAAACCGAAGTTTTGCTTTTTTAGTCACAGATTTTTGTCCTGATTTTGATCACAATATGTCCATTTGTCAAGTTCAATTTAGACTCTAACCTGTCATCTGACTACTTCTCACTGATCTTCAGGACATTGTGAGAAATTCTTAGGCAGACATAAAACAAAATTTTAAAAAATATTTTTTTCCTAAGGGGAAAATCAGAAACATAATTTACTACCACTGCAACTAAAAATGCTGTGAGCTTTATCTTACTTTAAATTTTGTCCCAGGGTTGAATGGCATTGGACAACATAGAGGAGAAAGCCTGGGGATGAACAGAGTGAGAGCAGCCCTGCCCAGAAGGACTTGGGGGTGCTGTGGGTGAGAGGCTGGACATGCCCTGGCCATGGCACTCCCAGCCCAGAGAGCCAAACGTGTCCTGGGCTGCATCCAGAGCCCCGTGGGCAGCAGGGGAGGGAGGGGATTCTGCCCCTCTGCTCTGCTCTGCTGAGACCCACCTGGAGCCCTGCATCAGCTCTGGGGTCCGTGCACAGGAGGGACAGGGACCTGCTGGAGAGAGTCCAGAGGAGGCTACCAAGGCGATCAGAGAGAAATGGAGAACCTCTTCTCCGAGGAAAGCCTCAGATTGTTGGGTTTTTTCAGCCTGGAGAAGTCTTAGCGGTGACCTAATTGCAACCTTCCAGTACCTGAAGCGATCCTACAAAATGATAGAGATACTTTTTGCAAGAGCATTTAGTGACAGGACAGGTGGAAATGGCTTTAAACTGAAAGAGAATAGGTTTAGATATTAGGAAGAAATTTTCTGCTCAGAGGGTGGCGAAGCACTGGACCAGGCTGCTCAGAGAATCTGTGAATGTCCCATCCCTGAAAGTGTTCAAGGCCAGGTTGGATGGGGCTTTGAGCAGCCTGGTGCAATGGATGCTGTTCCTGTCAATGGTTTTAGATTCTATGAAATGTCATTTGGATTGCTAGGTACAACATTGTCTGTAATTAAAATGAACAAAAAAATGCCCAAATTTCCTATGAAAGACCGCTTGTGTATTTGGGAAAAAGCTGTATGTAAAAGAAATATTTTATAAATACAGCTGGAGTAGTAGTTCCGCAATGTTTGTTGAACAAGGGAGCTGAATAAAGAATGATTACTCAGTTCATAATCATAATCACAGTTTTCTAAACCAATATAGAGATATATGTTCTTACACTTTGATATTTGCTGCTTGGCTGAGTAGCTAGTGAAAAATCACTATCTGCTTGTACTGTAAAACAGAAATCTGTACCAGACTTCTGAGGAAACAGGCCAGTGGGTTTAGTAGTATAAGGACAACAGAGACACATGATTTCTTCCACTGGCCAATTTCAAATGACTCACATAAATCTATTTTAGAAACATCCTGATCTGTAGAAATTTAATATTAGATATCTATCATGGAATTAGTCTGAGAACAATTTTAAAGGTACTGAAAATATAGAGTCATTGTGGATGTTTATCTGGTTTGAAAGTCAGAAGGGCTGTCAACTGAACTCAGATTCAAACACTCCATAGAGTAAGTTGCTTCACTTTTTTTTATTAAAGGTTCTTACTCACAGGAGTAGCTAAACTTTTGTACTTTGAAAACATTGGGCTTAACTTCTCTGGTGTTTCTCATCCTTAAAATAAAAATAATGGACAAGTTCTGATAATATCACTAACTACTCCCACAGTTACCAAATGTGACTATATAAACTTATGCAAGGTCAAAGTGGGAGTTTGCTCTTCAAAAATGTGTTCTTCAGATATTTCATTTTTGAGTACCGAGGTAGGAGTGGTAAAAAACCAAGGAAACTGAAGAGACTTCTTTTGCTGAAAAATGTGATCAATAATTTGTATATAGAATCCTACTACAGTTTCATAGAACCTGCATGACTCTTCCAAACATGGCATATGTTCTTATTGCACAGAACAGAAACTAGATATCAGTTTGTATTTAGCTATTAGTCTGTGCTGCCTAGCAGGCAATAGTTTCCAACTTTCCTGGGCTACATTGGCACATGTTCTTTGCCCTTCGGTCCATTCAATGATACAGGTTCATGTGGTGCACAGGTGCTGATTTTCCAAATGTTCCACCTTGTTTCCACATGATTATGACAGAATTTACTCCATAGGCAAAACAGTGAGAACACTACAAAGGAGATTATACATCAAAGTGGAAAGACACACCAGACCACTATAATTAGCATGTTAATTTTATCTCAGCTTCTCTGTAGCCAGCCACCAACTGTGTGGCACTTGGTCTGGAGCCAACAGGAGATCCATAAAAACCAGATGTGTCGCATGGAGCCTTCTGGTTATAAAATGTCCCAGAAACAACATCTTCTGTCTGAAAGGGCTATTGTTAAATTTAATTTTTCCCTTTCCCCTCCTGCAGTTATTTTGATTGATGTATTTGACCAGTAGAATGTATACTAAATTTAAAACCTCATTACTTTACACACAAATGAACACACAGATTTGTCTCTTCCTCTTTCACTTCAGTATTTTCCTACTGTTCAGTTCGTGTGAGAGCTGGCCACTCTTGTTGGATTCTGGTCATACAAAATGAGGTGCACTTTTGCTGGTGCTGGCTCACCATCACTGGTGAGGCCCATTTTATGGTCTGGGCAGCTGCTGAAGCTCCCCCTGCAGTCAAAGGGGAGAGGAGGTCTACTTCAGAGCATCACTGAACTATAGCACACTATAAGGTTTTTGGAGAAAATTGTTCCCCTGCAGACACATCCTCTGCATTCATTGCAGTACAACCTTTATACATTGAGCAAAAAGAAAGATGAACTCTGTGTAGGTGGCCATGGAATTAACCCCATGCATTGGGTTTCTAGTGCCAGGGCGATTTAACGCATATAGATCCGAAATTATTACTTCAAACAGATAAATAGGCTCTATAGTATTAACAGTTTATCTGTAATATCTTCATCTGTGAAAACATATTTATGCATTACTCCTACTCACCACACAGTGTATCTCATCATTATGTACAAGAAGACCTGAAAAATTTTATGGAATAGTTTGCAAGAAAATATGGGTTATTATCAAATTATATTTTTATTATTTTGATGAAAAATAGCTGCTGCCACTTTGAAGCCAGGGGCAAATTTCAGGTCTTTGTGCAAAATATAGGTTTATTTCCATCTACTTCCTCCAAAAAGTCACAGAGGCAGTAATTCTATCTGGGACCTGAATATTGCATGGAAGGGACTGACATACCTATTTGTGTAGGGAGCAAACAGGAGTCTGCTTGAAAATAACCTTTTTTGTGAGGAAGAATCAGGAGGCATGAAAAACTGACTGCCTCATTAAGTTAATTTTTACAAAGGCTCCATCCATCACAATGCATTTTGAAAAGTCAGATTTACAGAATTTATTCTGATTGTTGAAGTTGGAGAATATGTTGAAAGGAAAGCTTCTTTCTTGAGAGATTTGTTAAGACATAGTTGTTCTGATGAATATTAATCAACAAGACTATTTTTCATTTTCCTTCACTAATCTAAAAAGTAGTACCTTGACACTGTTGTATAAGATAAAGGACACAAGATAAGAAGTGCTAATATAAAGATGTTTCTTCCATGCACCACTGTCTTAGTTCTGACCATTTACACCAGACATTTACTGCAGCTACAACTGATTTAGGCAGATATTTGCTTCTCACAGTTTTTACAAGATTAGAAATTTTTCAGGTACCTGGAGACTCAACTGGTGGAAACTAATGGTGTTCAGAGAATAGTGTTAGGATAAGGATAAGAAATTAGGATAAGAGTGTTTTTCTACTTGTAAACATGAAATCAAGGTAGCTTATAGATAACAGAATTTACTACATTATTTTTCAATATACTTTCGAGATATTATTCTTCATGCCAAATAGCGTATACACTAACTTTTCACATGGTACTTTGTCACCTGGAGCTGTGTTCTCATCCTTTGGATTTTTGCCCTCCTACCCTCCTATGGATTTGTTTATGGAAAACAGACCTGTAAAAACAAAACAAGGCAAAAAATTGTAATATCCTTTGTTTGCTAGTACCCAAAAATAAGATTGGAGTTAGTCACACAGTTATTTAGGGACTTTATCTAGGATTTGTGAACATCAGGCAAATCAAATTTTTCCATTGACATTTGGTTCAAGATTAGATTACATTATGCATCCTCTACTACATATCCATTATACATCCTTATTAAAAAAAAAATAACAGCTTCAACTTTATTTATTTAGTTATAGCCAGATTAGCAGATCAGGGAACAGATTGTATGGTGGTTATAAATAATATCGCTGGAAGATCATGATTCTTTCATACAGGTTTAACACCTTATGGAAAAGTCCTTCATATACTACAAAGGTAATATTTTCTGCAAAAATAAAACACTTATATACTTATTTAAATAGCAACCTCTTACTGTAAAAATCTAATCAAAAAAGTGGGTGGGGGGGACATTAGTCTGTGTGTATCCAACTTCCAGTAACTGAGTCCCCCAGGGTGAGCACCTTTAAGGTCAGAAGGAGGCAGAGGACAATTCTCTCGCAGCAGCTGCTGAAGCAACAACCTGCTCCTCATTCACACACCCACACGCAGGCAGAGCTGGCGCAAGGCCTGGACAGCCATTCCAGAAGCAAGCAGTCAATGGATAGATAAAAGGATCCTGGCACTAGTTCCTCTAGGATGGCTGTATCCTTGGCAATAACTTCATTTATGATCTCTTAAAACTAGTTAAAGAGACAAATTAGCTTGGCAATCAAATTCTTCTCTGATGGCAAGGAAAAAAAGAGACAAGTCAGTGCAGACTAGCTCATTGGTTTACCTGCCATTTTTCTGCACATTTGTGCAAATTTTGTATCTCTCCCATTTCCCCATGCAAGAATAAAAGACGGTGGCCTAGGCAGCATCCCCTGTGGCTAAAACTCATGGAATCATGGAATATTTTGAGTTGGAAGGAACCTTTTAAAGGCCACCTTGTCCAACCCCCTACAATCAGCCAGAACATCCTCAACTAGGTCAGGTTACTTAGAGCCCCATTCAACATGAACTTGAATGCTTTCAGGGATGGGACATCCAACAGACCTCCGGAAAATCTGTTCGAGTTTCACTGCTCTCATTGGAAAAAAAGCCTTCTGTACATCTCTTCTGAATCTACCCTCTTTTAGTTAAACTTATTACCCCATGTGCTACCACTGCAGGTCTGCTAAAAGGTTTGTCCCTATCTTTCTTGTACCCTTCTTTGAGTACCAAAAGGCCCCAGTAAAGTCTCCCCAGAGCCTTCTCTTCTCCAGGCTGAGCAATGCTACCTCAATTAGTAATTACTCCCACCTTAGCTCTTTTTGGTTTCCACAAGAACTTGTCTTGAAACAGACACCTGCGCCTTCTCTCAGCCAAGCACTTCACACCCACGATGGGCAATGGGGGCTCTGGCAGTGAGTCACCATGGGCAGCCTGGCCACCCATGGCTGGCTCCAGCAGCCCACAGACAGTCCAACTTGCCCTCTGGCTTAATTGTGCCCACTGGCTCAGAAGAAGTGCCATGAAGCTGAAAATCTGGTCTCTGGGGCTTTTTGTTCTACTTTTCTTCACTGAAGAATGTCCCAGCCATGACAGCATGGTTGATATCTAGACATCACCTTAAAATTTCCAAGGTCCAATGTTCAGAAGTGTCAAGCAGATCATCACTCCATGCAATAAGAGCACCTAGGACTGGGTGATAAATACCCTTACCCTTGCTTCTTTGGGGTAAGAAGCAATCAAATCTCTCAGAGTAAAGTGTGATGAACACTTGAACTTCTGAAACGTGAAATTTCAAGTGGATCTCTATTACACAATAATGAATGTTTTTGAACTAGACAATTTCACAGAGACAGAGTGGATGCACCTGGAGGTTAACTGCTGGGGCAAGGGTCCATACATGTCCTCGATGCTGCCACAAAGCCTTTGTGCATTTGGTTTATTTGACAGGATATCCACAGCTATGCTACATAGATTATTCTGCCAACACACTGACAAAGATCATATTTGCATCAGCCCTTTGATCAGATAACTTCCTTGCTGTTTGGACCACAAATGACACTGAAAGGGAGAACACAGTGAACTCTTCCTACAGCTACTATGAGCATTGTAACAATATTTTCGGCAGATTTCCTCTGTACCATTGCTATTTTGTTTACTGGGAACCTACATCAAAAGAAAGAAAACAAGAGCATATTCTCCAGCCCTGTAATCAACCTCTCATTCCTCAAATCAGCATCTAATTGAAGCACTTGTGTCTGGCTTACGGCGTCAATGCAGCGTCATTGCTCAGTGTTTTTTCCTTTCCCACTGACACTGCTGATGCTCATTTTTAGAGAGTACTGTTTAATTAAACCACAGTGACAGGAAAAGTGACCTACAAATGCAGTGCTTAATAAAACTATGAGCATAAAATGTACTTCCTCATCTTAGACATCAGTTACAATAACACTGCAAACATTTTACACATTATTGTATTTTTACTTCTCCAGTAAGTAAGTAAGGTAACACAGTGACAACTGCAAGAGCTGCTGCTTGCACAGAGTTGAGTTTTGCTCATCCCAGGCCTGAGGCATTGTAATTCTGGAGGGACAGACAGAATGACATGAATTTCAGGAGCTGTCTGAAGCTGTCCTCCAGGAGGTAAACTGGAAAGAAGCGTACAGGTAAAACTGTGAAAAGGACAATGACCTTTTCTTGCCTGGCTCTGGTGTTTTTCTCAGATGGCTTTTCTTCTGTGTCCACAGCAGAAAATACTCCAACTGGTAATTGCCAGAGACACAAGAAGGATTTGCAGAACTGAGATTGTAAGACTGAGGAAAGAGGAGAAATAAGGCAGGAAGTAGGAGAGAGTAAGAACATATGGAAGTGCAACAAATAAGGTGAGAAAGATCCACTGGAGAAAAAGAATGTGCTCAACCACCAGGTCATTTGGTTTAACTAAATCAAGCCTCTTAGTCTCACTTAACATCTCTACTTCCAAGGACTTTAGGGCACATTAAGAATTTTGTCAATTAAAAAGTGCATTAGCTAATTATTTGGTAGCCATTCTACGATTCTAATATATAATTTGAGCTCAGGTTCTCTGTAAAAGTGAATACTAGTAGTGTTTTTCTTTCTTCACCATCCTGGAGCAACCTTTTTTCTATGTGGTAACTCAGCACCTGAAGTGTATGGTAATTTTGAAGGGTTTTCTTCCTTACATAGAACTTCACAGTAAAAGAACCAAAAATTTTTCTATTTCAGCAGTGTAAAAATGCAAGAAAATGCAAGCTGCACAAGAAATCTAGATAACCAAATATTATTTGTTATTCAAATGCCCAAGTGATTCCAAACCTTTGTAACATATGTATTTGCATCTTAGTAAAAATGTCTACACACCTCTATTACTTTTGCGTAATTCCCAAATGATATGATATCTGACATCTTAATTCAGGTAAGTTCTATATTCTGGAACTTTTTCAATATCTCTGCTTCACAATCGTTACAAAGAATCACAGACAGTTTTCAGATCCACAAAATGAAGTTGTATGAGATGCATCAAATCAAACTTTTGGGTCTATAGCAAGAAGAAGGAAAAAAAACCAAAGTAATTCTGTGTATTTTAGCAGGGTGGAGTAACATCATCTATTTTTAAAAAGGAAATTTTCTTGTAGTCTCACTTCCTGAAAGGCCTATGTGACAAGTTAATGCTATAAAGATACAGGAAGTGATTAGATTTTTAAAGCCTTCGCTTCAGAGCACAGAATGTGGCAACTGAAACTAGTTTTAGAAACCCACAGTCCTCTTCCACACAATGTTCTGGTACAGAAAACAGTTACACATATCTATCGTTTATCTCCAATTAGATCTGCTTGTATAGAAATAAAATAGAGAAAATGTTTTTGGCTACCCGAGAATATGCTGGCTTCATAGACAACATTACAAAGTAAGGTTTAGGTAATAATTTTTTCTCCCCAATATCTTTCAAAGAGTTTCCTAGTCTTCATTATTTGTTTTCCATTGCTCTTTACAGAATATTGATATTTTTTTCTTTGGGAGCATGATTGAGCTTATGGCAACATCACATCAGAAGCCAATGAAAAGAAAAGAAAATATTAAATACATTTTCATTCATTATAAAAGAGATTAAAATTTTGAACTTGGCCATTAGCTGTGTATACATATAAATAATGAGCTGTTTCATCACTGCATGAATTCAGCAAGTATATCTGGGACTCAACAGCTCTAGAAACAAAGCCACTTAATTTACAGGGATTTAGATAATTAACTTTGGATGAAAAACTTCAGTTGAAAAATCCTTTCTTTATAAGGCAGTGAAGGATATGCTTCATTTCAAGAATATGTTTGAATTAAACTTGAGTCATGAAGTTGAATATAGAACAAATATCTAAGGCTTGTACTTCATTATGCATTTTAGAATCCAAAATAAGCAGAATTAGCCTCTATTCTAAAACAAAGGAACTGGCTTTTTTACCACAGTCCCTTAAAGATAATTTACAAAACTGTAACTTCAGGGGAGTTACTGCAGATTTATTCCGGTGTAATTGAGAGGTAAGGGTGAGCAAAACAAAAGTTTATTAACAAAAGTAAAAATCCAGAGATGGAAACAGTTTGGAAATGTCCTCATTGGGCTCTTGCAAAGCCTTCAGGAAGTGTTCAGTCCCTCTGCAGTCCCTCCCTCCCCTCCCCTTTCAACAGCCACCATGCACACCTGCCTCACTTCCCTGCTCCCATTTCACAGTGGGAGAGATTAAGACTCCACACGAGACCTCTAAGGATGCAGGAGTAATTGCATTACTCCTAAGGAGACTGTGTCCATCGTTCTTCCTGCCTAAACATTTCACATTGCAATCCCTTCTTTTACAGAGAGGAGAGGAAAAGCAAACACTCAGTACCTCCATCCCACAGGCAAAGTACAACCTAAGTCATAAAATGAAATACAAACCATAAAGGACAATACATGGAAGGGAACATAAGCATTAGTAGTTAACATTTGGTGTCCTAACAAAAGGTATTGATTCAGATATCCATTGAGGGACCATAAAATTATTTTTTCAAATGTTGCTTTTACTTCAGTAATATCAACATATCCTTTTATCTAAAACACATTCCTTAGAATGACAATAGTATATTTAATGGCTGTAGGAATTGTACACAAAAGGTAAAGTAATGTGGCCTCAGGAATATTAACAACTGACATCCTTTTATAAATGTACAACCTGAAGATTTATATTAGCAGGCAGTTAAGGGAGCTTTTCCTTTGTATGCCGTAACAGATGAATTTGAAGAAAGACTTTTCCCATTCTGCTTAACAGAATTCAAGTTCCCAATCACCAGCGAGAGTAAAGTCCAACTCCCAACTCCCTCACAGAGTAACCAAAGAGCTCACTTGTGGCTCCGCTGCCTGTGCATTTGCAGATAACGGGGAGCACTGACGTCAATCCCAGCACAAAGCCATGTGGACTGCACAGCAATCTTTCTCTTTGATCTTTCCCACTGACTCCATGCAATACTGATTGCAAGGGTTACTTTATCCTATGCCAGCTAAAAATAGGAAAAATTAAGTGAATTAAATTTACTACAAACTTACAAGAATTGTCACAGTTTGAGAAGATCACATGTCTTTCTTGAGTAACAGCATATACAAAAAGTAAAATCGCTTCTGAAGTTTTTTAACATTGATTAATTTGGGAGCAGTTGAATGAAAATGCTCATGGTTATAATATACTATTAGGAGTGAAAGCCTGTTTTTATTGTATGTCTTGATCTGAGAAGTCTGGAATTTATCAACATCCCTTCTTTTTATCTTAGGTCCCATTTTACACCCAAAAGTGTATAAATATTTGAGCAGTTAAGGAAGAATCATTTAGCTATTCTTACACTTATGTCCCTCTAAGGAAGCAATGTTTTTCTGCAGGTTGTAATTTATACCTGAAGTATATGGGATCAGGAGTCGTTTTTCAAAATTCTTGGTGTTGGCAGAAACTTTACCTTTTTCTTTTGCTTTTCATCCTGAAAAAAAAAAAAAAAAAAAAAAAAGATAAAAAATGTGGAACCATGTAGCTCTTCAGCAGCATGGCAAGGCACTGGCAGCCCTGTGAGACCTTCTTGACTCTATGCATCTTCATCCAGGGCAATGATTCTTTATCAGAGGGAGGGTTTTTTCACTTAAATGGCAGATCTTTCTTAACTATGTAAAATCTCATGCAAATGTAGCCGTGGAAAATGGGCAGACGCACAGGGAACCCTTTTTGGATGAGGCAACGAAGCCACCTGCCAGGTTGGAAACTCCCTTTTATGGAGGCATGATCACCTGTGAGCGCCTGCTTGTGAAATGCCAGCAGAAAGACACAAGTTCAGAGGGATTCAGCATGAGCTGTAAGCCTTCTGTGCTGGGGAAACCTCCCCAGCTGCAAACTGTGCCTCTCTGAAGCAAGACATATTTAATAAGGTAGAAGAGACCAAGCAGGAGGATGTGCAGCCTTGCAGTCTAACAATCAGTGCCTTGTTCCCCCACAGAGAGGGGAATCCTTGTTGTTTCCTGCTTCCATGCTGAACGGGGAAGATGCAAAAGCACGGCAATCAAGAATGGAGCCCTAGGATCCCCCCTTGTTCCCTTTCCTCTCCTAAAGGGTACGAATGCCTGCATCAAAGCACTTGGCTCCTGTGCTTCACCAGACCAAGGGAGGCTTTTCTGGGGAGAAATTACATTTTTACAGCAATTTGAACACTGATTTCTTCTTCTCACTGTTCAGCCGTACTAATGGCACTTTTATGTCTTTTCTCTACTGTGCTGTGAGATAAGCCTTCAACCTTTAAGCTCTTTAACCTTGTGTTCTTCACCAACCACATTTGTCAGCCAGAAGATCCTCTTCTGTCCCCTCAGTCATCCTGGGGAACTTACTCTGCATACATGATTTGGTTATAAAACAAACTGCTATATTATTCCTTACTAAGAGGCTATATTGTGCAGAAGTATTGAAAAACGTAGCTCCTGCGATTTCTAATGATTGTTGTTTCCTAATATGAAGAATTGGCCTAACTACAGCTTAAAAGATTTTGTCATCCATTTAATAACTTTGGCTCAGTATTAGAAACTACCCCTGTGGTGTTGTTACAGTGGGCCCAATCAGTGTGACAGGTTCCCTTGCAGGCTCACAAAACTTGTAATTCTTGTTCCTTTTCCTGGGTTTGCTCAGTCTCACTTTCTCTGCTCCTTGAGGGATCCAAGGAGTTTGCAACTGTGAGTCATCAATAAGTAATGGTGGTGACTTCTAGAGAGCAGCATTTCGCCACTGACTGCCACTCAGGGCAGGGAGTTCTGGGAGAAGAAGAGTTAACCTGACTGACACCATGACCTTGGGGACCCAGTCCCAGAGGACATGAGACACCAACCTGGTATTTGGCTATGCTTGCTCTTCTTCATTCCACTCATAAATTTCTCAGAGATACACAAATTCTCAAAACAAAATGTTCCATTTTACTTTAAAACCACAGGCAGATTCTCATGGACAGCCAAGAGCAAAGCTGAAGCACAGAGCTAACAACCTCGCTTCGTTGGAGTTGATCAGCACGAAGGGTGGGATGCTTTCAGTTCTGACAGCTTTTTCTAGATTAGCATTATTTAATATCCCAGATGCACATACACCAGGATCAACAAAAAACACTTTGGGGGTTCTAGATCCAGTGAGTTACATCCTTAAGGTCAATAGCACCCAGCCTAGCAGAGCTCAAGAAATATTTGGTCAACACTTTCAGGGACACAGCAATGTCCTTGGGGTTGTCTTGTGTAGGACCAGGAGTTGGAGTCAACGATCCTTTGGGTCCCTTCCAACTCAGGATATTCTGTGTTTTTTGTTCTATAGATTTCATTGTTTTTCTGTGAAAAATTTGACATAAATCCAACACATTCTGGCTGTCAGCAGTGGAAAATCAAGCAGATTCCTCAACACTGATTTAGGGACCTAACTGAAACATCCTTCTGTATAATTTTGGCCACATTGCTTAAACTGCTTTTGAACAAGGATTTTCATAGAGAAGTTTGTTTTCCTTGTTTGTTTGTTTCTTTTTTTTGATTTTTTTTTCTAGTAGTAGTAGCAGTAGTAATAAGACTGCTGTTATCGGTAGCAAGACTGTTGACTTCTGCCCTGCTACACAAAACTGATTTTCTATGCTAAGTAGTAGAATAAATGATCATATCTCTTTTATTGTAACAGGATTCTTCCCATGTTCTGTGTTGCAAACTGAAAATATGTTTCACTGTACTGCCACACTCACAAAGAGAGTAGAATAAAAAGGTCTGAAATTGGTGCAGCCACACTCCATGATTGGTTTATTATTTCTAGCTAACACTAATGTTTAACAGTATCTAAAATAACTACTATCATTCATTATCTTCCAGGAGCCTGATGAAGAAATTTTTTGGTCAAGATGGCTAATATTTAATTCATTTCTAAAATGAATTAAGATTTACATTTAAGAAAAAAGGTGACATCATCTGCTTTATGGATAAGAAAAAAGGGCAGAGATTGTGATGTGTAAGAAGTGACCTCTAGAAACAACATCAACCACCCTTCAACTTGAACCATATCTTTCTGCTTAGCAAAACTGCTGAGATTTCAAGGCTTTTTTTTTCAACCCTGTAACAAAGGATGTTAAAAAAAAAAAAACTTTGGCAGGGTGGAAGGTGCTCTGCCAGTTCAGACACCGTCTACAATGCTGAAAGGCCCAGATCATAAATCCGTTTCGGCCTGATCCAGAGCAGCTGGTTTCACCTACAGTATTTCAAGCTACAAATTGTGAGTGCCCTGAAGGTAAGGAAGATGTGGAGTCATTCTGCTTTTCCACCATCAGATAAGATCGTGGAAATTACACAGAAATCTTTTACAGCAACAATTTTCCAACTCAACTGTGGTAAAGAATGGAAAAGAAATAAAAGGAGAAATTAATACAGGGGACATTCAGATACAAAATGATTACAAAATTGCAGTAAACTCACCTCAAAGCAAGGGAATGTGGAATTCTTTTAAATCAGTTAACAGGAAACACAACATTTTTGTGCATATGTTCTGAGCTGAATTTTGAACCTAAAATAACTGTACATAAATTTAGAAGTCACTCATTTACCCTAAACACTCAAAAAGAAAGGCAGTACCATTTTTGGCTTTGTGTTATAGTGGTAACAGTTCTCAGATCCCAATATCTGCTTTTTTCGTCATCATTGCTGTTTTCACTATCATTCTCAGGCTGTGTACATCAATGTCATGACTTCTGATACCTATGTAAGTCAGAAATTTTCAAGAAGAGTATTAATTTGGGGAGGGGATGATGTGGGTGTTTTCTAAATATCCTTAACTGTTGCTCTGTTCCAATCTGATCTCTAGTTATTCCTTGAAAATGAAATTGCTGCTGACTGCTTTCCAGTGTACTAAAGAGATGTATCTTACAGCACATTTAGCTCAGAGCAGACCATTTTTTTATATCAAAATGCATAACACCTACCATAATGGCAACGCCTTTCTACTTCCACACACTGTACATATGTATTCAAACAAGAAGACTAATTTCTTCTTCATTCCTACGTAGTTCTGTAATATGCTATGCTTATTATGTGCTAACAAGTACTAGTAGACACAAAATATAAAGCATGTGTGCTGTATGCATTCCCAATAACTGTAAATGAAATATTCTCTGTATCTGGAAAACCTGAATGCAAATAGCCATAGAGAGATTAAGTCTATAGCATAATAGATTTTCAACAAAATCCAGTAACACTTCAAGAACAGATGAATTAATGTGGTATATAACTTGAGACTTTTTGGATACTGCTCACCACAAGAAAACATCCATTTGGATGTCCTCAGAAACAACAGCACATGAGAAGCATCCAGATTTCTACAACTGGCATTATTCTTGTGTTTGAATAAACATTTCCTTTTCTAACCGCAGTCCATTCATTTATTTGCTTGTGCTCTTATTTCCTTTGGAATCTGTAACTGTTGTGGAAAAATCCACAGCCAAAAGCGAGGCATGAGGAAAAAATGACAAAGTTTCCACACAGGGCTCTGTCACTGGCATGGCATGCTGCAAATCTGTGGGTCTCCCTAGATGCACCACTGTCAGCAGTATCAGGACTATCTATGGTATTTGTAGTGTGCTGATCAGTATCTCAGCACCAAAGGAAATATATTTAAGGGAGTAAAGTCAAGACAAAATCAGCTCCATTGTCATCTTCCTTACAGTCAAGCCCGAAATTCTAAAGACCTTTTCTCCTTCTTTCTCTGATTTGTCATCTTCACTTGTAGTTTTCTCTTAAAGTCTTTGGTAATAAGTTCGTTGGGAAAAGAAGTTGAATTTGCTTTAAGGTCTGAAAAAAAATAGTCTAAGATTTGTTTAAACTTCCCTGGCAGATACACACTAGAAAGTTCTTCTTGGGAGTTCCTTGGCTAATGCAGGGTTAGGAGGTTTCTTCTCAAGGGAATTCACCGTATCCCATCACATTTTATAAACTCATCTCAAATATGTTCAAAGAGTAAATGTGTTTTGAAATGGTAATAATTATGTGGACTTTATATCTGCTTGTATATGTGTGTTTGCATGTTTTATATGTTTTCTCATAGGAACAAAAAGCTGCTTTTTCCAGCTTTCTCAAAACAATCTCCATCTTTTCCCATGCATCACATCCTAAAAACAGCACAATATGCCGAACAATTATCTCACTCAGAGAAGTTCTTGATAATAAAGATGTTTTTAATGCAATTTGTCTTCCCAAAGGATATTTCTTGGATAGATGGATAGATGCTTTCTGAGACCAGCTGGCCCTGAAATAAAATGAATCAAAAGCATCCAGAAAAGATGCTCCTCCCTTAACTGAACTTCCATTATGCTGTCTCCCACTCCTTATGTATGGAGTTTGCAGCAAATTTTTTTCTGCCAGATCTTTGCTATTGTTGCAGCACACTATTGGTTTACAATAAGATGCAAGGCAACAAAACTCCTTGGAAATGTTTTGTGAAAGTTTTGGTCTTGATACCAATTATTGTTGGTCCAAAGATTGTTATTATCATAAGGCCCTGAGAGTAGCACTGTTAAGAAAACACTTACTAGGATGTCCAGTGGGATTTTCATAGGATCAAAGCTCATGCAGTACAGATACCTAAACCTGAGTGACACCTAAACCTAAATCTTAAAAGAATTGTGTTAAGGATCTGTATTTCAAAATGCTTACATCTTTCTATGTTTTAGCACTGATATAGACTACCCAGAAGGATCTTAAAAAATTTACTATAGTTAGATGGAAAACTCAGATTTTGGTGAAGCGGGATTGAAAGTGGTGTCTCCACCATGACCTGAAGCACAAAAAGATATTTCCTAGTGCAGAAAATGCTCCTCTTTGAAAAGGAAATTCAAAGCCTTCTGAAAGTTTCTCACAGGCCAGTTAGAGTGTTCTTTTTACATTCTCAGTGCTAGACCTGGAGGCACTATTCCTCCAAGTCCAGCTGGCAGCAGAGAAGGCAGTGCATCATTCTGTAGAAGTGGACCCACTCATTTCCTAGGCTCCTGAGGGCATTTTAACCTAGCAACCCCTTTGCTCTTCCAGGACTGTGAGCCCTGGATTGGTTCTATCTCTTTGGCAAATTACTTTGCTGTGATTTTTGCAGGTCAGTAGTGAAGGTCTTGATTTGTTAAAAGTCTTCAGAAAATGGTTTTTGAATAACGGGCTGCAGAAGGCTGTGACGCACAAGAAACTTTTCCAATGTCTGCATGCAAGGCATGGACGCCTTTCCTTCTGGGGCCACTTCCAGTCCAATGTTGCCATTCCAACTGGGACACTGCAAAACAAAGTCTTGTTCTTGTCTGCATTAAATGATGACTAGTATTCATGTCTCATTAGTTGAAACAAGTTGGCTTATTATTACAGTTCAAGGCCTTTTGGCTACACAGAGCAGTATCCTGCAGTTGGAGCAGGCAGAAGTGTGTTCTGAGGTCTGCAGTCCCTGGGAGGTGGCAGAGTTCAGAAAACTACATACATGCTCGGAAGGAAGCACCAATGGTTTTCATCTGCATTTGTGTACCTTTTCTCAACCATGATGAAAAGAAATCTGAGTCATCTTTTTGCCCTTTGATCCCAAACTTCCCTTAAATTTACTGTTTATAACTATCTGAAATCTTTGTTCCCTTGCTCTGGAAAAAATAATTTATACAGTAAATAGAAAGACCCATTGTTCAAGAGTTAGTGATAGTGGTTCCTGCAACTGCCAGATAAACATGCAATGTCCTGCCCACAGAAGTTTTATTGCTAGTAAGACAAAAGCACAACAGTATCATCAAACAGATGGATCAAGTGCAATCCACTTTAAATGAAAGCATGTAAACCAGGAAATCTGGGATTTTTACAAGGCTAAGCTGTAAACGAATTCATAAAAAGTCATATCAAAGTTTAAAGGTATAAAACATAAACATGCCCATGAATTCCAGGATAGTGTTTGATATCAGCTTCAACCTTATTAGTGTGTTTGTCTTTCAATATCTTCAAGAAAAATCAACTTTCCCTCTTTTCTCACAACTGCTGTTACCACCGCTATTATCTCTGCAATGGCATAACAACGCAAAGTATGGGGGGTTTTATCTGAGGGGAATGATAGTTAACTAGGCCTTTGGACCTGGGAATCTTAAAAAACTTTCCAACTATCAGTTAGTATCACCATATTCATCAAGCTGGGGACATCTGACGGTCAGAAAAGTGATGTCAAAGGTGGATTAATTTTGATTCTCCTACGTGGGTTGCATTTCCATGCGCTTACTCTTATTTGCCATCCATATTAAGATGAGCAAAGGAGACACAAGTGATTGGAATCTACACACAGGGTGATTCACAGCTTCTTGCCATATGAAAAAAGAAATATGCACAGAGCAAGAAGAAATAAGGTTTTCCACTTCAAACTTTTCAAAGCTGTTAAGAAAAATGCAAGCACTCAGATTTTAACTACTTTTCTGGAAGCTTAGTTCAGCACATTGCTGAAACTGAAAATCTTCACAAAGTTACTGTTTATAACAATAACTTTGTGAAGAGTTCTTCACATAACATCAGGGCTCCATTTTTGCTCCTCAGTAATGGGTACTCGTAATGAAAGTCACGGGTTACAGCAGTTCTGGACAATTAGAAGAGCAACTTCACACACAGTTGCTAGAGGAGGGAATGCCAGGTTAAATCTCATTCTTCAGAATGTGGAGTTGCTGTTTTAATGGGTAAAGGATGACTCAACACAAAGAGATTTTTTTTCTCTAGTGATTGAATTACATATGGCATTCCTGATAGAGGCCTTGAAACAGCAGCACCAATGTCAGAAGTATATACAGACATTCACCATTAAATATTGAAGAACACGTTCAAAAGCTTCCTTCTTAAACAAGGTCACATGCAAAGCATTTTAAAAGAGGTGCCTGTCTTAAAATTTTGAGTCAGAGCTACCCCTTTGCATATGTTTCTTGTGACATCCTTGTGAAGATAAATAACACCAAAGTGAATAGCACTTTTCTAACCCCTACTACATTCAACTTTGATATATGTCAGGACACTAAAATGGAAACTGTTTGGAGGACTCTCTTGTATCAAAGTCTAGAAAAGAATTATGGAATACTGTAAAAGGGTAGCTGGACAGCTGAGATTTGGCAGAGTTCATCAACTTTCAAGTATGATGAATATGAGTTAAAACTGATATTTTTCAACTCAGAATCAGTGTCAGAAACTTCCACAGATCATCTTCTATCAGCTTGTTTTGGGGTCAGCTTGTGATGAAAATAGTTCAGAAAATTTTGTTTATTGTTTTATCCTCAACAACTGTAAGAACCATCTGCCAAACTTCAGAGGAATCTGCAGGAGACAGCAGCACTGTGTGTCAGCTTTCACAGCATTTGGCAGCGATCAGGATATTCATCTCTTGCAGAAGTGGTTTTCTTGAAATTCTACAAGCTGCTGCAAACAAGTTTGATGACAATATGAAGTCACTGTGAGGTCAATCATAATCGACAGCAAACCCTGTCTGTTACTAAGTCAAGGTAAATAGCAATAAACTGTGTCTATATTCAGCTTAATTTGAGGTTTACCTAGTTAATCTTTCTTTAACCTCTCCCCACAGTCCTAAAATAGACTAACACCAAAAGTTTTCAAAACCGTTTTTAGGATTGTGACATACATGCGAGTAATTTCACCTTGCTAATATTCACATGCATGTTCTTTGCTTCACTGCAGCTACTTACAATTTTAAAATTAAAGAGCCAAAATTTTAAAAATATTTGTTTTCTTTGTTATGCCTTTCATCTTTCTTATAGTCAAAACTCTCAGTTTACAAAAATTACTGCAGGGAGACATTCCAAAATGCTATAATACAAGAAAAGACTGAGATTGCATCCAATTCCTTGCCTGCCTCCCTCAGCCTTGAAGTTTTCCAAGCCCTCTGCTTTCTAGACTTGACTTAATAGCCCTAAATATTTCAGGGCTGTCAACACTTCACTGGTGACTTATCTTGTCCATCTTGAAGATCATGAAATTCCTTAAGGGTTACAGAAGTGCCACGCCAAGAGTCTCTCTGCTGCTACCCTGTTCTGGCAAAACAGCCTTCACAGTCTGACAGCAAGCAGTTTTGCCATTTGGGGGAGTATATTTTGCCAAGACTGAAGCCATTAGAAAGGCAAATCCAACTGAAAATGTTAATGAATCAAGCAATGATTAATATCCAAAAGCTTTTGTAAAGGTTTTTTGAAGTTTATTGAAGAAATGACCATATGTGAAAGCAATGTATTTACTGAAGACAGATCTGCCTTATCAGCAGAATCTGATAAGGAATGCTACTTTTGTTTAAAAGATAGAGTAATAAAACAGCAGTGAAAATGTCAAGCAATAAAATATCATGGTTATTGACAACGTCCTATTTGCATATCTCTGAAAAGTTAAGCAGTAATTTCTTCAAAGATAGGAAAGAAAAAATATAATAAAAACATCCCTGCAGCAAGAAAATCCTATATTTTTCCCTCAGCACTTTGTATCTCTCTACTAGTGCTTTCAATGCTTTAAATTATCAGAAAGCCTGGAGCCATAAGATGAAATTCCTTGGCATTCATAGACAAACCAAATTGAGAATGAGGGATAGTTCCCATTTTGAGGATCTGTTGACCTAAGCAGATAACATAAACACAGACAAGAGAGAAAGGAGAGATTACTACTGACAAGTTAAGAGGAAAGTCTTTCTAAATACTTGTAGGCTCTAAAATATAAGGAAAAGTAGCCTTCTTGGATTTGTAAGTGTACGTCTGTGTATAACCACCCGTCCAAAGCTAAGATCATAGCTGGCTTGATCGAAGTGTCTTCAGCAGAACCTGTTGTGGTGCCCTGATTTTTACAAAGGCTGTCAGCCTGAGTCATTTCATTCTCTTACTGGGTTTTGACATCCTTATCCAGAAACCATATATTTTTATATTTATATGACAGCAATGTGATTAAGTCCCATCTGGCCCAGGTGTTCAGAGGAGCTAGCCTCTTTCCCCGTGCCCCAGCCCCAGCCAGGGGCACAGCACCATAACTATTCCATTCCTTTTTTTACAAAAAGGATGAAAACTCTGTGGGTGTATTGACCTCCTGAAAATTTGGGTCTAGCTGTGATTGTGAGACATACTGAAATTCTAGTCTTTCACACATAGGACAACTGCCCTATCTAATGAGGGACTTTAGGGGAGATGTATTTCACAGAGGAACGAGGTGACTGGGAAGAAAGTTGTGGTGTCTGAGGAGGGGTGATGCAGGAGGCAAGCCAGGAATATGACAGTTCATGGGCATTTCATTTGTACTTTGAACTGGTTGTAGACATGACAATAAGCTAACGCCAGGCTGAAAGCCAGGGATGGGCAAGTAAGTCAACATGTTGGGTTATGAAATATTAGAGAACTAATTCAAATTATATTTGACGTGTTCATTTTCCAAGGGAGGAATGAAAGAGGTTTTTACTTAATAAGCTGGGATAATATTTTGCTTAATCAAAAGCAATTTGTATTTTTACATGGTATTTTATACCTGCATAATAAGAAAAATAACAAAAATAACAAAATGTCACTGGCAGGCTTGCTAAGGATGTTCCTCATATCTTTCTGGGTTACTGTCTTTCAAGAGATGCCCTGAACTTAAAAATTAGCTTGTTGAAGAGGGAAAATTTTCTGCACTGATTTGCTTTGCAGTTGTGTTTATCTGGTAGCACTAACTTTAGCTCTCCCCTAACTGCATAATAGCATCTCCTGCAGCCTCAAGCAGTGAAGCCTGCTACTCCGGTTTTCAGAGGTCAAACTGAAGGATTCTCTGCAGTTGCTTTAATATGGGTCTTTGATATTCCAGGCATTTAGGGAATCATGCTCAAAGCTCTTCCAGTGAACCTTCCCACCCTGGGAAAGGTTAGTGGTACAAAATAATGCTAACGAGATTTATATGCATGCTCTAGGTATCAAACAGCACATGTACTGTGCACAAAAACATCAAGGAACAAGACATTAATGTGACAGAGGCAGAATTTAGATACCTACACTCTATTGCAGTCCCTGTAAAGGCCCTGAAACAACACCATAAATTAATCTGAAACAACGCCATACACAGGAGCATGCAGCATCTGCAGCCACACAGAGGTTTCCCAGCAGCAAACCCCTGTGGAACTCTCCCATGACTAAGAAGGCAGGTGGGGACTGCGCAGGTGTGCTGATCCTGCTGTGGGGAGGCAGGTGGGACAGCCTGGTAATGTTCATGGCAGTGTGCAGTCTGCAGCTGCCCTGATGACTTTTCCTTTTTCTGTTTTTTTTTTCTGGAAACCAGAGGATTCCAGACTAGCGATGAAGCAGGAGGAGCCACCATCAGTTTACTGCCTGTTGAAACTCCCTTCCTTTGCCTGCACCAAAAGGAGACCGACTGCTGTCCTTTGAACTCAGGGTTTCCCACTCAGGAACAGAAAACTAAAAGCCAGACCTTGCAGCTCGTTCATTCTGATCACTGCAATCTCCTCCAGGATCAAACCTTGCGCTCCAAATGGGCAAGATTGGGCCTACCTGCAACTGCCCAAGCATCCCTTTAGGCAACATTTGTGCACACACTTCCAAGAAAACAGCAAGCCAGGTCCTTCCCAGCACCGACTGGAACCATTTCTAGCTCATCGGGCAGAAAAATGAAGTACTGCCAATGCATGGTAAGAAGCACTCTCTGTCTTTGGGCTGGATGCCTAACTCTCTTCTAAACTGTCATCAGCAAAGACCCGGAGAGTGAAGTGCCAAAGTGTTATTGAGTCTTGTGACTGGAGCAAAAGCCATATATTACCAACCTTCAAAACCAAATTAATAAAACACCCTTCATGCTCAAGATCCTGAGTAGATGTGAGGGTCTCAAAATCAGTTCTAATTTCAGGTATTGTAATTCCTAGGAGAAGTTGAAGTGCAGAAATATTCCTGAACTTGTGTTTTAGTTCGTGGCTGTCAGAGGTGAGTGTCTACAGATCACCTTTTCAAGGCATCCAAGACAAGTGGTAGTTTGCACAGTTTTCCTTACTGACATTGTCTACCCTCTCAGTCTTGCAGTGCTTACTCTGAGCATCAGAAAGAAGTGGTCTCTGACCATCTTGTTACCAGTTTCTGCAGTCCTGATCCTGACATCATTTGCTGCCGATAGTTATGTGGCTTTACAATGTACCCACTGCAAATGGTTTGGTATTACATGCCTCAGCCACAGCAACTGCTTGTAAATTCTGAAATGCTTTGTTCACAGGAATCTCTGGGGAAACCTGTGGCTACTGTCACATAATAGGACTCTGCAGAAGTGGAGACTATAGCCGGATTTCAAGGAGCACTGATTCACTGGAAAATGAGACTTTTGCATAAGGCCGCTGCAGGATGTCTGAAGAAAGAGACATTGAGACACCTCAGGCCTCTCAAGTTTAAGAAGCATTCAGAAAATATTTTGCTATATAAGTAAGAGCACAGAGGAGAATTCAATGGTGTTGAAATGCAGCCTTCATTTCTGCAGTCCCATGCAGAAAAGCCCTCATAGGCCCTGAAAGCTATTTTGCCATGTTGCCAAATAACCCTTTTTCTAGTAAAGTTAATTAGCTTGAATTCAGCATGATGCAGACTTCTCTATCCTTCCCAATTTTTGGACTGGCTCCTTTTTCTGTTGTCTTATAATTTTGTAAACTGGGTTGTATTGTAGGGTTCACACAGCCAAAGAATCCTCTTCTCTTTGAGGCAAGGTCTCTGCTGCAATAACATTCATGCCCTCAGAGAGTCTGCCAACAGATAAGTAAGGATGACACCGTTGTGTGATTCATGGGTGAACCTTTCCACAATCACCTTATAAAGCAAGAGGATTAAGGACAGGAATCCTGTGACTCCATCCTGTTCAGGTATGCACTCCCAACATCCTTGTTTGTCATGTTGCTAGGTGTTCTACCTACATGCCACATCCATCCCACACTGCTGTCAGGAGCTTTAAAAAAAAAATTTTCAACAACTAAATGTATATAATGGCCTGAGCCAGGCACAGTGTGAATATCTATTATGCCCCCGTGACATACTTCTGCCAGAGTACAAGCACATGTCTGCAAGGGTGCATACCATTCTAAGGCGTGGGCTGGTGTTAAAAATGGTGTCACAATGGAAGACCAACACTGAGAAAACTGAAACAAACAGAGAACCAAAAAGCTTTGAGTACCAACTAACACCTTCACACAGAGTTCTCCCTTATTCTGAGATCCTCAGGTAAAACGAGGATATTTACTTTTAAAAAGAAATTAAAACCTGGCCTCAGTTATTCACAATACTTTTTTCCTAATGATTGCTATAAACAAAGTTTTTCTTTTAAATAAAGGATAGCATCCAAGCATTTAATATTCATTTAAGCTCAATATGGGAGATGCATAATAAACAAATAGGCCAGTACAATGTACAATTTGACTTTAGTGTCAAAAGAGGAAGAATAGCATCATTAACCACAGAATTACAATCTAGACACCCCCACTCAACCACCCAGAGCATGTCCTCATGCTTAACCCTTTCCTTTTGCTCTCTCCCCACAGCTTGTGGGGTTTGAGAATTCCATTCTCGGGCACCTGGCTGCTCCCACACACAGCAGGAAGCTTGCCTACACAAATATCTCTCCATCCAGAATATCACTGTGGGAGTCAGATGCTGAAGGAGTTAGCTGCTTTGGTTCCAAACCTGTGGGTATCACAATTTCAAACTGGATCTAAACCAAAATTCTCAGATGCAGTAAAAGAACTCAGCACAGTTAAAGCCAGAAGAGTTGAGGTGATTAGCACTACCAATAAAACTGCTCCTAATAGTACAATACATCATCTAGAGGTTTTGGACAATAAATGAAGGCTTTCCACTGAATTCAATAGAATTTGAATCTCTAATTCTGTGAAAATAACGTTTCCAGGTGTATTTATAGCAAGTCTATTCCTCTCTGTTATTTAACACTACCATTAAAATCCAAACAATGACTGTGTTTTCAATCAGTTTTTTGCAGTGAAATGTATAGGCCATACTTGCCAAATCAATTCTGGCTTTACTGTAATGTCTCTCAGGAGTCATGACTGGCACAAGGTGTTATTGTCACCTTCCTTGCACTGCCAAAACCAAAAAACTATCAAAATACTTTTCCAACATGGTGAAGCAATTTAACAACACACAAAAAAAAAAAAAAAAAAAAAAAAAAAAAAAAAAAAAAAAAAAAAAATTGGGAAGAAATAATCAGAAAAATAAAACACTCTGTAGATTGATGTCCACTTCAGAAAGAGGTCCAATTTTAGTTCTGTCAGTGTAAAATAATCACACTACACCTAGTCATATGTATGGCCATATGTGTATGCTACTTTAAGAAGTGAAAGTCATTATTTCTGCTGAAACATTTGTATTCTGGGTGGGGAAGTCCCCAGACTTGTGCTGATGACTCTGTTCTCCAACCGCTGAGTTTCTGGGACACCAGGGACTCAGACTTCTCAGATTTTTATTTTATTCCTCTTTGAGACTTACATCATAGGAAAAGGTCACAAATGACCTTTAGAGACATGGTATGCCTAGCAATATCTGTTCTATAGATAAGGAGTGACTGCCATCCATTTCATCAGTTATAATTATAATGCTCAAGAGTTTTGCCTTAGGGCTAGGTGTGCTGGGTTTAAAACACTTGACTGTCATACATGAAGGAAACTGGCAGAGCACTCCACAAGCTCATTCACTGCTTTTCCCTTTCTTTGCAGGAAAATTAGTCAGTGTATAAGCTTCTGCTTGTGTAAACAGATATGAGTTATATCGAAGAAAGTTCAAGTGAGCATCTTTAAAGTTGATTCCAAACTATACTCCACTTTATGAAGTGAATGGTAGAGGAGAGATAAGGGGAAATATCAAGAGAATTCAGGAGAAAGAGAGAAAAATGAGAAATCTGAACTACTTGAGGTTAACAATGTCAATAAAACTTGTAGATTTAGATCACCAAGTCACAGTGATTTTTCCTTCCTTGTACCACTGTACAGCCTCCACGTACCACTGAAGTATTTCCCTTCTTTCTGTGATTCCAGCTGACCTAGACAGGAGAGAGACAAGGTCAGGGTCATCCTGCTTCCTCTGTCAGAGTAGAGTGTATCACCCAGGCACATGATTGTGCAGTGTAAAGGAGAAAATTGGTGCAGTCTGTGGGTTCATGTCCGCAACTGTACCACCCAGTCTGTCTCATCAGACATCTTCCATTGTACTTAAAGTAAGAAAGGGCAAGGCTTGGATACCAGGACGTTGAGCAGCTTGAGCTCACACAGTTCAGGCTAAGAGAGGTGTCAAGACACCTTTTTGTTTTCTCTGCAAATGAACTTTTCCATCATGCTTGCTTTCTGGTAAGACAGGAAACACTAACACAGATTTTCCACATCCCACATGAAACAGAAGTTCATGTTAAAGCTCTCTACTCTGCACTGCATTGTATCAAGCAGCCTGGAAATGATGGCCAGGATAATTGTCAGGGCTGTAACAAGAAGATGTGTAATAACACGTAAATATTTCTGCATGTTAGAAATTATGTCATAACAAAATTGACTTGGCTTTTATATGAAGTTCTGCACCTGAGATGAATCACTACGGTGTATAATCTAGTAACGTTCTCTTTTTTTCAATTGTGTTATATAAATGATTTTACAAGGCACACATAATCCAGGAACATGGTGAGGGCTGAATGTCCAGAATCTCTTAGCAGGTTGTGCTCCACTGAGAACATGTGCAAGTGAAAAAAACCACCTCATATTCCAGTGAAGACTTATTTGCACTCAAACAAACAGTGAAACAATTAGCAAAAGTTAACATCAGCATGATTTTAACAATAAAGGCTATGTAGAGCTCAGGATGGGCAGAGCCCTTTGAACAGAATTGGAAAGCATGTCTGCATTGTGCAAGGGTGTGCAAAGCGAGAACCTGAGCCAGCACATAGCCAAACTGGTCTGTCTGCATGGCAGAGCAGAGTGTGCCAGGTTACCCTGTGTGTCCTGGGGAGCAGGAGAGCAGCCCCAGTGCGATACCGCACCCAGGTAATGAGCTTGGCACCGCTGTGCTGACACGGCCATCCTCCCCCAGATTCCAGGGCTCCGTCAGCCCAGGCGTGCAGGCAATGTGCTGTGTTCCTCTGCAGGGACAGGCTGGGAGCTACTCAGATCTTTGGATCAAGTGCGAAATGAAGGCTTTGACAGAGTGAGGAGAAGCAACCCCTCAAGTACAGGAAGAACATGATGAAGAGTAGAGATTACTCTGAATGAGGAAGGCCGGTGATGGAAAGCTAATAAAATTCTGGGGAGATAAGTTAGTAAAAGATGGGGAGATAAGTCAATTCTGCAACAGGCCAGTGCAAAACACATGCACAGTAACAACCATGCAGCTAAGTAATATGTGGCCTTGTGCTGGTTCACTGCATCAAGGTAAGCTTCATCCCCAAAGAGTAATTAAATTAAACCATCAATAACCCAGCATATTTTGAGATATCACATTTGAACTCAACCAGTATAAGAAACCTGGAATTTACTCCCTTCTCTATTGCTCATTCTGAAATAAGTACTTGCAATGTTACGCTAAATCAGTTTACAAACTGTCTCATGAAAGATCTAAATTTTTACATAATATTTCAGAAATTAAAGGATCTTGGAACTCCTAATTCTTTCTTATGTAATGCTAAATGTTGTGTTTTTATGAAACATACACTCTCTTACATAAACCTTCTGTAAAATGCTGTGGCAGAAGATAATCTTACTGTTTGGTGTGGTTTTACAAGCTGGTTAAAACCACATTTAGATTATGGAGTATATATTATGCAAATGAATGACAATGCACCCAATGAATGCTTTGTCAAAAAGGTCTTGGTAGTCACTACTAACATGCAACCACATCTGGGATAAAACTATCAGGAACATAAGTTGGTAAATCCATGGTAAAGGAGAAGGAAAAATCCCCTTACCATTGGTGCTGGAAATCAAATAGCAATTTGTTCTGCATAAAGCAGTTAACAACATTAGTTAAGGCAGAAACTCTATAACTTAATAGCTAGAGGCTTTGGAGTATTTATCCTGTTTTAAAATCAGCTCCTTCCATAGCATCACAAACAGTGTAAATATACCTCAAAAGTCCAAATTTTGTCTGTTTGTATATAGGAATAAATATCCTTATGGTTTAACAGTCCTTGGAGATTAAAGAAGTTGCAAGGTCATACCCTCATTCCTTTCTTTGCCAGCCACTTAGAGGAATCAGGAACATCTCGGATCTTAGCACACCTCAGACTCCCTGCCATCAACTCAGCAAATGAAGCGCCAGCAGAGAACTGACGAATCCATGTGTCAAAGGTTATGTTTCTCCTAAATGAGGAAGGGCTGCTTTCGTTAAACTCCCTGAACCACCCTTCCTACCAACGTCTTCTGCTAAAAAAATACTTTAAAAAGGGAAGAATAGAATTGAAAGGTCATCTTTCTGCCTGCATTGCCTCATATTTGTCACTTCTTATGCTACTTCCTCTTGACATCTATTTATAACTTCCTTGTATGAGCTGTCATACCACGAATTTATATGACCCAGTTAACATGTACACAGTTGCTTCAAAGATTGCATTAGTAACCATCTTGGATTTCTAGGTCATGAATTTAGATCCTATTTTTGCCTTTGCCTTTGTCCTACTCAGGAAAATGACCAGACTGCTTCCAGAAGGGTGCATAAAACACACCAATGACTGTAATCTCACATCTGCATAACCTACACTGTTTAAATGAAGTTTCTGATTTCTGCTTTCCTTCCCTGAATGCAGCTTCTCTGCCTTCTCACTTAAAATTCATGACCTAAGGAACATGTTGAGGGGAAGACAGAAGTGACCAAAGATAGCTGCAACCAGATCAGAGGTCTTGTTACATGCTCTGGCCAGTGTAAATGATTGCTAGATCAGGAAAATCCACACCCCCACAGACAGGGAGAAATTTCAGGGAGAAATTCAGAGTAAAATCTTCTGTTGACTGATTCCAGAGGTTCATACAAGATTTCCATCATCAGTCTCGATGCCTTCTCAAGTTTCCTTTCAGAAACCCTGTAGAAAACTTGGCTTGATGTAAATACATTTTATCAAAATGTGTGCTGAAGGCTGTGTTCACAATGCTGGGTCACAGAGCTGAGCTAAGCAAAGCAGTGGCCATGCTCAAGCTACTCCCAGAACACAGAACGGACATGATGTGTTGTGTTAAGGCAACAGGACTTACGTGACAATGTTATTACCTGTAACTCTCGGTTAAAACTAACTTTACTGCATCTTCTACGGGATGGTAGGGGCTTCAGGTAGTTGAGATGGTTCATACCGGACTCATAACACTGTTTCCATTACAGAATCATCAAATACGCACAGAACAGCCCCAAGACTCCCACCGTGTTCCTGAGGGCATTTTCCAAACTCTTCTTGAGCAGGCTTGGTGTCCTTGGTGTCATGTCCACTTCCCTGGGGAGCGTGTTCCAGTGCCCAACCATCCTTTGGGTGGAGAACCTAATCGAGAAGCTTGACCAAACACCCCAACAGAGTGACAAGAGATTTTAGACCTCAGAAACTGTTCCCGCTCCTGTATGGCAAGATTCGGCACAGCTCAAAGCAGATGTTGGTCAGCAATGCTTAGGTGAGATACCCGAAGATAAACAGAAACTCATCGCAAGCACTCCAGGAAACAGGGTGTGAGCAGTGCTTCTATTTCGGTGGTTCTCACTGTGTCACAAGCTGCCACATGGCTATGATTCATTTCATGTGGAAGGCCCTATGTGTCGCTGGCAGCAGAGGTGGCTTAGAAGGCAAACTGGGCAACACTAACAATGCTGTTATTTGGAAAATCATGCATCATCCTGTATTGCAGTGAGCTGCACTGGACATGCTGTGCTGCACAGGTGCATTGCTTGTCATCCAAAATATGTTCTCTCCATCACTAGCAGAGCTTGTGAGCTACTTGTTTTGCACCAGTGAGAATCATCGTATTACCAGGTGGTATTTATTAATCTCAGCAGAATTTGCTGTTGTTGCTTCTACAGAGGGACGTTCTGTCTCTAAACTGAGTTCAGGGAAACCATAAAGACCTTGAAATTAGGATTTTATGAACAAGTACTTCAAAAACATGCAATTTCCCAACTTCATGAAGGAGGAGAATTACATGGTAAATATATTAATACAACTGAAACAGCGATCTGTATTTGAGAGCCTGGTTAGGGACTGACTTGCCTCTATATGCCTATAAAGAACTCCTTTTATTTATGGAAGCAAATACCAGCATTACACTTGAAGCACTCTGGAGTCTGATTTTTAAACCTCATCCCCACAAAAGTACATGCTACAAACTCATTACAGATGTATTACACTGCGGGCACAAACACTCCCATGCTCTCACATAGAAAGAGCTGTGGCATCTCCTGGAGTTGTCCACACATTACAAGTGCTGTTCTCAGCCTGGGACATGCACAGCAGAGCACACAGCAGCCTCTCCTCCAAAGGAACAGGCTGAGAGAATACCCAGAACACTGAGTATGACATTTTCCTTCACCAAGAAAAGTCATGTTCAGCTGGATTTTCCTCCTTACAAGACCACATGATCCCAGTCATTACCAGAGAGCAGATTTGCAATCACGGGAATTTCCAGCCTCTGAAAATATAATACCCTTCCCTTAATCTATACCCAGCACTTATCCAGATATTATATCACCCTTAGCAGACTTGAACTTTTTGTGGCCATCCTGTCACATTTCCTGATTTTTGAAAACATTCATGTTTCTGTTTGAGACCTGAACTCCACCACCGTGCCTGCAATACATAGGGACTGCAAGTCTTTTCAAGCAAGTTTCCCAGGCCATTTCTTTTCTTTTATGTCTATGAATTATCACAGACCTGCCCTTCAACATCATTTTCTCTTGTCCAAATTGTTGGTGTTGCAGGTTTCAGTCTTACTCTTACCTTTTCCTCACATCCAAAAACTGTAATGCCTGTCTCTGTTATTCATTGTGTCTATCATGATCTGCCTTGCCTATGCCTGCCACAAACAAAACCACTTTCAGGAAAAAAATGAAGATGTGGTTATTCCTCTGAATATTTTTTCGTAAGTCTTATTATCATGTGGTATTTGAAAGCTCAAATGTGTTACAAAATGGATTTTTATTTAATGTGCCCAGCAAAGTTGAACTTAGACATGCATTTTTTGGACTCTGTTCCAGCCCACTCCATTCCTACTCCCAGCATTTGAGTCTTTGCAAAATCAGTGTAGCACCAGCAGAACTGCACAAAACTTCAAAATGAAAATATCTCAAGGCAGGTTTTATGCCAATTTAAGTTTAAAAACCACATTTTCAAATTTTTCAGAATCTGGACAAACTCTAAAGGGGTTTCTTTGTTCAGAATACCAAATAATTTTTGAATAATATTCTCTATCATCAAATGCCCTGGGCTACTTTTGCCTTCCATCCAATCCCAATCAATACAGAGTGAAGTCACCAGATTTTGGTCACAGAGAAACAGGGTAACTTGAACCAAAATGAGGTCTGGAAGGAATGACTCATAACTCTGATGAATAAAGCACAATACCTATCTATATAAATATGCAATACCAACATAAAAATACATATTAAGATACAATCCACAGAGTGTTTACAGTCCAAACAGACAGGAGTCCTTTCAAGCACCAGCTTCACACTTTGTGAACCTTTGCTTTCCTACAGCACTGTGTTTTGGAAAGTGTTAAGGTAAATATCTTGAGATCAAATAACTCTCTCTGGTGAATCAAAACAAGAGGTTAGGACAGCATGATCCTTAATTCAATCAAGGAATTTCAGAATTCTATGAATGCACTCACCACGCCTGATTCTGCTCTCAGACAAATTAGTGTTGAAAGGACATATTCTAAATTCAGGACTAAGGGAATGATAACAACTATGGTCAATAATGTTCTACTTAAGCAAAATACACCAACAGGTATTTTAATAGGTTTGCATGACAGACATATATTTGATAATGATAAAATTCCAAGCATAAGGACAGCATAAGCCAAGTAGATTTTAATGATAAGTCTGTACTTTATGGGTTTATGTAGAAGTTTCTTTACACAAATTATTTCTATAATTTACCTATCCGTTGCCTAAGCAGAGCTCCACATCTGTTAGAAGTTGTCACAGCCTTATAAATGTGAACATCTTTTTACCCTGTATTACTTTCATCATTCTGTCAAACCAAACTTGCTGTAAACCAATGTAAAATGATAATTTAGTATACTTCACAGACTCATCAAACAGGATAAAGAAATGTTACTTTGAGAAAGACAAACGTTAGTTTTTTTCAAGGAATTAACTGTAAGACAGAACTAATATTTGCAAGGTAATCTGCATGACAGAGTTGGGATATTTATGAAAAATATATTTGGAAATTAGTCCATACGATAATATTAATTACTCTTAAGAGATGAGTGTTGTGGGTAGGAGAACTACCTACGTACATTTGGAGTGTTCACATACAATAATTACCTTAGCTATGCCTAAGTGTTTATAATTAATAGTTTTTCTTTTTTTTTTTAATTGAAATTCTTCTTAGTTTAGTAGAAAAAGATTTTTCATCAAATATCAATCCATTTCTCTACTCAGTAACACCCACTGAATTTAGTTAATGCAAAAAACGGAGAACATGTGACCCATTTCATACAGACTGGAGTAGACATCTAATTTAAGTGAATTGCAGTCATGCTAAAGTACAAATATATCCAACTAGAATCTTTACAATCCTATAATGAATTTCAGAGCTACATAATTCTTCACAATATATAATATTATAAAATAAGTATCTCTCATTATAATGCTAAATAGACACATTAGGCTGGCATTGGAAATGCAGTAGTCTAGGCTCATTAAATCACAGTTTCTGACAGCAGCAAATTTTTCCAACACCCATATGACTAAAACATATCGTTTAGCTGAACAGCAAGAAAAAATTATTCACAGTGAGATAATCCAGATGGAGCTGCCTTGGTATAAAACCAACCATTTGATAAATTCACGCAAATATTTCCAGAAAAGAATGCTGTACCACTTTGATTAAGTCATTATTTTGTTCTGATTTGCTTAAATGTTTGGGTTTTTTAAGTAGTATACTGATTTATTCAAATTCGTTTTCAAGAGATCACGTATCCCCAGCATTAAAATCATATACAATTAATTTTTAGGCTCTTTAAACATGAGAAGCAGAATGGGTTGTCAGTTATAAAAATCAATTTTAAGTTTTGGGTTGGTTTGTTGTTGTTTTTTTAAACAAATGAAGAAACAATGACAAACAAAAGTTTTAAAAAACCAACAAATCCCAAACAAACAAAAAAAAACCCACAACAATACCCACTGATCAGAGCTAAAGTAAAAGGAGCCTGAAATATATTCAAGTGTGATCAATATCAGCCACTAGCTTAACAGGCTTCACTTACTAGTACAGCTGCAGGAGCTATCAAGGTGCATACAAAATATCATCACTGATTTGGGGTGAGTTTTCTGTATGAGAAGTTGACTGTAACGCCTTCCTGAAACAATAGTATGTACCTTATTTTTTAAAACTAGTCACTCTGGTTAATTCTCATAGAAATCACTGTTTACAAAAAGGGGGGATTCAGTTCAAGTCATTGTGAAATATGGGCTGTTCATAAAAGGTAAAACCTCATTTACACCAATAAAAGCTAAAAAATTTTTGGAAGACAAAGTAGGAATTGAGATCATCTTTCCCCAGACTGAAATAAATGTGAAAGCCAAATCAAGGATCAAACTCCTGATGTTTGCTAATTCCTGTTGAAAACCAAAGTGTTTTTCCAAACCCAGGACTGGTGCAGATACCTGAAATGCTCAAAAGAAAAAAATCATTCAATCAACTTTTTTTTTGTTTTGTTTTATAAATAAATCAACACAAGGCTATCCATATTTCCATTGGCCTTATAATTTGTACTGCTGTTGTTGTAGTTGAACTGCCCTTTCAGTTTGATTTTTAGAATTTTTCTCATGCTGCAGTCACTCAGTATTTCATCAGGTTTTTAAGAGACATTTGCAATGATGCATGACAGCACAGACACTATGAAAGAGCCAACACATACAACAATAATTACAAGGGGTTATATTCTGCCCTTTTTTCTGCTTGTTTGCTTGTCTGTGCAGAATGGACATGTCCACTTCAGAATGCAAATTATGGATTTCTTCTTTTAGCCCAGAGGAGATATACACGGACTGATTTGAAATGATCTCCTGGTTTGACAGCAACACATTATGAAAATGATCAACAGGTGAACACATGTATATATTGATTTAATCTGTATTGTATTTCTCCAGTTTGTTTGAGGGAAAACAAACATGGATAATGACAAAATGCAACTACATAGTATACCCTGCTTATACTTTTTTCCACTAGACCAGTTAAAGACAGAAAATCAAGAATAAAGACTCAGATTCCTTCTTCAGAATAGAGATAAAATGCTTTCTGTTGCCTGGTTTTGGGGATATAAGTTTTGTACCTATCATAGGAATACAGTGAAGTTCTCATTCCAGACCAAATTTCCCAACTTAACTAATGGCGAAAATGGTCTATATTACTTATAATAATACTTGGACATGTTGCGTATGAATCCATGCATGCAAAACAAGATCATGTTCCCTTTGAGGAAGAAGGGAAATTGCTGCACAAATTTTTAATTAAATCACTTGCCCAAAATATATCGTATATGGTCTCAAGTCTAGGTTTGGGTGTATGAGAGCAGCAAGGCAAAAAGTTAACACAAAAAGCAGCCCACTGTTGTGCTAATGTTTGAAAGTCAAGTAGACTCTTAAAAACACTTAAGCTTGGGTTTTAATAAAGTATTTGCTTCACTCTGGATTTGGAATTTTTTCTCCATTAGTATTGTAGAAGGTGATTCTATCTCCAGCTAAAGGTTCAGGCTTTGTTTTGGTGCTTCTTACCAAAATAAATTTGTCCTGGATCTTGTCAAATTCCCTTTTAAATCTAAATTGGAACTAAAACAACATAAAGACTTAGAAAAAAAACACTTCTGTTTCCCTTGATGAAACACAGTAGGCCATACTGTGAAGCTGTGCAACAAGTACAGAATTTTTTTCCCATTCATAGGTACATTGCCTACACAGACATAAACCACAGCAAATATAGAGATGCTGCAGTTCTCACAGTGCAGAGCAGCAGAGCAGACAGTTCTTATTTCTGCTTCACATTTTTTGCATTAGGCAAGGCCCCAAGCTTTCTTCGATTAGTATGCTGTGGTTTGGGTCCGACCCCACATGACTAACATCTTGGTGGAACTATTTTCAGTCAAGGGATTATTTGTGTACTCCCTCTTGAATACTGATCCTACCACATCCACTTTGTGTCTCAGACCCAAACAACAAGAGGGAAACTGCTGCCAGAATCTGTCCTGTGATCTTTGCGTGAGCACCCCCGTCCAAACTGCTGCCCACTCACTCTTCCTGGCACTGCAAGGCTGCTGTGGGAATTGTACAGCCATTGCAATGGCACCTTCACACACAGACCAAACACAGCTTCTGTTTCCTCATGCCTTCTTTCCAACATCATCCCATTTGGTTGTTATTTTTCTGGGAAGAGCCCCTTTGGCTTTCCCCTGCTGTTAAAGTACTTTAAAAGTACATAAGAATTAAAGCCTCTGTTAATAAGGTGGTAATGAATTCAACCAAGAGGGTTACTAGTGCCAAACTGACACAGAGAAAACAGAAAGAGCACTCTGCCTCCTTACATTTCAGAAAGAGAATTAGTTCTTCACTGGACCCTGAACTATTAGTGTACATATAATTGCTGGTTTAACATTCAACAGCAAATGACTGTAGCCACACAGAGGTCCTCAGACTTTCCCACTTTTGATTCGTATGGGTCCCTGCTCAATGTGCTTCTGAATCTGATTTTGAGCAACCTGTTAGTCTTTGTGCATTGCAGAGGGGACCGAGGGCCACTTTCAGCTTTGGACTCCACTGCTGAGATTATATGCCTTAGCTGTGCAAGCCTCAGCATTGCCACACTTGAATACTCATTTGGATTTAGCCCTAATATGCTGTATAGCATAGAGTAGTATATTGGTAGTACATTCAGAAACACTGGAAAAATTGCTATGTCTGATAAATGCATAAAAAACTTCTCACTGGAAAAACAGTCTAAATTTTCACATACAGAAGAAACCCTGGCACGTTTTCACTGTTTGGGATTCAGAGCCACAGGCAGATTTTTCCTCTGAACTTCAAGAAGGCAAGTGGACCTAAACAAGCTGTCTGTCCTCCTGTTAGAGTAGGAAACTGTACACAATGTCCATGTTCATGTGGACAAGGCATAAGGGAAGCAACATGCCTTGATTTAGAGCCGTGGGTGCTGTGCTACGTAAGATACGAATAGCATCACAGCCTCGATGCACACTGCTCCTGTTGGCTGAGGCAATTCCCCAAATGCACGCTGGCTCTTATGGTTTCATCTTTATGTTCTTCCATCTATCTCCATTCAATGTATGCAAGGCCTTGGAGCCTGACTGAGGGTCAGAACACAACCAGGCAGCAGAGTGTGGGGGTCTAAATTTCCTCAGCTGCGGACTACTTAGGCACATAAAGTGGCATATTAGTCACTCCCCAAGCCCTGCACAGCCAAAGGAGCCAGATGAGGGCACCTGCAGGGAAAGAGCCAGACTCCAAGTGTGCTGAATTACCTTCCAGAGGTGCTTGTACTCTCCAATTAGACATGAAGGCAACATTAAGTAAGCTCCTAGTTTAGATGCCTCAGATAAGAGCCTTAGATGGGAAGAATCCAGGCCCATGTGCCCCTGTGTCAGCTACAGGATAAGCTGACAACACACCCAACTCTAACGTGGAAGTGCAGAATGTTGTGCATCATTTGTGAATTGGCACCCTGACATCTCCTTCCTCTCTGCAGCTCTGCACTCAAGGACTTGGTTGTGATTTACCCCATTGCAACAGCTGCCAAGTCCACGTCCAGATTACCTTAATTAAAAGCAATTGTGTTAGATAAGGACAAGTAAAGACACATCATAAAAGAAATCAGACAGAAGGAATAATCTTAGGTATGCCTCGGGTTAAAATTACTCTGAAAATTGCTAAGAAAGCTAAATATTGTGGATTTCATTTTTAATATGCCTTTAACGTGATGGCAAAGTTTTAGTTTGTAGTTCCTCACCTGAGAAAATTCACCTTCTTCCTTTTGTCTGTCTGGTACCCCAAGTGCTTGGGAGACATTTGTCTTTGGAAAGCTCCTTCATCCCTAGCTACTTGAAATTGCATTTAACTTAACATTACTTCTGTGTTTCACACTGGCTAGCATTCAAAAACAATTGTAAGGGTTTAGGAACATTTCCTCTAGCCAAACCAGTGCTGTTGCATGAATAACTGATTGTTCTCTTTTTCCTCCCCTGAAAGTTGTTTGCACAATATAAACAAGCTTTTCTGAGGGACTTCCATGGAGAAAGTCAATTTGGCTCTGTATTTGACTGTGTTGGAAAATGATTCTTTGACCTGCCTTGTGTGAGGTATGTGAGCTAAATCTCCCAGGATAAAGCAGTTACGTATCTACACAAAGGGAATTGAGGCATTGCATTCACAGTGTATTTCTCACACAGAGAGTCCGCAGCAGCTCTAGACAAAAACGAGGACTGTCACCTAGAGCAGCTTTTTTTTTTAGAGACTTTTTCAGACAGCAAGGTCACCTTTCTCTTGCTTGCACCTGCAGCAGCAACGGTAACAAAACCGTGACTGATTTCTCTCAGGTCCCTGTCATGTCATGGCTTTATTCCCTCCCTGGTGACAGTGGGAGAACCCTGGCCATGGTTTGCAACCCTTTTGTGTGGCAAATTCCCTTGTTCCCACAACTGAGATGCCTTAAGGCAGCTCTAGTTGCCTAGTTGTCCATTTCTGTGAATGTGTGGGGAGAAATGAGGTTTCAACTTTAAAATCAGAATCCAGAGCTAGATCTAACTAACAAAAGGAAAGATTCTCTATGTCAAAAAAGGAAATCAAAGGTGGCGAGGGAGATGACTGACTACCCAGAAGCATCTCAGAGCCCTGGCGTTTCAGAGGCACGGCCAAGGAAATGTCTAATTGCAGAAAATCCTAGACTAAATCAGAAGTCCTGATCAAAAATACATGGAATTTCTTTGCAAAAAACGTTGTTAAATGGAATTCTGCTTCTATGGACTTGTGTTTCTCCAGAACACTTGCAGAATTTATCTTGCACATGACTTCCATTGCATAGCATTAGTCTAAATGCTATTATCATCTGCATCCATGCAGGTGCACTCACCTTAGAACTGCACTAGACTGTCTGACTTAGTACAATTATGGTACAGCTCCTGGATTTTTGAAATAATGCAAAGTTCTATGCTCAGCAGACAATTAAAATTTGAATATATGCAGAAGCAAGCTGTTCCCAGACCTGCAATTAAACAGGTAACTGGATTAGGAGACTGTTTCTGTGAACAAGTTTTCCTACTGAATCACATTGGCTTTCATCAGTATGTCATAACATACAGGGTTTTGGAAAACAGTGTTGCATGGGGAAACCTAGACAAAGCTTACTGGTTTTCGTGCAAGAAAAGGGTCAGCCTTCCTAGAAAAAGGTTGCATTCAGAGAGAAGTACTTTTGTACCAAAATGGTTTATGTTTATGTAATGAAACACGGACATAATATTGCATAGCCAAATACATCCTCATTCTAGTGACCAAGCTGCAAGTTTTACATGCATGTGAACTACATGAGTACACCTCTATTAATTAACTATAGTTACCCCATCTGTTCTTTATTCCAGTAACTTAGGTCCCAAGAAGCCTGTCAAATGGCCTGTCTTCTCATCTGTGGGTTAGACTCATCTCACCAAAAATTACCCATACGACAGGTACGCAGCCAGGATAAACTACTATCGTAGTTTACCAGGGAGAGAATTCCCAAAACAGCATATCCTACCTATCCTGTCTGAAAGGCGTGAATAGTCCTTCTCAACCACAAACTGTGGAGATAACCTGAACAACCAATTTTAGATTAGATGACTAATTTGCTGGTGACCAAGATGAATCCCGATCTACATAGAGGCCATAGTTTTGATGTGATTATTAATAAACACTAAAATACTGTTTAGAAATGCAAAGGAGCAGAAGAAACAGGAAGATATATTATTTGATTTATAATATGCTGATTTTAAAAATTCTTTAATGTTTTAGAAATTGTCTCTACTTTTTCTTTAGAATCCATCAAAGAACCATCCTCTCATGACACTAGCATTTTGTATTATCTTCCTGTCTGTATCTCCATCATCTTTTCATATTATAGATCAAAACTCTGGCTCTCTGCAGCTAATGTCAACTTAGAAACATTCTTATACATATTTTTATTGTTTTTCATATCACAAAATTGTAGAAAACTTGGAAAATACCTCTAAGATCATCAAGTTCAACCTTCAAGCAAATACCACCATGCCCACTAAATCATATCATAAAGGGCCATGTTAACTTGTTTTTTGAACACTTCCAAGGACTGTGACTCCACTACTTCCCTGAGGAACAGTTTGAAATCTCAGGATATTTTACCTTCTCTGACTATAGCTTCTTCCTATATTTTTTTTTCTCTTCATTTGGTAATAACTCTTGATTCTCCCTAGTTTCAATATTTTTAAAGATAATTTCCACCACACTTGCAAATAATCCATACTTAGTTGAATATTTACATGAAATTTAGGGAAACTAGGGATGCAAGCAGAACTGTTTTGAAAATCTGTTTTTACAATTGTGTTGTGCCACTCTTCAGTTTTCTTCATCTAACTCAAAGATAATTCAAACACTGATGAAAGAATCTTGGCTCTCCAGCTTTGTAAGACACTGTCTTTACAGCAAAAATTAAGAGTCAAGTAATCTGTTGATTCTTAATTTAATGCAGTGGTTACTGATTTTGTCATCAATAGTTAAAGCTGTGATGAAACAACAGTCCCTATAACCTCTGATTATATGAAACTTTCAACTTCAGGCTGAAAGCATCCTCTTCTTTGTGTCAGATTGTAGCTTGTTTATACAAAATTGAACTGTCTCTGTAGTAAAGGCTGCTGATTAAAATTTGAACTTTACCAGCATCTGAAGATGACACAACCACTACTTTGCACCTTGGTGACAAAGATTCCATGGAAAAAAAAAACCCAAGGTGCAGATGCCATAACATGCTGATGTTCAATACAAAATATATTTTTATGACGATATGGGAATTGTCAAAAGCTCCACATTATGGCCTAGTATGGCTAATAGTGTTTACCCCTTTATATCAGATTTTTTTAAGGAAGGTGACTGGAATTTCTCTAGCTTGTGCTGAATTCACTGCTGACATTTGGGCTGCACTGACTATGTTAAGCACCACTAATAAAATGTATTTTCCATTTTGCTTTGCTTTTCAATGTTTCATTATTTCAGGAGGCCATAGAGAGAATGAGTACAAGGTAGGTGCAAATATACACAAGACAAATCTTCAGAGATTCTCTGTTTTTACATTTCACTGAATGCCCCATACAGCAAAGGTTATAATATGATTTCCAGCCTCTTAGCCAAAGATTTTGAAGAAGTTTTCCACTTTTGGATACATAAGTTACAATCTACAAATCAAGATAGCAATATTTTTTAAAAGCACACCAAATACAATTGAAAGCTCAATTTTACTTCAGTTTCTGATTATATGAAATACAGGCTGAGAAGTTGAAGAAGGTAGTGTTGTTCTGTTGTTGTTGTTTTTTTAATGAACAATTCCTTTAGAGATTGTATATTAGCAGATCAATTTTATCCAAATTTACCAGCCTCATCAATTATTGCTACAAAGACTGAATGTTTTTAAATTTTCTTGGTTTGGATCAGGATCAAAGGCTGGTTAGTTCTAGAATGTTCGAGCATATTTAAATGTTCTTTAATGGGATTAAAATTTTTAAGCAAAAAGCTGATAGGTTTATGCAAATAAGTAATAATCTCTTGCAGTTCATTAACACAGTGTTAAAAGTATAAAACCGACAACATATAAAAACTTCTAGTATTAAAAAACACCAATAAACCAAAACACATACCCTTATTTTAAATCTGCTAAAGCAAGTGGCTGCTAGATTGTCAATATAATGTTAATTTCTGATCAGCCTATTAATGCCTGATTTAATTATGAGTTATGCAAATTGACACACGAGTATTACCTGTCATCAACTCTTGCTCCATTTTGATCTCTTGAAAACACATGTTTTCCATGTATTAACACACCAGTTATAGATTTTTTTTTTCTGATTTTACTTGTTTTCTTGCAAATAAAGATGCTGCTATTCGATACACTTTCTGTACAATCCCAGTTTACCTGTCTGAGCCACTGAGGACAGGTCAATTCTCTCCTCATTCTCTCACAGTACAGGAAGGAAAGATGCACATTCAGTGAATTCTGCTTTCATTTGACTTTTCAGTTGACCCAAATGAGATTTATTATTCACTTATTTTAACTTTCCTAAATGACTGCAAATATTGGGAAAGGTTTCATTTTGTTATCTTAATAAACAATAAAATTGGTTCCCTGAGAATTAAGTGCAAACTTTGTATTGTTATTTAGACCTAGGCTCACTTTCAGTCTCAGCAACTAACAAAACCATGCAAACCTGCACACAGACAATGGGACACACATAAGCACAAAACTGTAAGGAAATACTCTGCATCTACAAATGTTAAGCAACCTTGTTTTCCTTCTCTCAGAGTAAATTCATCCCTCTGAGCAACAGGATCTGGCAAGTAAGTTTTTGTTGACAGGGTTTGCTCATAAAGGCTGAGCCTGGTTTCCCCCTTCCCGTTTCTCAGGCTCTGACTTACCATTTTCCCTACAGATGAAATACATCAACAGACAAGAATTTCTGGGCCAGATCCTGAATTCTGCTGAGATTTCCTAAGTAGCTGCTTGGCAAATTTAGTGGAAGAGGAGACAGAACCGTGGAGGATTTGGGAAAAAGGGATAATGTAATGACCAGCAGCAGGATCAGACTCTGGAGATTGCAGGAGAGTCAGCTGAAGTCCTACAGCTGTGGTCAAAGAAAGCTGCTGTATCTCTTTTCATCAAAGTCTGATGTGGCAAGGGCCCATGATGCAAATAATAAGGTTTGGTTCTTTATATGAAAAAAAAGCCCAACAAATTTCTATTAAAATTGAAAGTCAGGACCCACAGCAGCTGACAGGAAGATGAACAGAGTAAACTCAAACAGAATCCTCTTCTGAGAGTAGATCACTATAGTTTTCTCCCTTTTCCCTCATTAACAACTTGCGAACCTCGATGAAAGCAAAGCTAAAAGAGTTTTGGGAGTTCCACAGAAATATGACTGCTTCTTATCCTCCTACTGTTCAGTCCCCTGTTGGAAGCTGTGCAGTTGTCACAAATCTAATACCCAGACAAATAAAAACGTGTGCCATTACTAAAAACCAAGATGAAAAAAATCACATGCTTTACAATCTAGCAAACCAGAACACTCAGGAAAAAACCCAGCAACTTCAGTTGTGCATAACAAATCTGAAAGCTTTATCATGCCTTATTCACAGTAATACTGAGATCAGAGGCAGATCTCATAACACTATGCAAAATATCACACTTCCCCGTCCTAGTCTGGTGACAAGCTACTTTTAAGAAGTATTACCAGAATCTAATAGTACAAAACTCAGGCTGATTAATCTCAGATGAGGTAATAGTCTTTCCTCACCTCTCTTTTCTTTCAGAATCCTGAGAGCTAATGATGACAGCTAATGAAATGAGAACTAGGACTCTAAAATCACATGAACAAAACCTGCTGAGAAATACATGAGTCTTGATATCATAAGGCTACCTGTGCAAAGAACACCACACCATATGTAGGATTTTATTACCAGGATTCTTCTTTTTTTGTTTGAATGGGGAGTATAAAATTTTGCAGAGAATACCAAACTACTCTGTAAGAAATGCAAAATGTGTAACACATTTATGAGTACTGAATAATGAGGTAGGTAATGTAACCCACCCTGTGTGGGTTGGGTTTTATCCTTTGGGTGTACTGACCCAGCTTAATAGAGGAGATAAAAACAACTGGGAAAGCAGCACATGACATTTGGATAACTAACCTTCTAACAGGCACTGCAAAGCAACCCTCAAACACCAGTACTAATACTGTGTTTGATTTTCAGAAACCTAACTCTTAACATTTCCTTGGTACATCCTGACTCATAAAAACTCATAAAAATTTCTAGTTTTCAGTTTTGAGTCTTTTCTAGCAAATGGAGAAGCACCTAAAGTCAGTAAAAGGTGCAGGAACCCACCTCTGCACAGGAAGTCACTCTGGGGGAGTGCAAGGCTGGAGCTGAAGGATGGAGAACTGGAAGGGATTTTATTGCTCAAATGTCAAGCTGCTGCAAAGTTTATTTCTACTTACAGATGCTCTGAATCACCAGCAAATCTTTCACCAGCAAATCTTTCATCCTTCAGCCTCACTTTAAAACTTACAGTGTGCAAATTGCTTCTTCTGAAACAAACGTCTAGTAAGTCCATTCCACAGAATTTCCTTTATTGGGGCATAGTCCTCCTCTTTTTCCCTTCTTGTGCATCTAAAATGAAGATATTTTCCAGGCCCCACCTCTCTTTGAACAAATAAATGTTTTTTCATATTGCATACCAGTTTTTACAAGAAGTTTGTCAGGGAAAGGAAAAGAAGGCTGGCAGCAAACTCCTATTCAAATATTTGCAAAATAAATCTTTAACTGGAAATTAAAAGTAGATGTTGTATTAAAGACCTCACATTTTGCCTCCTGTTCTGTTAAAATCCATTCTGAGTTTATAGGATATCAGCTCCCACCACAGGGCTGCAAGATTAACCTGGCGTTGAAGAGCTGTCATGACAAATGAAATGCAATCCAAGAGAGAAGTACCCCATGATCCTGAATGGTATAATAATTCCTTCCCACCTTCTGCAAAGTTATACAGTTTGATTTATTAATCTTGTTTTTTCCAATCTGAGTCCTCATTGAAGTCTTTTATTCAACAATTGTCATCATTTGGGCTGCAGGATAGCCTTGAAACGGAAAAGGGAAGCAGTCACACATCCCCCAGAGGGTCTCACTGTCTGATGTTCCTTGGACAGGCAGAGTAAGCTGCTGTTGGCTGCATGTTCTTCCCTGAAATCCTGCTGCAAGGAGATGGCATCTCCCTGGAATGAAGTCATCACAGCTCAATCTCAGCTAGTGTAAACTGTGCACTCTCTGCCCAAATTCCTGGCAAGGGCGGCAGGACATCTGTTGGCCCAGAACTCTGCAGGAACAGAAGTTTACATTGCTTTCCCATGCAGAAAAAGATACAGAAGCTCTTCTTCTCCATCACAAGGACCTAATATTTACTTCCTTTTCCTTTGGAAGCAGTATCAAACCTGAGAACACTAAATGCATTTAATGTTGTCTGAGGCACAGCAGCAATCTGTAATAACTGCAAAGCTCAGAAGATCAGCTGTGAAAATGTCAGTGCTCATGTCAGTGCTTCTCCATAGGTGTACCTGTTATAAACACTGCCCCAGGAACGAGGCACATTTGCTCTCAGCTATGGTCAGTAGGAGACAATCCTTAATCCATAGGTCTCTGAGAATGAGTAACAGGAAGACCTGAGGCTCTTTCCAGTCAAATAATCCCTCAGTAGCTTTTTTAGGATGATAGAATGAGGGTAAATCATCAATCTTTATTAATTTTTAAAATAAATTTCTCCCTTTAATTAATATAAGTAAATAAACTAACATCTTTTTGTTGTTATTGTTTTCTATTTGGAGCCCAGACACATGCTTTTGAGAGAAGATGAAGGGATTGAAGATAGGAATGACGCACCACCACTGTTCTTGTCTCTTAAAACAGCATTCAAAACCACAGATGAAGTTAACATTTTTGCTTATATGTATACTGTCTAGGTTGTGTCAAAAGAAAAGTCATAGAGGAGATGGCAAGGCATGAAAAGACTTGTCCAAACTTATAGATATTGGAAAAATTACAAATAGAGCCCCATCTCCAGAGTGCCAGCCTGGTGTGTTAACTAGGAAAGAACACTGCTTCCATTTAACACTTACTTTTTGTAAATTCTCTATTTTTCTGTCAATAAATACTAAATGATATATTGTTCACAGGAAATCATAAGCTATATATGTAAAATATGTGTATGTAAAGTACACAAATCACATCAAATATATTGTGCTGTTTAGTTCAGTACTTCCAGGAAACAGAAAATGTTTTATAGCAGAGCCAGATGAGCATGAACTCTGTAGGTGAACTGCTCTGCAAAAAGTGAAATCTGTCTGCGCTCCCTTCCTGAGGGCACTTCTCTCACTGTTATGTTTCATTTAACTCAGCTTTCAAGTTTATTGGTAACTTGCATTAGAAATTTTGAACCAAGCGCTGAACAGACACATTCAGAGTTGCAAAAAAATGTCATACCATGCAAACTTCACTCTAATTTCTCGATCCTTATAATGTTGAAATTTTTCATAGCATTTTCCTCATATTCAAAATTATATCAACAATACAAATGTTTAATCAGAACTTCTTTTTTATTTATTTCCTTTTTCAAAATTTTTTTTCTCAATATGAAAAAATACCACATTGCGGTTCCACCTAAACCCTTTCCTGGTAAGGATTGGTCATGCCTGATGTTTCTGATTAACATTTTTTCCTTGAGAAAAATTTACTTCATTTTTTTTTTTTCTGTAAATTCATAAAATTCTTAAATCAACACATACAACATGGATTTGATTTGTTCTGTTGTGCTACAAAAATTGGCAAGCAACTCTAATAACGTATTCAAAGGCTGTAGCGATGAAAGTTCTCTTTCTACTCCCAGCATTGCAAGGATACCTACATGGAAAAATTTTCTTTGTCAGCATTACAGAATTCTTAACATAGACATTTTCACCTCTATTTGCAAAATACTTCCAAATTGTTTTCTCAAACTGTAATCTAAGTGAATATAGTTAAAAAAAAAGAAACTTGAAAAGTAAACATGGGAGCAGAGGATGGAAACCAAGAGAGACAGGCTAACTCGCTAACTTCCAGAACTAGGCAGTATCACATAACTTTCTGGAAAAGATCTCCAATAATGAGAGTTGCATTGTACAAGATTCAAACAACACAGAAAAACAGACGTACACTTTGATGAGAACAAGACAAATTGGCATTAACCATAAACAATGTGAATAAATAGTGCCTCTCAACCACAAAAACTCGGAATGGAGACATTTTGTAAGACCTTTACTTACTAGAAATTGCGATCTCCCCCTACACCTTTAAATTAATATTATTGCAAAATATAGAATCACTCCACACCAGATCTCACTTTGCTTTAAATTCTGTTATCATTCAGGTATTTTAATTTTCTATTTTACAGCAATTTTAATATTCAGGAGTAATTCCAAAATACACTTTTTATTTAAAACTACACAATGTCTTAATATAAAACAGTTCTTTACATTTCCCTCTCCAAAAACCAGTACAATTTTTTTTTTTTTTTAAGAATTCTCTCCTGAAACAAGGATTGGGAGTTTACTGGATACAAACCAATAATTTCTGTGCACACAGATATTGTATATAAAAAAGTCATTAATCAAAATCAGCCTTTTTTCAGAAGCAATCCCCTGCACAAAGTGCTCAACCCATCTCAATGCTAATTAGTAAATGCTTATTTGTGCTAGGTAACTTGACACCTTGAGGAATCTGAACCTCTTGTGAGATTATAAGCTATATCAGGACTTTGGAAATTCCAAGCATTTCAGGTATTTCAGGAAGTGCTCAGCTTCCACCTAAATAACGTTCTTAGATCATTAAACTTAATGGTTTGGTTTTGGGGCTTGTTGGGTTTGTTTTTATTAAGGGAGAATACTCTGAAGCAAGTCACCAATGGCTTAAAATGCAGAGTTCTCTTCTGTGCTTCTCTCCAGCAGAGGACTTCTCCAGAGGTTTGGGTCAATGCATGTTCTTCTTGTGATTTCAACATGAACCATGTAGGGTTAACTATTTAAAAAAAAAAAAAGTGTTAATGCTTCTAAATGTATTTCTTAATTTCATAAGTGGTATAAAATCAAGAGGAAAAGTAGCTGCAGGCAGTTTAAATAAACAGTAGAAGTTCCCTGAAAACTCTTTATAGCTGCAGATTCTGCAATATTCAGCTTACAGGCATTTAGATATTTATCCTGCAAACTTTTATGATTATAAGCAAACCTTACCTGCTCAAGCAAAGCAACTCATGCCAGCAGCCCTACAGACATCAGGGGTCAGGGCCCAACATTGCAATTGGCTATCCTCTCTGCAACCCCAAATGTAAAATAAATATTCCTAGAATCACAGAATGGTTGGGGTTGGGAGGAACCTTGAAGATCATCCAATTCCAAACCCTCACTCTCCCCCCAGTCAGGGACACCTTCCACTAAATCCAGGTTACCCAGAGCCCCATCCAGCCTGGCCTTGAGCGCTGCCTGGGATGGCGCATCCACATCTTCTCTGCGTAACTTGTGCCAGAGCCTCTCCACCCTCTGAGTGAGGAATTTCTTCCCAATACCAAATCTTAACCTGCCCTCCTTCTGTTTAAAGCCATTTCCCTTTGTCCTGTCCCTACATGCCCTTGCAAAATGTCCCTGTCCAGATTACTGCAAGTCCCCTTTACACAGCAGAGAGTCTCCATGTACTAAGGTCTCCCTGAAGCTTTGTCTTCTCATGGTTGATTAAACCTCTCCATTAGATCACCATAAGAGAGGTGTCCCAGCCCTTTGATCAACTTTGTGGCTTCTTCTGGCCTTGTTCCAGCAGCTCCATGTCCTTCTTGTATCTGGGGACCCCAGAGCTGTTATTGTGCAACATTTATTATAGCCCAAATGGGATTGTATATTTCTGTTTGGGTTTTTTGTCTGATTTTAGTGGGAACAAAGCTGGGCCTTAAAAACAAAACCAAAAAGATTAAAGAAATTGCATTAAGCAAAGTTGAAGTAAACACAGTGGTATTTTGATAGTGTTATCAACATCCAAAAAATGAAAACCACTCAGATCCCTAGAGAAAATATCCAGAATGTCTCATGTTAGAGTTGCTAAGCAAGGAAAGACACTGCCAAAATACACAGTTAATTATTACCACGTGTTAGAAAATTATGGTATTTTCTACTATTTATTTATTTATTTATTTATTTATTTATTTATTTATAGCCAATTCTTGTTTTAGTTCTGTTTGTCCATGTTATACAGCTGTGAAGTATTTCTATGCGCAAAATAAAATAAAAAAACTGAGTACCTATTCATGGGACATCAGAGTCTCAATCTGTCATGACTTGTTCCTGAACAAGATTTATTGCACTTGTTTACTAATACGTGAAATAACCTGTCCTGCAACTTGAAATATATTCTGCAGGAGTATAATTGCATTGGGACATGGAAAAAAAAATTGCAACATTTTAGGAGACATATGTACACTGAAAAGAGGATTTGATCCTTCCTCGGCATCCACCAGCAACTTCTAAGCCAGAAATGTCAAAAGTCACAGATTTCAGTGAATGTGCCCTTTTGTGTATATGAAAGACTTCCCATGGACACTGATGCCTATGGACCTACTTTCTATCAGAGGAACAGTGAAACACTTCAATGTCTGCAATTAACATGGCAATTATGAGCTTCAGATACCCTGTTTGCAATGCTCAAATTAAGTGTCAGTTAAAGTTTACTGATATCATCAAATGAGTTTCATTAAATGGTTTGCCAGATAATTGGGGGAAGTTATGCCAGAAAATTAGGAGAAGTCACATATGAACTGTCTCTTTGAAACAGAAGAAAATTAAAAGAGGAAATGGTCAGAGCACCTTCTTACTGGTATCTCATTTTAGAGTACATGAATGAGAGACTCTTACTTGAAGTCATGTGAACACTTTTAAAATTAATGAGCAAATTTGAAGCTATGAAGATTCATACTGAATCTAACCCTCCGCTTGTCTCTGTAGTTTTAACTTTTATTTCAAGTCTATTAGTTTAAAGTCTCTGATTTAGTTTAGCTAATCCCCAAGCTTTGGGATATTTCAGGCACAGAAATGCAACCCGGCCTCAGCTGCCGTTATCTATTTTACAGTTCTGTGGATGACCTGGGCAATAGGAACTGACACCCTGCCATTAGTGAAACCCTGAGATCAGTTGCTCCCAAACAGTTCCCAAACACAGATCAAGAGTAAGAGCAAGCCACTCATGAGAGGTGTGTTCCACATGGACAACATGTTTTGAAGAGCTGAGCGCTGTGGCCATGGGCTCTGTGTTGGCTGAGCATTCGTGCCAGAAGGGAACATTTAGCTAGTGACAATCTCTGCTTCTTACTTCAGACTGACTTTGAACCTCCTTTTAATTTCCTGGCAAATATTTATGTAACTGATCCCACCTCAGTGCTAGGAAATGTGATATTTTAACAACATAAAGGCAGAGTTTATATACCTATAAAGTTACCATGCATTAGGCGATAATAAAACAGACTAACCTGTAGTGCAATACCATTGAGAACAATAGGGAATAATGAAGGACATACTGGATTCAGTAAGTCATTTTTTCAGATTTTGTTACAGTCTTGTTATTTGATGTGTAGAAACGCCAGAACATGTATAAGAAGCAACATTTCTGAGAACCAACCAGGTTCTTCACCAGATCCCTTTATCATTCCATTGACAAGGTCAATGAGACTTACAATGTCTACAAATCATATTACTGGGCTAAAGTGCTGAAAAAGTGTTCTAGTGCAAGCAAAAAATATCCATATCATTGGAATTTTCTTGCTCTCTGTCACCAGAACCTTGCATTATAATGAGATCACATTTGAAATTCTCTGCCATAAATGATTTGATGGGTACAGGGTCTAGCCAGCTCATAAACAGGGAAAGACTAGAAGCAGAATATACAACATTCATTACTTTCCTATTCCTTCCCTTGAGGGAAAAAATCTTACTATTCTTGACTCTCTTAACCTCAGATTTAAATACATTTTAAACATTTAACTGTTTCTAGAGTGGGTAAAATCCAGTGTCTGAATGATTATAGGGAGAGCCTCAAAGGATCCACAAATTGAAATAAATTGCTGAGGAGAGGGTGGGTGGAGGACTAAAAAACCCAAAACTTTACATTTATTCTGTATGTATGACACTTTTATCAATGGAGGGGTCTTTTCCCTAAAATTCTGCTGTTTCTCCGAGACACAGCCTGATCATTAGAGCCAGCTGCTGCATCAGAAACCAAAATAACCTAGAAGTCCAGTGACTCCAACCCTTTTAAAATCCTTGCCCAGGCAGTGCTACAGAGCAGGAGACACAGCTGGCTGCTTTCAGCTCCTGACAGGCACAAGGACATATTATTGCTTTATTATTTTTACTGAAAATTGTTACCAGGTGGGAGAAAGCAGTTGTGGTGGCTTGAAACTGTGTCAGCTGGTAACTTCAATTCTGCATATGACATACAAGTTTTTAATTGCTACAACACTGCCTTAATTTATTTGCCTTGAAAATTTTTACATAAATTAGTTTTTTCATGGGGATGTAGAAAAAGATCTCATTGGTCCTGTCAAAGAGCTCCAAGTGAGTTTGTATAGGAAAAGTTCATGCATAAATTAAAATTAACGATATTTGAATATTAATTATGTATACATTTTTGCAGAAAATTAGCCCAGTACTGGAACAATTTTATTATGGCTTTTCTAAGCAGTGCTTTTATACGTGTTGCTTTCTAACGTGCATACGTGACACACAAGTTGTTACAAATAATATAGAATATAATTTGTTCTCTGCTACCCTTACGTGAACTCATCTGAATTACACTGAAATTAAATGATGCAGTTATTGAAAACCCTGGGAAAACTTAGCTGAGCTTCTAAAAGTATTAATTCACGTGATCATGCCCCATACTTTGTGGTATAGAAGACCTATTGGAAAAGCAGTAAGACATAGAAAACATTTTATACTGTAAGTTCCACACAGAATATTTTACTTTAAAAAATTTTTCCTACAACTACTCTTTACCTGTGTATTGAAAAGCTGAACACCTGTATTAAGTGTTGGAGTATTTATATGTTTTAACAGTTTTACCAAGCTACCTGTAAATAAGAACACTTGTGACTAAGTTGTTTGCTACCGATCATGGGCATGTTTTGACATCAGCAATCATTTTCAAGACATTTTCAAAGGGCACAGATACATAAGACTGAGGAACAATTAGAAACCAATTTCACAGTCAGTTTTGTAGAGCCTCTATATACAAAAAGAACTGATTGTCCATAAAGTATAAAATACATGAAAAAATAAAAGCTGAAGGATTTAAGCAGACTTTAAGTTTAAACTACTATTTGCTTTCTTGTGTTTGACCGACCTTCAGTCCATGGGAAAAACTCTCATCCAACCATTTGGCCACTTGGCTTCTTTAATAATCCCTTTAATAATCTATAGCAAGATACAAAGTACATCTCTGGCTCTGTTTTATCTCTGTGCTTTTTAGATGCCCTCAGAGAGCTCCAGAGGCCACTGAGACAAGAATTCTCTCAGCAGAAGCCATCCTGCCCCCCTCCCAAGAGGCCGTGTTCATTCATGCACACACTGGATGCTCTGTTGGGCACTCCAACACTTAATCAGGTATGGAAATAGGCCCCACTGGGCTGTGCTTCCCAGACACCTCCACACCCTTTCCACAGATGGGATTGCACAGCTCTGGAGCTGCAGCTGCTGGCAGCAGCCTTGGCCAACTCTTCTGCAACTTCGGAGTTTATTCAGTGCTGCCAGGAGAATGACATCTGGCCCAAAGCATATCTACTTTGCCTAATGCTTCCTTTACACTCACCTCAAATTCTCCTGCCTCCTCAGACCTATCTGCAGCACCAAACCTGTGAGGGAAATCTTCCCAGCTGTTTCCCAACAGTAAAGGCTGCATGCTAGAAAAATATCTAACAAAAATCTTGTCACGGTGGGTGGCAATTTTCCTGTGATTAACAATTATTTCCTCTTTCGTACATTCAATTGGAATTTTATTTTGGGCACAAAATTCCATTGTCTCTAAAAAGAGAGTATTCCAGGGAGTGTATTAAAGTTTGTTGCGGTTCACACCACAGTAATTGAATGCAGGATTTATCCCTCCATATTATTTTAATAGAAACAGTACATACAATTCTAGATATTTCTACAACAGAAACAAAATATAAGGCACATTCTTATTTAAAAAAGTTTTCAAGATTGGATAAGTATTAGTTTTACATTTCCTATAAAAAATTAATTAGAATCCATAGCTAACACTACAACTTGTCACACCACATCCTACTATTCCCCACTATTGCTTCCTAGATTATTTCTTTATATTTCAATTGCCAAAGAGTGTATTTTTCCCTAGTCATGCTTTGCCAGGAAAATAAGCATAATAAGAAGAAACAGACTAAACAGCTTAGATGTTGGGGAGATCTAAAATGATGTGCTTTTTTCTCAGATTCACCAAGCTATGACTTTTTCTGGGATTTTCCATTTAAAGCAGAAAAAACACTCTCTGATTTGAAGACTGCATTTGGAGGATTTGGTGCACTTTTTATGCAGAATTCATTTTGATTGTGCATTTGTCAAACAAGAGTTTGAGTAGAGAAACTTCCTCTCCTACATTATGAAAAAAACCACAATTTCTTGGGACAAACACAATCACAGATAAATTCTCTTCATAAATAAAAACCCATCATCAGTTACTTAGAAATCTACATTCCCCGTTCAAGAGATGAAGGTGTAATTTTACTTCCTGAATTAAAAATTTCTATTACTAATATCTGATAAAAGCATTATCAATCTCAAGTTCTCTATTTTCTGGATATCCCTTCAACTTTATAGAAATACAAATAATCAATACAGTGCTTATATTTTATGCCACCTGCAAGTCAGGAAGGCCTGGAAAAGTTAGCAGAACAAAAAGCATTTTTCTACCTTAAGCAGTTATAACTGAATGCTTCTACACTGTCTATAGTTTGACATTTCTGGACTTTCTATATACTTGAAGTTATTGAAATATATTCAGCATGTTCAAGAAGAAATTCTGGACTGTTTTCCAGGCTCACTATCAGTTTTTGAAACAACAGTTTTATATTTGTGACTAAAGTACACTAGCAGCTCAAATCTACTGTTGTTTTGGATGGCTGAGTAAATCATTAAGGCCCATAAATCATTAAGACCCATGAGCTTACCTGTTAATTCTTGAAAAAAGCAGAACATTAGTGCTCAAATTTAAAGAAGTTATATTTAGTAGCTAAATATTAGCCTGAACTGCCATTGAATAAGCTGACAAGGTGAACTTAATACAGCTAAATTAGTAATACACAGCAGCTTAAAACATTACAGAAGAATTTTCAATTTTAGGAATTTTATTCAAGATTGAGATCTTGAATCAGAAAACTATGTCTGCGTGATACTCTGAGTCTGCACAGTTTTTACAATGCCAACTGTATCTGGCAATTCATGATCAAGTAAACACACAAAGAATTTTCCTGTTAACTGTCTATATGAACTGAAAATAACAGCACCTGGAAGTCATAAAATAAAACATTTTCATTGTTTTTTCCTGCTCTTGCTAGCATTCAATGTAAAGTGAATATGAATCTGGAAAAATATGTATGTGTTTAAAAAAAGTATTTTAAAACTTCCTCAGCTCATGTGATGCTGGAGAGACTGAACAGGGAAATCTAAATTCTGAGACACTTCATAGAGCTTGGGAACTGAAGTGCATAGCCACCATGAGGACAGAGCTCTGCTTGCATTCCTCATAGGACTGACAAGGCCACGAACCTTCACCAGCTCTGGAGATTAGGGTTCAAGACACGTAGCTTTCAAAGCTTTAAACCTGAAGATAACGCTCTAATGAGATCTCGTATGATCTCTTTAAAAATGAGAAAAGATAGAAAGAAAGAACTGAGGCCTCTTAACTGCTCTGATTGTCTCACTATACTAGAGGAATAATTAGGTAATTTGGAGGCATTTTTGCAGAGACCATCACTAAAGACTAAGATCTTATTCTAATAGAATATATTATATATAAATAAATAATAAATATTATAAATATATATTAACTATATATAATATAATAAATAATATATCTTTTCTATATAATATAAAAGATAATAATATGGTGCTAAGGTTCAAAATACTGTGATCTTACACAGGTGATGGACCAAGAGGGTCTCGGTGCCCTGATCTGGAGGACTATGACTGTGAGAATGATCAAACCACAGTCAATCTCGAAATTGTGTAGGATCTGCTGCTCCTGCTGGATCCCTACAAATCTATGGGGCCTGATGGGATTCATCAAAAAATCCTGAGATTCTTGGCTGATGTCATCACAAAGCCTCTCTCAATTTTTAAGTGGTCTTGGGAATCTGGAGAGGTCCTGATTGACCGGGAGCTGGCAAACATTGTCCCTTTTTCAAGAAGATCAAGAAGGAGGAGCCCAGAATCTACAGGTCTGTCAGTCTCACATCAGTGCCTGGTAAAGTTGTGGAGAAGATTATTCTGGGTGGTATTGAAAAACACCTGAAGGACAATACACTCCTTGGTCACAATCAGCACAGCTTCATGAGGGGAAAGTCCTGCTTGTCAAACCTGATTTCCTTTCATGACAAGGTAACCCACCCAGCTGATGAAGGGAAGCCAGTAGATGTAATCTTTTTGCATTTCAGCAAAGCTTTCTGTAGTGTCTCTCACAGGATCCTTCTGGACAAAATGTCCAGCTCACAGCTGGATAAACACATCCTGTGATGGGTGAGCAGCTGGCTGATGGGTGAGGCACAAAGAGTTACAGTGACTGGGGTGACATCAGACTGGGGACCTGTCACTGGTGGGGTTCCATGGGCTCCATCCATGGCCCTGCGCTCTTCAACATCTTCATAAATGACTTAGAAGCAGGACTGGAAGGGATACTGAGCAAGTTCACAGACAGTACAAAACTGGGAGGAGCTGTTGACTCCCTCAAGGGCAGGGAGGTCCTGCCGAGACACCTTGACAAATGAGAGACATGGGCAATCACCAACCGTACGAAGTTCAATCTAGGGAGAGTTCTGGATTCTGCACCTGGGATGGGGCAGCCTCACCTCTGCTCTGCTCTGCTCTGCACTGGGGCAGCCTCACCTCAAGCGCTGGGGGCAGCTTTGGGTGCCACAATGTAAGAAAGATGTTAAATCGTTAAAGAGTGTCCAAAGAAGGGCAAGACAGTGAAGGGCCTTGAGCAGAAGCCTTGTGAGGAGCAACTGAGGTCACTTGGTCTGTTCAGCCTGGAGGAGACTGAGGGGAGACCTCACTGCTGTTACAGCTTCCTCACGAGGGGAAAAGGAGGGACAGGCACTGCTCTCTGCTCTGTGGTGACAGTGACAGGACCTGAGGGAATGGACTCAAGTTGTGTCAGGGAGATTTAGGTTGGATATCAGCAAAAGGTTTTTCACCCAGAGGGTGGCTGGGCACTGGAACAGCTCCCCAGGGAAATGGTCACAGCACCAGCCTGACAGAGTTCAAGAAGTGTTTGGACAATGCTCTCAGGCACATGGAGGAGTTCTTGGGGTGCCCTGTGAAAGGCCAGAAAATGCACTTGATATTCCTTGTGGGTCCCTTCCAGCCCAGGATGTTCTGTGATTCTGTGAAGTCTAGATTTTCTGACAGAAAATATGACAAAAAAGTAAAAATTTTAAAAGGGACACATTTTCAAAACTGGCTCAGTTTTGTCTACAGTTTCTCCTCTGTAGGAACTCTGAGTGTCAAGTTTAGACTACAAACATGCGCATGTTTTCCACTGCACATTGCCTTCCCAGGCTTACAGGAAAAGGAAGGGCTGAAAAAAGCTGATCAGCTTCCAGACTCAGCCCCCTCACTAGCACAGTGTTTTTAGCAGGAAGGGTGGCATCCAGTTTGATAAATTATCACTCTTACATAAGAAGAAATAATGATTGTGGTGATGGTAGCCTACAGGACTAAGTGATGCCGCAGACATGTGATTCGTGTACCTGAACTGAGAGAAGAATATTTTGTTTTCATTTAGTCCAAAACTAAGTACCATCAAGAATTCCCATGAATTAGAACTTTTCTAAGACTTGAAGGGAAAAACCAAATATATAGAACTGTCCCATATAAGATTATCCTTAGGGATAAACGTTGTTTATGTGTTTTGTCCAAGAACAGATAATAATGAATCACTGGCTGAATATGAGTCAACAAAGTAATGCTCTTGCAAAAAAACAAAGCCATACTGAGATGTTTATCCACAAGTATTGCTTTCTGCTTTACTGATCTCTAGTCAGGCCTTTGATGGAAGGGTGCATTCATTTCTCTGAACTGCACCTTAAAAACTGTGAGCCAACTGCAGAGTACCCACAGGAAAGGAAACAATACAATCATGTCTATAGAAAGGATAAATATGAGAAAGGACAGGGTTGTTAAACCTGCAGGTAAGAACAATCTTTAAATACATACCAATTTGCTGCAAAAAGAAAGGGCTTGTTTCAGGGGTCACAATAGATAAAAACAGAAAGAACTTTTTGGGAGAAAGATTCCTGTTAAATACTGGAAAATCTTTCTAACACTGGGATAAACGAAGTATTGGAATAATTTCCAAAAGGGTAGATAGACATTTTTGCTGCTTGCAGCTTTTAAAAATACGTTTGTCCATCAGGAATACTAGATAATCTCTCTCTTTGAGATTCCTATCACCCTTTTTTCCTTAGTTCTTGCAAAATATATAACAATTCCTGAGAAAAGGGTTCAAAATCCAAGTTATTGCTCTTTCTTTGCAACCAAGTGACATGTCGTCACTTGGGTACAAAACAGGGCACCCTTTTGGTCACTGAATCCTGATTTTTTGATGGCTTACAAAGCAGCTCTGGGTGAGCTGGAAGGTTATTACACCCTGCTGTGGGTAAGGACTGGGGGTTTAAGTCTTTTTCAGCAGAAGGAAAAAGTTGCAGCATCTCCCACACCATGAAGAAGCACTGCTTGCAGCCCGATGCAAACAGCTTTAACAGTTTTTCACAAAAGCCATTATCCGAAAGCACCAGTGTGAAGCCAAATGTAGCACAGTTCCTTGAAGCCAAGCCTACCTCTTTCCTCCCACAGCCATTTAACAGCGGTGTGCAGCAGAGATCACCTCTGTCATGCACAGAGAGATATCGAATGCTTCCTGCTCCTATCAAGGAAAACAAAATGCTAACGAAAAGGACATCCCTTTTATTCCAGTATCTCGGAGTGTGATTTTATGCTACTATACATTACAGTCTAGAGCTGGAAGGTCCCCAGGAGTAAGAGAGCGTCAGGAAAGAGTGTCGCCTTGAGCTTCCAGGTGGGGAAAAGGCTGCCATTAGTGCTTCTCTCAGTGGAAATGTGCAGCTTTGGTGCCGTAGTGATGAGCCTTCACCCACAGAACCTACAGCCCTCATCCACTTCTAGATAAGAGGAAGGAAGTGGCACAAGCTGCAGTTGGCCTGGTCCTTCCACAGGCAAAAATGAGTGGCTGAAAGGAGTTAATTACATCCTGAGCATCTTTATAAGATCTGGCACTGTCTAGACTTTACAAGCCTCTGATTCTTAGTCTGTGTCATTCTTAACCAAAGACAAGAAAAATAAAATTTGTGATGTTTTTATTTGATCAACTGCCTTCTGTTTTATTAGCTGTGAGGTTGGTCTCACGTTTCCTCAGATGTGTCATGTTAATTCTTGCCATTCTAGATTGCACAAATCATGCTGGGTTGCTGGATCAGACACAAAGGGAAGTGGCTGCCCTAGTTATGTGTAATATCTACATGGTCTTCCAGACGTTTAACAGACGGAGAGCTTCAGCAACAGTGCTACACTGCCAAAACCATGGAGAAAAAAACATTACAGAATTCTTTGAGTTTTGCTTTGAATCAGGGACAATTTCAGGGATAAGAAAGGAAGCTGGAGTCACCTCAAGTTCTAACTTTACCTTCCTCCACAGGAAGGCATTATTTCCAAAACTGGAGATATAGGGATCAGGTACACATAAAGAACTCCTCTGCAGAGAACCTTGTTGCTTCTCAGATGACATCCCATCATAAGCCCATCCAAAATTCATTCTGTACTGCTGTGTACAGTGATACTGCTCTGTATTCCTGGGAATTTTCTGTAGCATGGTTACTGCGCTCCCTCTGAGAGACTGCAATCAGTTGTGCACTTCCAGCAGGAGGTGGATCTCCAGGGCTGAGCAGCCATGGGTTTTGAGGCACCTCCTGCAGTTAATTTCCTTTCTGCATCTCACTGTATTTCACAGCATTTTTCTCTAACCAAAGCCCTTTTACTTGTCCTCTGTCCTGCTTCTTGGGCATTGTTCCAGCAATGACCAGAAAGATCAGCTTTAGACGCAGTCACGCAAAAGTTATTTGCAGATAACAGCTAATAGGCAATAATCCGTGCATCCCGTATTTAAAGATATAGAACTGGCTTTAAAAGCAGATAAAAGTCTAAGCCCAGCAGCATTTGTTTACAAAGCTAGTAAGTACAGCCCTCAGCCCAGCATGGTCTGATTTACAAACTCGAGAGAGCAACAGTGTCCTTTTCAAAAGATTGAATCAAATGAGTCAGCAGGGCAGGTCACTATGAGATATACAAAGAACATCTTCCAGCTGAGACAAGCAAAGAAGCAGTGACTCAAATATTGCTCTCAATACCTGCTGCATAAGGTGGAATAGCTCAGTCTCATACAGCAGGTTCAACAGGATCAATAACAAAAGTAAAAATAAAAATAATTCCTAATGGATTATGAGAGCTACACTAGCAGCTCACTAATATGTTCCAGTTAGAAATTAGTTTCCTAAGCTCACTTTTCCCTACAGTTGATTTGCTAGAGTGACAAAGTTTTGGCTTCTGAGCCATACATGAGTCTCTGCAGGCAATAGGAGTCCACAAGGAATTCTGAAGTACAAGCAGCACTTACAGAGAACAGAGCTGGCATGACAAAGAATTTTTTGTTTAACACAGCTTGAAAGCATAAAGACCTTATAATTAATTATCAAGGATAAAAAAGAATCAGTGTGCACATACTGCACACTGATATGTGTAGATATGTGTAATATATCTTCTATACATGTTATATAAACGTAAGGGTGTACGTATTATATGAGGCTGCAGGAAGACACAGACTGTATAAAGAAAAAAATGCACATTTCTTCACCACAATCAATCAGAAAGTTTTTGCATTTTAAATAAGGGGAGGTGTTGTAAAATAGGATCAATTAATAGGAAAATAAATGGTTTTGACCAGTTTTCTACAGAACGTGCTTAATTTTAATATCATTCATTTGACTGACTCACAGACTTAAAGTTAAGCATGTGCAGAGTAGGGATTTCAATCACTCTAATGTCAAAATCCTGACTGACGTCATTTGTGAGATTTCCTTTACTTATGTTGTCCAGAACTTGATATATTATATTGATTCATTGTTCTTTGGCTGACTGTGTGGCCCAGACTTTGGCTGGGAAAATCATTACTCCTTGAAATATTTTCTTCTTCAAATGACTTCCCAACAGGGATAGATTCCCTATTCCTTGCCTTTCCTGAGTTTATCCAAAGGGATGTTCTGCAGTTTAAACTGCTTTCTCTTCTCTGTTGCTGTTGAGGGAGACTCAGCTTGTCCATAATCCTGTTTAACATTAAGTTAATAATTACTTTTCTGGTAAGTCTCCAGTGTTGATAGGACTAGGTCAAATGCCAGAATCCATTGCTAATGGAACAATTTTTAAATAGCTCAGAGTGGAATTCAGGTGTTAAACAAGTGCGTGGTCATATGGTCCACATATGCCCGTAAATTAAACAGCCCCAGTGAACAGCCCCGAAAGGATTCTCTTTCCTCTGCTATCTCTGTCGGGGTTGTTTCATGCAAGTTATTGCTGGAGAAGAGTCTTAACACTTCAGTGTTCTCACACACATCTATGCAACCACTACCTTACTCATTTCAGCCACACATTGACACTACACTCCACTTTTCTTAAAAACAAGGATTAAACTTGCAAATGAACTTCATACAAACTTGGATGTATAAACACTGAACAGTATAGGGACATATTATCTACAGTTTTATTTGGTGGTAGGACAGACCATGATGGTAATAAATAAATTAATTATTTCATTGTTATTATTACCTGTGCAAGATCTATATTATCATAATTTATTAAGCAACAAATGAGATGGTTATTTTTAAATCTTTAAAGCAGACAGTAAAATTACTTAATGCCCTTCCACCACATGATAAATGACAAGGAGTTATGCAGCATTCAGAAGTATTTCAGAGTTCACTGGAGATTATGGAGGAATTTCAATGGTCATTGAAAAATATTGTGATTGAATTTTCAATTCATAAATCAATAACATGACAAATAAAGGAAGCAGATGTAGATGGAAACGACCCACTGTAAGAAATAATATGAAAAATAGTACTTAATAATATTTCTGCCAGTTCTTTTCCTGTATTAGGAAAATGAAGAAAAAATGAAGTAGGTAGGAGAGGACAAATAAAATGGGCAGCAAAACAATACATGGCAGGCAGAGTTAAATTCTGCCCCTCTCATCCCTAATGAAGAAAGGAACTAGGGCACTGTTAGCCCTTTCAGTTCATACTGAGGATGTTCTTACGCTTGACCCATCAGTAAAGCAGAGTCCTAAAGCTGACTGCAGTGGATTGTGAATCAACCTCAGTTAGGGAGCAGCTGTAATGATGTGTAAAGCACAGTTCCTTTTGTTTCTTTAGGGAAAAATGCATGTGCACAGAAAGACCAGAGGTTATCCAAGTCTCTTGTTAAATTTCATGGTTTGTTCTGCCAGGACAAAACTGTGATGTGCCCAAGGAGTTTTCCAGCCAAGCAAAACCATAACACAAGCATTACCACTCGTACGGGAGAACTGGTTCAGGACTCCTGTCTCTGAGGTCAGTGGATGATGCAGCAGAAAAATACCCCTGGCGTTTTATGCAACAGTGTCTCAGCTAGTTCAGGAGTGATTCCAGCCAAAACCACATGTTCTACATTCTCAGCCAATGAAACACCTTCAGTGGAGCTGTGACAAAACAAGGCTGCCATGCCGAAATAAAGACACGCAGTGCTCAAGGATGTACGATATAGGAATAAGAGCACCAGATTTTCTAAACTGGATTCTGACAAGCACAATATTGGGAAAAAAAAACAGTTGAAAAAAAAATTTAATTACTAGACAAGTCTGAGAAATAAGAACACACACAGCACAACATTTATTCACACATCCATGTGAAACAGGCACCAACTAAAGACCAGTTATTTAAAGATTTTTATGCAAGTGCAGTTATAATGTGATTTAAAACATTAACTCATTAATAGAAACCACACTTGTGAAGGAACTACTGAAAATAATTAAGGAATAATTCTTGCAAATTGGTACCAAGAACATAGAAGCTGACAGAAAGGACATATAGAATTAAACTTCAGCCGAGGAAACCCACAGCTGGCTTAGTCTGGAAAACAATATAGCAGAAAAAGTGAGATGATGCTAAATGAAACTGAAGCTTAAGCAACAGAGGAGCAAGGTTAATTTCTGAGGACATCTCATTCGTGGAAAGAAAAGTCCAAGGTCATGAAAAGTTTTCTCTGGGTGTACTGAAAGAGGAAAAATGAGAGAGTAGCATGAATGCTAAACATAGAATTCTGGAAGAATGAGGGTTTGTTTTTCTCATTAAGGTCTTTCTCTTACCTTGTGTAAAAAATTTATTTATTAAGAAAACAAAGATTGACATAGTGATCATTTACAGTGTCTGAAGCTTATCTGAGTTGTGAGAGATTGAACAATGGCTTAAATTCTAGATATTCTTTCAATCTACTTAAAGAACTCGCTGAAGAATTGCAATTATTTTCATTAGAATCATGCAATCATAAAAATCACAGAATTGTACAATCATAAATTAATTGAGATGGAAGGGACCTTTAAAGACCATCTCATCCAACTCCCTTGCAGTGGCATCTTCAGCTAGCTTTAGTTGCTCATGTCCTTTCAGTCCCACTGGAGTTTTAACTTGCAGTCTGATTGTTAGAATCCCTGCTGATCTATTTCACCTTTATGTTTTTGAACATTTTCAACACTTCTTATATAAAGAGCTATGCATGTGTATTTTTGGATGGATGGATGGATGGATGGATGGATGGATGGATGGATGGATGGATGGATGGATGGATGGACGGATGGAAAATTGTATATTTCTATCTGGAATTTTATGTGAGTAACATAAAGTAGCAGCCACAGGGCAAGTTTTGTCTGTCCTGTGTAACCAGAGAGGTGTTTTCAGTCAAGTTGTGACACCAACTTTGACTCTACCTTGTTGAAGTCCATCTTATATGAAAACCTTCTATTCCCATACTTTCTCTCCACTCTACAACATAAAGGGATGTGTCTGCTTAATACCAACAGGCTGTTGTATACAACAGATGTGTCTGCGAAGTTTCTACCACAAGCGGTTGCAAGAGACCTTTGGAACTGAAAATCCTGGCAATCAAAGGACACAGACCATTTCCACAGTATAACAATATCCCTATATGTGATTTCATCCTGAAAGCCATGAGGCAAGATTTGAAATAAATTGCCGGCTATTTAGGAGGTGCTGACAAGTTTTATGTGTCATTAAAATACTTCACACAATTGCAAATGACTACTCATAATTAAACACTCTTTAAGTTCTTAACTACTAAAATGAAACTTTTTTTGTTAACTATAATATCTATTAAACTAATTTTATCATTTAACAAATTAGAGATCTCTGATCCCCAATTTTTATTTCTATTATGACCATAGTGAGTCATGCTATCTGATGCTACGAAAAAGTGAATATCATCGAATGGAAACTTCTCTTCTGAGTGTTATATTTAATCCAAAGCATAGAGAGGTCACCAGGAGTCTTTCAGTTGTATTCAATTAAATTAAAATTGAATACATAAGACTGAAACATAAATCAAATTAAATTAAATTAAATTAAATTAAAAGCACTCTTAAGTGCTTTTCTACTTTTGCAGCATCTTAATGTAGTTGAAAATAATACATCATTCTTTATATGCAGTTCTACAAATTTCATTTTCATAGGCAAGTACTAATTTAATACAGGTCTTTCTTCCTTTTAACAGAAAATCTTTGGCTGCCCTTCATTGTAAACCCTAAAGAATTTGGATTCCTTGTGCACTGGGAATGAAAGAATTTCCTTCCTGTACTCCTCCAAGAATAGTTTTAATAGCTACTTCTCAAATTTACTGTATAGACCCATGTGGTCTATTAGGTTTTTTAATTATTGATTATTATTTCTCACTCTCTGCAGCCTCTGCTTAAAGGGTGATGAATCTCAGTAAAGATTTTATTCTAGTATATATCACCTCTTTTTGAGTTTCTCATAAGTAAGGTGTCTTTGTCTGGCAGGGTACAGAATAATAAACAGATACAATGTCAAGTGATTTAAATTTCCCATAACTCTCCCTGATATTGATTTCTGCCAATTACTTGCTTTTCCATTCATTTCAGCTGAGAAAAATGTAAATTAATGGTTCAAAAAAGGGTTCTTATTATCATCACTAAGATTAAATAAGTCAGAGTAAAAACATTGACACAAAAAAATTAATTACAGTAAAAATGATGAAAATATTGATTCTATTTCTTTGTATAGTGCACCAATTATTGATTTAAATACATTAATTTACTAACAGTGGGAAAATACAGAACATTTTCATATTACACACTGAATAAATGTGAGATGAACTTCATTTAGCTTTAAGCACTTTAATTGTATTATGAATAATTCATATCTTTTATAGGGGAAAAGTTATTTTTCTTGGCATTACATCAATAATATCTCACATATACTCTGTTTCATTCCTAGGGTCATGTGTCCATAACATAAAACCCACTGTTGATGAAACTACCAATAACTTTCTAACTATGAAATAAACCGGTAACAGTACATGAAACAATCTCAGAATCACAGAATGGGTCAGGCTGGTCCACAGTGGCCACCTGGCCCAACCTCCCTGCTCAAGCAGGGCCATCCCAGAGCACACGGCACAGGATTGCATCCGGATGGTGTTTGGATATCTCCAGTGAGGGAGACTCACAGCCTCTCTGGGCAACCTGTTCCGGTGTGTGGTCACTGCACAGGGAAGAAGTTCATGTCCATGTTCAGGTGGAACTTCCTGTGCATCAGCTTCTGCCTTTTGACTCTTTTCCTCTTGCTCAACACCCCTGAGCAGAGCCTGGTCCATCCTCTGACCCCTCCCTGCAGACCCTGACAGACACTGATGAGGTCCCCTCTCAACAGGCCCAACTCCCACAGCCTTTTCTCATAAGAGAGATGTTCAGTTCCTTGGTCAAATTCTTAGCTCTCTGCTGGATCAGCTCCAGGAGCTCCATGTCTCTCTGTGCTGAGGAGCCCAGAACTCGACACAGCACTCCAGATGCACACACTCACTAGGACTAAGTGAAAATGATACATATATGCACATACATTTCCCAATAATTCTTCATAAAGAATTCATATCATTATTGCTGTTTATTGAGATATATTGACTTGATTCTTCTAACTTGCAACCTTGACTTTGGCTTCCTGTCTCATTAGTTACACATTTTGAAGTTTCACTCTTGGAAGTCTAGAGCATTAAAATCCAGCAAAGCAGTTACACACATAAATAGGTTTGATCTTCTCATTAGGCCCAGTATCACCTATTGGGACATAACACACCAACTAATTTTAATTAAACTTTCAGTCTTCCAGCTGAGCATGCAGTCAGGCCCACTAATGAATTATGCCCACTCACCTGAGGATCAAACTTTAGGATCGAACCTGTAGGCAATGTATCTACTTTAAAAGTGCACTAATGATGAGGGAATGGACTCCAGCTTGTGTTGTGGCTTTTGGCCATTCCGATTTGTTTACGATGTATTGTTATGTGAAGTCCTTTTGGTAAGATACTAACATTCCTCTTTTGTCTGTTCTTGAAATACGTGGACTTCCGAACACGAGGCTCCACTCTCTTCCACACAGAGACTGGGATTACATGGAGAAACAGTAAAGGGTATGAAATTGTCCAAAAGGGAGAAGGAAGTTTAAGAGTTCATCTGCAGAGATACAGATGCATTTACCTTTTTGTCCATAGATAGTAAATATAACGCCACTGCTTTGACAGAGGCATGGCCCAGGATTTGGTCCTTGGTCTGTCTGGTACTCAGGAGGCCCAACTGACACTATTCTGTTAATATGGCCAGAAAGATAAATGTTGACATAGCCATAAGGCTAAGGCTCCTCATAATGTGAAGGCAACAGCAGAAGAAGTTGTTTTATTTCCATAGTCAGACACAGAAGGAGGCTGCAGTTCTATTCACCCAGTTTGAGTTTAGTTCATCAATCAAAAAGGAATTATAGGGTGGGGTTATTTTATGATTGAGATCCAGTGACCCTCAAATACCAATTCCCAATCTCTAGCGTATGCAGTCTTCACTGTTTGTTTCCTGATCAGGGATGCAGCATAACAGCCCATCCATTGCAGCAAAGTGCTGAAGGGCATAGAAAACTACAGAATCAGGGAAATACCTACCACGTGTTGCTTGTTACAATATGCCAGGGTTATTTGGGAGAGTAAGAAGTAATCACTTGCTCACATGAAAGGATTGTAGAAATAAAAATTTGAAATATATCACTGAATTAGGACCAATCTGAAACTGGAAGTGCTATGTCCTTCATGCACTTGTTAAGAGAATGGTAGATGAAAAACCATCTACCAATTTAGGCAAAAGTACCTGCCTGTTTTTCCATGCCTAAACATGGAAAAGTTCTGGGAATAAAGGCTTTTTACAATAAATTTTTGCTTTGTTTTGAACAATATATCATCAATGTCAACTATGTTTGTTAAAATTCACATTTTATTAGCAGTGTAGCAAATTTTAGAACTCAGCCTTCTTAACAATCTTTTTCACTAGAGATTCAGTTTGCTCCTCCTGTGCATCCCAACCTAGTTCCAAGAACTTATGCAAATGTTTAGTATTAAGCACAAAGTGTGCCATGGTGCCATGAGTGAACACTCACAGAAGTGCTCAAACCTTATAGGATATAAGTATGAAAATATTCAATTAAGTCATACCTAGTCTGTGTAAATTCTCCATCTCAGGGAAGGAGGCAAATCTGCACCAAGAATGTAACAATTTAACCTTTTGTTGTGAGTTTCAGTCTTGAGAACCAAAAAGGAAGTCTTGGGTAACCAGGAAAGGAACAAAAATGAAAAGAGAGAAAAGAAGTTAAAAGGTGGTGCTTTTCAAACAAGGGAGACATACAGGTTTTAACAAATGCTTCAGTTATATGGATTTGAGGTTACTATCTCAGAACAGACAGCTTGGGAGACTAGTCCAGAGACTCTTCAGTTCCCCACCTCATTCAGAGTAGCCACATGGTAAATTCCTTGTCACAGAAACACAGAATACTCTGAATTGGAAGGGACCCACAAGGATCATCAAGTATGGGCATCAAATCCACAACCTGCAGCATTATTAGCACAATGCTAATGCCAACTGAGCTTGTGTTGGCATCTGCAGACAGGATGACTTACCATCTAAACTTCTCTGGTCACCCTTTTCAAGAATCATAGTCAACATTTATGGGAAATGTCTTCTATGAAGACAAAGGGGAAAATATGGCTCCCACATCTCTTATCAGTCACCATGATTCAGACTGTCTGACTTAAATAAGAGAAGTCTCTTTATCAAGAAAAGCAAAAATTTAACTCCTTTGGATTAATTACAAATTACTTAGTAGAAATTAATCCTTCAAAATGGGTGACAGAGGATCTGGTATCTCTGGTTTCAGACTATTTTTGATAGCTCTATAGTTAAACTGAGACAGAACTTGATCCAGGAATTGATCCATTCTTTGTTATGAGAAACACTCCTATCTTCCATTTGCCCATGCCCAATGTGAATATATTCACTAAATTTTCCCTACCAGCATGCTGCTTTCACCAAGGCAGAATTTTTTACAGGATTACTTATCTTTTCCCCTCCACTTCTGTTCCTTTACTTTGTCAGCAGTTGAGCAGAACGCCCAGTACGTGCTCTATTGTCATTTCGCTTGTGGATAAGGGCTCATTGTTTTCCACTTAGACGCGGAACTGCTTTACGAAAACAGTTTGGATTTGCAGTCTCTTCCAGTCTACTTTCCTATTAAAATTTCCCTTACTCACTGTCTTCATGTGGTTTCTCTCCTATAGGAATGACTCTTGCCGGGTCTCAGGAGATCGCAGTTGTGCCGCAGCACCTTTCTCAGCTTGCGTCACTAGAACATCATCGTCTGGAACTGGTTTTCCATCTTGCGGTTCACCCATTTTATTTCCCCTGCCCGCCCTGGATTCGCAACAAGGAGATTTTTTTTCCTTTCTTAACTGTGGGGCTTAAGGGATCACAATATTGCAGTTATTTGTGGCTTGGCTTTCGCTCTCCATTTCTCTCGTCTTACAATGCTGTTCTCCCACCAGTTCAAACTTCTAAGGTAGTTCGTTCTCTCAAGCCGTAGAGCCAAGAAAAAAAAATTCTTTCTACTACTTTCTCTTCTCATTCAAAACCATTGTAAGTGACGTGTCATGGCACCATCTGGCAGTTAAGATGCCACTGTATACTAATTACCTTTGTTATTTGTATGCACACACAGAAAAATCCAAGGGGCGTGGCCCTTTCTGCCTTGGTCCAGCTCTGCGTTACGGCTGCTGATGCATAAAGTTTTAGCTGGTGACATTTGCTCTACCCACTGAACACGAGCTTCTGTCACCTGCATCATCTGTATAGGAAATTCCCCATGAAAGGGGGTAAATTTAATCATGGAAGTTTTAAAAATATATCAATCTTTACATACCATTGTTATTATACTTGGATTATACTTTCATATTTCAGCATTTTAACAAGAGCCAATATAAAGACCAACTACTAAGGCAGAGGCAATCATCATGTCAGGGATACTGATTACCACCTATCCTGGATTGAGACCAAATCTTCCCTACAACAGAATACCTTCCATAAAGATAATGAAGAGAGTGAAAATTTCATGCATGTCTTTTACTTAACAAAGGGGAAAGATTTTAATTTTTAAATATAGTTATACCCCTTTAATAGAAAACCAACCATAATGCTTCAAAAAATTCAAGTCACATAGGTTCATACTGTTCCTGGAGATGATACTGCTAGAACTGATTCAGCCTCAACTGTTTTGGCAGCGTCTCAGTCTGATTAAAAATGCTTATGAGGAAACAGCATTAGGTGAACATCAAGTGCATGGAAGGCAAAAAGAAACACTAACTTCTGTAATACAAAGCATATGTCAAACTGTTCTCAATCTAATGATAAACAACTAAATGTGGAACTGCTTTTTTACAGCTTGAAAGCCTATATTACACTGGTGTACAACTGCAAACTCCATGAGTTTTTCTATCATCCTGATGTAATTTTACTTTCCTCAACAATTAACAGAGTCTAATGTGGCAACACAGCCACAATACTTTACAGTGAGGGATTGAAATGCTGAATTTGTTATTTTTAAATATTAAAAGTTGTGCATTTTATGGTGGATTATAGTCTTGTTTTAGCAACACAATGTTCTCCACATTTGTCTGAAGCACACAGTCTGCTCAGATGCACAATAAGGAATTTTAATTAAGGCCTTTAGAATGCCACCCTCAAAGTGGACTCTCAAGTGGGCTTTACCCTTGGAAGCACATGCACTCATAGAGTGTATTTACAGCAATAAACCCTTTTCAGCCAGTCACGTTTCTCCCTTGGCTTCAGTGAAGGCTGGATCACATCCTTAAAAATAATCAGTTACAGAAACTGTAGTCTATAATCTTGAATAATAACAATATGAAAGAGTTCAGCAGTGATAGCCCTACAGATGCAGCTACTCAGCCAGTCAGAAAGACCTGTTCTCTCACTAGGAGGAAAAACACATGGACATCTCCTTGATGAATTGTGGGACATTGTTGACATTTTGTACAGGAACAAAATGAGAGGGCGCAGTGACTGCTACACCACAAGAAAATATGAAAATAGTGATTATCTCATCACCAAAGTTTCTAGTTTTGGCTTCTCATGCTTGTAGTCCTTAAAATGCTCTTTAAAGCACTTTAATCGATTTTGTCTCTGAGGCACAAAATGATGCCTAGAGAAGGTTGACAATTTTTTTCAGTCGAAAGATTTTTTCCTTAATTCAGACAAACTGTGAATAATAACACGTTTAAGAACAGAAGATTAGACAGTTACCCATTATAAATGAATATGCATAAAGGAATGACATTTTGCTTGTTGTATTCCTTGTTTATAATCAAGTTTGTCAAGGCCACAAGAAGATACACTTTCCTACAAGTTACAAAAATTTTCCAAAGGTACACTTTTCTACAGGATACAAAAATTCTCCAAGGACCTGCATAATAAAACATGTATCTTTTCAGAAAATTGTACTGGGTGCACAAAAGGTTTCAGAATCAATGATTTCTGCTGTGGCATTGTTGTTTTTAAAAGGCAAGATAAATCTGATGTGCTGTGTCACTATTTGGACGTTCTCGTACTTGCAATACGTGCTTGATGTTGGAACAAGGGAATGAAAAACCTTTACTTCCAGTGACTACAATCATTTATGCCTTTGAAATGCACCTTTTCCACCATCACTCAACTTATTTAAGAAATGGCAGTTTGATATTACCAGTTACGAAGCAAAAAAATATTTCATGGGATTTAAAGTTTCCTAACAATTTGTCAAAATGTAGAACTGAAACTGATAATGGGAAGGCCTTAATCATTATCCAGAACCTTTCCCACTGCCATGTGGTATCACTCTCATTGTACTCCACTTAAGTATTATCACTGGCTTATGCCAGACTAAAATGTCTATGAATTTGCAAAACTTGTTTTCTTCTTTGAGAAATATTTTTGGACTTGGTACTGATTTAACTACAGCGGTGAATTTTACTTGCTCTAAAAACACTCTACATACATAACAGCAGAACAGCCCTGGAACAGGCAACCAAAGAAGTTGTGGAATCTACATCCTTGCAGGCTTTTCAGACTTGGCTAGACAAAGCCTCGGCTGACCTAATGTTAACAATAATCTTCCTTGGAGCACAAAGTGTGAAACTTACAGAGTTTCAACCACATTTCCATGACCTGTGATCATAGGTACTGAAACAAACGTGGAAAGCCCTCAATTAAATAAGTCTCTCCCTGTCTGTGTCAACAGACAGTCCTGGCATTACCTCTCAAGTATCCTTTCAATGCAGGTTTTCAAAGTACTCGAGGGAGTTGAGTGTCCCATAAAGAGAAAGTCCTTTATGAAAGTGACCATACGAAACTGAAATTACTTCCAATTACATAGTCTTTTCCTCACATTTGAAGGGCTAGACGGCAGAAAATTGGAAACCTACTTTGTCTTATGTTCTCAATAACTTGATTTTAACTGTCCCAAATATCTGGTTTCAGAATGGCTCCTTTCTTGTGGAAGCCCATCCCTAAGGAAAAAGGACAGCATTGCAAGAGGCCTGCAGAATATAACTTCAGTGGGGAAATTATTACCCAGCTGCATAAGGAGCACTGGGTACGTGGATGTGCAAGAGGCAGTCTAACTCCATGTGGACCTCAGAACATGTGCTGGGAAGTAAGAGGGATACATGAAGAAGACAAAAAGAATGGGTATTTGAGAGAACGGGATTCATAAAGGCAGACCTGCCGTAAGACATTACTGATAATTACGGAATATGCCTCTGTAGCAGATACCTTTTCACTTTGTAATTGAGAAAGTATTAGATTATTTCTAATTTAAAATTGAAGTGAAGATTATGGGCATGAGATAAGAAAGTGAGGGCTGCTGAAGGGTTCTTAATGTCCAGGTGATTTCCTGAAGGGGTCTCTTTTCCAGGCTGCATGGACTCCTGTGCATCTAGAAGCTGTAACAAATGATTGTTTGGCCAATGCACAAGATTTGCCCAGGTGGTGAGGTTATAATGCACTCCCAAAAAGGCTAATGGAACAATGTTCATTAACATCACTAACAAACATGAGCTTCCAAACCTCATCTCAGCCTTAGATCCCTAAGGCTTCAGCTAACAGCTTAGAGCTCAGGGCTTAGATTTTCATCTAGATCATTTTAATAACACAGGAATAGCTTAAAGCACCTGAGCAATCCCGGTGAGGTCCGTGCAAGCAGGCACTGAGACATCTGCTTGGGCTGACTCACACAAGGGCTAACAACCGAAACTCTGAGTAACTATTGAAATAAGACCCTTCCGCTAACAGTACTCCTTAACAGTTTTCAAAACATCACTACACCACGCCTTTTAAGAACTTTGTTGAATGAATATCTGACAAAGTTTATTCTAAGCATTTTCTATTTGTGCTGTTTTTTTCACGGTATGCTAAGCAAGTTTACTGATGCTGCATTTGCTTAAAACAAGGTGTTTATCTATGCAGTTTCTTAACATATTTAAATTATACATCTCTCCACTTCTACCCTCTGGCTGCACAGCTCTGAAAAGTTATTTACCTCACATATTTTAGCCTCCAGATGCACCTGTTCTTCTATCGTAATAAACTAGTGGGCTATACCCACTGTACCATTTGTTGATGTCACGTGCAGAAAATTTCCATAGCACATTTTGCAGAGCCCTGTCAAAAAGATTTAGAACAGTTCTTCACAAACACTGGAATAATATTCTTGATTAATATTTTGGAATAATGATTTCCTTATCAAAATCTGCTGTTGAGAAAAAAGAGCTGCCACATTACAGAAGCAAATATTATTTCAGCTGATTTTGGTTTTTATCTTCTCTAAGTTTAGAATGTTTTTGTCACCTTTTAAAGAATAAATCATACAAACCAGTTGATTAAGACAATATCAATTCCCATCAGCTCCAAGTTAGTAACTGTATCCTTACTCTAATTTTGACTAAATGCATTTACACTGTTACACGTGCAAACTGCTAAGCAGCAAAATATATACTGAAATTTGTTGTAAAGTGCTATAAAGTGACATTATATGTTAGAAACTTATTTTGATTACAAAAGGAACCAAGTAGTTGGAGTATTAGAAAGAAACAACAGAACCAGTTTGTACTTTCTGCAAAAAAACCAAAACACTTCAATAAGTCCTTATTTTACCTAACTAGGCCTATTTGGATGGGGCTTTGAGTAACCTGCTATAGTGCAAGGTTCCCTGTCAATGGTAGGGGGATGGAACTAAATGATCTTTAAGGTCTCTTCCAATCCAAACCATTCTGTGTTTCCATGATTCTAACAGTTCTTATGATTATTTTCCTGGTAATTCTAAGAACTATAGTAACAACTGCCTGTTAACAAAAAACAGCAACATTCCTGTCCGACTAAAAAACTGCAGTAGAAATAAAGACGGCTGCAAACACTGAAATATTAATGCACCAGTAGTCTTTTGAGTAGTGTAATTGATATATTCCCCTTTCCTCCAGATTTGTGATTCATTTTACTACACATTCCACTGCAGTCCTCCTTACCTTCCACAGATTAATAACCAATTTATGTCTAATAAGACTGATCTCTAACCAGTGGCTACCAGGACAGAATGGTCTTGTGTATTTGCAGATCCACCAGCAAATACAGAGTAAGTTGATCGCAGTTGCAGATGGACTAAGTATTGCCTTAGCCAGCTGGGTCTCTGCAGTAACACCACCTAGGAAATGTATACTCCAACACATTAATGTAAGAGAAGCCACAGTTGCATTGGCCTGCTGTGACTGACCACAAAAAAATTCTGGCCAAAATTAATAACAGAAGATGTTTTTAAAAGACATAAAAACTATTTTTAAAACTCCACACCTTTTCTTACACAGTTAAATATAATTTGGCACTCTTAATAGCAATACTTTGTTCTGATGTCCTTCCCACCCAAGAAGCAGCATTCACAAACACCACTGTAGGACATTTTCCTGTCAGATTAATACTTCTGCAAACTCTGGTGACAGAACCCAGGACAGCCATGAATTTATGCTCCAGGAAGTGTCTCAATTGCTGGAGTTGTTAACAGTTATATTTTAACTCCAGCTGGTTTTCAAAACTTCAAAGAAAAACTCAGATGGCTCCCTTTGACTTCTCAAGGATTTTACAGAAAATACACTTAATAAAACCAGAACATTTCCTCTGTTAAAGTCAGAGGGAGGTCTTCTGCTGACTTCACTGGAACTGGAATACTACTTATTCTTAAAAATAAAGATAGATATTATCCAAAATAAAAAAAAAAATTTAAAAAACCCCAGAACTTTCTTGCCTAATGTATCATCAGCCATTTATTAAGGAGATCTGTTCTGATTTTATGATCCTGCTTGCCCAGACTTTATCCCAAAATAGGAACAGTGGTATTATAAACCTCTGAGAAAACAGATGCCTAAACAAAGAGTTCCTGTACTGATCACCTGTGGGAGTCAACGCATGCAGGTTGCAAAACCCTTTGATATCAGCAGCACTTCGTAAGAGCAGACAACCTTGGCTCTGTGCTTCCCAATGCAACACTGGAGCTCCTACTTAATTCAGGAGTCCACATCCACATCGATATTGACCTTAGTAAACAAGACTCAATGTAAGCTGTGCTCTAGCAATGCATGTTTGCAGAATCAGAGCAAAGTTTATGTACGTATTCAACTTTTCACTTGTTTGACAAGTGGGCTTAGCCCGAATGATGAGTCTTTGCCATGTGCTGTACTATCAATGTCACAGTGAGACAGAAGACAGTTCATACTTGCTATGAAAAAAACAGTTTTGCTCTGTAAGTAGTCAGCTGTGAGAAAAATATTAAATTAATTTCGGCTCATAGCAAATTAGAGTATATAAAAGGACTGATTCACTGTATTTTAAAGGAATTAGAATATATTTCTATGCTTACCTGTATGGACAACTTATGACATTAACTTTAGAGCACTGATAGCCTTAATTAGCATGCTACAAGTGGAGAATTTCCATTTCCTTCTCAAAATAAATACAGTGTAATTTTAAATAAGAGAGAAGAAATGAATCTTTTAAAAAATTTAGAGAAAATATCATGAGTGAAAATTGAATAAGTTCAACTACTGTGCCATGCAATACTAGGAGGTTGAAAACCTGAAAGGTTGATGATTCCAAATAAATATTTCTTGTTTTCTTTATTCAGGAAGTTGTTATTGCCAAGTGCTCTTCAGACCAGTTACCTTCATTGCTGAGCTCAAGTGGAACTTCACACTACTGTAAAAATTTTTAAATTTTAACATTTTACTCTTTCCTGTGTAGAAGCACAGTTACTAAAATGATTAAATTAACGTAGAGGCAGGTAGATATAAAAGGAGAATCACTGTATTTCTTCAAACTTCAGACATCTACACTGTCTTCACACCTGAGCTTGCTTTCAGTGTGGAAAACAACTACCTGATCCTGATAAAGAGAATAAACCTCTGTGAGGCCTCCTACACACTCCAGTGTAGGTGGATGCTGGGGCTATGTGGGTGTATGTACTTATGAGCTTTATGCCTCATTATTTGTCTTCTAATCTTTTTATGAATTAGACAAGTTTATCTCCTATTTTTGGCATGTGATCAAAATATTTATATTTCCTCAAATTAAATGTCCAGGAAATCAGATGTACTTATACAGCTAAACTGTATGCTCGGCTTGGCCCACTTTAATGCCATCAGCTCACTGGTTTTCCTTGTTTCAGAACAGGCAGAACCAAACAGGAATGGCACTGGCAAGATAAAACCTAACTACAGAATCCGGAGAGATACTAATTATATAGGTATTTAAATGTGACTGAGGCCTGCTTAAGGAATGAGCTGAGAAGATAAATTCCTCAGCAGGCTTGTTGTCTTTTGCCATGCAGAAGAAGATCACTGTGGAGCACTGGAAGAGCTAATGGATGTATCAGAAGCCTATTAACATTCCAGGAGAAACATCATTTGCATGATGCATGTAACAACAACTCGTCATTTTTCTCCCATTCCTTTAAAATCAGTTTTACGGAAGATTTATTACTGAATACTCAGGTTATACTAGCCACATGTCTAGCTTGTCTTTCAGGAACAAGGGATGTGAACCTGGCAGATTCAGCCACTTGGATTTATTGGTCACCATGTCATGATCAGGAGATGCCAGCACAGATATCAATGACTGGGATTTTTTTTTTTCCTTAAGGAAGAAGGATTAATTTTCCTGCCTGAGAACAAACTTTTTTTTCCCCCCGAGTTGTAGGCTCATCCTCAGTCCCAGACATTGTCATTCCACTATGGAGCAGATGGCCCCGTTTGTCTAAGGGAGAAATTCTGCCTCACATTTCCAAATTAGTCTACAAATGTGGACATCTGGTTTAATGAGAATAAAACAAAAGGAAAAGCATCCAGTCTGACTGATGACATAAGAGCATAATAGTGCAATAGAAAATTAATAGACCCAAGGGTAGAATTGGTGTTGTGTGAATTATACCCATCATAAACCTAAAAAAGCAAGAGTATTTATATTTGGAGTCATGATGGCAAAAGACATGCAGTTGAAACAGTAATTGCTCAAACAAACATTTTAGCAATGGATGTTTTTTATCACTGAGTACTTTTGTAACATGGATTTTGTATTTGAGTTTGTGCTTGTGCCTTACATCTCAGCTTTATAGCATACTTGTCTTATGCAGTTGCAGTAAGATCTATCCTGCAACACATTGGTTAAAAAATGCTAACAGCTGAACAGATTTTGCCCACACAGAATGAAATAGCTGTTACAGACAACATCATAAACACTTTTCCACATGTTCACAGATTTAAAAGAACTGTCTTTCCCAGGAGAGAGAGTGAAACAGATACCAATTAAGACTGGAAAGGATGAACTGACTCAGGGATTAAAAGCAAAGTTAGCAGAGAGGTTAAAAAGTGTGTTAATACAGACAAAGCAGTGCCTTTCAGGGAGAGCAGAAATACCTCCACGTGAGCTACCTGCAGAGCTGGGAGCAGCGTGCTGCTGGCACAGAGCTCTTCAAGCAAGAGTCTAATTCATACCAAGCTGGTAATCACGGGCATTGCTGCACTAAAGACATCCTAGGTAACATCCTTAGGGGTGCCTTAAACCATCTCTGCCCAGCACTGTATTGCACCATAATTACAGAGGGATCTTACTACACAGGGTGAGCTTGGAGTCAACAGTTTGACAAGGCTAGTTGCTGGAAGTTAGTTGTAGGAAAGGGAAAAGGAGGGAGAGCAGCAGACTCCACAAGTGAGAGTTACCTCCTAAAAACTGGGTGTTGAATACCTTGGGATGTGTCTTCAGCAACTGTAAGCTGGCACAGAACCACCGAAATCTCAGAGCTCTGCAAAATGCCTGTGGTTGGGACATGGTCACACAATTAAATCCAGTGCTGAGCAGTTGCTTCTGAATGTGTTTACTTGTGCATTATGCTCTGGGCTCCCCTTTCCTAATTACAGTAATCACCTGTGTACCTGCCAAGCTGTGTTGTGTATGTATGTTCCTTAGACATTAATGTCCCCTTTCAAAAAAACATTGTCCTAAGGGTTAGAAATAAATGTAGACAGCCAAAATTCAAAAATGTTCAGACTGGTGAAAAGTGGGAGAAGTTTATCTTTGAAAGGACATCTATGCGTACTTAGTAAGAGCTGATAGATGATAAAAATCAATTATACCGTTAACAAGACTAGCAGGATATGTTTAGAAATAGGAGGGGAGACTTATGCAAACAAAACCAAAGATGATAATACTGCCAGGCAGAATAATTCATTGATTCTCAGACAGCCACATCACCTGACTATGCAAGAAGCAAAACAGATGGTAAATGTTAATACAGATGGGTTTATAAACAGCTTATTATAATGAGCAAATATGTACTGTGTAGCATGTGCAAAGGACATCCAACCTATATTGTCCATCCTATAATAAGAATACTCTGGATGCAATGTCATTCCTGGACATTTCATATCCAAGTTGTGTGAGCAGAGAAATGTACATGCCTGTTGCAGTTGAAATGCAGGAAATCAGAGGCTACCTAGTCAAGTTTGTCAATATTCTACAAGCCCATGGAACAGAGGGCAGAACCACAGTACAGATCTCCCGAAAACATCTACACAGTTTAAAAAGAAAAATAAAATGGTAATCCTCCAGTGGTACTATCAAAAATCTTGATGTATTTAGACTGCATTTTAAAGACTGATTACACCTTGTGTACAAAACCTAGCTGACTTGGGAATAGATGGAACACTACCTGGGGTAGGGAACGGCAAGGTGCTAGCTGGTCATTTGAGGTTTATACAGTTTTCCAAACATACATTGCATTGCAAGGTCAGCCCCACACTACCACAGTTACGTGGCTATCTGCAGCAGAACTACTTAATTCTGGTTGGGCACATTGGTGTGAATTGCTCTCATACCTAAGACTTCAACACAGATACTTCCTCCTCTCCCTCCCCACAAGAAAGCCTGGAAATCAATTGGTGAAACTTTAGGGCCCAGGCTAATTAACCCCTGGCAGTCCTAAAATCCTTGTCAATATCTCAATGGCAGCAAAATACTAATTCTGCAAGTAAATATTTAATAAAAACTTCATATGAGACATCAGAAAAAGCTTTCACATAGGTTGAGGATCTGATAAAACACTCTTATGGTACAGACCAAAATCTGAAAGTACATAGAAAAGAATGATACATTAGTAAATTGAAGACGGGACATCCAGTCTTCCATACTAAAATGAGTCATTCGAGAAAAGTAACAAGCAATGCAACAACAAAATCTGTAGGTGACACAACCTTGTTGTAGATAATCAAAATTGAATGCTGTGAGATTATCAGAGGATCTTTACAAAGCTAGGCTAGTGGAGAGCAACAAATAAAAGTCAGCACTGTGCCATTCAAAGCAAAGATGGCCTAATCTGAACATTTTTTACTTCTCAATTAACTGTCAATCACTGATGAGGGATTGTTAGCTAATAATGCTAGCCAATGTGTAATAATGTCCCAAAAGGCAAATATTTAGGAGACTGTTAGAAGAAATATGAAATCCATGCAGAAAGAAGCATTGCACATGTACCTGCAAGACACTGTTCAGTTCTATTTATCTTATTTCCAAGAAAAACAAACCAAAAAAAAAAAATTAAAAAGAAGCAGTGGGAGAAACAGAAAAAGTTCAGCAAAGCTACATTTAGCTCATCCTTACTGAGACAACTGAGAGCTTTGGCTGAGCAGCAGCTTGTTTTCATCTGCAGAACTCAGAACACCTTTAGTCAGCTAAACATTGTACACAGTGGCCCATCATTCAGGATCAGAGCCGTGTTTGTTCTTTGTTTCATTTAGGTTTTTCCTGTAGGCTCCATTCTACAAAAGACCATTCTACAAACTCTGCCCCTTTGCCTTGCCTCCTTCCTCTGTCATCAAAACACAAGGTACTCCAGAGACAGCAGAGTATTCATATTTGCAGAGCACTCACCTGAATTACAGGACTATTCTACCTTGCTTGATTCACATAAATACAGTGAATTTCCAAGGGTTCCTTAAATTCCAAATTTTAGTTAAAGCTACAAAGCCTAAAATACATTATACCCTAATCCTCTTCTTTCTGATCCATACTACATAAAAACAGCTTTCTCCACCACAATTTGCCAACCTCTCTTCAAAGGAAAACTGAACTATGTGGAATCTGTAAAATAATCATTATGTTTTTCACATATTTCCTGCATTACTATACAAAAATATAACAGGTGTGTCAAAACTGTCATCTAGTTATTTATGAAATAATTGAAAAAAATTTTAAGCAAATAATTTACACCAGAGAATGCATGGGCCTTCTCATTCCCTCCCAAATAAGGAAGAAAAAGAATCATCCCACCAAGAAGATAAAAACAGTCTCTTACTTTTTCATAATCGCATCCTTGATAGCTCTTTAAAAAAACAAGATATTTAGCAAAGGTACCTCATAGACTTTGCAACATTGTGTGGGATTACTGCAGTTATACTTCTACATTGAAAATATCAGCTGGGAGGTTCAACAAAATCATAATATAAAAAGCCAAATAAAAGTAAACAAATCCAGACTTGCTGAGGATATTCATGCTATCTCTGCCAGCAAACAGATCTTTCAATCCTGATGGCAAAGTCTCAGGAGACAAACTGAGATTCAGAGATGTCAGCTGACGACAGATCCCTGGGAGCATCAATGGAACCATCCATTGGAAGCATCAGTGGAACAAACTGAAGATTTGGGGCTTTCCTTCTCTTTGACACTCTCAATGTTTTTGTGTTCCAATGCTTGAAATAGTCTTCCTGAGATAAGCTTTACATGGCTGCTTTCTTTGGCTCTGCTCAGCTCTGGGTAAGTGTCATCTCTGCCGCGTCTGTAGAACTGCACTGCACAGAAGTTGTGCATGATCTGAAAACAATGTGGCATAAAACAATAATAATTAGAGACCTGGAGCTCATGATCTCTGACAGAAATCTTGAGAATGGTTACCCTAAGGAAGAAAAGAGTGAAGGTGAAATCTAAAACCAGACTCCAGATAGTGTGATAACTAAAAAAACTAGGGAACAATCTGTCCTCTGTGTCTTGGATGGACAGGCAAAGAAGCCATTATCTTAAATTTCCAGAACAGTGATTAGGCAAGTAACGGGAAAATCTGCAAATGTTCAGGAAAATTTTGTAAGATAAGGACAGGTTAAGATCTGAGACAAATGGCTTGAGAGACCTTAAGAAATAGGTGAAACAAAATGAATGACATATTTTGGACCATGCTTTGCTTGGTCACCTATGATTGTCACTTACCCTGCTACTAAACTGCAAGAACACAAGATCTCTTTCCTTTCACCATTGAAAAATATGACAGAGGGGTGACAATTAGAGAGTAGATTATGCAGCAACACTCTGAGAAGCCAGGAGTTCATGTGTTATAAATCACCACGCACAGAATACAAGCTGGTGTGTACCTTAATAAAACATTTTTAAAAATCAGATTTCAAAAAAGTTCCTTTCAAAATGTCAGTAGATTCTATTAAATATGTGAGCTGTGAAATATTGTCATAAACAAAATTGTCTAACACAGAAAAAAAAGGAGCAGCACTGAATGCTCTTTTCTTTACTGAAAGAGTAAATTGACCAGTATAAAATCAAGGGTTTTTTTCTTTTCAAGTATAACTGAAACAAAACCGGGACAAAGGCTGAGTAGTAAGCAAGGAAAACTGCAGGTACTTCAAAGTTATTTAGGGTGGTCAAGTCCAGACAGGACTGTGAGAAGTTTACAAGGGAAACCAAAGTAATCGCCAAAGTGACAAATGAAACTTGATGTCAGTACATAAAACATAATCCACACCGGACAGAAGAAAAAAGGAAGAGTGTACTTTCATCATCCTAAATTACCTGTATGAACTTTTAAAATAGTCTGGTATCATTGTAGAGAACTCATTAAAGACCTCAGCTCAATGCTGAGCTGTGGTAAAAAAAAAGCAGACATGATGTTTTGAAGGATAAGACGTAGGATGGTGAATAATACAGAAAGTATTGTAATTCCATGATATAAATCAGTGGTGGAGGCTCACCTGGAATGCTGCACATGCTTATGATTACCCAGACTCAAAAAGGATACTGCAGAACTAAGCAAGGCTCAGAGAAAAGCAATGCAAATGATCAAAGGGCTGGACACCTCACATGCAATAATCAGAAAGGATAAAGAAATATTAGCTTCTGAAAGAGGCATGCCAACAATGGCAAATGTGCACTGTGATGAAGTATGGAGAAAGTAAATAAAGATCCTCCTTGTCCCTGACTCATGGCACGAGAACAAGGTCATTAATTGACATGAAAACATTATAGATTTAAACAAAAACAGGAGATACTTCACATCTAACACATAATTCATCTGTGCAAAGCATAAATATAACACCAAATACTTATACTCTGCTTTTTTTCTTCTACACATTATGAAGCAATTAAACAAAAAAATTTAAGAACTATAGAATGCTAAAAAATTTGGCTGGAACAGTAAACCAATTGGGGCTAAGGAGTTAGCCAAACCTAGGAGGCAGATTTCCTTTTGTTTTAGAAGAAATTTCTCATACTTCCTCAGCTGGTAAGGGACAGAATTGCCAGCAACTTGTTGAAATAGACCAGCAACAAAACTGCTCCTACTCTGGTCCTTTCCCTGCGTCTGTGAGAGAAAAGGGAATGATGGGCGCTGTACATTGGCAATGGAGATGGCTAGGACAGAAGCAGTTAGGAAACGGAAATAAACAGCGAAAAGCAGTTTATAAGAGGCTGTCAAAATCCACCATCAAAGCTGAATTTGAGAATGGCAGGAATTAGTGTCAAACTAAATGAAAGTACAAGGATGCTCGGAGCACAACTATAAAATCTATACATATAGACAAAAAAGCAGCTTTACTAAGGCAAGTCAAACTTACGTAAAGAAGATAAATTGTGTTAACTAACCTATTTAAAGGTGAAAACATAATGAATTATGCTTTCTTTAAAATGGAGCATATCACCATGAAAACAAAGGTGTGCTGGCACAAGCCTCAGAAAAAGCCCACTTACAAGTTTTAAAGCTGAGTTAACATTATAAAAACAGATGGGAAAATAAGAACTCAGTCCAAAAAGTGACTCAAAGAGTGACTGTAGTTTGAGGCTCCACAAAAGCACTTAACAAACTGATTTCAATTTCAAAGTGTGTTCCTGAGTGCCTAAAAATTTCAGGCACAACTTTCAGGGACACTAACAGGAGTTACACTTTCGGGCCCCACTGATATTTAAAATAAATTGCTAATTGCATATGTTTTGCAAATCTCTTCTTCACAAAACTAAAGTTTTTTTTTATGGACATGGGTATATTTTGCTTGTTTACACATGCATATATTCATATTCATATATATATATATATATATAAGCAAAGTAAAAGTGGACAGGACCATTTTCTGACACGGAGCCACCTGGCAATGAACTCATCAGGTCTCTTCCACTGAAGTGCCTGTGTCTGCGAAACAGAGAGGGCACAATCTAGGATAAGATGTTAGGCAGAGCCAAATCCCCAATCCTGCCAGGAACTGCCTGGGAGAGAGGCAGCTGGCCTGGGCCAGGGCACAGCAGTGACTGCGCTGGTGACACAGAAGAGAAGACCCTGTTCTAAATCCATCAGATGTCCTAGTGCTGCTTTCTGGCACAAAGCAGCACCTGGACCCCAGCTCCTGACTACCAGCATCTGAACAATCTTATTTTTAAATTATGGTGGGTTTTTTTCTTTACATCAAATAAAATAGAATTAATTATAGCTATTTTTCCTTGCCTTACTGTTAATTTTCATTTACTGTCATTACGTAAGTCCCAAGTAGATAGATAGTTTTCTCTCTTGCAGAAAACCTTCTCCTTCTCCTCTAATGTGCTTAGCTCACACAAAATGAAATGCATGTGATACCCAGGTAATGTCAGAGCAGGCATATGGCAACAACATAAAAGCCATATATGGCCAAGGAGGCAGACTCCTGCCTTCTACTGCGCAAGGACTTATGACAACATCACGCTGAAGGGTTTGCATGACTAAAATTAGGCAAAACATTTTCTCCATGAAAGAAAGGCAAGGCAGTCTAGAAGCAGTAGCCAGAGGCAGCTTCAGACGTGTCAATTCAGCTGTGTAAAGAATGTGCCAGTCTCACTCTTGGAACAGCTTCCACACTTAATATACAGAACGAGTCATTAAAAATGAGGGGGAGTAGCATGAAAGGGTGAGGCATATGGCACACAGTGTGCTACCACAGCATACCATATATTCAGGATAATAGCGTGCATTAGAAAATCCGTTTACACTTTCACTGATGACAAGTACAGCTACTGCCAATTAACTTCTCTCTCCACCTCAATTTCTGTTTCAAGGTAAATTCCTGACCCTAATGAATCAACAGCAAATTTGCTATGAAGGTTAGTGGGAACAATATTTACTTGTTCAGGATTATGCGAGTGCTTATATTCTTCTAATTCAAATACACAAAGTTATTACGTATTTTAATACATATGACCTGTTTCACCCCTCCATGTTACTTTCCTCAGTTTTTTGTATTATTTGATGTGGCAAAGGCTGAAAAACATTAAACTTCCCAGATTACTATAATATTCAAAAAGATGGTTAACTATTCAAGAGGAAGAGCTCCTGTCTGTCCTCATTTCTAGTTCCAGTGCTCCTCTGAGCTTTGTATGAGTGGGTCCCTTGTAAAAGTGGACACAGTGAGGCACAAGCAATATCAGCCAGCTCAGATCCTGGAGATCTGTGTGGCATGACTTCAACATTTACACCACTTTACATCTGTCCAGTGCAATGACAACCACATTCTGATGGTTCAGGTCATAATCCTGATCCACAAACATCAGTGCAAACCATGCACTTCTGTTTTTAGGAGATTCAACACTTCAACAAGTGATGTTCCAGTGCCTTCCTGAAAAGAAAATAGCAAATATTGTTAATTCTCAAGTGACAACATTCGTAGCCTTAAGGATTTAAACAGATCCCTTCTGTAACTATATGAAATTTATAATATCTCATACCAGATTCTTTAGTTTGCTCTTCTGTACACAGATGGTATGCATCCATGTTGGTGAATGATTAATATTGATAGCCAGGAGCTACCCACACCATTTAAAATATTCCAATGCAACAATAGATCACTGTGATCCATTGCACAAGTAAGGAGGTCAGAGCCTATCCAGGAAAAAGTGAAAAAGATCATGCAGAAACCTGTTCCAGTTTTGAGGCTGTTGGGATGAATATTGTGCTATGCACGTAAGGGCTCTGCGTAAACACACAGCTCCTGAACGGACTCTGACGAAACTGATGATACAGAGTCAGCATTCCTGACATGGACAGGTGAGCACAACACCAACCCTCACTGTGAATAAATTTTCACTTTCACATAACCGTCAGTGTGGGGCAGTTTAATTTAGCCAGAAATTAATGCTGACATGCTCCCTCTGAACAAACTCCAACCTATCTACAAAGTCCATCTGCACAGCCCTTCCAGGGACTCAGCAGCACCACTGACGGCAGCACTGTCCACCGATTGCAGGGGTTCACTACAGAGAATAATGCTCTGACTCAGGCTGGCCTGCCCTTTTTATTACATTTAACCATAAATCTTACTCATGGAAATACAACAGCATGAGCTTTAATTTCATAAACAGAAAATATAAGTGCTTATTTTATTGCAGTTAGTGTCTGAAAGGCCACAGGAATCTACCCACTACAAGATGACTACATGTCTTCATATTGTAAGAGAGTTTTTGAATTCATTTCCTGAGTGAGATTCTGCTATTTGAGGTAAATTAGTTCCTGATATTTAAAAGCAGTCGCCTTTCTGTATGAAAAATCTGCAGCTTTTTAACATTAATAGGTCTTAGGTATGTTCTCTAAGCAGCAGGAAATTTTCTTCTTACATCATAATATGGATTTGCACAGACATAAAAAAAACTTGGTCCACCTTTCTGACAGTCATTAATTAAAAAACAAAAACCTTCTGATGTTATTTTATTCTTTCCAAATAATGAGGATGAAAAAATCCCGTTCTACAAATTAGATAGCCTAGTGCCTCTATAACTTATTTTCTATTTCCGTGATCACAATTGTCTCAATGAACGACCAAATTTAGCTACACAAGCAGGAAGATTGATCCAAAGACCTTGTGCTGAGGGCAAGGATTCCAGAGGGAAGATACAAGGCTATAGTGCAATTCCTAAAATGTAGAACTATAGAAATTGTGTGATCTAATGCTTCAGTATACAAATGAAGGTGAAGAAGGGGTGGAAGTAAAAGTCAGATATATTTCTAGTGCTTCAACCTAGTAGAACCCGCCCACGTGTAATAACGTCAAGATGACAAGCAACTCAAGTGACTTCAAGGATGTAAGCACCAGCTGTGTTTGTTGGATCAAATACAGACATCATTTTTTCACAAGAAACATTTGCTATAAAAGGAAAATGGAACAAACAGCAATCCTGAGTCAAGTGCCAAATTTGTATACCTGATGACTGTACAGGCTTTGTTTTTCAAGCGTCTTTTCAGTGGACTTGTCAAAAATGAAACATCAATGAAACAATGCTAACAAAAAGCAGTTGTCCAAATAAGTGAGGCCATCAAAACACATTCATATTATTTGGTTGTAACTCATTCTTCCTTTATTGCATTCATCTAATTTTTTGAGTAACACTCATCTGCAGTCCAAACCATTAAAAGAGGAAAAATTAAAGGAACACAGCTGTCAAGTGAAACAATTATCAAATAATACCACAATGTTTCAAAATACCACATTAAAAATGAAAAATTAGGCCTCCTAGATTCAAATATGTTCAATGATTTACACACTTTTGTACCTCTGAGGTCATTAGTAATGTAAGCAGTGACAAATGGCATTTTCCCAGTATAGGAGATCAATGACAAATACCCTAATCCTAACTGAGCCCATCAAAGACAATCAAGGAAATTATTCACACAATTTAAGCCAAATGTGAATGTTGAGAGTTTATATCTAAAGCAACAAAAACAAATAGTTTCTCCTATGCAGTATTTTCCATATTTATCGTAAGCTAGAATGATTTATAAACAAGAGAATTACATATCAAGGCCACACAACTCCAAGAAGATGAAATATACCTCTGGAATGTCCAGGTCCAGAGCCAGACTCAACTGTTATCTTTATGTTGCATTTAAGCCTTGGTGCCAATCCTTAGTAAAATTCATCCTGAAGAAGAGCATTTGGATGGTTTTGTTTGAAGTGGGAATTCTCTTTCAAGAGGCTGCTGATGTTGAATTCTTAGCCCTGTTGCAGTTAACTGCTGTAGCTGCTGCTGATTTCAGTAAAACCAGGCTCTTAAACAACTTTTCGTAAATGTACTTCTACTTGTCATCAGAAATAGAAAGATAACACAGGCAGTGGCTGCTAACACATCACAGATAAACAAGATAAAAGTTTCAAAAGCTAAGATTTTGAAAATTAAGCTTTAGCTTTATAGACATACAGCCAGAAAACATCAACTTGGCTATCTACATTTTTGCATCTTGAGATGAAAATGTTAGTTGTGGACCAACGATCTTGCTTTACAGTGACCACACATACTAATGAAAGGCACAAACAGTGACATGCTCTGGAATTTGATGAATTTGCCATCTTAGAAAGCATAGAAAAAAGCAGACAAATCTTCTCATATCAAAGAAACAGCTAAGAAAATTCCAACTTTCTTCCACAAGAACAGTTACACACATTTAATTGGATTTGAATCAATGCCATTTTGCATGAAGTAATTCAGGCTAAATGACAATGGCAAATCGATCCAAAGAATTTGCACCAGTTGATATTGAATAAGATGAAGAGAATTCAGCTCTTGTAGGTAGGCTGCTAAGCATGTAATTTTCGCAGGGCCAGTGTAAGTTTGCAAAAGATTTGGAAAAAAAGGTTTGAATCAGCATTATTACACGCAGGACAGACATTAAGAATGCTCTCTTTTGATTCTGAGATAATGTTTTGTTAAGTTGTATTTAACAATGGAGGACACTGGAAACAAAAACGAAGAACAAATCGTCCCTTTGTGCTTTGGCATAGTCCTCATAGTATTGTATCACTACAATTATTTTAACCTCATAGACACATTTTCCATTATTTCATTTTATTACCCAGTGCTTCAGTGAAGTCTCTTTGTTCTTTAATACCATGAAAATTGGAAGCTCTGTAGTAGCTGTGTTCAGGTCAAAAGCATGCTTCTGTAAGCCTCCTTTTTTCCTTAATTTTGTTTCTCCAGAGTGAGCAGTTCAAAATAAGAGCCAAAACACACAAAGAAAGTTTACTTCCATGGTAAAAAAACATCCGGCCAGAAGACATGTCCATACAAAAAATTCCCTAGTGTTTTCCTTTTCTATTCATTGGAACAGGTTTGAAAACTAAAGCTGAAACTCAGTTGCAGATTATGATTAAGGAGTTGTATGTTTATAATGCTTACAGTACAAGAAAACCCTGGGGTTTATTGAAAGAGAATATTGTAAGAGCATGCTGTTTTATTTACATTGACTGAAGGACTGTCACCTTCACCCAATCATTAAGAAAGTATTTTTTCCATTGAAAAAAGAGATTAATTTTCACAAAGCATTCTTGGAAAAACACATTGCAGTAAACAAACCCACAAGTTTTCCTTCTATTTTCTTCACGTACCTTGTAGACTTCTGAAATTTGCTAGGGAAAGGTTCAAAGAAAAAATACTTACCTGGAAAATTAAACTAAATTCAGTGGGCAAACAAAAATAAGAAACACAAAGAGACTAAAGGAAAAACAGGAGACAGATTTCTGAACTATTTCCCAATTAAACCCAAAGACACTAATGCTGAAGGCACTGGATTCAACATTAATAATTTAAAGATGCTATAAATTTTGACACCAATTTTCTAGTTGTTCATTTCATGGTGTTATTCACACGGGCAGCAGTTTCCAGAATCAAACTATCCTTTAGATTTTCAGTTGAAAGAAACTCAAATTACAATAAAATGTTGGGGGGTTTTTTGTGCAACATGATTTTTTTTTAAGATAAATCAGATTAAATAATATAAAAAATTAATTTAATAGATTTCTACAAATATAGTGATTTCAGTTGTTTCAGTTTTGTTTATTGTTGCAACTAAGTGAAATCAGTAGGGTTTGTTTATAAAAGAAGGTTGTGAGCAGCAAGTGATACTCATCAGTAGACAGGACAGTGAAAGCAGATTCTTACCTCACTCATAAAATAACAGAAAGTTTAAGAAATATTATGGAAATTGATTTTTAAATTAATGCCATTTTCTTAAAGGTATCTGCCCCTATCTCAGCACGAATCCTCTCTTCTGTAGTACCATACTCTGACACACAGACTTTGGGAGCAGCATTGATCACACTTGCTTTTACCGTTTAAGATGAAGAATACTGTTTCAGTAAAACAAGATTCCTTCTGCGGTCAGACTAGATGGACTGCCACTCTGAGAGGACAATTCTGCATGGTCTCAGGGGAGGTCTCTGTGGCACCTCAAACCCTCCTGAGCCCAGGCTGCTGCTGCTGAGAGGAACTAGCCCATCCTCCCTCCACCGCACATTCCTACAGGCCTTTGTATGCTCACATTCAGGGAGATCAAGACACAGATTATGGTGAAAATTAACCTCCAAATTCAGGTGAAAGCACTCCAGGCAACAGTCTTTCAGAAACATTAAACCCCAATATAAGTCAACAAACACCTAGAGGAAAAAAAGTCTGTGAGTATAGAACAGCAGCCTGCACTCAGTTCCATCTAAAATGGTGACAAAAGTGCAGCTTAAAATAAGAGGAAGTTCCATACTTTCCCTTACAGAAGAAACCTCAAAAACACTGTAAGACTACTGAAATCATATGAAATCTGCTTAAATATCTCAAATTTCCCTACAGGACATAGGGCAGGGTTATGACATTTTTCCCATGATGGTTGTGGAGCAAGTTCTTTCTTATATATCATTCAATTGTTTGCACAAAACTTTTATCCAACGAAGATGCAAACAACAAAGTAAGCCTCTAAATGTAAGATGCTTTTGCCCTTGTCTTTATTTCATTAGTGCAGCCAGTCAGGTCCATCTCTGTAACTTCACAAAACTGAAATCATAACCTTCTTCATATGCTATTGAATTTCACCTGAGAAAGGTTCTGGGTCAAAATTTAAGAAGAATTTAGATTGCTTCTGCAGAATTGATAGGCATGGAACCTGAGAGCTGCAGACAAAAAGCACTTAATGAACATGGCATGGAATTCCTAAATCCCTGCTGAGCTGTTCCATGATTTTTCTCTTTGTAAAACTTGTATTATTATTAGTTCATAAAGTTAAGGACCCTGAAAGCTGATTTTACAGGGTTTCTAAGCACGATGAGACAATCTTCTTGAATTATTTTTGGGAAATAATTCCATATCTTTAAAAAAACAAAAATATTATACATCCAAAAACATAAACCATTGTCTGATACATGTATTTTTGCGATTCCTAAAAAATTGCTAAAACATTTGAGATTTTATATTTCAGATCTTTTGAGATCGGATATTTCATATTTCAGGTTAAAGCGGAGACTGCTTTTTAAAGTCCTAGGATATATAAATATACATAGAATAAAACTTTATGTCAGGGTTTTCAATTCCCATTATTTCTGTATCTCTTATGATTTTGGTAAAACGTCCCAGGATGCTTATAAGGCTCAAGAAGACAGCACCAGACCTTTCAGACTTCCTATAAATCATCACTTTCTCTTGGTGCAAGTCATATTTTGAAACCTATTCTCACCAGCTAGGCAAGCAACACAAAGACCAAATTACTTCTCTGTCCTAAAGCTTACAAAGTGATGACCATGAGACCAAAAGTGCCTCAAGCCTGATGCTGGCACAAGGTTCTTGACACCCTGAATAGGAAGACTTCAGCCCTGTCTCTTCTCCAGCCCAGGAAGTCTCTATCCTCCAGCAAATAAGGTATTGGCAATACCGCTTGAAAAATGTATCTGAAACTTATTTTTATCACTGGGACTCACTACTGCTGTGCTCTTTGCCACCTGAATTCTCCCCAATTCACACGCTCAAAACAGCACAGTCCCTGAAAGTGGCAGCACACTTACACAGTGACACCCTCGCCTGAGCCTCTGATCTCCCTCTGCTCTCTGTCCGTCACACATTCACTATTATGAAATCAGAACAACAATCCCAACCTCCGCCACTTTGTTCACTTTCACTTCTGCACCAGGATCTTGTCCATTCCTGATTACAGACAGGTGGCATACCTAATTTGCTAACAATATTGGATTTTGAAATAAATACTTCAACAAAGAAATTACTGAGTGTTTAGAACTGCATGTTCTCCAGCTCTGCTAGAAGAATGTGTCTCCTTATTTTAGTGCCAGAAAATAATTCATAGCAAAAAATATCTTATAAATTCTTTTTTATTCATCTGTTCAAATCTCATTCAGGAAGGATTAACCATATAAAAACCAAGAGCAGTTCTGTTTTTTCAAAGAAAAGGTACTATATGCAATATATACATAGAAAATATTTACATTAGAAAGTATTATTGCAATAGGAGCACACTTGTATTTGCAAACCTGGAAATGTACAAAAAAACAAACAAAAACACTAGACAATTTTCCTGGTGTACAGAGAATGCGGACACACACCATCAAGGATACAAGAGATGTGGGGCAAAACCAAGAAACAGTGTTCATAGAAGTCACTGTCAATTGCAGGTATGGTGACAGAAAGGAAAAAAAAGAGGGAGAGGAGAGGAGAGGAAGAGGAGAAATATCATTACTCAGAAGCAAAAGTACAGAAAAACTCATGGGAGGGCCTTATAGCTACCAAGGAAATGGTGACATGGGTAGCCCTCTGACTCAAGAGGGAAAGAGGTAAATGCTGGACTTGCCAGGGAAAAATTCTTGAAAAGCAAAACAGAGGCTACCTAACAGACGAGATATTTCAAAATGTGTTTTTCTTTCACTGCATCATTGAAAAGCCATACTGAAACCAAGCAATGAATTTTCTCTCAGATATTCCTCTCAGTGTCTCCTCCTGAGATAAATATGATAAAAAGTATTAACCCCTACAACATAGATCAACAAGTACAGATCTGTAAAGATCTGCATAGGGTCATTGTTTGGGTGAAAATCTCCATACTGGCCATTTATTTGCAACTTAATCTCTTGGAAGACAAAGATCTGCCTTTCAATCATCTAAAGCTGAAAGGCTTATCAGTGGAATGCAGGTTTCAGCAGGACATCAAGCAAATTCTTTGTTAATTCTCCTTAAACTGCAAGTTATTTTTAGCAAAAAGGCAGCATTCATCCACCATGGCAAAGGCTCAGGAACAATCTGAAGATGAGATAGCAAGAGCAAGTTGAAAAGCAGAGAGAAATTGTAAGAGTATGTACCCCTACTGAGAAGACAAGTTCTACTAAGGTCTGAGCTCCCTTTTTAAAAACTCTCAGCAGCATCTCTCAGTGTGCTTTTTAGACATAGATTATTAAGCCTTAAAACTAGCAAAAAAAGTCAAATAGCTCAGTAGCCCTCCATTCCTGAGGTTATAATCTCCACAAGTAATCTGCTGAGTCTAAACTTCTACTGGAAACAGAGCTGCTCGGTTGTTCATTTCCCTAAACTCTTCATCTGCTGTCAGGCTAAATCTCTTGTGCAATATTTGAGCCTTCCAGTTACTGTAACAGCAATTTCAGCTTTCAGAAGGCTTCCCCTTCCTCTTAAAGACTGAAATTTGTTTTGCAATTCAGTTCATTTTATTTATAAATATTTAATTTTCATTTGCCTCCTTAAAATTTGTTCTGAGTGGATAGTAACATGAATTTATTATGAAGTGTATTTATCTTTCTGTATCTCATTAGTGCTCAAGAGTTCTGTTGACTCTAAGGATTCTGCTAAACAAACTTCTGGAGGCCAAATTAAAGTGCATGGAGGAAATTAAACGTAAATTTAGGATGCAGTTCTTCTTTTATGCCCCTCTGCAATCTTCCTCAAAACCATATGCCCTACAGGAGTTCAGAAATGGCTTTAAGGCTGGTGACCTGAAGACAGGAGACATGATTCAGATTAATTTTAACCCTCTGCTCCACATACAAACCACACCATTTCCAGGAATAACTCAAAATGACAGTTTCAGGGGTTATAAACATGCACACAACATAAGAAAAAAGGGGTAAAAAACCAAAGTCAGTTTTTCAAATGAAACAAATGAGGGCTTGTAGCTGTCACGCAGTGTTACTTTATGTTAGTTATTATCCAATAGTACTTTTTATCAGGTCTGAACACTGTTCATGTCTCTCTGAGACAATGAAAAAATCAGAAAGTTCAAATCAAATGAGGCTGCTTGAAAAAAGAACTGATGTGAAGAATTACATAAAAAAGATACAGACTCTCAAGATCAAAAAAAAACCCAAAAAGTGTGTGAAAAATAGCTGAAAAAAAAATTGAATTTTTAGCGCATTTGCACATCTCATCGTGACAATGGTTGATAACATTTTCAACATAGCTTCAGCTCAACCAGTTAGCAAATATTCTGATAACATAAATATCCTGAAAGCACGAGCCAGGAACAGCACAGCATGATTTCAATCTGTTTTGACTTAGGTACATCACTACAGTTTCATAGAAACAGGTCACAATTAATGGAATTTAATTTGCCATTTTAAAACCTTTATGATGTAACTTTCTTGGCTGGATATCAAAAGCTCTTTTCACTACTTCCCTGTTACGGGGAAATTAGAAAGAAATTACTAATTGGGCAATTTCAAACGTATCTGCATACTTTTTCCCCTAAGACCAGCATCATAACTGCTTTATTGCTAAGTTCACAAGGATAATCAGGTTTTATCATCAATACTAAATTACTGGGGAGATGCAGAATAAAAAGGTGCAGAAGAAGTTAATTCAGATTTGAATTATGATGTCAAAAATTATTGCAACACTAAACACCTTGAGTACAGTAACTGAGTTCATCAGTCTGAATGAAAACCATACATTGCACTTACTTTTGTTGGCTTAATGCAGGGCACAGAAAAAAATGGAATTAAAAGACAATCATTTAATAAAAGTATTAAAAGAATAAGTACTTCTTCCTCTGTCTCTGCATAGATAAAAGACATAGATATTTTATGTTGGGGCTGAATGAAAATGCATTGTTCTTTTCAATCAGTGAATAAGCATTTAGTCAAAACTATCTCTACTGGCGCTCTGAAAATGTCATGATGATCCATTTTCTTTAAAATGGAATGATACTAATATCTGTGTGTCCTTCAGATAAAACAAATTGTATTTTTAAAAGTTCACGCTGATCTACTAAAATGGATACTGCAGTTCTCTGTATCACTAAAACACTCATTAATCTGCCACCCTGTTAGATATTTCAGACATCTAAACAGGTTTTTGGTTACTATTAAAAAGCTCTTGATATCAGGTTTTTTAGTTTGTAAAAGTTTAGGTATTGCTCTAATACATTCTCTTCTCATTCCCAGACAAAACACAATGCTTAGAACTTCCAGTGAGGTCCTACAAGAACAGACACACTTTCTCAAAATATTCAAATTTTTCAAAATGTTCACTACAGCTGTCTCTGGCATTTAAACTTCCTCAACAGGAACTGCTCCAAAAATTGATGTCTACAACATCATCTTTCGTATTAACAATTTCAGGATAGTAGAGTTTAGAGGTATCACATGTTTTATTACAGAAATTTCTGTTATGTGGCACTCCTTTAGCAGCTGGAAAAGTCTTTAGAAGCACACAAGGTATTAGCAAAGCATTGTGAAAGTGAAAGCAAACTACCACAATTTAGCTTTCTTGACTGGGTTCTGCTAAAAAAAAATTAGTTTGCAGTAAAGTGCTGTCTTTAACACCAACCACAACTTTGAAGACTGAAGATACTACTCTATGCTTAGTACGTGACAACTAAAAGCATATAAGAGTACATCTTGAAAATATAATTATCATCCCATTCCTTCTGAACCAGTAATGAAACTGGGGAAAAAAATAGACTTATTTTCTTGATGTCCATACTTATTAAAGAAATATAACAAAGGCCTATAAACTTCATAGTCCCCAAACACTGGAGAAGATTAAATCACTGATAAAAATGTTATTAGCATGGACAATTTCTACAATTTATATATTTATACATTTTCATAAGATACTGGATGAACCATTAATCTCTCAGAAGTTGATTACCAATGACTACCCAGTAAAATAATCATCAAACACTAGGATAGTAATTCAGATAAAATATATTGATTAGTTCCTGTAAGAAAAAAAAGTGAGCAGAAAGAGCATCGATACTGTCATTGCCATACATTAGTCAAGTTGGTTAATACAATGTCAAAAGCACTCCAATAAGGAAGTGATGAAAGCTAAAAACAACCTGCAGAAACCTCTGGTAAGGTGATCAGCTTTGATACACGGCAGAGTGCATTTGAAGAAGCAATTTTAGACATGGAATCTAGCAAAAAGGACCTGAGGGATTCTTGATAGAGTAAATGGAAGCATACATGGAAATGAAAAGCTGTGAAAGAAAGAGACACAAGGACCAGTTTTGAGATGAATACAACACAAAAAGGAGCAAAGAAGAGGTAGCATCACAAGAGGTTGCACAGGACTGTAAAAATACCTCACATTTTCAGCATGCATTAATATTTATGGTTAGATCTGTATAATTATACTAGAGGTAGGATTTAGATGCTTAATTTGATGCTTAAGTTCCAAAATTAGATACTCAGCACCATCACTGTTAGTTAAACCTGCATATCAGCACACTCAGCTGCTATTGCTCAAGATAGCTGACATCTCTGGTACTATTTTAATTTTAATCAGTTTCACTTCTGTTCATATCTATGGATAGTTCCACATTTTGCTGTTTCTCTTAACTGTGGCATTCTAATCAAGAACATCCTAAAAAAACCAGGCTGAAGACAGAATGCAGGACTAACAAGCACTCCCGGGACCTTGGGCTTAAAACTCGTGTCTCTCTCTCATACTCCCAGATGTGTGAGCTAATCTGTAAACTGATCTTCTTTCGCACTCCCAATTAATATTTAATTATTCCACGCACAGCAAAACACCTTCAAGAGGAGACACTGAGACCATCCCACCTCAGTATTTTATAGCCAGGATACTTTCCTGGAAGATAGGAGATGCTGATTAGAGCTCCCTCAGGCAGAGGAAGGAACTGAATGCAAGCCTGCTGCCTTTTAACTGCTGAGGTAGTGCATAGCACGCGTTGGGAGTGGCAGGCAAGCAGCAGAACAGTGAGAGTTTTTGAACAAAAAAGGCTATACGGCTAATCTCAGCGAAGGGAGCCTGCCCTGAAGGAGACTGGTCCCAGACAATGACACTGCTTAGGGCACTCCCCCTTTTCAAGATCCCTCCAAAGCATTTCTCCATTCAGCTTGTGGGGATTTGCTATGTAACTCACCTTTCCTTATAGGCTTCCTAATCATCTGACCTTAAGGAGGTGAATTCACAAACACCAAGCACCCACGTACAGCAAAGCTTGAAGCTGCAGCAACTTTTTGCTCTTTCCTTTGCGAGTGTAGTGCCCAGCAGCCTAGAGAAGACATCACGCAGCAGAGAGTGCCTCTTGATCTGTTGGGGTCAGCACAATTCTGGGTGCACACAAGAAATAGAGTGAGCATCCCAGACTGAGAGCATTTACTGTAATCCAACAGAAAGTCATGAGGAAATGAAGACAACCTTTAGGATATACAAATAACGAAGTTCCAAAAAAAGAAGTGCACCTACAAAAAAAGTTTTCCCCAGCTCTGCTTCTCCACGTGCTCCCATTGTATTCCTCTCTTCCAACATTTACAGTCTTATCACCAAACCTCCTACAAATTTTGTACGCCACACCAGCTCTCCTGAAAGCTACCATCTTTCCACAGCCTTTACAGATAATATTCCTTCTCTCATCACACTAATAAAATTAACATGATTAACCATTAATCACTAAAATAAAACATTCTCTCTCCCTGAACGCATCAAAAAATAGTTTAGATTATTTCTAAAAGAGATAGTAATTTCTGACATACTGGGCACAGTGGGTTAGATTCTGACTTGTGATATGAATCAGAACATTTCCAAGAAAGGATGTGATTTACATCACATGAGTATCTTGCTTGTCTAATTAATATGCATCAGGACATTATGCAGGAATGCTCTCCACATGGCATACATGTCTGTGAACTGAGTGATACATCACACACATTCCTTCGAGATCTGCCATGTCAGAGAGGGAGTCCCACAGCACTGCTATATTTGCACCTGCTCAGGTGGGCGAGGCTGAAGCATTATTGCAGCAAGCATATCACAGATATACATGCAGGAAGAAATTACAAAAGAGATGGCATAAACCTCTGAGATTTCCACAGGCCCCTATCAGCCAACAAGAAACATTGTTCCTTTGCATTGTTTTCCTTTTTCTTTCTCGTCAGCATGTCTCAAGGGTTCTCATACCATAGAAATACTTGTTAAACAATTTAAGACATCTTGTGTTACCATTTTTCTGAGATTTTTTCCCAGGATTTGACAACACATGTCATGCATGTGAAAGACAGTTTATCTAAGAAAGGATGGGAAGAACACAGGCACTTCATTTACCATACTAAAGCAAACAGTCCTAAAGTGCAATCCTTCACATGACATGGCTGCAGCTTCAATCTTCTTTCTTTCTTCCTTCTCAGATCAGATGCAAACTGCAGCCACTCTGCTTTCTGAATCCACAATCAGGTTCTTAAATAATTCTTTCAGCTGAAAGAAAAGAAAAAGAATAATAATACCACCACATTAAAAATAACCCACCTGTGAACCACGGCGGAGACATTGTAAAGCACTGACGTTTTTGTGCTACATAACTAGGAAAGAATCACGTAGAGTTCCTTGAAAATGTTCAGACCTCAGCAACCAACAGCCTTTCTAAAATTAATACTAGGCTCAGCAGCACTGCACAAGATATCACAAGCCTGTAAGATCACAGGTAATTAATTACTCATATGCAGTGTGATTTCAGCTTTCATCGCAATACCAAAACTGTTACAGCTGCACACAGTAGCTGTGGCAACCCAACGTTTAGTCAAGAACATTTACATTATTCAAATGTCTCATGTACACACATGTAAAATCCAGCTACAACTTAGTGATATACACACTGAAATTATATAGAAAAGAGCAAGGTGCCAAGGTACATAAACCAAGGTTTATCTTGTGAAGTTAAAATTCCTGTTGACATGTGGAAGTTCAGGCTGTTGCAATCAAAAGGCGTATTTGCAAGTCTAACATTTATAATTACACAAACATTCCCCCACCCTTAATGTCAAACATACTGAATGCCTTTCCGACAGTGAGAGGCTTTCCAGCTGGTGAAGAAAACAGCATCAGGAATTCAGTGTGTATATTATTTAAAACTATTATCTATCTACATTTCTAAAGAGAATGGAGTTCATTTTTGTTCCGGTCTGTAACTCTACCACAGCCAGATGCCAGAATAATGGATAAGATACATAAATCTAAGATGTACATATGAATATTCACTTACAAACATCTCAAAAATATTACTTAGCTAAGGCATATCTTTAATAAATGGTGAACTGTTGTTATGGAGTGCAGTGGTTCAAAGTTTACTTATGCCTATTTAAAATATATTAATTGCTAACACAGACATTCCTCATCTGGGTGACAAACTTACAGACTCAATTAACCAGGCATTAGCCCTTTGCAAACTGCTTACCAGTGAAACAACATAAAGTTCAAACTAAATACTTTAAATCAACTATAAATGGGTCTGTCTCCTCTGAAGTTATTTCCACTTTGAAAGGCCACAGAGTCCACGAGATTGCAAAGGACTGGCAAGTAGCAAATCTGGCACTAACCCTTCGTTTGACTTTGGAAAAGCTATCCTGAGTTCCTCCTCCTTTTGTCTGTCTGGTGTTTAGACAAAAGCGATCTTGGATTGGTTTTCAGGTCTGGAATCATCCCATGTTAGTAAAATAGCTTACCAAAGCGCCTGCACTAAGAGATTAATTGCCTAGGCTTCTTGTATAATTGGTAGAGAGTATGACATATGTCTTCTACTGATCCATGCAAAAGGTTTTCTATATTCCTTTGATCATGTAAAATATCGGTGTAAAAAATAAAATCAAGTTTACTGGTTACACCTTTATTGCTCCAAAATAAAGAATTTAAACACATTATTCATCCCTGATATAGAGAGGGCTTTTTTTACCAAATAAATAGAAAATTATAAATAGAAAACAATAATATGTCATTTCTGAAAGCAAACTCAAAACTAGAAAAGGAGGGGAAAGTCTGTAATACAGAGGGATGCAGCTAGATTTGAATTACAGGCCTATATGACTCAAATGCATGTTACCAAAAAGAAGGAAGAAAAAAAAAAAAGGAGAGAGAAAAAGTAGCAGTCTGGTGCACACCACAGGTAAAGTTCCAAGTGACAGTAATATCAAGATCAAGCCAGCCATGGAAGCATGGACATGATTGACACTGACCATATTCACGTTTCTTACTGGAATGCTCCTTTTTGATTTTTTTTGGAGCAAATTATACAGAAGTTCAAGATTAAAATATGCAGTATAGTATTAACCATATTACACCTCTCACTAAGATAAACAAAGAGATAAATATTAGTATTTTCCTTTTAGAAATCAGGCAAAAAGGCCAATATCTGTGAGGAGCTGAAACACTGCTTTGAATGGAAACAAATTCTGAGTAACAGGGCTTGATTGAAATGTGGCAGCAGAACAACTGTGGATCCTCACACTCCCCTGCCACCATTTCAAATACTCAGTTGTCACTGCCCTCGCTCACGCTCACACGTCGGAGGAGTTTCTGCTGCACTCTGGACTGACAGCCACAGAAGCTTACTTCAGAACTGCTTCCCAATGACTGATTTTAAATGGAATATCACAGGAGACCATAGAAAAGAGCATCCCCCTAGTCAACACCCATGGCCAGTGAGCAGAGCAGAGAGCAGCTGCAGGTGGGTACTACCACGACAACCTGCAAACAGATATTCTCCTTAACATCAGCTGCTGCAGCAGTGGGTACGGATGCAGAAAGGGCTTTTAAGCAACTGTAAACAAGCCAAATACTCTTCAACTAGAGTGATTTTTTGTATTTGAAATAAAAATATGTTTTATGTTGTATCCACATTACTAGATGACGAATGAAAGTGAAGTAGCTCTTAAGCTGATAATGGCAGCTGTTCTCAGCACGAGCAAACTGCAGTAATTCTTGAAGGGCAAATGAAGCCCTTGGTAGCAGGACAGAAATGGGACTACTGTTGAATTTGGCTGCCTTTTCAGTCCCAGCCTAAGAACATACCATAGCCTAACAGCATGTTTTAGTATTTGTTAATCTGATGAGGTCAGTCTGTTGAAGTTAATTTTTATTGCCCTATCTAAAGCAAGAGGAAATGGGAATCATTAAGTTACCTTTCCCAATCATTCCTTCAACACACCTAGCTTCCTAGAGGATAAACTACCCTCTGCTGGAATAACAGAGAATTTACAGGCAAGAAAACACTTCCTTGGAAACTTCTTGCAGACCTTCCCAAAAGCATTCTGCTGCAAATCTAGTTCATCATTTGTTGCAGACTTACTAAAGTTGGAGCTTATTCCAGTGATTTTGCAGCCAGTGTCCTCTTAGTGAAATATAACTGACTCACCTAATATATGAATCATTCCCACAAAATTAGCCTTTTTTCAAGGAGCTTTAGTAGTTTTTTCTAAGAACCAAGCTGCTGATTAACAGATAATATCTGGTAACTTCTTGGTTTGTATTATATGGTCCTGGAATCTTTCAGAATTCCATACTTAATGTGACATCATTCACTCCAGCAAGAATTGATCACATATAGTATTTACACAGTGTACAAACTCTTTCTGAATAATTGCAATGGAAAGCATATAAAAAAGAATAAAACTTTCCCAAAGAGCCAGCCTTAGCCTTTATTCAGATAATTCTTCCACCAGGTAACAAAAGAGCCAATGCACTTCACTCCTAGCTGTTGGTCCACCCTGACAGCTGGAAACACTTCCAAGTCCAACCCCACAGCGAGCAGGACAGCACAAGAAGAAACTTCTACTAAACTTTCATTTGATTGTAACTCACAGCTCTCATCAAATCACATGCCCAAGCCAGCCCTCATTCTGCAAAGGTAGCATAGAGGCTCAGAACATTAAAGGATTCTGCCTTCTTTCCAAAATGGTCCAGGTACCTTCATGGAAGAAAACAAATTTCACCTCAAAATTGCTGACCATCATCTTGGGCCACTTCACCAGGATAGAAACAGAACACAATTCGTAGATAGGCAGTATATTTTCCAGAGGAACATCGGTTTATTTTACATGGAGGTGCTGAACAAAAATGAAGCCAAGTATGACAACACAGAAAGGAATGCTACAAAACCATATCATGAGTTAAGCCACTTCCAAGACTGTTAAACCAGCTGCAAAAATCGCAGGTCCACTGATTTCATCACAGGTGCCTTTGGTACACAGCTTTTAACACCTGATAAAAGTTTCAACTTTCAAACAGAAAAGCACAGCTCTGATTCTTTCTTCAAATCCGCAGAGTATGGGTGTATATCACACCCTGACATACTGCTATCACACCACCCCGAAAAACCAAAATAACATGAGAAAACCTGATACTTTGCTGAAATTTCTGGCACACAGATACTGTCACAGAATTACAGTCAGGATCCTTGGAAAGGGTCTTCAGTCTTGTGATGTCTCGTGGAAAATCTGCAGAACGGCTAGACTGGAACAGGTCCTGCCACAGAACAGCTTCCTCTGTGCAGAGCTGGGCTGTTTCTGCTTCCGCCACAGCAGTCAGTTACTGCACCTCCTCACAACAAAGGGAAACAACACACATCAGCCACAGAACGTTTAAAGAATACAAAAAATTCCAATTACTCATATTAATGAAGTATATTCTAAGGCCCCTGTACAACTAATCCAGCATATACTCTAAAATACTAGTTTACTTCAGTGAAAGTAACAGTTTGTGCCCAAGCGGAATGTAATTCATAACATTTATTTCTGCAGAGGGTCTGGTTTAGCTGGCTACATGAAAAGCATCAGGTAATGCCTGAAATAGCCAAAATTATTTTAAGGGCACTAAAAAAATATATTCACAGCTATTTATCAGTGCTCTTCTATGAACTTCTCATTTCTGCTGTTGGCTGCTGAAAGGCAAGTAAAAACTGCCAAACTTAAAAAAAAAATAAAACTAAATAAATAAAAACAGTATAAGTAACAGTTGAAGGATAACCTATTTTAACTTACACTGCTCCAAAGTAACAAACTGAAAAAATAAATTAGAAGTATTTAAAGTATTTTAGCAACTAATGCAGTAAAATAGAATTGTGTATTACCACAGTGACAAATGTTGTTATAGAGGAAAAACCCAGTGTACTACAAAGATTAACATCGCTTAAACACTCAAAAAAACCCCCAAGCTTCAGTAGCATGATTGACTAATATGGAACACATGACTGTGGAGTAAACGGTAGAGCTGTGTTTTTTGGCATGATAGCATCCTGTGGGAGTGCAGAGGTGTCCTGCAGGCAGTGCCCCACTGGGTGCCCTGTCTGTGGCAGTTTGCAGCCCTCACCTAGACAGGCATGCAACAAGAGGAGCAGGAATGGGGCAGGACTGCTTTCCCTCCACAAAAAAATTACTCCATCCTGGAAAAGCCCCCACTCATCAAGATGTTTTATCAAGAACAAAGGAAATGTGCCAGAAGTGCTCGTAATAATGTTAGTAATATTAGCAATAAATAGAATTTTTTTTAAAAACCCAAAACAAAAACAAAAACAAAAACAACAACCAAACAACCTGTTACCATCTGTGATGATTTTATACAAAAGTATGAGGGCAGGAAAACATTCTATGCTTTAAAATATAAAATTTTTTAACTACTTACAATGCTACTTCAGTTCAAGTGACATTACAGAACTACAGAACTCTTCAACTCCTTTGAAACAGCTTTTTCTCTTACTCTTTGCATAATTTTTCTTTTCTAATTATTAATTACAGAAAGAGTGTTATGTAACATTTGGTTCAGTTTATCTCCATTGTCTATTAATAACGATTTTATTTTGACATACAGACAGAGTTCACTCTAACAGTTGGATTTTTTCCTGAAAAACTTTGTGTCAAAAGTATGACAGCAAAAATTAAGCAGAAAAGCAGCAATAAGGTTTTCCCATAGCCAAACTTTCCACGAAAGGAGAAAGGCTGACAAACTCTCAAATAAGTCAAGAATGTTACTGAACTCCAGATACGTAATGGGAGTTTAACAAGCAAAATGTTTTTCAGACCTGCAGCATGCAGTCCAAAGTTTCTAAAACTGGCTGTACACACACTTCCACTGTCTGCTGAAGACATCACTCCTCTGGAAGTGGAGCTCATAGAAGCACTGCCAGAAAACACTCGCCAATTCAAATGTCTCCATGGGCATTTTGGTATTAAAATCACAGTTACAAACAGCAGAAAGGCCTTTGCATAGTTTATTTGGCTATGTTCCAGCTGCCCCTGAGCAATTCAGGTATGGTTTTGGAACCATCAGCCAGCTAAAGGAGATATAAGGGATATCACGTGACAGCTGAGATATGCTGCATAAATATGCAATGGCAGAAAAAAAAAAAAAAAAAAAAAAAGCCAAATATTTTAATTAAAATCTTTCATCAAGGTAGAAATATGACCAGAGTAAGTTACACATCTCAACTGATAAAGCTATAGTAGACTCGTGTGTTTCACAATTAACCTTCTAAAAATTGTAACTTTAAAATCAGAAAAAGTTTACTATGAGGCAATTAAGAGTAAATCCTAACTATTTTCTAATCTAGATTTTTTTAATTAAGTGGGGGGGGGTTTTCCATACATGATTACCACTTCAAAGCTTTTATTTTTAATTTGTGACATTTTGACTTCTCACATAAGTGGTTTCCTCACAAACAGAGGCTCTTTGGTGGTTACTCAAGGCTACAATGTGTGACATTTCTGCTATGAGAGGATGATAACTCATGTTACAAGTGGAATTTCTTCAGTCTTTCAGTTCCACTTTGAGTGTCTGCTTTACTCCGAAGACTAAGGATTTCACGTGACTATGTTTTTCATCTTGTCTAGGAGTTCTGTATATCAAAACCATTATTTCAAAGGGGAACTCCCAAAAGTTACTGTATTTTTGTAGTTTGAAAGCTAGACAAGGGGTAGACACAGCAAGCTCACATGAAACCCATCCCACAATTGTGTGACTGATTCCTATCCTATTCTCTAATCAAAGAACTAACACTATTTCACAAAGCTGATCTTACTATCCTTGCACTCAAAACTATACTTTCTGTATAGCTTTCTTTTTTTTTTTTAATGTTGTTTCGTCATTGATTTTCCTGACTTTCCTGCACTTTTTAATTATTTCTAATTAGTTCTTCAGGTGTATCCATTATAGCACAGACTTATAGAACAAAAGATGGCATTCACTCTTCCAGGCACTCATGTTTACACACCCACAGAAGGGCCTGGGCACCCTCTGCTGCAGACTGAGCCTTCTTAAGACACACAGTCTGTTATGAGATGGGTAAAATACCTCATGAGATGGGATGTGCAGGTCGGAAAAGAAGTGAAAAAAAGGCAGCAACAAAGAAACACAAATAATTTCCTCTGCCTTTAGTCGTGAAAAATCTTTGCTTGCTGCAGGGAAGCAAGACAATTCCTTTTCCACACTCGTAAATACTGCGGCACCTATGTTAAGTTAATCCCATATAATAGCCTCTAATGCCAGAATACCAAAGTCTCCATGTCGGAAAGAAGGACTGTTGAGAAAGCATGTTGAATTACACTTCCCGCATTCAGAGCTTGCTCTGCACCTGGGTCAGCTTTCCTGGAGCAGTCAGAAAACTGTTTAAAAGATAAGAAAAAACAACCTTTGTGCTGCACTTACTTTGTAAATTATTTTGAAGTGCTTCTAATTTGCTTCTGATAATTATGCAAATATAACTGAACAAACTCTACTCCCAAGTGTACCTCTGTGCTTGTGACAGAATGACTTTCTAATTTTGTAAAAAATAAAGAACCACTAATACCAGCAAAATATAAGGAAATGTGCTGTTTGTTTTCTCTGAGCAGATCAGATCACCAACACTGCTAGTTTATCTCTGTATGTGTTATATAAAAACCAAAGATTCTTCTAAAACTGCATTTTACTTGTCAAAGCAGTTAGATAACAACACAAAAAGCTAATCAAATTAAAAACAGCTTTTTTTCTTTATGTCTTCCCATGCAGTTTTGAAAACAGAAACTCTTTGTTCTCTTTCCCACAGTACAAACTCGTCCTCATATATTTTTTTCTGTCAGTACTTTTGTCATCAGTATATCATGATGTTATCATGACTTTACTGATAGCAAGTCCACAGGCATCATTTTCATAGGCTTAAAAAAAAATAGAGAGGAAGGAGGATAATAAGATTGACAAATAGTAGACTTCTACAATACATTTTGCCTTTATGTCAGAGAAGAGGTTCTTATATGGATATAAATGTTATGCTTTGGGACAGAGGTTCTGTGTCCTTTGTAGCAACTAATGTCACCAAGTGTACAAGACAAGGTGTCAGACCAGCTGGACAGGTGTGAAATCCAGCATGACACTGAAGCTTCATCCCTGAGCCAGAAGAGATAGCACAGGTCACCAGCACGGTGACACCCATGGACACACTTGTGGCCATAGGTCTTGTGTGGACATTTCTGGACTAGGGACTACATTACCACCATGACCGCTTGGGTGAAAGCTGCACACAGGCGCTGCAGAGAGAGACTGCTGTCCTTCCATCAGCCCAGATAACACTGAACTATAATCGAAGGGCTTTGCCAACAAGTGAAACCCTATTTCCAATTCACAAGTGATCATCTCACAGTCAAGACGGAACAAGTTCTTGGAACAAACGTACAAATGCACCCCTTGAACGCACACACACCCTTCCTGCGCTCGGTACCCACACTAACAGAGGCCAGGAGCAGGCAGATCCTGCCTTTGGCAGCGGGACACCGCTGTCAGGCCGCCCTGATGCCACAGCACCGGCCGCGGCCGCTCTGTGCGGCGGCACCCGCGCCCATCCCCGCGATGAGCGGCCCGGGGGCCGCGATGTGACCCGGGCTCGGCCCGCACACGGAGTGCGGGTCCCCCTCGCTGTGCGGGGCACGGCGGGCTGGGCAGCCACCTGCCTCCAGCTCCGCAGCGCTCCCGGAGCGAGCAGCCCTCGCTGCCGCTCGCCGCGCCCGAGGGCCACCGGGGCTCGGCCGCGGGGCCGCGCCGCTCGCACAGGTGCCCCCGCCGCCCCCGCGCCCGCCCGGCACCCTGCCCTGCCCTGCCCGGCACCCTGCCCTGCCCGGCCCGGCACCCTGCCCTGCCCGGCCCGGCACCCTGCCCTGCCCGGCCCGGCACCCTGCCCTGCCCGGCCCGGCACCCTGCCCTGCCCGGCCCGGCACCCTGCCCTGCCCGGCCCGGCCCGGCCCTGCCCGGCCCGGCGCGGCCAATGGGGCGAGAGGGCGGGGAGCAGCGGCGGAGCGGCCCGGGCCGCCCCCGCCCTCCGCGGCGAAACTCGGCGGGAGCGCCGCGGGGACTGAGACGGCGTCCGCGCCCCGCTCCGCTCAGCTCAGCTCAGCTCCGCTCCGCTCCGCCGGCCGGCGGCAGGGGATGAGCCGCGGCCACCGCGCTCCTGCACCTTCTCACGCCGCCCCCGGGGGCACCTGGAGCCGCCGCCCCAGCGCCGCGCTGAGCCCTCCCCGGCGTCGGTGCGAGAGGCGGTGAGGCGGCTCCGCTCGGCTCCGCTCGGCTCGGGCCGCCCCGAACCCCTCCGGGCTGGGCGCGGAGCGCTGCGGCAGGAAGAGGCAGCCCCGGCTCCCCCGGCTGCGGTCGGTGGCTGACGGACGGCACCCCGATTCGGCCCCTTTTTAGGACTTTTTTTTCCTTTCTTTAACTGAAACACACCACTTTTTTTTTCTTTTTCTGTTTTCTTTCTTTTTTTTTCTCTTTCCTTTTTTTTTTTTTTTTTTTTTTTTTTTTTGTTTGTTTGTTTTTGATAGCTCCTCGCTCATTTGAATTTTTACTTTCGCACTATACAACCCTCTTCCCTCCCTTACTTGGCCTTTCCTATTTCGGACCCGATCTTGCCGTCTCTCAACTCGCCAGCTGCAGCGTGGGCATCATGTCATTCGACCCCACCATCATGCCACCTGCGAACGGCTCCACCAACGGGACCGCCAGCGGGGCCGAAGGCGGGAAGCCCCCTACCATCCCCACTGTCATGTTCATCTTCGGCGTGGTGGGCAACCTCATAGCCATCGTGGTGCTCTGCAAGTCCAGGAAGGAGCAGAAGGAGACCACTTTCTACACACTGGTCTGTGGACTGGCAGTCACAGATCTCTTGGGGACCTGCCTGGTGAGTCCGGTCACAATTGCCACTTACCTGCAGAACCAATGGCCGGGAGGAGCTGCACTGTGTGAGTACAGCTCCTTCATCCTCCTCTTCTTCGGGCTGTCTGGCCTCAGCATTATCTGTGCCATGTCTATCGAGAGGTACCTGGCCATCAACCATGCCTATTTCTACAACCATTACGTAGACAAGAAGCTGGCAGGGCTCACACTCTTTGCCATCTACGCTTCCAACGTGCTGTTCTGCGCCCTCCCCAGCATGGGGCTTGGCAAATCGACCATGCAGTACCCTAACACTTGGTGTTTCATAGACTGGCGATCAAACATCACCACCGATGCAGCATATTCCTACATGTACGCGGGCTTCAGCTCCTTCCTGATCCTGGTGACTGTGATCTGCAACATCCTGGTGTGCGTGGCCCTCATTCGCATGCACCGCCAGTTCATGCGACGCACGTCCTTGGGGACAGACACCACCTCCAGCCGTTTATCTGACTTTCGCAGACGCCGGAGCTTCCGTCGGATGGCCGGAGCAGAAATCCAGATGGTTATTCTGCTCATTGCTACTTCTCTGGTGGTGGTCATCTGCTCCATTCCTCTGGTGGTGAGTAACATCGTGCAACCCTTCTTCTGTTCCATCACCCTCACTGCAGAGTCTTTTCTGCTCCTCACTGTGTTGAACAGATTCCTGTTGGAATAGGTGTGTATTTGTGGCAGCTATACATGGTGTCACCAGCTGGTACAATAACTTAAAGGCTGTTAGAATACATGCATGGTAAGAGAAAGTTGAGTAGATTTACACAAAAAGAAACATGCTTATCCCAAGTCCTGGAGTCCTCTGATTGACTAAAATAGAGCACCAAAAATTCTAAATAATTGTTCCACTGTTCAGTTGGAATCCACATAGCAAAAATCCTACTGAGAGCTAAAGGCACTTTAAAATTCACCTGCAGAATTAATTTGTGATGAATGAAGTTTGAGTCTACTTTTCTGGCTGTTTAGTGTGTTTTAAAAATGTGCATGCTGTTGCTGAAGGGTGCAACAATCCTTGATGTGCAAAAGGAGGACAGGGCTGTGTTCATTTGGCACTAGCAACATGCAGAGTCTTCACAATCAAAACATAAGCTAAGCTCTCACTCCTCAGGGACTCATGCACCATCTCTGGGGTAGATCCCACACAGACATCCTTCCAGGAGTTCCCCCTGCGGTGGGAGGAGTGAACTCAGTGGAACCACCTGTCGGTGTATTGCTCAGCGTGTTGGAGGAATCTGGCCCACATAAACCTTGAGATCATACCGAAATGTCAAACAACATTACCACTAACTGTTTGCTAATTTTCTGAAAAGGCTGATCCAATTAGTGTCATTACATTGAACACACAGGATCCACTTTTTTCTATTCCTCTACCTTATCTTCAGGGAAGACAAAAAACCCCAAATCCACCAGCTAGAGGCTCAGCTCTTGCTTGCCACCCGCCATAATAAAGCTTGTCAAAATCCTGTCCTACTCTGTCTCACAGATATTAAACAAATAGTTGGCTTGCCTTGTTTGCCGCCTTCCAAAATGCAGTGTAGGGACTCAAGCAGCGGCTGTCGGAGGGAAGGTGTTTTAGAAGGAGTTTTTTAAGGAGGTTTATTGTCAGTAGGGTAGTCCCGCTGTCGTGGAGAGGGGGTGCAATGTATGTCAAATAGAGCTGGCCAGCTGGAGATGCACAGCAGTGCATGTCACCGTAAGGAGGTTTGGAGAAGTGCATGTGGACAGGACTCAGCTGTCAGCGAGCGTGTCCCCCTGCTCAGAGGAGCTGTACTCACAAGGGCTGGGCCAGGGCTGCCGCATTACTGACATCAACAGAAGCTAGTGAAGTGTGGCTGTGCTGGAGCACGAGGGTCCCGCCGTCACCAAAGGCCATCTCCTGTCCTTCGGCGCTGTCACTTCGTGTGGTGCCAAAGCACAGCCGAGCATGGTGCTGTCATTGCCTGACAGCTGAAGGAGGTCGAGCGGTGCTGTCCGAGCTGCACACAGGGTGTCCCCGGGAGGAGCACATGCCTTAGACAGAGGAGCTGTGCCAACCTGCCCTGCAGTCCAGCTCCTGGAGCGGCAGGGGTAAGCTGAATTTCTGCACCGGGATGCATCAGGTGGCCAAAATCCCAACAGTACTGAGGGGTGACAGTACTTAATTTGATTAACCTAGTATCAAAACAGCTGCTTCACAAAAGAAGTAAACACAGAGGTCCGGTTCTCTGAATTAAATACAGTGTCATAACATGATGGACTTCAGCAGTTTCAGAAAACAATCCTGTGACGAAGCAGCTAGTGGAAGGCTGAGAAGTCTTAATGTGAAATGTAAAATGAAATAGTTTAAATCCATTTGAACCTAGGCACTCTTTTACAAAATATTAGAAAAAGGGAAAAATCAAGAGGGAGGGATTACCAGAAAGGAAACTGGATGGTTAAGAGTTAAAATTAATGAACTTGGGTGGGGTAAAAGGTTTATTATTTAAACAGTAGCTAGTGAAAAACTTGCATATAGCAGAAGTATGTGAAGGTGCAGGTGATAAAGTTGTATAGCTCTCCCAGACCTTGATTTCACTTTGTACAAAGGCAGAGTGTTACCTTGGGAATGTTCATGTAAGTTAGCTTTTACCTGCTAAAGCAGTACATATTTTCTGCATCTAAAATTACGTAAGAGACTCTCATTTCATTTAGATGGATAACTAAAATTAAAAGGAACCTTTTTCTAAAAAAAAACCCCAAATAACCACATATATATGCATCGTCACAGTGTCCAGTGTGGTTAAATTTCTTCATCGTGAAGTAGCTTTTTTAAGTCTTTTGCTTCCCTCTGCGGGAATAAGCCACAGCCACATTTGCTGTTTTGTGTCACAATGAGCTGCCATGTGCGCTGCTGTGTAACACTCTGCATGCACGGACACTGAGGTTAAGAATGGGGAAACTCGGAGAAGTGACACCTTTGTGCTATAAATCCCTAGAAAGAGCCACCAGCAGAAGTAGGTAAAGAATATATAGAGCTACATTTTCATGACTCGGTGGAGTTCTAGGGAGTCCTCATTGAGTGAGAGGCTCACCTGTAACAGGTCAGCCTGTCAGTCATCAAGAACCATAAAAGTGGTGAGGTGGTGGTGCCAGCATGATTCAGATATACAAAGCAGGCTCAGAGGGTGCTTTGTGACTGAAGTTTTCTTTTGATGAGTTGACTTCCCACTGATGATTTCAGCTGAAGAAACCATCACTTAAGTCAAAGAAAAGCAGCTTCTGAAAGAGACACATAAGCCTCTAACATTTTAGAACAAATACTTTCACAAGATAATGAAATAGCAGATGGGGTCAGTCCAACAGGATCCACTTATTATCGCTTGATACAAAAAAATTTGAGTCTTGAAATATTAAGCAGGCCTGAAATAACTGAGTCACAGATAAAAGCAGTTTTTAATAATGAGATGCTTCAGCACATGGTTTACAAGTGGGGTTGTTAAGAATTTGAGTGGTTATTCATGAAATCAGCAAAATTTTAAACAAGTGCTGTAACAAAATTATGGGAGGTTTTGCAAAATGCTGAATGAACTTGACAGAACTGTAGGATGATCAAACACATCAAGGACAGAAAAGATTAATGAAAAAAATTTGTGAAAGTTTTCATATAACCTGGTGTGTTCTCAATGTGCAGAAAATGGTGTGAAAGACATCAATCCAACAATTGTTTAAAAATTAAGTAAGAAAAATACATAACTTGAGTGCTGACTCTTGCCTCTGCTCCATGCGGGTTATGTCACCTCTTAAAATATTTTGAGTCTTTTAGAAAACAGAATTGCATAGTGTAAAATGTAGGGAATAAGTTATTTTAGGAGGGATTTTGTCACAAAGAGAGTAGAATTTTTTATCCAGCCTTTCTAAAAAGCTGTTTCAAGAGTAAATAGGCACACACTACTCACAAAGTCTGCAATTCACTCCAGCAGTCTGTCAGATACTGTTAAATTTTTTGAGTGTGTGATCTTTTTCTCATTCTGACCACTGGACATTGCTGTTAAATTATGGTGATATGAAAAATAAAATGTAATATTTCAGGGTGTACATGTTGTTGATTGCATGAAATAATCAGAAGTTTCTAACTTCATGTTTAATTGATCTAAAATTAGATTTTCTTTTGGCTTGGCTGGTTTCAGCTTTTTAATATCAGGGACTGTCCACAGCCAATGGCAAGGTGTCATACATGATTTTTTGGCAGTGGGGTAGTCACCAAGCAGACAGTAAGACCTTGAAGGGCAAAGGTTATTGGCTTGTGGAGCTGAAAAACTTGTTCCTGCTTACTACCATATGCTTTTTAAATTTATCATATCAGCATGTGGGGAGATTTTGAGGGCAGGTAGAGGCTGTGGAAACAATTACTAGTGTGACTGTAGCTATAAAAGTCACTTTATAATACTTCTTAGTATTAGAAATCATGACTTGGATCTGTAGTTAGTAAAAAGGAAAAGCACAAACAGCACAAGGACTCTGATCCTACAAATGCCTGTCTGGAGCATAAACTTGGCATTCCTTAGAGCTATGTACTCCTTAATGGCAAATAAACTGCTAGGACTTTTAAGATATGCTGTCTGAATTCCACAGTTACAAAGCTAACATACAAAATCTATTTTTTAGAGATCTGAATTGTTCTAGTTTGCTTCCTTCTTTAATTAGGATTTCAAATTGCACAAATTCAAGTATCAGATTAGATAACTAATTTAGAAGTGGATTCCACTTACTTTGCACTTGCTTAGAAGATGCCAGACTATCTTTTATCGTGTTACCTCCTGCGGCAGGGGACTTGTAGCTGATACAGGATGCATCTCCTGCTGGTTTTTTAAGTGATACATTACTAAATGTTGTTTCACCAGTAAAGAAGGATAGAACTTATATTCCTACATGGATAATTTTTTACCCTATTGTGATTAATGTAACCGAGCACTAGGTCTGAATTGATAAATGCATATGACATTCTGGGGAGCTCTGCTGCGGGACTTTTCTGGGAAGTAGAAACAGTTTTGTACAATCAGTTTTCACTGACTAGGTCCACTCTATGAATCGTTAACCTCTACATGCTGCAGAGCTGTCAAGACGAAACAAAGCATGCAGAGATAACATAAAACAAGCCGTGCTGTACCATTAGTTCTTTTCAGACATCCTTTTCAGCCACAGAGTGAACACTTAAAGACATTTTTGTCTTTTCATAAAGTCTGCCAGGTAGCAGAAAGACGTGGATTAGGTACCTCAGTTTCACGTGCTGCTTTTATCAAAAGAACAATCCGACTATTAAATCACTGACGTGTAACTATAGCTCTGACTTTAAACACAAAAAAAAAAAAAAAAAAAAAAAAAAAAAAACAAAAAAAACCGAAAAGAAAAACCAAAAAACCCACAACGAGCCAGGTCTCCAAGCTGAACTGTGTATTTCTTCTGCTGCCTTCAAAGTGTGCAGTCTCCTGGCCGTGCGGTCCGGGTGGATTTGTCAGCGGGCATCACTCGCTGCGCGCCTCTGCTGTCCCCCGCGGTGGCTGCGCGGGGCTCTCTGAGCTCTGGGCTCAGCTCCCAAAATGCGCGCAGAGCTGCGGCCCGACAGCGTGCGGGGTGCGCACACCTGCGCGGGGCCCGCTGGGGACGGCGAGGCGCGTTTGGGGAAGCCCTGGGGCTGGGGGAGGGTGGGGTCCGCCGGGGAGACCCAGCCTGGGCACGACTGTGCCTGTGACCTTCACGGAGATATGCACTGTACATGCAAACACATGCAGATTATGCATAGATACACATTATACGCACATACGTGTTACACATATATACGCATTGTACACATACACACATACATATTACACATATACACATTATACATATATGTATATGTGTAATATACACATATATTACATACACATATACACACATATATATACATTATACATACATATATACATACACATTATACATACACATTATACATACACACACACATTACACATACACATTATGCATCTACATCCAAACATATTCCACCTATATGCATATGCATATTATATATATACATATATATACATTATTAAACAGAGAGCCACGGGGGCGCCGCGGGGCAGCCGCGCCATCTAGCGGTGCGCCCGGGAACGACAATTCATTTATCAATCATTTATTTACGAATCCTTTATTTACAGCATAAATAGAGAAAGTTGCTTACCGAACAAACAGTTACAATCATAAATAAAATAATAAAATTACGACCTTATAAATAAAATTATAACTAAATTATTTATTAATAAAGTTAATAATGATAAATAAAGTTATTTCTAAAATCGTTTAAAAGAAAGCAAAATAGTAAAAACGAAGAGTCTTAACAATTTTTTTTTTTTTTAAATCCGTACAAATAAGTTCGTCATGCATAGGAATACTCTTTGAAGCACCTGGATGCCATGTTTGGCTTAACAGATAAATAAGGTCAAGAAATTTGTTGTCAGAAAGACATCTGCAGTGTTACAAATCATTAGGAAAATAACTGAGGATGAAACTGGCATCACTATTGTTGCTTTATGAGCTCCAGATTTTCCCATGTCTTGAGTTCACTAGGTTACCCATAAACCTAGAGAACAGTACGGAGAAAGAAAACACAGTCAATCATCAGTTTGACAGACCATTTGAGAGAGACTGTGTGCACAGGGCTTCCACAAAGGGACTCTGTAGTATTCTAAACATACCACTGATATTGGAGTATTGGAGAACACTCCATTTCTGAATACTTAAAAGGCTGAATGCCACCACATTGTCCTCCTGCAAGAAAATTTCTCAAGAATTGGGATATTTTTCACCAGATTTGGATCACTTCACATGTAGGACTTCTAAACAAATTACTTAAGAGGGCTGTCCTAATCTGGCTCATTTATTTAAATGCTTGCCTGCCTCCATGTCTGTAACCTTCTTGCTAGGCAGGCCTTGATTCCTTCCAGGAGTCAAGGATGAGATTCTAAAAATCTCATAATTTTGCTGCTGGAATTTTACTGTATCAGATAAAAATATAATTAGGGATCTATTTTGACTTACTTTAAGTAATCTGAAGAAAATAGAATCTTCCTTTATCTACTTTTCAGTGGCTTTCCTAGGCCTTTCTCTAACTGGACACTGCTTAGGTCTTGCTAAAATGGAGAACAGCTCTTTGAGACTAAACAGCACAGCAAACTCCTGTGATGCCATCGTGGTGCTGGAAAGATGATATTCAAGAATTGGACTGTGCCTTACTCACACCAGCATTTACAAAAGTGGCTTTTAAACAAAGAGAGAGACCAGCTGAAGAAGAAGTTAGAAGAATAAGCTGAAAAAGACATTTCTATATAGAAGACAGGGTCCTTTGGTTTTATCACTAATTAAACAGTCACTTCACATATCACCTTCAACATCTTACTCTTAACCACTTTATTAGTATTTTTGTAAGTAAAACCATGTAGGAGGACAGAGTACTCTGGTCCAGTGCTGATATAATCTTAGTATCTTGGCCTGTTAAAAATCTCCTAGCTGGATGACCTGTCTTTTGGGGTTTTCCCACTTCTTTTTTTTCTTTTTTTTTTTTTCCCCTACATTTCTGTTTTTCTAAACCATGCTGCAGCAAGCAAACACTTGCAGTTATATAAACAGTTCCAGTAAGTACAGGTGCCAGGAAAATACATTTCTAAACTTGGGAATCAACAGCTCTGGACTTGCCTAGAGAGTCTTGTGTACTTGGATTATCATGTGTGTTTAGACCTTTGCCAGGGGAACTGATCAGGTCGCCCCAGTCAGTTCCATCTTTGCAAGTTGTGTGAGACTTGAGGTATACCAAGGAAGCAGGATACAGGTCTACATCTTTGTTCCTGGGAATTTTTAAAAACACCAGCCAAAATTTGGAGGTTTGGGGATTACTTATGAGGTGAAAGAGAGAGAAAAAGCCAGTCCTTTCCTATGTGTAACAAAGGTGTTAAAATTTTCGTCTGATTTTTTTTTTTGCTATTTCCAAAAATTAATTCATGGCTGCCAATCTGAGATGCCTAACTTTGCCAGCCTCCTCTTCTGTCACAGCTTGAAGCTGCAAATCCGGATCTCAGCTTTGAAGCGCAAGCTTTTCTCTCCTAATGCAGTTATGTAATTGTGTCTTCCTTTTTCCCCTTCTCCTCGGGTAGGTCCGTGTCTTCGTGAACCAGTTGTACCGGGCAGAATCAGTGAAGGATGTCAGGCAAAACCCTGACCTGCAGGCCATCCGCATCGCCTCGGTGAACCCCATCTTGGACCCGTGGATCTACATCCTCCTCCGCAAGACTGTGCTCAGCAAAGCCATCGAGAAGATCAAGTGCCTCTTCTGCCGCATCGGAGGCGCTCGGAGGCAGCACTCGGGGAGCAACTTCAACTGCGTGGATGGGCGCAGGACCTCCTCCGCCATGTCCAGTCAGTCACCGTCCTTCATCTCCCGCGAGCTGAGGGAGATCAGCAGCACCTCGCAGACGCTGCTGTACCCTCCGGAGCTGAGCGAGAGCAGCGTCGGGGGCCGCGTGCTGCTCCCGGGCCCCAGCGCCAGCTCGGCGCAGTCCGACACCACCTCAGTAAGGACACTGCGGAGCTCCGACACCTCGGACTCCTCACAGGGTCAGGACTCTGAGAGCGTCTCCCTGGTGAACGAAATCAGGTCTGGCGGCAGGGCCAGCTCTGCATCCAAGAGTGGCCCTCTCCAGGTCACTTTCCCCACAGAGACATTGAATTTGTCAGAGAAGTGCATATAGATAGCCATGAAAGGCATCAACCCTGGGGATACTTCCTGGTACATTGGAAAAACTGGTGCAATAGATAGGTGTTCTGCCTATTCACGGGAAGAGGGGTTCAGCTGTGCTTCAAAGGGCTATTTTTCTCTTGCTGTGTGATGGGTGCCTTTCCTTTAGACTACTGAGGACTGTGTGGAACAGACATTGCACTTGGGCCCTGCCATCAGAAATGGTACAGAGCAGGTCTGATGGGACTGGAAACATGAACTGCCTTGTGGGACACAGGAGAGCTACTGTGCCTCTGGAAATAGAAAGACCCCATCACTTGCTTTTTTCTTTTTTTCTTTCCCTTTCCAAGTCTGGTAGAATTGTTTTTGCTCCTTCCCTGTGGCTGCTCTGCTATCAAGAGTTTAAGCTTCTGGTACTAGTGCTGAACATGAGGCAGCTGCTAGGAACTGGACACAACTACTCTGAGAGCTGCCTGCAGTAGGATTTTAAAGTGTCTCACTAAAGCATGAAAATGTGAATTTTTATCATTGTATATATATCAGGATTGAAAATATTTAAAAGTATATTCTTCTCTATGAGAAGGTTTGTTATTAATACAAGGTATATAGAAACGATTGCCAGCCTTCTCTTCCCTCAGTATTTCCTGCTGATAAGGCATTCTTGGCTTAGATTTGTTGTCCATGCTAGATTCACAGCTGATGAGGTAATTCTCAAGCTGAGAATACATAAGCACTTTCTGAGTGAAATGGGAATATACACCTTTTTAAGAGAGAAAAAGAATACACATCCTTTCAGTTAAGAATATTAGTTTTTCAGCATATGTATATACTAAAAACCCAGATGTTATTTATGTTCTGAGAATGTTTTTCTGTGTAACACATGCGCGCCTCTCTGAGTACTTTGGCCCACAGTCCGCACACCGTAGGCACACACTTAACATTGCCCATCAGTGTGGTCCCTCTGCTGCCAGGGAGACTCCTTACCTGTAAAGTTAAGGACGTATAGAAGTGCTTTCAATATCAGGGCCTAAAACTTTCAACTCCTGGTTAATAGTCTTAATATTCACTTTAGTTAAAGCATCACCGATGTAATAAAGGTATTTTTTCATAACATTTATCATTTTACTTTAAATAGTAAATAGAATTTTATGACTGTGTAATCTGATACTCCATCAAATAAATGCATGAAACCATGGAAGCAGAATCTTCATTTAAAGTATAGATTATATAGTTATATCTCAGTCTTGAACACCTTGAAAAGCATTTGTTGCTAGAGTTTTAATGACATATACATCACCAAAACCAGCTGTTAACCACTGAGAAAAAGGAGTTTTGTGTTTTATGTTGTAAGGGTTAGATCTTGTTCCAGAAATACTGTGTATCAAAATAATTCTGTACAGATATTTGGGGGATGTTTTGTCAAATAGTATATTATGCTGCTTAAAGTGTTTTCATGTGAATGCTACATTGTAATGAAAATCTTGAGCCTTATGTTGATATGTTTAAGCAGTTGTACCGACCAAAGTAATTTTGGGGATCACAATTAAATGGAAATGTTCTGCTTGATCTCAGATGTTTACATGAGTTTGCCTTCCAGTGCCAACTCCTCACCTTAACAAGCCTCCCATCTTGGAATGCTTTGTGCTCTGCTAGTGCCAAAACATACTTTGTCCTGTAAGTTTCCAAAACACCACAGCATGATCACCATCAGCAAAAGGCAGCTGTCTTCAAAACTGTCCCCAAGAACACTGACATAGAGCCACAAAAATTCTTTATGCAAGCAAAGACATTTTCCTTTAACAGGGGAGCAGTTGGGCTTGTTTGCCTTAATTCATACAGAAAGTGAATTAAATCTCTACACAAACATTTGCAGTAGCAGCAGCAGCCACTTTTCCACCAGTTAAGCTGGAGTGTTACTCAAGCTCCTACTGCAGCTACAGATAAAGATCTGCCTGAATTCCTTGCAATTAAACCACCTAACTATGGTCTGTTGCTTACTAGTGACCAACAAATAGAACAGACTCGCTGTACTTCCCACAACAGGAAATAGCACCTGGCAGAGCAGGAAGGTGGGACTGCCACCAGCAGATAACACCACGTGTACCCAATATGGGACCACACCTTTGCAGCTGCCCCAAAGCAGCACACCAGTATTATTGGTACTGTATGCAATGACAGAATTAAATACCTGCAGTGTATAAGTATTTAAATAAGGGCTTATTGTTTTTTTAATTATTTAATTCATATGCTTTTAGTACTCTTTATCATCATTACTGATGAGAAATACATGTGGTTTGAAAGAGCTTTAAGGAAGAATAGAGCATCTTAAGTAGCTGACCTTCTAGCTTCCTTTAGCAAACACATGATCAGCCTGAGGTGCTCCTCCCACCCCCAGCATTCGCAGTGTGTCAGTAGTGGACTGGACTCACAGCACACATCACCAACACAAACTTCCTCAGTAATGGACTCCATGATTCCCAAACAGCCCACAAAGTCTTCTGAGCAATACTGGAGTTGCCTGCCACAGCTCCATGGCAGTGCATAAAGGCAAAATGGGAGCTCCTCCACTGTTCTAGCTGCAAACACAGGTGAGTGTTCAGGAGCAGCCTGGTTAAAGGACTGGGCAAGTGTGCTTTTTTTTTAGGGTGACAGTAATATTACACCTCCTTCACCTGCCCCACAATCCTGCTCAGGTTTAGCACCTTCCTCCAGTGCTGACCACAAACGCATTACTGAACTAGATTGATTGGCCTCCCTGAGCATAAAAAGTCTCTTAAAATACAGCTAGATAGTTGAAGAGTCTAATTTGCCACATGGAGACTAAAAGGTTATTTTCTTGCTAGGTATTATGCATAGTTTCCATATACACAAAAGGGCTTCCTTTCTCACACATTACTATCTCCCCTATATGCCCAACCCCCAGAGATCCATATCACCTCAGAACAGCCTTTTACATCTGCATCCACCCCCAGTCCTCTGTGTTCACAGAAAATGATTCAAAAATTTCTCATCTCAAACTTGCATCTGACTCCACCCTGCTAGCCCTGTGACTGGCAGTCCCCCTCCCTCACTTCCAGCAGTCTGTCCTGACCATGTCCCAAATCACCACTTTGCTGAACCCTTTCCATCCAGAGGCACTGCTAGACCTCCGACCCTGCTACCACACCACAAGCCCCAGCCCTAATTCAATTTAAGCCCCTGTCCTGTGGCAGGGCTCGGAGGATCCACCCACCTCAGGCAGGAGAGCCAGTATCTGCCTGAGACAGTGGTTTCTGTGAAGATCTGTAGATTGAATCCCTGATCCACGGTAAGTTAGCCTTATGAACGGTTCAGGGTGTAGAATATGCTGTCAGAGGACTTGGGCTGTTTTAAATCAGGCTCACGCATTCCTGCTGCCGGGAACACCCGCGCTGCCTGACCCGAACTGGCGCTGCAGGCGCAGTGCCAATGCAATCACAGGATCGCTGTAATCTGCTACCTTCAAATGCCACCAGACAGCAACCTAAGCCAGGAAGCTTTTGAGTTTTTAGTTCCGCTGCTGCACACAATGGCAAATTTGTTCCACTTAAGGCAGACTTACTATTAGAGCTACCAAATACCACCAGGCCTTTGCACTCCCAGGCCCTCTTCTAGACTGCCAGATCTAGAAACTCACTGAAGTCTGAATCTCCTGCTTTGTGAAATGAGTCAGCTCAATCCCCACAGCTGATCTTTCCTTTGATCATTTATCCTTTACAACCCTTACAGCTCCTAGCCTCGTGGCTCTTAGGAAATCGGCCCCCAAAGCCAGGCAGCACATCTGGCAGGATTGAGCAGTCATCTGTGCCCATCAGCTCGTCCTGCTCCTGAACCAACCCTCTGGAGACACCACAGCCCAAGCACTACAGCACATCTGAGAACACCATAACTTGACGGTGACCTACCATAAACACACGGTGCCTGCAACCTGCAACAAACCAAGCCCACATGCTTCTGCTTTCCTGTGCCCCAGTCCTAACTACAGCCATTATAGTTTAATAGCTACTGTACAGACGCAAATTAAAATAGCACCTCAACACTAGCATTATACCTCCTTTCCCTTGGTTTTAGGACTGGGAGGGAACTTGTGTGGGCAAGCAAGTTTCCAATGCTACCTCTCTGATCTTGATCTCTAAAACCAACAGACACTCAGAAAACTTCGGACAACTTCCAGGAATTAGAAGAGAATGCTGCTCCATTTGCTTTTTATCCCGCTCCAGGACTACTTTTAAAATCCAGTATCTTACAGTTTTATCAAATTAGAGTCACTGTTATCAGATACTTTTTTTTTTTACCCTCTAGTATTGTCAGAAAGGATTTATTTCTCTCTCAGTACACTTAAGCTTTTTAAAGATATTTATCATCATCTATGAGCGTGGTAGTCATGTGCCTGGTTTCAGCATTTGAGGTTAACTGCCAGTCAGTCACCGTGAGCTTCCTTTGTAGTCAAGGGAAATTATTAGGCACCTTAGGAGGCTGATTCAACTCATTCTAAGATACTTATCTAACATAAGGCATCTGAATGGCCCTGTGAGGCCGTGTATTTCTTTCCACTGGATATAAAGGGATTCAAAGGAAAAAACTTATTTAAATGTTTAACTGTAGACTTTTAAATCAAGCAAAATTAATCCACCCAACCCACTGTTGTTCTTGAGCTTTTCTCTCGAATGGTATTGCAACATTTGAGCATTTCAATATGCAATTCATACAGAAAGGAAACTCATGAAAGCTACTGCAGCCACTGCCACTAATGATGATGAAGAACAATAAAAATAATTTCCTAGGGGTAGTGTTTCAAAGGGGGAGTGTGTTTCATGAATATGCTATTTTGGATAACATCTCCTTTTGCCTCATCTCACATGGATACCCCTGAATGTTCTAAAAGCACTAAGCACCATCTTTTACTATGTATTTTTCTCTAAGATGTCTTCTCTTTTTTACCATAACACATTAGCATGTTCACCAGAGACAAAACCCAATTATTAAATGAGGAACATTCCAGAATGGGAAACACTACTTATTTTTGTTAAAACCAAAAGAATAAACAGGCATCACTAAGTAGCAGAGAAGTCAGAATTTTATTCAAACCGATCCAGAAAATTCCATACATGCAAAACATGGCATGCTGTACAAAAAACAATGTTGAAATCATCAATATTTGAACTTCTTCCCAGTTTGAGAACAGTGTCACACGAACTTAACTGCTCTACAAAGCACTACAGTTCTGACAATACCTACAATTCACAGCCTAATCTAATCAGAAGGAAAAAGCATTTAGTACAGGGGATGGAAACCACCACTCCTCAAGCCCAGCACAGCCTGATGGTGCAGATGTACACCCCTCCAGCAGTTTGGCCCTGCAGTGCTGAAGTCAGTAAGCGCTTTGTGAATCATTCCAGTGGAAACAGATTCTGTGATAACATGGGCCTCTGAGAGGAGGGCAGCAGCCCTTCCTGTGTGAGTAAAGACAGAACACTGACGCAAGTAAAAAGCGCAAAGAAAGGAAAGATGAGGTGGATACAACCGAGCTCCTTCAAAAGGAAAACATACCCTAGAGCATCTCACACATTTCCTTTTCCAGGCAGAGAACATCTCTTCTTTGAAGAAATCTGTCCAAACCCCTTTCATGCTAACTCTTCCTATGGATAACTGATTATATTAAGTTGATAGGAGAAATTAAGAAATCATTCAATTCTAACAATTTAAACTATCAAACCGTATCTTAATGAAGTGCCTATTCAGTAAGCATTTAAAATCTTTCTGAACTTCGTGAACAAATAAAAAATGTAGCATGATGATGTTTTACACTTCTCAATATATTTAGGTCATTGTAGTTATAATTATTTTGAATACTCAGAAGATATTAAAAGGTGATTTTTTGTGTATGTGTGCTCATGCAAGCACAGATCTAAAAACTCACACATACAAAAAAACAATTTAGGGAGAATCTTGCAAAAATTAATGAAAATTAGTACAGCAGGGCAATTAAGTCTTAAAGGGGATAATTAATTTTTTTAACTGTATGTATCCTCTTAAATAAAGATATCCTGATATCAGATATAAAGAAAGTATGATTTGAGATGCTTTTTCTGCAATGCACTTTCCACTGCAAAAAAGACTATACTTTTTAAGCAACATTATTTTCTTTTCAAATGTGTTATTTTGAAATTAGAAATCAAACTTGAAAAAATGCAAAGACGACTGATTTCAGAAGTTTCACTTGTCTACAAAACTACATTACCATACAAAATTTTATCAAAATCAAGTAAAAATTACATGTTCCCAAATGGAATTCTTCAAGAGTTCCTCAGCTGACCATTTTTTCCAGCACAGTTAGGAAGTGATCATCCCTACCATGTCTCCAAGACAATGAAATGAGAACAGTCTCAGCACAGAGCACATCAAAGACACAGTCTGAATTCCTTTTTCTGAACCAATTTCCACCTTCCCCTGAAGAAAAATGAACATTAGAAAAATCTCCTAGAGTATGCCTCTAAGTTAACACAATGTGAATGCCCATCACAGCATCCAAAATCCAAAAAAGATAAAAAGGGAGACTCCAGAAGTGCTGTCCTAGAAAACTGGTTCCCTAAGAACATACTTTTAATGGCAGGTCATAAGAATTAGGAAAAGCAAAACTACTCCCTTTATCAGATTAGCTGCACTAGGAAAGAAAAGCCCCAAAGGCAATACAATTCAGCCATATCTATTTCCTACTCCTACCATTCTACTTTTGGTGATGTCTGTAGCACAGCACACAAGATAAGGAAAAGCCAGTTTCAGTCACAAACTGAATGTTCTTTCTTCTGGTGAAACATTTAGTTGTAACTAAGCATTCAGGGCGTTGTTTGGTATAGCATTTCCTTTCATCTAATCAGAACTTGTTTAACCTAGTCATTGAGGAAAGCAACATAAAGGCTTCTACTTGACCTGACTACAAATCAGAAGTCATATCTGTCACACACACACACACATACAAAATAATAATTCATCTCTGCTTCATAGGACACTTTCTCATAGAACAAGTAATCATAATGAAAACAAGGACTGTTGATAACAGAAAACAGTTCACACTTGTGATTGAAATAATTTTTTACAATTCCTTTTTATTTTTGTGCTGGTTTTGGCTATATAGTTAGTTTTTCTCCAGAGTGGCAAGTACAGGACTAGGTTTTGATTTTGTGCTGGAAACAGTGTTGATACATCCAGTAGTTTTCATTATTGCTGGGCAGTGCTTGCATAGGGTCAAGACCCTTTCCTGCTCCTCATCCCACCCCATCAGTGAGAAGGCTGGGAGTGCACAAGAAGTTGGGAGAAGACAAGCCAGAACAGCTGATCCCAATTGACCGCAGGGATATTCTATCCCACAGCCATCATGCTCAACACACAGAACTGGGGAAAGGAGGGAGGACGTTCATAGTGTCTTCCCAAGCCACATGTGATGTAGCCCTGCTTTCCTGGGATGGCTGAACACCTGCCTGCCCACAGCAACTGGGTGAATCCCTTGCTCTGCTTTGCTTGCATGAGCAGCTTTTGCTTTGTCTGCATCTCAGCCCACGAGTTCTCTCACTTTTACTCTTCCAGTTCTCTCCCCTATTCCATCAGGAGGGAATCAGCTCTGTGGAGCTGAGTTCCCAGCTGGGGATAAACCACACCACTTTTACAATTTCAATAAAAGTTTCCTAATTACTGGGAAAATGTACACATTAACTTGTAAAATTATGAAATACACAAGGATGAAAGCAGCTGTTAGAATGCAGTTAAGCATTTCAACATTACATTTGTTCATAAGAATTTAGAATTTTCAGAATCAACTCTTGGCTTTCTTTTTGAAAAATACGGATGGAACAACTCAGGTCACTGCCTTTTTAGTTAATAAAATAACTTCAGTTCTTTAATTTTCATAGGCTATCCTAGCATTTAATAAAATCCCCAAACACAAAGCAAGCAAAATACAATAAATAACAGTAGTTCTTGAAACTATGGGTATGACAACCCCTGAGGTTGCCCTACCGGGCCCTGATGAAAAGGGTCTCATCAGGAGTTGCAGGACAATTGTCCTGCTCAGTAACAGTCTCCACTGTGCCTGAAGCGGACACAATCACCATCGTTTTGGCTGCTGAAAGAGCTTTCTCCTTCTCTGCAATGGCAGCACAGACTGCCACAATTTCATCACTTTCAAAGTCATAGTCTGGGATTGACTCTTGTGCAAGCTCTTTTCCTTTTGCCAGTGCTTGCACTGACTCAGTCTTTGTTGCCTTCTGCTGTTCCTGCAGTTTTCTTGCCCAGGAGAGGTCTTCTTTCCATACTTCAGGGTTCATTGGAAAGATGTGTAAGGATACCTGGAAGCTTCGGATTGCCTACAGCAGAATAGGGAAGAAACAAAGATTGGACACTTTAGAGCCTACCTATTTCCAAAAAAATGGACAACAAAAAAATTACATACATATTAGAGCAAAGCCAAAAGCCGTTTCACTCCCGTCTTTATTGGAGCAATCCTCCCTCAGCTTAAGTTCAACAGCTGCCTCACCCCCAAACAACAGTGTGTGAAAGAACAAAAATACCTGAACAAACTAGGCACCTGGCAACAAGGGCAAAAATAAAGAGCTCATACATGAAAAACAATATTGTAATGAAAAAGGTCAAAGCAAAACCAATTTTTGGATGGTTTTCTATTCCATTTTTCTCTCATCATCAGACGTACGTAAAGGTAAAAGCAGACAGATATGATTTAAAGAAACACAGAAAATGGATTACTAAAATCTGAAGTATCACTAATATTGCTGCCTTTAAATTAGCATGCAGTCATTTCACAGCCAGACCTATTACTGCACTAATACTAGCCACGTGGTAAGCAGTTTCTGTAACAGCTATGTGGTTATAAAAACACTTCAATAAATGGGCAAAGGGAGCCAAATAAACTCCAAATTTGGAGAGTTGCTCTAAGAAAGAACCTCTATGATCTTACAAACCATGTAATATTAGTACAATTAAGTATAGTTGGTAATGCTTCTCCTTTCTTTCAGTTCAACTGGGAGAAGACTCACTAATGTAATCCTCAACAGAGAAGCTGCAAAATAAAAAAAAAATTAAAAAAAAAAGTGTGACCATCTGAAAGTAAGATGAGCTTGCTACCATATCAGAAAAAAACTGTATTGTCTTTTAGTTGTATTAACAGTGGTCAAGGCTGAACCTACCTAGTCAAACTCATGTGCATGGACACAAAAGCATGTGTGTATTCTACATTTATGACTGCACAGTCAGTTATGAAAATGGGTCAGCTTAGTGACCAAATTCTTGTATGACATGTACAGGAGCCTTCCTATAAGATTGGAAAACTGTGATGATATGGATTGGGATGATATATGGGAAGAGTTCTAGCAACTTGCATAGTAGAACTTTAAAGACATATGGTAAACCATCAGATTCCATATTCTGTTGTAATTTATAATTAGTCAAAGCATGACAATTAATTTGTAAAATCACAACTTTTCATCTGCACTGACAGAAAAACTGATAGTTCATCGTTCTGGTGACACAGATGAATATATGGACTCCATATGATAGGAACTCAGAAGAAAGAGATACAAAATCAGATTTAATAAATGCTGATTATGCGATAGTATTACTGCTGTTGTAATAGGCAGCCTTTCAGTTCCAGATGGAAAAAAGAAGCTTGATTATTGGTCCACAGCCAGCTCTGAAGCGTAGGAGCATGTTGAACTTTAAACAGAAGGAGGAGTGAAGTATAATTCTTGCAAAACAGTGTCACTTCATTCAACTTTGCTAGCTTTTAATTTTCAGGGATAGATGAACGACAAGTAAACACTAAATGCTCTTTTCTGTATTTCTGTTGAAAACAAAATATAAACAAACACCATCTGCTTTCAAGCCTTCCATGGAAGAGGTCCCTTAATTAAAACCTGTCTATATAGTTATGTTCATACACAATAAATAACATTTGGTAAGCTTCAAAGCTGCTTTGATGATTCATACAATACAGGATAAAAAGATCATCTCAGTAGATCTATTAGGAAAGAGTTTTGTGCTTGACATTTTGATAAAGAAAGGACAAAATACTAAAGTAAATTTTTATGTGCGGCAAAAGATCAGAGGGATTAATTTTAAAGCGGCAATGTGAAACTGAAAAATACACACTTGTCATCCATTTAAAATTTTATGTTGCCACTGCAATGGTGCCCAAAGCCACTAATTTCTATTAAGACAGAAGAAAAGAACAGTGCTACTTTTAATTCTTCCCTTAATGGAGATGTAAAACTTCTTCTCCAATTGCCTGTCGCATTGAGGGAAAACAAGGTGACACTACATAAAATTGGTATTTCTAGCCTCATTTTAAAGAGCAGCTGTGATTTTAGAAACTCTGCATGTAAGGACTACAGGACTTGACATCAGTACATAGTCATGTATCTGCTTTTCCTTCTGTAGGGAAATGCAATGTAAAACATACTGCACGACAGTCTTGCCTGTGGAATTACCATATTAGAAAAATCTGTATTTCTTAGGTATTTTACATATTGTCTCACTAAATAGTATTCTGTAGCAAACAATCTTTCACTTGTCCCATGAGCAGAGTCTCTTCTGCTGGTTTGCACAGTCTTCAAATGTGAAGGGCAATCCTGATCAGACTGCACTTTTTTTTTACAAGTTTCTGCAACACATGGACTTAGTAACTGTCACTATACAGAAATCCTAAAAAGGCTAAGGGAGAATTTTAAGAGGTTGTATCTGCTGCCAAGGTATGTGTTAGGCCTTTATGTTACACTTGCAGATACTTTCTGACCTGTTTAAAAGGATGTCTATCAGTGAAGACATACATGCACCTGTAAGTAATCTTTTTCCATGTTAAGTGATCTTTATATGGAAATTTTGTTTGTGTGTTTTTACCGCACTCAACATAGTCCTTGCAGGAGCTAGTGCATGAAAAACTGGACATGCCTCAGCCATGGCAGTCACAGCCCAGAGAGCCAAACATGTCCTGGGCATCCAGAGCCCTGTGGGCAGCAGGGGAGGGAGGGGATTCTGCCCCTCTGCTCCGCTCTGCTGAGACCCACCTGGGGCACTGCATCAGCTCTGGGGTCCCTGCACAGGAGGGACAGGGACCTGCTGGAGTCCAGAGGAGGCAACAAAGAGGATGAGGGGGCTGGAGCACCTCTGCCACAAGGACAGGTGAGAGCATTGGGGCTGTTCAGCCTGGAGAGAGAAGGCTTCAGTAACACCTTACAGGAGCCTCCTGATACCTAAAAGGGTCCCAAAAGAGAGCTGGAGAGGGACTTTTTACAAGGACATGCAGTGATAGGATAAGGAGCAATGACTTTAAACTGAAAAAGGGTAAATTCAGGCTGGATGTAAGGAAGATATTGTTTACAATTAGGATGATGAGACACCAGAACAGGTTTCCCAGAGAGGTGGTGGATGCCCCATCCCTGGAAACATATCAGGCTGGACAGAGTTCTGAGCAATCTGATCTAGTTGAAGATGTCCCAGATGCTTGCAGGGGGGTTCGACTAGAGGACCTTGACAGCTCCCTTCCAAACCAAAGCTTTCTAAGATTCTATGACAATATATTATTGGAATTTAAGTCTTATTTCTTGTGCTATCTACCACATAAGTTAATTAATAATCTTTACAGAAGCATTAAGTATAGTAATCTAGAAAACAGGGAAATAAAAATTTTAATATATTTAAAGACTCCTCAGGACATTTATATTTTTCAAACAAGAAAAAAAAATCCAAACTTTTCAGGTATTTTTCACTGTAGTTTAATAGTCTCTATGATTTAATCTGAATGGCAAATGTATTATCTTTTTTTAAATTTAAACTGCCAGCTTGAACTTTTCTGCTCAGATTATTTCTTCTTTCCAATAAAAACTTTCTCTCTGGAAATTTCATTAGAAGTAATTCTGGTGTCTTACTTAATCAGGTGGACACTTAGTATTTTGTGCTTCTTACATTTACAAAACCATTTTATTCAAAGGTTCTGGTACTCACTCCCATGTTGTGGAAAAAATACTTGAAATACAGTAATTTTCCAGATGTGAAAGACTCTTTTTGCCTTATGCTTATTGAGATTAGTTAAGTTACAAATACACAAAAGTCTTTGTTCCCATCTGGTAGATGTGCGTAAGATATCCTCACTTCCACACCTTCCTTCTTCTCCTTTTGAAGAAGTTTGTATCCCCCTTTTGTACTTTCTTTTGCTTTTATGACAGATTTCACAGATGCCATTTTGCACCAACTCATTTCTTCACAGCCCTCCTTCCTCCCTTTTACTGCCTTTCTGCCTTTATACCTCAGAGCACAGCCCTGCAAGGCTGCAGCACGTTCTGCTGAAGTCACTGCTTCAGGCTACCTTGACCACAGAGATCTCTGCACTGTGCTCCACTAGAGACATGGATATAATTCAGGATGCCCTGGAAACAACAACCACAAAAATCAATCCCATCCTAGAAACTGACATAGCCAACAAAATAAAGTTTAAGTGTTGTGAGTATTTTCACCCTGCAAATCAGGAAAACCCAAGAAAACATGTACTTTTTTATTATCGAATTACACTCCCAAAATTATTACAGGAATTTTAAAACAACGGTCAAATAAACTTTCTTCAACATCCCTGTTTTTCTTATCCTGTGCATCTGTTTTAGCTAACACTTTCAATTAAAAGGTCTAGATTTTGAGAAATACATTCCTCAAAATCCTAAGCACCTTTCAAAGGTAACTAACAAGAGGCACCAGCTAAATCAGTCACAGTCACTTGCAAGAATTGAGTAGCCCTGGCAGAAATGTAGCTGAAAAGGGCATTTAAACTTTTGGAGACTTGCTTGCCCTTCTGATTTCTTGATGAAAAATAAAAACCACTGCTAACATCCTTCTGTGCATTAACAATCACTATCACAAAATATATTTATGATTTCCAACAGTGGTTAAAAAAGATAAAGGGTTACTCTATAGTAGAAGGACAGGGCAGGACTACCACAGGACGTTTCTGGGCAAACTAATATTACTGGCTATTACTTCACTAACTCAGTTGGACCTTTTACAGCTGCTGAAAAGAATTTAACAGAACACCACTTTAACTGACAAAGCATGGTACTTTCTCTCTAAGTATTTCCCAAATACTTTTGACTTTTCAGTGGAAGGCCAACCACCCGTTTCCTTTTTATGACTGAAATATTCTGTTTCAAAATGCTAACATTAGTAACATGTTGGAGAATTATCTCAAGTTCAGAATTAATTATGTTAATTAGCTACATTCCAATACAACACAGTCATTTCTCTCTTTGGGAGTACATAACTCCCATCATTATCTAAAAGACCTAAAACTATTTCTTTCAAGAGAGATAAAAGGAAAGGGCTGATCTAAGGATTCATATTGTCAAGGCTTGATTCCTTTGACAAAATACTGTGTCACACTTAAAGACTGCTAAAACACTAACTACTTAGCAGGAATACAGGAAACAACATCAAACAAAACCTGTGCACAACTGGAGCAAATTTATACATCCACCCTCTCAACTCTGTGATTCTCAGCACTCCAGATTTGACAAGGACCCAGAATGAGGTAAGGATGAAGTCACAGAACCACAGAATGGCTGAGGTTGGCCAGGATCTCCTGAGGTCACCTGGGCCAAGGCCTGCTCAAGCAGGGCCACCTGGAGCTGGCTGCCCATGACCATGTCACACGGCTGATGAACTTCTCCATGGTGGGAGACTCAGTGCTTTCATTTGGTCCTTTCATTTCTTCGTGGGTTTGGTTTTGGTTTTTCTTTTTAATGCTGCTTTTGTTTGATTTTCTTTTTTTCTCCTTGATTAATCAAAGCATGTGGCTGACTCTGTCTCATGGGAGGAACTGTTCTAATGGAGCTATTAGTGTGAAATTGTTAACTAGTTAAGATGTCATCAGCAGTACAGGAAATGTAATTTGTAAAACCAAATATTTACAATGAAATGAGAGAAATATTGCAAGCCTGACTAGATTTCTACAGTTTCTACATTCACAAAGAAGGTTTACTCAGATGAGCTCTGCACATTGATTTGTAGAATTTAAGGAATTTCTGCCTTTACAGAAATAAAGTTCTCCTTGCTCACATTTAAGTATTACTGTTGAATTACTCAATTTAGTAAATTTAGAGAAAAAGAGCAAACAACTTTTATAAAAGTTATATAAAAAGGGATTAATTTACCTCATTCTTTCTGTCATAATATAAATTAGATTTGTTTGGAAGCAGATTTTAGACCTGGGAAACTTCAAATTAAAACACAGTAAATTGGTTTTTTCCCTAAGAAAAAATGCAACATTCTTTGTGAAGTAATAGAAGTATTCACAACAGACCGTTTGGCAGGATGTGGGTAATGAAGACAGATGTTGATGGGGGAGAAATGAAACAAAGAAACAGAAGAAGCAGCTTTTGAGAAGGGTATTAATTCCAAAATCTTAAAAAAAAATTACAAAAAGCTCTGATATTTATGCTTTATTAACGTTTCTTTGTAAAAAATATAATACAAGGAAGAAATAGAAAATCATGGCAATAAAAGGCCAATGGAAAATGGGGTAATTATTACTTAAACCACTTGGTCAAGAAGCCTCCAGTAGTTCAGTAATAATGAACTCATTTCATAGTTTAAAACTCCTTCAGTCCTAACCACTTAAGTTTCCTTAAAAGTTGCTTGGTTCAGAAACAAATAGTGAACATTGTTTGCATTTTAGAATAACTCCCCAAGCTCTCTGTATTTGAGAACATATTCATCAAAAGGCAGTTCAACCTAAAGACAGAAAGGCAATGAAGTGTAAACACACAGTACCAAAGCACCGGAGACACCAACAGGAGCTTGCACACCTCGGGCTCCCTACTCAGAGACAATCAAAAACATTAAGAGTGCAAACTGCCTGATGAGAACTCCTCCTCCCTCCCTCTTCACAGACAGTGAGGTCAATATAACAATTACAGGAGCACCTAGTGCAGTATTTCAGATTAATGAAGTGCTTTGATGCAAATCTCTGATTGTTCCCATTTAAAATGCTTTGCTTTGCATCACAGAATAGTCTCAGATACATAAATTAGATTCCTTCCTGATTAAGCTCAACAATGCACTTTAAGAGAGAACCTAAAGTGCTACTCTGAAATAAAACAAAATTAATATGTGAACACTAGGTCCCCAGCACTCAAGATATCCACTGCCACTGGTGTTTCATGATTTGTCTATGTAGACAAAGCTTACAGGATCTGGTGCACTGACCTGGTGCGTAAAACTAGCATGAGTATATCACTATTTGTAACTGATATTATAGCCACTGTAGCATTTTTTACAGATTAAACAGCATCAGTTACCTAGGATCCTTGAAGGAAATAAAACTTCAATTTTCCTGAGACTAGTGCTTTTAAAAATCTCAAGACATAATTTACAGTGCCAGTTTCATACATTTGAAAGGAAAAAATTCAGACAGAACAGACCATCTACCCTCACCTTCTACACCACAAAAAGCCATGGAATGTCATCAGTGTTGGAATGCAGATATGCATGGATTTATATGAGATATTTCATATTATGATACTGCACCAACAAAGGGAGTACATTGCACATCTGCAAGACATAGCTTTTGTCTTAGCTTTTGTCTAAAATGATTGGAGTATCTCCCCTAAGAAGACGGGCTGAAAGAGTTGGGGCTGTTCAGCCTGGAGAAGAGAAGGTTGTGTGGAGAACTCATAGCAACTTGACACACTTCTGAAAGTGCCTAGAGGAAAGCTGGAGAGGAACTCTTTGTCAGGAACTGTAGTGATAGGACTAGGAATAATGGGTACAAACTGAGAGAGGGGAAATTTAGGTATTAGGAAGATATTCCTTACTGTGGAAGTGCTGAGACTCTGGCACAGGTTGCCCAGAGAAGTTATGGATGCCCCAACTCTGGGAGTGCTCAAGGCTGGATGGGGCTTTGAGCAACCTCATGTACTGGAAGGTGTTCACGCCCACAGCACAAGCAGGTTGGAATAAATGATCTTTAAGGTTCCCTCCAACCCAAACCATTCTATGACTCTAGGTGATTCACATTGTTTGGGCTTGCTTGGTTTGTCTGGGTTTTTAATACTGCTCCTTACTACATTTTCAAAATCAGTTTTGCATGAATTGTTAACCTCCATAAAAAACCAAAAACGTATGGTTTTTTTAATTCTTGATATTTTTCAGACCAAACATTGTAAGTTTTCAAACACACTCTAAACTAACGACAAAATTATTTGTATCAACACGGCACACAGCTACTTCTATTCAAAATACAATCAGTATCTTTTTTTCATCTGAGAGGTCAAAATATACTATTTATCTAATGGACCCTTATAAATGTGTCAGAATTTAGAAGTTCACTTGCTCTGTTTCCACAGAAACTAGCAGAAAATTATTATACTCTGTATGTTACACTATTTACAGACAGAGGGTGGAATGTCATGGAGGAAGAGTCCCCCTTTGTATCACATCATGTAACCAAGACAGCACAAGGCATACAGCTGCAGCTGGAAAAAAGATGCACTTCAGCTACTGCAGAGCATCCCAGGATTTTTGCTGTCTTATTAAGTAAAGAAGTAACTTCAGCCACCTTTTGAGATCAGGGAGACAGAGGAAAGCAGGAATGAGCACACATGAGTTGCTGCATGTGAAGCAGGACAGCACGACATGAGGAAAATAAGACACTGGAATTTTATCAGCAGGCATGTATAAAACTGAGCCTGAATTATTAGCTGAGCCTGGGACTTCACATTACCTTCATCTTTAAATTATGGTGAGCTGCACTGTAGCAGTACAACACACAGAATGTAGTATGTGCAGTTATGTCAACGTAATTATTCTATTGCATAAAGGCACCACATAAATATAGTATATGACACAAAAGTCTTGGAGCTAGACAGGTCTTCCACAAGTCCAGCAACGAAACCACACAGGAAGCATTTGTGAAACACAATAAAGTAGAGGGAACAGTACAGACAAATAATAGCAATTACAATTTTTCCTTGTCTGTGTTCAAGTTACCTTAAGGATATACAGCAACCTTGATATTTCTGTACTTTCCTTCTGACACACAATTAATTTTGTTATCCTACCAGTGCTATCTCTCCTAATCCAAGCTGGGCACGTCCCAAAGTCTGCCAAGCATCCCAGGAACGTGGGTTTCTCTGGACAGCCATTTCTGCTGCATGCACTGCTGGGAACATTTCATGTAAAGACATCAGGACCTGTAACAGAAATAGGAAAAGAAGAAGAAAAATAAGCAAAACTGAAAATAAATTTGAGTTTTCTGGGATTATCCAGGCAACAACCACTGTTTCAACAACTAACAACTGGATTCATTTTACCTAGCTTTCTTTAGTTTAGAAGTTAGCTGTCTGATCTTAGATAATCACCCAAACTCATTTCAACCCCCACAGCAAGAAACAGGCAAGCTAGATGATTCACCCAAACTACTTCGGCAACTCCATTAGGAGTAGATTAATTGCTTCTGAAGGTGTCTCTCCTTATCCTTAACAAACCCTACACTCTGTAAAAGCATAACAGAATATTCAGGAGGACAAACACATGCAGAATGAAACACAATAAACATGAAAGTATTTTTTAAAAACTCTTGGGTTTTACTTTTTCTTTTTAATAGAGAACTGGAATCTACCAAAGACAGTGGCAGTGCACATGATATAATTATAGAAACAATCCCTGTAACTCAGCATGGAAATGGACCTTAACAATGACTGCTGTATTTAGAGAATAAGCATTTTGCAAAACCTAACTTAGACATGAAGTCACCTACATTAAGTAAGGAAAAAAGTGGTTTCTGAATATGAAAATCTCTGTTACTCAGCAGTTACCACAGTATTATTCTTCTTGCATTGAATCTCCATAACTAAGCCTATAAATCACAGCTAGCAATCCATAACGTGGCTCAAAGCTTGCCTTATGTTTCCAATACCACCATGAGATTGGCACATCACCTGAAGACCTGCATCACTCTGAGATCATGATTTCAGACACCCACATGCTATGGTGATAGATACCACTGTAAGAAACAAATGGCAACTGCATTCCTGCAGTATGATGAGAATGTCAGCCACAAGGGTAAGACTCATGTGTGGGCAACCACTTTCATCCCAACTGACCACAACTATGATGAATAATATTAGAACATATCAGGACTGTTGCTGAAGTGCAAAACAGATTTACTTAACCTTACTGTTCCATGATATATTAAATAGATAAATATGAGTGTGGAGTACAGGAGAATTCAAATGTGATGATCCTGAATATTCACTCTAATTAACATATAGTACATGGACAGCACAGAGGTAGTACACTAAAAAAAAGGTGGGGCAGGAAAGGGGAAGGCAAAGATTTCCTATAGAAAGTAACCCTGTACTGAAGAACCCAAGAAACATAAGAACAGCTTCTGATAAACCCTCTGGATTGATACTTCTGCTCTTCTAGTATGACTAGATTTTTCTAAAGAGCAGTATTATGGTTTCACTTTAATTTCATTCAATGGATCGTACCTTAGAATTGAGAAGTACCTAAAAATCTTTTTAAAAACGGTCTACAGCTGTATATCATCTTCCCTTTTTTCTTCTGCTCAACAGTTCTCAAGTGTGTTTTGTATCAAAGTCTGTATAGAATGTTATGTATTTTTCCGAAACTTTCACATCAATTACATTGGTATGGGCAGTTTCTCTTATCTGCAGCAGAAGTGTGAAGTAAATCAAACTGTTACTAGTGGATAGGTGCACATTCTACCAAGATTAAGTGATTCTGCATCTATCAGCGACCTTTTACATCAGTGTCTTCATGTATTTATTCTCATAAGTGAAAACAAATTCAAGTATACACTCACAGGAACATTTTTATGCATCCCAAGTATTCAGTATTTCCTACCAGCTCTTTCTGCTGCAAACTAATTCCCAAACATCTGGAAAAGTACTTAGGAAATCTTTTGTAGTGTTTAACGAATTTTACTATTTTGTTTACTGAATTACTGCCTCACTAATAAAAAAAAATATTCCACTTTCATCTACTTATTGTGTGTACTAGCATAAACAGCTGCTTTAAAAATGCTCTTCCAGATCACACACTAATTACTTTGCTCCTAGTAACTTTGGCATTAGATTCTCAAAGTACATTCAAACAAACATACATTTGAATGTATATGCATTTTATCCAGCACAGGTAGTTTTTTCAATTAATAAAATGACTCAGCTATATTTGTCAGTCATTGCAGTAGAATAAACTTATTAATGCACACTTTTTTCCTACAATTTTATTTTCAGGTGAAGAGATCACCAAAATGAACAGACAATGGCAGACCTGAATGCGTGCAGCTTTGTCCTGGATTACTCAACCTTTATATTATTATCACTTTAATAAAACACCTCTGCATGCTACTTGGAAACTGAACCAGCAAACCAACTATTCTACACCTGAAAAATCCTGCTGAACCTAAATAAAAAACACTGCTAGAATGAAGATTTCCTGTGCACAGATTTGACAAGTGGTGCTCAGTCCTTTTAACAGGGGCGGCCACATGGACAAGACAAAGCCAAACAGGAACCACACATAGTGTAGCCCTCCTTGCCACACAACATGCCTGCTACATGCTCAATGTGCAGCCACATCAAGCATGTGTATATACATATATATAGATACATACACACACACTCAGAGTATATATACACACACACACACACACAGAGTGTACATATATAGTGTTGTATATACATTGATATACACATATAGTGATAATACTCTATTAGAAAACATTCTTTAACCAAAAATAAGAAAATTTACAAAGCAGCAAAAACATCTCGAGACTCTCACTGCACACACACATATACATGTGTTAAAAGTGACTAGAGGGAAATGTCTTATATAGATGTTCAGTAAGTGGATTTTCAGGTCTTACTTTATTCCAAGAAATTCACCATTATTACATGCTTTAAAACAAGTAACATCCATGTTCTATAATGACTTGGTTTAACAGATCTAGCTTCATACATGAGGGATTAGAAGAATTATAAGAACTCAGTGGCAAAAAGCCAATTAAACATAGCAACAGTCATCAGGAGACTGACCAACTATTAGAAATCCAGGCAGTAGAGTGACCCATCCTGTTCTACCCACAATATTTTGGAAGTGTTATGAATCTGAGTAACTTCTGCTTTTAAATGAGCTCATTGGATTGCGGCTAAATCACTATATATAGATACATTCCACATGCAGAGAAACTGACCCAATTCCTTTTTCCATCCAGAATCCCATTTCAAAATATGGATGAATAAAATTCATCCTATCCATAAGCAGTTTACATTTATCCATGCTCCAAAGCAATTATCATTGCACCACACAAAAATGCTGTTTTGCGATCCAGATTTCTAGAGTTCACACGAATGTTTTGATGGTTAACTCTTCTCACTACACATTCCAGTTTAAGAAAAACAAATTAAAAGTAGTCACACTTACTTAGTTGATTTGTTATAACCTAAACTTGGGTTTGTAAATCTGCCTATGTCTTAGAAACCTTGTAATTTTTTAAGTAGGAAGAGGGATGGGTAGAAGTTGATATTATTTCTTCTCTGTGTTCAAGATTAAGAAAACCTTTGTAAGAGGGGAAGTGGAATGATTTGAATATGATGGGCTTCATATATAAAAACAAAGAAGGGACATATATCTGAAGCCCTTGTCCTGTTCAATGAATGCAAATTGAGGACGCACCATTGTAGAAAACTAGATTCTCATACAGTTGATGACAGAACATGCAAAAAAATTACTAAAAGGATCTTAACCTGATGGTGTACATTTGAATTTACTTGTTTCTAAATACATCTATAAACAATCGTATTGTGTACTTTAAAATTCTGTCATGGTTGTATAGCTATTTGAGATCTGAGGCGCAAGTATCACAAGATAAGCAACACGAACCACGTGAATTCTCAGGAGTGGTATAGAATAGCAGAATGTCTGGACCCTAAGAGTGTTTGTTACATACATCACAATGTATCAAGTCCTTTGATATCTCTCTTAACCCAACAATGTTCCACATGGTCCAGTAGCGAAATGTTCAGGCACAAAATGAAAGGATATGTCAAAGTCTGCTCCTCCATCTTTGTAATTCAAAGCAGTAATAAAATAATCCAGTCAATGTTTAAGAAACTCAGCCCACAATTAATTTCAATTTACCAGTCACTTACTTAGTGACTGCATCAATATAGGCAGTCTTTATACATTCCTTTGCATATACTTACAATACTATGTAACTAACATCAGAATCAACATCAGGCTACTGTTGTTGGGTCCTTTTTAAAGATTTTTGGTTTTCAACATAAATGCAGAAATGAACTTGCATAAATATTTACTTGCTACTCATTGTTCTTGCAATGGGGCAACAGCGTAGGCTAGTAATGGAATATCAAGTATATACACTGACAGATCATGCATGCAAAGAAAAGTGCACCCCTAACCTCTAAAAACCATAAAAATTTGTTTTTAAATGGATCAAAGACTAGTTGAGAGCAATGGAAAAAAAATCTCATCAACTTCTATGGTTTTTCAAAGCAATTGAGCAATTCCACTATTCCCACGTGATTTTCTGGAAACACACTTATTCCAGGCGTCTTTAACTAGGAACTTTAAACACTATTTCCGCTCTTCAGAAATGCTGAAAGACATTTGTCTTACATCTGTTAAAATACAGATCTTTAAGAGTTACCACAAATATTTACGGATTCCTACAGTGCCATTTGCATATTTATCTGAGCAGCGTATTAAACAACGCAGTATTGAAAATGTTAAGTTTGCCATTGAGAAAGGAAATACTAATGAACAGAGAAGCTGCTACGTAACCCAAGATAAGGTTATCCTAATAAATGTAAGGATACAAGACAGATACTCAAGCCTGTGCAAAAAACAACCCCACTTCGTCCTCCAATGTTAATTCCCTAAAGAAGTTACTTCATTAATAAATATTTTCTCACTGAAAGGAAATTAATATAGGCCATAAAGAACCTTTGCATATTGCAAGAAGTCATTCCTAACATGAATCTCTCCCTCTATGTGAGACTCACATACCAAGACAGGGATTTTTTTAGACCTAGTGCTGGTCAAGACCTTGCTGAAGCTGGTGTACAGCTCTTCCAAAACAATTTCACTGAGTTACACTGTAATAGTTGCAGTATTTGTGCTGGTATGCTGGATTGGAATAACACAGTCAGCTCAAAGACAGTATCCTTTAAATACTGGCCACAATATTTTTTGAATGAATTACGTATTTCTATTTTGGCAAAAGTGGATTCCTACAGCTCACATCAGTGCCATTAGAAGTACAAAGGTATCAAATTACACATTATACTAAACAGCTTCCAGTAAGCACAAGTCATGCTGAAAAAAAATATCTGCAATAATTATTTGCATGCACGGAAGAGAGGTTACCAACTGAAATATCAGATGTTTTATTAAAAAGATTCAACACATAGTTTTATAAATGTATGTTTTGTACACAAGCTTTTCTTGTGTTTTCCTTCACAGTGTAAAAAGTGTTATGCAATACAAGAAAGTGAAATCAAAAATAAATGGTGTAACTGCCCAGAACTGCTCTCTTTCTCAGGAAAGAAAGGCACGGTGGAAGCAGAGGCCTGGGTTCCTCTATTTTTCCAGCTTTCATTACTCTCCAATGATTTCACTAGACAAGGAAAGATATTTTACAAGATGAATCAGAGTCACATAGCTATTTCTCAGCTCCTCCTCAACAGCAGAAAAGCTGTGTGCCTCTAACTCACCTTTGCCATTTTGCTGAATGCCAAGTAAGTAACAACCCCTCAGTATTAGGTATTGCATCTGGAGCACAGATTGAAACAGTAAGCACCTCTTTGGATAATTCACTGCATCATAGCTCAGATCCAGGTAAGCTTACACACTTCCCACATTTCCCAGTTCTCCTGCTATTTTTAGTGTGAAAATACTTAATTTTTGTATCATTTCAATAAGCTAGAGCACTTCTGGGGACCTATCTCAATTTTTGTATTCACGTAAGACCATAATAAAGAGCAGTTACATGGGAGCTGTTCACTAATTTGTTCCACTGAGCAGAACTGTCCTGAAATTTTCAACAGCTTTCCCTGTTTTATTCAAAACAGAGTTAAACCTTTAAACTATGACAACAAAATTTATCAATACCATCTTCACATCTAAACAGATTTTCTTTACTAGTGGAGCCAAAAATTAAATGTACAAATGAACTGCTACATAAGTTAACACCCTTTGCAGCAACCTGGAATGCTGTTAATTAAAGCAGAATTATATTACACTGTCTCTTCCAATTATGCATAAGCAGGATTTTAAATTCCTTACTACATAGCTCTGCAGATGCCAGAAGTTTACATGAGAACAGAAAGCATTGAGCCAAATTCTTTGAAGAAAAATCTTTCAACACTTTTAAACAGAGAAGTCCCAGAGCCAAAGCTTGCTGGAGGCTGGTAAAAGTATCAGTAAAGTATTGCTACATGCTCCTGCCCTTTTGTACAACTCTTTCCCAGCCATCTCACTAGGCTCGGTAGATCTTTCATTTACACCAACACTTACAGGAAGCCAACAATACACTTTTCCCAAAGCAATTTAAAGAAAAACCTTTAAGCCTTAGAGTTTCTCTCAAACCTAATGCATGACCCAATAACATCTAAACCTTCTGCAGCTATATAAAACAAAAGCATTCTTCACTATAACTGTATTGAAATGAAGTTATGATTATTCAATTAATTCTTTTGCAGAATCAAACTTTCTTCACTTCACAAGACAACATGACTGTGAGGAGCAAATGTAGTATCCATTAAAAAAAAGCAGCCACCACACCCTGGAAAAAAGCCAGCATTGGGGTTTGTTGGGGTTTGGGACTTTTTTTGGCTTCTTTTTTAGGAGAGTGGGGGCATTACTGTTTTCATTGGAGTTTTTACACAATGAAAGAATTATAGTAAGGACAAAGATTTTAAAACTAAACAGTATAGCAAACTTCCTAAAAGTTACACTATACATTCACTGAATGTTTTTTTTCTCTTTGCCTCTCTTCTTGAAACAATGTATTTTTTTGAAACTACTTGATGTAACGGAATAGCCACAGGTCTACAGGGCCTGTTGAGAAGCATCCCAGAATTCTGAGGGAACTGGCTGTTATCTCCACTATATTTGAAAGTTCATGGCAATGAGGGGAAGACCCAGTGGCTGAAAAAAGAGAAACATCACTCCCATTCTTAAAAAGGGGAGAAAGGAAGACACAGGGAACTGCAGACTGGTGAGCCTGGGAAAATCATGGAGCAGAATTTCACTAAAGCAATGTTAAGGCACATGCAAGATAAAGATGTGATCCAGAAGAGTCAGCATAGCTTTACTAAAGGGCAGGTCATCCCTGACCAAACAAGTGTCTTCTCTGATGGAGTAACTGCAACAGTGAACACAGCAAAAATGACCGATGTCATCTACCTGGACTTCTGTAAGGCCTCCAACATGGCCTCACAACATTCTTATGTCCACATTGGAGAGACATGGATTTAAAGGCTGGACTGATATGTGTGTAAGGAACTGGCTGGATGGACACAGCCAGAGGGCAGTGGTCAACACCTCTATGCCCAAGTGGAGGCCGGTGACAGGTGGTGTCCCTCAGGGCTCTGTTTTGGGACTGATGCTCTTCAGTACTTTCATCAATGACAAAGAGCGGGATCAGGTGTACCCTTCCAGATGGCACGATGCTGAGTGGTGCTGTTGACACAACTGAAGGAAGGATGACATCCCAAGCAACCTGGAAAACTTGAGAAGCGGGTTCCTGGGAACTTCATGAAATTCAACAAGTCCAAGTGCAAGGTGCTGCACCTGGGTCGGGTAATACCTAGTCTGAGCACAGACTGGGAGAAGAAGTCATTGAGAGTAGCCCTGCAAAGAAGGACTTGTGGGTGGATGACCAGACATGACTGAATCTCATCCTGGGCTGCTTCCAAAGCAGTGTGAGCTACAGGTCAAGGGAGGGGATTCAGCCCCTCCACTCTGCATTTGTGAAACTCCACAGCTCTGGGATCCCCAGCACAAGAAAGATATGAACCTGTTGGAGCAGGTTCAGAGGCCACCAAGATACTCAGAGAGCTAGAGCACCTCTGCTATGAGGAAAGGCTGAGAGAGCTGCGGCTGTTCAGCCTAGAGAAGACTCAGAAGAGACCTCACTGGGACCTTTCAGCTCCTAGGGGGCCACAAGAAAGCTGGGGAGGGACTTTTTACAAGGGCATATAGGGACAGTACAAGGGCGAGCAGCTTCAAACTGAAAGATGGCAGGTCATATTAGATATTAGGAAGTCTTTTACAAGAGTGATTTATCTATGTAATGCTTAGTATGAAACCAGACTGAAGCATATCCTTTGCATACAGTATCCCTGTTCAATATTGATAGTAAGTATTAAGTAGTAGCAGTATTAAGCCATAGCTTCAGAAAGAGCAGGCAGATTTTTAATGGTCAAATTCACTAATCTGTCACACTAAGGCTGTCCTTGATGCTTCCAAAAATTTTTTTAAGTATTTCCATTTTATTCCCACATTGTAGCATCCTAATTCATGACCCAACAAAGATGTTTATTGTGACTGGCTGAGATAATAGCATTATTCAAATTCCTGTTAAAAGCCACCCTGTTGGTTGGAAAAAATGAAATACTTAAATTGTGCCATACTTCTTGTGCACAACAACTAAATTATGTTGGCCAGTATCTGTTCACAAACAAAATGTTTTCTAATTTCTAAACTGGCAAAGGATTGTCATATTTTACCTGTGATTTCATCTCATAAAGAGTAGCATCCTCTGGAGTTAACTGAAGCGCTTCATCCCACTTGACAAGAGCCTCTCTGTACCTGCAGTTAAAACAACATTACAGTGTCAATATATTTAGAGACTGGATATTTCTATTTATATCCTGACATTGTCCTAAATAAAGTGTCATGGCATATGATTAGTATTAATTATTTTTCTAATTACTTCCTCATAAGACATACTGAACAATTTTCAAGAACAGGGTATTTGTTGTTCTGACCAAATGAATACTAAGTACTATAACTGGCCTCAAGTGAATTTACAACACTGGAAACCTATGGCAAAACTTACTGACTTAAAACTAGAAATCTTGAACTGAGTCCAATTCTCCTCAGTGTCAAAATCAACCTTAGGCATAAACAAATATATTCTGAACTCAACATGTCATGATACAGTCATAATTTAAAATTTATTTTTGTTCTAAAAAGCCTGCCTTTCTGTACTGTAAGATAATGTAAGAATCTAAAGACATCTAAGTAAGTTTGGTATATAAATGTAAGAAGGAAGTCGAAAGTAAACATCTATACTGAAATCATTCAACTTTGGGAAAGCATACACTATGTTGCTCTTTCCTAGGAAAAAGAACAAAACAGAAGAGCTGACCAAAACCAATAAAAAGTAGCTTTTTGTCTTGAACAATGAGGTAAAACTTGAACCACAACGAAGAAGTGTAACAGAATAGTGAGAGACAGTTACAGAGATGTGCAGTCTTTCAGCCCTAAAGGTGGCCTCTCATCAACATTAACAACTCTGTGGGGTTATCACATGTTTTCTGAAACTGTTTCAAAATCCACATTTGTTATGGAACTGTGTGGGAATGCCTGTATTTATATTAATTACACTGCAAAGGTAATTAATGTATCCACCAAAGCACTCTTGGTAGACACACATACTTCAATTTTAATATAGCGTAGATAAAACTACAGTACATTTCACATACACTTCATATGAAACAGTTTTTATCTTCCCCTACTCCCCATTCTTACTTCCCATTTCTTTCCCCATTTTTCAGTCCTCTGGGTTGTATTACACCTCCAGGTGTTCCATAGCAGTCACATGAAGACTTCAGAAAGTTCTGACCCAACTCATAACAGAAAAACAGACTGGAAAAGCAGTGCAACGGAAGTCAAATTCTTGCTATGATTACGGTATTATTAGTTGACAAATTACACTAGTAAGTATAATGTTTGAGTGCTAAGCCAAAAGATTCTTCAATAAATTTTCATATTTCCTCAAAGTTTAGCCACCAGATGTGCATTTTTCATCTCAGTTCCTTCCCCATGGACAGGTGTCCACCTTAAAAAAAATATGTCATTTCTACATTCATCAGTAGAAGCTTTATGCTCTTGTTTACTTAGTGGGGACTACTTTTGAAGTAGATTATGGTTTAGTTCAAGATCTAGCACGGACCTTGCAAAAAAAGCCTATATGAGTAAGGGTCCTCTCAGCTCAGTTAGGTGGTGTTCTGGCCATACAGAAAGGTGCAATATTGTGAGTACAGCAAAATAAGTTTAGTAAAAAAAAGTTTTGGAAAACAGAGTAAATACAGTAACAACATCAGTAACCAGAAAGGAAGGAACAGCACTAGCATTCTGCAAGTAAAAAGATGTAAGACAAAAAGTTGCATTGCATTTTTACTTCTACGAAGGGAACATCATTGCTCAAAGCACCAACCTGAATGGGATAAAAACTTACAGCAAGAACATGCTACCTTGGAAGGAAGGGTCAAATATAAGGTAATAGTCCCCTAAAACCTGCTGGGTTTTGCTGCCAATTTCTCAACTGTCTGCTAAAAGAATAAAGATGCACAAGGGAGAAGTTATACATTCACAGAAACACTACGCCACGTGTGTTCTGTGTGTGGAACAGTAAATTACGGAACTCTGCCAGTGAGCCTCAGAAAGCGTGATCCAAGAGAAGGGACAACAGAACGCCAGAGTCACTTCCCAGACTAAGAACATAACAGCAGAGGGTTGGTGAAGAAAAGGTGTCCTGCAGGTACATGCTGAACCACCTACTAAAGAAACTGACTGCTGACTACCAGTTTACAGTGTGGAGATACCCACAGGCCTGTGAAATAATCATCTTTGCAGCACATGTATTTCCTTGAGAGGAAGGTCTGATAAAACATGGCTGTTCTATTCTTTTAAATACTCAGAAAAACAGATATTTCTATTGCTGCTCCAGGAGAAACTAAGGACACTGTCCTTACTAAGAGAAAATGTGCCATGTTGCTTGCTCTAGTAATGCAAATTCAGGAAAAATTTTTCATAAAAAGTCCATTAATCAAAGAATGTTCTACCTCATTCTTTTGAAAGAAAACATTATACAAAAGATTGTATTAAATATCAAATGCCATAATGAAGAAGATTCCTAGGGATATAAGGTACAGTTGTAAAGTCAATGTTCCAGTAAATGCTGTACGAAAACCATAAATCTTGGCTGAAATAAGAAGGGAGTTAACACAGGCACAGTGTTGCAAAAGAAATAATTTTTAAAATACATAATTTTACTGTTTCTCAGGATCATTTTTTGAACTGAACTGTACAGCTTTACCACTGTACCACTGTGAGGAGAACTAGTTTTGAAAAGGAAGGCTTCAATATAAATATGACATCTGCTTTGGGTTTAATTAACACATATTTAATAAGCATTCCATTTACTATTCCCACTTCTTTTCTTAGAAATTAAAAAAGTTGCATGATTAGCAGGTCACAAGCTTGTATGCATCAGCGGAGCTGAAAAAACTGCCATGTCATGGCTGAAAAAAACTGAAGTAATGAATTTTTGCTTAAAGCTGTTCCACTGAGGTCTGCCAGAACTTCTTTCCATATGTCTGATATGGAGAGAGAGTACACACGTTTCAAACACATGTCATGGCATGGCTGATGCTTCACAGAATGTTCTGAGTTGGAAGTGACTTGTAACCATCATCCAGTCCAACTCTTGGCCTTGCATAGGACACTGCAAGAGACACACCATGTTCCTGAGAGCATCCCCAGCAGAGAGCTGACCTACTTGAACTCCAACACCACATCTGGAGTGCTGCGTCTAGTTCTGGGCTGACCAGTGTGACAGGGACATGAACACACTGGAATGATTCCAGCAATGGGCCACAAAGATGATTTAGGGCTCGGAGCATGTGTCATATAAGGGGAGGCTAAAAGAAACAGGACTGTGCAGCCTGGAGAAGGGGAGGCTCAAGAGGAATCTTTCCACAGTGCAGAATCACCCAATTTGGAAGTGGGGCAGGGAGGTCAGCAGACAGACTCTTCTCAGTCAATGCCTGCTGACAGGACAAGAAGCAATAAGCACAAACTGAAGTACAGAAAATTCTGTTTAAGCACACCTCCATCACTGGAGATATCCAAAATGCAACAATGTCCTGAGCAACCTATTGCAGCTGACCTTGCTTCGAGTAGGAGCCAGAGTAGAAAAATCTAGAATTCTCTAGGATTACAGGTAAGGTATACACTAAGTTATCAGCAAAATCAGTGATACATGATTTAAGATATTGTTATGTCTTGGCTAAATAAAAACAAATTTTAAGCAAAATATAAACTGACAAAAATTAGATCCATTAATTTTTAGATCTCTGGGATGGCTATAAAATTTATCTAATTTTCTAATGCAAGAGTAAATTACATCTAATTTAAAAATTTATCTAAGTTATCTAATGTAATAGTAAAGTCCCAGAATATTAATAAGGGACATATCTTGTTTTTACAGATTATAAAAACAGTATCTTCAGAAAAATTAAAACCCCTATGCATATATATATTGTAACCAAGCACCTGAACAGTAATGCAAAGCATTTTTAAGACTACTATATTTTGAAATATAGAATTCTATTTATGTGAGTACACAGACACAGTATCTACCCACAGTGATTTCAGCCAAGTAGCATACTTCACTACAAAAAAAGTTACACAGTTATAATCAGAATTTAATTCATATTTTCTCTTCTTTATTGGAAAGCTGTAGAAAGGAATAAATTATTGGCAACTGGATACATCTGGAATGACTTCAGCATACAAGGCCTCAAGGATTTAGACATTTTTTATTTAGCAGCACAATGAAATCCCATAGCTCCCCTAAAGCACTAAAACTGCTCTCTTCAGACGTGCTACTGACCATCTGGGAGCTATAGAAACTTGGCACGTTTTTCTGCAGCTTGCCAAACTTTTGAAACAAACATCTCGTGCTTACACTTCACTTTTTCAACACCGCTTCTGGGAAAACAGGATCTCTTGAACTCTTAAACAAAATAATTAAAACAAATTTTAAAAAACAAAAATGTTTCAGGCTTCTTGGTAAAAAACTAAAAACATTCAAATAACACAGAGATCGATTTTTTCAATCACATATGTATAATGCTAAAAAACATCACTACAGCTCATGCAGGATTCAGAGTCCTATATTTTTACTCTCAGGCTTGCTACAGGCTGATGCTTCAGGAACAGAGTGAGCTAGGACGTAATCAGAGTGACACTGAAAATACCTGTAAACATACTAAAAAGAGAAGATGGTATCAAATTCAGACAAAATGAGACACATCTGCAACAGAGAGGCAGAGAACAGGCGTACAGTGTCAGATGAAGGCATTCGGAAACCTAATGCCTGGGATTTCTTTTAGACTTGGACAGATACTCCTACAATCAGAGTTACAGGAGAACAAGAAAAAATATAGAGCTAAGAAAGGGAAAACAAATTTTAAAAACAATATGCTTAATTGTCAAAGATTCCTGTCACAGAGGAGGAACATGAATGGTCTGTGGCCAGCAGCAATATCATCCAGAACAATTTTAACCTAGTGCAGGGTCAAATTCTGAAGTCATTGGAAACCAGCAAAAAAGAACACCAATCAGTAATTAGAGAGAGAACATAAAAAGAGAAATGAAAATTAAAGCAGAAGTTTATTACAGGAATAAACTTCCCTTTTTAAGCTGGGAGATGATGCAGGGCTAGATTGTGGTAGAAAAGGGTCACACAGGTGAATGAGGAAACTAAGAATAAGGGAGAATGAAAGTAACATGGCTTTTTTGTGTTTAAGAACTCAGATTTCTCTAACACAGCTAGGTTTTCACAGCAAAGTAGTTCCTCTGCTGGGGGCGAGGACAGAGATATACAGCATTTTGTAGAAGCATTTAGAGAAGAACAGTACATAAGTAAGTGTCAGGAAGCTGTTTGCTTAAATGCACACATAAAATTCATGGCCACAGTTAGCTCCTTACAGCACATTTAGCCTGATGACAGTCGTAGAATTGGTACACCTTACTATCGTGCTTCATGTGCTTAAAATGTTCTTTTGAAGTCTTAGCAACTTCCCAATTTTTTGTCAGACAATTCTGACAGCTATTGGTGAATCACGACCACTGCAGCACTAGCATAGCTATTTTGTGGTAAAGTGTCAAAGGTCATGTCTGATTACATACAGAGAAAACTGCTTTACTATCCACTACAACTTTCAATAAAATGTTTTTACAGTCTCAATTAGATGTGGCTACATAAGAGGTGCATGGCAATTCTCCAACGGCACCTGACCATAGACATGGTCTTACCCAACAGTAAAGGACAGATAAACACAAACTCACTGCAGCTACTCTTTGAGAAGGTAAACTATTCTGAATTGACAATGGGGCAGAATGACATGCATGTACCTGAAGCACATAATTTCAAAGCCTATGTATTCAGAGTTACTATTCTTGCACACATTAGAACATTCAAAATCAGGTCATTGACAGCTGGATGCTTGCAGTGCACGTGGTGAATGTAAGTCTGGTTTATACAGCAAACACAAAGCTCTGTTACATGTAAACCAGCTGAACATACCACAAAATTAAGTAATTGCACAAGTATTTCGAAGAGACTTCTCTCTCTTGAAAACAACTGTCACACTCTATTGTGGGAAACTGTGAGGAGTTCTTTTAGAAATAGATGGTCTAGGATGAAATTATGTCAACCAAGACAACAGTGTATCTGAGAAACGCTTATTGGCAATGAGAAAGGAGTAAAAAGTAATTGCCCTACTAGCGAGTGCGATAAAAGACAGAAAAGGAGGAGGGAAAATGAAAAAGGACAGAAGCTTGGAGGTCAGCCAGTGTCCAGCCAAGCACCCAGCAAGAGGGAAGGCGAATATGCAGGGGCAAGTGAGAGCCAGCAAGGGTGGAAGGGCCAAAAGGCAGGCTGGAGCCAGGGCAAAGAGGCCAGCCAGGGCAAGAAGCAGACCTCAGCAGGCTGAAGCCAAAGCAAAAACACAAGACCCAAAAGACCTGACTCAAAATCCCAAAAGACAAGACACAAATAAAAGCCCCAGAGCTACCAAGCCCAGATCCAAAAAGCACAAGCCAAAAAGGCCCCAGAGTCCTGATGCATCTGCATCTTTTATACCCCTTGGCCCCTCCCAAAGTCTGCCTGCTGACAGTGGCCATTGGTCCAGTCCAACCCACAGCAGTCCATTGGTGGATACCTTTGGCCATCTGACTGGAAAATGTCTCTGGAGGCAGAGAGATGTGTCTGGTGTTCCCCTACTGACTGCCTGTCCCATGTGAGACATGAAACAGTTGCGAGGCAAACTCTCCCCAGAGACAGGGCTTTCTCCCATTTTCTCCTCGTTGCCTCCTGTAAGTGGCATATGCGCAACCCTTCCCCCACATGCCTCGGATAACCAGTGCTGAGACAAATCAAAAATAAATTGGCTCCTCACAACTTCCACAGAAGAACAGATGGGAATTACCATTTCATTGTGTGCCAGAAGCAATTACCATCCATCATCACAATGAACTACAAGATCAAGTTTTTAATTTAAGTTCCACTCCGCAGTTTCCTAATTTTGATTACAGCCACACATGTAAATATGGCTAATCTCTATCACTGTAACTATTAGGCAAATGCAGTTTTGAAACTATCTCTGTCAAAAAAAAAGTATGAAACACAGTATTGGAGAAAGATGAACAAGTTCATATCAAAATCAAGTACGCTAAAGAAAAAGCCACAGAATCAGGACGTCTCTGACAGACACCTTCTCTCACACGGGAATAACATTTACTTTCCTCACATATGATATGAAGAAGTAGTTGCAGAAACTATTACTTCACAATCATTTTTCTGAGAGACAGGAATGGCATACACCGCAGTAAATAATTTAAGTGACAAATGACAGAGGAAATGGAAAGTGAGCTACCCTAACAGACTGCCCCGAAAATGTCTTTCACAAATACATTTTAAACTGAATTGTGACCTGAGGGCTCTGCCACCTTTGATTTATTTTACCCCATTCTTTACAACCTGGTCAATCATGTTTCATGGTCCACCCCACTCAGACACTGCACTTATCTGTAAGCAGACAAGAAAATTTGCAACACAAATGCAACACATCCAGGTGCTAATCAAATCTGTAGCAGCTAACTTCCACAACCACTTTCATTCCTGGGCAATCAGTGTGTGCAACTTCAGGGCTTTGTCCCAAAGGGAGGCTTTGGGAAGCATGTATGTATGTGCCTATACTTGTGTTCAGTCCTCAAAAATGCCATCATTACTTAAGCTCTGACTGAAGAGAATTATAGAGCTGGTTAACAAGCAAGTTCAAAGCACATATTTTTCTTTTAAAAAACCCTTTATGTTCAGGGAAACAGAACAAGAAAGTTACATATTATTAACGAAACTCTTAGTTAAACATGCCAATCACACGCAAAATTCTAGATACCAGATATTCTACATACAGCTTTATTTCTGGCCTTGCTGTAGATTCTCCCTGGACTTGGCACTGCTACTTCATAATTTTCTTTCAAAATATGGATTTAATAAAAAATTTATATAACGCAGAGGAATTTACTTACCTGCAATAAGATTACATCATGGTGACTGTCAGAAGTGCTAAAAATACACTGCTAATCATTTGCAGTAGTCCTAAGAACTTGGTACTGTATTTTTTAAGTGAGAATAGCTAATATCTCAAGTTCTCTCTACAAGCTGTTAACTCAGACACCAGAGTGTTATTCAGAGTGGAGGAAAGGAACTCCAAGAAATTACACTTCTTTCAATTAAGGGGTCGCTTTGCTGGTTTCGTTTTGTCATGAAAACCAATCACAAGTGACTACTGTCACTGACTGCATACCTGATTAACCACAGAAATATTAACATATGGACTGCAAAGGATTTAGATTTTTACCATGTAAAAATTAAAAACAGCAGTATGGATAAATGTGTGACCTTCAGGAAAAGACAAAAGAAATAAGCTATTCCTACTGTACTCTATTAACACCAAATTGTCACGTAGTCACAAAATAGAACACAGGTATGTGTAAAAATGCACCACGAAATATCTTAATTCACCAGAGAGCATGCAACATTTGAGAACTTTTCTACAGACAGGCTAATCTTTTACCTGTATTTCTCCAATACCTATAGCTGCAAGTTATGTAACATACCTGTTTTCTCTTTAGAAAGGCAGTGCTAACAACAGACTTGTTGATACAGAGGAAATAATGGCTATATTCACACACTGCAAGTCATATTAGAGTGCTTAAGAACTGGAAGTGTCAAGACATTCCACACCACTAAGAAATATTGTGAAGCAAAAGAACATTTACTATGTTGTGTAACTAGTGTTCATTTAAGAATATTAAAAAGAATAAATATAAATTACATTCATATGGTTAAAATTCAGCTTCAAATGCTTTTATGTTCAACATTAGTATCAGATTAGACTACAACTCGTAAAAAAGATGACACCTAATCCTTCTACAGGGTGTAAAAGCTGCTTTCCAACCATCTATGAACATGTGGGGTACTTTGTTAAATACCAGACCCATAATTTAACATAATTAGAATTGAGTATTGACTGTCATTTTACAGGCGAGAGCTCTTTAGGAAGCCCAAATAAACAGGGACAAATAAGAGGAACGTGGAAACACAAGAAGGAAATCAAGTTTTATTGCAATTCAACCTGTTATTTTCATTATTTAAGCAGGAAGAACTGAATATCCTGCAAGCTTCAAAAGAGAATGAACTGTATCACTTCAGTAAAATCAATTCACTCTTTTATTGTTCTATACAAAAACTGCAAATTAATATAAATCAAGTATCAGACATTGCAATAGATGTACAATTTTAAGTATTCACAGAGAAGTAATGCATACTTATTGTTGAAATGAAATTTTAAATAGAAAGCTTTAGTTCCTCAAAACAGTTTCAACAGCAGTCCCTTTGAAAGCAGCAGGAAGGAAAAAACTGCTATGCTGCATTTGAAGCAATATTCTGGTCTTGAGAATTACTTGTGCAGATATCCTTTAGATACATAGTCGTAGAGGCTAGAGTGATAGGTGTCATCTGTTTTGTTCTTAGCTGTGAAGGCATTTATTACTTTTAACCTTTTAATTATTTGTCCACAGATGGCAGACTCTCTCTTACTTCATGTTACGATCCTAATGGTTCTCAGAAATCAGACATAGAAATTAAGGCCCTAAGTCAACAGCACAAAAAAAAAATTCCAGGCTTTAAATAACAGCATTCCTCTATCTTTCTTAAAATTACTTATTGCCAAATTACAATGTTCAATGGTAGGTGATTAACATGACAAAATATTATGGGAGAAGTGATACAAAAAAGCAATGCTTCTGCTCACATTGTATCCTGATCAGTTCCATCTCATCTAGTTGACATGCTTTTGTTACCTGTGTTAAATAATGTAATTTTGCTTCATTTTCTTTCTTTCTATTACTTATGGCCTCTTTACAATGTTTGCTGATGTCAAAATTTTGGAATAGTAATGACGAAAATTACAGACAAGAAACAGAGGGAAAGACAAAGACAGAGGAAATGCATACTTCTCTATGCTATTTTCATACTTAAAAGGCAATTTTATTTTTTCATTTAAGTTCCACTAAGTTAAATAGGCAAGTACTCTACAAATCTCCCACATAGCTGAAACTATTAGAAAGTATTGATTTCAAACTACTACAAAGTACTAATGCAAATAACTAGTCAGAAAAACCCATGAAGTCTCCTGAAATAAGTGAAATACAGATGTGTAATAAACAGAACAGTCTATCTACAAGGACATAGTATACACATATACAGACTGTATGGAGACAGGGTGTCACTACCTAGAATTAAAGAAACTATCACATTTCTAAATCTCAGGAAAACTAAGAACTCATCCACATGAAAGTGGCAAGAAGAATGCGAACTCTTCACTACCAGCACTACAGCAACCAGGGGTGGTGGGCTTCAGCGTCACTAGACAAAAATGTTCTGTAAAGGGTCAGATAAGTTAAGTTTGTGCTTCAAATTCCATGACAGAGCTGGTTAATCACCTACAATGCTGTTTCTACTGAAATGCAACCTTACAGGAACCATCCAGACTGATGATTTTGGCTGGCACTGTCATTTTGCACACATAAAGCAATGCCTGTCAAAAGAGAGGAACAGCAAGAACTGTTGGAGCCATCTACTTCAATTTTTTTCCCATAGTACAGCATGAAATGCAAAATAAAACATCAAAGATTCAACTGAAGATTAACATATCAGATGTTTTTATCTGCACTGGATAGGAATACTTCATCCATTTGTTCAGATTATCCCATGCTTCTGAATTCTAATTTGTAAAATTAATTCTTCGTCTTAGTCTTACTTTATTACTCAGATCCTATGCTCCACCAAGCAGGAAATATCTACAAAGACTATTTTGAGTTCTGAAAGGTAGTACCATCAATAGTTTCACTTTCAGAAAAGAAAACAGGACAACAGACACAAGTTTCTCGTGATAATGCACAGGGCTGTAAATAATCTATAAACTGGAAGATCCCTTCTGGGGAAAAAAAACAAAAAGGAAGCAAAGCTTGGTAGCTTCAGCACAGCATTCTGGAGAATGGATCTGTGTATCAATTACAAAAATATGCCCTTTAACATATATTCTTTACTACCTTCTCTCTTTATATGTTAGGCTGATTACACTGATAAGATGTACATAATTAACTGTGATTTACAAAAGCCTATCTCTCCACAATTCCCTTTCCCAAATTTAAGGAAAGCTACCATTTACAAACTCTAACAGCTTCAGTGAATTTTCTTTAGAGTGAGACATGTACTCACCTTGGTGGTTTTTTCCAGTTTTGCTCAATATTTATAATTTTTTCTCTCAATCTCAATTTATTATCACAATATAATGACCACAACTAAGTAACCTGGACACCCTCACAGTCAGTTAAACTAAATAAAAACCAATAAACTACCCAGAAAAAAAGAGCCAGGTTAAAGATTTTTCATATTTATACAATGCTCAGTGTCATAATAAACCAGTAATTTGCATAAAACTTCCTTAGGTTTTATTACAGCAATTTATTCTCTAAATTAATTAGGACATTTTCATAATTATTATTCTAATTTTAATTTTTTTTTTTGTTCTGTATATCAACAACACTTCTAAACTTTTTTCCAGTATTGCTTGCGATTCCTTTCTCACATTTGAACACCACACAGGGAATCAGCTACTAAAATAAATAATTTCTGAAACCTCATTCATTCAATTCCACCCACAATACAGAAATATTGGAATTCTGCCACATTTCTGCAAGGCAAACGTATTCCAAAGACTCTACAAGTCCCTGTTAAATGAATCCTCAAAAGTTGCTGTGCACTCTCCTCACTTCAGTTTATTTTCTTGTCCCTGCTTTGCATTGGTACAAAAAAGCTTTTGCTTCTTGAACCAAGTCGACAACCTAATCCAGGTTGCGACCTGTCCAAAGAGTTTGTTTTAAAATACCAAGCAGCTCCCCAGCGTAATTCTCCATTTGGAGAATTCTCCCATTTGGAGAATTACAGTGTAGAGTGTTACAATGGAGAATTACTTTACCAAACAAGACAGCTGTGGTGATAGCAATGAAACTGAAGGCATTATAAAAAAATGGCATTTTAGCAAATAGTATTGTATCGCCTTCAAACTCAGAGCTCTGCAAAAAGACTTTCTAAACTGACAGTGACAGAAAAATAGTCTAGCAGGAGCTCACTAAAACAAAGTTTATTTTCTGGACTGGAAAATAATATACACCTTTTCTTTATCAAACCCCTATTTAAGTCCTTTTCAAGGTGTCAATAAATATTAATCTAATTTGAATCAGAAATGCACTTTGAGGACTGGAAGCTGAAACACTTCACTGAATGACAAATCTATTTCAAAATATACAATATTTAAAACATGTCCAGGAAAATAAATTAGGTGCGAGCAACACCAGGAAAGGTTAGCGTTCTGGCAAACAGAGGAGTTTCACTCACAGCCTAGAATTAAAACAATTTAAAAACATCTATGCCAACATCCAAATCCATTGAAGGTGAAGTTATCACAAGAGCCAATTCCCAGGAAAAGAAAAGTTTATATTAAATCTTCCAGACAAATACAGCTTTCGACAGAGAAGTCCAGGCTGCACACTCCTTTCAGTAAGCTTATGCTATTCAACATATTTAACAGGTGTCTCCTATTTTTAACAGTAAAACAGGACTGTGGAGCCAGCTGAATACAATCCATTATTCACTGCCAAGATCTCATATCCAAAGACCGTAGCTGAAAAAACCCCTACAACTATGAAAGGTATTTTGTTTAACTGTCATTTCCTAATTTTTGCAGAAGACAAAAAGCTTAAGCCATGCATGGTCTACTACACTGGATTTCTATTACCAGCTGACAGATCAAAGACAAAACATTGTTTTTTTAATATTCACCATTTAGTTGCTACAGCCAACTCCAGAAACTGGCATTAAAATGCATCTAATTCATGCTATGAATAGCAGCCTGTAAGAAAATACTAATTACTTCGAACTGGCTGCAAAATAGCAAACTTCAGTTCTTCATAAAAACAAAATTTCTGTGACTGTTTTTCAGAAGGCACAAAAAGAAAGAAGGCTTGCATTTTTTCTTTCGCTCTACGGTACAAGTGTACTGGGCAGCATCCATAGGTAGAAAGGCATGCTTCCTGTCTAAAACCTCTGAATTACAGTATTTAAACGCAATAGTATAAAACTGAGGATGTTACCATAAATACCGTGATTCTTCTCTTTGAGACCAGGACAAATGTACTGGTCACTCAAATGACCATACTAAGAAAAATGTACGATGTCTATCACCCATTTCATATGGGTCAGATGGTGTACCAAAAGTATTTGACAATTTATTTTAACATTTTTGTCATGTTAAGACTCTCTCTGCACCTACCCCCATCAAAAAAGTGTACTTTAGTCTGTACTGCTAAAATTGGAGAAAACAACTGCTAGTAAAGCCCCTTTTGAGCTAATTAGAAGTAGTTTGTTCACAGTCTAGTGATAAAAGTGAAACAATAAAACTCATTCAAAAACAGATGTGTATTTCAAAAGTGTAAAAACTGAAGTCTGTCCTACAAGCACAAATACATTCACAGATATCCATTTCAATTTCAAGTGCAATATGGTAAGGTAACACAGGCAACAACTAGACAACCACACAGCATAAATGAACTAAATTCTCTCCCCTTCCCCTGTTGTTTGGCCACTCACTCCCACTTTTCTGTCTATTTCATCAAAAGTATTTGTCAAACAGATCAGAAGCAGCAACCAGAAAGAGACTATTTTCCAGCCAGGCTTCTTCTCCAGGGTTGTGACTAACTGGTACTGCAAGCTGGCTTCCCGGAGGGTAAAAACAAAAAAATGGGACCACTGCAAAGTATGGAAAGGGCAGCAGAATTGGGTCACATTGACCCCCAACTCGAATCAGTTTACCCAGATGGAATTGCAGTCTTTGACCAGACACTTCCAAACAACCAAAGCTAGGTAGAATGCACACACCAGCCCTTGCTTTTGGTTAACTCAGCCCTGACATAATTTAACAACTGCATACAAAATTACTTCATTACTAACTGCCATGAAAATGAATCAATAGGACAAAATACAACAGAGGAAGTCAAGATACACAATAAATTAACTTTTATAAATGTGATGACCACATGTTCCTATACAGGACCCTTCCAAGCAGTTATTCTTGTGGAAGGAGTTTATGTTATGAAGCCAACTCGTGAACCACCATCAGTCCTACAACACCAAACATTTCCACAATGTAAACTGAGAATGTACCACTCTCAATTTTCACCACCTGCTATTTGAACTAACCCTTCAAAACAGCTGGCTGAACAAGATGTTGATAGAGAGTTTTTATTCTGAGTCTTCACTGCCAAGCATCCTTTTCAGTTTAAGGATAGTTTCACAATATGCCACAGGATATGGAGGACACCATTTAGGGAACTAGAAAACAAGCTGACATATATACAAAAACCAGGATTTTGTAACAAAATACACTGCCATATCCTACTTCTGTAGAAAACCCCTGACCAAATGGGCAATTATAATCCTTTAAATTCAGTACATTTTAGTTTTGGAAGATACGGGCAACAGGTACCCATCATGTTCAACAGGGATCAGGCAAGGAGTACTAAATTACTACGTAAAAATTAAATTCCATGAATGCCAGAGACAGTTAAAATAACTGCAGTGGAACAAATCTTTGATCTTTGTCAGCAACAATAACTAGACTTAAAGAGCAACTGAACAAAGATATTAAATTAGGAAACCACTTAATTTTTTCCCTTCTGCTTCCTCTATGAAAGAAAACAATATTAAGAAAAAATAATTTCTAAATACAAAGGTTTTATTATTCAAGTAAAAACAACTAGATTTATTTAACACTAGATCTGGACAAAAAAGCAAAACCACAAAACTGTCACTTCAAAAAAAAAATATGATCACATTTTACAGTATCCATGTTGAAATACATAATATCATTAATACAGGGGATCCTATGAAAGATGTGGAAAAGGCCCCAGTCTGTATTTCTCTGTAAAAACTGCTTACAATATTAATGTAAATTGCCAGGTTTTGCTAAGTTGTATTATACTAGGCATATAAATAATAGAATTGCCTACATTTAAAAGCTGCACCCTTAGAATGCCTAACTAAAGTTATAGGTAAAATCTCTAAGCTAAACCATGTTCTTAAACCTGCTAGGTAGACTTCTGCATCCAAGTATTCACATGAACCTCTAACTACCAGCACAGAGCTGCTAGCAGGAATCGGTTTTCAGAGGATGGCCGTAGTGCTGGCTGTACTGCCACCACGTCACCCCTTTTAATGACAATCCCAGTCGCAGACAGTTTATCACAGTAACATACATGGAGGAAGAAAAAAAGAATGAAGACAGTGTCAGAAATCAAGCCAATTGTAAGGAAAATTCACAGTGAAGCCCTTCACCTCACCACAGCACTTAGAGGACTCAAAACTGCAGCAGCAGCACTCTGCTATATACACTCAGCGTCCCTTACACACAGCAGAAGGTTGTGAATATTCATGTGGGAAAATATCTCAAAGACTGGTGGCACACACACATCAGATTCAAGGAGAATCACAGACTGCCACAAAAATTAAGTAAAAAAAGGCAGAGTTAATTACTCCACCTCTGTATACTTTACAAGGCTAGAAACATGCCAGCCAATGTGCTTTCACATATTTTAATTTTTCAAGCACAGCTATGATGAGTGATAAAAATTAAATGCAAAATATTATCATAATTAGTAACAAAAATACAAGTAATGAGATATCAATATTTATTTATTTACATTAAATTATGTTGCATAGTTTAGAAGTACTGCAGAGGTATTCTGGGATTAGATGCAAGTGCCCTACTGGGTCATAAACAAAAGCTGTGTGGAAAGCATGTTAGGAATGGGACAAAACAAGAGAAGCAGCAAGCAATGTAAAAATTTTGAAACTACAGTTTAGAAACTATTACTGCCTATAAAAATCTTAAACAAGTATTCATTAGCTTCCAGTAACTTCACATACATAGAAAGGATAGAAGAAAGGAACTGTCAGGCATGAATCCTCTACACAGAGATATTAACCTATACATTAAAAATGAATACATACTGATGAAACACTTAAGAACCCTTTTCCTATGTTCCTTCAATTCCAGTAACATTCTCTACATACTTAAGTACGAGGGGAGATATTAAGTAAACAGACATAATTCCAAAGAGTTCATTTCAAAAAAACACTGCATAGGGCATACCAAGTGACAAACCCAGCTTTTCACTTGTAAAATTCTGTAAATTACATCTCACGCACAGAAGGAACAAACACTCTACTCATAAATACAAAGGCAAGTTACACAAATTACCCTTCCTTCACATCCAAAAAAGTGCTGATAGGCCCAATTCCCCTCACCTAAGTTTAGATACTTAACCTGAGGTGTTTACTGTAGCCTCACAGCCTGTACCTCTTTCTCCTCACACTGTCAAGAGACCTTGAATGAATACTGATTCATATCTTGGCTAACAATAACTTCCTAAATTATAGAGGATGATACACAGGCACCAATTAAATTTTGTTTTCCCTTAAGGAAAATATAAATACACATGTAAATATATATAAATATATATATACATATATATATATATATATAAAAAAATAAAAATTATTCTAAAGTCTACAGCTGGTGTATGAATATTCCTTCTGCTCCTATTTACAAAAAGATACATACAAAAATATGCACACATTCAAATACAGATGGCTCCGATGATGTCACATTTCAAGATCCTCAAGGAACAACAATTCTAACAAAAAGATACTCTCAAAACTCTGGGTACAGCTTAAATAATCTACAATTCTTGCACTCACTCTCAGAAAATCTGCACTAAATTAGTAACAATTTCATAACTGAACTCCTGCTTTGCCAAATAATAACCAGCTGTTGGAAAATAATGTTTCCCAGAACGAAAAGAAAATAGCTAATTTAAAGATAAATTACAACTTAAATAACCACTTAAACAGTCTGCAAAGAATTCCCTCCTCAATCAGAGGGGCCTGCTAGATGCATCACCAGAAAGCAACAACTCTATCGGTAAGTGACCAAAAAAAATAAAGCTAGCAATCAAAATTAACTCAGACAAAAAAAATTACTCCACACAGCATTTTACAGGAGGGTGTTAAACACTGCAAAACACTCTGCACTTTTTTAATCCTGTAGAAAGGTTATGAGGCCTGAAAAACAATCCGTATGTTCTGACTAAGAGAGAAGCTGTAACACGCTTTCTCCAAAAAACAAAGGTACAAAGTCCATACTTGTTCAGTCTTTTCTGTTTCAGCTCATGTGTTCTGCACCCAGGACTTCCAGCTTACACACCCTTCTTCTCTTTACTGAGCATATTATGTGTACAGCATTCCCAAGGAAGCATAACAGTAAGGAAGTGTTACACAGACACAAAACAGACAGTAATGTTAAACACTGAAAAGCTTTAAAAAGTGATGAGGTATTTTTACTACAACTTATGTTCTCTGAATTTACAGTTATTTTCAGCCTATAAAGAACAGCAGGCATGAGTACTTACTACATACTCCTAGTTTCATTATAAACATTTTCCAGCAATTTCTCCTACACTTAATCATAAAAATTCTGTGTAGGACTTTCAGATTATTCTTACAAAACAGTCAACATTGCCAATACACTGTACCAGCAGCCTATCAGAATTTTAGACTTTATTCTTTCTTGAAGCCAGAAATAAAAATTCATAGACTCCCAGATTATCTACTGAATCAATCCTTTCAATTTTTTAACTTTTAAAACACGTCTTTGCTTTGAATGAGATCAGTTAGCAGAGATGGTAAGAAGGCAGAGCAGTTTTTTGAATTTCTTTCTGAACCCAGAGTGAATCAAAATTTAATGAAATCAAAATTTAGTGAATCAAAATTTAAAAAGTCAAATTCAAGTCAGAGGAATTACCTTCTGTATCATAAACGTGTCTGAAGTTTTAATGGGATACACTTACAGAATGGCCAAGATTGGAATGGAATTCTAGAAATCATCTAGTCCAATCATCTGCTCAAAGCAGAGTCAGCCAAAGGAGGTTGCGCCAGTTATTGTCCAGAGTATCAACACAGATGGAAAATCCACACTATTCCCTATCAATCTGTCAGCTCCCAGGAACTGTGCCCTGTTGTCATGACCTTTCAAGTGTAGTTGAAGTATCTTTGTGATGACATCAACCAGCGCTCTCGCATGGACCTCATCAGGTACCATGAACCTCTTCACATCAGGTTTATCATATGTCAGTCTGACTCACGCAGGGTAAGTCTTCCTGTGCCAGACATTCCCTCTGGTCTGTTGGACCTGAGGTTCCTGAAGGCAACGCTTACCAATAAAGGCCAAGGCAAAGCAGACAGCGAGTGCCTGCTCTGCATCCTTTGTCACTAGATTCCCCACCCCATTCAGTAAAAGACCCACATTTTGTCTTCCTTTGGTGCGGATACACCTGTAGAAACCCTTCTTCTTGTTGCCCTTCACATTCCTTGCCAGATTCAATTACACGTGGGCTTGGGTTTCCTAACTTCATTCGTGCACACTCAGAGTCTCCATGGTCTTCCTGGGTCATACAACTCTGCCCTCAGCTCTTGTAAATTTCCATTTTATGTTTGGATTTTTTCAGGAACTTCCTGTACATCCACACAGGACTCTTATTCACCTTTTCGTGATTTCCTCTTTATCAGGAAGAACCATTCTTGAGTTTAGGGGAGAAAACTTGAAACAAATGCCACCTACTCTCCTGAATCCCTCTTCTCTTTAACATGCCGCATTTTTTCTAGGCTACTCTACAATGTAACTCAGTCTATTAAACTGCTGAAATGTTTTTGCCAAAGGCAGCTGTTGGAATCTTCTGGGAAACCTCTTTATTAACACTGTATTATGTAAGTAACATTAGTTTTATTGACTGAAACTTGAAAGGCAATTTCAACACAATGATCCCTATCCTTTGCCATGTTAGTTGCATCAAAATGAATTAGCAATATAATCTGAAAACAATTTTATTACTTTCATAACTCATTTAAATGAAGTACTTATCATAATCTAAACCTAAAACACATGGGTAAATGGAACAAATACAACTGTTAAAATCTGCACCACCTGCTAGACATATTTTTTCAGTAACACTTGACTTACCACCACATCAAGCATACTTTTTAAAGGTGTGTGCCTCATCACTTGACATCCTACAATATCTAGTGAGAAAAACAAACTGAGCTACCGAGTATACAGCTAAAGAATCACAGACTACACATCTGGGAGTCATGCTGGCATTAGCATCAGAGAAAAAAGTCTCAACTGCTAAAATGTGGGAATAATGACCCTTCAGAGAAGTTCAATTTTTTTCAATAGATTAGAAAATTAAATTACGCAATTCTGGAACATTGCACCCTCTGGAAAAGTAAACAGTTTCATGAAAATTGGCTTGTTATCTGATCTGTTCACTGCACTTTGACATGTCCTCATTTAATTTGCTGCTACAAAGGTAAGGGAAAAAAAATGTGAAATCTTATTATGCAGTCTAATATAGACACCAAGTGACAAAGTGAAATAAATTTTTTCTAATATAGGGGAACTTCTAATGTAAGAGTGTTCCAGCTGAAAATGTGACCTTCCAAATCAATATGGAAATTTTTACTCTTTTTTAGTGCAACGCACAATAAACATCATCAGAAGCAAAAGCAGTATTAACCTTCATTTAGCAAAACTGAAAAAATTAAGTGGAAATCATCGAGAATTGAAAACCAACAGTGTCTACTTGCAACAGAAATCCTGCACCTCTTCAGGGCACATTGAGAAGAGCTCTATCGCCACTTACTGGGCAGCTACCAAAGTTTTTGGTTTGAAAACAGCACAGGGATGACTGCAAAGCTACTGCATGGATAGGCAACTCAGTTATATTGAGGACACAAGTCTACAGAAGTTTTTCTTCCTGCTGTTAACTCTCACATGCCTTGTATTTAATTACATTGACATTACAATGACATTACTCTTCACTGTTTACCTGCACCTTAGCCATTTCATAACCGTGTGGCCAGAGCCAAAGGCTTACCTACTTACCCATCAAAAAACACTGCAACATCAAATTGCTGTGTTCAAAATGCTAAGGCAGAGCACGTGAATTTATGCTGGATTTAAAACAGTGTAGGACTAACAACACAAAAAACCTGGATTGGGATTATTGGGTTTTGGGTTTGCTTTTCAGTTGTTTTTTTTTTTTTTCTTAATTCTAATGTATGTGGGCACATCCATACTAGGTGTCTCAAGATGGATAATCCACCAATATTTTAAGCTTCCTATATGCAAAAAAACCTACCCTCTAGAATATTCTCCACACTTTCCACCAGCAGACAATATTCTGTTCACAGAAATCAGAATACCCTGAGTTGGAAGGGATCCACAGTGACCATCAAAGGCCACCTCCTTGCCCTGTGCATGATACCCCAAAGAATAGCACCATGTGCCTGCTCCCAAAAGACTGTGTATGTTTGTACATATTTGTTTCATTGCTCCTTCTCACACGTCAAAAGAGCATACAAATGTGATACTTCTTCCAAACATCTGCCTTTTCTTGCTATTCTGACAAGACCCTCATTCACAAACTGTCTTCAACACTGCCTACTTATCAGGTTTCTATGTCAGGATCTCCTTTTTTTTTGTGTTTTTCACAGTAACACATCCACTGTGATGATCAACTTAGTTTAGCACCTTTTTCTGGTAGACTCCTAATCTTTCCTCTCATCCCACAAAAATACAAAATATGGATCAGAAACTGCCGTCTTCACCACGGTTTTTCTGCTGTGTGCCTGTCTGTCCCAGCTTAACAGGTTCATGCACACACATTACAGCAGGTACAAACACTCCTCAAGCAGCTCCACAAAAGCCGAAAACCCACAGTGGGCCACCACCTCCCAAGTAATCCCCCCATGCCACTCCCAACTTTGCAAAGAGGCAAATAAAACAGGCTGCATAAATTCTGGTGCCCAAGAAGCTCACTCATTATTCCCTCCCCCAGAGAAGCACTGACACCCACCTCACCAACACCAAACAGTGAGATCTCATTAATCCACACACACTTACACAGAGACTAACAAAACCATGGTGAAGCTTGTAACACCATCACTGCCTTCCCTTATCAGAAAAATAAGCTAAGTAGACTAATAAAGCACAAATGTGGTAATGACTATTTTAGCTAAGTAATAATGGGCCCACTTAAAAAATTCATAATATTTTTTGCTATGTACATTACCTCAGACTCTCTACCGTAAGAACTGAAGTTGAATTTATTACTTTCCATTCTTTCCTGTACTTAGCCCCCTGCTTCTTCATCAGTTTCTTTTCTTTTAGGATCCCTTTCACTCCACAACTAACACCAACTAAGAACCAACCTTTGTAACTCACTAGTGCTCAGTCTTTGCTTTTCGTCTAGAATGCTACACAGTCCAACTCAAATCTTTCTTTAACTGTTACCACACTTTGGTATTTCAGGAAACAAACCACAAGCATTTAAGAATTTATATAAGTCTGCTTATGCTGTACAAATGTATATTCAAGAAATACACCATGTAAGCCTGAACACAATTAGGCTTTCCACCAGAGAGAATAAACATGCCTTCCAGTCTGCTTCCTCAAGTTCCCTGTAACGGTACACCAACAATTCCACCTGTTTAAGTGATAAACGCCTCACACTGTCAGCTTGGCTTCCGACCTATCTGATTTTTTTTTTTTTAAAAGAGAAAAGTCTGTCTGAAAGTTATGTACCCCAACAGCACCGTATCACCCTGACTACCTGAACTGCATGGAACGTGCTGGAGTAACTGATGGAAATGACAACATCAAGTGAGAATTTCTGTTGAACCTCAGATGTGAATGTTAACTTCTTTCTCATACCTGTTATAAGCCATTCAGTTTCTCAGTAGCTCCTACAAGAACTTCTAAGGGGATATAGTTCTCACTAAATTCACAAAAAATGCTCCTATTGCCACTTATGGATGGGTTAAGCTTTTGTGTTGTTTTCTAACTGAAAGGAAACGGAGAACTGTATTTCTAAGACGAAGTGAATATATTAAAAGAACAAAAAAGTACCTGCTATTCACTATGTCCCTGCCCTAAAGGACATCTACAACAAATTATCTGCTGCTGTTCAAGAGACTTACTGCACTTTAAATAGTATGCAAAAAAACCCCAAACTGAACATAAAGAAAAGATATACCACATCCAAAGCAAAATACAAGGAAGGCACAGGTATAACAGAAGACAGAAATAAAAAATCAATCTCTGTTTAATATATGTAACTACAGTATTTATTAGTGATAAAGTATTAGAATGAAAACATTTAGAAATCTCTATATTTCAGAAAGGACAGAATGGATCTGCCTTTCTGTAGAGCAATGTAAGATTTATTTACGGTGTTAAAAACACCATAAAAAAGATGTTAACTGACTATTCATTTGTATATTCTGTGTTTTCAGCTATTAACGTAACCCACTTACGCAACCACTGTATTAAATCTATTGATTAATACAATGGCAGGATGCTTAAAACTTATTTAACGTGTTTTTAATTTAAATTCAACTTTAAAAGGCTTCAAAATTTTATTCAGGAACTACAGGCCACAGGAGCAAAAAACAATTGACAGAAGTCACTCACTGAACAGCGGCACTATTTGAGTGACCAGTAAAAAGAGGAAACTGTATTTAAATATTTGGAAACAGGCCTTTTCTCAAAGAAATTTTGTATTTATTCATTACCTTTTTTTGAATCAGACCAAACCACACACAGGGTACGTTTAATATGATATATAAACTTGCCTGCTTTAAACTTCCAAGTTGTTTTCATTTCCATATTGCCCAGGGAACCCTTTTTTAGCATGACATTTCTTAAAACAAGAAGTTCAGCAGCACAGGAGCACCTACTGACATGATGGCAATATTTCTACCAGGAAAATAAGATTATCTCTGATCTGGGACAATAAAGTGAGGATGCTCTTAAAAGTTAAAACAGGATAAAAATTTAGACATCAAGTATTCTGACAATTTTAATGGGACTACTCTCAGAACTGTTTCTTCCCCCTCCAGTGAAGATCTGGCCAAATTATGTAGCTAATATGTAATTTATAATCTACCTTTCACTCTTCTAACACTCCTCTACTCCAAAGGGACCTCCTGCCTAAAGCATAACAGGAAAACGGAATCACTTTCACAATATCCTTCCAGAACTGCCAAACTCCCAAGACTCAGAAGGCATCCAGTGAAGCTCCCTGAACCTGACTTTACAAAGCAGATTAACAGCGCACTAGCTGCTTGGCAGTGCTTGGCACTGTGCACAGGTAAAGAGGCTTACTCTCAGTAAGAGAAAAAAGACACATTTTCAAGAGTACCTAAAGCATTACTTACAGTATGGCTTATCACACTGCATCTTATTTTTCCATTCAGCTTTCAGATTCAACAAGCTTTTCATCTCTTGACTTCTGTAATTTTTTTGTTGTTGTTATGAGAACACGCAAAAATAAGGTCGAATACAGACTGCTTCACAGCTGACAACACCACCAAAGGCAAAAACTTACTTAGTACCAGACAGTAAAAGCAGAATGAAAGAAATTATCCCTTTTTAAATTATGAAAAATATTAATGCAAGACACTAACAAATTACTAGTGTTTAGAGAAGGGATTAAATATCATGCAGTGCCTATTCAGTCAATGAAAAAAGAGTAAGACAACATTAGTACCTTCTATTTTCAGCCAAATTTGCACCTTCATCCTTGAGCTCCTTACTTTTCCTTACGCAATCTTCTAAGAGAATTTCCTTTCTTCTCTTAGCTGCATGCACCCAGTTAGTATCATCATCGTCACCCAGATCCTTGTCATCCGCAGCTTCTGCTTCGAACTGCTGAGAAGTAGCTTTTGAGACCTTCTCACCAATCTTTCTCTTCCACCCAAAAGAAGCCATCTGGACAACTAGGAAAAAACGCATTTTCAGTAGTTAGGTAATCAGGGTTTTAAGGAAGGAAGGACAATCACACCTCGCTCATCTCGAAGCTAAGACAGTAATACGGAGGGACACTCCCCCACAAGCAATCCTGCCCATGAGCTCCACCCGAGCTGAGAGGCCCGCAGAGCCCCGAGCCCCGCGGCGGTACCTGCCGCTGTCGCAGCCGCCTCCCCCGGCTGGAAGCGCCGCGCCAGCCCGGGCCCGCGGCAGGAAGCGGAAAGGCGGGGCGGCAGCAGGAACCGGGCACAGCAGGAAGGAGCAGGGGGCAGGAGGGGCAGCGGCAGCGCCCTGGCAGCGGCAGGGACAGCCGGGAGCTGTAGTTCAGCCGGCTCGGGGTGGCCGTGCCGCCCGAACGCCGTGAGGCGCCGCGCGGGCCCCGCGCTGCCGGCGGGACGCGCCGTGAGGGCTGAGGCGGCGGCGGAGCGCGGAGCCAGGGCTGGGGACAGAACGCCGAGCCCGGGGGTGCCGTGGGGCGAGTGCCGCACAGGGACGGGTGCGGGACGGCGGGAATGGCCCCGCATGGACCGAGTGCGCCCCGGGACAGCCGCCACCCGCCACGGGGAGGCGGCTCCGCGCCGTGAGTACCGCCAGGGAGAGTGACCCAGGCCCACAAGGAAGGGGTTTTTCTCTAAAGGGGAAAAAACAACCACCACAACGAAAACACACACAAAACCAAACCAAATCAACCAAAAAAAAAGTCGTCCCGCCCCCCCCCAACCCCAAACAAAAAACAAAAAAAAAAAAAAAAACCCAAACAAAAAACCAACTCAAACAAAAAACAAAAAAGCCCAAACAAAAAACATACCAAAAACAAAACAAAACAAACAAACAAAAAAAAAATCCAAAAAACCAAACAAAAACAAAAAAAAATTTAAAAAAAAAAACAAAAAAAAAACAAAAAATCACACCACAAAAACCCCCCACACCAAAACAAACAAAAAACCCTACCAATAAAAACCCCACCCCACCCACCAAAACAAAAAACCTCAATGAAGAGGACAGGCTGCAGGGCTTAAAACTGCTCCCTCCTTACAGGGACCAATACCAAGAGAAAAACCCCATCCGCGGTGCGAGGCAAAGGCTGAGGGAAGATGCGAGACGAGGCGCATCACCCCAGCGGGCCAAAAGACAGCTTTTACAGTGTGCTCGGTGTTTGGCCCGTCTCAAATTCTTTTTTCTGCAGCAAAAGGGTTTATAGGGTCTAGGGAGAAAGGGCCAGCTCGATCAGGGGAGCACAGCTGGTGCACCAGTCTGCCCAGCTGGGAACTCGGCTGTAATTTGTCACATTGCTACCTTTTCTAAAATTGTAACTGCTGCTTTTAAAACGAGTGTAATAGTTCTTGTGTACTTGTATTTAATACGAGAAAACAGCATGGACACAGGTCAAACAAGATGGTTCAGTATTTCATGTTTACTTAGTTTTTAGTTTTGAAAGTTTAAAAAGTTATACAGTTATAAACAAGCACTTTTGCCATTCAGCTTTGTCAAAAGAAATTAACAGGAAGTAGGCACATCTTTGTTAAAGAACAGGACTTCATATCTTACAATGGTAATCAACTGGTAAAATAAAATTTAGCTCAAAGTTTGTATTAAACACTCATATCAAGACAAACATGAAAGGGTTCTTTTTTTTTCCATATTGCACCACCAAGATTAATTTTTATCCATTACCCAGTGAGTTATATTGCACATGGACACCCCAGGTTCATCCATGTTACTGAAAAAATTACAATACAAAGACAAGGTAACTCATTGTACTCCAGCAGGAGTAAGCTTGGGAATACAGAGTAACACACTTCACACAGTTTGTGTATCTGCATAAGCTGCCTTATAACTCTGGTAGCTCTTAGTGAAGTTTCATTTCACAGCCCATTGGCAGCTTCTAGTGCAATGCTAAAGAAAGGTCTGCAAGATCAGTAGGAACACGTGAAGAAAGCAATTTCAACAGCAAGATATACAAAGCATAGGAAAGTCACACAACAGGCAACTGGGTTCAACAAGGTTGTTAGTGCCCCTTTCTTACCCCTCCCACGCCCTATAAAAATCTGTTCAATCAGAAAACCTTTGGCCATCAAAATTGATCTATCATAACAATAAAAATGTACTTTTATTTAAAACTACACATATTGTACACTTCTGCCAAAAACTTGCTTTAACCTCCTGATACCAAAACTAAGAACAAACCAGGGTTGTCTTAATGCACAAAAGGGCTGAAAAGGTATATAAAAATTAAAAACTATTCTGCATCTTTACACCTTGCATGCATTGACAGCATTACAAGGAGCATATAGCATTTATAGATAGTTTAATATACGCAAGTGATCCCAAACCAACTCCAGATGAGGAATTACTACATTTTAAAAACCTGTGCGTTTGTAGTGTTTATACAAGTGCAATACTTAGTAATTTCAAACTAAAGGGTAACAAAAATGAACTCATTGATTTATTCAGTACATCAGAATGAATTCTTACAAGACTAAAGACAGGACATTGTTGTAGGATTTGCAGCTGGTCCCTCACGTTGGCACCTTAAAGTTTCGGGTTTAAACTTCCGACACTAACTTCCACTTTGGAAAATCTTCCACTTTAAGGTACAGTGATACAGCCAATGTCCCTACAGGGACCATCTGTGACAACTGAGGATAAAGAAATGAAGTCGTAACTTGTACCTACCTACTAGATAGACCTCACAATCACCCAGTTCAGAACACAGTTACATCATTTCTGGGGCTTAAAAGCAGCTTTATGTTTCTTTGGATTCTGCGCACGTGAATTTCTGGACTGAAGCCACCTGGCCAGGATTTAAACTCTTCTTATATCTGTAGCTAGCAGTTTCACATGGATAAAATCTTGGCCATTGACAAGAATTTCCATCCACGTGAAGAGTCCAGGTTTCACTGTTCATAGTAATGCCTGGATTTACAGCCTCTTCATGGAGGAGCAACCTTTGAAACTATGTAGGTCATGAAGATTATTCTGAAGGAAACATTAAGTCTTGAATGCAAAACTAAATATTTTGTGACTGTTTATGTCTACTAAGTGCTAGCTGAAAACAGAACCATGGCTAATTATGTCCAATTTAGAAGAGACTAAAGGTTTTCGTGCAAGTGCTACCTGTGATTTTAACACATAAAGTTCAGGTTTTTTCCTGAAATGCTGCAAAAACCGTAAGTGCAGAAGGATTTTTATTGTGGGTATTTGCAATCTACTATTGAAAACCTTTTGAATATTAGCACTCGAGTTGTCATGATCAGTTTTCAATGCTCAACTGAAAAATTAAGACTGTTTAATTCACAGTTACAGTAAAGTTTTCTATAAATTTGGCCTGGGAAAAACTAGAAACCTATGTATGATGTTTTCTCTTCGTAGTGAGTATTATACAGTACAACCAGCTGTATCAAAGTATTAACATATGTGTTAAAAACCAGTCAATCTCAGATTCTGGAATAGCACGAAACAGCCCTCAGGCTGTGCTCTTAACTACAGGGACATGTTTCTAAAAAGGAAAAAGATTCTCAGCCTACAGTAGCAGCGGGGAGCTGCTGTGCTGCTACCACACAAAGATACATGCACAGATGAGGAACTTCCTCACAGTTTCTCCACAAAGCAACATTTTGGATTAGCCCATGGGATGCCAAGTCTTCTCAGAATTAAGTCTCTTGCCATTGTTATGGACTCAGTCGTTCTACTCACTGTCCACAGAATTTTCACCCTCAGTGCATTACAGAGCACCTACATGCATTTCCAACTGACTGGATTTGCATGCATTTAATAATGTTTTTTCTTAAAAGTAGTACATTGTAATGCATCAAAGTATTCTTTATTATTTACCATCAAATAAGGGGGAAGAAACAAAGTAGTTTTAACAATTACTGTTAAGAGATGTTTATAGTTCTGAGTCACAGCTGTAGAGGGTGACCAACAAGCCATACTGAGATCACTGAACTAGCAGGTGTAGGTTTAGTTACAGTGCATCGGATACATGTATAACCAGAAAAACAAACAAGGAGGTCCATCTAGCTTAAATGTTATAGGCAGCCTATTTTGCACTCAAGATAAAATGTTACAAACACTACCCAAAGGCCATGTTATTTCCTGTACCTGTGTTATGCTATTGGACAGCAGGCAATCAGAATTCACTTCAGGTTCAAAATAATATATGTTAACTGTTCATAGTAATTTTAATCCCCGTGCAGATTGCATTCTGTGGCTAGTTTTTTCAGCGCCTTAGTTATTTAACTTGATTATAATTGGAAGCATCTGACTATGATTTAGGCATGCTTATTGCTGTAAAAGAAATAAGCCCATCTTCAAAATTATTGTGCAAGTATTTTAATAAGATTTGCACACATCTCAAAAAATTCTATTGTATGACTCCCTGGTCTTGGAGTTACATCAGCTGTGGAAGAGTCAAGCGAAGAGTTCACTGATGAGGTAAGGGATGTATCTGCAGATTTGCCTTGAGCATCAGCATCTGAATCTTTCTGACAAGATCTATAGTTGCTCACAGAACCTGATCTCTGTGGAGTTGCAGTCCCAGACTTTGCTTCAGTGATTTCATCTGGCAACAAGGGAAGAGAGGACGAAAATTGCGTATCAGTATCGAATCAGTTCTAGGAAGAGCAAATATTTTCTCCCTTCTCATACTTTGAAATCTTGTGTTTTAAAATATTAATAAATAGACAGTTTTTCAAACTCTATTTGATACAAAATCAAAGCTTATATACATAGTAGCAGGAAAGTAAATGTTCTTATGCTACTTCTTTCTGTAGCATGAACTGTACTCCAAAACTATTTACATCTAGTTTAGACCAGCACTGTATTTTTCATTAACTGATTTCAGCAGCTAATTGTTCAATTTAGGTTACTCAAAACAAAAACAGGTCAGTATCATAAGATTAAGTTCAATAGCAGTTTGTAGGTTTTTTTTCTAGCATTTCTTTTATTCTGTTTTTGTTCTCTTTTGGGTGTTTATACATTATTTGATTTTTATGAAAATTCATTAGTACATTATAATTGTTAGCATCTGCATTAATTTATTCTTCTCTTTTCAAAGTTTTTCACCACAGAATGTTGTACATTTGGGAGGCAACAGCTTATGTTTACCTTCAGTATGAGGAGAAAATAGTTTCATCTTAATAGCAGTGTTCTGCTGAAGCATTTCTATTCTTATTTTAAATACTGAACACTAACGTAGCTCAAAGCTGGCTCCTGAAAAGTTATTTCATGACAAATGAGTGAAAAGGCAATCTCTCCTGTTTACACAAAGCTACTTTAAATTACAAATTGTTAAGAGGAACAGAGAACAGTTAACCGTGGTGGAAAGAAGCAATGTCAAATCAGTTTAACTGTTGGAAGAGATATGACAAATCTGTGCCCCTTGGGTTGTATTTCCTCAAAAGTTGAAACCAGGATTATAGCAGGCTGCCCTCCCCCAGCTGCATGGCTCTAAGCAGTCAAATAAAAATTCTTTCTTCCATGCAATGTTTTCCTAGGCATGTCATCTACACCACTGGCTGTAGGTAACTTTGCTTTAGTCTGCTATGCCCATAAACAAGCATTGCAGTCATTCTCCATTAGCTTCTCTGTTCATTTCATCCAGCCAGGCTTTGTACACTGTGTTACTGTCACTCTATAATATCTTTCTACAGGTTAAACTAAATGCTTTCAAGACTTTAGTTACTGCATACAATTCCTACCTCAAATTTTAGCTATTACTAAACCTGGTGGGTTGACTCTGCCTTGCAGCTGATGCCTCAGTGCAATGGGGAAGAAAACCGGAAGGGCAAATGTGAGAAAACGCATGCATAGAAATAAATATAGTTTAAGTAAGGGGGGAGAAGTGATGCAAAAGCAACCACTCGCTATTTCCAAAGCAGACGGATGCCCAGCCAGTCTCAAGATTACCTTCCCCAAAACCCCTTTATTTGCTAGGGGTAACATAATATGGCACTGAATGTCTCTTTGTTCCATCTGGCTCAGCTCTGCAGAGCTGTTGCTTCCCTCCCAACACAGCAGTGTGAAAAATGAAAGGCTAGATACTATGCCAGTGCTGCTCAGCAACACTCGTGTGTTATCAATGCTGCTTTAGTCACTGATCCAAAACAGCACCATGTAGGCCGCTATGAAGAAAATTAACCCCATCTCAGAGAGACCCAGTACAGCAAGGTACAGTCCAACTCAAATTTAAATGCCTAGATGCCTAAATGCTCTGTCCTCACTGGAAAACATTGTTCACATGCTTACTTCAGACCTAAATTAGTATTTAAACTTGGGATGAGGCTCCAAATGCATCTTAAGTTGATCCCAATCTCACCTCCAACAGTCCTGTCCCCTTTTGCACTACTGTTATTAGTTCTGATGCAGACACAAAATGGAGCTCTTCAGGAGCTGATATAGCTAAAAAGCCATTATTTAAGGGACTCAGCAGCAAGGTATCTATCACAGCAACACTAGACCAGAAAGGAATAAGGAAACACTAATTCAGATTAGATTGGTTTAAAATAAGAGAGGGCAACACTTATTTCATTTCTAAATAAATAAATAAGGATGTTTGCATACAATTTAATTAACTTAATTAATTCTTTACATACCATCAATACTACGGAAGTCCAGTAAGTATGTTCTGCTGTCCACCTGATACAACTGTAGACTCATTTTGGAATATGCACTTGTTACTGGATTCTTTCTCCGAACACGCAGATAATATGGATTTACAACCTAGTATGAAAGAGATTTGAGTCAGTTAACCAGAACTGCTTGAAAATCACTGCATGTTGCTTTTGTCATTTCAACTCACTAGTATTTATCAAGTGAGTTCAGGCTTACAGGTTGGATTTGACAGTTGTTGGGGGGCTTTTTGGACAACAGAAAAATATTCCTACAGCCCCAACAGAAAACTTTCACAGGACTTTTTTTCCTCTCAGCATGTACAGTCTCCCCCAAAACCCTTCTGGCACAGCAAACACAGACAGCATAGGTACATGAGATTAATTTCAGAACATGAGATTAATTTCAGAATGTGAACTACACGGCTCAAACAAAAATGCACTGCTGTTAACTGTAGAGGTCCTCTATTTTGTTACCTTCCATTCATAATCCAGTTGTTTAATTGCTCGACAAACTTCAGCCATGATATCATTTGGTCGACTCTGACTCCGTATTCCCAGGTGCCATTTAGCCCGTCTCACACCTTGGTGTTTGGACTTCTGTGGATTCAGCTCATCAAGAGTGTGGCGAGGACGCGGTGCCTCAGCTACTAAGAATGGCACTCGTTCAGGGTGAGGGCGAGACAGATGGTGATCATCCAGAAAAGAATCTGGTGGACTTGTAGCCAAGTAGAAGTCTTTGGCCTCATTCATTATTCTTCTGTTATCTATAATGAGGTGATACGCAACAGCTAAGGGGTCCTGATGATTTCGGCTGTACAGACAACTTAGCACTTCCTCTTCAGTGCATTCGAACTTCTCACACACTTCTTTTAAGGCTTCATCATCAATCATGGTAGAGCTGTAGGACGGGTCTTCAGGAAACAAGTATTTTGGAAGGTCCTGCTTAAACCATTCATGTTCCCTAGATTTAAAAATAAAAAAAAAAATCCTGTGTACATTTAAGTAAAGAAAATATTTTTAACGGGAAATTCTTTTAAAATATAAAATTAATTTCAGTCTGTGCAGGAAGAATCATGGTTGCCAGTTCAAGACCACTTACAGCACAGACAATAAAACAGTGCATAAACTAATGACTGCCTGCACAAGATTTTACTAGACATTTTGCAAGAAACTGAAAAAAATCTTTTTTGCTCTCTCACAAATCACCTAGAGATAGGATACTTTCTCATTTAGTATTCAGTCTCTTCCTCCTCCTGTTCTTGTGACTGCTCTGCTGCAGAAAACACTGACCCTTCTGATTCCCTCTCTTGTTCCCTCCTAGGAGCTGCTTCATACCGGACCAAAAAAAGACAACTTTCCCTTTGGTTATTTAGTTATAGGAGAAAGTGATATAGTGGAAAGCTGGGTTTCTATCTTAGCCAAAGTGTCTGTTGGTATGATTTCAGACCCTGAAATCCCCTTTTCTCATTGAGGGTGCTCATAAGTATTGAGCAGCATTCAAGAGGAGGAGTCCAGGCCCCAGCTCGGCTGGGGATAATAAGCTTTGGGATACCAAGGGCACCTTTCTTTCAAACATTCTATCACTCCATGACAGAATGCCATTTCTGTCATGTCCTACCTGCCCATTTCCTCCCACATGCCATGCCACCCGTAACCACACTGGCTGTGAGTCCTAGGAGATACTCCAAAATAGCTTGTACATCTTCCAAAAAGAATAAACTATATGTCTAAGAAGTACCAGTATAAATATTTTGACTCAACAAGGATGTTCAAGACACTAAAGTTATGGCAATGAGGGAGAAAACATCACAGAAGAATGTAGTGAAGGTGCCATTCTGTATTTACTCCACAGAAAAATAATCTTGAACAAAAATGTATAGTTGTTGTCTCCATGAGATGGTATCCAAAGTACAGTAACAGCTTCAGTACAGAGCCCAAATAGTAGATTAAGCTCAAGGCTTATGTTCTAATACAAAAAAAAAAAAAAAATTCACTAATCACTACAAAGGACAGCAAATTGCAAAAAACAACCCAAATCTTTAACATGTACAGCAAAAAAATGGAACATGAAGAGATCAGATAAATCAATGTTGAGAACAGATAAATCAATATTCTGACCAAGAACCATTATACAGATAAAATACTTATAAATTATATCCAATATGCTCTGTTCAAATCTGTTACTGTCTCAACACCTTCAAGCCCCACACTGGGTGGCAAATATGACTGCTATGGTTTAATGCCAGCCAGCAACTAAGCACCACACAGCCACTTGCTTGGCCCTCTCCAGTGGGATGAGGGGAAGAATCAGAAGATTAGAAGTGCAAAAAACTTGCGGGTTGAGATAAGAACAGTTTAATAGTTAGAAAATTCTTTTTAAAAATTCTAAGGAAAAGAAATCCAAAAACACAAAGAAGGGTGACAATGAAACCCAAGGAAGACAAGTAATGCAAGCAAAAAAAAATGCTCATCACCAACTGACTGATGACCAGCAGACCACGCCCATCAGCCTTCTTCCTGTAATTTTTTTATGGAGTATGACCCCATATGGTATGGAATATGCCTCTGGTCAGCTGTGGTTGGGGTCAGCTGCCCCAGCAGTGTCCTCTCAGAATGCCTTGTGCACCCCCAGCCTGCTCTGTCGGGACAGAGCAGAAAAGATTTTGGCTCTGTGCAAGCCCTGCTCAGCAATAACTACGACATCCACCTGTTATCAAGACTATTTTCAGTATAAATCCAAAACACAGTCCTATACAAGATACTGTGGAAAAATTCAATTCTATTCCAGCCCAACCTGCACTGTGCACTAATCTCTACTCAATGTGATCCTGAAAACACTGCACCTCAGCACAAATGCGCTGAGCAAAATGTATTTTAATCAGAAAAACAGATAGTTTGGAAGCAGAAAAACATTTTCCCATATCACCACGAGGCTCAGCCCTAGCTGGGATGACCAAACCCAGAGGAATACTTTTAACTGTTCATGGCACCAGGCCTTTGCCCTTGCATGCACATACATACAACCCCTAAAAGAATTAAGGTATTCAATTAAACTAAGTTTGCCCTTTAAACTGTGAGGCGACATGTCATATGTCTAATAGGACAAAACTGTTTTGGATTCAAAATCCATCCATGTTCTGTAAACAACGTTTTTCAACATCTGTTTCATGCTACCTCTTTTCCAGACTGATGTAACACAACAGAGATAAGTTCCCACCCACTCAAGTTTTGCAATGCTTAGTTCTTGCAGTGCTTTGATCTCTGCAAGAAAGTACTTCCCATTGTAATAAAGAAGTAAGGGATAGGTGTGCCACGTTTTTTGTTCTACTGAGAAAACATCAGCATTGCTAATTTCCTAACTTCCAACCCTAAAAACAACAGCATTTTCACTATGGTAGTATAGTAACATCCTTTCCTTAGAGCTTCTTGTAAAGAAAATTAAGCTGCTGCTAAAGTCCATTTCTCTCGGCTGCCATTCTTTTTATTTGACCCCGTGCACATTTGTCAACATAATCAATTTCTCCAGAATCTTCTCTTGGAATCTGAAGCCCATGATGCCTATCTCTACCTATAAACTTTAATTTATGAGTATTTGGAGAAGTAATAACCATTCAGACACAAATTCATGCCAGTGTTTTGAATTTAGAAACTGCTATCCTACATGTGGAATATTCACAGTCTTAACAAATGACTTTTCAAAGCCTGAAGAAATACAAATAAAGGTAGTAGTTATCAAATTAAAGAGCTTCCTCAGACATGTACAGTACATAGCACTGGCTCCTAACAGCAAAGACAATTTTTTTTCCCCAGCAAAGTCTATATAGTGTAACTTTTGCAAACGATTATGCAAGTAAACAGCTTTGCTATGGCAGTCTTAAACCTAAATATAAATAATTTGTTTTACTGTGATCTCCAACAGATATCTCATTGTCCACTGGAGATCAGTACTATCAGAATGAGAACCAAGCCATCAGAAGCCGAATTTTTCATCTCAGTCTAAAACACATGGACAAGCTGTATGCATAACTTCTTTGTTCTGCATATTAATGCTATTGTAATTGCAGCATCTTGTGATCAGACATCAGCTAGTGTTTTACCTAATGTCTCTGATTGTTGCTCTCTTCATTGGATCCACTTGCAGCATGTGCTTCAAAAGACTAATTACAGACGGATTCAGGTACTGAGGGGTATAAAAGATACCATCACATATCTTCTTAAAAAGGGTTGGCACATGATCATCGTCGAATGGAAGTGTTCCACATAACAAAGCATAGAGAATAACCCCACTGCTCCAAATATCTACTTCTGGACCTGCATATAACCTGTGAAAAAATTAACTATTAGTGATTTGTGTTTAATACATTTATTTTTTTTCTCTCATTTTTGCATTGTACCACAGTAATTAAAAGCACATGAACTTGGGACAACTGATTTGCAAGCACTATACCAGTTCAGTTCTATGCCATGCCTCCCTTGAACTTCAGTACCCTTCTCTTTCTAATATATAACAGGGCACAAGTACAGAGTTTTTCCTCTCTATTGTGTAACAATAATCCACAATGCAATTTCACACAATGGCAAACTGAAAGAAACATGCATCTACTAAGAAAGCCCATGTTATATATTGTTATCAATGTTTTAGAGGCATCTGTGCAAAGTTAGCTATCCCCTTAATTGTGGTTGAAAAGTTTAACACAAGTCCATATAGCAGAACACGTCACATACTGTGCTCTGCTGCCTGAGTAAAACAGACATGTGACCTCCAGTTAACAAGAGGCAATGTAAGGGCAGGTAGCTGAAAGCAGATTTGGTAATCATAGTTCACAAAAGGGGAAGTTACCTCCACACTGAGTATCTACTCTGCAGCAGATATTTCACTGCTACTCAACTTCACAGAAGACTTTGTCTGTAACTCTGCACCTCTGCTTCCAAGATCTGAGCTGTACATGAGATTTTTAAATCAATTCAGGCAGTGTACCCAATGTATTTGGGGCATTAGCCCTCACCAGAACTATTCAAAGCTAGTTCACAGAAGCTTTTAACACTCATGAAAATTTATCAATACAACAGCCCTCAGTTTCTCAGCATCAAGCTTGTCAACTGAACTAGTTTTGTAGCCTTTAGAATCAAGCAGCAAAATGACTGAAGTACATGCACACATGTATCCAATATAAAAGAAACTACCTTCCTGAAATTACTTCTGGTGCAGCATAGTTAGGGGAACCACAGCTTGTTCTTAAAAATTCTCCATCTGACATCATATTTGATAGACCTGAAAGTGTATAAGAGTAACTACTAAAAATTCAGGGAGCAAAATGATTTCACACTGCATATACCACCTAGAACAAACCACTAGTGATTCAAATTAGAAAATTAACAAATTTATTCAGGTTAAGAAATAACATTGTTTGGAATTACAGAATTTTTTTATTAGCATGCCACATAATCTTCCATTTATTTTACCACACGAATATGAGCAACATCAATCCATTACTGCCCACAGCCTAGAAATATTTGAGAACATATTCATTCCTAGACTAAAACAGTTAAATTTGGATGACACAGGCATGACAGAGAACAAAGCTGCCCTAAGGGAGATGAAGCAGTATAGCAAGATAGGATTTTGGTCATTAACAAGAAAGTACTAAAAACCTCATTTGCTCCTAAAATGCAAAAGTAGAAAATGGTACCACAGAATTCCCTAAAATTCTATAAGAAGGTTACACAGAATAAGGAAACTGAGGACTAAACACAACTACCACAGTTTACACCCTACACTATGCACCGGATTCCTGCATCACTGCAGTTCAGTAGTTTGTTTTTCAGATACTCTGTAAGCAACAGAAGTGTGCTTTAGAACTAGGCCACCTGCATTCACCAGCACACAGTATAGTCTAACAGCTGTGAAAAATATCTTCTAGTTTCCTCAGCGGAGACTGCATGATCAAGACTACCATAAGACGAAGAACTCAGTCTCCAAGAAGGAATTATGCCCTTTTATGGGTCAGCAAGGGGGCATGGAGAATAAAGAGTACAGCTTGGCTAGCTTTCATAATCTTAACACACTGAAGTTTTTATTAAGCTCTTGTTTAATACACCAGACATGATTAAATGAGTGCTACAGTTTTGCTGACACTAAGTTATAGAGAGATATTTTCCTAAGTTACTATACTTCATTTCTTCACCATGTGAGCCATTTCACCCAAAGCATTTCTACACATGAGAAATCAATATGATTCCCAGGCCCACATAGTTGAACACCACACTTTTAAAACATACTTAGAATACTCAGCATTGCCTAACACCTTTCACTGGAGACTTGCAAGAGCAAGTATTATCCACTATATCTGCAACAGATCTATCATGACACAGCAGTATGGACAGCTTTCTATGTTTATGTGGTGAGGTTTCCTGACTCAGATGGTTCCAAGAACTAGCTGCAAGGCTTCTCTGCAGCTGTGTCACGAACAGCTAGCACAAACAAATCTTCTTCAAAGAAGAAGAAACAAGATTCTTCAAATCTTCTTCAAACACATCTTCAAAGTGAATTCAGAGCAATTTAACAGGAGGACTAGTGTACTTTTCTATAGCACCATAGCTTCTTAAAGATGATGAATTGCCCCTGCACTGTCCTTCAAGAAAGAGCTAAGCATCTACATTTTACGGATGGTGAAAAAGACAAGGAGTGAGTTCTGAAGTGGTAAGGTTAGAAACTAAGACAATTTAGCATTTTAGATAAAATATTGTTAAGCAAAACCAAACTAATCAGTTCACAGTTTCAGCCAGTCACAGAAAATACCTCAAAAGAAAGCTTGAGAAGAAAACAAGTTCAATAAATATGCAAGAACATATTTTGCTTTACATTTATACTCTTCATGTTCTTCTCTTGTATCCCACCACTGGATATTCAAGTATATATATTTTATTAATATTTCCTATATTAATTAACATGATGTAAAACCAGAAATGCAATCAGATATTAAAAAAAAAAAGCAATACTTACCAAAGTCAGCTATCTTGGCATTCATGTGTGCATCAAGCAGCACATTTTCAGGCTTCAGATCTCTGTGTACTACCATGTGCCTATGACAGTAATCCACACCAGAAAGGATTTGCTGGAACAGACGTCTACTTTCCTTCTCATCAAGCTAAAACAGACAAACATTTTAAATAATTAGGAAACAGTGGAAGTTAACTTGTTTTTCATTTTTACTAGCTAGAGGAAATGTTCTCATTACCTAAATTTATAATTTATACTTATCTTTTGATACTTTATACAGCGGATTAAACTTCTAGCAGGAAGCTTCATATCTTACAAAATTTTGTTTGTACCACAGTTCTAAAATTACTAAAAATATACTCACTCAGAAAGTCACTGAAATTTCTTAATCACACTTTTGAAATTGGGTTTGGTAGATGTTACATACTAAGTAAAACATCAGCACTCAAATATTAACTTTGTCTAACTGGAATATCAATGAACTTTGGCATTTAAGCACAGTACAAGATTTAAGCTAGAAGAAGCTGCTGAAATGCAGCACAGAAATTATGAATTTCTGATACTATTTGTGCTATCACCAGCTAGTCCCAAACAGCAGATTTAGCAGGCCATCTCCTACAAACACCCCTAATCCACATCAGTTTCTCCTAACAACTCAAGTATCCTATGTATCTAAATGGTCTGTAAAAAGTGACTTCAGATCTTTCACAGAAGCTGGTCTAAAGGCAGAAGACAGTAATAAGGGCACAATGGTAGCTTTCCAATAATGGGTGATACTGAAGAAACAGCTTTCGGTTACTCCAGCTGAACATATCCACCTGGTTTGTACCCAGTCATCATAAATTAAGAGATTAGTAGAGACAAAAAATGTTATGACAAGGACATACATAAAGATTTGAAATGCGTTAACATATAACCATTTGTACTTTCAGAAAAAAGCACAGTCATAAAATATATTTTAATTTATAGCAGCAAAATGAAAACCAAATACAAGAAAACACACCTACATTTAACAGGGACCACCAACCTTTGCTCCTAGCCCCTGATAATGTGGTTAGCTTAACTAACTCCATTTTATGAGACAAGCAGCCATTCTGTGACTATGCAAGTCATGTGTTCATACCCTCTCCCTCATTATCAGGCCCTGGAGATCCTGTGAAACAAGTAGACAAACCAGTTTTCTTCTTCCCCTCCCTAGCAGCCTCGAGATTCCTGGGTGCCAGGCTGATTATCTGCTTCCTTATCAGCCTTCAGTTCCCAGGCGCACAGCCATGGATGACTCTCATGGCATATGGAACTGAAACAGCAACCAGAGCAGTGTCTTTAACATCAAACAGTTACAAGTCCTAAATGGGAATGAAATCTGGGACTTCTTGGTGGCCACAGACACCTCCACCATGCTCTGCTTCCTCTGAGGACTGAGTGACTTGTATTCTTCTGTATGATTTTCAAGGGTACAGTGTGATTGTGATATTGATACAGCAAAATATGTATTAAGATCTTGATGCCTTTGAATATTTCTAGTATTTTCCTCTTCATGCATCTGCAACTTGCTGCAGTTTAGTGCTTCTTACAAAGTGCTAAAATGCTCTGTTCCCAGCACCTTTAGCCAAACCAAGGCTCTCTGAATACAGATTCAAGGACATACTCATTGCCTTGGGGCCTGAAAATATGGAAACAACTGTAAGATGGAGGGGAGCAGGCCTAGGGTGGTTAACATCATCACCGGAGGGTGCGATTGGAGAATTAGGGGCCAATATGCTAATGGGACAGAACTTGTAAAAGGTGAAGGGCTCGTGACTGGTCATCCATTTTGGGTGTAGTCCCTGGGGGGGACTTTCGCTTGCCCAAATGTACCTTGAAGGCCTCGAATAAATTTGTCCGCATTTTATACTCCTAATTTGTTTTGGCCTCTCTTTCAGGCATTAATCTGACCAGAACCACAGTGGGTCTAGGTGAATAGATATCCTGTGTTAGGTTGTGTTGAAAATTCTGTACTACACCACTTATAAATTGTACATTGATTCTGCTCATAGAAAACCTGTGACACTCTAATCACAAATCCTGTGCAACACTAATCCTTGTAATTTTTGAGAAAAATAAACCTCTAATTGTACCATTCTGACAAGGATACTCAGAAAGACCCTGTCTGTCCCCTCAGCGTGGGGTGACACAGGAATGTTGCAAACGCAATAACAGAATGCAAGTCACTGATTTGCAGAGTTGGACTACTTCTTACCCTTCCATTTTTACAGATATAATCAAACAGTTCTCCTCCTGAAACATATTCCATCACCATGAAAATGTCAGTGGGTGTACTGATGACCTGGTACCTGATAAGAGAAGGTATCTATTAGTCTACACGCTCAGTAAAACACTAGTTACATTTAGTTAAAACCAAAGTCATACAAATAATCAGATAAAAATTATACTTTAAAATAGTTATCAACCAATCTACAGCTACTGGAATGACAGTATTTTTCAGAAACTATTTCCTCTCCTTTCATTGTGTGATTGCCAAGACTAGCAGAAAATTTATAAGTCCTATCAGGAATATTGGTCCTTGTTCTTTCTGAGGTACAAGTGATTTCTAAAGACTATTTACAGTGCTGCCTCACCAACAGCTTGGTGCAGTGAAAAAGGACTTCAAAAGGACTTTGCCAGTGTTACAAAAATAAACACTTTTCAACATGCAAAAAAATCACTTGCCATAAATAGAAAAGTGTATTTTCAGACTACGAAAAAATTCCTCTTAACAATAATGAATATTAGTATTCAAGAGTACCAGTATCTGGTTACTATTACTTTTTTCATTCTACTTCAATTAAATTAAAAAAAACCTGACTTTGAAGCTTTGAAATAACTAGTTTATGGACAAGCTCACAATTTAGGAGATTTTGATTTTTTTCTACATATTCTTACCTAAAAATTGTTTAATTTTTTCCCTTTATAGCAGTCCACATCCAAGAGAAAAAATTCTCCCCATAATTCCCTGAGAAAGAAACTGTCATCTGACATCTGCCAAACTGTCTTCAGTTTAACAACACCACAAGCACATGTTCCCCTTTCATCTTAATATGTCTCTTGGTGCCCTGACACTTCCTATTCTGGTCTGGCTATAGGTATGTCCTTTGGACTCATTCATAGATTAACTGAAAGCACCAGCAATTCTGCTGACGAATCAGCTCAACAGCCTTCTGAAAACTAACCCACTGAAAAAGTGAGCAAATTGATCTTACACAATATAATTTAGCTTCAGAAAAACAGCTGTTGCAAAATTAAAGGAAGTGTATAGACATGGCATCTGCCAGTGGCAATGGAGTCTTAAGACAAGATTCTACCAATAAAAAAACCCCCCACATCATGACTAAAACAGTGGAAATCACTTGCACTCTGGAGGTGCAGGTTATCTTAACAGGAAATTAAGAGTCAAAAGAAAATCAGTGCTATTTATCATTTACTTCCACAGACCAGACATGAGGGGTCTACTCTGGAACACAGCTGTACTCTGAAATCCACTGATGAACTATTGATCAGTTAGGAGATGTAATTAAGTACATTTTAAATATCACATTTAGACAAAGGGTAGCCACTATAGTGAATATTTCTGAAATAGCAATCACATTTATCAAACTGTACATCCTTAATTCAGAAAAATCTTTCAGAGCACCACCTACACTGAAAAAACATATATCACTGACCAACACATAACTAAAAACATTTTGGAAAACTACAATAAATTTACTATAGAAATGACCTTTACACTCTTGCTCTTAGTAACTCATTTTCCAAGCAGGAAAAAAAGATCAAATATAAACCAAAAAAAAAAAAGAAGTAGCCACTAAACCTAGAGATGAATGCCACCAGAAATTTCTGTCATGACATTATCTTTTATATACCTGTCCAAAGAATTTCTAAGCAAAGATCTAATGGAAGTTCTCCAGCCTGCAGTAAAGATCAGCTTTGTGAGCACACATTACAGAGGGCACAGCTGCATACTTTAAAGCTGGTTTCTTCTGACAAGATACTGTTTGTAGTGCTGCCCTTTAAATGTACTTCATATCAGTGAGACCAAAAAGAGATGACTTCCTAAATAAGTTTGATTACAGTAAGTAAAACTTACAGCTTAATTATATGAGGATGCCTGAAGAGTTTGAGGTTCTGAATCTCCCTGCGGATTTTTCCTACAACATCAAGGCTGCGAATCTTCTGTCGATTCAGGATCTTCACGGCAACTTTATGCCCAGTTAGCTCATGTTTTCCAACTGCAAGAAACAAAGAAGCATTTAGTCAGAGTTCTCAATTGCTCAGTTAAGATATTATTTCCCCTTTTTGAATGTAGCCAAGTTTAGACATTAGCATTCCACATACCCCTATTATCTTTGGGAAGGTTGAAAAGCAGATGGTATGGAATTTCTTCAGTCTTACTCCAATTTCCCCCACAATTCTATCATTAGAAGATGCACATATGTAAGAAATACCTTAAATCTAATCTGTAGAAGCCTTGCAGCACAACATTTTTTTGCAATATTGGGGCGGGAAAAAATAAAAGAGCAAAAAGCATATCCCCACACCCTGCCATCCTTGCTAATTAGAGAGAGTATTTTCTCTCCCTGTGTAAGTCACTCCAAGCTTCTGGCTCACTTAGCAACCCATTCAAACATGTTTTCCTGTATTTCTTCTACTTTATCTGCAAGGATCACTCTTATTAAAGAAATCACTCCTATCCCTCCCTCAAGAAGCCTGTTTCAGCAATTGTTCTGAATTACCAGTATGCATTTCTGATCAGTTTACTTCTAAAAATGTCCTTGGAGCAGTCTGACAGCTCCACAGTCTGTGCAGTTAACATCAGAGCTTTATTCTTTTTAAAAAGTGGCAAATGCTACTAGAAATGCACAAAATAAAATAGAATAGAATAGAAATTACAAAAAGCAATGCAAACTTGCAACCTAATGCATTCCTAGAAGCCGAAAAGAAAGTGGAAAAGAGGACAGTTTCACTGTTCTTTAAACAGAGCAACTCGAAAGTGTAAACTATTTCACAGTCAGTAACCCCTACAAAAGTCCTAAACTTTACAAGTGCTACTGCAGTAGTTACAGCAAAGCTCATCAGAGTATTTTTCTTAAACCCAAAGGAAGATCACAGATGGAATACCGATAAGCTAAGTATCTCTTTTACTAGAAGCCTTCATTATCTGCATGGCTGCTGCATGCAGTAGTTAATAATAATACCATTAATTTGCCACCCTGATTCCTACCTTCTGAAGATAAGCCAGACTCTAGGGACACCAACATAGTTCGTCCTTCTCCACATGAATAGACATTTGTAACAGAACTGTGCTGAACACAATACTCATCTGCGTGCCTACCCTCACTGGAGTATTTAAATAAGCCCCGGGATTCAAGCATTGTTTAAATATATCCATGGGAAGCTGTGATTAAACAGCAGTGATCCACAAAAATCTTTCTGTGTTCAACAGATAATCTGGATAGAATAAACAAACACCCATCAATCTGTAAATCTCATTCACAACACAAAAGACCTTCTTGCTGCCTTTTGCCTCTATGTTGAGCTAAAAACCAATGCAAATGAGAAGTTCTTAGCAGGAAGGCGAAGATAATGATAAGCATCTGAGTGATTATTCTTACAAGACAGCCCCCCTGCAAAATGAAGCAGTCTAAATTCCTGCAGAGAACTGAACAATGAATTACTCAAGACCCTGAACCATCACAATGCTGAACTGAGATACATCTAATACCTGAAACTGCAAGAGAGGTCTGACTAGGATGGAAACACATTCCCTCATTCAAGAGGGGCCATTACCAGCAATGGCCACAAAAAACAAAGTGCTGGGCAGGCACATTTGCACTATGGAGGAATTCAGGACCAAGCTCACATCCATAGCAAGTTCCAGATAGACCACAAAGCAGTGACAGGTGAGTGCCTAAAAATGTAACAGAATTATTTGCTTTGAACCAGATCTACAATTAAAGCAACCACATTCCCTTTGGTTTCTTGAAATGTGACTGAAGTTTTAAGGGAACCAAACAAATTATATCACCTATGTGCAAACCCTCAGGAGTAACAATTCATCCTAAAAAATGATAAGAAATAGAAAAGCAACTATTCTAATTATAAAAACTTCGCACATCCATAATGGGTACTGAAGTAAGGCAGAAGTATTTGAACAAAAATAATTTTAATCAGTAAGTTAAGATGTAAGGTTTGTTTTTGTTAGTTAAAAACAGCTTTTTGGAAAACAAGCAAAAATAGGTCAGACACATGAATCTGCACCCTCTTGCTGTACAAAGTACATTCAAGAAGGTGTTTAATATAGTAAGTAACATATGTATTTGTCCAAGTCTACAGCTAGGCATATACACAGTTATGATATGCATTGGGCTATAAAATCTCATTTTTAGGCCAATTTGTTTCATTTCTGATTTGTCAGTCTACCTTAGACTGGAATTTCATTAGCACTCTGATAAACATTAGAAAGTAATTCATTAGCTACAATCGATGTTCAATATGCAAGGCACATAAGAAAAGAGCTTTTCAAAACAAATTTTTCATTCAAAGTAATTAAACAGTAACATTTGCAGTTGACTGAAACCAATTCTAGCTGTCACAGCCCTTAAGGTTGTGAGCACGGCTGCGAGCCTCAAGTCTTAATTTTATTCACTGACTGGGAGAAAACAACTTTTTCTCCTTAAACTCTACCAGCCTTGAATAAATCATTGTAATGAAAACATACTGTGTTTCGGTGCAGGTGCAGAAAGTTCCCAAATAGCCTTTTCCTTTACTTAAGACATTTCAAATTCATTCACTATTTTCAATTTGAAATTATAACAATTCTAGCCTTTTAAGATACAAGTTTCCAATAACCATCCAGACCATGAAATAAAACTGTTTTCCTGGATACAGTTCAAGGTATCTGTTACCAGTAAAACAGCAGATACTAACTGGTAACAGACTGCTGGCACTTTTGAATTCAACATTAGGACAGAAGTGAAAGTGTCACCCCAGATGATAACATCATGCAGAAACGTAAGCAGCCAGTGTTGTCTTTCTGAAAGCTACTTTGCATTACCACCTGACAGAAGTTTTACCTATGAAAGAGAATACACCCTAATCCTCAAGTAGCTATCAATCATCCAAAATAATCACTACAAGAAATTAATTTAATAGACCTAGTATATCCGTGTATTTCTTTCTTTTCTGATCATACCAATTGCCTTCAGGCTTCACTGTGGCTTTGCACAGCACCAAGATTTTCATGACAGTGGCAGTCTCAAAGCAGCAGTGACTTATTTTTAACTGCAGAAGTGCAGGAGGAACAGTCTGTAACCTTGTTCAACAGTTCTTCATTTGGAAAAAAAAATATTATGAGGCCATACAGACCAAATACAACATTCTCATGAAATGTAGGTAGCAGTCATTAAGTCTGTAGGGGGGAAAAAAAATCTGAAGAAGTCTATGTTGTATTTAAGAAAACAATTCTGCAGCAGGCCAAAAAGCCTATCCAAAGCTCAGAGGAAAGTAGTCTTGAAGAGTATGAGCTAACGTGGAAAAAAAACCCCAAACAACAGTAGTTTGTGCTGCGCAAAGCCATACTACTGCACAACATTAGATACCACACTGCTTTATTCTGCATTGCTCATTTCCAAGTCTCTTATTGTTGCCTTGACCCAGACCACTGGTTTACAGTCTACACAGATCAGTATGGAAAACCTAGATCTAGAGATCTGGAAAACTATTGTATATTTCGAGCCTGAAGTAATATCCCTCATATTCTCAGTATGGACCACTGGAATCATGAGTACTCTTCCTTTTATGAAGGATAACTTTTCTTAAAAAAATTATCTGCAAATAAAAGTTGGCACCTCATTTCAGAAGAAAACACCAGCAGTGTTTAAAAAAGTGACAAAAATAGGGATAGATGTTTTACACTGAATCATGGTGAAGTCTGAATATGTATGTGTCTCACACAATTGGTTTAGATTCAGTATTCTTCTACCTCAGCTTTTCACTTCTGGGACATTGTGGCTTTGCCTAGACGCTGGCTAGGAACAGCTATCTCTGTGACTGCCCATCTGAGACACAGTCAGGTAAACCAAGTCAATCAGCAGTTAATTCAGACTGGCACAACCAGGAGAGCAGTTACACTTGACAGAATCACTGCAGTGACAGCCACCAGCAGTGTGAATTCATCTGACAGTTACAGCAGGAGACATTTCACAATTACCAAGTGAAGCACTGATTTTCCACTTTGATTTTTTCAGGCTGCCACCACTGTAAAAATTAAACAATCCCTTTCAAGGAGCCATATGCCTGACCCTCTACGTCACGTGAACTCCATGTAAACACTAATTGAATTTTAAGAAGTGAATACACTTATTACAGTTTTTCACTTTATGTCAATTGATGAAACCAGATCACCAGAGAAGGAAACTATGAAGATTACAGGAAAACAACTGCAGATCTGGTATAAATGAAGAAATTGTGTGCTCAAGAGGAAAACCAGTGCATCAGAGATAAAATGTTCTTTATTAAGCACAGCTGAAGGAAGGCAAAAGTAACACAGTACATCATATAGGGAAAAGAAAAGCTGTAGTAACAACAGTCCTCTCCTACATTTAGGATCATATTAGAACATTGATGGTATGGCAATCTTAGTTTTGTGTAGTGTGCTGGGAAAAAACCATAAAACAAACACATCTTTGACCCCTTCCCTCAACCACGGGGTCCCTCCAATGAGGAAAGAGAAACGAATGCCTGTCTTTCGCATTGTCTTTTTTTTTCTCTACTCAAGGAAGTTCTAAGTTCCCAAGAAAAAGAATGGAACCCCAGCTGCCAGCTGGGGGGTCATTGCTCCCAAGTGGCTGGGGCTGTCCCTTTACAAGCTTGCCTCTAAGAAGAGACTCGAAGGGGTCTGCTCTTGAAATATTTATTACTTCTTTCCTAGAACAAAATATCATCCTATTTCCTCTACATTAGTAATTTGTTCAGAACATGTCAAGAGTTAAAAGAACTCGTGCAGAGCAAATACAATGGATTATCTACAGCGAAAACAAAAGCTGGATTTTTTTATGCCCCTACTAAGTTAACCAAAAAACAAAACAAAAAAAAAACAAAACCCCAACTTTATGAAGAACACAGCCTGAGCCTAGCTCTACTCATTTGAGAAAGGATGGTTTTGAATTGCTTGCCCCAATATTTGAAGTTTTCACAAACAACACTGTAGGAACAGTGTAAACTAATGCACAGTCCTTCCACCTGTGGTGAATGGCACCAAGGGTAAGTTTAACTTCTATTTTATTTCTACTAGCTTTCAAAAAAGCCGTGTGGCACCCACAGCCCTACAGTGAGAAGTTTTTTAAAATCTGAGTTGAAAAAAACTTTGCTAACCACTGGTCAAGCAGATTAAGCATAAAGTTTTTCCGTATCGGTGCATCAGCTGTGTTACCAATTAATCCAACAATCCCAGACCCATCTTTTTACATTTATTTCTCTGCTTGTAGAGAGAGAAATCTTGCCTTCCTTACAAGGGCATCGAGAGCTCGTACTTGAGCATCAAAATGCAATATAAGACAGCTCGAGAATCTAGACTCCCTACGTTCCTTGCATGCCCAGTGCCGTTTCAAACAAACGCAGCATTCAGCTTCCAGCGGTTATTTCCGCAAGCACAGACGAGGAAGCTGTTTCTGCCCCAGCCATCGCTTCCCGCCGCGGGACCAAGTCCCACCCCGGCAGCTCAGCCCGTGCCGTGCCCGCTCCGAGCGGCGCTCCCGCCGCCGGGGCCCTGCTGACGGGCCGCCGAGCGCGCCGCCGCGCCGCTCCCGCCGCTCACCCTTGACCTTCCCGAAGGTGCCGACGCCCAGCGTGTCCCCCAGGATGTAGTGCCCGATCTTCACCCGCCCGTGCTCGTGCTTCTGTTTATCCGCCACCGCCGCCATCTTGAGGCAAGGGCCGAGCCTGCGCATAGCGCCCGCCCGCGCCGGGCCGGAGCGCCGGCGGGGAGGAGCAACCACAGAGCGCCCGCCCGCACCCCGACCCGGAAGCGAACCGCGCCCTGCGCCCCCGCCTGCCCAGGACGAACCATTCGGGCCCGGGGGGAGCCGGGGCCTGAGGGGGGAGCGGGCCCTGTGCGCTCCGGGCGGGGCGGGGGCGGCGGGCGCGGGGCTGCAGCTCAGGAGTGACGGCACCCTCATAAAATAGACCTCCGAGGTCTGTATTTCCAATAACCGTGTAAATTAAATCTGTTTGTTCTCCTCAGTTCCTGTTCGCAAATCCAGACGCTGTTACGGGAATAGGAAGAAAAGTGGGACTTCCTAACTGCAACTACCTTGCCCACGTAACCTGCCCTGTGGCTTGCCTTGGCAGCCCCTCACCCCACTCATTCACACTGCATTTAAGCCATTAACCTGCCGTCCGTGTCATGCACTGGGTATTTTCTACACACCGAAGACCATACTTGTTTTATTGTTGACTATAACTGGATTTTTCGTAATCGCATTCCAACTCCGTATTCAAAGAAACACAAAAACCTAGAGAAAGAGTGACTATTGGATGGGTATTTTTGAATGGAGACGAGTGCCTTCACTTCCTTTCCCCAGGATGCCAGAACATCAGACAGCAAGAAATGAACAATTTTGTTTTCTAGTAATGGTCCTAAATCCGATTCAGAGAGCCTTCAATATTACTTATGTTAAGTCAATAATTTAACGTAATAACTAATAACTAAGTAATTTAGTTGGAAAACAGCAAAGTGAGTCTATGGAAAAATTTTATATTTTAAAAAATTTCTCTCTGCTAATGGCATAAAAAATTCACAGAGAAGTAACCTTCAGTGATGCTTCCACTCAAGGGAGAAATCTTTATATACTCTCACTCTGGAAAGGGAAGGGGTGTGTCAGAAGTGCATCTGCTAAAAAGTGGTACTGAACTCTTATAATATAGAAATTACTTATATACGATGTGATTGTCAGCCAGATCACTAGGTTAGCTGTGTCAGCTCAGCAGCCTTTAGCTCAGCAGCTTAAGTTATCAGCACTATCATTTGTGGGTTCCTTTCTCAGGAACTTTGCCACATCCTCACCAGTGCCAGTTTCTGACAGGAAACACTGTTCTTCACATCCTTAGGATGTTTAACTTAGAATTGTTGGGTCAGGCTGATCTCAGCATTCTTCAACACCAAAAGCAGCCTCCTGCATCCAGCTCTGATAACTTTGGTTAACAGGACAAAGTTTGAGTTGTTTTACCCCACTTCAAGCATCCTACTACATTACACTACACTACAATAGAATTGCACAAGTTTTGAAGCATAATTATAAAAATTATTCAGCCTGATGTTAGATCTTTGGCTCTAAAAATCTTGTACATCACAAGTAGGAAACACACACAAATCATAATATACAAACTAGTGTAGTTCATGATCTGAGATATAGGGAAAAATATTTATTGTCAGGCTATCAAATTTCAGGGTAGGACTGGATAGTAATCTAACATCAGGAAATGAAAAAATGGCAAGGTCTCTTTTGTGATGCAAAAAGCATTACTTTAGCCTCTTTCTTACTAATATGAGGAGAAAAATACATATTGAACATCACATTGGAAAAGTAGAATGGATTAAGCCATACATAACTGAAGAGGGAAAATTGTATTTGGAATGTCTGCGGAGCTGGTTAGTACCTTGATACCAAATGATTAAAAGCAAATTTTGGCTTTAATTCAAGCTGTTGTCCTGATCGTGGCAACACAGTGAGAATTCAAAAAGCTCTACAGGTCTATACTAGAAAATTATATCATTTAATTAATTACTAAGTAATCTCTTAATCTCTTAGATACCAGAGCATTTTAGAAAATGAAAATAAATGAACTGTTAATGTTCATTTATTAAACTAAAATTTAGAAAGAACTATAGTTCTAGAAAGGACTAAAGTTCTATAGTCCAGGGAACTAGACTATAGAAGCCATTCATTACTTTTATACTTGCAGCCAAGAGCTGAAAAATACCAGAATATTTTTTTTCATTTGTATAGGCACTTTTATGCTTGTATCATTGCATTCAGTTTTATGCAAAGTTCTTTGTCATACCTTGAGCATTGTTGCTTAAAAAAACAAAAGGCGTAAAACCTACAATAGGTAGTCTCTGAAGCTGAGTCAAATCACGCATAACCTAGGCCAAGCCTTATAGGAGGTTAACAATGGGTTGATATTTTAATATTTGATGCTTATGTACAATACATCTGATCCTACACAGCTACTTGAACTTTACTCAGTGTGAAAGGTAATGATAAACACTTTACAATACTAATCAGCAGCACTGCCTCCTCCCTCATCTTTTGCATATAAGAGTTATATTAGAAGATTGAGATTTTTTGGCCCATAGTGCAACTTGAAGTAATGTGGTGTTAGGGGGTGGGGTGCAGGTCACCCTCTTAGCATAACTGTAGGAACAAGACCTACCAGAGGAATTACTCCATGAGTCTTTTAAGCTGACTTACTTTCTGATAACCTCTCCATTACAATATTTACCTCGAAAAGCCCATGCATTACTTTAAAACCACTTTTTCTGTTTGTTTATTCACACTGGGAATGCCTCTACTTTTAAGACAGAATTTTAAAACAAAAGAATTAACTCAGAACTGACTTAATGATTTCTGCCTATTATCTCTGTAACCTTATTTTGAGACCAAATTGCTTTCATGTTCCCCTTATACAGTTTATTTCTTTCAAATGTAAATGGTTTCTATATTTTCAGTAATTTATTCCCATATGTGGGAACACTCAGGGCACTCTGATGTAAGTAGAGCTGCTCTTCTGTGGAAACACCCCTAGCCTGGTGTTACCCAGGGTGTTACAAATGCCACCTGTGTAGAGCCCTGGCGTGCATGCCCCTTGTGACACACAGAGAGCCAGTGCTGTGGTTCAGGGACACAGCAAGGCTCTCCTAATGCATGTCTGCCTAGACACTGCAATGCCATCAGGCTGCTGCACAGTTCAGGGCCAGCAAGGAGACCAGGAGTAGTAGTAGATCTAATTATTAGGCAGTACAAGAAAACAAAGGACTGAAGATGAAAGGAAAAACATTCTCAGCTTTACTAATAATGTTAAAAGGGGAATGTTAATGTGGGTGGTTTCTGCCTGCTGGCTTTAGAACTTCCTTGGCATCATTGGTGCGATTTGCAAACAGGCACCCACTTCTTACCCTTTTCTCTTTGACTTCTGACTCCACATTACCGCTGAATATGCAGCATGTTTCTTCTGCGAGCACCAGGTACCATTTCCACTTTCCCTTTGCTCCCCGTGAAAGCACATGTTTTGCCCAACTCCAGTCTTGTATCTCGTCTGCTATTTCTAGCTTGGAAGTTGAAGACGCTGCAGAAATCACAGAAGCACAGAACGGTTTGGGCTGGAAGGCAACTGTACAGAGCATCTAATCCAACACCCCCTGCAATCAGCCAGGACATCTTCAACTAGACCAGGTTGCTCAGAGCCTATTTCAACCAGTCCTGGAACACTCCCAGGGACTTGACAACTTACAGCTTCTCTGGGCAACCTGTTCCACTGTCTCAGCAGCCTCATAGTAAAAAATCTCTCTCTTTTATGCAGCCTGAATCTACTATCCTCTAGTTTAAAACCATTATTTCTTGTCCTATCACTGCAAGACCTACTAACAGGTCTGTCCCCATCTTTCTTATAAGCCTCCTACAAATATTGAATCATTCCTTGGAGCCTTCTGTTCTCCAGGTTGGACAATCCCAACTCCGTGGGTTCATAGGAGAGGTGCTGCAGTCCTCTGATTTGTTTTTTTTTTTTTTGGGCCCTTCTCAAGACATTGTCCAACATGGTCTTACCTCTTCTGGGGATCCCAGAGCTGGATGCAGTGCTCTGGGTGAAATCTCTCTGTAGAGGGAAAAACAGAGGAGCAGAATCACCTCCTTTGACCTGCTGGCCATACTGCTCTGGATGCAGCCCTCAATGTGGTTCGCTTTCTGGTTCCTATGCTGCAAGTGCACACTTGCACACTTGCAGCTTGTGCCCAGTTTTTCACGTACCATTATCCTCAATCCTTCTTCATAGAGCTCTTCTCAATCCCTTCATCTCTCAGATGGGATTTGCCTTGACCCGGGTGCAGGACCTTACACTTGGCCTTGCTGAGCATCTTTAAATTCATTTGGTCTTGTCCAAGTCGTTCTGGATGGCATCTTGTCCCTTGGACATGTCAACGACATCCGATTGGTGTCAACTGCACCTGCAAATTCTCCAAGAGGGCACTCAATCCCACTATGTCACTTGTTTGTTGTGGTGAAGTTACGCTTTGACCTTCCGTTGTGGATCACATGCCCACAGAAGCCCTTCCTCTTTTTCTTTGCATCCTTTACCAAGTTCAGCCTTAACCACATCTTGGCCTTCCCAACCCCCCAAACCTATCCTATCACAACTGAGCAATGTCCCCATGCTCTTTCCAGGATACCTGTTCCTGCTTCCCTGCCTGTGTATTTCCTTCCTTCTTGCCCTTCAGTTTGGTGAGCAGGTCTTGACTCAGCCATGCTGTTGGATTTCCTTTCCTGGTTTCTTACAGACGGAGATTGAGAGCTCTTGCGCTCTGGGGAATGCACACATTTAAGATCTACCAGCGCCATTCCACTCCCACTCTGAGGGCAGTGGGTCCCATTGAATAGCTCCTTCAGCCTCAGAATTGCTGAATTCTGAGAGGTGCTCCTGCTGCAGGGAGACGCTGATGCAGACTGCTGTTGTGCAGGGGAGCTCAAAGGGCCTCTTAGGACCACTTTTTATAGGGTCACGAGATGACTGACGTCAGTCCTCAGCCAGTCTCCATCCTGGCCCCAGTCCAAGACAGTAATTACTAGAAATTTTCATAAGTCTATAACCATAATATTGCTCCACTCAGCCTACTTCAGACAAGTAACATTCCTAGGCAATCGGGATTACTCACAATCTCGTCACCCTCCCTGGATAGGCAACAAAGGTCCTGGTATGGACAGTGTTTTTTATAAGTTCAAGAGCAATTTCAGAGTGGAAGGGGGCAGGGGGAGGTGTTTGGGGGGCTTATATATCACCATACAGGCATCTTTCACCAAAGGCAATCCATCTTTCACCACTGTAGTCAGTTAAACATCTGTCTTTTAAGAAACCTTCATCCAATACACTTCTGGCTAAAAAGTGAGACTTGTGCACTGAACAATATGAAATGTAATTTCTGATGGAATTTGGACTACACCATCTAACTGTGATATATCTATCAGTCTGAAGGATGCAAAAATCACACATTACAGACTGTGTATGACAATATTTTTGCATACATAAAGGGGCTGACCTAAAGTGCCAGTGAGCATCATGCAGAGGTTCAATTGATAACCCTTGGGTTAAAATGCTTGTAGCAAGATCTCAACAAAGGATTACACACTGAGCAACCACCAAGGCAGCCTAGCTTTCAAAACACACTACAAGGAAGTGTATCAAAATCTATTTCCAGTACAGTGCAACTGTAACTGACACATGAATTACAAAATCTTTTCTGAACAGGACTAAAAAACAAAAAAAACCCCCCCGATTTCATGCCCCTCACCAAGAATTTTAAACAACTAAAAATGCAGTATCTGTCAAAATTCTTGTCCATAAAATTCATTCTTGCTCCAAGTAAAATTCTCTGTGAAACAAAGGGTTGCAGTTACTCCAAGTCACTGGAAGTTTCAGTTACCACAGCGTGTTGCATGTTAAACAAATGTCCATTTTTCAGCAGAATTCATGAAAACCTAACAGATACAACAGCAAATAGCTAAGCACTTGCCCTTGCAATATTTTTGATGTTTGCAAGTCAAGCAGGCTGTTCAGAGCAAAATCCCACACTACAGAAAGATCACCTAAGATTTGGCAAGAAAAGGCTTTCACTCCCACTCATAGTCAGAATACCAGCCATAACACTGTCCAGCTGTACCATTGCCAAAAAAGCCCTTCCTTAAAATCCTGATGACCTGTTTTTACAATGGTCTTAAGTTTATTCTCAGAGAATGACATATTTATTACTTCCTCCTCCATCTAAGTGTTTCATAAACATCACCAAAAGCACATTTCTGAGGCGCTCCTTAACCCTGGGAATACCTGGCCAGTCGTGTGCACAGTATATTTTCACAGCATCACTACCACCTACATTCATATTTTCCTCAAATGGACCAGTTGAAACTGGAGTATAGCTATTTGTTACATGCTAGAGAACTTCTCTTATAGCTTAGAAACAGCCCAAGTTGATACACTAGTCTAACTAATCCAACTTAGCTAACGAATCCAGTCTAACTGATCCAAAAGGTCTAACTAATTTAAAACCTAACAAAATGTAGTCGGGGCACTCCAATCTTACACCTGGCTGAAAATTTCTTCTGTGATTTTGCAAAGGTGATACATTAACTGCTGATCATTCAGCAGTGACAAAGCAATATGCTGCTTCTCGAAGTTCATGACAAAAGCACTAACACCCTCAGAACCTTAAAGCATCACAAGTTTTTCAGCTTCTAGTATTGTCTCTGCAAGGCATCTGAAAATTCACTGAACCCTCACAGTGATTATTACAATTCCCCAGACTTTCATAGCAGCATCTTATGATCACTTTCTTAAAGAATTTGAAAGCCAGTAACACACAACGTAGGGTTCAAGTTCATAAGGCATCAATCTGTAATTTTTATGTAACTCCAAGTGATTTGCTACGGTCTGGTATTAATTTATTATTATGTATACCCAGTACAGTTAATTCAGATCTGTGTGTCAGCTTTTCACACCAACCCCACCAGGCTATTTGGGCAATTTTGCCCCACCTACAGCAAGTCTCCAACCCCTATTTGCAATACACACACTCCAGCCTTAGCAGTTTCTTTTTGCCCAAGAAGAAGTGATCTGCAGTAAGTAGTACCTTTGCAGGATTTTCAGTACCACACAGCAGTGAAAAGGGAACTGTATTGGAAATCTCTGTTTCATGAATGCCTCCCAAAACAGCACAAAGAGCCATTATTATAGCTAATATCTTTAAAACAAAATTCTGGCTCTCTATGCTAGGACACACTGAGATTCAGAGACACACAGGGCAAATCCATTGTAGCAATATTCCATTTCTCTGGCAGGGGTGCTCTTTTGAGTAATATATATAAGCCTCTTTTTCAGTTCAGTTCAGTGCAGAGATTATGGTCCTTTTCAACACCCATACTACTAAATGAGGTACTATTAAATGGAAAGTCAATTAAAGGATTGTTTTAAATTAATCAGTTCAGAATTTGTACGTATTTATATATTTTCAGGAATACTGCATTTCAGTGAAATAAAGTATGTAAAAAAAGGTGACAGATTTTCTGGATAAGACCATTTATTTTAACAAATAGATGAGTCCTTAAGATGAACTGGAGGCTGCAACAGCTGCTCTCTTGGGCTTCGGTGTGGTTCCCTCACGGAATCCATTCCTGCAAGTAAAAATATGGTTACCACTTTTCAAGAAGTTGATTCGAGCTCCAGGTTATTTTCTGACAGTCATTTTAAAATAAAGGTGACTAGCTTTATTCAGCTTATCTCAGTAAAGCACTGAAATCTCTACAGAGTTCCTACATTCAGACCTGTTTAAGAAAAAGAACATTATTAACGATTGTCTTAAATAAGCAGTATGGTTTTCACTCTCTTCTGCTGAAGTAAATTCAACTTCTTGAAACATGAAGATTCCATTACCTGAGTGAACACTGCAAGACTATACCAGATAGAGCACACCTGCTAAAAGCACATCTTAGTTCATGTTCCTTCTAAGCAATCCGGCCAAAAACGTCCTGTGGAGCCTAAGCCTTACAGAAGTCCTCTGTGCCTCCAACCAGACCCTTCAGCCCCAAGCTTCCTTTCGGATGTGACATTTCTATTGAACAACACTCAGTGGAGAGCAAGCTACAGCTGCACACTGGAAGGTGTTTTACGGCTGACACTGGAAAAGAATGATCTAAACAAAACAAATTAACTGATGCCTCAACCACAACCAGGACTGACTTAAAATCTCCTACCTTTTGCTAATAAATCCAATCTACATTTTTATGACAACACTCCTGAATTATGTGCTATTTTTCAGACAGCTTTCTTGTGTAGCAGACCAGAAGCTATGGAGCTCCATGGGAAGTCATACAAAATGAGTACATCATTACAACACCCCTACCCACTACCTCCTCAGTACAACTCAGAAGCTTTGTGACAAGTCTTTTTGAGACTGAGCTCTGTAAAACCCACCACTTCAGTGTAATAATCTATTTAACTGAATCACAAATAGAGACAATACCACACAAAGCATTTTTAGATATGGGTATTACAGTAACTTGGGTTCTGTACTACCTACATTTTGTAGAAACATCACAACTTTTTATACACCCTCTATCTTATAGGAAGGTTTTTTCATCCTCAAAGCAATATGCAGCCCCTATACAAAGCATCACTTATTTAATGATATATTTAAGAAGATCATACCACATTAAGTGGCACTAAAAAAATTTAAAACGTTAACTTTGAATGGTGAATTTTGTCATTAAGTGCTGTCTATGCAGGATTTCACACCATGCTAGTCTGTAATAAAATGCTATACCTGAATCGACGATAGACCTTCTTCAGGTGCCTCATGCGACCAGTACCAGTGGTGTTGCGTCTTTTAGCCTTTGCGCTCCAGTTATCTGAAACATGTAAGTTAGTGTTACTCATCTGCACCAACTCATCTGCACCAAATTATTTAAGTTGTATGTTACATTTGTATGGTAGAGTTATTCAAGCTGACAAAAAAGAGAAATTAACTATAATTTAAGCCAGTTTCTATGCAGTAATACTGCATATTGCCTAACATATAGTTAAATCACCCTTAATTTGAAAAAAGTTCCAACATGCAAAATGACACAATATTCCTCTTTGCCTTGTAAAGAAGTCAAACTACTGACGGAAAAGAAACATGTTTTTTTAAACTGAAGCCAGTTACTTACACTTTCTCTTACGCTTAGCAGGGTAACCACATTTCCCACAGGTCGATTTTTGCAGATGGTACGCCTTGGACCCACATCGACGACACAGGGTGTGTGTCTTATTTCGTCGCTTACCAAATGACGATGTACCCTTCGTCTGAAAAGCATTTCAAGACAGGGCACATTGGAAATATCACGAACACTTCCAAGTCACAAAACTAAAAGAACAAGCCCTAAAAACACAGCGCAAACCGAGTCGTATACACACGTCAGAAAAACTGGGAACCACAACTCAGTTTCAACTACAAGTAGCCTCCATTTTCAGGAATCGTTGCCGCCATTCCTTATGCGTCCCCGCCCCTGTGCTGAAGTAAAACGGAGCCACGGCGCGTTTATCTCGACTCCTCTCTCCCCATCCTACATCCATCACCCCCAACCAGCAAACTGCTCTCTCCTGACGAAAAGCGACTCGTTGTACACATAGCAGATGCACTCACCCTTGGCGACCGAATCCTCTCTTGCTACTCTACCGCCTGGCTGCTCGGGCCCGGCGGCAGCAAGTACGAAGCAAGAGTCCCCAGGGCGCCCGGTCCCGCACACCCCACGGCATTCCCGCCCGCCCGGCGCGGCAGCCGCGCCCGCCGCCGGTCCCCGGCCCCAGCCCGCCGCCCAGGGCGGCCGCGGCACAGCGTGAGGCATCCCCTCTGCAGCCCGGCCGAGCCCCCGGCGCCCCCGGCCCCGTGAGGCGACGGATGGCGGCGGATGCTGCGCGAGCGAGGCCAGCACTCACCATCTTCGCCGGCCGCCAGCACCAAAGAGGCCGCGCCCCGCCCCACTTCCGCCGCGGCCCCGCGAGCGCTTCCGGGGGCGGCCGCTCCTGGGGGGGCGGGCCCGGGCCCTGTGTGAGGGCGGCTCCGGCGGGCGGGCCCCTCACAGCGCGGGCCCCTCACAGCGCGGGCCCCTCACAGCGCGGGCCCCTCACAGCGCGGGCCCCTCGGAGCGCGGGCCCCTCACAGCGCGGGCCCCTCACAGCGCGGGCCCCTCACAGCGCGGGCCCCTCACAGCGCGGGCGTGGCACCGACGGCGCTGCCGGCGCAGTGCTGGGCGCCCAGGCGCTGCCGTGCCAGTGCCTCAGCTCCAAGTTCTGGCTGTGCTCACACCGACAGTCGAAGTTACTTTCATAGAATCGCAGAATTACCAATTTTGGAAGAGATCTACAAGACCATCCAGTCCACCTGTCTGCCCAGCACTGCTCCTGTAATCCCTCAACCATTAAACCGCATCACCCAGGGCCACACCGAGACGCCTATCGAACTCCTCCAGGCACAGTGACTCCACCACCTCTCTGGGTAACCAATTATCAGTGAAATTATTTTGAAGATGAATCTCACCTCTGTCAGTTTAAGGCCGTTTATCTGTTGTCCTCTGTAGGCGCTAGAAGAGACCGGTCCCCACCTCACAACACCTTCCTTTCAGGTAGTTGTAGAGAGCGATGAGGTCTAATGAGTGAGTTTTAATGAATGAAATTCAGGGACAGAGTACTCCTCCCTGTAATACATAACCTTTAAAATAAACTGCCTTGAACAACAGGCCCTCATGTTCACTCTGTCCATGTCCTCCTCTAGACCCCCCCATGGCACTAGACATTCTGCCTGAAGTCAAAAGCATTGCAATGGACATCATGGGCACGAAAAAGGGAAGTGGTCACAGCACCAAGCCTGAGTCCAAGAAACATTTGGACAGTGCTCTAGGCTGTTGTGTGATTCTTGAGGCTGTCTTGTGCAGGGCCAAGAGTTTGATGTGGGTCCCTTCCAGCTCAGCATATTCTGTGATTCTGTGAAAATAAGCTTTTATTCAGGTGTACCATCTAAATTCTCATATGCCTGCCTACTCTGCATCTTCAGTAGGCTTACAGTCTATACACAATTTTATCTTGAGAGAGTTCATTTAAGGAGAAATAACATGTACAGAAAGAAACTGGAGAAATTTGTGTATATCTTATTACCATGTCATTACCTTGTCATCCCAAACAAGGCCAGAAATTGATGCTATAGCCAGTGTGTTTATCTTTGGTTGTGGAATTATGTAACTTGTCTTACAGCACTTGTTGAAAGCATGTCTTTATCTGGCAGGCTAGATCTTGCTCTTGGTTTACTGACTAAAAATGCATCTTTTTGAAAGTACAGCTGTCTGGACCCATCAGAAGCCACCCAAACTCTGAGGAACCCTCCCACTATGCATGAGTTGAAACCCTGTCATTAATCAGAAAAAGGGGTAATCCCATGGCACATTCCCCGAATTAGTGAAGCTTTGTCTGACCTGCTGCATTTTCACTGCTGGACAAGCCAATATAGTTGTCTAAATATTACTTTATCCTCACTTGTTTCTGGGTGTGGCCTCTTATTAAATTCTTTTGGTGCTAATTTATGTGATAAGAGGCTTTTGACCTCTTCTAAAGTTGAGGGATGGGGCAAAAAACCTTTTTCACTTCATCAGCACTGCTTCCAGACCCAGAAAGTTGTGGCCCAGGCTGTTCACTCAGTTCTCTCATTTTAGGTGGCAATTTCTGTTTCTGAAATAACAGAAGTCTTTGCCTGTATTCATTTTGCCTCACCTAAAATCCAGGCGTTTAATCCATGGTCCCACGGTAGTTAAAATTGGGAGATTGGTTCCAAATGGTAAATCATCCCATCTTAACCTAGGTGTCTAAAATAGGGTGAAAAAATGATCCTTGCGAGGAGTCCTTCTTCCTTGGATTCTAGGAGAAGCAGGCCCTAGGCAGGCCCCTTAGGCTGGGAACAAAAATGGCTGAAGTTAGATAAAATTAATTTTACCCTGATTTGACTCAGTGAAGATATTTGGTAGCAATTCTGTCTTCCTTATCAGAAATCAAAAGAGAAAATGCAATGTCCTATGGATGAAATGCCATTCAGGAAAAAAACCCAAACTCCTTAACTCAAATGATGTGAATACATCCTACAGGCTGAAGTCATATTTCTCCCAGCAACCATGCTGTGCCTTTTATCTAGTACCTGCTTTTCCTCTTTCTTTCTCACTAGATCTCAGAAATCTGGAAGATGCCGTGGACATTGGACAGGTGCCATGGCAACAGCCTCCGAAGGAAGTCTGGTGGTTTGGCTGCCTGCAAGAATATGCAGGAATTATTCCTGTCTTTGTGGGATGAAAATAATCTTCATTTACAAGTCTTCAAACCTGTTCAGAAAGGGGGAATTTTGGTATCATCGTGCACTTGTCTTTAGTATTCAGGAACACTTTCAGGGTAGAGAATGGGCAGAGCAGTGGCTGACCCAGTACCATCCCAGAATTTCTTAGCCCATGTGAAGCTCGCAGGAGAGAGCAGAGCTCATTGCTCATGGTGAGATCCTGCCTGCTCTGAATATTGGCAGCTGCTGAATGGCACCAGTCTAAATTCAGCAGTGACTCATTCACAGTGCTTCTTTGTTGCATAGGAAGTAATCCAAAATTTAGAAGGCGACATGTCTGGATTTCAGAACTGTCTTTTTGATGTAGGAAACAGCAGTCTGTCACTGCAGCTGGTATCCCGTCACAGCTTCCACACAGCAATTTTGGTCCAGACAGGTTTGTTGATGGAAAACAAATGTTGTTGTGCCAGCAAACAGTGATCCTATTAATCTTCTGGGTTAGGGTTTATTGAATACCATGTTCTGCACCATGGTCTGCAGCCTAGCTGACCTGGTTGGGGTTAAAACACTGAAGTAAAAAATAGATATGCCTTTAGAAATAAGCCTTAGAGATAAGTCTAGCTCAGGGACAGGGAGACCAGAACCAGGGCTGGCTAGGCATTAAGAGGAAGGGAGGTGTGAGCAAGAAATAACCTCAGTGGCATTTGTTTTGCTCAGGTTTGATGTCATGCTGCTATATCACACCATCACTGGGGCGCAGTACAGCCAGACACACCCTGTGTTGTGATTTTCTTCAAAAACCAGAGGAGCTGGACTGGTTCTACAGAACTTGAACTGCTGAAAGAACGAGTATGTGGCAAACACACTACTAATACCCAAGGAAATTCTGTCTTCACTCATTTGGCTTCACTCATTTGTGCACGTGTGTAGCACCCTTTGTGCAAGCAGGGATGAGTTAAAGAGATAATAGTAAAAATTCAGGTTTCATATATATTTGTTTGATGCTAGTCAGCATTTAATATTATTTTCAGTTGTCTTCAGTGGTGCAGACAAACTGAAGACTATTTCTTAGTATGATCTCTTAAATCAAAGGAATGCCTTTCAGTATCCTCTTGAATATCGAACACTTTGATATAGGTAACAACATCTCAGGAATGCTGCAGAAAAACTGAGGAATTCAAGGGCAACATTTTCATGAGTGTTGATTTGGATGCCTTTGTTTCTGGCTGTCATCTTGATTTGCAGAGGTAGATGTCTCAGTTGGAATCAGTGGGGAACACACTAATTATTTGGTACCAAGCAGGCAGAAGAAGCATAACTTCATTTGTATAATATCCAGATTCTTCTGTTTGAAAACTTCTGTATGTGAGTTTGAGCCAGAAACATTGGTCACCACAAGATGACAGTAGAGTTCAAGTGAAAACCTTCCTATTAAACAGCTCAGTAAAAACTCTCAAACAGTAACAGTAAATTAGCTTAATAAAATGAAATATTAATGAATATTATCTATACAGTTCTCACTCTCTATGGCAATAACAGAAAGTTTTAGCAAACAACAGTGCTTATGAGTAAGCTAGTTGTATCCTGTAAAGAAACTAATAAGCATAATAGAAAAGTCTTTCTATTTGTTTAAGATGAAAATGAATAGAGGACAATTAAACAGCTGACACTAACTTCTGAAATTGCTTGTTAAAACACAGTGGAAGTGATAAAAAATTATAACAACTCAAAATTTTTTTATTACTGTCAGTGGCAGCATTCCAGTACCTAAAGGGCACTTACAAGTAGCACGGAGAGAGACTTTTTACAAGGGCATGTAGTGGTAGGACAGGGGAGAATGGCCTTAAGGGCAGGTTTAGATTAGGTATGAGGAAGAGATTCTTTACTGTGAAGGTGGTGAAGCACTGGCACAGGTTGCCCAGTGAAGCTGTGGGTGCCCCAACCCTGTAAGTGTTCAAGACCAGGCTGGATGGGGCTGAGTAACCCCGTCTCTAGTGAAATATGTTCCTGTCCATGACAGGGGGGCTGTAACAAGATGATCTTTAAGGTCCCTTCCAACCCAAACCATTCTATTATTCTATTGCCACTCCTTAGCATCAGAGAGATTAGACAATAGCCTTCAGACCACCTTGGAGGGTGGCACTAATACTTGTAGATCGTGGCTGGAGCTTGACTACCATCACAAACATAGCAGGAAGAAGAGCTCCCCACCCATTTCATCAGCTGCCTTTAACCTTTACCTTAGAATAGTTCCAGGGGGGATCCTGGGATCTGCCCCGTTAGAAACCCCACTAAAATCTTGTTCCATCTGCTTAGGGGAACAGGGAGACCATATCTCTGCACAGCAGAGGTAGGAACAAGCCTGGGACACACTTGCTACACAGTGCAACAGAATTCAGAAAATTCAGAATTTTAAAATTTCCTTAGTTTGGGGCATTTTAGGATTTTTTTTGGTGGATTTTTGGTTGTTTTTATGGGATTTTTTGTTTGTTTGGAGGTTTTTGTTTGGTTTTTTTTGGTTGGTTGGTTTGGGGTTTTTTGTTGTTTTTTTCTTAGGTTCTGGTTTTGTTTTGTTTTGATTTTTTTTCTTTTCTTTTTAATGCTTATGCTTAGATATATTACAGAGTTGTGGGGCTTTGTTGCACCAAAGTAATTCTCAGAGGGGGTTTTACCGATTATAGAGTTGTTGCATGGCAATTTGGGCTGAGCACCAAATAGGATGTGTTGGAGAAAGTCATAAGGTCCTGTACAAGGTGATAGCCATTTACTTCTCAGTTGTGTAACAACAAGATATTCTTGTCTTGTTAGTATTATTTTGATAAAAAACAATCTTTATTGATCTTGTTTTGTTTGACACTGTTGTCTTAAACCTTTGTTGCATTATTAATGCACAAATATATGCATATACAAGCCTAAAGCAAAATTTTCGTTGGGGAGATACAAAAAGCATTTGAGCTACCACCATCTGGCATTGTAGTCTGAATCTCATTCCATGTGGAAACACCTATCTTCTAACCACATTCCTCTTACATTGCAGCAGAAAATATTTTAGTGAGTTGTGAGGAAAATGGTTGTACCATTACAGACTGCAAAGTACCGGAGTTAATTTTCCTCCAGACAGTTCTAGAATTTTTGAGAAAAGGCTGGTCAAATGTTTGTCTGAAATGGCATAGGTGTGGTGGATCTTGTAGTGGGAAGGCAAATAAGCTGGATGACCTTCTGAGGTTCCTCCCAGCTGTACTTCTGTCATGCTGTGATTTTATAAAAGGCCTCTAACTGTAGAGACATAAGGCTCTTAGGCTGTCATTTTCCCAGAAAAATGCATTTGACCAATTTGATACTTGGAAAAAAAAGGTCAGCTCTTCACAAATTCTGCTTTCAAATTTTGTCTGCTTTTCCCATTGTGGTGGCTGGCCAAATAAGTGCTATGGTCCCTTTCTTACAAGCCTACTGGCAGGCCTGCATTTTAAGCATCCATCCTTCCCGCATGTTATGTAAGTCTCTGACTTGCATTTTTGGAGTTATTCTAAAGCACATTAAACCCAAAAGATTTATTATTGAAAATAATTATATAAATTAAAAGGAAACATTACCTAATCACAACTCTTAGTTGGTCAGAACATGGTGTTAATAACACCCAGGTTGTGTGTTTGATCTCTGTGTGGGCCATTCCCTTAAGAGCAGGGCTTGATGATCCTTGTGGGTCCCTTCCAGCTCAGAACATTCTGTGGTATATGTATGTGTCTTTCTGTGCAGACACATACGCAGATGGTACGTGCTTAGCTGTACTAGAAATGTTTTCCCTCCTTTCTTTTGTACTAAAAAAATACCAAAACCTTGTCTCACTTATAGCTAGACACAGCCTATACCTAAGCCCAGGCATTATGCTTGAAATTTGCTAACTTGGAAGCTGAGTGTCTAAACATAACTTACAATGTAAATTCTTTTATACTTCCAAATGTTGTGTATGAATGATACATGGGCATAATCTTTGGAAAAGAAATATATTATCAACTGGTTGGGAAGAAAACAGCTCTTTCCTGCAGAAATGTTGGGAGTAAAAGTCTTTGCCAGAAGCTCAGAAAAAGAAGACAGCTTAGATCTGAAGCTGGATTCCAGCAGTTGGCTATCTTACCCTCTCAATTTTCTCACTTTTTATGTGGAATTACATGCTTGCCTAGTTATGTCTCTGGCATCACATTCCTTCCTTGTGTTCCTCAGCTGTGCTTTAAGTGCATATGTGAATAATTTTCTCTCTTGTAAAAGTATGATTTTACTAAATGTGAATGATTTTACTTCTCACCAGCCATTCCTTAGAACATGGCTTGGTATTCTCCTCCTGGAAATGGTGGAGAAATGCAGATACATGCCTTTTTACACTAGTTTCTGCCTCCCAAGGTGAACAGGTAGTTAAGTTTTACAAGACCCATCCAGGTTTGGCACCTGTAAGTATTAAAAGAACTGGTATAGCATATACATGGTACAGTAAATTTTCAATTTTTTCATGCATGTTGCAATTAGAAGTGTCTGAGTGCGTGAGTAAATGCAAAGCTGTGCACAAAATGTAAGGTATCTGATTTTCTTTTGGAAATGTGCATTTTTTTCTCACAAATATTTATTGTTTGTAAGTTTCAAGTTTTACTTTAGATCTAAAATTCAGGAAGAAATATATGTGTCTGCAGTAAAATGGAAGGTCAAAGGAAGACCATTGAAGAAAACTGGGGCACTCATGTTTAATCTGAAAACCAGCAAAATGAGCCTAACATATTAGTTGTTTATATATTTGTTTACTTTGTCTCACATGTCACTTTAGGAGTCCTAAAGAATATACATTTTTCTTGCTCTGGGACTACTGCAAATGATTGCTTTCCCTGGACACTCTGTCCCTTCTCTAGAAATAAAATACAAGCTCACTTTAAAGTAGAAAAACCTGTCACTTGCATAGCACTCTTTATCTGTATGAATTTGTGAGGTTTGCCTTTAATTTTTGGATGTGAGACACAAGCTGTAAGAAAAAAAAGGCTTTGCAGTGGAACAGACAAATGCAAGTTCTATGTTTACTGAAGATAAAGGCTTATTCCCCAGGTAAAATAAGTTCACTTTCCTTCATCAAAATCACTGTTGCATTTTATTATTTTCACCGGCTGAGAACCTTCCCTAAGTACAAATGAATTGCTAACAAAGGTCAGCTCAACTTTGCAGTTACAAATGCTATCTTCTGTTTATTCTGGAATATGTTTTCCCTGTATCAGGCATTTTCAGCTTTGCATTTACTGGAAGTGAGGCGTACTGGCTCCATCAGGGAATTCCCCTAACACCCATGCCCAATTTCCCTCTTTCAGTGCTTCACTTTAGCCAAAATAGAGGACAAAATATTGTGTAACCTTATTAGTGTGTGGAAAGAGGACACAGAAAAGAAATGGAGCTTTTGAACTTTTTCTTATTTGATCACAAAATGGAACTCACAATCCTGTGGCTGCAAGACCTAGATTAGACTGGCACACACAGCACAGGCAGTCTTCCAGATGAAGCAGGGCAAACTCAACTTCACCGGCAGACGGTGGAGAATATGCCAGTGCATACAGTTTTAGATTTGGGTTATCCCTTTAGTTAGTCCTTGTTAACTAATTGCACAGTTTTCAGCAGAGCTTGAACATATGTTAGGAAGAGATGTAGTTCAAAAAGTGTCTGCTCAAGAAGGGCAAAATGTCTGAGGGAATGTTGCACTGTGAAAAGGTCACAAAACTGTGACAAGTCCAAGCCTACTTACTCTTACTGTATTTTAACAGCATAGTAAAATATGGTAGCCCTCCCAGTAACAATATTGGTAACTTACTTTTTCTGCTCTGTCTCTCAACCAGTTTACAAGTTTGTAATTGACCTTAGTGCAAAACTGACCCCCAGCCTTTCTCAGGGTACCTTTCTTATGGCTGATGCGTGCTTTTACATGGAAGTATTTCCCTGTCTTGGTGTCCTGGCTTAAACCCCAGCTGGCAACTAAGCCCCATGCAGCTGTTTGCTGGGGAAACAGTGGAATTGAGGAGAGAACTGGAACGGTAAAAGCCTGAAATGTTACGGGCTGAGATAAAGAGGGTTTAATGGGGAAAGGCAAAGCTGTACGCAGAAGCAAAGCAAAATAAGGAGTCCTTTCATTGCTACACATGATATTCGGCCATCTTCAGCAGAGCAGGGCCCCATCACATGTGATGGTTACTTGTGTAGACAAACATCATCACTCCAAATGTCCCCCACTACCACCCTCTTCTTCCCACTTTACGTACTGAGCATGATGTCATATGGTCTGGAATATCCCTTTGGACAGTTGGGGTCACCTGTCCCAGCTGTGCCTCTTCCTAACCTCCCACACGCCCCTAACTTCCTCGCCAGTGTGGCAGTAGGAAAAGCAGAAAAAGCCTTGGCTCTGTGCAACCCTTGCTCAGCAATAACAAAAACATCTCTATGTTATCAACCCTGTGCTCAGCAGAAGTCCAAAACATAGCCCAGTACTACCCACTGGGAAAATACCCCAGAAAAAAAACAGTACACCTGCTTTCATTACTGTCTCAGAAGACCAAATAGGTATTCACCAATAAATGAGCAGAACTGTGTACCTCTCTTGCTCTGATACCCTACAGAGGAGGAAACAGGAGGCTTCCTTGTCTGTTATTATCACAGACCTTATATTTTACATTCTCTCTTTGGAATTACCAGTATTCATCTCTTTTTAAAAAAATAGTATATAAAAATCTCAAAGTTATTTGCTAGTTCTAAAAAGTCTGGACGTGTCTGTTTGCTGAATTTTATTTTCTGGCTATTAAATGTTCTACAGAACCTCCACCAATATTGGAAACACCATACTTTTGATTACTTTCATTATGGTCTTTCAACCAAATAAGCACAGAATGGGATGTCTTCTCAGGCTAAGTGGGGACAAGTCCGATCTCCAGAAATGAAGATTCTTTCAGAGATGTTTAATGATATGGTCTCCACAACCAGAGAAAGCATTTCCTATTTATGTAACTCCAAATCAAGTAATCAAAACTGTTACATAAAAGTAATTGGATGGCTGGATAGGAAGGAATTTTCTGAGAATTTTGTATCTGGAAATACAAAAGTACATCATAAGTATGGTCACAGTGACCCTGTGCTTCAGTCCTCCTCTTTTTAACTGAACTGCAAGTACAGGCAGAAACCAGAATAACTCACTAAGCTTGTAAGCTTATTGTGGAAGAAAAAGCAAATGTTGAGTACATCTAAACTTGTCTGGGCTCATGTGAATCTCTGCAACTGCATTATCCCTTTCTTATTACTGGTACGTGTTTTCAGTTATTGAGGTCTGATGGTGGTTGTATGCATAGCCAGTCCAGAATGAGGGAGAGCAGGAGTCAAGGCTGTGTCATTTCTATTTCTGCACAATGTGCTGCACTTCTGTTGCCGCTATGAAAGTTTGCAAAACCTTGCTCTATTTGTTGAACTTTGTTTCCAGATGGAAGATATCTACAAAAGCTTATTCCAGGAAGTTTCACAGTAGCAGTTAGGGTTAATTACTGACTTCTCAAGTAAGCTGACAAAATTTTAATGAATTTCAGATGGTCCTAAAAATGTTGTAGTTCAAAAAGATATCCTAATAAGATCTGTTTCTTTGAAGTCCTGCCTTCATTTTGTTCCCTAACTCTCCTTTATAGGAAAGGAGACTTTGTTCTGCTTGTTGGGAAACATTTTTAAGGTTTTAATTTCAAGATACTTGGAAATTTTCAGAGGGGGACTAATGGACTTTGATGAAAGATTTTGTTCAAGGTTTGGTGCTTGAAGCGTTTTACCTTTTCAACTAGTTACAATAATAATTCTAGAATATATTCACTGATTCAAAAAGAACCAGAAATATAAAAGCATAGGCACGGTTGCTAATGGCTGATATTTGACATGCTATTCTCTCTACAGAGAAATTGGAAAGAGATATTTTAAAACCCAGCAAGACCTCAGGCCAAGAGAGATCTAGATTATCCATGTTAGATACTGCTCTCTCAGGCAGTCATATAAAGAATTTATTGAACTGTAGGAATTAAACTTAATGTAGAAAAATACAAGAAAAAAATCAATGAAAAATTAAATAATTGGATGCTTGTGAAAAATTTGCCTTGTTTGGGTCTCAGGATTAATTGCTTATAACAGGCTCTGCAATCCTCCCTGTAGTTTAACCTGATACATGCTTTATACACTGTTTGTGGGTTCGTGTCACTATTAACACAAATGGAGTAATACTTCCACTTTAACCTGTTTCATGTGACTTTTCCTGTGTTAGTGTATTGAAAGTACTAAAATCTTGATACCAGCCCTCTGGTTCATGAAATTCACCTCTTTTATGTATGTGTGAGCCCCTGTCTTTCTGGATGCATAAGTGAGAGCATATAGATCTGTTGTAGACACAGTACCTCTGCTTCTGCCCGTAGCTGGCAGGTGAGCTCTCAGAAGAGCTTGTGCAGAAGCCCTGGACCCCTATGAGCTCTGTGGGCAAGATTTTCAGATTGAGAAGGACTCAAGACCTGGACCTAAGCTTGCTCCCAGCCCTTGGTGATGAAGACCATTGAAAATCTCTCTCATATTTACCAGCCATACCTTGTTTGCTGTCATCTCCCCAGACAGGTGGTCTGAATCCGAACAGTTTTTGTCAGCCTGAAGGTAGCATGTCTCAGAGAGGCAAGTGTCAGTACTAGTAGGAATGAAAAATAAATATTCACCCTCAATGAACAGCTCAATCAGGCCTGTCTAGGCAACTGATCACTAGATAGTTGGTGCATTTGGATACCACCATCCTGTGCAGGGGAGTTCTTTGAAGAAGGGAGCAGTATCTGCTAGTCTAGGATAAGCAGAAACCAGAAGAGTTTGTGCAAGGTAGTGTGGTTCACTGGCACTTGAGCAGATACAGTGGCTGGCTGTATCTGCAAACAGGAGGTTCTTCTATTGCACTCCTTCTTTTCCCACTTCCCACCACCTTTGTCCTAGCTCTCTTGTCCATGACTGTACAGGTTTTTACCTTCTCCATGGGTCTGTTGCTCACTGGACCTTTCTGGAAGATGCTCTAACTCATCAAAACAGCTCAAACCCACCCAGATTTTTTTTTCTGGATTTATTTTTTGCTACTGTGATAAATTAAAGTGGCTCAAAGAGGACTGAAGTGTGCCAAAGCCAGCACCAGGTGTGCAGAAGAAGCAAGCACATTGTGGGGATTGGGAGTAAAAGCAGGCAAAGGTCTGGAAAAAATGGAACAATAACTCAACTTTGTGCAGATTCAAGCAGTTGATTTTATTCACCACGTCTTTTAAGATCAGAACATAAGTCTAAAGAATAGTAATTATTTGTTTGCCCAGTGATGACCTTTGTGTACATACAACCTGAAATGTCTGTGCCCTAGACAAGTCTGATGTATTGCCGATATACCACTGAAGTTCTCTGAATTTTGAATCCTAATAACTTGAGCTCTTTTGTTCTAACCCAGTTCTTTCAAACCAGAACCCTCACAGCCCTTGTTTATTTGGCGTCATTTCTGTGGCATACAAATTCCAGTATCTAAGGCAATATCCTTCTACAAAGTCCCCTGAGAGAGAATCATTTGCATTAAAATTAGCACAGCAGTAATGCTATTTGACATATTTCATGGAGACACATCCCAAGGCATTGTCATTAATCCTTGAAATGTAGCAAATACATTAAAAGCAAAACAGGCAATTAAAAAGCTTAAAAAAAAAAAAGTGAGATGGCCTTAGCATACAGAAACAAATACAAAAACTCTCCAAATCAATTTCACAATTCAAAACCATAATAACAGGATGTTCTTTCTACACTCAGTTGTCACTGGAACCTTGGCATTTGCAGCAGTCACAGAGCACAGACTGTCTTTAGGGCTGTAAGACATAATGAACTTGGACAATGAAGACACGAGACTATTTAAAGCTTGGTAAACTATTGAATAACCTTAGCATCAATCCTATAAAGGGCCGGAAGTCTACAGGGAAATATCATTGATATAATTATATTCTGGCTGACCTTAGTGTGAAGTAGAATACAGACAATACCATTTCAGCCTGTCTCTAGACCAGGCAGGATATCATTAGCCCAGCAAATGAAGCATTCCATTAATCACTCCTGTGCTAGGACTATCATTTGATGCAAGACAAAAAGTGTCCTGCCTTATGGCTAACCTTTTGTATCTCTCAAACTACCCCGCTTTTAGTCCCCGAAAACATCAGTTTTAATTCTAAAGATGGCTTATTTATGAATACACAGTAGAAATGTTTAGCAAAAGCCAAAAGTTGCTATGATGAAACAGTAAAATGGTTACTAGATTGTTGCCATTTTCACAAACAGTAAGAGCCTGCACTTTGTAAGTTGCACTCTGCCCTTTGCTACTGTGCTGTCAGGGGAAGTCATTGGGGAGCTCCCCAATCAGGCCTTTTATTATAATTGATGTTACTGTAGAACTGCATGTCAGTCAACCCGAGACTGTACTAGCTATTGCATAGTCACAAAACTCAAATGTAAGTAGATTTTCATGCTACTTCATAGTGTCTTGTGTCAGTAACATACAAAAAAGTAGAAAACTATCTAAATGGTTCAGACCTTAAATGCTAAGTAGGAAAAAAGCTGCTGTAAGTACCCTATGAAATGAAGTAAGAATCAGCCGTTCCCAGTCCCACTGTTATAGAGGAGAGACTGAACACCCATCTGCTGTAAACCAATGAAGTGCCATGGGACCTCTGGACTTGCGGTCCTGGGAGCAGCACAAGTCCAGCTCTAACCTCCCTCTGGTTTGCACCACGTTGGTTCTGTTTCTTTGCTTTTGTTACTCAGAAGCCAGGATCAATAAAAAAGCAGGGTCCTGTTTCCAAATCAAAGAAGATACAATCGTTGAGTTGAAGTACCTGAAAATGTGTACTACATGGACTGTGACAGAGCATGTGCCAGAGCAACATTTTTGTCTTGCTGAAATATTTTTTGCATGAAGACATTCTGTCAATATAAACTCATTTGAATATGTTACCCATCACAATTAATGATTTGACTACATATTGATTAAGACCAGACCCCTGCCAACACACACACTTTCTTTGCTAGCTCTACTTGTCATCTTTTCTATTTATTTGCATGTTTTGTTTGGGGCCAAATTACAGTATATGTTTATCTTGAGAGTTATTATAGCTAATGATATACTTCTATCTAAGCCATTAAAACAGCTGACTGAAAGATTGAGACATATGTCTGGATAGATAAAGTATTCTTTGCAGTTCTTATATTCTGGGCCAGCTATGGAAGGTCTTAACTGAGTTTTAATAATTTCCTTCATAGGCAAATGACCACTGTCACTGTTGCACAAATCGGACATAAACTAACTAAGAGTGTGAGGATTTTGATGAAAAGCAATAGAATATGTACAGAAGTGTTGAAAATCAGTGAATTACATTATCAAAGAGATTCATAATTGCTAAATCTGAAAAGTCCCAAAGATAGGCTCTGCCTCATCTAAATTGGCTCTGAGAAGTGGACATAGGCGTCCCTCACGTGAACGGAGTAGTGTGACCCAAGGTCTAGGCATCTCCTTAAGGAAAGCAGACCATGCCAACAGGGTGCAGGGCTTAGAACTCACGACGTAGTGGTGCTATGACATGAAGCATGTAATTTTCTGAGGACTATGTAAGCGGTTCAAAATTGGTTTAGTATCTGAGATCTGGTATGTGAGGAGTCTTCACATAGAAGGGGTGCTACTTTTCCATGAGGGCTTTATCAGGGTACGCTAGGGTAAATTAAGGTTAATTTCCCCAGTGGTGGCATTTTCATGCTGTTATTGCAATGGATCAACTCTGGAAAGCGAAAAATTAAAAACTAAAAATAGGGTGAGGGAAGAGAAAATTAAGTGCTCTTACTTCGGTATGAGTATCTCCACAAAAAACATGTAGAACCAGACCAGAATTGTCCAAAACTTGCATTCAGATCCATAAGCTGATTTTCAGAGAGAAATTTGATACATAAAAATCAGCATGACTTCAGAATTGGAGAATGAAGATTTATGCTTAAAATGAAACCTTAGCAACATCAGCTTGATTCTAGAGCAACTCTTCCTGCTGCAGCTGTGAATTCAGCTGTGGTGTAGTGCATGTGGCCCGGAATCTCTGAAAAGTCTTGTTCAGAGGAAAGAAACTGTGAGGGAGAAGATAAGGAAAAGATGATTCTTCTTTCAGAAAGTGCTTCTCACAATTTTCTGCCAGCCCCAGTTAATATAGTCAAGCCTTGATTTATATGTCTTAAAAATACTGAGCAGCTTCCAAAGCAAGCTGTGTCTCTGGAGAGGACTAGGCGGGTTAAGGTCGAAATTCCTTGGCACTATTCACCCCTTTTAGGGAAAGAAAAGCAGAATAGCAAGGCAGAGTGAGAAGAGATGAGAAGCAACAGGCAGACTGACTGACTCCTTTGGCTCCCAAATTGAAAATGCTGGAAGTGCATTTCCCCTGGTAATTGCAGTATATCTGAGTATTTTGTCTAACATGAAGGTAAGACAATTGCTTACTTAATTTTTGCTGAAGTGAATATGGAAAGTGCAATGAAATATTAATTTATATGGGGAAATAGCTGAAAAAGTAATTGGACAACATTTCAAGAAAGAAGAAAATGAAAAAATAAGAACTTGCACAACAAAGCTGAGAAAATCAGTGTGACATTCTCCTTTTATTTCTTAGCTGACTAGTGCATATATTGCAGAAACCTTGAACAGCTGCATGAGCTAAAAAAGGGATGAAAAAGTAGAAAAGCAAAGTAAATTTGCTTTTACTTTTTTTTTCTTTCAGATGCTGGGGATTTTTCTGTTGCTGGAAGTTTCAGGTTTCTTACCCGTTTCTTCCGGGTGAATATTTATTTCATTAACTACATGCTGAAGGTTAACCATGTATAATTGTGGTGTATGATGTGAGGCAGGGCTTCAAGGGGTTGTCAAATATACTTCGTGGGAGAAATACTCACTGTTTGGTGTCAGCTCTGCCACTGCCACCAGTGGTGACAGCAGTGAGGCATTATGGTGTCCTTTAGCTTCTGCCCAGAGGAGTCAGCGATCCTGGGGAAGAGAGCACACAGAGGTGGTGTGAAGCACAGCAGCCCACGTCTGTGAAGCACAGCTTAGCCCAAGCCAGCCCCAGTCCCCAGGACCGGTTGTGCCCCCCATGTCTCCCATGGAAACTGGCTGTTTGTTTTGTTGCTGATCTTTAGGCTAGGTGAATGTGTCTAGTTCCTTCTTTTCAATGGCCAGAAAGCCCAAGCTGGGACTGATTTCATTCTTACAAATGAAAAGCAAATCTGAGTGGTTTCGTTGAAAATCTGATCATACCTCTAATTATCATTGAAAGTCTGCTTTGCCTTTTAGGAAAGTTTTGCACTCATGCTTCTGGATGGAAATCCCTGATGATTTTCCTCTCTCTCTCTCTCTCTTTTTCTTTCTTTTTCTTTTTCTTTTTCTTTTTCTTTTTCTTTTTCTTTTTCTTTTTCTTTTTCTTTTTCTTTTTCTTTTTCTTTTTCTTTTTCTTTTTCTTTTTCTTTTTCTTTTTCTTTTTCTTTTTCTTTTTCTTTTTCTTTTCAGAAGCCGTTACTGGAACAGCCCTTCCCCTCCAGTCCATTGCCGCTGGAATTCTTTTGGCCCTTGGTCTGAGTGCAATGGCTGTACTCAAAAACAGGTATAGATGGACACATCTTTTCTGTACTCATAACCTCCTAAGCAGATACGTTTTTCCCCAGTATTTAAGAAGTCTGAACTGTATCTTTAAAACCCCAAATCAGGTGTCAGACAAAAGCCCCAGCAGAACAAGGCTGAAGAGCAAAGAGCTCAGAAGATAAATTCTCCAGTCTGTTCCAATGTGTTTCCTTTCAAAGATATGATGATCATGTTGTAAAATAATTTGTACTCTTTTTATTTTGTTGATAACTTAAAAAAGCTCAGCTGAACATTCTGGTGAACACAGATATTCCTCCACTGATGCTCGTTTGTACCAATTCCACTGACTTTTCATTAGCGGCATCATGTCACAAGGGAAGAAAACTTGGTTGCAAAGTGTTACCTTCAATGAAAATAAGTTGATGATTTTTACACTGCCACTCTATTGATGTGCAAGACACTTGCTTTTGATTTTCATTCTCATTTACTTTGATGTTACATCAATTAAGGCAGGATTAGTCAAAATTAAAGATGTGCTATGAGACAGTGCTTACTTTTTTTAGAAAGAAAAGCTAGCCCACTTGATGTGAGATTTTATCATCTTCCTTAATGATATTGTTTACTTTGAAAAACTTTAACAAATTCATAGCAGGCATGGTTGATCCTATTAAAAATATGAAAAACCACTTAAATTTCTTAGCAGCTTTCTCTTGACTTCAGTTGCATATTAGAGTTTTGAACAAACCAAGCCAAGCTTATGCGTTGGTCTAAAGATTTCATAGATGAAAGAGCTGTCATTCTATTAACTTGAGAGTTTGCTACCATACTGTGGTAATACCAGGTGTAGCTGTTCTCAGAAAAAATAGTGAATGTCTGGAGTAGTAGCATTGTCTTCACAGTAGTGAACTATTCCAGCTTTGCATTTGGATTTGCTAAGATCTCCCTTGATTTGCGTTCAGATTCGGAGACGGACAGTGGCGGTTTATGGCCAGTATGGAGGAAACCCCTGCTCTGGGGATGCCTTTGAAACAAGACCATGCACCCCCACAAGGGGATGCCCTACAGAGGATGGCTGCGGTGATCGGTTCAGGTGTTTCTCAGGTACCATCCAAGATAATTTTCAATATTTTTTAGTCATGAAGTTAAGAAAATAACCTTGTTATCTTTCTGCTTTAGTAAATGGGCGATGTATTTTCAGAATTCTTGATATACAGATGAATTTTACTTAGGTGAATGTTTCCTTTGTTTCCAGCCTTGACTGTGCATGTTTTTCTTTTCATCTGGAGTATTGCAGAGCGTTGAAGACAGTATGTAGCCCTGGTGCCTCTGTAACTCATTCTGCCGTACTCGTTTGCCCCAGAGAACAGTTTTTTTCATTATAAGAAGGTAGTTAAGAAATGCAACCTTAGATTGATGTTTTGAAGCTGTTCTAAGCTATATCCAAACATGAAATTACCTGGATCATGGAAACTGATGTTCCATAAAAGGTATCCAAGCAGCTCCCATTACCTTCACAGAGAGCACATTATCTCATACGTAGACATTTATCACAGGAGGACCATGATAAACATGTTTTGGTGCTGCTAGGGAGACAATCACAGTTAATCACAAGTGATTGGGTCAAAGGGTGAAAGCTTAGGAAATAGAAGTCAACTGTTTCATTGATATATCATAAACCTTGAATGGCTATGGCTCTCTTGAGTGTGCTATGCACTATTTCTTTATGTCTGCATTTGATGTTGTTTCACAAGCTCTCATGGGCACAGGCTGTTCATCATGGGAGTGAATATGCTAATTAATGTAGATAAATAGGACTTCTGCTTTGATTTTAGGTGATCTATTTTTAAACTATCAAACACTTCTTTCCCCATGCATGTTTGTTCTGATTTAGGTCAGTGCATTAGCAGATCTCTAGTGTGCAATGGTGATCAGGACTGTGAGGAAGATGGTGCAGATGAAGATCGATGTGAAGAGAAGAAAACCATATGTGATATTGACAAAACACCTCTGAATTCAGAACTTACAGGAGCAGGGTAATGTTCTGTGCCAGGCTCATTAGTACTGGTGCCAAATAGCACTTACATTTTGATGTACTTACAAGCTCTGAGCACACAGATAGACTTCATGGGCTTATGGTAAAACATCCCTTATGCAAAAGTGTTCTGTACAACTGCTTCCACCATGCTAATGGTTCAGTGCAGGATGTACAGGTCCTTTCATCTGAAGCACAGAATAAAACTCTCAGTTTTTTGTTCCTGATATTGAAAGACAGCTATTAAGATGTGAAATTAAATTTCAACTAATAACACATGATCTTCAGCATGGAAAAAAACGAGCCAGTAAGGCTCATTCTTTTGTTCATTGCTGTATTTAGTACTCTAGATTCATATGGATTTCTGTTTATACATTCCAGCTGCAACCTAGCAAAATAATTGTCTTCAGTTTCTTTGGTGTTGCTTTATGCCTTGTTATACTTGAGATATAATAAAACCTTCCACATTTTGGAATGGACGCCCTGTTGTTTCTGTGTTGCAGTAATTGTTCAAACAATGAGACTTAAAATAAGTTGAGATAGATATGAGTGTCTTAATCTATGGAGATAATGAATTATGTTAATTGACAAATCAAGACCAACATTTCACTTTTAATGTAACCTGCTATGCATACTGCAGTTCTGCATGTATAGAAGTCTATCAGGTAATAACCCCTTGGTTAAATTAGCCTGTGCTAGTGATTTGCAGGTACAGCATTCAGTTATAATGACTCTGTAGTTTTTGTCTCTGTCTTAATGACATATTTTTTCTTCTTGTAGCTTTGATATTATTACTGGTGAGACTAAGGGAAGAGTCATTCATACAAAAAGCTTTGGAGGGCAATGCAGAAAGGTCTTTAGCGGTGATAGAAGAGAATACTACAGGCTGAGTGAAAGTGTTCTTGCTTATAATTTTCAGGTACGTTTCCATTAAGCACAGCTTTGTATTTACAGTCATGGTTAAAACTAGGAGAATGATGAAAAACTTGCAGGGGCCCTTGTTATGTACATTTCTCTAAACACAGCTCAATGGCACCTGTTCCCTCTCTGCAGTTGCTTAGTATTTTGAAATAAAAATTGGTGTATATATTGCTAAAATAAAAGGGGGGAAAAAAAGGATTAATTCCCTAGGTGTGATTTCTAAACCTCTCACAGTTAGACTGAATATGAAGCTAATCACCTTAGCATAAGTAGTAGCCTGAATTACCCTAAGAAATGCTTTGGGGGTGAAATACAGGGCTTTGGCATGCTTTGCATAGATCTTCCAGAGATGCTTTGTTTGAAGTCACTCTCTCAGTGTTTTGTCTCACATTTAGCATGCCAAACAATCTGTAATGTACTTTACTTCATAAATACTTTATATATATATATATATGAATGAATGCTTTTCCATCCTTTTCCAATAGTGTGCAGTACTTTCTATTGAATCTAATATGGATTCAGCCTGAAAAACACATCAGCTTATTTTGCATCAGTAAGGCCTTGCTTGATGCTATAAGTTATCGTTTTTAAATCCTGCATGAAGCTCTTCATACAGACTTCTATCTTTCACCTTCTAGGTTAAAATTCAGAATGATTTCAGTTATGAGTTTTTCAACAGCACCTGGTCTTATAAGAAACAAGTAGATGGGTATAAAGATTCAGGTAGATACGATCATTCAAAGAATGAAAGTCTGCAAAAGGTATGTATATGTTGTCACTGTGGCTTACTATTTTGCATAAATATTTTCATAATTTTATTAATATGTTTTTGTAGTAATATGCAAATGTTTATTTTGTAAAGACATTTTTAGTACAATGTGCATGACAGTAAATATCCCATAAAACCATTACAAAGAGATCACTGGTTTGCTTATCTACCAGTGATGTGTTGGCTGCTGTTTCTACTTCCACCTTCTTACCTATTTAGTGGTAATTTATTTATTTCCTATCTGATTTTTGCCCTATTTAAGGGAGAAACTTCGGCTTCTTCTCATAATTGATCCATCTTTTTCCTTTTTTCAAGTGGTTTATTGCCCCTTTTTTTTTTCTATTACCTCTCGGTTAGTATCTTGGAGCAAAAAGATTGAAATAATTATGTGGTTAAAATTAATGTATTTTATAATGCATTTTCCATTAGTAGAACTCCATTAGGAGAGATATCTGGTGTCTTTAACAGCCAGGTGGTCACAGTGATTATGCCTTTAACTTGTTTATAAAGGCACATTAGATAAATAATTTGAGAGTAATTCTCAATTATGAAGTGCAACTTATATCTTAGAGCAAATAAAATCAAGTAAAAAATATATGCATTTTATGGCCCCCAAGCAGACACTGACAATGACACACTTTGAGAATCATCATAACCAAGTTCAAAAGCAACTTTGAAAATCTGAAGTGAACAGAATTGTATAGGCATATCAGATTTTATAATTAAGCAGCGTCCTCAAAATGGCTATAGCCCATTGCAACAAAAGGCTTACCTAGACAAAACAGCATGCAGAGAACAAATGTACTGCCTGTGATTTGCTTTCAGACAAAGCTTGTTAATCTCATACAGCCAGGCATCTGATTCTGGAAGCCACCATTAGCTCTGAAGAGTGATATTCTCCTTTGGCACTTGTCTTTATGCTAGTGTTTGAGCACACAGGAGGAAAAGAAAGATGTTGCAGCAATTATAAATAAAGGTCCAATGTTTTTTCATTACTTCAGGGTTTTCTTTTTGCATTCACTGTGTTGCTTAGATATATCTAACAGTTCTGTAAAGCTGTTGGTTAGTTGCCAATAGAATGTGTGTGCCATCTGGCTAGCAGGAGCCACTCTGATAGTGACATGGAGCATGACTGATGGCTTTTCCTTTCCCCAGAGTAAGCAGTTGATGGTTGTTGAGAACAGTGTGGAAGTTGCTCAGTTTATTAACAACCGCCCAGACTTTCTCCCTCTTGCGGAGCCTTTCTGGAAAGAACTGTTCAACCTTCCAGTCATCTACGAGTACAGCGTCTACCGAAGACTTATTGAACATTTTGGGACTCATTTCTTTCACTCTGGATCTCTAGGAGGACATTACAAAGTTATTTTTTATATGGATACTGACAAAATGAAAGCAGAAGGTAGAGTACTAGAGTATTTGTTGCAGAAAGCAAAGTCAGTAATCAAGAATAAAAATTTATATGTGTTTTTCCAGCTAATGTTTAAAATCAAGTAAGAGACTTCTACGAGTTACCACATTCTCTTCATGGGCAAAGAAAAAGAGCATTACAAAATGTGCCCAAACCACAGCATTTAGTTCTAGATCCATGTTTGTGACCTGCGCTGTTCCGGGTAGCAAAAATTTGCTAGTTGGTTCAGGACCTCCTCAGGCTAAACTTGAATATAAATCTCAACAATGTTAAAGCTTAAAGGTTATGTGGAGAAGAAGGTTGGATAAAACTGTGTAAAGCAGAAAAAATTACAAACAGAGCAAACATTAGAGTTGCACTTGCAATGGTAATCAGCTGGAATAATGCAGTGGAATTAGGGACTGCTGAGAAAATAAATGATGCTGTAAACTGTTCCCAAATACATCTCCCATCTCTCAGCCTTCATCCATAAACTTTAGCAACTGTGTGGATCTTCCCACAGCACATAAATGCTACTCAGTTAGTTACCTCCTAGTTTAAGTGTAGTACTTCATGACCTCTCTAGCTAGTGGGAAACTCGGAAGTGAATCCAACACACTCTCTGTGTACAGTATTGTTAATGGATGGTTTATCTGCAGGTCTCAACATAAGAGACTTTGAGAAGTGTACCTCATCAGGCTTCAATGCAGTAATTGTGAAAAAGCAGAAAACGGAATGCACCAAACTGCATGATATGCTACGGACTTCTTCAGGTAAATGTTCGATGCTGACTCATACAGTTGTCACGTATCCATCTTTCATCTTATCTTAAATAGCTGTGAAAATGAGGAGCAGGTGTTGATGACTTCATTGAATTCTGTCCTCACATGCTGAACCCAGACATCAAATGCCTGGTTTGGAAAGCTCTCCGGCACTCATGAATTATTGCTGATGCTTTCCTAGGAAATAGCACTTTTCTGGACACCCTAAGTTAGTGCTGTCAAGATACCTGCAAAAACAGATACCTCCTATGTATGATCAGTGTAGGAGTTCTTGATCCAGGCATAGGAGGTTGAACTGCACCAGTGAGTCCTTTCACTACTTGCTAGCATAGTTTTTGTGTGTATTGTTTCTATTTCCATTTGTAAACATAGCAATACCTATATTTTATGTATTTTGTATCCCAAATCTACAGGAAGCAGTGGTAAAAAGATTAAAGGAGACCCTTACATAGAAGGAGGAAGCCCACATGCTGTGGCTGCCCTAAGTTATCTAGAGCTGGATAATCCTGCTGGGAACAGTCAGACGTACACCACCTGGGCTGCATCAGTGACAGACTATCCCAGAGTAATTAAAAAAAAGGTAAGGCTATTTTCTTGAAGCAGAGGTGAGCAGATGGGATCACCTCAAGGGGAGAAATTATTAAGCTGCAGCTGGTGATTAATCATACTGTGCTCTACACTAATTTTGTTTTCTGGTCGCTTTGTAAAAAAGAAAAGTGCTCTGGAAGAAAATGCCATGAAGCATTTTCTGCTTGATCAGCTGCATCACAAATCTAAGTCCATTGGCAGGTCAATACCAGCCTTTGGTGATTAGTGGAGTTCTGGTTAGGAATAGAGAGTCATGTTAGCATTGGAGAGAGACCAGATTTGAGGTAGCCCCTTTCCTGAAATGCATATTGGTATGTCTGTGTGGCTTCTGCTTCACTTGCCAACTTCTGCATATCCCTTTTATCTCTCCTCCTTCACTCTGCATCCAGAAGTTTAGCATAACTGGAGATTCTCCCAGTCAGACACTCCAGAGCTGGGCATGGCCCTATTCATGGCTACCTTGTTTATGTCCCTTTTGGGCACTGCCCACATCCACTAGAATGGTATAAACCCCAAATATTTCTGTCAGGAGGTTTTCAGCTAAATGTAAAAGCACATAATATCATAAAATATGCAATGTAAGGCAAAATATTTTCAATTTTTGTTACTTTTGATCCCTGTTCACTGAAATGCCACAGTGGGCTCTTTAAATGTCCATTTTTTAATGCTGGGAACAGCTGGGTGAGAATTCAGGTTACTGCACATTGGTGGTCTGTGTTACACTTTTATCTCAACTGTATTCTCATAGCTTAAGTATGTTTAAACATGACTGATATACCAATAGCTTAAAAGGGTGCTTTTAAGCAGAGTTGGCTTTTCATAAAAAGGCTAATATTAAATACTAACATAGGGTTTTAGCTAGTTGGGAAATTAGAGCATCTAATGTGCTAGCTCCCATGTGCAGAAGCATATGTCACAAATTATTTTGTGTAATGAAATGTCCTTATAAACTCTTATATCCCAATCATAACTATTTAATATGCATGTTTCTCTACTGTGTGTAGCTAACACCATTATATGAGCTGGTAAAGGAAGTTCCCTGCTCCTCAGTCAAAAAGCATTACCTAAAACAAGCCATTGAAGAATATATATCTGAAAATGATCCCTGCAAATGTCAGCCTTGCCAGAATGGTGGTGAGCCAGCCGTGGATGGAACACAGTGTGTGTGTTACTGCAAGCCTTACACCTTTGGAGCAGCTTGTGAGCTGGGAACTCTTGTGCAAGATCAGCCAGGTCAGCACTCTTTAAACCTGTGAGAATTTAGAAAAGACAGAATGTGCTCTCCTGATTCCAGAGTCTGTCCTGTCCCACTGCACACCCATGCAGTGGCTGCTGGGGTAAGATATCCCTGCAAACAAACAGCATGGGGAGGGTCATGCCAAGCCTGAGTCTTTGTTCAGTATGTCTAAACAGTACTTAGCAAAGAACTGGTTTTATTATTTGTGTTAAGTACAGTGGACAATACAAACTGCTCAATGCAACCATCTATAACCAGGTACATAGCCTAAACTGGTTATCAGTGACTTCAATTTTTATTTCTTTTTAATTTTGTAATTAGTAGTAGCTGATAGCTCTTAATATGTTGTCTCAGACACTAATAATACGTAGCCTCTGTGGAATTAAAAAGTAAAAGTTGGAGAAAGATGGAAGATTAGATTATTACAATCTGGAATTTTCTGTAAGGGCACAGTTGAGGCCATCAATAGTATTGAACAGTCTGTGCCTTTAAACCACTCAGAGGGAATGGTTTAAAGAGAGTGGTTTTCATGTTAAACCAAATATTCCCAAATGTGGCACAGGTGTTGTTGATGGACACTGGAGCTGCTGGTCTTCCTGGAGTCCTTGTTCAGGGGGAAGGAAATCAAGGAGTCGAACTTGCAACAACCCCTCCCCGCAGGGTGGTGGGAAGGCCTGCCTGGGAGAGCCACATGAAAGCAGAGCATGCGAAGATGAAGAGTTGCAGCATCTTCGGTAAGCTATAAAAAACACTTGGAACCCAACTGCTGAAAGATTTAAAAAAATGTTTCAGAGGAGTGCATAAACTATTGAATTCAGGGGGATATCTTACTGAGCTTTAATATTTAAGTTGAAAGAAAATGAAATTCAGAAACTGTGAATGTCATGCAAGATAAAGCTAGAAAATGGGGTAAAAGCCAGTAAACTTGACAGCATTCTATTTACCACTCTCTTGGATAGCCTGGCAGTGCCTGATTTCAGTATAATCATGATGTAAATGTACACATAATAGTCTTGAAAATGGGCTTCACTGAGAAGTGTAGCATTTTGAAAGGAAAGAAGACTAAATTCAAACTAAACTGTACTTTTGTTTGCTTCATAGCTTGATTGAACCACACTGTTTCGATTTATCCTTAAATCCTACTGAATTTTGTTCACCTCCTCCTCTCTTAGAAAATGGATTTGTTCAAGTAAGTTATTTCTATTGCTCTGTTATCTCTTCTATCCATACCTGCAATGTCTTTTCTCCAGTTAATATAGATGTTCACTTGCAAATTGGTATTTCACTTGGCAAACCTAGCATCCGACCTACTATATAGCAGCTCTAGCAGCATTTTTCACTGTCTAAAGTTTACATGACAGTATCTGAAACTTCATACTAAAAATTAGAAAACACCAAAAAAGCCCTGCCTCCAAAACCAGAACAAAATATGTGTTTTTCTGGACCATGGTACCTACAGAGAAAAGTCATCTACTTGTCCTTTACTCCATATATGTGTAAAAAATTTTCTTAACCACATGGATTACATATAAAATCACAGCAAACTAGAGAGAAAAAAGGCTCAGTCATCCAGGAATTCCATGACAAATTTATAAACAGATTTTAGGAATCTTCACTCTGTAACTCACCATTCCACTTTCTTGTTCCCTGATGAGACAAAGACCTGGCAAGGGACTTGCCTCACCATAGCTTAGGCCTGTTTAACAAGGGAGACTAAATTCCTCCCTTGGAGGAATGGATTATGCCTTCTACATGTTATCAGGCTGTCATAGGTCTCTATGCTCAATAAATAGATAAAAGGATTAGTTCAAAATCCATTAGCTGCCTTTGCAGAATTGCAACTTGTGGCAAGATCCAAAATTTTGCCCTCCCTCTTTTGCTAGTGATTTTTTTTTTTTTTTAATAATCAATAATTATCTCCTACATTGATATTTTTGGTTCACAAACTACAGGTAAAACCTTGCAATTCATGGAGTAGTCTCAATTTTTCATAAGGTCTCTCCTTAGAAGACAGTGGGATATAAAATGAGAAAAAACTTGTGTCTTCAAATCCATGATGTTAACCTTTACAAAGCTGATAAATGCCATCCTAAGAACTGGCAAAGCCATATACTCTCTGCTGATCTTCCCCCAGCCCAAGGCTTTTCAAGATCTTATCTTGTCCTGCTAATGCTCAATAACAGCCATATTTTCAGTTTGTTTATACCGCAAACCATCAGGAGAGCACTCTTCCATACCCCTTTTGATCACATTTAGTGGCTATTGATAACCAAGATTGTCCTCAATATTCCAGACTCCCTCATCAGTGCATTGTAGAGTAGCGATACTTCTCGCTGTCCTCAGCTACTGCACTCTGGAATCAAAGGGAATTAAGTGCTGCTGGCAGTTCTTATATTTTATATCCAAAATTTCACCTGTTCATTGTCTTTCAGAATGCTGAAAACTCATACCCTGTTGGGAAAAGCATTGTTTATGCATGCAAACATGGATATTCTCTTGTTGGTGATCCTGTTGCTAAGTGTGGCAGCAATTTACAGTGGCAAATTGGAGAGAGATATTGCCAGGGTATGTCTAACTGATTCTTGTTTTGAAATACTATTCCATTTCTGAATTCCAGTGGAACATCTCAGAACATCTGCTTTCCAGCTACAATGGGGGAAAAGGCACACCTGTGTTTCCCAGTTCCCTAGACATAATCAGGAATAAATAAGTCTAAATTGACTTTTATTGTGAATCCAGATATTGTAATGCTGAATTAGAAACACACCCATAAAATCTAGTTTTAAGGAAGGCTGGAACTGAGGGAGACTAAATTCCAGCCCAGGAATTACTTCCTGTGGAAACAAACGTTGTTGCTTACTTCAGTACTGGGGCTGTATGCAAGAGCCATGAGCATTTTCAGCACTACAGTTCAACAGCATCCTTTCCTCCTTCCAAGCAGGACTGACTGCCCACAGATGCTACTCCACACTGTAGCAGGCCTCTCTGTGTGTACCAGGACATGGTCTCCCAGGGTCCTGTATGTGTGATGCCTACAAGGAGCCCTCAAGAGAAACGTGGGATCCTAAGGACAGGGAAGCCCTCATATAGCTAGGGATGCTCCTGCAGACAGTAGGAGAAGATACTGTCACTGTGTCCTTAGTTTTGCATGTTTGACTGGTGTGATGAGTTAATATCCTGACTGATACGTTTCTACAGGAAAGTCAGTTAACCTCACCATTCAGTGTTAAGGATTTTGGAGACGATAGGATACAGGACTGCTTTATGCAATCCACTGATTTACTGTGGCTGTCTCAAATGCTTCAATCCACAGAAACCGCTTGTCTCCTGCCTGACCTGGAGGGGGGTTTGCAAGGAGAGCCATGGAAACCTGTGTATGAGATCGGTGAGAGAATAACTCTGTCTTGTCCTCCCGGTATGCACTTGGAAGGGGCACACTCCATTTTGTGTGAGCCCAGCCTCAAGTGGTCTCCTGATGTGAAGATTATCCAGTGCAAGAGACCAGGTAAGCCACTGCACTCCTCAAGTTCAATGAAGGAATTTCTTTCCTGGACCAACTAAGCTTTAGGTAGTTGAAATATAGACAGAGCTGTTGCTGAGGTAGTGATAGAGAAGCCATACCTACATCACCAGCAAGAAGCACAGAAAAAATGCATGTCTGTTTTTTGTGGTCTACTCAAACAAGATGCCTGAAGGCATTTCATTGAAGTTTGCTTAAAGCTTTTTGCTTCCCACTCCCCTATAGCTGTCGAATGTTGTCACTAACTATTTTAAGAGGTTGCCTGGGATTTATGCTGTCTATTCTGCCACTCAAGTATGTTTCACTTTTCACACATTGTGTAATACCACCACCATATGAACTACACCTTAGAGTTTTTCTATCTGGAAGCTGTTCAGTGCACCAGAGCCTCTAGTGACAGAGAAAAACAGGTCTGGGTGACTCCTTTTGCTGATCTGGCAGTCAGACAGATGATACAAAGTAAATATCCAGGAACTGGAAGCAATGGGAAAATGCTGCATGGTGACAGCTGTTTAAGGTCTGTTTTGATACAGGCAGGCAGTTGCAGAAAGGGAAATGGGCCGTAGCTTCCAGCAGGTCTGTCTAAGTCAGCTTTTCCAATCATAGATGACAGACAAGAGTTTCTCTTGAGCACTGCTGTGATGCTGATCAGTGACAAGGAGGCACCCAAGCAGCTTGTGCTTCAAGCCTGCCCTGTCTTCACCTGAGGTCCCAGATGTTCTTGTACTCCTGGAGAGACCCTTTACTGGGGGACAACAGCCACTGCTGCAGGAGATTAGGCATATCTCCTACACTTCTTGTCTGACCTCTCCTTTTCAGCCAATGCTGCTGACGTTGCCTCACCTGCTGAAGGAGGAAGGTGACAGTCAGGCTTAGACTTTAAAAGGCAACAGTCTTGTTAGATTCCTGGTGTAAATCATCTGCTGTCATAAACACATCAACAGGAAGCGTCATGATTTCAGAAGGAATAGCAGAGCTGTACATAAACGACTCAGTGCTGCTGAACTGCCAGAGTAGCAGTGCTGAACTGCTGTTACCACTTACTTAGACTTAGCCTCAGTGGCTGACTTTCATTTGTTTTTTGGGTTTTTTGCAAACATCACGTTCTCAAATTCCAGCAATGATTAGAAAGTTTCAAATGTTTCCATCAGAAAGAAAGAAGCAGATTTTGCTTGGTTGTATGGGAGCATTATATTAATATAAATATTTAAAAAAAAAAAGGACAATAATTGGATTAATAACAGTTAAAAATTCAAGGAGTATGAGATAAGAAGAGTAAAAATTAAGGAGATAAGTATAGACAGACACAATGGCATACATATGTTTGGATGGGAGTATTTAGTCACTATGCAACCAGCTACCCAGGGGAAGAAGAAAATGCAGTAATTTTTGGTGAAGATTTTCCATCTGCAGGAAGACAGGGTTATGCCTGCTGTCTGTATTGCAACTCTTTCTTTATCTTTTGGTTTATTTCTTCTTCTCTGGTAATTTGTCTTTCTATTTTGCTTAGTGAGTCTTAATCTGTCAGGAAGATTCTTTTTAAGAAAGGCAGCAATCTGGAGTACTAAATTTTCATGTTAACAGACACATAATCTAAAAAAAAAACAACAAAAAAACCTCAGGATAAAACCACCTCAGAAATTGTGTCCATATGGATTTAGCAAAGTCTTGCTGTTAGCATGTTACAGAAACCTCCAGAGAAATGTTTAGAAAAAATTCGAAGTACAACTTTCTACTTAAAGAATGGTACATCTGTAATGACAAAATTTCCCCAGGAATTATTATTATTTTGGTACATGAGGAATGATGATGGAACTCGTAGTTTTTGTTACCATCAGTGCATAAACGTATTTGGGTTCACACAGGGGTTTGGAACCTTAGCTTTTCTAGTGACAACAGTGAAGTCAATAACTCTGAAACCTAATGACAAAACTGTTCCCAGCTATGATTCAGCAGTGCTAAATTTAGCAGAAACAAATAAGTGCTGCAGAAATGAGATGAATGTTTAAGCTTTAACATAGTACCTGTCTCTTTCCATCTGGCTGGTGACCCATGGACAAATTACTGAACAGTAACTTTGCAAAGGGTATCATATCTTTTTAATACTGTTGATTACTTCCCTGTAGAAGATACTTTTAATGGCCTTGTAGGATGTGACTTTATGTCATCATTGTATAATTCACTGCCTTTTAAACTCAACTGATAATTTCAGAGTAGACCTCTAACAGCCCTTGTTTTTCTGACCCTTAATATCACTGTGTTCTTCTACTTCAGTGCCCACTGTGAAACCAGAAGTGACAGAGCCTAAATGTCAGCCATGGGAGAAAGTGTATCAGTCACAATGTGTGTGCAAAATGCCCTATGAGTGTGGGTAAGTTCAGGCTCATTTTGGCAATTAGATTCTCACTTTATTCAAGACCAATTACATTTCCTAAGTCTTCAGTCCATGAGAGGGAAGAAAGCTTTACTTATATGAGAAGGAGACATTGCACTTGGTTTGCTTTACAGCTCAATCAATGTTCTGTTCATCACTTACCTGCCTTGTCAGAACTGTCAGTGGGTTTTAGCAGTGATGGAATTTGGTTGGATGACAGAAGGTGAAGACATAATTTTGCTTGATCTGTGAAGTAGATGGAAAAGATAAAATTATATTTTCAAGATTTAGAGGATTGAGGAAAAGTTAAAACAGAGACCCTTGGGACACAAACCATCAAAGCAATAAGGTAGTGAAATAAAGCAGATTTCTTTTCACTGCTGAGAGACTAGGGGGTTATGAAAGGCACAGTAATCTAATTTCATTTCACATTTGCACAGCAGTCTTCATAGACCAGTCACGTCAGTTATCCTGACCTCATGATTTGCAGATTAGAGTTTGCTATTTCCTATTTGATCTAAGCCTATATTCTGCAAGAAGAAATGCAGAAGAAATAATGTAAGGAAATGGGTAAGTCTCTCAGTTCTTTGCTAAACATGAAAGTAAGAGAACCAAAACAGAGGAGTAAGAAGCAGACACCTGAGACCAAATGGCACTGATGGCCAGATGTGCCAAAGAGCTCAGCACTCCAACATCTGGGCTGGTTTGCATAGACTGGATGATGTCGCCTATGAAGTCACTCCTATAAAGTGGTCATGAGCTCTAGATATGAAATCTGGTCAGGTTTATGTGACTGAGCTGAGTAGTTTAGAAGCTCCAGGATAACAGACCTAATTTGACTTATCCATGTGTAGTACCATGCAGAAACTTTGCAGTGATCTCCAGTGATTTCAAGGTAGCAGAATTTTCAGTGGAGCATGTGTACGTCCCATCAGGAACATAGACCAGTGCTCTGCATGATGACTCTGATTTTAAGAAAAAATGAGCACTCTTTCAACATCTCAAAATTAAAATTGTTGATCTTAATTCAGATGCAGATCCACTGGGTAGTTCCCTAGGGTCTGAGGCTATTGTCTTACATGCAAAAGTAAGTGCCAGGTTTGTAATAACTCTGCTGTCTAATGCTATTCGTATCCCTAAAAACCTAAATACTTTAAATAATCTGGTCCAGCTCTTTTTCTCTCAATACTTTTTTAAAAGAGGCAAGAACCCCTTCTCTGTTTTATGGATGTGTTGGGGTCAGTTACACAGAATACAAGGGGAGTCACAGTGCTAGGGAAGGCCTTGGGCAGAGTCATAGTAACCTTGGAAGTTAAATTAATTACATTTAGTTATGCATTCAAGCTGTATTTGTAATTAATCTACTACTTGCCTGTTTCTATTTTTTATAATTATCTTCAAACTTGCAAGAATATAGATAACAGTCATCCCTGTTACCTGATGCCATCAATTGACTGTCTTGAAATATTATATCTAATGATAGAAGGATAAATCTTCCAGCTTGTTAAGGCTATAGGAGTAAAGCATGCAAGCAGATCTTGGTCCAGTCCCTCCTCAGAGAGCAGAATTAACGTGCTTTGGTGTGGCAGTGACTTTCAGCCGCAGCCTCTTCTCTGAAGAGAGCTGGGAACAAGAAGAGTTCATGTGAGAATTGAGGAACACCATGGTTTCAAACCTGTCTTCCATCCTTTCATCTTCCAAGGGAATAGCGACAGAGACTGCCTAGAGCAGCACAAGAATCCTAGAACAGGCTGGTAATTTGTCCCTCATGGTATGGTGCCTTAGGCTACATCTGTCCTCATCAGTGAGAGCAAGGGAATGATCCCTGGCACCAGAGCTGCTAAATTGCTAAAGCAGTTTCTGGTAGACCTTTGACAAGGGACAAATGCTGGGTAATCTCAAGGGACAGCTCAGGAGTGACCAAGATCAGAGACCGTTCTGGTCTGATGCAGTCCCCATCTTTTGGGAGCAAAGAGGGGCACCAGCTACTCTGTGCAAAGTGTCCCCAACACACAGAAGGAGCCAGAGCATAGTGTGTTAATACAGGTGGAATCTCAGCCTCCAGTAGCTAAAGAATGATCTCAACAGGGAAACATGAGGTTTGATAATTTTTAAGCACTATCCCCTCTTTTTTTCTCTCCAAATTTATTTGCATAGCAACTATGTCTCTCCTCAGAGTTCTTGGACTGTGTTATATTGAAACTTCTCATCTCAAATGTAATTCCAAGAAGTCAAAATCATTCCCAGCATGATGAATTTTTCACTTCACCAAAAGTTTTCTACCTCTTATTGCAGATGAAAGGGAGAGAAGGTATTTATGGACTTAACAGATATTATTTAATTTCTCACAATATGTGCTTCAGTAAAATATTGTTCTTCTCCTTAACCTTATTTTTTCAGGTAAAAAGTATTGAATTTCTCACATTCACTTTACACAAGGATTATTCCTTGCCTCTAATAATTTTTATTGCACTGCTGTGATGTTCCCAGCCCTGGGAAATATCCTTTCTCCGCAATGAGTGCAAATTATTAATTTCTCTTATGAGTGCAGATCCTCCATCCTTTTTCTTATGCATCTTAACATGGTGATTTCCAATGTCTTTCTTCTGCTGACCAAGCTACAGCAAATATGTAAATAACTCTCAAGACAGTGTGAGTCATTGAACTCTATCAAGAGTTTGGCTCTCTGGTCCGTGAACTCTTGGGCTCAAACTTTGGCAGCGGGTTAAATCAGCTCCCTTTCCTCTTTTGGGTCTTGCTAAAGTGGTGCAAAGCAGACTGATTAGTGCAGAGGTCTGAACTTAATATTTTTAGGTAAATTAAGCTGCCTTCTGTGCAAGATTTTGACCTTAAGACTTAGATATTGAGATTTATCACTTAGGCAAGTAAAGAAGGTGTCTGAACAACTTTAAATACAATAAAAAACTTAATTACAGATTAGTTGCTTTCCCTGGAATGCTTTTTGTTCTTCCAAATTTAAGATGATTTATAAAAAGGGAGTTTTCCTTATACTTCTGTCTGTAAAGATAACTTTCACACAAAAATCAGTGTTCCGCTAGCTTAGAGGCTGTGCAACCAGATGACCAAACAGTATAATACATACAAGTGCACCTGTTTCCTTTATCAGGTGCCTGGTGCAACATGTCCCTTGGGCTGTCCTCTTATGCATCGGAATAAGAGGGTTATCCTCATTCTTTTTCTTAGCAAAGAGGATTAAGGAAAATTAATGCAACAAATTTTACTAGGGATTTAGTAGCTGGCATTTTGACCCAGCACAGCAGTTAAGGAACCAGTTGTGGTTGAGGATGTTAACTTAAGTGGGAGATGTAATACAGTTAATAAAAATATTTGGTCACAGGTAGATTGCACCAAAATTTTCAGGCTCAGCTAAGGAAGTCCATGCCATATTGTAAATGCCTAAAGATGCATTATGTTACAGGTCGCTTAAAATTTCTGTTGATCCAGCTCTTTTAAAAGCTTTCAAAATCATCTTTCTAAGAACCATTCCCAAAGCTTGGAGTAGGCTCTCTTCCTTAGTGCCTTATTTATAGATCAAAACCCACTTCCTAATTCACAGGGGAAAAAGAAAAAGAAAAAAAAAAAAGAAAAAAGAAGAAAAAAGAAAAAGTAAAAAGAAAAAAAGAAAGAAAAATTACTTTAATGCTTGGCCAGCAAGTGAACAAGGTTTGAGTTATGGCCTTCTTACTAAACTTCCATCTTCCAAATTCCTCTTCCCTCCTCCTATAAGCCACTTATCACCAGGTTCTACCCTCCCTTTCAGTCAGCCTCATGAAGCTCATTAGGGCCATTTGCCTTTTCTTCATTAGGGCCATTTATCTGTACCTCATTAGGGCCTTTTACCTGTACTTCATCAGCCTCTTCTCCCCACCACACGCCCGTTTAGCTGAAGTTGACGTTCAGAGCTGGTCTATTAGACACCAAAATTTTCAGTGGGAGTGTTTGTGAGCTTAAAATGAGGAGCTGTGCTGAAAATTACACTTTTGGGCTGTATTTCAAAGCTCTCCATCCCTTGGAAGCCTATCTCTGCTCTCTGGTACCCTGTGCAGCACCTTACCCATGGCTGTAAAGTGCATCCAGGAGAGCACAGGCATGCTCTGCTCCAGATAGTCACTCTTTTTTCATTCCACACAAATACCACTGATTGCATTGAGAACAAGCGGAGAAGCTAGGAGTTTGAGATTAAAACTCAGAAGTAATGGAAAGGGGTTCTTTTTTCCTCCCCTCCTACACTTTAAGCATGAAATAAAAATGATGGCAACTTCCTGGAACTGTCCCCAAAGCAAACATCGTTTAAGGTTGTCCAAGAATGGTTATTACCACTTTTAAAAGCTCATTTATGTGGGTGTTAAAGCTCTATCCACGTTTCAAGAAATAAGCAATTTTTCTGGGTAAGTGTTTTTCATAAAATTTCTGTGGAGATGTATGTATGTGTATTTCCAGAAATATCTTAGCCTTCTTATGGTTGATTTTAAGGTATTATTTAGTAAAAGCTGAGGGTTTTAAAGGACAGCAGAATAATAATCTTGAAGTATATTTGAGCACCATTAAGAAATACTTATAAAATATTTTAATATATGTGCATGTTTATGTATGTCATTATATGTATAAGAAATATTTTCTGTATATGTACTTATGTTCATTAATGTTCATAAATTAGAGAATAATTGAGGTCTGAAGTATTTTTGATTAAAGTCTCTCTCACACTGCTGCTGAGGTCAATGGCAAAAAGACAGCAATATAATTGTCCTTCAGAAGATGGGACAGATCTTGACTCTATTGAGGTCCAGCATCCTGTGGAAAAGGAAGAAGTCTGGACTGTCCATACGTCTATGTCTTGAATTCTTTGCTGCACTCTTAGGATGTACTTCAATGAACAGGGAAATTGAAACTAGATTCTGAATGTTTTCCACTCCTTCAGCTCTTTTTAAGACACTTACCAAGATAAAGCACATTTAAATAGTGCAATTCCTGCTTTTGTTTTCAGTCCTTCCCTGGACACCTGTGCTACAGATCAAAGAACCAACAGAAACACAGCTTTAACTGTTTGCAAGATGCATGCCTTGGAGTGCATGGGCAGAAAATACTCTCTGACTAATGCAGAAAACTGCAAGATACCCCGGGCAGCTGAAATACCATGTGGATCATGCCGTTCATGGGAAAAATGCAATGGTAAGAGGTTCTTCACAACTGTAAGCAAAACCGTTCATATGACCAAAAGAAAATCTTTCTACCTGTTTACACATTAGCAGTTGTTCTGTCCTGGTATGGCATCTACAGTCCCTGCCAGAAGCACCAGGCTCTACTAAGCTGGCTCAAACCATCAGCCAAGTGTTTGATGTCCAAAATGGCAGGAATCTTCAACCATGGAAAAGAAGACCTTGCAGGATAATGTAAAAAAATGTGCTATTTACAAGAAAAGCTTATTCCTAGTCCCTGTTAAATGAATCATCCCTTTGGTCCACTTTCTCCTTTGGGTGAAACCCCTGCCCTACTCTTTTTCACTGTATCTACCGGTTCAAACTCTTTAAAACAGCAATTGCGGAAATCCTTACTGCCCACAGGAATAACTAATTCTTTCCTGAAATTTGCCAAGCAGTCTCCACAGCAGGATCCTGTGGCCTAGGAATTAAAAGTCTTATTGTCTACTAGCTAGGAAAGCCACTTACTGTCACTTGTACTTCACTGCCTATTCACAGTTTCTCATAAAATGATGAAGGTGAGGTTTCTTCCCTCTTCCCATTTTTTGTAACCTGTCTGCAGTGGAAGTTTTCAAATTCCCTGATTTGGTTTCCTTGACTGTCCTATGCTACATTACATTTAATGGAGGGTTGCCAGGAATGGGAAGACAGAGTAATAAATTAGGGGTTTAGAAGTGCCCAAGCTAGAGGTACAGTTATTGTCATAATATGAAAATAAAAAGGATTACTAGGTAGGAGTTCATCTGCTTTGTCTAGCAGGGTTGAACAGACAAAAATAATAACAACAAAATCAAAACGGTCTGGAGCTTCTGCAAAAACAAACACAGGCAAAAAAAAATGCATACAACATCAAAAAAAGACACTGTTATGAAAAATAAATCTCACTGGAACTTCCTACCTGATTGTCACTGATACAGCTACACACATTTATTTGCAGGAGTAGGTCCTTTGACCTTCATGAAACTGTCTGTTCGAAAATATAGACACCAGTTGTAAGAGTTTGCAAGATCAGTTTGTTTGTGTCCAAAGATAGATCTCTCATATGTTATCTGAGCTCTAGAGTAGTAGGTACATGGACCAGTTCAAGAAGTAACATCAGAGAAGCCTTTGAGTACAGCATCTCAGATACCTTGAGCAAGTTTTTCCTGCAAGCATGATCAGGTTCTCCAAGCAGAGGAAGCCCCAGCAGTGCAGAATTTGTTTCCCCTTCCAGTTTTTTCACTGAGCCTGAGTATCAGCTAATGTTACTAAAAGAACTAGGGAATTAAGTTAAGGAAAGAATGACAGAATTGCAGAAAGCTTTGGGTTGGAAGGGACTTGTAAAGATCCTCTAGTCCAATCCCCCTGCATTCACCCAGGACATCTTTACCTAGACCAGGTTGCTCAGAGCCTTTTCCAACCTGGTCTTGAATGTTTCCAGGGATGGGGCATCCACCAGTCTCTCTGGTTGACCTGATCCTGTGTTTCACCACCCTCATCGTAAAAAATTTCTTCTTAATATCTGGTCTGAATATGGCCTCTTTCAGATTAAAACCATTGCCTCTTGTCCTACCATTGCAGGCCCTACTAAACTGACTGTCCCTATCTTTCTTATAAGCCCCTTTAGGTACTGGAAGGTGCTATAAGGTCTCCCCAGAGCCTTCTCTTCTCCAGGATGAACAACCCCAACTCTCTCAGCCAGTCTCTGTAGCAGAAGTGCTCCAGCCCTCTGGTCATTTTTGTGTTTCCCTCTGATCCTGCTCCAAGGGATCCATGTCTTTCTTGTGCTGAAAATTGCTCTAGAAAATTGCTTTCAGTCCTTATAGTTTACCTGGAAACATTAACATTTTAGTCTGGGGTTTTTTGGGTTTTTTTAGTGGCTTGGATGATATCCTGAGTGTTTTTCCTCTGTTCTTTTGCTTAGTGACATCCAACGTGTGCGCTTGTGATGAAGATGGGCTGTGTGAGGAGGGAGGTGTCCAGGTCTGTGCTGAAGTGAGCGGCTCTGCTGCCCATCAGACCATGACTGAGTGCGAGGTTGGGCGGCTCAGGTGCCAGGGGGAGACTGTCACCCTTGTCAGCATAACGCCCTGTGACACACAGAGTGAATAAGACATGTTACGCTTTATTTTGCTTGTTGCCAGGGGATATGTCAAAATGTGCCAGCTCTTGGGTAGGACATACTTAGAACCTTGCTCTGCTAAATGTAAGCTGTTCTGTGAAATCCACCACAGCTGATGAGAGTGTGCATCTGGTCAGCTCTGAATCAAGGCCTGAGGCTCTTCGTTAGACAGAGATGCACTTGGCACTGCTGCTCACTACAGAGCTTTTGCTTAGATGCCAGCTTTACCACTGGCGGATTTACTTCATATTTCCATCAGAATTAAAAAAAATATTGCTGAAGTGAAATTGCAAAAGCAGCCATTATAGTGATGGATTGCCATGTCTGACATTGTAAATATGTTTTTTCTTAAAGCCACACAAACCTGTGTTTGCACTGAGTAGATTTAGATTAGCAAAACATACAGACGAAGCTTTACAGAGAAAGAGGTATGATTCTTCCGTTTTAATAAAACAGCTTCTCTCTACCGTGTGCTAGTCAGCAAACAGTTGAGCAAACAGTCTGCACAGAACTGAACCTGTTGTTGTGCCTGATGAGCTTAAAGGTGAAAACAATGTGCGTTAATGGTAAAACCAGATTAAAGTAATGAGAATACATCTATGCTTGGAGCTTCTCGTGCACAAAACCACTTCACAAAAAATCACATCGTTGTCATTATTATTATTATAATGAGCTACACTTGTAAGCACAGTTGCATTTGTCACATGTATTTATGTTTATGCCAAGACTGGTATTCTTATAGACTGTTGCACAAAGCGATCTTCTGCCTTAGCAATACTTTCTCAAAGGTAGCTATTAGGGAAAACACATCTTTGCAGGAATGAAGACATTCTGTATGCAGTCCCCTTGGAGATACCACTGGATAATTTTCAAAGACTATTCCCGAATAAAAGAAGTCTCCTATGCTCTTTTCTTACACAGCTAAGCATTCTCTCTGGCATAGTCGGACAGTGACATCTTTACTTACATATTGCAAGTTCATTCAGGTACCCATGCTGACAGTCCCATCCCTTCTGACTCTTCTTGGATGCAAACAAGGACAAAGGGCTGGATAGCAAGTGGGTGTTCAGCCAAGTGCAGTACTGTCAGCATGCATGATAAGTATGTATGCTTTTAAAGCAACAGATTTTATTTCTTATGGTAATATCGGTAATATAGTAAGAGGAAACATCTCTCTTGATTATCGTGTTTCTTCCAGTAACTTCCTTGCATAAACTCTACCCTCAGTTGTAAAAGCTTTGCTATCTGTGATGCTGGCAATAAGGAGAGAACCAGAACAGGAGTGGCTTTCCTTGGAGACTCCCTCTTGTGGAGGTAGCCATGTTGGAGGGGAAGGTTGCCACACACTAACTGAAAGGACCTCCTGACCTTTATGACCTTTATTCTGGAAAATAAGGTCTGGAAAATATCAGGTTGTGGGGTTGGTTTTATTTTTTTTTCCTTTTTGAGCAAATAATACATTTTTGTGACTAGCATACAGATGAAAACAAGTAGAATAAAATCTAAATAAATATAATCAGTGGTTTTCTCTTTATTTTTGGCTCTGGATTAACACATAATAGTTTGTAGAGCATCCAGATATTTGCTTACTTGATTGCTCCCAAGTCTCTTGTCCGCAATTTCTAGCCTTTTTCTTGTGGCATTTGGCACAACGTGATTGGATCATGAGGCCACTGGGTAGCAATAGTTTCTATAGCTGCTGAAGGCAAGAAAAACATCATCTGGAAATTTCCTGATAGATAGCACAGAAACAATAGTGACTTGGTGATTCATGTCTTCAAACACAGGAAAATGTAGAAAACCAGCATAGAGCCTCAAGAAATGTTAAGAATTCCTGTTCCAGAAAAACAATAAAGTTGCCTGATAATCATCTCAATACATCAGCAGGAACAGCTCTCCATGTCCATAAAATAAATTAGTCTGAGATAAGGCAGCCAAAATATTAATGAAGGCTGCATTTCAGATGCTTCATTCCGTCCCTGACACCTCACTGTTTGTCTGACCCATCTAAATCTTTGTAGGGATCCTTTTTCTCTCCTTTTTTCTCCTTTTTCTTTCTAATTACCCACTCCATCTTTTCTCCTGCTACTTCTCAGCCCAGTCAGGTCCTTCTCTGTAGGCACCTCACAGACACATTACCTCCTCCTGCCAGACTGCTGGTGTCCAGCTAGGATCTGCTCCCCTTCCTGCTGTGATACCACACTCCTTTCCCTGCCTGACTTCTGACTTCCCTGCCACATCAAGGGCATTTCAGCTCCATCACCCCTCCTGATAACCTGGGAACATCTTATAGCATGTTAGAATAGACATTATAGACTTTTTTGTTGTTTTGTTTTTGGTTTTTTTTCAACCAACCTGCTAATGTTGCTAATGTCCAATGATGCATGAGAGGAAAGGTAAGGTGAATAGGTAGAAGTTTTCTTCAGTGCAATTCATTGGAAGAAAAACAGGTTCATGTAGGACCAGTGTCTGGGATGGTACTGTCCAGTGACACAGTCTGTCTGGTCACACAGTCATTCCTATGGTATGTATTTCTGCTGCCCACACTTTGTCCCTCTCAGTACAGAAGCATATCCAGTCACTGTGGTCCATCATGCTGATATTAAACTAACAAGCAAATGCAGGACATATTTTCTTGGTAAGAAAGCAAAATCATATTGATGAGTGTCAGATGAGAGGAACAACAGGGTGACCATGGTTCCATGGAGTCAATCACCTTAGAAAAGTTACCTGTCAGAGAGTGGTAAACCCCTTTGTTTTACCTGAATTAAATGACCATGCATTTGCCCTATGCCCATGCATCAGGATACTTGGGAGTAGTTTGATATTAGACGACCTGAGCTTTGGACAGCTCTGGCAGATTAAATTTAACTCCGATCAAGGTAAGGTAAAGAGATCTAGGTAGGGTAAGCTGGTTATCCATACTGATAGAATCATCTGAGGCCAGTGACTTGGAATATCTCACAAACTGCTTAGTGAAAAGCTTGCCTGATACAAGAACAAGAACAGAATGGAGGGACCTTTATAAAACAGTAATGCTGAAAAAATTCCTCCATATTAACACTATTTGGTAAATAGTGTCATCATGTGGGGTGAAATTCAGTCTTTATTGCTTCCTTGCAAAAACGTGGTCTGCTGAGCAGCAGCACCAGCAAAACCTAGGTTTTCTAGGAATTTATTTTTTGTATAGATTCTCAGAGTAATAAGAAGTAAGTCTGCACTGTGTCCTTCCCCTTGAGGCAAACAGAGGGGAGATCATCCTCTCCCCCCTGCCTATTTTCATGGAAGATAATGAAGAACCCATACCTTTCGGATCTAATCATCTATGACATGTTTTTAAAGGATAGACAACAGGTTCATGTACTATTGAAGGGACAACAAAACTAGACTTCTGCTCAAATAACCCTGTGACAGGCTCCATTTGTGAAAAATGACAAGCTGGAAAAAGAAGAAGGAGATGCTCTAGGAGTGAAGATGGGAAGGATACAGTAGGACTATCACAGAGCAGTAGTGCCCCCAGGTTAAGCATAAGATGTGGAATATTTCCAAATAGAACAGCCAAGTACCTAGTAGAAACTTAGGACAGAATAAAACTCTTCTGATGTATTTTTTCCTAATCCGGGGGCAGAAAATTAACATTTGCAGAGTGATAGAAAATTTGTCTTGCCTATACAATGACATAGGAAAAGCTACTCAAGTTCCTGCCAGATAGGAATCCACCTGCCTAGAAAAGATTTGGGACCAGTGTGTATTTGGAGACTAACTGAAGGGTAGAAAATTATATCCACCATCCTGCTGTTGTTAAAGTACCAATGGTAGCACTACTAGTGTGAGGTGTCATGTGCAAATCGCTTTTTCACCGGAGACTGTATTTCCCCAGTGTGCTTCTCATGGCTTTTGAGCTCATCTCCTGACACCCATAGGCATCCTCTGCCTTCCAGGAGGAGAGACACATGGAGCAGGATGCTGTGATTCCCAAAGCACTCCCTGATTTGCAGCCCTGGGCAAGACCTTCCCTGGTGGCAACAGATCAGCAGTTTATTGCCCTACCAAAAGCAAAACATCACTAACTGAAAGAAAAATACTTGGAAGTCGAACATAACTTGAAAATATTAAAAAGCTGTCAAAAATAACATTTACAAGATATATTTTTCCCCACCATTACATCTCTTTTTCTCCTGTTCTGTTAATGTCTTCTTTAGACAGCTTTGGCCAGTGCACTTCCACTATTCCATCTCTCTTCTTGCAGGGCTTAACTTGCTGTTTTCCCTCGCTTGCCAGTCATAACCTGATAAAACACCCTTACAATTTCTTTACACCCAACGATTTTGCCAATTGCTTTCCGTTTGAGAGCTGTTGCATTGCTTCTTTGTTCATTCTCTCTCCAGCCCAAATAGAATCTTATTCAATAACCTCCCGCCCTGGTCTTGCTACCACCTAAAGCCATTACATCACCACGTTCATAACGCTGTTACAGATCAGCTCCATTTCCACCACACTGTGGCTCTGCCGCATTGCTCACTGTGATGAGCTGCCACTGTAAGTAACAGCAGAACCATTACTGAGTATGACAGGGGGCACAGGAATATAAACTACTATTGATTTCTTTCTCTCTCTACTGCAAAATGCAGAGGAATTGTTTCTGACCATCAGAAGGATGCTGCTGGCACACTGGATCTTCTGGCTTAACTCAGGAGACACGCTAATTGCTCAGAGCTCAGCCTCTGGGGCCTGCTCTCCTTCATGTGTTCCTCAGGCAGCTGTTTTCATTTCTTGCAGTCAGGGGCCAGTGGGCAGAGTTCTATGCCACAGCTTGCAAGAGAAATCTATCAACTCACTTTAGCACTTCTCTAAATGGATTTTTATTTTACAGCCTCTAAAAATGGTATTAAGTGTGAATACGCAAAATAAACTTTAGCAAGAGACAAGCAGTGGCAAACAGCTGCAAGCAATGCTTTTGGGCAGTGATAGTTTAACCAGACTAGGTCAGTAGCTTCTGGTAAAGCAAAGCCATGGGTTTATATTTTACTGTTGACAGCAATTACACCGAGACTTTTAAAGTGATTGTATTATTCACTTTCTGAATAATTACACAATTTATGATGATAACTGAACTTGCTCATACTGCAGGCCTTATTGATCCCAACAGGCAACCAACCTACACAAGCACAGTTCTTTTATTACGGGAACTGTTACCCGTTATCAAATCTTACGATGAGAAGAGCTATATAAGTACTGGGACATGTCTAATGCTGGTCAAAGCCCTCTACTTGTGCAATTAGTCCAGGCACATGTAGCAGCAAAGGCTGCTGCAAATCCTCTCCAAACAGAAAAAGACACCAGAGCTGGCATTTCTTGAGTGAGAGTGAATTCATTTAGATCATTTCCCAGTACACATACATGTTGATATTGACGTGAAAACAGGCTTGCCGTCTTTATTTCAGTGCATACCATTGCTCCCAGCACACACATGCTGGTTATTGTCTTTCTCAGTATGTGAAGCTCCCACCAAGATGCAATTAAACTTCTCCCCATCCTTTGAACAGTGGTTGAAGAAAGAGGAAGAGGTGGTGTGTCTCTCAGAAGGAAAATTTGGGAACATTATCTACAGAATAATTGGAGTTTTATTCTTTTTTCTCTCTACATTGTTTACCAGATTTTATGGAGAATCACCAATAAAGACTCATTCTGAGACATCAGAATCCCTGCGAATCCCAAAGAAGGTCTTAGGCTATGTATACAAACTCTTCCTGCTCTTTAAGCTGTCTAGACAAAGATAGCCTGATCCGGAGACCATGTAGGTGCACTGGGGAAATGCACTGGCTGGCTAATAAACACTGAGGAGGTTGGAATGGATTAGCATGAACATAGGGCAGTGCTTTGAGACTTCAGCCACCTTTAAGGCTGTGAAGAGGTGGCACAAATAAAGAGCTGGGGCCAGCAGTGCCAGCCACAAGTGGTAGGACTAACAAGGACTTACTGCTTGTGCTGTTTTGCTGCTGCAGTCAAGGTTTTTGTCAGGTCTTCTTGATTTTAGAAAGGTAGGACATACAAGGCAAAAAACTAAGCCGACTCACTAAGTAAGACATGTACTGGCATTGGCCAGTGCCAAAGGCTTTTCAGTCCCTCCAGTAAATCCATATTTTGCACCTGTGTTTTGCACCTGCACACACCCCCAGGCACACCTATCAAGCCAGTAAAGAGTGCAGCCACTCTCCAGATGTTTCTTAGCAGGGCCCTACATGCTGTGTCAGCCAAGAAAAAGTTCACATTTACAGGAAAACTCACTGCTGGTCTCATCCTGTTACACAGCAAATAAAAGCCTTGCACAACAAATGTTGGCACAGTAACTCTCAGAGGGATTTCACAGACAAAACAACCATGTGTTCACAGACGCTAATGCAATAACCTGGCATTTCACATGTATTTATTAAGAAATTATTGCCTAGCAAACAAAACCAAGGATATAAGGTATTTATCATCTAATACCATCATGTATTGTACCATGCAGGTTGAATTTAAAAGAGCTTGATGTAACATAGGGAATAGTGCTTGAGCATTTGGTCAATACTGAAAAGACATCTTGGATTCTTAAAATTTCCCGGCCCCTTTTAGAGGTCTCAGATGACTGAAACACTATGTCAAGTTTCATTTATACTCCAGAAACTGGAATGTTTCTCTGGCCCTGAATGGTGACCCTTTGGACTGTTGTTTGTCCCTAATGGACTGTTGTCCGTCCTTAATGCATGCTAGGGAGTTTCATAACAGATATGGGCATGAGGATAAAGTAAATCAAGTCGAGGAATTCCTGGGAAAGAGCAAATAGCCCATGATTGTAACAGTAAATAAAACTGGACAGACCTCATTTTACAGTCCCAGAGGCAAAGGGGTGTAGGTCAGTTCACATTCAGCCAGCAACCCCTACAAAAACAGTTGTCTTGCTGGAAACAGTCCTTGGCCCATGTGAGTGGTTCAGTTGGGCCCAAATGCTCTTTTGTGGGAGAACCAGCTAGTACAGACCAAAGTCACATTAAATAATTCAATAGGAAGGATAATCATGTGCCCCTTTCTGGAGCCCATGGCCTGGTCTTCTTTAATTTTAGTGTCACAGATATAAACAGGCTCCTTGACAGAGGACAGAAATGTCTGCAATGTTATGATGACCTGTCTTTGCTGCTTCTGGGAACCCAGAACAAAAATCACTCCCCTCTAAAAGTATCCTGAACTTACACAAGCAATGAAATCTTCAATGTAACTGCTTTATAAAGTAACTATTCTGAAATAATTCCAGGAAATTAGCCCATTGGTAAAGTCCAATTCCAAGATGCTATTTATTTGCTAAATAATTTTTTTTTCTCTTGGATGATCAGTGGTAATAACAGTAGCTCCCAAAATGATTTCATGAGTGGTACTTATTTGTCAGGCTCATTTCTACCTTTCAAACCTTGGCAAATGAAATCAGCAAGTCATTACATGCAGTACAAAGCTTTGTAACCACAAATCATAGGACTTCTGTGAATCCAAGGACTGGCCATCAAATTTAGCATTGAACATGTGGACCTAAATCAAGACACTTGATAGTTATGCTGAATCAATTTCCCACTGCTAGCAGGTCTTCGTCCAATCCTCACTAAGACTTTATCTTTTCCATAGCCAATTTGTGTCAATGTCACAATTACAGGGACCAAGACAGAGAAAGAGGGGCTGTGGGTCATCGAGACATTTTCAATCAAGTACTGGGCATGTGGCTTCACTCTCTTCTATTCTACAACTTTGACAAGGACACAAATGTCTCCAGAGCTCAAAATAGAAAGAACTTAAATGGAAAAATTCTTGCTCCTCAAACCTGATAGAAGACCAGCTTACTTTTGCCTTCTGAAATCTGAAGAATGCCTGTTGAATCCAGCAGCCTGGCTGGCATGTGTCATGGTTCTTTGTCCCTGTAGTCCTTGCAAAAGTTGTATTTTCATAGATATTTTTCCTGGTAAATGAAGATCACCACCAGTCTGTAATATTATCTAGTTGTGCTGGGGGAAGCACTGATGAGCTTCAATGCAGTCAGGCCCTTCCTCAGTCCTGCATGCCCAGAGTGGCTGGTGGTATGTTCAGTGACTCATTTCTGAAAGAGGCTTTGACAGTGACACATATGCCACCTCCTTAATATAACCTGGATCATCCTGATTAGATGTGCATCATAAACGACAATTGTGGAAATTGAGAAAAACAAAAAATTAAGTGCTTTCAACCAGTCATGGTTGATTCTGCTATAAGTTTCAATTGCCTCTAGCCAAGCTGATTTCCAGGAACAGATCTCATTTCTGCTTTACTGTTTATTGCAGCGCTCTCTTGGGACAGGTAATATGAAGCTACAGATTGGCTGCTTTACACTGCTGTGTCAGAAAGCCTTCCTGAGATACACAGAAACAGCCAGTGAACTGAGGAAACTGCAGATAATCAGCTTTATTTTCTCCCTGAATGGGTTTTAACACATGGGTCATGTTGACCTTAACACATGGGCCTGAAATTCACAGTTGGTGCCCAGTTACCCACAATCACTCGTATGATAATTTTTTGTAGTTGATTTCTCTGAAAAGTAAGATATCACGTAAAAGCTAAGGCTCTTCTATCAGCCGCACAATTCCACTATGCTCACAGAAGAATCTAATAAAAGAGAAGAGTGATTCTGTTATTCAGCAAGGTCTCAGCAGCAGGGAACAGTAGAGGGAGAGAGTCCCTGGTAACCAGGTTATGTGCCCAGTCAAGAAAATATCATTATAAGTTTGCGCTTGCTGACGGGCTTTTGATTTCCAGATAAATGTGCACTTCTTCACCTTCCCGGCAGTGTGGCATAGGGGCCAGATCTCCCTAGGAACCCCTAGGGCAGAAGGCAACACCTGGAAGCTCAAACCAATCATGAAATCATATAATGCTTTGGGTCGAAAGGGACTTTGAAGATCTTCTAATCCAATCCCCATTCCATGGACAGGGATTCCTTCCATTAGACCAGGTTTCTCAAAGTCCTGCCCAGCCTGGGGTATTCACAACTTCTCTGGGCAACCTGTTCCAGTGCTCTGCCACATTCACAGTAGAGAATTTCTTCCTAAACATTGAATCTAAATCTACCCTCTTTCTTGAGCTTGAAGTCATTTTCCCTTGTCCTGTCGTTTGCTACATGGTCTTTTAGAGAGTCCCTCTCCAGCCCTTTTGTGGGTTCCCTTTAGGTACAGGAAGGTGCTATAAGGTCTCTCAGGAGTCTTTTGCAGACTGAGCAGTCCCAGGTATCTGAGTCTTTCCTCATAGGCCCTGATTTTCTTTGTGGCCTTGTTCAGGCTCTTTCCAACAGGTCCGCTTCTCACCCCACACCCAGAGAGTCAGGCAGCCCTAGCCCTGGGCACCTTCCTGGGGATGGGGACAGGCCAAGGCCAGCATGGCTTATTGGGCCATGGGCAGGGATCCCAAACAGCAAGGTCCATGACCAGGAGGGGCACGGCCTGATGGCCTTGAGAGGCTGGAACAGTTTTCTGGGCCATGGATAGATGGAGATTTCCGATGAGAATTCTGGTCTGGGCTGGAAGTGCACCTGCACCCCTCATGCCCCGATGCTTGAGATACTATATGTGCTCTGGGTAAATGATTTCCCCAGACAAGGATGATGCTGGGTTAAAGGCTCTGCTGTCCCACAAGTTATGGAAGTAACAGCTTTCAAAGATAAAATGGGAATTTTAGCAACAAGGCTTAATCTAAAAATGAGCAACAGTTGAGTTAATATCAAGTCCTGTCTGCTCTGGGTCTGGTTATCACAGGCCCAGGAACAACTGGACTCTCTGGGTAATGAGCAGGGCAGGACACATGACAGCCATCCGTCCCTGTGCTGCCGATGACTGGCTGTGTCTCATACAGACACCCTCATCTCTTCCACCCACGTGTGAATAACTCTGGTTGGTTTCTGCTTGACAGACCATGCAATGAGAAGGAGGCACAGGCACCTCATTTGGTGCTCAGCACCCTTTCAGGAGTTATCAGAGTGCTGAACCTTGAGTTATCAAGTGCTGAACCTTGAGTTATAACAGTGCTGGACCTTGAGTTATCACAGTGCTGAACCTCACAACAGCTTTGGTCTTTTGTGAATGAAACCAGTTACTCCTGGGAAAAAAAATGGTAATACAAATAGTGCTGATCTGGAAGACAAATCATCTGGTGCTGGAAATTAAATGTAAATTAAACTTAAATACCTTAAACATATATTTAAAAAAAAAAAACAAAAAACAGAAGTAGGAAAGTTTAATCCAATTTTGGGTATCTATAGCATAAATATTTGTATTTGTCCTAGTCAACCCCTACCTTACTTCAAAGTCAGCACAGGAAGACAGGCACCATCAGGTCATGACTCACCCATCTTTTTTTGAGATGTCTATCTACAAAGACAGAAATTCTGTCTTCTAAGGGTCTGTTTTTCTCCTGAACTGCCTAAAAGGACAGCCAAAAATTATAATCTTGGATGCAGCTATCTTTAGGGACATCTCATTTGAGGTAATGAAGGAATGATGATCAGCTTGCCCAAATCCCTCTGCTTTGGAAATCTTCACACCAACCCACATATGAACACACAGCTTTGGGAGCTGTTGAAAAACCTCTTATAGTAAAATTTGCATCTGTGAACACGAATTTTATTAATTTAGTTAAGTTTTGGTTTTAAAACCATGTTATCTGTGGCATCTTTATCCCGTAACCCTCCATCAGTGAAGCTGAATCGTTTCTGTCACAGATACAGTTGAAGCCTCCCTTTTCTGAAAAAGTAGTCAAAGCCTACTGCTCAAGGACATCTGGGTGAGGAGAACTGTGATGGGCTTCTCCCTCTGAATACGCAACTGAATATGTTGAGCTGGAGCTATCATGGATGCCGCAACTTATTCTGCTGCTGCAGGTGTATCCCTGCTCTTTCTGGAGTACAAACCCAAGACCGCACTAGAGAGCAATGGGCTCTGCCAGAACTTACTGGGAAAAAACTAAGATGGTCTCTGTTTTGTCACTCACTGGGAAAGTGCTACTAGCAAAACAACTGGTACCTATTTTCTACTGTGTTTACTGGATCTAGCAATTTTGCATTTAATAGCCTTATTTTGCACCTAAATGTTAAATCAAGAGGTAATTACCATTCTCACAGGATCTGAAATATAAAGACACCAGGACTCAAACATTTAATACCAGATGTTTTCATATTTTTAACAAGGAGCAGTAATTGCTATAACTAAGCAGTGGCTCATCAGCTAAGGTTTGGCAGTTGATATTTAAACTAATGTATCTGATTTAACTTCAAATCCTTGAGGAAAACTCTGGATTACCCCTTTCTGAGGTTGTATAAGGATAAACATTATAACAGACACTATATACATATACATATACATATACATGCACATATATTCAGTTCTCATCTATATTTTTCTCTAATTTTGCATTCTACTTTGCAATAAGTATTTATACAGGAGCTGTGCTGAGAAGCCCACAACAGCAGGTGCTAATTGTCCAGCCACTGAATCATACCTCAGCTGTCTCAGTCTCTGTTAAGTGTATTCTATATACATTTCACATACTCTTGTGCTAGTGAAAAATTAGATATGTTGGAATTTTTATGGAAATTTGTGTGGAAAGTATCATTATATTTATTTTGGATAATGCTTCCTCTCTAATGTTAAGACCAAATAGATGGGTTTTTTCTGTGCAGTGGAGAAGCAGCATTACTGAGAAGTCTGTCCTTTGAGAATTGGTAAAGTCTCTGTGACCTAGGTTACCCTGACAGATTCATTTCAGGTTTGCTGTATCTTCTCCAATTATAATTTGTGGCCCAAGGCAATGATCCATCAAGCCAGGTATGTTACTTGGAGCTTACAATGGCAAAGGAGGGATGGCATTTCCTGCCCACAGTGAACAAGAAAACTATCCTTACCTAATATAAGTCATCACATCTAAGAAAAAGACAGAAGTTGCAGGAAACATTGAAGAACTTAAGTCCTTGATCTGATCCTTGATCAGGGATGCATCAGGTTGGGGACCCCTATGACAGAGCACAGGAGCAAACCCAAAGTCCTTGCAAAGTGAAATCCAGACCGTACTGAAACCAACCGTAAAAAATCCCACTAATTTCCGCATGCTGAAGATTTCCTCTGGATTCAGTTTACGGCAGAATCACCACCTTATTAGTGAGTGGCAGATGTCTCCGTTCTATGCTATAATGCTCAGCTGCAAAACAGAAACTATGGGAATTATCCCCATCAGCAAGAGAGAACAAAGCAAGTCTTACTGCAAGCACTTGCACAGCACACAACCACCCTGAGACCAGAGGTGCTGGAGAAATGTGTGCAGTCAGGGAGCACTTGGCTGCCTTCTGTTTACCAGGAAATAACTTCATCTGGCAATTTATCATGGTGAAAAGTGTCAGGGATAAAAAATTCCCTTTATCAGAAACTTTGCTAGACAGTCACACTGGAACTGGAGTCCTGTAATGAAAAGCTAGTATTAAGGTTAGAGGATCAGGAGCAAGAAATCTTCATTGTTTGTTGGCGATGCAGAAAGCATACACAACCATTCTGAGTGGTTCTTCCCCCACAGAATGCAACCAGCAAGAAGAATCAAGTGCACTAAAAACTAATCTAAAGTCAATCGAATTTGCAACTCACTCCTACATCACCACTAGTAAATTACTGTAGCTCTTCAGTTGAAGAGTTATAGATCTACAAAGAAAGCCTATCTCAGGCTTTCATAATAAATTTTACTATACATTTTAAGAAAGTATACATTTATTGTGTTAAGCAGCAGGATTAATTGCTTCTTTTTCCTGAGCTACATCAAGCTGAGACTAGCTACTGTTCTAGAGATCTTGACAAAATCCCAAATGTGTTTCTTTGTAGAGAAAGATAACCATTTCACATCCAGCCCACTCCCAGCTCCCAGGGACTTTGCCCAGCCTCTGGCAAAGTGTGACACTTACGCATAGGGCATGTTGGTCAGTGATGGACATTCCTCCTGCATCACGCGATGGGTGAGCAACTGGCTGATGTGCCAGGCATAAAGGGTTATAGTGAATGTGGTGACATCAGGCTGGCAACTGGTCACGTGTGGGGCTCCACAGGGCTCCATCTTGGGCCCTGCACCTTCTCATAAATGACTTTGGATGCAGGACTAGAAAGGATACTATGTCTCCAGAAGATACTCATTTGGGAGGAGCTGTTAACTTCCTCCAAGGCAGGGAGAACCTGCAGGGAGACCGCTGATGGGAGGACTGGGCAATCACCAGTCTTGTGAAGTTCAACAAGGAAAAGTGCTGGATTCTGCCCCTGGAACAGGGCAATCCTGGATGTACGGACAGACTTGGAAATGAGAGGCTGGAGAGCAGCGCCATGGAAAGGGCCCTGAGGGTCCTGGTCGATGGCAAGTTGAACACAAGTGAGCAGTGCCCTGGCAGCCAGGCAGGAGGGACCAGGAGGGTCCTGGGGCACACCAGGCACAGCATCGCCAGGTGGGCAAGGGAGGGGATTGTCCTGCTCTGCTCTGCTCTGCGGCAGCCTCACCTCGAGTGCTGGGGGCAGCTTTGAGTGCCACAATATAAAAAAGGCATTAAATCATTAGAGAGTGTCCAAAGGAGGGACATGAGAATGGTCGAGGGCATTGAGGGGAGGCCTTGTGAGGAGTGGCTGAGGTCACTTGGTGTGTTCAGCCTGGAGGAGAAAGTTTCTTCACCAGAGGGTGGTTGGGCACTGGAACAGTCTCCCCAGGGCAGTGGTCACAGCATCAGTGTGACAGAGTTCCAGAAGTATTTGGACAATGCTCTCAGGCACATGGTGTAATTCTCAGGGTGTCCTGTGCAGGGCCAGAAGTTGGACTTTATTATCCTTGTGGGTCCCTTCCAACTCAGCAAATTCTGTGATTCTATTATATGGTTCTATGAGGTTTTTTCCCTGATTTCCCTTGTTCTGATGTTTGTTGGTGAAAAAAAAGTGATTTTCAGTTTGCCCCTTCTTAAAAGGCAGGTTTATACTACTCAGTTTTGTAAAATTCTGAGTGCTGAAGAATTCTGAGTAGTAACTGCTCAGAAGTGATGGTTTGTGACCAAGGAATGCTGGGGGAATGGACCCAGGGCAGGGCTGAGGTGCCCCATGCAATTGCTCTCACGTTTGGTGCTGGTGCAGGTGTATACAAGAATCTGATTGTGATGTATCTGTGCATATTCCAAGTAGAACCACTCCATGCAGAGCAGCATATTGCAGTAGGACTCTGCCCAGTCCATTGTTCATTAAATGGTTTTTTTATTTAAGTACAAATATGTGCTTAATTCACCTTGAGGGGTACCATAAAAATTCCTCAACAGTGTCTAAAGCTCAAACCCAGCAAACAAACACAGAAAGCAAACACCCCCTCCTTTCAGCTATTACAATTAAAAATCACATCATTTTCAAGACTTCACTCAATCACTGTGTAATTGTGGATTTCAGTGTTTTGTATTGTTCCTTGCATTTGTACCATGAGTGCAGGCAGCCTCCTGCTACCCCATCCCAATTTGATGTCAGAAGTGGTGCTGAGGTGCCTGCTCTGCTGCCTGCATGATACAGCAGATACTCAGCCAGCGAGGCAAGAGTGCACAGCAGCCGCAAGCACAAGGAGAAAGCAACAAAAGGCTGAGGAAAGGGAAAGTCTCATCTACCTCTAGGGGAGACCAAGGGCAATGTTTCTTTTTCTCCCTTCCCATTTGTTCCCCTCCCTTCCTCTGCGCATCCCCAGAACTGCCAGCAATGACAAGCAGTCCCTATATCCCCAAGCCCAGGTCATTTTCAGACAGAAAAAAAACACTGCCACCCTTCCCCCAAAAAGCTGTTAAGTGAGCTGTATTTTTTTTTCTGTTGTCCTTTGGTTTTGATCTATTTATCATTTCATAACCAACCGAGTTTTTCCGTGGGTGGCTCAGCGTGCATTCGATGAGGTGTTCATGGTGTCTGCAGAGAGCCAATGGGTTATGTCGGGCAGCTCTCCTTCTCCAGCACCTTCATTTTGATGCCAGCACACTTCATGGCTGCCAGCATGCAGAGACTGACTGTCCTCCTCCTCCCTGTCGCCTCCGTTTGGATGCAGTGAGAGCGGATCTCGTCTTTGGGGCACTGGTAAGGCATCAGGCAGGAGCACTGGGTCTGTGTCTCTGAGAATGAAAGTGTAGGAATTTAGCAGCAAATGTGATGACTAAAACCAGATTTTATACTTTGATGACATTTCAAACTCCAGCAGGGAAAAACACTACTGGATGTTTGTGATATATTAGTTACAAAAGGCCTGTAGTGTATACACTAGATGGTTGGGTATTAGGAATAGAGACGTAATCAGTTTTAAATAATAGCTTTTCCAACAGTGGCCCATACAAAAGCAGAATTGATCAACTATTTTTATCCACTGGCTTTCCTTGACTTTTCTTCTAAACAAAGATATATTAAGTTGGTTTTCTATGCCCAATTATCCTTGAACACAATCTTGCTATGAAATGGAGTCTTAAGGTCCATACTGTGTCAGCTCCTATTTCATTAAAGCTCTCTTTATGAATGCTAAGCTACCTACTGCTGGCCTGTGGTAAAGCTCGGTCCTGCCTGTTATTTCATTACCTATTTCTGATCTAATCAGGTTCTGACTCTTTATATTCTTTCCCAGAAATTCCCTAGGCAGAGTTTCTGCCTTCAGTTTCTTAAAACATGAAAAATGTGTGCTTTCCTCCATTTAGTTGCTCTCGTGGTACTGCAGTACCTTCTCTGCAGTATCTTCTGTCCCCATGTTGATACCGACTACTCCCTCTCTGGAAAAACAAAACTTTCATTTCCTAAATGTTTGTGCATACTCACGAAAAGTGGACTTCTGTGGGATGGTGAGGAGTCCAGTTCTAAACTCTTGAGCACCACAATGACAACTAATCTTATTTAATGTATTTTTCTCCCCTCTCTCTCATGTTTCTGAGCAGGGCTCCTCTCTAGGCTTTTGAGAGAAAAACACTGAAGTGCTGGCACAGGATCCAGCTTGAAGACATTTGCACAGTGGAAGCAGAGCTAGGTTTCTTAGAGGCTCTGGAATAAGTAATTTTTAAAAATTATCAGCATTTTCCCAGGAGCACAAGGTGCCTAGAGGGTCCACCAGAGCATGTCCTTTGATGGACACAGCTGGTCATGCCCGCTGCTTGAGCCCACAAGGAACAACATCTCATGCAGTAATTTTAGAGCCCTCTACTTCAAATTCTATGCTGCAGAAATCTTGCATCTTCAAAACGGGCTCAGGATTGCTGCACGCTGCTGTTGCTTTATTTATTGTTACGTAGACCAGGTGCGATAAGAATCAGATTTGTGTCTGGAAGCAAAGGATGGAGTGAGCGTGTCTGTCACTCAGACTTCCCGGCAAGCTCTCTGCTCACAGAGCCAGTCAATATCTCAGACATTTACAGGAAAACTTACTGCTCTTATCACCTGGTTACATGGTAAATAGCCAAGTTGCACAACAGTGTTTAGAGAATAATCCTCTTAAGGATTTTACCAGCTTAGCTAGTTCATTAAAACTCTTAATAAACAATTTTCACAAATGGGTATTTGCAAATTTTACCATTAAAATCCCATTAAGCCTGATGGCCCCAGTCTTGCTTTTGAAGTAGTATCATGATTTAATTTCACAATTTAATTATATGCTATAGAGGGTGTGGTCCAAATTAATTCCTAAACTATAAACTAGGGGCTCGTAGCCTCATGGGTGAAAAAATTACCAACTACACTTTTGTCATTAAAGATTCAGATATTAATTCTCCTGAAAAAGTTTGCTTAATCTCCAAGTTCCTCTTGTGCCTTTCTAATGGGAAGTAACACCACCACACTAGTTGTAGGCAAAGGGAAAAGACACGTATCTAATTGTGAAATACTAGGTAGCAGGGACACAGAACTGACCACATTTCCACATTCTGTGTGCGCAGAGGGACCACAATGTCTGTAAATCCCATTCTTGGAGCAGTGAAAGATTCAGCACATTTTACTTTTAGATCCAAAGGCATGGCTAAATCTCACCATTCAGAAGTCATACCTGGACAAACCTCCCAGTCATAGCAGGTGTCATAGCCACAGGGCACTTTCTTCAAGCTATTTGTAGAGAGTTTTGCCCTCTCAATAGCCCAGCCTAGGCTGGAATCACTGTGACAAGGGCCAGCATGCACGAAAAGAAATGACTGCACTCCGAGGCACATTTCAGCTGAGTACTGACAGCTGGGCTTGGTCACATTCTGTTCAGAAACAGTATGTAGCACACAGATGTCTTCTGAGTAGTGGCTGCCCAAAGGAAGAAAAGAAAGATTATTTTAGCAGGCTGTGGAACAAGTCCATGCTTCTAAACAGTTCATCAGCATCAGATGAAACACAGCAAAGCCATGGCCAGGCTGGAGATTCATCTAAAAACCTAAGCCTGCCCCAGCTACTGCAGGACCTGGACCTGATAGAACAAGTGCTGTGAGATGGGGAAGCTTTGGTCCAACAGTTGGGAGGTGAAGGATATGTGCCTGCACAAGAAAAAGGAGATGCTGTTACCTCCACAAGGGTGTGAAACTTCCATGGGCTCTGGGGTGCCTTTTCTGAGTTAATGCATCCCTACTGCTGTGGATGCAACTCTGGCACTGATGCAAACTTATCTTGGGACCAAAGGCAGGCAAAAACAGTCATGCTGCTTGTAGTTTCTTTTTTTCCGTATTGCTCTTGGTTACTGAATGGATTTATTCCTAGAAGGTGCATGCATTTCCAAGCAGCATAATTCTGTGGAGCTTAGTCATTTCCCAAAAAGAGAATCATGAAATCATAGAATGGTTTGGATTGGAAGGAACCTTAGAGACCATTGTTCCAACCTTGCATGCTGCTTGTGCACAGTGATGACAGTGAAAATATAGAAATTGGAGAAATAAAGAAAAAAAAAAAAAAAAGAACTGGGGTCTCCAGCAGCAGAGAGCAGTGTCGATTAAAAGGATGTACTGTGGTGTGTCATTACAGTAATGTAATTGGGTGCATTAGGAAGAACAGTGCCAGCAGGTCAGGGATGTGGTTCTGCCCCTCTGCTCAGCCCTGGTGAGGCACATCTGGAGAGCTGTGCCCAGTTCTGAGCTCCTCAGCACAAGAGAGACATGGAACTCCTGGAGTGGGTCCAGTGGAGGGCAACAAAGATGATTGAGGGACTGGAGCATCTCTTATGAGGAAAGGCCAAGGGAGCTGGGCCTGTTCAGCCTCAGGAAGAGACAGCTGAGAGAACACCTCATCAGTGTCTGTCAGTGTCTGCAGGGAGGGGTCAGAGCATGGACCAGGCTCTGCTCGGTGGTGCTGAGCAATAGGACAAGAGACAATGGGCAGGAACTGATGCACAGATGTTCCACCTGAACATGGGAAAAACTGGATCACTATGTGGGGAACAGGTTGCCCAGAAAAGTTGTGCAGTCTCCCTCACTGGAGATACCCAATCACCATCTGGACACAATCCTGTGCCGTGTGCTCTGAGATGGCCCTGCTTGAGCAGGGAAGTTGGGCCAGGTGGCCACTGTGGGCCCTTCCAGCCTGACCCATTCTGTGATCCTGTGATTGTTCATTTATTTCATAGGCTATAAACAGGGCTGTAACTTAAATACAGAGGAATAGCTAGCTAATATCTGAACAGAGAGAAGTCTTGATTTACAGTTGTCTTTTCCTATTCTTCCTGTTCTGTATCACAATGGTCTCTTGGTCTATCATTAGAGAAACTTTAACTTCTAATTACAGTACTTACCCACAATCTTCTTCTGGAGACATACAAACACACTGAGATCCAACCTGCTTTTGTCCTGGATTACAAACACCTCTAATTTCAGTTTGCTTATCTGAAACAACAGAGTGAGAACTACTGTAACTAGTAAAGAAATATCTTACTCTCCTACCATAAAAGCTAAAATGGATTTATTTCTATTTGTCCTAAGTTTCTCTCCTCAAAACTCCCCGGTTGGCATGCTACAAGTATTTTCATCAGTCTTTGCAAAAATCACTGGAAAATCCAGTTCGAGAAGCTGAAGTTTCAATAGAATGCATTTTCCTATTTTGCTTTCATAAAGCCTTGTTAATACAGCTGGGGTTTGTTTTGGTTTGGTTTTGGTTTTAAGCAAACAGTTGCAGTGTCTCAATTTCATTATTAAAGTTTACAGTACACTGCATCCAAAAACTATAAAGGCAGAAGTTTAGAGTTGAAATTCTGTCACCATTGTAGGCACAAAGTAAAACTAAAATTAATGAACAGCTGCTATATGTCTTAAACCCAGTCATCAGCCTCCTGGTTCTAGCTAGCTGAAATAAACAGTACTGTTAATAGCAGCCATATGGAAACAGCAAAGTATCTGCAGGCAAACTAACCTTTTTGACATGTAATAGACCTCAAAATAGGAGGTGTCCAGGACAGGTCGTTCCCACAGGTATACTTCGTGTGACCAGTGACTATAAAACCAGCTTGGCAGCTCAGCTTCATTGTTTCACCGATGTTGTAGTGTTGCTTAAATGGGGATATTGTGACACCATCAGATATTGGTGGCCTGAGGCATACTGAGGCTGTAACAAACAATAAAAAAGAGCATAATTCTTGTTGGTTTAATGCTGTGAGGATATTTACAGAAAGTCATAATGCTTTATCTGAAGAGCCATATAAAGGCACACAGTAACACTGAACATTTGTCTGACATTCAAAACTAATAAAAATTTAACATAATTAAATCTAGAAATTTTCAGTGCACTGTCATAGTCTTTAAAAGATTTTTCAAGTAATAACTAAATAATTACAATATGTTTCTAATGTATGCCAAAATAAGTAATTCAATTTTGCTGTTTAAAAATAGTAAGAATGGCATTTAACAGCATATTTTAATTTTTATTTTGCAAATAAAACATCAATAACAATACTCATAAGCATATTTAGATGCTTTTTGCTTGTTAAAATGTAGACTAAGTCTAAGACTGAAATCTCTCTTGCTAGCAAACACAGACCAGTTTTGATCCTTAATTCTTAACTGGACTATAAATACTTCAAAGCATTGATTTATGGTACAGATTTTCAAGGCGGTCTGGGAGGTTGTGGTTAAAACCACATCATCTATTTAATATAAAAGATACTAGACAGAGTCCTATAAGAATGGTTTCTTCTTCATAATTGTATCAATTTAAAGATATCCATGTAAGTCTGAAAACAAAAGGTGAGTCCTTTTGTTAGAGGTATTTAAAGTAGACAAGCAAAGGATCTCACAGCATCCATCTGAGGGTTTTCTAATGTACTGGATATTACGATGTCCTTACAAAGGCACATAACAGTAACACTTCTGAATTGAAAGAGGAGTGATGTAGTGACAATGTTTTTGCCATGTCTACATGAAATACTTCCTTAAAATGATATCTTTTCAGATATCTTACAGATTCTTTTTTTAAAAGCCTGTATTAAAATATTTTTTATGTCTGTTTCTTCCACATCTATTTTGTTGCCATGCTAAATTATTTTCCTCTTTCTTACGTTGGCACTCAACATGTTGCTGTGTCCAGGTTTGATCTGGCAGACACCGAAGGTATTGATAGCCAACGAGGCTATGACCACTCACACAGACAATTTCAACTTCTTCCCCCACAGCATATTGCGTCTTTTCATTCTACAAAAAAAAAAAAAAAAAAAAAAAAGAAGAAGAAAGAAAAAAGAAAAAAAAGACTAAACCAAAATGCTCCTCAAAAATCTATGGTAATGATACTGGGCATTTTCAAAAGAAAAAAAACAATAGCAAAATCCTGATAAGATGTAATGAATGCATGCTTTTCCTACTCTGAAATATGAGTCATCCACTCACCAATATAATGATAAGTTTGTCCAAATGCAGTAACTGATGTCATGGTTAAAAAAACAAGGATTCAAGAACCACTTGAAATGGATTTTACCTTGACTTTTCTTCAGCTGCTGGTGTAGTGTGATGGGCTAGAGTCCCACAGCATTCCTTGAACACTAGCAGCACTCTCGCTAGCACAGTAGCTAGACTGGTTATCAGCCACATATAGCAGGGAAGCTGTAAAATTTCTCATCTCTGCAATAACTGCACTTTGTTTCTGTATCATTTTTCATGCTCACCCTGATAAAGCCATATTCTGGTGGGTCTGGCCTAGAACATCCAGACTCAGGTTCACCAGTGATAACATTCTCTTCTTTCCTGGATTCGTCATCATTTACGCAAGGAGCACCTCTGAAAAATGAAAATTTGCTGTAAGGATGTATCTTAAGCAGTCCTGACACCAAGTAACAAGGGCAGACTATCAGGAGAGCTGCAAATATGTCCTGTCATCCTCCTCCCATTATTTGATTCTGTTGTATAAAAGATGGTGGGCGAAAGGTGGTGCTTGATAGGAGGGGAAATGTGAGAGCAGTAAAAAAGTGCTAAATGCATCTATCAACGTAACTAATTAAATATTCCTGTACATCAAGAAAAAGATGCAAAGAACAACAGAACAGAAAGTCCCTAAATAAATAATCCATGTAATTCTGTTGCAATGAGGCAGTGGGTAAAGGTGGCTGGTCTCTGTGAGTATGGATCTGTACAGCCCATGGTGTCTAACTGAGTAACAAAGAACTGTGGAGCCCACTGCTTGTAATCCTCTCCTATTCAACCCAGAATCTCCTCTGCAGTCATTATAGCATGGACAGAGAAAATCCTGTTTCAGCTCTTGGTACCAGCAGAAAAACTGAATTCTTGGGCTTTAAGATGAAAAAAACCAGAGCCAGTTTGGGGTTAAGATTTGAAGTTGAAACCATGCTAAAAGGGTACATCAGGCATACTTAAAGTGGGAATATAAGTATTGTATCCATGGTAGCTTCATCTGAACTCTCCATGAGACTGAGCTCAGATCTAAACCTCTAAGAAAAGAGGATGTGATAGCAAAAAAGTTCTCCATGGCTTTGGAAAAGAAGCCATGCAAAGCAATGTACACAATCTACAGGCATACTTTAGTGTGAAATCCATCAGCAATTTTCTAGGAATAAACAATTAATACATCCAAATGGGAAGTAAGTCACAGAGATTTTCAGACTTTTCCTTCTCTCTGCTCCACCACAGAAGTTCAGAGAGGAAAGTTGGTTGAGTATTCCTTGGTAGTCACAGAGCCACTCTAGAGGGCTCCTTAAATGTCCCACGACTATGGAGATCTTTTGATCTTCTTACCCATCTGCAAACACGGAGACATAACAGCCCTCCTCTTCCTCCTGCTGCCCTTCACATGGCTTCCCGCCATTCATTGGGGAGGGGTTATTGCATTCCCGGGTCCTTCTTCTTTTGAAGGAAGCGTTGCATGGACTCCACTCAGACCAGCAACTCCAGCGGCCATCAACAGCAACTGCAAGAAATAAAAGAAACACCAGCTTTTGGCACAGTATTTCTTTTAAGGCCCCATATGAGAGGGATGGTGGTAAATTCCCAATAGCTGCTTTCAGAAGATTTAAAATTGTTAGTATTAAGGGAGGAGATTGCATCTAGAATATTGAGTTTTCCAAAAGGTGGCCAGCCAAATACCAGCTGCTTCATAAAACCCTAAAATACATTTACCTTTCTACTTTTGGTTGCAAATAACATTAAAATCCAGAAGAAGCATATTTTATACGTTTATTGCAGATACTGATGTGGGAGTTTTCATGGTACTGACAAGTTTCTTAGGTAGGTCAGTATTTAATGAGTTTTTAAATAAATCTGAGCTCTAACACCATGTCTAAACTCCAAATCTACACCCCATGCCAGTTAAGTTAAAACATTACTACTACTCTTTTCTCTTAACTCCTGGTATATTTTATCTGTACCACCATGAAACATGGATAAAATTTTTTACTTACACACCCTTTCTTTTCTGCATGCAATGCACTTTCTATATCAATCTCTGTCTTCAGTTGTTTATTTCTTTCAAAATATTCCTTTATCAGGGTCAGATGAGACCTGTATCTGCCTAAGTGACATTACCTTATGCTCCTTTTTGATTGTGGAGTATAAACATATGTAATGTCTCTTTTGTTTCCCTCAGGTATGGCACTAGTGCAAATTTAATTCAAAAATGTTTATGTGTTAAATTGCTCTTTAAATCTTCAGACTGATAATTATGTTCTCTCTCCTTACAACAAGTGAGTTTTCCTTCTAAACTGTAATCAACAATTTTTATCTTCATTAGCCATTTAGTCTTAAGCACAGTAAGCTATAGGGAAAACTAAGCAATGGGTTTCTTAATTTTTTGCATTAATTGTCTTTGATCTCAGCTTCACTCTTGTTCCTGGATAGCTCATTTCATATTATCCTAATTATGCAGCTAAGGAATATTTTACCATGTCTTACATTTTCTTTGGAGTCATGGCTATTCGGTTTGGTTTTTTCATTTGTAAACCCTGCCTTTATTCTCTTTGTACATCCCCCTGTGGTAAGAAGTGCTGCGGATTTAGTAAGGGAAGGTTATGGCAGATTAGTCACTGATGGAGAGATAGCAGAAGGCCCACATTTTCACGATGACGCCGTCACCCCCAAGTACCTGAGGTGTAACCCGGAGCCCGCTTCTCGCAGCTGGGGCCGTAGGTGCCAGCCTGGCACAGGCAGAGGCACTCGGTCCCGGAGAGCACGGGTCTGGCATTGTTGGGGCATGGTGCACACCGGCATGGGTCGAACCTGCCCGCGTACTCCCGCAGGGCTCTGCGCAGGTGGCGGCGCCGGGTCACGGCACAGGGCACGTTCCTGACCAGGTCCACGATGGGCGACACCTGGCACAGAGCACTCCGTCAGCAGGACCGAAACACAGCGCGGCTAGCTGTGCTAGAAGGGTTTTAGAGGCGCTGGGACCCAAGAAGTTATGGATGCTCTAAAGGAGCATGGCAGTGCTACACATCTATATTGTCCTGTTCATATTGCTTTTATTTCCCCAGTTTAGGGCTCTGCGAGCCAGGGGAAAGTCACTCAAGTCGGATGCTATGTCTTAAAATTCAGGACACGGCCTCTACGTGACGTAGGGTTTGCTTGCATCCATGTCAGACATCCCTATGGTGCCTTCAGGAGTTCAGCAGCTGCAGCAGGAAAGAGCTCAGTGGATGCTGCATTCAGGCAGGTTTTGCTATTTGCTGTCCCAGCTGAGGAGGGAGGCAGCTCGGTGCCCTCACAGCAGCACCGGCAGGCTGCATTCAAGGAGCAGGACAGACACACAGGGGAGTGCTGTTTTGTTTCAGTTTGGCTGTGGGACATACTTTGCAGCATAGGCCTGGCAAGGGAACGATCACAGGGGAAGAAAGCATTCCCAGAACCATGCGCTGTTTTCCTGCACAGTAACTAACCCCTGCCTATGCCTGAGCTCCTGCTGGTGCTGGAGCAGTTCATTCACATTTCTTGCTCTTACTCCCACTATCCATGGACAATGCAAACTTGGTGTGGCTTACAAACCAACATGCACAAGCAGTTATCCTAATAAAAGTTTTGCATATTTATGTTATGCCCATATATATGTACATTTCTATCACACAGAGCATCATCTCTGTTTACAAGAAAAACATCTGCAGAGCTCTATGAAGAGCTGCTAACCAGTGAGTCTTTGCTGTCCCAGTGTTTTTCTGGTTCTTCTCTTACCTCAAAGTCAATCACTACAGGATTTTCCTTTGTTGATTCTAGCCAGTCTGTGAAGATTCTGTGTCCTGGTAAAGCACCTTTTTTCTCCCAGGCCAGAGCTGCTGCATACTCTGACCTGCCACCTTTTACCAGGGAGACTGATCGTTCTGATGACTCCAAAATGGAACCTGTAAGAGGATTTCATGACAGTATTTTCAGACAAAGGCCTCCAAAGACAGTGGATGTAACAACAGAAATCTAAGAAAAAGTGTAAGAGGATATTAAAGAATACAGCAAGATTAATTTTTTTGAAGCTATTCTTGGAAAAATTAAGTCAAAGCTAAAAGAACACCAGCCTGTGATAATATTCCAAAAGAGAATGTTTGAGACTTGACCCATGAAGACAGTCAGAGCACAAGGCAGATGTGGAAAATGCAGACGATGCAGCAGCCTCCTCCAGAACACTGAGCATGACAAGAGGATATTTAATCCTGACTGTAAACACCCAAGTAACAGAAATTAATCAACTACTGAGGACAAAAACAGGGTGGAGGTGATGAAATCCCTATTCTTAGTGATGCAGAAGATGACTCCTGCCATTCTCATGGAATATGTGCCAGCTTTTTGCTGGCAGTTTCTGAGACACATTTCTGGCACTCCACTACCTAAATGTCTGCTTGGCATGAGACGGTAGGAAGGGAAAGTCAGGGAGTGTGTTATTGCTGCCCAAGTCTCTCAATGAGCTCCCAGTAACCCTTAAAGAAGATCAGGGACTCAGTCATGAATACAAATTTCTAGCTGTGCTCATTTTCCAATTCAGCATACCTGGCCCTAGACCCAGGGCCAGGGGTAATTTTGACAGAACCATGACCGATTGGAGAGCCAGTGCCGCCAGATCCCCACTGATGGTGCTCCGGAGCAGAGAAATAGCACCCCTACATCATAATTTCTTTTACAAGTGAGAATATGATTCCACTGCTTGTGTCAGAGGCAGACAGTGAAACACTGGCTCCTCTGACTGTGATGGAAGAGCAGCTGTAGTTCAAGAAAGCTGAGAGGTCACCAGGGGCAGCTGAGGGGAGTGGTATCTCTCAGGGTAATTAACAGGACATGGGCCCTGTTCTCATCATGGTCACCTTCATATGCCTCAGTCATCTTGTTTCTGCTGCATTTGATATTGACATTCTTTTTCTTCACGAATAACACACGCCATGATGTTTCTATTCGGACACAGGCTGTTGCTTCATCAGTTGTCAGGCCTAGAAAAACCAGAGAGCAGCATCTTCATTAGCATAATCGTGACACCTGGCAAGCACCGTGCCCCAGACTCCCACATGGAGGTGAGCCAGAAGTTCCCCTGCTCCCTACCCACCACTGGTGACTTCACCACTGCAGGCACCTGCTTCCCCAGGCACAAAGAGCTGAGTGAATGTTTTAGCTACCCTCCCATGCCCATGTGAGTTACAGAAGTGGCATTAAAGACCACAGCTTTTAACCTTTGATCTCCATTTTTGTGGTATCATCTTTTCATTTTTACAGTCTGGCAGTCATGGGAAAATTTTAAAATGATTTCTAATTCAAACCATCAACTTTATTGACTGCATCCCAAAAACTACCACTTATACCTCTCAGACCTCAATCCCATGCTATAGTGTGCTGGAACACCTTTTCCTGTGGCACCTGCTCTTGGTCTGAAGGTCTTTAAGTGTTTTCCCAGAACACAGTAACATTTACCAAATAAAGAATCTCCTGAACTTTTCAAAGACAGTGTAGAGCAAAAATTTCTTCTTGCTCTATATGTCGGCAGTGTGAGTAATTACTGAGCCTGTGAAAGTCTGAAGAATTTTTTGCTGTTGGAGAACTTACTATGTGGTGTGAGACCTAAAAACAGGGATAAGAAAAGCTGTTAAACAAATAATGATAATTTCTTGTTAAAGATTACATACCCGAGTTCTGCAGTTCCTCAGAGCTATACTGGTAAAGAAGATCATAGGAACCACCCATCTTCCCAGAGGTGTAGTAATGAGTGCCAAACTCATCAAATATTCTGCTGTATAAAGCATAGTTGTACTCCAGGGGCAGGTGGTTAAGTGCTTTTAGAAAGATGTCTGAGAGCTGCAGATCTGACTGTTTCGTTGTGAAGTTTGCAACAGAAATTACTTTTCGGACTCTAATAAAGTTGGAATTCTAGAAATAAGAACAAGAGAGTCTTAGCACCTTCAGAGGGAGGTAAGTGCAGAAAGTAGAGAAGCCAAGAGTACATCCTGAGATATACTGCAAGAGCTAAATAGTCCTGTTATCATGATGCTTTAACCATGAACAAAGCAGCTCTGGATTTTCCAAGAGCTCTGTGAGGTTCTTGAGGGCTCCCTTGCATTGTGGGGGTATATAGCAAATATTCCAGTATTTGTATTCCAGGAAAAAATAGGACTCACCAAACACCTACCAATCCAAAAGGATTCCTGCCATAAAAAAATACACCAGCAATTTGTAAGATGACCAAAATATTCTGAGGAAGGCTTCACCTTTTATGTGTCTGTGGGGTGTTTGCAATTAATCCTGTGAGTGGGTATTTTGAACACTAACCCACTGCTATGAAGTTCCACCATTTATCAGTCTGTTAAAACTAAACCATAGGAATAAAGACCTCATTGACGTCAAGTGTCAGACTGTTAATGTGAGAAGTAAAAAAAAGAGAATGTTCAAACACTGGAAACATTGAATCATAGGGACATCCCTTACATGTAGAAAAAAAAATACAAGCTTTTGAAAGAGCTTATTCATATATTTTTGCAAAGTTGGAGTCTGTTTATGTGGAAGTTGTACTAAGCAAAAAGGAAAGAAACGGAAAATACTGAAAGAAGGGATTTGTAAAGTGACAAGGGGAAATAGTGGCACAAGGCCAAAACAAAGAGGTCAAGAGAAAAAGGAGAGGCAGGAAACTGGGGCAAATAAAAAACTGGCACATAGGAAAGATTAATTATAAAACACTTTGTTACTGATTTATAGGTGTATTCTTCTGCTGGGTTTCACTGCTCTACTCCACTCCTTTCTCAATTTTCAGCTGTCCCAGCTAATACTTCAGTCATAACATACAAAACTCCAGGCCACTTTGGCAAATATTGATTCATAAACTTTAGTTGGCTTCAGCATGCACTCTCATGTGCTCTCATGCAGTCTGGGAAACCTTGGCTGTGAGTACAGACTGGGAGAAGAACTCCCTGAGAGCAGCCCTGCCCAGAAGGACTTGGGGGTGCTGTGGGTGAGAGGCTGGACATGCCCCAGCCATGGCAGTCACAGCCCAGAGAGCCAAACGTGTCCTGGGCTGCATCCAGAGCCCCGTGGGCAGCAGGGGAGGGAGGGGATTCTGCCCCTCTGCTCCACTCTGGTGAGACCCACCTGGAGCACTGCATCAGGTCTGGGGTCCTCTGAACAGCAAGGATATGGACCTCTTGGAGCCAGTCCAGAGGAGGGCCAGAAAAATTATCAGAGGTCTGGAGCACCTCTCCTGTGAGTGCACACTGAAAGATTTGTTCAGCCTGGACATTCTCCAGGGAGACCTCATTGTGGCCTTGTGATACTTCAAGGAGATTTATAAGAAAGTTTGGCACAGACCTTTTACTATGCCTGCAGCAACAGGACAGGGGGTAATGGTCTCAAGAGGGCAGATACAGGCTACATGTAAGGAAGAAGACTTTTATGACGAGGATGAAACATTAGAGCAGGTTGGCCAGTGAGATGGTGGATGCCCCATCCCTGGAAACATTCAAGGTTTGGACAGGGCTCTGTTCACCAGGGTCTAGATGAAGATGTCCCAGCTGATTGCAGGTTGGGACAATCTGAAATCATTGTCATTGACAAATCATTGACAATCATTAACAAACCTAGTGTGGCCTTTTAATGTCCATTGCAATACAAACCATTCTATTATTTTATGGTTCTATGAATAAAGGATCAGAAATCAGGAAGACATACTAGAGGACAAGTCAGCGTAGCTAAAAAAGTTTCTGGTAAATAAAAATAAACTTAAAAAACACCAAGTCTTCATATTTCTTTCATGCCAATATGGAAAATTGCATGGCACTTCAAGTGGCTAAGACCCTCTATAAACCATGGGATTGTCATGTGAAATTTTTATGTACATATTTATATGCAATATCTTCATTTATATGCATATATGAAATATATACACATATTATCTCTATATAAAAATTTTATATAAATATTTATATCTTGTGTATGCATATTTTAACATAGAGGTCTGAATGTGACCTCCCAAAGCCCAGGTAAGTCCCTCCCTCCTTCTAGGTGATCAATATAAACATGTTTTTTCACTATTTAAGAAAGTGTTGCACATTTATTCGTAGGTCTCTCAAACATACACGAGTACACATCTATCTACAAACATCCACTAATACAACTTCTACAGATAAAGATAAAAACAGAGGCTTCTTGCACGATACAGTAGAGAATATGAAGAAGACCCAAGGTAAAACTGCTGCTATGGATTTGTTAACAAAGGATTTTAAACTGTGTCGTCTTAACCAACACCCAACTAAGCTATTGATGGGTTTGTGTGATTTCACAGAATCATGGAATGGTTAGGGTTGGAAGGGACCTTAAAGACCGTCTAGTTCCAGCCCCACTGCTATGGGCAGGAGCACCCTCCATTGGATGAGATTGCTCAAAGCCCCATCCAGCCTGGCCTTGAGCACTGCCACAGATGGGGTATCCACAGCTTCTCTGGGCAGCCTGTTCCCATGCCTCACCACCTCCCATGGCATCAATGCTGAAAAAAAGTGTGTATGTGAAAGAACCTTTCTGCTGAAAGTTTAATTTAAACAAACATTTCTGTAATTAGCTCTGGTCTGGGTTTAAGCCAATAAGAAGCCACTGTTCCACAAAAATAAACACAAAAAAGGAGAGCAGCCTGATCTGTGTACAGGTATACACATGGGCATGAAAGTGAACTGGTTTCCAGGAGTTGTAACTCCACTAGAGTTGCATTCAAACTAGAAGTAATGGATTGTCTAAGCAATCAAGTTGCTTATCCATTAGGACAAGTGAGCAAAGCCTGCAGTAAACTTCCATCATAGGAAATCTTAATAGTAAGACTAATATTTTTGCAAAAGTTTCATTCTATTTGCTTTAGAGCTCCTGGGTTTCAACAAGCTTTAACGTCATCTAGTCTATGGCCTTTCCATGCAGAAATGCAAACAATAGCCCATCGTTTACTGCCATTAAGCTATAAAGATACATTATTTTATACCCTACAGTATTCATTTGCATTGCAGATGCAGAATCTTACGGGAAAAATGTTTTCTGTTCTGAGAAAATTTTCTGTGATGTTTCTGAGATTATGACCAAGTGCATCTTGGCAGACATAAAACTCCAATATGCAAGTTAGTTACCAAATAAAAAAATAATGTAGATTAATACCCAGTACATGCATAGGTATAACATTGCTGAGTGCACTTCCTTTATTTTTTGAGTTGTCTGCTACTGTTAGGTACTGTACTCTCTTAATGTATAATTAGGATAGGGAAAGTAGTGGTTTACCCAATGTGATAATGTCAAATCTACGCATTTTAAAAATGGGATAAACCTATGATTTCCACATTAAACCCAGAAAACCATGTTGCATTACCAAAGTTAAGCTACAACAGGTAATATCTTGTAGTATCAGAAGAGGCTTTTTTCAATACCTAGTTCTAGTGTGGCCAATGTCTTGATAAGGAAAGTAGCCTTTGGTAGCTCAGTTCCAAAATGAGCAGACAGAAATCAATTGAAAGAAAGAAACTGAAGGCAATATTCACTTACCTTTTCATGTGAGGCTTTAATAGCTTTCTTGAAGGAGGAAGATGATGTAACTTGGACTCGTGCTTTTCTTGAGAATAAAATTGGGATACGAATAGAGCTTTGATGATCATGATGGAATGAAGCACTGTTAGAAACACTATCACTCAGGGGAGTTAAGTCTCTGTAGAAATTTGATGTTACATCATCCTCTTCATCTGTTACCTGGTAATTCAGTAAAGCAAAATGCATTTGCAAAAATGATAATCTGAAGCAGAAAACTATTAAGCAAAGAATGTTTGATTTCTTGATGTTTTTTAATGGAAAAAACCCCATGCCTGATTATTTGAGATATGAAAGTAAGCTACAAAATTGTTCTTAACACAAAAGATGAGGCCAAGAAAGGCTAATATGTAAGGTGAATACAGAACAAGAAGCAGACTTACTAATAGGCATCTATAAAACAACAACTAAAAAGTGTGTAATGCTTTCTTCTAAAACATCTCACCCCTGGGCCCTAAAGCTTAAGAATAATTTTCAACAAGTTTTAACACACTTTTAATTCCAGACATACATGTTATGCCCACATCATGACTATTTCCCAAACCCATGGCTTTTATTGTACAAGAGAGAGTTTGATGTTTTCTGACCTTTCTTCTTAATTTCCAGCTAGAAGAGTGAACAAGTTTCCTGAGGAGAGTCTTAGAGTATACTTGGCATGTTGGCACCCATAGTGCACAATGGATTAAAGGCAGGTGGTGAGGAATTCTGAGCAAACCTGCCTGATCAGGTTGGTAAACCTCAGTGGTGGTGCTGAGCAAAGTTCAAGACAACCTCAGCTTCAGATCAGAAAACTCATTTCCCAAAATTCAGCCAAATCCCTGTGGGTTTTTGAAAGATGCAATTTTTTTCTCTCCTCTAGACTTATTTGATTAATGGGGCCCCTAAGGACTTTGGGAGGTGGAATGGTCCATTCCCCTAGTCCACTTCTGTTTTACAAGAAGTCATATGCCTTTGCAGGAAAATACACTGGAGTTGCAAGAAGGCCTGATCTAGTGACCCATCTATATGAGAAGCTGCTCTAAATGTTAAAAGATACAGATGCACTCTTAAAGGTGAGTTTCACAAACGCTTAACAGTTTTGCAAATGGACATCAGCAACTTAATGAACCTCACAGGTATAAAGAGACCTGGGCAAACCAAGGATTGGGTTTCGTCTCTGAATATTTCTGCACACAGGAACTTGTCACCACTGTTGATAAATCCTACATGTCATGTCATGGCCAATTCAATTGCAGTTTCTGTGGAATGTAGCAAGATGTCCTTTTTTTCAGTTGCTTCTGTTAAAGTAATTCTGAAACCTCACAACATCTGTGGCAAAAATCAGGAGTTCAGTTTTCATACATTAGTTGATCTTTCTTCACCTCCTGCATTCTTTCCTCCCTGGTGCAGCATCTAGTGGCTTCAAACAGGGCCTGCTATGTACACAGACAGATGTCGTGCCCCAACCATGGTATTCAAATAATTTTCTAAATACTTGCGCCAAAAAAAAGGTATTAGTGGTTCCTAGATTTTTTGCAAGATACAGTCCAGGCTCGTTTTGGCCATTTAATATTTGTGGCGTATATATCTTGTCCTCCTGCTTAGGAGCAGAAGGACAAAAAGAGCAAATAACCCAGGCTCAGTGTCTGCCTCCCTTCCTTGCTGCCCTTTGGCGAGGTTGGGCAGGGAACAGGCAGGACAGAGGGGTTGAAAAGGCTCAGGGAGGAGCTGTGTCCCATGGCCGCAGGTGACAGGAGGGAAGCTGGAGTCAGTAGCTGCAACCATTGGCACTTCAAGCGTACAGCGGTGATACTGGAATAAGCTTTGGAGTTGAACGAGCCTCTGCCTAGATGATATCTGGCTAGGAAAAGGCCCTTGGTACCAAATCAGAGCAACATAAAGCCAGAGCCACAAGGAAGAAGGAGAAGCTCAAATCAATCATATTGATGTTGATATATGATGCATTGAGTTAACACAGGTCTGAAAGGCATGAGTGGAGCCAGAAAATTTGTCCCATTTCCATACATCAACTCAAGCATGTTCAAGCTTCCCAAGGTTGAGAAATCTTGTGCTAAAACACAGTACTACCTAACACTTGAGCACTTAGCTTAGATTGTGATTTATAGCCAGAGTTTTTCAGCTAGGAGATGCTGATTGACAGTACCTGAAAGCCGACAGCCTCCAGATTCGCAGGGACACGATATGATTTCTCTGTCCTACTGCGCTTCACTGTTATGCATTGTCCTCCATTGAATGAGTTGCCAAGGACTTCCCCTCGGCTGTCTCCTGCCAGAATGTGAAATCTAGCAAAAAATTATTTCCACAGGTTAAACAACTCCAGAAAGATGTATGGACTTGAAACATTTCATGGCTGCATTGAGGTATTGTAGATTCGATTGAGAGCATGAGCGTCTGGGTCCTGTTACTGCTTTGAAAGAAATAAACTCTACAAGAGCTTCTCATTCACATTGAATTCACCTGAAAAATGCAGTAGCATGCACCCACTTTCCTACTTTCCAGCAGTGCCTAACCTTACTGATAACCCCAAGATCAGCATAAGGCAGTCAGTCTTAAGAAGAGATCCTAAAAATGGTTTTAGGAAAATAAACTAGTGGTTCTCCATTTCAGCTATAAGTGATGTTACTGGACCACACTGAGATCAAAATTCAGTTAATAAATGCAAGCCTGCTTGGGACAGGCATCCCACGTTTAAGTTTGATATTGCTTTGATTAAGAGTCTGGAAGTAGTGGATATCCTGTGAAATGGAATGGACAAACAACATCTGTAGAGGTACATCCTCAAAATTTTTGAAGCACTTGACACAATGTATGGGCAAGTAATTCCATGATCTGCCAGTTGCCCATACACGATGTTCTGGTTTCTGTGAGACAGGACAAGTCACTCAGGGGCAGTGTTCCTCAACACCTCTTCATCTGCTCTACCAGCGCTGCAGAGCAGGACTGGAAGACACAGCAGGCAAGTTCTAGCCTAATGGCTTTATTGTATTTTTATCATTTCTTTACAGTTTTAATTTGTGAGATTGTATGTTTTAGTGAATGCTCTCACATGCTTCCGGGGGATTATTTTGTTTATGTAAATTAGTGAGATAACAACTCAAACTTATGCAAAAATTAGGAAGGTTGGCTTACCCGCTGCCTATTAATTGCACACCTGGGAGACTGTCATGCTGTTGGGTACACACTTTCTTTTTCCTTCTGCAGTTTCTTTCATCAGAGTTATCCCCACAGTCATTTTCTCCATTACATTCCAGTGTTTTTGAAATACAGCGACCTGCACCAGAGAAACAGCAGCAGCAAAAGTTCATCATGTCTGAATGCAGAAAAGGGCAGTCTTGTCTTTTTCCCTTGCAAAGGCGTAAGCTTGCCATAGATGTTAACACTGAGCTAGTATCAGGCCGGGATCATCCCAATTAAGAAATGGTTGTTTCAATTCTGTGAGTTTTGCCTTGTTTCAAAGCTGCAAAGGTTTAATTTTAAGTCTGGCAGAAGGATATGTGGATAAAATTGAGTCTAATCAGGTACAGTTAAATTGAAGCAAACAAGAAATAGCCACAAGCCTAATAAAAATAGCTAGAATTTTTGTTCAGACAAACTCTGTGGGTATGTTTGCACATGAAAAATTTGTGCAAAGAAACATTATTGGAACAGTGCTACTGTCCAGCCGTCCTGATCATAGTGACATCCCAGGCCAGAGATTGCGTTTTAATTACTTATTGAAGAAGCTGAAAAGATAAGCTGCTACTAGGACATATAGAATCCTCACACAAACTTTTCCCCCTGGTCCCTTTTCTCTGGAATTTATGCATGTAATGTACGGATCCCTTTCGTCTCAGTATCTAACCCTTTGACTAACTGGTAATACTGCAGTTACACAATGAAGGTTATCATTACCACTTTCACACTGGAATTTATTCTTGCAGTCAACTTGCACAATTTTGCAGATCTTAGTTGGGAAACATGGCCGGGATTCCACCAGTGGCTCAGTACAGTCCTGACCCCCGAACTGGGACGGTCGCAGCAGTGTCCGGGTACGAAACTGAAAGGCAGAAGAAGCAAGCCCAGGGTTGTTTTTGTGATTGGTGTTTGTAGCTAAGTGCCACCCCAGGGTGAGCCACACACCTCAGCGCTGCTGAAGCTTTATCAAAACCAGAGCCCTGAAGGAAATAATCAGTTATTCTTGTCATTGTTTCCTACCATGCCATCATCCCAGGTGAGGCAGGAGGGAACTGATATCCAAGAACCTACATGATTAAACTGCAGACAACCTGGTCTACATCACCAAGGGAATCAGAAATTCTCTCCCTGTATCTTCCATTTAAACATACAGTAGGAAGTAGTGTGAGACCAGGCTTACAGAGATTTTTACTATCTTATTTTACTACTATTACCATCTCTACTGAAATAGAAATACTGACAGTGACAACCCAGCTGGCTGACTCCCACATGTGGAGCTTCTTGTCTGAGGAGAACTGGATGACTTGGGTGGACAAAAACGCTTTTCCTGAAAACTTCTGGAAGCTCACTGAGTTTTCTTTCCCCAAGACAGTACCCTCCATGTAGAACAGTAAAGTTGAAGGGTTCTAGATAAAGCACTTCAGATATGTTTTCCATTCCACAGGACTTCTGGTGAGACCTGTCTGCATGTGACTGAACAGTTCCTCCTCTAAGAATTTTTCCCACTGGAAAACTATGGTTCCTTGCAGACTTCCCCTGCTGGAAGTCCCTTCCCTCCCTGCAGACAGACCCTGGAGACAAGCAATGTAGGAAAGTTCTAGCAAAAATCAGTAACCAAGTGACTCTGAAGGGAGAGTGCAAAGAGCAGCACCAGAAAGTTTTTGAGCTCAAGAGAGCCATTCTTTGTACTCCATTTCAGATCCATGACACTCACTATATTTGCGAGAACTTCCACTTCTTTATCCCTCCCCCTCTCTGGGAGCTTGCTTACACTAGTCTTCACTCTTACATTGTAAGCCAGGTCCTCCATTCTGTTGGTTTTCCCTATTCATAAAAGTCACAAGCTATGATCTTTGTAGCTGGGAAGGGAAAATGGACCACAGTCCACAAAAACACCTTTTTGCTTGAAGAGGCATATATGTTGCATTAATATTTAAAATTAGTAAAAATGAACTCTTTTACATCTGGATGAAAGTTAAGAAACTCGGACACATAGGAGGATATTAAAATCAGTCCAGTTGAGAGGAACATTCCTTTTCAGCTCTTGTAGCTTTCAGTCTCCCAGTTTCTCACTGATTCTTCCTGCTCTGCTCTCATATTGTCCATCCTAGTTGCAGCACTGCAGGCTGATTCACATCTCACATCTACAACAGCTTTTTCATGTCTTTCTCATCCTGTTTGGGCATCAGAAAGTTACATGTGTATGTAAAGATATACTTACGATGCCTGACAGGTTGTTGAGGATTGCTTTTCAAGCGTGGATTTCTGAAGCCAGGGGGTGAATGCAGAGAGGTGTAGGCTGTGCCTGCACAGAACCTCAGAGCTGCTCTCCTGGTCAGCTTCGAAGGTCAGACCCAACAGCCATACAACTACCCCAAGCAATCTGCAGTCACTGCCCTCTGTCCTCTACAACCTCACATTGGACAGGGCTTGGTTTGTTTAGCCAAATTCACTTTAATTTGATTTTTCATTTCTTCCCTCTCTGCTGTCTCACCTCCAAGTCTACCACAGTCAACCAATGAAAGCCCAAGAGGAAAAAACACCATCTTGGGGGTTTGTCTCACAGATATTAGCACATCTGCCTGTGGGGGGTGTTTTTTGTGCATGCTATGAAGGTTCTGAGAATGGTGCTCTGTGTTCCTTAACAGCAATCTCAAACTGATCCTGACTATTAGTGTAAGATACAGCCCGAACATTTCTATCCACTGGTACTTAGGATTTGTTGACTCTTTTGAAGAGATGATTTGATGCTATTTTTCCTGTCTTTAGAACATACAGAGTGATGTGGATAAGCTAAGATTCTGTGACTTTCTCCTGCTTAAGCCGACATGCACAATTTACAGTTTAGTTTATTCTTTATGTGAAAAACTCACCTTTAATTATAGCAGTGGAAACTTTGAAGCAAGATCTCATAAATGGATTTACTCTACTAAATCACCACTTTCTGGTCTGATCTGCTTATTTTAACTTGTTCTCTTCAGCTCCTACTGTATAATTCATAACCAATTTCCCTTGTTAACTTACACTGTCATTTTTGCAGATGAATTGCCATAAAGTTGAAACGAGGAGATCTCTTTAGCATAATTTCTTGCATTTAACCCACATAACACATTTTCTTACTTACTTGTTTTTTAACACATGGGTCACATTCTGACCAAGGGCCAAAGTCTCCAAGCTGACAGTTGATAGGACATGTTTGCTGGTTACATGCACGAGATTCTTGCTTTGTGCACAGCTGGTCACAGAAGTTTTGTCTATAATATTCATCCATTCTTATTTGCCTAAAAAAATGTAAAAAATTATGCTAGGAAAGAACAGACAGATCGTAGGTGTTCTCTACCTGTGGGTGAAGGCTGACAAAATGATTTGAACCCAACTAAGAAACCTTGAGAGATAATACACAGTTGCAGAATGCTGATTACAAGAAAAATCCAAATATGCCTTAAGTTTAAAGAGCAATTCTTCTTGATTCATGTCACTTCAGATGTCCCAGAGGATAGCTACAGACAGTCAGGAGGAAAAGAAGGGGTTTCTCACAAGCTCAGATTATACCACAGAGCTGCATCCAATTTGATGCTGCTGAATCTTTATTTGACTTTAACTGTTGTCAAAAAAATAATGGTGCAGGGAGGAAATTTGGAGCTCATCTTTCCCATGGCATTGTGCCCGGTGCAGGGCTCCCAGAGCAGGGCTCCGAACACCAGCCTTGTGCGTCCACAGGGGCTGAATGCTCAGTGCATGCTGCCACCAAGGCCCTGTAGGACCTGGCTTTCCTCACCTCACTACATCTATCTGCAGATACTGGTTGGTTTGGAGGCACTGGGTTATAGGATCAGAATGGTCTGAGTTGGAAGGGATCTTAAAGATCATTTAAATCCAGCCCTCCCCTTCCCTCCCTGCCTCATGGGCAGTAATGTTCTATATAAAAAATTTTGCAATTTTGAAGTGCTGCAGTTAAAAGATGATCTGTTTATCTGATGAACACTTGAGCATGGCAATTTTTCTCATTATATTATGGACTGTGGAGCTTTGGACAAGGGTGCCCCTCCCCAGAAGTGGTGTTTCCACAGAAAAGAAACACAGAAGTGGTGAGATGGCTTGGCCCTACCTGTGCCTGGTCTGTGTGCCGTAATTGCAGGTCCGTGAGCAGGCAGACCACGACCCCCACGGGTAATGCTCACAGTAGCAGCCCTGGCTGCTCCCAATCGCCAGGCTCAGCAGGACCAGCTGCAGCAGCATAGTCACGCCCATGGCAAAGGTGCTCACCTACATCATAGAGAAGAGCAACAAAAGCTCGAGAAACTATTATTTAGTTATGCCAGAATTCTTAAAGATGTCTCTTCTAATATACAGAGTCTATAAATCTGCTTCACAATACAAAGGTTCTAAGCAGGGCACCTGGAAAGGGGCAATCATACGTGATAGACATTTAGCAGGACTTAATACTTTAGCAGACTTAATACTTTAAGGATCACAAGCCACAATTATTTTTTTGGCCACTTATTTATCAGGAGTACTAACCACAACTGCGCATTATTTCTGTTTCAGAAGTTGCTTATAAATTATTTTGAATGTGACAAATAAAGATCTGATATTGTTCTTCATTCCTTAGAAGTATTCTCAAAAATATTTTCTAGAAATAAGAATACCCACACGAGAGAGTTCTTCCTATAAAGTATGTAAAACAACAAACAAGACCTTAAGACTAAGCAACTCCACCTTTTAACCTCTAACCAATTCATTTTCATATGCCTATAAACGCCCTTTGCATAAGCATTTTTCTGCAGTGAATTCTTCTTTATCAAAGATTTGACTAGACTGTTGAAATGGCAAACTATCACTATTCAAAGCTCATCTGAATTTTCCACCAGCAGAAGAAACAGAACATCTAGTCTATTTCTCACACCAGTGGTCAGTCAAATTTTATTTGCTGAGACAGAAGGTTATAGGCAGTCTTTAAGAAGTAATAATACTTGGTAAACTTAAAAAACCCATTTTCCAGTCAAAATATTTTTTAATGGAGAAATCCAAACCTCATCATGAGGTTTAATCAACACTAAATTTGATAGGCTTTTACCATAGAACATTATAAATTTGGTTTACCTCCAAAAAAACCCCAAATCCAACAGGAAGTTTTAAAATCAAAGCATTTATTTCAAAACAATACCCCAAAATACTTAATTTCAAAAAGTTTGAAAGTAATTGTGCAATTGTTTTTCTCTTTCAGGTTTTTAGCCACATATGCTATTATGATTTTCATACTCTGCTGAAAAAAATTAAATTGCATCAAATCAAAACATTGCTTCCTCCCTTAGCAAAGAAAGACAGTAAATCTTCACACTGCTGTGCAGTGAGAACTTGCAGCATGTTTAACATGGAAAACTCACCAATGAACTAGCCTTTCAGAGAGATTTTTGTATAATCAAATATAAAATATGGTAAGACAGAGGAAGTAGCAGTCTTGCCAGTGGACCAAGAGGAGAACAGATATTACATCTTTTTCCTTACCTGAGTTCCTGGATTCTTGCTCAGAAAATACTGGCTTAGAAAGGAGTTGAAGCCCTACAGAAGAATTACTTGCTTCATTCCTTCACTGTGCTGTACACAGAAAAACACTGTTTATTCTCATCAGTGAGCAGAACACCAACCAATCAGTGCATCAGAAACCTTATAAATGTAAACACATGACAGAGTAATTCAACATTTTAAAGAAAAGGGAACAAATCAAAACCCACAGAACTCTTCTGCATAGGTCTTGTAACCTGTGTGCATTGAAGCCAACAAAAAAACCCTTCCTTTTTAACTTACTGTAAGACTGTTACCTGAAAAGCCAGTCTATGTTGCAGATTGGTGTGACCCTGCTTTGCTGCAGTCTTTCAAATGGGAGGCCAGAGGCTTTGTTTGATTTGGTTATCCTTTAATGAAGGCAGGCCGATCTGGTGGCAGGAGTGATCAGAACAGAGTGGCCTCTGCACCTGCGCCCCAGGGAGCTGTGCTCCACAGGATTGTGGGGAGCCAGCTCCTCGTGCAAGTGAAGCTGCCAGGGTGAGCCAAGGGGAATCAAAGGACATTTGCACTTGGCCATAGTGGCTCAATGCTCTGCAGGTCTCCTTGTGCTGCCCGAGAGAGCTGCACAACCTCTCTGCTCTCAGTCTGAAGGCAAGAGTGAGAATTTGGTAAGGCTCATGTTCATAATCCATTACTGCTTTCACTAGGAAACAGGAGAGAGTCCAGGCTAAGGCAAAATATCTGTCTGCTGCTGCACTCTCCCCACAAAAGTGGAGCTCGCAGAGAAAGCGAAAGTCCAAATACATTTGATGTTAGCTCTTTGCCTTCTGCCCTCGGTGGTGACCTCTGGGCACTGACCCTGGTGAAGTGCTGCCAGCAGATAAGGACTGCTGAGAGCCTCTGCTCTGCAGTGTGGGCACCACCTCACAACTGAGGTGCCAAGGCAGGAATTAAAATGGAAAATGAGAGAATTCACCCATGCAGAACAGAAACAGCAATGGCAAACAAAAAACAAGGAAGCAGTTTCCCCTAGAAAAATAATCCAAGAATGTAACAGAGCCCTAAACCTCCCAAATGCCCAGCGTGCATTCCATGCAGAAGGCAATGCTGCATTGAGTTGCATTCTGCCTTGTCTCCATTGGCCTGGCAGAAACATGTCAAGATGTCAGGGTCCTCAAAACATATTTCCCAATTTGTTGGGATCCAAGGTCATCGATATCCTTGAAAAAAAAAACCTCAGAACTTCTGGCATAGCTTCATTTTCCACTTGCCGTTGCAGATTTTTTTTTTTTTTTTTTTTTTTTTTTTTTTTTCATTCTGAGCTTGGGAAAAAAATGGTGTTACACAACTTGAGCACACAATTAGCAAAGTGATGTTCTGCCAGACCCTTATTACATTATGTAAACTTGTCATAGGGAATCAAAATAGTCATCACTGGCTCCACCACTGCTGCTGGATGGGATTTTAAAAGTTATGTGAAAAATACTGTGTTCTACCCTCCAGAGAGGATCTTCTAAACCTCAGCACTTAAAGCTCACTCAGGGCAGCCCCTCCAGCTCCAGTGGGACCCCAAAGAGGAGATGCCTGGTTTCTCACAGCCTTGTAGAAACAAACCACAGTTGTGAGCTGGAAGTCAGGGTTCACAGTATATAATACAGATGGCTAAAACCTTCTAGCTGAGAAATTAGTTTTTTACTTTTTCTTATCAGAAAAACAAGGAGTTACTAAAGAGTTTTTAAATTTTAAAAGGATTACAAAGGAAAGGCACTTCGCATAGTGTAAAAAACAGTCTTTTACAAAAACAGTCTTTTACGAAAAAGCCCTTTGTAATTAGAGAGCAGCACACAGACAAGCACCACACTTAGCATTAACAGAAATGTTAGGTGGAGATGGGCAGTGGCAGACCTCACACCAAAGCCAGGGCTTGAGAGCAGCATGAGTGCACCTATATTGAATGCTTAGATGGGAGTTCATCTGAACTTAATTGTGTTGCCTGAAACTTGGGCACTGCTTGGGCTAACTCACATTTTGGCAAAGCTGCATGCAGTGCTGCTGTGCCCCAGGAGGCTGTCAGCTCATCTGCAAGCTGGCAAGGTGATGAGACAAAGGGTCTGGACCAGAACAACGAAGTGGGCCCTCATGTAACCAGGGTGACTAAAGAAAGGAGTTTTTCACAAGTGTGGTAGCTCACAGTTATCACTGAAGGACTGCTCTCCATTTAATACCTGATTCTCACAGGTTTTGTCTGCAGGATCCCCTCAAAGCAATCTCCCTCTCTCTACCCTGGATGGAAGTTAGCATTCACATAAGTGCATCTTTCCTTTACACCACAGAATGTTCGAGGGCATCTTAAACAGTGGACAATACCCTAGTGCTCATGCTCACCTTCCGCCTTCACTGTCAGCCTGAGATACAAGCAGTTAGAAATTCACTCAGCAATATGGCAAATGATGCCTCATGCAAACCAGGTTACCTTACAGAACTAATTTTCCCAATGGGAAGCATCAACACTGAAAGGTATTTCCATATCATGCTGCGCCTTACCGAGTCTCTGGTCTCAAATTCTGGCGCAGCATTCCCTAAAGACCAAAGCACTATCACCAGAATCAAACTGGGAGCAGCCCAAAGGGGTCAGTGCATTGATGCTATTTTACCCCCAGACTTTGGAAAGCTCTATGTACACATCCATGGCCTCCATTTCATTATTTCTACAAGAAATATTTATCCAGCAAAACAAACATAACATCTTTTCATCTCTGCTGCAATGTCTGCATAAAAGATCATTTTTCAAAGAATGTGGAAATACTACCTCGAAGAAATTCAGTGAGTATTCTGTCTGACACTGTAGCATTTCTAGCTGGGTTTCACAAGGTCGTGTCTCATCTATTTCATCCTGTATCTAATTCCTCATACTCAGAAAAACTATATTATTCTTCCAAGTCAACCTCTAACTCCCCTCTTAGAACAGCCTGTGTTCTCACCAGAAACTTCTGCTCAAGGGAGAAACTCTAGACCTGCAAAGGGGAAAGAAGAGAAGGAAGGGGGCAAATATCAGTGTTTTCTGAGAGGCAAGCAAAACATAAATCAAACAGTTCTTCAGTTTAAGTGACATCCCCTGGTGTTTTCCAGAATCCCTAAGTACTGAGATGGGAAAATCTATTCATCCTGTCCAATAAAATTTGTATCTGTGGACTGTTACCACCAACCTTCAGTTCTCCAGATAACGAATAGCAAGAGTTTACTGCACTGCATCCCTCATCTCACACTTAGATCTTACAGCTTCAGCTGTCTGTGTTCTGACAAAATCTGGAGTTTTAAGAGCATAAAGTGATACTATTCACTAGACATGTTTTTCCCCTCAAAATCCTCCTGCAAACAAAGCACAAGAGAAATCTTTCACCCCTTCATGGCAGATGAAAATTTACTATTAGGATGGAGTGGGAGTAAAATACACTTTGCACATAATTTAATAATTCAGAGAGCTGTTTTTCCTCCATATATGCCCCCCATGAGAAGGCATATTGAAGCAAAAAAATAAAAAAAAAAGACATCTTTAAGCACAAGAGGCCATCTGAATGGCTTCAATACTGAGCTGTTCTGACACATCCTGTGGCAATACGAAAAGTGAACCATAAAACATCTTATACGCTCTGTCCCTCACTGGGCTGTCTGAGGACAGGGGTGGCAGTGCCACTGGCATGGCACAGCGGTGGCAGGCAGCCCTGCTTGCAGCCAGGCACCTGTCGCTTGTGCTCTGCTTCATCAGGGATCCCATGCCTCTGCCTCCCCTCTGGCTGCCACTGCAGAGCTGAAGGAGGTGTGGGATTGAGGAGCAGAGTCAAGGCTTCGAGAGGAGGGGTTGTATCAGCATGGAGGATTCTGTGAAACAGCAGAGCCTGTGGAGAAAAACAATTTATGTCCAAGGATTGGACAAACAGATTCAGATTTTATGAGGCAGCATTCGGAATCAGCTTCCCTCTCCAGCTGCTTTGTTGAATTAACAAAGTCAAGCATTCTTTCTGTTATGCAGAATTTTCTGCTTCCTTGTGTAAAATTAGTAATCTGGAAGTATTTGGAGCATCAGTAGAAGGACTAAGGACTTCATCATTTTGGGGAGTGGTGCAGGGAGGTGTGGGTCTGAACAAGGCAATTTCAGGGCAACAGGAAGCAGAACTAGCCACTGCTTCTCAAAATATGTTCAGGATGTTTTGCTCTGGATTAGGCACAGTTCAGGCTATTCAGCTCTGAAATGCACATTCACCACTTGCCCCACTAGGAGGACCCAGCACAAACTTCTTTTGCTGAGCCCTCTTGCTTGTACCCCATGGTAAAATTTGGGCTGGAGCCAAGGAGGGAAACCCCAGCTCAGCACCTCCCTTAGTTTTCAGGACACTGTCTCATCATTCTTCAGCCCGGGAAATTAACAGATTACCTGGAAATTAATTTAAAGTTTTTCACTTTTAGAAGCCACATTGGATTTTATCCCCATTGAGTGCCCAGCAGTGGCTCAGACAGGCAGAAGCACAGCCACAGGCCTGCCCCAGCACAATTACAGCATAGGCACATTCCTCTGAAAAAAAACAAAACCACCCCCTCTGCCAAGACCTGAAATGCTCAAAAAGTGGATTTCATCTATCACACAGTGAAGAATCAAAATTATGGAGAAACTAAATCCCAGGTTCCATGCTTGCAAGGCACCTTTCCAGCAGGAGAGGAGACTGGAACCAACCAGAAATGCTGCATGCAGGCATTATTCACTCAGCAGTCAGCTACCCCACCTCGTCATGAATGGCGGGTGGAAAGGCAGCTTCCCTTTGCACGGCACCCTGCTTTCCAAACCAGCCTCCAAGGGAGAAGGAAGCACCATCTGAATGAAGAGTCTGAGCTGGTCTGTCCCAGAAGAGAGTCCCTCATCCTCTGTAGTAGTGGCTGCAATAAGAGAGCAGCCCCTGAACCACAGCAAGGAGCCTGCAGCAGCCACCACAGCAAGGCCACGCAGGGGTGAGGGCAGGGGAGGGATGGCAGGGTTTTGACCACATGCTCTTGTTCTGTTTCATCAGCCTGGCCCACAGCTCATGGCTGGACCACGAGCATCACTGCAGAAGAGCTGGCACCACCGCTTTATCCTACAGTGACCGTGGATTTGGAATTGCTGAAACATCACCCAGCAACACATGCTGGACCCTGCATTTGTGCTTAGATCTTCTGTGAGAAATGGTACTTCTGGAGTGCCATCAAACAGGAGGGACAACAGGGCTGTGGGGCACTTGCACCCCGTGGCTGAACAAGTGCTCTAGGTAAAAGACAGGAGGAAATACCTGTCATTTCATGCAACTAACTCTGCTCGATTCACAAGGCACTGTCATGAGTAGCTGCAAGCACACCTGGAGTTCAGGAGACAGCAGCTTGTGCCACAGCTGATTTCCCCAATGTTCTCAGCAAGATGTGTCTGCAGTGAGGAAGCCGCACGCAAGGCGTGCACTGCCTGCCTGCAGGCTTGGGGTGCTCCCCGGGAGCTGCCTCTCAAAAGCTGACCCAAGCCATGGGAAATTCATGGGCAAAAGGCTCTGTTCCAGGACACTGGAAATACATTTGGAAACTGCAGGAGCATCTGCTGTGCTGGTCTTTCTTGCATGGGGAGGGAAGCTCTAGTAATGTGTGTACATAAGACAACTACTAGAAAGTGAAATTTTCCTTTACAGATTCCACAGACTTATTTCAATTTACTTCCACACAGTTTACTGGTAGATCTCAGTCCCTTGAAAGAGGTGTTGAAAACACTGAAGATAGGAAGATAGGATCCTGCCTGATAGAAGAAAAAAAAGAAAAAAAGAAAAATGTTCAAAAGGTACAGTGCAAAGTAAAAAGGATACTTGATAAACAATGATAATTACCATCAAACAAGTTTGATAATTATCTAACGAAGCAAGTCACCTTGTTTGATTAAAACAGGACCTGAAAACCACCTCCCTGGGAAGAGGTGAAGGGAACTGAGTGCTCCCCTAACCAGTGTTCCTTCCCCAGTGTACCCATTCCCTGCTCAGACTCACTGCCTCTGTGCAGAAAGTGGTGATTCTCTGGCTCTGCTGTTTTCTCCAGGGTCTATCCTGGGACAAATTTCCTTTCTCTGCAGAATCTAAATCAGTCAGCCTTGCCCAGGATTAGTGGCAGCTTCCCAGAGGCATGGAGCTGTGGTTCCTGGCTGTGTACAACTCTTTTGCAGGCAAGAGTTGTCTTGTGCTGTGGGGTTTCCTTTGCTCTCAGGTATTTCTCAAGTTCATGAAGTTCAGTCCACAAGTGAGGCCAGTTTGGCATTTATCAAAGTCCTTCCCTCGAGTGCTTTGTCCCCAGCCTGGCACACTTACGGCAAGGGACCCAGGCACACTGCGTTGGTGCCTGGCTTTTTGTCAGGCACAGAGTGAGAAAAAGAACAAGGATGGCATATCGCATTTTATTTAGGACAGTTCATGTAGCATATTAACACTAGGGACAGGAATGAACAAAGCCTAGGAGGGAAAAAGGATTATCTTTGCTGCAATGTACATTTTCCCTATCATAAAGGCCCAGTGCTACAGGAAAGCTCAATCCTACAAACCTGCAATATGTGAGTGACCTTTCACCTCCAAAGAGGCTTTTTGGGCGACTTAAATCACTTAAGATATGGAAATGCACAGTAAGTAGCAAAAACCCTCCAGCTCTACTGAAGGCAAACTTCACCACTAGGGAGCACCAATAGACAAAGATTTTCAGAGCTTTTTCTGAGTTGAAATTAAACTACAAATATAAACTACAAAATGCATTTAACACTGATACAATAAATATTTTAAATTGCCATTTTTATAACTACCCACTGAGAAACTAGATGAATCAGAAGTAATGGGGCAAGAGATTTTATTTTATTTGATCACTAGGCAAGGCTTGTAAATTGACACCTACCAAGAGCTCTGCTGATTCATCTCTGCAATTCATGGATAATTTTTTTAAAGTTTTTGTATGACTGGTAACTTTATCATCATGAAAAAACCCACAAATACGAGGCACTGAAGAAGTCTTTCTCTACCAGAGATGAACTTTCTAGGTCAAATCCAAAGTACATTACAGAGCCGAGAGAACAAACAGCTTGTTTTTTCCTGTGGCAAATCAAGATCAGAGGTGCCTGTCAGTGTTTGGCAGTGACTCAGAGGCAGACAAAGAAAATTCAGATCTGTAGCTCAAATCCCAGTCCACACAGCAGAACTGATTGACCAGAGATGCTAACAGCTCACCCTGTACATCTTCAGCTCCTCTTCCTCTTTCGAGAACCACAACTACAAGCCTTCCTTATCCTCTCTTTCTGTCTAAGCTGCACACGAAACATCAGCATTTCTGTAAACACCTGTGCAGAGTGGGGTGACATTTAGGATGTGTCAGACTGTGCTCTGGCTGCTCTGGTTTTGCACAAGGGTGTTCAGGAGCCTCAGAAGAATGAAATGAAGGCAAAAGCTCAAGCCAACAGAACTTTGACTACTAAATGGCTTTGTGGATAGAGATCAAAGTGTATAATAAACCGATCATTAAGGTGGTATTTCACACCTTATCTTCTGACGCTAGAAGATGGGATTAGACTCGATGATTCAGTGACTCAGGAGCTGCTCAAGTTGCAGGCCTCCCTGGTCATCATTTCCCCAACAGCCAGGATGTGCACCATTTGAAACTCATCCCTGGCACACCTCACACCAATTCCCACAAAACAGGGGAGGTTCAAGTGGAGGCTATTCTGTAGCCACTGCTCAGAGGGGATGCCCTCTGTGTTTGGAGGCACAGCTGGAAGGACATTCTCCAGACAAACCTACACATGCCACATCTGTCAAAAGATGCATGATGCAAAGCTCTGCAGACCTGATGCCATGGATGATGGCACACTGAGCACTCTTATAAAAGCTGTCGTGATTATGTGATGGGAGCTAACCTGCATTCATCTAGCATGCCATGGTAGCCCATTTCCAGCTGGATTAAGGCTCTCACCTTCTTCAGTGGCATGTTACTTCTTACCTTGTCTTTCCCAATAGTCACACACTGTAGGGAATGTGCTCTAAATAGCAAGAGAAGGTGTAATTGAATTCAGTAGGAAAACTCCTGCTCACTTGAACGTTGCAATGACACTTAAGGTGACATTCCTGATCACATCTAGAGGGACAGCTTCTGTGCTGTGGTGCTGCTGGGCTGGCCAGGGGTGCCAATCCCCAGCTGAGGACTCCTTAGTCCACCTGAGCACTGTGGGTTTGAGGGAAATGGGAATGCAAGAAGCAGTGGGGCAGCTGAGGGGAAATTGAACTGAGAACAGTAGGTACACACCCAATTTGTGCTTGATATGCTCTGCAGAACTAGGTAGGAGGAACCATAGAGACGGTAAAAGACTTGAGGGTTTATGGACTGTACAAAGCAGAAATGCAACAATGCCCTATGTTGGTAGAAGATACTCCACTTTTAATATTAGAACTACTAAATCCTCTCTTAGGATCCTGATTTCTGACCTCCGTTTATAGCCATACCACCCATCTTAAGGTCTGTTCTCCAAAGTGCTTGTGAGCCACATTCTCAGTGGAACAAACAGTCAAATTTGGTGTCAGGCAGGAATGTGTGAAAGGAGCCCCGAGCTGTGAGGGGTCACAAGGTCTCTGTGGCAACTCTGCTGTGCTTTGACCAATGGCATTTCTGAGCAGATCCAAAAATCAAACCATGGCTTGATGCATGGCTTGATCTCAGCTGAGATGCAAATGCTTATCACCAGGGCTCATGTTGGCCTGGAAAGATCTTCCTCTGGCTGGTACATATGTGGCCCAGCCTTTCGCCTGTACATTGCAGGGCACTGCTAGCTACTAAAGAGCTGCAGATCAGCCTCAGCTTTGCACAGAGCCTGTCTGTGTCTGACAGGGCTGCCTGTCAGAGACAGCACACACAGCTTCAGCAAACGAGGGAGTGAGCTGCCAGGTGCTCGAGCAGGCTGCTGACCTCTGCTCATTTGCACTCGTGTCCTGAAGCACCCCTGGATGCACTAACACACATTGTTAGTGCTTGCTGTGATTCTGACCATCCCTTACCAGCCTCTGCTCATGCCAGCCTTCAAACAAAGCATTATATGGATCCTTCTGCACTTTTCCAAGGATGTGGACTCCCCTTTATTGCAACCACCCCTATGGGAATAAGGGAGATGGACTAAGCCCTCTCTGCCTAAGCTTCTGGCTTTCCTGGACCACCCATGCCCTGTCCCAGCAGCAGCAGCAGGATCAGGTCCTGGAGGCAGGCTGTGTTTGTAGACATCAGCTGCAGTGGGACAGTGCTGTTTGTTCAGGCTCCTGCACTGCTGAACCGGCACTTTGAGAAAGGCCCAGGAGAACAGGAGGCAGCCCTGACCTGGCACTAATGATCTCAGTCAGAACTGCATCGCTATAAAACTGTTTCAACACCATTCAGCTCAGCTGAGATATTTTTGTTTCATGCTGGTGCAAGTGGGAAATGTTGAACTCTAATGTGCTTGCAGTGATTGACAGGCTCACAAGGGGATCCAAAGATATCCCACTATCTATCTGAGACAGCTTTTAAAATCAAGCTTACAGTAGTCAATCCCTCTTTAGAGACTTAATGAGTTTAACAATCATCCCAGTAGACCAACACTTGCTTTACAAAAATAAACCCAGAGGGCAGGGAGTGAATTAAGGTAGGTTTCAGCCCCCTAAGTAAGCCCCACTGAAGATGAAAGATGATTTATAGCGCAGTTGTTCTTCAGATAAGCAGGAGACTTGAGGTATTTCTATAATTACATATGTGCCCTTCTCTGGAAGCAGTGGCTATTTTCATACCTCAGCCCAATAAAGGAAATGTGAGAGGCATCTGTGCTTTGTTTATGGCTCCATTAGCCTTTCTTGAACTGTAAATTACTTGGCAGTGGCTGAGACAAAAGGGAAAGGCAGGGCTGGATTGCAAAGGAGGAGTTTGAAGTTCACAGCTAATTCAAGTCCTTCAGATTTTACTGCCTAAAGTTATAGTTCCTTTGAAAAGTTACTCCATAATTATAAAACTCATTAGTAGAAATCAGCACATTTAGTACACATTTAATTGTAGAACAGACTACTGTAAAACACACTTTTGCATATATTTTCTTTATAATCTTCCAACTATGACCATTTTCTATGGCAATCTTCACTCTGCTCTCTTACTCTCCATCAGTCAGTGAATAAAACAAATGGGTTTAGGTTCTGCCTAGCACACTTGAAATTTTCAGAGAGAGGGGAGTTAGGAGCAATAAATTCCACTCCCATTTTCAGCCCATGGTTTAACCACAATGACAATGCTAGGAGAACATAAAGGCACAGCCTGTGAGGACCAGCAGCAGGAGGCACAGTGCTGTAATGGCATCTGGAGCATTATCAGTAGCTCAGTTGTGAGTAATTGCATTAATTGCCCTTAATTACACTCTGTGACCTGAAGCAGGCTGCTTCCAAGAAACATGACACAATACCAATCATGATGGGTTTAGAAAGTAACTTGAACAAGTCTGTGGTTAGATCTTTCTAATGAGAGCTGCAGCTGGAACGAGAGGCGTGTGCGTGCTGAATTTGTGTGCCTGTTTTACAGGTCACCCACAACACAAGCAGAAGAGGAAGCAGCAGATTTTTCTTCATAGAGCAAATCCTATACAAAGGGAAAATCTGGAAATGATGCTTTGCTTTCTATTTCCTGGGACTAAATATGACCTCTTTCTTCCACCTTTAGTGTCCCTATCCTGATAGAAAATCTTTAGAGACGCCAGGTTTCACCACAGTTTCCTGCTGGATATTAACATCTTTGCCATGGGCACAGTGTGAGTGATAAGTTACCACAGCTTTCCACAAATCCTGGATGGATTTTTTTCCTCAAAGTCATCTTTGTCCCCTTTTTTAGTTTCAGTTCTGCGAACATGAATAAATGTTCACATGTGTGCATCTTTGTGTTGAGGCAAACCTGTTCAATGCTGGATGGAGCTTCCCAATGAAAGCCAAAAGCCAGTGGAGGAGTTGTGGTAGAAAGGCATTCTCTAATCTCTCCAGCCAAGCCTTGGGATGGACCTAAACTCCCAGTCCGACCCTGCCGCAGCGCTGGGATGGCTGCAGTGCACATGTGCCCCAGTGCAGGCGGGACAGGCTCTCGAGGTGCTCGTGGAGCCAGCATTAACTGTTCCCCTGTCACTCTCATGTCCTGCAGCGGGATGGAGCTGCTGGTGTTGCCATGCCACCTTTGCATCATTCACCTGCAATAATGGGAGCCGCGCTCCTCTCCGTGACTCAGAATGTTTTATTCATGATCCATTTATGGTAAAACAAAGCGCAGGGAACTCTGATGATACTGGAACTCCTCTGCATGCTAATGGCAAGGGCTTCAGCTGCGAGTCCCTAATTCTCATGCTTTACACTGACATTGTGTGTCTGAAGGAGAGTTGCACTCTGAACCTGCTGCACGTGCATTTATCTGCACGTGACCTGCACGCAGAGTGCAGCTGGCAGTGTAAATTTAATGTGCATGCCTTGGTATGCAAGGATAACTGCATGGATGACCCCTTGAACACTTCTGTGAATATGGGGGGAAAATGCACTCTGTGTCTTACGGTTCAGGCTGTGATTCTGCCTGACAGTCTCCTTATCACTCCTCCCACTGAGCTCCTTCAGAGTGTGTGGTGAGACCCTCAGGCTGACCCAGCTCCCAGCTTGGCTGCACCTGGCAGCTCTAATCTCCTGAGCTGCACTATAAATCCTTCCATGCCCAGGAAGATCATTGGGGATCTATAATATGCCTGCATGATCTACCCATGGTGCTCTTTCCGCTGTAGCACACATGGGTAGAAACCCATATAGTTAGACTGATGAAGAGGGAAAACCAACTTCTCCCGTGCCCCTCATTTGAGTATTCCTACAGTCACAGGCCATCCCTTCCCCTGCCCAAGGAGTTAGTAGATCCTCAGTGAGTAGTTTTTGAGTTTCTGATCTTCAGCCTCAGCTGTATGGACATTTTGAGGTGTTCAAGATGTAGATTCAGTAGGTCATACTGTGATTTTGTTGTAAGTCTATCCATCACAGAGTTCTTAGTTTTACATTCATTTTCAGTTGTCTTAAAAATGTACTGCAGGAAACATAGGTACATATTTATGAAGGAACTTGGTGGTTACATGCAAGGGCCAACAAACGCAACAATCAACTCACAGCTTGACCAGGGTTCACATAATTCTTCTGACCTCCTGCTTAGGAAGCATGAGGCAAATGAAGGAACTTCAAATCCCCTAAGCCACAATGTAATGAAATCTTGACTTTCTAATCGGCTTCAAAACCAACAAAATCACTCTGGAAGTCAGCAGTGTCTCTGACTCCCTCAACTGTCCCTGAAAATCCTAGTCTAAGGTCTGGCTCCTATTGTCATTGAAGTAATTAAATTAATAAAATTCAGGGTAGGGGCAGCAGAGGGAAGTGTTGTCCAGACAGCCAAATTCGAGGTTAGGAACTAAAAAATACAACACCTGGTCCCATACTTCTTTTCTATGATTATGCCAAGTCACTCATTTTTCCTGCCCTTTTCTTCATCTATTTTTAGACTCAGAGATTTATTCACCGACTTTAAAAAAGATTTGCTCACCTCTATATCCCCAATTGTTCATCTCTATATCCCCTACATGATCTTCAAGTTATTAATTTTCTTGGATAAAGACATCACTGACAGCCAGGTCTGCTTCTCATCACACGTCGTGGAACAGCCTGGACTTCCCTTTTCACCCCCTGCAGCTGCATGAACTCACACGAGAGCGAGACAGGGAAGAGAGTGCTGTTCAGGAAAGGGGAATATGCCACGAAGGCTTTTGTTCTGTGCGTGTGAACACAGGGATGCAGGATGCGAGGAGTCTGCTGATGGAGGGAGCCGGTGAGGATTCCAGCCTACAGCACCTCTGGGATTTAACTCCACAGGAGGGAGGTCTCATGACTCACACAGCACACTTGGGCCCCTGGTGCATCAGCATTCCTAACTGCAGGCATTTTGAGGCTTGCTTTTCCACCCACACCTCCTCCACTAAATCCACCTATTCCCAATGTTTGGGCACGGACAGCCCTGCTCCCAGATTGTTTATACATTCACAGTACGTAACCACCACAGCCGCAGCACTCGTGTTTCCTTGTCCAGATGAGAACACAGCAGTGACCTGCTGCCACTGTCCTCCATGGGCCCCATTCTCTCCAGCCAGCCCTACACACCCTCACCCAATCCTATTGGCACTTGCTATACAAGTTCCCATTTCAACATTTGAAGTTGGTCTTGGTTAAAGAACCTGGAACAAGCCGAGCACTTCTGTAGCATCAGCCACACAGAACATTACATGAACATTACATGAACACTTGCTCAACAGCACCTTTGCCCTGTAAAGATAATCATAATGAGAGGGTTTTCTGCACTGCTAATGATGATGAAGAAAGCTGACTGCATCACTGCAGTAATTTAGCCCAAGGGAACATGTAGAAACAAATGAGGCAACATATATCACAGATTTGCCTTCTTTTATCTGCTATTCACCCTGGCCAACAAGGTCATGCAAAATATCTTTCATTTCATTAAAGGCAATTTGAGTCATTAATGTCAAGCTGGCACTGTAGTGTTAATTCTGTTCTGCCGAGGTAAGAAAATGGCCAGTGACCCGAATTTTGCATAGAAACAGTGTAATTGCAATGCTGCAGCCAAGGTCATTTCCATCTCTGGGTATAAACAGACTGTTTCTTCTGAAGAGGATTAGAAAGGTCATGCTTACAAGAAAGGTCAAAAACAGACATTGGGAAGAATGGTAAAGGATGCTCAATTTTAAAATTATTTTGGTTATTTTGTGAGGACTGGCTGGATTCTTTTATTATTAAAAAAAAAAAAAACAGCAAATCAAGGGAGAAGCTTCTCTGTTTCCATCAGACAGGCTCAACGAGTGTAACACACGACTGTGAAGAGGAGGGATTAGCAGAGCGAGTAGGAGCTGGAACTTTGGAGAAGCATATCATATCAAAGAGGACCACATTCTGGATAATCAAGCTCCTGAAGGAATTTTATTTATTTTTGAACAAGATACCTAAATAAAAGGGGTTTGTATCACCGCATTAACTTAACTTCGTGTTTTTTATGAATGAACCACCTGAGATTCAGCTTTACCAACAGGAATTTGGTTTTACTGTTCTGATGACCACAAAATCGTGGTGGAAGAATTAGAATGGTTGAGGAAAGGAAGGATCCATGGCCTAAAAAAAAAATTACTCGGAATATGAGCTATCTAATTAAACATGAACCAGTTGATGCCTCATAGTGGCCATGCATACAGACTGCTCTTTCCAGAATCCTCACAATCTGACTAAAATGGAATATGATATGATCCAGAAGGAGTTTTAGGACTACTAGATTAAATAAAGCAAGATAGTACCAAAACTATATACAGTGGATTTGTAAGACACATTCAGCACAGTGTTGTACAAGAGGGAGCTTGTGCTGAATATTCTCCCAAGAGGAACCACAATTTACTTGGTACAAATATAGCCTGGAGCATGCGTGCATGTTTATTATAGCCACGCTTACTGTTTTCTGCCTAGCACAAGACAGGAATGCTGAAGAGGTGCTACTATAATATTGATTTAGTTTCTTAAATGTCACTTGAAGTCTCATTGCACCATTCACTTTAGAATTTCTAAATATGAGCAATAGCCAATCTTTTTCATGTTGTCAGGGATAACCATGAAAGCTAGATCTGTAAGAAGTCTCAGCAGAACCTTGTTATCTGCATTCAGGAGTGTCATTTGCAGGCCGACCGTCACTCTTTGTAAGGGGAAACAAACACTGCCATTTAGTGCCTCAGTATTCAGTGCTGAGTCCAGGGCTAACATGCGGTCAGACTGTATGGATCAGCGCAAGAATTATCGTGTTTTGTAGGTCATGGCAATATCACTTTTCGGTCACAACACTGCTGAATCAAGCAGCAGAGACTTACAAAACAAATCATGCCGTCTTTAACAGTGGCTGGCACTGGAAATAATGCAGTGAGCGCTTGCAGGGCAACAGTTATGGACTTCAGGACAAAACAAGCCTGTCTTGTGTTTGACTCCTTAATGTAGGATCTTGTGTGTTGCTGACCTGCTGTAAAGCAGCAACTTGTCTTGATTTTAGTCTTGATTTGTTCCAAGTACCACACAAACACATTTCAGTGTCTGGCTGGTGGCACTAAGGTAAATTGTGCCCGCATCCTCACAGCTGCCCACACTGCACTTTCTTTGTTTGTCAAAAGCCCTTTTTCACCCAATTTGATCCTTAACCAAGACAGGGAAAAGAATTATCACAGACTGATGCAACCCAGATCCTCTAAACGTTATCAAAATTCAGAGCATTTAAGCTTCAAAACAGAGTTTTGGGTAGAGATGGGATGGGAAGGAGAGGACACTGGCCTGAAAGTCAATGTTTTCTTGTCCCTTCCCCCACTAAGAAAGAAGTCCATGCTAGACTTTTGGTTTGAAAATTAAAGAACCAATAGAAGTGCCTGAGGATGGCTCAGCTCACAATTAGCCACCACAAAATTCCTGTAAAACTATCAATACCAGTGAAACAATCTTTTCATGAGAAATGCAGGTTAGACTGACCAGGAGTATTTTGAATCACTGATGATTCCTGGGGGGATGGATTCAGTTTGATTAAACATAAGTGAGACATAAATACAGACAAGACCCAGACAATAAGCTAGTACATATGCTGCTTTAGTAATTGCAAGAACACCACATGGATTTTATAATAACCAAGAAGGGTCCTTAAAGGCTGAGATTTGCACAAGCCCCAGTTTAGACTGAAGAATGAGATCATTACAGAGCCAGATGTCTCTCCTGAATTTCCTGAAAATTCTTTCAACAACACACAAATGTGCTCAGAATTTTGCAGTTCATCACCCTCAAAGCAACAGAATTAGTGTGGCATGGAGACAGTGTTCCAAAGGAAGTATTCCACCTGTCCCCTGAACACACAGCAGCAGCACAGGGGCACTTGTTTTGGAGCCAGGTTTATATCCTGACATGCCTGAGAAATTATCAGGAAGGTATTACCCTCACAGGAGAGCCAGCTACACCTTTGAAGATAAACTTTGAGATATGGTGAAGAAATGGAAGAGCCATCTCCATCAAATGTGAAAAAGCAATGAGCAGGGTCTCAAATAGCACAGCTTAGATACAACAGCCAGACAGAGAAAATGATGTTTTTAAAAACAACTTGAAGACATAGAAACTGGCAGTCTTATTGTGTTTTAAAATGGAATATCCTTTGTAAAATGATGTAAAGCCTCCTCCAGCAGAGGGGAAGGACGCTTCTTGTCACCCTTGGGCAGCTGGGCACATGCTGGCACCCAAGCCTCCACCACCACTGTCCCCAGTTGCCTGAAAAATCTATAGAGAAGCTCCATCCCCAAGGCTTTATGGTTTTGCCAAGTGAATACAAAATGTTTGCAAATTAAGGCAACCATATCACCTATCCACTTTGCAGAGTTATAAATGCCTATGAGGCAAGCTCCAAGGCAGAGGAGAAAAAAAACCTGAGAACAGGCAAAAGAGCAAAACCCCTGCACCAGAAATGCTGCAAGAGGCAAGCACAAGACAATAAGCCCTTCAAAGATGGCACATAACCCCAAACAACTGCATATATGCAAATACATATCAGAATCAACATCCGTTCGCAGAAAGTTTTCTGTTTGGAATGTCAATATGCTCTGAACCACCTGACCCAGATGTTTTGCATAGCAATTCGACGAAAGACTGTGAGCAAAAATCAGAAGACCAACATGTTTTGTCCTCTCTTCTCCTTTACTCATCTGAAGCTACCCATCCCCTTTGTAATCACAAAAATAACAACAGGAAGGTCCCCAAACTGTTTTTGTTCCCTTCCAACTTCTTCAATTCTTAGGGGAGTATGGACTAGAATCAAGATATTCTATTTTCCACGTCTACCTGTATTTAAGTGTTCTATGCAACATAAAAGAGCCCCAGGAGGAGAGAATGAAAGAGCTTCAGACCAGTTGGCACATAAACCTGTTCCCGGGGAGCTGCCTGGGGCTGAAGCCCAGCGATCTTGCACCACAAAAATATTTGTCTAACATGACAGGAGTTAGTGTCTTTGTGTTGAAAAATCATGTGTTTCTGAAAATAAGTTTCAAAAAGGAAAAAACCCAGTCCCAAATTAATACATAATCTTGTAAATTATGAAAACACCAGACAATTCCTCTTTGAAGGAGGTCCTCTCTTTCCTTTAAGTGCATACTCATATGTCAGTGCTCACATTTATGCATGCATGATGCTTACAGGGTGGAATCACTGTTTCTTTTTTTCTAAGACAATAAAAACATATAAAAATAAAGATACATAGATCTACTGGCAAATCTTTGTAAACATAGCTTGATTCAGCTCCTTTACATGGCCTTTCAAAATAATTGATGAAGTTCTTGCAACTCAGTAGGATAAATTCCTGATTGCCATCAGAACGGCACTCAGATCATTGTTAGAGTATTTACCACTTGTCTTCAAGTAAGAGAGAATTTCTGGAAATGTGTAAATAAATCCCGTTTATATTTATTAATGAACTATTTCTGTGTGCCCTGGATCCCACCAGATACAACAGACCAAAAGTTAATACTGATATTTTTCCCCTATGGAATTCCACTAAAACACTTTCTTCCACACACCTGACCTAAGCAATGTTAAAAGGCTGTAATAGGAGGTGCCAAACATTGCCATTACACACCACTGGTTAACAGCATAAGGTTTTTGTCCCATTTTTGTACATCACGACCACGAAAGAGAAAAAAAGAGTGCCTTACAGCAGTAGCAGGTCCAAGCATTTTGTTTGATATGAAAAGTGAGGCATTCCAGTCAAATCCTCTATCATTCTACTCAATGCTATAGAACTAAAAGCTTTTACAAATTTGTCAGCATAATTCTTCAAGCTATTTATTTAATTTTTCTTGAAGGTCAAGAATTTTTTCTGAATGTCTGGGAAAAGGACCAATTAAAAAAATTGTAGCAGGAGGTTTACTGAATAATATAGCATATACAAGTTGTCAGTATCAGTAACTTTGTCTTTCAAATTCAGCTTCTCTTTTACTCTGCGAGTTGTATTTATTTAATCAAAAATCAGATCTTCATTGCACAAAGAGAACATCAGAGGAAAATCTCCTCAGAGCTCTACTTTGATAAACATTATGATTACAGGCAAATTAAAGCACTTTACACATACATATTTGTTAACTGCAGCCTTTGCACAACTGATGCTTTCAACACACAGAAGGAACAGCCCTGAAAGCTGAAAAGCAGCTTCACCATAAATTGTTGATTTACATTTCTCTTTGTCAAGTCCTTTTAGCCCTAATTGAGGACTCAGGTTTAATTAAAAATAAAGCAGCAGGAAAATGACAGACGTTTGAGAGCAGCAGCAGCAGCCACGTTTAGTCCTTTCATCAGAAAGAGCCCAGAAAGGATGGATTTGCATTTGCTTTCACCTGCTCCTATTTCTGGTTTTAAATCGCCAGTTTGTCCTAATCAGGCTAAACTGCAGCCAAATTTTATAAAGTCAGAACAATTTAGCTGAGCCCTTAGAAACTTGAGATCCTACCTGATGTGCTTTCCTCTGGACAGAGCGGATGGGTAGCCCAGGGCACCAGCTCTTAATAAATTATTGCCAATAAAAGCCAAAAGCCTACATTTCTTGTATCTTAAGTACTCTGTAATGGCTGGCTGGGTTTTTCATGCTCCTCTTCTGTAGTAAATGCAGCAAGCCTCAGTCCTTGCTGAAGCATCAAGTGTACTTCGGCATTTGCCATCAACATGCGGTGTAACAGCCCCCGTTAGCTTTCAGCAGCCTTGACACACACCAGCTTGGCCTCCTGCTTTTCCAAGAGGGGCAGCCAATGGCCCTACCCTTACCTGCCTCTCAGCTTCGAGCCTGCGAGCTGGAGTCACAATGCTCAGGCTGTGTGGTCAGTTCTTACAGTGGTACTGTCAGATTCTGCAAGAATCCTTTTGAAAACGCTTCCTCCTCCCTTCCCTGCTACACACACACCAATTATGCAGACGTACTAAAAGGTTCAGCCAAGTTTAGCTTGCACATTTAACTGTTGTAGTAAGGAGAATATAGATTACCTGATTTTCTTGCAGACTCTGTTGTCTACACAAACAGATGTACAGAGCAATAATCCTCATATTACAAAAAAGCACCTGATCTGGCCATGTTAGAGCTTTAGTGATACAGTAATTCAAGTAGGCGACAAATTCATCTCTAAAATGTTTGATTAATTCCAGCGCTGCTATTTTGCTCAAATCCATGAATCGTGTATATGATTACCTGTCTGTATAACTATGTAGTTAATCATCCCAAAGCATTCAATGTGGAAGCTTGCTTTTCATCTGGAAAAGGCTATTGTAGTCCTTGTTTCCTTGAACATGGAGCAGGAAGACACAATAGGTTGTTAGATTGGACTGTGGAGACAAGGCGTGCCAGTCAGTTTGATACCAGGCCCTGTGACAAGCTGTGATTACAGCTAATAAAGCACTCCTGGCTCTCCACTCTATTCTAAATTATATGCACAAACATTTACCCCACAAAAATACTGTTACACAAGTGAGGGCTGGGTGAATATCCAAGCAGAATTATGAAAATCAGAATATCAAATACATGAATGAAGACACGACAAGATCTTTTCCTCCCAGGAAATGTTTTCAGCACCTGATAATCCTGTCTAGCCAAGGGTATTAGGAAGGATTAAATATGGAAATAAATGAACCTGAAGTATTCTGTGACCCTGTGATAACAAAACGGCAGGGTGCACAAGGGGGAGCTATCCAAGCAGAGCTTACCTTCACATGCCCATAACATGAACTAACTTTTTTCTATTCATCGTTAGACAAGTGCTATCAGATTTTGATTTGTGTGGAAGATTACTTTTTATTTACCATCGAAAATAATATGTACTTCTTGCTGTTAGGAAATAACTGCTCCTAAGCAGTCCCACAGCACCAAACTATTCACACCATAGGAATTCCCTGTAATGAATCCACTGCTCTATATCAGCAACGTTCAATAAATTCATTTGTCATGAACCTGCCTAATCTTCCTTTGGGCTGATGAAAACATTCAACACTCAACCCAGCATCCCAAGTCAAGAAGTGTTGCATTGTAACTTCCCAGCAGGTGAATCCCCTCCTTATCTCTGATTATGCCTCTGGAAAGATTCAGGTGATGTCCCATCCCATTGCTCGTGGGCCACCGCTGCAGCCCTGCCACTCAAGATTTTACAGCCAGCTATGACACCTCTGCCTAGCAGCCTCATCTCCAGTCCGAGGAGTCCTGACCTCATCTTTCCTGAGCTGGAAATTTGCTGAAACTTTGCTCATCCTTACTGCCCTGAGTGAGTCTTTTTCAGGCCTGCCACATGCTCCTTAATACCAGCTAACCAAACTGCACTCAGTGCCGGTGATGCCTGGATGAGCACATAACAATGGGCTCTACTTTGTTCCTGTTTCTTTCCCCGTGATCCCTACTGTGATTTGCGTTTTTGACCGCCAAAGCAAATGAATTTTATTGCTCCATTATTTAAAGTTTGTTTCAGTGTTGATGGTAACAGTCAATAGAGGACTGAAAGGTAGACAGATGACAAATGCACATTTCTCAATAGCCTGGAAAATAGATTGCAGACATTCACTGTCTGAATTCACTGTTAATTGCATATTTCATTTCAGTTAAAATATAAAACCAGACACTTACTCTTGAAGCAATTCCAATGGGATTATTAAAATGTATTGGCCACTTTGGGAGCATGCAGCAACTCTATATGAGCAACAAGGTTTAAAGACGGTAAAAGTACATCCAGGGTACATCCAGAATGTTTTACTTCTGTCAACTTTTACAGTTTCTATTTTTCAATGCTGTAATTGGAAAAAAAGCAGAGGTAAATTTTATGGGGTTGCAGATACATGACATGATGGAAAAGGAGTTTGTTCAGATTTTGGGTCAAGTGTTTTATGAACGTGGGCAAATCTTCCCATTAGTGCCAGGAAATAATGTGGTGACTTTTTATCAAGAAACCAACCCTCTAAAACCTTTTGCAAGATCTCTGATGAATGAGTGCCATGAGTACAGTACTTGATGAGTACAGTACTAGAGAAAGGTGAAAGTGCCAAACCCTGGCTGGTGTCAGTGCTCTTGGCCACAGCAGGTCAGATCTGAGCTGGGGCAGCCTTGGAAACTCGGGAATAAGGAATTCGTTCAGGCATCACCCAGTAGCATAACTCCCTCTCCTCCTGGATTTGAATGCAAACTGAAAGATGGGCTCCATTCTTCTGAGTTTCTAGAAAAGCAAAGCCGGAGGACTTAGACCACTGACTAATAACAGGTTTTTGTAGTCCTAGGTAAGATCTATCCTGGCTGTGTGGCACCTGATATATCCAAAATGCACCCCAGCTTATGCCCTCAAATTCTTCCTTGAAAACTATACAAGCTTTAGAAATGTGATGGCTACTCAGGGAATGGAAGTGATTTGTTCAGACAATAGTTTTGCTAGTGAGGGTGGTGCTTGCAACCCTGGGAACTGTACAAGAACAAGAAAACAGAATGTATCTGCATAGATGGCATGACATTAATGAGAAAGGAGCATACATATCCTGTAAATCAAGCAGGAGTTTTTAAAAGCTCTCTTCCTTTTAATAAGATTCCTGTGAGGGAGCAATGGCTAGCAAGAAGCCCGGCAAACTCCTACCTGCCTGCAGATTATTCTTCAGTCTTTAAGTTTTTCCACTTCCATGGCATCATCAGGCTCAAATATTCTTGTTTGAAGGTGAAGGTTCTCAGGTATGTCATTCAGGCCTGAATCGGTGTGATTGTGATAGAGACAAAAGAGAATCGGGTCTTCAAGTGCATCCTCCCCTTCCCCAACACACTCCTCTCCTTTTCCAAGGTCTCTGATGTTCAGTGTAGTTTGTCTAAGATAGGAACACCAGGTGGGTATTGCAGGAGGAACTGTCTGTATGATTGCACAAGCAATATCTTCCAGAGATGGGGGAGCTGCGCTCTTTGCATTGACTTTGGTGCACATTTTCCTGCTAAAGGCTATGAAATGCTGCTGGAGACTGGAACAACTGAGCCTTCCAAGACTGCAGGCAGCTTCTGTGTGCATATTCCACTGCCAGCCCCACTCCACACATCCCTCACTGCCCCTTCCCAGCAGGAATGGCTATAGAGTACATGCAGCCTGAACACTCGCTATGGGATGTGTGAGTAAAAGCACTGAGACCCATCCTGCTAATTTCAACCCTGTGTTTGGGTCCCTTCCAGCTGACCAGCTCCTGCTGCAATTTGTGCCATCCCTCACACACTCTAGTCCAGCAGCACTAGAGTCAAATTCTCCACTTCTCCCAAGAGCTGCAGATTTTTACTCCTTTGTGTGAGATTTGCTAGCTTTTAATCAGCATATGAAAATTTGGTATCACTTCCAACATTTTAAAGAAGAGAGAGAAGCATTGTTGATTGATCCTGATCCAAACTAAAGGCTACATTTACTGTTTAGTAACCACTTTAGCAATGGTGAAAATTTATTCCGTGTACTGAGCAATTAACATGCTGCTGCTGGTAAGACAGTACCTGTGGGGTAGGAAGAGTGGGGAGACATTTTAAGCAGCAGGCAAATTTAATTCATGGGTTTCTGCAGGGAGTCACTGAGAGACTTGCTCATCTTTCATGGCCTCTTCTGCAGCCCTGGCAGCCCACACTTCGCTCCTTGACTTCACCCGGGTCAAGTAAGAGGTCCAAAAAAACTAGGAGGGCACTGCACTTGGGCTGGGTTTGCCTGCGACGTAGTAGGAGAGGTTATCAAAAGAAGTCTGTCCTGGAAAAACAACACTTCTGGCCTTGTCGGGAAGATAAAGTATTACAAGCCCTAAACTTTAAGCGGCTGCCATGCAGACAGGACTTAGCTTTCAGCATGCCACACCCCAGTTCTGCAGGACACTGCGCTGCTGGCCGGGCTCCTGTGCAGAGCGCTCCTGCGGGGTAGGAAAGGACACTCCCACTGCAATGCCCTCACATAACAGCACAGCCTGTGTCTAATATACAGCTCCAGCCCATAACTCAAAATCGTGCTTTAAAAGCCTCCTACGTGAAAAGTCTTAAATGAAGCAATGAAGCCATAAACCAAGAATACAGGTACCAGAGCTTTATTAGATGTTTCACTGGATACAAAGAAACTGGATTTTATATTACTTTTTTTTTAAACTCTAAATACACATTCTTGTCATAAAAATTCACATTTGCTATACAGAACTGTAGGCATTTTTAACACAACATTTATTAAAGTACCATTAAACAGATCCTAAAACGAGAAGGTGCAGCTCTGTGAACCTTTGTGGGCACAACACACAGGGAGCTCCAAGTCCTCAGTGTTACACAATCATCCTTCCCACCAAAACGGAGACAAGTCATTCAAATGCATTAATGCTCACTGGGAATAATAAGGCTTCTGTACAGAGACCCTGAACAGTGTCAGGAGGCAGTGTGGCAAAAACATGCTAATAATCATCACCTAGATGATACTAAACCACTGATGACTGAGGCAGTCAAAAACTTAACTGTCCTGGCAAGCCCATAGAATTTTTCTTTTTCTTTTCAAAATTGTGTTTTTAACCACATATTTTTATTTTCAGTAACAGTAATTACACATAACTCCAGGATTCTGCTTTAAGGAACCCGCTTCACAGTAAAACTAACTGCAGCTACTTGAGGAATCTCTTCCAATCCCACTAACCTCTGCAGGACCTAAGGCTGAAGGAAGAGACTAGTGCACGGCATCTTACTGCAGAAAAAAAGGCCTCCCTCTGAGGAGATACTGACTGGCCAAGGTGATGACTGTGTAAAAGGATGTTGTGTGAGGATAAACCATCCTGGGACATCAGATGAGGCCCACTGCCGTCTTTTAGCCCCACACACTTAACATCTTATACGACCCTGTGGACTGCTGTTGTGTACTGAGGCTGACAAATATCTAATATTCACAGCTGGCAGGTAAAGGAGAGTGCATGCCGAAGTCCAGATAAGCAGCACTGAGCAGAGACAAAGGAGAGAAGTGGGGCTGCATTTTAACTGGACAACTGAAGAGGGTCTGAAATCAGACTTTTGCCTTCCTCAGTCACTGTTCAGGCGGATCTGACTGAAGCTAATCTCATGCCAAAAGTGTTGCTGTAGGGCAAGCACCCTACCCCAAACAGGCAGGCACAAGGTGGACACTCTCTGTGTTTAGTTAGTACCTCTCTCCTAACTACCCTTGGCCTCAGGCATCTCAAACAGAAACCATGAAGGGAGAGCTAGATTTGGCTGTGGGAATAGTACAGGAGCCATACCTGTAGGCAGTGTAGAGATTCCTAAGTAGGTCCTGCAGGGACAGGGAAATTATTATAGCTCTTTTTATTTAAAGCTGCCACAATTCCTGAAAGCAGAATGCTGTACATGGGCAGGCCAGGTCACTCTGATCAGCCTATGACATTCATAGTTTTTACATAAGGATTTTTCTTTTTATTTTTTTGGATAGGTCCAACCTACACTGGAGCAAAGTTCAAAGCTCTTCCTGCAAATTTAAAGCTATGTTCCAACACAGGACATGAGCAGTATTGCATAGCATCCAGGCACTTCCTTAAAGCCAGGATATCCCCATCCTCCTATCATGACTATATTCCAGAAGATGAATTTTAGGCCACTCAATTACATGATCACAATTCCCGCTGACATCAGCAGGAGTTGTGTGTGCGCAGAAGTGATTTGATCTGTAACACACTGGAAACCAGGTCTTTGCCACCTTGTACAATCAAGGCAGTTGATCAGGCAAACATCCTATTCTTTATTTACAAATGTGTAAGTGAGCTCCAAGTAACTTCACGTTTAACTCCTTCGTGCCAAAAGGTGAGGGAGTCAGCTCTATGGACAACCCTTGGTAACCTCTGAAACAGAACTGATAATTATGAGATTTAACAATATTATCCTAATGCATTAAGGCAGGTCACATTACTGCCCTTTTCCTTTAGGATTAATTATTCCTCGTACACTATAGACAATCCATAATCCCATATACACACATACCTACGAAACAGCAGCACAGTAAAAACTAAATAGACCACTGAACTCCAAATACTTGTAATCAATACATTACACATACTATACAGCATATTTTAACCTCATCATTGGGTAAACATATACAATTCAGAACAACATTGACTGTATGTAACACAGAAGCTACCACTGAGATATGGCAAATACATCATACACTATTAGATTTTACTTCATTGAGAAGGAATTTAGAACTTTGAAATGGTGTTACCTGAATTCTTGAAATCACCAAATAGCCTAATCAGTTGCTAATAAATAGTGCTTCATATACCAAATTGAGGATAAACAGCACTGGAACTGCGTTTTCAGGGCACTCTGCTTTTTGTTTATTTTGTGGAATTAAGCTCCACAGTTTTAAATTTCCTTTGCAACACAGCCTATACTTACTACACAGTGACTTTCTGCTCACTCTCATCTCAGGGTAAAGGCTTGCTAACTACTTTGAAGTTAGTAGAAACTGTCTAGATTTGTATCAGTATAACAAAAGATTTAGCCAAGCATAAAGGATCATACATTCCCTCTCAGCCATGCATGCATATATATTTATATATACATACATGTGCACATTTAAAAGAATGTTTTGAAATAGCAGGACCTACAATACCAGTAATGTATCCAACAGCAAAAGAATGCGAATAACCCACTAATTTTAAAACTATGCTCCTGTGGTCTGATTCTGATTCACCCCTCACCATACAAGGCAGGAATTGCACTCCAGGAACAACCTCCTGTTTGGTCTGGATTTCTGCAGGTTAGATCAGTATGGAACGAAGATGTCTCAGCATGTGTAAACTGAAAAAATGGAGCCAGGTGGGTTTACACAGCTGGGACACTCCATGTGTGCAGCACAGGTGCCATTTTTCAAGTATGGGTGAAAAGGTAATCACATGAAACTGCCAGAAAGCAACAGTACTTGATGCATACATCATGAACATAGCAAGGGGGAAAATGAGCAGAGAAAGCAAAAAAAATGTTTTGGCAGTGAATGACACGACAGTTTGAGTGAGAAGATGCTTATACAGATCAATAGTGCAGACAGGTATTTATCCTTGATGAGCTGATTACAATCAACTAATTTCCCATGCAAGATTCCTCATCATACATATGAAGAAACCTTCCAAATTAATGAGATCAGAATAACACATCTGACCCAACCCTGCCAGCATATTCCTGGTTGAAATCAAAGACAGTTTTAGCTGCATATGGGTGGCAAAACTGGGCTCTTGAATGGTCCAGTTGTGCTGCATAGTACTTTCTGGCTTGTTCTTTTTTGGCAAGATCCCCAAACAACTTCAACAGGGAGTGCATCTCTATCAGGACTTACTGTTTTATGCCCTCACAGATTAAATCTTCCAAAGAGCATGGATAGTATATCCCCACATGCACTTTCTTCTTTTAGTAATTAAGGCAAGTTTGTTTACCTGTTCCTACCATAAAGTGCTGTGCTTCTCCAATAGAAAGATCGACAGCTAAATGAAAACATTTTTTTTTTCTGACCAGAATTTAACATTTTGCTAGTATTTTTCCCCATTAACGGACAAATGATACAATTTGTCTATTATTGTTTCTTGTCAGAGGATTTTTTTTTGCTTTGCTTTTATTTTCTATTTATTCCCAAATGACAATTAGAATAAAACTGACACAAAGCAAACATTTCATAACAATGCTAACAAACTCTAGATAGCTCTATGCTTATTCATATATACAGGCACACACACACACATACACACACACACACACACACACACTTTTTAAAATACAGCAAAGCATTTGCCTTGAGTACACCTCTGAGCAAGCAAAAAGCCTGGTGTGTCTGGTGTGTATTTGAGCCGAGGGTACGAGCAGAAACCTGGTGTTGATGCTCCCAGATGCAATAGAATTTCAGCCAGAATCCAAAAAAAGAAACCTAATTTTCACTCCACCCAAGGATTCAGATCACTCTACTATATTAGAAGAATATATTAACTCTTTTGACTATATTTAAGCAGCTGAAGAATCACAGGAGGAATCTGGAAACTACCAAATCCAGCTAAACAGGAAAAAGAGCATTTCACATCACACTGCCAATAAATAAGCAAACATTTTCACATTTTTATGTAGGACACCCACATAGGTGTGGGTTAAGAAATATATTTTCATGTTTCATTTTATACGTCTGTTACATAAATTTTATTTGGAGAGCCTGTGGAAACCAGAAACAAAGTGCATCAAGCCACTCTATAACTTGCTTAGTTGTGGGTGAAAGCATTAAAGTCATACCCCTTGTTCAACAAAACCATGCGTTGTGACTCTAGGTAAATTTTTGAGGCAATCTGGAAAAAGTTTAAATGCTGTAAAAAACTTAATTGGCTTAGATCACAAATTTCACTGGGGATGACTCTTACAGTCCTAACCTATACAGAAGAAAATGCTACTGAAAGAGAAATCATGACTTCATAACAGCTTCATGATTTTTTTTTCAAATGGATTTATAGTACTCCTGTGCAGAACCCTGAACATCATTATGCAACTGTACATCGATGTCTGTGGCATGCACATACATTTAAATGTTTCATAATGCTACACATACACTCAAATTATTCTTTATTGTACACCCACATGTGCATAAACTTTTTCCAAGACACCCTCTCAGTACAAAGTAGCAGGAAGTGTTCTTTTTATTCCACTCCCTAAACTGAAGCCAACAAATCCCCTATAACACTCTTGTTACCCATCTGTTCAATATGGCCATTTCTGAACTTCTAAACTCTGATTGGAGATAATGGTCATTATTATCTGACTGAAAATAGCAAAAGACTGTATGATGCCATTCTCTCTTCTCACTCAATCAGAAGTTCTAGCAATATAAACAGAAATGTGGCCTTAATTTTATCTTGCAAATCCCTGTAATATTTCAAAGAGCATTTTCTTTGTAAGATGTTATAGCATCTATTGTTGTGTACAGATGAAATGTTTTACTTTCCAAAGCCGAGTAGCTGTGGATTGATGTGTCCAGGAGATAGGACTGGCTGTATTTTATCCAGTTAGGTGTCACAGAGCTGCAGTGCTCTCATTTTATAAGTTAGTAAGTTTTCCATATACGTTTTATATATGTTTCTTTAAAACTAGGATGATCAGTGATTTTCTTGCTAGAACAGTGCCATTCAGTAGACTTCCAGTCCTGTGTTATGCTGTATTATATCGCACAGACAATTTAAGGACTACAGAGTACTGCTATTAGCTAGAATTGAACTACCACACTCTTTAGTATAGGAAATTTTCACTGATGAAACTGGCACAGATCTTTTGTAATCAGTGGAGAAGTGTTCTGTTCATAGCTGCATTAAAGAGAAGCTTAGACTGCACCTACTTTTAAGTGCGGTTTCAGTCTTGCAGAAATCAGGTTTCCACAATGGAACAAAAATACTGCACATCATAGATTACACACAACTCACTGATCTTATGCTCAATCCATGCTAAAAACAGACATTTTCCTATTAAATTCAATGGATACTGGATCAGGCTCTCCCATAAGATTAATTCTGGGAAGAAGTGGTGCTCAAAGCTGGCCTAACGGCGTTCCTGCAGGAACCAGGGAAAATATGCACCAAAAGCTGTCCTTCGAGGTTCATATTGTGACCAGTGTTATTTAATATCTTCTTTAATGACATAGATGCAGGGATCAAGTGCACCCTCGGAAAATGAGCAGATAACACCAAGCTGAGTGGTGCTGTTGACACACCTGAAGGATGGGATGCCATCCAGAGGAACCTGGACAAGCTCGAGAAGTGGGTCCATGGGAGTCTCATGAGGTTTAACAAGACCAAGTGCTGGTGCTGTCCCCAGGTAGGGACAGCCCCCGGTATCAGCACAGGCTGGGCATGGACAGATCAGAGCAGCCCTGCCCAGAAGGACTTGGGGGTGCTGTGGGTGAGAGGCTGGACATGCCCCAGCCATGGCACTCCCAGCCCAGAGAGCCAAACGTGTCCTGGGCTGCATCCAGAGCCCCGTGGGCAGCAGGGGAGGGAGGGGATTCTGCCCCTCTGCTCCGCTCTGCTGAGACCCACCTGGAGCCCTGCATCAGCTCTGCGGTCCCTGCACAGGAAGGACAGGGACCTGCTGGAGCCCAAAGGAGGCCATGAAGTTGATCAGAGGGGTGGAGCATCTCTCCTATGAGGAAAGGCTGAGAGAATTGGGATTGTTCAGTCTGGAGAAGAGAAGGCTTCGGGGTGAATTTCAGCCATCCAGTACCTGATGGGAGTCTAAGAAAAGGTGGAGGGAGACTTTTTACAAGGGCACATAGTGACAGGACAAGGGGGAATGGCTTCAGACTGAGAGTAGGTTTAGATTAGATATTAGGAAAAAATTCTTTGCTGTGAGGGTGGTGAGGCACTAGAACATGTTGCCACCAGAAGCTGCGAATGCCCCATGCCTGGAAGTGTTTAAAGCCAGGCTGGATTGAGCTCTGAGCAACCTGGTCCAGTGAAAAATGTCCTGCCCACAGACAGGGGTTTGGAATTAGATGATCTTTAAGAATCCAAACCAGGCCATTCTGTGATTACAGAGCTAGGCCAGTATCACATATCTGCTGGCTTGACCTGAGGCAGAGACATTGGAAAAGCCTATTTGGAGAATGAAAAGCAAGCAGGACTTAGTCTGTGCTTTGTGCAAGCTACACAGTACTTCACATTTACTGTCCACTGATGATGGTACATAACACGTCATGTTTACTGTCCACTGATTATGCATGTGTTAGAAGCGTGACTTTGGATTTACATCACAAAGGCATTTAAACCTGCAGCTCATTGATAAATATGATCAGTTAACCCACCTAACAGATGAAATGTAGCAGCTTAAAGTTTTTGTGCCAGACACACTGTCCTCAGTCTCCTGGTGCAATGCGCACACCATTGGGAATCCTGCTGCGAGCAGGAAAAGGACAATACATACATCCCCTTGCTCTGAAAACAACATATTTCTTGGCACTGTTCATAACCACAGAAGACACACAAATCACTTTTGGTACCTCATGGAGAACCTGTAAATGGCCTTCTTTTATCAAACACTGTAAACATGTTTAGTTTTGCTCTTCACATGAAACACAAATATGAAAAATAATCATAAATGATGAAAACATTTCCCTTATGCCCACCCACTAAAGCCCTAAACACCTCAGTGTGTTACAAGAAGATGAGTGTTTTACAATATAATCCTTTTAGAATACAATCTTTTTTTCAAATTCTAAATAACGCAACAACACACATATCACGGTACTATCAAGTAGTGTCATCTTCACCTTCATCCAGAGCATAGTTGAGCTTTATGACTGTGCTGATAAAGTCACCAAGTTCTACAAAATCTGCAGTGATAATATTCACACCACTTTCTCCTGCTTTCTGAGTTCGGACCCACTCCATCATCGCTGGAAGAGCCCTAAGGAGAAAAGAGGAACAATAATTACTTATAAATCAGCGAGACAAATGCATTGAGGCAGGATTTACCAAGAGACTCCCATTGATCTTACTTGGTTTCTAAGGGAACCATGTGAGACAGGACACAGGTTACTGCTCAAGTTTTTTGAAAACTCTTTTCAATTTTCATTCACTGTGAAAATAATAAGCTGATTGTACTTCAACTTCTCAGCAGAAAAGAATGGAAGGAAGATCATACAGGCTCAGAGTAATTATTGATTTTGCCCAGGCATAAGAGCATGAACCAGACACCTTTTTAATATCATCTGGCCACATGACCCCAAGGGAATTGTTTATGGAAAAACGAGCAACAGAGAACTCAAGCCATTTGCAAAGTATGTTCGACACACTCAAGTAAATGTTGAAAATAGTATTTTAAGGAGCAAAGGAGAAACCATAATTCCTACAGCACAAGTACAGCGTATACCAAATACCCTTTCTTCACCACTACTGAGAGCTGAGCTATGAGTTAATTAGACTTATTCATAAACCAGTGACAACTGGTTTTGCCAGTTACCAGTTGGGAACTGAAATAGAAAACACCATAGTCATATCAAGTCTTTTCTAAGACAGCTTATTTTAATTATGTCTGACCCTTAGCACAGGAATACTGGGTTCTAAAAGATGTCTGCCTAACTGCGTTTCTGAGTATAAAGAAATTTTCTGACATTTTTTCTGTGAAAATACAAACTAACAATCATAAAAAATATCTATGAGAAAAATATAAGGCTCCTTAGTCCTGCTGCGCCTGTCAAGCAGCAAAATCCACTTTTTAGAAGAAAGAAGTTAACAGAGTTCCAAAAAATAATGTACACATTTTTCAGAGAAAGGGTATTTTTCAGAGAAAGGGCATTTTTCAGAGAAAGGGTAATTGACCATTGGTACAAAATCTCAATGACTGTGACAAACTCTGCAGCACTTTGAGTCTTTAAATCAAGCCTGGATATCGTTCCAAAATTATACTCTTGGTCAACCTCAAGCTGCTGAGTTAAATGAAAGAACCTAAGGTCTGAGCAGGGCTGCAGTTTAGATGAACATTGTGTTCTCGCTTTGCTCTAAGACCTATAAATCTGTGATTTCCCCCAAACCAGCATGTTGTGCAGCCTTTTTCACAGACACAAAGTACATGGAAAATTTTGGTCTGACAGTAATTTAAATGAAGCTGAACACGTTGAACATAAATTTTCTCTCAAAAGCCTTAGGAAAGCAGATCTAAAGAAAAGAGAACTATTAGCAGACAGAGATTGTACTTGTCAGTGGCCACTAGAACCAGTCAATTTTTGAAATAATTTAATACAGAATAAAACCCAAGCAGCTAAAATTATTCTATGAATTTACGGCGAATCCTAAGATTTTATTTCACCAAAACGTACTTAAATCTTCCATGGCATCCGCATATCAGCAATACATTTTATTTCACTCATTGATTCAGTATGACTGAAGCACATGTATGCATGCACATCAGCTCATAAAACCAAATTCAAGCACTGTGCTGTTTATGACCCCAGCCAGCACCTTTAGATTTAAATTTATGTAACCCTGAAAAGCAGCATGCTGTAGAACTGTCACAGGGCACGGGTCAGGTGTTGAACACCCGGAAATGCCTGGACTGCTTGAAAAGATCTGCAAGCAACCAGAACCAGCACAGATCTCAGCAGAACAGCACAGACCACTGAGGTGATAAAAGGTACCTGAGAGCAGCTGTAAACTCCACTGTATGTTTGCATATGAAAGGTACTGCTGAACTCTGCACAAAGATACAAGGTCAAACTTACGAGGTGGCAGCTTGTTTTAATCTAAATACAAAATGTTTATGTATTTAATGCCATCCTATTCAAGCCCAAAGAGTTTCAGGTTTAAAGGTGAACTGATTCATTGTAGACAGGCACACATTTTTCCTTCCTTATTTCTGCAAAAGTTGATAACCTTGATATTTTACTCGGTCTTGAGGCATAATTAACTTCTTTTGGTGTCTTTTACTTGTTCTGAAGCTGGTTCTGATACAATTCTTTCTTCACATCATAGAGTTTGCTGTCCATACACTTACCCATATTGTCTGAAATACTGTTTTGCTAATGTGTTCTTAGTAAGTCTGATCCTCCAAACAGTCATGCCTCCTTTTGATTAGTGCTTTATCTTAAAGTCAGTCTGCCCTGCCATTTCATCTGCAATTGGCTTGATTAGTTGAATGGCTTATTTTTGTTTTACTGATATTTCACACAGGACACATTGCATGACCCTCTGCTCATACATAAATTGCTAGATAAAGTCACGGAAATCTTTTGTTCATGAGACTAGAGAGCATTTAAAGATAAGTCGGAAATGAATCACATTATCAAACAAAAAGCTTATTTGCATAGCAAAGCTAAAGAACACAATCCTGTAAAAAAAAAAAAAAAAGACAGCTGAAGAAAAGATTCCACTGACCTTAAAGATTTCATCTAGGCTCTGTAGCTCTGTTTATGACAGAAATTAATACACAAACCGTACAGATAATCTTCTTCCCATAGTGCCATCTTGAAAGTGGATTATACCAATGACTCTAAGAAACCACATGTAGCTCAGTTTCAGCACAAATATCTCAGACACTCACAATAATTATTAGAATAAGCCTGCTTTAATATTCCTCAGGGTGCCTTTGTGGTAGCAGTACAAACGTTGTTCACCCTGCCTTGTAATTTCCAAATTGTGCCTCAAACTAGTGATTGTTCTCACCAAGGGTTTTCGTCAGGCGAACAAACCACCTACGTGGCTGAGTTCACAAAAGCCCAGTATGTACCACGGTCTTCATAGATATTCTTGTGTGGCTCTCTGTCAGACATGGGGGAGCTTCTAGAAACTTCTGACAGAAACCACCCCTGTAGCAACCCCTGCTATCAAAACCTTGCCATGCAAACCCAATCCATCCTGTTAAGTTGGTAAGAAATGATTTTATGCATGAGCATATACACACGAGCCTCTCAGCCTGCAACCCCTAAGAGCATCACTGCCTCTGTGTTAGGGCAGGTCCTGGCTCTGCTGTGGAGGATATCCATGCTTTAGGGTGCCCTGCACACCTGGCCCAGCCCCTATTGCCGCAACCCCAGTTCTCAAAAGGAGTAATTTCTAATCCCTACGGGTTGCAAAAGCCACCATGTAACCCAGAGCCACATGCCCAGAAGGTGCGGCTTGTCTTTGCCTAGAACCAGGGAGGAGCAGGTGTGCTCCTCCACAGGACCTGTCCCGGGAGAAAGAGAGGAGTCCTCTCCTCTTACCTCACTACCTGGGGCACTATTTTCATTCTGTTTCAGCTCCTCTGACCTGGGTTGGAGTTGGCCAGACCCGACCCTGCCAGGCCAGTGCAGCACTGCCCCACAAACCAGCATCTGAAGCCAACTCACTTTTCCACATCCCTGGTGCAAGCAGAGGGGCTGGTGGTTCCGGTAGTGTAGGGACGGGAAACACACAGGGTTGAGGGGCTTGAGCAGGGGCAGGGAAGTAGGGGAACGGCATGTCACCTGGGTTTGACCAAGGACTGAGATCAGTAATCTTGGTGATAAATTTTCTGGCCTGAAGGAATATATGTAGAGTAGCTAATTTCTTTTTGCTAATTGGAAACTAGGAGGGACCAGACTGCTGGCTCTCACTACCAGGATGGTGGGAGTAAAGGGATGTGACTGATTGACGCAGAAGGACCTTACAGGAAGGGCTGTGTCCAGCCCCAGCCAACACCACTGCACCTCAGCATAAGCAGCCAGATCCATCCCCCAACCCGTGATGTTCAGCAGCCTTCCGGAGCAGCCTTTCCACCTGCCAAAGACTGCATGAGAATGGGGAGAGTGGAGAAGATCGGGGTGGTAGGAACCTACTGGACTGGTAGGAACCTTGCTGGACAAAGCAAAGTCACACAGAGACACTTGATGTGGCTGTATTTCTTCCGAGACTTGAGCTTTTATCTCCAGGTGACACCTCACTAGGTCAGTCAGAGGTACTCATAATTTGGGCATGGCCTAGGTGTCAGTTGGTTTACATCACGACTGCAAACATGCCCTACATCACCATTCTCAACCTTTTTTTTGTTGAGGAGCCACGTACTTTCTCATATAGAATTGCTAAAGCAATTTTCATTTACAACACTGTAAAATCTAGGCTCAGCTTTGACACTTATTTTATTACTTCTATTTTCCCTGTTCTGCTTGCTTGCTCATATAAGCAGAAATGTACACATATTTATTTTAAGTTTTTCTCTTCTTTCAGGAACCATTTTCTGATTCATTAAAGGAACTCTGCTGAGAAACAATGACCTCAAATACAAAACAGGCATAGACCTTCTAAAGGCTATTGAATATTCAAGACCTCTTTCTTCTTTTTTAAAAATCTATCAAAGCTCTCAAGTGACTTCGATGGCATTGAATTTTGTTTAAAAAATAATAATTAAACATTCAAGTAGCTTCAGTTCAAGCAGCAAAATCGTGAGTGCCATTAAAAGCTTTCAGAAAGAAAATATTACCTAATTAGTTGTATTAAAATTTGCTTTAAAAAAATTGTTCTTAGGCTATTTTAGTTCAGAAAGAGGGTTGATTGTTTGGTTTTTTTTAATGCCTGAGTCATGAAAGCCTGACAACGTGACAGAAGACTAATGACAGCAGTGCTCTAAGACAGGACCTCCCATGGCAGAACAGCCATTCCTCTCTGCTGAGCTTTCACGGGAGAGGAGAAGGAAAAGCAACCTCGCAAACACAAAACAGAGCGGCTATTCACTATTTAACAAGAATTTGATCACTGAAGGCAGAGAACAGGTTTTCTTCTGGCGTGCAGGGAGTCAGTACAACCTAACCCACAGTGAGAAATTGGTCCCATTCACAGGGTATGATGACGCCGAGCATTAAGTGCCCGTTACCAGTAGCATCTGTGAACTGCAGCAGTTCTCCTTGCTCAGGGCAAAGTGACATGTGGCATTCCTTCCCTCTCCAGTGAAGCACACACCCTGCTCCCTGCAGCCTTTTGCAGATAGGTGTTACTGCTGAACAAAACCAGCACCCCTCTGCAGGAGGATGTACCCATATGAGTCTGAATATACTCCCTAACTTCCCCCCACTCCATTCAATTTTACCAATGTTTGCAAGAACACTGAATTTCAGAGCTGCAATTCAGCATATGTTCACCTTGGCTTTTCAAGGATGTTGAGAATTCATCACTCCAGTGGGAGCAGTGGATTTCCCGTGTGTCACTGAAGCATAAAAATCACGACTGGAAAGAACTTTGAAAAGTCATTCAAGTTCATCCAGCCCACCTTGAGCAGGATCAACTACACAGAGACCAATGATACAAACTGCTCCTAGTAATGTTCAATTTAATCTATTCACAAGCCCCCAGTGAAGGGGATGTCACAACCCTTCTCCGTATTCACAACACCCCAATATAGATATCCTTAATACATCCTCATTAGCTTCAACTGGAGTACCCAGAAATAATGGCATTGCGGCACACTGCTCAAGAGCATTCACCGTGCCCTCACTCTGCTCCTGCTAAAGATTTACTCTGCATCTGTAAATAAGTTTCCCTGCAAAGGATGAACCTTAGGTACACTACCACACTACATCATTCTACCATAATTTTCTCTGTGGCAAAACTAGTTTAAAAGGTCCTCCTCTTGTATATGTCAACCATTTATTTCTACTCCCTGATCAAAATTTACAAATCTCTCAGTTGTGCTAATAGGACTTAGAGACAAAATAAAAACAGCACATGGAAATGGTCTGAATTAACAGAGGCAAAACAAGTGGTTTTGCTGTCCCTCTGTCCCTAATTCATTGACAAGTTTTCATTGATAACAGGTCCTGCCTAACTGTTGAAATGTGACAAACAAGGAACAAATGAACTGAAGCACCGAGATTTATACAAGCTCAGCACAAAAAGGCTGGAAAGGAACTCCACAGATGCACTTCTGCACCCCTTGGATCCTCTCCAGCCACCAGTAGCATCGTCATAAAATTGGCACTACTAAGGTCAAACTGACTCAAACCAGAAAACTGCGGCAACATTGGCAGGGAATTTCTTTCCCTGGATCCTGAATGGATGTTACTGCACATGAGCTGCCATGATGCAAGAACTACCTACATTAATATCTAACAACCTTGAATTTATTCTTTAGAAAAAGTTGTCGGTAATTCAGTCATCCTCAATTGCTTTATACAATTTGGAAGTGCATCTACTCTGATCACACAGACAAGAACGCTGGGGTCAGATGCATTTTTTTAATGTAATTATCTTAGCATACTCTGCAGAGTCACCAGGGCCCAGGTGTCTTCCTTCTCTGATTGACCTGGTGTTGGTTTTCTTGATTTCATTTTTAAAGGGAGGCAGAAATGAGCTCAAAAGGAACACTCCTGCCCTCCCTTCAGAAAATTTCAGCTGAATTTGTTAAATCTATATCTTGTACAAAAATGCAGTAGGATACTTAATAGCAGCAAATAGTGGTTTCTGGAGGTAATCAATATTCAGCTACCCGTTTTCCCCTGATTCCCTGGCTCTAGCCATTGCACCTAAAGCATTAACTAACAGCATTAGGAATGCAGACAGCAGGAAACTGTGGGCCTTGTAGTATATTAGATCTCATTAAGGAGACAGCTCTAGTATTTTGGCTACTCTCTTGGTTAATGTAGTAGGGAACTCAAGCGGCAAAGCCAGAGCTAAAAGCTTGAGCTGCTGCCATACAAACAGTGGTGTTTAGCTTTTATGTTATGACTGAAAAAGGCCTTGTAAAACATGTAGTATTACCCTAGTATGGAAAATACACTATAGTCTATGTATTAACAGGAAAAGTACTACCTGCTATGAGGATGTTTCTCTTCAAAGGCTGTTTTTCTCAGAGATTCAGCAGATCAAGCTCATCAACTGCCTCTCCAATCTGGAGCTGTGCAAAGCATTTGACATGGTCATGACATTCTTGTCTCTGAATTGAAGAGACATGGATTTGGTGGATGGATCACTTGGTGGATAAGGAATTGGCTGGACAGTCACACTTAGAGAGCTGTGGTTAATGGCTTCGTGTCCAGGTGGAAAGCTGTGGCAAGTGGTGTTCCCTGAGGTTGGTTTCGGGGCCAGTGCTGTTTAACATCTTTGCTGGTCACACGGACAGTGGGATCAAGGGCACCCTCAGCAAGTTCGCTGATGACACTGAGCTGCGCAGGACAGTCAACTCATGGGCGGGAAGGGATAAATCCACAGGAGACCATGAAAATGATGGGCTGAAGCAGAAGGCTGGAGCAGTCTCCTATGAACACAGTCTAGAGAAGGGATTGTTCAGCATGGAGAAGGCTTTGGGGAGATCATAGAGCATCTTTAAGTACCTAAACAAGACCTACAGGAAACCTGGAGAGGGACTTTTCACAAGGGCAGGTAGTGACAGGATATGAGGAATGGCTTCAGACTGAAAAAGAGCAGGTTTAGCTTAGATATTATGCAGAAATGCTTTACCGTGAGGGTGGTGAGGCACTGGAACAGGTTGCCAAGAGAAGTTGTGGATGTCTCATCCCTGGAAGTGCTCAAATCCTGCTTGGACAGGGCTTTGAGCAACCAAGTCTAGTGGAAAGTGCTCCTGCCCATGGCAGGGGGCTGGCATGAGGTGACCTCTAAAATGGCCCTTAAAACCCAAACCATTCTATGATTCTATGTTAATCACTTCTGTCTCGGAGATCACAGAGTGGTGATTAGGGAGATCAGACTGATGTTCAGTCATCATTCTTTTCAGCCTCTTGTGGCACAACATAAAGCCTGAACACTCATTTACACTCATTTACTGGATAAGGAGTATTTAACCTGCCTGAGACAACTGGTCCTGCTCCTAGTTCCACGTAGAAATCTGACTGTTCAAGAAACATTAAAAAATTCACACAAGTGACAATATGCATGGAATATGGAAATAGGAACTGGAACTTATTCCAATGAATAAGTGAAAACAGAAAACCTCTGCTTTACAGAAGAAAATATCTGTCACCAATCAAAGGAACCAGTTTGGGGCTTCTTTCCTCCCCCATCTTCTAGCTCTTTAAAAAAAGAGTTATGATTTATTCATACACCCATTACACTTGAATCCCTGTATTAAAGCATTCATATCAGGTGTTAGAATCCGAGCGCAGAGCCGGAACTGCTTTGTCAAAGACGTGTTGTAGCCAGTACCAGGCCATTCACAGCCAAGGTTTCCTCCACCAGACTCAGCCAAAGGCTTTGTTTTCCTCATGAGCTGCCACGATGTGTTATCTGGGACCTTTCAAAGAGCTGTCCTGCTGAGCAACTTAAGGTATGGAGCTGTCCAGCTGCTCCTCATTTCAGAGTTTTGCCTGCTGCTGCTGGCTCAGCTCCTTGTTACAAAACTGACATTCTTTAAAATTTAAAATATGAACAATTCAAGAAAGAAGACAGAGATTTAGAGGGGAAAAAAATAGGAAGTAGTGCAAGGAGGAAACACTCTGAAATTTAATGTGAAGAACAATGAAAGAGACTCTACCACATCAAAGGAGAAGAGGTGATTTTTACAAGCATTTAGCCTTGCTCAGAACCTTGGAACACAGATGAATTAGCAGACTAACTATGAAAATCCCACTTCTGAGTAACAGGAAAAGTTAGTAAAGAGGTATGTAACACTAGCAGAGAAAGCAGAGCAGATAGGTGGAAGGCAAGGTTTATGTAAGAAACTTCTGACTTCCAGCACTCTCTGCTGTATGACTTGTAACAGAATTTCACACATCATTGCACTTTCCACTGAAATCATTCCTACAATAAAACTAAATTACTTAAGTAAATAGATAAAATATGATTTTTTTTTTCAGACTAATAGTGCAGCCTGCAAAACTGTTCCTTCCTGCAGATACCTTGAAATGAAAGTGAATCTCACCAATATTTGAGCTCTTTGCTATTGAACACAGAGACAACCAGAAAGTACGAATCTGCAGGCAACTGTTTGCCATACTACCTTGTCCAGTACATCCCACAATACACTATTCAGACAGACATATGTAGAATAATTCATATGGAAGGCACTGTTGAAAAGATGCAAGGAAAATAACCATATTCAAATAAGAGAAAGCTGCAGTAAAGAGATGCATCTTACAGTGTTCCCAGGAGTTTTAATACTTTCTTATTGTTTAGAATAACGGTGAAAATGGACTTTGTTCATGAAACATTCAGCAAACAGATTACAATGAAGCAATCCACCTAACAAAGTTTAAATGGAATATTGTAAGAGAAATAATTACCTCCAAAGAAGGGAAATAATAGTTTTTCATCCCTGCTGCTATTTGGACAGCAAGAAGCAAAGAATATAGTAAGGGTTTCAGGCAGCACATCCAAGTAACAGAAATTGGGCATAATTACAGCTCTGATTTGAATGATGTTGTGATTAAAACAAGTCAGAAAATTAGATGGTGGAAACAAAATGATATAGGAACACAGAATTTTTCAGTTAATTAAAAATATATTAAATGTGTAGCTCATGTTCAGCATAGCCAATTAAACATTCTTTTCTCACTCTTTGGTCTCTTAAAATTGTCAAAACACTTCAATATTTCTAAAACACGAAGGTAGAAAATATCACATGCAAATGTTTTCTTACATATTTTCCTCAAATACAACTAGTCTTCAAGTTTGTCCCCATTTCACAAATAGAATCAACAACATTCACGATTCTGTTTTCCTAGAACATTTCGTTTAGCACACAAATTCATCTCTGCTGTACCTCTCTCCACCTGAGGCATCACTTCTTCTGCTTCCTGATATCTCTTTTTTTCCTCATCAAGCCTTCATCTGCAAGGCTGGCTTTACCATTTCCCTTGCAAGGCGTGCACCAAATGGACACACAGCACTGAGGATCCTTATTTAATGGCTGTCATGGCCACCTCTAGTGCTCTGGTGCCCCACAACCCCAGCCTGGTGCCTGGACCACAGGCACACACCTACTAACTCCATCACAAAAGCTGCTTCATGTCACCACAGAGAAGGACTAAGCTGCTTATTATAATTTATATATCTTCTGACTTCTAGCTCTGGACTCCCACAGCTAAACCAGCTTTGTTAATCAGCTGGATCCCAGAGGCACTATCCTCCTAAATGGCATCCTGGGCATTGCTGTGAATCATTTACCAGAAGCAGCCTTCCCAGAGCTATTCCTCATTCCTTCTACTTAACTTTCCTCACAACCTAGAATTAACAAGCCCAAAGCATTGATATGATAAACTCTGTACTATGCCAATTATACTCATCCAAAATAGAGTACCCAGGAGATACTACAAAATAGTCACTGCAGTTTTACAATGAGAAATGTTTGTTCTGGATGCATCTGTGGGAAACAGGCTCACCAAGTTATCTTTTTCCATGCTGGTTCCACATCAGGGGAACTGTGCCCCTAACACAGACTTCTCTGACTCCTCAATAGGCAGTGGGGTCGTGAATGAATACTGCAAGAGCGCTTGTTCCCCATTCCCAGGTGGGAGTCCCCATCCCATGTGTCTCAAGACCAGAGAGTTCCCAGGGCTCCCACAAGCAGACCGGGGGGAGCAGAACACGATGAGGTCCTGTCCTCCCATCTTCTGTGACAACACAAGTGCCACGGACAAGACCATGCGCAGTTGCCTTTGGAAAGGCTGATTAGCAGCTGTAGAATGGGGTCTGGGAGGAGCTTGCTAACTAGTGATCTCTGTTCCTCTTTCAAAAGCAGATGAAATCCATAAAAGAAGTCAGTTTTCTCACTCCCACTTTTCCAGCTGGAAAACTGCTGGAAAACTTCACTGCAGGGAGCCCTTCTCTCACTTCCAGCTTATTTAGTCAGTATACACTTGTTGCTCTTGTAAGAATGCTGGCCTTTAGCCTAAACTGCTCTCCCTCACCAATATGTATTCCCGTGATATTTACAGAGAGTAGGTAATCACAGAGCCTCTCAGGCTTCATTGTGCCAGGATAAACAAGACGAGCTCTCTCGATGTCTTCAGCAATTCACTCCCTGTTTATCCCAGTTAGTAGTCCCACTCTGCAGCTGTGCCAATTTTATCTGCTCCTCAGAACACAGATGACCAAAACTGCACTGAATATCCAGAATTATATCCTACCCACACCTTGGACGGTAGTATCAGCACCTTTCTGTGCATGCTCTAAATGTCTAGATGCATAACAAGTGGATACCACGCTCTCTTCCACATGGTTTCTGCTGAGGGCTAAGCTTAAGCCAACCACGGGTGACACTACAGCAGCTCCCTTGCCTGGCATTCCCAGCTGATGAGATCTTACCTTACCAGAGCATGCTCCCATCATTATGACCTTGAATTTTACACAATTTATGAATTTCATCTCATTTCTTCTGCAGGCATTCAGGTCTTGCTGCATGCCACCCCTCAGCTTTCTCCAGCTACAATGACAGCCCCTTACTTTGTGTTATCAGCAAACTCCCTCATTCTTCACAGCAGAATTCAAGGTCCTTAGTGGCAAAACTAAAGATGACCAGGGTCTTTCAGGAATGCTACCATTTCTACAGTCTGGTACTTCCAACAAGTGCAACTTAATTTCTGATTACCAAACTCCGTTTCAGTTGATAATATACTACTTAACACTCTACCGACTGCATTATGCATTATTTACCAGCTGCACCAGGCCATACCAAGTGTGACAAGCAGGTCAAGGGAAGTGATTATGCCCCTCTGTCCCCATGAGAGCCCACCTGGAGCACTGTGTCCAGGTCTGGGGTCCTCAGCACAGGAAAGACATGGTACCTCGGAGTGGATCCAGAGCAGGCCACAAAGATGATCAGAGAGTTAAAGCACCTCTCCTAGGAATACAGCATGAGGCAGCCAGGGATAGTCTGCCTAGAGAAGGGAAGGCTTCGGGGAGACACTGGAGGAAATAATTTCTGCTTCTTTCATTTCATTACATAGTTCTGCTGACCTCTGAGCCACCCTATTTAACATTCATTACTGGGAGATTTTGTAATCAAACAGTAATAGTCATCTTTTCTTTTAACTCAAACTTAGAGCCAACAGTCTTGAAAAGTCTAGACGATACCACCAATGGCAGCATAACATGAATGACAGGAAAATTCAGATCAGTCAAAAAGCTGAGTCAGACTCTTCCAGACCTGAAGCACTGTCTCTAGACTACATCTGCCAACGTGCTGTCTGCCTTGAGTTCAAATAATTTTAGATTTTAGAGAAGGTAGTTGGGCCATTTAACTTCTAGCCAAAATAATGCAGTTGAACTTCCTCAGCAAAAAATTAAGGACAGATTCTGATTTATTTCTCCTGCAAAAAAAGTAAAGGACCCTGAAATGTGCCACTTTATTATTTACACAATAGCATCTCCCTGAAGAACTCCATCCTTCCACAGTGTTTATTATCATGCGCACCAGGTTAATTAATACTGTTAATAATACTGCGGCTTTGCTTGGCTGGTGGTATTCAACTTATAGACAGCAGATAAAACTGCAGGTTCTAATAATCATGAGCAAAGTTAAAATGGATATTAGGAATGAGAGAAAAAGACTGCCACTTGATCAACGGTGATACCAAGGGGCAGGCAAAGGTTGGATGCTTCAGTGGTAGGCATCCTCTATGGCACTAAATCGATCTGAAGCCAAGAACTGTTGTTCTGTTAAACTCCAGCATTTCAAAATGTGATTTTGTTTCAAATTAGAAAGCAAAAACAAAATGTTGGCCTTTCCACAAAATAAAGTCCAAGATCTATTTCTGAATATAAAAATGAAAAGCTGTGAATATAGAAACAGCATTAAATATTGCAATTAAGACTGTAACATAAATCTAAAGACAAGACAGAATTAATAGGAGTGCAAATGGAAATGTTTTGACACAAAGTATTTTGCTAAAATAGACTTTTCCCTGGGGAAAAATACTGAAAGGAGCATTCCTGAAAAAAAAAAAAAAAGTACAATTTAAAATACCTGCAGTTTTCAATAAAAATCTGCATTGATGGGAAAAAGAACAAATGGGTTTGTAATCTCTGGGTTGAAAAAAATTCACACAAGCATGCACTGGATGTCACAACTAAAAAGCCAACAACTGTAGACCAAACTCTTAACAAAAGAAATTAAATATTAAACAATATACCACTGTTGTAATCTCAAATTAGCTTTAAAAACAGAAATTTATTCGGTGACTTGGAGCACTCTTACTGGTTCTGATCAGCACTAAAAATAGGAAGACATTGTGAGAAGTCTCATGTTTCCAGTAATACTGACAACTTCTGAAATGATCTCATGTTTTATTTAATGAGAACTCCACAACAATGAATCATGGTTGCCAACCATCAGGGGAAAGGTAGACTAAAAAACACATTATATACCCTGTAAAAATTTACCAGGGGCCTACAGAGGATACATCAGCAATAAAGTAAAATCTCCATGGAGGGAAGCCAAGAGAGGTACTTGGTTGAGAAACACCTTAGCAAAGAGGTCTTGGAATAACTGAACTGTTTGGGTTGAAATGGATCTTTTAAAGTCATCTGAGGGACACAACTTGTCACTGATGTCCATCAGGAGGATTCTGAGCTTTTAACCACTACACTCAGGATACAACCATCCAAGCTATTCCTCATTCACCAAAACTCACTCATCAAACCTGTAACTGTGATTTAGAGAGGAGGATATTGTGGGGGACAATGTCAAAGCTTTACACAAGTCCACACAGATGTCATCCCCCGTCCATTGATGTGGTCACTCCATCACAGAAGCCTACTAGGTTGGCCAGGCAATACTTCCCTCAGTGAGGCTGTGATGGCTGTCTCAAATCACCTCCCTGTCTTCCATGTGACTTAGTGTAACTTCCATGAGGATCTCTTTCATCATCTTCCCAGGCACAGAGGTGAGGCTGACAGGTCAGTAGTTTCCAGGGTCCTCCCTTCTACCCTTCAAAACAGGTACAACATTTCCCCTTTTCCAGTCATCTGGGACTTCACCTGACTGCCATGACTTTTCAAATACCACGGACAGCAGTTTGGCAACTCCAACAGCCAATTCCCTCAGGACTTTGGGATGCATCTCATCAGGTCCCGTGGACTTACATACTACCAGGTTCCTAAATAGAACATGAATCTGATCTCCCTCTTACAGTGGTTTTCTCCCCTAGTCCCTCCCTTAGTGTCAATTCACTCGAGATATCCAGGAAGAAAGGCTCCCATGAGAAGCCACTCCCTTCTCCACCATCAAGGCATTGAGTCATTCTGCTTCATCAGCACAAGGAAAAGCAGACCTGCCACATCAGCCATCCATGGTGCCTGAGAGTCCCTGCAGTGGCTCACGCTCTTGTGGAATATGGACCAAGCTGCACATTCATCACAGAGCTGCTGCAGTCCCCTTCCTCCAATAAACCTCTCACACTGGAGGCGGATGGTGGTCAGTCTCAGCTAAGCACCTGTCTTGCATCAAAGACCAGGCAGAGAGACCTTGCACACGTCTGCCTCAGCACAGGCTGGGCTAGATGTGCTGGACAGCACAACCTCTATCACTGCGACCCACTGCACTGGTACCATATGCATCAACAGCGACCTTATTGAGGAGGTGCCAAGAGTTCACGAAGAGTGGGCCAGAAAAAAACACACACCACTTACAAGAAGTTCGACAAGCAGGTGTGAGTCTGTATCTCCAGAGGTACACCCTCTCTCTCCTCAAAAGAGCTGCGCAGCTGGTACAGTACATGCTGGCTGCCAGCAGGACAGGAGTCCAGAAAGTTCCTGAGAGGGAATTACAGTAACTGATCCTGGATGTCAGTCTATCCAATGCATTATTTCATAGAACCATAAAATATCTTGACTTGGAAGGAACCCACAAGGATCATTGAAAGCCAACTCCTGGCCCTGCACAGGACACCCCAAGAGTCACACCATGTGCCTGAGAGCATTGTCCAAATGCTTCTTGAGCTCTGTCAGGCTTGGTGCTATGACCACTGCCCTGCAGAGGAGCTGTTCCAGTGCCCAGCCGCCCTCTGGGTGAAGAACCAGATGCTCATCATATGGACTAATATCTCCACAAATGTTCCTCAGACTGCAGAGCTCAAATGAGGGTGCTCTGCACCAAGAGAAAACCATTCAGCTGGATTTACGTCTCTCCTGTTCTAGCACAGCCAGACACTAACAGCAGTGAAACGCTGTCTGATGGAGAGAGGAAGCCAGCAGCAAATGCCACCAGGCGCGACAGATCATTATCAGCCAAATGTTCTGAGCTGCGATTAGCAATCTCAGAACTCACTGTGCCTGGTGTGAAAACAGGGCAAGAGCATGGCTCTCATTTGCAGTGCCACAGCAGTGACCTTACTCACCTCTTTCACCTGAGTCCTGTCCTTTACCTTGGGCAGAGGAACACTTAACAGATGGACCAAACTAGGTGCAGACGCTTGCCATGCCACGTGCTCCTGCCCTTCACAGAAATAGCACCAGTCTTGGACAATGCACAAGTACCTTGATGATATTCCAGCAATGAGCTTCAGGACCACACACCTGGCACCTGACAACAGCCTGAAACAGCATCCCTGGGTACAAAACATCCTTTGCTAAATCTTTACCATCTTTAAAGGTTGATGGTAACGCTCTGGCTTCAGATTTATATTTTCACCCTAATTACCCAAACCCCAGCCATCACCTCAGCTCACATGCAGCTGAAATAGAAATGAAGCTTGCTGGGCTGACTACTTGTAATAACTTAGAGGAAAAAAAGCAAATCTAAGTAAAAAGAGCATGTGTGGTAGGACAGAGATTAAGAAAGTTGTGGCTAAGGAAACGATGTGACAACAGTGGTCCTTCAGCAGAGGCAGATTGTCCTCCTGACACAGGGTGGTTGGCACAAGCCCCACACAGCCAAACAGGTCAGTTGAAAGAGTATGGAAAGCTGTGAGGAGCCAAATCCTCACTGTTTCAGCATTTTCCTCAGCCAAAATCAGGGAACAACGGGGGGTCCTGTTGCTTTTCTCTGGTAAACTGTGCAAATCCAAGACAAATCATAATGAATATAGCTCTGAGAATAAAGTCTGCTCACAAGGAGGCAAGTTTCTTTTCAATATCCACTCAAATCTTGGGAAACAGCAGTGAACACACTGGACAAAAATGACCCCTTCCCCATCATTCAAGCAACACAGTACACTACCATACCTGCACGAATCACTTGGGATTACAGCCTTGCCTCAGAGCCATAATTAGAACAGATCTCACCGGAAAAGCACAGAAGACAGATTCAGGTATCAGAGTATGTAAATAAGCTGGGTGGGAGTATTGATCACCTGGAGGGCAGGAAGGCTCTGCAGAGGGATCTGGACAGGCTGGACCATGGGCTGAGGCCAATGGTGTGAGGTTCAACAAGGCCAAGTGCCAGGTCCTGCCCTTGGGTCACAGCAGCCCCAGGCAGTGCCACAGGCTGGGGCAGAGTGGCTGGAAAGTGCCCAGTGGAAAAGGCCCTGGGGGTGCTGGTGACAGCAGCTGGACATGAGCCAGGCTGTGCCCAGGTGGCCAAGAAGGCCAATGGCATCCTGGCCTGGATCAGCAATGGTGTGGCCAGCAGGAGCAGGGCAGGGATTGTCCCCCTGTACTGGGCACTGCTGAGGCCACACCTTGAATCCTGTGTCCAGCTTTGGGCCCCTCATTTCAAGAAACACATGGGGGTCCAGAGAAGGGCATCAGAGCTGAGAAATTCAAATGAGGAGTGGCTGAGGGAGTGAGGCTGTTTTGCCTGCAGAAAAACACTCAGCGGGTGACCTTTCTGCTCTCTACAACTCTGTACAGGTTGTAACAACGTGGGGTTGACCTGCTCTACCAGGCAGTCAGTGACAGGACCTGAGGAAATGGCCTCAAGGTGCACCAGGAGAGGTTCAGGGTGGGCATCAGGAAGGATTTCTTCACTGAAAGGGTGGTTAGGGACTGGAACTGGCTGCCCAAGGAGGTGCTGGAATCACCATCCTTGGAAGTGCCCAAGAAACTACTGAACATGACACTTAGTGCAACAGTTTAGTTGGCATGATGGTATTCGGTCAAATGTTGGACTCAATGATCTTGGAGATGTCTGCAAGAGTCTTTGATTCTAAATCCAAGTAGGAAGGGAATAAAGATCCATGGCAGACCCCCTTTGCTGTCCAGCAGCCAATTAATGTGTCCGTTACTCAAGATCTAATTTCATACTTGATTTACTACACAGCAGTGCCTGCTCACAGAACTGAGAGTGCAGATGCAGGTTTTGATACCCCACCATGGAACAAATAATGGTAAGGTTTATCCTTTGTGCTATAGCTCAGAAAACTAGAATGTTCAATAGGAAAGTGCTTGCATCTCACCATGGCTCCTATTTCACTCTAACTACTTAGTCTCCTTCATATCTTAATACTCTTTTATGATATAATACATTCTGGATGACAGTTGCTTAGTTACAAAAACCCTCAGATCAACAGCTACAGTATTAAAATATTGCCAAAGGTCAAATCCCACTGTACGATCATTCAGCATCTTACAGATATGTCTTTTATTATTTTTCTTGGTGTCTGAAATAAATACTGAAAGACATTTTAATATAACAGGCTGTGCTCTCTAGGGCAACCATACAGCCTGGGACAATACATGCAATTATATCATTATAATTACAGACAAACTCTTATTATAATCTTTGACTACATCAACTTTGTATCTTGGTCCTAACCCACCCCTTCCCCCCCCCCCCAAAAAAAAAAAAATCAATCCCGGAGGAAAACAGACTTATGAAACATTTGCCTAGAAGTAAAGTTGTAAAGAAAAGATCTATAAAAGACAGCTAAATATTTGCAGGATTTGTATTTAATGAAACCAGCATCTTTCACAGTGACAGTGGCTCTTTAAGAAAGAATTGCATTGCAACCCACAGACATAACCAAATTCCTAGGGAAGAAAACAAACTGTATCACCTCTGTTTTAACAGAAGCATGGGCATTTTTATAGCCTAGGCAAGTCGTGCATCATACAGAAGGTGGTACATCACCAAGACCTTTGCTCTGGCTGCCTTCACCTTTTCCAGCTCTCTGTTGCAGTGCTCTCTTTTGTACAGAAACGGTACCAGGGTGCCAGAATCCCTTACTGCTTCCTCTGCATGCTTTATCCAACACATCTCTGGCTGCAACCTGCATGGCCAATTGTTCATTCAGCCCACAAAGGCTACTTGTTTGTAAGCACAGGGAAGCACTTAATGAAATTAACTGCAGGCTCACTGTATCTTCTGAAAATGGATTTAAAGGGTTTCTGTAGCTAAGGCTCCTTTAACACCCCTTCCTGTCTTAAACCTTTCCTACCAGCCAAGTGGAGACAGCCACTTGGGGACAGAAGCTGGGGATATGCAGGTGACTTCTGCAGGGACAGCATGGATGCATTCTCTCCAGATTGCATTTGAAAGCCCTCTAAGGCTTTAGAGGCTGCTGAGAATTGCTCAAACTCATCAGAAATGATACAGCATGTTCAACACGGTTTTAAAGAGGTGACAGGAGATTTTGTTCTGACAATTTCCATTCACATCATACCCCTCTAGGACCATGGAGCAGTTACAGAAGATTAAAAATTCAAACTTCCAAACATATAATGAGCATGTTAGCTTGTCCAGAACTGTCCAGTTCTCTGCTTAAAATCTGACAAGGATGTGCCTCTGGATGTATTTACATAGTCCTGAAAGCAATGGTTTGCAGCATGCAAGTGCTAACACAACAGAGACATGGATGTTGCATACCTACCGAGTTTGTATTTGCTTAAGTTTGTATGAAACATCTTTGCTTTACAGAAAATTATTACCGGCTTGAACACCACCTTGTGAATACATCTGGAAAAGCTTGTTTGTGTAAATCTCTGTGCCCATTTTGTACCGTATAAATGAGGAGCAGAAGGACCAACCCATCAAGGAACCATTTCCTTCATAATGAGTTAAAAGCAGCTACACAGACCCAGGCCCAGTATTAGCAAACGCATTTTCCTTGAGGTCAGCACTTTTTAGCATCTATTAGCTTTTGAGTTTCCTTAGTGATCTGAGTAATGCAGAAAGATCAAAGAAAACCCAACCGACTTAATGAGACATTTGCAATTTCACTACAGCAGCCGTGAAGATTGAAGTATGAAATCTTTGAGACAAGTAGATGTTAGTGACAGCTTACAGCAGTGGGGCTGAGAGAATGAACATTTCCTTTCTTGTGATGAAAACCACTAGCTGCTGTCTGTTTATGCAGGGCCACGCTGTGCCCAAAGTGCAACGACTGGAAAACATAAAGTATATTTACAAGTAGTCACACAGCATATACTGTAACTTTGAGCAGCTGTTTTGGGGCTTAACACAGTAAGACTCACAAACACACCAAACAGAGGGAAAGACTGTGAGACACCCATACCTGCCACAAGAAAACACCAAGACAACTACCCCAAAAAAACTCCCAACAGCCTAGCCACTGATCACAGAGATCACCGTGGTGATCACCACGCCAATCTTCTTTCTCCACCAAATCCCACAGGCTGCTATGCAGACAAATACTTTAACAAAGTTATTAAAAATCTGTGCTCCTGTATTTTGTGGCAATTCAATACTATTCCAAGTTCATGACCAAAGCAATCAGGTACAACCACACTGCCCTTCCTATGGGAATGCTATACTAAAATTCTCACACAGACAGATGGTATGATGATGAAATGCCACTACACATACACAGCCCATTCGGGATTTTGCTGTGCAGGCCTGTTGACGGGGTAGATAGATTCTTCCAATGAAATCTCCCTGTGCTGCTCTATGTGCAAACAAAGAGATTGCCTCTCGTGTAGAAAAACTGGAAAAGTAATTAAGGATAGTTTGAGGAAGAACAGAAAAACTAAGGATTTGCCTGGATTGCCCAGAGTGCCTTTGAATTGCCTACTAATATACCAGAATGCCATTTTGTGCCTTCTGGGGTCAGGAAACAATAACAAAACAAAACAAACAAACAAACAAACAAAAAAAAAAAAAAACCAAAAAGCAACCCAAACTAAAAAAACCCAAACCAAACAAAAAACCCCAACAAACAACAAAAACAAACAAAAAAACAAAAAAACCCCACCAAAGAAACCCCAAAAAACCACACACACACACAAAAAAAGAAAAAAAAAAGGAAGACAGCTGTGTCCCAAAGCAAACACGGTGAGATCAGGCGTGCTTGTACCACAAACATTAGTGAGGCATGGAGTCTCTGCTCACCTCTCAGCAGCTAAAGAGTTGACACACTTAAGCTTCTCAAGTCCTAAAATCTGAATCAGCTCATTGGAGCCTGCTGCTCTCCTGCAGCCCAAAACGGAGACAGACATCAAGGTTACAATCAGTAAGGATGCAGACAGTTAGGAAAATGTAGTTGCCACAGCTGCCATTTCTGTTGTTTTTCTTTTTCATATAAAATAGTTTAAGAATGGCATCAGTCAGTATGAAGTGTGGATTAAAATATGATCAATCCCCACTCTTCCTGCCACACAGGAACTCAAAAATTCAACTGACGGAGGTGTGGCACCATCAGTAACTGACTCAAAAAATCCCACTTCTCACAACTTCAAGGATCATTTTTCATATAATATCCACCTATTTGCTAGCTAAATCTAACTCTGCTTAGTTCATGACTGTACCCAGAGATGGATTTTCCCCTAACAGCTTCTGTGGCCTACTTACCACCCCTTCTGTTAATAGTGTGGATTGGATGCTTTACCTCCACTTCAAAAGGTTCATTCTCATGTGCAAGATATTTTCTTTTTTATTTGGTTTGGTTGCTAAGGAGGAAGCTTTAGCATGGTAGGCAAGGATTTAGTCATATGTGAGCCACAGGCAACATTATCCTCAGAGATTAATTTGGAAATCAAGTGACAATTGGCGGGGTATGTGTTTACTTTCTATTTTTTGAAAGCTTTAGAAGTACCACAGGATTTCTGCATCCTCTGAAGGAGATCTATTCTTCTGCTATATTATTAAACCACAGAGACAACAAAGAGAGTATCATGCTTGTCTCAAGTGTCATAGATAAAATTAGTAATTTCACTGCAAATCAGAAAGCAAACTAGATTATTAGGAAGAACAGCTCTGCACTAATCAAAAGGGTGTCTCACAACCACCTTTCAGATATACTGAAGGCAGCTGCCTCACTGTGAAGTTAATTCAATCAGCACAGCAAACGTAATTCATTTGGCGTATACTGTTTGCTAATCAAAGAGCATTTCTTGGCATCTAAACTGTGTGTGTGACAGAATGTTAAGCCTGAAAACATATTGATAGTCCTCAAAGTTTTTCATCAAATCCAGGAAACATAATGTGCACACATGCATGCGTTTCTCCTCATTCAAGTAGCGAAGGTGAAATCTGTGTTACCAAGTTTTGTTACACTGAACTCTGGTCCTAGGAAGACCTTACGAGAAATGGCTTTTCCCTCCTGTGTTTGTGCAGGACAGAAAGCTTCACAACTTTATAATTTTTCCTTCTTTCTAATTACTGTACCAGAGAACACTACCTGTGATGACAGCAAAACCTGTGATCAAACATTATCAGTAGAAAACAGCCCTGGTATATCTCCACTGAATTGAGTCTTAGAAGCATGAAAATGTTTTGTTCTTTTTCTTTTCTTAAATTGAGATTACTATGGGCCTGACAGCTTGAGTATCTGCACTGTGGGGAACAGGTTAAGGAATAACATCCCATCTCCTTCTGAAATATATTGCCTTGGAAGGCTGCTCTACTGCAGCGTGAATGTGTGGACCTCCACCAACACAGGCAATCAAAAGAAAAAGTCATTAAACCAACCATCTTGGTTACAGAGGAATATTTCACTGTGCCCTTTCCCAACATAAGCTACAAAACAGTAGAATGGAGTATGGATTGGATTGCTGCATGGTGTCTGCTCACAGATTTCCTCGTCCCACAGATGCAGTGACTGAGGGAAGGTAGCCGCTGGTCTTCAAGTCATAAAAAATTTTATGACTAACAAACAACTTCAGGGATCAAAGCCTGGTATGTTTTATTGAATATGAGAGGATCTAAATTTTGCTCCATTTTCAAAACTAAGTCAATATGTAAAAGGCCACGGTACAGATGGAGAAACAAAACAAAAGAAATTACTACAGGTAATTTCTTAAATGCAATACTTAATTTAGGGAAAAAAGCCAAACCAAACAAAATAAAAAACAACCCCCCACACCAGAATTATTTGAAAAATTCAACCTCATTAATTTGCATTCATTCATTTTCAAAATCTTTTAAAATTCAATGGGAGGGAAGAACCCCATCCAAGTTTAGTTAGAAAACTGCTGCCAAAAGCAAGATAACTTAATGTATTCTTAATGTAAGGCTCTTCACGAGCATTTCTCAAAAAGGAGAAAGGAGTATCACATATAGAAATCTAGGTATTAACTAGCAACAAAAGCACATATGTTATCTACCTGGACACAAAGAAGGGATTTGATCTGGGTATTTATTCTGAAAAGGACAAAATAATATTTTTACTGAGTGATGGTTCAAAGTGGCAAACACAGTGCAGCTTGAATGTATGTCTTGGCACCTTTTGTATGGATTACATACTTTTAAGTTTCTGAAACATTAAGGCAGTGAGACTGAAGAGAACTGTCTAAATTCTACTGTGTAAATTCTACTTCATCTTTTAATGGCTTGTCTATTTATTTTTTAACAGGATCATCATAAAATGAGGAGCACTTCTGAATATATTTGATGTTTACTTCTAGAGCAGTTAACTCAAAATACAAGCCCAATTTCTATCTACATTATCATACATTTCAAGCCCGTTTCTTCCTACAGTGCATTTTGTATTAAAAATAAAAATTCAAAATGAGATGCCATACTTCGAAGTCTAAATATTAGCCTTGGAGATTATTTTGAAAGTCTGTTTCTTTCATAATGGCTAAAAGAATTATGCAAAGAAAGAAATAACTTTTCATATAGCAGATGTGTTTATACACTTGGGGATCATGTGAAAAATCTCCAGCTGAAATCTGGAAAAATGACATTTCCTGGTTTTTCAGCCAAATTACTTATTGACATTTGAAATTAGTTAAAATTTCAAGATTTGCTGTTGTGAAAGGCATACTAACAGTTCAAAGTCTCTGGACATTAAGAGATCAGTCAAACATATTCAGCATCTCTTTCATGTCTTTATTTTCCAAACAGCTTCAAGAAAGCACATTATGAGCCAAAGATGAAGAAAATAGAGTTTAAAGGCTATTTTATTGATACAAGCTTTAAGAACAACCTGTTAGTTTCCTGATTGTGCTACTTCATATTCTAAAGAACACTCAGAAAGATGTTTACCAGAAGAAAAAAATTCCTTAACAACAAGGTGTTTAGTGGTAAAAACCATCTAAAAAGCAGGATTTTGGTATAGAGAAGTGCTTTCAGACTCAGGAGAGAGGGCGATTCCCCAGTCCAGTGGAGCCCATAAAACACAGACGAAGGATACACCAACAGCTGCAAGTGCAGTGTCACAAGAGCTTCTAAATCACATCCCACTGCTCATAAAACCTTCCATGTCAGTGTTTTACCCTGTCAGGTAATGTTTTTACCCGTTTTTTCAAGTTAACAGTTGCTTGGGAAAGCTGCCATAAAAATAGCTCAACCTTTCTCAAATATGAGGCATGTTTTCTTTGCAGACACTGCATCTTTCATCTCATAGAAGGGGACATGTTCCCAACAGACCTTCCTGTCACAAGCACATCCGTGCAGAGAGCAAAACATTAGCAGGCCAGTGACCCCCATTGTAAATTTTTTTTACACTCTGCAACCCTTCTTTATATTTAAGGAGGAAAAGAAAATAGCTCTTGTGTCTTGGCATTAAATTTCTGGTTTCCTACCAAGTTGTCAAGAACATAGTCACATATATATGCCTTTAAGCTCAAAGCTGGCTGTGATTTATCAAAGTCAGAATGGTATAAATAATGCATGTCTTGCACAGGCAGCTTTTTTTGTAATGTAACAACTAATGGCCTGTCAACACATTAGTCCATGTACAGAACCCATACAATAGTCTCAGCCTCTTTCCTGTGTGATAAATGAAGAAGGACTTTTAGGAGTCAAATTCTTTCTAATGGTGTCCTGCTGTCTTTGATACACTGTGTGATGGTATAGAGACAGAGAAACCATCCATCTTGGAGGTGTGGAAGGGCAAATTCTGCAGTATCAGGCTTTGCTGATGAGCCAGGACAAAAAAAATTATTTATCCAATACCTGAAGCCTGATGCACAAACAAAAACTTAACTTACCTAGATCCATGATCTAGATAATTTAAATACAGACAAATCTAGATCTAGATTTGTCCACACCCAGTAAGGAAGTCTTAAGCAAGATATTCAGTGCTTATGATAAGAAACCACATTTGGAAAACAAAACAAATCAGCAAAACCCACATTCAGAAAAAAGGTTAAGCCAATCTCATAGTATCTCATTAGGTTTCAGTGGCAGATTTTCTTCCAAGAATACAAAAGGTTGCCATTCACTGCGTTTCTCTTTAAATATTTTAGGATTATATCAAGTTCTGACTAGCCCACAGCATCATGGAAGAAACACATCTGCTAGAGTATCTTTAAAAGGACTTACAAAACCAGCACTGTCAACACACACATGCAGCACAATCAGCACACCTTACCAGCCACAAACTCACCTTTCTGTGATCGTTTCTCTGAGACCACTAGCAACCCCTTTCACCACCGTACTAGCCTTTGGCGTCAGCACTACTTGAGATATGAAAAAGGAGCCTTTCTTTCTTCTTTCAGTGATTGATGCCTGCAGGAACTGAATCAACTTTTCCGTATCCGTTGTGTTTGCCCAGGGAGCCGGCATCATCTGGCCTGGCCACAGAAAGGCTACCTCGACAGCCACTGGGCTGTGGTAGAACACCAGCACTTGGTGCTCCTTTTCCCAGAGGTACTGGAGACTGACTTCATGGGCAAATATAGCAGGACACATTTTGTTTCCATATGTGTCTTTGAGCATCTGGACAAGCTTTTCGTGATGACATTTCTGCATCCCGTAGAAATGATTGAAGTCCAAGAAGACCACTTCTTTTGGGTGCTCAGTGAGAAACGCATTGATCTCCTCCAGACCTTCCTTGACTTTGGCACTGAATAAACCATGAGCGAAGTAGAGTTCATTGTCTGGGTCTCTGGGCTTGGTGGAAATTCTGAGGTCGAAATACCGTATACCTGCCCCGAGCTGGCTGGTGAAGTTCATGGTCTGTGTAGCCAACCACTTCCTCATCAGCTTTTTAGCCACAGTCCCAAAAACTGACACAAAATTCTGGACCGTCTCTGGCTGCTCAGGCCCAACCGGAGAGGCTTCATCGATGTAGAAGCTAAAAGAGTCATGAGACCCTAAAAACACAAGAGAGAAAAATTATCAGCATTGTACTCATATATTAGAAGTCTTTAGTGGGTTTTTCTCAATGAAAATATTTTTCTGACCTGCACCAACACTGATCAACCACCTGCCCTGCCCTTCCCCTCAACAACAGTACATTTGTCTGGCAGCATTTGCCCCACCAACACCTTATGGGAAACTGAATAAAAGGTAATGCGTGTTTCATTGCTTGCTTTCACGCTCAGTCACTCTCTTCCAGCTCTTCCTTACGCCTTCAGGTTCAATGAACCTAGTGGGCTCTGAACGTCAAACCAATTCTGGTAGCAAAGCTAGTCACACAATAAATCCCTTGAGCCAAGGAGGCGAGTCTGGCCCTGCACACTGTGTACTGCTTAATTAAGAGAACCAAAGGAGAAAACCAAAACAAACCAACATCATTCCACACACACCTTTATAGCCAGATAATATAGGAGTTGAAAAAATGCCAAGGAACATAACCTCTTTGATCTTTATTTCACGTCTCATCTGGTCATCCACAAGGCTACTGAATGGTGCTTTCTGTCTTAAATTTACTTCTAAAATTCTTTACTTTCCTTTGCTAAATAAGTACAACTGATAGAGCCAAGAATAGCATTGCATTCCACTGATAAAATACAAAAACTCTGCTGCATGCTCTTCACAAGAATGGGATGTAAAACTAAACGTGCCTATGCACAGGAGTTACCATTTTCTACAACATAAAGTTTAATACAAATATGTATGGCACTTCACTATGCAAAATTCTGTCTTAAGATACATCTGTTAAAAAACCCCACAATCTCAAAACAAAAGCCACAATTAATTCTGTTCAGCATTCAGACATCTACATGAAAGCAGCTTTGTGGAGAGATGAGCTGACCCTAGGAGATGCTTATCACCTTTGTCAACCATTACCCTGCTGAACACCTGGTGTTGAGATCTGGCAGTTCACCCAGAAACACTGTCCAGCTGCTGGCAGAGCCATGCTCCTGCTATTCCAGCTGAAAAAGGTGCTTCTGGTCAGACTCACAGCAAGCAGGTCTGTGGCTCAGCCTCAGACAGACACACTGCCTGCAAAACTCCTTCAGGGTCAGCAGGACTTGTATTCCAGAAATGGACTGCAGCTGCCGGCGCTCAGAAATCCAAATCCTACATCAAAAATAGTTCAGAGCACTAGTCTTGCCTATTACCAGTGCTTTTGTAGGTGCTTCTCAAAACTACTTTCCAAAGCACAAATGCTATAGCAAGTAAGTATCACATTAATGAAATTCTGCTAGTCAGTCATTTCTGAGAGCGATGCTACTTTACCTGAACTGGAATAAACCCTATAAACTGAAGCAGCAGCTATAACATTTTCTTCTTTAACAATAAATGGAGTCAAGGCAAATCATCTTAGACTTTCACTTGGATTTGGCTTTGTTTAATTAGAGAAATGTCTTTTAATTTTGTACACACTTGCTTCTCGTAGTTGTTTCTTTGAACTTCATTTTGCTTTAAATATTAGATAATTTTTCCATTTTGATGAAGCTTCCTACAGTTAAGTGTTGAAGTGATAATATATTTCTTGCAGAACCTGATTAGATCATGCAGTATCTGGTTACACATTGATATCCTTGGGGACTGGATCTGCATACAGAATTCTAATGGTAAAACAAATTATTAGAGCAGTGACCTGTGTATCAACAGTATTACAGGGAAAATCAATGAGATATATTAAATGTTCTGCTCAGTGTAACCTGCACTAATCTAGAAATCAAAGTAAATCCAGTCTTGTTTAAGACAAGGCACAGCTACCGATATTAACAACGGATGGATTTTGCAAACCCCCACTTTGTTCATTGAAATCCATTTTAGTTTTGTAGGGTTTTATGCCAGATTAAGCACTTGTGTAGACATGATCAACTGATTAGAGCAGTAGGCTCAAAATGGTATTAAGATTAATTAAACCATTTGCCTTTTATCTTCGGATCTGCAGCAACTGGCAACCTGAAGGTGCAGAAAGGGTAGTAGCTAAAGTTGACCAGCACTGCCAGTAGGTACATATTGGCTTAAACTACTTCTTAAAACTACTTTAGTCAAGAGAGGAGCACAACTGCCATAGCAGAAAACTAAGGTGAACAACGTGCCAACATGTAGCTTTTAGCTACTGGTGATACAAAACACAGAAGTGTGTGGTGGGGGAAAACATCACAGAAACACCTGAACATTACAAGCACGATAGTTCAGAAAAATATTTTTTCCTCATTAAAGTCTTCATGCACATACTTAAGTCTAAAAATGGGTATTCCTACATGGACGGTAATGAGAAAAGTGCACAGTGCACAGAGAATTTCCATGTTTTGTAACCCAGACAACGAAGCCCTACAGCATAACACAAAAAGGAAATAAGGCTTGACTTAACTCGGTTGACACCAAATGAAGCAGATGTCAGCTGTTCAAAAGTATATAAAGATTCCTGCTGACCAAAAAATACACCAAATTTTTTTGTCTTTCCACACGTATAAGAAATTCTAACATGTCAATTAAATATTTATTTCCATCATGCACTCATCTACATTTCCTTTTGCCTTAATTCTGCCCTGTTGTCCTAGAGTTATCTGTGCAACTCACAGAAATTCAACATCCTTACACACTTGGCACAGCAAATTAGAGTATGATCTTTTCCACTGTCATGCCCAAAATCACCATATTCCTGGTAATGAGAGAATCCTCTACAAACACGCTTTTGACAGCCATGTTTCCTTCCAAATCTTCCTTTTGTGAATGGGGACATTCCCTTCCTACATTTTCACTGGAAAGTGTTCTTTCAGGTTCTCTGTATCACCAAACCTCAGCCTCCATGAAGAGAGGATGAAAGTTACATTCGGGAATACAAATGCAATGATGCCTGCAATCTTTGGGAGGTAGCAGCGCTTGCACATTTTCTATCTCTATTAGGGTTGGTCTGTACCCAGAGAGACTTGAGACCTGGAGAAGCAAAGAGGGGAAATGACTCATCTCAAGTCATTCACGGAGCAAAAGATGATATTCCTCTTGTGTGCAAATATTATTTTATTGCCAGTTTACTTAGTGTCTAAAATTTTCTTAAAACGTTGCACACTGTTTTCCCACTATTTCAACAACCCAACATATCACTGATCCAAGGAGTCAAGGATGAATGCTCATGGATCAGGATGATGGGGGGAGCAAACAAGGGGTTAACATGGTGTGCATGTACTACAGACTGCCCAGTCAAGAAGAGAAAGTGGATGAAGTGTTTAAACAACTGGAAGAAATGTCACTATTACATGTTTTCATGGGTGAATTTTGAGATACTTGCTGGAAGAGCAGAACAGCAGAGTGCAGGAAATTTGGAGACATCAAAGACTTTTTTTTCTGCAGGTACTCCTTTAAGTAGTGAAGTTGCACTTCTGGATATTGTATGAATTAAGGAAGAAATGGATAGGAACATGAAAGCTGATGACAGTCTTTGAGTGATGAGGAGAAATAAGAATTCAAAATGCTCAGAAAAGCAGTGAAAGCAAAAAGCAGAATAAAGATCCTGGATTTCATAGCAACTCTCTTGGCTTGTTCAGGTAATTGGTAAGTGGTAGCCTAGAAGAACTAAATTACCTTAAATGCCAAGAGACTTGGGAGGAAGGGCTGAATTTGAAAGGCAACCTCTTTAAAGCATATGAACCCAGCGAAGAAACAAGGAGGAAAGGCAGGAGGAAAGTTTACCTGAATGTGTAACTTCTGAATGGCATCAAACTTAAAAAGCCACTACAGAAAGTTTTAGCAAGGACAGGTTGCCTGGGAGGAACAGAGGACAACAGCACAGAGGGAGTTAGGAAGGGCACAGCTGGGAAGGGAAACCTGCAAGGGATGGGAAAGGCAACAGACAGCTTCTGCTAATGTATCAGCAGCAAAAGAAGGCAAGGAGAAAGCCAGTCCACTATAGAACAGGGTAGGAGATGTCCTGAAGGATGGGATGCCATTCAGATGGACCTGGACAAGGTCAAGGAGTGACCCATGGGAACATCATGAGGTTTAACAAGACCAAGTGCTGGTGCTGTCCCTGGGTAGGGACAACCCCTGGTATCAGCACAGGCTGGGCATGGACAGATCAGAGCAGCCCTGCCCAGAAGGACTCGGGGGTGCTGTGGGTGAGAGGCTGGACATGCCCCAGCCATGGCACTCCCAGCCCAGAGAGCCAAACGTGTCCTGGGCTGCATCCAGAGCCCCGTGGGCAGCAGGGGAGGGAGGGGATTCTGCCCCTCTGCTCCGCTCTGCTGAGACCCACCTGGAGCACTGCATCAGCTCTGGGGTCCCTGCACAGGAGGGACAGGGACCTGCTGGAGAGAGTCCCAAAAGAACCTTTGATCATGAAGATGATCAAAGGGCTGGAACACTTCTCCTCTGAGGACAGGCTGAGAGGGCTGGGGTTATTGCACTTGGAGAAGAGACGGCTGCTGAATAGTAGCTTTCCAGTACCTACAGGGGTCTTATAAATAAGAGGGAGAGCAACTTTTCACGGAGAGCAACTTTTCACACAGTCATAGGACAAGGAGGAACAGTTTTGAACTAAAAGAGGAGAGATTTAGATTAGATGCCAAGAAGAGGGCAGTGTTAGTCAGAAGGCAGTGAGGCACTGGAACAGGTTGCCCAAGGAAGTTGTAGATACCCCATCCCTGAAAATATTCAAGGCCAAGAGCTGGATAGCATTTGTAAGCTGGTCTAGTGAAATGTGTACCTGAACATGGCAGAGGGGTTGGAACAAATGATCTGTAAGATCCTTTCCAAGTCAAACCATTCTATTATTCTGTAAGTAATTATCAAGAAAATTAAGACATCCACACCTGCCATGATTCAAAAAACAGAAGCAGCCAGTTTCAACCACCGAGACTCTACATTTTCATAAACTAGACATTAAAGAGTAAATTGTGGAGTATCATTTAGTTTGCTAGAAAACAGCTGCTAGAACTTTTACTGGGGAGAACTGTCTACTGTTTTCTTTACTGGATTCCTGTAAGAGGGCAACTGGGAATATTTAACCCACGACAGCTCAGCTATGGACATATTTACGGCTTCCCTGGAGGGCTAACCCCCCCATTTAAAAAGTAATTCAGCTCAGTGCTGAAAGAAGTCCCTAAGGGAGAATGCATTTTAGTTCAGAATTGCTTCTTCAGTCCCTTGGAGACTAACACAGAGGCATGGCAAAGCTACTATTTTTGGTGGCTAAGCTTAAATACATCATTCACAAAGCTGACAAGCATAGCTGAACTTTGCTATGGCCTTCCCTTGCTTCTCTGCCAGCTCTGGCCATCCCTCAGCAAATACAGCCTGGTAAACAGCACCTAAAATTGAACAGCACTGACCAATATGCTCTTCAGCTCACAACCCAGAGATCCACAAGTATCAGAAAAAAACCACAAACAGAAGCAACATTCCACAGGTTTAGCATGTTTTGCTCTCTTCCTCTTCTTCCATGGATCTGTGCTAGGAGTTATCCAATAGCTGTTGGAAGTGGAATCTTTTACTAGTTCTTTGGGTGTCATTAGAAGCTTTACCTGTTGTCTTTCTGTATTTAGGAGATGTCATCTCTTCGTGACTATTGTTGAAATGTTGCATGCAGTGCCACACAGTTTGCTTAAAGACATCCTTATCCAATGAAGGCTCTACCATGACTGACAGCAGATAACATGTTTCTTGGATGATGTAGAGAAGAGCTAGGACAAAGCCCATGACCTCTGGTACACAGGAGACCAATGCAGATGTTCTTGCAATCTCATTCAGTCTGCTCCCCCTGCCTTTTTTGACCTTAAAGGTCAATAAATCAAGGGAAAAGCCCCATGAATCTTCAGCTAGTTGCACTGCCACCTCAAGGAATAACAAAGCCTAGTCATGAACACTCAGTGTACCTCAATATTGTGTTCCACCTTTTTGAAATGGCTGAGCACTGCTCTCTTCATCAAAGCCACAGCACATCTCAGGAAGTCAAAAGGTGCTGTGAAGAGCAAAGCAATTCAGACTTAACAGTCCAGTTCCCTTTAGCATGCAAACTGCTTAGAAGCTTTGTTTGATAAAAACACTATACAGAAGAAAACACAAAACTAGGAAAAACAAAGGGATTGTAGACTGTCCAGAGTCTCAGAGTCCCCACAGGTTTCCAATTGTTCTTCCAGTGTTCATCATTAGCTGTGTCCCTCACCCCAACTGCAGGTCACAGAGCTTAGTCACCTGATCACACTCAGGAGTCCACAATCACTCAGGTAATGCAAAAATCCAGATACTGAGCAAGTCCTGAGAACAGGAATACTTGCGTGAAATCAAAAATGTCTATATATGTACATATATACAACATATATATATATGCTGATATACTCCAAGAAACTCCACTCTTCTTGTATCTTGAAGACCTTGCTTACAAAACAAAGACCTTTTGCTTGCAAAACAAACAGCAAAGAAAACATCTGGTTCCTTCTTGACCCCTTACATCCCAGAACTGACAGCCCCAGCCATCCCAAACCTACTCCTGCAGGAGATGGAGGTGCATTTTCTCCCCACCACCAGGAGAGTTCTGGCCCAGCCACTGCAACTGCACACAACCGTGACTTGGACCCTGGTCCTGTGCCTGGGAACGCAGCACTGGCAGTCTGCACTGTGCTGCTTTATTGAGACTGTTCCTGCAGGCAAAGCCGTGCATCAAAGGAGCAATCCGAGAAACCAGGCAGGTGTGCAGGAGCTACCATGCAAACATTTTAACACTGCTTGATTGCAAGGGTGAGTAGAACTGCTTTGTATTGTATTTTGCCAACCTCTATCTGGGCTTCTAATGCTACTTCTGCCATCGGTGGAACTCTGCATTTCCCAGCCAAAACATCTCAGCTGGAGCCCCTCAATCCACATCAAATGTCTGAACACAACTTCAACAGACTCACCAGCTACTGCATTGAGCGACACAGCCTAGAACTGCGTGCGGCAAAGTACAAAACATTCAAAGCCCAGGACAAAGCAACTGCTCCTTGATCAGTGTAATACAGAACAAACAGTTTATCTTTCACAGATTCACAGAACAGCTGAGTTGGGAAGAGATCATCTCGTCCTTCTCCTGAGTGAAATAAAAAAAATCTATGCATAGTTGACAATAGATTATTGAAGACTTCTCCAAAACACCTCTCTGAACCAGCTTCTTAGCCAGGAAGAAAGCAGAACTGGTAGTCCATCCGTCTGGAAATGGCATTCCATATCCAGGGACCACCTTTCAGACCTGGAATGACTTTGTTTTGTCCTCTCTATAAACAAATAAAATTTTCATGCAACAAGAGAGGATTTTAAAGAATTACTTGCTCTTGTTCCTCTTACATCTCCTTATCACCTGTGAAATACTCTTGAGAATCATTTTGTTTTGTACTTTTCAACATGGCTGTAATTGCTTCCAGGGAGACCCTACTACTGCTGACACTGCCAGTACTCCGTGACCATGATGAACTGCTCCTGACTCAAGCCGAAGATGTTACAATTTGTTTTTTAAGAAACAGCTTATGAAATATGGCAGTGCTTGCACTGGGAAGCGTTTCTGGTCACTGGATTGAGCCAATATCAGTGCCTTGCCTAAGCATTGCTTCTTTCCCATAAAGCACTCACTTCTAAAAAATCAAACAGGTTGCGAGCCGGGGAGGGATATACTTGGTATTAAGGCCCAGGGTAGCTAGTAATTATCACAGTATGACGGGCAAGCTTGGCTATAAATCTGATTAGGTTACTCATTATTCAATTCATACTAATACATTTGGTGTATAGAAAAGTACCCACATGCAATTTCTCAAAGTTCCCTCCTGCCAACACAAAGACCAGCTCCTGTTCCTTTTAGAACACCTCATCAGTTAATTCCACTTTTCAAATTCTCAATACTGTCTTGAAAAGTAAAGAAATACAAAAAAACAAGCTGTAATTATATTTCTAGCTCTCTAAACAGTGTGAGCACATTCACAACCTTGGCGATCACAAGCCCAGTGTTGCTGAAGAAACTGTTCTTTAATAGACACTCAGCACGTGCTGCCGTCCTGAGAGTCTTCCCTCCTAGTAACTTTACTGTCCTGTAATTGTTTGTGTAGGATGAGGTGAAGTAATTTTTTCTGAGACACTGCTAAGTGCAGATAGCCTCCCAATTTTTCCCAGTCAAACCGCCTCCTGACAGATTTCCTTGCAGGCTTCATGCAGCCAGCACTCAGAAGGCAGCATGGTGCAGCAGTGCATGGATGGCAGGGGCTTGCCAAGAGTCCCAGATTATGTATTCTAAAAGCTCACCTTTCAGTGAATAACTAGTTAACCTAATGCAGGCTCTAAACACGACAGATTTTACACAGGCAAATGCAAGATCAACACTGCTGGAAATGAGGAAAACAGCGGCAAGGTCAGGACACAGCGCAGGGTAGAGCAGGCTCATTCTCCAGTTCTCCAGGAGCAGGGGCAGCAGGGCAGGCTCAGGGCAGCAGCACTGCTCTCCTCCCCCAAAACCATGCCCCACTGCTTGCCCAGAGCGAGTCAGGCCACCAGAACTGCTGCAGGCACTCAAAGGCAAACAGAAGCATGGGGAACATTTTTGCATTATAGATGTAAAAGTGGAAAGGATCATGCTGAGGACTGAGAGATTCAGCTGGTGTGTCTTCTCCAGTTTTTTTCTTCCAAATGTGATCTAAACCTTTCGTCTGTACACAGAAGAAAAGGTGAAGGCAGTGATACGGCTTGTGCATATACCACACGCAAAAAAACTCCCTGTTGAACATTTGTTGGCTGCACTGAAAAACTTAAAAGGTGCAAAAGGCTTAAAACCTTTAAAACCTGCCCACAACAAGCCACTAGAAAAAGTTATTTTTATTTGTTTAGTCAAGTCAAACTGTAAACATGATTTCATAATGGTTTCTGAGTGGAAACATAGCACAGAGTCTATAATAGAAGAAGGCTCCCTTCACCTATCAGGCTAAAACCCAGTAGGATTCATGGAAGAACTTCAACCCAAACTTACAAAAATAAGTAAATCAGCTCTTCATTTTTGGCAGAGCAAGAGTAAAAAAAAAAAATTAGCAATTAAAAAAAATAATCCTTACATCAGGATTGATCAAGCCTCTAAAACATGCAGTCTGAGATCATCAGAATTGGTAAGATCTGCAGCAGACTAGACATACCACCACAGCCTAGATAGTGCAGGTCGAGTGCTGTAACATGCAGATTGCCATGGTCTTCTTGTTCATGCATTTGACTGAATATATATGAAGATAGCATATTCTAGATCACATTAAAAAACATCATATATAACTTTGTATTTTATGCACAACTATAATTTGAGGACAAATTAACTATCTAATCAGTTGGAAATAAAATTCATGGGGGCAGAGGTGTAGCTACTGTCTATTACCCAAACTCCCCAAATTAAAATTCTTTCAAGTCTTCGTTTTTCTGTGAACTGTGCAAACAAATCTAGCATTCTATCTCTTCTTTTTGCTCTGCAAGCTCACTGCTGTGTGTTCAGATGCATGAGAGATCTCTATCAGATCTCACATTTTAGTTAAACACTAGTCTCAGAAGTACCGTAATAGCTATATTTCTTCTTAATTTAGGGACTAGCAGACAAGAATGTGAAGGAAGAAAAAAGGGAGGAAAAAATAGCAAGAGGTATATCTGAGTCTAAGCATAAAATTACTGTGCCAGGAATAGTTTGGGGCGTATTTTGTTCCAGCACCAGCTCAGTCTGTCTGAGTATGACATAAGCATCCAAGTCATATGTCCTGGGGCAATCAGCAGCACCAGAATTGTGAGCCAATAGCTTTGGGACTCGTGAGAGGCTGCGATGATCGCAGGCAGCTTTGCTGAGCATGCGAAATGGCATCTGCCAACAGTGAGCACCTTCTGACCATAATTCTGGTTCATAATCCAAATGCTATCACTGACAGGACAGCCTTGAAGGACAGCATGCACCTGAGAAGGGTCCTAAAAAAGAGAGTGCTCATATTTCTTCCTCTCCATGCACACACAGAGCACAGGTAATTCAATGTTCACACTCTAAAATAGCATCAAATCAGACAACCTCTGTTTCTTGAGCTTTTATTTTATTTACTTTCATGAAAAACATCCTTTAATACTCTTAGTAATAGGAGCAATTTCCCTTAAAATAATTGCCTCTGATTACAGTGATATCTCTCTTGCCATCTATTGAATCTTTTTGGCAACACAGAAGTTTTTAGATGCTTGATTTTGCCTTTCCCTCATCTCTTGCCTATGCCCTCTTTGATCTGCTTTTTTTTCCCCCAACATACACAGTATAGCCTTTTCCTAACTCATGACTGACATCTATTAGCTTCAGCATAGTTATTTTGCTGTGCTCTCCTTTCTATTTGAAAACCAGTAATAATTTTAAAAGCAAAACAAAACAAAGTGCAGTATTTTCTACTAAACCTGAGCATCCCTACTGAACAGTTCTAGTGATCTTGTAGCTGATAGAAACTACTTGCACAGCATATGTAGTTTCTGCATCTTTATCCATAATTTTAAGGCCAAGAAAAGGAAAACCAAGAGGTGTGTCTGGATAAAAAAAAACCTGCACTGAAAAGCCAGTGGAAGAATGATCCCTTAAATCAGGTTTTTTGTTACTTTTAAGATCCCTACAAGACAGCCACTGCCATCTGAGATGGACCATCAAAAGAAATTTAAAAGGCAAGATTTTTCAATTTTACAAGTATCAAACTGGTCTGCAAGAACACCTGCAATGCCGAGAAAAAGGACTATGCCTGCACTGTAATGTCTGCACTGGCCATCAGTTTTCCAGAACTCTAGAATGGGATGTCCTAAAGACAATATGGATAAAATTTTCTATTACCATACAAGAAATCCAGGTTAGTTTTCTCTTCTTTTTCTCAGTCATTGAGTTTGAAAAACTGAAGCAAATCTGAACAGTGCACTTGATTCTTGTGGGAAAAACCTGCAAAAGGAGATGGGATAAATATTATACCCTTTTCTGAGTCAGTTTGTAAAGGCTTTCACAAAGAAATCCTCTTAAAATATCACTTTAAAAAGCTGTCCACATAGCTGACTGACCACACCAAGCCTGACAGACAACAAAAGGATGTAAAATACAGCAAAGAAAGGGCAGGAAGTGGGAAGCAAGCCAGGTGTTTTTATATTTTGACCACTGCCCTTGCTATGCACCTTTCCTTGTCATTTGGTTGCCTCAAACATTCACATTAGACATTTCTCTACTTTTGTGCACTGCTTGGCAGATTTGACGAAGAGCTACAAACAAAATAACCCCCTTAGCCACTCTGCTGATTGCAAGACTTGTCTCGAGACCAGGTGCTCCAAAAGCAGTCTCTCTCATCCAAGGTCTCCTCAACTGTAAGCAAAGACATTGTAATGTTCAATTTGATGTGCACTAGAGGGAAATACTGAAGCAATTTCCTTGGACCCTGAGATACAAATGGAAAACACTATGTCATTTCTGCCGATGCATTTTTTTCCTGCCAGACTCCAGAAAAACATCCCTAAGCAGTTGAAGGCTGAACTTTAGGAATTCACCAGCTGTGCATGCTCAAGTGGAGCACCCCTCCAGCCCAGGGGTTCTCACACAGTCACGTCACTTTGCTGTAACTCAAGAGAATGGGCAAGGGAATGGGCAAGTGGAGCAGCATCACCACAAGGAAGAACACAGGCTCATTCAGCTGGCCATAAACATAACCCCTGTCCCATGTTAACACACCATGGTGTCATGGGCCTTCACAAGCCCAGAGGTCTGCAAATAACAGCACAGCTTCTGCTTTGTTACGTACACCCCTGCTTCACAACATGACTGCCTCAGAAAGCAACTACAGAGAAAAAACGTCTTTAGGAGGCCTCACTGTCTCCTCCACATAATCAGTATTTGACTTTTGCATCCAACTGCATGACAAGGAAAACAGTCTCCTTCAAAGATTTTTGTAGGTGAGTGTTCCACCTGTGGTGTTCATGAGACATCAGCTGCAAGGCGTCACGGCCATCAGCTGATGACACATTCTGAGCTTGCTGGCACCAGAGTCCATGGCAGGTGCCACAGCACGTCCTCCTAGTGCTGCTCTCATGCCTTTCAGCCCCTTCCTGCACCATCCTTTGCTGCTCAGATTCTCACAGAAATTCTCCAGTCATGTTCAGACGCTGTAAGCTATCCTTCCTAGGAGCATGTACAGAAGATAAAAAGGTGACTTGCTACACACTGAATGAAGAAAAGCAACTACAACACCTGTAAAACACTAGATCAATGCCAGAAAAACAGCCTCCTGCTGAGGTGGCACCAAGACTGGAAGACAAGGAGCCAAGCGGCTTTACAGAGGGAAACAGTGGAGAGATGAACCCAGCTGGAAAAGGAGAACCTGGAGAACAACTTTAAATAAAACTATTTATTTGGTCACTGCTAAATGGAAATACAAGCAAAGGTGGGCTGTGCTTTTAGCCATGAAGGTATATCACAAAAGAACAGAAAACACAGCAAAATGCCAGAGGTATCAATCTCAGTCAACAGACAGGAAATGGGACACACCTGGATGCTATTTTAGCCTCCAGATAAAAACCAAACAAACAATCGAAACTAACCACCACACTGATACAGGAAAGCATTAGAAGTGCCACTGTTGCAGAGTCTTAGCTAGGATTGCAAAATGTATTTATCTGCCTCATGACCTGGGGTATGTCCTCTCCAGCCCAGTAACATAGAGGCACTTTTAATTTCATTTTGCAAACAGAATGAAGACAAGATCCACAGAACAGAGAGAACTCAAACAGTCAATACCTGTCTTCTATGCATCTCTTCTACCATCACTAAAGAGGCAATTTAAAGGTCTGCATGATCAATCAACCTAGACTCCTGTCAAACACCTTGTAATGCCCAGCAATCCAATTTCAATCAGTTCTTCTTCCATTATTCGCTGCTAACATTATCCCTGCTCAATTCAACACAGCAATCAAATAAGCCACTACACAATACAAAGGCTACAAGAAATGAATGAAACCATTTATAAGACAGTATTCATGCTATTTCATTTCCTAAGTTTCCAGCCTACAGTCCACACCAGATCCCCAGTTGGCATTTATCAGTATAGCTCTAATGACCCATTAGGCCAATTTAGACTGCTGCAGATCTGGCTGTTAGTGTTAGACTTCAGCATTAAGAAGACAATGAAAAAGCACAGGTGGTACTATTGATTAACTGAAAGACCAAACAGATGATCTGCACTTTGTGCAGACTCAGGATACATCTAATTTACACTGGATATGCTTGTGTCTTTAAAAGCAATTATTAGTTTAGCCGTTTCATCCTAACGCTACGTAAAATACCATCATTTCATAGTATTTTCCTAACATGTAATTGGATACTATCATCATCCTCTAACTCATTTCAGCGGTTTTCAAAGGTTCAAGCATTAACTTTAATTCAGTAAAACTTAAAATTAGTAAATGCCTTGTAAGGACCTTTCAAGTAATCTGAAAATTGAATGCTTTCAGTCTTGCATATGCCCCCAAAAAAGCCATGCCTTCTCTGGACATAATGGCAGTGACTGCAGTCCACCTAGACTTGACAGTGTTTTGGCTTCAGTGTGACACTTACACAGCTTAGAAGAAAAAATATTGTTATCTGCAGTAATTCCATAGCTGGTGATACTGGTAAAGCTGTGGATATTAGTATAGCCAACATTTACAGTGCAGTGGTGACGCCAGAACATATTCTTCCATGCTTCCTTTGAATTCTCAAACAACTTATGCGTCACCCTTTTCTTCTGGATAGCAATTGCCATTATTACTCGGTCAGGATGCCTTAATATCCCCTTCCTCTCCCCTTTGGAGCTCTATGTCATCCTGAATATCTTCAAGATACTGGCAAGGACTCATTCATTTCTGACCCAGTTGCGTGAGGATGTAATTGGTTTGCATAGAAGGAGACTCTCTGCTTTAAATTACCAAGTCATTCTTTAATAAAATGTCATTGGAAGACAGCATCTCTGTTCCACAGTCGCACTTCATAGCCACACAGCAACAGATGTTCCACAGCACTGCTAGTGCTGTTTTTCAAGGAGACTGTCAAAGTTGTGGTTTGGCTTTTCTTTCTTGTCTACTCTTCCTCCAGTTATAGACACATATATTAATTCAGCAATTTGAAAAATTTTGAGTAACTGAGGTATTTTGAAAAATAAAGTCCTGTTTACTCATTTTAGAATCAGCTCTACTGGGTAAAATAACAATACAGTAGGCCACTTGCAGTTATCTTAAAGAGAACCAAGTGGCTAGAAACCCAGATCTTCACATTTAACTCTGTTTAAAAAGATTTTCTACAACTTTAACCTCTCTGTTTGATATAGAGTTGCCCTCCTGCTGGGGCATCACTAAAGCTGTTGGGCATGTGAAGCCAAAATTCCCTGGACCCTTCATCCCTCCAACACACAGCTCTGATCCAGAGTGAGGTGTGAAGTGCTCATGACACTAAACCATTCACCCTTGCACATGGTTAAAAGGTTTATCATTTTAAAAACAAAGCATAAAAATAATTGCATAGCAAATTGTTTCTCACATATGAAAATGCCTAGTCTGTAAATCTTCTGTTATTAACAATATCACTGACATATAAACAAAAAATAAACACCTTTTATCAGAGTTCATATTTTTAAACTTAAATGTATTCATTAGAATTAAAATCTGCAGGAAGCTCCAAAATCTTTCCTACAACTGGCAATCAGCCAGTTTTTTACATTAGGTTACTGACATACTTTAATTAGCTCTAATTCACAAATTATAATCACTGTCTAGGAAAATTGTGATGCACTTGTTATGAAGCAGTTGTGCATCTTTATCAACATGCAGTCACTTTATTCTTACAGAATTTACTAATGAAAAAAGGTGTCTTTTCCCATAATGAATTATGACATACCTGTCTTCCACTTATGTACCCTGGTTTTCTGAAAATCACTTACAAATACTAGCTAAAAGCCTTAAAATCTCTGTTCATTGGAAACAATCGAGGAAAAAGGGAAAAAGAACCACTACTATAGGGACTAACACTTTTCTCAAATATATTTCAACAGGACACAGAAATTAATCATCAGTTCTTTTGAAAAAAAACTCTGAGTGTAGCATCCTATCTTTCTGTTCCCAAGGACCTCTGAGACCCTGACTTGTGGGATTCTGTCTATTGCTGTGAGTCAATGACATCTAGGATCTTCCAAGTGAGATGGTTTTTAAGCCTGGTGGTGTTTAACTACAACATGCAGCATTACTGCTATTGAAGAAACACAATTTTAAAATTGAAATTAATTATTTCAACCCTTTATAATACCGATGCAGCTGTTGGTGTTAGTGAAGTTCAGGTCTCATACAGTTCCCCAACATCCACAGTTGACTTCCAAGCATTGTTCCACGCAGTTTTATTTGAGCTCAGTTTTCGAGTGCAGAGTTTTATTCATTTTCTGGATCTGCTAGGTGAAATGTAAACTTCCTGAAGCAGTAATATCAAAAAACAAACTTGGTGCAGGTAAGTGAAAGCCAAAGGAATAATCAGCACAAAACCTTGAGAAGAAAGGCTTTCAAATTGCAAGCTCTATTGTGTGAGAAGAGACAGGCAATACAATACCTTCTATATTTGCTGAAGTGCACTTGAAGCACAAGAACTTCTTGCTCCACATGCTTAGCTACCCAAAAAGCAGAAGCTTCATTCCACCTTTTGCCTTGTCTCATCTCGCATACCCATCTGTGACGAGGTACAAATCCACATTAAACACTAATTGTTTCCTTCTTCAGCAAGTCAGCATCCTTTGAAGAGCTCCAGAAACAAGACAGCTCAATTATTTGCATACAAAGAGCCAGATTTCACGGCACTGGCTGATTTTACCCAGCCAAGCAGAAGAGAGGCACAAAAGGGCACTACACTCTGGACAGTTAGTGATATATTCAAGGATCACAAGGCAAGCGTGAATGCACATGCTAGACATGGGTTTGTGTATGATGCCACACATCAGCAGCCCAGAAGGAGGGACAGGAAGCAAACAATCTGTGCTGAAATCCACCCTGTGTGCTGCATGCTCCTTTTAGTGGCTGCACACAGGCACACTACCCAAAAAGCTCCCCCATCCTGTGCAGCAAGAGCAGCTTCAATGGAGGCAGAATCTGACCCTCAGTGTAGGAGGGAAATGAATAGCGAGCAGAACAGCAGTTCCCACCCTCATGCCACCATTTAAGAGTTTTGCTGGTATGTGACCTTTTGTTTGCCATCAAACCATCTCCCTAGCAGTCAAATCATATGTTTGTCTCTTCATCAGATCCCCTAAACATTCAAACCACATATGCAAAGGCTGTTTGGATCCTTCCTGCCTCTATTGTGGCAGCTCAATAACTAAGACAAGGAGCTCCCAGCTGGGTGTGAGCAGCAGAGAAAGACTGCACAGCCAGAGGGGAAAGACGTGTTGGTAGAGCACACTTATACAGGGAGAAAATTAGAGTCTGGAAACTCACTGAAAAGCCATCCCTTTTCTTCTGAGTGTCATAAAAAAAGATGCTCAAAATAATTACTACACTAGTGATGTTTAAATGTTAATTTGTACAGTACTCTGTGGAGCATACAGTTCTGATTGACATTTTGGCTAGAAAAAGAACCTTACTTAGCAATCTCTGTTTGCTGAATTAAAGCATTAATGGAGGCAGTTTGATGAAAATTATGTCACCCTGTTTGAAACCAAGCCAAAGGAAAGATATGCTTTTATGATTTTGCCCCTACAATGGTATGGTGATATTTAGACCTACAGATTTTCAGGACGGATTTGAGTTCTCACCATTAAAAATTAGAAACTGGGAAATCACTACAAAATTCTAGCACTAAAACTGCCCCCAGCTGAAGAGGTGCTGTTTGCAGGAGCAGCAATTCATTGGGTATTTAATTTCATCACACAGAAGAACATCCACTTAGCTGGCCCACGTTTATCACACCAACTATCTCAGCAAGCTGCAACCATTTAAAATGAAGCCTCCTGTCTAAACTGGTACTGGTCATCTAAATTCCTTCTGAGGTGAAAGAGAAAGACCTCCGGTGTCTATTTACCTTGTTCACATATCTGTGACTAATGTAAGTTAGGACACTTCATTAGTAAAGGTGATTCTTTTTCTCCGCTCTTCAAATGAGAAAAAACAGCTCACTTCAGTCAGCTAAAATTAGGTGAGATGCATCCCAGCATACCTATCTCTGCTATTAAAGAATGAATCCTTAAGGATGGGAAATACTACCCCTATTACTAATGGGCAAGTTAGGGTCCTGAGAGGCTCTAAATTGTACTTCTAAAGAATTCGAAGTTCATCTACACTGAATGTAGAAGTTTAATGCCTAAAACTGTAACCCTGAAAACCCCTCTGTGGCTGACAGGTAATGAATAGAAAGTCTTACCTGTTTTCTGTCTCACTGATGTCCAATTATAGCAGTTACACCTGTACGGGGCAGCATGAAGAAATCCTCAACAAGGAGTATGTCTGCTTTGCTTTGGGGAGCAATTGGAGAAACTTCTACAGAGACATAATACAGGGATGCTTTTGTTACTGCTGGGCAGGGCTTACACAGAGCCAAGGTCTTTTCTGCTTTTCATGCTGCCACACTGGCAAGGACCCAGCATGGGAGGGTGGGGGGAGACACAGCCAGGACAGGTGACCCAAACTGACCAAAGAGATATTCCAGACCATATGGCATCATGCTCAGTATATAAGGTAGGGGGATAGAAGAAGAAAATGGGGGGGGATATTTGGAGTGATGGTGTTTGTATTCCCAAGTAACCATTACATGTGTGGGAGCCCTGCTTCCCTGGCGTTGGCTGAACACCTGACTGTCCATGGGAAGTGGTGGATCAATTCCTTGTGTTGGTTTGTTTGTATGTGTGGGCTTTTCTTTCTCTGATAAACTTTTTTTTATCTCTGAGTTTTCCAGTTTTTACTCTTCTGATTCTGTCCCTGATCCAGCTAGTGGGGCAATAAGTGAGCCGCTGTGTGATACTCAGTGGCTGCCTGAGGTTAAACCATGACAGACTGGAATGAGACTCCCAGTCTGAAAGTGTTTACCAAAATAATACACAGAAGCATAAAAGATAAAAGGTGATGGTGTTTTGTGGGAAATGCTACTCAGGTTCAAGAGTAGAGGCCATTACTACACGGATGCAGGCAAGAACCAACTCTCCACAGCTAAGAGGACTCACCAGCTGGGCAGAGACAAGCTGGGTTCTGAAACCAGGCGTGAGCAGCCCATGTCTGGTGTTGTGGGCAGGGAGGTGTGCCCAAGGACCAAAGGAGGGAGAGCCTACAAGACCAGAGCCACTGTCCTGCAGAAACACCCTTCTTCTGCATGTTTGCTGTACGTGAGCGGTGCAGGGCCTCACACAGCCCAGAGACATCCTCCACTACTCCCGAGTCCTCTCCATAAGCTACGAGAGAGAACCCGAAATCCTGTTGGGAGAAGCAGAACATTACCCACAACACTTTTGGTATGACAAACTAAAATTACACAAGCAAATTTGGTATTTCTGCCACCATGACATGAGGACAGTGCCCACATGGTCAGTCCTTGGTGTACTGAGGGAAAGCATTTTCTGGAACACAGTCACAGCCCAGGCTGGAATACACTCGATAACCGGACAGCAACACTTTGAGGTTTTCACAGACTGAGCTATTCAGACTGCGTATACTCTTAGATGGCACTAGTATTAGTGTCAGGTTGTATTTTTTGTACATAGCTTGAAGTCTGCTGCTTCCATTTCAGGCCTGGAGAAAGCTTTCTATATCTAAAAGTTTATCCAATTTTTTCCAATTATAGCCGCTGGTCGTCAGAAGTTATTACCTTTCCTACGTGCCTGGGACTATTACAGTCATAAGGAAACTACTGCAATATGGGAAGATACTGAAATTGGTGTCTGAATGGAGATCGTCCAAAATGAAGAAAAATGAAGTCACATTACCACTTAGTTCTTGAATTTGCACACCATGCCCAGAAGACCTATACCCACAAACCTCTAAATATTACTCATTTTTAACTACTGTATACAAGTAGAGAACTTCAAACACTGAGAAATCATCTGTTTCACCCAGCCAACTCCACCGCACAGGAAATAACAGAAACAAGAAAAGTGCTCCCAAACACTTAAACATTCATGCAACAAAACCAAGCACTACACAGCAAACCCTATTACACTGCCAAAATGATCTAGTAACAGACAAAACAAGGGGGAAAAAAAAATCTCATTAAGATGAAAACACCCATTGCCAGCAACAAATTAACCTGGAAACCTTATGAATGCATCAAGAAATAATGCCAGAATCAACACCCTTGGACACAAAAGTAAAGTCTTTAAAAAAATTTCTTTAAGAGAAGGAAGACTAATAAAAACCCAAACCTCTTAAACCTTTAATATTTTTTGTTAACTGTAAGTTCTTCATTAAGCTAATCCCTTTAATGCCTGATTAATAAACTCAACTGCCAGCTCTTAACAATTCAGGTAACACCACCAAGCAATCTGTGGTAGAAGTTTACATCTTCCTCTGCCAAGGATGTAACTACTGAACTAAGACTGCTCTGATATGAAAGGCTCCATTTTTCACATGGGAAAGAAACCACAGTAGATGAGTGAACTGGCAGGGTACAGAGCTGGCACCTGCAGGAAGGCAGAGCAGTCCCTCTCCCCCAGTCACCTCCACCAGCCCTCCCTGCTCACACACCCAACATTTCATTCTGATATGCTATCAGCACCCAAGGGGAGACACAGCCTGACAGGCAGCTCATGGTCCAACAGAAAAGAAATACATCTATAAATAAAAAGCATTGCACATTGGCAAATGTGCTGATATTTCGTCTATGTGCATCTTCCCACCTGCACAGCACTGGAAATTAACATTTTCTTAATTTGCTTGAAGAAACACACAGAAGGTCGGCTTGATCTTGTGATTTCTATGGATTATATTACCTGACTCGAATGCCAAACACAGTTTGGTATTTCCAAATATAGACCTTGCATGTATTTTTCTGAAGCATCTCAGCAAACGGCTGGACAAAATTTGATTTTCCTTCTTCCCAAAACTGATTATGCTCAGTGGCATATCCACTCCCATACACTCCCTCCCCATCCCTCTCCATTCTCTCAACCTTCCACTAGCAGCAAAGAAACAAGAGGAAATTATAACCAACATCAGGTACATTTCAACTGAAGCCTGTTACAGCATTTTTCCATAAATCTATCACTTACTTCCTAATAATTATTTATTTATGCATTTGTAGCCAAACAGACAATGGTTTATATCACAAAGGGTGCACAAAATGGACAGATAACTATACAGTTTCTTAATCTGGCTGTATTCCTCCCACAAGAGGTGGTTTTAGCTTTGCAGAAAACATAATGCAAAGGTACAACGGTGAATTGAAAGGTCAATCTGACCTTCACTTTGACAGCTTTTAGACATTAAAGGTTAATACACACAAAAGATGTTAGCTCTGTCTCAAAGACCCTTTTCCAAGCACCCTCTTGTGTACAGAAACAATATTTCTATATAGAAACACAGAATCATTTAGGTTGGAAAAGATTTTCAAGATTATTGATTCCAGCAACACACATTGTTGGACTCCGAGCCCACCAAAGAGAGGCATGAGTGCAAGCGAGACTTAAAATGCCATTTTAGCTGGAGTTAGATAAATTAATGCAAGGTTCTCAGAGGACACCTGCACTGACCCATGCAGTTCAAGCCGCAGGAGTGCTGCATGGCACCGCGTCCACACACTGTGCTCTCCTGCACGCACCCTGGAGGGACTGGCATCCCAGGTGCCTCCAGCCCCTGCGTGTCCCCACCGCGCAGCAGAAATGGTTTCATTAATGATATGTCACACTCCCATTTATCTTGACTAGGGTTCATCTTCTTTTCATTACAGATGCAGTAATTAGTTAATGAGGAGGAACTGCCATTGCTAAAAGACTAAGTTGTAACACAAGAACTCAACTGGCATGAGCTAGATTTAAAAACCTGAGTGGAGCGGTATCATCTGTTGTTTCATGGGAGACTTTGCAGCTCTCTGTCACACTAAAATTTCTGCATTTGCATTTGATACTAGAGTTGATACCCTTTTCCCCATGCCCCTCCTCCCCAGAAATATACACCTCTAATGGAAATGAGAACAGGGGATCAATTCAAAGAGAGGTAGAAATTTAATTCCATCAAAACTGGGAAATTTTGAAGGGAATATTTTTATTTATGTATTGTTTGTGAGCCAGAACACTGACAAGGACATATTGTAAATGCAAAAAAAAAAACCACCAAAAAACCATTCCTGTTCTAAAAAAAAGCAGTGCTATTTAATTACTTCACCGATTTCTCTTCTGGCAAAAGCATCAGCTAAGCAAATAAAATATTTTAGTGTAGAGCTGGGGTTCCTTATGGCTTTGGCCAGGTTGACAAATAAAACTAGAATAAACCTCAAAACCTGGGAGGCAAACAGTTATCTCATTAAAGTGCAGCACATTAACTTGCCATCAGCTCTGCTGCATACTGTGCTGTGAATAAATTAAATGTGAATTCAGAAGAATTCTGACTGTCTGTATCTGACAAGCTTTATTACTGTGCATATACCAGCAATCATCTCCCCAGTTTTGAAGGGAAAAAAAACAAAAAACAAAGCATTTAGGAGACAAAAGAGTCCAAGTTTATCTCTTCTGGCAGCAGTGGCTAAACTTATAACGCCAGAGATGGCCTCACATAAATGTTTTGATGGTAAATACGTCAATGGAACCAATCTTTTGGACAGCCACAAGTGAAACCGATATTTTGGTGACCTACCATTAGCAGCTTCTCCTTGTGGCCATACCTACTGAGAGAGAGTCTGTGGTTTATGCAAATGCAATCCAAGCTCTCTCAAAACAGAAACGCAACCTGAGCACTGACTCTGATGGATTTTAGCTCAGTCAGGCACAGAGGAGGTCACTGAATAATATATTTTCCTGGGGCAGAGGGAGGTATTTCCTTATCTTCTAAAGTTCTTTGTCCTTTTTTCTTATAGTCTTACTTTATCCTGGAGCATGAAGACGCTCCAATATGTTAGCTGTGTTTCATCCATTTCAACGAAACACTTGACCTTGAAAAGCAGGTATTGACATTTCTTTTCCACTATATTTTCTTAAGTTCTACCTCACTAATAAAATCAGGATTTATGACCATCGTCACGTATTTCAAAACACAAAAATCGTAAAAAAAAAAAAAGCATTTGAATCAGCAAAACCATCAGACAACCAACACACAAATGAGGACAGAAGTGAGACAACCATCACTCTAGCTGGCTCAGGTCTTCCAAGACACTAAGAGAAATGCAAGTATTCAAGACTGCAGGCCATTGATCCAGCACAAAGAAGGGATGTGCAACTACACCAGTTTTGTATCTGTGTTTACATGATATTATTCTTGAGATGCGTTCAATAATAATTTATTACTATGTGATGGCTGACAGGAGCTTTTGAAGACCTTATGGCTGGTTTAGCTCAATGGGTGCAGCGTTATATGGCGACCATCAAAGAGTATGCAGGAGCAGAATTTGGGACATTGGCACAACTACAAAGAGTAGCACATGGCAAAAAAGACTTTGAGGTGCTGGAACACATCCAGAGAAGGGCAAAAGGTGGGAGAGGGTCTGGAGCACAGAACTTGCTCTAAGTGGCTGAGGTAGTGGAGTGGTTCAGCTTGGAGAGAGGAATCTCAGGGGAGACTTTATTACTCTCTTCAACTCCCTGAAAGGAGGGTGTAGGCAGGTGGGGGTCGTCCTCTTCTTCCAACTAACAAATTAAAGGACAATGGCCTCAAATTGTGCCATGGGACGTTTAGATTGGGTATTACAAAGAATTTCTTCTCTGAAAGGTTTGTAAGCATTGAACAGGCTACCCAGGGAAGCAGTGGAGTCACCATCCCTGGAGGTATTTAAAAGATGTGCTGACACTGCATTCAGGGACATGGCTTCGTGGTGAATCTGGTAGTTTTAAGTTAATGGTTGGACTTGATGATCACAGAAGTCTTTTCCAACTGAAATGATTCTACGATTTTCTTCTATTAAACAAAGCACACTGTTCTTTGGCGAAATAAAATCCTGTAGCTCCATGCTCACTTAACGTGCAGATACATTAAACCATATAATGTCAGCAAGCCGCTTGGACAGAAGTTTACTGAATTTCTATTAGTTCAGATGGATGGAGAATTAAAAATTAACCTTTTACTCATCAATATTTCAATGCCCTATTAGGTTCCATTCCGTAGAGAATGTCCTTAGCACATGTCCTTACAAAACAATCACAGCAAAGCTGGAGAGGATGACAAGCATTTAACTCATGAAATTAGAAAGGCAGAGAATTTGCCTAAAGACTCCAAAGCTATGGCCTGTTGCATTGCTAAAAGTTATGTTGCTTCAGATGACACAATTTAATCTACAGATAAAATTCATGCGTTCCATAGAAGGTTTCCTCTGAAGTGGGTCAGAAGTCCTGAAGGAGCTCACCCTGCACTGCTGACCATGCAGAGACAGCGTTTTCCCAAGGGACTTTTTAGTTACTAAGGAGCTAAGAAAGCAGAGAAATAGCATTGGACCTGTGTCCCTGAATCACAGTTTCATCACGAAAGATGAAGCATCAACTCCAAGTGTTTCACAGGGAACATGTCTCTGACACAGGGTTCCTGAGCTTAAGTATAATCTTGCAAACATGATTATTCAAAGCATGGGCTGCTACAAGAGCCTGGTACCCACCTGCAGCAGGAAAGTGGATTGTACCTCCCACACAAAGAACTTCTGGGGAATTGAAGCCACCCCACAGCAAAACACAATTTCCATATCCAGTTTACTTCAACCTACCAGATTTTTCCGGCCAAATCAGACAGATCATGTACAGGCATTAGGGGAGGAAAAATAAATTGAGAGGAAGGAAATAACTTTAATGTAATATGTAATAATGTAATATACCTTTTAAATTAGAGCTGTCCAGACACAATGGGATCTGGCAATTTAAATTAACTTCTCTGGCATTTACAAGAGGTAAAGATATGAAATACCTAGTAAATAATTTGCCTTGACAAATATGCTCGTTTTCTTTGACAAACAATACAGCAATCTCTAACATTCCTGAGCAGACACAACTTATGCATGTTCTCTGAGAGGTCCCACGCGGGTTCTTGCTGCTCAACTGCTCCTGCACTACCTGGTATAGGGCACGCATCTGTTCAGCACTGCCACACACACAGAAAACAGAGCAACAGAGAACTGGAGAAAACAGTGGCAATGTTTACTCTCAAAAAGGACTGTTGAGCTTTTCAGAGTTTCCTACAAAGACATAAAAACTTTTTAAATGGATTTTCCTTTTCTAGCTTGTTCATCTGTCACTCAGTTTGTTCCATATTCTCTGTGCATCTTGCAAAATAAAGTTTAATTGCATCCCTTATGAACTTTCAACAGCAAGTTGTCACCTGAAGGAAAAAACACAGAAAAATATGTGCGCACATATGCAAACACACCCATACACACATACAGACTGGAGTCAATGCAATGATTAAAACACACGCCTGACTCATTATATCTACTAACCAAGTGATTACATCATGTGAAACCTTGCTCTTTATAAGTTGAAGGAGAAATCTGCTTTTCTGGGGAGGAAGAGTTTCGCCTTGTCTTCAGAACAGCAGATTTCAAAACAATCGGGAAGCAGCCCAGTTCTTGAGATCTCCACTGTCACTCATTCAACCAAAAAAGCCCAGCAGCCAGTCCAACAGAAAGCGTGGTTCATTATCCTGTTTGGTTTTGGGTTGCGGTTTCTTTGTTTGTTTATTTCACGGGGTTTTCATGGTTTTGCTGTTTATTGAGATTTTTTTCAAGAATTAAAAATTTTACTAAAATTACTTGTGTAGAACTTAAGTTTGCTAAGCCACAGGCAGTGTCTGCCCTGGACATCTCACAGTCCACAAGGACAAGAGATGGGCAGACGAAATAAGTGCAAAGAAAGAGAAAGAAAACTACTGGTAGCAGCCAAAAATGGAGATAAATTCCAAATCCCTGTTCATGTTAATGTTGGTTTGGCCTACCTGTAACCTGTACAGGAAGAGTAACCCTCCTCAGCTCTCCTACGAGCAGGAATGGTCTAGCAAGGACCTGACTCAAAGTAAGGCCATGCTCATCTCTGGAAGTGTTTCCTCATGAAGATGCCCCTGCTTATTGAAGGGAGGTTGGATGAGCTTTTGAGGTCCCTTTCAAATAAAACTATTCTGTGACTCTACAATTCCAAGCAGGCTGCACAAATTCAACAAGACTTAAAAATAACACATAACTACTCCTTCCAGCATGTGAGGCCGTGCCCACGTACAGCGCAGATCTTTGATCTTCAAGCCCTCAACTAGAACGCCCAAGCTAGAACACTCAAGTTTGCACAGAGGGCAGAGGGCCAGGTTGGTCCTGTGAGCCTGTTTTTAACAATGTGTTTCAAAGAGCTAACTGCTATAATTCAAGAAAGAAATCCCAGTGACTAAAGCATCTCTTTGTAGTAAAAGTGAGGGAGTAGTCTCAAAGCCCATCAGATATGACTGATACTAGTCCTTTCACTCAGGTTCAAGGAGGTAAGTTAGCTATAAAGCTCTGTGTTCAGCTGGTCACAACATCTGATGAAGAGGTTAATCTTTCTGGTACTTTTAATAAGCACCTCTCAGATGAGTGGCACAGCTGGTGTCCAACACAAGGGTAAGGACACTGAATATTGCCAGCTCCTCTGTACCAATTAAGAAGTTATGTACTCTGAGCAGAAAAGCCATACTGTGTCTTAACCTCTTTACTCTGAAGACCTGTACAGAGAAGATAATTAATTGAGGAGATCACTATAGGTGAAAGCCTAACTTAACAGCTGAAAAAAGCCATGAACAAATGAATTATCTGTACACACACACACACATATGTGTGTGTATATATATATACATACACACACACATACACAATTTTTTAAAAAATTCTTCCTACATACACATGTATTTTTATTTTTATATATATATATATATATATATATATATATATATACATATATATGAATGAAAAAGTGTGCAAGACTCCTTCGAATGTGAGCCTAAACAGTTCCCCTGCAACATCTACAGACACCTTCAAAAGGCTGGGCTGGATCCTTGAAATCAATTGTTACATCTTAATCCTACTCACTGTCCTTTCCAGGAATTCAAGAACACGTGGTGAAATCAGCAAGACACTCAGACTGAGACAGACAATAGTCTGCCTTGCTTTAGGGAAGAGGGGAACACCCTGAACATGGTCACAAAATGGGGTTACTTTCAAAATGCCTTGAAAACATATAAAAACTTCTTGTCCCCAGGGGAGCCCACATGTGTTAAGTTTCAAATGGGTCAGCTTAGGGCAACATGTACATGGATCTCAGCACTGACCTAATTCTGACTTCTTGAGAGCATGATTTCATGAATTGCAGATGTATTTAAAAATTCAAATTTAAATTGTTACCCTTTCCTGTGAAAATCGAATCACATATCCATGTTACCTGAGCAAGCCAGCCAAAATCCCAAAAAGCACTTGCTAAAAATCTCAAGTATCACAGAAAAACATTTGCATTCTGTTGGTCTTCACTTGACATTAAGCATGTGGAAGCCTGAAAAATAAATACAGATACTTGTTTCCTCTGAAGCATAGTCAGTGCTAGTCATAAACGAGGAATTAAAAACATTTTCATTAACTTTACTCTTCTGCTGATCACCGACCAAAAAGGTTCGCTGTCTTTATACAGCTTGCATGTTTTTATTCATTATGTTAAAGCTCAGCTGTTCAGAATTTGAGTCCTTATACATTTTTCATGCATAGGATTCACTATTCATATTATGTATCTGAGTCCACAGTTTGCTTTGAAACAGTGAATTTGGCTGGGACTAATAGTAGTGCCTGAATTTTGCAGCATATTTATCAGTCAGATTCATCAATTTATTCTCCTATGAATAGTGGTGAGTAAACCCCCGCAAATTGTTTTCCCACACATAATTGCTTTGTGTAAGAAAGGTTATGCAAGTGTTCGGTGAAGTTCACTTGGTCAGTGCATTCAAGAAAGACCTTTCTGTAATTTTAATTTACTATCTCCCAAATGTTTTTAAGCTACTGAACCAGGGTCAGAGCCACACTGCACCCTATTCACATTCCGACTTTTCCTGTTTTGAGCATATGAGTAAGCATTTAGAATTTGAGCTTCTACAAAACATCCTGAGAACAAAGCTCTACTTAAGCAATTCTGGTGATGAAAGGATTATACTGTAGAGAGAAGAAATGAATATAAAGTGTTGCTGAAAACAATGTGTTTCTTATTGCCACACCTTGTTCTGTCTAAACCAATCGACCCCACTACTGTCTGTGTTTATAAATCCATTCTAAACGGTCTACATTTGACCTCTTACTCTGCCACAGGGAACAAAAACATCCAAAGAAAAACCCTTACCAACTACCTTAATCTTTTTTTCCAAAAAAAGATTAAAAGAAAAAATGCCTAATTCCAATGCTACAAAAGAAGAGTTTGATTTTTAAAAGATTGAAGATGAAAAATTTTACAAATAATGTCAAAAGACAGTAAGAGTCAGGAAAGCAAAAATTCTCAAGTCAGTGTGGTTGCACTATCTGTTATGTAAGGCAAATAAATAAGTCCGATAACTATGAAGGAAGAAATACAGTAAGAAAAAAAATCTAGTTATAAGAAATAGTTGAAGTCATGATTAAATGTCCATGATTAACTGTGCCACAGCTATTGCTTGTTGTTCAATCTGGAGAGCAGCATTGTCCCAGCCCACATATTCTCTATATAATGTCTAAATGAGTATTTTCAGATATCACTGCCTGCTTTCAGCTCCTAAAAACCAAACTTCTGCTCCTAAAAGCCGAAAAATTATTCAGTGCTTCAGGGCATGTACAGGTGAAGCAATCATTTAGTCATCCAGGTGAAATTCCTCCTGAAGCAGACAGCAAAATTGGCATTGCGGTGAAATATCCTTTCATAATCTTGTCAGGAGTAGCCTCTGCCTCTTGAAGATTTTTTTTTTTTAAATTTATTTATTTAATAAAGAGAAGAGGTAATGGTTTGGTTTCTGAAGGAGGTCTCTGCAAAGTGGTGAGACTACCATACTTTCCAGATCATGCAGCTAATAAAAAAATGCTCATTTTTGTTAGACTTAAACTAACAAGACATGTCCATTTCCTAAAATATTTCCTATATTATTTAAGCCACTAAGAGAAAACGTTAATTTTTTATGTGTGTTCAACTATCAGTCTATGCTTACACATTCCATTGTTCAAGAGTGCCTGAAAGGTAGTATTTTAGAGGAAAGAAAACTTACACGGTCGGTTTACAGAACAGAAAATCCCAAGGGGATTAACAGACAGCATCTACAGATTCACACCAAAATCATATTAGAACAGGCTGTTCAAGAAACATAGATTGCAACAACTAGCTAGACAAGAGAAGTGGCTTTAAAGCACTGGAAACCAGAACATAATTCAATTCTTGCGTATTTCCAGCTCATCTTGGCTCCTCACCAAGATTTTCCATCCCACAAGTCCTGTTTCTGATCTAAGTTCATACTCTCCAAAAACTGAAATATATAACATAAGCAGTTAAAAACAAAATTTTAAAAAGCCCAAAACTCTGTATTTCAGACATCACAGAAAGGGAAGCTTTCAACACATAATCTTAGTAAAGTACAGCATTCTGTACAGGAGCATTCAGCTCCCTGCAAACGAATCCTTTACAAGAAATGCACTGTTCATAAAATGACCCAGACACAAGTTAGAAAACCCTCAAGGTATGGAAAAACTCACAGAATAAAAAACCTTAGAGGCTAACCTGAGAGGCTTTCTGAACAGATGTACATTTTTCATGGTCCTGAAAAAGCATGCATATATCCATCCAGCAGCACCAAAAGATTTAGAAGTGTTTCAGCGAAACAAAAGCAAAGTTTATGTCAGTTTTAGTAGGTGGAAACTGTGAAAGTAAACAGAACAACGAGCAGATATGCTTGCCCTTGTTTTTGCTCTTCCCTACAACTCTGCATATGGTCACTTCTGGAGAGCAGGACAATGGGGACATGGCAGTACTGCTCTTCATATGTCACTTTAAACACAACATCTTGGTTTGAAATAAATACTTGGGGCTTGATATATCTTGCAATTACTGAAATAATACACTTTCAATGACTGAAGTAAAAGTTTTTATTTTCAAATGAGAGAATGCCTACATTCCAACCCAAATGGAGTATTCTTTCTTTGTTTTCTTTCATCAACTGTCCATGAAGAAATGCATCTGTTACTTTTCAAGTTCTTTTCCTCATAATATGGCATTTACTGGAAAATAGACAACAAGAGTAAGGGCATTTCAGATCAAGGTTTCTTTACAGACCTCTAAGGCCACAATAGGTAATGGCTATTGATGCTGGACTGCTGCTTTGCATGGAAGAAATCAGTTCAAGCCATGGAATAATTCAATTCAATAGACTCTACAGCAACTCTGAAACCTCATACTAAGATGAAGTGTTTTTTCTGGAAAGAGCTCTGATCTCACTTTTAACAGACTTCTCAATCTATCAGTTGTTCTAGCAGTCTCATCGGTAAAAACATGCAGTTTAATTTCAAGCTGAATATATATGGAGAAAAATGACATTTATATTTCACTTCTTGACTACCCCCAGAGTATGCTGTGATAGTTATATTCCTACCAGAAAGCCATTCTGAAAAATCATTGCTCATATTCTTTAATCAGACTCAGAAACATTTTCATACCCTGTAGAAAGAGACAGCTCCATCAAAAATATGACTCTCACAGGGTCCCTAACACCAACTTTCTTCATGGTCTTGATGTAGCAAATGGTCTCTTCAGGATTTCATAATTTCTAGTATCAGAATAAAATGTGTCATTAAAAGCTTTAAAAGGAAAGCTCGTGGAATAATTTACGGGACATCATCTTCAACTGTTGAAGTTGAAGGATACAGAGACTGAAATGCACAGGCAGAGCAAAGATCTCAGCGCCTTCTCGTGGTATCACCAGCTTCCTCCTCTTCCTTTAGCTGGGGTAAGCAATTTCTCACCATTTGCTCTTCTTGAGGCTTTGAAATTCAACTTTGACATACTAAACAGCAATACCCTCTTCCCAGGCAACCAGAGAACTGTGATTATGGAGCACAGCACAGTCAAAAACATACTTTTACACAGAGTGACACTGCCACAAACCTGAACCTCAAACACCCTTTAAAAGGTATAATGCCTTTATGAGGGTAAAAAGGGGATTGTATTAAGGGCAGAACGGCTGTCCAATGCACAGAGCAATAAATACTGTGGTGATTGTGGGGTTTTGGCTTGGTTCTTTCTTTCCTTTGCAGATACAGAGACAGCTCAGAAAGTCAGCATTGCTGCCTAAAAAAGAAGATGGTAATTTGGTACTATGTAGACTCCCCAGTAGGTACCACAGCATTTAAACACACATACTCAGAAACTGTGCAAATTGAAAGTAACACGAATTCTTTTTAAACACGTATTACAAAAAAAGCTTCAGAGGGGGAGACTAGTCATTTTTTCCACATCACCAGACCTTTTGTTTGTCTTCATCTTATGGAAGTATTTCTACAACACACGACGTGACTAGCACCCCAGAACAACACATGGAGAGATCAAATTTTCCGTCTGGATCTTGCACAGGTTAAGGATGAAATGCTGCCAGAGAAGTAACGACAGCGTAGGCAGTACCCAAAAATAATAGTTGAGCCTGCCTAGCTGAAATGTGATGGGAAGTGAGCTACAGACAGCAGCTAAGGAACTGCCCTGATACACTATGTGGTCAGGTATGTCCCACAGGTCAGGGACTGCTAAGCTCAAAGTATCACTGTTATCTTGAAAAGTAATACTGCTTTTAATTGTTAATATATTTCCTCACATCTTCCCTGCTTTACATTTTCTTCTGGGACAGACTGTGCATTGACTCCAGCAAAGAATTAAAACATAAATTTACTTCTCACCTGAGTTACACCAATGACTAATTAAGGCCCAACTGGAGGCTGTCATCCTCCAGTTTAGGAGAGGTTTCTTACAGTGTAAACAGTCCTGTCAGTGGGTTTGTTCATATAAAAGACCTCATTGGTAAGAGAAAAAGAATTCAAAATTTGCTGCTTGATAAGTAGTGACTTCTACATAACCATCAGGCTGTAATTCAATAGGTTTAGACTCTGCCACACGCACAACAACCTAGACACAGACTGCAAGGTCACAGGTGTTGGGTCTTTACCAGACAGAGCTACTCATCACAAAACTTCCCTATAAAAGATCACTGCATTTTGACAGAGTTTAAGATGCCCCCCAAAGAGACAAGCTCAAGGAGCAAGCCAAGTCATGTAAAAAAACTCAAGTCTTCCAGTGCCTGCCCAGGCTTTTCATATGGCATGGGAAAACGATTTACCAAGGCCTTCACAGCATCAAGTTTTATACAACAGTTGTGGTAACTCACCCACAGCCTGAATTAGCCACAAACTCTCTAAATTTACACTACCCTTCAAAACCTGTCCCTGATGCAGAAATATAAATGCATCTTAATTGCTGCTCTCTAAACTACTTCTAAATGCTTTCTGCCAGAACGTAATCTCAATTCAAGAGAAATCAATGAGGCATGGATGAACATTTTTCATCGCTGAAGAAGTTTCTGGAAGTGCTTTGTGGAGAGTTCCCTCATGAGTAAACCCTCACCAACACGCTGCCACCCAGCATCAGACAAATGCATCAGCTGCAGCAGACGATGACCATGATGCTCCTGGAATCCATCTGCCTCATCCAAAGGCAGAGTTTAACTCAGGGATGGTCCTGTGCAGGGCCTTGCGACTCCTTTCCAACTCAGCTTATTCTGTGAATACTGTACCTCATTTGCAGCCACACCAGACCACCACTTCTGTGTTAAACATCACATTTCTGAGCACGTGGCTAATGCCAGCAGCGGCGATTTCTTCCCAGCTGCCTCACCTGTCGGAATCCCAGCCACTGCCAGCCTCCAAGTCTCTTCCTGAATTCCTTTTAAATCCCCCTTCTGAAAAAAACCCTGCCCTTCAGTTTCCTTTTATCCAAATGAAGTTCATTTCTCTGTGATGCAATACAGGCTACTGTTTTCATGTGCTTCTTTACATTGGTATTACTCATGTATTTCAATAACAAGCTTGTTCTCAATCCAGGCTGTTAGTGAAAAAATATTAAATTAAACAGGATGCAAACATTGCAGCAATGAAAAAGCACCCTGTTCAGTTCAGTGCTGTCTTCACCAGCAAGCCATTCCAATTGACTGGATGCAAACACAGACACCAAGATTTATTTTGGATTTTTTAGCAAGTATCATATACAACAGGACAGTTGTAAAGGAGTTTCAACCTGCTTTTCTGACAAAGTCATTAATCAGCCTCACCCTGCATCCCCAAAGAAATTCCTTGAAGCTTATTTTTCTCAAGTCATCACGAATTCACTGCCAAGAAGAGCAGCAAGAAGTGTGTAACAGCAGGCATAGGCCTACTGGCAAACATTTTAGGGCTCCAGTAATTTGATATCCTGATTTAAATAAAAGCTATAAAAATTTAAAGCTATAAAAAAAATTTTGTCAACAGTTTTCACTTTAAATATCCTAGCTTGGCACTCATGAAGTATTTCAATACTGCAATATTGCTTGATCTCAGCACCAAATCATCAGAACACAGCCCCATTCTGCTGTGAGTTTGCAGAAACCTTTTTCCCACATGATTTATCTCTCATTTTTCTCAAACCTCACAGCATATTCTCTCACCCTCACATTTTTTAAAGAAAGGCCTAAGCTGCAATGGTGGACATACAGCTCCCTCCAAACAGGGGTCCTAAAACCAAAATTTACTAGACAGGGGTATCGCAGCAGTACATATTTTTGGCACACGTGAGAACAGCAGAAGTAAAACACTCTTTTCAGTGCCCACAAAAACTTAGCAGCTGGTGAAATGCCTAGGTATATCCTGTAATTTAGCAGTAAAATGTGGGCCTTGTTACTGTAAATTTCACTTATTTTCCCCAACAGCAGTGTAATTAATACCTGTGTCCCCTCCTTCTGAGCACACATTTTCCTTAACTTTTGCTGAAGTCTTCAAAGCAAAATCAGCCAACAAAAGACTCCTGGGCTATGCTCTAGATGCTTTCTGAAGCAATGCTTTGCAAAGAGATGGAGCTAAATCGGGCAGTGCTCACCCCCTAATCTCCAGGCAGGGATTTAGGGTAGTAACCTAAATGGCTCATCCACATCCCTCCAGCCCTCAGAATATTTATTTCCCTTTTTTTACTTTATTCTCTCTCTTGCATCATTTTGGGACCATGGATGAAACTACTGGTGCCTTCATGCTTTCAGGCAATGCTTATGAGGCTTCCAAGTGCTCACACCTTGCCTCCCTCCCCACTAGAATACACTAAAGATTACAGCAATTCGCAACTTGCTTAATAACCTTCACATCAGGAAACAGAACCACACTTTAGTTCTTTGCACGGGTGACTGAAGGACACAGATAAAACCGGCTGTCTGTGGTTCCCAGACTGAAAGGGAAGAAGTGCTGCTGGATGGCACGAGGGAACATCCAGTGCAGTGCTGAGGTAGTGTGTGCATGTAACCCCAGAACAGCACATGCAACCCCCTAATGTAACTCGGAACGTGCTGCCAACTGGCCTCCCTTGCCCTGCAGAGCTTGCAAACCTCCCATTTAGCCTCAACTGCTGTGACTCTTTATTTGGTTTTCAAATGAGGCCAGAAATCTTATCTCCTACAGCTCACCCCTAATTTGGGGAGATCTGCCAAACCACTTACAGCCTGGTGTCACCTCTGACTGGTCCTTCTTTTCAGAGGAGAGTGATGCAATGCAGTGCTCCATATGCCATCACATTTGATGACTAATGAACATGTATTGCCTTCCTGTGAAAAGATATTTCCTTTCCTTGCTGGTATGACATAGCGCAAAGCACAAAAGTCTCCTGCATGAGACATAAAAATCTAATGTTTCAGCTGTCATGAGAAGTTCTGGATATCCTCTTTCTCCTCTATGCTTTGGAAAATGGATGGTTTAAAGGTCAAGTCACTAAATTAAGATCTATAAAACACAGGTTCATCTTCTATTCCTGCCTTAACATCCCCCATTTTAATCAAGTAATTTAGTCCTCCTGTCAACAAAGCATAGAAAACATCCTGTCATAACACAGAAAATGAATCCTTTAAGATCTGTGTTGAGTGTGGAGGCTATGGAGATGCTTACATCATGCACACACTTTCCGTGCTCTGACCATTTCTTTCACACAAGCTTTAAGCCTATGTCTTTGGCTACAAGTCCACTTAACAGAGCCCTGCACGTCCCTCTGGAAACATCAGCAAAAGTCAGAAGTCAGAAGCCCTGCCCTAGACCAGCCACACCAGTGTGTTTATATGCTGATATAGAGGTGTTTCTGCTGCGCTCTTGGCTGACCCAATGTCAAAGTCACCCAGTCTGGTCACTTGCACTGTGATGTCCCAAGATCTCCAGCTCTACTGCTCTTCTCAGTGCCCAGTCCAGGTATCAAAAACTCCATAAATCCTTACCTTCAATGCAATACAGAAATCCATGCAGTGTTTTTGACAGATGCTCTTCTGCTATCCCCAGCATAATTTAAACTGTTTTCAAGGCATCAGACAGCAATACAACATGAAAATCCAGCCTAGATCAGAGACCAAAGCAAGGGGACTGGTCTTTTGGAAGAAGCTGTTCAAAAGAGATACGATGAGCCTTGGTCTTCCAGGGCTTCAGAAAACAGACCAATAGTGCTGTCATGAAACAACCATATGCATCCTCAAATAAACCACATTTTAAAGCCCTTTCATGAAGACTGTTTTCTGTTTCAATGTCTATCTCAATTCCATAGCAAGTGCAGGAAAAAATGACTACGTCTGCACAGGGAGACAAAACCCATAAATTTCAGCCTTTACTTAATCTTGTCCCAAGAGTTGTCCAGACTTCAATTACATCAACATCTTAAAAGACATTTCAGACTTTGAAAATAAGCTAGTTTGTTTTTTGAAATACTTTGGTCTAAACATTAAAGCGTATCATTATAAATAAATGTTAATGCACCATATTTTCTACAGTAAAAAGGAGCAAGTCTGTGAAAGGCCTGCTAGGTAAATACCATTATAACGCAGATAAAACCCAAAATATTACTTAGCGGTATTTCAGTCTCAAAATAATCAATTTGACTATAAGCTATTTCCTCCTCTTCTGTACATAAGGGCCTGATCTAGCACAATTAGTCATCAGAGTATATGTGTCAGCTGACTTTGCAACGCAATAGGTAAAATCCCAAAACATGCTTTGTACTTGTTGTTCCCTGATTTATATTTATGTCATTAGCAAAGACAATGGAATTTCTGGATAAAGCTGAACTGTAAAGCCTGTGATTTTTTTGCTCTGAAGATAGATTATTTTTTCCTTTGTGTAGCTATTTAATAATGGTTCACTTAAAGACTATAAGCAATATAAGCTGGTACACTTCTTTCTGACAAATGCATTACATCGGGTATTTTAAAGAGCCATACTTAAGTTCATCATCTAGTCAGCATTGCTTTCTTCAGCTGCTCAGAGCAATTTATTCATCACGAGCTAATTGAGGCAGACTCAGTTCCAGCAGCATAGTGCACGAAGTAAAAATACAGAGTTAGTGCTCTGATTCAGTGACATTTCATACAGACCTGGATTTACACATGGTATAAGGCAGCAGAAAATCAGACTCAGTCAGACCAATATCAAAGTTTCTCCTGTCAGTGAGTGAATCCTGCTATCCAATAAACTGCTGAAAACCAAACCAAAGGAAAAAAAACCATACAAACCACAAAGGGAGTAGAACTTATGAACAAAAATTTACTTTAAACATAGTATTTCCCTTCTGTCCTGGATCTTTCCTGGTTTGCCTGTAAGTTGATGTGAATTTCTAAAGCACATTACTTTGTCTTACATAGTAACTTGTAAGCACTGCTTTAATCTAGCAGACAGAAAAACAGGACTGTGAGCCTATCACCACTTACTTTCAAATATGATTTCCATATAGAATACTTCTCCATATCTCTACTGGTTTTATATATCCTCTAAGTAATTCTGGCCTGTATCCCACACTTAAGACAGAGTTAAAGTAACACCTGATGAAAAAGAGAGATGTAAAGAAGATTGCATTTTTCTTCGTGGCTTCTGCATTCCAGGAACAACATGCTCTTGTAGACAATAGCAATTGAAAAATGAAAAGGCATTATCTCTCACTTGACTTGAGAAGCTGCTTTCAAGAAATTAAGTTTGTTTATCAGCACTTCTGAATACCGTTTGAAAAATAAAAGCAATTAATAAAACCTAAAAATGACAACAAAACATGATCATCTTCCTTCTCCATGGGAAAATTCAAGCTAATTCACAGCCTAGGACAGGTGGTTTGAAGATTAAGAAACATTCTCTTAGTATATCTGGGAAAGCAATACCAAATAAAGTTAAAATCCAGTTCCAAAAATTACACAGGCCAGAAGAGTAAAGGGATACACAAAGGGGGAAATATCCCTTTATTCTCGTCTTGTCCTTGAGCCTTTTCCATGATACAGATCAGAGCCAGGGCACTGAACTAACTGCACCTTTGATCTCCCTTCAGCCCAGCAGTTCTCCCCCCAGCCCTAGACCTCCACCTTCACACCACTCAGTTAAACCCTGTTTCAGTTAATATTCTCTTAGTGTTTATTTATCCAAATCGGGCTCTCCTGCATAACTGAAGTCACTTTCCAATAGCAGAGATTACTCTTGGTTTTGTGAAAGATGCAGCCTCAAATGAAACTGTCAGAATTCTGTGTTGTACAAAGCACATTAACAAGCAGCTAGGAACTGAAATCCTAACACGGACCAGATCACCCAACCTTATAGTGACTTGCTCTGACCCCTGCAGGGCAGGAGGATGTGACGGGGCAAACACATAACAACACCAAAGCCAACCATTTATTTGAAGTACCACCACCACATCATGTTAAGCTCTCAAAGAAGTCAGTGTTGGTTTTACTGGTTCATACTCGCACTGTTTCCAGTGAGAAGAGTCTGAAGCATAGCCAGCCAGTTCATTAAAACTGGTCTCAGAAATCCCAGTTTTTTCCACATTCCACACTGAGATTTCTAAAGGAAATCCCGCCTCATGCACACTTGAAGCAACAGCATTCATTTGTACATGTGCTGTTCATGTCCTTCACAGTGTCCCTTGGCTTGTTTCCCCTATAATACAGCTACATCCAAAAATTACTGAAGCTGGCTTGTTTTCTCCTTATGTATTGTCAACTTATGAAATGTTTCTCAAAACACTCACTAAGCACACACACTAAATAACACTTGGCTAACGGCATAAGTCCAGCTCCCTCTCACAGCAAGCGCCTGCACTTCTAGATAAGCCTTGAAGCACGTCTGGACATGTGGTCCCCATTCCCATTCTGAACAGCACCTGTTTTGAGGTGATCTCTCCTATTTGAAAGAAGAACAGCTGTCAATTTTGCACCAGAAGCAGAGGAAGCCAGAACTCCAGCTGAGCAATGCTTTGCAGGTTACAGTTCATCAAAACTGAATATTTCCGTACCACTGGTAAAGCTTCACTTCAACCCTGGAAAACGGTGAGAGAATGAGGTGGGGGAAAAGTCGAAGCATTAAAAAAACAAAACAAACCTAAAAACAAACAAAAAAACTAACATACATACATGGCCCAAAACAGACAACTCCAGGTTTGGATTCAGATATTTACATGGTTTAAGTGTACTGAATTAAACGTGCAGGTTTTTTATACCAAAATAATACTGATGCAACCTCCTAGAAGTGCTCTTTTTAAGGCAGTGAGGATGCAGATGAATACAAACAAGGACAGCATCTGCTACTCAGGGTCCAAGCTACATCTTTGCCTCTTCAATCAATATCCTCCTCCCCCTTTTTGCAGCTTAAGGAAACTGTTCAAAGTTGAATTTCTGCTCAAAACCAGCTTCAGCCAGCCCGTTTACCCCAGTGAATGATACACTGCTACTGCGGTGCCATTCAGAGTGCCAATATAGTCCTTATGGCTCTCCAGCAATGGAAAAGCAACTGGCAGGTGCCTCCTGCAGTAGCTTCAAAGCGATATCCTGATCTGCCCACCACACACAGATGAGCCCCTTTGGAGACAGAGGCACTCCAGGTCTGAGGGAACCTATCCCAGTGTCTCATATTTTTGGATCACATGAAGGTAAAACACATCCTCACATGTGAAATACGAGACACCATTTCCCCTATCCCAGCTTGCATGGCTCCTGATAAAATATTTGTGAATGTGATCTACACACATTAGAAGAGTCATGCAAAATTTGAGGGTTTCTACAGAAAGAAAGAAGACTAATCCCAAAATAGCAGACCTCCTGGTATTCCTGTGCTAGCACCTAGAATGAGTACCTGCTCAAACTTCTCCGTTGACAAAGCAACTTTTGGGTGGCATTCACAATGGATGGAAAGCAGCACTCCATCAAAAGCTTTTGTGAGCTTTGCAGTGTAAAACAAACACCTTTTCTTCCAAAGCGGACTTTCGCAGCAGGTCCTTTCACTGACTCCCAGCCTAGGGGTCAGCGAAATGTTCCATGATCCACGGAGCAGACTTCCTAACACCAGCTCTCCTCCTAAAACCGAGGCCAGCCTCAGTATCAGTGGTCTCCGTAAGATTACCAGACCCAGTGTACAAAGAAGAAAATATGGCAGAGATTTCTAGCAGGTGTCTTAAGATTTCTAACAGTTGTCTTAAGACCATTCAGCAGCTTCACAGTAAATGAAAATGCACCAAACTTATCCATTTCTCTTCCATCTTTTAATGGCAGGCATTCTGAGTGAAACACCAGAAGACAATTCCAGTCACATGCTGGCTCAGAAGATGCACAAACACGCCATTGGGTTTTGGTGTGAACACCCAGACTAGCCTGAAGCACATATTTTTGAAGCGTGTATTTTGAAGGTTCAAGTTCTAACAGCAGGATTTGGCGAAACTAACAAACTAATAGCCTTTGAGGCTCTAAAGCATCAATTTGATTGCACAGCATTACACATAACTCATCTATTCTACATTTTTCCTACTCTCACTTAAATCCCAGTTTAGCAAACTTACATCATTATAAAACCAAGCAGCATGGCTGCCAATGTATAAATAAATGCCAAATGTTTAATAGGATTTTACAAAACCTTCTATTCAAACACAAAAACACTATGCATGACAGCAGGACAACAAGGTAAAGCATGAAGTATACTATTCATCTCATTGGGGTTTGTTTTGTTAAAAAAAAAAAAAAGGCTAAGGAATTTATTAAAGGCTACATTAGTTCAGTGCCCTTTACCCTGGCTTTTTAAAATTACAAGTAAAATTCATGATGCAGTGGACTTCATGGATAGGTTTTCGCCTTGATGGCAGCAGCACATGTCATATATCTCCAATCATCTAAAACATCCTAAGTGCCATACACAGAGGGGAGCAAAACCTGGAACCACAACAAAGGAAATCCATTTCTTCTTCCCATCCTCTATCTTTTTTCAGCTATTCTGCAATATTTTATTGTCACAGCTGAAACACTAAGTATTTAAGCATGAGGTATGTGAGCTAACCAGATAAGAGATTAGATGAACCAAAGATTAACTTTATTTAATATGAACTGAGATGTTTTAAAAGGCAGCAAAGCATCTGAAAACTGTTTTAGCAATTTGTTTTAAATTAGATCATGGTGAAAATGAGATTGCATTAAAACAGACAGAAAAATAGAAACCTGGACTTTCTAAAAGGAAATAACATATTTCAGCCTCTCTGTACAGTTATTATCTGATACTATACAGCTGTTCAAAATAATGGAAAATATTAAACCAAGGCTTCTTACAGTAGATCAAATGAAAAGCCATTCAACTTTGCAAAAGTTTAGATTACAATCCAAACCTTCAGATTTTGAACCACATTTCTTCCCAGTTATATTGTTCACAGTGTCCATGGGCTAGACTGTAGGGATTGCACAAGGAAGTCTGTTCACAAATCAAAAACCTATGATTTGTACCTACTTTGAAGAAAGGGCAAGATGGGAATGAAAGTTATTCTCCCTGGAATTGGCCGCTCTTTCAAGAGTAGAATGGTTAAGCACAAATCTGCCTACTAAATCTGAATGGTATTTATAAATTATATACAATTAATTTCTAAGAAAGTAGTGAGCATTTTAATTATTATTTCTGTGCAGAACAGTAGAAGAGATTGCATAGCACTCTTAGGGGGCTTAAAGTTACAGTCTGCAAAACTTTGCCGACTTAGCACCTGCCTTCTAAACTACTTACACAGTTGAGTGGGTCTCAGAGTTGAGCATCTTCAAAGCAAGATCCATTTTATATGAAAGAAAAGAGTTCAAGTTGCACTATAGTAAGAACTGCAGGAAGTTACCAAACATAAAACACACAGCAAACACAAAGTTAAAAACTGTCAGAAGGTAAGGGCAGTTTGGATACGCAGAGCAGTCAACAAAACTTTCAGGCGAGAGATAAAAAAAAACCCATCAGTTCATTGAGTTGGAAAGACAAAAATAATTCCAGATGGCAACAAAGCTGTTCCCTCTGCCACACCTGCCACGGTGGCAGCATGCGAGGCAGGTCGGAGAAGGCAGTTCTGCTGGAACTGAGCCGCGGGAGACACAGTGGACAGAGATTGCTGGACTAATAAACAGCTCCTGTTGGGAAACCAAGCAAAGGCAGTTTCGAATTACCTCTGGTAGCAGATGGGCAAGTAACTGAAGGGCTTGAACTGTTTGATTTTTACGGCAGTGTGAGTAACCAAACAGCTTTATTTTGTGTGTGCTAGAAACATGTCACAGCAGGAAAAATTAATGGTGAATGCCATAGGAAACTGTATCACACATAAATATTTCTGAAGGGCTTGGAAATGACACATTAGCATGTGCAAGGCCAGCGAGAAACTGCTTGGTGGATAAACGTGATTAATGTAAAAAGAAGATGGTCAACAAATTTAAAAAGAGCTATCCTAAAAGAAGGTTAGTTAGAAGGATATTTGCTTGTTTTCTCATCAGAAAAGAAAGCATAAGGTACTTATTTCTGGTAGAAGAACACTTAAAATAGAGTGCAAGGCACAGTGGAAAAAGAAAGAAGTCTTCTAGGTATACAAGCATGTCAAAAGCTAATGGGCAACTTGTATTATAAGTTTACTTGCACCATCTGTTTACAGTTCTAGGCAAAGTTAATTTTGTACAGAATTGGACCAAGGCAAGTGAAGCAGAGGTATTCTGCTGACCAATAGCAAAGACAAGGGTGAAACAGGTCCTTAAAGACAATCTTAAAGACAATCAGCCTTCACACTTAATCCAAATCCAAATCATTGGATATTCAAGATCAAAATTAAAGAGACTCCTAATAACATTTAAACAGTGAAAATGCTGTGTGTCTACATAACCAACAAGGAAGAACTTCTTGCCTTTTTTAAGATTAATTTCCCCACAGGGCTAAGAATGAGCAGTGTCTGTCCAAGAAACAAAATAATCACTTGAACATTTGCATTTGCAAGCTATTACAATGGAAGATAAAATATTTGAAACAGAGCTGTTATGTTAATGCAGCAGTGCTATCATTCATGAAAATGGCTAAAATATTTCAGCTGCATTAACCTGCTTTTCCCGAGTCTCCCCACACCATCTTCCATATCCTAATACCTTTTTGACAGCAACGCACATCCTCCTCTTTGTAAAATAACTCTCTATGAGGTCTTGTTCTTTCATTTCCAAGTATGATGATAGTGGAAAATACAAATTTCAAGTCTCAGAGTCTCTTCTAAAGATGGGTAGTGTTAAATAATTCCACCTGACACCTGCTTCTTATTTAAGATGAGCCAAGCTAGCTCTGCTGTGTCTAGCAATTGCTTTCCAGCTGATGGACAAAGAACTTCATATGTCAAATTAAAAAAAAAAATTAAAAAATCTCACCTGAAAAACAACGGAAGCCAATGAGGTCCTGTGCAAATAATTTTGACGAGAATTTTATTGCTCACATTGCATCCTCGAGCAACAAGAACACACACTGAGGTCAGAGGTTTCATCTGCACAAGGAAATCAGAAACTCTCCTATGAAACAAAGGCCTGAAGAGTCACAGCTCTTGAAAGTTATGCACTCAAGGGATTCTCTGGGTCTTAAATTCATTCAGAAGATTTTAACTACACTGTATGTAGGGCACACAAGTCCCTAGCATGCACCAAGACTGCTCATACGACAGATCTTAGGCTAGCACCAGTTTTGGCGGAGGGATGAGTTACTTGAGGCAGAAAATACTCTTTTCCATCATAAATTATTCTTATGGACTTCGCAGAGTCATGGAATACTAGCACCAGGGGAAAAGGCAACATACATTGCACATATTATTTGTACAAAAACTCTGATATTAAACTAGATACATATTTAAAGATTGTCAATAAGGAAGTTTATTGATCAGTAAGTGGAACAATTCATAAGGAAATGCTGCCTACTGATGTCTATTTACTGCACTGCATGTAACTGATATGCTCAGCTCAGATTAAGTAGAGTGCATTGACAAAGCAGAATACACAGGTTCTCCATACCTCACCTTTCAGCCTCGACTTGGGGCCTGAAGATTTCAGTCCTATAAACATGCAATATCTACAAAAATCTATTCCTTATCCTGGTCAAAGAGGCACAGGCACTGAGAAAGCCCACATTTTACCAACTACTGAAAGACATCCTCCCCCCAAAAAACAGAATCCACAATCCTCCACCTTTTTCTTAGCCAAACTGTTGAGACTTTAGCCATGCAGATCCTTTAACACAAAAGGCCTTTTGCAAACACTGGAAGACATACACCTTGGCTAAAGTCCTAGGAATATATCCTTTCATTATTCTCATTGTCATAGCAATAGAAGATTAAATATTTGTGGCCTTTCTGGAAACTAACAGATTATTTTATTTCCAAATCGTGTATACTGTTATTTGCTACTATTATCACTTCAGGAAAATCTGCCACTTGCAGCGTGAGAGAACACAGACATAGTCAGCTCAAAGAAAGAAGAAAATCTCATAGAATATGCATCATCCTCATATCTGGAAGAAATTCAAATGGAAAAGTTTCTGAGGGACAAAGCTGGCACGTTATATTAGAGATTTCTGTCTCATCTAGTGGGTTCCTGCAGTTGGGAAAACAAAAGTACCTAGCTTGAACTGTGGAGAATGAAATGAGTAGCAGAACTTAATGAAATACTAGCAAAATCCAGCACAGATTCGTCATTTGCAGAAGTATAAGGGGTGGTAAATAGTATAAATTTGTATCTGTATAAACTTAACAACTGAACAATAAAAGGATGTGATCAATGTTTTTAAAAATACTATGAACAGAACATTACTTCAACAATATTGCTTAAGTACAGCCATGACAGAATATTATGGGTTTGTGCTTCTCTTTGCAACAGTTAAGATGATTCAAGCATGTCTGTGCAAAGACAACAGAGTGTATCACCTCAGTTCCAAGCACTCCTTCTACACAATGAGAAATGCACTGATGATTGCTAATAAAACATTTCCCCCTACTACAGTGGAACACCCTTTGTAATGGAAAATTCATTCTAACATTTTCAAGCTAATAGTTTGGTTTTTTTCAACATTAGCATTGGATTAACTGTTGGACTCTGGCTCCAGAACTGAATTTCATCCAGCTGAATTAAGGTCAAAATCAGTATTCCTACTGCGCAAGGGAAGTTAAAATCCTGCTGGGAAAAAAAAAAAATAAAAAATGCACTGTTAATTTCTTCTAGTAAGGAAAATAAAAAGACAATGTAATAAAATGCCATTCATATGATATGACAGTATTTCTATGAATATATTAGTATTTAAACACTGGTTTAAAAAACTGTTAAAAATTCACAAGTAAAAACTATGAAGATTTGATACATGAAGGTTTGGATTACGCACAGTCCTTGCATTAACTACTTGAATAATAGTTATATGGTAGCAGCTATTATGCACACATATTATTAATGTTCAGCTATAAACATACGGGAGAAAACTTTCAAATAGATATTATGAATGTCTGAAACGTTATTTCTTCTTAAAGGACGAAACCAATCCCATGTTAGCCCTTGAACTTGATATTGTGTATCTGCGCACTGTATGCTGAATACAATAATAAATTTACTGTTAAAAGATAGTATTTAAACTGCACTGATACTTATAGTCTGTATGCCAGGCTCCCTAGATGACAAATTCAGATGAACTAGATTGCCACCCTTCCCGTAACACTTACTTTTCAAACCTGACATTTTAAAAGTGACACAAGCAGGTAAGAGGTCTGTGTCAATTTACACTAACAGAAGGACAAATTTCAAAGGTCTTAACACTGTGCCACTCAAATCATGTAAGTTTTTTTGCTAATTTCACAGAAAGCAAGACTGTGTGCATGGCTGTTACATGAACAAAATCATTCTGCCAGTGTAAGGGATCAATCTCTGTACTCACAGCCAGCACAACTTGCTCACTGCTTAATGCTGTATTGGGATTAACTGGCACTCACAGTCCCTGTAAGTTTGTTTGTTTGTTTGTTTTTAATTTAAACATGTTAACAAGGTGTGAAAGCTTGTGTAAGTACTGCCAAAGCTCTGAGAAATGTCCACTGTGAAAAACTGTGGACAATTTTTAGAAAGAGGCTGTGAGAAAGGAACAGAGAAATCTTGGGGAGATAGATGTACCAATAACAGTCTCATGATGCTTCCTTTGGTAAAGGAAGCCACTTAATGGTGATGTATACCAAAGGCCATTTTTTGCATCTGGAAGCAAGTTAAGTTTCATCGTATCTCCTCAAACCAGGAAAAAGTCTCGAAAACAACACGTCTAACTTGAAAATCTGCCATGAATCAGAAGGAGATTAACTTCTCATCATGCCAATATTCCATAAAAACATTCCACAGTTTGTGGGCTCATGGAAAGTTATTAACACTAAAAGATTTTTACAGCTCCAACAGAATTTGATGTAGCAATTGCAGATGCTGGGTTCCTATGCCTTGGAGGCACACACTCTTATACAGGATATATTCAACGAAGAGCAACAATCAGTGTAGCAAGTAAAATTCTAGACATAGCTTGTGTAAACCATAAGAAACTAAGAGACAATTTCAGAAGGTGTCTAAATGAAACTACAGAAAACACGTTCTAGCAAATATCCGATCCTATTACAGTCTTAAAGAAGTATCTTTAGCGCTATAAAAACTGGTTTAACATGAGCAGCTGCTACACAAAACTTGTAAGAAGTGAACATTTCTCATAAGAAGCTTAAAAGACATTAGAGCTTCAGCATCTCTGAAACCTCATTCCAGTCAGACCTCAGAGAGGACGGGATGCTGATAAAGAGGTCTTGCAAAAGCTTGGGGTGCTCCCGCAAACCACAGATCATCTGAATGAATTACTGGTTTGCATCCTAACACGTATTTTGCCTAAGTCTACAACTACAGTTAATACCTTAAAAAAAAAAAAAAAAAAAAAAAAAAAAAAAAAGCTGAGAGAGCAGGAAAGAGTTCATAGTCTGAGCACCACCACCTGCCACCCCTCATCTTATTTAAAACTGTGTTGAGATCGAACGTTTTCTGACAGCGACATGACACGAAGCCGCACACTGCCGCAGCCTGCCTCCCCTCCCGCAGCCGCAGCCCTGCCTCCGTCCCCGCTCCGACCGACCTCGCCGCACAAGTTTATGAGGAAAGGAGCAGTGCGTGGCATTCAGGTCCCAGGCGAGGTTTACCGATCGAGCAGCTACGCTCGTCCGGCGGCACAGAACAGGCTCCCTTCCCGCCCAGACACCACAACAGCCGCGCACCCCGCACCCGCCGCCCCCAGCCGGGCACAGCCCGGGGCCGACGGAGCCGCGTCCCGCCGGCGCCTCTGCCCGCCCCTGCCCCGCTCGCTCCCACCGACAGCGCACGGCAGCGCGGTGAGGGACGGGCGCGGAGCCCCGCGGCAGCGCGGTGAGGGACGGGCGCGGAGCCCCGCGGCAGCGCGGTGAGGGACGGGCGCGGAGCCCCGCGGCAGCGCGGTGAGGGACGGGCGCGGAGCCCCGCGGCAGCGCGGTGAGGGACGGGCGCGGAGCCCCGCGGCAGCGCGGTGAGGGACAGGCGCGGAGCCCCGCGGCAGCATGGCCGGGGCGCGCCGCCTCCCCAGCGGCGTGGAGCGCTGAACCGCGCCGAGCGCTTCGCCTTGCCGGCGCAGGGCGGCCGCGGCGGGGGAAGCCGGGAGCACCCACCGGGGATGGCCAGATTGGTGAGCGGGGTGCTGTGGAGGCTGCCGGGCAGCGCTGCCATCCAGTCGGCGAAGAGCAGCTCGTTCTTCCCCTGCGACGAAGCCATGCTGCCGCCGCAGCTGTGCCGCCGCCGCCGCTCGTTCCAACTCGCCCGGTCCCGGCCACTGCCACCGCCACAGCCCCGCCGAGCCCGGGCCCCGCCCGCCTGGCACCGCCTCCCCCCGCCCCGCCGAGCCCCGCCGCCTCCCCGCGGCGCGGCGGGAGAGCCCTCGGGGCCGGCGCCGTCGGGCTCGGAGCGGCCGAGCCCGCGCCAAGCACCGCGGGGGCTGCGGAGGGAGCGGCGTCACAGCCCGGCCGTGGCGGGTCCGCACCGCCCGGCCCCAGGCACCCCCGGCCCCATCGCCCCGGCCCCATCGCCCCGGGCCGGGCCGGACAGCGGCAGCGGAGCCCGCCCGGGAGCGCGAGGCTGGCTCCGGCCGGGCGTCTGTGCCCGGGATGGCGCTCGGGGCCCCGGCTGAAGGCTGGTGGCCTTGGGCCTCAGCAGCACCTCCCTGACCTTGGCGAAGGCTCGGCTGAGTGCCCAGCGCCGGGACCCGGCATCCTGCGCAGCCGGCTCCTGGGCGGCTTCATCTGCCTCTACGAACGTCGCTTTTTGTAATGGGTTGCTAACGTGAAAAAACAAAAAAAAAACCAGTGTGCCTTAGTTGAACACGCCCTGGAGATCTAATTTTTTGGCAATAATTTTTTATTCTCCTTTGAGGATGATCCAAAGTAGTATCTTCTATTCTCCAGTGTGTCTTCGGAGAAACATCTTAGTGTTGGCAGTAATGAAGCATTTGCGTGGCTGCCTCCAGATGGATGAATGAATGAACCTGATAAAGCTCTGTGAGCCATTTTGAACTGTTAGAGCCAGCCTGGTCTTTTCGGCTTTGGTGTTACCCATTTGTGTGACAGTTGTTTATACTTGTGTAGAAATTCATATGGTAGATCTGTCAAAAACAGTGCCTGGACAGAGCCATGACTGAGACAGGTTCAGTTTATCAGTTCACCCTGAATCCTTATGAGGGTCAGCTCTGGTCCTATAGCTTGCGTTCTTACTCAACAGCTTCTGTAACAGCTGGCTTTGAAAATAAAACTTCAGGGAACAACTAATAACAGCCTTCTGTTCTCTTTCTGTCTTAAGTTTCCACAGCAAGTGTGATGAGAAGCTGTTCCTTCAGCCACAATTTCTTGGAGAGTGAGTGACTATTTCTGAGGTGTTTTAAAAAAAGAAATTTTGCTGACTCATTTTTTGTAATAGAAACAGCAGTTAAGGTGGGATTTGACTGGGGAAGTGTGATCAGATGGTTGACCTTGGGAGAAATGTTGAATCTGATTTGAACAATACATGAAAAAGGGGAAGGAGAAAGCAAACAGTCACCAAGGCCTGTTAAGTTTTTGCAGTATTGCACCCTGGTATGAAGATGCTCATCTGCCCCTTCCAAAATCACTGGTATTAGCAAACATGAAAGGAAAGACAAACACACATTTTGGATATGAAGACATAAATCTCACTAAAAATGTGGAAAACGTCACTCATGTAAAGGTGGAAGGTGTTACTTTACATCATCTTCAAAGAACAGGAAGAAATTTTAGTGAAAATTTCAAGATTTCTGAGGAGCATTCCAGTAAGGAGCAATCAATGTTTTATCAACATGACTGAATCAAATCGGGTGTTTTTTTTAAGGGGCACAAAGTTATTCATGGATTGCACTGGTTACTTGGAAAATTGCTGCTGAATTTTCATCCATTTCACTATGTGGTCCACCTTTTCTGAGAGAAAACTGAAGTATACATCTTTTTGAAAGGTTGAACATGTTCTTATTGCTGTTGTTGATCTCTTACGGTCTCTGAAGCTTTGGGCATAGCTGAGAGCAAAATAAAACAAATACCAGCAAACTCACTGTCATTTTAAAATGTATTAATATGTATCATAATGCTTAAAACTACCTTTCAATATTGCTTTCTGCTCTGCTGGAGAGCTGTAAATATCCCTCTCTATGCTGACTAGAAACTTGCTGGCATTTTCTTCTGCAAGTAATTAGAGCTTTTGTATCTTCTTTTTTTTTAATCCCCAAAGTAAGATCCTTCTTGGTCTGGATTTTCAAACCATGGATTCTCTGCTTCATGAAAATTGGTCCACTCTAACATGTCCCACACTAATCATGTTTTACGAAGTTTGCCTCTGTTTCTAATGCAACGTAACTGCCAAGATAGAAGGCTTAAAATCTGCTATTGAGTCTCTATGAACTTGGGGAATCACAGGCTTGAATAATTTGGAGGGAAGTGGGGTAGGAAAGGAGGCTTTTGTGGGAGGGAAGGTCAGAAACATTTACAGAACACACTAAGAAAAACTGACTTGGAAGCTTTGACTTGAAGAAAAAGGTATTTTTTGAGCTTTTCAATGCTATGAGACTTCATATTTGTCTTTGCATCTGCTTGGGATGTGTTTAATTAAAAGAAAAGCAAACAATTTATCTTGATTGAAGAGCACCTTATTGTGGTTTAGTTTGGACCTGTCATTTTACTAATTTTAACTGATTTGTAAACAATGGCAGCCTGTAGATCAAAATTAGAGTATCCATACAAATTTTTGTTCCTATTTAATAACAATAAAAAATTTTAAAATCATGCTTTTGGACATATTACTGAAATCCTTACACATAACAATTCTGACTTGTTAAAGAAAGTAGATTCCAGGAATCAAGTACTTTAAAAGCTTTAAAATACCAAGTAAAATGAAAAATTAAAAGCAGTGCCAAGACACAAAAAAAATGCCGTATTTGCTCTTTTATTCACAGCTATCCTGAGGTCACTGAAGATGCCATGAAGAGATGGAAAATTGAAATTGTGCTATCTGTTCATCGTGTATTGTGTTCTTTCCAGTCTGCAGTGTGGACGAATAGAGACACCTCTGCTTCCATGGACCAGCAAAACAGAGTAATTTAGCCTGTAGGAATGTCGCTTCAGCATTCAAAATTAATTACACTGTTAAAAAAGACTTTCTCTTGTTTTTATTCTCCTAAAAAAATAACATTTTAGTGGTAAATGTTCACTGTTATACTTTTTCATTTTAACAGTCAGATACTTTGCTTTTTCATATGTCCTTGGCGTCTATTTTAATCACGTAAATAACAAAGGAGTAACAGGATCTTTTTCTGTAAATTACATCAAGTGCATTCCACTCTGAAACAGAAAAGTAAAAATTACTTAATGGGGCATTGTCTTTCTGTGATTTTCCTACTATATCTGATTTATTTATTTTCAGTTTATTGCTAATGAATTCAAAATGAGGCTTTGAACTGAAGAATTACTATTGTTTAAATATTTGAACTTTTCTGGTGGATTCTGCTTCTGAAGTTTGGTTTCTTCCTCCTTCTTACTACCCATTTCTATTAATAGAAGTTTTTCAGAACAAATCCTGGCTCCCATCCTATGTTTGCAGCTCTCATGGCTTTCAGTGCCTCTATCAGTAACATTTCGGCTGTAAAGCCCTTCCAGTTGTTTGCAGCTGAGTTCCCAATTATATTCTTGTTACTTGAGAGCACAGTGGATCCATGCTATTCCCAATTTTGCTGCTTCTAATGGCTAACAGGTATAACAAGACAAGCACATAAAATCTCAAAGGGTCAAAGTCGATTGATTGAATGAGATAATTTATTCAATACCCATATGAGTGAATAGAAGTCGTGACAGGTATTTTGTTGTCATTTCATACTTTGTCTGGCTACTTTGACAATCTCTTTATGCATTCATAAAGCAATCTCTATTTAGCAGTATTTGTCCTGTCAAAACAGATTACAAAATTTCACAGTAGCCAGAAAGAAACCTTGTAGAAAGAAGAAAATAGTATTTTCTTCATTTTTTTGTGATTTTCTTCATTTTTTGTGAGAGAATAAATCTGTTTCTGATTTTCAAGCAGAAGAAAATGTGGTTTATTCTCTACTCTGATTTGTTATTCTGTACTAAGAAAATCTGAGCGTCCTTGCTTGTGCCAATAATGAATCTAAGAAGAAACAATATTTGTTCTGAGCAGCTGACAAATGTCAGGATGATGCTAATGTGGTCCCTACTCTCTTGTGGTAAATTACAGTGACTGTGAAGATGATGGGTTAATATAAAAATCTGTGTTTTTACTTGCATACTTTACAACCAAAGCAAAGACATTACAAAAATATAAAGAAAATAAAATAATTAAAGTGTGTGACAAGACAGATTGTTATAGTTATCCAAATTCTGGAAACTTGAAATAAAGAGGATAAAAGACAAATCACAGTATTTGTATCTAGTCCTCAGGTGGAAATCAATTTCACCTTAGCTACTTCTTTCTGAAGAGCATTTCCCAGGTTTCTGGAAGAAGGTTTGTTTTGTCCTGTCCTTTTTTAACTTTCTCATGCAGAATCCTGCTGTCTCACCTAAGATGTTTGCTTAAACACCATACCAGAGGCTACTTTTAAACTTGGTTAAAAACGAACAAGTTTGGTTGTGTTGGCATTACTGAAACAACTGTAATGGCATAACCCAGAGCGGTAGTGGCAGAGCAAGAAAAACCCTATTTTCTCATGGCCAGTTCTGTAAGATTACAGCCAAGTATGCAAATTTGGTACAGGGAAAGGTGAGAAAGAGATTGTTTTTTTATTTCGAGACAAACCTGACAATGTTTTTAAGTTTTCTATAGAAACTCATGAACATTTTGTCATGATCAAGTGTCTCTGAGACTTGAAGGCCCCACATTTGAAATGGTTAAGAACTTGAAGAGAAAGCTTGATTCAAGCATTCGAATTTGAGCTCATCATCTTAGTAGAAAACTGTTGTTTTAGTGAAGGCAAAAGCTAAATGAAACAGTTTAGTGGTAGACATACCACAGGTAATGCAGAAGGAAGCTTCGGTGCTGATCATAATCTTTGTAACCTCCCAACACAGTGTTGACAGGATCACAAAAGATTTTATCAATATGAAAATAACTAACTTTGGTTAAAAAAAATACTTGAAAGACCCAAACCAACCTCTCCCCTCCTATTTTTTCCAGCACTATCAAAAAAGAGTGAGGAGTTTTCCAGGCGGTCAGATACTCCCATGAGTCTACTTAGTTTTGTCAGAAAACACGGCCCTTTTTATGAATAGAAAATTTTGCCCAGTCTAACTAAAACCTTCACTAAAAAGTAATAATAGACAAAATGTTCCAGAAGACTGTCTGCATGCTGTCTGATCTCCTTTGGGGTTGTAACTAGCACAGGAAAATTAGGAATGTTCAAGACAGGGTAAAAACTGTCAAAAATGCAAGAAAAAACCAAGCAAAATGAAAAAGTTATTTTCATTGACTATATATTATGTTATCACATAGTGGTAAATAAAAACAAGTCCATACACAGAAATATCAGTGAAAGTAGCAGGAATTAAATGGATGAGATAATCAGAACTGGAGAGAGCTTGCAGGATTTTACAGGGGACCATGAGAAAAAGAAAATGCAATCTACTTCTATGTACAAGCCATTTAGGATGCAGTTCAGACCTACCATGCATGGTATTTAGAAACTGAGAGAAAAGAGGAAAATAGTATTTCTAAATAAATATTAAAGTACTTTTTAATTTGTCAAGGTATGGAAATTAATTTCTATAAAAAGAAACTCTCAGGTTTACAACTGTTTCTTTACCATCAAGATATTTAAAGTGGTATTTTGCAATTGGTCTTGGCTATGACTGAGCAGCACATATGTACTTCATGTAGTTCCCATTTCTTTGCTGTGTAATTATTTTTAAAAGAGTAAACATCTGTCAAACAGTTCATGATCTGTAGTAAATGTTTTTTAAAAGATGCTAAAATAAACTGGGAACTGCATTAAATGAGAAAATAGGGAAAGCAAATAACTGTATGATGACTGCTTATGAAATGAATATTAGGCAACAATTAAGTGTTTTTATTTCTGTGCCTGTCAGAGAATAGTCCAAAATCAGTGAGATGTTGAAAATACTCCACTGAATTTGGTTGGACTTGGATCCCCTGGAAGTAAAACTAGTATCAGTTGGTTAATAGCTGATGCACCTACTGTGCTTATATCGTAAGCCACTGGAGATGAAAAGTCTTTTCCATTTTTAAATCGAAAAGATAATGGGTGTCACAGAGACTTCCCAACAGGCGCTGCACACTGTTTACAGCGGTCAGTTTTACTCTCGGCCACTGGAGTCGTCTTTCATGAAAGATGCATTTCTTCATCCCAGATGAGGCTTTCCAAGCAAGCTCTCGCTCTTTGCATGGTAATGAGGCACTCCCAAAAGGTGTTGAAAATAGTCAGCAGGACTAGTGAGATTTTAACACATGACTCAAATTAGTATGCCAGCCACATTTCACAGGCTGCAGTCAGTGCCTGCTGGCTGGATGAGAGGTCATGTTCCCTTTTAATTACATGCACCCCATGATCAGTGTGAGCGGTGCAGTTGTTCCAGCTTGGCATTTTCAGATTGGATAGTACAGGGTGCCGGGCAGTGTCTCAACCCCAAAGAAAAGGGTGGTGCATCTGACTTCTCTAGAGGAAGAGGCAGGAGAAAGTTGGCACAAACGCTAGTGAAAGATAGATGACAATTATGCACGAGAAGTCAGCGTTTCCATCGTCTGTATTTCCCCACTCTACTTTGTGATGTGATGGAACACTACGTGGTCATGACTCAAAGGTGCAACAACATGAAATTTCTTACCTGAAACCAGGCATTTTTATTATTCTAGCCCAAGAAAATAGGGTGAGAGGGAATAAGAGGTAGAACAAGAGTGGAAAATGTGGATGGTAACAAAGACAGGAAAAGAATCGCCCAAAAGCATGGAGAAAGTTGATATCCAAAGGATATCCAAAGGTGGTGGTATCACCAAGAATTTTGAAACTAATCTCTGCCCCTGGACCTCCATTCTCTGTGACAATGGGGTGACGGGGCTGGTCTTGCTTTTCCTTTAGAGAATGTCTGTTCTGCTGCTAGCTCCTTCTGGTTTTTCTGGACTCATCTCTACATGTCTCTGCTTTGAATTGCTGCCTGACTCTTGGCCTTCCTGGCAAATTAAATTAGGCACCTAAGACCCTAATTTCATGACTGCACTGTACCTAGGGAACCATTCCAAAAGTCTATAAATATTTCTAGTTAGAGCTTGAATATCAGACATCAGTTTCTGAAGGAATTTTCTGCCTGCAGGATTGGGTCCTAGTTGCTGTTCATCGCGACTTGCTACTTGTTAAAAACAGTTTCATTAAATGCAGCGCAGCTCGCGATTATCAAGATAATTAAGTTTGTAATGATCCATATGACACTGAGTGAATAAAAGATATCAGGAATTCCTAATAAGAGTGCAGTCCCCCAAAGACTGAATTTCATTATTGTTTGCAATATAAAGTCAAACATTTTAACCTCTAGGCCATAAAGTATTTTTCCAATTTTCTTGGGGAAAAAAATGGGATTAAATAGGCCATCAGAGGCTTCTCCCCAGGTAACCCACAGGCACCACAAACCAATGCAAAGGGCAAAAGGTGCTGGGTTGCTCTGGCAAGCCTCTGCCAGCTGCTCACAAGCAGGCTGGAGAGCCTGCAATTCCCCTTCCAAGTGCTGCATGTGTTGCATGATTCCAGCACCTCGTAAAGGTTGCAGCTTTAATACATTGCTTCTCACAACCTGCCAGTATTTTAGCAGCATTTTCCCATTTTACTCATTTTTCACCCTTTTGCATTGGACGCAGTTGCCTAGTAATCAGAAAAATGCCTTCATCCACTGAAGCACCTACGTGTCGTTGTAGTCTAACAAAGAGAGTTTCAGCACCTTATTTTTTGGATTCAATACCTTAAAATCTGGTTGTGTTTTCCGATGTCTTGAGTCCTGTTGAAATAGACACATTGGCCAAATTAAAAGTCTTTGGCCATGGACTGAGTCAAATAGCGCTCAGGGAAGATGGATCCCAGCAGCACAGCAGAGGGAGGGATGAGTGCATTTGAGATGAGCAGCTGGAGAGCACAGCAGTGCTTACACCTTTGCCTGCAGGACCAGCGTGGGGCTGGGAGTGTGTCTGTTTGTGCCTTACCCCACAGCTACCACTGCAAGCACTGTGGGCCACCTGTTGTATTCTTTTTAAGGGAAAAGGGTTTCTCGTCAAGGGTGGAGTCGAAATTCCAAGTCTCACTTGCAAATCCAGAGCATCACCCTGATGACAAAACAAAGCCCCAGTGCTTCCCACAAAGGTGCTGGGCAGCTCCTTTCCTTGACATGTAGTCTGAACTCAGCGTACCATCACTTTGCCTTAATACACATCTGATTTTTTATTTGTTCTGGGTTTTTTTTTTCAGATACTCCATCTTCTAATTACAAGTTTTACGGGCAATGGAAAAAAGCAATTCTTCACAGAAATAAATATTCCCTGCCCTGTCCACAAACCAGCTGTTTTAACGTGTGTTTGCAAGGGCTGGACAGGTCAGAGCATGACTGTGCTATAATGTACAATATCTGCTCTTCTTCACGTTGGCTGCAGGCCCTGTGGAGGTCAGTGTGGGCTCAGCCAGACAAAAGAATGAAAAGCAAAAGAATTCTGCAGGAATCTGCACACAGACATACAGACCTCACTGAAATACTCTTTCTTGCGTGTGTGAAGAAACAGATTTCCAGTTTCTGCTGCTGTGGAAAACAGAAACTTAATTCAGCCAGTGAGCATGCTGTTTTTGTTCACCTGAGGGAGATCCAAGGTATTTTCCTTGTGGTAATTAACAGCTTTGCAACCCCCCAGTGCCTGCAAAGGCACTGTGAAACAAGGCTCAGATAGACTTGGAGGAGTGGAAGAAGCTGAAAATGAAAGCCCAGTGTTTAGTTTCATTGCTCTCCAGACAAAAGAAAAACCTTTCTGAGCAGAGCACAGTGACAGAACATAAAAAAGTGTTTATTATTCCACTTAATTAGTGCTAGGTTCAATTTGAAGATTATTAAGTAGCCTTTTGTTTTCACAGGATTCTTTGTCGGTTGAAGTGTGGTGCAATTCTGTGTAATCAACAGATTTTTGGAAGTGTACATATGTAAGCATGTCAGAATCAGAAAATTCATATTTATGAATAGGAGGAAATGTACATTGATTCTAGGCATAAGTGTTTTGTTTGAAATCTCCGTGTGCAAATGATTCAGCAGCAGCTAAATTGTAAAGGTAGAATGCGAAACTCTCCTCACTGTTAAGCGTATACCATCTGAGAAACAGAAGCATTGATGTGCTATTCCACAAGCCATATGAAGTGAAAGAAACACCAAAACTCTGTCCCATTTTTAGAATTCAATTTTTGGAAGAATTTTCCACTGCTGAAAGGGAAGTAGCAGTGGGAGGTTTGTGAATGGTCTAGATGATAAATAACTTGAATCACACAGACTGAGGAGTCACAGTGGTTAAAATCCTCCCCCCTCTGAAGCTGATGGGAGACTAAGCAGCTGAATGCAAAAGAACTAACCTGCACAAATGCTGTTTTGGCTTTCCCTGCAATGTTCCCTGTTTCCCTGCAAGAGCTTTGCACATCATTTCGTTGGCTAAACAGGCCAAATGTTGTGGAAGGAGAAGGAAAAGCAGGAGCTACTTTTTCTGTTGCAAATGTCAGAAATACTCACTGATCTGCATAATTTTTCTTCCCCAGACCCAGACTTTGGATCTCAGGTTGAAAATTTTCTTGCATGTGGGGAGACAGATGTCCTTAAGACACATAACTAAAGAAAAGCTTTGAAACCAAACTATCCCCAGGAAGAGCAAAGCCAGGAAGAGCATCCTGAAAAACATGGTTCATTCACACACATGTGCAGTTGGAAGTCCATCTGGGATGTGGTTCACCACTCATACTAAAAGGGTTTCAACACTCTGAGAGAATTAGTCAGTATTAGTCACCACCACAACTCTCTTTTCCAATACTTCTTTCTATAAACTGTTCTAAAAATTCTCCTTATAGGGAGAAGCTGTTTGAGAAACTTTCAGTAAATCAGAGAAGTTTAGTTGAGATTGGTTTGAAGTGCCACCTTCTTTCTGCTGCATGCAGAGGAACCCCAGGACAAAGAAGAAGGATAATTAAGAAAAATATGAGAGCAAAGGGTTTCAGAAGTTGTGTGTGTGCCAGCAGTGGATAAATGGTTTGCTGATTGAGGTATAATGTCTTTGGGAAAAAAAATCCTCACAAAAGTACATTGGTATAATCTGAATGTCCTTTTACTGTGTGCCCAATACTGGAAAAAAAGGAAGTCTTGCTAAATGCAGAAGGAAATTCTGGCATTTCATGTACACACATTAAAAAATGTTTGAAAACATTAGTATGAAAAGGCAATGAATCTCTCTGCTAAAACTGTCTGTGTCTGTGAGAGATAAGAGGGCAGAAGGAAGGAGAAAGAACAGTAATTTCTTTTAAATTATTCTTGTAATCCATTTACTTACAGCACAGCACCTACAAAACACCTTGCAATGGTTGGGCAGATGCTCTGGCAGAAATAAGTATCCTCACTATTTTCTCACTTTTCCATTTCCTTGCAATTCACTTTTTTTTCTAAAGTAGTGCATTCTTCAGCTCAGGTATTGTTCACAGTGACATGCTAATAGGGACCTCTACTCATCAGCGCAATAAAAATTATTAACATGGAGGAATTGTTAGCATACTAGTAACCATGTGGTTAAACACACGTGTGAAGTCTTTGGTGGGCTTTTGCTTTGGAATTTCTACAGCTCAACTTGGTGTCTCCCATAGCTCTGAAGTCCCCTGTGGTGAGGAAAACTGCAATACCTATGATGCACTAAACCTTCTGCTGGTCATCACAAGGACCAGCCATGCAGGACCACCAACCTTGCCCTGCAAAAGAGGGGAGGAGTTACTGGAAAAGATCTCTTTTGTTTATCATTTTTGTTTTGCCAAAAGGAAGATATTCCGGTCAAGCCTATGAAGCCCAGCTCCGTTCCTGAATTTTGAGGGCAAAACATCTCAGAAGGATAAACAATGGGCATTTAAGCTAGTGTCTTTAAAAGATTTGTAAGAGGGAATAAATGTTTGTGCTGTGTCTACTAAAACTTAGGAAGTGTAAAAAAGTTATGAGGAAGGTTGAGGGACAGTCAGTGAGGCTCAAGCAACAGCAGGGACAGCAGTGGCAGCTGCAGCAAGTTCTGGGGTCTGAGCATGAGAATGAGCTGGGCAGAGGGTTCCTGGAGTCAGGGACACCCAAGCAGGGCCTAAAGAAGCCATACAATGAGCTGCTGAGTTTACTTGGCTTGTTCAGCCTGGTGAAGAGGAGACCTCAGCTGTCTGCAGCTTGCTCATGAGGGGAAGCAGAGGGGTGGACACCGATCTCTTCTCTGTGGTGACAGTGACAGAACACAAGGGAACAGCAGAAAGCTGTGTCAGGGGAGGCTCAGGCTGGGTGTCAGGAAATGGTTCTTCACCTGGAGGGTGGTTGGGTGCTGGAACAGGCTCCTCAGGGAAGTGGTGACACCACTAAGCCTGGCAGAGTTCAAAAAGCCTTTGGACAGCATTCTCAGGCACAGTCCTTGGGATGGGGCTGTGCAGGGCAAGGACTTGGATTCAATGATCTTGATGGATCCCTTCCAACTCAGGAGATTCTGTGATTCATTGAAGTGTTGAGAGACCTGCAGGACTGGCCGCTCTCTCAAGCAGAGTGGAGTGCCAAGGGTGTTGCCAGGCGCAGCCACAGCAGATTGGTGACATGGAAATCTTCAGCTGGTGAGGGAGCAGTGACAGCAGTGAGTTCTGTGGGCTGAGCAGGAGAACAAGCTGGGCAGGGGGACCAAGAAAGAACATGTGGTGGTGGAGGTTACCACAGGCTGATCAGGAGGAGGCTGCTGATGAGGTGTTCTTGCTTTGGCTGCAGGGCACATCACCCTCACCAGCTCTCATCCTGGTGGGAGGGTTCAACCACCCCGGCATCTGCTGGGAGAGCAATACAGCCAGCTGTAGGCAATCCAGGACACTCCAGGAGTGTGCAGAGGACAGCTTCCTGGTCCAGGTCTTGGACAGACCAACCAAAGAGAAGCATTACTGGGCCTGGTGGCACTGATGTGGATGAGATCATTAGAGAGGTTAAGTCTAGAGGCAGCCTGGGCTGTAGTGACTATGCCCTGGTGAGGTTGAAATCTCATGGAGTGAGGGCCTGGCAAGGAGAACTGTCAGGACTCTGAAGGTTAGAGGAGCAAACTTTCACATGTTTAAAGAGTTGATAAATGAGATCCCTTGGGAAACTGTCCTTAAGGACACAGGGGTGGACCAGAGCTGGCAGCACTTTAAGGCCACTTTGCTCAGAGCACAAGAGCCCTCAGTCACAATGTGTAGGAAATCTTGCAAGGCAGGCCAGAAAATGGTGTGGCTGAGCAAAGCTCTGCTCCTCAAAGTGAGAAGAAAGAAGAAAATGCATTGCCAGTGGAAGAGGGACAGGTGACTTGGGGAGAGTACTGGGATATGGTTTGGATGTGTAGGGACAGGGTAAGTAAAGTCAAGGCACAACTGGGCTTGTCAAGACATAGAATGAAGAATAACAAGAAGGAATCCTATTAAGGATATAGGTAAGAAGAGAAAGGCCAAGGAGATAAGGGCCCCTTATAAGCAAGAATGGAGAACTGGTAACAACAGATACAGAGAAAGCTGAGATATGTAATGAGCACCTTGCCTCAGTCTCCACTGGCTTGTCATCAGGCTTACCACATCTCTCAAGTTCTTGACCTTTTAGGTGAGAGTTGGAGGACTGAAGCTGTGAGCAAAGAGCAGGTCCTAGACCACTTGATGAAACTGAACAACCACAAGTCTATGGAATCTGACAACATGCATCCCAGTGAAATCCCATTCGTGAGGAAAGTGAGTGCTGTTGTTGCCGTGCCACTCTCCCATCATATTTGAGAAGTCATGGCAGTGAGGCCAAGTGCCTGGTGACTAGAAAAAGGGAAACACTGCTCCATTTTTAAGAAGAGAAGTAAGGAAGACGTGGGGAATTACAAATCACTTAGCCTGACCTCTGTGCCTAAGAAGATATCATTGCAGTTTCTGAAGGAAGCACTGTTAAATCACATACAAGACAAGGACGTGATCTGAGACAAACAGCATGGCTTTACAAAGGGCAGATCATGCCTGACCACTCTGGTGAGCTTCTATGATGGACTGACTGCAACAGTCAAGAGCTCACAACCTCAGTTTGAGGCACATCAGCTCTATGAGTGAGCAAGTAGGTGGCTTGATCCTGATCTGAATTCCTAACCCTTCTGCTCTGTGGCAGTCCTAGTCATGGAGTGTACAGAGTGGAGGACAACTGTAGTTCAATACAAAAATTGAATACAGTTTGGCTTGGCCCAGTATTTAATTTTTTGGATCATCTCTGTCTTAAAGTAACAGTATTCTGGGTCCACCACTGATTTCCAATGATTTTGGTAGTCTTTGAATGTCATCTGGAGTCTGTAGCCTGTACTGCCACTGGGGGCATTAAAGGTGAGGCTCTACACGGAGCACAGCAGGCTGTCTGTGATACAGCAGAGTAATTGTAAACCAACTCCATTTTTCACTGCCACCTTGTGAGAAGACAGGTAAGAGGATATTCTGGATGTTATTTGGGGTAAAGAGTAAAAAATGAGTGATGTAGAAGACAAAATGTTTTCCAATGAGATCTTGGTGTTGGTACCAGGGCAGAAAGGATTTTTCCTCTTTTCATTTTCAGCTGATCATAGTGTGGAAATGCAATATAGCAAGAAAAGGCACAGCCATGCAAAATACTCAGTACAAGCTCTTATAGATAAGTGTAACATAAAACAGGAAGAGAAAAGCAGCATGCAATCATCTAGCCTCTTACCCTCATAAACTTTAGCATCCTTGCAAGGGTCTCTTTAGATTTTCCAGTGCATTTTGTAATGGACAATAGATCCTTGATCCCAAGCTTGATGGTTGGAATTTACTTTATTTTTGTAATTGTTAGTTTTGGTGTAAAGTGGTATAATTTGTGACACTAGTAGCAGGACATACAGTAGCACCCTTCTTGGTAGGGTGTGCTACCTGTCCCTGTGCCTCTCATGGCTTCGGGATGCCCGCTGGGATTGCCAGGATTGGCTCCTTGTTGCCCACGATGCCCTGAAGTAAACCCATTGTGCCTGCTGATGGTGCTCGCTTCCCCCCAAGCGGGCTGGGACATCCCGTTCATGCCTTGCAGCTTGGCCCTCTTCACGGGAAGTTGCAGAAGCCCAGCTGTTCTGCTGTCTCCTGCTGCTTGAGGAGTCATAGTCCTGGGCCTGCTGATGCCTGCTGTGATTATCATGGTTCCGCCTCCGGGACCTGCTCCGGGACCTGTTCCTGTCCCTTTCCCGTGACCTGCTCCGGTCCCTTTCCCGTGACCTGCTCCGGTCCCTTTCCCGGTCCCTGGCACGGCCACTGCTGTGCACTCTGCTGGAAGACCTGTGCTGCCGGTGGCCTGTGGAATGATGCTGCCTCCTTTCTGCAGAGTGGTGACGAGCTCTCCTTCCTCGGTTAAGTCTGATGGAGCTGGTGTGGGGTCCTATGGAGTACACCTCATAGTTATTGTCTCCCACTGGGCGGAGGAGGTATTGGAAAGGCTCCCGGCAGATGGGGCACACAGCTTTGTGGCTGGACCATTCCAGTATGCAAGGAAAACAGAAAGCGTGGCTGCACCAGCTCACGGAGACTTGGTCATTAATGACATCCAGGCAGATTGGGCACATTAGGTTCTCTGTGCTTTGTAGAGACTCAGCCAGGGGCAGTTGGTTGTTGCTGGCACTAGAGGAAGAGGTGGCGTCTTCTGCCAGGCTCTTCTCCATTGCCATCTGGCACTGCAAACCAAAGAGACATGAAGCTGCTGGCCTGCCCTGGAAAGGCAATCCAGAGTGCAGGCTGCAGACAGCAGCCAAGCTGTCCACATCAGGCAGAAGAGCTGCCCGTTCCACCTCAAGGCTGTGCTTGAGCTGCCACAAGTGCCAGGGCCTATGCTGGGGCAGACAAGTGACACCAGAAGTGTCTTTGCACGTGCCAGGTCTCAGGGCAGGGTGATGACTGACCTCTCTGATATGTACAGGCAGGAATGGTGAAGGTGTAAAAGCAGTTTCTGGCCTCTCAGCAACAGCAGCTGAAGCCTGGGAGTGTGTCAGGTTGGGACCAGCTCCCCAGGTCCTGCTGCTATCACTGCACAGCAAATCTTCTCTATTCCCTGAGAAGGCAGTCGGTGGGATGGAGGTCCATTCTTTCTCCACCTCCAGATGTCTGTCCTCTTTGGAGGAGGGCAGGCATTCTGGCCCTTCAGGGCTTCCCAGCACTGCAAAAAGGATTGAGGTCACACATGTCACAATGACTTTCTAGTGACATCACAGGGCTTTCAGGAACTACACACAGAAGACACAAGCTCTGGCCTCAGGGAGCAAAAGTTTCCCAGGTATCTTGTCTCACTAGACAGCCTCTTGTCAAGCTGAATGCCCTTCCTGTATGTTTCATATAAAGTCACAGCCTTCCCCATATACCCAGCACTGCATTCTGGTTCAGGAATAAACCAGCTCAAGGTGTTTCTTCTAGCTTCTACCTTCTAGCTTGTTATCCTCATAACCTTGGTCACCCTTACATAGGTCTCTAGATTTTTGGATGTGTTTTATGATGGAGAAGAAATCCTATGCTCCAAGACTGATGGTTGGAATTGACTTTATTTTTGGAATTGTTAGTAGGGCCAGTTTTGGTGTAAAGTGGTATAATTTGTGACTCTAGTTGCAGGACATACAGTAGTACCCCTCTTGGTAGAGTGTGCTACCTGTCCCTGTGCCCCTCATGGCTTCGGGATGTCTGTCAGGATCAATGGGATCGACTCCTTGTTGCCTGCAGTTCTCTGGACGAAGACCATTGTGCCTCCTAAGGGAGCTCACTCCTTCCCGAGGAGCTGGGGGTATCCCCTTCATGCCTTTCAGATTGTCCCGTATCATGATCCATCCTCCTTTGCTCTTCCGTCTGTGTTTGTGGCAAAGTGCTGTGGGGCCTCCTCTGGGACTGGCTTCCTGTTGCCCGCGATTCCCTGAAGGAAGCCCATGGTGCCTGCTGACGGCGCTCGCTCCTCCCTGAGCGGACTGGGAGATCTTGTTCTTGCCTTGAAGCTTGGTCCCAGCCACTGGAAGTTTCAGAAGTGCTGCCATGAGCCCTGCTGCTTTGCCATCTCCTGCTGTACTGCCGTCTCCTGCTGTACTGCCTTCTCCTGCTGCTGGAGGGGTCATAGTCCTGGGCCTGCTGAGCCCTGCTGTGACTGTCACGGTTCCGCCTCCGGGACCTGCTCCGGGCCCTTTCCCGGTCCCTGGCACGGCCACTGCCACGGTCTCCTCTGGAAGATGTGCGCTGCCGGCGGCCTGTGGAATTACGCCGCCTCCTTTCTGCAGAGCGGCGATGAGTTCTTCTTCCTCGATGACGTCGGGTCAGCCTGGCGAAGTACACCTCATAGTTCATGTCTCCCACCTTGCGGAAGATGTACTTGAAGGGCTCCTGGCAGACGGGGCAAAGAGGACTGAGGCAGGCCCACGCGACTATGCAAGGAAAGCAGAAAGCATGTCTACACCAGCTCACGGAGGTTTCATCCTCAGCGATGTCCAGGCAGATTGGGCATTCAAAACCTCTTCGAGGGCTAGCCAGGGGCAGCTGGTTGGTGCTGGCACTAGAGGAAGAGGTGCCACCTTCTGAGAAACCCTCCTCTGTCTCCATCTGGCACTGCAAACCAAAGAGATGTGAAGCTGCTGGCCTGCCCTGGAAAGGCAATCCAGAGTGCAGGCTGCAGACAGCAGCCAAGCTGTCCACATCAGGCAGAAGAGCTGCCCGTTCCACCTCAAGGCTGTGCTTGAGCTGCCACAAGTGCCAGGGCCTATCGTGGGGCAGACAAGTGACACCAGAGGTGTCTTTGCACGTGCCAGGTCTCAGGGCAGGGTGATGACTGACCTCTCTGATATGTACAGGCAGGAATGGTGAAGGTGTAAAAGCAGTTTCTGGCCTCTCAGCAACAGCAGCTGAAGCCTGGGAGTGTGTCAGGTTGGGACCATCTCCCCAGGTCCTGCTGCTATCACTGCACAGCAAATCCTCCCCAACGTTTAGATTTCCCCCTGGAGGAGGGCAGGCATTCTGGCCCTTCAGGGCTGCCCCGCACTGCAAAAAGGATTGATGTCACACATGTCACAATGACTTTCTGGTGACATCACAGGGCTTTCTGGAACTACACATATAGAAGACACAAGCTCTGGCCTCAGGGAACAAAAGCTAGACTGCCTCTCGTCAAGCAGAATCCCCTGCTGTATTTTTCATATAAAGTCACAGTCTTCACCGTTCATACCCATTTATTGTTAGAAATAAATCGTCTTTAGGCTTTTCTTGCTCTGCTGACTTTGCAGGTCTGATGCAACTCCGTCTGCTCACCACTGAGCCAGACCTGGAGTACTGTGTCTAGTGCTGGGCTTCCCCTCACGAGAGAGAGATAGACAGATGGGAGAGCACCCAGCAAAAGTTCTCAAGGATAATGAAGGAACTAGGGCATCTCCCCTATTAGGAAGTGCTGAAAGTGCTCTCTACAATAATTGAATACAGTTTGTCATGGTCCAGTAATTAATTTTTGTGGATCACTTCTATCTTTTGACAAAGCTGCTCTTCATACCAGTTTTAGTTGAAAGTAAAAATTTTCAAGACTCCCATTAAGACAATTGAGACCTTATCTCCACGCATTTCAAAACTGAACCATGTGCAGTCAAATATAAAGACCAACAAAAAATGCTGTTTCATCCTTTGTGGTCCCTCAAACAAGAGGAATTATCAGTGCATATTAGTATCTCTTCAATTAACCTTGCCTTCTTACCATTCCTGAGCACATCTTACGCAGGATGGTTATCATTGTTCCGTGGAGTGACCCTCACCTCTCCAAAATGATCAAGGAGAAATGTGACTGTATCCTGGGGACAACATTAGGAGTATTACAGAGCATGAATGCTGAAGTCCTAGCAAAATGGGAACAAATAACAAACTGTCCATGTTGATGCATGCATTTCATGGGAACAAAAAGGATTTATTGGTGAAAATAACACCATTAAGGCCCAAGAGATTTGTCTTGACATTGAACAAAATGTATGTCAGTTTGAAATACATCCTGATGAAATCTTTGGAACCAGGCTTATATACATTGGAAAATGATGTGTTTGTATGAGAATTATTCCTGATTCCATATTGAAAGACAACATCTCTACAGAAATAAGCAAACATCTGTGTTTGTAACTTTACCTAAATTAGATGATTCTGTCACAACCCACAAATCACTGCAATCTAGCTACACATCATGTCAAGATTTACCGTTGACCCCCATTGGAATGAACCTGGCACTGGTGAAAAAAACTACTGCAGCACAACAACCTGTGTCAGCTGCTGGAACACATCTGAAGCAATGGACACAGAACTTAATCACCATTCAACCTGGTGTGGAAGAGATACACCACGTCTTGCAAAGAATGAAGAAAGATGGATAACATCGCTGGTGGGAAATTTTGTTCTGTTGGTTGCTACCAACAACAGAAATTCTAAATCTAATGTTGCACACCATTAATAATTTTGCTGTTTTCTGACACATTAAGCTTATGGTAAATATTGTTCTAAATGTTAGAGTCTGCATACTAGTACTATCGTATGCATCTCCTCACTTATATAATACTGTTCTATCATGTTCCACAAGGTCTTAAAAAATCAGGTAACCTAATAAAAAGTTTCCTTCAATTTGTAATTGGAGCATAGTATATCTCTGTTTATGACTACAGAGGCAAGAGGGGACCACACCACCACTCACTGGGGAAAGAGAGAGATTGACTTGAGTCATGGATTGTGTTGGGGCTGAGGGGGAATGGAAACAGGTCTCAGAGTGACAGCCAAATCCCTACCAGCCAAATCCCTACTTGCCTTCCCAGGTGCCCTAAAACAATTGTCATGAGTCTCTGGAACTTGAGGGCCAGGCAAATGACATTGTAGATGAAGATCCATCCAGGGGGCTAGTCAGTGAAGCCCACACATTGCAACTGTTTCAAGTTCAATTTTCGCCAAAGTTTTTAGTAGCAAAAATTGTGGTTTTCTTTCCTTTGAAACTCCATAAACATTAGGGTGAGCAGAAGGCACTGCTCTGCAATCTTAAAAGCCCCCCAAAAAGTTTATGGAGTTTTTAAACTCCAAATCCAGATTGTGTCTGGTTATTATCCTCTATCACAAAACCTGTTGAAATTCTGTGCTTCCTCACCTCCAGAAGAATAAAAATTCAATATTTGTTCCCCAGGGAAGCTGTTGCAGATATGCATTATATCGTTTCCTTTTGTCCTTTTGCCCAATTAAAGCAATATTTTAAATATCCTGAATATAAATTTTGCTTTCCTCACTTACTACTAGGTCTGAAGAAAAAAACAGATGGTCTTATTTCCTTAGCAACAGAGTCAGGTGTGATTTATGCCACTGTGTGTTCCTGCAGCTGTCTCCAAGCAACAAAACAAACTGCAATGCCAACTCTTGTAGGCACAATATATGGAGGAGGCTGAGGAAAAACTTTGGAGCCCAGATACCTATCCCTGGCATCAAACAGGAGGCAAGACTGAACAGACATAGAGTTTTCCTAGAAAGAGGAATAAATTAAATAATTTAAACCCATCAGTTCAGCCTGACAGATGCTCAGTATGCAAAGAATAGTGTATTTAAGCCAGTCAGCATTTAGGAGACAGTTGTAGATGTGTCTTAACACTTTACCAGGGTTTTGCCTTTGCTTATGAAAGTGCTACCACTGTGTCTGCTCTCTCTGAGCTCAGAGGAGACTTCTCAGAGTCTCTGTGCAGCAGGAACTCTTGTGAAAAACAGACTAATTGCATAGAAAAAAAAGAGTAATAATTCATTGTTAAAGTAGTTGCCAAAATTTGCCAAACTTAATTTGCCATTTCAAAGCTGTTTCCTCTTTGAAGTCAAGAGGCTTGCATCTACAATTGTATCATGTTGGCAAACACTGTGTCTCTAAATAACAACTTTTAAGCTAGTGAGGCTTGCCAAATGCAATCACGACAGATAGCACTATTTTCCTGAAAAAAATTACAGTTTTCGTTAAGGTGAAATTTGCTTTGGAATCTGAGGTTTTATGAGCAAAAGCTGGTGTTTATGCATCACTCTCCCCAAGCCAATACCTTTTAGGATCTTTTTAGGCGCAGAGCTAGGACCTGTGGGTGAAAGCAAGAAAGCAAGTGACACTCCCTTGTGTAAATATTTCACCCCCACTGCTATCTTACTCACACTGGAAATCCATTAATTCTCTGGAACGCTGGGATCTCCCCAGGGCTGGAACCAATGCACCCATGTTTCACACCCCTGAGCATGCTGCCCATGCCAACCCTGAGGCAAAGGAAGAGTGCACAGAGAGCACCACCTCTCCCTGGCATTTCCCTGCCATGTCAGCATCAGTGTGATCTTCCTGTGTTTTCTTTCAGTCTTTGCGAAATGGAAAATACCCACAGGCCTCCCACTGGTGTGGCTTGGGTACAGCACTGACATCTACAACTTAGCACAACCTCAAGACCACTAGACCAGCCCTCATTTTTAGGGATGAGCTTCAAAATGGTAGCAGTGGTGAGGCTGCACGAAGGTCTCTTGAGAGCCGAGTCTCCGGGGCCAGTTTTGTACCACTACTCCTGGCAGCACTGGTCAGGGTTCATTGCAGCCTGGTAACCAATTAACTACAGTTCCTGCCTTTCCCAGGCAGAAATCAATTTACCGTCATCCGTCAAACTTTCAAGTTTTCAGTTCCTGGGCTTCTCCCTGAGCAGTTGTGCTCTGAAGGCAACCTGCCTAATTTCAGCACATCAGGCAATAACCACCTTGACTTGTACTTGTGAAAATTCCTTCTTGTACTTGTGAAAATTGCTTGGGATTTTTTTCAATATGTTTGTGCTAAATGGGTTCCTCTTCCTCTTTTTTTTTTTTTTTTTTTGGTCCTCTTACTTTTGGAAAACGTAACAGCAGTCTTACTGCAGAACATTTCCTACTTTTTAGACCATCCCCCTTTACTTCATGTATTTGTCCTGAATTTAAATGTCATGTTTCTGTAGACCTTACCTAGGAGAGCTGTCACCAAAGTATTTTTATGATACTCCACCAAAATTCTCATCATCTGGCAGCTGTTCCTTAATTTAAAAAGAGCATAAAGTTGTAATGCATAATGTTGATTTTTTTAAATAACATTTTGACCTGAAGTGATAAATTGTTGCAGCAGTATAAGCCTGGATTTATGCTCAATATTGGATGAAAAAAATCTTAAGGATTTGCTAGCTGTCTGCACATATACACTCCCATTGACATTGCTTCTGTAGATCAGGTCTCGCTGAAAGCTTCAATATTTAAAAAGAAAATATACTAGATCTTTGCGACCTGATGCAGTACCAAAATGAGGCTCGTTCTCCCACTCCTTTTATTACTCAACATAACCAAATACAGAATTTTACATCAAAGAGTAATCCCTAGGAATTTCAAGCAATGGTAACTGGCCCTATCACAACAAAATAGTAAACATGAGTATAATTACTTTTATGAGCTACAAAAGAACTTTAAGCATACGAACAGTATCACCATGTCTGTCTGACTACCTCCATGTCTGGTGTTGTCAAGAAGCTCAAATACCTTTTTCTTTAATTTGGAATGCAAATTCTGATTCAGTTTTATAGCATGCACCTGTCTCCTACTCTCTGTGGTGAGGCAGGCTACTTCCCCTTGTAAAATGGCATGAGGTGCAAAAATGAGAAGCTGATTCTCTCTAAAACACAAGGAAATGCTACCTAGATCTCTCAAAGGGTCCCTAAAATGTCTCTAGGTCCTTCTAGAAAAGTAAAAAATGTGAATAGCCCTCTTGTATGTGCATGAATAAGGTTTTCTGGTATAAAACCTCTGCAAAAGGAGAACTAGGCCTATGGAAAATAAAAACTGATTTCAGTTGTTTCAATACTTATCTGCTTGTTATTTGTATCTGTATTTTTACAAAATTTTATATACTTTTAATATGAAGTTTGAAAGTATCACAATGGAAATAAAACTCTCTTTTATGCTTTCCCTGGATTGTAGCTCCTTATACTTAAAAAAATTTTAAAAATGCTTCAAGGCACCCAAACTTCGGTTTGGGTTTTTGTGTTTTTTTACTTTGTTAATCCCTCCTGCAGAAATATTTAAAGGATGAACTAAAAGTGTAAAAATTTTTATTATTCGTCAGCAGGCTATCCTTTTCATTAGCCATTATGTGTCATGTGCACTTGTTTACTTCTAGGAAGCTCATTTTAATGGCATACCTTTTGTTTTGTTCATTATTTTAATTAAAATAAACACCCTGTGATTGTTAGGGCTAAGTTTTTATCTTAATCTTTTACCCTTTAGTTTGTTCATAAATACCAATTTCTTCAGTGTCTTAGTGAGGCTTTTGAGTCTATGTTTAGTGCTGCATATCCAGAAGTCTGACTATGGGATAATAAAAGACTGATTTCGACACTGCCTTATACCAGTCCTTGTAGAACTAATTAAATTTAGAGATGAAACAGGCTGTCAGCAAGTCTGCATGTTGCAGTTCTTTAGAAAAGTTGGAGGTGGTCTTTTCCATCAAAATGCTGCAATACCACCTCAGTTCTAGGAGCAAGTTGATGCAAAACAGGAATGACTAGATCCTCCATCTGAGAAGCCTGGGAGGAAGATGAGTTTAAAGCAACCCAGACACAGCCCTGTGAGATTTGTGTGGAAATCGTGGCCCACAGGGCTGGACAGCAGCCTCTGGGGACCCAAGTACCAACCAACAACTTCAGGTTGGTGGACGCCCAATCTAAAATCCACGTTCTCTATATCCCTCCCTCTCCTTCCTCAAAACTCCTGAAGCAAACTTAAGGTCCACCAGGCACCTTCTCTCACCCAGAGCCACAAAGTGATGGTTTGTCTTGAGGGAAGAGGTCAAGTGAAGAGCACTCTGTCCCCTCTCTTTTTTGGACCAAAAAGGTCAGATGGGATGACGGCAGATAAATGCTCCCCCTCCCAGAGTGATTCACTACACTTCAGTAAAGAAACAGAGAGCAGGCTGTGCTTCTGAACCCTTCAAGGCAGCTCAACATGGGACTCTTTATGTCCCAAAATCTACACTTTCTGCTTTTTCTTCCTTTCTTATTGTCGTAGAAATGAAAAAGCATCTGTGAAATGTCTGTGCTTGACATTTCTGAGATGAGTTTCCAGCTCTTCTAGCAGCAGTTAAGTATGTATCTGGCAGTTTGGAGTGGGGGGAAGGTTTTGGGTTGGTTTAGTTTGGTTTTTTCCTTTAACTTCCATTGAACTGTGTTGCAGATATTAAAATTTCTGTCAATGACATACACGTTCTTTCCTGAACATTTTTCTCCAGCCCATGTGAATTGAAAAAATGCCTAATGAAATAGTCTTCTGAGCCTGCACCATAAACACACGGTAGCCCTAAAGGTATCAATTCCCATTTGATATGCAAAACGCATCTGCAAGTTCTTGCTTCTTTACTCAGTATCTAGAAGAGTCATTTCTCATTCCCTGATGAAGCTTTAACCAGTAAACGATCACAATGGCTCCATTTAAAATTTCCCTAAACAGCCATAAAACATTATTAATCCCTGCTCCCTCTCTGGTCCCAGATCAACTAACAGCCATCATAAACACAGCAAACTGGGCTATTTGTCTATGCTTCAGCTCATGTAGGAATAATTTTCTGTTTGATTCTTCAATCAGATCTGCAGACTTTCCATCAGCTGCCTCTTTTATTCTCTGCCCACACAAGACAGTAAAATTGTCATCTTTTAAAAGCAAATATTGTACCTTCCCAGTTACATTTTCATTTAAAAAATAAATCAATAGAGTTTGCAACTGATAACCAGATTGTGATTGCTTTTAAGATTCTGGTATCTTTCCCATGAGATAATCTGACAGCACAACAAAATACATCTATTTATTATGAGGAACACTCACATATTCAATCAGCCTGTTTTAAAAGAGGCCATAAATGAGATTTAGGATTTTAAACAGCCTGGGTAACTTTCTTTCCTCTTAATTTCCAGCAATTTCCAGTTAAGTCCTTCTTCCCTGAGAAGAGTTTTTAAGACTGTTTCAAGACTTTTATTTATGTACATAGTTATGGATAAGCAAAACCCTACTCAAATAATTGAGAAACTTCTTTTTGTGTTTCTTTCACAGAAAGTAAAAAAGAGGTGACCCACCTTGTTCTCTTCACAGCTTATCTGAAGATGTTCCTCTCTGCATTTTCTGTTTCCTCTCTACAACCTTCACCCCCAGCCTGAACACAGGCCTTGATCTCAAAACACTGGTTCTGCAATCCACCCAAAAGAAGAAGCAAAGGGCATCTCTAAAATATCAGATTGTGTCCCAACATTCTTTGTCTTGCAGTGTAGGGCTGTTGTGCTTTCACAGTATGGGGCAAATGTTCCTTTCACTGTGGGTTTGGAATGGAAAATGGATGAAAAGAGAGAAGATGCATGCAAATATATTTTCAGTGTTCCTGCAACACTTTAAAACACTGTTCATTGGATGTTTCTGCTTAAGTCTGAACAGATCCACTGGGGAATTTTGTTATTAAAGAAGAGTTAAGTCTGAAGTGCAATATTCTCATGATTTAATGCTACAACCTTTCGTTGAAGAGATTCAGGTCCAGACCTCCTATCTGTGATTATCTCCAGCCGTGGCCATGAAGAGGCTGAGGGCATTTGCCCTCCCAGCGTGTGGCCCATGATCCCTGGTTTCTTGAGCTTCCTGGCAGGGACTAACAAACAGAGTCGTGATGCAGCACTGAACTGCCCCTCAGCATGGCACAGCCTTCAGAGCTAGCAACCAAACTGAGTGTCGAACTCCTGCTTTCACCTGGTAACCTTGATGGAAAGCCATAGTGCTTTAAACTGATAAAGACAGGAAAAATGTAATAGTAGAAACTCTGATAGGTTTTCTTTCTTTTCCTTTTCTCCCCTACATTGTATTCTGTTTTCACGACTGCTGATATTGCTTTAGGCACCTAAACAGAATCAGGCCAATCCCATTGCAACAGAAGCAGTGCTTTAATGTCAGAAAAGACCAGAAAGCCACGCCTCTGGAAGTAGGAGTTTTCCATGCAGCGAAATGCCAAAGACCCCAGAGTTAAGCCACTTACACTCAGCTCTGTGGATGGAATGACTGCAGGCAGAGTACACTCTCAGTTAGAAAAGTTACAAACTGTGTATGTGAGAGCATTCCCAGTGCTGCTGCCTGGCCCGAACTGCCCTGCAGGGTTAAAATTCAAAGGAAGGCAAGGGCAATGCTGCTGCTTGCTCATCCCCTCCATCACTTCTGGGGACTGCATGCGCTCTGGCCACACACAAGGTTACAGCTGCTTTTACATCCATACTTTCTCAGAACTGGCCTAATCAGAGGTGAAGGTTAAAGTTGTCTTCAGTTTTAGAGCTGCTTGTTTCAGGCAATTTGGTATCCTGGGCTCCAGCCTGCAGTGGTTTCCAGCCCAGCCATTAACCCAGCACTGCTCAGGGGCTGTGGAGATCGTGCTGCTGCTCATCCCACTGCTGCATGGCTACAAGCCCTGTGCCTGCCGTGCCAGGGCTGGGAGAGGCAGCTCCCTGGTGTGGGATGTCCTGGTGAAAAGGGACATGGGCTCAAGCTCCATTGGCACCTTCCTTCTTGCAATTTCCAATGTTTGTTTCTCCTGCTGCGTTCTGGCTGCTTAGCAGTGTTAAGTGCATTTCACTGCTACTTAGCAAAGGCAAGAAGACACACCCCACCATGCCAGTTTTATTGCATATAACATTCCGTAACGCTTAAATTACACCAGACGGAGTCAAAAGCCTGATCTACATGGTGTGTTCAGGATGAATTGATGTAAAATACCATACCAACACCACAAAAGAGTTATTCATGCATGTTGTCATGCATTTTGTTCTTGTTCTCTTTTTTATTTCACTAATGAAAAGTTGATTTATGTTGTGAAGCTGTAATTATATGTGAATTTTCATCTGCTATCAGTCTTTCACTTCTCTTTTTCCGTCACTAGATTTTATAATTCTTGATAACACAAGGATGCATACAACGTCTTCACAAGATTAAATAAGGTCACATAACTATTCTAAGCTAAATACCCATTTACAGTTCAATAGCTGCCTACACAAATGTAAACACCGTGTGCCCTGTTTTTAAGAAACTTCACATTTGGGTTACGTCAAAGAAACATTTAAATGGAAATGGGAAATAAAACAAATTACATGCAGCAGAATTTAGGACTAGCTTTATTTGATAAATTACCTTGAATTTTCTGGGAATGAAAAAAACAACTTACCAAATCATATTCCACATTAGAAACTGATTTATTATGAAATGCTATGAACGGAACACGTTGTTCCTGGTGACCACATCTTCCAAAAGTACAGAACCAATAATTTCTCTGGGTTCCCCTCCTTCAGCTTGGTGGTGAGAGGGAGGAGATCCATTGTTTCTTGAGATGTGGATGGTGGGTGTGCCTGTCTAGGGGATGGTACAGTGTGGCTCTGCCAGCCAGTCTCCTCCTCAGATGACCTAATACTTCTCAGCCTTTCTCCTTCCTCCCTCAGCTCTGCCTGAGCTGAGCAGATCGTCCACCTGGTCACACCTCACACAGCTGGTGCCCCTGCAGCCGCCAGGCTCCGGCACTTTTTGCTCTTTTGAGCAGTGCCAGGCTCTGGAACTCCCTGCACTGAGCCCTGGACCCCTGCACATGTTCACAGGCACTCCATCTGGGTCACCGGCTTCTTTCTGGTGCGCACGGGGGATGTGAGTTTTGGCCGAGTGGAAACCAAGTCTAAGCTCCTTCGGCTGTGCTTGATCACGAGCCAAGCTCACCTCTGGAGCCCTGTGTGCCCTCCAGCCGCAGCCACCCGCGCTGTTCCATACCCCAGGGGTGTTTCTGCGGGTGCGTGGCGCAGTTCCTGCATGGTCCCTGCATGGTCAGAGCTCCTCTGGGCCGTGGCTCCATCGTTACAGCATCAGGTGTATATATTCCCTTCCTCTGTGTGAAAGGGGACACAGGCTATGACTCAAAATACATAGCACAGACTTGCAAGTTTGAAATGTAACTTCGCAGTGTAATTTTGGGGTCTTCTTGTTTTATAGTCACTTATGCTCAATTCTTTCCCTTTTACTTCTCTGCTGCTCAACACCACACCTCAAAACAGTGCTGCAGCATCAGCATTTGATTACAAATAGTTATGGTTCCAGCCTTTTCTCATAAATCCAGATGCAGCTCAGAGTTCAATGAAGGTGTCATCAGATGAACTAAAATCAAAATTGCCCTGCATGGATCTTAAAAGCAGTTATTGAGTCCCTTAATCTGCTGGAAGTGTATTCTCTGAAGGTTATTTAGCAGTCATTTTCCAAATGTAGGAACTCCAGCATTTCTCATGTCTTTGATTACACTGGTTTAGCTACTGTCAAGAACAAAATATTAAGAACAAAATAGCATTGTAGCATCATATGGTTTGATTTTTAACTCTGCTAGCATCTCTGTGTTTGCTTATGCATAAATAATAAAGATATGCTCTACAGTTTCATGTGGGGAACCCCACTGGCACCTTATGTTTCTCAAGCTGTAGGAAAATATTGTGACCTTCTTGTCCTCAACCACACCACTGAGGGAGCTTGAGCTGAAACCTTTATCAGTCTTAAATAATCCTTCACTCTACAAAGTTCGGCAGATACCAGTGTTGGCCCAGATCAAATAATTCTTTCAAAAATAAACAGATTTAAAAGTCAGAATAAAGTCACTTCAAGTTCTTGAGGATATTCAGAAACTTCCAGAAGACTGGATGAAAACCACACTATTCTCTGACATGCCTCAGTACTTGTACTCTTATACAATCCAGACTGGAGACTCCCAGAAAAGATGAGAAGTAGAAACAGTTTTCAAGGTGGCTGGAGAAATCAGATGGTTACCAGGTTGTTGGTGAGTCGCTGCTAAGAAACTTGTCTGTGAAGGGGTAAAACTCAGTTAACAGCTCAGGAGATTACCTGACAGGCATCCTTTCCTCTCTGTGGCTCGAGAATAGGATAGTGCGTGCAGTCTCTCTGGAGGAGAAAAGCACAAGTGCTGCCTCTTTTCCTTGAGCTCCAGGAATTAGTATTATGAAGACATCCAGAAAAACACTGCTAATGATGGTCCACTCTGGGACCAATATGATATCAAACCAATCTAGGCAGATGAGAGAACGAAAACTTGGCTTCATGTTTTCTGTCCCCAGGAGTAAGGTAGGAACAGGATAGAAATAATGAAGACACATCATTAGTCATATTAATAGAGTGAAATGGCTTTTCTTTTCCCAGAGCCTTAAACAGAAGGTTTTTTTTAAAGACAGGGTGACCAGTATTTCCTGTGTTGCAGTGCAGGAATGGATTGGGAATGGAGGGAAGTGGAGCACTAAGGAAGGCAGTGGTTTAAAAATAGATGGGAGTACACAAATAAGACAAAGGTAACATAGACATTAACTCAGCAAATCATAAATAAATTGACCTACACTGACAGAAAACGTGCAAAGAAATAGCATTCCAATTGGTAGAAGTTGCAGCAAGAAGCAAAAAGAAATGGAAATTTCTTATTTTAAAGAAGACAATATAATTGACATTACAGACAACTAGTGGGAGGAATTGAATGTCTAGAATGTTAATAGCATTGCTTTTAACCTGGTTAAGAGGAATAAAAGGGGTATAACACAGGTGGAACAATTGCAGCATGTGTCACAGGAGCCATTGCTCACCTTAGAGACATTAAACTGCAGTCCAGAGCACGTGCACACACACAGAGAGACACACACACAGAGGACAGAACATTGGTTATATCACCTGTTAATTAGTTTTGTTTTCCTTTTTTAGCACTTTTTCCCCCATATTTTACACATATGAGTAGATTGAAAATCATAAACCAATGAGAAGAGTATATATGTAGACAATCAGACTGTTGTCTTAGGTTGCTATTCTGAAATTTGCATCTTAGACTTGCGTGCTACCTGATGCTGCTGGATTCTGCCTGTTCTGTTCCTATCCCACCTGTTCACCCCTTCAGACTGCTAATTGGTATTTCTCTTGCTTTGTTTTGTTTGGGTTTTGTTTGGGTTTTTGTTTGGGGGTTTTTTTTGGTTTTTGGATTTTTGGGGGTATTTTGCCTTTTTTTGGCAGGGGTGGTGGTGGTGGTTAGGCTTTCTGTAAATGTTCACACACTTTATTTTGTGTTAAAAGATAATTTTTTTTAAAAGTTGGTTTTCTTCTCCCCAAAGTTTCATTGTATACATTCCCACTTCAAATTCTTTCAAGGTCTAACAGTTTTATCTGTTCAGTTCTTTCTGAGTCCTGTAAGGCTAGATTCATGGATTAAATCATGGACAGTGATAAAAAAGAGACAGTTTTTCTGTTACATATATATGAGGATAGTTTTAGGCAGCTTCATTTGAAAGAAAGGACCAGACAAAAGAGAAGGAACAAGAATGGATATTGTCATTCTTTGAGAAAAGTTTTAGGTGGTTAAAAAGCTGCAATCAAGGTGGAGAAATTTTTTTGATCAAACAGTCCTGTTAAATAAATACAGACGAGATAGAACCTAGATATACCAAAAAGAAACAAGGAGGGCTGGGTGAAATGAATATGTTGTCTAGCTCAGAGTATAGGAAGGTGTAATAAGAGAAGTCAATATGGTACATGAAGATCTACGGCAGGCTGGGCAAAGGACAAAACAACTGCCATTTAAATTTTTAAGAAAAAAGAAAAAGAAACCAAGATGGACACCCGTTTAACTAACACCTTTTTGTATCTCATTAGGAGCAACCTTTATATAATTATTTACTACTTTGTATCTGGAAAAATGCAAGATGAGGTACTTGAAGTATTTTCTGACGAGGACGAAATGATTCCCAGGGCAGCAGAAAAAGAGGCACCGTAAGCTTATAGTGGATAAACACTTGAGACAACAGGGCCAGGTAACTTTTTCCCAAGTCATGATGTAAATTTTCTGTGGAATGTTCTAGACAGTTGATTTTACACAGAAAATAGATTTTAGCAGAGGCCAGAGAAAACATTTGATGCCTGGAAGAACTGCAACATTGTCCGCACTTCAGCAGGAGCAAACAGAATGACAGATGGTGGCTTAATTTGATAGCAATCTCAGGCAAAATAGTGGAAAATCAAATAATCAATTGTAGAAGATTCAGCCGACAGAAAATGAGCCATCTTGCATCTACCATGGCAACACATCTGCCACTGCTGTTCTTTAATCTGCCCAAACGCTTAGTGAAGGTTTTTTGCTTTACAGACAAGAAGATACAGCTAATCTCAAAGGTTCAGGTCCTTGTGGCACCACCCCCAGCTTTCTGTATTCTCCAAACTCCTTTCTCTCCTTCCTTTTTCCAGAGTCAATGCTCTTTAGTTGTAGCTGGAGAAACAGTTTATCCACTGAACTTGGAAAACAAGTTTTGCCAGACAGTGGATTTAATTACTGAGTGGCAGAAGGTAAAGGTAACTTGAAGTCTTAAACGGGGGTAGTAAAATATACTTGGCACTTCTTTGCAAAATCACAATTTAAAAATGAGTGCTCTAAAATATCTTAAGAGTGCTGGCTAACGTGTTGGAATGGTTATTTTAAGATGATAGGGAAAAACGTTACCTGAAATCTGAAAAACCATTGTCTGCTGTATTTGCTAGAGCTCCAGTGCACAGCAGCTTGCTTGTAACCTAAGCAATGAGCTAAAACATGAAACAGACTCAATTACAGAGTAAGTTTGCATGATAGCAGCAGAAGACTGTAAACAAGATACAGTGCATTTGAGAAATCAGTAGAGAGCAGAAATGCACAGCAGAATCCTCACTGAGATAATCCCCAAGCTGTGAAAATTCAATCATAGAAGAAGCACTCTTTTGACCTAACTACAAATGCAAATACAGACTGCACCAACCTTACAGCATGAGCTCTGTGGCACCCAGGGATCCAGTTGACTTTTAAAGGCTGATCACTCTGATACGTATAAAGAAGGTAGAACATGTTGAATAGTTAGTCAGAGGTGTGTGTGTGTGTGTGTATATATATTTATATATACATAAAAATAAAGAATATTTGCAATACTTGATAAAGCATCTTGAGTTTCTTAGCTTTTGAGAGGGGACTGTTTCTTAAGGAAGTTTTGAAATACTGGAAAGTGTGACATGAGTGTGTCACAGCATGAGTCAGACAGTGAGTGGAAAATGGGCTAGCAAGGTTTTCAAACTATAAATTGGTTTAAAAAACAGAGTGAATAAATAGAAAAGAATCTTACATGGGTAGGACTGGAAGATGCTGGATGGCTTTAAGCAAATAGCCATGGCACAGAGGTGTCCCTGGTCTCTTTTCTAAAGGGCTTTTGTAACCCATTCTGGAGGAGATGGCAGGAGGTACCCAGTACAGCCACCTGCTCAAAAAAGCACCATCAAGAAGGTCAGAGCATGTGTCTTGGGGCTTTCTCGAGACTAATCCTGAAAAGCTCCAAGAACGCAGACCCCACTGCCTCTCTTAGCAACCTGCTCCACACTGGACTATCCCTACAGGGAAAAAGGCTTCCCTTTGTATGCAATGTGGGCTCCTCCTGTTTCAACTTAGACCCACACTCTCTCATCCTTCTGCCTTGCACTGCAGTGGAAATCATAGCTCCATCTTCTCAGTGACCTGCCCATAGGCACAAGGCTGCTCTGAGGTGTGTTCCCTTCTCCAGGCAGAAGCAGTCCTGTCTGTCAGGCTGCTCTTGCTGGTCTCACTCTCCCTACTCAGCCTCTTCTTCAGGTTTTGTTTTTCTGTAAAATGCCAAAAAGGTGCTCCCACTAATTTCAGAGATTTGTAATTTAAAATAGACTACTGTTGATCTGATGGTATTAGGAGAGAGACATTGTGTTCATTGCTTATGTGAACCTGTAAGAGCTCCATTGGCCAGGCAATACCAGTAAGGGAGTGAAGATTCACATTTCAGGATGCTGACAATGGTTGGTCTTGGTATTTTATAACACACCCTTTTAATAATAAAAAAGATTGGACTGCTACTCATAATGGATTGAGGCAATTTTGACTGGACAGGACATAAATTCATCAGACTTTCACAGAGTAATGAGTAGGATCTGTTTTCTAACTTGGGAAGTTGATCAGTTAATCTGGGCCAAGTACTGCTGAGGAGGAAAAGACCCAACAAGACAAAACAAATAACCAAAACCAACCACCACCACCAGCAGCCTATCTGTGAATATTCATTTAAGATTGTACAATAATTTCACCTGACCACAATGGAGTCTCTTTATATTTGTGAATACAGTATTTATGAATATTCTGTTCAATTAATTTACTCCATGGTCTGACATGGAAAGCACTAATGTTAAGGTTCTTGGTTGCAAAATCCTTGGCCTGGCAACTGAGACTTAAATGCCATGCAACATAAGCATTAAATCAAAACAACTCAAGACAATCACTTTTCAGGACTAGCTACTCTTCAAAGCAATTATTTCAAAAATACTAGTACATAGGAATTTACTAGCACATTTACTAGTACATAGGAATTTAATAATAAATACTAAATCAAATATATCTCCATTTCTGGACAACACAAAGTGAAAGTATGTTGTTCAGAATACATGTCATTTTCTCCAAGTCCCACATGCAAATCTCCCACTTTGAAATATCAGTTTCCTCCTTCACCTCTACTTTTTTATACTCAAGCCACAACACTGGGCCCACTGTGAGTTGCTTCTTAAAAATTTGCTTCAGTTAAAATAATTGATGATTGCCGCCATCCTTTTTAAGTGTTGGGAACAACAGAAACATTACAATAGAGATATTAAGTTCCCAGAATGCATCTTCTTAAATGGGAATCAGATTCATCCAGAATGAATAAACTCATGATAGATGCAGTGCACATTGTGCTCAGAGAAAGCAGTTCTCTTCCAGTTTGAAAGGGGCCTTATTAACTAATTACACAGTAATAATCAGAACATGCTGATCCCAGGGAGTAATGACCAGAAGGATGTGATTTTTTATGTGCACACCTTGACCCAGCAAACCCCTAGTCATTCATCCTCAGGAAATTGTTTTATTCTTATTGGCAAATTAAACTGCATAGGAGAGCAGAGCCTGCAGGTGTATGGACAGCTTAATTTTATTGGCTACTGTGGAAATGGCTGTGTGTAGAGCAAAGGGAATGAATGTCGTGTATGTCAAATGTCATGTGTGTCAAATTAATTGAGAATAATCCCTGAACATTCTAGTTGCTTGATAATCACAACAGATTTTCCAATAGTAACATGACTGATTTCATTTCACACCATTGTGTTTATTACTGGTACCAATGTTTCTGCATTGCCATGATTTGTCCTTTTTAAAATTTTTATTTTAATAACAGTGGTCTATATGAAACCTGAAAACTTAGGTGGTTACTGATTTCAGTATAGTAATGGCAGTCATTCACAAAATTACAAAAACTTTGAAGAAGAAAAGAGAAAAAAAGGCAATTAGTTGAACTTTTCCTGCTGCCAGCAGGACTTGCTTTCACACAGAGGAGCATCTCCCATTAATTAACAGCAATTAGAGCCGTGATCCCAAAGTTCCTGCAGAGCTGGGGAATGGCAAGTCCTTGCAGTCAACAGCTGCTTTCCTGAGGGAGATAACCAGTAGGAAAGGGCACAGCCTCTTTCCTGCTGAATATGTTCTTCCTTCAACATAATTTTCCATAACACAATATGTAATAGAACTGCTTTGTTAAATCTCAGCTAGACTTAGTTATTTCTTACAACATGGTTTTCCAAGACAAAATAAAAGGAGCTGAACACATCCTCAGACTTGAAATACATTGCTAGTGCTATTACATGTAAAACTAGAGGTAATGGCTTGTTTTGTGACAAGTAGCTTTAGCATGTGGCTTTGTCAGCTCTGCATTTTTCAGCAGCAGTTATTACTGGAGGTTTAACCAAGGCATGGAATGCTACTGGCAGCAGTGGCTTGGTCACATTTGTAAGCACAGCGTGGCACCATGGTGGTAACCTTTCAGACAAACACAAATGGAACATGTGCTCTGGACTTGTGCCATTTTTTAGAAACAATGGTCTTATCATTTACAAAAGAAAAAATATCAAAACATTGAACATGCCTTCTAGGGGAAGGCAGGCTGACTGAGAAAAATGGGAATGCTGCTGCTCTCTAATCCAGTGTACAAATATGAGAATGAACAATTTTATGATGACTTTTACCCAAGGTGCTCCAAGGGGGTTAATTAAATATATCTTAAATTCTTCTTTTGTCCACCATTTGTAATTTTAGAAAACAATCTTTGATATTCATGCATTAAGTCTGATTTTGTCTGAGTAGACTGTAGATTCAAAAGCTAGTAGTATTTTTGCCATCATTATGTTATCCCAGTCCCTAACAATCATTCATTGACATAATTTAATTTCATGCGAATAAAAGACAAAAGCAGTATTTCAAGCCATCATTTTACAAATGAGATAGCAATGTCCAGAATGATTTTGAAAATGGACAAGAGAAGCCTAGGGGTAAAGCCTGAGGACAATGACTTGTTCACAAGATCTGCTTCCTGCTTGCCTGGCCTGTTTCCTCGCCCTACTGCAGGGTGTGAACATATTCACAGAAGGAGGTTTAGTGTCTCTTTTTGTTTTGGATTTGTTTTGGGGGTTGTTTTTAGCATGTGTTAGAATCACAGAATGGTTTAGGTTGGAAGGGACCTTAGAGATGATGTAGCTCCAACCCCCCTGCCATGGTATTGATTTTAATACCAATCCATGGTCTTAAAGAAGAATGTGCTATACATCTCATAGTAAGGCTCATGATCAGCCCACTCTTCCTTCATTTACAGGGATGCTCAACAGAAAATTCCCTATGTATCTCAAGAACCTGTCCCATAACTATTATCTTCCCTGAAGCATGGAATTTTCTGGATGATGGAGAAGTCCCTCAGGCAGAAAGCTTATGATTATTCTGGCAGTGACTATGTCAATGAAGATGAGGATTTTTGAACTCTGATATGAAATTTAATTGCTCTCACTGGCCATCATTGTTTTTGAGACATGTTAGCTGCATGCTGTACAATCACAGGCTTCTCACAGGATTCATATTAAGACAGAGGAAAAAGGAGTTCTGAGAACCTGTACTAGACATGAGAGGAATAAAGATCAATAGAGACTTTTCTTTTCTGGAAAAACAAAGTAAGAAGAAAATTTCAGGACTCTCTGGAAACTTCCTGACCAAAACATCAACACAATGCTGTACTTGCTTTGGTAGCCGGCTTTGAGGTGCTCAAAATACTGGTGAGACTAAAAGATTAATTTTGATCCTAAAGTGTTAACTAATAGTGGTACAAAACCAGTAATTCTCATGTATATCATGTCTGGGTAAAACCTCCATGAACTGCTCTCTGCCCATAGGTTTAGAATTTCCAAGCTCTGGGGTTTCTGCAAAAAGGAAAGGAAGGAAAATTATTTGTAATCTCTACAGAATTATGGCATAAATATCTTGCTTCACAAGCTCCCTGAGGATGCACAGTGGGAGGGAGGGAACAAAGTGGGGAAAATAGAGCCTGGATGACTCACTAATATACAGACCTACATAGCCAGAAGAGTCTGCCTAACCAGGATCCAAAAAATTTTGTCTCTGTGCATGGAGACCTTCAAGTGCTCATATAAGGCCTATAACACACCTTGACATTACAGGTTTGCAGATGGCAGATCAGGCACAGTTTTCCGTGGAAGTGTAGATACTCTTGATCTCCTGTGCAATGGACAGAGATTCAGCACACCGTGAACAGCCTTCTGCATTTCTATTGGGAGAAGGCAGATCTAAGTTTCAGTAAGGCCATTTCTTGGGTTTTGTAACCTCTAAGTAAAAATCACTATAATTTTGCCTTAGAAACAAGAAGAGAACCCTGAAAGCATAACTGTCAGGTAGGACTAATCACCTGTGTGCCACACAGAGCTGTTAGAGTATTTAGGATTTGCCTGATACAGTTGTGCCTGAGAGAGAGATTATTTATATACCTGTTGCAATGGCAACACACAAAGACATCAAGAATTTTCAGTTGTGCTTACTTTGAGTCAGAACGAGTTTTCTTCAGGGATGCTGATCTCCAATGTTTCTTGCCCCCTACTTTTAATATGCATATCACAAAACAGTGAAGAATTGTGAGGCCACTGAAGTGTAGTGGATTAACGTGGGCAGATGCCAGGCCCCCACCAAAGCCACTCTCTCGCTCCCCTCTGCAGCTGGACAGAGGAGAGAAAATTTAACAAAGGGTTTGTGGGTTGGGATAAGGACCAGGAGAGATCACTCATCAAACACTGACATGGGTAAAACAGGCTCAACTTAGAGATATGAAGTGAATTTTTTACTAACAAAATCAGAGCAGGATAATGAGAAGTAAAATAAACCTGGAAAAATACCTTCACGCACCCCTCCCTCTTTTCTACCACTCCCTCCTACCCCAGCAGTGCAAGGAGACAGGCAATGGGGACTGTGGTCAGTTCATCACCCGTGGCTTCTGCTGCTGCTCAGGGAGAGGAGTCCTTCCCCTGCTGCCCCGTGGGGTCCCTCCCACGGGAGACAGTTCTCCATGAACTTCTCCATCGTGAGTCCATCCCATGGGCAACAGTGCCCCTCAAGCTGCTGCAGCCTGGGTCACTCTTGCAGGGGTGCAGTCCTTGAAGGACAGGCTGCTCTAGCCTGGGAGCAGGGGCCCTCTTCCCACAGGTCTCCCACAGCCTCAAAACCTCCTCCAGGCATCTACCTGCTCCAGCATGGAGCTCGTCCAGGGGCTGCAGGTGGATCCCTGTAGACCTCCCTGGGCTGCAGGGGCACATCTGCCTCACCGTGGGCTGCACCAGGGACTGCAGAGGAATCTCGGCTCCAGTGTCTGGAGCAGCTTCTCCCTCTGCTCGTTCACTGACCTTGGTGTGTGCAGAGCTGTTCCTCTCGCATGTTCTCACCCCGCTCTACTCTGGCTGAAATTACAACTTCGCCACCACTTTTTGTTTTGACTTCTTCTTAGATATGTTATCACAGAGGCATTACTACCCTTTCTAATTGGCCCAGCCTTGGCCAGCAACATGTCTGTCTTTGGAGCCACCAGGGATTGGCTGTCTTGGACATGGTGGAAACTTCTAGCAGCTTCTCACAGAAGTCACTTCTGTGCCCCCCACTACCAAAACCAGGCTGTACAAAACCATTACATGAAGAAATGCAGCTTGGTTTGATCTGACATGGACAGAATCTGTGGTATTTCATCAGTGTATCAACCTGCTAATCTCTCTGGTAGTGAATTTTCTTCCGTGTTGTTTGAAAATTCTCAGATGATGTTTTTCCTGCAAAGTACTGTCTCAAGACTTCCAAATTAAAGGTCAATTATCTGATTTGTCCTTTACTAGGTGATAGATCTGCTTCTGAGGTTTAATCTTCAGCCAAAAATAAGGGGCAAGCTTCTGATCCCAGCTAGATTGTTTTAGCATAATATATTACTTATGTAATTTTAAAACTCTGTAATTTTGGGTTGGATAAGACAATGTAGAACTGTAGCACTCAGGAGGTGCATAAGGGCTCCTTTTGCCACCTGCTGAGATACAACCACCAGTAAAGACAAGCCATCTCTGTCACAGAGAAGAGTAACAAGAATGGATGGCAGACATCTCCACCTTAGAGAGATGAGGACACCAAATCTGGCAGGTGAGGATGCTGACAGCTGGAACAAAGCACCGAGAGACACTGATGTTCAGCTGTCACTTGGTCCCTCTAAATCAAAACTGGGTATTTTTCTGGAAGACAAATCATACATAGATCAATGAGTCAGGGTGAAGCTTTATAGTATGTGGCATATGGGTCAGACCAAGTCACTGAAGGTGTCTTCCAGCGTTTATATGGATTAGTCATCTGACCAGAGTGAATGACAGATCAGACATTCAGTGGGAACCACAGGCAGGCACTGAGGTAGGCAGGGCATAAGAACTCCTGACCTTCCACTGTGCGAATCACTGTCCCTTAAATAACTAAAGCCATAACTTATTATATAGGAAGGTACACAGGGTCTTGATTTTGCCCCTATGTGGTGGGTTTTTTTCCCTTTGGAAACTCTCTGTTTCTTTCCATGGTTTTTGTTTTTTGATTTGTTTTATTATGAGACAAAGGATAGGAGCAGTACACGACTTTCTTTTGTAGCTCATGATTTTATATCCTACATCTGAAAATGAAATGTAGCATGAAATTTACTTTGTGTAGTAATGTGAAATTGGATCAACTAAAAGCAATTTCTGTACTTGTAGCAGAGAGAGCCCCTTAAAAAAGGCTGAAAAGGCCTCCATTCAGTTTTAAAAAAATAACCATCAGATTTGTACCGTGTCTCACAGTGATTTTATTACCATCTGATATATGACTGATATTGAATTACAGATGGATCACCATATCAAGCTAAAAAATTATGAGATTTTCCTTTTGCTCTAATGTATTGTTCAAATTCTTTCTCCCTCTGACTCAATAAAAAGCATCAGGCTCTACGCAGCTGCAGCTAAAAGAACTTCCACTGTAAAACATTGGCTCTGTTTGCAGCAACTAGGACAATGGTTTTTATTTTAATAACAGTGTTCAGTGATTCATGTTAATAAAAAAATCTTCGAGAAGTGTAGGCCTTCAACGCTTGGATTTTTTAAAAAATTAAGTATTCTCCCATTTGATTATGATAGTAGAGTTCAGAAATCTCTGGGAAAAGTGTCATATTATGACAATTACTGTTATTCACCCTCAGGCTAGCAGAGCAGATCGGCTGCCTGAGAAGTTGCAGCTAAGTCGGGAGGCACCCGGTGGCTTCACCGTGCCCTTGGTCCTGCCGTGCGAGCCGGGTGACAAACACAGGAGCTGTCACAGCCCTGCCCAGCTCCCCCCACACATCTGCCTGGCAGCGCCACACAGCAGCATATGCTCTGCCACAGCCCACAGGGTACAAAACAGCCTCGGGGTACTGCAGGAGAAGCTCTTGAAAGAGCTTCTGATAAGATGCTATTTACCAGCCCCATCAGAAAAAAAACAAAACAACAGACCTCATCAAATAAAACAGCTCTGAGACTAAACTGATCCCTAGAAGCCCTCCAAAATACCCTCCTCATGATGAATATTAAATAGCACTAATACACACAAGTTGGCAGAATAAGTGAAGTGTGGGTTCCGCCGTGCATCCGTAATGCTGGCAGCCCTGTGCATGGGGATAACGAGCCCACTCAGAGAGCAACTCTCTTCTTTGCATCTCGCATTGCCATGCAGGGTACCTAGCAGTCCTGCTGAACCCCTGTGGTTTGAGTAAATAAACAGTTCCAGTTTGTAACTAGTATGAAGCAGAATGATAAAATACAATGAAAAATGAGACCTTCACCAGGCCATAAATAATTGTTTCTGACACAACACTGAAGAGTGATTTGTCCATGTACAAGAACAATGCAGGACAAACAGCAAAATGTGAGAGCTTTCGTATATGAATAAATTAAAATTATCTGGTTGGAAATTACACACACACACAGAGTACACAGAGATTTTACTGACGAAATTGCTGTTACGCTGAAGCCACAGTGGAGGAATGACCAAACTCAGACAAGTACTCAGATACTTGGCTTAACCTGCTCAGGCAGCCTTACCACAGGAAAGGGATTAGCAACCAGTAACAGCTTAAGCAGGTGCAGAATGAGCTCCCAGACAGCAAAGCTGCTGTTAATTTTGAGACAGACTGTTTCCATGGTTTCTACTAAAATATTCCAGGTAACATCAAACCACTTGCTCATCCTGTTTCAGTGATATTCCCCCTCCTGATGGCGATGGTGCAACAAAAATCCTTGCCCTAGCATCTATGTCTTTCAACCAGAGATTGTCCATTCCACATCAGGGAGCCACAGGCTGAGCTCCCTGGACTTTCGCAGAAAAGGTGGGTGATGGTGCCCAGGTCACTATGGTGGCCTGGTGCCCACGAGCCCCAGGAATGGCTCAAGGGCTCACTGGAGCCCTGAAACTTCCCAGTTGCCCCTCCAGGATGCAGTCACCAGTTTAATCCCTGTGATTCCCTTCTCACCTGCCACATTCAGCCATCAACGCTCTGCCCCTGCTGTCAGCTGGAAAGACACAAGGGCCTGCCCAGATCCTGCTCACTAAGAAACCTCACCTAGAAAGGTGTGAGCACACAGCACCTGCTTGAGGGCCCAAACTACCAGCTATGGGCTCTCCTGGAGCACCATTTGTAAAGGATAATGAAATACCCCTGAGGGTGGAGAGAGGGTGAGTGTGACCACACTCAGAAGTGTGGTCAGAGCTCACATCCATCAGTCGATACCTCATCCAAGGACTAAAATAAAACATTATTAAAAAACAAAACACTGTTGCTAATATAATCTGAATTTAACTGTAATGGCTAACAACAAAAGCAATTTGCCTGCAGTATGAATTAATGTGGATTAGAGTCAGCACGCATCAAAATGGGTGGCTAGTCCCTGTGAGGGCATGAAACATCCTGGAGCAGTTAGCCATTGGAAACCATTGGGAAAGAGCAGTGGGATTTTTCTCTTGAAATAGGGTATGGATAAACTAAGCAACAGAAAGAGGAATTTTTAAGGGTAAGAGGAATGTGTTTGGCACTAGAGCAAAAGGTGAAAACTGCCAATAATAGTGTTGGGCTGGAAGTGAGAGGACAGTAGTAAGGCACCAGTCTCTGGAGCAGTCCCTCAGCCTGGACAACAGGCAAGATGACAATCTGAAGTGGGCTTGGTAGACATGTGAATGGGAAAACAAGAAGTGACAGACAGGGATAGTGGGGGACTATATTTGGTGGCTCAGGAGGGCTTGACTTCTATTTACACATCTGCAGGCAGACAAAGTTCAGCCTGGAGTTTGCCTTGTTTTTCATGGTGCTGATGCTGGGTGGCATCAATGAACGGTGTTTTTATCCTTGCTGTCTCTGCAAGAGGTTCATTCCCACTGTCACATGCGACTCAGCCTCAGTTTCACAGATTTTTATTAAGGCCACCAGAACTGCAGCCATGTAACATTGATAGATCCCAAAATTCAAAACGGCTCAAATCTAAACAAACTAAAATGCTCTTCTACAACTACATTTTTCTCTCTGGAGACGTACTACAGAATGACCCATGCCTGACTGAACCACCATGGAAATCCTTCAGATCCTACACAGGTGGAAGTTCTGTAAAAGTCTGTATAAAATCTGTACAATCCTGACTAGGTATGTCTACACAGAAGGGAGATGTTAATACTCTGCATTAGAGCCTCTGCAGGGGCACACTGTGAATTGTTTTATGTAGTGCCTTCTAAAGTTTATTCTTTGCTGTAAATCCAAATGTGATGAAAGAAATAACAATCTCAGCTCAGATCACCTGGGAAAAGATTGTTTAATGTCATTAATACTGTAAAAGAATGAATTACAAGCCCACTGTTTCTTGTATAAAGCAGTCCAACTCTGTAGGCTCAAGGGCTTTTTGAAACATTTTTGCAGCCACATCACTGGAAGAGCGTGCTGGTGTCTCATAGCACCACCCCACGGCTTTGGCCCATCACTGGGCACTGTGGGGACTCTGCTACCTCAGTGTCCACAGAGTCAGGGTGCTCAATGGAACCAGCAAAACCTGGGTCTTTATAGCAAGGGAGAAAGGTGAGAAAGCTGTTGCTCAACCATCATCTCCTGGGCTTAAAAGCATCAGCAGCAGAGAGCACATGCCTTCATGCATGACTGCTGTGTGGGAGACTAGACATCCATGAACGCTGCATGATTTTGGAGAATAAACAAGTGGCATTGGGTGCATTCACTGCCTGGATAGTCTAGAGAAGCCTTCATTTTACATTTTGAGTGATGGCACTAATCGTGCTCTTCACCATCAGCACAACTGCTGCTGTATGCTGCTCTGATTTACCTCTTAAGGGTTACTAGCACACATACCTTAGCTCCTGTGTAATGAAAGGCCATCCTCAAAGGACAAGGCAATTATTCCTCTAGCGGGGAGTGAATGTGCAGCATTCCTGCAAACTGGGAAGAGTGACAAAAATATTCCTAACAATTCAGACTGATCTGATTTTGCTTATGGACAATGACAAGTTGTCCAGAAAACCTCACCTGGCACAGCAACTTCTGCTCTTTCAAGACAAGAGTCCCACACACATGTGGAAGTGATGGTGTACCCTGCAGATGTGGACAGCACAGATCCACATGCTTCTCATTTAGGGAGGTGGCAGGTCGTGAAATGGGTGGCTTTTAATAATCCTTAGTCACAATTTCTATGCAGACTCTTTGTAAAGGGTCCTTAAACAACGTGCCAGACTCCCGTGGCTACTGTTAGAGAGTGTCCTATGCACATCTATGATTACTGATTAGTCATGACTATGAACAATTTATTGACCTATTGGATTTCTTTATTAAGTTAGCCATTATTGTTTCACTAGCTTACCCATGGTAAAGTGCTTAAAATCAAAAATGTAATGTAAAGTAAATATATTTATTTCCAAGCTGTGTTTTTCAAACCAAAAAAAAAAATAAAAATCCTTACTGAAAGATAAAGATGTCAGTAGGAAATATTGTTCTGAAAAAAGGACAACTGCTGCCACTGACACACCACATCTACCTGCCTGCACATACACAGAAATGTCTATTCAGTTCCAGGCTTCGGAATTGCCCAGAGACTTGTCTCCTTGCTGGGCCATTGCTCTCACTTTCTGTCTGACCCTGCTGGCATTTCCAAAAGAAATCTCCCTGACAGATGAACTAGTTTGGTTTTTCGTCTTCTGCTAACCAAAACTGATCGCTAGAGTACCGTGCTGCAGCAGAGGAGGAAAGAGCTAGGCAGTGAGGAGCTGAAGACCTATTGACTGACCTGAGATTCAGATACTGAATCAATGCTTTCACAATATTTTTCTCCACAGTTAAGCTTTTCTTTCCATCCTCCTACCATGCACAAAGAAAAAAAGAGAAACAAAAGCAGAGTTGCATTCTGCTGATGCCACGTGGGAAGCTTCACAGCTTTCCTGTGTCTGCTTTCCATGCAGAGCGGGCAAAGCACACAGAATAGCAGCATGAGGAGAAGGAAAAGGGATATATTGCCTCATTTACCTTCCTTCGTAGTCCTAGAAGTCGTAGGTGCTACACCCCTGTTGAGATTTGACTCTGAGTTTGTAGTGGGTTATTTATGAAGTTTTCAGAAGACATTCAAACAGTTAGTGCAGAAGGATATAAAAACAAAATGCTTTTTTAGAACAGACCACACTCTTAGACAATGCTGACTCACATTCTCCCAGGAACCCTTAATTCTCAAAAAATTCAGTATTGTTTCAGTGCGTATACCATTCTGCTAAAATTACCTTTTTTTTTTTTTTGGCCAGAATTGTTTATTCAGTGGCATTTGTCTACCCTTGAAAAAAAAAAGAAGATAGCTAAAACTTGGTTTTTTGTTCCCAAGGACTGAGCTTCCACACTTAATGGTACACACACTGCACCCAGCAAGTCCCATTACTTACTGTGGGAGAAGTCTCAGCTCCAGAATTCTGTCTCAGGCGAAGAAAACACACTGCTGAAGGTCAGCGAGACAGTTAAACAAGCAGTTTTTTTGCCGACAATTCCCACTTGGTGGATGTTACATTTTGAACTATCATAGGCCTGGTTGGTAAGAGTTAGCATGTTCAAAGAGAAAGTTTATTCTAAGCAAAAACACTTCACTTAAATGCAACTTTGTGATTTCATCCATGAACGCTGGAAAAAAGTGCACAGTAGATGGATACAGGAGGTAATTTTAGTGATGATAATTTTGTGAGAATTCAGCCCAGACTAAAACCCTTACAAAGCAGCATCTCCTGCTTTTCAGAGCGATTAGCAGGGCAGTGGTACTCAGCACAGATAGGATCACCAAGCTAGGGGCACTGTCATGATGTCAAAGTGCCAGGCAGCAAGAGCCAAAACTAGAGGGACTCCAGGACATCCACCCATCTGCTCTGAGGTTCTCAGGCCATAGAGCATCCACCTCTGCAGCAAACTTAGAACCTGTGATAATAAACCAAGATTCACCCATAGAAACAGAAGGAGAGACTGGGGACATCACAGGCTCTCCAGTAACTGCAAATTGACATGCTATGGCAGCTATTTCTACTTCCTGCTGGTGTTTAAACCATCACAGAGGTTTAAGTGGGGCAGGACAGGGGACATGCACTGAGACTCTTTTGAATGCCCCAGCAGCAGCAGTGCATTACCAACACCCTGGTTCAGGCAAAGACACTGTCACCAGTCACTCTCTAGGTTCACCAAGTCACTGTCTTGGGTAAAGCCAAGCAGAAATGTCCTTCCCAGAATGCTGGAGAGATCAAACACAAGTAATGACAGTACAAAAACTGTGTTAGCAAAGCACAAACCTCATTCCTTTTCTCCAAGTATTCCTGCCTTCGCCTATTCTGTCCCTTGCATGCAGCCATGATGTTCCATCTTAAAACAAGCCCAAGCCCTCCACTTCCATGACTGAATGAGCTCTTAACAACTTGCCTCTTCATATACCCAGAAATTGTCTCCTATATGAAAGTATGAATTTACCCATAACCAACACATAGTCATTTGATGCTAAGCTAATATTATGTTTCAGCTCAAAAAGCTTTTTTCCTCTCCTCAGCATTTACCACCTAACATATTTATTAAGAGATATTATATCTCCTCTAACCTTTGTTCGACCTGGCTAAAAGAGCTAAGCTCATTAGAGGAAACAGTGTAATTATTTTAAAATACAATTACCAGTTCTGCTAACAAGAGAGAATAGAGAGACTACAAAGTCAGGGGACTTCAGCAGTAACAATTAAAATGGGAAGGTGCCTTAGAGGTTTTAGCTGGAGACAACAATTAATTTCCCAAATACGTGTTTCCCCATGAGACACAGAAATGAACAAGTCTTCTACTGAAGATAAGGATAATTCAGTTTACACTCCACAATATGAAACCTCTCCAGCATCCAGCCAGCCTGCAGCTGGAGCAGCTCTTTGCACATCTTCTGCTCTTTGCCAGTGTAGATCTCAGGAGGTGCCTCTGGCCATGGCACAGGCAGTGAGTGCACAAGCTATGGCAGGAGGCAGAATACTGACTGTGACAAGGCACACTGTTCCAAAGGTTATTAGCGAATTTGTTTTCCACTGACATGGACTGTTAGACCCTCTTGGCTTCCTGTCCAATCAAGTCTCTTTTCAATCTTTTTTGAAAAAAAAAGCAACCCCCAATTTCTTTCCTTTATCCAAGCTGTCATTTTAAGACACTTGTGCTTTTACTTTGACATGTCAGAAGTTGTATGGCAGCTAAAAATTAACTGGGAAATCTGACTCCACATTGGGGAAGGGGTCTGTCATTAAACTGGAATTGGTCCATAATACCAAACACTTCATTTCCAATAAGGAATTGCAGAAAAAAGTTTCTGATTTTAAGGACAGTCTCCTCCAAGGAGTCAGTGGCTGAAGTAACTGGACATGAAGCTGTGAGTGGGACATGGCACTGCTCACCAATGCCTGGGAAGAGCACCCTTGAGGCATTTGTCTCCCTGTTCAAATTACAGCCCTGCAAAGGTGAGGGGCACATCACTAATACAAACCTACTCCAGCAAGAAGGATTAATCAGCTGCTGAACCCTCCCTGTGCTTAAATCATGGTGAGTCTTACAGCATCTCTATGTGCCCAAGGAATTTATAATGTGTAGGTAGATGATATACGTCTGTGTAAAAGCCTGTTGTGGGTTGAGCCCACCTGGCAACTAAGCACCACACAGCCACTTCCTCACCCTCCACACCCCGGCCCCGCCCCGGTGGAATGGGAAGAGAAATCCAAAGTAAATCTTGGAAGCTGAGGTAACTGAAAAAGAGCAAAATACAACAATAATAATAAAATGAGATGAAACTCAAGAAGAAAACAAATGATGCACAGAAATTGCTCACCACCCGCTCACCAATGCCAAACCCTGCCCCAACACCCAAATGATCCCTTTTCAAGTAATTCCCCCAGTTTATGTACTGGGCATGTTGGTCTGTCTATGGAATATCCCTTTGGCCAGTTCAGGTCAGCTCTCCTGGCCATGCTCCCCCAGCCTCCTGTGCACCTGATTACTGCAGAGCACGGGACACTGAAATGTCCTTGAGACAGGGTAAGCACTAATTAGCAACAATCAAAACACCTCTGTGCCTCCAACACGGTGTTCAGACTGAATCCAAAACACAGCACTGTACCAGCTATGAAGACGAAATTATCCCAACCGAAGTGAGGACAAAGTTCCTTCAATAAATGCTAGAGAAACTGCTTCTATTTGCATAGAAGAAGAAAAATGTCTTTGCCCTGCAGTCTGGTAAAGCTTGCAAAAGCTGTAGGAGATTATTTTGTTCCTCATCTGCAGTTCATTTTTCGCAAACTGTTACATTTTTGTCCATGAGCAGAAACATGCTAATGGGATACTACAGCTCTTTGGTGGCAAACCAGTTTACATCCTGCACATGGCCTTATGAGCCTTTGGCCCAGTCCTGGTACATCTCAGGGAGGTCAGAAGAGAGAACACTGCTGACAGCTCCTGGCAGATCCTGGAGGTGAGCAAATGGTTCCAGGTGACACTTGGGCCGTCTGCAGGAGGTGCTGAGACACTTGAATCACTCAGGAGCCTAGGCCCTGTCCACAGAGCTGCCTCATTGGTTACCTACCCCACTGCCCACCCAGGCTGCACTCCAGAGAAGGGAGAGAAGGCAAGAAAAAAAAGGCTTGTGTGCTTATGGACACTGCCTGCATTCATCTGCATGGCAAGTGCTTTTCCTGCTGCTCAGGATGATTTAATCCTGATCTTTCCTAGCTTTCCAGAAAGCATGATTCTTTTGATTTATAGAGGCTGGTCTACGAAAAAGATGCATATGTGTTCAGGAATAGTGCCACTTCCAGTGCTGGAGCTTCTGGACACAGCCTTGGTGCCAGCCAGAGCTGAGGACACAGGTTTGCTCTGAACACACGATGGAGAGCTTTGCTGTATGCCAAGGCATTGTGCAGGGTTCAAGGCTGACTGCAGGGACGTGGTGCCCATCCCCATGGCATCAGCTGCCTCCTTTATTGCAACTGTGACAGAGTCAGAAATTCAAGCAACTTCATTACTTTTCTACCTGCTTCAGCCATGTAGTGACAGCTTTAATTAGTGTAGATAATGCCACAAGAATAAAACCTTGACATAACGTAACGTCTCTTGGTGGTATATAAATGTCAAGACATTCATGGAAGACAAGTGTTGCAGCAAAACAAATGCCTGTATTTTCATTTACTGAGTGATAGATGAAGATGCAAATGTCACCACATGGCTGAAGGGTGCCGTGCAGATGAGTGGAGGTGGCTCACTGTAGGATGCTGCCCAAGGTGATGTGCACCACCACTCCTGGAAGGTGACACCCCAGGCCATTTGTACTAGAGCTGCCCAGGAGGACATGCCAGGACCAGGCTTTGGTCATTTATCATAGACTCACAGAAGAGTTTGGGTTGGAAGGGGACCTTAAAGATTATCTAGTTCCAACCCTCTTGCCATGGGCAGGGTACCTTCCACCTGACCAGGTTGCTCAGGGCCCCATCCAGCATGATTTGGACATTTCAAGGGATGGAGCACCCACAGCTTCTCTGTGCAACCTGTTCTAGTGCCTCACCAGCCTCACAGTGAAGGATTTCTTCCTAATATCTAATCTAAACTTAGCTCCTTTCAGTTTAAAGCCATTCCCCTGTGTCCTGTCACTACACACCCTTGTAAAAAGTCCCTCTCCAACTTTTCTGTAGACCAACCCCAAAGATACTGGCAGGTTCTCTACAGTCTCCCCAGAACCTTTTCTTCTCCGGGCTGGAAACCCCCAACTCTTTCAGCCTCTTTGGCCTATATGTTGTGGGATACATCCCTGCAGCTCTTTCCCCACTGGATTAATGCTGCTTCCAGCTGATGTGGTATCTGTCTTGCCTGTAAACCATGCATGGGCAAAAGAAAAGCACAGGTCCTTGGAGGAAGAGATGGGGAGAGAGAGGCAGTAAGGGTCCTTTTCCTTAAGTCCTTCATGCAGTGAGGATTTGGGCTCCAAGGCACTTTGACAGTATAAGCAATAAATAGTAACAGGATATAACCTGGACACAGGACTTCAGTTTGAAGATTATTTGACTTTAAATTAAATTAGCCTTTATGTTCTGTTCAAATCATAATCTGATTTCACTGACATTTTTAGACGTCTCCAACAATATATACAGCACAATTAATGCATTTAAAATTCAAATGGCAAGTCAAGGACAAGCTAATAAATGAAGAACAGAAATTGTTTCCTAAAAGGAAACAACTGCTTTCTTCCTTTTGCCTCATTTTTACTGTTGGTTTTGAATGATATTTTCCATTTCAGTGTTTTTAAACATGGACTCAGGTTTCATCAGCACATGTAGCTCCAGCCACTGAACACCACCACATCATCAGGTCATGATCATGGCCCTGTGCAGCCTCCCAGCACCTTGTCACAACAGGAGCAGCCTGAGTCTGCCAGACCCAGCACACGAACATGTGCAAGATTTTCACATGCACCATGTACTGCGTGGCTGAGGATGACTCTTGTACCCTTCACTCCTGCTGAAAAAGAACCCTACAGCAGCAGGAAGGGCCAACCAAGACCTTGCAGTTGGAAGAACTTGCAATTTTATACAGCTCCTGAATCCCTGACGAAATATCCTGGAGTAGCAAAAAGATTATTTGCCTTTTATTCAGCCGCAAAGGGATTTATCTGAGAGAGGTGCTATAACAGAGGAATTCCCTGATGCCATGATGCCAAGAAAAAATTTGATATATAGCTTAAAGAAAACAGGCTAAAACTCCACATTATTCTAAGCCAATTCCTGTGAAAAACAGGGTTTTCATAAGCAGGCAGTTTAGGCAAAAAATCAATAATTAAAAATGCCAGCTGATGGTTGTCATCTAAGAAATGACAGAAATGACCAGAAAACACTGTAATTTAGATATGTTAAAACAGGCTCTAGAAGAAAATCAATCAAACTATTTTCTCCCTACACATTAATGATATCCTTTCCTTCAGCAAAGAATTTTTCCAGCCATGCCCACACTGTGGGGAAATTGCAATACATTAATTTATTTTCAAAGTAGGTGATTTAAAACAATATGAAAGCAAAACAGAGCCAAATAGTTAAATTTCTTTCCTTTGAAGGACTGATGGTCAATCTTCTCTATTGACAGTATTTTAGTCTTTAATGCATCTATTTTCTTAAGATTTTTGTTTTCTTTTTAAATCAGATAAGCCCTTAGATAGGATAGCCTGATTTTTGCAGCTAATGCTGCTCCAGAAGGCAGAACTCCTTCAGCCCTTTCCCTGTTTCCGTAGGTGTCCTGTTGTGAGCACCCTCCTGCAGCACTTGCCCATGAACATGCCTGTGAGCTGTGGGTGAGAGACAGAAAAGTGATTAATGGAAACAGCTTCCCTGCAGCCCATGCACAAAGGCACACTCCCTGCCAGAGAGGAGCACTGTTTTGCCTGCTTCCAAAAACCTGAGCTTATCTGCAGACAGTCCTGTCCTCAGTAGGAATGTTCTCATCAAGCTGATCATATCCCATCAAACGGAGGGCAGGCCACATTTGGGGGATGTGGCCATCACTCATCGGGAGCATAGGAGGTTGTGGAGAGCCAGCAAAGCCACTATAGAGTGAGCAAAGCCTCAGAAGAAAGGACCAGACTTCAGGGTGCAGCAGGCTCCAAAATGATTTTGGTGCAGTTTTTGTTTGGTTGTTTTTTTCCTTTAAACCCTCATTTCTATTCTGTCTCACTTTGAGGCTTTTCATCAATTTTTCAGTTTGCTGCTCAGACCCTGGGGTTCAAAGCCTTTTGGTGTTCTTGACAACCGTGGCAAGGCAGTGGTGCTGCAGCTGCCCTCAGAGCTGGCACTGGCTGGAGGCCCATCAAGAAAGGGGGATCTGTCCACAGACCATTCCCTTTTCATTCAAAGGCAATACGAAAGAGCTTAAGAAAAAGGAAGAATGCAAAAGGTTCTAAAAGCCAATGATTTGTGATATTACAGGCTGTGTGACTTCGGAAGACCTCTTTGGAGGTCATCTTGTCTAAACCCCCTTGTCTAAACCATCTTGTCTAAACCCCCTGCTCAAGCAGGTCACCAAGAGCAGGTTGCTCAGAGCAGCATCCACTCAAGTTTTGAACCTCCCTAGGGATGGAGACTGCACACCCTCTCTGGGCTGACCAAGGCATCATGAGGAAGGAGCTCACAGGCATGATATCAGCATCACAAGTATTTCAGTTTCAGCTTTTCTAACACATGGCAGTGTACAAAGTTGCTTCTCTCAGCTCATGCTTAGTACAGCTATAAAAGTCAGTTTTATAAAACCAACTTCTGATGTGTCCAGTCAAATGTATTTCCCACTAAATTAGTGAATCAGAGAAACATTTATCTTGGAAAAGACCTTCAAGATCATTGGGTCCAACTGGAAGAGACATGGATGAAAGAATACAAAGGACTAGAAAGTGCCTGTTGTTGTGAGCAGTCCAAAATTCCTCTTGTATGAGGGTATTTCCAGCAGCATTTGACAGCTGTTCCAGGCCCCAGAGCAAAGAGGGAAGGCTGCCTTTGCCTGCACAAGCTCTGGAGTGCCTGAGCACAACATCATGACCAGTTGAGATTCTGCTTGTAGTTTATTAGCAGACTATACACACAACACCTTGTCTTTTGCTCAAGCTTGCTCTTTCCAAATATTAATGCCTCTGTGAATTATCTTACAATGAGACTTGAAAACCAGCAAGCATTTTTCATGATACCAACCACAGAGAACCAGCTAACCTCCATTGCAGGGTGCCTTTCCATCCCATGGGCTTGCAGGAACACTCAAGCGCTGATCCATTGCATTGCCATTGCTGGCAGTATGCTTGAAGGCTGCAGCCTCACTGTCCTCCCCAGTAAATCTGTGCCTGCAGTGAAACAAAGCCTGTCAGCTTTCCCACAGCACCCCACCATCCCGGTTACCACACAGAGCAGCCCTGTGGGGAACCACTGGCTGACATTTCCCAGCTTGCTGCAGCAGCATTCCCCCAAACACTGGGAAAGGCGTCTAACACTGCTCCCAGCAGGTGCCTGCCACTCTGCCACATCCCCACCAGTCAGCCCAGCCTTCGGGAGCAGTCTGGGAAGTTTGCTTGGATGGAGCAGTCTGGGAAGTTCGCAGCCTGGATGTCAGTGCAGGGTCCAGGCATGGCTCTGGCAGTGTGTGCTGTCCAGTGAAGGCAAGACCCTCAGCTGGTGAGTTTGGGTTAGTCATTGCTACTCTTTTCCTTGGCTTTTTCACCTGCAGAGGAAGGGATGCTTGCAGGAAGTACAGCAGGGTTTGACCCATTCATGTTTCTACACCTCCCCCTGGGGCCATTCCAACAACAACAGCCCTGCTGCACCCACTCAGTGTCATCACTACCCTTATTTTATACAATACAGTTTGCCAGTTTGAAATCCTCTATGGTGTTCATTTATTTCATTAATAACTGTCTAACTGCCTGGGTACACCTGTAAGCCCCTTTTGGGGGTACACCAGGGACAGCAACACCTCCGTGCTGTTTCACCACTCACTGGCATGGCCTTGACACACCTGGATGTGCAGAAGGGTGCAACTTCTGACTTGGAGAATAAAGTTGCTGAGGTTTAGGCCTAAGTTTAAAGAAGGATCTCTTCTGTCTGACATGGAGGGCAGATGCCTTCTGCAAGAGATCCCTGCAAGACCTGGATATATCAGTTTCCCTGGGGCTGCTCTGCTGTTTTAGCTTGCCAAGCAGTCCCTTCCATGGACTGGGGTGTAGAGGCTGGTGGGGAGCAGTAACATCTGGGACAGCTCACCTCCTTCTTCACAGGCCACTGAGGCTGAGGCAGGCCCAGCACCTCCATTAGATCCCAGCACAGGTCTGCCTCCAGCTGATGCTTTAACATTTGCTGTGGTTTTAATTGCTCCCCTGATTTCCAGGGATGTTTTAATTCCTTACCAGGTGGGGTGCAGAGTAAAGGTGGCAGGGTGGGACACACAAAGAGACAAAGGATAGAATTTATGTCCCTGACTTTGAATACACCAGGACAATGCAGTACCTGACCCCCAAGTTATTCAGGTACCTGTCCTGTTTCCCTGAGACGTTCTATGGCATCCCTTTGGAGGAGGCTTTTTGGATGTATTAAAATTAAGGAAGAATTTGCCCAGTCCCTCCTGCTTTTACACGTCCAGCAATTACAGGCTGACATCCAGAGCTGGGCTTGAGCTTCTCTAGGATCCAAAAATTATGGTTTTGGTTTCCACATTTGCAAACCTGGTGCCACAACAGTCTCTTACTGTGCAGTAACTCACTTTGTGGATTTATATGAGCCCATATTTCTGTAAGAAAAATCAATTCTTTTTTTTCTTATTGCTGCAGATATGCAACACCATAGCCTTAGCTTGCTTCTCCTAGAAACATTTCTGAGTACATGAAGGGAGCGAAATCACCCATAACCCTTCTGACTGCTGGCTTTTATGAACCGAAAATGAAGTTGTAGAAATCACCCATTACCCCAGAGAGAAATGAATATTGGGAATTTAAAGAAAAGGGACTGAAAATACATCCCTTGGTCTTATTCTTAATTGCACAGTGCACAGCCCAAGTAAATAAAGGGAAATTTGTGTTGGAGCACATGGCAGCAAGGGGCAGCAGGTAAGCGAATTAAAGCCCTGAAGCAGGGGTGAGTCTCACTTAGCAAACAGTGAAGTAAGTGAATAAAAGCCCTGAAGTGCAGGTGAGTCTCCCTTAGCAAACATTCAGTGAGAAGCAGACAGTTACCTTCAGCAGGTGCCTGGGACGTTGTTCCCTGGTGGCAGAATCAGTGCCCAGCTGTGGAGTCAGAGAAAAGAGCAGGTGAAATTCAGCAGTGAGAACTGGAAGGGAGTGAAACCAGCACTGCAAAATTAGCCCAGTGTGTCAGGAGATCACTTCAAGGTAGAAAGGGAGCAGCTAAGAAAGCTATGCATATTCCATAACACTTTAATTTTCTTCCATCAGTCGTTGTTAGAGTGTATGCCGTCCTACACAGCACGAGTGCCCAGGAGCTGAGAAGACATTTTTTGTGCTCTGGCATCACATGCACCACTGCAGGACAGTGCCTACCACTGTGAGGTGCTGATAAGCTGTGCTGAACCCCATATACCTTCACATGAAAAATCAGGAGAACAGTGTTTTGCAGAGCTTTAAGTCCTGTGGTGCCCATGAGCAGGTACATCGCTCCCAAATTTCAGGTTTCCCCAACACTTAAGCTGTGCTACATTGATCTTGTGAAAGTGCACTAAGCTTCATCAGGCAACCACGGCTCTGCCCACATTATTTCACTGATCCTGTGACAAAAAGTTTTCCCTTTACTCCAAACACCACCCACAAACGGGGTATTCACAGTATCTGCTCAGCTGTGGACAGGTCCACTCTCCATCCTGGTGATGGTTTCCAACAAAACCATCTCTGTTTCTGTCTCAGAGAGGCTGGCCCGCAAGGCTGGTTAATATGCTATGCTGGTGGACAAACATGAGTTTGGTGAAGAAACATCATATCTTGTTCTCTCCAATGGTCTCCTCATGCAATTGGGTTGGCAGTGAATTCCCAAGCTCTCTTCCATTAGTGCGAGGTGATGGCAGTGCTCTCAGGTAGGAAAAACCTAAGACAAAAAATCAAGTGTGTAAGAAAAAGGCAAAAGACTGTCTGTGGGGTGTTTCCTGGTGTCCAGGCAATGATGTGATGTTGACCCCATTGGGTGTCCAAACACTGTCCAAGGTGTTTAAACCTGTTTCAGAGTGTTCAGCCAGGACCTCAAACCTCTGAACACATCACTTTTGGAAATGCTGACGGAGTGGGATGCACCCTCTAAAGAGAGCCCAGGCACAGCAGGCAGGATGGTGAGGGGCCAGCAGGGACCCCAAGCAGTTTGTCTGTCTCACCTCAGCACACTGTCCAGCACAGGCTGTCCATCTGGAAAGCCTCTTTGTCCAAAACTGAGCTACTCTTTAAGCTTCAAAACTTCAGCTACTGACTCATTATTTTAAAAAGCCCAAAAGGCTGGTTCTTTTGCAATGTGGAAAGAAACTTTTAAAAAGCATTTGTTCCCCTGCCTCTGGACATCAAAGCCTCTCCAGTACTGGGGAGGGACAACTTACAGCATTTTTTGCTCAGTTATCTGCAACTTGAAAGCTGCTGTCTGGTCAGTCTTTGAAAACAACTTTGCAGACAATACCTAGGAGCTACTTATTTTAATTTGCAAATACATTGAAAATAAATGCTTCTGTTGTCCTAAGAAGGAATATTTTTATCTTTTTTTTTAACGTATTTTTATTCTGAACTTTTTTATTTTGCATTTCATTGAAACAAAATGTTCTAAATAGTGTATTTGAAATTTGTATTTATCTTATTTTGTAAAGGAAGTTTCATGCTTTGGGCTTCCTTTTCATTTTGCTGTGAAAACAAATAGCAACAATCTGAGGCTTTCCCAGGAAAAGGATTATTGAATTTCAACCAGATCTGGTTAAAAATCTCAATTGTTACAGTCTCAAGCATACAAATTGCAGAGCTTTCTCAATATCTTTAGAAACAGTGATTTTTTTTATTCCATTTTTCCTGAAGTTAACAAAGATTAGTGAGCTAGCAAAAGAGGCTAGGGAAGAGTCTAATTTGTTGCTTCTTAATGGTACAGATGTAAAACATTATCTAGATCCCTATTTACAGCTAATAGCAAGATAACATACCCGAGAGACAAATCATAGGCTCTGTAAAGTGCATGATAGCTCCAAAACACAGCACCCCACAGCATTCAGCAAATAACAAAGGCTTGCAAAGGCATTATTAAGTTTATTGTTAGAGAGTAATGATGATGTGAATGGACACAGGACTATAAATAATATAATTTCATGAAAGGCTGCCAAGAGAAAAAATTGAAACGAGCACCATTGCAGCACGACCGCGGAAGTGAACAGGGGTGAAGCCCTGCCGAGGGTGATGGAGGAGGGTCCTGGACCAGCTGCTCTGAAAGCTGGTGGGAGGGTGCTCAGCCACTCCAGTGACCCTTACTTAAATGCAAAAAAATGGTCTCAAATCCCATTTGTTTGCCTTCAGTTCTTGTTCCCAGGCTTTTGCCAGGGCTGCAGTTTCCCTGAGGGGGAACAATTCTTTAGCTGAAGCGTCTGCTGGAGTGGCATGAGATGCCAGGGTGGAGGGGCTCCAGAGTTGCTGAGGTGGATGGGTACCCAAACCCAGGCAGCACAGCTTCAGCAGTGCTGAAGGCTTTCAGCTTTGGTAAGAGGAAAAGCTCATGATTATATATATATATATTTTTTTTTTTTTGCATTTCCTGCTGAGAGCAGGCCTGTTTGCCAGACTAGAGCACTTTCCTCTTGTGTTATCTTGTGGCAGAGCAGGAAACCTGCCCTGCTGATAATTCAGGAACATACGCCTCTCTCCGTGTTTCAAGCAGCACTTCCCTCTGGCCCCGCAATACTCTACACAGCATGATAAATCCCAAGAAATAGTCATGTAATATCCTCATCTTTTTCCAGGGTTACTTGAGGATTTCCATTGTGAGCAACCTCAGAAATTGTCTTGAGCAACAGTATCCTCTAAGTCCCTTTAGCCATAAACATCAGAGAAATGACACTGCTGTAGGGACAAGGGGGAAGGTTGCACTGTCCCTTGTGCCTGCTCTCTTGGAGCAGGTCTACCCTCATCAAAAGAATGTTTGCATTGGAATACACCATTATTTGCCAGACTTACCACCCTGGGAGAGTTACTGTATAATTAATTACGAAAAGGGCTTTTAATAGGGGGAACATACAGATGGCCAAACATACTTTATACTCAGTAGTAGTTGACGTGAAGGTTAAGGGAAAGGATGAACTTTTAATGATGCTGTCAGATGGCAGGAAAAATAATAACTTTTCTGGTAAGATGAAAACTACCACTATTGGCCAAAAGTTTCTGTCTAAAACAAGCTTCACAAGACTTTTTCCAGCCACGGGCATGGGCAAGGAACAAATTGTTCTTCTGAGCTTGGGACTACAGGAACTGCTCCTCTCCAAAACTTGTGAATTTTAAAATGAGGTGGTTCTTCTAGATAATCTTACATTTTGCTTTGTCTTTTATTGTACCAAGATCCTCTGGGGACTGTTCCAGAGCCTGACTAAAAGCCAGAGCCCAAATGGAGCACACACAGAGCACCCTCACCCCAAACCCTGGCGCCCAGCAGGTCCTTGCCTGGAGGCCCAGCTACCCTAAGGGCAGCAGTGGCCTCAGGCTCGCATCAGTACCCTGGCTCTGGCATCACACACATCCCCCAGATTGTTATCAGAAATATTTTATCTGTCCAAAAATAATCCACGGGAAGTAACACACATCTCCACTACTGAGGTCAGATCTTTCCCTGCCAGCACTTCATGTGGTTTGTCAGTTCTAACACTGTCCAAAATACAAATTGGTAAACTTTATGGTCTTCAGTTATTTAAAAAGCTCTGAGCCTCTCAAAGTTCATCTTTCATTGGCTTGCTGTCTCACTGTTCCCTCATTTCAAGTGGCCACCACATTTTCAGGCACTATGGCCTTTAATAAGATGCACAATCACTTATCCAGGAATGGCAACAAGACTGTGACTTGGCCAAAGAGATTTTTAATTATCCTTAAATTATCCTGTGGCATTTCTAGTCCCATGCCACTTATTATCACTGTAACATGTTTACCTACCATCTTCTCCCCCTTTATTTTACATGCATACAGATGTATACATGCTGAGAATCCTGTTAGGATCATGTGGAAGAAGAGGTATTTTTTAAAAAATCTGTTGTTATAAGACAAAATTTTAATTTTTTTTCTCCACACAGGGAAAGGGTGAAAAATACTGTGTTTGTACATGACTGAGGGGGAAGGAAAACAATGGAGGAACAATGTGGGAGAGCCAACCCTGCCTGTGCTTTCTGGAGATGGTTCTTAGCTGCAGGGATTTTTTTTGTTTACTAGGATTAGCAAATACCTCTACAATCTTACTGTGAACCACTCAAATAGCAATAAGAGCCCTCTTCTTTGAATAATATCTCAGCCACAGCTCCATGTCATGCTTAAGGACCTCCAATGTTTTGTGATGCCTTAAGAAAGAGGAGCAGCAGCAAAGCTGGCAGAAGGTGCTGGTGGGGGCTGGCTGGCACCCTGCCACCCAGAGCCTCACAGCTGCGGCAGCAACCAAACCCTGGGGCTCACACCGCCCCAGCAAATCACACTTTGGGGAGGAATTAATGCTCGTGTTAGACTACCAACTTAATTCACCTAAGAGAACATAGCAGCTTTCCTTCTCTGCAGTCCTGGCTTTAGTGCCAGAATTGACCTTTCCTCCTGTCATTTCAGTGCATTTGGATATTATCCTTCTGCAGATGAGGAGGTGCTGAGTGCACCATTTCCAGCTGTCTTTGCAGCCCCCCCATCGCTCCCCTGGGTAATTGCACAGAGCCTGAGCGCAGGACACTGACCTCCTCCTGCTGTAACACAGGTAACCACATTCCCCAGTAGGGATGGCAGTGCTGATTTATTCAGCAAACCCAGTTATCTTTTTTCATTTCCCACCTTACAGGTTCACTACAACTAGTAGGACTCCAGCTGTATTCATTTTTATTACTGAAGGCTTCACCTGCGAACAGTGGTGGTGAAATTAGAGCTTGCTTCCTCTTCTGTGGCCCCAGTAATTATGAAGATGAATGTCTGATGCTGGGTTTGATTTGCCAAAGTTCTCTTAAACTGTGAAGCACTGTGTGAATACACAAAATTTGGAGTGGTAAGTGGCAAGGAAGTCACAGGAAAGCTCTTCTCTTCCTACCCTCTTCCTTTATTAGATTTTTACAGAACCTCTTACATTAAATATCGTTTTAGATTATATTTTTATTATTATGTTATTTCAGATTTTATTATTATTAAATGATTTCTAGATTTTAGTGCAACCCTTCTTAATATTTGAAAGACAAGTACTTAAAATGTTTACCATGTACTCAAAGACGAAAACCCACACCTGGGAGCAATAATCCTGGGATCCTTAGGCCATAATCTCACTAAATTAATACACATTTAGTAGTTAATGCTTAAGTAGTTAAAATTGCTCTGGGCAACCTCCAGATACACTTTCCCCGTGCACCCGCCCCAGCTGAAGCATCATGCTATGCATACTGTTGTACTACAAACCAGTTTCCCTCTGGGGTAAAATTGTCAGGTACTGCCAAGATTTGTCAAGTCAGAAGCGCTGTTCTGTGTACAGAGAGCCTTCAGATGTCCCCATCCAAGACAGGGTTCAGCACTCAACCTCTCTGGGAAAAGGTGCAAAATCCTGCAAAGCAGACTGAAGGGTCTGCCCTTGCCAGGCAGCTCTGCACAGCCTTGACCAGACTCGGAGATGGGAATTAGCAGCATGGGAAGAGGTGCATTGCACAGCACTTCCCAGCTTTCCTGTCCCACCATTGGTGGGATAGCAGTGTGTCCTGCACCACTGCAAACAGATTCCCCCTCTGCTGGCAGGCTCTGCCTGCCCATGCTCGGCTGGAGCCAAAAAGCCCTCTCAGGTCAGAATGTCTGTAGTCTGACTTCCTCTGACCTTCATCTCTCAGCTCATGCTCCTCAAGGTGCTCCTGGAGGTCCCCAAGCGCATACCTAAATCTGATTAGATTTTAAGATATATTTAAACTACATATGCACCTGTAGAGATCAGCCCAAAGAGGATCCCACCCAAATCAACAGCCAGAAGCCACGACCCTGGTGGATGGGTTTGCTGTCCCAGGACCAGCAGTGCCACGGTATGATGTGGCGGCTCTCTGGTCCCTCTGCCCCTTTCAGCTCCACTGTGAAAATAATCTGCTGCACAATTAAAATCCCCATGGAAAAAAGGTCTCAGCTTGTTGCATCCTCAGAGAGATTGTTTTGCAAAAGGTCAGATAGCTTGTTTGGTAGAGATGTGCACAGGGGTAATTTGGATAATTAATTACCAGCCATGACCTCTCCACTTTTGAAGTGAAATTAACAGTGATCATTTCCCTTTCTCAGTTTTTCTGTGACAGAATACCTCCAGGTTTTTGTCATTACAATACGGAGATTTTTTTTCAGATTGGATGAGTTTTGAAGCTCTGCATCCAAAGCGGTCTGTGGCTTTCTCTGTGACTGTTACCCCACTGGTGTACCAGCAATGACTTTCCTGCATAAGTGAGGAAAAGTACTTTGGAAATTATAAATTGGCTTTTGTGAGGCTGTGGTTTATTTTATATTGATCTGAAGCTTCTTCTTCTCACTGCAGCAGTTAACATGTCCTAAAAATGCTGAATTGCTCTTAATGAGAACACGGATATGCTGTTGGAGAATAATTTCACCATCCTTCAGTTTTATAGCTAGCAGATTTATGCAGTTGGCTTTTTAAAATTTTTTTCTTTTTCCAGGCCAAAGGTTGCCTGAAGAAGAGAAGAATCTGAAAATGTCAGTATTAATCAATACAGCAGCATAAAATCAGCAATACCAGCCCGTAATTCTGAAGAAGTATTAGCAATACCATGAGAAGCATCGCCTGGTGGAACTGAGACTTCCAGCAACAGCTCTGCCATGCAGGACAGAAAAATAGTTTTGTGCCATTTCAGTCCAAATCTCAGCTCCTGCCCTCTGCTCCAAAGAAGTCCTGAGCCATTCTCAGCCCTGTCCCCTACACCTGTATAAGCAAAGCCCACAGGACAAGTATCTAAGATCTGAGAAAAGCCATGTCCAAGCCTGATGTCTTCTTTCTTGCCCCAGTGGGCACTGCAGTCAGGAGAATGGCCAGCGCTTGGGTAGCCAAGCACCCGGCTCTTCGCTCAGATGCATCCTCTTCACTGGAGTTCATTATTTTAATTTTTCAAACAGATCATCCTTGTGATCTCCAAGTTGAAATAAAATGAAAAAGAGAGAGAAGAGCACGCCATGCATCTGGGTTTTTTCTGACAGGAGATGTGTGAGTGGCAGTGCATTAGAAACTGGCCATCACACCGGAGGTGCTGGTGCTCAGCAGTAGCTCTCTAACACTATTCCCCAGCACCACCTCTGCCTGTGATGTTTGCTCTGCTATTCTGGTCTCAGTTCCCCTGCTGGCATGGCTCAGCAGAACATGGGCACAGACACTTCTACTTTCTTTCCTCCCCCTAAGAACAAGCCCAGGCAAGCAGGAAAACTGATGAAATTTGAGCAGTCTTCCCTGGGCAGAGGGAGCTTATTGTTTACGATTAGTAGGGTGCCAGAGAAAAGAAAACATGGATGAGGGGTTTTATTGGAGTAAATGCAAGATGGAGCTAGACAGAAATGACGGGCAGGCCAGAGTGTCCAATCATAGCTTTAAAGTTTGTGGTTTATAGGGATATTTATTGGACAAGACAGCCTTGCCTGCTATAGCCTCACACAGCTTGCCCTGGTTTTGGACAAATCTGAGTGAAAGTGTTAATTGCTCATACAGCCAAACTTTCCAAAGGGGTATGGGAAACAGAGTTTTGCAGGCTATAGGCATTGGATCCAATTCATAGCCTTTGTTCACTCAATGCTTAAACAGATGAGATTGAATTTGTCTTAAATTAATGTATACTTTCTTAAGTGGCACCAATGTGTTGCTTCCGTGGCCTGCCTTGGTTTTTTTGGGGTAACATGTTGCTTTTGTTCAGTTCATGCAAACTAATTCTCCTCCTGGCTGCAGGTTTTGCTCTTCTTGAGACGGGTTTTCCTGCATTTACTGAAGTTTTCAGTTCCCTTTTCTACCTATGTATTAAGTACTTTCCAGTGACGGAACCAAAGGGAATATTTAGGAATTTATCCAAACAATAAAAGTAATTGGCATGGGCACCTACAAACAAATTTGTCTCAGACAATCTAAACCTAAAAGCATTAAAATCCTCTCTGTACTGTGCTGAGGTGCTATAGCACTGTACTGCTTGACCTCCCAGCTCTGTAGGACACTTCACAGTTTTGTTCTGTTCTTGCCCTGTCACACCTGAGTTAATGCAGGTAGGTACCTACTCATGGGAGAGCCAGAAAAGAGGGGACGTGGGTTGCTTACACATTTGAAGGCCCATGTTAATAAAAGAAGAGCCATTCTTTGAAGGATAATTCAGGCCTTGCCACTGCTCAGTGAATTACTTGCGCACTAGATGAGCATGTCCTGCTCCTTCCTGACTTCATTCACAGCCTTGTGGCTTTTGCCATCCTTTCAGCCAAGTAAGACATTATTCCCTAGAGCAGCTCTCTCACCCAGCTCACTGGGCAGCATGGTTGTGTTTTCCCAGAGCAAAAAAGATGTGCTTTGAATCTTACTGGACAGGTTTAGGACCTGAACCTTAAAAAACTCTCCCTGCTGAGTTAATAACAGGGAAAGAAGCATCATCACAATTTTTCAAAGTATTTGGGTCTGTGCCATTTCTGTGTTGAAAACATCACAAACCTACATGCATGATGAGACCCTTCAGCAGCCAGGTGGGTGGACACCAGCTTGTGAACCTCATACAGGCACAGGTTTGAGACAATGATCTGCACTGCACCAAAGGCAGCATTTCTCACCTGTGCCATAGCAGCAGGGGCAATGCCTGAAAGCATTGCAGCAGCTGCAGTCTAGTCATCTATCAAAGCTTTACACAAATTAAACAGTTCTTCTCTGGATTGCGTGCTCAGGGGACAGTTTTAAGAACATGGAAATAACAATTCTAGTTTTAGACTCTGTTGCTCCCACAAATAAGTAATGTTCTGCTTCCTTTTGCAAGCCATTACCCCAATAAAATGCAGTAAATAGAACCAAAGTACCATGGGAGGCAGATGGAGAACCCAATCACCTTGAAGGCAAGGATTTCTCCCACGCCCTTACTTCTTCTAAATATGTACATAAACATGCGAACCAGGCACAGCAAGTTTTCATAACACAAACACAATAGCTACTTATATCTTTGCTGGAGCCTCAAAATCTGATGTGTCTTGGGGATGTTCTTTATCCCATACCCCATTTGTTTTCTGCGTTTTGGCTGTTTTTTCTTTCTCCCTTTTGTTCTTCTTTTGTGTCTGGGATGGTCACTGCCCCCAGCCCCCCGGCTCCCGGGATACTGCAATTGCTGAGAGCCAGACCGAGATTTCCTGGGAGAGTTGGGGCAGGACAAGGGTCAGCTCCACCCTTTCCTGCCCCACAGGCGATTCAGCTGGCTGTGCAGCAGGGTGGCTCTCTAGCAGAGATACTGTTCCAATGTGGGTTTCGTCTGGTTTTGTTTCTTTTGCCTTGAGCACTGTGTCTGGGCTTGCTGGCTTCCTTCTCTGCCTCTCTGCTGTTTGGGAGCCCAGAGCCAGTGCGTGAGGCGCCGCGACCGGGAGCACCCTGTTCCCTGCGGGGAGCTGCTCTTCCCTCTGCACAGCCCAGAGCTAGGGACCAGCCATTGCCAGATGCCCTGCCACAGCTGCGGAGCTTCTGCTGCCTCTGGCTTGCTACCCCGGGTGAGCAGCCCTGCTGTTCCAGCCTGCTGCTCTGAGGGCCCTGCTACAGCCCGCAACACCATCCAGCCCGTCCCGCCATCCAGCCCATCACTCCATCCAGCCCGTCCCGCCATCCACGCCTCCCTGCCATCCAGCCCGTCTCTCCATCCAGCCCGTCCCGCCATCCAGCCCATCCCACCATCCAGCCCGTCCCGCCATCCAGCCCATCACTCTGTCCAGCTCATCCCACCATCCAGCCCGTCCCTCCATCCAGGCCATCACTCTGTCCAGCTCATCCCACCATCCAGCCCGTCCCTCCATCCAGGCCATCCCGCCATCCAGCCTGTCCCTCCCTCCCGCCAGTCCCCCTCTCCAGCTCTCTGCCATTACCTTGTGAGGCAGACTCGGCTGAGCTCGCACCACAGCGCCCCCTGCAGCCGCGGGGGAATCACCGCCCCTGCCCTGCCCGGCTGGAGCCACAGCGCCCCTGCTGGCTGTGAGCGGAACTGCACCAAGGGCAGGGCGTGGGGCAGCCCAGAGCAGGCTGTGCGGAGTTTCTGGTTTGTTTCGTGTTGCTGCTGTTGTTGTTGTTTGTTTGCCTTGTTATAAATACTAGTAAAGAACTATTATTTCTTTTTCCCATTTCCCAATTGATCCCTGGTCTGGAGGAGCAGATGGATGTGTGCAGAAGAGGGGCTCAGACTACTGCTGTGCAGCAAAGAAGTGATGTCCTGGCTGAGTCCCCTCCCAGCTCCTGTGATCCCCAGCCTCCTCACTGGTGGGGTGAGATGAGGAGCAGAAAAGGCTTTATCCTCTGCTCACTATAAGGGAGACATCCCTCTCTTACCAACATTGTGTTCAGCACAAATGCAAAACACAGCTCCACACCAGCTACTGTGAAGAAAATTAACTCTGCCATAACCCAAAACAGCGTAACAGGCAACAGCAGAAGAGACACAAGATACCACAAAACTTCTCTGATATGCCTGTAACTAACATTCTCCTCTTGTCAGAGAAAAATTTAACCTTCCACATTTGTATGAGTGGGTTTCAAAGCTGCAAGACTGGTGTACTATCTCCGTGGTTTTTGCACTTACCTTGTAGCCCCCTTCACAGGGCTGCTGGATTTTGACCACACACATAAATTACTGAAGAGTTTCATTTCAGAGCAAAACATCAGGTTTTTTTTTTTAATGACTAAACATTTTTCTTCACATTCATCCACCTGCTTTCTGATGATACTGAAGAGAAAACGATTCTATGACACATTTACGCATGACCTTACGACAGGTAGGGAAGGATGACCCCACTACACGCAGATATTTTCATCCCCTTGCAATCATCTACTTTATCATTCAGTAGGTGGTTAATGGAATTTGTCTTCATGTGTCATCTAGTACAATTTTCAGAGTGCAGCCACACGCTAACATCGATGATTAACATCTGAAATACGATCAGTTCTACAGCAGTTTTAATCAAAAGGTAAAAAATCACTTCTCTAAGGACTACATATGCAGTCCATTATTTAACTTGATTGAAAAACAAGTCATTTCGAAAATGAATGTGATAATTATGTTTGAGATTGACCCAACAGAGACATCAGTGAGAAGAGAGAACATGTAGAATCCAGCTGTTAACTGATTTTTGAGCTTCATTATTTCTGTTTATCAAACCCATCCACATTCAGACAAGACCTTGATGTTTTCCTGTGTGCTAAGGTGTGACATGCTGGTGTGAACACAAGCTAAACTTTTACTTCTCCTAAAAGCAGAATAGAACAGCTCAAAAAATGGTAACAATAGACAAAACCTGAGATTTTAAATCTTTACTTTATTGATTGTTTTGCAAATACATAGGACTTTGATGTTAAGTTTGCAGAGTTTACAGTACAACTATATTTTCTATTTTTTCTTTTTTCAGGGACAAAAAATCAATAAAATATAAAGTGAAGTCCAATGTGATAATATGGTAGAATCATCATCTTCTTCAGGACAAAGATTATCAACTGTCCTTGTCTTGTGAAGTGCTGTCAAGCAGGGAATGATTTCAGTCCCAATAAACCTTCATCCCTGCAACACCAACTATTGCAACTACTGCTCAGAGTATACCTTACCTATGAACCACACTTGTGTCCACAGAGCAGGAAATACTTAGGAGTGCCTTAATTTTTATTCTTGCTTAACAAATTCATTTTAAAAGTGGATTCAAAGCATGTTGCAATTAGCTTGTGCGGAGTCATGACATTTTCATAACAATACCAATATTTTACCACAATCTATTGTCCTCAAGATAAAAAAAAACTCACGAGTGACATACATATCTTGTCTCCTGTTGCTACAGCATCGTTGTTGTATGTGGAGAGAGCCTGTTCTCCTTTTATCCCCAATTTTCAGCACCATGTACTTTTGCTCTCTTGCATTAACACTGACACAGATAAGACACAGAACTCAAATGTACAGCACATATGACAGTCTTCAAGTACGCTTTCACACTCTTGATCAAGTGTGATCCCCAAGCGGAAGAGAAACAAATAACCTCTTGCACAAACCTTAGCTTCTTATTCCTCACAACATCCCTGTGAGGTAGGAAGAAAAACATCCCCTTTTCCAGCAACAGGAGACAAGGCAGAGAACACAGCTGACGTTCCACAAGGCAGTAAGTGGAGAACCAGAAAAGCTGGAAATCAGGAGTTCTTGGCTCCTAATTCTTCGATTGAGAAACCAAGGTGCTAAACTCCCAGACATTACCAGGTCATTAGTCTGTTTATAGCCATGTGCTACTGACAGCAATGGCTTCTGTGCGTGTGCCAGCAAAGCGAAGCTCTATGGCAGAAGCAGCGTACACCTGATCCTGCCCTCAGACACTTCTCTCATACTTCACAGATGTGTAAATGTTCACCGTAATTAACTAATCAGTCCTACAACTAATGTAGCATAGGTAGTTGCAATAGATCAGCATTTTCATTTATAGATTTCTTTAAGACTTGCCCATCTATTTAAATGTTTGTGTTCTTTGGTCTTTTTGTTTTGTTTTTGTGGGGTTTTTTTTTCCTCTAGATAAGTTAATAGTAACTGCCTTTCCCTGTATAATAATTTTTATAATCCTCCCCTAAACCCAGCATCCATTTTGGGCACTCTCTATGAGAGCTTTGAGTACAGATGAACAAAATATGTTCAGGGACTACACACATCTCCTAAGAGTAGCTCTTTACCCATCTCTGGCCCTGAAGGCAAAGACAGGCACCTTTTGTTGTGTACAGCACCACAAGGGTCAGAATTGTCACTGAAGTGTCTTCATTAGGGAATTAGGGAAGAGTCCTCTGGGCTGTTCTATCCCAAAGTGAAACTGTTTGCAGTTAGCTAAAATAGTCAGATTTTATTATAGACAGATTTTTAATCTGCAAAACCTCTGTGAGCAGAACTTCTGTCCACCTCCACAGCAATAAAAATGGCCAAACTTAACTTGTTTGGAATGAGTGAGTAACACAAGGAATACACCTAAATAGCATAAATAGAGAAAACGTGAAAAATAACATGCAGTGTTCAGATACACTGGAGCACTACAATAAATGTAGTTTCAAGTCTCCAGTGTAAATTACCGATCAACCAAATCACTTGTACATATTAATCATTAAATTAGCACTGGTCTTTGTACAACACATTCCTTTCCCACGGGCTCAGCCTCAGGTCTTTGTCTACAGATTCAGGCTACACAATGGCCTACCACCCATTAACAGCCACGAGTTCAAGTCACAGCTTAGAATTATGGGAATAATTTTGTACTGGCATAAGGTGTTTACAAAGGCATTTTGTTTATTTCTTTCTGGGATGAAGGGTAGCCTCTTACGATATTGACAAGAGATTACCAAAGAATTGTTTAGGTTAAGTGTAACTATACAAAATAATACCTCCAATCAAAGCAGTTTTACTGCCATAAAACCCGTGAGTATCAAGACAAATTTTGTAACTGTTCCATGAAGTGAAGCATTTCTTATTTTAGAATGGAAAAATGCAGTACAAAGGCTAGTACAAGAGCCAAATACTGCACGATTTTTCTATCTGGTTCCCAAGAAATGTGTTCCATTCCTTCCATTACACACATTGACAATGATGAATGCCTTACTCACTTAGGATTAGAATGCCTTTCTATATCATGTGCTTAACATGCTTATTATATGTATGATAGGCATTATGTACACTTTTTCTTGTGCATCTACATTTTACTTGTTTTTCAGTCACTTAATATGCTCCAGTCCTGATGTCAAACCCTATGTCAGGAATTATTTTAACCGAAGTGTTTCACATGGTCCTATTTATACAAATGACAGAAATGACAGAAACCATTATATTGGAAAGAACACTCTATTTTAGTAAATGTTGATTTTCAGTCAATTCATGCTCTGTATAATAAAACTATACCATACTGATATGGTCTGTGAGATCCAATGCCATCATATTACCTTTTTGCTAACGTAACAAAATATAAAAATGATTTTGTAATTAACAGGGAAAAGAAGATCTTAATCAAAATGACTCTGAGATAACTTTTCATTTTGATTGTCTCAAGGCATTCATTCTAGTTATCATGAAAGTGGGTTCCAAACTCTTTAGGTTTTGCTGATGTCTTGATTTACAAGTGATGCAAATTTACTGCTTTTACCGTTAACTATCTGTATTCCCTTCAGAAGAATCTTCAAGGTTTCCACAACTTTCTCTTCCCCTGTTTCTCTCTGCAACACTGGAAGGATGGACCTGACTCCAGAAAAAATATTCATTTGCTTTTGACTGGGAGCTGGGGAGAAGCATTATATCTGGAGAATGAGAGCAGTTCATGTGGGAAATTGTGCAGCTACCAGCTGTCTGCATGAGGACGGACACTTTTTAATCTTCCTCCTTCACATTAGCCCCATTCTAGTTCGTATGATTGTGATATAAAGGGTCACAGTTGGACTTTGGGAGATGTAGGCCTCTTAATACCAACAGACACACTCTGTGGAAACAGCAGATGCATTTAGGTCCCAATTATTTCCACTGGTTTAAACAATTTTGTTATAGGCTGATGAAAAGGTTCAGGAAAAGGAAAATCCATATGCCCAATATCTCTCTACAGATATATATATTTGTTATAGACCACTCCAGAAAAGAAAAACCCACACTTTTACAGGAGAATGGACATAATAAGTGCTGTAGTTCCAGAGCAACAGGTATCAGGAAACACAGAGGCAATCATAAGTTTTGCACGATTGTTTTCTAATTCTGTGTAAAAAACCTAGTATTTGGCAGAAAGACTACAAGGCTTTTTTTCTTCTTTTTTACAATTATCATTAACATTTTACTATAACATGATTCAAAACTTAGAGAATATATTCACCATTCCATTAAAATTGGTAATGTTATGAAAGCAGAATACAATTTAGACTTATAGTCACAGCCTGAGTTTAACTATCCAGAAACTACTTACAAAGCCCTTAAAGAAAAAGAAAAGAGAAAAAAAAAAAGTTAAATTGCAAGACAGTCATCAATTTCTTCCATTTGGAAACAAGCCTTCTTGCGAGTTAAGCCCAGTCTGTATTTCACATTTAAATCTGCCTCATTGGTATTAGTTTCGGTGAAACCTGGCAAAAAAGAGAAGGAAAAAAAACCACAACAGTTGTCATACAGATAAGATCTAGCAGTAAAACCCACTTCTATCAACTATATATCACTGAAGACTAAAGACACTGTACTTGTCTAACTGCCATATTTGCAGGACGTCAGAGATAAACACTATCACAACTAAATTTTCTGATGCAAGAGCACAAGATATGTGTGGTGCCAGTATCCAGGCTCCCAACTTCATTTATTTTGAGATAGGTTATTGGTGTAAGAATGGAAGCATATTAAACTTGGGCAGATGAACGTGTACTTGCCCCCTGCACAGTCTTCTGTGCAGAAATAGTCGACTGAGTTTTGGAACATGCAAGTCAGCAGGGAATACACAATCAAAGGTACACATATATGATAAACATTCTGCAACTATTGTATATGGATACATTTGATGTGATTATTTGTTTGATGATGATGTAATACAAATATAAAATTTATATTTACTATTTTTTTAAATGTCCTTCTTCCATTCACATTCAATTTTATTTGTTTAATGATTATATAGTTTAATAATTTCAATTTTGCTTTTTAAAGAAAAACTTGCTTTTTTCCACTCACATGAATTTGTGTGTTAGGACACATTTATGTAATCTATTAATTCCATACACTCATAAAATTCAATTAGTGATATTATAAGATGTACAGCAGACCAAAAATAAAACACAGTAAGCCTAAATGAGGAAAGAAGGTGCAAATAGGAACAATACAGAGAAGACTTTGTAGAGTAGCAATGGTTAACATTTGCTTGAACTGTCATTGCAGGTCTACACAAAACCCCTAAGGAACAGGTCTCTACAGAAGATCCAAGCCTCTTTAATTATCTCCTGTTCCCAGCCCTATTTAAAGAGATGCCCCAGGATGAGGATCAAAAATAACAGAAGTGATCTTACGTTTTCAGGATGAAAAACAGTTCCATGGATAATGTGTCTCCTAGTCGATTAATGTGCCCCATGGAAGCATCACCTACTGCATCCGACTACCTCCTCAACCCATCTTTTTCAGTTAACGGTACTCAAGAAGCTAACTCATGAAAGAATAATGTATAAGTGCCTCTTCAAGCATTAAAGCCTCTTTCTTTTAGAGGTACAGGGCTGTATTTTCTGTACCACTTAGATTTCTCTGTGATCTTTCCTCCAGCCACTATGTATCATCATTTACAACCTTATGAGAATAGCCACTGAGGAAAACTTATTTCATGAAGAATGTGTTTACTGTATCAAATGCTAATGAAATGTTTTCAGTGGATGGCAACCATTCATTGATTTTTTCAAAGTTGTGTGTGAACTAGGATAATAAATAGATGTAATAGGTACAATGATCATCATTCCTGGATAAGTTCCAGAAAAGTTTCAACATTTCAGTCCAAACTACTCTGTGCCTCACTTTATCTGGGCCTATATCTGCCACAGCCAGCAATGGTTCCATTGAAGTAAAGGTAAACACCAGAGGGTGAAGATAGAACCACTAAAATCTGTATTCTGCAAACAATGACAAAGGCAATTACTGGAGGGATTTTCTGATATTGTAGATTTCAGTACCATCAAAACATGAAGCGTTTTATATTTGATGAGCATATTACATTAAATGTGATGTCTGCACATCTGATGCTAACAGCTGTCGTCTGTGTGTATCGCTATCCACTTCAGAAGGGCATGATGCCCGTGAGTGTGATGTGCCATGGTGCCTGCTCAAGAAAATGGAGGTGGTGAGAGCCCAGCACCACTCAGAACTGGACCCAAATGCAACTTTTGCCTAACTGAAATGTGATTAAATAAGCAGAACAATGCCAATGTAACAAAAGCGATGGTTTGTGCTTGGAAAACAAGGAGTAATCAAGTCTGAAATGCAGAAAGCCCCCGGAATCCACTGCTATAAGTCTCAGTAGAGACAATCAATCCGGTATCAACCTGTACTAAGAGCACAGAATTTGGTAAGGGCTGAAGGGGTTTAATGCAGACTGTATTCACAGTGCACAGCTTCAGAGTGGCTGCTTTCTGACAGTGCCTCCTAAGCAACACATTATTATTTCACTAACAGGAAGAACATCTTATCTTGGAAGCTTCAAATACTTTGCTAATGTTGGCCAGGTAGGTGCTCTGGGAGGAGTTTGCAGTCCAGTACGTGCCTTTCAAATGGTAAGGAGATACACAGGCTCCAAGGCTTGCTGCAGTTCAAGCCTGTTGAATCTCTGATTCCCAAACCCGAAGTACCCTTTTCATCTACAAAACCAGCCCCATGCTTATTTCATTGTATTTCTATGTAGCAAGCGTTCCTTCAGGGCCTGATTCTGAATAATGCTGAACCCTGATAAGTTATATTGACCTCAACAAGTATGCAAAAGCAAGTTACTGTTCAAAAATTTAAAATGAGCCCCTCAAAAAAAAAAAAAGTTAGTGTATTTGTTGAATCAATAAAAGTTGCTTATCTCTTATTAATGTCTATTTTTAAATTTCAGATAAATGCAAATCACAATTTCGATACCCTATATATATATATATATATATAGAGGGTATCAGAATTGTATATATATATTTAATCATATATATTTATATATATATATATATATAGGAATAAAAAATCTCTTCTTAATGTGATTTTTGCAGCAGGGGTGATTGCTCAGGAAAAAAACCTGCAACATTTAAAAATCAACTCAGTCTTGCAACAGCCTCAAAAGAAAATGCTCCTCAAAGGAAAATAAAATACTTCCAGAAAATAAAATCTATATCCTGTATCATTTTGAACTCAATGAACTTGGACAGACAGCTTCTTTTTAAACATACACTAGCCTTGGCAGATGCTTTTCCTATACTCCATGTTATCTTTTAAGAACATTTTGAAAAAACAGACTTTAAGATTACAGAAAAAAACCCGTTGTGGTGGGGATTTGTGACTTATCCTGATCATTTTTATAATTAAATACATCTGCATAAGTATGTTCTGTCACAGTCTCATCAATGGTATAAGGTAGTACAAGCCCAAACAGATTGCCTGCCAAGGTGATCTATACGCTAGGCTACAGCAAATCTTATTTAAGCATCCAAGATAAGCCAACATTTTGTCTTCCCAGCACAGTAAAATTGAGGGCAAACTGTTTATTTTTTGTATGATGCCAGTCTATAATGAAGATTGTTGATTCTAAATCATGTTTCCTTTGACATTTTGTTGTTGCAAATGTTCTTTAGGAGATGTTTTTCCAAGTAAGTAAGCAGGCTGTGAAATGGAATTGTATAGTCAAATGTGTCTCAAATATGGCCATACAGACTACGAAGTTCTCCTCTCCAAACAGGAGTAGTCTACATGAGGTGAAGCAGTTACATATAAAGATACAGCCACCCCTTAAAATCTCATTTCTAGTGAACCTAGAGAGATATTTGTTTTAGTTCAGATCATACCCTGCATCTACTGAAAAAAAAAGATGCTAGAAAAAGGGGTCAGCTCCTCATTTTCCCCTGATTAGTTCTGTTTCAAACTAGGAAAATATATGATCCTGCTTTTACTGTGGCAATACAATATCACTAAAGCTCCTGTCACCGATATAAATAAACCCAAGATGTCTCATTCAGTGAACATAAATAATCACAAGTACAACTGTTACTCTTGCAAAAAAGCCTGAGGCAGAGTTTTGAAATGTGAAAAAAAAAAAGGACCAAAGATGCTGCAGTCTGAATAAATGCCTATCACAATGCTAAAATTTCTATTTTCTAGAATTCAAAACAAAGCAAAGGACCTGTAGTTATTTGTTATATATGAAATTCAGGCCATTATGGGTCTGGTATTAAACAACAGTGACCCAGTCTTGCTGTCAAAGATTTGGGAGGCAGGAAGGCAGGAAGGCAGGCAGGAAGGCAGGCAGGAAGGCAGGCAGGAAGGCAGGCAGGCAGGCAGGCAGGCAGGCAGGAAGGCAGGAAGTAAGGCAGGAAAGCAGGAAGTAAGGCAGAAAGGAAGGCAGGAAGGCAGGCAGGAAGGCAGGAAGGCAGGTAGGAAGGCAGGCAGGAAGGCAGGAAGGAAGGCAGGAAGGCAGGAAGGCAGGAAGGCAGGAAGGAAGGAAGGAAGGAAAGAAGGAAGGGAAGGAAGAGGTAAGGAAGGAAGGAAGGAAGATGCATTTCCATGCCACAGGTTTAATAAACAAATAATTAAGGTTTGTGTCATATTTTCAATCTGCAGTGCTGTAGAGATTTTGGGCACTTTCATAAGGACCCATCAGTATGTCACACTGGCTCCTGTGTGTACTCTGGCAGAGGTACACGCTTTGCAAACAAGCATTGCTTTGCAAGCATTTATGCAAGCCACTGCGTTCAAGGTGAGTACATGTAAATGCATAAACCAAGAAGCATCTACATTTTTCATGCCCACAGCTCCTTTAATGCAGCTCGTGATCTTATGCATGACTGCAGCAGCCAAACAAAGCAGACTGTGCTGGAGTTTGCCTTCTGGAGAATGAGCAAACTATAGGTGCCTGTGAAGTGTCCCTTCCCAATCCTAGAGAGACATATCACAGGGACCTAGACAGGGCATTGTTCCAACACCTCCCATCAACTGCTAACTTCAGGCTACACTAAAAATTTGAAATTTATGTCACTCCTTTGTAACATTTCCAGGAAAGCTCCAAGGAACAGCGGATGGTGTTAATCTTTTCTTTGGACCTAATTGTCTTGCCCTATCATGCCCACTTCAAAGCTTAATCTCATAGCCCATCATTTTAACCTTATCACTTCTTTCTCTGAATTTTTTGTTTGCTTCTTCTTTCACTGCCTTAAGCACAGGCTGCTGGCCTTTACTTTGAGAAACACACACTTAATTGAATATATATCTATTGTTCATCTCAACCAAAAAAACCCCATATCCTTTCAAACAAGCAGGCTTGGAACAAGTAAGGAGTGCTGTTTTCTGAAAACAAAGTCCTATGCTGTAGTTTACATCTATTTAAATGCTTACTAAATTTTGTACCTCCAAATTCATCATGAAGTTACTCCCCAAAGTAAATACAAAAGAACAGAAAATACAAAAAGAACCCAAATGACTGACTGCAATAGATACAAACCTACAAAGTTAATTTTTATGGGTGGATCAGCCCAAGAAAAAGAAGTCCTGACATTATCAAAGTTTTAAAAATTTGGTAATTTTTTCCTAGATCAAAGTCAGAAGCTGAATGAATCATTTCATTTCCACACAGAATTGCTGTATATGGAAGGTTGCCTCATTGAAAATTAAAAAATAATAAGGACTTCCCTAAAATATTACATAGAAAACTAGTAACCTAGCAAAGTGATTCTGTAGTAGCTTCCTGCACTCTGTAGTTGCAGGCCACTAGTCTTTAATCCAACAATTTTTTCTCAGATAATTAAAGTTATTTTCAGCAGTGAACAGATCTTTTTTTAAAATATCAAAGGAGAAAAGTACACAATCATATTTAGTTATCAGAAATACTCTCTTCTGGACACAGGAAATAAATGAAATTTCACAGGTTCATTGCTCAGGAAGTTTTACTTACTACCAAAAGTATGCTCAAAACCTTAATAAAAAACCCTTGGACATACTAAATGCTTTGCAGTGTGTCCATTATGTGTCACAGTCATGCCATGAAACTCTGCAAAGTTACTTCACTACTAAATATTCCTTAACTATTTTTACAGCACAATTTGTACACTGTCATACTTGCCAAAGGAAGGCTGAACTGCCCAAAAGACTTCACAATACAGAAGAAAATGTTTTATAATGTTCATGTAGGGACAGGCCATGAAGAAACTATATTAACAACCACACATGCATTCAGTTACACTCCAGAGCACTACAGCTTTCCATTAATAAGCCAGTTCTGTGTTTGCATTAAGTGAGACTTAAGAATGAATGTGAATTCCAAAAGGCAGAGGCTTTCCGGATTAATGCAGAGCCTAAGTTCCATTTGTAGTCTTGGAGCAGCTCATTGATTGGCACTATTAACACAGAGGGGATGACAGTAGTCAGTCCTGTCAAAAAATTTCACAACTCCATCTAAAGATAGTACGGAAAATTAGCTACAGGGAGTTAGCTAAACCAACTTATACAGTGAAAAAATAAATATTTATCCATCTCTCAGAGATGAATCAGCTCCCCTCTTCAAAGCATAGAAGTTTTTTTTCCACTTGTTCTTTTACTCTTAGTCATTTCTCCATTTCTCCTGATTTTCCTAGCTTCTGATGCTTCTGACATCATCACACTACATTAGCCCCAAAAAGGCTAATTATCTTTCATTGTAAATACCACAGGTAATCTATTCAGTCCGCACCTATAAAGATGAAAGTCTTCATGTGGTAAGCATTTGTGGAGAATATTTGTTCTGACTCCAGATTAACTATACTGGTTTGTAAAATTACTTACTGCGAAGTCACAGCCAGTGCTTTTCTTGATATCATCCACTGTCAGTCCTTCCCAAATTTCTATGAGGGTCAATCCCTTCTTCTTGTCCACATCAAACACCGCCTATTAAGTTCAAAAAGCACATATTTTTTTATTATTAAAGGAGAAAATGAGGATATAAATGAAGTAATATTGTAAAAAATGGTGTGCTGAAGTAGATAGCATTCCTTCAGTAACGAAAGACACCACTTTTCACTTCCATGACTGATCAATAAAGATTTCTGCTACATTTATTTGTACCTAGAAAAAGCACCTAGAATACCATATATGTTAGTTTTGTGGGGAAAAAGTACAACTATTTATCCCTGCAGGAAATGAGGACCATGCCTGCTGCTCCAATCTGGAGAGAATGGGAGGTTCAAAGGAAAGGGCCGAGATGTTCTTTGCTGCAAGACCATGTCCACCAAGAGACCACAAAAGAAACAAAGGAAGAGAATGTCTCCCTCATTCTTTTATTTCATTTTAAGGCCAGTAGAGAGACCATTTTTGTCAGATTATAAGTTTCTCCAACAGCTATTGGACACCCAATGCAAATGCTAGAATTTTTAGAAGCTAGCAATGAAAGACAAGAGTTCTTGAAATATTTTTAAAAGAAAGCCTGAGAGGAAGAGGCTGACGGAGCAAAGACTGCTCTGTCTGATGTCTTCCTAAGATATGCACTCCACTTCTGAGACTTACAAGTGCATCAAATAAAAACACCTGTAAAACAATGTGCACTTTAATAGTGCCTACCAGAGGGAGATACACAGGTTGCAAGCTAGTTGCCAGGGAAACCGTAAGGTCTAAAGTAATTTTCCTTAAAAATAAAAGTTTAGTAGCAAAAGACCACTGAAGCTTGAACTTGAAATGGAAGTGAAGTCTTAAGTTCATCACAGAAGTGTACGGAAGTCTAGTTGTCCTCTGGGCACACGAAACGGCTTTATGGGACTGAAAAAGGACAGCTTCTCTAAGCCTTAAAAGAGAAGTTGGACATAAGGAGCAGACACTCCAGCATGCTCGTGTGGAAACAGAATTTGTGACACTATCTAAATGTTGTTGTATATGTGTGTCATTTCCTAATAAAGCCACAAGATCTGGAAATTGATAAATATAAGAGAAATTTCTGCGTGTTCATTTTCTATTAGTTGTTGTTCCCTCTCATTTTCTTTGTACCTTACATTTGTATGTGGCCAGTTAATAGAAGACTAATTTAAAAAAAAAAGTTCTATATTTTAATATATTTTCCTTTACTTTGTGAAGAAAAATCCTTTAAATGTAGCAATATACCACCATGAGAAAGCAAATTCTACATCAGCACCTTTGATGCATTCTACTTGGCATGATAGATGGCTCACAGAGAGACTACTCTGAAACGTAAACACTGATAATAAAAGCAGTATTACAGCAAAAAACCTTAAGTCACTTATGCTTTGCTGAAAAAAATCCACTAATGTACTTTGAGCACCAGCAGTATCAGATGCTAATATGTACTTCCAATGGAGAATTTGCTTCACAAATGGAATCAAATAAGGACAAAAGAACCATAGCTCTGCTACAGACACATGTTTCTCTGAAACAGTATATAGCATAAACGAGACACCAATTGCCCAACCTATAGATGCTCTGCTGGGGAAAAGAACCAAAGCAAAGTGAAAAAAACAAATAAAAAGCCCTGACCAAAACCAAGCAATGTCCCTTTCCCTTCTGAGCTGTGATTACAGCTGTATTTGAAAACTTGCATCTCACAGCAAATTTTCAGAAATACATCAGGGAAAATAAGGAGATATACACTTTTCATGCATATCATATGCAGCATCTTTGTTCTGAAGGCATCTAAGGGTACAGTTCAATATGCTAGATGGCAAAGCTTGAAAAGGAAAAATATGAGTCCCAAGACCTCAGGACCTGAACTCCAAAGCGATCTTTTCTCTTCAGTGGCAACTGACGTCGAACACATTCTTCACTTTTATTAAGCTTTGCTACTTTTATTAGGGATAGAAGAGGAAATTATTAACAAGGAGTCCAGAAAAGTACTTTACCTTCTCTGTAATGATGCGGTCAACACATTGTTTCCCAGTAAGTGGCAAACTGCATTTTTCCAAGATTTTATGGACATTGCCCTGTGTTTAACAACAAACAGACAAACATCCATTTAAAAAAATCTCAGATATATAATATATACATGGAAATCACAGCTGTAGTCATTCAGTGTCACTGAAACATTCAATGTACTCAAAGCACTCTTTGACTTCACTTCTGTGGCAGACTAGTAAGAACCTTACTGTACCACTGATGGGACTCCTGAGTTCAGAAGTTCTGCACCCTGCCGCTTAATAATCTGCCCTTCCTGCTACTGCGTGAGGACAAGAGATACATGGAACCTCACTGATGACATATGAAGGACAAAAATAGGGAACAACATTATGGGCAACATATTTCCCTGTCCTATCCTTTATCACAAATAATATGTGCAGGATCAGCCATACACAGAAGAAGTTTAAATCCTCAGAGTTAAAGTGTGCAGTCATGCTCTGAAAACAGTAAATCCAGTTTATTTACCTACATTGAATTCCCATTCCCATTGTGTGTCTCGGAAAGTCCTTGTCTTTTTTCCCCCTTTTTTCTCTTCATTTTTTAAAAATAAGAGTTTACAAATGGCTCTAGATCATACTAAATTAAAGTCAGCTGCAAGAGCTCTGAATGGATATAAGGCAGATGGATCAATACATTTTTTGGTCTGTACTTTTAAGTGTTTTTCAGAGGAAGCATTAAGTGTACACTTCTGTTACCCCATGCTTTTAATTTTTTGTCTAATTATCAGTTTTCAGTTATGCACTTCAAAACTCTCAGAGTATAACATGTCTCATTTAACCATCTAAATGCAATACTGAAAAAAAAATTTGGAACCATCAGTTTACCTTAGGGCTTAATATAAACTCAGGAGCCATCTCAACAGCCAGTTTGACTCCTGAGTGATAACAAAATGAGCAATCCATGTGCTTTTGAATTTATCTTTCTCTGTGAAGAACTATTCCTTCATTCTAGTTACTTTCAATTGATCTTCTTATATCCTGTCCATCTTGAGAACATCCTTGTGCAATTTGCGTAAGAGCCAAGATTAATCCGTGCTATTTGTAATATCTTCAGTAACATATGAGATATACTTTTCAGCCCTGTGAAATGAAGTGTCTCTTCTTGGTACCTGAGATTGAAACACATGGACTTGCAGAGGTGACAGCTTTGAATGTCTCCTGTGACCATGAGAACTGATACATTTGAGATCCTTAACACTTGAGCAGAGGATTATTGTATTACCAGTTAACCTTAAAGATGAAATGCATTTCCTGATCTTTTCAAAGGTTGGACTCAATGATCTTAGAGGCCTTTTACAACTTAAATGATTCTGTGACTTTTGGAAGACATCCATCAGGGCACTGAAGAAGAGCAATTTAAATGTAACTGCATTATTTTTAACATCTGAATTTATTCAGATTTATTCAGGATTTATTCAGATAAAGGAAAAGACTATTGTGTAGACAAATAAAATCTTAGGTGACCCAGTCTTCTTTAAATAAAAAGTTCTGTTGTTGAAGAACAAAAATATCCTTAGTCTTCCACAACACATTAAAATCAGAACTTTTCACAGAATGAGAAAGGAGTTTTCATTCAGTGCTCCATATTTCAGTCAAGCCCCAATCAAGTGCTTCAAACCCATCTCTATGCTGTTTTTCTGAATAGTGTAGAGACCTCATTTCACAACATGAAACAATTACCAGCCATCATTTTACAATGTTTTGCAAAACATGTCAATGATGGTATGAGGGTAAGAACTTGACTTCTAATTCTCTCAGGCAGTATTTAGCAAACTAGACACAGATGCACAGGGACTGTTTAGACATTAAAAAACAAGCTTATATTCTATTATTTTTTTCCTTCATGGCTATAAAAGAAGAGGTAGTTCAGCAAAAAATACATTAAGAAAAACTAATGAATTTGACTTAAGATCCATTTGCCAAGTGTCTCACAGTGGCCTAAGCATATGGAGCAAAAATTGAAATATCCTTCTGCGGATATGCCCTCCTGGATCCTGATATGCTGTAATGCACAGATTTTCTGAGGCAGAGACTGCTTCCAGGCAATGGTATTTAATTGTCATTGATGAACTCAACTTCATAAAATAGTCTAGTCCCTTCTATATAGACTTAATTCTTTGAGATTTTATATCATTCTGCTATCATCCACTACTTCATTGGCTGCATGTGGAGTGGTCTTCTTTCAGCTAATTTCAGTTAGTTATCCCTACTTTGTTTATAAGGCAGTAACAATGCTTCATCCACCTTCTCCATTACCTCATTATTTTGTGTATTTCTTTGTTACCCTTCCTCAACAGCATTTCTTAAGCCGAAGAGTCTTCTATAAAGCTCATTTCATGTTCTCTCATCTATCTTCTGTAAAATTTGGTTTTCATTACATGTTAAAACTTAAGTAATTAAAAATGTAATTAGTTTGGGACTAACCATATTTGTTTGTATTTATAACATACTGCACATCAGAGTTTAAAAAGAGTGAAATTCCTTGAGTATTTATTTGAGTGATAAGACAAATATTAGTTCCACCCTCATAATTCAGTGTTAATTATATTTTGCATATGCTGGAAGGACTCAGTCTATTTCTCTGTTTAAAAAGTGCAACATGTGTACTGAAAGGAGAAGGTTATTAAACTCTTAGAAAACTTACTTTGATGTTTAACAAGCCACTGCTATTATACAAAAAACCCCAACCAGACTTGAAAAGGATAAAAAGATCCTTCACAAGATCATAAACCAGACAAAACTAGCACAAGAACTACCTACTGCAGCACCTCTTGAACATGTCTATTGAAGGTACTGCCTGTATCCCATGTTTTTCACTCTATTTCCTTTCATCATATCTTGACTGCTGTTGATTTACAGGAAACTTTCATGTCTGATGGTAGATTTCTTATTTATTTGGAGAATAAGATTACAAAAATGTCCCTTTACTAAAGAGCCAGTAGACATAACAGACTGTCTCAGTAGATGCAGACATTTCTGTCACTCAGTAGCACACTGGGCTTTGAGCAGGATGAAGGATTGCTCCTCTGATGCGGAGATTCAGATGCAATAAGTTTTCAAGAAGATATTTGGTGTAAAGAATTAAAAAGCCATGAATAGAAAATCAGCTCTGTAAGAAGCAGACATCTCCAACAAAAGGCTTCTGACTTTCAAAACTGGCCTCACGGGTGCTATATTTACTTGTCTATTAAAAAAAAAAAAAAGGAAGAGCACCTGAAAACTCTAACAGCAGTCTTTGAACTCTAAACACTAGATTTCTCTATTTAAACATCTTCACCTCTGAGCAAGCAAGAAGCATATGAAGATCCCAGAAAGAGGCTAGGTAAGAGCAAAACAGTGCTATTTTAAAATAAGAATAAAATAAAAATAATGCATGTTGTTTAATTTGGCAGTGCCTTCTCACAAAAGCAGAAGAAATAATTTATGAAAACCTGTAACTGGCTCTCCAGAAGTGCACACCAGGCAAACTATGCACAAAAGTGTCCAAAGTAGGTATACATATGCCAAAATAAATAATTCTTTGCCTGACCTGTTTATAACAGTGAACCTATCTCCCTTTTCATTGTTTTCAAGTTTCAGTACTCCTTAGAGACAAAACAAAAACAACCCAACAAACAATTTCCAAACCCTGTTTTGGAAAAGTACTTTAGCAATAGTACCTTTAAGAGAGAAACTTCTTTGAATAATTATATTGTGTGTGGACTCTAAGCCTTAACCAAATTCCACAGTAAGTAGACATTTAGCATAAATATTTATTCAGATCACATTAATACCTGAAGTGTGTGCTGAGCAAATGGATAACGACATATGTTACTACAGTTTTTGGGAGGCTGTGTGATAGTGATGCAAGTCATAAAGATGAATTTGCTTTACACGTTCATTTACTTATTTATACATATAAATATGTAAATCAGGTATAATATGCTATCAGGTTAAACTCAGCCCTGTTACTCAAAATGTGCCCCTTGAGATCACAGTTTAGTATAAATTGTGAAATTTCTACATTTTTCGACTTTTTTTAATTTTCAAGTGAAAATTAATTCTTCAAATCTCATTTTAGAACATACAACTGTTAATATATTTACTCTCATATTTACACATTTACTATAGTTTATCATGTAAATTCTGACAAGGGATATTATTTTGAACAATACAGAACTAATTCTTGTTGCAGATATATATATCTTGTTGCATAGGGCCCCCCCCATGACCTTTTGTGGGGGACTTATATCTATAGCATATATCACTATCCCACCCAAAGAAGTCTCTGGATTAAGCACAAAGAAGTCTCTGGATTAACCACAAACACATAATGATGTAAGGCAGTCTGCATCTCATCATGCCAAAAAAATGTATTCTATTAAGCTGTCAGTACCAATTTGACTGGCAAGTTCAAAGGTAAATATCTTTCCATCATAGCAAGTATTTAACCATGGGAAACCTCATTTTTCAAATTATTCTGAGGCAAAGAGTAGAGTAGCATCTACTGTAGCTTTGGCAATTGCCACCCCCATTAAATTTGCATGAAGTTGCAGAAAAAATGTGCGCAGCTTTTAAACATCAAGTTAATATTTCTTTTTTTTTCCCCATGGTGAATGATTCACTTACAAGAGGAAAGGAACCATACCAACCTAGCCTCCAGTTGCACCACCAGAGCAACTAACAGCAAAATGATCGAATCCTCACAAAGTAGCAGAATGAATATAAGATATCTTTATTTCATGTTTCTTTCTTTTTTTTTTTTTTTTTTTTGGTACAGCAAAAAACACTAATTTAGAAAGAAGTGGCAGAGCCTTACCTTGGCTGAGTGCTCCATTGTGACAACCACTTTGGTCTGGGCGCTAGATACCAGGTCCATGGCACCCCCCATTCCTTTCACCATCTTGCCCTAAAATTAAATTTTCAATGGAAATTTAGTATTACTTATTATTAATTAAAAAAAAAAAAAGAAAAAAAAAGAAAAAAGATAATACTGCAGCTGCAAGTGTCAGCAGAAGCTAGTCACCTTTTCCTGCATTGAAAGCCCACCCATTTCATAACCACTGTATTAAAACACCAATAGAGCTTCACCAGAGTGAAAAGAGCTGTCTCAGTGTAGGCTCTATATGACGCAAGTAGGAGAAGAATGATGAGCAGAAAAACTGCCATGATGAGCAGAGATGAGCAGAGATAACTGCACAGATGAGCCACTGCCATGGCTGGTGCCCTGGGGTGTGACCTAAATCTGAGTAGTATCATTCACTTACTGGAAGCACTGACACTGTGGAGCAATGAATTTAGTTCCAATGGTTGTGTCACTTGAAAAGCAAAGTCTACATCTTCCTGTTGATGGAAACACCATTACTTCCTCAAAAGAAATCTCTACTTACAAAATGCAGCAACAAGAACATCTGAGCACTCCAAATCCACCTGACAGTTTAGAAAGTCTCTTCCCACTTTAGAAAGCCATATCTTGTATCACTATATCAGCACAAACCAAATGTTTTTGCTCTATTCCGGATGTCTGTGGAGGTCATTCCAGAGTATGGGCAAATATATAGATGTGGCTTAGCATTCAGTTCTGTTTATCCCTCAAACCAAGCAACGCTTTCAGCCTCTGGGCTCATTCTTCTCTCAAAGAGTGTTAGAATTGCATGTTAGAATTGCATCACAGCAGGTGTCTCACAGTCTGATGTTCAGCTACCACTATTTTTACTTTCCGTAATGCTACAACATTCAACCCTGCCTGCTTCCATCACCTTAAACTGGATGCATCTGATCTTGGAAGGTAAAGAGGTACAGCCCTGACACACTACTGACAGGAAATAATCAGAAGTACAAAGTTCTATGAGTATGAGCAGAGCAATCATTTTTGAACAACAAGCACTAGACACCAGTAATCAAAGACGGCAACAACCTCACATACCAAGCCAGAGTTGCTGAGGAATAAAGAAAGGGGAGTGGAACATCTGCATGATTGGAGAGGTTAGTAGGAAACATGACACAAGGAGGGCAATGAGGATGGTGAAGGACCTTAAGGGGAAGCCATATGAGGAGTGGCTGAGGTCAGTTCAGCCTGAAGGTCTGTTCAGCCTGGAAAAGAGGAGACTAGGGGGACACCTCATTGTAATTACTACTTCCTTGCAAGGGGAAGAGGAGGGGAAGGCACCGTGGTGACAGCGACAGACCTGAGGGAATGGCCTGAAGTTGTGTCGGGGAGGTTTAGGTTGGATATCAGTGAAAGGTTCTTCACCCAGTGGGTGGTTGGGCACTGGAACAGCTCCCCAGGGCAGTGGTCACAGCCCCAAGCCTGACAGAGCTCAAGAAGCATTTGAGCAATGCTCTCAGGCACATGGTGTGACCCTTGGGGACAGTGCTGTGCAGGGCCAGCAGCTGGACTTTGAAAATCCTTGTGGGTCCCTTTGAACTCAGAATACTCTGATTCTGTGATTCTGCCAATTTTACAAATTAAAATCAATTAATTTCTTTCTCAAATATTTTGTATTTGCTTTTGACTGGTTATATGGACAGTAATACAACAGTCCAGTTGTATAGTATAGTAGACTGGTATATATACCAGACAGTACACTGCTATATATACATACAAGACGTGTAAGTTTATGATTAAGTGCTTGGAAAACTTCATATTACAAAGCTTTTCTCTTATGCTTCTTTATATCAGCTATGTGATTCATATTCAATACTTTACAAGTATCAGTACCTGTGGTCTATGATAAAAAACATATGGAAGAGACTTGTCTCATTAAACTGCCAGGCCAGCTACCTGCTAGTCTCTTGATCATTAAGATCTCTTGATTGTAATAAAGGGAGTTTTCACACACACACACAGACACACACACAAAATGTAATTCCTATTTTCCTACCATTTGCACAGTGAAGAATAAATCATATCTTCCTAAATCTATAAACAAACCCTTTGGAATTGTTCAGATTGGTATTTAATATTAATCACATAAACTATCATTACTACTAAATATTTCTTTGCAAATACAAATGTGAAAAGGATTTACCTCCGTTCATAACTTCCTGGCACTGCTCAGATCATTCTCCATCCTACCTGGAAATACAGAGCTCCTACAGAGACTGCAATGACCTCTTGCCTGCCTTCCAGAGCCTCCATGACAAGATAATGCAGAGTACCTGAAGATGACATATTATCTCCCCAGTAACTCAGAATATGTTTGCATTGAGGATTATGCTACCAATATACCTATCCTGACAATGCCATTAGCTCATTTTCCAGGCCTTTTAGTTCTATTAACTACAAAAGACCTATAGCAATGAGTAAATTCCTGAGGAACTAAGTGCTGATGAAGGTAAGCAACAAATGTACTGCTGGAGAAGCTGTCATACAGAACTGAGAGAAGATACATCATCCCTCTGTGCATGAAAATGCAAGTTGAAGAGAAGAACTTAGGGATTTTAAATCATTTCATCATCTCCTCCTCTTTAGGAAAACGCATTCATCGCTGTAGGGTCGTACTTGGTAAAGCAAATCAATTCAGGATTCAGTGCAACTAGCCAAGTAATTTCATGCTTTTATTTTGAGAAATATCCAAAGCGCAAGAGACTTACATTGCTCTCAGTGCATCTACCAGACTACCACAACTTGCACTTTCCTCTACACCATACTGGAAAAGGGGACAGCTGCATGCCAAATTTGAATTAAAATATTCAAGACTAAAAGGTGATTCCAAAAAGACACTTTGCTCCTTTTTGCTCCACCCTGCTCCCTCCATTTATTTATTTATTTAAGATTATTTTTGTTAGTTCCCAATTACATTGATGCTGCCAGCTTAAGAAACCTTTCAGAAGGAAAGACTTAGTGCAGCGGTAGAGCACTGGTAATTTGAAGCACTATTATAAAACCCACTTCATCAAGCTCAGAAAGAGCTTGAAGTAAGAATAAAAGATTTTTGAATTAGCCATGCACTTCCTGGGAGGTCCAGTGTTGGCAGTATTTACACAGAGGGTAAGGTAGACAACAGACACAAGTTAACAACTTCTTTGCAGCTTCTCAGTTACAATACAAGGTGGGAATTCTGCTTTTCCCATTGTGTTTTCATCAGCACTTCTTGCTGAGTGTCAGTCCAAATAATAGCAGAGTTCAAGACATTGAAACTTTGGACCTGATGCTTTGGAAGTTTTTAATTGAGATCATCAGCTCTTCTGTTTCTTTGTGTAGGTCATAAAACTACACAGTATTAGTGGAATTCCTTATAATGCCTACGTAGTGCAAAACGAATTATTTTGTTATTTTGGTGGTGGGGCATCTTTAAGAAAATATGAGAGAAGGGAACACATTTTCTCATCCAATGTATTTATAGCTGGACATCATTTGAGTGGTCAAAATACAACATTAAAGAGCCTGAGAAATTAATTTAGCGTAATAGTAATTCCTAAACAGAAACCTTCCTGTTTATTTGGTCATATGTGGCACCCAAGACAACCTGGCATTCCAATGGAAACTTGTGAGTACTCCAATGTGGGCAAGACAGTCAAAATATTTTTCAAGAGAATGTGAAGTTTTTCCTAAACGCCATTTCAAGCAAGCTACGAAGATGCTATACCAAGCAGGAAACAATTTATAAGAAAATCCAAACTGACAAAAAAGAGATAGCTGAAAGAAAAGAGAAAAATTCAGGGGGCTTCTAACACTATTAACATCTTGAATTCATGCTGTTGTCTTAACACCTACCCCTATATTGCCAGGCAGAAGGACTTTCCTTCTTAATTGATTTTTATAACTACTCCAACATCATGCGACAAAATAGACCTGAACTGTTCTGCTTAAGTTAAAATAACATAATCATTTGAGACAAACAGGTATCACATCAACAGTACAGCAGAGCAGATGCTATTGATGAGCTCAAGAAAAAATGAAAACTTATCAGTGGTAAATGCATCTTGAATATTTCTACTTAAAAATTGAATATCAAAGCACCGGCAAGGTGAAAATGTGTACTTGTTTGGAAAGGAACCAAGCCACTTCCCTCTTAAGAGTCCTTGCCCATGTTGCCAGCTGCCCTAACAGTGTATTAAACAGCATTTAGTCTGAAATTTCTCTTTCCTTCCATTAGATAAAAGAACAGACATGCCTCTGTGTTCAAAGTTAGTGAAACTGCTGTTTCAGAAATTCTTACAGAAGATAATGAGTGCTTCTAGTTTAAACAGCAAGCTTCCCATTCTATCTCAATTTTCAGGCACGAACAAGATGCCTAGGATGAGAGAGTAAAGAATTTAAAGATATCAGCATTGTGTCTGATGGCCACAGACACAGACAAGGTGTCAGGTATGAAAGGAAAACAGATATGAAAGGTGTCCTTATGAAAGGAAATGATTGTATCATGCCAGGGACAGACACTAAAATTCAGAGCAACTGGAACAGTACGAACTTCACAGAGAGAAGCAGTAACTACGGTAATGCCGTGGATACAAGACACTGCCATCACGACCATCAGTTGTGCTACTGCTGCAGTCAAAAGGATAAACTGAGAGCCTCTTCAAAGGTCTGTGCTCTGCCCTCTCTGCAGTGCTGTGTGTGCACTACTAACATACATCAGTCACACAGCTCTGCCTCTCTGTGTAGCTGCTGTCTGCCTGCACAGATGTGTCAGCATCAAACAGCATAGCACCGGGAAGGAGGTCCTCACAGCCACATGTAACTAGCTCATCAGTTGTTGTGGGACTACACCGGGTTGGTTTGGGAAAGTGCATATTAGCTCAAACCTTTGTTTTATTTAAAAAAAAAAATCTGAAGGTAAAATTAAAAAATACATATGCATAAATCTACTCGAACTTCATAAATATGTAGGTGTTTCCTTTTTCCCTTGCTAACAGTCCTGTCCTGTATTTAAAGGGATAGGTATATTTGTAGTTGGTTATCAAATGAAAGTCACAACTTTGCAGATTTCGCTGGAAACCCTTCCGGATTTCACTTTCCATTTTTCCAGTGAAAAAATACTGGATGAAGATTGTATCAAAAAAGATGGATAAAGCTCAGATGTTCTGAACTATACTTCCTTGTTTTATTTTCCACTGATTTTATGTCCTTATATGTCCCACTTACAGAATTATTGTAATTTTACTGTCAACTAGTACAGCTAGATTAGATTTTAATCTGAGAAAAAAAAAAAACAGTGGGAAGTCATTAACAGGATTTTTCAATCAGTAGAGGGGATAATGCAAAAACACGACAAGAATTTAATGGAATTTAATTGGCTGAATACAACAAAACTGAGCACAGGCATGACAGGGTAAAGGTATTTCTACAGGCATGACAGGGTAAAGGTATTTTTTTAATGATACAAAAAAAAATTAGTTGTATGGTTTAGCCATACAAGAAATGCCCTGGTTTTGAAGAATGTTAACCAGGTATTTCCTAACACACACACAAACACATAGTGAAAAGTAAAATGAAAAAGTAAGTCTAATTTCTGAAAGAATGGAGCATAAGTTCTTGAATGACTTCTTTTTCTTGGCAAAATGTAATAATAACTCTTCCCTAAAATGTAACATACACAAATATGTGCACTAACTATATTTATACTTTTATTTTCCATAATCAGAAAATTAGGGCTGCATAAAATATGCGCAAAAAACCACAACTGGGCAAATTTTATTCCTTTATTCTCCCATAAATCTAACTTGAAATAACAGATTTGAATGACAGAGTAAAATTTAAATGAATACATTGAGAAACTGCATCTCAGAAGCAATGCAAAACAGTCTGTGACATGCTTCATTGAAATGGATTTGCTTTACAGTGATGAATGTTATTTCAGTGTAATGGGACAATTAAGCTGTCCATTTACCTTTGCATACCATTTCCAAAACACACAGCATAGCATGCAATAATTAAATTTTACTGCCAACATAATACCAGTCTCACTTGAAAGTGATGGCTCCATGTCGTAGTAACAATTCTCACCAGTAACCCACAGATCAGAAGTCCTTTGACATATGCTTGTATTTTTGAGACAGGCAGAATTTCTTTAGCTGCTCTCATTATACAGAAAGCAGAGCTGCCATTTTCCACATTGAAAATTTAAGAGTATGAATAAAATACAAACAGGGAGCTCCTACATTCCTTCCATGCAGTCTGAAGAGAAATAAACATGAAGAAAATTGATAGAAAAAGCCTTTATAAAGGTAGAAGAAGTAAAGCCAAGACAATAGACTCAGTTTCTCCTTTTTGGCTGCAAGACTCTTGCAATAGTGATAATTATGTGTTGCAAAGGCTCTGCAGGGCTTTCAGGCACATGTTTGTTGGGAGATAAGCAGTAAGCCGATATCTTACTGTACACTTAATTTCAAGATGTGTGTCTGCAAAAACCTAATACATCTTGATACTAAACCAATATCCCATTGAAAAGCAGATTTCCAAGGAGACTCCAGGTAACTGCAAGTCCCATCCTTCTCCCTTGTTCAACTACTGATGTAGCCCTACTCATGTCCTAGACATCAGAGAATTAGATATTACTACTGAGAGAAACCCAGTCATTGGGCATAATTAATCTGCATATTTTCTATTCATACAGAATTTAGTTCATTTGTAGTCCTTCATACATTTTATGGTTAATAGATAAAAGACCTTTCTCGAAATGCTGTACAGCTTGAAACAAAACACTGAGTTTTATGCATTCAGTGCCACAGATATAATAGGAGAGCTAGGAGAGTTACTAGACATTGTGTTTGGATTCAAAATAAATATATGCCTTGTGCAAAGACACTCCTACTCAAGCAAAGTGACCAACAGGCTGCAACAGGGCTCAGAGAAGACCTACAGAGTTCTCAAGCATTCAGGAATGCATTCAGAGATATGTATCCTTTCTTCCCTCATTAAAAATGATACTTTTATGTAAGAAAAACTCTTGGTGTGGAGCCCTCTGTTCCCAGGTTTGGCACTACAAATAGTATTTAAAGGCAAAAATAAAAGCAAAAAACCCTTAAGCAGACACAGAGCAGACTGGTCTCTGCCACTTTACCTTTATTTTTAAAATGTCTTTATTAATGAAGTTCACTTCATGGTCAAAGTGTCAAAAATTATGCAAAATATGTACTTTGAACCTCTGTAGAAAAACTACCAAAAACATATACAATTATATTCCTAATGTGTTAGGTTATATTAGCCTCTACAGATTGTAAATTAAAAGATTTATTATTGAATTTGAATTGGGTTTCCTCATTTCTTTTCAGATAATCTTCTTTGATAAAGCTTAGAACTTATGTGTAAATTTAATTCTTAATGTGCTAATCCTTTAGGTTTGGCTAGTCCAAGTTAGAGCATTAAAATCTCAGGCTGCTGATTCTAAAATTTAAGGATTATTTATTTATTGTTTCCAAGAATGGTCCAGATTTATGTACCAAAATTGCACCTCCTTCACAAATTATGTAACCCTCTTAATGCTAACTGTACCACCATAGCAATCAAAACATCAATTTTAGACTCCCGCTGAAGAACATACAAAGTTAAAGTTTATTTTCTTGGTTTGTACTGTCTGTAGAGAATAGCAATGATAAATAGTGTCAGGCCCTGTATCATCTCTGAGGCTGCTGCTTGTTCATTTCTGTCCACTAGACTTTGAGCCTGTTGCCTTAGGAAATGGCCAGCTTCTTTTGCACCTTTGGATGTATCCTGTCTGCCCTTGTGAACTTACACAAATCCATTTTATAAATCAGTCCTCAGTCCTCTTCTGTGGTGGGTACTATGGGCCATATCTCCATATATTTTAAATACCTCAAGGGATACTGACTCCACCACCTCCCTGGAGAACCTGGCCCAATGCTCGACAACCTTCTCATCGAGGAAATTGCTCCTAATATCCAATCTAAACCTGCCCTGAAAAACTTGAGGCCTTTTCCTTTTGAACTATCAGTCGTTAGGAGAAGAGGCTGACCACCACCTGGTTGCACCCTCCTTTCAGGGAATTGTAAAGAGTGGTAAGGTCTTCTCTGAGCCTCCTCTCCAGGCTAAACACTCCCAGCTCCCTCAGCTGCTCCTCACAGGACTTGTGCTCCAGATTCTTCACCACTTTTGTTGCTCTTCTGTGGACACTCTCCAGCCCCTCAAAGTCTCTCCAGCTTTCCAGCCACTCTGCCCCAACCTGTGGCACTGCCTGGGGCTGTTGTGACCCAACGGCAGGACCCAGCACCTGGACTTGTTGAACCTCACACCATTGGCCTCAGCCCATGGTCCAGCCTGTCCAGATCCCTCTGCAGAGCCCTCCTGCCCTCCAGCAGATCAACACTCCCATCCAACATGGTGTCATCTGCAAACTGACTGAGGCTGCACTCAATCCCTCCATCATGATCATCAGTAAAGATATTAATTAGGGCTGGCCCCAATGCTGAGTCCTAGGGAACTCCACCAGCGACTGGTCACAGCTGGATGTAACTCCACTCACCACCACTCCCTGGGCCCAGCCATCCACACAGTTCTTTACCCATCCAGCTGTCTACTCATCCAAACCACGAGCAGCCAATTTGTCCAGAAGAATGCTGTGGGAAAGGCTTGAGTGAATGTGACATCAAAAGCTTTACTGAAGTCCAGGTAGACAACATCCACAGCCTTTCCATCATCCACTAAGCCGGTCACCCTGTCATAGAAGAAGATCAGGTTCTCAAGCATGACCTACCTTTCCTAAACCCACCTGACTGATCCCCTGGTTGTCCTGAATGTCTTGCATGATGGAACTCAGGATGATCTATTCCATGACCTTCCCTAACACTGAGGTCAGGCTGACAGACCTGAAATTCCCTGGATTCTCCTTTCAGCCCTTTGGTAGAGAGGCATCATATCTGCCAGCCTCCAGTCATCTGTGACCTCCCAGGTCGACCAGGACTGCTGGTCAATGATGGGAAGTGTCTCAGTGCGCACATTCCCCAGCTCCCTCAGTACCTCTGGGTGGCTCCCATCTGGTCCCATAGACTCGTGTGTGTCTAAGTAGTGTGGCAGGTTGCTGACCATTTTCTTCCCATTTTGGACACTTTATTCTGCTCCCTGTTCCTGTTTAGCAGCTCAGGGGGCTCAGTAACTGGGGAACAACTGCTCTTACCATAAAAGACTAAGGCAAAGAAGGTATTAGGTACCTTAGCCTTTTCCATGTCTTTTGTCCCTGCATCCAGTGAAGGATGGAGAACTGCCTTAGCCCTTCTTTTGTTACTAATGTATTTTTAGAAGCACTTTTTACTGTCTTTTATGGCAGTAGCCACATTAAGTTGGACTTTGAGCCTTCTAATACTCTCCCCACATAACCTCATGACATCCTTGTAGACCTCCTGAGTATGCTACCTTCTCATTAATAATTTGCTGCATAGTTATATTTTTTCCCGGCAAGAAGTTTCTGCCTACTGATATCTGATGTCATGGACATTTCATCCATTTTGTGCTTTCACATTCATCAACTTCCAGCTGCAGAGACCCTCCACTATTGTTTTAATATTTTTTCTGCAGGTACAGCATGTCAGCTGTACCAGTAGTTATATTAGGGATGTTTAATGGTACGGGATGCTCAGAAATGCGTATTAAAAAGACAGAGGCCTTGGAGTCACAGGGGAGCAAGGCAGAAGTTCTGGTGTTTTGTTTTGACCTATGCCCAGCCTCTGATATAAGTCACAACAGCAGTCATAGTTATGTGCCTTCTCTCAGGAAGGATGGGGAAAATAAAGTAGTACTTTGTGCAAGCTGTAGCAGTAATACTTTGTAGTAAGCTTCTGCCCTTGCAGAAGAGCAGCAGAAACTGTTTCATAAATGTTTCTGTGCCCAGGGTTTCAAAAAGACCTTAGTAGAGAGGAACTCAAACAATGCAAGTACATGCAGGGATATGTGAGTCAATTCTTCAACTCTTGAAAACCCATGTGAGACAATGCTGCTGCTCTGTACATGCTGGAAAGCTGCCCTGCAACAGGAGTTTCTGACATTAGCTTGAGACACACAGATAGGTCAGACACTGTGTCCTGCACTCATGACATGACATGTGGCTCCATCTAGTAGCAGCCAGCAGCCGTGGGCTATCTGTTCTGGCCTATCTGCCCTCCTCCATGGCCATGACCTCAGTGTTTCTTTTCAACCTCTCTTGGCCACCTTCTTCCAACTGCACTCTGTCCCCTGGGGATTCACAGAACTTTGCCACCTCCTTCTCCTTTTCCTCCTCAGAAACCCTCTTGTTAGTTGGAGAAATACCAAAGAGGAAAAAAAAAGCCATTAAGTAGTGGTGCTTAATGGAATAAAATGACCAATAAATGCCTGTATTTAGGAAGTAACTTCTGCCTAAGCAAACAGCATTGTTTACTGCATGTGCTTAAAATATTCACACCCTCTTCTTCCTTTACTCATGGGACTTTTCTTCACTCCATTTAAAGTCAGCAGATAAGAGCAAAGAAAGGGCTGTAATTATTGCAATGAAACTTCCTCAGCTCCGTTCCTAATAATAAGTGCAAGTAAACACACACACGCACACACTAGGGCTCAAGTGTTAGCAAGCTCTTATGGGACAGAAAGGATTGCTTCATGATGGTACTTGCTCAAAACATATAGAGCTAATACTTGCTTCTGAAATAATGGCAAAAACCATCAATACAAGAACTCAAAAGCTACAGTGTATAAGAAATACTTAATCAAAACTAAATGAAAAGCCAAGTGAAAAATGTTAGAGCACAATACAGCTTAAAGTTTCATTACACTATGAGTTTGCAGTGAAGTTGATCTTTGTATCACCCATACACACATCTTGTGACTAAAAAAGAAACACATCTTGCTCATAATTAAATTTAACTGACAATAATATATCATCTTATTTACAGGAAAAGCGGGGAGATCTAAATATCTATGGGCTGGTTAATCCCATTTTAAAAATCTATACTGTAGAATAGTAGTAACACATCAATAATGTAGATTAAGAATCATCCATCCAACGAATCTCAATAAAAGTAACAAAAAATAAATTATTGCTGCCTAGGAAGGCTCCCAGTTGGATTTATGAAGTGTCATTGGGCGTATTTACTCACGAGAAAATACAAACTTAATGCAGAGGAAATTTGCAAACAGCCAAAGGTTAGTGAGAGTGGAAAACGATGACAGCAAAAAGTCACAAGGAACCATCTGATGTACACTGCAGTATGTAGTAAAAACGTACATCTCAAAAGTAACAAAAAGTCAAACACTATTCAAAGTTGCATTTTATACTTTCCTGTTTTGAAAACAGAACTGTCATTCATAAATCTGGGATTGAAAAGAACTGAGAGGCAACTTCATAGGTAAAATAAGCAATACCAGATATAAAAAATAATCTTCTCAATACATATGAATGCAAAACTAAAATCAGTATCTTTTACAGAACATAAAGTACTGAGGGAAGAACAGGCAAATTGGCACCGTTTTGAGAAAGATTACTATCAATCTTAGCGTAAATGTTTCAAGAAATGTATCCATAAATGGAACTTTTTATTAGTACAAAATGCTGTCTTCATCTTTGGATAGTTCAGATCTTGAAAGGCATTTTTCTACCTAGCTATAACCCCTTCTCATTCCCCACAGTTGCTCGCACAGACACCTGGAATAGCCCTTCACATAACCCCTTCTCCCACGTCTGCTTGTATAGCTTCCACATCAGACTCTGTCCCTCAATAAAAGCACCTTATGTTCCAGCCACTGCTCCATGACTTCCATGCTCAAAGGTCTGCTGGAGAAGTCACAGACTGCTCGGTTCAACTGATGCTTCTCCAACAGAAAGGACATTCATTTGGGTTTTTGTCCAGCTCTAATAATCTTTCAGTTTCCCAAGACCTTTAACATTGCTCAGGCAGATAGAAATATGCCTCATTATCTTAAACAAGGTTAATAAGAAAATTTGTTTCTAGGCATCTCTGATGCAAACCATATCAGAAAGTACCATACTGAAAGCCGTTGAAAATATCAAACTTGTCAACAGTATGAAAGTTACTTATGTTGTTTAATGTTAAAATATAAAGTTCAAAGAATGGCTTAATGACATCAGCTGCTTAAATAATACTCAGATTAGTTTATATTTCCGTGGTTGAAACCTGGAGGTCTGTTTGGCTATATACAGTAGTATTGCTTTCTTCTTAATGTATTTGAAAGGGCAATGCTGCAATCTTTTGACAGAAACACAGAAAAATAATGCAGACTTTTTAATATAATTTTATAATGAGCTACATGCTGTTTTACATTTTCCTTCAAGTTACTCCTCCAGGTACAACCATACAAGAGTCATCACTGTCAAGAAAAAGCACCAGTCCGCAGTAAAAGAAAGTGACATTTGAAACATGGACACAGGAAGGAAAAAGGCTTGCATAAATCATGTTTTGCTTTTCACAATGCGCAAGCATAATTTTAGAAGGCTGACTTCTGATAATGGATTGCTTGGTGCCAGCAGTACGCAGGAAAAAATTCACATATCCTCTATTTTAATGTTTTTAGCTTCACAACCCCCATTCTACTTCTGCCCTTTTCTCCTTTACCCGATCCTCAGCTACATTTATGTTATCCTAAACACAGTACACTGACAGTAGTTCAAAAAACTACTTACAGGAATCATCCAGTTGGCCAGGTCACCATACTTAGACACCTGCATAGCTCCAAGCATTGTCAAATCAACATGGCCTCTGGCAACAGAAAGTGTGTAATTAGCATAACACGTTCAGGTAACAGCCCACAAATCCTAACAAGCTTTTGTTAATTTCATTCTCATTAAACCAATTTAAAAATGGTGGCATATGACAGAGATAGGAACCATTTGTCACACATGTAGTTGGGTTTTTTTTCCCCCTAGATGTATCACTGATGCAAATTTCTCTTTATGCCTACTGAGCCTCAAAAGTGTTCCTACTTTTGTCTGGTTTGATTAACTGCATGCACAGCCGACCATCTCTGAACTCATACTTTTTAGTGCACCCCTTAACATATTTACATGCACTCATTATCTTTTCAGAGCCATTAGGATTTAGTGTTTGTTTGCATCCAACCTCCTTTCTGAAAAACAAACAAAAAACAGGTGCACACGTTGAATTTCCATTAAGGAGGTGGAATGAGGATCACAGTTGCAAGCTGAGCAAAGAAAATATACAGAGTGCAAGTACAGATTAGATACTTGGAAATGACAAAAAAATAGTTGTTAAAACATAGTTATAAATCTGTTTATATATGGCCAGGTGGTGGTAGGCACAAACATCACTAAGGTGTCTATCAGTTACAGTGGTTTTTTATTTCCAATAGCTAGACCGAACCCTCTGTAAACCATCACTGATTAAGGCCATGATAATTTTGCAGGTTGTTAAATGCTAACAACATTTGAAAGAAATACTAATGAGTTCAGCCACTGACGCAGTTTATTCTTTTCCTGTTTCAAAAAGATCAGGGTTTGTGTTGTTACATACCCTCTTATCATTGCAAATGATTCATCGCTAGAGAAATAGGAAGAACCTGGAAGAACAGTGACTGTCTCCTTACCTGTAAAAGAAATAAGCTACAGTATGTATGCATTTTGTCTGACAAATGAAGTCACAGGTATTAACCAAGAAATACGAGGGTTTTATCAAATTCCTTTGGATTCAGTACAACTATGGTCCTGATTACACTTACTACGTCACATGTAAACCTAATCAATCCTATTGAATTGTGAAGCAGTTTGTTAGTTTCTAATGATTGGACTGCCCACTCTTTGACCACCAGCAGTTCCAGGCAAGATTATCACGAACACCGGAGTGTAAGAAATATCTACAGACTTTAGCTTTCTGCTCCATTCACAGAAAAAGTGAGAAGTAATTATCTTTTGAAACAGAGAAAGTCTTCATGACATGGAGAGGCTGCAAAGAAAAGCAAGCAGATCAGATTGAACAGTTTATAGTGCTAATGATGAAAAACAGAAAAAATAAATGACAGGTCTCGTCTATTCTTGCTTTTTTAAAGGGCACAAGAAAATGTGCTTCTGTGTGCTGTTCTGTTCTCTCAACAATGCTGATTGTTCAAGCTATGGAGCACACCTTGAAGTGTCTTATTTTGACTCTGTCCAGGGCCCTTTACTTCTTCTTCTGCCAGTTCTTCGAATTAGTCTAAGCAACAAACATTTACACAGGGTGCCTCTGAAAAGGCAGAAGAAACACAGATGAAGGTGAAACTATAAAACAAGCATGGTAAACTTGAGAGAAAAAAAACCAAAATATTTTATCTGCATGTGACATAGTGAAGAAACAGTGTAACAACAGAGGGGAAGAGGAATAAGGCATCACTAAACAGTTTCCAGAAAACAGAGGGAAAAAGACAATGACATTAACCAAGAGAATGGGAAAAAAGAAAGAACCAGTGCATAAAACTTAAAATGAGATCTAAGATAAGTGCTTTAATTATTGAGCTCATCTGATATATATTTTATGCCATTTGTATGGAAATTAAATTTTGACACACAGAATAATACAGAATTAAGGTCATAAAAGTGGTTTTGCACACTTCACAAGAATTCTGCATGCTAACACCCAGACCTGCTGAGACAGCCTGAATTGTCTTTCCCTACTGGGCACCCACCCAAGGCAGTGGGAGAGAAAACAGGATTTGCAGGAAACAACATGGAGAGAGAAGCCTGGGATAAAGTGACAGAGTAATGATGAGTAGAAAGATATACAGGCTTAGGACCACAGATTGATGTAAAAAGAGCACCACATTGCCCACTTCTTGAAAATGCTCTCAGGAGGTCAGTACTTTTAAATATTTCTGATGTAATACAGTAGTCTGCCTTTCAGTTGCAGTGAAGATACACTTCACATGAGACATTCAGAAAATGGGACGAACTGAAAAACTCACACATATTTCAGAGCAATACAATTACATTTGCATAGAGAAATCTGGCAAAAGCCCAAACCAGATATATCTTTCAAGATCTTTAAATTGGACTTTGGAGCTGATACTGGATCATTCCAGTTAATGAATGAGAACAAGAGTAATTTCTATTCCTCTGCAATTCAGCTTCTGTTTTCTTCACATGGCTTTATAAATTTGGTTGGAAAGCACCTAGAATGGTCTTAAACCAACCATGTGAATGTTTCAGAAATTATAACAATAAATATTTGGTGGTAGGTCTAAGGTTTATGTATCCCATGTACTGTTTACTGCAGCTTCAGAGGGACATGTGAAGCTGCTTAACATTGAATTACCAATACTAGAATAATCTAATTTCCATGTTGTATTCTGACCTCTTATGTTAGCTTCATCCCTTCCAGATTAACTCTTAAAAAATACTTATCAACTATAAACAACAATTCAAGATCATCTTGATTTCCATGTTAAAGCACAACTTTTTCAGAGAATTTATGAAGTTCCTGGATATTTTTTCACTGTCACTCTGTTAACATGTTAATTTTTCATACATACCCATATTAAAACTTAAGTTCTAATGTGTGTGCATATAATTTCACCTCTTACAGTATTTTCTTCCTTCTAAATATTTTTTTTTTCCTTCCAGTGACGCCTCTGACATATTCCTTCATACAGTGTATCAAAAGAATTACATAGGTACTGGTGAAATGCTAGACTCAATTTCTTAATCATTTTTTATTTCAAACCAGAAAATGGCCTCAAATAACTCCACATTTAAAATATAGTACTGTAACAGGGGCAATTACATAGCACTATGATAAGCAGTATTTAGTTGAGCCAAGCAGGAAATGTTTCAAGTCAGTGAACAATTGATGGACTGATATTAAGTTTAAATTATTTGATGTCAGTGCTTTATCTCCTTTGACTTTCTAGAGTTTAATTGTACTTACTAACAGCCATTGAGGAAGGTACTGTCTGTATAGATACATATGTACATACCCATACATGTATTTGTATGTATGCATGTGTATACTTAAATGAAAAGTATGAAATGTATATGGGTTCCATATGAAAAAACAACTCTAAAATGTCAGGTATATAATCTATATCCTTAACATCAATAACAAGGTTCCAAGGCCTACTTGTGTTTGACACAACGCAATATTTAAGTGTATTTCTACATGGAAACAGAGACTGCACACAGGCGCAACTTTTCAATGAAACAAGAAACCAGACAGATGCACTAAATCATAAAAAACTTACATTTATACATTGCATAGCTGCTTCTGAGGTGAAATGGCCCAAAACAGCTGGGTAAGAATGGCATGTGAGAACTGCCATTCCCTGCTAAAAGTGGCAAAAGCAGCTACCCTCAGCAGAGCCCTCAGTGTGCCAGGTCCCAGCTGGGCAGATCCTTCCCCCTGCCTTGGCTACCACTCCCTCTCTGAATGTAAATGAGTTATATTCCTGGCTGGGAATAAACCAGGCCATTATACACATGGTGTTTTAAAACATGTCCCAAGCATAAATAATTGAAAATCATTTGCTAGAAGACTCAAGGTGAAAAGCAGCAGGAAAACAAACCCATATTCCCATATAGGCTGCACAAAACAATCTCACTTCTGAAAAGGATGATTTGACCATTTACTGACTGGCCTGGAAGAGAGTTACCAGTAGCTACTAAAATGAATCAAAGCACGAGCTCTCTAACTAGAATGTTAAATATTGTCATTGATCAAAACCAACCTTCACATTAAAGAAGACAAATACATTAATATTTATTATCAAATATGACAAGACTCTGAGTTCAAATACTGTATCAAAAGAAAAATTTTAGATTAACAATGAATTCTCATTTTCCATTAATTAAATTTAATTAAAATACTTTACCTGCATTAATCAGGTCTGGATCTACTTCACTTTCAAGTGGATAAGGACCCTGACAACAATACAGATGTACGTCAAGCTTTATATTAAAACACCATTAAAATACAATTCATAATTGTTGTAGTATTTCTAAAACTTGTTACTTAAAACAGACCATGAGAGACACGCATTTTTTAACTTAAGCAGAAAGCAATCCTGACATTATAAGCCACAATTTACACCAACTAACGTATAAGATCTGATGGACATGTTGTTCAAGGATGTTAGAATTACTAAACAACCACGAAGTGAGAAGCTTGTTTGATTTGGGGTTTTTTTTTGTTCTTAACCAAACTGGCAGACATTTTTCAGAAAAAGGTCATAATTGCAAATTCATAAAGCCATAAGACAGTGAAAGTGATATTCACTGTAAGCTCTGCTTAAAATTATGTTTGACAAGGTTTGCAATGCTTGGTCTTGCAAACCCCTGGTGGTTCTGACTCCAGCAAAACATGTACTTAAGGACATCCTTAGCAAAGTAGCACCATAATCATAAAATAAGCATTTCCTAAAAAAATTTCCTGCAGCACAATGAGAATTTTATGATGGTGTAATATAGCATATATTTGAATATTATTTTTTAGTAATATAATAATCAAGTTGGAGGTGGGCAGGAAATAAAACCCAGCCACAGCAAAATGAAAACACTATTGTAAGCGACCAGGATATACTCTTACCAAACCCAGGACTCCATTTTCACTCTGTAAGTGAACAGTTATGTCTGGACTGATGAAGTTACTGGCCAGCAGTGGGATTCCAATACCCAGATTAGCTGAAAAGAAGTGATTAAGGCACAAACACTTACTGTAAACGAGTACATTTAAAAAAATTACTATTGCATTATAGGCAGATTAGAACTGCTCCCTTCACAAGCACTTTTGTTTTTACTTAGATACCTCATATTTGTGATTAATTATTTTGCTGTTTGGACTGTCTAATTGCATTCTGTCAAATCCTTTACACGGCAAAAAAACAACAGTGCAAATAAAGCTTCTTTTCCAACTTTTTCAAGAAATTCCTGCGACACATTCAACTGCTAACAAAACCACCAGATATAAAAACTCCAGGTATTTTATGTCTTAGCATCCCTTGTATTTCAATTTGGTATTAATAAAATAATAAAATCACAGGGTCTGGTAAAGACAATGAACATGTTAATTAACCTCTTCTAAACAAACCAGATGTGTTTGTTATTTAAGTCAGCAGTCACTGTAACCTATAGCACAGCTGAAGGATACCATACATGCCATCCTCAAACTCTAAAGCAGCCCGTTTGATGATCCTCTCCCTCACATTGTCTCCTTTTTTTTGTTTGGCCTTTGGGTCGTCAGGCTTTCGAATTGATAAGCGCTGCAAAATAAGAAGTAATCATAAGTAAAGATTATAATCCAGATTCTTGCTTCTCAAGACACAAAAGCCTGATTTGTGATTGCACTGAGATACTTGGTCTAAGAATAAAGTTATTTATTCATCATTTACAAAAAAACCAACCTTTTATTTTATGCATTTGAGCTTATCAAAGCCAATGGAGTCATCAAATATCGCCAGCGATAGCCTTAGAGCAAAATATTATTTCTTTGTCTCTACTGCCAACCCCAATACATAGAGAAGTGGTGAAGAAGGCACCAAGCATTAGTCCAAATACTAGCAAGTCTGAGTTTCATTACCCCAGAGATACCTAAATAGATTCATAAAATGTCAGCTGAAAATATACTGAAAATATACAAATACTGCTCTCCTTCTGCATTCATTCAATCAATGAGCTATTACAGATTTATGAGGATGAGGCAGACAAATGCCATTCATCTAAAGACACTGGGAGCTAAGAAACAAAGTTTTCAAACATAAATCTCTATAATCTTCCATACCTCCATGAAGTTGTTTCCTGAAATTTTTGTCATCTTAAGTTGATGTTTTGTAAATCATGTAGGTGAAAATGCCCTGACATTCAAGAAGTTTGTAACATCTTTCTTTTATATTATTGTCTACATAGATTATGTTCTTTGCACATCCCTCCTATGCATATAAAATTCCTTTACGCAACATCATGTCCTGTACCCCCATATATCTTCACATCTTCTCCTACTTCAGGCTACAATTAGCACACGAGAAAAAATTATCCTGTTACTTTTCATCACCACAAAAGAATTTTTCCAGAATCCCTTTCCCCTTAGGCAGTCAGAAACAGTCAGTATCAATCCCCTTGAATTTCCCGTCAACTTCCTTTTTACGCCCTGGTTGCTTTTCCTAGAATTGCTTCACTTGCGGATTATGGATAAAGAAAGAACAATTACAGAGTGTTTCTATGCAGCAAAGAGAAGGCTGGAGAGAAATTATAGCTGGCACTATAGAGACCACTTCTGAGCCATATTAGGCAGGAACTGCTATTTAAAGCCAGTAAGAATTATGACAGACTATCTTCTCTTTATTTCTCATATTCCTCATCTTCTCTCACCACTTGTCATACTCAGTGCTCTTCTGTAAACAGCCAGTTCACATGAAAAATTTAACGGAAGAGTAAATAAATTTGCCATTTCCTTCCTATACATCTCATAATGAGAGGTGCCACTGCCAGAATTACAAAATTGCACAATCAAAATTAATCTCTGTTACAACTTTGCTTCACAGTTTATAGTAGTTTTCTCCCTCCCCCCACCCCACTTTTTTTCTGAAGGATATAGGGAAGGGAGCAGGTGACTGGGTAGGTATTCACCAGGTATTCTGTAGGTATTGACTAGATAGGTATTCATTTATGCAGCCAAGATGCAGTAAAGCAACAGTTTAATGAATGAAAAGAAGTATTTCTGTCATAAAAGGTAAAAAAGCTGTGAGATAATGCAGCCATTCAGAAGAAGAAAAGAGGTCATTAATTGCAATCTAACCCAACATAACCAGAGGGAAAAAAAAGGTTTGACACATCTGTTTGCAGTCAATTACTCAACAACATGCAATATGCTTTTGTAGAATGAACAGATGGAATTAAAAAAAAAGCTTCTTAACCTTAGCATTCATAAAAGAGTTTACTCAGAGAAAAGGCCTTGTATGACTTTCTAGGACTTTGGGACTTGATTTTAATAACAAAGTTTAATTATTACAATTCCTGTCTACACATTTTTTTCACAGATTTTTTCCTTGCGTGATATATCTTCCCATCTACCAGCTCTTCTGATGACTTTTTGAATAATTCCCACCTCCAGAGAATGCAGACACAGAAGAAATACAGAATTTTCAACTGCCCTTTAAAAGCATTGTCACATCACCGAAATGAATAGGGGGACATAGCTTGAGTGTGGCAAAGCCACAGAAACAATAAAGAGCAATTACGTAATCATAATTTTCTTGGATGTTTTCAGTGGTGGAATATTATTGCTGCAATTTTTAATAGCTGTTGACATCTTTTACTTAGGCTAGAATGGCCACCAGCTAAAAAAAGTTCCTGATTAAAGGCAAGGGAACAAAGGTTTCCAGTACTTTTGCAACATAACATAATTCAATACACAGCACAAAAGAGACTGAGACTGGCCCTACGTGCCCACATCAAAAGCTTTCAGTGGACAAGAAAGTATTTACTTGTCAAAGTCAGATCCTGGTCTAGGTGTTCGCCTTCCTGTGTCTACAGCAAGTGAGCTGAGAGACAGAAGGAGAATAAAGTAGCATTTTCCACCAATTTTCAGCTGCAGTAAAACCATCCAGGGCTACAGGCAGTTGATTTAAATTATTCAAGGACTGAACCATAGAGTCTGAGGTGCAAGAAACAAGGCCTAGTCCTCAGGGCCCCACCTAACTACTAACTATGTAAGCACCTACCTAAGCTCCAGTTTTTAGCAAAACTTGATAGGTCTTTCTCACACTATTTCCTCAGTGCTAAGACTTGGTAGCTAGAGTAAAAGCCATGCAAATTTTAAGTACATCCCAAGCTGAAATATGTTGTGACTGAGAAGCTCAGCTACTTACTTCAATTCTCTTCTCAAACTTCTCTCCTTGTAATAGACGATCGACGTAGATTTTGGGAACATGAATGTCTTCTGGGGCAAATGCTCCTATATCAACAATTTCTTCTACCTACGGGGTGAAAAGCAAAAGTGAAAATAGTTAGAAAAAAGTGTTCAATGAAAGGTTTTACCAATGAAGTTTTGAAATTAAAATTAATTGCACAGCAGATTACATCAAGAAAACTAAGGAATGGGACGAAATAGATATAGTCTTTAAAACAGGTTGACTTAGATGCTTATCTGTCCTCTTCTTTCAAAGCATATTTTTTCATACAAATTGAAGGTAATTTATGTTGTAACAGGCTCATTTGTAGGACCAGCTTGAAGAAATATACTATGTACAGTTACATCAGAATTGTTTGTACCTACAAATAATTTCTGCCCTGAGGAAAACAATATGCTAGTAACAAAATATTAAAAAATTAAGCAGAAGTATGAATTTATAGGGTACAAACATAGAAGTTGGATCAAAGCTTTTCCATTGTGTACTCAAAAATAGAAAACACTTGAACTGTAATAATGGATTGCAAGAAAGAACGTGCAAGATGGAAGATTTAGAAGTCTTTACAGTTACTGAAACAGATTCTGCACAAAATGACACTCAGCCACACATAATAGATTTGAAATGTCACCTGTCTGGAGCACAGACAATAGTGGTTTCCTTCCTTCTACACCTGAGTTCAGCGTGGTCTAGTTAGAGACCCTGATATAGACAGATACCTACATCACAGACCCTCAGCCATGGCTGCTGCTTTCCCTGACAAGTCTGAGGTACACAGAGAACATCTCACTCTGCACAGCACAGACACTAATGTTTGTGCTGCCAGCAGCTGCATCTGACCACAGGGAAATCATGTAAAGTCAGAGAAACAGTCAAAGATGACATACAACAATCTACTACAGAAGACATAACAATGTACTCAAAGATTAAAATAAAGTTTCCAAACTGCTTTATCAACAAGAATTCATTAAACTCTTACGAATGTCCAAAGTCTAATAACCCCAAAACAAGATCCAGGGTATGGTAAGGGTAAATCTTTTAACAGCTATCACCAATGAAGCAACATTAAAGAGTTTAAACTCAGTTTGACATCCTACTGCACAATATGATCAATACTAAAATCTATAGTACATCCGATAGACAATTATCTTCCTACTGTGCCTTGAATTTTGACAATAAACAAACAAACAAACCAACCAATCCACCCTAAAAGCAGAAGAGGGAGAAGAAAAATTTAAAAACTAAAGATCACAGGATCAGGTTCAGATGATCCCTAAAAAAAGGCTGGGGTTAAAGAAACAGTAGGGATGTGCTGTGAAATCCACAAGGCAAACATCCTAAGAAAGAGGCAGTAACAGCCACAGCAACACCAACCTCAGTGTTCATGGAGAGCAGAGCCCCCCACCCAGAAAGACCTTACCTACAAGACAGACAATCAAATCAGTATTTTGAAAATTCTGACTTGCATATTCATGAAAAATGCTACTGTTGCATTCATCTCACTTGAAGTTTCTTATTTTATACATGCATTTTAAGATTAATATGGAGACCAAGTCAAAAACAGGCTAAAATGAAAAAATATTGAAGCACACAGCTGAAGCACACTGCACTTTTGGTGCAGTGACTACTGTCAGAATATGCTCAAAAGGGAGGAGAAGCAGGAGACAAGATTTTCCAATGAAGCAATAGGCAAGCAGATGATCTGCCACCAGCAGAATTCCCAAATTCACCCTTTCTAATTAAATTTGTCTTCACTTATCCGATGGAAAACTAGGCCTGGGGAATACTAATTGCTCCTGATTTGAACTTTCTCACAGAATAACTATATTTATTTGCTGCAGTAGTTGGGATTACGAAACCAAAATCTTGGCACAATTCAACCAACTCCAACAGAATTATGCTGTCAGAAAACTTGACATACTGAGTCTCTCCCCCCAAAGAATACACAGAATAAATTATTCATTCAACAATAAATTGTTGGATTTTGTTATCAGTCACGCCATTCTGCTAATTGGTTTGTATTTTGTCTCTTGGGATACAGCAGTCAGTCTGATAGCTTTTCCTCTCTTATTTCCAAATACTATCCTAAATGAACATAAAACTGCAAACTGTATTTTGTCCTAGCGGTTTCTGATAAACATAAGGACCCCTGATGACTGGAACACCTTTCCATGTTCTACCATTATGCAGAATAAGCATCAAGTGTAACTAAAATTAAATATGTTCAAATATCTCCATAGCGGTAAAGCAGAATTTTGAAAAGGGATTAAGAATTTGCGTGTGGTGTATGAAAAATTGACTCTCTTCCAGTTCCGCAAGTGAAAGTAATCAGCACGTTTACATGGAAAAGGGAAAATTCATGCAGGGGAAGAAGAAATGCTGTCTGAGTGCTCCAGCTCTCTCTTGACTCCTCTCCCAGGGAACTCGATGGTGAGGCACTGAACATGGGCTGCCTGCCATCAACATTGCCAGAGATGAAGCTGTGCCAGCAGAAGTGACACCAGGAAATCTGACAGCTATGGGAATCAACACCCTAGTGCCTGTGGCCACCACAAGGCATTGTCCAAGAATCTTCCTAGACAAGAATGATACTGAAAATTTAATAGTTCCATCACTGGGCATATTCATTTCCCTTTTGGGGCTCCTGTTTCTTTATGAGTCGCCTCTATAACACCTGTGTAGCCAAAGCCTCGGGGAGAAAGGCAGGAGTGCATCCCTATTAATAATTCAAAGGATGTGTGTGAGTTTTCCTCCTGCTCTGCTCTCATCTTACCTATGCTTCTGTTCTTTTTTTCTGCACTCACCCTGCCTCAGGCATTATTTTGTCAAGTACAGAAGAATCTCTGTAAACATCAAAAATCATTATGTGGCATCCCACCCAAGAGACACCAAGCCTGGCAAAGCATAGAGAGGGAACTAATCAGGGCAGATCACCTCCTGTACTCTTTGTAATTAGAAAATCAAAATCCTCTCATACCTTTTAGATTGCCTTGATCACATGTGTTCATCTTAAATCTTCGCTTCATCAATGTGTGAAAAGACAGAAAATGTTTGCATCTTTGCTATACAATTAGAGCTAAAAAGCAACTTCAGGAGACCATGAGGGCTTACTTCCCTCTTCTGGGTAGGCTCTGATTTCTGATTCAAAAATCCTTTCATTGTTTCAAGAGTTTCACAGTATTGGGGGCATCTCCCTGGCTATAGTGTTCTTGCAAGTCTCTGATTGCTGACAATGGAAGCAGGATGAATGAATTCAGTCCTTTCTAAAAACTGGTTTATCTGTAAGTACACCCTGAACATAAAAGCTGTTCTCTGCTATGATTCACAAGAGCCTTCTGCCATTCCTTTTGGTATCAGCACTCATAGAGGCAGTGGTCATTTGCTTCACAATACAATTTCTTTCTGTAATTTACATCTACTTTACCTTTTTAAAGTAATTTGAATTCCTTTTCCTTACAGAAATTCAGTTACTTCTCTAGTTTTATTTCAGAACTTCAGAAAGCCTCCAGAGAGAAAAAGGGAACCTTGATACTTATGGACTTCTAATAAGAAAAATAAGAAACTCTGGTTCCTGAGCAAAAATTGGTAAGGAAATGACAATGACAAACTACTCATGCCAAAACACTCAAAACCAAAAAGACCTTTGTTTTGAATACAATCCTTTTACCTATTCTGCTAAATGTTTTCAGTTTGTTTAGTTTTAAATCTCAGTTTTAATAAAATCAAGCCATAACCAGAAATTATAATATAATTCTTTTTTATTAAAAAAATATCAAAAATGTGTGCATAAAAGAAAGAAAGAGATAGGGGGAGAATCAGAGTTTAACAAACCTATCCATTTTTAAGTAGCTTAATTTTACACTAATTTTATTAAATCTCTCTATCACTATCTTAATTATCCTAGTTCACTTCAGTTCTTCGTACTGAAATAATGACCATTCCTAACAGAACATTAGTAAAATAAAACATTACAACTGGTAAAATGTCCAAAACAACAAGAGGAATGATGTAAAATTTAGCCCCTTAGATGCTCAAGACACACTTATCAGTGCATTTCTTCAGTTCACTACTGGAAGAGTCAGGATGTCAATGCAAAATTAATTTTAACATTTATAAAATAATAAAGTTAAAAGAACCTTGAAATAATAGTACAGGTCATAAGGATAATTTTTTTGAGTCTTATTCAAGATCACAGAAACTGTGATCAACCATTCATGATGGTTAATGACAAACAAGAGAGGAAAAAGAGTTAATATTAACTGTTTAGACTGAATTTCACAAAAAGTTTTGATATTATAAAACTGTGAAATACAGTCTAAAAACAGTCCACTCGAAATTAAGAACATATACAAATTTACTGGACTACAGAGAAAGTAAAGCAGGTTAATATTACTAAGTTCTGCCTGCATGCATGGAGATGAAACAGAGGATCTTCTAAGTTCAATTCTTTCTTTTTCTAAGATCAGAGAGACCACAAAATTTCTACTCCTGCCAAAATCCTACAGTAATGGAATGACAGCCAGTCAATATCCATCCTGGAAAAGAGACTTTTATAACTCTAAAATCACACAACTACCAAATAGCCTGATAAAGGTACATTTTGGTCAATAATTACCACATTATGCTCATATCAGACTTCAAATAAATGTTTTCATAAGCATACTGAAGGGCAGGGAACAGTAAAAACGTGTAAAGTTCATATTTGTTAGAGAACGTTTCACATAATGAGCCTGGTATAGGTCACACTGATGGTCCACTTAGAGCAGTAAGTCTTCTTAGCAACAGGATCTTAAAAGACAGTGGAACTTCTGGTTATATTCTCCCAGCTGCTAGCACCATGCAGCTGAAGGGATGTCCCCAGTCAGAGGCTGGACATAGACCACCTTCTTTATAGCTTCTCACGAGCTAGGAACTAATCGTTTTCTTAGAAGTCAAAAGACATTATTGATGCATTTCTTAAACTTAACTAATATGAAAAGCATTTCTCACTACCTCTTGTAATTTCATTGTGTGCTCCCTTCACTGTGCCATACAGGAAGAACATACAGCTGTTCTTTATTTGTCTGTTCCGTGCTGCTGCAGATCCTATGCATCTTTATGTGTTTTCCTAGTTTCTACTAGACTGTTATCCTCTGTAAACACCACAGAGAAAAACAGTGAGGTGTTGCCAGTATGTCGTATCTGATCATTATGGAAGCAAAACTGACATTAATCTCCTACATTTGTCTCCAGTTTTTTGTCCATGTGGCTACAGATCCTCCTAAATCAGGAACCCTTGCTAGAATATACTCAATTCACCTTTGTTTTCTCTGTTCTAAATCTCCTCAGTTACCACCTCCACTTGTAGTTGCCTCAGGCTTAATCTCCTCTCACACTTCTCTGCACCTGCTGCCTGCTTCCTCCAGCCACCCCTTTCCATTCTGCGCATTCGACATCTTCCTCCATGCCGTACTGCTGACAGCAGAGATTAAAACAGACAGCACCAAACTGCCTGCTCTAGATACTCACACTCAGCAGCTCCAGGATACACACCAAAAGGAAAAGAAGAAGCATACTTCATTATATGCAAAGGCTAGGTATATGTAAAGCTGTGTGAATGCATGAAAGAATGTGAAAAATTTAACCACCAGTCTCTGAAGAGGTTCTCCCATAAACAAACTACACTTCAGAAATTTCTAAGCTAGTCACATATTAGCACAGCGAGGATACACAATAGTCTTAAGTTTCAAGAACATGTTCAAAGTCTGAAGATACTGACATTTCTCAAAGAAATTCCTCCATTAAATTGATGGGCTTGCTTGTTTGATGGCTTGCACTAGTATGTCTATATTAATTCTGCATGCACTAAAAAGTGAAAGTGAAGATAGCTATTTTTTTTTTATCTCGTTAAATTCATCCCTTTGGATTTTGCACTATTATTTTATGGTAAAATTATCTGAATTGAAAGCATGAGACATTAAGATCCAGCAGTCTAGCAGCCCCAGCATTACCAATCAAACCAGTCTCCTACAGCAGGCACACCTAAGGAGTGATTCCTTCCGAAACCTTGCGGTTGCTCTGATGTAAGTCATCAGTGAACTCCTGCTGGCTGTGATCACATTTTGTGACTTGTGCTTTCTTGATGAAATGAGGTGATAAAGCACCCAATTTGTATTCAGTACCTAGTTTCTTGACACAAAATAAAACATAACCATCCATGTGGGATATATACAAAAGAGTTTTCTCACACATGGAGGTGGCAATTTTGGAAAATATTTTTTTTAGATTACGTGATGTAATTATTTTTCAATCATAGAATTAAATAATAGGAGAAGAGCCAGAAGAAGACAACAAACAAAACTCCCACAATCAGCAAATATGGTCTTCATTAGCTGAGGGCTAATTAATAGTAGAAGAACCAGTTTAATCTGTACTCTGCTGAATAAGATGACTGACCACATGACAAATACCCCCACTCCAGAACAGAATAGCTGTTAACAATATCAACTCTACTGGAATACAATTTAACATTTTTGCAAACAAAATGTATGTTGTTTTAAATACATTCTTCCTGCACTTTGTTACTTTTTTTCAAATTACATTAGATTGAAAGCCTTTGAACTTATTAGAAGGTAAAAATAAATGACTTTTTATTAAAATTATTTGCATTTTACCAGTAATAATTGAACCCCCAAAAAACTCCAACCATAACGACAACAAAAGATTTTATTTTCTTACATCAGAGAAATGACAAATGAAAAGAAACTAGAAGAGCTCTCAAATCCTACGCATTCCAAGAAATGTAACTTAAACGTCAGGAGATATATTTAAGTTTTACTTTCAAAAATGAACTAAATGGAATTTAAATACTGAAGGGAAAGGTAGAAAAGTAAAATTAAAAAAACAGGAAAAAAAATCAGAGATTTAATTGCACTGTCCAAGAAGGTGATTTTTGTACTTTACAGTCTATTTAAGTGCAACTAAACCACCCTTAGATTCAAGAAATATCTCTAGCTAAGGATCAGACCAGAGCAGGCTAAGCAGAAGACACATAGCAAGGTAATCCCAGTAAAACAATGTATTAGCAGCTGGTTTGTAGCCAATTATGTTGCTGGTTCTCTCTGGTAAGAAAAAAAACCCCTGCAGGTATTTCAATAAAGGTAACAAAAACATAACTTCACCTCAAAACAGCATGTTCTGTGCATACATTCTTCCCCTTATTTCAGATGTTCATTATAGGCAGTAGTAATTTACAAAGATTTCTAAACACCACTTGACATGTTACCACTTTGTTTCTCAACAAGGAATTAGTGTGGTCCATTTCACCTTCAGAGTCAGTGCAGATATCCCAACCCCTCAAAATATTCAAGATAAATAAACTTCTCCATGGCTTTGAGGGAGAAAGTAGTCAGGGTACTTTTCAAGGAAAGGTTTGAAAGAAAGAAAACAACTGATGTGGCTTAGACACTTTCAACAGATCACAGAAATGTGGGTATAAAGAGATTGTCAGTAACAACTTTTAAGAAAAATTAAACATTTCTTGCACTTTATCATTATCCTTTCTAAATGCCTTTCTATGCCTGGAAAAGAGAGCACTAGGCACACATGGAAATAACACAAAATAACAACAAGAATAAAGTGCTTTACAGAACCAAAATTATTATTTGAAGCTGGCAGAAACACTTAAATCAGTCCTTCAAACTATAAAAATAGAATTGTTTGCTTATCATAGCCTAAGGAGAAAATTCTGATTTCGCTAGAAATGGTGAAAAATTGTCTTTAGCACTAGTGCTCCTTATCCCATGGCATACACAGCCAATTGTCTACATATCTCCCCCATTTTAATCAGGATTGTATCAAAGAATCCACTGAGTCAGAAGGGACCCACAAGAATCATGGAATGCAACTCTTAAGTGAATGGCCCATGTGGGGATCAAACCCACATCCTTGGCATAATCAGCACCATGCTCTGGCCAACTGAGATAATCTCAGCGCTCATGTCTTTGCCTTTCTCCACTATTTTCAGCAAGAAGAAAACTGATAAAATACTGACTTATTGCAAAGGAGGAGTGTACCTGTTTCTCTATAGTAATAAAACCTAGAACACCTTTTCAAACGTAAAGTTGCTTTAAGATTTGGTTGTTTTTGTTTTCTCAAGGTGAATCAGAAGTGGCAAACTAAGGATCCTGGTATCTAATTCATGCGAATATAAACGGGAGTGCATTTTCACATGCTGGACATCATGAGTGAGAGTTCTCTGTAACAGAATTTGAGAAAGTTTTGCGGAGTGAAAAAAATAGGAAGACTAGTCAAGTGTTTGGGACACAGAAATGGAAAACTACTCAGTTGTCTTCGTTCATTCTTTTACCATTGTCTGCAGCCTGAAGAATCAGCACGATTTAAGTTAAGTCAGTCTTGGTATCTCAACCCATTATTTCTCTTTAAATATTCACTTTTTTTACTGAGTAATTCTATAGCATTTGCAGGGGACGGATGCTGCAAGAGCCAAAAGGATGCTGCTAAAATCTGAGCTACTGATTCAATTACTCAAAAATGTTCACATTTTGTTCACAAAATGCAGCAGTAGTTATGAGGCTGCAGCTTTTCAAATCTCAGTATTTTGACCACCTGAGAAAATGCATTTGCTTCATGTCAGAAGGCAATTTTTGGAAAGATTTTCAGCTTGGATGTCTGATCTTTCTCATTTTACACTAGAAATCTCCATCAGACAAGTTAATAGCACAGAAAACAAATTAAGGCTTTAAACACCAAGATATATACTTGTAAATTCTTTGAATCATGCCTAAAACTCTCCCTTCTTTTCGGTGCTACAACAATGCATGATTTTAAATGCAGTGACAGGTAAGTCATTGATTGATCTACACACCTTAAACACAAAGCAGGGCTGAAAAGTTAAATTTAGAGTATTGTAAATCCTATTAATTTTCAAATTCTCATGAAATATACTTCAAATGCACAGTCTATCAGGCTTTCTACAAAATGTTATGAAAACCTTCTAAATTTAGAGCTAGAAGCAAACAGAGGCTTTCCACCAATTTCTCCAGCACACTGACTTCCTGGCAATCTGCAGTGTCTACTGATCAACCACGAGCTTGCTTTTTCTTGTTCTTTTTGAATGTCATATTTGTTCTTAACATATGTGACAAAGATAAAAGGAACTTTTTTTGTTGAAGATTATATTCGCATCTGCAATGAACTTCTGAAGTTGAATGCTGAGAAAACTCACGATATGTGTTCAAGAAAGTATCATTTAGAAAGGAATAAAATATAAGAGACGGATAAAAGAAAAACAAATTCAGATCTTCCAGCACTATATTATGCGTAGGTAAAACTACCTGAACAGCAGACAGCAACCATTTGATCTGCTATGATATGAATTTTATATGAATTTGATATGAATTTTAACCACTTAATAGTCACTGCCTAAGCAATGAAGTGCCAAATCTGAAGCCATTTAATTAGACGTTATATATAAAAGAAAAGCAACTGTAGGGGAAAAAAAACCCACAGAAAATAAAAGAACAGTAGAAACAACAGAAAGCCCCGACCAAATAAAAACCATCAACAAACCCCACACAGCTAAATTAACTATTAAAGAAGTTTATTACCCTGATAGTTAGAATAGAATAGAATAGAATAGAATAGAATAGAATAGAATAGAATAGAATCATAGAACAAAAAATGATGTGTTGGAAAGGATCCACCAGGATCATCAAGTCAGACTCCTGACCCTGCAGAGGACATCTCAGGAATCATACCATGAATCAGAAGCACATTAAATGTAACAACAACTGTCTTCTAGCCCAGTACTGCTTATACGCCAGTACTTCTCCAATCATTCTAAGATGGTCTGCACAACAGCTGTACAAATGTTTTGTTTTTCTGTTCTGTTTTTAATAAGCACACGCACACACAGAAGCAAGGAATCAAACACAGTGAAGGGAAATAAAATCAACAAAAGAGTATTCAAGTCTGGGGACAGGATTCTTCTCGGCAAACTAAAATTGCTGTGGCAACGGTGTGTAAATGTTTCTAGGAGCTACTTTTCCAAAACAATACTAATAGTCCCTGGATTTCAATTCCAATCCTTCTCTGACTTGCACTTTTTCTATGACTAACATCATTACAGCCACCAAACTGGTTGTTAACTTTGCTCAATACTGAAGGAGAAAAGGCATTAAACACTTCAGCCATCATTGTAATCTGTACAGATAATTTCACTCACTTCACTGAGCAGTGAAGTATCCTTGGTCTCCCAGTCCAATGTGTACGTATTCTTAAAAAGATTACTTGCTACTTTCAAGTATTCTTTATTTTGTACTGGGCTGGATATTTCTTAGAAGCTTAAGCTTTTTCATTTGTTTTGGCTTTGTAATGTTTAGCCTCAGACATCTAACCTTGTTCTCACTTTCTATCATTTTTCTTTTCTGTGTTTGAGATTACAATGGTTGTGATCAATGTCAAACTCCTACTGCTTTTCCAATACCTTCTCCATGTAGGAAAATTTTATTCTCAAGCTCATTAACACAGTCATTCCGTAACTTCATTTCTTCTTAGCTATACCTTCTACAAGGTTCCATCAATCCAAGTCTTCGAGCTTATGAAATCAATCTTCCTAAGAGGCATTCCTGATATTTTGCTATTTTCCTGATATTTTGCTATGATTTCTAACGATCATGAGCTTGCATTTCAGAGCTGCTCTCCCACAAGTGTTCACTCAATCTTTCAACTCATGTTTCTCCAGGAAAGGTAATTGTAATGTCTATACACTATATTTGGGTTATCTAAGTTGAGATCCACAGGTATCTCTGACTCAGGATTCAGCCAAGGCCTACACGCATAAATACACTTATGCAGTCAAAAGCCCTGACTGACCACCTACATGTTTAAGATGCAAAGATTTCTATACTTACAAGCACATATACATGTATAAGAATTATTATACAACCATATTATGGCAACTAGAATTCTACTGTCAATTGTGCCAAGAGCAGGTGTTAATGTGGCAGGACTAAGAAGCTCAGTGTCCACCCTGGCATTCTCAAACAAAGCCTCTCCCCCGTTGCAGATACATAGGACACTCCCTCACAACCATTGCCTGAGCACACACAGACTCATCATTGAGCAATTAAATCATATCGAAAAAGACTATAGCAACACAAAAGCTCAGTAGTTGCAGCACTTGCACAGAAGGACCTTAATTCTATGTCCTTCACCCTGATCTGTGGTTTCACAGAAATACACGCTAATGTAAAGTCTGTGTCCATCCTAAATCCATCCTCTACCAGGATTCAGTTTTAAGTTCCATGGCTGGGGCATTCAGGTGACAAAAAAAGATTCTATTAGATTATTGTGTCACTTTAAAGTGGTACTTAAAGGCTTTTTATAGTAAACTGTCATTGTGCAAAAACCTTGAATCATTCCTCAGAACAGAGCTATGCATGTGAGGAAAGTTTTGCCCTTGTTAAAGCATTTGGAGAAATAGACACACACACCAAAAAAAAAGGTTCATTTCCAGTTTCCTCAATAAAACCAAATGCCATGATTTAGCACAGATAACAGGATACAAATAGCTTATTTCAGTCTGATTCTGTCCCTTAGAGCCATGCAGTTCATTGTACCTGAGAAAATGGTGCTCACTGATGTGGCTGTGTTGTTACTAGGCAACCAGAGATAAAATGCAGGGCTTAATGATTTTTATTTAATGCATTTTTATGAGAAAGTACACTCTCTTTTTTTCCCTACCCTGATATTATTTGAGGTGTAAATGCTATTTACCCAAGGAGATATATTTAGCCATCTTCTGTGATCCGAACAAGAAAATTATTCAAACTGGATATTCAAACAGCCAGTCAATAAATATTTCTAAACATATTGACCATTACCAGTACAAAAACACTTTCACTGTGGCAATGGTTGAGATCTCAAAACACTTCACCGGGGACAAATATTTGGTAGGTCTCACAGCAGAGAATAACAAGAAAACAGGTAACAGTTCAGGGACAGTTACAGATGTTTATGTACTCCTCTGTGGCAGAAAGCAAGAACCGAAGCCCATATCACCCTTTCCCATGCTGTCATGACATCCACACCTGGCAACACCATAGCATGTTTTTTCCTGTGGCTTTGGGTTGCCCCAATTCCCTACTGAAAAGAGGTGTCACAGCCAAAAGCCTCAGTGGGGCTCTGCTCAGAGGTGTCCTACAGGGAGATGTACATGTTAAGAAGCCCCCTGTTATCACAGCCCTTGCCCTAGGAGTCTAGGCACACATCCACAACCAAGAGGCCTCCCTGCAGCTCCAAGCTGCCTCACATTTCATTTCCCATCACACAATTCAATGGCTCTGTTGAGGGTCCTGACCACAGTGACACCTCCTCAGTTCAGCACAGCCTTCATTCAACTGTGTTGGAGGTGTTACCACATCCATAACACCACACAACCTCTCCAGTTTCTTCACATGCCACACTCTTCCTTTCAAACTTTTCAAGGGCTGGTGGCTTGTATTTAACATCTGACCATTGAGTTTCTTTTATATCAGCTGATTTCTCAATTCTCCCATCTTTGCAGTGGGAGCAGGAAAGTGTTTCTAGATCTGAAAAACAACTGAAAGCCTCAGGCTGAATCTGCACGTGAGCTCAGGTTCAAACAAAGCCACAGGTCTGACTGCATGCTTAACTTCTGCAGGTTCTGCAAGCTGAAGGGAGAAGCAGATGAACTCCCAGCATAATTTTGCTTTAACATGTAGATAAAACCAAACTAACAGATGCTGTCATCATTATTTAGCATTTTTCTCTGGAAAGGTTAACTTCCAAATAACAGAAATCACGCAATTCAGTTTAATTTTTTTTTGGCCTTTAATAATGGGTCACCTTCAAATTAAAGTAGAAATTCCATTGGACTTGGAACAGCTGGATTTTTACAGTTACCTGCTCCTCAGCATACACCCTTATTATCTTGACAGCAGGTTCTACACCCTCTCACTTAGATAAACAAAAGAGATGCATGTAACAATTAAAAAAATTTGTGCTGATCAATAAGCACTGTTGCATTTCACTACCAGTTTACAATCAATGTATTTCTGATCCTAAAATAAGTACTGAATTGCTGCTTCTGACCATTTTCCAGGTCAAAACAAATGTGGCTGAAGTTTACAAAATAAACAAACCAGACAGTTTAATCTGACATTTTAAAAATCAGGAATTCTCCACTGTGTGTCCCAGACATAACAGGTATCAGTACAGCCTGACTTCCTCCTTCTTCACAAGCCTCTATGCACAGCCAGTCTTGCTCCTCGCAATACAGGAGAATTTTTAAGCAAACAATAGCTATCAGTCTGTGGGTTTAAGAAGTGGGGTTTTTTTGTCTCTTATCTCTTTTTTTTCCTCTTATCCTTCACATCCACAAAATTCTTCTGCCTCTGAATTGTTACAAACATTAAATGCCTGTCTGTACTTCAGATAAAGAGTGTGTAAAACACCACAAAGACTAAAACTAGAGAACAGAAGTATTAAATAAAGAAAAAAGAGTCTTTCACAGTGTATGCACATCAGATTTCACAGCTCCTCAGGTTAACTTCACAGGACAAGTTAAAAAATGTAACTGATTTCCAGTTAACTTCCTATTTTCACCAAGTTCACTGATACATTGTGATTGGATTCCCAGTAGTTTATATCAGATCAGTATCTTCCTATGCCAAATGCCGTTCCATATTTTTAATCAGTGATCAGAAACTAAAGTAAATCTGAGGTAAGTGGGAAACTACAATCCTGAAAACTCCAATTAACCACTGAACCTTTGAAGACAAGCTCACCTGTAGCTATTGTGATGGAAAGGAGCAGGGCTGGCTTCAAGTCTCTACTTCTAGAGACTAGAACTGTCTGCTTTAATTCAGTTAAATGTTCAGTCAGTGAAAAACAGAATCAGAGCTGGAAACAAACACCAGAATTTAGAAATCCCTGCTGCCAAGACAATATCTGAACTACTACCCTCCACAAACTTTTTCTTCTCCCTGTAAATGGGACTGAGAATTTCACCCTTGATTGATAATGCCTTAAACAACATTAACTAAGGAGTAAAGCAAAACTCAAAATTTTAGTTGCCTCAGTTCCCTAGGGATGAGCTAAGACAGCTCATAGTGCTCAGTACTGAGGATGTACTAGACATCATATCGAGATATTGCCTTCTGATTCTCTGGGTTTGAACTCCTAAATCCAAACACAACATTCTGAATTCCACTTCAAAAGAATGGCTTTTAGAAGTTAAGTCAAGGATGATTCAAAATATTTGTCCTAAATCTGTGGTTATGCATCTTCATCTAATTTGTCCATAAAAAGTAGAATTGTAAAGCAATATTAATATGCCATCTTGGAAAAAGCTTGACAGTTTTTTAAATGGTATTGAAAATGCAACAAGACTCAGAGTGGACATGGTTCACAGCAGATCTACTAACAACTGATAAATGTAATTAAAGCAAGAACGATGTCACATCAGTTGCTCACTGACAAGAAAATTCTACCCTATCAGACGTGGATAGAAGAGCAAAAAGAAAGAATGAGATGGAATGTAGGTGGAAGGCTTTGATCTATTTAAATTCTTTAAATGCCAGACTGAACAAGGTATGAAGGACAAGTGCCTAGAAGGAAAGACTTTTCATTTAATTTTTAAATAGAAAAATGTTTGAAACCTTTCTTCAAAACAAAACATGAAAATGTTTTGCTGCATTGTCACTGTAAGTCATGTGGCAAATACTATGGTATTTTTTGTCTTAGTTCTGTAAGGTACAAAGAAATAACTCAAGTTCCCAAATGTATTATCCAGAGATGCTTATATAACAAATATATTTTCCAAATAACATCTTACAAACAAACAAACAAAACTCCAAAACAACCCCCAAACAAAATAAAGCAAAAACCCTGAAAAAATAAAAGCCTAATTCGTAACTCATTTACTAGAAATACTCTAGAAGAGTTTGTCTTGATCTTACCACCAAACCATATTTAGCTTTCATTAGGCATATAAAAAAATTTACCAGAGAGTGAAGAAAAAGCTATAGAGCAGTCGATCTTTCACCTATTGCTATGCCTTAGCAACTCTCCAGGCACCAATATTTTTCTAGTGTAGGCTGCTTCATGTCTTTAAACACTATCTTTCAGACTAAGAAAAATGGCGGAAAGATTTAAAGAAACTTCTAGATCAGCTAGTTCATCCTCTTTCTCAAGACATAACCAAACATCTGTATCTCATTATGGACTGATATTTATGAAATTCATTACATTTTAGAGACCACAACTGTGATAGCTCCATGATTTGCCTGGTCTATGTTGTTATGTACTTGACTTTATTTTCAAAAAGTTTTGTACAAAGTCTAATGTGAATTTTCCCAAGCACAGCCTATTCTTTTCCTCTTTCATCCATATATTACTTTATTTCACAAATTTGAAGGCTTTTGCTTTGTTTCTCTTTCAAAGGCTGATCACAGTGAACACAAAGTCCTGGTCAGGATCATATATACAGCAACTAAGGAATTAATCACTAAAGCAGAGTACAGTGTCAGGAGCAGGCAATCCAAGGAGAGAGGTTAGACCGCTGTCCCTGATTTGAAATCCTGCAATGACCTGAAATCCCTCTACCCTGTCCCTAGAATACCATGTAAAATAAAGGGGTATGTTGACTCTATAGCAGTATAGGGCTTACTATGTTTTAATTCCCTACCTCTACCACGGTTGTCTTTGCAGCTTTGCACATAGGTTGGTTGAAGTTTCTTGCAGTTTTCCTGAAAACAGAGGGTAAAAAAAGAAAAAAAAAATATATCAGTGAATATTAAAGGCTGTAGTAGTACAATGAAAGACTTTTCAGATAAGCTGCAAGTATGTCTGCATTCTAAGCATCACAAAGCTTTTTGCCAAACAGCTGGAAAACTAATTAAAAAAAAAGTACAAGGGAGGAAAAAGTACCATGGAATTTTGTAAGATGCATCTGAAATGAAATCATATTTTGCTACATTAGAAAGTATTCATTACAGCTCTTTTGACTTTCAGTCAGCACATTGTTTAATTGAAATTGGGTATGTTACTGATATCTTCATTTATTAGATCCAAAAGCAGCAGCAGCAAGTTGGATTTTGTACAATGCCTTTATTTCACTGCACAAATAATGAAATTAGTCTCCACAGGGGAACAGCACCATGCTTAACAATCTCTCAAGTATGCTTTCATAACTCAGACTAGGACTTGGGATAGCACTTTACCCAGTAGTAAACACAATTCAATTCTCAAAAAAAAAAAACAACAAAAAAACCCAAAACCCAAAAAAACCCCAAAAAACCCCAAAACCATACGAAACTGTGTCAGTTTTGGCACTCACTATAAGACTGTGGCATTCATCCTAAGTATTCCCATATTCCCATACAGCATTTCTTTACCAAGGAAAAAGAAGCTTAAGACAATAAAAGCAACACCTGACATGTATACCTGTGCTGGGATCTGTACCAAGATCCTAGTAGGCACAGGGGAAACAAATGACCTGTGTCAGCTCCTCTGTATATTTTTCAGAACACAAACAAAACTGTGTGGCACATTTAATAATTAAGGAAAATTATGAAGGTTTTAGCGGTGTTCACTGCTAGCCCCTCTTCTCTTTTAAGAAGCAGAGTTCTTGGAAACGTTTCTTCAAAATCCATGAAACGGGTTCAAAACAAGTTAAAACCTCCTTTCCCATGCCGTTTTTTCCACAGAAGCATTTTTTCCCCCTGATCACCTTTATTTCATAGAACCACAGGCTGATTTAAGCCGGGAAGAGCCCCCCGAGCTGACCCAGGCCCGAGGCTGACCGCAGGCCGCTGCCCTCGCTCTCTCCCGCGGCGCACAGACCGTGCCCGGAGCCGCGGGGCGCTGCCGCCCCCTGGTGGCCGGAGGCACGCACGGCAGGGACGCGGCCGGGCCCAGCCCCGCAGGCCGCTCCGGCAGGGCTTTAGCGCCGGTACCGACACCGTCAAAGCGGGGAAAAATGTGCTTTATTGGCAACACACGGCAGCTGTGAAACCTCTGACAAAGGGCCAGCCCTGTCCTGGGGCAGGCACAGCATCGCCAGCCGGGCAAGGGAGGGATTGTCCTCTGCTCTGCGACGGCCTCACCTCGAGTGCTGGGGGCAGCTTTGGGTGCCACAATATGAGAAAGATGTTAAATCATTAAAGAGTGTCCAAAGGAGCGCAACAAAGACGGTGAAGGGCCTTGTGAGGAGTGGCTGAGATCACTTGGTCTGTTCAGCCTGGAGGAGACTGAGGGGAGACCTCATTGCAGGTACAGCTTCTTCATGAGGGGAAGAGGAGGGGCAGGCACTGATCTCTGTGGTGACAGTGGCAGAGCCTGAGGGAATGGTCTGAAGTTGTGTCAGGGATGGATGTTTAGGTTGGATATTAGAAAAAGGTTCTTCACCAAAGGGTGGTTGGGCACTGGAACAGGCAAACCCAGGGCAGTGGTCACAGCACCAAGCCTGTCTGAGCCCTGAAAGTGTTGGACAATGCCCTCAGGCACATGGTGTGACTCTTGGGGTGTCCTGTGCAGGGCCAGGGGCTGGACTTGACGATGCTTGTGGATCCCTTCCAACTCAGCATATTCTGTGATTCTATGAATATCTTCTACACATGGGTCTTTTTGGTGGCTATACAGACCCAAAAGAAGGATGTAAGAATAAGAAACAAAAGAATAAAAAACATCCAACCACAACGTGAATTTATATTCTCCTCTGAGAGACGACTACAATACTAGTTAGTAATGATTCAGGAAAAACTACCCTAAACTAGGTAGAGTAGTAAATGAGAAGAGAAACAGAGTTACAAAAACAGAACTAAAATGCTGAGAAAGCAATACAGATGGGACAAGGAGGGTGAAAAAACTAACAATTCAATATTTCATCCCATGTGACTACTTTTCTGAGCCAAAGACTTTCTCAAGATTGTAGTGGTTACTCTGCCAGTAAAAGAAACTGATATAAAATTATTTTTGCATTGGGAAAAAATTACAAGAAAACATTTCAATGTTAATTTGACATTAAGAAGAGCTAATGGGTTGTAATCTGACATAATTTATAAAAGCTTCTGCCATTTAGACTGTTCTTGACTTAGTAAAGTTGCTTCAGAAGCAGCAGTCTTTTACAGTATCAAAGGCTTTATTTCTAAAGAACACACTATCCAGAAGTTTTATAGGATCAAAAGCCTTATTTCTAAAGAGAACATCATCCAGAAGGAGGACAATCAGAAGCACTACACTTATTTTCCAACATAGAATAATGTTAAGAGGTTAGTAGTATGAAATTCAAAAACTAGCTAGCTAAAGTTGCCTTTTTATTTTAAGATAATTTGCTGGACATCTAGAGTAAGCAACATCTACAAAGTTGCATTGTCCCACTGGATTTCTAAGCTGACCTAAAGGCATGACATCTTTTCTCCCAGAGGCAAAATACAGGAAACTAGTTCATAGCAGTCTAAACCAACAAACTACATCCACTACATACCTACTGATACAATGGTGCAGAGACACCTCTGCACCATTGAATTTATGTATTGCAGAACCAGTTGAAGCATGAAGAGATGACCTTACATGACTGTGACAGCAGAGGCTCTGACTCAGGTTACCCGTTCAGTGATTCTGCTCCTGTGTCACTAGTTTATTTTATTCACCAACAAGCCACACGTTTGCTTGTAAAGTTGAAGTATATTGGGTTAGAACAACTCCAAAGCAGAATGGAACCAGATGAAAAGGGAAGGGAGCCAAAGGAGGCAGAGAAGCCACTCTCCATGATATTGGAAAAGTCATGGCAGTCAGGTGAAGTACCAGGTGGCTAGAAACAGGGAAAGATGGTTCCCATCTTTAAAAACAGAGGATGCCAGGAACTACTGACCTGCCAGCCTCACCTCTGTGCCTGGGAAGATCATGGTGCATATTCCTAGAAGCTGTGCTAAGTCACAGGGAGGACAGGGAGGTGATTCAGGACAGGAATCACAGCCAGCACAGCTGCACTGAGGGTAAGTCCTGCCTGACCAATATAGCGACCTTGTGTGATGGAGTGACTACATCAGTGGATGGGAAGTGGCTACAGATATCATTTATCTGCACCTCTGTAAAGCCTTTGACATGGCTTTCCAGCCCCACAACATCTCTAATTTGAAGAGAGATGGATTTGATTGCACACGATGTTTGGTAGATGAGGAATTGGTTCAACAGTCACATCCAGAGGTTAACAGTCAATGGCTCAGAGTCTCAGTGGACATCAGTGACAAGTGGTGCTCCCTCAGGAGTCCATATCATGACCAGTGTTATTTAATATCTTCATTAATGACATAGATGAAGGAATCAAGTGCACCCTCGGAAAATGAGCAGATAACACCAAGCTGAGTGGTGCTGTTGACACACCTGAAGGATGGGATGCCATCCAGAGGAACCTGGACAAGCTCGAGAAGTGGGTCCATGGGAGTCTCATGAGGTTTAACAAGACCAAGTGCTGGTGCTGTCCCCAGGTAGGGACAACCCCCGGTATCAGCACAGGCTGGGCATGGACAGATCAGAGCAGCCCTGCCCAGAAGGACTTGGGGGTGCTGTGGGTGAGAGGCTGGACATGCCCCAGCCATGGCAGTCACAGCCCAGAGAGCCAAACGTGTCCTGGGCTGCATCCAGAGCCCTGTGGGCAGCAGGGGAGGGAGGGGATTCTGCCCCTCTGCTCCGCTCTGCTGAGACCCACCTGGAACACTGCATCAGCTCTGCGGTCCCTGCACAGGAAGGATGTGGACCTGTTGGAGCCATTCCAGAGGAGGCCACCAAGATGATCAGAGGGATGGTGCACCTCTCCTACAAGGAAAGGCTGAGAGAATTTGAATTGTTAAGCCTGGAAGAGAGAAGTCTTCAGGGTGACCAAACTGCAGCCTTCCAGTGCCTGAAGGGAGTGTTCAAGACAGATGGAGAGAGGCTTTTCACAAGTTCTGCCAGGTAGTGACAAAACAAGGGAGAATGGCTTCAAACCAAAAGAGGGGAGGTTTAGATTTGATATTAGGGAGAAATTCTTTACTGAGGGTGGTGAGGAACTGAAACAGGCTGCCCAGAGAAATTGCAGATGCCCCATCCCCAGAAGTGTTCAAGGCCAGGCTGGATGGAACTCTGAGCAACCTGACACAGTGAAGGGTATTCCTGCCCACAGCTGGGGGCTGGAACTGGATGATCTCTAAGGTCCCTTCCAAACCAGGCCATTCTGGGATTCTATGATGACTATCCACGGAATCAGTGGCACTCCCTGATGTCCCTAATAAGCAAAGCTCCAAGGGAGGTTAAGACCTGGAGACACTCTGTTCAGCTATGTAGAACTAGTACCTGCCTCAGACTAACAAAGCAAAATGCCCACATGCGTATCATTTCAGTTATCATAGGAACTAGGTGAGATTATTTCATTATGTTTGAGGGACTCTTGGATTATTTGTCTTGCCAATGCACTGCACCTAAAAAGAATTACCTACTGGGTTAGAAACAGGCCTTTGTTTGACAAAAGCTAAGCGATGCAGAATAGTCCACTCAGCATGAAGATGTATGGAATGAAAGCAGCCGCAACATGCTGCATGGAACAAAAGATCAAGGGCCCATGAAGTATCACTTTAAAAAAACCAAATAACAAAACAGTTTGAAAAACAGCTTTTGAAAGAAGTTGGTGTCATTCTGGATTTGAAGAAAACAGTATATAGCTTGATGTATGAGAATATAAAAAAAATAATGCCAGCTTTTGGTCCAGGAAAGCATACCTAAAGTACATCCTTTGAATTTATAGAAGCTCTTAGCTTGAGGGTGATTAACAGTTTGGCAGACACTTAAACCATTGCCATTGGCTACACAGAGTCACAGGAAACACACTATGAACAGTACCACTCTGCTGTGAAAGTGGTAGCAGACGGCAAGTTATAAGCTGAGCCAATGTTTCTCTGTTCTAGGTCGTGTCTCATCCAGAGACAGAATAGGTCACTGCTCATCATCAGCAACGTCTTTTAAGCTAGAAATATTCTATATGGAATAGGACACCAGATGATGATGTTTTCATCTTTGATCAGTTACAGTTGAAGGGACCAGTCAAGATTTTTAGGTCTTCACTCCAGATGGAAGTAGTATCTGGTATCAGCTGTATTGTGTGAATGTGAGAGACATATGAAGACTTCTGAAAGGAGCAGGAAGAAGGAAAGGCATAGAGAACAACAGGACATAAAGGAAGGGGGTAAAAGGAGAATACAACCAGTCTGTTTCCATGGAGAATGAAAGAATTTTTCAGACATATCTACTATGCATCAGTAGATAGATAGAGGGTAATAGTACAGAGAGAGTAGAGACTCAGGATCAAGCAAAGACAAGGCCAAGGGGGAAGAGTGTTTCCTGTATTCAATGTACCAGAGCTTTAGGAGAGTAGTTTAGCAGCCATCAAATTCATCTGCATGCACACAAAAATGTTCAGGTTTCAATCAGAAACTATATTGCCTTGCCAGTGGGCAAGTCAGGATGTCAAGAGTTGGGCAAAATAAAAACTTATTTATTAATTTTCAAGTATTTTAATTTATTATTATTAATGTGTGTGTATATATACACATATAATGCATAAAGAAGAGCATTACTTTATGGGTATTATTTTATACGCGTATTTTTCAGTTGCTTTTTCAACTCCTTGTTTGTTCTAATACATACAAAGACAGACTCTCAATCAGCATCTGCTTGCAGCAAACTGCAAGTGATAACTACAACACTTACCTTTTCATCTGATAGCCATAAGACAAATAAAAACCAGGCATTAAACGTAAGCAAACCTCTCTCCTACTTCAGTTCAGGACAAACCAGAACACAAACAGAGAAATTCATACAAAAGATTTTCTCGCTAGTGCAACGTCAAACTTTTCATTGCAAAGATGTTTAAATTCATATGATGTCTCTCCCTACACCACTGAGATCAAATCAACTTTAAACACAGTTTTCTTTCAAGAGAATCAGTTTTCCTATCATTGACTGGTCAGAAGATTGACTCAGTTCCCTTCTCTTCTGTCATACATGAACATGTACTTCTTGGGTCAGCCTTTAATTGTTTAAAAAAAGGGACCCAAACTAACATGAAAATTGAAAGAAAGAGAATGTCACTAAATTTCTCAACAGTCATCATAAAGACTTTGGTCTGCTGTGTCTCATTTTTAACTACAATGTTTTATTTCACAGCTGTGTTTGAATTCTCAAAAGTCATTAGAAAAAGCAATTATATTTTGGTGTTTTATAGCAGTGTAATTTGACAGTAGGGAAAGGCAATATGAAAGAATGTGAAATCAGTAAAACATTGTTTTGCCATAACATAGGAGAGAGGATTCTCCTTCTCTTTCATTATCTAAACTGTAAAATAATCTTTTCCCACCAGTAAAAAAGTCATACCTGAAAATGATATTTCCTGCACGATCAGCCTTCCATGCCTTCACAAGAGCAAAATCTCCTGTAATTGATTTCTCCAGAATAAAGTGACGGCCATCAAACTCTCGCACCTCCAAAGAAAAGTACAAAATTGAGATGTAGGTTTCTTCCAACAGATTTCATGTGTAATACTTATTTTAGGGGTTAATTTTGCAGACTACCATATTTTGACTTCTTTTTGTACTACATAAGATCTTAACTGAAAAACTGTATGGTAGCAGAGAAGCATGGAAAGGCTGTAAACCCCAGTTTTATCACAGTATCTCTAGTGAAACAGCATGAGAGTCCATATTCCTCCTGCTCCACCTACTGGAATTAGACATGCTTTGTCCCGTGCATCTACCAGCTAACCAAAAACTGAAGTACTAACACATAATTATTGAAAAAGTTCGTAAACACTGCCCACCATCTGAAACCCCAAATCCAAAATGAAGTCAATTTGAGATAAACTACTCAAATCATGTCATCTGACAGACTGAATTTCTTTTGGTTTTCCCTGCATTTATGATCAATATTTGCAATGAATGATACTGTGCCTGAAGCCAAAATATGGAAGAGGGACACAACTAGTCTTTTAAACCTAGAGAGAGAGAGGAAAGAGCACCTCTCAGCAATGTAGGTTAGAGTACACACAGATACTATTTGAGAGCTTTTCAAAGTTGCTCAAAGGGGGAGGAAGTATGAGAAAAGTGTATCAGAAGTCAGTTTGTCAGTACCATAAAAGGAGATCTGAGCCTTTATAAAAAGACACTTCCACACAAAATGGATGTGGAGAATGGAACTGAACAAACCACCCTAGTCATGTTATTAGCACCCCTCAATTATTAAATTGAGGAGGGTAAGAGAGATTTTCCCACAAACGTCAAAAGAAAATCAAATTAAGAAAAACGTTATTAAAATTATAAGATATTTAATGAACAAAACATTCCTCCAAATGGTAAAACATCATAATGACATATGCCATAAAAAAATTGAGGGCATAAAAAAGACTAAGTCAATGTCTAGATCCTGCAAATAGTCATGTATAAAATACATGAAAATCATGGGTCAGAGTGGAATCACCTTTACTCCATAGATGTTCTCAAGGTGAAATTTAATGTTGCATGCACATTGGAACACACACTATTAGCCCCATCCATTTCTTCAAGTAAAATTATGGCACTGTGATCTCTCTTCCCTGCTCCAAATTCTACATCCAATTTCAAAATGAAACCCTTGTTTCTCCCTTGAAACCCACACTCTTTTTATCTCTTTGCAGTTTTAAATACTGAGACTAAATTGCTTTTCAAATGCTGGGAAATGCATTTACTGAAATCTGTTTCAACTGAGCTGTTCCCAGTTTAACAGAAAAATGTCCCCTTTCTTTTCAGGCTGAAGCTCCACGTACAGCTGCAGGGCTGCTTACTGTATGGCACAGTACTTAAAGAACACTTGCCCCACTAACAGGAAATTGTTCTCAAACAGCTCTATGCACTACAGTGGCCTGGTATAAAATTTTGTTTGAGTAAACAGCGAACACGGTCAGAGAATGGTGAAGTAAAAAGTGACTCAGTATGGCAGGCCTTCACTTGGACCAGTTCTTGATGGTAAATCACTCTAGAACCGTAAAAACTGTTCTAACACATCACAGAAGACAGAAGTAAGCAGTGGGAGCAAAACTAATGTGCTGGCTCCACAAACACACAATTAATTGAATATAGCAAGGTTAAACTTAACTCCTGCTTAAACCAGTGTTTGTCTTGTAAATATGTTAGAAATTAATTTTTCATAGGTGAAGGCTTTCTAATGCCAATCCAACCTCTTACCTCTCTTGGCTGGCTGGCAATGGCAATGGTGCCATCGGTGTTGTACTTGATGGGTGCACCCCCCTCCTGCACCAGCGTCCCATAGCCAGTACTGGTGTAAAATGCTGGGATTCCTGCTCCTCCTGCTCTAATACGTTCAGCGAGTGTACCCTATGGGAAAACACAGTTAAGAAATCATCATTTGGGAACAACAAATAAAACTTTGATGAATGGCTAACATAAGCTTTATTTTATATCCTGTCATTTGGAGCTTTTCCTTATGTACTCAGTAGACAGATGTGATCATCTATTTTTTCCTCATATTTTAGCTTTCCTATGTGGGACTGGTACTGGATATCGCAAGAAATGCTTGACACACAGTCATAAACTACTCAAGATGACACTGTCATACAACTACCTGTCAGATTACAGGCCCCAGCACTTGGCTGTGTCTCGTCTCCTTCAGTTTCCCAACCCATTATTCCTGAGAATACTACAGAGTTCTTTTTCCCACCTGGCTACATATCCTAGAATGCTTTCTTCTCTAACTGTCCTACACATTGATGTTCATTATTTAACATCCTAAGACAAACTTCAGAAGCCACTCCAAGTTGAAACAAGCATAGCACATTGAGAAAGGAAGAGGGAGTCCAGTGATCTGGGTTGCCCATGCCAAGAATACCAAGAAGCTGACAGAGCACTATTTATACTCTATTTGACAAGCCTGTCTGCACTCTTCTCTGTGTCCAGCAGTAGTATGGATATCAACAGCAAAAATTCCTCATCAGTCCTAATTATGGATTTATGGCAAAGACATGTAGTTTTTTTCATTATTGTAATTTCATGGATTTTTTTTATTATTTTATATTTTCCTGGATTCAAAGCAAGACAAGAGCATCATGGTCCATTATCCAGCTTAACAGCCTCTACAACATAGATTGCATCTTCCCCAGATATCCTGCAAGAAGCACAATGACTTCTGGCTGGTTTTCAAAATGGTGGCAAGAGGCAGATGCAAACCATGCAATGATAGAACATTTTGTGTTCCAGGAAGACTTAGCATTTCAAGATTTCACCATGACATCTCCCTTACTGTGCAACAATAACACAAAAATCTCCCATTTTGCCTAAGGTTACACTAAAGATTTTAAAAAAGACTATTTTTCTGGACACAAGTATTTCAAATCCCCACATCTCCTAGCAAGTAATTAATTCACCTTACTGCTTACAATTATACACTGTAGACCCATTAATTCCATGTTGGATCTACATAGCTCATCTGTAGTCCACAAAGGCGACTACACATACAGTTCGAAGTCTTCTAGATGAAAGTACTGAACATTAAATAGGAAGGAAAAAATGCATTGTGAGATTTCTGACATTTGACACATTAGACATGACAAGTGTCTGGCTATTTTCGGGTCTGCTAACTGGGTATAAAAGGAGGTTTTCCACTCATCTCTGGAATTCTAAGCAAGTCTCATAGCATCCTCACAGGCAAATTCAGGAAGGCTGGACTGGATGACAAGACAGTAAGATGGACTGAGAACTGGCTGAACATCTGATCCCAGAGCATCTTAATCAGCAGTTGGAGGCCTGTCACTAATGATGTCCCCCAGGGGTCAATACAGGGCTCTGTATTGTTTAACTTATTCATCAGTGTCTTGGAGGAAGAGGCAGAAACTTCCCCAGTAAGTTTGCTGACGATACAAAGTTGGAAGGAGAGGCCAATACCCCAGAGAGCTGTGCAGCTCTTCAGAAGGGCCTCAACAGGTTGGAGCAACGGGCAGAGAAGAACAACCTGAAATTCAAGAAGGCTAAATGCACGGTCCTGTATCTGGGGAGGAATAACCCTGGGCACCAGCACAGGCTGGGGTTGACCTGCTGGAAAACAGCTCCAGGAGAAGGACCTGGGGGTCCTGACAGAGAACAAACTGTCCACGAACCAGCAGTGTGTCCTTGTAGCAAGGCCATTGGTATCCTGGGGTGCATCAGGAAGAACATTTGCAACAGTTCATGGGAGCTGACCCTACCCCTCTACTGACTCCTGGTGAGGCTATGTCTGGACTGCTGTGTCCAGCTCTGGGCTCCTCAGGACAGGAGAGACATGGAGCTCCTGGAGTGGGTCCAGTGAAGGGTAACAAAGATGCCTAGGGGTTGGAGTGTCTCTCTTATGAGGAAAGGCTGAGGGAGCTGGGCCTGTTCAGCCTCGAAAAGAGGTGAGCGAGAGAGAACCTCAGCAATGCCTGTAAGTATTTGAAGAAGGGATGCCATGAGAAGGCAGCCAGGGTCTGTTCAGTGGTGCTGAGCAATAGGGCAAAAGACAACGGGCAGAAACTGATGCCCAGATGTTCCACCTGAACTTGAGGAAGAACTTTCTTACTATGCAACTGACCACACACTGGAACAGGTTGCCGAGGGAGATGGTGGAGTCTCCCTCACTGGAGATATCCAAGAACCATCCGAATGCAATCCTGGGCTGTGTACTCTGGAACGGCCCTGCTTGAGCAGGGAGGTTGGACCAGATGACCACTGTGGGCCCTTCCAGCCTGACCCATTGTGTGATTCTGTGATTCACAAAAGAGCGAGCTCAAGATACTGCACTCAATAAAAACTTAACATGCTTGTTTTCCCCAGAAACTTATATAAATAGCTGTTTCAAGCCCAAAGGTTGTGTCTCCTCTGAAAATGCCACACACTAACATGCTGTAGGCTTTAAAGTTAGAGCACCAACTTCTCAAAAGTTTATCTCAATAGAACATAATTGATATTGAGGATTTTAGGATCTCATTGCATTCATGCTATTTGGGAAACTTGAGCATGCTAAAACAATTAAAACTAATGTGCTAAAAAGTGAAGTTGTAAAGTGGCTCATAACAGTATGCAGAGATTAATTTCGTTAAGAGTTAATGAACAAGCCAAAAAGGATTTTGTCTCACAATGAACGAAATCTCCTAATTTGATTCCTGCCCACTAGATGTCAGGCATTGTACATGCAACAACCCCAAAAGCTGCCACCAACATGCGAACAGAGCAGCTCCTTGACTTCCTTCCCCTTACATGGGGCCACAGTACTGAGCATTCTTTATGTCTTTTTCTACAATCCTCCAAAAAATACACATGGGCATGTTTATATACACATAAACTTCAAATTAATATAATGTATTAATTAATTAATTGATTTCAAGAAAAGGAATTCACGCAAATACAGACACTCTGTCCTTAACAGATGCATGACCCTAAGATGGTGTATTGGGTTTGCAAGATTTTGGTAGCTAGGGGGGTGGCTTCTGTGAAAAGATGCCAGAAGCTTCCCTCATGTCCATGGACCCAGCGCCAGCTGGTTCCAAGGCTGAGCCCCCCAGTAACAGTGGCAGCCTCTGGGATAGCCTACTGAAGAAGGAGAAAGAACTTCTTGCACAGATGTAAGTGCATCCAGAGCAGAGCGGAGTGAGAACGTGTGAGAGGAGCAGCTCTGCAGGCACCAAGGTGAGTGAAGGAGGAGGTGCAGAAGGTGCTTCTGGTGCCAGAGAGCCTGTGGGGCAGCCCATGGTGCGGCAGCTGTGCCCCTGCAGCCCATGGTGGGCCCCGTGGGAGCAGAGATCCTCCTGCAGCCTCTGGAGGACCCCATACCCAAGCAGGTAAATGCCTGAAAAGAGGCTGTGACCCCATGGGAAGCCAGTGCTGGAGCAGGCTCCTGGCAGGACCTGTGTTCCCATGGAATGAGGAGCCCACGCTGGAGCAGGTTTGCTGGCAGGCCTTGTGACCCCATGGGGGACCCACACTGGAGCAGCCTTTTCCTGAAGGACTGCATCCCAGGGAAGGGACCTATGCTGAAGCACTCTGTTCGTGAAGACTGATCCGATGTGGAAGGAATCCACACTGGAGCAAGGGAGAACCATGAGGGATCCTCCTGAGCAGGAAGGAGTGGCACAACATGTGATGAACTGACTATAATCCCCTATTCCCTCCTCCCCTATGCCACTAGCAGGGAGGAGGTGGAGTAAATTGTGAATTTACAGGAGGAGGTGGCTATAAATTGTGAATAAGGTTACAACCGGGAAGCAGCGAGGGCTGGGGCAAAGTGGGGGGAGGGGAGAGGGTGTTAAGATTTGGTTTTATTTCTCTGAGCCTACTCTGATTTGATTGGTATAAACTAAATTAATTTCTTCAAGCTGAGTATGTTGTGCCCATGATCATAACTGGTGACTGATCTCTCCCCTCACTTATCTCAACCCATGACTCTTCTATTCTATTTTCTCTTTCCTGTCCAAGGAGTGAAATTGTGGCTTTGGTCAGTCAGAGTCAGCCTGGAGGCCAATCAGGGTCAGCCCACCGCAGGATGGTAAGTGCCTTCTGCACACAGGCAAAACATTTGGACTGCAAAACAATTTTATAAGGCTTAACTTAAACATTATTCTACTCAGTGTTTTAGATGAAAGGAGATCACCAGTCTCTTAGAAACCCTCCTTACCTGTGGTGTAAGCTCAACTTCAAGCTCACCAGATAAATACTGGCGTTCAAATTCAGCATTCTCTCCAACATATGATGACACCATGCGTTTTATCTGCTTTGTCTGAAGCAGAAGACCAAGTCCAAAATTGTCAACACTGTAGAAAAAAACAGACAATACAGTTTTGTTGTAAACAAAGCACTTGATAAGCTGTAATGACTCAAAAAGAGAGAACAAAGTTATCTCCCAGACACATAAGAAATTTTTTAAAAACCCCAAATTCCAGCTTCTAGGAAGGGAAACATCAAAGCTAAAATTAAAATATAAGATTTCAATGCTCAGACCTCTTCTCTTCCAAGGCATGGAACACATTCAAAACTTCCTTTAAAGTCATTTCATATGTTAACAGCTAAAAATACCAGCTTGACAAATAGTGTTATTTTATATATCTGCTCCTTTAAAAAGCTTTACCAATTAAGTGTGTCTCAAAGTCAGACATGGCTTTGACAATAAAGTCATATTTTTGTTTACGCTGCTGCTCACCAGGAAAAAGGCAAATGATTGCTTAGCAGCCCAAGGAGAAAGGCACATGTGTATTTATAATGCTAGTTTCTATATGAGGTAAGAGAGTGTTTGTATTTAAATTTTCTTATTATAGTAAATCATTTAACTTCTTATTAAATAACCATCTACTCCAAGAAAGGATTTGAGCACTGCAGACAAGATTTTCTTGTCTGTGTCTGCTTAAACTGAATGCCTGAGATGTTATACACCAATTTTCTTGTGCTAGTGCTTCTCAAATTCTGATATCCTTTGTGATATTTGTCATCCTATACTGCATACTAATGGAACAGGAACATTTTTCAAGAATTCCTGCAACCAAGGGGTCTGTAAAAAATGCTGCATCAATTCAAGGAAATATGAGGCTAAAATACAAATATGGAAATAAACATAGATGACATGACAAAGACATGTTTCTTTCACTTTTCCATCACATTATGCAGGATGCCAGCAGATTGGTACATGTGTGTCAAGCACCTCCACATTTATGTTGGTCTCTGTATCATAAAGCAGAGAACTCAGACCTTCCCGTCCCTCTACAGGAAAGACGCCATGATCCAGAACTACCTCACAACAAATGATGTATATCTGCCATTAGTTGGCTCAATTCAATATGAATTATTATCCACACAATGGCTTGATATTTCAGGATAAGAAATACAGAAAAATATTAAAAGAATCCTATTAAGATATCAAGTATTCAGCACTTTGTAATTAACACACGCATGTGCTTACTATACATGAATCCTGTTGAAAACACCATTCCTGAAGAAGAGCTCCAAAAAAGGACCAGACTCAAAAACCTTACAATTATGCAGTATTCATTTTCAAATGCAAAAGTGGTAATGCTTGCCAGCCATAGGTCAGGCTGCAGTGCTGCAGGTGAAGGGAGAGGGGCTGAGGGAGCAGGGCCAGCACCAGCGCTTCATCTGCAACCACAGTACTCCAGGAGCTGCATGGACAGACATGCAACCACAATGCCTTCGCAACTGCATGTATCATGAGCACTATTTTAAGGTTAGGACTATTTTAAGGAGATGGCCCACTTCAGTGCATACTCAAGCAGTTTGGAAACTGGATGAGAGGAAGCGAAACAAGCTTCTCTGATCTGGTTCTCTGAATTTATTCCGTGTTCTCTAGATTTAAAAGAATATGATTTATTATAAAAACTTGCTCCACTCTCCAACTCTGACCTATTAAAAAAAATTAAAAATCTAACTCTGATGCAACTTTCAAAGTGTTATGGTGCCAAAGCCTTGAAACTAAAATGTGCGTTGCCTAGAAACAACCTGCATTTCTAACTCCCCATAAGAAAAAATCCTGCAGTTTGAAACTAGAAGAAGTGATAACAGAGAAGAAAGAGGAGTCTTGTGGGGAAGAGGGATTACAAAAAAGAATAAAAATAAAAAAGCTAGCATTTCCTGTATAGGTTCATTCAAAACAGAACAATTTCTCTCACAAGAAAACCATCTAACCCTGACCTCTCACTATGAAATGCAGTAAGCACATGTAACAGACCAGCCAACACCTGATGGCAGTTTAATGGGTTGGTGTAACTACAGTACTGTGTAGCAAAAGTACAGGATTTAAACACAGATGTGCATGCTTTCTAATGCAAGAACAAGTGGAAGCTTCTTGAACTGCTTGCAAGCCAGAGTTTGCCATTTCTGTGCATCTTTCAAGTGGTTAACACCACTCTGATCATTACAGAGCTTGGAAGCTACCAAATAGAAACAAGAACTTCTGCATGCAGACAACAAAAATATGAGTGTATGTTCACGTAAGACAGGATGGCAACAGAGGGTCAGAAGCAGATTTGTAATGGTTAAAGAAATTTCTGCTTCGTTTCACTAAGATCCATAATCCTTCCTCCCACATTCTCAGAATCAGCTACTGAAGCATATTGTCCTTAACAGGATTTTGTGTATCATCCTACATCCTGTATCATCCATGTGGATACATTTGATTCCTGATCTACTACTGTGAGGTATCTTCTCTCAAATAAAACTCAGTAGTTACAAAGAAATTAAGTAGAAATTCGCACAAAGATTATTCTGTCACACTCATGACATCTTGTTCTTCACTTCTTGAGTCACCCTTTCTCTCCACCTCAAATGCAGCCAATTTGTTCAAAAACAAAATTGTTGCGAGGATCTGTTACTGAGCACACGGGTCATATACAACCTTATTTCCCTAGCACAATGACAACAGGAATTTCACCTTTTGAAAGTCATGCACCATGAGGCTCTGCTTGCCTGATAACACAAACTACTTCAACTCCCACATGCATTTAATCTTCAGAGCAGCATAACAAAATCCTGTTGCCGTTACTCATACCAGTTTTTTTAGATGTAAATTTCTTTAAAGAAATACACTTTTTTGAGGATGCAATCTGCATTCAGGTTTCCAGCTAAAATAACCTTTTGCTTTCAAATGCATCAGTTTTCATCTCCTTCCAAAAACCCATTTTGAACCCTTCAGCCTATTTTATGTTTTCTCTGTTTTTCTCTTCTATCTGAATGTCCTAAGAAACAAACATTTCACACAGAAAACACTGTTTACGTTCCTCTTCTCCCTACCCTTTGCTTTTCATGTGACATGTCTATCCCAGATTACAAATTTTAAAAACACTCTGGTTTATGTAAATTTCTTCAAATATAACACTTCTATGGCAATTTAAAGTTACTTGTTCTCCCCTTTCATATTTTGTTGCTTTCTTGATTGTGTTGTTTTAAGCACAAGAGCTTTTTTAACTTTTCAGCTTTAATTATGTTTGCCCCCAAAAGGGTACCCCTAAAATATTTGCCTTGTAAGCAACTCTCTGCCTATCAAACAGCAACCATAAAAAGAAAAAAAGAACTTTTACTGAGAGCATGAAAATAAATGTCCTCTACACCTATTTCAAAAGATGGATTCAGTCCCTTAAGAATCTGAACAAAGGTAAGCGCAATAAAAACGTGTTGCCCTAGATAGGAAGGAAGAAGGTGTGGTGGAAGTTGACATAGTTATTTGTGCTGTCAGAAAAGGGAAAGTACACATTAGTGCTAGACAGAGAATGCATTTTTTCACCCTCAGAATTGTTAAGTTCTCTAGAAGTTTCCCCATTCTGCACTAAGATGAAAAGTGAATCAACAGAACACATGAAACACATATAGGAAAAGAGACCTTACTAGGCATTCATCAAGGACATAGGTGACCCAAGTTCCCCATACTTGTGATGCAAATAAGAAAAATTAAGGCCTTACTGTCTAGCAACACATTCCTTCCTATTGTTTTGTCCCTCTCAGATCTACAAAACCTTCTGGTCAAAAAGTATGTCTGCCTTTTCTAACTAAAAAAATTAGCCAAAGATGACTCCCAGGCAGATCTGGCCCACAAATCTCCAGTATACTGGAAGTAGTCAAAGGCAGTATGTCAATATCTCCCTGCAGATAAACAATAATCTGCAGCTCGCAGACCTTTTTTTTGGTGGCTCAAGCATAACACGTTCTACAGCATCACAGGGAAGAGATTACATAAGTTTCCAAGATGATAAAAGCCTCACACACCCACAAGCTCTACACAGGCTAATGAAGCAGGAAATAGAAATTTGTATTCTTATGCAGAAAAAACGGATACTTGGAATGTCACACACTCTGGCACAAAATATACAACGGCTTTTTGCTAGGAGGTTTTTTAGTCAAAGGAGACAATTACAACTCTGTTCTCTCTTTCTGCCTTTGTGAAGGTATTTATATGTGTCTAAAAAAGTGGGTGTGGTCAAAGCAGGCTGGATGGTAAGCAGCATCAATTAGCATGAGAGCTTCCTTCCAGCTTTCTTAAAGAGATATCTTCCTCTACTGTCATTGTTCAAAGATTCTCCAGAACCTGAGATGCATATTCCTGGGAGATTACACAAGACCAGAAATCATCGATTATGAAATATTAACATGAATATCTTGGGTTCTGGAGAATTAAAACATGTCGGCCAATGAGGAGCTAACATGATACCCACCTGGTCTTTCTCCTCTCATAATTTGGGGACTGGAAAGAGAGGAGGGTAACTACATCACCCCTGAAGACTACAGAGTGAGAAGGAAAAGCATGCAGTAAGAATCCTGGGGAAGACTCCACCTCAGGCAGAAACTAAAGCTTCTGCAACTGCTGTTGCAAAAAAATGCATATAAATGATTGGTCCTACTCCTGCAAAAAGCTTTATGTAAAGACACCAGTCAGCTTCTGGAGATAGATGAGCAGTCTTTTTAGGCATTCATCACCTCTAAGTGTTGCATAACGAAGCATGAAACTTGATAACAGATGGACCTCTTCCAGAGCTAGAAATTTTCTTGGCAATGGGGTACGAGTGGGGAGAGGAAACTATTTCCTCTGACATTCTCCATGAAGATGAGGAGAGGCTGGTTTTATTTGTAACATCACGTTTTCGGTCTTCTAAAGGACTTGCTACAAGTTACATGCAATTATGTCTTCTGACAGATCCACGATTCCTAGGGAAGACCAGATATGCTTCCTAACTAAAAAGAATGCACCAATAATTACCTGCTTGTCATTTCTTAATAGCACAGTCTTAAGCTTTCAGGCTCACAGGGGTGCCTGACTATAGCATGAAACTTTACCAACATGAAAGGCATGTGGATAGAGGTACTACCTGAGTTCTTGGGAATGCACATTCTTAGATCCACAAAAATAAAGTATAATGCTGGCAGTACCAGAAAGAGATCCTTTATAGCATTTGTGCAGAAAATGCGTAAATGCCTACTAGATAGCGTTTGCCAGGACACACTGAACAAAAGTGCAGGCACACCCAGGGAAAAAATTAATGTAGACAATCAGTCACAAAACAGTTCTTCATAATGCATTTTCCCCAGTCTTACAGATGGCTCATAACAATGGGACTATTTCCCACAATAATTTCCCCATGTGCTAACAGGAAAATTACTGAAGAGGAAGCTCAGATGATGTTCTGTTTCTCCTTCTCTGTCCCTCACTTCCACAAGGGTATAAAGAATGAGGACAAGATGAGGAATATAACTAAGAGAGAGAGAAAAACAGATTCAGTTCACAGAAAGGTAAATCATTCAGAGGTATAATGCTTATTTGCCTTGTTGCTTCTTGTCTTTAGCCAAATGTCTTGACGTTGTCTTCAGGCACCTTCTTTACCTGGGATATTTTCCCATCTGTCTGATTTCAAATTGCTTAATGGAAAGTAAAAAAGAGAGGCTGAAGCTCTCTGAAGAAAAGTGACTGAGAAAAAAGGAGGAAGAGAGAAGTAGGGGTGCTGCCATATGCTAAGGCAGTCCTGGCCAAGAGATGAAGAAATAGGACAGAAAACAGGGCAGTGGGTCACAGCTCCCAGAAACTGACTCATCACCCTTTCAGACCATGGCAAAGGACAAAACAGAAGGGGGGAAGGAGGGAGGGAGGGAGGGAGGGAGGGAGGGAGGGAGGGAGGGAGGGAGGGAGGGAGGGAGGGAGGAAGGAAGGAAGGAAGGAAGGAAGGAAGGAAGGAAGGAAGGAAGGAAGGAAGGAAGGAAGGAAGGAAGGAAGGAAGGAAGGAAGGAAGGAAGGAAGGAAGGAAGGAAGGAAGGAAGGAAGGAAGGAAGGAAGGAAGGAAGGAAGGAAGGAAGGAAGGAAGGAAGGAAGGAAGGAAGGAAGGAAGGAAGGATCACAAAGCCCTGTGTGCAAACTGAGCCTTAATCTCCCTCTAGTCCATCTCTGCAGTGTCTGCACTGCACCATTGTCCCTCTGCTACTGAAGTCTTCTCATGGGAACTCTGTCCTCTCTGCTCTCATAACTTCATTTTGAAACTCACTGCAAAATGGCAGTATTCTTACTCCACCATCCTCCTCCAAAAATTATGCCTCTCTCCTGTGAGAATGATGGGTGCAAGCATATGGGCCAAGTCCATTAAAGGCAGATAATTTTTGAAGAGGACAAATACTGTACATTGCATGGTTACATCAACAGCAAGATCTCCTCTTTCCACATTTCATTCTGTTATGAAATGGCATACCGTGTTTTTATTACAAGTAAAACTAGTCTATTCAGAAGTTCTAAAATGTACCATATTTTTCCTTCACAGAGAAGTTACATGGTGTAGAGGTAATCTGATAAATATTTTAGTTTCATGATGAATGCATCACACTTCAAAAGTCACCTAGCTGAATGGTAGGTTTAACTTTCATTGTCACCTTTCTATAACCAATTCCTCATCCATGCCAAGTTCTCCACCTATTTTTTTCTCATTTGTAATCACAACCAGAAAGTTATCTCCACAGCTGATTTCTCAATAGTTCCATGTAGTCCAAAGTTAGTACAATTTGCCCTGCCAAAATCCTAAATAACCTCCATGCTAAAATTAGCTAGGTGACCTAGGCAGATTTTCAGGGATTTGCAGTTCACACAATGTCACCAATTTAACAGCTGTAATAAAGTATCTGATTGGATTCTTTATAAAGAATGCAGACAATTTAAAAAAAAAAAAAAAGTAAACTTCTTCAAATAATCAAATTCACTGAAAATATACACCTTGTCTCCTGATCTTGGCAACTTGCCAAGTGCAGGAATTTACATAACTCCACTCTTCCCTCTCTACCAAGAGAGGTAAGTGTCACTGGTGACCTTCTTTTTAATTTCTGAAAGTATATTTAATTTGGAATATTTGAAGGATTTCTTATGCATATACAAAAATGGTACACACAATGTAAGACACTCTGAGCATCACCCTGACCCCATCTTTGTGTGCATACAAGCCTCCTTGCCAGTCCTTCAGATGTTTTCACTCATATTTTACCTTTCTGAATCAAGAGATTGTCAAATTTGTTCCATTAAAACCACTTGCCACCTAATACTATATGGAAAAACTTCACAACCCTCGGTGAATTTGGAAGACAATTTCCACGTGATGATATTTTTTCATAAATATATTTACATTTTAATATGTTTTTAATAAATGTAAGTAATATAAAGACAGAAAGAGAGCTGTTTTACTAACAATAATGTCGGGATTAAGTCACATGAGTTATGTGCAAGAAAAAAAACCAGGGAATCTGTGGCAAAGATGGCAGACACATTTTGGTTTTAACAGAAACATACTATTCAAAGCAAAGACTGAAAAATGAGATAGCCTTAAATTTTAACTTAGGGAGCATTTATCAAACCAGTCTTAAATTCAAAATACTTAATTGCTAAGAATATTAAGATACATTTTGTGCTTTACAATATGGGGTGCAGTAAGTTTACCACTGCATCTGATCCCATAGAGTAGTGCCTTACAGAGATTTGGGAACCACAAATAGCCCAGCCCATTAGGAAAACAAGGGTATTATGCTTAACAGAGCTAAGTAATGGCATTCAGGCATCATGATCAAAAGTGCAAATGCTTGTCTCAAAGTCATATTCTCCTTCCTAATGTACAATATTGTAACATTAAAAGACTTTCAAAAAGAGTACAGAGACCAAAGGTTCCAAAAGTTGGTAATGCCTTATAAGAACACAGTCTGAACCAGTGATAATCTGACAGATGCTGTCAATCTCCTTTCAGATGATCACCCAGGTGATAAGCAATTAGGATCTTAGTTGTGACTACTCTATTTTCACTGTAAGCGAAAAGCTTTTGTTCAACACTACTGCATTCAAAAAGGATGCATTTTTAAGTCTCAAAAGCAGGCATAGTCCAAATTTGATAAAACAACCAGACCACACATACACTTATCACAAGTAATGGGCTTCATTTTCACTCTGCACAAATTCAGCCTGTTGAGGTGGTAGATACAATTAAAATCTTGATTTCGGAATGTGATTTTAGCCAAAACTTTTATCAATTTCATTAAGCACAATTAATTAAAAATAATTATTTAATTCACTTTTTTAAACTTTCATTTTAAATATTTGGCTATGTTGACAAGAAGACAGCTTTTGTCTCAACACAGATCCTGAAACAACAAGTCTGAGAGCATGCATTAGGGAAGTCCTAGCACAGGCTGAACAGAAATAGCCAAGTTCCAAGTCCCATGTCACTTGAAATCAGTATGTGACAAAATACCATGAAGTTACATGCAGATGAAGAAACAGCCAAGAAGGTACTGTATACTAATCACAACTATGTTGGGAATTTACTGGATCAATGTTTAAAATGTGCTTCTATTTATTTATTCATTCTTTCTTTTTTGTCTATAATTTTTATATAGTTCTATTAATTTTAATACTGGCGAATGTGGAATGAACCAAATTTAAACAAGAATGAAGAAAATCTTTAATAAAGTGGATTTTGGTAGCTTACTGAGACAGAACATTCTCAATTTAAAAACACAGTCTAAAGAAAGTTTTAAAGTATGAATAATATAAGCAAAACAAGTTATAAGGGGAGTTGTGAGTGGCTGTATTTTAGAAGCACGCCTATCTGTCGAGATAACCACAGGGTTATCTTTCACTATTGCCCTTGTTCGCAAGCTTCAGTTTCCCCTGCAGCAAGTTGTGTAAATACCAGAGGTACTGGATATTTGAACTGCTTCACTTTCAAACGCTTTGCCTTGTTTGGCTTGGCAAAAGAGGAACTGCTCTTAAAGGTGCTGTCTCAGTCGCTAGCACACAGCATGAGCACAGGAATAATGCACAGCAGCAGAAGTAAGCCGAGCAGTGTGACAAAGAGCACCCCATCCACTATTGTACAACCCATCATTGAAAAGCCTCGAAAAGGCCAAAACCAGGACTTCATCTGCCAGCAGTTACATGATTTGAACAAGTTTACGCAGGAGGAATCTCCTCCTAATTACACTACAGCATAGAACAGTAACTAGGATGTGAACTTGTGAACATCCTATTCCTTTAAAGTTGTTTCCAGACACTGCCAAGCATTTCTAGGCTTTGCTGAACCTTGTTTCCAGCTAAAAAAGTTGGCAAGAGCACTTCAGCACTTCCTAATTACTGCTTTCCCTTAGCTATAAGCAAATCACTGTCTCCATTGCTGCTATTTTAGTTATAAACAGATAGCTCTGTAACACATTCCATGGTTGTTGCATATTGAAAGGCATGTAGCTTAATCCATGCAGCTGCACTGCCCTCCAGAATAGGCTGTCTGTCTATGTTCTTGGCTCCTTCCCTGCTCCAGTTAGAAGACGCCTGCTAACCCCACCTCAGGATGAGAAAACCTGACCACAACCAATTACCTCCTATTTGCTGGAAGAGCTGGAGAAAAGAAGGCAGCTATAGTCAAGAAACTGAAACACAGCCAGGCAACAGCTGCATCTCAAGGTCAGCAAAGGAAAGCACACTAAACCATACGGCAACTTGAAAGTGGCAGATTACTCATCCGACAAAGTGCCTGACACCTCAAGATTACTGGAACAATTCTCCCTCTGAATATGACTGCTGCAGGGTACATGCATGTTGCGCTACTTCAGTTGTCAAGGCATTTATTAGTGTTGCAACCCTTGATAATACCACTATACTTTTGGACATAGTGTTAGAAGATGCTAAGAAAATGCATGGTATTAGAAAAGCATGCTTTTTGACATGCTAATTAGAAGATTAGAAATGGTATCAGTTGCTGTGATGAGAATTCTGACTTTATTTTTGGCAACAGCTGTGCTTTAATCTGATCCCCAAACACTACCAAATTACAGCGGGCTAAGTCCCACATAGTAGTAATACAGTAAATAAAAAGATAGGTGAAACAGTTATTATTAATTAAATTCAAAATAAATTACACTGCCCAACTGGAGAGTAAAATTTGTATTTTTACAAAGTATACTTCTAGAGAAAACTCTAGATGCCCTTGAGCATTTTCAAATTGTTACATTGTTTTGTGAGGAACTCTCCAGGCTTTCATGAATATTCATGCAAAATTAGTTTCAAGAAAACAGGAATTAAATTTTACTTTCCTGCCAGCAACCAAAAGTTTTACAGAAATCACTTCAGCCTCAAAATCCAAAGAACTTTCAGGGCAAGTTAACATTATTTCAATAAAAATTAGTTCTAACACCACCAATTATATTCAGAATACAATACAAAATGTCTTCTTCTCCATCCTATTCCACAGTGCTCCTATTTTTACTTTTTCTCATATTCAAATCTTCACCTCCCCCTCAGAAACATCTGTGCAATCTCTCTGCCCACATATATAGGTGTGTTAGTCAAAAATAAGAGGAAAGTTAATGATCTCTACTCTAGTGCTTGATCTTTCCACTCAATATTATTTCTGTCTCTTTCTCTCTCCCTTTTATCACCCAGCAGAAATTGTTTCCTGCAAGATTCTAAGGAGCTTAAGTTTGACTTTTTATGTACCAATTACCAATACAAATCATCTGTCATCAAACGAATGTGCAATTCATATTCTGCATATATTTTTATTTAGTTTCATTTATATGTTATCAATGCAGTTCAACAGAATTGGCTGCAGCTATATATGGAGATCATTAGGTATTGTGCTACATCGTGCTACCATGAATAGCTTGTATGAAAACTAGTCAGAATGAGAAGCTGAGAAATTATATGTGAATGAAGTATTCTCATTGTCAACCCCACGTGAATCTCTTAAGGAGCAAACGTTTTAGAACCTAAATAAAAAATTTCAAGACACACTAAGGGGGCTCTCCATTCTTCCATCATAGATATTCTCCACTGCTTTTGTGTTGCTTGGGGTTTTTTAAAAGTAACAGAAATACAGTAAGAAGGTCAGAAAGCACCAAACTGAGTTTTAAAAATATTGCCTATTTGGAACTTCACAAAAACACACATACACACACAAAATCACTGATACTATATTTAAAGCATCTAAGTTAGAATTTCCAGTTACAGTCAACCAGTTAAATATACATAAATACTTATAATAACATAATTGCAACTCTCTACAGCACAACAACTGGTCCCTGACAAAGCTGAGTACACATACAGTACTGTACTTCCTGGGTTCCTTCCGAAAATAACACTTTCAAACCAAGCTGTCTGGTCAATATAAAATTTATGATGGTGAAAAGAAAGGGTTTTTTCAAATATATCAGCATTTTCACATGACTAGAATCTTTAATTTGCACTTATTAAACCACAGACATGTGAATACCTACCCAGCATTGTTACTGACTGCTGTTATTCCCTTTACTCCAGTCTTCAGTAAGCCCCCAATGAGGTTTTCAGGAATCCCACACAATCCAAAACCTACATAAAATAAAAGAAAATTGATTATGTAAGAAGTGTTTGAAAGAACATAGATTGTTCAGAAGCATGGGAATTAAAAATCTTTTTTCAGTCAAACAACCTCCCTAGTCAACTAAATAAATCAAGATTTCTGAAAAGAGTTGCCCCTAGCACTGCAATCTCCCACTCACCAGACACTTCCCAATTTGGATGAAAGCTGTTTACCCATCAGAGGTCTGCTCACACACAAATGGCCTTTAGGGAAGCTCTCCAGGGCTTTGGCTCTCCTGCTGTCTGTCCTCAGCCCTGTGCTCATTATTCTTCCTTCCCTTTCCACCCACTTAACCTTCATATCTTTGCTGCATGTCCCATGCAGCTTAGCCTGTAATTAGGTGATAAAAATCTGGGAATCTGAACACCCTTGGGATGATATCTAACTCGAAGCACAGTAACCCAGATCTCCACTGAGGCACAAGTGCCTCACACTCCCACCTATGATGTGAGAATCCAGTACACCTAAAATGAAATACCATATCACACTACAAGCACGACCTTTTCACAGAATCACAGAATCAGTTAGGTTGGAAAAGACCCCTGAAATGATTAAGGCCAACCTATCTCAACCCCAGATCTTCTTTTCTTCAAGCAATAACAACAAAACAAACAAACAAACAAACAAAATACCTCCAGAAGGAATTTTGCCTCATTACGTATCTCCATTGAAGTTTCCCATGTTTTACAATGTTACATTCATTAGTTCTGCAATATCAAAACAACCTAAGACATAGATAAATCACTTTTCTTCTTTTTTTTTTTTTTTTTTTTTAAATGCAGATTGAACAGCAAGAAATTGGAGAAACCGTCCAGAATATCCAAAGCTCAAGTCACAGTGAAAGTTAGTATAACTGCTTGACTCTTCTGGGAATGCCACACATAAGCATTAAGTGTAACATAGGTAAGTATTATCTTCGCTTCCTAACACAGAAACTGGTTAAGCAATTCATTCAAGGTCACAGAGATCCAGAGACAAGGCAGATAAAGCATATAGAGAATGCTAACATAAAATAATCAAACCAAATTGTATGTCTTCACCATATGAAATAATAATGCTATCTGGAAAAACCCCAAGCTCATTATCTGGATTCAAACAAGCAGAGCCAAATTTTTGTTAGTGGGGCAAAAAAACTAATTATGTTTCTCAGGCTACTTCCCCTTCCCCATGACACAACCTGGATTTTCTCACTGAAAGATTATGCCCCTCAGGAGGAAAGTAGGAAACCTCTTGTTTAAAAAATCATGCAATTCCATGGATTCTCAAATCAGTTAATAGTAAAAGAAACACAATAAATGAGTAAAAATGATTTTATTAACATAACATGATTGCATCCATAAAGAATTTAAATATTTACCACCAACAAGTATAGTTGCCCCATTGGGTATATCTTTTACAGCTTCAACAGGATCAGTGTAAAATTTAGTGTTGCGCTGACAGCTGGTAGAAAAATAGCATCCACAGACCTGCAACAAAAATAAAAGAAACAAGTGAATGAACAAAAGGCATTATACTATAGCTTTAAGACGAAGACCATGCCTCTGGCTAAATAAGGGGGGAAATATATTTTAAAAAATATTGCTACTGTAAATGCTAAACAGGGGGGAGGAGGAAGGGAAGTACAGTGCAGGTCCCCAAAACAAGAGAACTCCATCCTGAATTACTGACAAATTTTGACTTTCTGAGAACAGATTTACAAATGCAATTCCTTAGCACAAGTTAGAGCCATCCACAGACTTCTTAAACCTATATATTGGTACATGAGCTTCAAAGACATTCAGACACTAAACATTAACAGAAGTTGTTTAAGCAGAAAGACAACACAACCACCAAATCTGAGTGGAAGCCAAAGAACAATATGAAGGACAGCATTGTACTGGCACTATGGTAAGCAGGGACCGCCTTCCACAGAACGAACCCTCCCTTAGCTTCCTTGTGCAGTCTTAGAGCTTTCTAACTCAGTTTTATAGCTCCTCATGTTGCTGAAGAACAGCCCAGAATCAAGAGGACTCCAAGAAATGCATGAAATGTGGATGGCAAGAGGGAAATCAATAAAAATCTCACCCCCAAACCTGGCCATCACAGTACAAAGCCATTACCCAGTACTCATGATAGCTTATGTATGTGCCGTTACGTACTTAGGTCACAGTTACCTTTTCTCTCTCTAAGTATTTACCACTAGTACCATGCATTAATACTATTCAAGTATTTGCTCAGGCACCACAAAAAAAAAATTGATATTTAAACCATTATGCTGAAACAGTCTCAATAAATTCAGAAAATCTGGAAGCTAAAGTACTGACCACTGGTGTTTCAACTTCTAGTTTGATAGCAAAAGTGAAAAAAAAAAAATCTTGTGAAAAAGGAAGAAAAATTAACACAAAAACAAGGTGATCTACACTTTTGAAAGACAATTGTCCAATTCTTCCCTGAAGAGTTACCTTAAGAGTTACCTATAGTTACGACCAGGACAACAATTTTTAGCTCAGTTTCAAGATTACACACACTGCCCTCTTTATAAAACTAAAGCTGCAAGAGTTTGTACTGCATATTTAGGAAATCTTTCTGAACGGAAGCTTACCTCCTTTCCAGTGGAAACACTGATGTTCCTCTGCTTTGATGGGCTCAGTAAAAAATCAGTATGTGGGTAATAAGAAACAATGTCATGTGAGAAAAACTACAACAGTCTTCTGCATGCCAAATTATACCATGAATGTTTCTCCACTGGTCCATGGTATTTAAAAAGTCACAGAGTCAGGTGCAGACCCTTGAGACTTCCCTAAGGGAAACATTGTGCCCATCTTTAAAAAGGGTGAAAAAGAGGACCCAAGGGACTAGAGACCTGTCAGCCTCACCTCTGTGCCTGGGAAGGTCATGGAACAGACCCTCCTGGAAGCTGTGCTAAGGCACACGGAGGACAGGAAGGTGATTAGGGACAGCCAACACTCAGCTTCACTGAGGGCAAGTCCTGCCTGATCAAACTAGTGACCTTGTGTGATGGAGTGACTACATTAGTGGACAAGGGAAGGGCTACAGATTCATCTGCACTTCTCTAAAGCCTTTGACATGCTCCCCCACAACATCCTTGTCTCTAATTTGGAGAGAGGTGGATTTGATTGCATGGATTTGGTGGATAAGGAGTTGGTTGGATGGCCACGTCCAGAGGGGAGTGACCAATGGGTTGGAGTCCTGGTGGATATTGGTGATGCATGGTGTCCCTCAGGGGTCTGTAGTGGGACCAAGACTATTGAATATATTCATCAATGGCAAAGAGAGATCAGGTGCACCCTCAGCCAGTTTGTAGGTGACACCAAGCTAAGCAGTGCAGCTGACACCCTGAGGGATGGGATGTCATCCAGAGGGACCTGGACAACCTCAAGAAGTTGGCCCATGGGAATCTTACTGGGTTCCACAAGGTCAAATGCAAGGCACTTCACCTGCATCAGGGAAATCCCAGGCCTGAGCACAGACTGGGAGAAGAGCTCATTGACAGCAACCCTGGGGAGAAACACTTGGGGATGCTGTGGGTGAGAGGCTGGACATGCCCCAGCCATGGCACTCCCAGCCCAGAGAGCCAGACGTGTCCTGGGCTGCATCCAGAGCCCCGTGGGCAGCAGGGGAGGGAGGGGATTCTGCCCCTCTGCTCCACTCTGCTGAGACCCACCTGGAGCACTGCATCAGCTCTGGGGTCCCTGCACAGGAGGGACAGGGACCTGTCAGAGCAGGTCCAGAGGAGTATTAAGTACTGGCACCTTGGGAATCACAGCACAACAGGGCTGCAAGAAGGCTTGAGGGCCAGGGCTGGAGGCAGGCCAGGCTTCTGCTGTGTCCCTGTACCCACGCATAGGAAAATATTTCAGAGGCCACGTGACACCTTTTCTTTAATCTTCCTGATTGTGTGCAACAGTGGTGAAGAGAGCAGCACGTGTTACACAAGTGTACATTTGCAGATTGCATGCCTCTCATGAGTGTATCTGCCCTTCTAGCCTAAACATTTCCTCTCAGTCCCTTTCCTACCCACCCTGTGGCTGAGAGCAGTGGGCTTTCAGGGATCTGAGGCACCAGGGATCCCTATGCTTCCCTGCACACTGAGGCAGCAAGCTAAGACCTCAAGAACTGGCAGCAATTCTGGCAGGTTTAATGAAGTAACACAAGGCAGATGAGATCATAGAATAATCAACAGAATTAAATTATCTGGGAAAGCAAAAAAATATGACCTAGTAAAACAAAACCTGAAAATGTTAAGATTTGTCCATAATGATATAAGGACTGGTAAACACAGGTGTGAGAAGGTGAGCTTTTTCAACTCAAATAAATTAAGAAAAGCCACAGAGACACTTCTGTCTGAAGAGACAAAAAAATAACTTTGCCGTGGTTACATGTGGGCTGGAAATCATTAAATCCGTGAGGTTTGGCAGAAGCTTCCCACAAGCAAGCGGGTGCGGGAACTGCACGGCTGCACACCACACGTTTATGGATGGCAGTAGATGGTGGAGCTGCCAGCGAGTTGCGCACACCTGCTGCCCACCTCCAGGCCAGGAGGCGGTGAGAGCAACATGGGAATACACAGTACCACACTGTGATTGTGCTGCCTTTTGAAATGATGGGGAAATAAATTAAAAATTTTAAAAAACAAAAAAAAAACACCCAAAAAACCAAACATAAAAACAAGACCAAAAAACCTCTAAGGCAAGCCTCCGTGCCAGCCTCTCAAGGTCACCGCATCCCCACCCGCCGCCGGGCCCGAGCCTGCGGCGCGGCCGCGCTCTGCTCTCCCTCCTCCTCCCCGCTGCCCGCGGGGCTGCCGCGGAACAAACGCTTCAAGAACAAAGCCATGGCTTCCCCGCGGGGCGGGAAGGGCCTCCCCCGGGGCTGCGGGGGGCCGCCCACCCCCGGGGCTCGGCCACCCGCCGCGGCACAGGCCGATCCCGGCGCGGGCGGCTGCGAGCGGGGTCCCCGCCAAGGTCACCCCGCGGGCGGGAGAGGCGGAGGGGCTCGGACCCGCCCGCCCCGCCGCCCCTCGCCCTTACCTCAGCCCTGCGCGCCGCGGGGAGGAGGATGCGGCGGCCGAGGGGCGGCAGGAGCAATTTGAACGCCGCCATCTTCGCGCTGCGCGGCTCTCGGGGAGCGGAGCGGGGTCGCGGGCCGGGGCGGCGGCTGCGGGAGCCCAAGGCGGGACGAGGGGAGCGGGAGCGGCGGGACGGCGGATCCCGCGGGCGGAGGGAGGGCGAGGGGCTCGGCCCTGACGCGCGCTGACGTCTCTGCGCCCGAGGCGGGGCCGCCGACTGCAGGGGGCCGGAGGGTGCGCGGCTCCCGCTCCCCTCTGCCGCCGGCCCCGGCCGCGACCGGGAGAGCTGTCCAGCCGCCCCGCGGCTGCCGAGCCAGGCAGCCCGTCACGGGCGCTCTCCCACGGGAAGGAGCAGCTCGCACTCCTGTAGCTTCCACTGATAGCCCCGCTCCATCGTCAGCGGCTTTGTCCATAAAAACCATCAGACCCCGCGCAAAACAGAGGTTCGCAAAGTGTGTCAATCAGCGTTACACACTGCTACAGTGTTACAATCACTTCAGAAAACAAGAGCTTTTCCTGTTTGCCTTTCCACGGCTTCCAGAGACGGAAAACTCAGATGTGCCATCTCGGCTCTTTCCTCTGTGAAGCTGAAGTGGCTTAAATTTCTGCGCTGTCACTTTGTGACCAAGGACTAGCATCACGAAAATTAAGGAAAGAGCAGAGACTTTGAATGGTTAAGTGTCCAGTGCATAGTCCTTTGGTCAGGGTGACCCAGGCTCCAGTAAGCACATGGTCTCCACAGAGCTCTTGGATGCTATGTTCGGGTGGGAAAATGTTACTAGAATAGATGTATACTTGTTGAAGCAGCAGCCATGTGATGTGAACTGCTGGCCCTTCTGCTCCTGCTAGAAGGAAAATTCAAAGCATGACTCTGCTATTATTTACACTTTCTAAAAATACCTCAAATGATCAGTGCATGCCCTAACGATGCCCAATGGAACAGAAAGAGCCACAGAAAAATGCAAGTAGCAGTTTAGAGGCAGGAAAATAGAAATTCTCCTCACGCACATGACAGGAGGTCACACTTCTGGCAGGTCACACTGACCCTTGTCTTGTTTCCAGGCTGTTTCCAATGCGGCTGCCAGCCTCGCTGTAATTTGCCATTGTGGTAATCAACATGCAGAAGTATATGTCACAAGGAAAACACGGTCTTCAGAGTGTGCTGCTGGTGTACAAAGTGGTTTTGCACACCCGGTCCATTTTACTCAGAGCAGTGGTCCAGCCTTGCTGGTGCTGATCCGTGGCCTGTGGCATGCCACTCCCTTATACAAGTGTTTTAAAAGGTGATTTACCTGTACTTATAATTCACATAACAGGCAAACTTTGCAGGTGCCAGTGAAGTGTGGTGGGGACACCTTCACTGTCATGAAGGTTTTCAGTCGGTTTTCTTTCTAATTATTCACCATATTTAGCTGGTCAGTTAAGTCTGGGGCAGTTCCAGGTGAAAAAAAAGCTACAAATTACAGGAGCATAATGAACTGAAACCGAAATAACAGCACAGCGTGTATTCTTCCAGGACGAAGCAGTAGCAGAAAAATTTTGCAGGATTGGATTTCTGAAACTTTATTCTACCTAAACTTCATATAGACAAGTAAATTCCTTAAGTCATATTTCCTTTCATGACAAAATTTCCCTAAGCATAGAAAACCTTATCTAAAGAAGCTTTATTCTCTTCAGTTCAATAAATTATCTTTCTTTAAACCAATATTGCGCAGTCTTGAACTTATCAAAGTGTTCAGTGTTCAGTACTTGTTACATACCCAGCTGGCATTCTTTTGCATGGAATTTGCACTGTTTGAGATCCCAAACAGTGTTCCTCCTTGCAGACTGAAGGACGTGAGCTAACTGCAAGCAGTAGCTACAGTGATGAGTATTAATATCTCCTTGGAACATCTATTATGCAAAACTGGTTATTCTACCTATGTAAATTAGTTTATGAACTAACTTTTTCCTATCAGGTGCTACAGATTATATAAAACCAAATTTTTTAAAGAATTGCAAAGTTCATGTGCTTTGGACTGCAAGTGCCTTATTTTGGCTCAGAAAAGCTCCAAACATGACTGAAAGAGTAGATAAAACAGTTTGCTCTGGAGTAGCGTAGAAAGGACAGTAGATCATCAAATTTGTCTTTAAGATATTTTACAGCTCTTCACACAAAAAGAACTACAACCTAGCAGCTGGCATGCAACAAGTCTCTAAAATGATCAAGATTTTTTTAATATCTTGTTTTGTTTAGTGAAATAAATCACATGATAGCAGTAAATGTGTGTGAAAACACTTTCCAAATTCAACAGCATTCACAAATGAGGAGAATTTTGAGCCCTTGGTGCCCAAAACGAGTCAGCAGGTAGACATTCTGGAGCTACAACAGGTTAATCATTATATACACTGTATAACACCAGCTTACTTATACTACTACCAAGCATAAGATGTCAGAGTCAGCACACCAATAAAGTGAAATAATATTGCCCAAAGAAGCCATGAGAGAGTTAGCAGAGAGTTTGGAGTTTCGATTTACCTGCCAAGGGGGAAGAGCCGGAACTCTGAGGTAAAGAACTTTGTTTCTCGATTTCTTTTTTTTCTTTAATTCATTTATACTTGACTGAGATTTTAGCCAACTAAAATTTAGCGATTTACCTTTCTTTCAGATCCACTGGAAATGGGCAGGAAAATTCAGCTAGTGAGGTATGAAAACCACATATGGAGCCACAGAGAAGGGAAAGCTCATTTGACTATGTAGCAAGCAGAACACACAGAGAACACCTAAACTTACCTCCAACATGTTAATAGGTCTCAGTTCTGAAACAAGTATTTGGTGGTTTAATACTTTTGATTACTACTCAAAATACTGAAATATTTTTTATATTATTCTTTTGAGAGCACTTGCAACTTATCTTTGATAGAGTACAATGAACCTGATTCCCTGGATATGGGATTGAAAATCAAAGAAAATTGAAAGATTATTTCATGGTATCCTGATATTTCTGTGAGAACAGAGTGCAACAGGGAAAACAAATGGAGGATATAAAACTTATGACACTGACCTAAAGGCATTAAATAATTAAAAATGTGATGAGAACATGAAAATACTTACAAGCTCTGTGCAGTACATTCAACAATTATATGATCAGCTCATAGCACTTACAGGATATATAACTAAGGAAAGATGAGGGCTGCCATCTGCAGAATGATCACACTAGCAAGTCATGTGAACTTAAATATTCAACTTACAAGATTTCGGTGAAAAGAAAGACATTACAAACAAAAATTAATATTTAAAAGTCTAATTAAAACTATACATGTTAAAAGTTTTCAGCAGGGATTTGACAAATGAAAGTTAAAACATCATTAAACACAAATATCAAAGACAAAATTAAACTGGAAAACAAACAAGCAATAACAAAAACTCCCAAACCCTAAAAGCCATTTTCTAAATGGCTATGGAAATGTAAAGCAAACAAGAGAAACAAAGAGTCAAGGATTTTGAAGGAAACAACACTTGGAGCTGGTGAGGATCTCTTTGCCAATTTTCCCTTTACAGTCCTAAGCTTAAGGTAAAGAGGGAGACCGAACTATGAATGGATAGTGAAGCTACATAGTAAGGAAGAACAAACACCCCTTTGGCAAAAGCAGCTCTTTGTCCCTGAAGGACATCTTGAGCAGATAATAGTAAGTCCTCAAATATTTTTGTTACGGTGAATATTGTAGTAGAATGCTGGAGATCATCTAATTAAGAGCATTTCTTTAAAAAGTTAAAATTCAAAATAAAACAAAAAAACCCAAACCAAACAAATAAAAACCCCTACTAATTAGATAAGAAGGTTCCTACTGTGAAAAACAACTTAAGGATTTTTTTGTTTGTTGTTTGCTTGTTTGTTTGTTTGTTTGATAGTTGTCCAGTTTTGGGGATTTTTACCAGATGCATATTTTAGGTAGAATGACCTACCTTCATATAAACGATACAGAAGCTTCTGTATTTTGTCAGATTACCATATCATTGTTACAAGCTAAGATAAGCAACTATGCAGAACTTCTTAGAAGTCACTGAACATTTTACACTTGGACAAAATTTGAGAATTAAAGTTACCACAGCAAATTATTGACCTTGACAGCATTTCAGAAGTAGCCCCTGAAATATCAGCAGTTAAATCAACAGTTAAACAGTTACTTCAATTTGGTAGTTTTCAAAAAATGACAAAACTTCAAACTTTCTGACCACTGCAAATTTTGCACCTCAGCTCAAAACCACAGTACTTTCAAGGTCTAATTATATACCACTTAAAATTAGGGTGTCATTTTTCTTTAAGTAGAACCACAAAGTCTGTTACTCATCATGATTCTTGTCACTTCTATTCATGTTTATGCACTGCTCATTTAGTAACTGGTGTTAATATTGTCTAAATAAGTTAAGTGCAATAACCTTTGACAGTGACAGTCAGTATGTCTAATAGTTCTGGAGAAGGATAAGTGACTTATCATTCCTTTACAGCAGCAGTGAGGAAAAACCAAAATGCCTATTCAGCAGATATTTGCAGACATGAGCTGCACACATTCCATATGGTTGTGTATTGATATTTGTGGAGCACAGTAAAAATTCCTATTCAGAAAATGCTACTACCCTCTGACTCCTCACATTGCCATGGGTTTTCTGCTGCAAGAACACAACAGAACAGGAAAGTCTTTCCCTACACACCTGCTGGTCAAACTGAAAAAATTGGGTTTTTTACACTCCATACCAATAGTGTTGCAAGGGTAAACACAGCAAAGGTGGCTACGGAAACAAGAAACTGCAAACAGGAATCCTGAGCATCTGTCACATGGCAAGTCAGTTCATGTTTGGTAGCACTACTGTAACAGGCTTTTCTGGATTCTGAAATGCAGTGTTACATTAATAAGCTGCACAAGGTTCTTTCAAACAAACCTCAAGAGCAAATGAATGTACCATAAAAACAGAACCAAGGAAGACTTTGTAAAACTGCCTGTGAAGCAATTTTATTCTTTCTGTTCGATACACAGCATATAAAAACCGAGCCTTAATAAGATTATACAGGTATTCTTTTGCAGAAGTTGTACACAGTAAACAGACCATGTGCACACACCCTATCCCACGCCTCACTGGTGCTGTACAATAAGTCTACAGGGCCAAGCTGCCAGAGTTGTAAATGAAGAAAGGCGACACCTGCCTGGTCGGCAGGTTTCACTGTAGCTCTGGTTTCCTCTCTGAAACTTGGACTTTGCCATCTATTTCATGGGTGTGGAGCTTAATTGGGAAGCACCATTTCTTGTGTATAAGAGTCTAGCATGCAAACTCATGCATGCAATCTAAGCCGTTGTAATTACTTCATCATCTACTGACAAGGGATACAATTCCATGCATGCACTGACAAAACCAAGCACCAGTCCATGCTCCAAATGGTTAGGGTGCTAATTATTTTGACTAATTCTTCTAGTCCATTCAACTGCAGGAGGAGCAGCTGTCTGGAGTTCAGAATAGCTTTCCCCTTACAGTGGGCAGCTCATCAGTCGTTTGAGTAATATTCTCAACAGTCCAAAGCTTGAACATCTAAAAGCAGACAGTCCTCTATCACGACATTTCATTTTTTAGTCACAAGCAAATTAACAGTAAGGAATATAACAACTTTCAGACAAAATATATAGCAAAATATGAAATTTTTGCTGTTAATTTTTTTGGAAGGTGATTTAAAATTAACTCCTACAATTCACTCCTCCATCTTTTTAAAAGGCCCCCTATAATCCACTAGTCTTAGAGTATCATGTTTTCCTTCAGCTCTCGCCTGGATTTAGTAAAGCATATTTGTCTGATTTTAGAACTTGTTCTTCAAATGCACACTCAGCAGGAGCTCCGAAGCTTGCTAAGCCTAAGCAGCAGATTCCCTGCACTTACAAGAACACAGTTGCTTGATGCAAAGCTCTTGGGCTTCTTTCTCTCAATTTCACCATTTCCAAGCATCTCATCAGACATCCTGACAGTTTGTTTCAGGAGCCAGTTTGAAGATATGCCCTAGCTGCTCACTGAAGACTTACATGCTCTGGATTTTGAGTTTTGCAGGGTTTCAGTAAACACAATAATTTCACTTTGACATAATTTCCGTGAAAGGTCCTGGCTGAAAGCCGGACTATGCAGAGTGCATTGGTGACACCCTGTGGCATCCTGCTGACCTCTCTAACACAAATGGCTTCCAGGCCTTCCACATTCATCTTCTCAGCACCAATGCCTCTCCTCACTTAAGTAGCAGGTCGCAGTAAGGCACTACTTCTGTAGCAAGTTTGGAATAGAGAACATTAAGTAGCAACAAGTGTTGCTATTGACCAGGAAGACTGGTTTGAAACTGTTGCTACGGGAACAGCAAAAAGGTCACAATTTCAGAATGGATAATTCACATGAATAGATCATTTATCCAAGTGATAAACATGATGGGTTTTGCTTGTAGCACATTTATATTGTTAATAAGTTCAAGCAAACACTTGAAGAATTTCACTTAGCTTGCAAGTGATGCCCAAAAGGAATCAGAATATTTGTCAACAGTCTTGGACTTTTTGTTTACCTCACAGGGTTAAACTTTGATTATCATTATCACAGTTTGCCACTTCAACAGCTGTGCACTGTAACAGAGGAATTACTGGTGACAAGATTAGGTCTTCAAAATCAGGCGGATTGTATTTATTTTCTTATCTTTCAAAAGATGGGATATTTAGTTGAGCATAGGCTCAACTATAGCGTACCCTTGGCAGTCGTACTCACAGGTTGCAGATTTCCAGCAAACCAGCCAGAACATCACAGACACTTCACATCCTCCTCCACACTTAACATACAACAAGCATGGACTTCTTGCCCTAGCAAGAGCAGTGCATTGATTTGCATGGCTGAACATCCAACTGTAACACTGGAAAAGGGATAGGGAGGCTTTTAACACAGATGAGTCTTGCAGTCATGTTCATCTGAAAGATGCAATCATGTAAACACAACTTAAAATCAGTGTCATAGAGAGTGTGAAGAAGGGGCAGGCAAGAGAGCAGAGCTGATTAAACTAGTTTTCTTCCAAGAGTAACACTCATCAGACTTAGGCATGACCTGTCTTATATACACCTCAAGGTACACATTGTTTCGAAGCCATTCCATGATCCTTTCAGGAATGGTGATTGATTGGTTGGGTTTTTTTTACTCAAGACAAACTCCAGAAGATCATGAAAAAACATTAATGCTAAGTGCTTGGTAGATTAATATAACACCCAATTAGTAGGTTTAATTTTGCTATGATCCAAGGGAATTAACTGTGTAAAACGTCTTACGGTGGCAAAACACTTTAGTAAAAGCCAAATAAAGGCTCTCTAAGGGTACACTACATGTAACAGTTTCAGAAGGAAAGATACAGTTTCATTTTACAGCCATTCATATCAGCTTGATGATTCAGCTACACACTAAGTCTGTGCAAGTAATGATCATTCAGTCGAAGAACTGAACTGACCTTACACAGCAAATCATCACAGAATTCTAGAGTTAAAACAATTAAAGATGGGAGCATGCAGTAACTGACGAGAGTCTGTTGAATGAAAGAACATTACTTCTGTGTTTGCTGTAAGTTGACTGTGAAATAATACCATAAATTACATACACAGTGATCTGTAACATTTGGAGACTGGGATGAAGATTGATGTAAGCAAGTTCTCCCAGACCAACACTGACAGAAGCCAATAAATGTGGCAGGCACAGCATTCCTCTGGATGAAGGCATACAGAGTACACACCATTCTTTGTTCATTAACCATGTAACAGACAACTCCAGGTTTCCTTGCCTGTTGAAAGTAAATTATTTTGTTACAGAAGATTTATAGTTCCTTTTTAAAAAGAAGTTACTTCAGATTTCCCTCAAACAGCAAGAAGTTCTTATACATCAGTCTTTAATTCTTCCCTCTTCTAGGAAGGTCACTTTGGAAAGGAGCAGTTCCAGCATCAAAGTTCAGTGCATGACATTCTAACGACCAGAAATCAAACTGCTAAATCACCTTCTATGTTCAGAACCTGTTTCAAATTCAGTACCAAGTTGTTGCAGTAGCAAGCTGTAAGAAAGCTTTTTCAGGGCACCACCTGAACTATAAACAAAGTAGAAAGCAGGTGGAAAAAATATCAGCCATATAAGATTACGCAAACAGAAATATGGCACACCTGTAACTTCTACAAACCATTGGAACTCACATGCCTCTCCAAAATAAATACATTTCACATCTATTGACACAAAGGTATAATTCCATTACAGATCACCCTTATTCCCTGATTTCACGTTTGGCATTGACAATATGAATATCAAATGCTCTGAACTGGATATATTTCAGACTAAATACACAGTCTAGTTTTAAGAGGACTGACTGAATTTGATACTGCCCTATATAAGGTCATGAATAATGACATTATGAATAATGCCATGACATTATTCCATATGACTCTGAATTGTGTAAATCATTTCATTGTCCTTAATCCCATAAACATGAAGAAAACCTTTGGTAACTACTATCCACTTTCTTAACATTATTCTGAATAAATTCCAGTTTTACTTCCTTTCCCTAGTAACTGCAAAGCCACAAAGAGGCACAACGTACATCTCCTTTTTTGAACTTGAGGAATGTCTGAAAGGTGATTACCATACTATTGACCATCAGATATTATTACAGATACTATTAGCTACAACAAACTCATGAAGCCCACGTACTATAAATAAAGACTTCTGTTTCATATTTTCTGTGCATAATACAGATATTTATATAATTATATAAATACAAATACTTATTTTGCTTATATTCAAGAGCAAAAATATCTACTTTAAAAAATACAGCAATGAAAGACAGGTGGAGGACCAAATATTCTCCAACACATTTTAATAAATTCAGTTTCTCACAAGTACTTCTTTAACCAACACTTCTTGTACTCCTCAAATTATTCATGCTTGCAAAAATAAGGGCATATATTTACTTTTGAAATCATAGTAATTCAGTGCCATTCCAAGATGCACCAAATACAGTCTTATAACTTCTGCCAGTTTCTACAGGACTTGAAGCATGGTATTCCTGCTTTATTTGCTGCAAACTCAAACTAGCCAAATACATCTATATTAAAATCCATGATATCTTTCTTGTTAGTTTTAAACATAAATTTTGATCACAGACTCTAAAACTGTTAGGAATTTGCTAGATAACAGATAAATCTGACATCTTTTGAGTCTTGTTTGATCAGATCTGATCTAATTTTTCTATCTCTCTAATTCCATTAATTTATTCTGTTATTAATTACTTCTATCTCTATACATCACCTTTGCCCCCCCTAAAAAAAAAGCAAAAAAACTCCCCAAAACCAACCAACCAACCAAAAAACAAAGAAACAAAGAAACAAAAAACCAAAAACCAAACCAAAAAACCTCAAACAAACAAAAAACCTCCTTTTTTTTTTTTTTTTTTTTTTTTTTTTTTTTTTTTTTTACATTAGGAATCAATTAATAACCAAAGCAAGAAGTGAGAAATCCAGTGTCCATCGGGCTTCATAACCTCTGGTCAGAGGACTAATTGCTGGAAGAAAACAAGCTTTCTTTCTAGGGATCAGAACAGCCAACAGTCAGCAAGCTGAGGGGCACCTCACAAGAGTCTGCACCTTCGTCACCAGGTGTGGGGAGGAAGAGGAGGGGAAGGTTGTTGGAGATGATGAAATAGGAAAGCCTTATAAAAATTATTACCTGGCAAAAGATGCTGACAATTTAGAAACTATAAGCGAAATTGAAGTGAAGACAAGTTTAGAGATACCAAACCTCAGTTACTAAATAACTGGAAAAATAATGGCATGGCCACTGAAGGCTCACCACCCTCTCTGATTGAACAATACGCCTCATTGATTAGACAATACCTCCTGCTACCACACAGGTCCAAGGGTCAGAGCAGACCCTACCAACTTAGCATAAGGTCCAAAAAAGCAGTTTTTAGGGTTTAAAATATAACGCCATATGGTAATACAATGACGCTCAGAGGCTGTATGTAAATGCTATAGAATTTGTATCTTGTTCTAGATTGGTTAGTGAAAATTAGAACATTCAGCACAGAACATGATTTATTGTATTGTAAGTGAGAACCACGGCATTCCGTATTCCGTACCCTGTATCCTGTACTTCTTTCTCTCTCTCTCACCTCTCTGACCTGCTCTGAGCTGCGCCTGGTGGCTCATAGCAGGTCTTCTACTCCCATGCTTTATTATAATAAACCCCATGCTCTAAGACCAAAATCCAGAAGTCTCTCGTCTCCGTCCTGGCCGTCTGAAGCAAACCACATCACAGAGAGCAACCTTGGAGATCCAAATTCTACAGAAGGTGCTGATCTCCCATCTCTGGTGACAAGTGGCAGGACATGAGGAAATGGAATGAAGCTGCATCAGGGGAGGTTCAGGCTGGACATTAGGCATTTGGACTTGCTTGTCCTTACAGGTCCCTTTCAACCTAAGGTATTCTGTGATTCTGTGGACATACACACACATACAAATCTTTCTCTTGGCTACTTTCCCCAATAATTTGTATGAGTTTATTATAAATATTACTTATTTTAAGTGTCACAGTTCAAGACCATTTGCACAACCTGCACAACTCGAACGGTCTTGAAGCTGCAAATAATGATAAAAATTTATCAATCACTGCTGTGCAAATCTGCTTTTCTTAGATGATACTGTATTTTTGGTTAAAATAATAAATACTTCCCTGGTTTAAATAATATTAAATGAACAGAGGAACAACTCTCTTGTGTTTAAACACTGTTTCTTTACCTTTCAATATAAATAATAGATGCCCCAGAGCTACTAAAGCAGAGTAACTATGTATATCTACGACATTACTTATTCTAGTATGTTCACAGTTTTCAGGTATTTGGAGAAGTCAGGTTAGCCCAGTTTCACAGTTATATATATCAGGACAGTTAGCAAGTGTTGATGAAATACCACAGGACAAAAATAATTCCCCAGTGTATCATTACAACCAGCCTGTTCTCCAGCAGCACACACACATCTCACAAGGAAAGGAAGAGCATGTGGTTTGGAAGCAAAGAAGCAATAGAATCTACTGTAGCAGTCTACAGAATCTACTTTACATTCACACCACATACACATATTCACATACAGAGATATATTTGTTTACAAACTCAAAATGTCAGAACAGTTGTGACAATGCCTCTGGAGGACAAAATATATTCCCTCTTCCATCAACCACACTGTTGATACATGACAACACTCTTCATGTTATTCTTCCACCAATTTAGGAACAGAACCTGTCTCTAAACAGCAAACACCTTACACCACCCATATTAATAACAGTAGCCTTAAAAACAGGTAGTGGTAGGCACTGAAAGATGACAAAGCCCACACAAATCCCTCCACCAGAGATCATTTCACCATAACTGTCCCCTAGAATATGAAGTGAAACTTTTTTTGCTTCAACATAATTTATGATGTCACTCAGAGTGTTTCTTTTTAACATGAACATTTTCAGAAAAACATTGGATGTAACTTCATGTGAAGTTCTAGAAATTTGAATGTTAAGATTTCCTAGCTCTGAGAAGAATGGAGAGAGGTAGCAAACCCTAAAGTATCTGACAGGGATTTTATTTAAACAGGTTCTAAGCAAAAGCAAAAAATAAGGCAATTAAGGTCACTGTTTCCTCAAATAATCAGACATCTAGTCTTTCACCAGTCTCCCGACCAAAGCACTGTGCAAGATGTGGGTAAAGACTAACACAGCAGCCTCAAAATGCAGCTTGGGGGTTTAGTGATGAAGGAAACACCACTTGAGGAAAGCATAGGCACGAGGCCACTCAGAGGACAATCCAGTCAGCAGGGAGGCAAAGATCAGCTGGGATGAGGGCTTGCCGACTGCAGTGAGGAGGCAGCACCCCATCCCGGTTCAGCCCAGCCCTTCTTCCAGGCTCTGCAGTCTCTCAGTTACTTATCCAGAAGTCCTGTCACCTCTGTTTCTCACAAACCAGCTTCCAGTGCAAGTATGCAGGGTATGAGAGAAAAACAAGCCATGAAAAACGCCACTAGAGATGTCTTCAGCTCCCTCACACATTTAATAATAAAAACAGGATGGGGGAAATAAAAAATCAAACCACTGCAAATCTTTCAAGACAAGTGTGTATCACCCCCTTTTTTAACCTTTGTAGCAGCTTCTATTTTACCAGCTTGGTGTTAACAGAAGCACACCTCTTCCATCTCAGCAGCTGATAAGGTCAAAGCATATTTCATCGGATACTTACAGAAAAAGTGGATAACGATTTCTGGGGAAAAAACAGTCACTGTATAGACATCTAGCTTTTAAAACAGATACAGTTAAAGTAAGCTGCAGCATCACCTGAAGCACAGGAAGGAAAAATGCCACTTCCTTTATCAAATGAGTCAGCACAGTCAGCACACAACCTTTTGTTGGTGTTTTGGTTTGGTTTAGGTTGTTTGGGACTTTTTTTTTTTTTTACAAGAGACATCTTGAAAGCTGGGTGATACCTCCTTCACTATTAAGGGTTGATGCATCTGTCCACTTAACTAGGTATGAAAAAAAGTAACACTTAAATCATAACTGGGGATTGGAATAGAGAAGTAAGGACCAAGCAAGCAAAGGATCTGAAGAAGGGGATTTATGAGTCTCACAAGCCTTTTCAGTCCCAAAGCTGACAACATGGAAAGAATATTTCACTTAAGGCATGAAGTACCATCTTCTCCACTCACATGTTAGCTACCACAATACTTTTGGTATTCTTAACACACCTGTTCCTTTGCTGAAAGACTGAATCTGACTATCAACTATGCAGGAATGAAAAACAACCTATATCCAATCAAAACACTGATTTCTTCTATAAATCAAACCATTCCTGGAAGAAAACACAGTTTTGCTTTTCAGGTTCTACTTTCTTTGTTGTATTTCATCTGTTTGGCAGCCCTTTCAGAAGACATCATACAGACAATCGCAAAAACATGTGTCCGTAAGTTGACAGTTTTTCACTTCTAAAGTACTCCAGTAAATGACACCTTTTTCTCCTGTAGGGTGGGTTTTTTTGGGGAGGTTGTTTGGTTTTTGTTGGGTTTTGGTTTTGGTTTGGTTTTGCTTTTTTTTTATTTGGTTGGTTGGGTTGGTTGTGGGGGGGGTTTGTTGTTGTTTTTTAGGGATTTTTTTGGTTGGTTAGTTAGTTGGTTGTTTTTTTTAAGTAGTTTGGTAGAACACAGGCAATGAGAGAATGAACAGTATATGATTTCCAAAGGGAAATATGCCTTCAGTCAATTATTCTTTAAAAATAATCAAGTTTAAAAAATTCTGAATATTGTGAGTTGGTTTTACATTACTACAATAGGCACTGAGGTGTTAGCTTTTTCCAGACATGTAAAAAGATGAAGAAGGCTTGGGACACAATGTAGAGAAACACAGCACTTTTATAACTAGACAACATAAAATACTTAATGATTGACTGTCAGATAGTAGCAGGAACTATTTAACTATTTTTTTAAAAAATAAAATGAAAACTTATTGGTTTCCCCCTCATACATGGAAGCTTTTTATTATTTATGAAGTTCATGAAGAATGTTATTTGAGCTGGACAAAATGCTGGAGCAAGTGCTTCATCATCTAACCAAAGGTATGTCGTTTCTGGATGATTTAACTGTACTTTCATAGCTGTACTTCTGCATTTTAAGTAATGAAATACTAAAATATAATTAAAAAAAAACCTTTAACAAAAAATAAATGTGGGTTTGATTCTCACTGCCTTTGTTTCAGTTTGTTTTATGGGCAACACCTCTTTTGCAGTGGGGTGAGAGCACCAAATTTTTTCCAGCAGAAAAGGACCTGGGGGTGCTGGTGACAGCAGCTGAACATGAGCCAGGCTGTGCCCAGGTGGCCAAGAAGGCCAATGGCATCCTGGCCTGGATCAGCAATGGTGTGGCCAGCAGGAGCAGGGCAGGGATTGTCCCCTGGACTGGGCACTGGTGAGGCCACAGCTCAAATTCTGCTCTGGGCCCTGCACTTTAGGAAAGACAGTGAGGGATTGGAACATGCCCAGAGAAGGACAATGGAGCTGGGGAAGGGTCTGGAGCACAAGTGCTGTAAGGAGCAGCTGAGGGAGCTGGGGGTGTTCAGCCTGGAGAAAAGGAGGCTCAAGGGTGACTTTATCACTCTCCACAGCTGCCTGAAAGGAGGTTATAGCCAGGTGGGGGTCAGCCTCTCTTCCCAACCAGCCAGGTACTGGATGAGAGGTAATAGACTCAAACCGTGCCATCGGAGGTTTAGGTTCGACATAATACTGTTTCACAAAATATTTCACGAAACGCTTCACAAAACATTGTTTCAAGTTCCTTCTTGGAAAGGGTTATTATATATTGGAAGGGCTGCCCAGGGAGGTGATAGAGTCACGGTCCCTGGAGGTGTTTCAGAAAGACTGGATGTGGCACTCAGTGCCATGGTCTGGTTGACATTGTGGTGTTCGGTCATAGGCTGGACCCAGAGACCTTTTCCAACCTCTGAAGTGATTCCGTAACTTCTGTAAACACAGAGTCACGCCAGGGACTCTCCCCGGGGACGACAGGGCTCTGCAGACGCCACACGCCTCTGTTATGAAAGAGCTTTCACGCCCACGCAACCCCAGAACTGCGGTCCGAGCCGTCAGTGGGCGCAGGGCGGCCGGGCCGGGGCAGGAGTGTCCCGGCGGGGGTCGAGGGTCGAGGGCCGGGGGTCCCGGCGGGGTCGCCCAGCAGCGGCAGCGCCCAGCCCGCGGGCCCCGCTCCCCTCAGCCGGCGCCGGGCCGCTCCCGCCCCGCCCCGCGCTGTGCGCCTGCGCCGAGGGCCGCGCGGGCAGGCCATGGCGGTGGCGGCGCTGGGGCCGCGGCTGGCGGCGCTGGGCCGGCGGCTCGGGGCGCCCGGGGCCCGCGGTGAGCGGAGCGGAGCGGAGCGGCGCGGCGGGGACGGCACGGGCGGCACCGAGGGCACGGGCGGCGGGCGGCCCTTAGGGCATCTCCGCAAACGGGGTGTGCGCTTGGGAGCATCAGAGCCTGGCCGCGGATGGCCGCAATTTAATCGTGAAAGGTGCGGTCTGCACCGCGAGTCGTGGAAGGTTGACTGGCCTGCTTAGGTGCTGTGTTATTCAGCGGCTCTTGTAGATGCCCCAAGGATGGATGAAGGCATGTGGAAAAAGAGAGTGAGTAAGGCTCCTGCTGGGTGCTCATCAGTGCTCAGATCGCATTGTGTTCTTCCCTCAGATACCTTCTTAGCGAAAGGCTCTGCTACTCTGGACAAGTTGAAGGACCTCTGCAGCGAAGGGAAAGAGCATCCTTCCATGCTTTTTCAGCTCTATACCCAGGTACTTTGTTGCAGACATCAAACTCCCTTGCAAGGAAATCTGTGTAGGGTGTGGGAGGGGATTTGGAGTAAAAAAGAGGGTGAAGCAGAAAGACATCTCGGTTACTTGGTGTGTGGGGTGAGTGTCAGTGAAGCACAGGGCTGCTTTTGACTTGGGTAACTTGGATAATAATTGTGCTGTTACTTCAGGGACAGAAGGAGGTTTGGCTTTACATACCATCACCAATCCTTCAATACTTCTAATTTGCACCTTTTGTAAACTAAATGTTAAAAAATACCTTCAAATTTTAATGTTTTATAAACGAACAAGTTTTCTATGTTACAACACACCACCATGTGTTTCTTTTCATGGCAGCATTTCTACTTTGTATATGTTCTTGTTTTCATAGGCTGTCCTAGACATTACATATTTTGAAGAAAACCAGCTTGTGGATGAAGATTTTCCAGAAGAATCTTCCTTGCAAAAACTTAAAGAACTTATTTGTATTCTTTCAGAACCAGAAGATCTAGTGAGGGAATGCGGCATAAATGAAGAAGTGAGTAGCCAGAGAGCTAATTGTTTCATTATTTTAAAATAAGAAACCTGAAACAGGATAGTAGTAGTTGTGTTTTTTGATGGGCAGAATTTAAGGTATCTGGTAACATTTTCAAGTCTTTTTTTGTATTTAAGTACTGATTCCTGAAAATATTGTTTCAAATATCTTATTGTGTGCTCAGAATTTCTCTTTTTAACATTTCATGACTTCACAGGCAGTTAATGATGATTCCACTTGGTAGTTTACAGTGTTAGGTTAGGCTAGGCTTGTGTCTCTGAGTGTTGCTGTCAAGCACAGCCCCTAAAAGTAAGAGATTTATACACTGTTTGCATGTGTGACAGTGCATATGGGTAGTTCAGGTATTTTATTTTTGTGTTGGACCAGTTTGTTGGATTTTATTTCAGCCCATCAACATCCTTGGTGCAGAGTTGTTAGAATGTCTTTACTGGAGAAAAGGAGCCCTTCTTTACATGTATTGTCATACAGCAAAAGAAAGGAGTGAATGGCTACAAGAAAACATTGCCCCATTTAAAAAGGTAAAGGAGATGAAAATATTCTATGAGCTTGTAAATACATCTTCAAAGTTTGACTCTTCACTTTTAAAATATGGTGGGGTTTTTTGTTTTGGGTTGGTTTTTTTTTTCTTTAAATAAGGTTTTGGGGACTTCATAGAAAGAAGCATTTGTGCCTATCATTAATTTAACTAGAACTTATTTTTTCCTCATTTTTTAACTGTACTCAGTGTCTTAATGATGGAGTTCATTACTTGATGAAGATGCTTAGCTTTAGATGCCCTCTTCAGCTAGATGAAGATGTCTCACTTCAAGATAAAGATACAGCTAGATTACTCAGTGAAGGTAAAAAATCCAAAAAACAACTCCAAAACCCCCACAACCCGCTTCTCTTAATAACTGCTCCACTTTATGAAATGCTTTTTTCGTGGTTTTATTGCTTGACTTAATTTGTATTCAAGACTTGACACCTTTTAGAACAAGAAGATAATAAATGAGGCGAATAAGCAGGCAACAGTCCTCCCCGTCCCCTTTCTTTTTTGACTCATTAATTTTAGGAGGTGGCACTGCTCCTTTTCCCAGTGTTTATGAATGCACTGGAGGGAGGTGAACTGAGGCAATGGGTGTTTGATGCTGGCAGTGTTTACACAGAGTTTTACAACCATCCAGTTGACAACTGACAGATGTTTAAGGCACAAATACGACTGCAGAGGGTGCCAGAGGTTCACATATTGGTGTTCCCTTGTAGCTCTAGGATAGCACAGGTACAAACACAATTACAGACTTCATGCAGGTAAAAACTTTATGCAGAGTTGGTTAGATTTGGCAAGTTATCTCTGTCACCACTGTATGGAGCTTTGTGTAAGTTTCATTCCTATAGAGCGTTTACAGGAGGGTCTTAGGCTATATGAATGTGATGCAGCAGGAGGGGATTTGTAAGGTAAAACAGCTGATGCTGAGGACACAATGTCCAAGTTGAGCACACTCAAAAACAGCTCTACTCTGACTGTAGTGGGATGGAGCTCTTTCTTGCTTAATTTCATCTGAACATGGTATTGCTCCTATATAGCTCCATACTGCAAAGCCAAATTCAGTAACTGACTTGTGGATTTATTTAGCAGGATTTTTCTTTTCAGTGACCATGGACACACATGTGGCTTTCAATTCAAATACTAAAGCTGCTGCTGGTTAACCTGAGTTAAGATGACCTCAGACAGTATCTTTTAGGCTTAAGTAGAAATATTCTGAAGTAAATATGTACAGTCATGCCTGTGCTTAATGGACTGTAAAGAAATAATGGAATCTGATAAGATAAATAGGCAAAGAAAATTACAGAAATATTTATATGGCAATCTTAAAAGATTTTAACATTATGGAGGCCCAAACTGGACAGAGAAATTAGCATGGTCTTGATCCAGGTTTTCTTCTGGGCATTATATATGTATACTGTCTTTTGGATTTTTTTCCTTAGTATTACTAAAAAAAAATTAAAGTTAACAATCTGTGTACTTGCTTTTAGCAGAACAATAAAGTACTTGATCTAAATTATTTTTGCAGGTATATTTAGTGACACTCACTTACTGGCACTGATGTACAGTGGAGAAATGTGCTACTGGGGACTGAAACACTGTGGAGAAGGGAAGCAGGAAAGCCTTGAGTCCATAGATCATGTATCCAACAGTGACGTGGGCAGCAGATCCCAGAGCATATCGCTGGATTTCCAAGAAACAGGAAGAAACATGTTAACAAAGTATGTGGCTGTATGTGAGGGACCCTTAAAAGGTCAAGGGTGGAACACAACGACTGCAAAACGAATTCTATGTTACTTTATGAAATCCCACAACTAAGATCCACTGCAGTGTCTGTGCCAGAAGAAAATGTGTGACCTGAGCGCACATTTAAGGACGTTGTCTCTGCTTCAGTGTCTGACTTCCTTTCCTTTTCCAGTCGAAATGTATACTGCTGTCGCATTAAAAACGCGCCTTGAAAGGGCTGCTGGCACACGGGTCCAAAGTGTAACGCCCGTGCGGGTGGGTGTGGGTGTGGGTGTGGGTGTGGGTGCGGCGGCCGCCCCGCAGTGCCCGGGCGGGTGGCGGTGGCCCTGCCGGAGCGTGCGCGGCCGTGTCCGGGGGGGCGGAGGCGCCATGGCGGCGGCGGGAGCGGGAGCGGAGCAGCGCGGGGCCGGCCTGGAGGCCGCCGTGCGGGGCGGGCTGCGCGTCCTGCGGGAGCGCTGGATGCGGGCGAGCACCCGCGAGCGCGGCGGCACCGCGCTGTCCCCGCAGCCGGCGGCCCCGGACGGTGCGGAGACAGTGAGCGCCCTGCAGGCGCTGCCGGTGAGTGGGGCCCGGTCGCACAAGGCCGGGCAGGGGGGGGTAAAGCGCTGCATCCCAGCCTTTCCTTCTTCGCTGCTGAATTCCTGGGTCGTTAAACCGTTGCTCTCAATGGTTTTCAGATCAACGTGCAGCTGAACATCATGTCCTTCCTCTCGCCCCAAGATTTGTGCCACTTAGGAAGCACGAGTTGCTACTGGAGGGCAGCTGTGCAAGACCCGTTGTTGTGGAGGTATTTTCTCCTGCGGGATCTCCCCTCTTGGACATCTGTTGATTGGAAATCACTCCCAGATGTGGAGATTTTTAATAAAGCCTTTTCAGAGGTCAGCGACAATGCACTGTATGATTACATGGCAGCGTAAGTATCTCCGTATTCTCTTTCATGACTTCAGGTCTCTCTACAGCATTAGTATATACAGCCCACAGACATGATTCATATTTATAGCAATAAAGCTCTGCTGTAAACTGCTGTTTAAATTTTGATGTGTCTCAAATGCATTGTTTACTTTGGAAATGCAATTTCCTGTTGCTCCATGGTCTGTCTGGTCAGCTCTTTCTGTTTGGAACTCAACAAGAATGTAAAGCATTGTAAAACAGACAAAACTAATGTTATAAAAAGCCTAAATCTTTTTGTAAACTCCATGTCTACTATGACACAGAAATACAGTCATCTCAAAAGCTCTGCATACTGTTCATCTTGATAAAAACTGTTCTTTGCTCTCAGTACAATTGCAAGCATTTTAATAAAGTACCAAGAAGTCTTCTAACTACAGCAGGTGGAATGAATCTTCATCTTTTTTCATCTTATGTGGAAGACTTAATAATAAAAAAGTGCCCAGAATCTGCACAGAATAACAAGGAGTATTGTTTTAGCTCTGATTGTCAAAAGGCTGTAAGACAAAGGCTGGTTTCAGCTAGCATAGTGGAAAAGCATAGGAACACATAAAATGTGTTTTTATGACTGAGAAGAACTCTTAAAACAAGTAGATTATTTTGTGGTGATTTCTTTTTAAAATTCATTCAGTTCCCTTAATTTGCAGTAGTGATTTGTGGATTTGTTTGGGAGTTTTGATTTACTTGCAGTTTCATTTTCCAAAGGTGGTGCTTAATATGTTGCTTCATGGTAAGTGCACTGAATTCTGCAATCTCTGTTCCCTTCATCCCCACTTAACAGATGGGAACGATACACCCAGAATTTGAAGAGCAAAACATAGACTGATTTTGAAATTGGATTTAAATCAGTTTAGGTCTGAATCACCTGTTTGAGACCACCTGTCACTGATTTCCATTGTGTCTGCGTGTGCTTTGCAGTTTTGCTGATCTTAACTGAAGCATCTCAGTGTTGGTATAAAAGAGCACACATTTGATGTTTCCTTGAAGAGGTTTGTCCAGCAGCAGCCTACCGTGGCTGCAGAAGCAGACTGAAGCTGCTGCTCTAGGTTGTCTGTCTGATTGTTACTCTTTCCCCTCCTTTACCAGTCTTTCCATGCCTTCTAACATCCCCACCAAACGAGCATTTAAGTTTGCAGACAGCACTTCTGCAGCTTGCATGCTCTGTACCTATGGCAGAAATGGTTCTTCTCAGGTGGTTACTTGTTTCAAACACAAAAGCAGTTGAATCAAGCTTTAAAATGCACTCACAAGGCTCATTTTTTTTTGTTTTGACTCTTCTGATGTTATTTTACTGACATTGTGTGTCCAGTGAGGATGGGATAATTTGTGATTTCTTTTTTTTTAAAATTAAATAAACTGAAAGAGCTGTAAATAGAAGGGTACTAAGGTCCAAGAAGTCAATATTCGAACTTCAAAAGAACTGATGCCTTTGCCTGCTTTATACTGATGCTTGAAACTCAGTTTGGAACTTTATGATTTTTGACCTGTGCTTCGAGTTACACCAGTAACAAAGCATGAGAAGTGTGGGACCTAAATCAATTTATGTCGTTTGATTAATACCTCTTTCGTATTTTGTGTTTAATTTCTAGTTGCGTCTATTTTACACAGATATAAAAGGAGCTGTCCTCAGGGTAGAAGAAGTTTGAAATCAAGCCGTCCGCGGTATGGAGCTGTGACTTCATTTTTGCAATCACTGGTCACTCAGGCAGAACCTCGCTTTGCTATGTTTGGGCCAGGTTTGGAAGAGCTGGACGACTCTTTAGTGCAAAAGATGATGACATGCCCAGAAATTCTGCTGGTAGCTGGCCTACCTGATAGACAAATCCATGGTAATGATGGTTTTGGCTTTTGGCCTTAATATTGTGTAAATAGATATAACACAAGAAACTTGGGGGCAGAAATGGAGAAAAGGAATGACTTTTTTGTAACCTTAAAATTGAGCAGAATCATGGCAAAAACAAACCATTTTCTTTCCCATTCATTCAGAAGGACAAATGCAGTGAACATTTGGGACAAACTAATAGCTTCAGTGAATTTACGATTAAATTTGCACATTGTCAGAAGAATAATTTTGCTCCTTGTAGTTCTATTTTCATCCAAAATTCCATGTTACAGCTACTGTTGTAATCAATAAATGCAGACAGACCTTTCTTTCTGTACTGCTTGCAGTAAGTGGCTTAAAACCACATTTGTGATTTTATACAGGAACTCAAGGCTGATGCTTATATGATTCAGTATTCTGGTATCAAATGGGGTAAATTTTACTTAGAAGAGTTAAAGGAGCAGGTGAGGGATTTTTTTTTTTATGTTTAAAAGAATAGCTTTGAAAGTCTGATTTGACTTCAGTCAAAACCAGAGACAAAAATGGGTTACTTTTTAACTAATGGTTATTTCAGAGCAGCAGAATTAGAATAATTAAATTTTATTTACAGGAGGTGTGGAAATTATTTTTAGTGGGTTTTTTATTTCTCTCCTGTCCTTTTCAATGCAGCTTGTCATAAACAGGCTGGAGCCTTTGCTATGCCAGTTTCAGTTAATAAACAAAAGTCTTTCTCCTTTTTGATTTAGGTTTTTAAGTTCATGTCTAATGATCAGAAATATGGAAATGCCTTGTTATTTTCCTTTGATATCACTGACTTGATTTTTATAAAATTAAAAGTCTGATCAGTTGGAGCATGAATAAAATTTAATTGTAAGATAGTAAATCTGATACCCCTAACAGAAGTATCTAGGCTTGAATATATCCATTTTATAGCACCAATGGAATTTTCAAACTACCACTTAATTGTATTCAGTAGCCAAATACTTATAATCTCATATATTCTTTTTCTTCCCCTGTAGGAATTGGATCAGGAGTCAGTTTTCAGTTTAATAATAATCAAAAATTCAATATTCTGACATTGTATTCCGCGACCAGGTAAGATAAGATTCATTTTCCACCAAATAAAAAGCACAGTTTCTCATTTATTTTAGACTTTTCCTCATATTCTTGTCATGTGACTTTCATATGCACATTTTCGGGGATGGATATCCCTTATAAATTGAAGCTTTTATGCATGTCTTTGCTTTTCCTTTCTTTTTCCTACCACTAAGATTTCACATGGAAGTAATAAAGCTTTTCCAAACCATATACGTACCAAAGGTGTACAACAGGTACATTACAGGTACTTCCATCCCTCTTGATACCTTGGTTGAGTCCCTTTTGAAATACTGTATAAACTCGTCCTGGAGTGTATTTTCATATGCATCTTGCAGATTGCTAATCATCTCTATAAGTGCACTCAGAAAGAAAGGAGGGCAGGAGAGAACAGGGAGAAATGAAACTGTTTTGCTGGCTCTGCCCATTTTCCTATCTCTTTCCTGCACTGCCTAGACTTTCAAGATTGAGATTTGGCATTCTTGGTTAACCTGACTACTGAAATACTGAAATATCTTTCAGTGTGGAGAGGAGGAGAGCAAGGGAAGAGCAAGCTGTTGCTGTAAATAAGATGTTTTACCAAGAGAACAGCGTAGTAGGGAATCAGCAGGCTGTACACTACAGTGTAATAGCTCAAGTGAGGATGGTGTGCGAAGTAGTTGATGGATTCATTTATGTTGCTAATGCAGAAGCTCATAGAGGTAAGACGTTTCTATTTGTTTTATGTACTTCTATTTTGTGAATAATTGAAATGGTGGATTACAAAGAATATGCAATACATCAAAATCCATGTTCTGATCCTTTCAAAATCTGCTATTTCTTCATGGCTTATCCTGTTGAAGAGGTTTCCCATACTAGACACTCTCTCATCAACCTGTGAGGGGTCATCGCCCCTTGTTTTGTTTATGGCACATACTGATATGGTTGCTACCTAAATTACATGTGGGATATTATCTAGATTAAAATTCAAAACAAAACCTTGGGTGTGTCTAGGAGAAACCTGAAAATACATTTTTTGTGGTGTAATAGCCTGGAAACAGAACCTTCACAAGGAAAACAGCAGTAAAAATGCAATTTGTCTAAATCAGGTTAGTCCTGTAAGGTGATAATCCAAATAACAATTATGGTAATTGTCTTTACATTCATCAGCTTCAAACGGAGGAAAGGGGCTAGCTTGGGAAAGAAGTGGGTAAAAAAAATACTTGTAGGGATACACTAAGGAGAAAAGTGTGTTCAGTAGGGAAGAGCTGCTGTGTGCTGTATGAGTATTTCTGAAAGGCTTGTTACAATTTTAATCTCTGTGAGGTACTCAGAAAACACTGTGATGTTAGGACTGAAATAGGCTGCCTGTATAATCTATGGAGATCTTTAAATAACATCTAAATGTCATCAATATCTGTGTAACAGAAATGCAGATGAATCAGTCTTGTGGTAGGCAGAATAAGGAACAAGATCATTTGGCCCTTACAGCCCTTTGTCTCATCACCTCTGAAATAAAAAAAAAACAAAACTAAACCCAGTTTCTTGCATTTGCATATACTTAATACTCATATATTAAAAATTGTTTCTTAGAGCACGATCGTCAGGAGGAGCTGGCTCGTATTTTGGCAATGACTGATCCAGCCCTTGGGCCTCCGAACAGACCACTGCTGGTTTTGTCCTGTGTTTCTCGTGTTGGTGTGAAAAGAATTCCCTGTGTTCACATGGCACATCAGCTGCAACTAAATCTGCTACGTCAGCCCTGGATGGTACTTTCTCTTAAACCTTTATTTTCTGTTTCTCTGTTGTTTAAATTTTAATTTAGGCTTTCAGGTTCCTGAACCATACCTACCTAAGCAAGTGTGCAGCTTTCAACTCTTGCACATGAGCTCTTCATTTAGGTGAAGGATTTAATTTCTCTAGTCCTCTAAGCTGAAATCTTTAGCCTATCTGAACACAAGGAGCTATGTGACTTGCCCAGAAGCACACAAGAGACTTCAGAGGGAGGCAAAATGTAAGGAAGGACCAAATGATGGTCTTGAAGGGAGTAAGAAAGCTTCACTTCATTTAAATTGAAATTTCCTGAGCCACAACCTCGGACACGAGATTTTTGGGACATTTTTACATTTTTAGGAGACTGTTTCCTGTCACTCACTTGATGTGATGTCTTGCGTTTTTGACAGATCAGTGTTATGCCTAGGATGTGAGGTCCTGAACCTGTTTTTTTATGCTTGTCAAGCACAGTATGTATCAGCATGGTTCAGCCATACAGAATTATTTTTTGTTGATGTTGTATAGCTGAAGAATAACTTGATCAGAAAAAATTCTGATTTAATTCCTTTGTTTTTACAAAGCATACCATTTATAACAGCCACATGATAGGATGTTATAAAATCTAAGTGTTAATAATATGCATAAAAGTCTAAAGCTAGCAGCAGTTTTGCTTTAAGAGTTACGACTAGAATTTTTAAGTAGATTGCCATCTGTAAAGTAAATATAATGTTCCAGAATAGCTGATGGAACAATGGAAAAAAAATTCACCCTGATACCAAGAGTGAAAGCTTTCCTAATATGGGGGTTTTTTTTGTTTGTTTGTTTTCTTACTCTTATGAAACCTTTTTTGTCTAAGGGGCCTTTACACCAGTGATAAAACTTTAGATTTGATATGAGTGTTTCTGACTTTACAGATAGACACAGCATGATATTAAAATCCTGTTAGATCCTGTTGGTTGTTATCTCTAGCACATTAGCTTTTTTTTTTTTTTTCCCCACAGATGCAGGACACTGTAGCTGCAACTTTAGATGGATTGCTAAATGGAATTGAGTGGCTCTTGGAAGAAGCAAATTGTAAAAATGCACAGTAATGGAATTAGGCATTGTTACACTGTATGAACCCTTAGGTGTTTTACGTTTCAGTTGAAGTGAGAATCTTGTCCTTCCTGCCAGAGTGCTGTCAGAAAGGAAAATTAAAAGGCAAACCTGCATATATTTCACTGCACATACTTAAATCCTTAACATTCTTCCAACTACAGTCCTGAATTTTAAGTACAAGAGGATTGCCTAGATTCCAGCTGCTATGAAGAAGGGATTTGGGGGACAATCTGAATATTTTGTGGTGGTTTGTTTTTTGTTTTTTTCTTTAAACCAGAGGCCTTTAGAGTACAATCTTTTCCCAATACATCTGATTGCTAATATCTTCCGTAAATATATGTAACACTACATTAGTTTATCAGCACAGCCCTATTGCAGCATCACACATTTAGTAAATATATTCAGTGGAGATCTTTACAGTGACAGTTCCTGACCAAAGAAAACATACTATAGGTTATACAGTAGTAGGTTGACAAACTCTTGGTTTCAAAAGAGTAAATTCCCCTATATTTTTCCAGAAAAAATGCCTAAACAAAAAATAGTGGGGGGATTGTCAGCCCAGACCAAAATTTTTAGAAGCAAACAAACACTACTGTGTATGACCTGTTGTTTCTTGTTTGTGATGCTATTTATTAACCAACCACAACAGACTTCAGCATCTTCTGTTTTCTGTTGCACTGAAATTATTAGCTTGAACTGGACATACTTCTGATGTCATGGACAAATCTTAAATAGAATCATTAGTATTTCAGGACTTTATTGTATACGTAGACTATCAGTTATTCAAATAGTTGCGGCCATTTTCAGATGTGTATTGTACTCGTCTTGAAATTTTCTACACAGTTGCAAATATTTTTATAAAAGGGAAAGCAACATTTTAAAGCTGGAATTGTGTTTTCCATAGTGATGTCTTTTGGGATAGTTGTAGTCTTGCACCTTTTCATGTCATTATTGGTTGAATGTTCTGAATCTTCACTTTGATTTCTTGCCTGTGCATTTATTTACTTTATTCTGGACCTTTTGGGGTTTTTTTCTATCTCCATAGAAACTCAAATATGTCACAATTTTTTCTTGGTACCTAGATAAATGATTGCATGGTGCACATACAGCTGTAATTGCTCTCAATCTGGGGTATGTTAAGTGATGCTCAATACAGCTATGTCAGAAACATTCCATTTGAGAAAATGTTTGGGATTTTTAATGAACTAGAAAGTGTCTTTTTTTTTTTTTTTTTTTTTTAATCTTTGAGCACAATTAATTCATTTTTCCAGATATTTTTGTATATGTCCTAATCCGGACATATGGGAGTTTCAAGGAAAAATCCATAGGAAGATACACGATGGAAGTTCTATGGTTTATCCCTATTTCTTTAAATAGTGTATGTGTGTTTTGCCCTTTAAAACAGAGCAGATACAATGGATTTATGAGTATTTGGGGTAAAATTCCATGCTTTGTGACTGAGTGTATGGATTTTCCTGCTAGTCGTAGTAATTCCATAGTGGTCTACATGAAGGGGATTGAATGTACCAACTTGATGCTAAGTTAGCTACTCTAAATATGGCGGGGGGGAGGTTATGGAAGATCCTCATTCTGCTTTCTTCATAAGGAATAAATGATTTTTTAAAGAATTATATTTAGAGTCTTTCTATGTGTGTCAAGCCCCCCACATGTGTGTGCATGTGTGCTCACACACTGCAATCAGTGTCATAACATAACAAATTACCATTGTCATCAATAGTCATTAATGAACAAGGTTATTGTATGTACAAGTTTAATTAACAGATATTCACTCACTGTCATTTCACAAGGTCCGGATAATGTAGAGTACATAATTTTTCTTAAACTAAAGAACATCAGCTACATTAACTTAAAACAAGGATAACTTGCAGAATTGCAAGTTTTAGGGGTGCAGCCTAGAAAACAAACAGTGGGAATGAGAAGTCTGTGCAGTCACAGAGCTCTGTGATTGAGTGCTTGGGTGAATCAGCACATGCAAGGAAGATGAGCTTATACACTGTCCAAAGGTGCAGCTGAGGTGCACAGAGCCGTGCTGTGGAAGACGCAACCAGCCTGCTGAGCATCCATACAGCAAATAGTTGCAGACATGGACTGCCTTTTAAATTTGACAATTCCTACTATTTAAATTCCTGAGTCTGCTTAATTTAGAAGCATAGTAAGTCAGTTAATCTTAGGACTGTCATTGTTACAAAATTTTTAATAGTTGGATATGGAATATTAGGATATGACTTAAATGTATTTTAAAACTTTCTAATGTAAAAAACCCCCACTTTTTAAAAGTCTAATTGGTCTTGTATTTATCACAGTAGATGCAACTGTGATAGGTTTGTGAAAAATAAAATCAGGATCTGGATCCCAGAAAACTTGCTTTCCTTGGGATGAAGTATTCTAATCACACCAGAAAGAAAATTGCTTTCCTGCTCCCCGAGGCAGGATGTTTACCTAAATGATGCTCACAAAATAAAAGGTTAAAATGATAATGCATGTGATTTATTAGAAAACTTAGTTACTGAGGCTTCATCTGAGCAGCTTTCCCAAAAAGAAAGTGGCTATGGGGACGCTAATTTTCAAATCTTTGAAACTTTGAATAACAAAGACGCCTGCTGCCAGCTCCGGGGCAGTGCCTGGGCGTATCTGCCAGGTTTGAAGGATGGAGGCAGTATGCTGTCACTGGTGAGATGTCTCACAGGTTATGATGACGATAGGAGCAGCCCTGGGTGGTCACAGAGGCTCTATGCAGAAATGTCAGGACCCTTCTAGCGGCAGCTTCAGAGGGGAGCTGTGGCTCACTGTTCCCTTGCAGGATGGCACTGCTGATCTGCATCAGTGCTGATGCTCTCCAGGTCGCTACACCTTTGCCAAAATTGCTTCAATTAATCAATTGCACTCCCTTCTCAGACAGTGCAGGAAGCAGCTGCAGTTATAGAAAAACCTATGGGAAAATCAACATGCTTTTTCAAAGGCTTATAGTCAGGGAATGTGCTGCCTTTTAGTCTTGTAGATATTGTCAATATCAATTTGTATGGTAGCATGAATATCGCAGCTGAAGAGAATAGATGGGCTCGCTGTCAGGAAGATGTATAGAAATAATTGCTGGTATTATTGCAAAGTGACTGATGTTTTAGTCTGTGATTAAGTGTGTTTTTCATGGCACTCTAGCACTAGCAGTTCTGGATAAATCACTTTCCTCAAATACATGAGTAGAGAAATAACATTCTTTGGTCAGTTACAGAAGGTGATATTATAGCTAGAGCCTGTGCTTAAACTTCAAGCCCAGAGGATGTCTGAACCAAGGCTGCCCTCAGTTGTCTCAGGAGGATGAAACTGTAATCAAGAATGTAGGTAGGCATACAGCAGAGACCGAGCAAACAAAAAAACACAGTGGATCTGGGTAAGGGGTATATTTAAGAACCAGTGAGATTAGGTATCTCCTGCACCAGCTTGCTCCTGCTCCAGCATTGCCCTGTCTGTGCTGAGCAGCTGTTCACAGGTGCCAGTTTGGGCATTACTGGCCAAGGTTCCTGGAGCCAGCCTCCTAAGGTTCCTTCCTCCAGCCTCTTAAGTGTCTTAGAGGCCCTTTGCTGGATTCTCTCACATATTGCAGGCTTAAAACTGGACACTCTGCTCCAGATTCAGATCTACAAGTCCTGGGCAGAGGGGAATTGAGCACTTGTCCTCAATGTAGTGTTTATCACTGTGTGAGCACACTACTGAATCCAGGTTCACTGGTCTACCAGGAGCTCAGGTTCCCTTTGCAGAACTGCTCCCAAAACAGTCACCTGCCCTGCACTGGTGCACAGTGCATTCCCTACCAGAAGCAGGACTTTGCCTTTGTTTATCATCAGCAGGTTTCTGAATCACCTGTTAGCTCACTGAATGGGCTAATGATACTGTCATTTGCAATATTTCTGGCTGTCCCTGCACAAGGCGCTTACTGTCTCTGGGAACACCAGCATGCCCGTGACAGTATGCGGAATTAGTCACCCTAATTGGAGAAAAAAGGCATTCAGTCTTTTCCTGAAGGCTGAAATCAATCAAGCCATTTGCTCCACCAAAAGAAAGTTGAACAATACTAGTCTTAGAGTCTCAAAATTAATTCCTCCATAGTAAGAAAACTACTGGTAGACAAGAGCTTTAAGTATGAAAATCTGATACAGTTCCAAAAATAGATTTCACCCAGCTCAGTAAAGTGTTTCACTGTGAAGTAATCCTGATTACAACCCAGAAAGACCTACTGTATTCATAAAATTATTTAATACTACTCTTTACAAAATGATAACAATAAACCACATTTTTCTCATGTAAGAATAAAGAAACTGAGGTAGTTACATAGCGACTGAGGACCGAGGGTTGTACATCTTAATCCATTGTGCTCTGTTGGTAAAGGAATATAATTTTGTTGGGGCATCTCTCATGTCTTCCACACAGACTTAAATTATGAACACAGTTCATGCCTGATGTCATGGGAGACACGTTCCATAAATGTGAACACGCAAGGCTACTCATCAAGAACAAAACCAAGTCTTTCCCACTATTTGGATCAAATAATCAAATATGAAAGGTTTTTATACAAGTTTCCTAAATGTATCTAGAAACACCAGTTGCTTAGAACTTTCCCTCATACGTATGGTGTTAACAGCCCATTCCCTTAGAAATTCAGTTGGCTGCATCTTAAATTTCGTAAAAATTGAAAACAGTGTCCATACCTTTAGATCATATGAAAGAAATAGGTTAAATTTGATTTGCATATGTGCTGTACATTAAATTCTGTGGGATAAATTTATTTTTTCTTGAATCTGAATCATGAGGATTTGAACAAATTTGTTACCTGGAAATCCTCTTTTCAGAACAAAACCTTCACTCCTCACACCTCCAGACCTTGAGTGGTATAGCATAAGGATGCACTGACACAGCTACACATTAAGCTTCTTTGGAAAAGCACAAACTATTTCCAAGAAAATAAATGCAAATTACAAGTTTGACTAATAAACAATATTAGAAGAATCTTACAGGTTTTTTTTTCAAAAATTAGAGACTCAATTTTGTAGAAATAGATATTATTGAAAGCAAAGAACTCAGTTACCAGATTACAGCTATATTCATCTAAAACAAGAAACTCCGAGTATAATCAATACATGGTTGAATTATGTACTTGAATTCAAGCATTTTTCAGTCTTTTGTTGAAAAGAATTGTTGCTGAGCCGATATCAATATCCTTCCTTTCAGCTGATAGACTTGAACTGCTTTTGGACTCACTAAAACAAACTACCAAAAAATTCTAACAAGCATTTATGTTTTTTAACTTGCCTTTTACCACAGCACCTGAGTTGATATAAATCAGCTGCTGTACAGACACATGTTTTGGCCCCCCACTCTTCTCTGATCACTTGTTCCAGTCACAAGTAGCTAATAAAACAGAAATAATCTGAAAAATAAATGACTGAAAGGGCATATTGTTGTAAAGATTTTTAGGGGTGTCTTGGTATACCTGCAGGGTAAAATAGAGGGCTGCAACTGAAAAGCTGGTATTGGAAACTGCTGCCACAGTAACCAACAAGTTTCATGGAAGGCAATCAAAATCAACAACCATGGAAAATTCTGGCTAACTTTCAATAACCTGATATTGATGTTTCCACAGTGCCTAGTGCCTGTGAGTGTCCCTACTGCCACCTGAGTCATGCCCTCAAGCCTCACATGCTGAGCCAGCCCTGTGGTGACTGAGAAAGCTCAAGTTAGTACTAGATGCAACACTAACTAACTTAATTTTCTTGATTAGCTCTTTTATAAGGTTACACAGGCAGATCTGACTATGCAGCCAAATAAGATATCACACATTCATGCCCATTCACACACCCACTGCTCTTCCAAGTTGGCACATACATACATTCCTTAGTGGCAGTCTTCCAGCCCAAGGATATGCACTCCCTTCTGAACATCTTATTCAGCTGGTCATGACCCATGCAAAAGATACAATTATAATTAATTTAGTCATTGTTCTTTAATCATCCAGTGGACCCGTGCTTCCAGTCCAGCTTCTCCCACAAGCTCCTGACTTACTTTTCCCCCAGTGGTACATTCCACGCATCTCTGGTCTCTAAGCATTCCAGTATAGCGGTTTCCTTCCAGCTCTGTACTTTATACACTAAATTCATTGGCCTGATGTGGAGGGAGATTTCTGGATGGCTGTCCCGCCCTCGGCTTGCCCCGCCCTAGAGCCTCGGGACAGCCTGGAGGAGGTGGACACTGCCGTCTAGTCAACACCCCGGAGGCTGGGTTAAGGGAGGTGCTGGCTTCGGCCCCGCCCCTTATTCCAGCTCCTTCCCTGCCTGTCAGGATGGGAGGCTGGTCCCGGGTGTGGTGAGACGCCGAACCCCGCCCCTCCTTCTGGCTACTTCTACATCTTAGTCCCCCTGATCGGCTCCGGGACCCGGGAGCCGCCTCCCGATTGAAAGGATTGGTCTTGCTCGGGTTGTACCCTCCCCCTTCGCGTTCGTTCATTGGCTGATTGTTTTCCGTTATAAACCGTTGCACAGCCCGGGTCGGGTGTCGGTTAGGACTGGCTAGCAGGTGCTCCCTACCCCCGTATCCTGGACCCCAATAAACCTGCCTTGTCTACTGACCACTTCACTGCCTCCTGTCTCTCTGTGACAACCTCGCCATCGATCCAAGGCTTGAGCATCGACAGCCCAGGGTCGCCTCGCCTGTAGGAGAAACAACCTCCCGTGACCCCGCGAGGGTAAGAGGCGCACGCCGTCGGCGGAGCTCCCCTCGGACCCGTCAGGTGCCTTCCGCCTGAGCTAGCTAGACTGTCCCGGTCGGCTGCTGGCTGACTGGAGGAGGACCTGAGCCTAAGGAAACTAGGCTCTGGTCTTCTACAGCCTGATTTGTGATTTGCTGAGCAGATGACTGTGAAGTCAGGGGTGGGAGCCAATGCAAAGCTGTGCTTCAGCTGGATCACATGAGATCCTGCACTCAGAGGTGCGGCCATATGCCAGGAATCCTCTCCTAATTCTAATCACTTTCTGGGCATATAAGTTTACCCCTTATTGGAGCACACATAGTTGCATGTACCAGGAGAGTGGAAGGTCTTGGAATGTTTGAAATACATCCACAGAATCTCAATAGTTATGGCACAATATGCAGTGAAATCCATGAAGTCTGATCTTGTATTCTTAGTGAAAATGCTTCTTGGATATTTCTGTGTATTTACACATTGCTAATTTGATTTTGTTTTGTGTACATCAAAGTGGAATAAAGGCAACTGGATATTGGAATATCATTGTTGTCACAGTATTCCCAGCAATGGCAGAAAGGTCAGGTTGCTCCAGTGAGGGGCTTACCACATACCTAGAGGTTGTCAAGCTTTGTATTATCTGAATGCATGTAGAAGTTGGCAAAACAATTAGGGCATTACTCCTCAGAACAGGTATCATTTTCCTGACACTTCTGAAATACCTAACCAGGCTGTCTACATTGGAAAGTTGTCTCCAATTACATACTGTATTCAGAAAAATTTAGCTGTTACTGAAAAACTGTAAGAAGGTCCAACCTTATTCCAAAATACGAGTACTTTGTTCATTTGAAGTGGGTCAAACTACACCGGAAGAACATACTCCTTTTCTGGGAATAGAGCATCAGCACACTGGATTTATCCTCTGGGATAAAATAGTGTGAAACAGTCCCAGAGTAAATGCACAGAAAGTTAGCCTTACATGACAATGTCCTGTAAGATAAACAAATATTGTGTTTCCAATATAGAGATCTAAATAGCTAAATCTTTGAATTAAGTATTTTTATTTCTTCCTGGATCATCATTTGTCACCAGAAGGGCTCTGTGAAATACACATCCTGGCCTCAGCAAGCTGTGGGCCACGCTTGCACAGTACTGAGGAAGGATACAAACAAGATGAACTGAAAGACAGAAGGGAGAAAATAATCAACCCTTCTCATGAGGGAGGAAGAACTAAAGGAATAGCCTACCTACAGCAGGATGTTTGTGCTGCACTTTGTTACTCTGCTATTTTATTCTGACATTTTAAGCATGGAGGTGCTCTGCTGCTTTATTACTGGGAAAGAATATACATGCATATATCAGGCCACAGGCCTGGTGGCTTTCTGCCCTCTCAAGAAGACCCTCCTTGTTGTATGTCTTTGGGTCTATAAAGAAACTCATTACATGAATGTCAAAAGTCAGTGTACCAGGAGTCCAGTCCTGTTTAATATCTTCATTGATGCGTGGATGAAGGGATCGAGTGCACCCTCAGCCAGTTTGTGGATGACACCATGTTGGGGGAGTGTTCATCTGCTGGACGGCAGGAAGGCTCTTCAGAGGGATCTGGACAGGTTGGATCAATGGGCCATGGCGAATGGTAAGAGGCTTAAAAAGGTGAAGTTCCAGCTCCCGCCCTTGGGTCACAAAACACCAGATGGTACCACAGGCTGGCAGCAGAGTGGCTGGAAGGATGCCCAGCAGAAAAGGACCTGGGGGTGCTGGTGACAGCAGCTGAACATCACCCAGGGTGTGCCCAGGTGGCCAAGAAGGGCAGTGGCACCTGGCCTGGATCAGCAATAGTGTGACCGGCAGAACCAGGACAGTGATCATCCATCCCCCTGTGCTCTCAGAATTCACAAACTTCAAGGCTCCCTTTCTCTCTCTGGAAGCCTTCTGAAATTCTGAAATAAAACTAGAAAAACAGCTGAATTTCTGTAAGGAAAGGGAATTCTATTTGAAAAGGAAAAGTAGATGTAACTTAACAGAAGGAAGTGATATTGTGAAGGAAATGACCACTGCCTCTTTGAGTGCTGATACCAAAAGGAGTGGCAGCATGCTGTTGTCAATCATAGCAGAGAACAGCTTTTATGTTTGGGGTATACTTACAGATAAACCAGTTTTTGAAAAGGACTGAATTCATTCATCCTGCTTCCATTGTCAGCAATCAGAGATTTGCAAGAACACTATGGCCAGGAAGAAACCCCCAATACTGTGAAACTCTTGAAGCAATGAAAGGATTTTTGAATCAGGCATCAGAGCCTACCCAGAAGAGGGAAGTCAGCCCTTGTTGTGGTACCTCTAATCTCGGAGAAACTGAGAGGTCAAAAACCAACAGCAGGCCAGTAGCACAACCTGAGGTATGAAATAACCTCTGAGGTTGGTTGAGTGGTCTCTTCGTAGTTATGCTAATCCTCCTATGTTGACTGGTTGTTGTTGTATCACTGATTCCACACTCCCCTTCTCCCCATTGGATTACTGTTTTACCTCCCCACCTTCTCTCCAACCCTACTGGCCCTAAACCTCTATATGTATGACCACTCAGAACCATTGCCGTCTCTTTTGCTACTGGATCCCTTCGAGAATAAATCTTCTTCAGAATCTCCACACAGTGGAGAGACAGTTCTGTGTCTCTGGTAATGCATCAGCTAATTAGAAACTCTGGGGTGTGTGTGTGTGACTGTGCAATCCACCGGCATGGGTGGGAGAAAAGGTCTGCTTGCACAGTGTCAGATGCATCGGCTGGAAGGGTCTATCTGGGCAATAGAGACGCTTTCGAAACACACAGAGGACCTATCTCACCCCACCACCACCCCCCATTAAGCCCTCATGGTCTCCTGAAGTTACTTTTTAGCTCTAACTGTATAGCAAAGATGTAAAAATTTTCTGTCTTTTCAAACATTGATGAAATGAAGATTTAAGATGAACACATGTGATTAAAGCAATCTAAAAGGTACCAGAGGATTTTGATTTTTCTAATTACAAAGTGAAAGTTCTTACAGAATGCAGCTGCTAGGGTCACTACCTGGGGACCTGTGCCAGGCAACCCCATCCAGAGGCCAGAGAGAAACAAAAGAGCACCTGCTTGTGTCCATTTCCTCTTTTCCAAGACACCCAGCACATCACCCCTCCATGAACCCAGGCAAAATACACAAGTTCCGTTACTTGGTTGTTGGGTCTTAAAAAAAACAGTAACACACACTGCATGGATTGACATACAGGAAATATAATATTATATATATATATAAAAAACACCTAGGTGACCTAGAACACCAGTGAAAAGGCACCATCAGACAAATGGCAGCTGGGACAGGCAGAGGTGAGGGGCCTGTGCCCATGGTCTTGTACAGCGGGGCGAGCTCTGCTGCAAAGATCTCTGGTGACAGGCGGTAGCTGTAGTTGAACTTGCTGGCTTGGGCTTTCTTTCTGCCTCCTGAGCATTCTCCTCACTCTGCTTTGCCTTTATCTTTACTCTAATCTTTGCTGCCCCAAAAAGAGGAAAGAGTAAGTATTAGTTGGGTAGATGCTTCTTCATCTACCTGGGTCCTCCTGTAGAAACAGACTTCAGAGAAGACTAATCAGATATGAATTAAGAGCACAGTTAAAGGATTGCAGTGCAGATGTTTCTGCAGAGCACTGCCAGGAGCTACCTTGGCATTCCAGCACAGTGCAAACACTTCATTGCCCACACCAGCAATACGTAACTCAAGAGAAAAGTCAACTTACGTGCCTCTGTTCAGCAGATGATACATGATTATATACCCAACTACTACCGCAAGCAGCACCACAGCTGAGACTGCTGTCGATGCTAGGATGTAGTTCTTGCTGAGATCCCATGGTCCAGCAGTTTCGGCTTTTTGCTCAACAGCTGACCCTGGCAAGAGAAAAGACAGTGCAAGAGACAACGTTTGTGCCCTGTACTAGGGATAATCTCACAGCGTGCTTCATATGCCCAAGGGCCCTTATCTTTAAAGTTCGGTGCCTCTGGCTCCAGTGTCTTAGCACCAGGGAACAAGAGAGATGCCTAAAGTTCTCATGGAGAGGAGCCAAGAGTGTGCCAAGGAGCAGCTGCACCAGCACTGCCCATGTCTGTTCCTCCAGGCTGCAGGCCAGGGCTGTGTGCTGGGCAGCTGCAATTCATCCATGGAGAGCACTGCAGGGATACAGCAGAAATGCTCCTCTTTTCCCAAGCCAGTATCTCCAAAGCACTCACTTCCTGAATGTTCCTCACGCTGAGCAAGAGTACTGGTGCCATGTATTTCCTCTTGTCCTTCATCTGAGCCTAGCACGCTCTCACTTTCTGCCTTTGGAAAGATTGCCTTCTGCACAGTCTTATGATCCGTCTCTTTAGAAAGAACACAGAACACTCTAAATAGAAGTCACTGTCCCTTACCAGGAGCATGCTACCATGACCTGGAAACTTTGGCAAGTGGCAGTGAGGAGCCTGCTGTCCCCAAAGACAAGAGGAAACCACTGCCAAATTTTGTGCAATACAACGACAAATGCAGAGCCAAACCACCCAAGACTGAATCAACCAAAAGACCCACACGGTGAACCCCTTCAAGTAAAGCCTCATGCACGGGGTCCAGATCCAACCAACCGCCAAGTCTGAGGTCTGGCAGGGTTAGCCAGGGTTTCATGGGATGTCATTCCTGCCTCGATGGTGTGCTGAGTGTGAGGTAAACACAAATTCAGCACAGGCCTGTTCCCAACATCTGGATGCCAGTGTCTGCACACAGCAGCTCTGGCCAGTAATGGTACAACTGCAGCAGCAGCAGCAGCAGCAGCTGCCCCTGGCAATCAGCTGGAAGCACAGCCAGGAGCAGTCGCTGTGCTGGACCATCTCTGTGGCTCTGCAGCGCACAGGAGGCATGAAATGGAGTGTACCTGCAGAAGGCTCTGACTCAGCCCTTCTGGCTCAGTGTGGGGTACAGCACGTCCCTACGAAGATCAAAATCTCAGCGTCCCAGGTCCCAGGGTTAACAGAGTGGGATCTACTAACCAGATGCAGCTTTCACCAAGGCTGTTAGGAGCCCCTTTGGAACCACAGGTATCTTCTGGGAATCCTTCCCTATGTTAGATTTATAAAAGGACATTTACATATGAAGGTACAATTTCCATGAACAGCACAAAGAAACGGCGTACTTATTCAATGAAGTCAAACACAGACTGACTACTCACGTTTGAGATACCAGCTTGGAATCAGCATGGAATCTGGCTCTGGGTCAGGAGCTGCAGGAGCACTCCTTCTAGCCCCAGCTGCAACCAAACACCCACAAGCAGTTACTATCACATGCATTGCTCTCATTCAAGACCTGGATGTGCAAGGCACTGACAGAGCACGCACAGGCAGGTCTGTATTCTCACAGCTGCAGCGGGGTCTGGCTGCCCTTGGGACATAGAGCTGGCAGCTCTCATAGGAAGTGAAAAGCCATGGTGCACCCACACAACCTGTGGGCAGGTCAGCCCTGGAGCCCAGCCAGGAGCCTGCATAACCAGTGCTGAGTGATGGATAACTGGTGCTGAGTGATGGAAAACCAGTGCTGAGCAATGGATAACCAACAACTCAGTGCCGAGGTTCTTGCCCTGAACTGCCACTCCCCATCCCCCTGCTCCTTAGGATCCTCTCTCCCTGCTGCACACCAAGGCAGCTGCAGCCCCTCACACGTCCCCTGGTGTGTCTGCCCCACTGCCTGCACTGTGGTGGCTTCCTGGCTCAGCCAACCCTCGCCCTGGCTCCACTGCCACCGGCCCGAGCTGGGCATTGGCCCCTGCCTGCCTACCTGCTCCCTGCTCAGGTATTGGAGCACTCTGGGCATTCTGGGCTTGCAGAGCCAGGAGAAAGAGGAGCAGGATGAAGTGGGTGAGCACCACAACACTCCGTGCTTGGAACATTCTGCTGCTCCTGTGGCTGATGATGCATCTGCTGCACTGTTGCCCAGAGTGAGCAATGATCAGTACAGTGGGGCTCTGGAACCTCACATCAAATGGGGCTTTGTGATCTCATGACATAGTGGAATCTGAGAATTCACATCACCATTGGGCCCTGCCCTTCTGCCAGTCTTCCCCAATGTATTCCCTTTGCCTGTGAATTCCGGGAACTTCCCTCTGTTGATATTCCTCATTCTGCACAGTCATGGAAGGAACACAAGTAGAGAAGAGTGGACCTATTTTGGGAAGCAGCACTGTGCATGGCAACGCAGAGGTACTCCAGTCTTGCTCCTCTGAAATCCCTATCAAAAGCTCCATATGAAGGCTGCATATGAAAAGCCAACTGCAAGTGCTTTTCTTTGGTAGTATTTTTGTCTGGCAGCATTCTGTCAAGAAACCTGCTTTTCCCAGTAATTTTGCTGCAGTTTCCAAACCTTTGAAGACAGCATTTCTTCCCTCTGCTACCCTCGCTCTAACACGGGTGTACAGTGATCAGGCTTCTTCCAAATGAGCCTGCTTTATTCCCTTCCCCCTCCAATCCCGATTAAGGCTCTCTCAAGAAGCCATGCTAATTCCTCAGCAAAGATCCTTTCCTCGTTTGAGGTGAGTGTAGCCCATGTGCTGCCACCAGGCCTGGTGTCCTGTAGAGTGACCCATAGTCAAACCCCCCAGTTCTGCTGGGAACACCATGCTCAGAGCCACATATTTGCGTCTAGGACCTTCCTGGGTCTGGTCACTGTAGGTGGCAGAAGAAAATACCACGTGTGCCCCAGATTTCTGAAGCAGACATCCAGAGGCCCTGAGCTCCCTCTTGTCCTTAGACACCATGAGATACTGCCATGGGACACACACAAAGGTGTAAGGTCCCACAGCTAAGAGATAATGTGGGTGACCTTTTAGCTGAGCAAATCTTCTGGGAGAGAAATATTCATTAATTATATGTGTGCAGGGCCCGCAAGGCACAGAGAGCTCTTGGAAGGCCTTACAGAGCATCTTTGGTATAATTTCTCAGGAAGCACCTCTTAAAGCCCAGGTGTTTATAGCTGCAGGCAAACTGGCATTGACAACTTTCCACCTCTGGGGTGTCTCCAAGGCTCATAAGCAGTCTCCAGCTGAGAAGCTGCATCAACTCAGCCAAGGCCATCCTCTAGAATCAAGCACAGATCGCTGCCCACACTGGAAGGCTCCAGCACAAAATCAGCAGAGAGCCACACGAGGCTGGAGGGTCTCTTGGTGACATCTCCTACCCAGAAGCCAGGCAGGCTCTCCAGTTGCCTCGGGGTTGGGTCTCGTCGCCACCTGCGGCCCTCCATTCCTCCCCAACAGAAGGGGAGGCACCGCTGAACTCTACCCTTTCTTTGTTCCTTCACCCACTCTACCCCCAGTCTCTGCCTTCATGCATTCCGCGGCATTGAGCTGCTCGCCGGCTCGTCACCAGCTCTGGCACCACTGTCCCCCGAGCACACGCGGTGCTCCTGAAGCCGCTTGCTCGTGTGGCACGGCAGGACACAGCGCTGCCCGCAGCCCGCGGGCTCCCGCCCCGCGCCGCCGCCATTTCGCACGGCGCCCTGAGGGGCGGGCGGGCGCTGGGGCTGTGGCGGCCGCGCCTCCCGGGCCGCAGCTGCCGCTGCTTCCCGCGGCTCGGAGCTGCCCGGGGCAGCCGAGGGCCGAGGCGCCTGTCCCGGCCCCGATTCGCAGGTCGTGCCGCTGCAGGAGAGCTCCCCGCGGTGCCCCGGCGGCAGAGAACGGCTGTCGGGGCATTGCGCCGGGGAGTCTGGGCTGAGCATGGCGCGGAGCGCCGAGCCGAGGAGTAAAGACACAAGAGTTAGGCACAAGAAGCAGAAGAGAGGGACAGCGAGAGCAAAAGCGGGGCACAGAACATGACGAAAGGTGTAGGAGGCAGGGGGAAAAGAGGAAGGGAGCTGAATGAGGAGGAGGGAGAACGAAAGAGAAGAAAGACCAGGCAGGGGCCAGGATGGAATCTTCTGAGAAAGCCTGGGATGGGCTGCAAAACAGATAGGGAGTGGGAAGGAACAGGGATATAGCGAGGAACCAAGGGGCTGGGAGCTGGACCAAGCAACACACCAGAACCAGGACCAAGAGAATCCCAGGGGTGGTGTTCATTGCACCCCATTGTGTCCAGGGCTGTTTTCCTGCTGCAGTGGCATGTGGGCATGTGAGCTCCCTCAGAATCAGCTGAGGCTTTTCAGAAATGCATGGCATGGCCCTGCATGTGTCCCACAGCTCTCAGTTCACATGTGCATCTGCAGGGCTGTAAATGTTTGTATGACAAAAATTTGTGAGGCTTGATTCAAGGGCTGAGGCACAGCTCTCTTCTGAGAAGAGCTTTGGGCTGCCCTCTCTAGAGGTGGAGATCTCAGAGGCTGCTGAGAGTCCCTACGAGTGAGATCCTGGAGCTGGAGCTGGAGCTGGAGCTGGCTGTGGGGAGGAGAGGGACAAGGGTGAGCAGCTCAGTGGTTCCTCTTCACCACTGCAAAGGGAACAGCATTGTCTTGGGACAATCTTTACTGCCTAAGCCAAAAGTATAAGAAACCCCCTAAAAACCCACGGTGTCTAGAGAGACCTTTGAGCATCTTTCTGGCAATTGCTGCTGGCAGTATCCTCCCCACACACTGCAGGCAACAGTCAGCCTCAGAGAGCTGTGCTGGGTTTCTTGGACAGCAGCTTTGCTGCACTCACACCTCCAGCTGTGGCTGCTGATGGCCAAGCAGGAGCGGGCACAGGGAAAAGCCTGCAGACCCACAGTGAATCTGGCTAGTGAGCCCAGGACAGGAGTTCCCTGGCATGCTGGTTTCTTGCAGTGCCTTGCCTTCTTCATCTGAGACTGGCACTCTGTCACACTTCTTCCCACCTGGAAGGCCTCCTTCTGCACAATCTTACATTCCATATCTTTAGTAAAATTGACCAGAATATACCAAAGTGTATTTTGTAAAGATTGTCTCAAGCTTTACCCCACTGAACCAAAAGTTAAATCAAATCCCAAAGCCACAGTTAAAAAGCCACACAGTCACAAAAGCGAAACACTACTGCATCTTCCTGTGCTTTGCTACTTCAGTGATTATGCTACAGTGAGGCTGGATTCCAGGCATCCACCATTCTGTGACTCCCTTCTCAGCTGGAGAGGGGAGAAAAAATATTCCAGAGGTTCCTGAGTTGTGATAAGGAGCAGGATAGATCACTCACTGAACACCATCATGAGTAAAATAGACTTGACTTGGGGTTATTACTTTATTTCAGTAGCAACTAAATCACAGTGTCACCGAAACTGTGTGAAAAACAAAAACTCTCCAACAACGTTTTAGTGTTAGAGAATCAAGGCATGATTTTATTCTGGCCAGGATGTTATTCTGGCCAGGATGTGCAACCGAAATAATTTCATCCACACTTAGCTCCGGTGTGCAGAGAAAATAATTCCACGACTCATGAATTTTATTAGATTTTTTTATGTACTTACACAGTCAAAACCTGTAGAAATTCATTGGTTCAATGTTCATTGGCCTCAAGTTACACAGTTCTTAGTATTTAGTTGCCTGTTGGATTAGGGTTTCTTCACCTCCGATGCTAATTAGGTCCTCATTCTCATTGCTCTTTTCCCAGACCAAGTGTCTCCAATGACATCAGGGATGATGTCTGGAGTTGATGTTCATTAATGGTCGTTGATGGTCATTATCTTTGTGTATCTTCTGCTACTCCCAGTCTGTTGAGATGTTAAGTTCATCAAACCTCATCTGGTGGAATAATGCCATAGAAAGGAACTTCAATTCCCTTCCCCTGAGGCAAAGGTGAACAAAACTGACTAAAGTTACCAAAAAATTTTTTAAAAAATTGGTATCATTTCCAACAACAGCAGGATAATGAAGAGGAAAATAAGTCTTAAACCTTTCCCTCCCTCTCCTTCCCAAGCTCTATCTCTGCCCTCCTGGTTGTGCAAGGAGATGAGGCATGGGGATTACAGTCAGTTCATCACACAGTTGCTCCTGCAGCTGCTCAGGGAAAAGAGTCTTTCCTCTGCACTAGCCTGGGGTTCCTCCCACAGGAGACAGTCTCCCACATTTTTCTCCAACGTGAGTCCATCCCATGCGCAAATGCACTCCATGAATTGCTGCAATGTGGGTCACTCTTCCATGGGACACAGTCCTTCCGTCAGCATCCCCAATGAGCTCATAGAGAAGTTTTTGCACCTCACATCTCACCAGCATGTCCCCATTCTGGTGCAGGAAAGCCTTGTCGATGGCCATTGCTCAAAAAGCAGGCTGAGGCTGCACAAACAGGTCCTGCACTGCAGTGCAGGTCTCTCACAGCTCCTCTCACAGCTCCAGCCTTGCTCCCAGCTCTGTGCATGCTACCTCAACGGAAATAGCTGAAACAGGCAAGAACTCACTGCTTTCAGATTTATTTATATCCTATCCCTAAAATAAATCATCATCCTCTAATGTAAAGTATCCATGCTGGTATTGGTAACAGGCACAGCAGGATGGTGTGGGCTGAGGTGAGTCCAGGGAAATCCAGTGGTCCCGTGAAGAGGCACCTTTGGCCAGAGCACAGGAGGGACAGGTGGGCAGAGGTGAGGGGTCTGCGCCCATGTTCTTGTACAGCTGGGCGAGCTCTGCCGCAAAGACCTCAGGAAACAGGCAGCAGCTCTCCCTGAACTTATTGGCTTGGGCTCTCTCACTCCTTCCTGGTCCTGCTCCTGACTCTGCTTCACCTGTACCTCTAGGCTGATGTTTGCCTTCCCCGGAAGAGTCAGTGGAGACTTGTCCTGGTGCTTCTTTGTCTCCCTGGGTCCTCCTGTAGAAACAGATTTTCGAGAAGATTCCTCATAGATGTTAACTTAGAGAAAAAGGATTGCACTGCAGAGGTTTCTGCAGAGCACTGCCAAGAGCTACCTTGACACTCCAGCACAGTGCAAACACTTCATTGCCGGCACGAGCAATCAGTAACTCAAGGGAAACATCAACTCACATGTCTCTCTTCAGCAACAGATACATGATTATATACCCAGATGCTACTGCTATCAGAAGCACAGCTGTGCCTGCTATTGTCCCTAACAAGTAGTTCTTGGTGAGCTCCCATGGTCCAGCAGTTTCGGCTTTTTGCCCAGTAGCTGACCCTGGCAGGAGAAAAGACAGTGCAAGAGACAACGTTTGTGCCCTGTACTAGGGATAATCTCACAGTGTGCTTCATATGCCCAAGGGCCCTTATCTTTAAAGATCGGTGCTTCTGGGGCTGGTGTCTTAGCACCAGGGAACAAGAGAGATGCCTAAAGTTCTCATGGAGAAGAGCCAAGAGTGTGCCAGGGAGCAGCTGCACCAGCACTGCCCATGTCTGTTCCTCCAGGCTGCAGGCCAGGGCTGTGTGCTGGGCAGCTGCAATTCATCCATGGAGAGCACTGCAGGGATACAGCAGAAATGCTCCTCTTTTCCCAAGACAGCAACTCTTAAGCACTCACCTGAATATCTCTCAGGCTGAACAACTGTGCTGGTGTCCTGTATTGCTTCTTCTGCTGATTCTTCCTCTGAGTCTGGCATGCTGTCGCTTTCTCCTATAGGAAACATCTCCGGCACAGTCTCAAGATCCGTCTCTTTAGAAAGAACACAGAACACTTTAAATAGAAGTCACAGTCCCTTACCAGAAGCGTGGTACATTCTGGCATGTTTCAGATGCCTGGGGATTCTGGCAAGTGGTGGTGAGGAGCCTGCTGTCCCCAAAGACAAGAGGAAACCACTGCCAAATTTTGTGCAATACAACGACAAATGCAGAGCCAAACCACCCAAGACTGAATCAACCAAATGACCCACACGGTGAACCCCTTCAAGTAAAGCCTCATGCACGGGGTCCAGATCCAACCAACCCCCAACTCTGAGGTCTGGCAGGGTTAGCCAGGGTTTCATGGGATGTCGTTCCTGCCTCGATGGTGTGCTGAGTGTGAGGTAAACACAAATTCAGCACAGGCCTGTTCCCAACATCTGGATGCCAGTGTCTGCACACAGCAGCTCTGGCCAGTAATGGTACAACTGCAGCAGCAGCAGCTGCCCCTGGCAATCAGCTGGAAGCACAGCCAGGAGCAGTTGCTGTGCTGGACCATCTCTGTGGCTCTGCAGTGCACAGGAGGCATGAAATGGAGTGTACCTGCAGAAGGCTCTGACTCAGCCCTTCTGGCTCAGTGTGGAGTACAGCACATCCCTACGGAGACCAAAATCTTAGCGTCCCAGGTCCCAGGGTTAACAGAGTGGGATCTACTAACCAGATGGGCTTTCCTCCAGAGCTGTCAGGTAGTCCTTTGGAACTTCTGGGAATCCTTCAAGGAACTTGTTGGAATCCTTCCCTATGTTAGAATTATAAAAGGATGTTAACGTATGAAGGTACATTTCCCATGAACAGCACAAAGAAAAGGCATACTTATTGAATGAATTCAAACACAGACTGACTACTCACGTTTGAGATACCAGCTTGGAATCAGCATGGAATCTGGCTCTGGGTCAGGAGCTGCAGGAGCACTCCTTCTAGCCCCAGCTGCAACCAAACACCCACAAGCAGTTACCATCACATGCATTGCTCTCATTCAAGACCTGGACGTGCAAGGCACTGACAGAGCACGCACAGGCAGGTCTGTATTCTCACAGCTGCAGCAGGGTCTGGCTGTCCTTGGGACACAGAGCTGGCAGCTCTCATAGGAAATGAAAAGCCATGGTGCACCCACACAACCTGTGGGCAGGTCAGCCCTGGAGCCCGGCCAGGAGCCTGCATAACCAGTGCTGAGTGATGGATAACTGGTGCTGAGTGATGGAAAACCAGTGCTGAGCAATGGATAACCAACAACTCAGTGCCGAGGTTCTTGCCCTGAACTGCCACTCCCCACCTCCCTGCTCCTTAGGATCCTCTCTCCCTGCTGCACACCAAGGCAGCTGCAGCCCCTCACACGTCCCCTGGTGTGTCTGCCCCACTGCCTGCACTGTGGTGGCTTCCTGGCTCAGCCAACCCTCGCCCTGGCTCCACTGCCAGTGGCCCGAGCTGGGCACTGGCCCCTGCCTGCCTACCTGCTCCCTGCTCAGGTATTGGAGCACTCTGGGCATTCTGGGCTTGCAGGGCCAGGAGAAAGAGGAGCAGGAGGTAGTGTGTCAGCACCATGAACCCTCCTGCTCAAAACACTCTGCTTCCACTGTGGCCGCATCTGCTGCACTGTTGCCCAGAGTGAGCACTGATCAGTACAGTGGGGCTCTGGAACCTCACATCAAATGGGGCACTGTGATCTCATAACAAAGCGGTGTCTGTGAACTCACATCACCATCGGGCCCTGCCCCTTTGCCAGTGCTCACCAATGTATTCCCTTTGCCTGTGAATTCCTGGAACTTCCCTCTGTTGATATTCCTCATTCTGCACAGTCATGGAAAGAACACAAGTAGAGAAGAGTGGACCTATTTTGGGAAGCAGCACTGTGCATGGCAATGCAGAGGTACTCCAGTCTTGCTCCTCTGAAATCCCTATCAAAAGCTCCATATGAAGGCTGCATATGAAAAGCCAACTGCAAGTGCTTTTCTTTGGTAGTATTTTTGTCTGGCAGCATTCTGTCAAGAAACCTGCTTTTCCCAGTAATTCTGCTGCAGTTTCCAAACCTTTGAAGACAGCATTTCTTCCCTCTGCTACCATCGCTCTAACACGGGTGTGCAGTGATCAGGCTTCTCCCAAGTGAGCCTGCTTTACTCCCTTCCCCCTCCAATCCCGATTAAGGCTCTCTCAAGAAGCCATGCTAATTCCTCAGCAAGATCCTTTCCTCGTTTGAGGTGAGTGTAGCCCATGTGCTGCCACCAGGCCTGGTGTCCTGTGGAGCGACCCACAGTCAAACCCCCCCAGTTCTGCTGGGAACACCATGCTCAGAGCCACGTATTTGCATCTAGGACCTTCCTGGGTCTGGTCACTGTAGGTGGCAGAAGAAAATACCACGTGTGTCCCAGATTTCTCAAGCAGACATCCAGAGGCCCTGAGCTCCCTCTTACTTGTCCTTAGACACCATGAGATACTGCCATGGGACACACACAAAGGTGTAAGGTCCCACAGCTAAGAGATAATGTGGGTGACCTTTTAGCTGAGCAACTCTTCTGGGAGAGAAATATTCATTAATTATATGTGTGCAGGGCCCGCAAGGCACAGAGAGCTCTTGGAAGGCCTTACAGAGCATCTTTGGTATAATTTCTCAGGAAGCACCTCTTAAAGCCCAGGTGTTTATAGCTGCAGGCAAACTGGCATTGACAACTTTCCACCTCTGGGGTGTCTCCAAGGCTCATAAGCAGTCTCCAGCTGAGAAGCTGCATCAACTCAGCCAAGGCCATCCTCTAGAATCAAGCACAGATCGCTGCCCACCCTGGAAGGCTCCAGCACAAAATCAGCAGAGAGCCACACGAGGCTGGAGGGTCTCTTGGTGACATCTCCTACCCAGAAGCCAGGCAGGCTCTCCAGTTGCCTCGGGGTTGGGTCTCGTCGCCACCTGCGGCCTTCCATTCCTCCCCAACGGAAGGGGAGGCACCGCTGAACTCTACCCTTTCTTTGTTCCTTCACCCACTCTACCCCCAGTCTCTGCCTTCATGCATTCCGCGGCATTGAGCTGCTCGCCGGCTCGTCACCAGCTCTGGCACCAGTGTCCCCCGAGCACACGCGGTGCTCCTGAAGCAGCTTGCTCGTGTGGCACGGCAGGCCACAGCGCTGCCCGCAGCCCGCGGGCTCCCGCCCCGCGCCGCCGCCATTTCGCACGGCGCCCTGAGGGGCGGGCGGGCGCTGGGGCTGTGGCGGCCGCGCCTCCCGGGCCGCAGCTGCCGCTGCTTCCCGCGGCTCGGAGCTGCCCGGGGCAGCCGAGGGCCGAGGCGCCTGTCCCGGCCCCGATTCGCAGGTCGTGCCGCTGCAGGAGAGCTCCCCGCGGTGCCCCGGCGGCAGAGAACGGCTGTCGGGGCATTGCGCCGGGGAGTCTGGGCTGAGCATGGCGCGGAGCGCCGAGCCGAGGAGTAAAGACACAAGAGTTAGGCACAAGAAGCAGAAGAGAGGGACAGCGAGAGCAAAAGCGGGGCACAGAACATGACGAAAGGTGTAGGAGGAGGCAGGGGGAAAAGAGGAAGGGAGCTGAATGAGGAGGAGGGAGAACGAAAGAGAAGAAAGACCAGGCAGGGGCCAGGATGGAATCTTCTGAGAAAGCCTGGGATGGGCTGCAAAACAGATAGGGAGTGGGAAGGAACAGGGATATAGCGAGGAACCAAGGGGCTGGGAGCTGGACCAAGCAACACACCAGAACCAGGACCAAGAGAATCCCAGGGGTGGTGTTCATTGCACCCCATTGTGTCCAGGGCTGTTTTCCTGCTGCAGTGGCATGTGGGCATGTGAGCTCCCTCAGAATCAGCTGAGGCTTTTCAGAAATGCATGGCATGGCCCTGCATGTGTCCCACAGCTCTCAGTTCACATGTGCATCTGCAGGGCTGTAAATGTTTGTATGACAAAAATTTGTGAGGCTTGATTCAAGGGCTGAGGCACAGCTCTCTTCTGAGAAGAGCTTTGGGCTGCCCTCTCTAGAGGTGGAGATCTCAGAGGCTGCTGAGAGTCCCTACGAGTGAGATCCTGGAGCTGGAGCTGGAGCTGGAGCTGGCTGTGGAGAGGGACAAGGGTGAGCAGCTCAGTGGTTCCTCTTCACCACTGCAAAGGGAACAGCATTGTCTTGGGACAATTTTTACTACCTGAACCAGAAATATAAGAAACCCCCTAAAAACCCACGGTGTCTAGAGAGCCCTTTGAGCATCTTTCTGGCAATTGCTGCTGGCAGTATCCTCCCCACACACTGCAGGTGACAGTCAGCCTCAGAGAGCTGTGCTGGGTTTCTTGGACAGCAGCTTTGCTGCACTCACACCTCCAGCTGTGGCTGATGATGGCCAAGCAGGAGCAGGCACAGGGAAAAGCCTGCAGACCCACAGTGAATCTGGCTAGTGAGCCCAGGACAGGAGTTCCCTGGCATGCTGGTTTCTTGCAGTGCCTTGCTTTTTTCTTCTGAGGCTGGCACTCTGTCACACTTCTTCCCACCTAGAAGGCCTCCTTTTGCACAATCTTCCTCTCTTTAGAAAATGACCGAGAAATACAGAAGTTTGTTTTTTCTCAGGCTTTATCCCTGAACCAAAAGTTAAGTAAAACCCCAAAGCATCAATTAAGCCTCACAGAACCTGTAAGTGCCCAAGTCAAAAAAGCAAAACACAATGCTCTTACTATGTGCTTGGTTCTACCTATAGCTTCTTTCCCATCACAACTGGGAAAAGACTGGCATTTTTATTGTAATTATTGTCTCTGTTATCAATGTAATTTTTACTACCAGTCCCGTGACTAATACCACAGTCCTTCCCATCTGCGTCCCACACAGCCCTGCTCCAGTTGTCCACTCCTTGATCCTCTCTGAGCTCTGGTGCCACAGCCTCTGTGGCCTAAGTCACCATGTCAGGTCTCCTTGATGTGCTGAGCACTGGACAGCCATCGTTCCCAGAACATCACTCCCTCTCTGCCTGGACCATCCAGATTCAGGGCAGCATCCCCAATGAGCTCATAGAGAAGTTTTTGCACCTCACATCTCACCAGCATGTCCCCATTCTGGTGCAGGAAAGCCTTGTCGATGGCCATTGCTCAAAAAGCAGGCTGAGGCTGCACAAACAGGTCCCGCACTGCAGTGCAGGTCTTTCACAGCTCCTCTCACAGCTCCAGCCTTGCTCCCAGCTCTGTGCATTTTCCCCCAAGAGAAATAGCTGAATCAGGCAAGAACTCGCTGCTTTCAGAAATACATTTATTTATATATTACCACTTAAATAATTATCATCTTCTAATAACAGAAAGTAATTGTGCTGGTACTGGTAGGAGGGACACCAGGTTGGCGTGCGCTGAGGTGAGTCCAGGGAAATCCAGTGGTCCTGTAAAGTTGCACCTTCAGCCATGGGAGCGATGGGGTGAGGTGCGGGGTCTGCGCCTGTGTACCTGTATAGCTGGGTGAACTCTGCTACAAAGATTAGAGAAGACTCCTCATAAGTATGAATGAATAGCACATTTAAAGGTTTGCATTGCAGAGGTTTCCACAAAGCGCTGCCAGGATCTGCCTTGGCACTCCAGCACAGTGCAAATACTTGATTGCCCATGATGCCGGTGATTTTTGTATTTTCTTTTTATACCCTTTTTATATATTTTTATACCCTTTCCCATCCCTGTTACCCTCTAAACACACTCCTTGTACCCTGCACAAGGACTCCTTGTACTTTAGCCCCACATGTTTCATGTTTACAACCCTTGTAGTCTGATATTTAGCTTAGTTTGGGGTCCTGCAAAGCGAGGAAGACCAAACATTCATATTATGTCAGAACTAGAGGCTCCAACCTGTTCTCTCCTGAAACGTGTTTTTGTAAACTAGGTTGTAGTCTCAACTGGGGGGAGGTTCATTAGAATAGGGAGCAATTATTCATTTATTGAGTTTCTTATTGGAAAATTTTGAGTAGATATGCTAATTTTGTGAACTCCATAAAAGTCCGGTATGCGTTGTATGGGGGGTCCCGACTCGTCGTTCGCTCCATGGCATGCTTTCCACCTTTGATGGGTCTGGGCACCTAGGATCCTATTAAACGGAGGTAAAGTCCCTTTTCCCTGTAATACTGTGTCTGCTTCATATTTTTATGAGCCTGTTTAAGGCCTCACCCACAGCTGGTATAAATAACTAAAGAGAAAAGCCAACTCACATGTCTCTCCTCAGCTGATGAGACATGATGATGACAGTGATCCATATGCCAAGCAGCAGCATAGCTGTGACTGCTATAGATGCTAGGATGTAGGTCTTGCTCAGGTTGCACTGTCCATCAGTCTTGGTTTTTTGCCTAGGAGCTGAACCTGTCAGAAGAAAAGACAATGCAAGACACAATGTTTGTGCCCTGCATTAGGGATAATCTCACAGTGCACTTCACATGCCCAAAGGTTAGTTTCTTCAGAGACTGGTGTTTCTGGCTCTGGTATCTTAGCACCAGGGAACAAGAGAGATGCCTAAAGTTCTCATGGAGAAGAGCCAAGAGTGTGCCAAGGAGCAGCTGCACCAGCACTGCCCATGTCTGTTCCTCCAGGCTGCAGGCCAGGGCTGTGTGCTGGGCAGCTGCAATTCATCCATGGAGAGCACTGCAGGGATACAGCAGAAATGCTCCTCTTTTCCCAAGACAGCAACTCTTAAGCACTCACCTGAATATCTCTCAGGCTGAACAACTGTGCTGGTGTCCTGTATTGCTTCTTCTGCTGATTCTTCCTCTGAGTCTGGCATGCTGTCGCTTTCTCCTATAGGAAACATCTCCGGCACAGTCTCAAGATCCGTCTCTTTAGAAAGAACACAGAACACTTTAAATAGAAGTCACTGTCCCTTAGCAGAAGCGTGGTACATTCTGGCATGTTTCAGATACCTGGGGATTCTGGCAAGTGGTGGTGAGGAGCCTGCTGTCCCCAAAGACAAGAGGAAACCACTGCCAAATTTCGTGCAATACAACGACAAATGCAGAGCCAAACCACCCAAGACTGAATCAACCAAATGACCCACACGGTGAACCCCTTCAAGTAAAGCCTCATGCACGGAGTCCAGATCCAACCAACCCCCAACTCTGAGGTCTGGCAGGGTTAGCCAAGGTTTCATGGGATGTCATTCTTGCCTCGATGCTGTGCTGAGTGTGAGGTAAACACAAATTCAGCACAGGCCTGTTCCCAACATCTGTATGCCAGTGTCTGCACACAGCAGCTCTGGCCAGTAATGGTACAACTGCAGCAGCAGCAGCAGCAGCTGCCCCTGGCAATCAGCTGGAAGCACAGCCAGGAGCAGTCGCTGTGCTGGACCACCTCTGTGGCTCTGCAGCGCACAGGAGGCATGAAATGGAGTGTACCTGCAGAAGGCTCTGACTCAGCCCTTCTGGCTCAATGTGGGGTACAACACATCCCTACAGAGACCAAAATCTCAGCGTCCCAGGTCCCAGGGTTAACAGAGTGGGATATACTAACCAGATGCAGCTTTCACCAAGGCTGTTAGGAGCCCCTTTAGAACCAAAGGTATCTTCTGGGAATCCTTCCCTATGTTAGATTTATAAAAGGACATTATTGTAAGAAGGTACATTTCCTTCGTATTCCTGTATGAATAGCACGAGGAAAAGGATTCTATGAAGGCAGCAGAGCCTCACTACTCACATTTGACAGACCAGCTCAGAATCAGCATGGAATCTGTTTGAGGAGCTGCAGGAGCACTCCCTCTGGCTCCAGCTGCAACCAAACACCCACAAGCAGTTACTATCACATGCATTGCTCTTATTCATGACCTGGATGTGCAAGGCACTGACAGAGCACGCACAGGCAGGTCTGTATTCTCACAGCTGCAGCAGGGTCTGGCTGTCCTTGGGACACAGAGCTGGCAGCTCTCATAGGAAGTGAAAAGCCATGGTGCACCCACACAACCTGTGGGCAGGTCAGCTCTGGAGCCCGGCCAGGAGCCTGCATAACCAGTGCTGAGTGATGGATAACTGGTGCTGAGTGATGGAAAACCAGTGCTGAGCAATGGATAACCAACAACTCAGTGCCGAGGTTCTTGCCCTGAACTGCCACTCCCTACCTCCCTGCTCCTTAGGATCCTCTCTCCCTGCTGCACACCAAAGCAGCTGCAGCCCCTCACACCTCTCCTGGTGTGTCTGCCCCACTGCCTGCACTGTGGTGGCTTCCTGGCTCAGCCAACCCTCGCCCTGGCTCCACTGCCACCGGCCCGAGCTGGGCACTGGCCCCTGCCTGCCTACCTGCTCCCTGCTCAGGTATTGGAGCACTCTGGGCATTCTGGGCTTGCAGAGCCAGGAGAAAGAGGAGCAGGATGAAGCGACTGAGGACCATGATTCCCCCTGCTTGAAACGTGCTTCTGCTCCTGCAGCTGATGCTGCATCTGCTGCACTGTTGCCCAGATGAGGCACTGATCAGTACAGTGGGGCTCTGGAACCTCACATCAAATGAGGTTCTGTGATCTCATGACAAAGTGGGGTCTGTGAACTCACATCACCATTGTGCCCTGCCCCTCTTCCAGTGCTCCCTAATACACTCCTTTGCCTGTGAATTCGTGGACCTTCCCACTGTTGAATTTCTTCATTCTGTGCGGGCATGGAAAGAGCGCAAGTAGAGAAGGATCTATTTTGAGAGGCAGCATTATGCCTGGGAATGCAGAGGCACTCTTGTCTTGCTCCCCACAAATCCCTGTCAAAATCCCCGCATAAAGGCTTGTCGCGTTTCACTGTGGGGAACTGCGAGTTCTTTTAAAAATAGATGGTCTGGAACAAGACTAAGTCAACTGAGACAGCATTGTATCTGAGAACCATTTACTGATAACGAACAAAGAGGAGTAAGAAGTAATTGCCCTACTAAAGAGGGCTAGGAAGGACAGAAAATAAGGAAGGAAAATGAAGTAGGATGGGTGGAGAGAGAGGGAGGGGAGATGGACAGAAAAAGCAGGCGTTACCACCAGCAGGTTGGGGAGTGTGTTTGGTGTCCCAGCGGCAGAGGGTGGGGTGTGTGCATGCTGCCTGCCAGGGAGCCTGTGCAGCTCTTAGAGAGGCACGGCCCCACTGTTATAAATGAGTTTGGGTTCACTAAAGTTAATTATGTCCATGAGTTAATAATCGGTTAATGAGTTAATAAGGTTAATTATACAGTTAAGCCAGTTAATGTTCTTTATATTACTTATGTTAGAGTAACTAGGCGGCAAGATGCTCTACTAAGTGTAGCATTTAAACACATCTATTAAATGAATATGCGTGAAAGCACACATATAAAGGAAGATGTTTCTAGAATATCCCGAGAGAAAAGGGTGATGTCATAAAGAACATGGATTGGACTGGACAAGAACCAACCAGGAGAGACCCCTAGACAACGATTGGACAGGAACACACCACAGAAAATGAGCCAATCATGTTCGGACAAATGAGTCAATGAGATGAAGGATCCAAAATGGACCAATGCAGTCTAATAAGCTAGGTTATAAGAGTGGTCTGGTGGTTTTCGTCTTGTTCTCTAACCTTGTGGATTTGGGAGGGAGAGCGCCCAGCGTTGAGCGTGCTGTTTTTGGGTCTGCCTTGACGTGAGAAGTAGCGAGCTTATCTCAGTACTTCCGTTCTTTGGTTGTTAACTAAGAAATAGTTGTTCTTCACAAGCCGGGGAGTGAGTCATGCTGCTCGCCACGCCCTCTCGTCCCCATCACCGTGGGCACCGCTCCTGCACTGACCGGCGGCCGGTGAGTGGAGATCAGGCAGGAGGTCCAGAACCCTGGACAGGATCACAACGCGGGGTGCGGTGATGGGCTGGATCGGAGGGAGGCAGGCTTGGACGCGGGGTTGGACTCAGGCAAGCATCGGCTAGGAACACGGAGACAGGACAGGCGGCAGCTCGGACGGGGGAAGGGGCAGGGCTGGACACAGGCTACACACGAGACTCGGAGGTCAGCCAGTGTCCTGCCAAGCGCCCACTGAGAGCGAAGGTGAATACGCGGGCAGGTGTGAGGGAGAGCCAGCGAGGGCAGAAGGGCCAAAAGGCAGGCTTCAGTGAGGGCAAGGTGTGCAAAGCTCGTGACGCAGTTACTTTTACACCCCTTGGCCCCTCCCAGAGTCTGCCTGCTGACAGGCCGTTGGCTCAGTCCAACCTTCCACTGTAGTCCATTGGTGGACACCTTTCTCTATCTGATTGAAGAAACATCTGTTGTGTTCCACTGAGCAAAACTGCAAGTTGTGCTCTTAGAATCAGGCCAGGAATGAAATTAAGTCAGCTGAGACAAGCTTTGCATCTGAGAACCGTTTATTGGTTACAAACCAAAAGAGAAAGACATAATTGTTCTGCTAAAGAGACCTAGGAGAGACAGAGAAGATGGAAGGAAAATGGAAAAGGAATGGGGGGGTGGGGGGAGAGAGAGGAGACAGAAAAAGCAGACTTTATCACCAGCAGGTCAGGGAGTACCGTCAGTGTCCCAATGGCAGAGGATGTGGTGTACACATTGTCTGCCGAGGAGCCTGCAGCCTCACAGGCACAGCTCCGTGGTCGCAGGTGGCCAGAAACATGGTGAAAAGCGGTTGGGGCAGGAGGTCCAGAACCCCGAACAGAGTCGTGGCGAGGATTGTGATGGCGGAGGCAGGTTGGAGGCAGGCAGGATTGGACACAGATGACTCAGGTAGGCATTGGCTAGGGGCACAGGGAGGCAGGACAGACGGTGACTGGGTCAGACAAAGGAGCAGAGGAGGACACAGGTTGCACGTGAGACTCGGAGGCCAGCCTGTGTCCTGCGAAGCGCCCAGTGAGAGGGAAGGCGAATGCATGGGGGCGAGTGAGAGCCAGTGAGGGCAGAACAGCCAAAGGGCAGACTGGAACTAGGGCAAAAAGGGCAAAAACCAGACCAGGGCCAGGCAAGAGCGAATCAGTGAGCGAGCCAGTGGGCAAGCCCGAAGCTCATGACACAGATACTTTTTATATGCCCTGGCCCCTCCGGAAGTCCGCCTCCTGACCAGGAGACCAGTCCGGTCCAACCTTCCTCTGCAGCCCATTGGCAGAGACCTTTGGCCATCTGATTGGAGGAGCGTCTCTGGGGTGTGCAGTGTCCCCTGTGAGGTGTTGCCAGGCAAAGTCTCCCCAGAGACAAGGTTTCCCCCAACTCCTGGCTGCCTCCTTCCTGCAAGTGGCACATGTGCAACCCTTCCCCCCACATGTCTCTCACACTCAGTGTAGAGACAAATCGAAACTAAAATGGCTCCTCACGCCACCCCGTGACTCAGCACTGGTTGTCTGGTGGTAACAATACAGAGGGGAAAAGGCAGGAAAAGAGAGAAAAGACTTCAAACAACTTGAACTTCAGTTGGCTGGTTTCCTGACAGGGATACCAGCCTTATGTACTTAACATTGTCAGTTGATGTCACAGCCATGACACTCGTTTTTCCAGCAACATGGTGAATTAAATGGATTAAACATGTAATAATGCAGGGCAAAAACATCAACATAGCCAAACTACAGAACAGGAAGAACAGAATGCGCTTGGCTCGAGGTCCCCCAGGTAGCCAAGAAAATGGCTCCCAGTTCCCAGAATCCCAGGTTTGTACTGGCACATGAGCCAGCTTGTGTAGCCTTTTAGTTATTTCCTTTACTATTTACCCATTATTGTCTGTTTTGAGAGAAAAAATTGGAATAATTCCGTTTTTCCACATACTCCTCCTTCCTCTGCCAGTAAGCAGTCTACAACTGTTTTGTGCCGGAATATAACTGTTCGCATTTGTGTGGCCTGGTCTGCAAGCAGATCCAGGGCATGGGCTGTTTCATTAGTGATGGTTTCCAGGATGGCTTGTAGGTGGATTATGCAGTTGAGATTGCAAATAGGCTCTCTGGCTCCATAAATAATTTCGTTGGGGCTCCAGGTGGCTGGGCCATAGTGCTGTATGATACATTGGGGGGGTCCACTCATTTTCTTTCTAGTCTTGGGCACTGTTCCCAGTTACAGAGACATCTATTGATCTTTTCTGATGCTGCAAGTCATACACTTTGGCACCTAGTTGGTCAGCAATGGCTGGATAACACCAATGTAACATCTCCCAGTCCAATTCTTAGGTAGTGTTTTATAAGCCTCGTTGCCCCCAAAAAAGTACTGTTCCTCCAAAGAGGGGCTTCCCTCAGGGAAAGTGTTGAAGTGCAGTCGCTAGTGCGAGTCAGGACTCCCCCGCCACCCCGGCTCGGTCCACCTCACCACCTCGGTGGGCGTCGATCCCTCGAGAGCTAGGTGCCAGACAAAGACTCAAGGAGACGAAGGACGTGGGAGGAGACCGGTGCCACGGACCCACTTTATTGAACAAATCCAACAGTATAACAGGGCAGGTCCTATCGGCAAGCCGATCTGCCCTGACAAGAGCTGTGCATGACCTTTTAACCGGAGAGTGCACCCAATCAGGGAAAGGCGACGGGGAGGAGTTGGAGCCTTGGGACCAACTGAACAGGACCAGGGGTGGGAATAATTCAAACCAACTAATCAGGGGGATAACTGTCGGGAAGGTTCTGGATAAAGGGGTGGGCCCACCTTACCACCACGCCCCAGCTCCACCCAACGGGGGTGGAGGAAATCAGGGCCACTCCCCAGGCCAGCCCTATAGGGGTGGTGCTTATACCTCCGTTTCAGACTCTCCTCCCCCCAGGGAGGCCGAGCTGACCCTGGAAAGGACGGAACCCAGATTTTGTCCCTCCACACCTCCCCCTTTCTTTTTTAACAAAGTGACAACTGAACGTTTCATCAATTTAAAAGCAATCACACAAATTAAGGTAAAGAAAGCAGCAAGTCCAAGGTCTCTTATCAGGGAGGCGGCCCAGTCAGAAAGTCCCACATCTGCAAACAGTTACTTGAGCCAGCCTCCGGTCGTCTTCACTGCTGAGCTGATTCCGTGGGAAAGATGCTGGATGGTAGAATTTATCGTCTCTTGCACCCAGTCTTTAGTTTCAAACTGTATGTCTTTAATCATCTGGTGCATCTTGCCTAGGGAAGCATGTATACTCTCTGATTTTGCTGAGAGATTAAAACAACACATCCCTGCGAAGTCCTCACAGCCATGTCCATGAGCTAAGAGCAGGAAATCTATGGCTGCTCTATTCTGCAGTGTGGCATGCCTGGTTGCCTGTTCCTCTGATAGGAGGTCACTGATGGCTTGTGAAGTAAGCTCCGCTTGGCGAGTTACCCAACACTCAGGGTGTCCCAATTCCCCGAGTGCCTTGGCGGCTGCCACCTAGAGCAGAAATACTGAAACCGCCACCTGTTTTGAGCGGGCCCAATGATAGACAGTGGAACTGCAATATGGCTCCGGATTAGTTGCCCCTCTTTTGGAATATACCTTTTCTCTGCCAATTCGAACTTTCATCATGTTGGGGGTCGCCAGCGTCACCTGCCCGAGGGTGCACGGGCCTCCTGTGAGGAAGGAGGGAATCCCCTGCCGAGCCCTATCCCCGCAAATCAGGAAGGTACCTTTAGGTAATGCCCGAGGTGCCGGATGGAACTCATTTATTGTGGAGGGAAAGGGTTGCTGGACAATGTCCCCACACCACGTGGCTGCTGTCAAAGCCCAATTGCCCTGTTTAACGTGGTGATAGTATTGCACATACCGTGAAGTGGGGGTATATCGAAACTGCACACAAAAGGGTGCTTTCATTGAACCTAATAATTCAATTTCTTTTGGTTCATCAGCCAATTTGGGCAGCCCTTGCAGGTATTCCCCCCACAAGAAGAGAGGATTTTGAATGGGCAGCCTTTGACACCTCCTTACTAGGAACTCATGACAGTAGTCTGGCAGGGTCCGGGTGTTCGCTCGTCTCAGGAGATCAACAAGGTCTTCCGAGAGTTGCACTAATTGTGCAGGGGCTCCCACCAGGCTGGTGGACAGAGGGTCGCTCACAGCTGCAGTGGACAGACACATCTCGTCTTGCTGCAAGGCCTGAGCCAGAGTCACCGAAACATTTTTCTTAGGTTGGGAGACTGCCCAGGTAGTTACTCCAGGAATCAGCAACAGCAGGATCCAGGCGGACTTCTGCGTGGCGGTCAGCATTATCTAAACAGAACAAATAATAACCGTTACTACTAAGTCCAGCCAATAAAGAGAAGGGAGGAAGGGGTCCTGAGAACACCGAGGGAAAATGGGGAAGGGAAGATGGGAGCATGCGGCACGCCCGCTTCACTGAACCGGATCGTTAGAGGCGCTGTTGTCAGACTCGGTTCCTGATGAACTGGAATTCTCAGACGTGGCCACTTCTTCTGCAGGTTCCTCGGCCTTCATCTTCTTCTTTCGCCTTCGCCAGGCGATGTCCTTGACTCCTGGGGAGGTCTGTGGTTTCCTGTTTCCAGAGTCCTTACGATATGGTTTTATAAACTTTCCGGGGACCCACTTTGGACCCGAAGGTGTCGGCACGCATCCGTATCCCCTTCCCCAGGTGAGAAGAGGATAGGGACCCGTGATTTTCAGCGAATCGGGTTCCTTCGTGAGCACAAGGGGGCTCTCCTTCAGCCGAGCACGGGTGCTGCTATGAAAGTGCCTGAGCACCGGTGGATTGGGCTCTTTTTCTGAGCAATTTAGGAAATTTAGGGTAAAGAGAGCTCTTGCTAGCCGAATTGCAGGAGTCTCGGTCTCCAATCCCCCTCTCTGCTGAAGGAGCATCCTCTTGAGGCTCTGATGGGCTCTTTCCACCAGGGCCTGACCCATTGCGGAATGGGGTATCCCAGTGACATGGGAAATTCCCCACTCCTGGAAAAAATTCCTCACAGCTCTGGAGATGTATGCCGGGCCGTTATCCATTTTTATCTGTTTAGGAATCCCCAGGACGGGGAAGGCTTGGACGAGGTGATTAATAACATCCTTAGCCCTTTCTCCCGGATGCGTGGAGGCAAACATCGCACCTGAAAAGGTGTCGATGCTAACATGCACATACTTTAATTGGCCGAATTCAGCAAAGTGGGTGACATCCATCTGCCACAACTCGCTGCTACCTAGCCCCCTTGGGTTGACACCCGTGCCTATGGATGGTAGCTGCAACAGCTGGCAACTGGGGCAGGTAATGACAATAGCTCTTGCCTGGTCCTTTTTTAGATCAAACATCTGCACAAGAGCGGGGACGTTTTGATGAAAGAGGGCATGGCTCAATTTTGCCTGTTGAAATTTGTCTGGCAAATTTGCGACATGCACCGACGCAGCAAGCGCATCCGCCATCCTATTCCCTTCCACGATGAACCCAGGAAGGTTAGTGTGAGATCTCACATGCATTACGTGGAACAGATTCTCTCAGTGGGAAATAAGCTGTATCAGCCTTGAGAGCAGAATTTCTATGGTCGGATTAGGAGAACCTGAGAGCCAAGCGCCCTCTGCTCTGGCCACCACCCCAGCCACGTAAGCCGAATCCGTGACCGGATTGAATGGTTCCTTGAACCTGTCAAAAACCCTGACAACGGCTGCCAGCTCTGCCACCTGTGGAGACCCTTGCACTCTTTTCACGTCTCTTTCCCACTTTGACGTGATAGGGTTCTGCCACGTGATGACAGACTTCCCAGTAGAACCGGAGCCGTCTGTGAAAAGGGTCAAGGCCTGGGGAGGTTTAGGACTCGTAACTGGTTTTTGTACCATTTTCCAATCCAATCTGAGCAATTGATGTTTTGGGTAGTGACAAGACAACTGGCTTGTGTATGATACCAGTGCATGTTGAAGTTCTCCACTATTTTGGTATACGAATTCCAATTGGTCCTTTGGAATCAGGAGGTAAATGCATGTAAAATCACACCCTGCTAGGGTGGCGAGACGGGACCTCGCTTTCATGACAACCAGCGCCATTCTTTCTAGTGGCGTCGTGATGACTTTGGTGGTCTGAACTGACAGGAAGACCCATTCTATTATCAGAAGTGGATCCCTCTGACTTTCATCCCACTGGTGGATGAGACCGTGGAAATGTGGCATTTTTCCAAGAATAGCCAATTGGAAGGGCAATTTCAGGTCGAATCTATGCATTTGTCTCCTAGCCAAGGCCTGAGCGACCTTAGCTAGCGTGTCATGCGCTTCCGGGGTCAGCGTTCTGGGGGCTGTCAGGTCCCGATCTCCAGTAAGGAGATTGAACAACGGCACCAGATCCGCACTTGAAATCCCCAGATAGGGCCGAATCCAGTTAATTTCGGCGCATAATTGCTGTACTTCCCTTAAAATTTTCGGATTCTCAATTATTTTTATTAGCTGGGGCTTAATAGTCCTTTCCCTAATTCTCATCCCCAGGTAATCCCACGGAGGCCTGTGCTGAACTTTGGAAGGTTGTATTTGGAACCTTTCCTTCTCCAGCGCCTTGATGACGCTCGAAAGGGTTTTGTCTAAATAGCTCTGGGTTTTTGCGCAAACCAAGATGTCATCCATGTAATGGATAATGATGGCATTCGAGGCCAAGCGCCTGACAGGGGCTAGAACGCGAGCCACGTATTCCTGGCAAATCGTAGGCGAATTTTTCATTCCCATGGGCAGGACTTTCCAATGATAACGCCGCATGGGTTCCTGGCGATTGATTGATGGGACAGAGAAAGCAAATCTAGGGGCATCCCTGGGATGCAAAGGGATGTGGAAAAAACAGTCTTTGATGTCTACTACCGCAAGCTTCCAATCCCTTGGGAGCATGGAGGGTGATGGTAACTCTGGTTGTAGAGATCCCATGTCCTCAATAACTTCGTTAATTTTGCGGAGGTCATGAAGAAGCTGCCACCCTTTCCCCCCCGTCTTTTTTATAACAAAGACCGGAGAGTTCCAGGGGCTGTTAGACGGGACAATATGTCCTTGGTCTAACTGCTCCTTCACGAGCTTATTGAGCGCCTCTAAATTTTCTCTTGGTAGGGGCCACTGATGGACCCACACTGGGGTGTCCGTAACCCAATTAAGTGCCTGGGTCGGGCGCTCTGCAGTGACCCTGATTAAAAATCCCCAACCTCAAAAGTGCCAATATTGAGGGTGGTTCCCCATTGGGACATGACATCCCTACCCCACAGGGTTACCCCTGAGTTGGTTATATAGGGTCGGACTCTGGCTACCCGACCCTCAGGTCCCTCTATTTGAATGAGATCTTTGCTCCGGGAAGCCTGGACATACCCTGAAATTCCGTGGATGTTGCGTTCTGGGGCCTGTTCTTTCCATGCTAATGGCCAGTCCGCCTTGGAAATAACTGTGACATCGGCTCCCTTGTCTAGCATGCCTAGCCTAGTCACGGCTGCACCACCGTTGGAAATCTTGCAGTCCACCACTGATGTGCCCTTACTAATTTCCTCCACCCAGCACACTAATGGCTGTTCCATGAGCATTACCTGTGGAGAGAGGGGTTTAACTCTGGCCAGGACCTGATTCTTAGACAGATAAAATGGCGGGTGAATACATGCCAACTGCAATGGAAAGAGACCATTCCCGTTTACCTTGACAATGGCTGGGACGATCCGCAGTTCCCTGGGTCCTTGGGCATCTGGAACAAGCAACACGTACATGTCCTGCAGCGTCGTCTAAAATTGACATGACTGCGAGTCTAGTCCAGTGAAAAGGCAACTCTCAGCCGAGGCCGCCTCTAGAAAGTCCAAGGGGTTGTCGCGAGCTGTGACAGTCCAGCTGAGTGGCATCTTGGCGGTGTCTCCTGCGCGATGTGGGACCGCCTTTCCACGCCGGTCTCCTAGTTTCCCTTTTCGCTCCCAGGGGAGGGGGTAGGGGAAGAAGGAGAGGACGTGTTAAGGGATTTCTTGAAGGGTTTTTTGGAAAACCTCCGACCGCCTCTTGGGCATTCGCTGGCAAAATGTCCCTTATGACCGCATTTAAAACATTCTGCCTCTTGTTTATCCACCACCTGTACGGCTGGTGAACTAGCGGTGTCAACGTCAGATTGGATCAGGCAAAGTCTTGACCAGCAAGCCTTTACCATCTGATCCACGGTCGGTGAGGGTTCATGTGGGAGTGTGAGGATAATATCACGGCAGGTCTTATTAGCTCTCTTCATTGCCAATTCTGGTAAGACAGTCTGTCTAAGTTTGGCGTCTGAGACCTGTTTATCGATAGCAAGACGGAGCCTCTCGATAAAGCTAACAAATGGTTCCGTCGGGCCTTGCCAGATATCCAGGTATGATTGCATCAGTGTGGATATAGGTGGCATTCCTAGATACACGCGCTCTGCTATTCCCGCAACGCTCCTTAGCAAGTCGGGCGAGATGCGTTGTGCCTGCACTTGAGGCTTAGTAAAGTCCCCTTCGCCAGTCAATAGGTCTAGGGGAGACTCCCTCATACCTCTGAGCGCTGGCAAAGTTGTTATTAATTCCTTCACCTGGGCCTTCCATTCCCGCAACCAAACCCCATATTCCGTGGCTGACAACAAACACTCCATGATCATTTTAATGTCATGAGCACCAGCAGGCTGGAAGCCAGGGTAGCATGCAGCTGGGATTTAAAGTACTTGCTCTCACGCCCAAACTCCTTTTCATCCTTACACAAATCCTTCAGGTCTTTGCGATTTAAAGGCTCCCAAGTCGAGTTCTGACTGGGATCTTCAACCCTGACCGGAGCGGCTAGGATACAGGAGTCAACGCTTCCTTCCGATGCCACCCTCCTCACTCCCCCCTTTTCTGTATTAAAATTTGGGGCCAGTCAGAATTTCTGGGTCTGGGAAGCTGGGGGTGGGGCGTGGGAACCGGAAGGGAGAGCGTGGGAAACAGGAAGTCCGTCGATGAGGGCAGGGTCAGGAGCGGAAGGGGTGGAGCAAGGATGGGAAAGGGGAGGGTCTGGAGACAGGGAGGGATTTGTGGAAGGGGAGGGGTCGACGGAACCTCCCACCCTCTCTTGTCCCGCCCCAGGGGTGGGGTTATGGAAATAGGTAGGAGGGACAAGGGGTGTGGTGTAGGAAGGAAGGGGAGGGCTGTCCTCTCGGGGAAGAGGATCTTGGGAAGAAGAAAGGGACGACAGGGTGGCCATGCGGTCCTCGCCATTTTGTTTTACTCGATGACCTTGGCGGCCGTCTTGTGGACCCTCATGGCAGGCAGCAGCTGTGGGTAGAACTGGGGAAAACTGTTTTTTGAACGCAGCCAGGGTAGAGAGGGAAAAGGAAATATGTTTAGGGGCGCCTGGAGGGTTCATGACTCCCTCACAAGCAGGGGAAGGAGGGCAGCAAGAAGTGCCTGAGAGCTGCTGGCAACTCGGAGCCTCTTGGCTAGCTGCACTTGTTGCTGCACCCCTAGCAGACAGGGTTTCAGGATCAGAGGGGACAGGGGTAGGTTCACGTGAAGGGTTCAACGAAAAAGGTTTGGAGAGCTTTGAAGCGCTCCGGGAGACAGTCAGGAGGACAAAATGTCTCTCTACCGACCTGTCCCCGAGGCCCCTCAAAGTCATCATCCTCGCCTCTGCCTTCCTCCAGAAGGCGGTTGAGAGAGCCTCATCGGGGCGAGTTTGGGGGAACTCGCAAAACACCCATGCGACGAGATCCCTCAACCGGGACTTCGAAAAGGACAGGCGGTGAAAATAAAATGAAGATTTAAGGTTAACATAAAACTCCCTCTTCTCAGCTGAGAGCTTAGCCCCCATCTCAGCTGAGAAGTCATCCACCCAGCCACCTGAAAAACAGCAAAATAAAAATAAGGTGAAGGAGAGCAAGTGCTTGGGTTCTTACCCTCTCAAAAGCTGTCCGAACCCGTGCCGCCTCTCCAGCGTCCGTCACGGAGCTTGCTGTCCTCCAACGGAAAACTGCGGCGACTGGTCCTCCCTGGCCGGGAACGGGTCTCTAAACTGCTGGTCTCTACCGCACAGCGTCAAAGTCCACTCCTCCAAATCCTGGGAGCACCACTCCACAAAAGGGAGCGTGCTTCATGCTGGACCGATGGCCACACCAATGGCTGACCTTCACGTCTCGTGCCACCACGTTTGGGCCCCAATTGTTGAAGTGCAGTCGCTAGTGCGAGTCAGGACTCCGCGCCACCCTGGCTCGGTCCACCTCACCACCTCGGTGGGCGTCGATCCCTCGAGGGCTAGGCGCCGGACAAAGACTCAAGGAGACGAAGGATGCGGGAGGAGACCGGTGCCACGGACCCACTTTATTGAACAGATCCAACGGCATAACAGGGCAGGTCCTATCGGCAAGCCAATCTGACCTGACAAGAGCTGTGCATGACCTTTTAACCGGAGAGTGCACCCAATCAGGGAAAGGCGACAGGGAGGAGTTGGAGCCTCGGGACCAACTGAACAGGACCAGAGGTGGGAATAATTCAAACCAACTAATCAGGGGGATAACTGTCAGGAAGGTTCTGGATTAAGGGGCGGGCCCACCTTACCACCACGCCCCAGCTCCGCCCAACGGGGTGGAGGAAATTAGGGCCACTCCCCAGGCCAGCCCTATAGGGGTGGTGCTTATACCTCCGTTTCAGACTCTCCTCCCCCCAGGGAGGCCGAGCTGACCCTGGAAAGGGCAGAACCCAGATTTTGTCCCTCCACAGGAAAGGACTGTCAGAGACTGAAATGTCATAATTTACGGCTTAAACATTTTCATGAAGGACTTGATATTATAACAACACTATATTAAAAAAACTGCAGAGATAGACCATGGCACCCTGAATGGGGACCTGAACTACGCTGCTCACTGCCTGTTGATGAAGATAAGTAACAACTCAAGGGCTGGGGAGAAGAATACATTTGTAGTAGTCACTGTTGTGAAGCCGCCTGGCCTTCCTGGCTGCCCTCACCTGGGACATGAGCCTCCAGCCCACCACAGGCTACTGCTGGGGTCTTTCCAGCCGAGGTGGGGCTGCTCCTGGCGAGTGGTCAGCTACAGGCGCCGATGGTAAAGGAGGCGAGACAAGATTAAGGGTTGCAGGAGGGGTCTCCCCCGTGCTCTCCTTTATTGTAGGGTCAGGGTGCAGGTGTTCGGGAGGGAGAGTGGAGGAGAAAAAACTCGAGGGCTGTCCCTGGGCGGCCGGTTAAATAGGGGAAGGGATAACCAATGGGAGAGGAGACAAGAGGAGGGAACGAAGGTTCAGGGTCCAAATACAACAAAGAAGGGGAGTGTTGTAATCCGACCGAGGGTGCGAGTCCCAAATCCACCTTGCCCCAGCCTTGGCGTCGGGCCTTTGAGGGCTCAGCGATGGACAGGACTCCGGGAGGCAAAGGACGAGGGAGGAGACCAGTTGCTTTAGACCCACTTTATTATAAAGACTCCAACGGGGAGAACAGCGTGGATTGTGTCGGCAAGCCGATCTGACAAAAACAGGCTGTGCATTAACATTTAACCTGCAGGACCACCCAATCGGGAAAGGGCATAGGGGAGGAGTCGATGTCCCGGGACCAACAGGATACAACCAAGGGAGGGGATAATTTGAACTAACCAATCAGGGGAATAATGGTAGGGAAGATTCTGGAAAAGGAGGTAGGGCCTGTCCCATTGTTATGCCCATGTTCTGCCCACTAGGGGTGGGGATAATCCAGGGCTACTCCCAGGGCCAGCCCACGAGGGCGGTGCTCAGGCCTCAGTCTTGGATTCTCCTCCCCCAAGGGAGGCTGAGCTGGCCCTTGAGAGGGCGGGACCAAGGTTCTGAGCCTCCACAGGGGAGGGTACAATAAATGGCAACCAATGATACAGTGAACTGAACAGAAGGCTCTGGAAGAGTGGGTAGGTCCCAAGCCCTGGGCATGCCTTTCCTTCTAAAACTAGGAGCGGGGTCCAGGCGCTCAGACCCCTGAGTCCTCCCACAGCGGGTCTTCTCCCTCTAAGGAGGTGGAGCTGGCCTGAGAGGCTGAGGCAGGAAGGGGTGGACCCACCGCATACATCCACAGAGGGAACACACTTAACACCTTGGTGTGGAGACCATAGCCCCAGGGCTATCAGCTGCCAGGCTGCACAGGCCCTGACACCAAAGGGTGAGGGGAGAAGAGAGGCTTTGAGTGTGTGGTGGAAAAAACTCTGGTCAGAGGCAGTGAATGCCCAACCTCCACTGAGCAGACCGGCTCAGCTGTGGGGCCCTGCACCCCAGGGAAAAGCTTATCTACAGCAGAAGGGGGTGTCATGGCCCATGAAAGGTCAAATGGACTTAATGGTATAGACACTCAAGGCCAGCTTTGTAACCCGAGGGGGCTCCCACAAACCCAACAATGGGTTAAATTAGATACTTTTACAACATGTCTTCCCAAAGCTAGGAACTCATTTGTCTTAGATGGGTCCCATATTTGTGGGAGAGGTCTCCCAATGGCTGTTGGGTAATATCCCCAAAGCATAACAACAATAAACATTAACGCCATGTGTGTTCGCGGCGACTAGCTCAGGTGTCGCTCGGCGGCGTTAAGGACTGAGGACATCTTCAGCCAGGGTCTGCAGGGCAGCGCTGCAGGAGAATCAAGGAGGTGGGACAAGCTGGGAACCGGAACGGTGAAAGAAGAGGCGGGCTTCGAAACTGAGTCTTCTTAGGAAAGGGTTTATTGGAAACACAAATGGGACGGAGAGACAAGGACGGGGAGAAGACCGAGGCTCGAAGCCCCGAACGAAGGCAGGCAAGGGTTTAAAAGGGGGCAGGGAATAGGGAGTGGCCAGCACTGGGAACCAATCAGGGAGAGGAAAAGGGGCAGTACAATGAGGATGGAAAAGGGGTAAAACGAATAGGGATTTAGAGAGGGAGGAACCGAAACCGGGGACCCAATAAACGTAACAGAAGGGTAGAACTTTCTAGAAACTTAACCAAATAAAAAGAGCAGAGGTGGGGAAGAGTGCGGGGCCAATGGGGAGTGAAAGATTTACCTATGCAAACTAGGGGCCGCAGGGAATCATGGTTCTTCACCATGACCAGGAGGGGTGATGCTTCAAACCTATTGCCATCAATCGCCCTCCTGGCCCTGTTCTCCCTGCGGTCGCCCTTCCGGGTCCGCTCAGACCTGGGCTGCCGCAACAAAACATCACCGACATCTTCATCCGGTGTCTCCTGGTCTTTGCCCTGCAACATAAACAAACAAGTTCTTGGTCCTTCCGAATCTGAGAAGGTAATTACAATATCAGAACGAGGGAATAATCCATCTGGTGTTAATTTTGTGCTCTTTTCCATAGGCATTTTTTGCCCTGCAGGTATATTTGTTCAAAGGAGTATTGAGCACTAATGGTACCTTTCCTATGGTCGGAGTTCAACTACCCCATTTGCGTGGGGATAGTAGGGTGTGTAGAACACCCACTGAATTCCCTCCTTGGTAGCCCACTCTTGTACCACTTTTGCTGCAAAGTGGGTACTGTTGTCAGATTGGATAGTGTGGGGAAGATCCCAAACCATTCTTTTAGGGCCTTAACAGTGTTTGCACCTGTGGCTCGGACAAATGCCCTGGGCTTGGGTGAATGCTGAAATTATTTCCACTCTACTAGCACTGTTTACCTTCTGATCTCTTGAAAGGGCCAATATAATTGACCTGCCAAGCCTCCCATAATCCTCATCCTTCTCTTAAATGCAGTGGAGGCTCTTCTAGGGGATGTCTTTCAAGCCAGATTCGACATTCCTCACAGGTTGAAGTATATGTCCTGCAACTTTTCCTGGTGACAGGCCAGCTTCGGGCATGTGCCTCTAAATGTAAGTAATTTGCCCCAGTGTGGTTTCATTTCACATGTAGCCACTGTAGGCGGCATTCCCAGTTGTAGTGGGGCAGGTCTGGCCAATTCATCTACTTTGTTGTTCCATGTGCCAGCTGGGTCATCCTCTGTTTTGTGAGCAGCTATCCACACTACTGCAAAGTCACCTTCTTAAGCAAATGTTAAGATGTCCTGCCACTTTTGCCAAACTGGGATTCCATTTACTTCCCACTCATTCTGTTAATGGGAGCCATTCAGTGCAACCCTTGAAGACAGCAAAAGAGTCAGTATAAATATAGACAAGATATGAGGACAGAAACTTGTATTTGAAGATACTTCACACAGCCACTGATTCTCTGACCTGGGCATTACCTTTGCCCTCAGTGACAAGTTGTTGTTCAGTATCTGTCTGCAGGGCAACTGCCTGGTATTTCCATACTTTGCCCTCTCGCTTTGCTGAGGTGTCAGGGAACTATGCATTTTACAAGTGCGGGGAAAACAGTGGTGCAATTTTTGTTATGGGAGAGAAAGGTGTGTCACCCTCCTGACCTAAGGTGCTCCTTTCCTGAATGGTTAGTAAGTTGGTGGTCCCTTCTGTTACTTTAAAGATGTCACAGTAATGCTCTATTTGTGTGTACCATTTCCTTACTGAAACACTCTGTGCCACCCCATCAGGGGGAGGTGTCCCTGCTCGAACTGGCTTTATGACCTCGAAGGGTCCCCTCAGTACAATGGGTTGGTGCCATATTGTGCGCCCTGCTTCTTGCAGGGCCAGGCTGACCACAAACAGGCCCTTTCCCCACATGGTGTACCTCTCCTCTGCATCCCTGAAGCTCCTTGAGTAGAATCCTAAGGGCTGGGGAGGCCGCTTGAGTCCTTTCTGCCACAGGTGCACTTATAAGCCAGACTGAGCAAACCCCCATTCAATTTGTATAGGGTTGGAAGGATGTATAGGATCCAGTGCTTGGTGGTTTGCAGCTTCAAACACTAGCAGCTGCAGGGCTTCCTCATGGAGAAGAATCCATTCCCAGTGTTTGCCTTTACGTAAAATATCAAAAAGGGGACAGACAACAGTGGAAAAATCCAGAATGTGCTTTCTCCAGAATAAAAGCTGAAGTAAAGGCCTTGCCAATTAAAATTTTAAGACAGGAAAATTTATTAACAAGGATAAATTGTGAACAATTAGAGACCAAAATGGCGATCTGCCAAGCTACAAGACAAAGAAGCAGCACTGGGCGCTTAGCCACAGGTTGGGTATGGCCAGAGGCACATGCCTGGGCCAGGGGATGCAATTTTTATACCCCCTAACCCTGCCTCCTTAGAGGGTTTTCATTGGCTCGTTGTCCCCAGTCTCACTGGCTTGCTATCTCCAGGGTCCTTCTCATTTGCTCACTGCCTGTCCAAAGGTGGCCTCCCAGTCAGCCCCTTATTTGTGATTGACACCCATACCCCTCCCTGTAAGTAAAATCCAGAAACTTGGGTGAACAGCCCCTAATACATGAATACAACAAGCATTCCCAGGGCTTGCTGTAATTCCTCCTTTGTCTCTGGCATTTTGTCTTGTTCCAAATTGGAAAGAGTATCTTTGTGAATGCTTGTCATTCCTCCTTTCCACCAAATTCTTAGAAATTTTACTTCTTTGGAGGGAGTTTGGATTTTATCTGAAGGGGCCTCTAACCCTAAACATTCAAAGTGAGTAATGTCATTTTGAGTAGTCCCGACCTCCTCCTTCGGGTTCCCTCCACTAACTATATTATCAATGTATTGACAAACTTTAATTCCCTCTTTTACTGGTACCTTTTCCAATTCTTTTGCCAGTGCATGGTGAGCCAAGGTAGGTGAATGTTTGTACTCCTGAGAAAGCTAGCAAACATATATTTCTGCCACCCCACGTAAAGGCAAAACGGTCTTGATCCCCTGGCTGCAAGGGCACCGTAAAAAACACGTCTTCAATATCACTAGTGGCCATGACCTTATGTGCCTGCTCCTGAATGCTGGCTATGTGTTGTAGTCCAACCCGTGAGTGCGAGTCCAAAAGTCGTGCATCCGTGCCCCAGTCGATGGCTCAGCCCCACTGAGCGTCAGGCACTCGAAGGGTCAGCACCGACCAGGACTCCAGGAGGCGAAGAACGAGAGAGGAGACCGGTTGGTTTAGATCCAATTTACTGGGGAAACTCCAACGGGGAGAACAGGAAGGATCGTCTCGGTGAACTGATCTGACCCGAACCGGCTGTGCACGCGCCTTTTAGCCCACGGAACCACCCAATCAGGAGAGGCCAAAGGGGAGGGGTTGATGTCTCGGGACCAAGGGGGTTAACACGGGGAGGGGACAATTCAAACTAACCAACCGGGGTAGCAACGGTTGAGAACGACCTAGAAAAGGAGGCGGGGCTTATCCCTGTTGCCAGGATCCAGTCCTGCCCCTGGGGGTGGCGACACCACGGGACCACTCCCCAAGCCAGCCCACAAGGGCGGTGCTTACACCTCTGTCTCTGACTCTCCTCCCTCGAGGGAGGCTGAGCTGGCCCTGGAGAGGGTGGGATCAAGGCGTCGCACCTCCACACCTCCCCCTTTCTTTTTAAATGAGTTGAAAATAAAACGTTTAGTTAATTTGAACATAACAACACAAATCAAGGTAAAAAGGAGTACCAGTCCAAGGTCCCGAATCAGAGAGGCAGCCCAATCCGACAACCCAACGTCTGCGAAAAGCTGCTTGAGCCAACCCCCCGTAGTCTTTACTGCTGAACTGATCCTGTGTGAGGTGCTCTGCAAGGTAGAGTTTATGGTGACCTGCACCCAGTCCTTAGTTTTGTACTGAATGTCTTGTACCATTTGGTGCACCCAGCTCAAGGAGGCATGTATGCTTTCAGACTTGGATGAAAGGTTGAAGCAACACATGCCATCAAAGTCTTGGCAGCCATGTCTGTGCACCAGGAGTAAAAAGTCTATTGCCGCTCTGTTCTGTAGTGTAGCGTGCCTAGTGGCCTGTTCCTCGGATAGGAGGTCACTTATGGCCCGTGAGGTAAGTTCTGCTTGGCGAGTGACCCAGCACTCGAGGTGGCCCAATTCCCCGAGCGCTTTGGCGGCTGCCAACCAAGGCAGAAATACCAAAACCGCCACTTGTTTGGATCTGGCCCAACGGTACACAGTAGGACTGCAATACGGATCCGAATCGGTCGCACCCCTTTTTGAATACTTTTTGCTCTGTCCAATTTGAACTTTAGTCATGTTGGGTGTCACCAGCGTCACTTGGCCAAGGGTGCATGGACCTCCTATGAGGAAGGAGAGGATCCCCTGCCAAGCCCGGTCCCCGCAGATTAGGAACATGCCTTTAGGGAGTGCCTGAGGAGATGGATTATACTCTTTGATTGTGGAGGGAATCGGCTGTTGGACAACACTACCACACCACGCAGCTGCTGTTAGTGCCCAATTACCTTGTTTTATGTGGTGGTAGTACTGTAGGTACCGCCCGATGGGAGTGTACCGAAATTGCACACAAAACGGTGCTTTAAGGGAGCCTAATAGCTCAATTTCTTTGGGTTCTTCTGCCAATTGGGGCAGCCCTTGTACATATTCCCCCCACAAGCAAAGAGAGTTCCTGATGGGCAGCCTTTGGCATTCCTTTTTGAGGAATTCATGGCAGTAATCCAGCTGGGACCAGATGTTCACTTGCTTCAAGATGTCAACAAGGTCTTCCGGCAGTTTGGCAAGTGGTGTAGGGGCTCCCACCAGGCTGGTGGACAATGGATCACTGGTGGCCACGGTGGACAAGCACATTTCCTCCTGGTGCAAGGCTTGAGCCAGGGTCACCCAAACGTTCTTTCAAGGCTGGGAGACCACCCAGGCGGTTGCGACGGGGATCAGCAGCAGTACAATCCAAAGGGGCGTCTGCATGTTGGTCTGGCCTCTTGTCTAAATAAAACAAACAATAGATACTGCAAGCCTTAACTGAAAAGGGGGAGGGAAGAAGGGGTCCCGAAAACATCAAGGGAAGGCGGGGTAGGGGTAACTGGGGAGTGCACGGCAAGCGGGTGATCACGGGACTGAACCACTTGTTTACCCTTACCTTTACATCATCTGAGTCGGTTTCTTCTGAGTCCTCGGATCCGGAGGCTTTCCCTGCAGGCTCTCTGGTCTTTGGTGTCTTCCTATGTCGACGCCAGGCAACGTCCTTCGCCCCTGATGGTGATGGCAGGCTTCTTCTTCTGGGGTCCTTGCTGTAGGGCTTGATGAATTTCCCTGGGACCCACTTAGGACCCGATGGCGTTGACACACATCTGTATCCTCTCCCCCAGGTGAGAAGAGGATAGGGACCTGTGATCTTAAGGGAATTGGACCCTTTTGTGACCACAAGGGGGTACTCCTTCAGCTGAGCATGGGTGCTGCTATGAAAATGCCTGAGCACCAGGGGATCAGGTTCCTTTTCTGAGCAATTTAGAAAGTTCAAAGTAAAGAGAGCTCTTGCCAGCCGAATTGCAGGAGTCTCTGTTTCCAATCCACCCCTCTGCTGAAGAAGCATCCTCTTGAGACTCTGGTGAGCTCTTTCCACCAGGTCCTGACCTGGCGCGGAATGGGGTATCACGGTGACATGGGATATCCCCCACTCCTGGAAAAAGTTCCTAACGGCTCTGGAGATGTACGTCAGGCCGTTGTCTGTTTTAATCTGCTTCGGAATACCCAGAACTGAGAAAGCTTGGATGAGGTGGCGAATAACATCCTTAACTCTCTCACCCGCATGCGCGGAGGTGAACATAGCACCTGAGAAGGTGTCTATGCTTACATGAATGTACTTTAGAATTCTGCAAAGTGGGTCACATCCACCTGCCACAACTCCCCACGACCTAACCCCCTCGGATTGACTCCCGTGCCCAGAGATGGTATCTGCAAAGGTTGGCAATTGGGGCAGGTAGCTACAATGGCTCTCGTTTGGTCCTTAGTAAGGTCAAACATACTGACAAGAGTGGGGACGTTTTGATGGAACAGTGCATGACTCAATTTTGCCTGCTGAAATTTGTCTGGCAAATTGGCGACATGCAGTGGTGCAGCAAGCGCATCTGCCATCCTATTCCCTTCCACGATGAACCCAGGAAGGTCAGTGTGAGCCCTCACATGCATCACATAAAAGGGATGCTCTTAGTGGGAAATGAGCCATACCAGCTTCAAGAGCAGAATTTCGATAGGCAAATTAGGAGAACGTGAGAGCCAAGCGCCCTCTGCTCTGGATACCACACCAGCCACATATGCTGAATCGGTGACTAAATTAAATGGTTCCTTAAACCTGTCGAAGGCTCTGACGACAGCTGCCAGCTCTGCCACCTGTGGAGATCCTTCTATTTTCCTCACGTCGCATTCCCACGTCAATGTGATAGGGTTCTGCCACGTGATGTCAGATTTTCCTGTGGAACTGGAGCCATCTGTGAAAAGTGTCAAAGCCTGGAGAGGTCTAGGACTGATAATTGACTTTGAAGCCGTTTTCCATTCCAGTCTCATTACCGGGTGTTTTGGATAATGACTAGAGAGCTGGCCGGTGTATGCTACCAGGGCACATTGAAGTTCCCCGCTGTTTAGGTATACGAACTCCAATCTTTCCTTTGACATAGGGAGATAGATGCATGTAAAGTTGCACCCTGCTAGGGTGGCAAGACGGGACCTCGCTTTCATGATGACCTGCGCTATCCTTTCTGGTGGTGTCATAAGGACTTTAGTGGTCTGAACAGACAGGAAGATCCACTCTTATTAGAAGCGGGTCTTTCTGCTTTTCATCCCACTGGTGGATGAACCCGTGAAAGTGAGGCATTTTTCCAAGGATTGCCAATTGCAAGGGCAATTTTGGGTCGAATCTGTGTAACTGTTTTTTAGCCAATGCCTGTGTGACCTTGGCTACCGCGTCGTTGTGGTGCCATTTGTTGTAATTAAATAGGTGTGCATTGCGTGCCGATGGAAAAATGATGCGAGGAGGCAAAAGGCTGGTGGGAGTTGTTCTCTCCCCCAAGCTCTCCTTTATTTAGGGTAAAGGGGTTGCTGGTGGTCGGGAAGGGAGAGCAGGGAGAGGGCCTAGACGTCCCCCCTGCACCCACGAAGGGTACCAGGAGAAGCGGCCTCCTGCACCCATGAAGGGTACAGGGAGAAGGGCCCCAACTGCCAGGTGCAGCCGGTTAAGTATGGGAAGGGATGACCAATAAGGAAAGAGGGAAAGGGAGGGTACAAGCGCACTGTAACCAATGGTAACAAAGCAGAGAGAAGTACAATTCAAATTATCCAATCATACACATAACGGACGAGTAGGTTCAGGAAGGAGAGGCAGATCCTGAGCTCTGGCCACACCTTACCCCACAATCCAGGGGCGGACCCAGAAGTTCATACCCCAAAGCCTGCCCAGGCAAGGCTCCTCCTCCCGAGGAGCTAGCACCGGCCTGGGAGGGGGAGGCAGCATAGGGGCGGACCACCACAGCTATGTGCTCAGCAGTGTTAGGTATGGCTGCTGTGAAAGGGTCTGTGTTAGCGTTGAGGCAGTGATAATCTATAGTCAATCTCCATTTGCCATTTGGCTTTCTCACTGGCCATACTGCGAAGCTGAATGATGAATGAATAGGAATAACAATTTCTCGTTTTTTCAAATCCTCCAGGAGTGGGGTAATTCCCTCTCAGGCTCCCAAAGGTAATGGATATGGTTTAACATTGATGAGGTTTGAAGGGAGAAGATTTCAGGCTATCTGCAGCAATCTGATTTGGTGGCTAATGGATCCAAAGGATGACTGTCGCCCCAGGTTGTCATACCATGTTCTCCCCTTCCAAACATCCAGTGCCAATAAACTTAGCCAAAACTCCACTGCTGCCATGGTAACTGTGACGCTTGTTTCATCCCCTGGTAGTATTAGACTGACCGTGGCAATGGTTACTGATTGTGACACCCCCAATGCATTTAATATAAGCAAGGATTGTTTAGATGGCACAACTCTGCAAGTGGCAGCATCCTGCTTAGTCAGGTCTGATATCTGGGCCCCAGTGTCAACTAAGAATGTTTGCAATTGGTTTTTAGGACTGGCAGGTGCTGACAATAAAATGTTAATGAGATCATTATCAGTAAGTTGCCTAACATACATCCAGCCTCTGTACCCCCACCCCATCTAAGGGAAATGGGGATTTTAGTTTACCTGCTTCAGTTCTGCTGGCACCGCTCTTCCCCACCTAGATCTCTCCAGGGGTGCACTAGGGCTCGTGCTACAGTTCTTGGATGTTTTGTCAGGCCATTCTGTTAACACCTTTTCCAGCAGGTCCGTGGAGAGACTGCCCATCACCCTTTTTAGGATTCCCTTCCTCCAGCCCTGCACCCACATAGCCTGTCTGGTGAGCAGGTGGTCTTGTCTCCCTGATCGGATCAGGGAGGAATTCTGGGTAACAACCTTGGGCTGCGACAGGTATGCCTCACCCCACGAGTCTCTGGTCTGTCCACAGCTGCCTTTATAGGACTGTATTTCCACACAAAACTAATTCTTTCTTGGGTGATGTCCTCTCAGGTCCACGCCTTGCCTACCTGGGTTAGATTATCGCCTGCAGAGGAGGAGGTGATACCTTCCAGTGCTGCAGCAACCTTTGTAAGTGGGCCAAAGCCTGTATTCTCCCCTGCAATTGAATGCCAACTGGTTTTAGAGAGTCAGGAAGCCCACGGATTAGGGGAGTCATTCTCTCAGCATCTAGTGTGAGCATCACAGGGGATTCCTGGAAAGGGACTAGCTTGTGATTATACATCATTTGTAAACAGGCTGCTTTGTGGACAGTCTCCAGTAATTGGTCAGTAGTTCCTTTATACAGAGGGGGGACCACCTCTTTCCAGAGGATTTAGACTACCAGCCCAATATGCAGCCCTCTGGGTCAGAGACCATGGTGCCTGGTGGTCTCCAGTGGTGACAAAGACACCGGGACCCCTGTAACCCTCTGCCTCTTTCTTGCTGTGCCTACAGTGAGAGAAAAAGAGGAAATGGCCTTAGCTGAAATGGGGGATTCAAATCAGACCCCAGAAAAAGTATGTTCAGCTAGTCAGGCATTGGAATAGGTAACCCAGGGAGGGGGTGGAGTGACCATCCCTGGAGGTGTTCAAGAGGCATCTGGCTCTGGCTCTAGGTGATGTGGTTTAGTGGTTTAATGATTACCAGGGGCAGTGCTGGGCAGATGGGTGGACTGGATGACCGTGAAGGGGTCTACCTTGATGATTCTGTGATTAATGCTAAACAATTTGTGAAGTTTTCCTCCAGGTAGGGAAGTTGGGTTTGGCTTGTTCCTCACCCTCTAATCCAAGGAATCTATTTACTCTAGAAATACTGTTTTTGTATTCTAACATCAGATGGCTGTTCAGTCTGTATCGTAATTCTGCCATCTTTATACTGTCTCTTTCAGGACTGAAATATAAAAATTATCCTACTGTCTCATTCTGCAGTGGCGAACTGTCGCGGAGGCCTGGGCAATCACACGGAGACCAATATGATCAGGTGAAGCCGTTTATTTCAGATCAGAAGGCTACTTATACATTTTCTACCTCTCTACACCCAAGCAGTAGATTGGTTACTAGCTACTTGTTTACACATCTAAACGAATCACTTAGAGCGATGGTGAGCTGTTATACAAACGCTGCTTTTGCTGCTCTGCTCCTTTAAGGTTCTACAACTTACTGTTCACACACTCCGTTGTTTACATTCTTGGAAATTGTCCACACTTGGTAGCTCTCTCACAGCTGCATTTCAAGGAATATTTACCTTCTTGCTTATCCTGCTCAGTTAAGCTAAGGCTGGATTGTGCACCTTTCCATGCTCTAACTATTAAGAACACTCAACAGCGAACTGCAGAGGGTTCTTTTACAATGGAATTTTCTAGGATGAAGTTAAGCACAAATGTGGTAAATATATATGAAAACAATTAATTGGTAACAAAACATGCATTGCCCTATTAAAGACTAGAAAAGGAAGAAAAGGAGGAAGGGGAAGGAAAAAGAATGGGGGGACAAGAGAGAGAGGGGAGAGAGAGAGGAAAAAGTGGGCATTACCACCAGAACTTCAGAGTGCGCCATTGTCACCTTCCACTACAGATATTTCTTTTAAAGCAAATGGTCTAGGATGAAATTAAATCAAAGAAGACAGTATGGTATCAGAATTGTAATAAAAAGGCAGTTGCTCTGCTAAAGAAGAGTAGAAAAGACAGAAAAAGAAGAAGGAAAATGAAGTAGTTGCCCTACTAGAGAGGGCTAGAAAGCACAGAAAAGGAGCAAGGAAAATGAAGTAGGATGGGTGGAGAGAGAGGGAGATAGAAAAAGCAGGCGTTACCACCAGCATGTCAGGCAGTGCTGTCGGCAGAGGTGTGGTGTGTGCACGCTGCCTGCCAGGGAGCCTGCGCAGCTCTCGGAGAGGGGCGGCCCCACAGGCACAGCGCCCTTGGTGACAGGTGGCCGGACATGCAGTCAGAGGGGATTGGGCAGGAGGTCCAGAACCCCGGACAGGGTCACTTTGGGGAACACAGTGATGGGCTGGATCGGTGAAGCACAGTTGGAAGCAGGTGGCTCAGGCAGGAACGCAGGGATGAAGCAGGCAGTGTGTTGGACAGGAACACAGAGAGGCAGGACAGGTGATAAAAGACTCAGAGGGCAGCTGGTGTCCAGCCAAGCACCCAGCAAGAGAGAGGACAAGTGAGCCAAGACAAGCAAGGGCCAGCGAGGGCCAAAAAAAAAAAAAAAAAGCAGGCTATAGCCTGGACAAAAAGCAGACAAGATCAAAAGACAAGACCCAAACAAGACAAGGCCAAAATAGCTCAGAGCTTGTGACCCAGTTACTTTTATACCCCCTAGCCACCCCCAAGGTCTGCCTGCTGACAGGAGGCCATTAGCCCAGTCCAACCTGTTACAGTGGTCATCACAGGAGACCATCTCAGAGAAGCTGAGAGGTCCCAAGACAGCAGAAGCATGCTGGTGGGACAACTCCAAGGTGTGAAATGCCCTGTAAGTGTTGGCTGGGTGGTCTCTCCCTAGATATGCTAATCCTCCTATGTTGATTGTCCTTGACCTGGTCCCTGACTCCGCCCCTCCCTTCTTCCCATTGGTTGTGGTTGTATCTCCCTGCCTTCTCCCCAACCCTTTTGGCCCTTTTCCTCTATATCTGTAGTCACTCAGAGACATTCGTCCTATTTCACTGTTGAACACCTTTGGGAATAAGCCATCCTCGGGGCTCCATGTGACTGGGCCCTCTGAGTTCTTTGGTAATGCATGAGCTATCCGAAGCTCAGGGGTGAGTGTATGTGTTTGTGCCATCCACCAACAGGGGTGAGATAAGGGTCTGACTGCACAGTACCAATGTTGTATTGCCCAGAGTGATCTCTGAGCAATAGAGACACTTTTGGAAAATGCAGAGACTTATTCCACCACTCTGCATTACCAATCTTCCACTGCAGTTCATTGGTGGAGAACTTTCGCCATCCGATTGTAGAAATGTCTCTGGGGAGTACAGTATCCTTGGTGTTCCCCCACTTACTGCCTGTCCCATGTGAGACATGAAATGGTTGCTGTTATAAAAGGGTTGGCTTTCATAGGCCACTTCTGTGTTACATTGGTTACCAATCAGTTGAGTTGTATCGGGGCTCAGTTTGGTTAATTGATTAGTTGCTACTTAGAGTTATTTAAGTTATTGCGCATAATGTGTGGATGTAATGCCTCTGTAAGAACACTAGATGGCAATAATGAATAGGGGGAAGTGCACTAAGAATTTTCTAGAAGCTGTCCACAGGCGTGATGACATCAACTCGAAAATGGATTGTTGGACTGAACGAACCAACGAGATGGACTTAGGGAAAATTGAGTGGACAGGAATGCTCTGCACAAACGAGCCAATCAAGAAACCCCTGGACGAACCAGTCTTGTCAAGAATCAAGAAATGGGCCAATCCAGTCCAGGCACGCCCTTTAAGAACTCTGATGGTGCTTTGCACCCAGTTCTCCTGAGGTCCTTGAGTGACTGAAGGAGTACCCTGTGTTGTGCACATGCAGCTTCCTCTGCTTTGCTGCTGATATTTTGGGCTTATCCCAATTTCTTGTTTCCAGTCATTGCTTTTATTTAATAAACTAATTAAGGATAAGTGGTGTCCTGCCGTTTATTACAGTTGTGAGGCAAACTGTCCCCAGAGACAGGGATTTCTCCCATTTTCTCCTAGTTGCCTTGTGCAAGTGGCATATGTGCAACCCTTCCCCCATATGCCTCTGTCAACCGGTATTGAGACAAAAATAAACTGCCTCCTCACAGCCACTGTCATCTGTGGCAGGGCTTTCCTCTCCACCACAGAAGAGCTTATATGTTCTATCATTTGGTGTGATAATTCCAGGCATTCTTTCCCTCACATAAATGGATGAGTTAACCCAGACCTGATAGGCATCTGTGTAAAGGAGTTATCTTTGGCTCCAGAGGGATGAAATCCCTGCTGACAAGGGACAACTTGCCTTGAGAACAAGATGTGAGAAGATAAGCTGGCATTTGTGACTGACAAGACACTTCAACTTACAAAGTGTAAAAGCTACACAAACTTTCACACGGGCAGAAGCTTCCTACACACACCCTGGAAATGTATAGCGCTTCTCCTCAGAGTTTGGACACAATTTTCTGGAAATTGAGGGAAAGGACTCTGTGTACTCCACACTCTGTACACTCTGTACTACAGTACTCTCTATACTATTTCTTTGCTAGCTGCAATGTAGGTATCTTTTGTTATAAATGAACTAAAAAGGAAGTTGACTTTCGTATTAGAAATTGTTTAATGAGTTATAAGGGGTTAATTATCAATGTTTGTAATGTGTTGACGGGTTAATTAGTTGGCCACTGATAATGTTCTGATGGTCATTTTTCTCTTTGTACCTTCTTTTGTATGTGTGTTAAATAATGTTTTAAAACAACTCTAGTAAACACTGGGGGTAAAATGGCTGCCGAGGCAGAACTTCCAGAAAGTTCTGCGGAAAATGTCAGTCACGACGTCAGTCAAGGTAAGGTCCAGCCCAGTTCCATAACCGAGCATGCCCCAAGGGGCAGGGCCAGGACAGACCGCCCCAGATGGGCGGACACAGGGGCTGGGCTGGGGAAGTCTGCACCCATGATTGGTGTGAAGTATCTAAATGTATCCATGTGTCCTGACTGACACTTAAAGAGAATAAAAAGAGCTGCACGTGCTCTGGGCAGTGTGCCCCTGGCCAGACCAGCTACACACTCCGAGCTGTCACTTTGTTCTGTGAGTATCCCCTATTGTTAGTTGTTTTCTGTTAACAATACATAGTTCAACTTCTACAAGGTGAAACCTCATTTTTCACAATTGGAGGATCGTCCAGGATAGTAGCCTCACCTCGACGGACCTGGAGGGTACTGGACGAGAGGCGCGCCCCGCCAGAGGTTTTGGCAGCTCGACTGGGCCCCTCCGGCCCTGCCGACAGACTGCAGGCTGATACCCTGAAGAACAAGAAGGAACCCACAAAACAAACCAAAGAAGAAGAGGAGAGGCACCTGGGGCTTCCCTCAATTGGTGAAGTGGCCCACAAGCTGGTGCACATGGCCCGCAGTTGAAAAGGGGACAGTTCGGAAACTGCAGAGGGTGCTTGTTGGGGGGCCAAGCAAGTGTGTGTGTGAGACGTGGACTGGACAGTTCGGATCCATGAAGCAAGTATGGAGCCCTTCTAGCTGCAGTTCCATCCCTCCGCGAGGAGGTTGGCTAGTGAAGGGGCGAAGCAAGTGGAGAGGAGTGAAAGAGGGGTCCCCCAGGGAAATCTTCACAGGAGTCTTTAGCCCTAAGAGGTGAGGGTGGGGACGGGAGATAGGGGTTTCAAGTTCCGTACGGGAGAGGGAAGGGATTCAAGTCCCTACGGACCCCTGGGAGTGAGTGGGAGAAGGAAGGGTTTCAAGTCCACATGGACCCCTGGGAGTGAGTGGGAGAGGGAAGGGATTCAAGTCCCTATGGACCCTGGGAGTGAATGGGAGAAGGAAGGGTTTCAAGTCCACATGGACTCCTGGGAGTGATTGGGGGAGTAGTACGGGCCCCTGGGAAGGAGGAAAGAGCTAGTCCAAACCCAAGATACTGGGGCCACTTCGGACGGAGTCCGAGGTGGGCAAGGGGGAAGCCGGTCCTTGGGGCTGTCTGCTCAGGAACCACATTAGACTGGGAGGTGTACCTGAAGGTTGTACACTGGTGAGGCTGGTAAACTGAGATACACAGGAGAAAAGGGGATTTTACTTTGGAAGTGTGGTGCAAGTGTTGGGACTGGAGTGAAAAGAGGCTGGGGCTGCAAGAGTGAAGTGTGGGGCTCTGGGGGTAATAAAGGATTTTTCTTTGGAGTGTGAGATTTGAGGGAGTGAGGTGAGTGAGGTTCAGAGAGTATAAATCCTGTTTGATGGAGTGAGTGCTACCGGTGTGCGTGTGAATTGAATGCCGGGGGTGAGAAGTGACCAGAATAGGTGGGATTGGGATAGGGACCCCAAGGAAAAACTTGAAAAAGGATATTGAAACTGCTCTAGAGTAGGGATGCTGTTGAGGGGAAAATCGTCATTGCCGCCCTCTCCCAGGCTGACTCCTCCCAGGACGGTGAGGACAGCTTCGAGGAGGGGGACTCAGAGGTTTGAGGATGCCCCCTGGGCAGACCCCAGGAGTGCCTTCGACCTCAGCCCCGCCCATATTGCTGGCAAGTTCCCTGTCACTCAGGGGCAGGGGCCGGCTCTGGGCATGGTTTTGTCACCAGCCTCCGCCCCTCCTTCTAGCTCCTTCGGGCTTCCTCTTGAGTTGACTGGTTATCAGGTCTAGGACCCGCCTATGCTTCCCTATCATTGGTTGTATGAGTTTTGTAACCACCCCCTACCTCTGCTCCTATTGGTTGGGCCGCCCCCTTCTTAAGCTTGTGCTGAGCTCTGCTCGCTGCTGGTCCGACCAGGCTTGCAGACACTCCAGGACCCGTACCCACTTCCCAATAAAGTCTGCTGTGGTGAACCAGTGACTCCGAGCCTTCGTCCCTCCACGCCTCCTTCACCACCGACACCTGATGCAGTCCTCGACTGCCCTGAGCCGCCACGCCTTCAGACGAGACATCCGCCCATGGCCCCGCAGGGCAAGCGGTGCATGTCAGCGGCGGAGCCTGCCAGGCTGTCAGGCGACAGCCCCCAGGCGAGCAGCCCTTTTTAGGAACAACTCTAGCCAGGCATCGCTAGAGGCGGACCACCCGGTCTGCGACAGGACGCCATCTTGTCCCTTTGTCTTAGAGGTGGGAACCTCCATTTTGTTTTGGCAGGAGCACCATCTTGTCCCTTTGTCTTAGAGTCAGGAACCTCCATTTTGTTTTGGCGGGAGCGCCATCTTGTCCCCTTGTCTTAAAGGCGGGAACCTCCATTTTGTTTTGGTGTGAGCACCATATTGCTGCAGCTATTCTAAAATAAGCTTGAGCATTATCTCTTGCCTAGACCCATCTAATACAACCAAAGGGTAGAACCCCCTGAAGATAGTAATGGGACAAAAGGGAAGTAAAACTAGGTGCAGAGGTGGAAAAGAAACAGAAATAATTAGAACCATTCCACCAGATAGCCCTTTGGGAATTAAACTATCCCACTGGGATGAAGACCCTAAAAGAAGAAATAAGAATAAAACAGAGATGATACAGTTTTGTATGATTGATTGGCCCAAAGAGAAAATTAGAATTGTCCATGTGTTCTGGCCAAGGTACGGATCCACAGAAGGATGGATATGCCAGGCATTGATCACCTTTGTGAATAACAGAGAGGTAGTAAATCAGGAAGAATGTGAATATGCAGCTTGTTGGATCCATGAAAATGGTAACAAGGAAGTGAAAGTGTTTAGGACCTCTGGGGGAACAGAGAAAGAACAAACGCATGAAAGTAAAAGGGAAAGGATATGGGACCCTCTAGATTCCTTACCCCCTTCGCATGTCCCTGCCCCAGCCCCTCCAAACCCACCTGTTGCCCCGATCCTTGCTAGACCATCCTCCCTGTCTACCCCTACTGCTTCCCCCAAGCACACCCCCATGAACCCCAGTAAAAAAATATCCTGAATCCCCGAGCATGCGTAATCCCAACTCCTGTGGGGAGGGTCCCTGCTTGAACACCCGGGGAAGAAAGGCCCTTGAGCAGGAGAATGAGCTCAAGGTGGCGGCATTCCCACTAAGGGAGGTACCCATGGGAGGAGCACAGGGGGGAATAGGGTTTGTCAATGCCCCATTAACATCGGCAGAAGTAAGAGGTTTTAAAAAGGAGATTAAAGGATTATTGGATGACCCAGTGGGAGCGGCGGAGCAACTAGATCAGTTCCTAGGCCCAAATATATATACGTGGGAAGAATTAAATTCCATCTTAAGAATTCTTTACTCACCTGAAGAGAGACAGATGATTCGGACTGCAGGGATCCGAATCTGGGAAAGGGAGAACCAACAGGGCTCACCAGGCGACCATAAAATGCCACTAGTGGCTCCAAATTGGGATCCCAATGATGCAAATGGAAGAAGGAATATGCAGGATTTCAGGTCTCTCATCATCAAGGGCATTAGGGAGGCTGCACCAAGGGGAAGCAACCTGAAATGAGCCCTGGATGAGCAGCAGAGGAGGGAGGAAACACCCACAGAGTGGCTAGAAAGATTAAGAAATAGCCTCAGGCAATATTCCAGCACAGACCCTGATAGCCCAGCTGGGCAGGCTTTATTAAAAATCCATTTCGTAACAAAAGCCTGGCCTGACATAAGGAAGAAATTGGAGAAAACAGAGGATTGGCAAGATCGAGAATTGAATGGATTGTTAAGGGAAGCTCAAAAGGTTTATGTAAGAAGGGATGAGGAAAAAATGAAGGCCAAAGCAAAGATAATGGTAGCAGTTGCCAAGGGAGATCGCCCTCCCTGGGAACCATCACAGGACGAAAAGAGAAAAGGAGGGGAGGAGGCCCCTGGGAAATTCAACACTGAATGGGTGAGAAAAGGGGCGTGCTTTTATTGTGGGGAAGCGGGGCATTACAAAAGGGACTGTCCAAAATTTGCAAAAGAGCAACGGATATTCAGGGACACACACACCGACCACTTTGGGGATTAGGGGTGTCAGGGGCTCTACCTCCTGGGAGACGAACATCAAATTGAGCCCTTGATAAATATATTGGTAGGATCCCAGGAGGAGGAATATGAATTTTTAGTAGATACGGGGGTGGAGCGAACATCTATAACCAAAATACCAATTGGGCACAAAATCAGTGGGGAAACAATGCGGGTGGTAGGAGCTAAGGGTGAATCCTTTACAGTACCAATCATTAAGCAGGTAAATATTGAATGGGGTCTCAAGTTGGTCAAGGGAGATGTACTGTTGATTCCAGGGGCGGGATGTAATCATCTGGGGAGGGATCAACAAATTCGGCTAAATATAGGGGTGGTGCCAAAAGAGGGGAGGATGGTTGCCCAGGCATTACATCTAAGGGCAGAAGACAAGCAGGTAATATCTGAAAAAGTTTGGGCCAATGACGATAATTGAGGAAAACTGGATATACCCCCAATTAGTATCCAAATTATAAATGGCCATATACCAGTAAGGATAAAACAATACCCCATATCTATGGAGGGGAGAAAAGGGCTACAACCCATCATATGTGGCCTAATCAGAGATAAAATTCTGGAACCCTGTATGTCCCCACATAATACTCCCATACTACCCATCTGAAAACCCGACGGGATGTACTGACTGGTATAGGATTTAAGGGAAATAAATATAAGGGCGAAAACCTGACATCCAGTTGTTCCCGATCCCTACACCCTCCTAAGTAAAGTACCTCCCCAACATCAGTGGTGATAGATCTGAAGGACGCCTTTTGGGCCTGCCCCTTGGCGGAGGGGAGTAGGCACTATTTCGCCTTCGAATGGAAGGACTTAGGCACAGGGCGAAAGAGTCAACTGAAATGGACTAGATTACCCCAGGGGAATACTGAATCACCTACTCTGTTTGGACAAGCCCTAGAGGGAATATTATTATCCTTTCCCCCTTTATCAGGAGCTTTGATCACCCAATATGCCGATGACCTACTGGTATCTGGTGAAGCAGAAGTACCTGTTAGAGAAACAACAATTAGGCTGTTAAATTTTCTGGGGGAAAAGGGGCTCAGGGTCTCAAAAAGGAAGCTACAATTTGTGGAACAAGAAGTAAAATACCTGGGCCACATAATAACACAGGGGAGTCACAAATTAAGTCCTGAACGAGTAACTGAAATTCTCTCTCCCACCCCCGAGGACAAAACGGGATGTAAGAAAATTATTAGGGCTGATTGGATATTGTCGAATTTGGATAGAGGAATTTACACCAACTGTAAAATTCTTATATGAAAAATTAGCAGCTCCCGAGCCAATTGATTGGACTGAACAAGATGAAAAGCAACTGGAGAAACTAAAGGTTAAACTAATTTCGGCCCTGGTCCTGAGCCTGCCCTCCCTAGATAAGCCTTTCGAGTTACTTTTGAATGTGGAAGAGGGAGTAGCCTATGGGGTTCTGGCTCAAAACTGGGGAGGAGCCAGGAAACCAGTGGCTTATTTATCAAAACTACTTGATCTGGTAACCCAAAGGTGGTCAACTTGCATCCAGGCAATTGCAGCTACTTCCACCCTGGTGGAAGAAAGTAACAAACTCACTTTTGGGGGAAAATTTATAGTCCACACTCCCCACACTGTTAAAAACATCTTACACCAAAAAGCGAATCGGCGGCTAACTGACTCCCGGATATTGAAGTACGAGGCCATTCTATTACACACTGAACATCTCGAACTGGTAACGAATAAGAGTTGTAATCCGGCCCAGTTCCTATATGGAACTCCCCAGGAAGGAACAGCCCACGAATGTCTGGAGCTCCTGAATTACCAAACCAAAGTAAGGGAGGACCTAACTGATCAACCTCTCCCGGAGGAGGAAAGGATATTTGTGGATGGATCTTCCAGGTGTCTAAATGGAAAGAGACATTTGGGGTATGCTGTGGTGGATGGCATCAGAATGAGTATTGTTGAAAAAGGAAGGTTACCATCCAGCTGGTCAGCCCAGTGCTGCAAATTATATGCACTTAAAAAGGGACTGGAACATCTGACAGGGAAAAAGGGAACCATTTACACTGATTCCAGATATGCATTTGGGGTAATACACACCTTTGGGAAGATCTGGGAAGAAAGGGGGTTGTTAAATTCAAAAGGAAAGGGGTTGGTACACAAAGGACTCAGAGATATTGGAAGAACTAAAGGGGCCAGAGGAAATAGCTGCAGTACATGTAAGGGGTCACCAGAGAGGAAATACTATGGAGATAAAGGGTAACATCTTGGCTGATCGGGAAGCAAAAGCTGCAGCAAAAGGGGAGGAGGTACAAGTTCGGGTACTGAGGGAAACTGAGATAGAAGATCCAGTGTTCACGGAGGGAGAAGAACGAGAATTTGAAAGGATAGGGGCCAGGAAGGACGAAACAAGGAAGTGGAAACTCCCAGATGGCAGACAATTATTAAATAAAACCCTAACCCACAGAATATTAGAGAAGATTCATCAACAGACTCATTGGGGTACCCAGGCATTATGTGACCAATTTCTCAGAACCTACGGGTGTCTGGGAGTATACGAATTGGCCAGAAAAATAATGGGGCTTTGTATGATATGCCAGAGAGTTAACAAGAAAATCATGCGAAAGCCCATACCTGGGGGTTGGGAATTGACCACTCGACCTTTTCAGAGCATGCAAGTAGATTTTACGGAACTTCCTCAGGTCCAGCGATGGAAGTATCTATTGGTTATGGTAGACCACCTTACCCGCTGGGTGGAAGCAATTCCAACCACCAACGCGACTGCAAACACAGTGTGCAAGACTCTGTTGGAACACATAATCCCTCGGTATGGTCCGGTAAATAAGATTGATTTGGATCGGGGAACTCATTTTACATCAAAAATATTACAGCAATTGGCCTCAAATTTAGGGATTGATTGGAAGTTACATACTCCGTGGCACCCACAGAGTTCGGGGCAGGTCAAGAGGATGAACCAGACGATAAAAACAACCGTGACAAAGTTAATGCTGGAAACCCAAATGTCTTGGGTTAAGTGTCTACCCCTGGCCCTGTTAAGAGTCCGTACTCAACACAGAGTGGATTTGGGGATATCCCCCTATAAAATGATGTTCGGGTTACCCTTTTTGGTTACACAGAAAGAGATGGCCTCCTACAAAGGAGGGGAAGCCAGCGTCCACAAATATGTTATTACCCTGGACAGGAATCTCGAAGATTTGAGGTCACGAGGATTGATTCCTCAAACCACTCCCCTAGATTTTAAAATCCATAACGTCCAACCTGGAGAGTGGGTATTGGTAAAAGTGTGGAGGGACAAATCACTAACCCCACAATGGAAGGGTCCGTTCAAGGTACTGTTGACTATGGAGACCTCACTGTGAACTCAAGAGCGAGGGTGGAGCCACGCAAGCCGCATTAAAGGACCGGTGCCTGAGCCTGAAGCCCATACCACAATCCCACTCCCAGAAGGGTGATAAACACAGAAGGACAGGACTGTCCGGGGAGAGCCATTGAAGATCTCTTTATGGCGATAAGTTTGGTTGTTTAACAATCTTATAAATTTTATTCCCAAAGGACCTTTCCTTTGTAAAGCTGATAACCCAGACTGCTGGAACTGCCATAAAATTGCAGGACGACCTGAGGATATCAGCAACAACCTTGAAAGACTACAGAGGGCAAGACTGGGTGGGAACCTTGCTTCCCACGCACAGTAACTCTACTGCAGGTTGCAGCCCTGTAGGTATGGAGGCTGGGAGAGCCCACCACACCGGACCTCTGGTATGCCTACTTCTAGCGACACTGCTGATTGTTGCTGAAGTGAGGGCCGAGCCTGTCAGAAATGTTATTGGCCTGTCTACTCTGGAAAGACCCAAGGATCCCTTTTAAGAACCCACTTCTTCCTGGACATCACCTGCTACGATCCAGCTCGAGTGACCACCTGTGAGGACAACGGGCAGTCCTACTGGCTGGCAGAGAATTTAGGAACCTATAAACAGAGAGAAAATGGGGACTGTCCCGAGGGAGAAAAGTGGGTCTGCTTTGAGTGTCGGACAAGAGGGGGATTAGATTATCAGGACTTGGTAAGGGAACAAACATTAAGGTCGACAAGCAATTCCAACCTGGCAGATGATGGGTGAGAGGCCTTAAAAAGGGGTAAAAACTTGTTTGTGGACCTAGGGGAGAGAATCAGCAGGGAATTTAACATCACAAATTGTTGGATTTGTGGGTGGACCCTGATGTCAGAGGTATGGCCCTGGAGAGGGAGTAGCATGGGACCAGTGGAACTTCTGAAGTGGACTTACGCTTTCCACAGAAAAAGGGTAACAACCGAGAGTTGGATACTGAATGCCCCAGTGATAGGGGAAGAATGTCTCTGGAGAGTAGGGAGGGACTTCACTGAGGGAGTGGGACACACCCAGTGCAAAAGATAGTTAGCAACTAACGGCTCTGCTACTTGATGGATACCTAGCACATCAGAGATATACTGGTCAAAACGCAAGCTGAAGGGGAAAGGGTGTATTAGGAATTCCAGGGAAAAATTATACCAATGTTATGCCCAGGAAACAATCCCTACACCGCCATCCCTGAGGTATCTAAATTTTGGAGAAACATAAAAAACAAAGAAGAACAGTTCTGGAAAGCCCCAAGGGAACTATTTTGGATTTGTCATTACAAGGCCTAACCCATATTACCTCCACAGTGGAAGGGTAGTTGCACCCTGGGCATTATATAACCTGGATTCTTTCTACTACCAGAACAGGAAGGGGGAAGCTTGGGAGTCCCGCTATATGATGATCTAAAGCGAAAAAAGAGGTACCTAACTAAATCATCCCAGTGGTGGGAGGATGATGAGTGGCCCCCTGAGAGAATCATTGAAACCTAAGTGCCGACCACCTGGGCACAGGATGGGAGCTGGGGCTATCGAACTCCAATATACATGTTGAATTGCATCATTCAGTTACAAGCCGTTGTTGAAATTGTCTCCAATCAAACTACCTCTGCCTTAGAGCTAATAATTCAGCAACAAAGACAGACTAGGGTAGCTATCTACCAGAATAGACTGGCCTTGGACTATCTATTGGCCGAGGAAGATGGGGTATGAGGAAAATTTAATACCTTGGACTGTTGTCCTGAGTTTGGCTCAAAACATCGGGAAAATAGCCCATGTCCCAGTTCAAAAATGGAGTGCAATTATTAAAACTGACTGATGGAAAGATTGGTTTGACTCAGGGTGGGGTAAGAAATTGGGATTCCTCCTATTATGTTCCCTGGCAGGTATTATAGTCCTCCCATGCATGATCCCCTGTGTAATCAAACTGGTCAGCCACACTGTCCAAAGGATGCAGGAGGCAACCACAGCCAAGAAAGCCTTACTGCTGGAATCAGGAGATGAGACTGAAGGAATATCCAAGAGGCCAAGCTAATTAAAGAAAAATATGAACAATTTCATAAACTCAGGAATATATACGAAAGTCAAATGTGATCTAAAAGAGAAAAGGAGGGGTTGTTATAAATGAACTAAAAAGGAAGTTGACTTTCGTATTAGAAATTGTTTAATTAATGAATTATAAGGGGTTAATTATCAATGTTTGTAATGTGTTGACGGGTTAATTAGTTGGCCACTGATAATGTTCTGATGGTCATTTTTCTCTTTGTACCTTCTTTTGTATGTGTGTTAAATAATGTTTTAAAACAACTCTAGTAAACACTGGGGGTAAAATGGCTGCCGAGGCAGAACTTCCAGAAAGTTCTGTGGAAAATGTGAGTCAGGACGTCAGTCAAGGTAAGGTCCAGCCCAGTTCCACAGCCGAGCATGCCCCAAGGGGTAGGGCCAGGACAGACCGCCCCAGATGGGCGGACACAGGGGCTGGGCTGGGGAAGTCTGCACCCATGATTGGTGTGAAGTATCTAAATGTATCCATGTGTCCTGACTGACACTTAAAGAGAATAAAAAGAGCTGCACATGCTCTGGGCGGTGTGCCCCTGGCCAGACCAGCCACACACCCAGTGCTGTCGCTTTGTTCTGTGGTTATCCCCTATTGTTAGTTGTTTTAACAATACATCAAATTCTACAAGGCGAAGCCTCGTTCTTCACACTTTAATTGTTTATAGTATTTTTTTACCTACTTGTGGTTCTTTTTGTTTTATCCTGTGTAATAATTAAGTCTGTTTCAAGTCTTATGTCTGTAAATCTTGTGTCTATTAAATAAATAATTCATTTTGTAATAGACCTAATCAGCCATTCTTAAGAACTTGGGAGCGAGAACCATTTGGGGCGCAGGCTGCTTCAAACAGAGCTCCTGCAGGGAAGCAGGGCAAGTGAAATCTGGAACAGGCGAAGGAGAAGAAGTGGTAGGGCAGGGCACAGGCATGAGGCTTGGAGGTGTTCTTGGGTGGTCAATGAGCAAACCAAAGTCAGCAAGCCAAGCCAAACACTGAGCTTCGCAGCTTGTGGCACAGTTACTTTTATCCCCCCGGCTCCTCCCAAGGTCTGCTGGCTGGCAGGAGACCATTGGCCAGTCAACTGTTCAACTGTAGTCAGTTGATGGAGACTTTTTGCCCCCAATTGGAGAACCTTTCTAGACAGCACAGTGTCCTTGGTGATCTCCTCCCTCTCATGGATAATAACTGCCTCTTCCGTGTGAGAGATGGAATGGCTGTCAGCACGTGTACAGACCCTCCCCCCACACCTCTGGTAATCTTCACACAAAAGGCAAAAATTAAAATTAAATTGGTTCCTCACACCTACCTAGACTTCACTTCTCATTATCAGTGAGAGCGCAAGCTAGCTGACTAACGCCTTTAGAAAATTGCAGGTTCATTTCAACAAATTAATATAAAATGGGTTATCTCTGTGAAACAGTTTTGAGTCTTTTTTCTGGTGCTTTTTAAATTACAAGTCACTGAAAAATATTGAGACTACATTGCAGAGGTATAAATGCATTTCTTCAAAACCTGTTAAAGAGTGTTATAATTAATGGTGGTAAGGCAGTTGTGTTTATTACATTTCAGTGTTTTTATAAAAAATGTTTGCCACGCATAAGTAAACTCTTTGGTGTCTTCTCACATTTGTTGTCTTCCACAAACAGAAGCAGAGGAAGCTTTTGCTCACAGATCAGCCATTGGACCTAACTTCTAATCTAATTAAAATCTTGCAAATGTAAGACAGCTTCATTTACAATGTTTATTCAATAATTTAATAATTCATGTCATAACAATTTTAATTCTGTAAGTATTATGAAGTGTGTATGAGACTGTAGGCTTTTCTGGGAGACACACAGTAAACTGCTAATGTTAGAACTCAGTATACTCAGCCCACTTTTAGAAATAACTCAGAATTTTAACTTAAAGTAACAAAAAAAAAAAAAAAAAAAAAAAAGGCGGAGGAGCCCTGGAGGAAAACCTTTGAATATAATGAAAATATGTTCAGTGAAATTCACTGAACGAACATGTTACATTTTTCAAGACTGTATAAATAATAAAAGGATTAGCAAAAAAAACCAAACCCCGAGGACCAGCAAAGTCCATGTAAAAGAGAAAGAAGTATTACTAGATTGAACATTCTATAATAAATAAGTTTAGAAAATAAATGCATGTCAAGTTGAGATAAAAGACTGGCCAATTAAAATTTTAAAACCCGGAAATTTATTAACAAAAAAACTGTGAACAATCGGAGACCAAAAGTGGCGATCTGCTGAGCCACAAGGCAAACAAAGCAGCACTGGATGCTTTCCCACAGCTCAGGTATGCCCAGAGGCACACCTCTGGGTCCGTGCAGCTGCATTTATCCCCTTTGAATGTCAATCAAGATGCCTGGATACATTTGGATACTTTGGTCCAATCATGGATGTGGACATTCCTGGCCTGCCTCTTTGTCCTCCCATTCAGGGTAGCCTGATCTGGCCCCACCCCATGGAGCCTGCTCAGTGCTGAGATTGGGAGGGATCTCACCTTGACTGGCGTCCTGATTGACATTCCTCCCAGAACTTTCTGGAAATTCTTCTTCATCAGCCATTTTGTCCCTTGTTTCTTATCTTAGCTATTGAACATCATTAGTTATATATAAAAGGGAGTGTACTGATCAACTTATTAATGTGTCAAAAACATTGTAACATCCATAATGTAGTAATCAACCAATTAATTCATTAGCATTCACAAATGGAAGCCAACTATTTATGTTTATAATAAGGTGATACTTTTAAATCTATATGGATGGGTTATAAGAACACATCAATGGAAGACCTAATGCAGTAAGATCCTGAGCTAAGTTGCAGCTAGCCAAGAAGAAAATTCCAGTTTTATAAAGTTTTAAATAAAACTTTATATAAAAGCTATATCTTCCCTTTCTGTTTGCATATTTAAAGAGAGAATAATTGAGTTTTAGTTGTTTTCACAGAATGAAGCTAGTAGAAATGAGAGTAAAGAATGAAAGTAGAAGTACAGAATTTAATAAAAATGGAAATTTAATCAATCAAATCTATGATGTCCTTACACATTTATTTATTCAATCAACCGAAATTTCATCACTTCAACATTTCAGAACCCTCTCCCTGTCCATGTGATATTTAGAAGCAATTTTACAAAGCTCTAATAAATTTTGTGCTCAGATACTCATTTTACCTCCTTTGTAAAAGGTGTACTATTGATCATATATAAGTCAGTACATTTATTCTTACATTAGAAATCTAGGTCACAGTGTTCCGCAACATGGTGTGGGTGTGCCGTGTTTTATATAATGCAACACCTAGTTGAAACAAGATTCTGTGTATTCAATATAGTAAGTATTTTACCTAAATATTCCCATTCAGATATTTTGAACTTCAGCTGAACATTTAGGAGGCCTTGGTGAGGGCATTGTCTCTTCTCTCTATGATGAATTTGCTGTCATAACTCACCTTTTTTACACTTTGTAGCATTAACATTCATATGAACTATGGAACGCTGACACAAGAAATCCATATAATGGTTAATTTAATGTTGACACAAGAAACTATATATACCCATATATGGATATATTAAAAAATATAATCACACTTCAAAGAACTGAATATATACAGGAGTAATAATTTACCTGGGGTAGTCATAACTGGAGGCAACTGTCAGATAAATGAAGCTCCACATTTCCAAGTTTCAATGAGTCTGAGAGATTAGAATGAAATTCATGCAGTTTATAATGCTTTGTTTGAAATTCTTGCAGTCTTTTGGTATGTTCACTGTTTCCTGCTATTACAAACAAGAAAATAAACTTGATATTTGGATCTGTTCCTGAATGGCAAGTTCAAAATGAAAAAAAAAAGGCTTTTTTCCTTTAAGATAATGGGAAATTACCTAGAAGTTTAGTGTATACTTACCTGAGGCAGACAGTTTTGTCTAAATCAGCCCTTCTAAGTTCTATGTATCTAAGGTAAGACTAGTATCAATAATCGATAATTTCGAGTTAAATGAGGAATTTCCCCAGTGTTCCATGGGCACTGTTTTAACTGCACTATAGATAAAGTATAAGTAAATAGCTCCAAGGGCAGTTTCTCTCAAAGCATTTCTAATAAAACAGTTGAAGCAGCAAATCTTCCAGTAAACGAAATACTTGAAGGTGAGAGCAAACTGGGATGGTTTATGCTTTGAGCTAATGTCATTGAAGGAGAGATTTTTTACTGTGAGTATTGCTGTTAACTTTTTCTTATCCCTTCTTTTTATTGCTTTTGTTTGTCTCCTTTGGGTTGAGGTCCGGCATTGCCCTATCTTTCTGTTTCTGTCAAAGATGAAAGATTTTTTTTAAATGAAGTATTTCCAAAAGATGTAAAAATACTTTAAACAGTTAATTTTTTTGTTTTGTTTGCAGGTTTTTTTTTGTTTTTGTTTTATGTTTCTTTTTATTGGTGCTGCTCTGAGTCAGATTGGGTAATTCTCTGGGACGAAGGAATGAAGCGTTTATTGTGCACTATCTGCCTTCAAACTCCCTCTTCTAAGTGTACATTAAAATGTACTGATTTGAGGATCAATCAGCATGTCTTTTGGTCCTCTCTGACTCATCCTCTTTCTCTTCAGAATGCTTTGAAAAACAAATTATATATTGATGAAGACGCCTGTGCAGCCTTGGACTCAGATTAGATGCACTTAATGGAACAGAAAGAGTACCCTGATGTCATGTTAAAAGACTAGGTATTTAGCTTTTTTTTAGATCTGTTTAAGTCAAAGGATTTCTGTTGCAGATCAGATACTGTAATTCAGATGAGGCGTTATCTATTTTTTCATTCCAAAGGCATTGCAGTTTGTTCTTTGTGAATTACAAATACAGCCAGTTTTGGATTGCTTTTCAGTAACTGATGTGGTTTTTCTGCCTCACATAGTTTTATTAAGGCATTCTAGGTTGGCTAATGCATTTGCACTTGTAGTAGGTTTCCTGACTCTCCACCAAGGAACCCTACAGTGTTTCACACAGGCCGAAAAATGGCAGGGCAGTCAGCAGTAGATGTGAGTAACAATCCGTTCATCCAGCCTGAGGAGAAGAATACTGGGTCTGATTTGAGACTAAGATTCTTGAGTGACCTGTTTTGGAAAATAAAATTAAATGTTCTTTTTATTGCCATCTTCTCCCAGTCTCTCACCTGCTATGGCTTCAGGGCTTCAGGTCTTCACAAACCTCAGTTCTGCAAGGTGCTGAGCAACCCCGTGCCTTGCCTAATCTAACAAAAAGCTTGAGTCTCATCACCATGCCTTCGATAAGACTCTCTGGAGACTAAAACTTTGTGTTTACAAGTAGTAGGTTAGCTTGCAGGGCTCTGAATAGTGTGGAAAAGAGCCCAAGCCTTCATTCATGGCTGGTGCTGTCCAACATACTGCCTAATTGGACTGTTCTCTTTATTGTTTTCAGGTAGGTACAGTGAGCTGCAACGATTTTCAGGTTTTCTTCAGCCACAGGAAGCATTTGCCTAACCTGGCGGCAACAAGAAGCAGACCCCTGTAGAGAGATGCCATTCAGCTTGCACTTCAGCTCAGAGGAATCTTTTCATTCCTGTTACCTGCATGCTGTTTTGCAGACCTTCACAGAAAATAGTCTGTTCTGATGTGGCCTATTTACTTCACAAAATAGGAAGTCACAGTGGTTTTATATACATTTGTACTTCCTCTTATGGAAGAGCGTGCCAGAGGTTTCATTTGGTTACATTTTCTTTTCTAGCTGAGGTGCCAGGAATTGGGCCCAAAAGCTGAGTTTCTCAGGTTGCTGACAGAAGGAACTCTTGTTAGAAATAAGGAAAGTAAAATACATTCGTTTGATAAGTGGAAGGGGGAAAGAAGAAAAATGAGGGGCTGGATAAAACAGGATGGGAGAAGGAATCAGTGAACTAAATTTTTACTGAGGAGATTTGGTGCCCACAGTATGCCAGCTACGAGTCCCAGGGGAATCAGTTTGGGTGTGTCATCTGTAATATGGTAAATCACTTTTAAAGGGCCTCCCCAAAAGCTATTTAAAACCTGACAGATTATGAAGGACTCAGTGCTCATGAAGTTCAAGGCTACCTCAAATCTTCTAACTGGTCAGACTTGCCCTCCCAGATTTTCAGGTCAGGTATAACTGTTTCTAGGGTGGTGTCTGTTCAATGAGAAAAGACAAAGCACAAACCAAAGGTAAATGATAAAAAAGCCATTGGTCTTGCTCCATCCAAAACAAGTACAAGGAATGGCCCTTCTTCACTCAGGGAAAATAAGCACCGTTTAGTAGGGTCCTACCAAGTGCCATATATTGCCCTACCAAGCAGCTGGCAAAATACTTGAGGAAAGGGTGTCCTCAGATATTTTTTGACTACTTAGAGCTGTTCAGTATCAGAAGTGCATGAAACTCGAAATGATATGAAATCCAACCCTACACTGTATATGTCGTTAGCTCTCCAGTAAGCTGGCCTATACTCTTGCATTTTCCCAGTCCAGACCTTCACTTGGACTACCATACAGAAAAAAAAATATCTGGGGAGTGCGTTTTCAAAGCCAGGGAAGAGCTATAAAATTCAACAAATGGGCAGAGATACCACTGCTCTGTGTGCTGCATAATACAGCAGTGTCTCATCTTCCAGAGCGTACCTCCAGAGTAATATAAAGGAGCACAGTGAAGAATGCATTATCCATGGCTGTATTTTTCACAGCAACTATTTGTACAAAAAACAGATGTCATGAGCAGCAATTACAACAAAACTAAAACTTAACCTGAGCAGTAAATTCCAAGAATAATCTCTAAGACACCCAGGCAAACTGGCAAAACTAGCTAGAAAACAGTTTATGAAGGATGGTTTGTCTGCTGTTGTTACAGAAAAGGAGCCTGTTGGGCTGTTCATACATTTTGGTTGTGGTTCTGTTGAAAACCTTGATATGTATAAAGACAGATACAAAATTGTATTTAATCCTATTTGATAAAATCATATGTATCTGTGAATCTCCAGATATATTTATTCTTGGAAATGTCATAGAGCTTTGTGATACAGCAGTAAGTAATTTCTATTGAAAAGTCTTGAAGTTAGATTGTTGTTAGTATTAGGCTGTTCAAAACAAAAAGAAAGCAAAACCTTCCAGAAAAGTCTTGTAACAATGACCAAGCACTAAACCAAGTAAAAGAAATGCATTAACTGTCGAGGTAAAATGACATGAATTGTGAGAAACCATCCTTACTTTACATGTGGAGTATAGACTCTGTGGTAGCTCCATTCCTTTCCACAGCCACATTAATTGAACAACTGAGTATCTTTAAAAGAGTTGGATAATTAAAGTGTTAATGCCAGTAATGTTCAAGTGCTCCTTAGTTGTAAAAATCTGCCAAGGTTCTTAAGTGTATTTTACTGACTACTGATTTATTAAATTGTGTTGCACATGAGCAAGCTCAAAACTTTTAAAACTTTCAGTGAGAGTTTCATATGATTTGCCCAAGTTCATTAGTACCTTAACTAGAATATTGTATAACTGCATTGAATGTGGATCGGTTTAATTCCTTATCCTACCTTGCAGAATACTGAATCCTACCTGTTCTTCAAGCTTTTTTGATTTTAGAAAACAGTAAGGTGCCGTATGAAGTGTTGCACTGTATTTAGTCATGGGTGTCATGCGCATCATTCATGTGATTGTAACTTAAAGCTTGTGTTACTCTTTATTCAGAATAATGGGATGCTCAGAGAAGGTAAGAGTATCACAAAAAAACCCCAAACCCATAATATTTTTTTCCCTGCTGGGACCAAAGCCCCTTCACCACAGGAGGCACCAGTGACCTGACAGTCCCTGCGGGACTCCTGCACACCCCACCACAAAGTGAGAAATTCACAGCCTCTTGCCTCTGGCTCCTGCCCCCCAGAGAACCTGCAGCTCCTCTGCAGCTGCACCCAGCTACCCAGGGCTACCTACACCAAATTTATTCATCAACACCTGAGTGCTGGAAAAAAGGCAATGGACTGAGGAGCAATACAAGCACAAGCATCAAGTAGAAGCTCACAAATAACTTCTCCCCATTCTTAAAGAATTCAGGGTTCTAAATGACTGAATTGCTAACAGTAGTTCATGATCCTTATGGCTGTCCTGGGACCCAGAGCTGCAAATGAAGTATGTCACAGACACCAGGTGAGGCTGAGATTGTAAATAAAGGCGGCTCTCACTCCTAATTTATCAGAGAATAAATACAGAAATTGTACCTTCACCGAAATAATTTTATCAAAACCACTCTGCTATTAAGGAGAAGAGGAAGCATACCAAAGAGTGAAAATCTGGTATGGTACCAGCTGCATCAACTTCTCTAATAAAATCACCTGAATTGGGGAAACAGTGTACTGATTTATATTGTTACTACTGTTTTGAATGTTGTGGCAGTATTTCATTGTCAAAAAGAACAAAATGTTCCTGAGTTTATATGGTTTACTTTAGCTTACATCTAGGCTTGTGCAAGGAATTGTTTAATTTGGCCAGAAAAACATGATATATGAAATGGTTTGTTTATTCAAGGAAAGGAAATAACATGATTTTTGATGAGGAGAACCTTCATGTCTAATCTAAAAAGGGTGTTTCAAAGCTTTAGTTCTAGGTTGGGAAACATCTAGAGAAATACTAGCTTTTAGGCAAATGCACTTTTTTCAGGAATTGGAGTCTTAGAGCAATTTGACTTATCTGCAGAGGGCAGAGCTTGAGGGGAGCACTCAAGCACCTTCCTGGCCCCAAATACAGGAGTCCAGGAGAATCTTACTGCAAAAGAGGAAAGGAGAATGTGTCTGCTGTGGGGAGTCCTCGGCCTAATACATACTGAGGTACCTGAAGCAGAGCAGAGGGAATTCCAGGGAGAGTGTGTTTAGGGGTTAGAATGCCTGTACCATTTTTTTGTTTACAAGCGACAATCTGATGAAAAGTTGATGGGGTGTTACGTCTTACAAGGAAAGACTTATCTGGATGAGGACCAGATATCAGAGGTCAAAATTCCCCAGAGGTGCTAAGGATTGGATATTTCAATTACCATAATAATGTGGTTTTATAAGGGAGGAACTTATGCCTTTTCTTCTGTGAAAGAAAAATAGTGGATTTGCTATTTTGAACTATGCTAGGGCTGGTTCAGAACAAGGTTAGCTGCATGGATCTGTGTAAGTATTTTTTTCAGAATATATTGTCTAAGAAAGCACAAGTACTGCTTGGAAATGAGTAGGAAGAGATGCTGACTGCCTCTTTGGAGGAGACTTGAACTTTCATACTCAATAAAGTACTGCAATGCCAGGACAAGGACTGATAGGTCTTGAAAACGAAGGTAAAAGTGAAGAAGCTTGTCTTGATTGTTGTGAAAAATTCATACAAGAAAATCATAGCACTTTCTGTATGTTCTAAATTAATTTTTCAATCCTCTTGATTTTTTTGCTTTGCTAGAAGCATTGTGGCTAGATATTAGCAGAAGAAAAGTTGTTTGTCAGGTCAGAAAAGAGTATATAGCAGAAATCAGGGTGTAATGTGACCAGGCACAGCTTTTGTTCTCACCTAAGTAGATAAAGAGTGTACTTTTTTTCAGAGTGTAACCCTAAAATAGCAAGGGGAAAGTGTATGTGAGTATTTTATTAATTAGATGTAAACCACTGCCTTTTGACTCTGAGTCATCCTGAAGAATGTAGTATTTTTATGGCATTAGTGATAATGTGAAAAATAAGAGGTCTGTGTTGCAGTAAGTCTAGTGTTCCACAATTGGTGTAATGAGTTCTTGGGAAGCCCATATTCCAGCAGCAAGGAATCATAAACTAATTTCTATTTCTTTACAGCTTGTCTGTAGCCCTGCCCTCTTCTTTCAGGTAACTTCCTGACATCAGTAGAAATCAGACACCTAAATCAGGAATAAATCTGTGCATCATGGGGATGAAGAGTCAAAGGTATTAAAACTTGTGAAGCACTCAGTGAAGCAGTATGAATTCTTTTGATGTCAAAGATGAAGGTATGTCAGATTTACACCTCTGGCATCTGGATTAATCTCTTCTTACCTGTATCTTTTGTATCATCCATTTTAGGAAATCTGCGGACTTAAAAAGAAAGAGCAGCCTCAACAAGGTAACGGAAGTGCTGCTTGTGTCGCTCTGGTTTTAATTAGTGCTATTGACATACTGCTATATGGCACACTAAAGAATTAACTTATCACTTATTTTTATTTAATATTGGATCAGTGTTGCAGCAACAGGGAGGAACAGATACTACATGAGTTGAAGTAGTTTACAGAATATCTATTTTGGATTCAAATCTCCAAGCCTCTGCCCAGCCCTCAAATTCACTGATCATGTGTGTTTTATTTCTTAAACTGTTTTAGCTCTTTCAAGTTTTTTGCTATGTCCTTCAAATTCTTTTTGGCGTACCTTGGATTGTTTGTGACTTGGTGAATGAGATGTGCAAGATATTCCTTACAGTTCCTTTGAAAGAGAGCGAATTTTTATCCTGCCAGATACCTTAGTTTTCATGAAGGTACATAAAAGTTGCCAAGGTACAGCATGAATCCCAAAACTTTTAGTCAATGTAACTTTTCTGTCTTCCATATTTATATAGCTCTGGACTACAAATTTAGTGCATTTTTCCTTGGAAATACCAGCCTTTTTTTTTTTTTGCTGTCTGATAAAGTTGAGAAGTATGTTTTAATAAAGAATCACAGAAGGCATATGTAGGGCAGATCGTATTTTCTATTAACACTCGCAGAATTGCAGAATGGAAGAGATTGTAAGGGACCTTCGGAGGTAATTTTGGTAACGTATAATCCAAAAAATACATGCAGAAGCAACTGAATCTTCTGTGGGGTTAAAACTTTTGCAGAATATGATAGTTTGTCTGAGCTGTCCTTGTCTGATATACTTTTCCATGTCTCATTAGCTGGTGAGATGGGAAATACTTCACTAGCATATATGGCAACCTGCTTCACTTCCATTTGCATGTTGAAGCAGACTGACTGTTCAAACATGTTACACACAGGCAAGCCCCTGGCTTGTTTAGGAAAAGATATTTTTCTTCTTGTGATGTTTTCTTCTGCAGAACGTGTCTTTCTGCAGAATGTCTTTCTTTCTCATCCACATGGTGGGCAACTGGCTGCTGCTGGCTTCCTTCACACCTTTATCACAATTTACAGTTGAATGTCCTGTTTAATTTTCCATTTTTTGACTCTCAGAACATGGACTGGTCTGTGTCTGTGTCTCACTTTCACATATAAGGGATATTCTTCCATGTTTCTACTGGACCTTACACCTGTAACCCGAAATAACATTGTGGTTCTGTCACTGCCTACAGAACTGGAACCAAAATTTGTGTTCCCTGTTTGAGAATTTGTGAAGCCTTTGTTTCTGAAGTCTGTGGCTTTTCATGAGGCTACAGCATTTGAGGACTAAAGGGAACATGTTGTTTTGAAAGAAAGACCCTGAAAACAAGGAATCAGCAGTCTCTCATAATTTCTTCCTTGTTCCCAGTTCATGCATTTATTAGTGGCATTAGTTTACAAGAAAACCTCATTAAGGTTCTATTCCTTACTAAAGAGAAAGCCTGTAGGGACAGGAAGCGTGCTTTTCAATGGAAAACATTTTGTTTCAATAATGAATGTTAGCAGCATCAGAACACACAAAAACATGAGCGATGTTTTAAATGAAACAACAAAACCAGCTTGGGACAGAGGTTGAATAGAGGTCATCCTCAGTCCAGATAACATATTTTGAAAGTCAGAATTTTTCTGAATTTTAAGGGTGAACTTGCATCAGTTTCTCTTTTTGTATCATTTGCTCTTTCCTTTAATTTTATCAAGTAGCTGAATTGCCTAAAGTCTAAGTATTATCATGGTCATTCTTGCAGATGTCATAGGGCACGTGGTTCTTCCAGAAGAATATAAATGTCCTCATGGCCAACAGAAGATGCTGTGTGTTGTGGGAGGAGTAGAACAAATGATTCTGTTCATGGTTGTAAATTTGACATCATAAATATTTGAGGAAAGACGGTAAGCATCACTTTGAATTCGACAATTTCAGCATGGAAGCTACATAAAGCAATGGATGTGAGTCTAAAATTGTTCTCTGTGTAGCTTTTAAATAAAGATCCCAGAAAACCTGAGCACAGATGAACAAAAATCTCAGATGGGTTTCTTCTATAAAGAAATACAAGAAATATCACAAAACTCTTTTGTTTAAACATTCTTCTCTTGCTTTCTCTTCAGTTTTTGTTAGGTAGTTGTGTACAAGGGAACTTTAAAAGAAAGATTAATGGGGTTCTTTTCCCTTAGGATCCTCTTGTCATGACTGATATATTTAGTTTCCTGTTTACTGTAGGGGTTCCCCTTTTGCAGCCAGATACTTTTCTCCACCTTTTTATTACTGTTGTTAGGACATAATCTTATGATGAAAATATATTAAAAAAAAAAAAAAAAAGACAGTAATATTTTTTAAATGTTAAAACAATGGAGTTCAGAATTTCTGGGGTGTTATCTGAATTACTCTGAGTTTGTTCATAATGAAATTCAGCAGAAAGCTGTGTGAAAGAGGTCTTTCTCATGCTGCTGTTAAATTATACCCAAGGTGTTGCCTTCATTGTGCCATTTTGTGGCCATGCTGGAAACCCAGCAACAGAAGTAGCTAACTTTCTCAAAGCAGCAGGTGAAAACGGAGATCCTTAGATCCCAGATTTCCCAAATGGAAACAGCTTATTCAAATGGGTTTGGAAAGGGAGCTAAAACATCTTAATTAATCATTGTCCTGACACTCAATGACTTCAAAATTGCTGGGCAAGCCACTGTGGCTCAGTGTTCCTGTTTCTCTTCTTGACCAAATTGGGTAGTATTATCTCTATCTTTTGGAACTGAGCCTTACAGTAATCTAAAGTTTACATTATGTTTTGGCTGCAAATCATTGGACTTTTGCTGTTATATGACGGAAGCAGATTTTATTCCTAGGAAAACAGAAACTTTATGGGAAAAGAGCAGTAGCTAGATCAAATAATATTTGTTCCTTAGCAGTATCTAGGAGGTGAATGTTTGTAAGATACAGTACTAGCTGCTCCCAGTGCATCAGCAGTGAGACTTAATTTGTAATGCTGGACCTCAGGATAAAACTACAAGAAATGCACCTCCTTTAAACTGTTTTTTGCATCTCATTTCCTACCAGCTAACTGATGCCATTTGCTCATCTTCACTGAATTCCTATCAGATGGCAGGACTTGTCATTTTGTCCAACTAAAATTTCGGTGGGTGAAATACTCCTGCTGTTAGAACCTAGAAATACTTCAGCTTTGTAACAATTAGTCCATTAAATGTGTTCCAGTTTATCTGCTCCAAAGAATTTAGGTCTGCAGAGTTGTGGTATCACAGTAAGTACAGTGAAGAGATACACTATTCAATATTACTAGCATGACACATGACATATTTCTATTGCTCAAATAATTTAGAAAGGAAATGGTAGTTTCATTTAGATAAGTAAAATGATTTTATGAAAAAAGAATTGTGTTAGAAGGGATTTTGGTACCTTCAATCTGTGTTTCATTGACTTCTTAGAAAGAAATACAAAACGTTCACTTCCTTTTACACTATTTAGAACAAAGGATTGAATCTTAAGATGCCTACTACAGCATGCTTCTGTACTCCCGTATCTGTATCTGCTTGTACCTCAGATTTTTGATGTATCAATGTGTAATTATTTCTCAGGGGGATGCTTTCAATAGCCGTTGGGGAAGCATGGGAAGAAAGTAAATGTATGCTTTCAGAACTTAAATTGTAGGGATTTTTTTAATGCAAGACTGAAGATCCAGAGGGATACTATATCCATGTAAATCAAAGTAATTGCAGAGTTATATCCAGACATTAAAAACAACTGTAAAATATTGCATAAACTTCCCATGCTTAATATTATTTTGGGTTTGCTCAGGGGTCTGAGTTTTCATAATACTGAGGCAAATGTTCTCCCTTGTACTCAGATCTATGCCATTGATTCCATAGTTTTCAGTAATTAAAAAATTCTGAGACGATAACTCCTGAAAAGAAGTACATTTTGTTTTGTGTAGATGAAAACTTGATTGATATTGCATGTTGTTTTATATAAATTTGAGATTTTTGCAGTGCAGTAATAACAGTTCAGAAAAAAATAATGAAATCAAGCTATTTATCTAGGCATTAAGTGATGGGATTTATCATTTAAATCTCATAAGTATAGAAACAGAAAAGATGTTAATATGTATGAAATAGATGGAAATATGTATGTGGTAGTTAAAGCTGCAATAATGCTTCAAGGATTTTGTATGGAAAATGTAAAAGTATGTAATAATCATATCTTTTACTGGGAATTAATGTTAGCAATATACACTGTTTAGACAGAATCACATAGAAGTGTATGCTATTTATTTGGTTTTTTACAAGCAGTGGGTTAGTAAAAACTAATTAAATGATGACATATAAATTTATGAGTTAGTCATTTTATAGTAATATATTTTCTCAGATTTCCTCTGACAGGTTTTGCATTTGAGTTGCCATGACACTGCACAGGTTGGCAGCTCCACAGGCATGCAGAGGATCCCCAGGGTGGCTGGGCAGGAGCTTGGTGGCCAGGCCCCATCCCAGCAGCCAGCCAGGGAGCTGGACAGCCCCAGTCATGGACATCAGGCACTTTCTGGGTCCAGGAAAGTGCTGAGGCTTGGACAGGACATTGTCCTGTGGGTAGGGATAGCATCCAGCAAGGTCCACAGGCGGGAGCATGGATCTGTGGCTCTGGGCTGCATCAATTAGGACCCCAAGCTACAGTCAGGGATGAAGGAGTTAATGCTGGGTTAGGTTATAAGGCCTGCTGGTGCCCTTGTGATCCTGTCATGCACAGGAAATCAGTGAAAAAAAAAATTCCCTCAACGCTGTGATATAATCGTGTCTAAAATTAAGTGCGTTTGGGAGAGTATCCATACTGATGTGTACATCCTTCTCAAAACTCAAATGTGTCATAGATTGAGACTAAATAATCTGTCACTATTGCTTGCCAAAAGTTTCTTTAAATGCTTCCGAACTGTTTCAGCTGGGAACATTTTTTTCCTGTTGTTAACACTAATGTTAATGGTATTATAACCCCTAAGCAATTGTGTAAGTATAATATAAAGCCATCCATGTACCATCTCCTGGCTATGTGTTTCTGCCATCAGGTTTTTCAAACTCTGTCTCTCTATATCCTGGTGAAACTGATACACTTTTAGTAAAATGGTTAAATATTGGTTGCTCAAAAAATGTGGAAGAGAATTGAATTGCTGGTTAGAAAATATTTCAAGGACCCAGTACATCTTTATCATGTGCCAGAAAATGTTCAATTTTTTTCGCAACAGCATCATCAGGACATACAATATAACGAATCCGTCTTGGTAAAGCAAAAAGAGTAAATGTTGAGTGCAAACGGCATTTGACATAAAATCAAACTAGAGGGCAGTGCTCTACAGGGAACACTGCCACTTGGATTTGTCCATAGCAGCATTGCAAGCACCCCATCTAAAGAGACTAGCTATGGCCACTGTGCAGCCAAATCAGTGGCCTCACTGAACAGGCTATAGGGGTGCAACATATAAAAAATAAAATGAAATAGAAAAGCAAGTGATAAGACCCAATGATGAGGGTTCAGGTAAATCACTCTGATAAAATACGTTTTCTCTTAACATTACCGTAGTTGTGGATCAGGGAGGCTGTATCAGTCACAATTAACTCTACAAGGGTGCCAGCCCTGATTAATATCTTTATTGATGATCTGGATGAGGGGATCGAGTGCAGCCTCAGTCAGTTTGCAGATGACACCATGTTGGATGGGAGTGTTGATCTGCTGGAGGGCAGGAAGGCTCTGCAGAGGAGTCTGGACAGGCTGGACCATGGGCTGAGGCCAATGGTGTGAGGTTCAACAAGGCCAAGTGCCTTGCTGTTTACTACTCCAGACAGTGCTCCGAGCTGGGGACAGAGTGGCTGGAAATCTGCCCAGTGGAAAATGACCTGGGGGTCCTGGTTGACTGCAACTGAATGTGAGCCAGTGTGTGCCCAGGTGGCCAAGAAGGCCCATGGAATTCCGGCTTGGATCGGCCATAGTGTGACAGCAGGACCAGAGATTGTCCCTCTGTCCTTGCACTGTTGGGACTGCAGCTTGAGTTCTCTGTCCGGTTCTGGGTGCCCTCACTACAGGAAAGACACTGAGGGGCTGGAGTGAGTCCAGAGCTGGGGAAGGGTCAGGAGCACAGTTCCTGTGAGGAGCAGCTGAGGGAGCTGAGGGAGTTCAGACTGGAGACAAGGAGGCTCAGGGGAGACCTTACTGCCCTCTGCAACTCTCTGAAAGGCTATGATGAGGTGGGAGTCAGCCTCTTTTCCTAGATAACAAGCACAGAAAGAGAGAGGGAGTGGCCTCAACTTGTTCCAGGGAAAGTTTAGATGGAATTTTAGGGAAAAGTTCTCCTCAGAGAGGGTTGTCAAGCGCTGGAACACATTCCCCAAGGAAGTGTTGGAATCACCATCCCTGGAGGTAGATAAAAGACACGCAGAGGTACCACTTAAGGACAAGGATTAGTGGTGGGCTTGGTATTGCTCCTCTCTTTTTCATTCTGCTGGAGGTCATCCCCCACCTTGGGAAACTGCACAGGGCATAAATTATTGCAGTGTTGGGGTGTCCCTTAAATTAGATCCCTTAAAATAGATCAGTGAGATATTATGGAGCGCGTAGCATTGTGAAATCAGATTTCAATTCACTTTGCAAGTTTCCCTCATTCACAACATGAAGCTTTGCTTAGCGGGGAGAAGCAGGCTTAGGCAGCCAGGAGAAGTACTCTGGGGTGGGAAGGCTTTGGCAGCTAGAGACCTTCTGCGAGAAAATTTCTGTGACTGCTTCTTCACAGAATCACAGAATGGCTTGGGTTGGAAGGGACCTCCAAGATCATCTAGTTCCAACCCTCCTGCCATGGCCACAGATGTCACCCACTACCTAGGGATCTTTCTTCTAGAAGGACAGATGTGTGAGAGCCAGCCCACAGAAGATCATAAAATGCTGAGCCACCAGGACTTTTCTGAGTGCTGAAGGCTTGAGCAGGATCTGGAAACCAGTTCTTTAGAGAACTGCCAAGTTACTGTGTTTTTCCCTCTGTGAAGTCTTACAAGCATTAGTAACCTGTGCAGCACTTTGCACTTGTTTACTGCCTGATCATTAGACATCAAGTCTGACCAGCTAAAGGAATTGAAGTAGCCTTAAACTTCATGAGCAGTGAGTCTGTTGGGTTTGAAACTACTTTTGGGGAACACCTTTAAAAGCAATTTATCATATTGCAGATGACACGCCCAAAATGATTCTCCTGTGACTGGTGGCTGGCATACTGTGGGTGCTGGGGGCAACTAATGTCCTCTTTTCAGTAACACATCACTGATTCCTTTTCCCATAATGTTTTATTCATTCCATCATCTTTTCCTCACCCCCTACTGCAATTGGCAATTCTGGGATTTTTTCTGTAAAGCTATTTTACAGAAAAACTGGTTTTTACTGTCCTTGTTTCTAGCAAGAGTTCCTTCTGTCAATAAACTGAGAAACTCAACCTCTGGACTCAGTTTCTGGCAGCTTACCTAGATTTATTTTGTAATTTTTCTGGGAAAAGTAGTCTTCTGCATGACTGGGCAGAATTTTAAATAATCTTCTGGATTCAGAGGCTGATAATGGAAAGACTCACATTACATCCCTCATTATACTCTGTCCTCAGGAATTTGATTTCTTAATTTACTTAATTCTGGCTGTATTCATATGTCTTTGTTATGCTTCCAGATAATTTTATTGACAATTTTTTTGGTCCTTTCTTTCCCAAAAGTGTAATGTTGCCTCCATGGCTTCTAGAGAGGGATTGGAGGCTCATAATAGTTGATTTTTTTTTTTTGCACAACATTTAATGTCAGGTCAATTTTCACTTATTTCTAAATGGATCTTCTTTTTTTCATTAACTGAATGTTATTTTTATTAGTAATTCATCGCTAACAAAGATTCTCCGTATCTGCAGTTGCAGTGAATTCTAGACCCACTGTTAGCATTTTGCCAGACTATTTGTTTTGTCTGCTTTTGTTTATTTAATGTATCACTTAGATGAAGCAAACAAACCTTTGCTCTGTTTTTCCAACTCATCAATGTTCAATTCATTTTAATATATATTAATAAATGGTGAATGTACTTGCATTTTATCTTATAATATAGGGAATTCTGATTATAAAAATATAAAATGTCATTTTCATTCTAGTGTCTACATAGAAACAGAAATAATTTTTCCTACTTTTTGTCATGCTGTTAGCAGGCAGGTTTAGAGCTAATCGAATTCTCTAGTTGCCTCTGTTTCATACAAAGCATAGAGAACTTGGTATTCAGACACAGCCATGCTGAGCATCAGTTAATTACTTAACTGACAATTACCGCTAGAAAGAAGGGAATGTTCTTCCTGACAAAAACAGGAGGAAAACATTATTCACAAGATGTTACCTATATAAGAACATTTTAATAAAATTTATGGTATTTATAAGATCATGAAGGTCTAATATAAATTTTATATAAAATAATATACAAAGAAGAAATTAATTTTAGGAAGGAAGGAAAGATAGCATGAAAAGAAAGTATGATTATGTAGAGATGAAAGCACAGAGCAGTAATGGAGAGTCTTTTGCCATTAGTGTGTATAAATAATGTAATGGTCTGGAACTAACCTTTAGTTACTCCAGGTGGTGTTGACACATGGTGCCTTTTGCCTACACAATCACTATGGACTCACTCTGAAAGAGCACTATCAGACCCCTTTTTATGGGCTGCTGGAGGATGTTTGGCAGTGCCTTGAGATGGCAGTGGTGTCTTATGCAGGGCAGTGGTCCTTCCTTAAGTATCAAACTTCAGAGGCTTCTTTCTATTCCTATGAAATGACAATGTGATGGGCATGGTTTGCTATTATTTATATGTATTTTGCATCGAAAGAAATTGTATTCTGTTGATCACATCCGTGGCCAAAAAAATGGTAGGACAAATCAGTTTGTTCCAGATAAAACAAGTGTGAGAGGTGCTGGTCAAATATTTGTAGTCTAAAGGAGCTTATTCCAGGATTATTTTACAAGCATTCATGGGAAAATTTCTGAGTCATCCCTTGGTTCAATATTTAACTAGAATTGAAGGATCTTCTACCATGCTTACAGAATGAAACTCTGTGGCATGTGTCTGTAGCTCTGTGCTAAAATCTTTAAATGCAGCAAGAAGTCAAAAAGTGGAATTCTTGGGTGCAATAAAGGCTGATTACAGCTAAGGTACAGCTAAGGAAGGCAGAGCATTTATCCATGAGCAGAGCTGCTACTTGCCTACCTTGCATGCCAAGGAATTTCCCCAGTGCTTGTATTTACAGAAACATTCCAGCATTGTAAATATGCCAGTTTGTGCTAGCGCTGGCTGTGGAGGATGCGCTGGTGTGGGACTCTTGGGGACCACTCACAGCCGGAGCTCCTTTTCACACTTCAGTGGCTGCAGAACGAAGGTCTGTAAGTGCAGGGTGGTATTTGCATAGGGAACACCATTGGGTCTTTTCTCCATGGACCCAAAGATGATCCCTGGCAGACGAAGGGTTTGTGGCAATTTTGTGCACCATCATGAGTTTTGGGTGTCTCTGCTGTGACTTACTGGGGAGCTCAGAACCATCAAGGACTCAGTTTTTGCTAGAATTCACCTCTTAATATCGATCTTTCTTTTCTGATGCATCCCATAAAAGGGCAGTGATTGGAATTCTTATTGTTCAGTCTCACTAACTTTTATAAACCTGTGAATAGATTAGGCACAAATACACAACCTCAGTTCTCTAGAATTTCAGTTTTCTGTCCCTAGGTGAATGGACCTTATATGAGTGCCTTTTGTCCCTGATATTTTATGGTTCCATAAATAGCACTTCTCTCATTGATTGTTAGTGCTTTAAATGGAAAAAAAGTAAACATAAATCTTCCTCAAAAATTTTTGGGAAATCGAAATCTACTTCTTACGATAGTATTACTTTCACTGGATGATCAGCTACATTGTAAAAACAAACAAAAACCAAAGAAAACCCCAAAACCAACAAAACCTACAAAACAAAACAACGACAACAAAAACCTAGCAAAACAAAAATGAAACAAAACAAAACAAAAAAAACCCAACCAACAAACAGAAAAAAACCCCCAACACTCACCAAACAGACTCGTCCCCAATAAACAAACCAAGGAACCAACCCAAAACCAAAAAGGAATACCCAGTCAATCTGTGTTACCTGTTTGCATTCCTGTAACTGAGTTTTATTATCTAAGTCTGCATCCCATCAAGATTTCATCTAGGAATGAATTCTGTTTCGGCATTTCTTTCTGTAGGTAGACAGGCAGATGACTAGCAGGATAAAGAGGCAAGAACTGGCTTGAGGTTTTTAAAAGAGAAATTACTTGTTTCTATACAAGAGGGCCTTATCAAGAAGCCTGTGCAAAATCAGTTTTCCGATTACTTCCCTTTTAGGAGCCCTAGGCTTCTTTTGTCCTCCCCAAATTACTGCAAATCTCCACTCCTCCTTGAATTTTGCAGCAGAATGATGTTGCTGTTTTCAGATATGCCTCACTCTAGCTTCCTTAAGTAATAACATAGAGTGTGTAATAACTTAATAGGGCTAAATAAATTAAAATATTATTCTAACAGTTGCAATAATATATTTTTATGAAGTGGTAGGATTGGAAAACCAACTGTGAAAAAAATCCAAAAGAACCAAAAATTCATGTTATTCAGTCGTGTTATCTTAGCAGCAGGCCTTTCTTTGGCCTTTCTGATAAAGATATATTTAAATTTAACTTTGCTGCTTGACAATGAGAATAAGAATTAAATCTTTGCTTTTGTCATCTTATTCCCAAATACTAGCAAGCTAACACTGGAGGAGCAAGAATCATGACAGGAATACTTTTATTTCCAGAGATGGATGTTTAAAAATATTTTTGGTTTTGTAGTAAATTGGTCTTATATAGTTATGGTCCATGTTTCTCTTCTACACTATTAAAGTTAAAGCTAAATCATTCATAAAATCAAAATAAATTAGGATGGTCCATAAAGAAAAAAAATTCAAAAGGAACCTGTTTTCTTTTAGGTGAGTCATATAGGATAAGCCAATTCACTTAACATGAACATATAATTAAAGAAATAAGTTCCAAAAGAATAAAAGCTGATAGATACATAGGTGATCCAACCAAGGTGACCTGAGGTGAGTAACTGAAATTCAGTACAATAGTTTCATAAATGATAAAACTGTCCTACAGATAAATCTGTTTAAGGTGCGCAAGTGCAATCTGGCATTTTGCCAACACTGCGTAACTTTTACCAATGCTGCGCTGTAACTTTGATCTTTAGAGATTAAAAGCAGTGTTATTAGTCTTCTGATATGTAGTGAGGGGTGTAACTTTGTGCAATTGCCCGTGTGAGAGTCAAAGGTTTCAAAAAGCTGAGGTAGTGAACTTTGCACGTAGTTGCAGCTGTTTCCCAGCCTTGGAGCTGCAGTTTGTCAGGAGAGTAACTGGGACACGGGCCTTTTTACAGAGGCAGCATGCAATAACTACAGAAATAATGATTTCCTTACCAGAAAAGAGAGTTTTCGTCTAGATTTGATGCTTTGGCATGCATATTGACTGTGTTTTGTAAAACAAAACTGTCAGGCAGCAGAACTGAGCACTGGACTGCTCATGGTCCCCATTGCTCAGTCAGTAGAAAGCAACCCCTTACAGTTATGGCTGTGCCAAGCAGACTCTGACTGTCCTGTCTGTCCCTAACCTGTGCCAGCTGGTCTAGGCACAGCCAAAGGTTAGTAAGGACCAATGTAGTCAGTATGGAGATTGCCCTCTAACCACTGTTGCTGAATCTTTAGATGCTCATATGCTCTCATGTTGTACCCCTGAGCATTCAGCACATGTGCTTAACTTCAGCTCCCTGTCATGAAAACACTGCTCTGACAAGCTGCAAAACAGCCCTCATTCCTTTGGGCACTTTGAATTGAAAATAACTTTACAGTAATATCTCAGGATACTGTACATTATTTCAAAGAACTGTAGGGACTGGGATGTGCCTCCTATGACAGGGTCAGAATACAGGTTCTTTTTGACTGTACATTGTCAGATTTGTGTGAGTTTGGCATTGCTGAGTTCTCTGACACAAGCCTCTGAGCAGCAGAGTGAGGAGAGGTCACTTCTGCAATAGAAAGTTACACTGCTCCCGTGGAATCTCTACTGTTGTCTAAAAATTACTGCCCCTGCCCAGGCCCCAGCTGAGTATTGCACTAGTCCAGAGTGTTCAATACACAGAAGTAAGTAAATAAAAATACTGCAGCATTAGGAGTCTTCACTCTAGCTTCTTTAAGTACCTGACTTCAGTGCAGTTTCTGTCATATGACCTTAGTATGCACTTTTATGAACCAATCTTGATAGACTGTTGTCTAAAAAGCTTAATTTTAAGAGGACTTAGCTTCCAGCTAATATTTGCAGGTAACAAAGAGTAAGTACATATTTACAAGTATGTTTGCTGAGGTTAAAACTGAATTTTTTCTGTTAAAGTAAAAAATGGTTAAGACACTTGAAAATATACTATGTACTTCTCATTTTGTCAGTAATGATTATTGTTTATCATTATTTGTACAGAGAATTCATTTAGATATGTGTCTGTGCTTATCAGTTGTACTCTGCCACTTATCCTGTGGCATTTAAGCTTTGTCAGCGTAAGCCTCTTGCACTTTTTGAAGCCTACTGTGCCCTTTTTATGGCACATGTTCTTTAATTGCCTTTTGGGTCCCTGAAACTAAAGGTTCATATGATGATGACGATGATGATGATGATGATGATGATGGTCCCAAGAACCCAGATGGCGTAGAATGGAATGCATCTTCCAAATCCCCTTGAATATGAAGCCAGACCCATTATAAAAGCAGAAGTACCAACTGAACCACTGGGTGGAACAGGAAATCACACCTGTAAAACAATCCCATCGATTTTGTTCAGGTGGTGAGAGCACTGTGGCTGTAGGCCAGGTAAAAATGAAACTGAGTATTTGTGGCGATCACAGGAAATCACAGGAAACACAATCTTGCTAAATGGGGATGAAGCCAATGGATTTTGGGACACTAGTATCTTTTTAAATTCTGAACCCAAATCCCCATATGCTCCCTACTTGATAACAAGCAAAGTGGTATATTGGGCTGAGTGGATGGGTTGAAGAGAGAAGAGCCTCTGTTCATACCCATTAGATCCTTGAATGAGCTCTCCACACCCATTACAAAAACTGCTTGTGTTTAGGGCATGAGCATAAGCCTATTAATGTATCTATTTCAGCCTGTGAACTATGACATACTAAACCCATTAATTAAGGAGCCCCTGCCATCTTCAAATGTTATTGCATTACAAAACAAGATGAAATTGAGATAGACACGGACTTCAGTGCTCTCTTGGGTGTAAAAGAGATTGTTGGAGATCAAGGAAAAGCCCTACTGTGCAGAGATATCCCTATGATGGCAACATTAAAGCATGATACAAATCATGGGTGAGAGATAAGATGGGATGGGGTAATACAGTGAAATAAAAAATACAAGTCACAAGATCACACAAATAATTCCCTGGAGGCAGAACTCCCTGGTCTTCTACCCGAGACTTGGAGATGGAGAGAGCTGTGTAATCAAGTCTCAGCATTAGGCCTTCCTAGAGCTGCAAGTCAGACGGTCTAGCAGCACTATCCAGTGTCCAATTCATGTAGTTCAGAGAGGACCCTCAGTTCAGAGAAGTGATGGTAGCAGAGGGAAGGTATTCGAAAGACTCATAAGATTGGTTGCTGTTCAGTAATTGTTGCATTAAAACAAAATTTAAAAAAAGAAGTAGCATGCATATGAAGATATATGCACAACTGTAACCGGCATAATGTATATTGGCACAATGTATATTGACAAAACGGAGACTATGTAGTCAACACCATGCACTCCACTTCCTCCAAGACCGCCAATAAGAGTATTGAAAATTTATTCCCACAAATTACTAAAATGTGAACATGCAGGCCAGCAACATCAAATATACAGCCCCGCAACACGTGCTATTTAGTCCTTTACGGTCTCTTAAACAAGTGGAATTATCTGTGCAGATCAATATCTCTGCAATTAACGCTGCCTTCTCACCACTCCTGAGCACATCCTACACAGGATGGTCAGGATGGTTGCATGGACTGACCCCCACCTCTCCCGGGAAAGGATTAGGAATATTGAATAAGATGAATGCTGAACTCCTAGCAAACAAAATAAATGCACTAAAAAGTAATTTATGCCAATTGGAACATCCATTTAGAGCTTCCTTATCAGCATTAGGAACTAATCAATGGCTGTTATCAGATATATTAGCTCAATGGGAAGGACTGACAGAAAGAATCACCTGCTAATGGTGGTGAGGGCTCTAGGTGCAGCACAAACCAGTATCTCTTATGTTCTTAGTTGTATCCATGGCCAATTTTGGACACAGTTGACTGTCCCAGTAATTAAAAGGAAAGGCGATGAAGGCAGGTTGCTACTGAAATTTGAAAGGTATTCTGGGACAGTGCAATTAAATTTGAAAGGCAGTTCCAGTCTTGGTGGCATTTGGTGAATTTCTCCTATGACCCTACTCCCAGTAAAGCCACAGGTTTTCTTTTGACAGTATTCAATGTTTATTTACAACCCCATATACCAAATCATTGGCTTGGGATTGAATCACTATGGACCACTGCTCTAAGCTCAGAATTTAGACAACGTTTAAAGCTCTTACAGTTTCTTTTGTGTACCTCCTTGGTGGCAGAGCATGAGACAAGAAAGAAGTCCTTGACAGGATAAACACGAGTTAGAAAAAATTAAAATATCAGTGTGTTATCAACACCGTTCTCATTCCAGATCCAAAACACAGGTCTGTAGCAGCTACTGAGAAGAAATTATATCTATTCTAACTGAAACCAGGACACACACGGATCACTTTCTGTAGGTGCCTATTTCCAGTAAAATCCATTATGTGAGTTGGGAACCATTTCCGTATTTACACTTTCAAAAGCAAAATTTTGTCAATTTTTGTTGACTAAAAGAATTGGGATTTTGAATCTGTTCTTGAATAAATGGTTTTAAGAGTACAGTTTCAGAATTAGATTAAGCTGAAGCCTTTTCTAGCAGCTGATTTTGGGGCCACCTGAGCTTTGGGGCCGCCACTGCTGCCAGTCCAAGGAATATATAGAACCACAGAAAAGAATCACAGAATCATTAAGGTTGGAAAAGAACACCAAGGTCATCAAGTCAAACCTTTGACCAAAGACCACCTGGTTAAGTAATCCATGGCAGTAAATACCACATCCAGTAGTTTCTTGAACACTCCCAAGGATGGTGACTCCACCACCTTACTGGGCAGACTGTTCAAATACTTAACAGCCCTTTCAGTAAAGAGATTCTTCCTGAAAAAGAAATGTGCCTTTGTGGCAGAAGCATACTCATATCTGGTTAAAGAAAATTTGCAGCACATTGTGAATACATGGCTTCTGCTGTATTTTTGGGGGCTTTTGTAATTTCGTTTACTGATGTACTGAGCAAACATATCTTATACTTTGTTAATAAAATTTCTGAAAAGGCTTTTGGAATTCCATGAGGAAAAGACAAAAGTTCATAACTACGTTTCAGTTATGCATGGATGTCTGTGGGCTTCCTAACTCATCCTCAGCTGCTCTGTACTCTTTTCTTAGACACTTAGCTATCTTTTTTCAGATGTACCAGTTATGACTGCATATGAATCCTAGGAAGTGTGTAGCCCAAATGTTTGACTTTTCCCTAAGTTTGTAATATTAAACATACCTTGAAGTTAATAACTTTTTCTTTTTTTTAAATCATACCCTATACTGAAGTGAGCAGTGTTAAACATATGAATGAGACATGAAGAAAAATTAAAAACTCCATGGCATTACAACATGTAGACTGTTAATTTCTGAGGATTTCTTTGCAGTTTAGAACTTTAATGTCTGATTTTTCCTATCAGACCAGGGTATCTTAATCAAGCTGATGATGATAAAGGTAAAAATATCTCAGTAACTGCCCTTTTCTTTCGTATTACATGCAGTTTGGGTTATCTGGTTGCTCTAGTTTTGTCTTCCCAGGTCTTCCTGTAACAAAATCGCATATAATAAAAGCAACTAATTTCAATGCTATTTGGCTTAACATGACTAATTAAGTAATTAAACAATACCTTTTCACACTGAATTTTATAGAGAACTTAACAACAGAGACACAACACTTAGTCTGACTACAGTTTCAGAGAGTGACAATCAGATGGTATATGATCCTTACTGCTGCAACCAAGATGAGCTCTATGTGGTTAAAAATGTGGAAGCCACTGCACACTTCCTGTAGTTAAACTGTAAAAATAAAAATACCATCTTTGAATAGCTGGATTGGAATGTGCTTCTTCAGCCAACCTGTGGCCTTTGCAAAATTATGCTGGACCTTGGCTCGGTCTCAACTGGAGAGACTCAGGGGAATTATAAGATGTTAAGCAAAGTAAAGCACAAAAAGGCTGCAAAATTTTTTCCATGGACTACTTTGTAGTATTTAATGAACATAAAGTATTTCAGTTTTCATGTGTAGTGGCTCAGTTTCTGCTTTGCAGTTTTAAATCCTAACACTGCAAGCAAATAGGCAGTTTCAGTCTGTAGAGAGACTTGTGCTCACTTTGTTTTCTCAGTCCAAGTCTATGAATTTGGAAATTACAGTAAACCTTGAAAGTAAAACTTCAAGAGAGCTGTTCTGCTGAAGGAGCTCTGACAGTTTTCTCTGTGTTGGATTTCTGGATTTTATGTGTTGTCCCATTTAAAGTTTTCATTACCATATCATCTTATTTCGATCTGGTTAAAGAACAGTTGTACCGAATCAGACCGAAGCATCCTGGTCTCCATTAGTGGCAAGTTATTAGAGAGCATAAGAGCAAACATGGACTGGTCTTTTCCCTGGCATGTCCCCTGGCTTTATGCAGTCAGTGGCTTGGGGACACACCAAACTGGAGGCTAGTGGGGGTAGATGATCTGTGCTCCTTGAATTCGTCCGATCCTTTTGGCCTCCTCAGTGAGCTGGAAAGGTGAGTTCTGTCAGCTGATTCAATGTGATTAGAATGTATTTCTGTAGTCTGTGTCAAACATCTTAAAGTGAAACTTCAGAGAAAAGCATTATTTATTTCTTCTGATTTAAGGAATACTCAATAGCAGTTCCCCATTCACACACACTATTTTAGCTCATCTCTGCTGTGTCCCCATAAAGTATTTTCAAAGCTTTTGTGAGGGGAGCAAGTAGCAGAGGCACATCTCAAAGATGCCTTGTTAGCCATTGTGTGGCTAAGGTTTGAGTTAAGGTATTAATGAATATACTTATTATGCAGCTCAGTTTTTATTAATGCTATTTCACCTAGCACATAATCATTTAATATCACTTACCGCTGGTTATGCTATTGCACAGGGATAATGCACATCTATAGCTATTATCCAAGTTGCTGCAAATACATTAGCTGTTCATACCCATTCCATTTTTTAGAACAGCTTTTAATTTTCAAAGCAAATTTTTGAATTACTGTTCTTCCAGATCATCACTCTTCTTCTGTGTCCCATGTATTGTTTTGGATTTCCCAGTTCAAGTGACTGTTTCAAGTCCACTCTGCTTGTGCTCCTGTGTTCTACCACTTCTAACCCTGATGGTCCTACTGTCTTCAAGAGTCTACACAAATCCCACCCCTCCTTGTACGGCTGCAGCACAGACCATTCTCTCTAATTCTTTCATTCAGCTTTTCTCAGTTGGGTGTCTCTCAGCCGATGTGCTCAAGTGGTCCATTTTCTCCATTTCACAAATATGTTGAAAAGAGTTCTTTGTGAACATTAAGTTATTTTTCCTTTGTTGTTTTGTATTGGGTTTTGTGGTATTGGGGTATTGTGAAAACTTGCCTAAAACCAATCTGGTTTATGTCTAATGCTGATCTCTCTATCTCTATTTATTTGTATGTGTATAAATTTAATGGAGGGGTTAGGAGGGGTTGTTTTGGGGTTGGGTTTTTTTGTTTGTTTTTGCGTATGTCTGCAGACTGGTTTTTTATGTTGCATACAGGAAATGGAAATAGATGCATGCCCCGAAATAGCTGAGAGTTCAGTGCATGGTTCCTATTAGCTGGCATGCCTTCAGAAGTATGGGATAAATAAAGAAAATGCTGAGCATAATAAAATGTTGTGTTTAAAAATGTGAATGTAGGCCAAATTGTACCATGACATAAAGGAGAAAATGTAAAATATAGGGAACTGTAAGAGTAGTGGCAATACGAAGCATGTTCAAACCTTATCTATAAAATTTATGCACTCAATAAGGTGGTACCTGGAACTGGTTTTGTTAATAGCTAGCAAACCTGGAGCATTCACAGATCCAGAGCTCTTTCTGTGAAGGCAGTGAGTGGGCTGTAGATATGAACTATACCACTTTGGCAGGCACAACTGCTGCAAACTCCAGAATTAAATCAAAACCAGTTTCATCGCATCTCAAAGCTGGTGTGATGGATGATAAATGAAGATCAGGTTCATGACCATCTTTGAGCAGCCTTGTCTAGTAAAAGGTGTTTTTAGAGCTAGATGGTCTTTGAGGTCCCTTCGAACCCAAACCATTCTATGATTCTGTGACAACCAAGGAATTTTGTTGTTCTTTATTTTAATTCCTTACTTTAATTACAATTTATTTCTATGTAGCTGCCTGAACCCCTTCAGCAGTCTCTTTTCAGAGCAGTCCCTACAGCATTCATTTAGAAATGAAGGTATCTTGCTAAAAAATATCAACATTTTACAGAAAATAGGAGTATTTTCTGGAGCTCTGGTAGACATGTACATGCTGAGTGCCGCTGATCCTGTAATGAGATTCCTCCTGGTCTCAGTGAGGATTATCCTGGGGTTTGGATTGTAGTCTGGTACATGAAATAAATTCTATGTCTAGGTTCCCATGGCTTTTAATAATCTCGAGTTGGGGCATTTGTGTCCCATCCTCAGACTGTTTGGCTGCTGTTGTCCGTCTCTAGCAGGTCCTGTTCAAGGAGAAGGTGGTTTCTGCCTGCAAAGGAGAGTTTTGAGTTCTTTCCACCTTGGGAGGTAGAGATCCATGTTGCTGGGAACAGAAAGTAACCTGCAAATAAATGCCAGGCTCTAATCATAGCTGCCTCACAGTTATGCAATATTTTTTAATGCTGTGTATGTGTTTAAATGTGGAGTTTTTCTCCTTAATAAGGATAATGAAAAGTTGGTGTTTTAGCTGCTGACCACTTCTGTCAAGAGGACTAACCACCACATCTAAAATGTGCTGAAGAACTTTCTGTGGGGCAATTTATTTTGCAAACACAGCAAAACATATTAGCAACAATTATATGCATAAATCTGGAGCTAGATTGCCAAAAAAGAAGCTCAAGTGTTGCAAGACTTGGTTTTTATACAGTTAACTTGGATCCAGAGTGCAGTATAATGAAGATCTATGCCAATTTTCTGTGTACATCTCTGTTCAGACTTTTTCATTTGATATAGTTAGACAGGTATTGCTTTGCCATCTCCATTTAAGATGTGAAATTCAGAGTATTATCCTAAAAGCAGAAGTTTAAAACCCCTCTCCTCCCAGTGGGACAAGGATTGCTCTTTTCAAACTCTGTGTTGTTTTCCCCTCCACCAAAGGATTTAAGACCTTCCAAAGGCTTCTGGAGAAATGCCCAGATTCAAATCCCTTTTCCCAAAGACAGGAACAAGCTTTATGAACTGAACTGCTTTTCCCTTGTATGCCTATAGATGGCCAGGGACTGTTGCTTAGATCAAACGTGGCTACTTTTCTTTTAGAGGGCTGCTAACCCTTATGGGGATGGGGCAAGCAAACAACTTCCAGCTTGTCTTGCTTGGTTTTGTCTAGGACAATTTTTTCTCAGTAGCTGTTACAGTGCTGTGTTTTGGATTTGGAATGAGAATTATCTTGATAACACACTGGTGTTTTGGTTCTTGCTAATTGTGTTTATGCAAAGTCAAGGACTTTTTTCTCTGCCAGTGAGGAGGAGCATAGAAGAGACTGGGAGGGAGCACAGCTGGGACAGGTGACCTGAACTGACCAGAGGGATATCCCACACTATCAAATGTCATGCTTGGTATATAATTGGTATATAATTGGTGAGCATTACTTGTTTTTCCCTTGTTATATAATTATTATTATAATTTTCATTTTTACTGTATTTTTTACTTTATTTTCAATGATTAAACTGTTCTTATCTCGACCTACAATTTTTACTTTGATTTTCCTCCTCATTCCACCAGATTGGCAGGGGAGAGAGGGCTTGAATGAGTGGCTACATATTGCTTAATTTCCAGCTGGGCTTGAACCACAATGCCAATGTCAGTAAAGATCAGGTTTGTGACCACTTGAAGATCCTGAATATAGATATGTCCAGGGGACCTGCTGTCTTGAGAGAGTTGGCTGATGTAGTTGCCAAGCCACCTGCCATGATATTTGAGGAGTCATGGCAAAGTCCCAAACATTGGACCTGTCTTTATAAAGGCTTGAAAGGTGACCCTGCAGGTCAAGAGAGGGGGTTCTGCCCCTCTGCCCTGGTGAGAGCCCACCTGGAACGCTCCATCCAGTTCTGGAGTGCCCAGCATAAAAAGGACATGGACCTGTTGGAGCGAGTCCAGAGGAGGCCACCAAGATGGTCAGAGGGATGGAGCACCTCTGCTGCGAGGAAGGGCTGAGAGCATTGGGATTGTTCAGCCTGGAGAAGATAAGGCTCCAGGGTGACCTAATTGTGGCCATCCAGCACCTGAAGAGAGCCCACGAGAAAGATGGAGGAGGACTCTTTACGAGAGCATGTAGTGACAGGACAGGAGGAAATGACTTCCAACTGACAGAGAGTAGGTTCAGATTAGATACTAGGGAGAAATTATTTTCTGTGAGGGTGGCAAGGTGCTGGAACAGATTACGCAGAGAAGCTGTGGGTCCTCCATCTCTGAAAGTGTTCAAGGCCAGCCTGGATGGGGCTCTGAGGAACTTGGTCTAGTGGAAGATCCCTGGAACTAGGTGATCTTTAAGGTGCCTTCCAACCCAAACCATTCTGTGATTCTATGATTACATGATTTGAATCATCTGTCCTTACCTGGATCTGAGAGGAACACAGAGTGAGCTATTTGAGGACTACAGAAATAGTGGACCAGCAGACCTGCATCTTCCAGCTCGCCCATTCTTGTGTTTTCCTACTGAAAGAATAAATCAAAAAGGCTAAGGGCAGTCTAGTGTTACGCATTCAAGTCCAGGAAAACCCATCTCCTACTGATGGTTGCTGTATGTGCTGTGTGGATAAACATGCCTATTAATCTATTCTGACAGGAAGAGGTATGAGTCATATGAAATTTAGCTTTTTCAAACACTTAGATTAATGTGCCATTAAAAAAAATCTATTGGGAATAGAATTGGGTACACAAACTGAGTTTCCAGCTAGCACAGGCAGGCAGCAGATGTTATTGCTAATATCTGTCCTCTAGAAAACCCCATCTGAAGAATGACTTTTTATTGCCAAAGTCAAGATTGCTGAAGAAATCTGCAATTTCATGAAGAAGGAAGATGCTTCTTTCAGTGTGTTCTTTTCAGAAATGTGGAGAAAGGCAACACAGAAATACAACTGGGATAAATTTTATTTTTCCTTTTTAAGTTTAATTCTTCCTGGAGGGATTGTACTGTTTATATTTTGATCATTAGCTAAGTTAGGATGCAACAAGGGGTGTTTATAGATGGAAGGTACATTTTTTCTACTGTGGAACAAGGCCTGGGCAGCTTTTATTAGCATCTGAGCTAAATAAAAAATATAATTTAAAAAATAGTATCGATGATATTTCCTGCCCACTGGCATTCATAGTGTTGTGTTATATGTTACAGATTTCCTTTTCTCTGGGCACAGAAATTCTCTTTCCAAAACTCCTTCAATTGCTCTTCAGTCTTTATATTTCTTGTGTTGCCAGGTTGTGGGCAAATGTTAATGTACCATGTTGCTATTCAGCTTTGTTTGGGAGTTTGTCAGAAGACTGAACGACCACTAATGTCTTAATTAGACTCTAATTAGGACACCACACCTTAACCATTCTCTGAAATGAGTTTTAAATGTTTTAGTGTCTTTTTATTTCCTTTTGTCTTTAAATGTTTATCAGCATTCTTTACTTATCTATAGTTCTCTGTGGTGGCAGACATTTTTCTCATTTTTGTATTTGTAAAGCATAAGAAACCTTTCTATCTGTAGGAAGTCTCTTTGTCGCTGTAACTGAAATTGGAACTTGAACAAGTGGTATCACTGGTGCATAAATAACAGAATACATGAAATCTGTCAGTTTGTCTGATCACATCTCTGCAGGCTCATGGCAACAGCTTTTTGTTCCCTTAGGAGTGACTTGAGCTAATGAAAAGGAGACAGGAACCTCTTACCTTTCAAGAGTAATACACTTGAGGAGGTGTGAGGGTGACTCACTAAAGAAATGAACAGAATAAGAAATAAACATTATAATGTTTATTTAACAATAAACATTAATAAGAAATCATTGAGAATTTTCCTTTTGAATCTCAGTCTATAAAAATCTTACTATTGTGTTAAACTGGTGGAGGAATACATCTGGTCAGGCAGCTCACAAGCTGCAGGTTGAGAGCAAGACTGAAATGCAGATTTAGGTCTGGGTGGGAGCCCAAGACAAGAGGCCATGGACTGCCAGCCTTTGGGATAACGAAGGGCATGAAGATGGATGAGGCCAGCCAGGTGAATGCACACTGAGACACGGCAGGAGCTGGGAATCACTGACCTTTTGGATAACCAAGGAGATGAAGATGGGCGACGCCAGCAAGGTGGACGAATACAGAGAGCAGGGTAGGAGGTGTCTTCCAACCCAAAGATTCAGGAGGAAGAGCAAGATTTGCACCCAGCCTGGACTGTGAGGGCATAAAAGCCTAGGGGTTCTTCTGTTCAGGGTCCCTCCTCAGCAGCACCAGCTCAAGCTGGGTCTGTGTTACTGCACTGTGAATAAATTGCTTTATGGAATGAGACAGCTGAGACTCTGCCATGGGAAATGCAGGGTTCAGCCAGTGAGGAAAGCTGGTCTGACTGAGTGGGGTGTGCAGGAGCTGAGCAGGGACCCATCAGGGCACTGGAGTCACCTGTGGTGGAGGGGCTTTGGTCCCTGTGGTGAAAATCTCTGACTGTGGGAGAGTGACTGCTGGGGCCTCAGGAATGGGCAGGCTGGCAAATTTCCTTAGCAAATTATCATCTTCAGATCTTCACTCATGTCTCTTTACTTTCAAGTTATGGCTTCACATAACTAACATTTTTTGTCAAGTGTGGGTGTGCAAATGAAGCTGTTTCAATGCAAAAATATGAGTGTACTGTGTCTGGGCAGACAGAAAGCACAAAAATCCTGTGAATTGCTTAATTTAAAAAGAAAATTCCCCAGCATTTTTCCTTCAGCCTGTGAACGGAAATGTTTCCATGCTGTGAATTGAAAATCATATACAAAAAAGGGAGGTTGGTCTTGATTTAGGTTTTCCGTTTAAGTTTTCTTTCACAGATGAATGTGAAGGCAACAGTTGTATTAAATAGAGATAAAGTTTCCGATTATTTTTATTTTGATAATATAGGTATTACAAAAATTATGGTTTGCTGGCATGGGCCTTACTGTCCACCTCTGTTTGTAGGAGTGAGGTATTGTATTTAGTTTGCAGAATAGGTTATTTGATAACCACATATTTTTCAGAACATTGATTAACCTAATTTGATCTTTCCATCCAAGTAGGTATTAATATATCTCTGTATTAATAGAGAGCTGAATAAATGTTCAAGTTACAAGCTTTGAATAAATGAAAAATCAAAAACATTTGTCCTATTCTTCTTGGTGGAAAGATAGTAACCTATAACCAAAAACACAGCTTGAGGGAATGCAATGAAGAAAGAAAATAATTTCACAAATACTCAGTAAATTCTAATCTGTTCTTCGAAAGTTAATTAATACCTGGTAAATAATTACTCCATGCCTGCACACCTAATAAAGTAAGTCTCTTTAATCCATATGAGGTCTTTGGACTGTGTGCCAGTTATTAGACATGTAGAGTGTCTTCTCTGTAAAAGCTAAAATACAATCAGTTGAGAATTCAGCTTTAACACATCACATGTAATATCCTGGAAAAACGTAAACACTTCTTTCGATTCACTAAAATTTTGAGAAGCCGTTAAGATCTTTCACATAACCAACAAATTGACATAGGGAGTATCCACCACACAGAATCTCATTACTGTTGAAAACAAAGACAGTGTTTACTATTCTTTAAAGAAAGCTAATTTTTCTTTGGATTAATAAGGAGACAGGTAAGAGAAGGCTTAAAGAGATGCTAGACACAGACGTTGGTGGCTTAGCTCTGAAGAAAAGTAAGAGAAAAAGGAGCTTTGCTTCAAGTGCTACTTCAGTGAAGAATATCTGAGAGCTTTTCCCCATGCTGATGGTTTTGACAAGGGTGATTACCACCCATTTTCCTTGTAGCAGTAAAAAACAGTGAATAAAGTGAGCTAAGTTTAAGGGCAGTAACCATTCTGCTTCTATTTTTGTAGCATAACACATGAAAGATTTAGACAAAATGGCTGAAGACCTTGTCTTGACACCCATGAAAGATAAACGAAAAGCTTCCTATTGGCATTAGGGGAAGTCTGCAGAATCTAATTTTTCAACACGCTACACACCAAGTGCATAAGCAGAGAGAAAATGCTACACACTCCAAGGCAACAGCTTTAATCTACCCTGAATAAAAACTCAAGAGCCTTATTCCTTTCTATCTGGTTTATATTCAATGCCCCTGTGATTTGTTTCTGCTTCTTCTCTGAAAGGGAAGAGGGAATGGAAGAGTCTCAGGGTGCACTTCGATTGCCAAGTGCTGGAGGTAAACCATGTGAATGCAATTATTTACCTTCAGATGTCATGAAGAAAATTCTTGTTTTATCACAGTTCAACACTTAAATTTAGTAATGTAAACCTCACACGAACAGTTTACTCAGCGTCAGGTCTGGCTTTTCTGGCTTTCTCAGTGGGGGCATGTTTTCAGTTAACCATTAACAAAAACATGCACAAATGTGCTTTGTATTCAAGTTGAAGTCTAAAAACCTCAGGTAAAAACTATAAAAGGTGAATAACTACTGAAGAATTGGATTCATGTACATATATTAACTGCTATTAGCAGGAAGCAACAGTAATTCTGTCCGCAGAGCTGAAAAAGCAATTTCATGCTAACATCCTTCCATTTGAAGGGCTTAGAAAGCACTTAATCACCTTTTAATTAGTTTTTGTTTCTGGGATACAAAGGTGAGTTTTGAAGTTTTGTGAGGTATTATTCCATTTAAATACATTTCATCCCCCACAGCTTCTAGACAAACCCATTTTTCTACTTAGATATCTCTTAAGTGTGCCTTCAAAAACTTCGCAAATATACTCCTCAGCAGGGAAGAGAAACAATGTACCTGCTTGGTATTTTCAAAGTATGAGGAAGGCAATAAGCTGCCTAGTATTATCAAAACCGCCCAAAAAATGGTATCATGGTAATATCCCTTCTATCCTAATTAGCATTAATCTCAGATTTGATCACCAAGACTGGTACACATCTTCATGTCTAGATGGCAGTAGAACAGGACTTTTTTTTCTATAATTTAAACCTACAGTAATGACAAGGTTTTCTAATGTCTTTGTTAATCCAACCGTTAGTTCGTTTCTTTTTTCCTAGTTTATGCCAATTAACATTTTCTATTTTCTCCTGCCACCCATTCCCAGTGATGACAATCAGCATTGTTACCTTTTTATCTTGTGCCTTGTCACTGGACCTGATTCAGCCAATGTATTGCTTATTATACCTATTTCAGTAATAAAGTCACCAATCAAGAATACAATATATGGTTGCAGGGCACAAATTCTTGGGTTTCTTCATAATAGACATATCCCCAGTGTTTAAAACAGATCCCCAGAAGCATTGTTGGAGGTATGGGGATTGCCAATAATTGCTCCCACAGGAACTGCACATGGTAGATTTGCTTCTGCTGCCCCTTTGGATATGAAACAGGGATACTAAACCTTGTGTCACTAACTTTCACCTTGTCTTGTCACGTCACCGAGTGTGCTCACTAGCATGCTGCAGTATGGAAATCCCATTCCCTATGTGAAATTGCTCACCAAGCACTCTGTCACAGGTGAGTTTTTTTGTCTTCCTTGTGTTACGTTACTTCCTGGGTATAATTTATTCATTTTAGCCTTAAAATAGGTGCTTTGTTAAAAAACAAACAAGAAAACAGAGTGAGAACTCATCTGAAAACAGTTTTACAGTTCAGTTGAGCTTAATTACTTTTAATGTGATGAGGTTTTGGAGCAAATGTAGTAGTTTCCTTCTTGTTTGTCTAGTATGAATATTATGAAGAAAAACCCACAAAAATATGGGTGCTACCTCCGTTTAATGCCTTTTATTATTTTCCTGTTTAGAATTTATTTCCCAATCTGTATTTGTCTTGTTATCACTTTTAAGTTGGGCATTCTGAAAACTCATGCTTTTGAGTAAATGATGTATTAATTCCTCTGTTAGATCAGGATCTTTGTCAATGGTTCAAACATATCTAATGTTCCTAAAGGAGGCACTGTAGTTCCCATTGCTCAGGGTCCGTTTTATAGTTTCCTTACACAGCTTTTTATTTAAGTGTTTGTTTCTAAATCTCTCTAGTCTTCAAATTATTATAATAATAATGTAATAAATCTTTGCAAAGTACTTTGAGACAAAAGTCCCAGACAAATAGTAGGTAGGTTTCTCAAGATTCTCACTCTTTTTTTATTCTCATTTCTGTTACTTATTCACTTTCTGACATCACTGTCTCTGGGAAACTGCTTAATAGTGTCAAACTTGTTCAGTAAGAATGACCGGGGGGAAAATGTGCTTTCGAAGTCCCCTGGAATGCCAGAAAGTAGCCTTTGTAATAAATGATGGCCTTCCATGAAGGAACTTCATGGATTTTTAGAGCAGTGGCCAAATCTTATAATACATCATCCTGACCTGCTGCAAAACAAACACTCATGAGCTAATAAATTTAGTATCAGAATAACAAATATCCAGTCAATGATTCCAACTACATTGTTCAACTAACAACGTAGTATAAATCACTGATTGGGTATTTACTGCAACCAATTGTTTCAGCACTCGAAAAATATAACATCTGCTAGGGTCAGCTTGTAATTGCTGGATTCTATTATGCCTTTTGGAGTTGATGAAGGAACTGTCTGCTATCAGGGATTTCCTCTTGTGTGCAGTTACAGACCACTTCGTCTTGATCACGTGGGATTAAGGAATGGGCTCTCGGGATCATTCTTAGACTTCTTTTCTGAATAATTTCCAGGTCTGCATCTCTTTTTGAGTTTCCTCTTCCAGGAGCAGACTTATTATTGAAGCTATTGATAGCTGGCTGAGAGACCTGCTCAGGTATGACTGTGAAGGTCTTGGCTGGGGTGGAGTTGATTTTTCTCCTTCTCTTTCCAGAGAATGAGCGAGCAGCTGCAGGGGCTGAGCTGCTGGCTGGGGATAAACCACAGCACTCCTGCGCTCTGGCTGCATGAGTTCTGCAAGCGGTGGGGTGACTAGTGAGTGTATACACCAGCAGGCACAAGCAATGTCACCAGGCCATGTGCATGGCCCACAGAACCTCCATGTTGACACACAGATAAACAAGGAAGGGGGAGAGCTCGCTGCTCAAATCGTGCTCTTATTTTTCTTAGCCTGTGCCAGGCCAACCATGCTACGCTCCTCAGTGAGGTATGTTGAATATATTGGATACTGCTTTCAAATCATTAGTGTGAAGAAAGATTATAAGAATAATCAAATTTGCTTCCTAACCAAATTATCCTGTATTAAGAAAAACACAGTCATTTCTGTCTCAAGCACAAATGTATTAGTGCTAATGAAAACTCCAGGGCAGCTTTTAGTAATTTCATTACAGACTACCTTGGAACATGGTCGTTCAATTAATATCCTCCGTGCCACATTGCATTCTTAACTTTTTTCCAAACAAGTTGCATTGAAATATTTGTATTGGATCTGCGGGTTTTAGGTACTTTGAAAATAATAGAACATGATATGAGCTCAACATGATAGACGGCTAAAAGCAAATGGGCTTTATTTAAAGTACTTTCTCTCAAGTCCTCTTATAATACATTCCAGTCAAAGATTCCCATTGCAAGTATAAATATACTTTCAACATCGTGTAAGATTCCAAGTGCACTGATCTCATGTGCTTCATTACAGTGGCCCACTCAATATGAAAAAATACTTAGTCTCAGCCAGACTTGCTTAAGAACTAAAACTGTTATAGTCAACACAGTGACGGCATTTGTGCACACACAAAAGAAGAAAATACCCTTGGAGTGGCAATATAGTTCTGAAGTAAGGTTCCTGAGAAAAAACCATAGGGTTCATCATGTCCTGTATGTCCACGGTCCATCAAATGCCATCTTTTAACAAGAATTTCCAGTCTCATAGTCTCTTTTTCTTGCTCTTTAGGGCTTACCCTTTGGTTGTTCTGGTTTTGGTTTGGGGTTTTTTTATCCTATTCTGATGGCTAGATTCTAATCTATGTTGCAACCATTTTGTTCCTATTTTGGAAGCCAAATAACATATTGACTAAGTCAAAAATCTGACATTTTGTGGTCTTGCTTAAAAAATCGGTTGATCAGAGAGGGATGATTGTTCTCCGAAGCATCTTTACTGTGTGCTTTCATGTTGTATTTATGCAGATATCTTATGAGTGGCATCATCCCTACCTGCTCTAGAAAAGCCTTTGGGGAAACAAAGCTATGCCTGTCCTTTGGGTACTTCTATTAGGAAGATTTTTTCCCTCTGATGTAACTGTGGTTCTCTCAATGATATTTTTCAGTTTAGTAGGGCTTACTCACTTGTATTTACCAGCAGCTTACCTGATTTATTATTACAGCTGGAGAAAATAAATACTTTTACCTGGTCACTTCACTTTTTTTTCAGGTTTCCTAGATACCACTAATTTGTCCTAGCCATTTATTTTCCCAACATCACATTTTCTACAGTATCTTAATGGTTTTACTTTGTTAGCTCTTTTATTATAGCTGTCTTTCTGGCATTCTTCATGGTCAAGAATGCTGAAAAAAACTATTCATAGGCTACTTATGGAACTCCCTTTACAGCATGGTTTATTAATTCAAGGGTGTCTCTAATTATGTGTTCCTGAGAGCACTGGACCACCTGTACTCTTCTTGCACTATTTAATATTCCTGATCACCAGCAGGGTTTCTGTAGCACTCCCTGATGAAAAAAGAGAGGCAGTGAATAGGTACCTCTTCCTTCTCTCTCTTCCCCCCTCCTTCCCCTGACACGTCAACACCTTGTTCTGTCTGCAGCCGTGTGTGTATGCAACATTTGAAAAATATTTGAAAGGGTCCAGTTCTTGATCATAATTAGGATTGGGCTGAATTTCTGAGTGTTTTCATAGCAGAAACCAAGTCCACAGTGGGTGAGGGACAGGTTTATTCAATGCTTTGTCAATGATCTGGAGAAGCAAGCACACTGTGAAGATCAAGTTGTCCTTAAAATGTCTGAATTTTATCCTTTCTGTATTTTTTTTCCTTTTTTCTTTTTAATTTAGAAATATCAGGTACACTGAGCTCTTTTGCTCTTTAGTAATATCAGTTAAGACCAAGCTGAATTTCCTTGGCTTCTGTGGTTCCTCACCTAATTGGTTTGAGAGGCAGTGCTGGCACTGAATCTTTGTCCTTCAGAGGGATCCAGGGCAAAATTAATCACTGGATCATTAACTGACAATTAAAGAATGAAAGTGGTCACTTGACAACACTTCTAAGTGGCTGGAAGTGGATGTTTACCTAATGGAAATCATTATCAGGACAGGTTTGGCTGTGCTTCTCAGATAAGATCTGGGCATTACTGTGAAGGGACAGGAAGGTTTATCTCTGGCCGTGGCTGGGGAAGCTGACAGCTCTCATCTTGTGCTGTTCAACAGGAGCCCATCAGCACCAGCCTCTCCTTGCCGTTTGATTGTCACTTAATGAGTGGGGCGTGACAAACTGAACACCCAGAATGATGTTTCCTGTGGTGGAAACTTTGACATTTAAGGTTTATTTCTCTTGTTTTGTATTAGTTAGCGTCATTCGGATCAATTACTCACATGAAAGGATGAGACAGGTATGAAATACAGGATTATTCCAGCTAGATCAATTACAAGTAAAGCAGGGTGGAATTATTTTTCAGCATCAAGCAATTTCAACCATTTAAAGATAACTGTGCCTGTACATCCTAAATAAATGAAATGGAGCTATGTAATTATCATTCTCAAAAAGCTGCAGAGGCCACTTTATTTTGCAAACTGTCAGAGAGAGTGCTGTAAAAGTGTCACAAGCTAAATATCACCACGCAAATGAGCTCACTGTCTCTCATCAGATAGTGAAAACAATTTGCCTGCAGGAGTTATTTTGAAATATTAGCTTGAATCCTAAACCAGGCTAACAACAGGGTATACCGACTAATCTGGAAAAGGAGATAAAATTTCTTCACTGTTTTATTTCAGCTCATTACACTGAATACTTGAAAATAAATAGATGTCCAAGCTGAAAACATAACAATTGTGTGCTTTTTATTTTTCTTCTTCCCCCTTCACCATCCACACCCCCACCCCCCTGTGAATGCTGTAAGGTGTCACTAATTTCTTTTTCACATCACGTAGTCATCACATAGAATGTCTCATAGTGTACATTGGCACAAAATTGATTAAGGAATAAGTGGGCATTTAATAGTTTTCAGTGCTTTCAAATCTGGGCAAAATAGTGGTTAGATGGGGCTAGATTCCACAGTTTTCACACATGATGAGTATTATTGCTTTATGAATAACTTTTTTGATGGTTGTGAGAATTATCTGTGGTTTTTTCACAGTCTTCCACTGTTGTCAGGCCTTATCCTGTCATACACTTTAGCACATGATTATTGTCATCAGAGCTAGTGTGATTTTTCAAGTACTTGATATTTTAAGTTTTGTTGGTCTGGGATGAGATATAAAAGTATTTAATGGGTATTCTGTAGCTGTTATTTGCCAGACAAGTGCAAATCAGAGTGCAAATACTAATCCACTCCAGACAAACATGTTCCTCTACCCAAGGCAGTTTTCTAATTAAATCTTGCAAACATGTATATATAAAAAAAATCCAACAAAAACCCAACTCAAAACAGCATAAGAAAATGTGGAGCTCAAGGCAAAGTTAGAGTCTAGTGAACATGTCTGAAAAATCATGTCTGCAACCTGTATGTTTGAGGGCCAGCAGTAATTTGAAAAAAAATATATCACAGGCCTGATTTTCTGGTGGTATTCTCTCAGGCTTTCTGTAAAAAAATTGTCTTGTATCTGTTAGTTTATGATATCATGGTTTCATTCATAAATGGACATCGTAAAAGGGAGCACAGCTTGTTTAGCACAGGGCAGACTCTGGGCTTTGTGGACTCTACAAGCAGGTAGGCAATAATTGCTCATTTTCTCAATTAATTATAAGTATCATGGTGGTGTTTGTGTGTTATGGCACATGTTATTTCTGTTTCAGGCGATATAGATAAGGATTCTGAAAGATCAAAGAATTATATTACATATATTACATTCAAAATTGAAAATAATTATTTGTGTCATTATAAGAAATTGACATTTCTTGTATTTTCTTATATTGACATTTTAAATTTACATTTAAAACCTTAAATGTATTAAAACTGATGATGTGAGATGTATTTTAATTTATATCAGCTTGAAAATATTAAAGTAATTTACAGCAGCATAAGTGATTAAGTGGAATACCTTAAATTGCTTACTTATGATCAAAAGGTAAAAACAATAATTTAAAGTCTAAACAGAATTTATAAAGATTATGGTCATTCTCATAAATGTACTTTCAATCTCATCCATGGTAAAGAAGGGACAAGCACACCTGGGGCCTTTAGGATTTCTGTTATTTACAGATAAATATTTTAGTACTGTATTTCAGTCTAACTACATGCCAGTAGCCATTTAAGAGAGGAAAGTGGGTGGGGGGAAGGAGAGTACTGAAGAAGGTATTAAGATACCTTTTTAAGATACCTTAAAAAAATTTAATACATCAGTTTAGTTTTGGCTACATGGGAGATGAAGCAAATAAACTGACTTGTCAGCCTCAAAATTACTTTAAAAGGAGAGTAATGTCTGGATCCAGATTTATTTCGGGGCAGATCTTTGCTCAAACATTCCTGAGGCCACTCATTTATCCCACAGTGGACTGAGGCTACCCATTTATCCCACCATGGACTGGTCTTTGTAAACTTTTAAACATGTAACCAGGGTTTCCTTTGCTGCATATTGTCCTTTTGTCAGATATGCCTTAGCTGAACTACAGAGCAGATGAGGTAAGGGTTTCCAAAAGGACCAATTCATCCTCATGAATAAGCAAATGTAAATTGAAAAAGACATGCAGAGAGAGGGACAAGAAGAAGGATTATGCGCAGAAGAAAGAGTGAAGTCAAACTGCAGTGGTCTGAAACAAAATAGTCATGATTCAGAGTCATGTTTCTTCCCATTCTTACATTTGCTGTTGCGACCTCTTTTGCAGAGGACCTTGCTCCATCAGATTGTCTTTCACAACCCTCCCATCCCCTCTTCCCTGTGAAGCAGCATGTACAGAAAAAGAGAGGTTATAGCCCAGAGCCACATATAAACCTCGTTTTGAACATAAAGCTCCAAGCATTTGTTGGTCAGGTCCCCAATTCTGGAACCAGGTCTGCTTAGGGAGGAAGCACAAGCTTCAAAGAGATTCTGCTGTTGCCTGTGAGATAATTTGCATGGAAGGAGAGGAGAGAAGAGGATTTCTGAGGCAGTACTGTTAATGAGGAGTGCACAGTGTTGGCAGCGCACATTTCAGAAGTTTTACTGCAGACAACCTCTAGTATTCCCAGCTGTCCAGAACAGATATTAGCAGTTAGAATAGCTCTTCCATACTGACATTGTCTGAAAGAAAACAAGGTCGGATGCTCTTCGTTCTCCCCACATTTTGAGCCCAGGCAGAGCAAATAGTGACAATGAAAAGAGCACTCCTGAACAGAAATAAAATATTTCTGACAGCCATGTGATGCTTGTGGTCAACACCCTCTTTGACGTACTGTTCAGAAGTCACTGATGAGTCTTGAATCTCTATCACTCCAAATGGCACCACCAGGACTTGCAGCAGCTGAAGCTCCTCAGAGGCCACGTGGATAAAAATACCTCTCTTCAGTCCTTAGAACCACAGTTGATTGCTTTACAGTGAACCAAATTTGCCACGTAGACAAAAAAATTAGCAGCAGTGGTCTCTCAGTGCTAGCAGAGAATCAGAATAAAATAAATTCAGAAGGAGATGCTAAAACATTTGAAGGTGCTAACAGCACGTCTCTCATACATTTAAATTTATTTTGCACCTTTCTTGCACTGCTAAGGTTTAATTGAACCTGATGAGTACTAAAAGGTTGGCCCATCTACTGAGCCTGTATTCCAAGCCCACCAATTACTACAACTTCTAATTTTAATTAACTATTCCTCAGAGCACTCCTTTATCTTTTCAGCCTTAATTGCTAAATCAGAAGATATACATAAATTGCCTTACCTCCTCTTCTGCCATCAACAAAAGAAGAGATTAGAGTGCTAAAGCAATGGTTTCTATTTAAATATCTGTTGTTTTTAATGGTTTTAATTTGTGTTATTAGTTATTTTGCCATTTGAGAAATATTAACAAAGCAACTGAAAGCAGTGTTAAATGCTTAATATGCTTTATAAATGTTACGATGATTTAATAATGGTCCCGTAAGTAGACTATAGCATTACAAATTATTTCTCTCTCTCTTTAAAAGCAGAGATCTGATAAAAACTGCACAAAAATCTTAGCATAGAAAAAGAGTAAAGCTGTCCTATAGTTTTCATGAACGCAATCTCTTGTTTCATGGCTAATAAGAAAATACAATAAAAGACAAATATTATTATGACAAATAACAAGTAGAATGTCTTGTAATTGGCTGGAATATTTATAGAACTTGTAGAACTGTTGTCTACAGGAAGTGTGCAGGGCTTCCAGTAATATTTGTTGTCTTGAGTAAGAGCCAGGTGAAATGTCACAGAAGGTAATCTGGTAATGGGGCATCTCAACAGACCTTTTGATCTTTGAATATGAGGATAGTCCATTAAAACAAATCTCTGAATTATCTGAATTATCTGCATTCTAAACACGGAGGAGATTTTTTTTCCTAGGACATCACTGTGTGATTGGGGCTCCAAGCAAATTGCCAAACGCTTTCCAGCTCTTTGGTTTGATTGGTGTGATATCCCAGCCTGGCAAAGGTTGGCAGAGCTACTGCAGAGAGACCAGGTCTCACTCAGGACTGTTCAAAGCCATTTCCTATGGCAACATTTTGGCAAGAGTAAGAGTTTAAGAAGCCAGAACTAGTAGGTTAGAATCTTCCAATTCTAAATCTTTTAACTACATATTTATCCCAGGCTACTTTTAAACAAACATTTCCAAAAGTTTCTTATCTCTTTATCTGGGATATTTCTGTGCATGCCATAAAAATACAATTAATGATACAATTAAAAAAATAGAATTAATAGGTGTCAGTGTATAGACCCAGGCCTGACTGGATACTTTTGGAAGGATTCTTATTCTTTCCTAAATTAGTCGATCTAAATAGTAATTATGCCTATCAAAAGCATATTCCAAGAAAATTTTAATGAAACTGTAATCTGATTCAAAACCTAGACATTTTGGGAAGATTCGAAGCCAATGAAGGGTTATAGTTACCTATTCAGTGCTACCTTTAAGTCCAGCTGTTATGAACAAAACAACAGAACCAACCTTTTTCATTGGCCACAGTTTACAAACAGTCCTTCCAGATAGACTTTATCAGGAGAAGACAGGGATGAAAGCATCCAAAGAAATACAGACAATGGTTTAGGGAATCTGAATGATAGCCACGTTAGCTGACTATGCTAAGACTAAAATAGCAAGATTTCTTCCACTAAAAATTTGCTCCAAAATGTTTTTCTCGATTCATGTCTTATTCTACTCCATCAAAATTTTCCTAGGTGTTTGTTGAAAGTCTGAGCCTGCAATTTGCTTCCTTCTAGTTTGTTTCTTCTCAGTTCATCTAGCTCTAGCTAGCTGTGGATGAAAAAACGAAGATCAAATTAATTCCAGTGTATATGTCCACACTGACTATTTGCCTTTCAATGACTGGACATTTTAAAAGTCTGTTACTAAGAGCTGTACCACTTTTACAAGCTTTTATTTGAAATTTGTGAATATGGCTAGTTTTCAGTTCACCCAGCTGTCAAAGCTCTACTGTTGTGATGCAGCGGAGGGGTTGTTTTTCCTAAGCACTGTATTAAGTGAGCGAGAGACTAAACCCGTGCTTGATCAGCTTAATGAGATAAAAAGACATTTTGGCTTGGTACAGAAAGGCAGAGGAAATAACTAAAATTGATTACCCTGTTTATCACGGACTCAATTTGTTGGTTCCCTTGGCAACTGACACTGAAGTAGATGAAGTTAGTAGTAGCCTGAAGGAGATCAACACGTAAGATTTCTATCAGCCACATTAAGCGTCTTCTGATGGCCAAAAGTATGGAGAGAAAAGTGCATCTTCAGTGGAGGGATTGGATTACTATCACTCCAAATGTAGCTAGTCTGACCTAAGTATTTATTTGGATATTTTCTGTGAAGAAAATGGGAGAATATTGTGCCATACTACTATGTCGCTTTCATTTATTGTTTTGTTGTGTGATCCAGATAGTGAGCAAAGTAGTTTAGTCAGTGTTTTGTGTGAAAAAATCTCTTAAGAAAAAGATGCTATCTAGAGTTTCAGTGAGATGTGAAAGTGTTTCATTTTTTATATTACTTGTCCACCCTGATGCTTATTTGATGTAAAACTGCTGCATTTGAGTTTTAGTGTGATTTAATCTTTGTTGTGAGAACGCCTGGAAAAACCTCTGAAATTCAGAAATGGTGATTTGCAAGACCAGATATCTTTTCATAGACTACACAGGTCACAAATCTGTTGGACAGGAGGAAACTGTAGCCACTGTAATGGCTATAGATTTCCAGAAAATACACAGATTTTCCACAGTCTTGGTAGCATATTTGAGTCTAGTTATCCCTCTTCCATGCATTTTTATTTTTGGATGCTCTCTCCTAAGTCTGCAGAAGGGATGGATAGGGTATTATATTGTTTGTTCTGCTTACAGGATGTTGTTCAACAGCTGTATCACAGCATTTCTTCAGAGATTTGTTTTCTCATGCTTTGCTTTAGTGGTAGATGTTTTCTCCTCTGTCTGAATCAAGAACCTTTTTAGGGTCATTATTTTGATTTCCGAACAAACTGATTCATGAGGTCCTGCGAGCTGGGATCTGAAGCTTTTCATATCAGTATTCACAGTTCTTTTTTCTTTTCTGAAGGCAGCTTTTACCAAAAACCCGTGGACAGTGAAGACTTTTAGGCCAGTTTTCAGACCCTTTTGGACAACCGGATTATGAAAACCAGAGAACTGAGGAGCCAGACCCTGTCTCTCAGTGTCTATGTCTGTACTTCGGGATCTGGGAAACCTTCCCAATTTCCAGACCTGGACACTTGCCCTGAGCACGTTGATTCCCTGTAGGACAAAATCTGTGCTGTTTTCCATCCACACAAGCACATATACGGACACTGTTTCTAAGGAGAAAATCTGGGCATGGAGACCAGCAGGGAGACTGAACATATTCTCACAATATACCTCATCTGGACTGTCTGGGCTTGCCAAGAAGCCCACTTAGGATGCAATCTAGTCATATTTGGAATTACTGGGTTTTGGTTGTTTTCTCCAAATTTTAAGTGACGGCAGCTATCTTTTCATTGGAGTACTAAGAACAATAGCCCATATATATATGTGTAAAGAAACCTTCAGAAGTTTTACAGAGTAGGCAGTAGTTATATGGGAGAGGTTTCTGTATGGCTCTGTTTCAGAAAATTTTAGAGCATTTCCAGTTAATATAGGTCAGGAGAACAGGATTCTTACACACTGAATAGAAAGCATTCAGCTGCCCATATGAAACATATGCACTGTTGGCAGTAACATAGCTGCAACTGCAGTCATCTTTGGCAGGCTCAGCTTTTACTTGTTGTGTAAAAATATTTTCTGTCCTATTCTGTTTCCTTCTGCTGTTGAATATGGGTCTAAGAGTTTGTCGACTTCACAGTGCACTTTTCTGCCCACAGATTTTAAATCTGCTACCTAAGGAGCTGCCTCTAACTAATAAAACAAGAATTAAAGAAAAAGAAAAATCAATACCAATTTTCTCTTTAGGTGCTTTTTTGGTTGTTGTTTAAATGAATAAATTGCCTTGAAGCTTTTCTCCACTTTCAGTACTGAGTGGTCACATATTAACAGCTGCGCACAGCGTAACCTTTTAAAATCGGGTTCTATTTAATTAAGCCATACACTAGCAACAAATCCTAACCCACTCAATTGTAAATTGTCACAGTTGTGTTGTGTGCTTCCTCCTGCTGAAATCTGTTTTTCTTGGTTTTCTGCCATAGGGTATATATCTGAAACAAAACAAATTCTGAGGCGTAATGAGGAAGAAACAAAAAGACCCTGGAAGCCTATTTTGTTTGCTAGTTTGAGCTCACCAGAGAGATCAACAACATCAAGAGTTCTGTTCCCGGGTGGAGCTTACACACAGAGCAGAGAGAACACAGTCACAGAGAAGCTTTTGAGTGTCATGTGACACAGACACTGAAACCATCCCATCTGGGAGCAATGTCCAAGCAGACTGTGCAAAAACTCAAAAAGGGGGGAGGCCTCCTAGGCACTGGGATATCATGTCTGCCTACCTGTTTTTCTTTTTAAGTTTTGGTCCGTGGGTGTACAGAAATAAGGAAAACAGACATGGAAAGGAAGTGATACAGTTCTTTGTAAGGTCAGTTTTGTCTAAGAATCTTTTTTCCTTCTCTCTGTTGTTGGTTGAAACAGACCAAATGGTAGAATGTACTAAATCTGTTCAGCCTCAACAGTGTTAATTGGGATTTCCACCAGTGCCATCAACAAAGCCACAGCAGAAGTGATTCATACCACAAATACAATGATAGACTGGTGACAATAAACTGAAATAACACGAGGACATAATGCTGCCGCCTTCTTGAATGTCATAACCAAAATTTATGCCCACTTGCCTGAGGACAACATTTCTTCTTCATTTCTGGAATGTCACTTTTAAAATTATTTTTCTCTTGCCTACATCTGATAGGGGAATTTTGTCAGCAGTACTTTTGCCTAGTATTCCATACTGCATATGGGTTATTGAGATTCCCGGCTATTGCTCTTTCCAGATCAGGAAAATAAAACAGATTTTCTTTCAGGGAGTCATTGTTTTTATATAGCCCAAGACAAAGCATGATAATGTTAATGAATCACTCTTCCTTTCTTTGATTAAGTCTCTTCTGAGACAGCAATGGCCATCCTGTTTAGTCAAGCAAGATTTACAGAATTCAAATTAATTCAGATATTTGCCTCGAAGGATATTTGTGTGATCCTTTAGTTTTAAGCCCTAGAATACATAGTACTGCAGCAGACAGTTTATAAACTTAACTTAATGTGTGTATTAATATTATAATTTACATTGGCTAGCTTCCAATGAGCTTCCTACAATTTATTATGTGACTAACACTCCAACTCCAGGATGATGGCATTGTGCAACCTCTGGATTTCAATTCCTCAGCACTTAAATTATGCATTTCTTCCTCTCCCCCTTTTTCATTTGTTCAGTTGTATAAATTATTTTATTACTTTAGATGATTGAATAGTTTGCCTTATTATTTATTTTTCCATGGGCTGCTTTATTCAAGTCTGTTTTATGAGAAGTGTGTTTGAAGTGTTTAATTGTGGGGGTTTGTTGTGGTTGGTTTCTGGCTTTTTGGTTCAAATTGGTGAAATATGTATAATACCGAATAATTTGTAACAAAGATCCTGATATCCTTCTAACGGGTTTCCCAGGACAAAGAAGTGTAGTGGAGAGATTTGTGTGAAGAATGTGTCTATTATTTCCAGGACTTCACTGCAAAGGATTTTAACAGAGAGGGAAATAATGATATGATTGTCAATACCATGATTTTAACCGTAACTGAAACTTACTTTTCAGGAAAACATTAGCTCTTGAAGGGCAGCAGGTTCCCTAGACTTTAGTGTCAGGACTCCTTATAGAGTAACACATTGTATAAAGGGGCCATTTCATGATAAAGCTGAGTTTTGGTGACTGGTAATGCATTTTTGCTATTAGCAGCTGCACTCAATAGCTTGATGTTTACAATCCCAGTTTTAGAGCATAAGTGTTTCAAAACAAATGGTGTAGAATAGTAGTAAAAGTTTAAAAGACATTAAGAAGTAGCTGCTAACAGTACCTAACTATTTCATGAAGGCTAGTGGCAGGAATAAGATGATATTTCTTCACAGAACATGTAGAAAACTTTTTTGTTCAGGTATAAAAATGCTTGTGTTGCTTTTGCTGGACCATCAGTGAAAAAAGTGTTCTTGTTTAATTGCCCCTTTTCATGCCAGGAGGAGCTGCTTGTGTTCCCTGACTGTTCTACATTGCTCCCCTTCCTTTGCAAATAAGGAGACATGTCAAGCAATATGAAGGTTTTTGTAATGAGCAGTTCATAGCATTCCTAGAAATAAATTGCTATTTTTCTTTGGTCACCTGCTCCCTCAGTCTGTTGGAAATTTCTGATTATCCGCTAGAGAACAAAAGGAATACCAATTATAAGACAAAATTATTGGCATAAATTACAGATGAATAATTTGAAAATCTTCACAAGACAAGAAGAAAGAAATGCCATTTAAATTAAAAGGATATACCAGCAAATACTGGGAGTTAACTATTTTATTTCCCCAGGGATTTTTTTTTTTGTACATACATTTAATCACTTACATCAAATGAATAAATGTGATGGGTCTTTCTTTATGTAAAGTTGATGAACTATTTCTGTTTCACCAATTCAGGAAAAAAATTGTGAAGAATCAGGATAAATATCACTCAGGATAAAATTGTGAAGAATCTCCATGCTACTGTCCCGTCTTTCCAAAAGGTCGTTGAAAAATCTGCTTCTAAAAGGAAGAGAGCATCTATACGTTAACATAATATTTGAGGTTCTTGAGCAAGGGACTGACAAAGGTCCTGCCATGTAATTACGTCTCACGTACAAATTAATGGTGAGTAGCAATTTGGATAATTATTCTTTCCTCGAATGTCAACAGGAGATTTTTTTTGTTGATGTAGGCCCAGCACACCGGGGAACTCTGTACAAGTTCAACAGGGCATCACAAGTCTTTCTTTCCAGGGGGATTCAAAATTCGCTTCTTGCTTCTGCAGCTCTGTTGTTAAAGTATCGTTTTATCTATCACTTCAGCTTCACAGAACTCAGTGCCATGGGGTGGATGACTAAAGATGCACAAAACTGAGTTTCAAGGCCTCTGTTCCTAGAACGGCAAATTTGTGCCTTTCAGAGCATTTCTAAATGTGTGCTTTAGTTTTCTTGGAAGGTTAGTTGTTTTCAGGGTGCCAGCTCAACAGTCTGAAATGAAGAGGCACATTAGACTTAATCTTTTAAATGCACATTTATACCTGTATAGCTCCTGGGAGACTATTTGTGGTTTTCTGTTGGTTTTCTGAGTCTTGCTGCCTTCAAGTTATCAAACTACTTTTATTTTCAAGAGTGTTTGTTTCCTACAGAAAAAGCTTAAGACTTGGCCTTATAAAGATCTGGAATACTGCTCTGATGATAGCCATGCTTTCAAATGGGAGGAAAAGAATCTGTATTGTTCATGTTGTTCTCTAGCTGGCATTTTTCACTGATCTTCTGGAATATGCATGGACATGCATATACACCATGTGTTAACAATATCCCTCAATCATACTAACTGTCAAGGCCACTTTAGTTGCGGCATTCTGTCAAACCACTTTAAAAAGAGGTTGTTCACATTATATGTTTTATTCTTTCTCAAGTTTTCCACTGTTACTTTAATTTCCCTGATAATTTTCCATTTTTTTCTCCAGTCACATGTTTGTGTTGCTATATATTACATGCAAAATTAAGTTTCTTTTTCAGTAATTCTTAATAAATTCTGGGCCTTCCTAGCTTTCTGCTAACTCTTCAACTACTGTCTAAAGGGATATGCCAGGGTCAGATACTCTACAAACCAGATTAGTGACTTCTGGTCAGTTTAGCTCCTCACCATAGGAATGATAGTTATTTACTTTATTTTTCCTGCAACAAAGTTTCATTGACTTTCAACAGGCAAGAATTAGAATCATAGAATCACAGAATATGCTGAGTTGGAAGGGACCCACAAGGATCATCAAGTCCAACTCCTGGCCCTGCACAGGACACCCCAAGAGTCACACCATGTGCCTGAGAGCATTGTCCAAATGTTTCTTGAGCTCAGGCTTGGTGCTGTGACCACTTCCCTGGGGAGCTGTTCCAGTGCCCAACCACCCTCTGGATGAGGGACCTTTTCCTGATATCCAACCTAAACCTCCCCTGACACAACCTCAGGCCATTCCCTCAGGTCCTGTCACTGTCACCACAGAGCAGAGATCAGTGCCTGTCCCTCTTCTTCCCCTCGTGAGGAAGCTGTAACAGCAATGAGGTCTCCCCTCAGTCTCCTCCAGACTGAACAGACCAAGTGATCTCAGCCACTCCGCACAGGGATTCCCCTCAAGGCCCTTCACCATCCTTGTGACCCTCCTTTGGACACTCTCTAACAGTTGCTTGTCTTTTTTTTTTTTTTTTTTGGACACCCAAAGCTGCCCCCAGCACTCGAGGTGAGGCTGTCCCAGTGCAGAGCAGAGCAGGACAATCCCCTCCCTGGCCTGGCTGGCGATGCTGTGCCTGATACCCCCCAGGACAGGCTTGGCCCTCCTGGCTGCCAGGGCACTGCTGGCTCATGTCCAACTTGCCATCGACCAGGACTCACAGGTTACTTCTGCACAGCACCTCTACTTCATGTAGAAAAATTTATATAGCTTTGTTTACTTTAGTATAAGATAGCTCCACAGGTAAATATTTGGAAAAAAAAATGTAATTCCCTCATCCAGTCATTTAAAATGCCTTGATCTAAAACTAACTCAAATGTTCAGGTCCTTCTTTATCCCACAGTGCAGTGCCGAGTGCTGCAGGCAATATGTTTAGGAAGAAGACTCCATTCATTTTCTTAGGCTGCTTTCATCTCATTCAGATACTTCAAGTATCTCTATATGGTGCAACAGCCTTGTTCTTACCTTTATTTTTTATTAAAACCTGTTGCTAATGAAATAACAGAATCACAAAGTTGTATGGTTTGGTTTGGAAAGGACCTGCAAAAGTCCAATCAGCCAGGACATCTTCAGCTAGACTAGGTTGCTCAGAGCCCTGTCCAACATGGCCTTGGATATTTCCAGGGATGGGGCATCCACCAGCTCTCTGGGTAACCTGTTCCAGTGTTCTACCACCCTGATTGTAAAAAAATCATCCTTATACCAGCCCAAAACTGCCCTCTTGTAGTTTTAAACCTTTTCCCCTTGTACTGTCACTGCAGGCCCTATTGAAAGTCTGTGTCTACCTTGCTTATGAAGCCTGCTTTAAGAATTGAAAAGCTGAAATGTTGAAATAGGGTCTATTTTTAACCCCAGCTATCATAATCTGAAGTGATTTCATGTATGTTAGTAATGCCAGGAAGGGCGTTCTCTACTTGAACTGGAACGAAGATGTGAAATAAGCATGTGCAGGCCATGTCCTTTGGAAATCAGATTGCATGAACAGGATAGAGTGTATACATACTTAATGAGGAACTTCAAAACTACTCCAAACAGGGGACAATGTGAACTTCTGAAATACTGCATACTCTTTGGCTATTAAATAATAAACGCTAAGTATTAAGAAGTAATGCCTCCATAACTAAAGCATCAAGTTGCTATAAATTTTTCAGCATAATTTTCAAAATTTAGCCAAGAATAGAATTTGCATCTAAAAAATGTATGACTATGTATCAGTTCACTTACACTGAGCACCAGTTTCGGTGCCGGGAAATCTACACCTTTCCATAAGCACCAATGGATTTTAGCATCAGGTTTAGACCTATGCTCTAGTCTGAAAAATCTCCTGATGGTTCTTTCTGCCATCCCTTTTTAACTTGTATTTTAGATGGTGATACAAGGGCTAATATCCAAGATTTTAATTGGTATCTGGAAATAAGTAAACCCAGGTATTTCTTCAGAGAATGAAGTCTTTCATTCCTAATTAATGTCATCAGAATCTCACTATATTAAGGACATAATCAAGAAATTTTTGGTCGTACCTTACATTTCCTCTTTTCCTTAGTTTTCATCATATAAAGTTCTGCAACTTTGAACCATAAGGGATTATGAAAACAGCAAAGGAACATAAACCAATAAATATTGAAATATGTAACTAATATTGAAATATGTAACTAATATTGAAATATTTAAGTGTCTCTTGTGATAGAGAGCTCCTTAAAATTAGTCGGACAACCTTCTGGAACCCTGTGTTGTTCTGGGTGCAATATATAACATGATTTTTATGTCCAGTTTGACTTAGAGGACAGATTTTTTTCAATTTTGTTTTTTACCCAATTTGAAGGCAATACTTACATGCATCTGTGACTGTTCAGCCCTTCTCATGATCACCATGGTTAAATCCATCCTTGGAGACCCAGGTTCTTCATAGCATATGCTTTAAATTCTGTGTCTCTTTGCCCATTAATGGTCATGGGAAAGTGGAGGGGAACAAACTAAACCTCTGTGCATGTTCTAAGACTACGACGTGATTTGCAACCAGTCCTCTGATTACTGGAAGCCTCTCCTATGTTTGCTGAGGATGTGAGACCTGCACTTGTCCACAGCCTGTTATTGCAACAGTTGTGTAATAGTGCTGCAGTTGCAGGTTGTCCCAGGAGGCTATCCGATGGTTTGCTGCAAATACAAGATATATGATGGGATTGTACAACTTGTTTTTCTCCTCTTCAGTGTGACTTTGGGTGTAGGCAAGTCTCATGTCCTGGAGTGCCTGATGACCACTCCTCTGTGTCTGTTACTCCTTTGATCACCTGCATTTCAGTCCTGACCCTGCTGCTGCCTTGGTTTCCTCATTCCTGGTGCCTGACCCTTTTCCCTCACTGCTGTTGCTCTTGGTTGTTTGCTCTGCTCCTGTCACCTCTGTGGTAAAACTTATTTGTTTCATAGTCCTGTTCGATACCCTCCTGCCCCTCGTACCTGTACAAGTATTTGTCTTTGGGTGTGTCTTCCTCTTGATCTTGGTCTGCCTAGCCCTGTTTTCTAAAGCATCCCTCAGAGGAGCTTTCTGAACTTTCTTTATCCTGATGAAAATATCTGTTCCCTGTGTCCAGTGGTGAGAATAAGGAAGCCTCCAAAGGATTTTTTTATCAGTGGTGCAGATTTTTTTTCCCCGGGGTTTTTTTTTTTGTGTTTTTTTTTGTTTGCTTGTTTGTTTGTTTGTTTGTTTGTTTGTTTGTTTGTTTGTTTGTTTTGGGGTTGTTTTTTTTGTTTGGTTTTTTTGGTGGGGTTTTTTTTTTTTTTTTGTATGTTTTGGTTTGGTTTGGTTTTGGTTTGTTTTTTTTTCTTTCTAATGTTCAGATTAATTTTTGTTTCTCCCAGCATTTCAGAGCAGAAAGTTATGTCAGTTCTGATTTCTTGACTGACTCCACCTGGAGAATACAAGCCTTGATAAAGTAGTTATTTCACAAAGAAAATTGCTTTTGTCAGGCCTGCAGTGAAGTAGTAGTGATTACCTGAGGGAGGACACCTGAAGTCCTTTCATGATGTTTTAGGATTACGATATCTCAGCTAGTAATAATTCTGAAAGAAGAGGAGGATTTGGCATAGATTAGAGGAAACTTAGATTATGCCTCGAACTCATAAAGGTCAACTGATATGAAAAGGATGTTTTGCAGCTGCAGATCTCCATGAGTTTATTTCCATATTTATCTTAACAGGGACAAGCTATTACAGTAGCTCTCATGTAAAGAAACAGTGGATTCTTTTAGCATACTTTCAGTTTGTACTCCTTTGAATGCAAAGAGATAAGTTCATGAAGAAATTTAATATTGAATAGCTTTCTATTGTAACATTGAAGGTTTTCATCATTTCAATCACTTTAAATTGCTAATGAGATCCACCCTGTCAATGAACAGACTGGATTTGAAGCCTCATCACAAGAAGGTCTCAATTTGCACGAACAAGGTTACCTTAAATGAACTGGTATTTGCAAAGAATTACAAAAGTCAAAGTCTACTCTAACTGAAAATCTTTTTATCGACTATCTGATTATTCTTTTACTCTTTTGTTTGCTTAAGGCACCAAGTCAATGCCGTATACCTCTGACACAGTAATTGAAGCAAAGAACATACTGTACTAATAAATAGTAATGTCTGAGTTGCAGACAGACCTGAAATGTTTGAGATGAAAACAAAATCCACAGACAGGGAAAAATCTGTGCAGTTTCAGGTAGGACTAAATAAATACCAATATTTTTTTCACTCACAAAGCTTGACATATATGGCTCTATACAAATTTCGTTTGCTGTAGAAAACAGTGTGAAGCTTAAGTTTGTTTCTGTAGTACTGAAAGGAGTTAAATTTCAGGGAAAATAAATATGAGGGTGTTTCCTAGGCACAAATAGATCTCTTTTCAGTAATGCACCAAACAATGACTTCTATACCTGAGGTAGCTTTTTCAGAAATTTTTGCTGTTACTTGCTGGTGGTAACTGGAATTCATATATATATGAGGCTGGATATCAGTTCTCAGACTCATAACATCACATCTTCTCTCTGAGGTAGATTTACTCTGTATTTCTTAATTTCTTTTTTTTTTGTCTTGTAGAATTAAGAAAGGCAGAAGTACCAATGACAGTGAATTATTCATAGAGAACCTTGATTCATTTTAGCAGCATTCAGACCAAGGGAACGTGGCAGGACAACAGCTGTAGAAAGCTGCTGGAACACTCTGTTGCGCCATCTCACCGAGCCCTGTTCCTCTGACACAATCTAAAAGATATGAGAACCAATTATTCCCTCTGAAAGTGTCTAAGTCAGGGCTTAGACTCTTGAACATTTACCTTCATCATAAATTATTCTCTGATGTGTGTTGCAAAGCACATGCTGGTGTGCTCTTCAGCTTCTTTTTTCACTGAAGGGTAAGCAGGATCAAATTACTTAATGTTTTTCATTAGAAAATTAAACAATTTATCACAGGTAGTTTGCCAGTTTGTTGAAACTTTATGTGCAACATCTTAAGACATTTCTTTCAATATCATATTGGGAGACAAGGAATGATCCTCCATGAAAAAGCATCTCCTCTGAATGAATATAAATTCATTCGGGGAATGGAGAGGCAGATCACATGTGCATAGCAAATTAAGACTTACTTTAGTTGCACTAAAACAAAGGAAAGATGGGCTTACTTCTTTTAATTTCTTTTGATATGTCATTTCACAAACTTGAGCTGATATTTCCCTAAAACTCTCTCTTAGTACCTTTTTTTAGAGTGGTAGTGTAATAACGGTATATCATGACATGTATTTTCTATTTTATTTGTTCCTATATAAATGCAGTGTATTACTGCACTCTTCAAGACTGTTATGAAAAGTTAACACTGAATCTTCTCAAAGTATAGAATGTAAATGGGGGTTATTGCCGGAATCATGGATCTTTAAACTATAAGCAGCTGACTTGAAGCTTTAATGTAAGTATATCCATTTTTTCTTCTGGCACAATGAATTCACAGTAAGGGTTTTCCACCTTCTACAAGACAGTGTGTAGTACATAAGTCATATGCAGTTTTCACACGAAAAAAAATATCCCAAACAGAACTTTAATCTCATTTTCTCAGACATTTATCATAGAATCATAGAGCAGTGTGGGTTGGAAGAGACTTTAAAGATCATCTCCCTCTAACATCCCTTCCATGGGCAGGGACACCTTCCTCTAGAGCAGGCTGCTCAGAGCGCCATCCAGCCTGGCCTTGAACACTTGCAGGGATGAGGCATCCACAAATTCTCCAGGCAATCTGTTCTCATGTCTTACCACCCTCACAATATATAATTTCTTCCTAAAATCAAATGTAAATCTACTGTCTTTCCATCTAAAACAGCTATCTCTCTCCAATCACTACACTTCCTGATAGAGCCATTCCCATCTTTCCTGAAGGTCCCTTTGGGAGCTGGAAGGTAGTATCAGATCTCCATGGAGCCTTCTCTTCTCCAGGATGAACAGCCCCAGCTCTCTCAACCTGTCCTTGTTGGAGAGGTGCTCCAGATTTCTGATCATGGCCCTCCTCTGGACTCCAACAGCTCCATGTCCCTCCTGTGCAGGGACCCCAGAGCTGATGCAGTGCTCCAGGTGGGTCTCAGCAGAGCAGAGCAGAGGGGCAGAGTCCCTTCCCTCCCCTGCTGCCCACGGGGCTCTGGATGCAGCCCAGGATACGTTTGGCTCTCTGGGCTGTGACTGCCATGGCTGGGTCATATTCAGTCATCCACCAAGATACCACTATTTAAAGCTCTATTTTCTGTTGTAAAAAGCCATTAAACGATATATTAAACTATCACATTGTTTTCTCTATCAACATTTTAATTAACCCCTTGGAAACCCAAATATGTCAGATAAAGCAGAAAACATACAGAGTAAAACAGGTACTGTAGGATTAGAAGTACAACATGTTGGATGCTGGAGGATTTTGCCTCAAAAATCTGGGTAAACACTTCTTCCATCCTAACTAATATGAAGATGCATTTTGTATTTATTATGCTCCCATTGTATACCAGTTAAGCATGGGTGGATTTTACCATTTAGAGACACATACACTGTAGTCCTCATTTCAGAAACTCTGAGCTTTTACACTGTTGATCTTTACCACAGATGCAGGCTACCAGTCTTTACTTACATATATCACCCCCAGTTTAACATGTAAGCAACCTTTCTTTCTATTGATCGAGACCCACAAACTGTTTTTTACCTCTTTCTGTACAAGCGTTGACATTCATGTGTTGAAAGTCCACCCTGGCTGTAACAACTGTTTTCAGACTAAGAACAGCTTGTTACATTCCTTTTGGCTCTGCTATAGGAACTATGTTTTTCTGATTACTCCTCTTCAGCTGCTCTATTAAGTAGAACAAAAAGTTTTGAACACAAAATTAGAAAGGAGAGCAACATTATTATTCTTTCTATGGGGCTGAAGGAATTTTAAGTTGTCACCCTGATTTAATTTAAGTGTCTTTGAAATTTTACTGATAAATAGTTTTGATGAAGCAATCTGCTTTAGAGATGAAAGATCCTGATAGGAATGCAAGTTAACAAGATGTTCTAGTAAATTAAAGACAGTTTTTGAAGCTAGCATACAACCCCAAGACAAAAACATTTAAGTAGAAAAAAGGAGAAAAAAACATAAGATCACATTATTCCAAAAAATATTCATCTCTGAAATGCAGAGCTGGGGAACAAGAAGAAAAAGTCTGAAAGTCCAGTATTCTCTGTGAATACCTTCACAGGATTATGACTGATGGCAGCAGATGAATACAGACAAATCTGGACAGAAATAGTTGTGCTGTCTGGAGATTAATGTTTGAATGGGAGGGAGCAGAAGGAGATCAGCTACTATCACCTGTGAGTCTTTAAGATCAAAGCATAGGAGCACGATCATTTTCTGAAAGCATTAGCGTAGTGCTTCCTACTCCTTACATACTCACCCTTGCCGTCGGCCACACAGCCTTAAAGGAATTTCAAAAAGCTAATCAGAGAATGAAGTTGGTAATGGAAGAAGCCATAGCACAGACAAATAAATCCTTATATTTTTATCTCATTTTCCTAATATTTTTTCATGGAAGTGTATGTGAGTTGTCTTTAAAATTCTCAGTTGAGACACCGCCAGCAATGCAGGTGAGGTAGCACAGCTGAAAAGCTGCTGAAACTGAACATTTGCCCAAAAATGCAAGCAAATCGTTGGATTTGGAGCGTGCTCAACTTCAACCTGCCATGGATTCCCTGCCAGAGTTGCAGATGCCTCATTCACAACTAGCCTGGTTATGTTCAGTCACAGCTGTGAAGTTTTTCTCCTGCCCACCTCCTCTTTTCCCCTGCCCAACTTTCCTACCTGGTATACTCATTAAACTTACGAATGCCGAGATGAGCTGGTAGTGGAACATCATGTCTCACTCTGTTCCCATGCATTTATTTAAAACAGCACTTCATCATTGCCCTTTTTCATCCTACGAATCTTTGGAGCTTTATTTCGAGCATGCTTGTTTCTTTATTGGGAAGTCTGAAAACTAGGTAACACCACAATCTGGGTCACAGGGAAAGCAGTATTCAGTAATTTTTCACTATTCCAATAAGAGACAGGGCTTCCACGAATGGGAGCTGGGCATGAAACTGCACTGGCTTGAAAAGAGCCCTGTGAAAAACCACTATTGCTGCTCTTGATTCAAATGTAATTTTTTTCCTTTCACAAAGATTTATTTTTTATCTATGTGCTACTACATATGTATGCAAGTACAAAAAAAGACTTGCAGCATGATTCCCCAACACTTAATTCGTACTCCCTCTCAGATCCTCTCATTGTTATTTCTTGTTCTTGTCTGTCTAGCCATTTTCAACCACTTTGCCAAACAAACAAGCAAAAAAATCAGAAAGTTAAGCTGCTGCCTAACACTCAAGGGCCAGGCTTTTGGAAAAGACTGGTTGGCCTCCATTTCCATGTGGTCTTAGCTCTCACTCGCTGCTGCTCTTAAAAGAATGGCAGAGTTAACATATTCCTGCTGTGGAAAACTTCAGATGGTTGCATAAGCTCTATTTGCTAACATAAATCTCCACTAATTGACGTATTTGAGCCTGTTTTGATTCCACATGTTGTAACAAATAGATACGTGCTTTAAAAAGAATGCCATGCTTCATTCTAATACTTGGCTAGAACACAGAGATTTCTCTCCTTTAGGTCACTTTAATATCATCTGAGTAAAAGTAACATCAGAACTTGCATCTAATGGCGTTTTTTTCTTAAGGACAAAGATACATAGCAAAAGAGATAGGAAACTGAAATGACAGCAGAGAATGAGTTACACCCTCTTTTTAAAAAGCCCCCTCTAGAGTTTTAAAAATGCAGTCACAAAGTGTCACCCCAATCTTCATATCAAAGAAACCTATATTTGGAATTTGAGGAAAATTCTTGAGACAAAATTTCCCAGTTTGAAAGCTATCTACTAAACAGGAAATTCCAAATTAATTTTACTGTTCTGCTTTTCTTCCAAATTTCTTATTTTCTCAATCTTAACTGCAGATCTGGTTCATTACTATGCTAATAATGGGATATTTTCAGTCTCTGTGTTTGGGTTTTTTTCATTAAAATAACACAAAAAACCCATAAGCTCTTAAATCTTTGATTGAGTAAGAAATTCCATAACTGAAAAGATGTGCTCCAAAGCTAAGTAACAACAGGACATGAAACTTTGTTCATCCACCTCACCCACCTGCCCCTGTTAATGTTTTCCCTTTAGCTCCTGGTACTTATTGTTAAGCATATCTTATATAAAGGGTCAGGGGGAGGGAGAATCATGGATTTGCAGTTGACTATTAGAAAATACTCAAAACTCCTTTCCTTCTGACTTTAGTATTAGAAATTAGGGCAGAACGTGATGCACAGGAAGTTCCACCTGAACACGTGGAAGAACTTCTTTACCGTGCAGTGACCAAGCACTGGAATAGATTGGCTGAGAGGTTGTGGAGTCTCCCTCATGAGAGATATTCCAGAATCACCTGGATGCAATCCCATACTATATGCTCTAGGCTGGCCCTGCTTGGACAGAGAGGTTGGACCAGGTGACCCACCGTGGGCCCTTCCGAAATTACCCATTCTGTGTTAAACTCTGAGAAATTCAGGGGTCTGCTTTCATTTTTCCCTGCACCAACATTGTATGCACATTATGAAACCACCAGTAGACTGATAGCTTTACATTCTGTTTTCCTCCCAAGTGGATTCATACTTCTTAAGGAATACCTGGAAAGTTATCTTTTCTAATGAAATGTTGTTGGAAAATGTGCTTTTGGTATAATACAGCTCAGCCACTTAATCGGTCATGGTTCCCTTCACATGAAATGAGTGCTGGTCAAGGTGACTATGCATCGGCACATGAACGTCTAGCAGAGTGTTTTGGTCCTGAACATGAAATGTTTGTCTTTGAAAGTGTTAACACAAAAATATTTAATAATGTTCAAGAAGCTTTTTGAAAATTACCTTTTTCCACAAAATATTTTCGTTTAGATGAATGAACATTTCCAATGAAAACATGTTGCACTAAAATGAAATTGTTTCTTATCAGCCCTATATATCCAGTCCTTCCAAAACTAGGAGCTTGAAAACTCAGCTCATATGTTGAACTTCAGAAGATCTTTAGGAGTTTAGTACATCTGGGATAAATTTAATTTTCTTTCTGGTGCATGTGGTTCAGATTATTCTGTTATCAAAAGAGTACTTATTAACACAAAAGCAAATCCTAAGATTCTTATCTTATGAAATATCATATTCACAGAATGGGTCAGGTTGGAAGGAACCACAGTGGGTCATCTGGTCCAACCTTCCTGCTCAAGCAGAACTATCCCAGAGCACACAGCACAGAATTGTGTCCAGATGGTGCTTGGGTTTCTCCAGTGAGGGAGATTGCACAGCTTTTCTGGGCAACCTGTTCCATTGTGTGGTCACCTTCTTTACTGTGTTCCCAGTAAAGAAGTTCTTCCACATGTTCAGGTGGAACTTCCTGCACATCAGTTCCTGCCCATTGTCTCTTGTCCTATTGCTCAGCACCACTGAGCAGAGCCTGGTCCATCCTCTGACCCCTCCCTGCAGACACTGATAGACATTGAGGAGGTGGTCTCTCAGTTGTCTTGAGTCTGAACTCTGAGGCCCAGCTCCCTCAGGCTGTCCTCATAAGAGAGATGCTCCAGTCCCTTAAATATCTTTGTCACCCTCCACTGGACCAACTCCAGGACCTCCACGTCTCTGTTGCCCTGAGGAGCCCAGAACTGAACACAGCAGACTTTAGCTGAGGCATCACTAGGAATGAGCAGAGGGACAAAACTGTAACAGGTTTTGTGAGAACTTCAGTGTAATATGCTGGTAATCCTCATATGCAACTTTGAGATCAAGAAAACTGCTCTGCACCCTTCTCCTTGTTGCTCTGTGTTCATTGCAGGTACAGGGCAGTGAGGAGAAGTCCAGGGGCTACAGGTGAACTAGAAGAGGCCTGAAGGTCAGACCTAGTCCAGGAGCAAAATCAACAGAGGATTATGCCGGGGACAAATGCAGAAGACCACAGTGTCTGCAGGAGTTGGTGAGATGACCCCAAGATATAGCTGATTTGGAGCTTTGTGGGGAGAACTGACTATAAGGAGGACTGGGAAAAAAAAGGCTTGAAGAAGGAAAGGAAGCATGCTTCAAATGGCTAGAAAAACATAATAATTTTTGTAATATTCATAGCAGTCATAGAATCATAGAATGCTAAGAATCAGAAGGAACCTTAAAGATTATCTAGTCCCGCCTCCTCTGCCACGGGCAGGGACAACTCCCACCAGACCAGGTTGCTCAAGGTCTTATCCAGCCTGGCCTTGAACACTTCCAGAACTAGGCTATCCACAATCTCTGTGGGTAACCTGTTCTACCACCCTGACAGTAAAGCATTTATTCCTTATATCTAACCAAAATTTCCCATCTTTCAGTTTGTGCCCATTACTCCTTGTCCTGTCACTACAGCTCCTGACAAACAGTCCCTCTCCAGCTTCCTTTAGTCCCCCTTCAGATACTGACAGGTTGCTATGAGGACTCCACGCAACCTTCTCTTCTCCAGGCTGAACAGATCCAGCTTTCTCAGCCCATCTTCATAGGGAAGGAGGTCCAGTCCTATAACAACTTTGTGGCCTCCTCTGGACTTGCCCCAGCAGTTCCATGTCCCTCTTATCTTGGGCACCCAAGAACTGTACACAGTGCTCCACATGGGGTCTTACCAGAGCAGAGTAGAAAATACTGAGAATCCATGTGTCTAGCTTTGAAAGAGAGGTGTTTGCCAAGGAAGGCAGGAACCACCCTTGTAATAGGGAATATGACCCATTTTCCCTCCAATTATAACTTTGAAATGAAGGGGCTCTCAAGCAAAAGATATGGGGGAAAAAAAAAGAAATAACAGTTCTTTACTAATATTTAGAACAAGGCAATAATAGAGAAAGAATGGTTTAAACAGTCAGAATACAACCTGCACCCTGTTAGGGTGGTGGTAGCAGTCCAGTTAAATGGTGGCTGCAGTCCTGTTGGAGTGATGGATGTGGTCTTGTTGAAGTGGTGATCTTGTGGAAAGGTCTTGTTGGTCTCTGGAGGTCCAGCGGTGGCTCTTGAGCTCTTCTCCTCTGGGAATCCAGTGGAAAAGGTATCCCAGTGTTCCAGGGTCTCAGTTTATATGCAGGTAGGAACGTTCAGTTCCTCCCCTCTGGGCGGGGCATCTCACAATAGGCTGTGGTTATCATATGAGTCGCTCCCGGAGACCTTGATGGTCCATTAGCAGAGATAGCCCCGACGGTGTTATCAGGGCTGAGTCATGCTGAACATAAAGAACACTGCCCCAGCTGTTTTTAACAGCTTATGGAGATGGTAATAGAATGCATACTTTTGGTTACACCTTCCATGTAACCTAAGACACCATGTCTAAAAATAATATTATGTTTTAGTGTAGTTACTGATTTCTTTGAGATAGAGAAAAATGGAGAGAAAAAAAGGTACTCCAGAGGATGTTTAAATATAACAAACAAACCAAAACAGTAAATGTAATACCCAAATTTATGTTTTCCATGTCTCACTCTTCTGAGGAGGCTTGTGTGCTTTATTTTGTTACTTTTATTTGACCTTCACTTTTTAAATTGGGAAGTATTTTATGTTTATGTTATTCATCAGATAAATGTAGTAATAAATTGTATGATTCCCAAGTGTCACTAATACACTGTGATTGCTAAAACGTCTATCCTGTCAGCCAGTGATTACTGTATAACAACATCCAAATATTTTTTCCCTTGGTAAAGCCCGGACACTACTAAGAATTTTAAAGGAAAATAAATATGGAGTAGATTCAGTATGTCACTTTCCAGGTTCTCTCTTCTACCTATGATATGCATATTATATTGTTCTGTTGGCTGACCATATTTGTCACGGAAGAATATTGCTATTATTGTGGAAAATGCTTAAAGAATAGCAGAAATAAACTCATCTCTCTACATTTTAAAGAGAGTTTTAGGTAGTTTGGGCTGTTTAGAGTTTTGCTTTGGAAGGAATGCATGTTTACTGTAATGATCTAAACACCACAGAGTGGCAAATGTTATTAGGATTCTCTCCCTAAATCCCCAAGCAGAGCCTACCAAAAAACAATGATTCTGTAAATTAGTAAAGTATTCTGTCATCTAAAGGAGTGATTTAATTGGGAACACTTGGATATATTTACAGATGCAGTCTGACCCTAACCTCTAAGTTTACATAGCTAGGATTTTCTAAGCTGCCTGTGTTCTACATGACTTCTGTGAGACTACAGCTGCCTTCTCTTGCTGGCTTTTGCTGGTTGTGTGGGTGAGCTTATCTAAAAAAAGTATTTCCTGTTTTAATACAGGGACAGATAACAAAATTCTGGTCCAGAGAACACTTTGTTGAGTAAGTCAATAAGATATAAGTTCTTTGATAGTATTAATTTAATAGTATTAAAAAATTAATGCTGCCTTTCTAACTATTAGTTCTAGATACATCTAGGCATGTCATGTGAGCTGTGTGTTTCATTTTGGTGGCTGCTGTTCAAACATACATTGAGAGGGTTCCTGCTCCAAAGATCCCTAGTCAAAATAGAGAAGGAAAACATGACGAAAGGATCATTGAAGCCAGTGTTTGAAAGGAGACTAAAACCCAGTATGCTTTTGTTTACAAAATAAGGCATGATTTGCCAAACCACAGCATTTCTGTGATACAGACTTTACCATAAGTTTTCAACTTTGTATCATCATTTATAATTGTCAGTAGTCAATTAAAAAAAATAATTATGTGAGGTTGTTGAAAAACTGTATGTTTTTCTTATCAGTAAGGCACAAAATAGTAATTTTTCAAAGCAAAATATGAACAGGCTGTTATTATAAGTACAATTAGATAATCTGTTCTATATTGTAACTGCAATGTGAATGACAATGTAAATTTCAAATGCCTTCCTTCATTAAAATAGATTTTAAAATTTGATAGTCTTATGAAACAGGCATTTGGAATGTGGAATTTCATCAAAATGAAATTTTGATGTTAGCTTTAGTACATGCCTCTCAAGCTGGAATGTAGTATTTCAGTGAAATACTTATGTCCTGAGTATACCTGTATCGACTTTTCTTTCTAAAAGCTGTAATAATGAGATCATTCAACTTTGTATTAAGAAAGATCAAAATTGAAAGAGAATTCAGCAATGAACAGCGGGAAAAAGAACTTCAAAGTCCAGAAGGTGATAAATAGGTCCCTAAACAAATACTTTGAACTAATCTTTTCTTAACTTCAAATGAATTAGCTCAAAGTCCCATAAGCTGTGTAGCACACAAACTCCTTGCTACAGACTTAGTTGTCACATAATACTGAATGCAGTAAAATGTTTTTCAGTGAAAATATGTCTCTTCTCCATGATCACTTCCAACTGCGGAAAAACACACTCAAAAGCTCTAGAAATCACTCCAGCCCCTGAGCAGGAGAGGGTTGCCCATTCTTCCTGTTAAAACTATTTCTTTTTGCCTGAAAAGATCTAAAACAATTCATAGATGAAACTGAATGGTAGATATCAATATGACTTGCTTTCCAAATGCTATGTTTTTCAGGTGGCAGAGACATGGAGGGGTCTGCGATTCACTAGTAGCAGAGTGGGAGTCTGATGACATTTCACTAATCTCAGATATTTGCATGCCTAAATATTCATGGTAAATTTTCGCTCCAATGGGAACATGAAGGGAAGTTGAAATAAATGCTCTCTACTTCAATTCTCATTATTTGCAATTTCTGCGTGACTGCTATGATGCTGCACCTTCCTCAGACCACTAATGAGCACTATTGTGTTTTCATGTGGTGTTCTAATGTCCCAAAAGATTTAAATCCACTTAAAATGTTTTCAAATGTTAGAGACATCATGATACAATTTGGTGACTGCTCCAAATCTATAAGAGTGGAATAAGAGTCTTCTACGTCTTTTTGATCACAATTTTCATTTGTGTTCACAGTCAAAGAACTATAATGTTTTAAAAGGTTGGGAAGAGACCACTTTATTGTTGCTTTCATTGTAAACTTCAGAAATGCTGATTTTGGCCTTGTGGCTTTATGGCACAACTTTGCACAAGAGTTCACTATGCATAAATACAGGAATGTTTCATTTCCCTGGTGACACCGACAGCGTTATTTCTCTTTCAACTTTCACTTTATGGAGTTACCTGAATAGGACCTGAGCTCTGCTAGTAATCAGGCCTGGGTCTAAACAACAAATTCTTGAAAATGTGGGCTTCAGGGTGTTGTAATGCCTGACTCACTAACTTGGTTTTTTCTCTGAACCGTTCTCTATTTTTGTATCTGTTATCAACACATAAAGACAGTAGACTGCTTGAGATGAAAGCAGTAACATCTTCCAGCTTGTCTTTCTGGAATTAATTTTCCCAATTTGTATTGGGACAAAATATCAGAAATATACAGACTCTTAGAGACTCTTAGAACATGCCAACAGGTGCTTTTGGAACTAAACAAACTTAAAGATCAATGATCAGTTCAGGGAGAGTGAGTGTTTTTTGGTTTGCTACTATTGGGGTTTTTTGTTTGCTGGGTTGTTTTTTGGAGTTTTTTCTTGTTTTGTGTTTTGCTTTGGGTTGTTCTTTTTTTTTTTTCTTTTTGTCTTTCAGTCTTTAGTTGGTTGGTTGGATTGGGTTTGTTTTGTTTTGGTCTTAAATAGAGCTGCTTGCAGTTGAAAACCAAATGTCCTCCGAAAAACACTCCATTAAAAGCTAAGTACTCTACAGCTACATTCCCCTTTTAATAACTGTTGCAGAAGTTATTAAAACTGGGCTCTCAGGAAAACTCAAATTTGTTAGAGGTAGCCAGGGAGCTGGTGGTTCCAAATTCGGAAATTTGCTACAGGTAGACAGGGAGCTGGTGGTTCCTGAGGAACCAGAACTTTCAGAAACCAGGTTTTTACTGACCACCCCAGAGTCAAGGGCAATTGCATTGCCAGCTGCATGTGACACAGAGGAATATGCATACTCCCCAGATCAGCTAGGAACCCATCAGTCCTTTGGAGTTCTGTACTTGTCTGCTATGACACATTTTAGAAATTGTTCAATTTATCCAACTTAACAGCAACAGCAAAGAAACCTCCTGTTTTGTTTGCTGTTCTTAGGCCATTGTGACTACAAGGTGTTAAGAAGTGTCTTCTTCTGGTCTATAACCAGTGCCTAGTTCTCATTATCTTCTCCTAGGAAAAGATTAGACTGAGTATATTGTCAATACAATGTTCTATATGGGCTTCTAATAAACTGTTGTGCGCTTATGCTAGAGAGGGCATATTGAAAAGGATTGCTTTGTGCTTGAATACAGGGCATGGGAGCCATAACAACTTGCAGTCCATGGGAAAATTCCATCACCTTTTTCCTTGAAAATTGGTGGCTTGGTGGAAATTGCCTTGATGCCTAAGAAGGACTACAGTCACTGCCTTTGCTAGCTGTAGGATCACAAAAGAATGTGTGGCCTTGCTCTTTTCTTTAGCATTTATTGTCCCAAGATCCAGAAGGAAAGTGTTTGGAAACACAACACATCGTGGGGCCTGGTGGATAGCATTGTCAATAAATGGAAGGGCCATCCAAAAAACTTAGTCTGAGTTGCTGGATGATGTGATGAAATATACAGAGGGCCAAAGATGCAAACTCTGCTCCTTGCCATTCAAGAGAGAAAAACAGAAGTTGTGATATGTCATGTGTCCTGTAACTATATTAGATTATACCTGTGAAGACAGGATCATCATTTATAGAGATCAGCTCATCAGCTTTTGATTTGGAAATAACAACTCAGTACCTTTGCTGAAAGGTTGGGGAAAAAGCCCAACTTTTATATTAGGTGACTAGGACAGGGAAATAAAAATAAAAATAAGGCACTGAAACTCATCCTACAAATTAATAGATGAGCTCAAGGTATTAGCTGGGGATGATTAATTCATGTTTTTTCAAACTAGACGTAAATGGAAATGAGTGATGAGGTTAACGCTTTCACAAAACCAACAAAATGTTTCACCTTATCCTAGCAACCCTAAGTAACTTTCTGGGTTTATTGTACTGTCTTAGCTGGTCTTGCACTGCTATGTTGACTATCATTTCCATATGTAAAACATATGCACATGTGGCATTTCAACCTTTTCCTTTTGCATGAAATCCACATACCATTTTGTGCAGGGCTCTTACTACGCTTTTTTCAATAATCAGATGCATCCTAAACAAATTTTTGGAAGTTTGTTTATACTTTATTTAGACTGATTTGTTGGCTTGCTTCTGTGTGTAAATATTTGGGGTCTTTGCTTTAAAGTTCCACCTTGTGTGGCAAACTACCTTTGCTACTCTACAAGCCAGAACTCAGCATGGCAAAATCTTTCCAAAGTATTCTGTTTCATGCTTTATTTCTGCTTTATTTAGCATAGAAAATGACCTATAAAGGGTGAAACATCAAATTAAGTGGAAATTCAGAGATACAGGGCTGATTCCTGGCATTTTTTCAGGGCAGTGATGGTACTTCAAACGACAGCAAATTAACACTGAAAGTAATACAAGAATTTGGGCTTTGATTCCTTAACTTCTCATTCCTACCTCAAGATTTTAGAGAAAAAGGGAGGGAGGGAGGGAGGAAAGGAGGGAGGAAGGGAGGGAGGAAGGGAGGGAAGAAGGGAGGGAAGAAGGGAGGGAGGGAGGGAGGGAGGGAGGGAGGGAGGGAGGAAGGAAGGAAGGAAGGAAGGAAGGAAGGAAGGAAGGAAGGAAGGAAGGAAGGAAGGAAGGAAGGCAGGAAGGAAGGAAGGAAGGAAGGAAGGAAGGAAGGAAGGAAGGAAGGAAGGAAGGAAGGAAGGAAGGAAGGAAGGAAGGAAGGAAGGAAGGAAGGAAGGAAGGAAGGGAGGGAGTTCAAGTTTTATACTTTCTGGGTCATAGGCTCTTTACTTTCATATTCATGGAGGGACTTCTGTCCACTAAGAATTCACAGTCTGAGCCTTCCTCCAACATTCTTATGTCCACTCTTCCATTAAGTGAGAAAGAAATAGTCCTTTATTCCAGAAATGGGAGGAAAGAGGGAAGATGATTCTTTCTTGATTGCACCCAGACCACATTGACATTTCTGCTTCTGGACTCTGAGCTGTATTGGAGCTGAGTGGATCAGGAGTGAGAGTTTTGGTTTCTTCTTCCCGCCCCCTCCCCCCCGCAATAGAGATAATTAAATATTAATTACAACAAGACTAGAACACCAGCTCTCCCTTCTCCTAGGAAACTGCTATAGTCACTAGAGTATTAAGTAATGAAATGCGTTACCATTTGCCATGAATATTCAACTACTCCACACAAAGTGCAATAGCACTGGAAGGACAGAATGGACTTCCATTCCAGCACTTTACAACATGTGTTTTTCTTTCATGAGGCAAAACATGTGTGTTTAAATCCATCCTGGAAGACAAGGCTCCTACTTCTCTAGCTTCTGCTTCTGAAAGTTGGTCTAATCTTTGAGACAAATGAAAAGGGCAAGCAAGCAGGTTTTTAGCAACTTTTTACTTGGAACCTAGTCTGACAGACGCACATTGTTGAACCCTGGGAAAACATCAACATTCTCAAGAATCACAATTAGGACTAATTGCAGGGAAAGTTTGCAGACAATGAATGGAAAATTAAGCACTTCCAGGCACGTTCTGAATAAAACTTTAGGATGTTTAATGTTCAGACTAGACATTGGCTGAGAGGAGTAGTGTTTTCTGAATGAGCTGCCTCTTGAGTGCAGAAGTTGCAAAGACAGTGGTTTCAGTGGCCTCTAAACAGAAAACCCAAACAATAGGAAATAAATTGAATGGTTCCTGCCATCCCTTGGATTTATTTCCGTAGTGTCCTTGCAAATTGCAAGATGATACTTGCACCAATGATAGATGTCTAACATCAGGACTAAGAGAATCAAGATAAGAATGTTTTTATAGATAAGTTTTTTTTTACTTAATGTAGACCTTGTTGAAATCACTGCAGTGGACTCCTACCATCAGTTCCAATCTGTTTGAGAATAGCAAGTACCTTGCTAGTATTCCCATCTACATTGTGTTTTTACTGAAACCAGATTTATATAATTTACTTCCAGTTGTCTTTTTTTCATCCACTTTTTATGATTGTTTTTGTGTTAGATAGAGAAATACTTAATGCTTAAGGCCAAGGGTTCCTAATTTCTGATCTGTGAAGATTTTTCTTCATGTTTATATTATGGTGTTTACTCATTTGTGCAGATTTGAGAAAACTGAGGCTAATAGAACACAAGGACTGGCTTTGGGGTGAGGCATTTGTATGTGTGTGTGCTTCTTTTTTGTGTTTGTTTTTCGTGTTTGTTTGTTTTGTTTCTTACGAACTCAGAAAGCACTAAGAATGTAATTCCATATTATAAACATTCAGTAGTCTCAAAACATAGAATCCCAAAACAATATTGAAGCCAATCCATAAGCAACCCAAGCTTCTTAAATACTAAACAAATGCAGATCCTTCAAGAGAAATCCAGAATGCACAGTAGAATGTAACCAGTTCTGAGGCTTTTTTCTCTCTTCTTCTAATCAAGTAGAAACAATGGGCAGTGTAGCAGCTTCCTATACATCCTTCAAAACTGTGAAGAACAAGGCTAAAATTTATTCCAGTTAATCACAGTTTTGTCATTGACTTACAAGGTTTCTGGATTTCATCCCAAGAAAGGTTAACAGTTAAATCCATATATATGTTTTAGCAAGAATTAGAAAACAATTCAGACTATTAAGAAAAACAATCAGAGCTTCTAATATCTGCTGTCATAGTGCATATTAAAACAAATGGTGATATTCCCATTGCTGAGAGTCAAACAATCAGTAAATGTTCTTTGCAGGCAAGGAGGAAAACAAAAAATATTATTCATGAGAAATTTTGTTACAGAGCTAATTCTGCCTCCCTTCAGTTTATTATTGTAGTGTCCTTGCAATGCTGTAGTGCAGCATTTCATTTCAGTTATATAAGAAATAGCAAGGCTTTTAATCTACAAGGTAACTGTTGCAGACTTTTTAGTGGTAAACTACAGACATACCCTCTTTTTATTTTATCAGAAAACACAAGGATTATCATGCAGATATGGAAGAGGACCTGCAATTAAATAGTACTTGATTATACAAATTATCAAGGTTGTATTTTTGGACCAAAACCATAAGTCCCATTTTTCTTAGATGGAAAGAAACTTTAACAAGAAATACTGTTTAGTGTATGTTAAAAGCAAGTTGATTGAAATGTAGAAGGTACTTCAAACCAGGATATTTCAGGTTAGGTATGAATGGGATAAGAATCTTCCTGTCCAAGCTCTGGAGCAATTGCAGATCTCTTTAAAGGCTGCCAGTCTGCAATACCTTCCTTAGGTGGGAGAACATTAAAATCATTCTGTAGCTTTATTATTCTGTGTTAATATGCATATTTCAAATCAACTAGAATTTACTTTCATATCAAGTGAAACCCCCAGTCTCAGCAGGTCTTAAATATTTTAAACTCAAGGTTGTTTGAAAAATGTAGGGCTTATGTCTGGGGAAGAAGAAGAACAATGCATACTATATATTAGAAGAAAATTTTAGGAATGAATAATCAAAGTCAGAGAAATAATTATAAAACAGAACAAAAAGGAAATGGAGTATATCAGTCCAGATTGTCTTAGTACCCTGCTTCTGTAATTTTCTAGGCGAAACAAACACAAAAAACTTCAGAAGGCTCTTACCTCCCCACTGTGCAGCTGGCAATCCCAATACAAGCAATTCCCTGCCATAAGGCACATACAGACCCAATGATGATGTTGCAAACCAGAAGATACATATATTCTCAGTAGCAAGACATACAGCTGAGTGGAACACAGTACATATTTCAGGCTATGACAAAGGCTAAAAAGTTTGTGCTGCCTCTCAGCATTTGGACAAAGAAATGGGAGATAGGAATCGTGGTATGCAAAAATCTTTGCAAGAGGAAGCAGACAAAGGAAAGAAACCAGATTTCAAGAAAGAGGAGATAAGGGTCATTGTGACAGATTTCAGATTGAAAATACAGTGATATAATATATTATTGTCTAAAAAGTGAACGTATGTATTGCACGGTGTGGTATGTGATTTAATAATCTGGTATTTGGGTGTTATAATGGCCCACTCTTTTATTTCATTAGCATATTCTGGGTTTATTGCTTTATGATTGCAAACACAATGGGTTTACCTGTTTCTACTGTTAAACTTTTAGAGAATTTCCCAGAAGTCATGGTGGAGGAATTAAATTCCTTTAGTTTTATCCTTTGCTCTGCTAGGTGTTTCCTTACTCTTCAGAAAGTATCCTAGACTTCTTCAGCCTTGTGTTCACCAGGTTGAAGAAGTGTAGATTTTCAGCCTTTATTGCTCCATTTTCCCTGTTTGTTGTTTAGCTGCACTTTTAAGGAAGATTTCATTTGTCACTGTAAAGTGAGTTTTCCTTTTTTTCTGTTACAGCTTCCATAACCTTTCTTCAGGAATGTCTATAGAAAGATCCCCTTTGGTACTGCTCTATTGGTAGCTTTTTTCCTGATCATCCACTTTCCTTTCACTGCAAGGTGGTCCCTTTTCCTTCCAGAGATTGAGTGGGTGGATCTGCATCATCGTCTTGGTCTTTGTAGCCCACAGAAAGTGCTGACTGCTTTCCTGAAATATGAAATAGCCACCTGCACTTCTTGCATCTTTCTTCAGATGCCAACCATCCTTCTGTATTTTTTTCTTATATTTGGCCAGCTAACATGTAGTTTCACTTACTGCACTGATTTGTTTTGATCTTCACATGTGTACATGTTCCAGTGTTTTTCTGTCCTGCAAATTACTTAATTTTTTCCCAATGGAGTGATGTGATTACTTTTCCCACCCTCCATTTATTTTAGTAGTTACTGTATGACATAGGTTGGCTCCTCACCCATCTCCAGGTGGAGATCCAACGCCCTCACACTGATCACTGACATGGAGAGCGACACATCCTCCTCATTTCCCCTGTCCTTCCTAAAGAGTCTGTATCCATCCATTCCAACACTCCAGTCATAGGAGCTGTACTGTCACATCTCCATGAAGCCAATAAGACCACAGCCCTGTAGATGTGAGCTGTCTCTCACTCTTGTTTATTCCCCATGCTGAGTGCATTCCCACAGAAGACGGCCTCCATGAAGCCAGCTTACTGTCTGGAGTGGCTGGAATTCCTTTGTGCTGCTCTCCTGCTGACCTGGGATCCTTCTCCAGGCTCTGGACTTCTCTTTTTGGTCCTGATATCAAAACAGAAAGTTGTAGGAGTTGAATGGATTGAGGCTTCCCTTCCCTGACAACTGTAGTTTAAAGCCCTCTCTTTTCATCAGTTTGCCAAGTCCACGACTGCTTTCCCCTTCTCTGACAGATGGACTTCACCAGCCCTGGTACAGAAATGACAGGCAAGCCACTTAAAAGTTATACATGCAAACATGGTTTAAATAATTTTGCAAAATCTTTATGAATCTAGTGCTACTCGTCTTAGCATTTGTCCAGTTTGACTATTTGTGGTTTAAACCCTACAGGAAGAACTTCCTTCTCCACTTGTATATTTCTGTAGTATGGGTTGCGTTGAGATCCCAGTTTCAGATATGAGTGTTCTGGGCCCTGTTTTTTTGTTAAAAATAATCAAACAACCATGTTTGTATAAATGAATATATACTTTCTCAAGCACAAGCTGTATGTACTTGCCATACATCAACTATTGATTGGATGAGTGGCTCTTTTAGAAGAAAAATATCCATAGGCTATACAAAAGAACAGAGGCCTAAAATACGTATTAAAAAACATCCATTCATTTTCAGCTTTCAACTGGTCAATTGCATAGATCAAAACAAACAAAAAATTAAGTGCTCTGAAAACATTAGCTATGAGTTTGAATGTTTCTTATTTTATTACCTGCAGGTCAAAATGGATTGTCACATTAACATGGAAAATATAGAAACCCTAAGACCAATCTTCCTGCAATTTGGCATATATTGGGTGAAAATCAAAGAGAACGTTTGTTTTATAGTTGAGATGGCTGTGTAGGAGATGCAGTTGGAAAACATCAATAATGTTGGTATTATACTATTAAACTGAAATACTGTAGGACTGTTATAGACATATAGTAAAAAGATAAGGACTGCAGCCTGTAACTAAAATACAAAAGGCACTGAATAGAGGCTGGTAGCTTTCCTTCCATTTATGGTATAATTGCAGCTGTTTTCAAGCAAGCTATAACACGAAAAGGAGTAAAAATTCAATGTCAGTAATATAATTTGGTGTCATATATCAGTGTTTCTTAGCAACAACCCAGTAATGTTCAGTGAAGGCCATGCTCAAATGAAGTAATATTGCATCAGTGCAGAATATTTCCAATGAATGTTTATGCTTCAGGTTTTTCTCTGAAAAAAAAAAGTAGATGTTACAAGAACCTAGCTGCTCTAGGTTGAAAACATGAATCATTGGGTTGTTTTCTTTTGTTTTTAAAAATCGGCATACAACTCATTTGTGACAGGGTTCATTAAACCAAAACCAAAACCAAAACCAAAACCTGCTTCAAAATACTTGTCTTTGTTGTAAAGGAAGATGGTCTGTCCTACCAGGAAGGCTGTGTTTCAGCTCCTGAGATCTCACTCGAGTAACAGTTTTGGCATGGGCCCACAGTGTTGAATGTGTATATGCGTAAAGCAAGGCTTGAAGGAAGAAAGAAGCGGGAGTTTTTTTCCCCATGTTCAAGGGGGAATTTTCCCCATGTTCTTTCCCCTCATGTATCATCTAAGATATGTCCAAACCCCTTCTCTCTTAAAGTTCAAGCCATTTCAGAAACCAGGTAAACTTAAAATTTCAGCAACAAGAGAGGAAAGAATTTAATCAAATAATAAAACCAGAAAAAGACAAGGAGTAGGGATATTAGAGATTACTACTAAGACTTCAATATCCTATTTTAATATTTTTATAATCTTATGATTCTATATTCATAGCCCAAAAGACAAAAAACTGTGTGTGAATTAACACTGTTCTGACAACAGCTTGGATCAGGATCAAATTCTCTTCTGCCACCCCCAGAAGGGTCTTCATGGAGGTTTGCATTACCTGAAGCTCTGGTCCCTGCATGGTCAGAACTTGACAAAACATGCCTTTGGAAGTTTTCATGCCCAATGCACTTTGCATTTGCAGAAGATCAATTCAGCTTTTCTTTTACCTTTCTGATCAAAGCAGTACGGAGATACACAGTCTTAGTGCTTTCAAAATATCCATTTTTTTGTGATAGAGGAGCACAAGTATAAAATTATTGGACTTTGTTCAAAGAACGAACAACCTTGTCAGAACAAGTGCTTAATATATGTGCATACCATTTACTTCAAAATTTTTTTCCAATCAGTTAACCAGCATTTAAGATCCATCAGAAGAGTTTAGCTTCTGAAAAGACACGCTTTGTTTCAAAGCAACAAAGCAGATGAAAGGGATAAAGACAGCTTAAATATGAAGGTAACATCATGAGCAACTGATGTACATCTAGGTATCCCTGAAATGGCAGAACTGGCCCATGTCGGTTCAAACAAGCCATTTATTTTGTTACCCAACTCTTAGCATCTCAGATTTTTCAGGGGTATGGAAACGTTAAACTTGGCAAGGTGACATTTTATTTTAACAGACCACTGAAGTCTTCGTCTGGAGTGCAAAACTAACCAAAACAAAGTTTGTCCCTGCTGAAAGCCCTTCCCAAATAATGTTTTTTGGACTGGGCCTCTGGGCCAGCATCTTTTCATAGACAACAGCTCCACTTGCAAGAGATAATACCCTGATGTCATTCAGAGAGTATTCAAGCACTGATTGCAAAGATGACGAAGTTCATAAATCCTGGAAGAGAAATAACCTATTTTTTAAGGCCTCATAACAAAACAGAAGCAACCAAAGAAAGGGCCTCTTAGATGAAATAATTGCTTCGTGCGACACTGTGTAAGCAATCCGCGCTCCAAGGCCATGCAGGGGACATGTTGACATAGGCGGATGCAGATAGGCCGTATCTCCCTCACCCCGGCTCTGGCTGGGCAGGTGCAGACCAGCTTCGGTCAGGAACCCTTGAACTCGTGTAAACACACCACAAGCCCATGCTTTACCCCTTTGAAGACTTTTATTTTAGGTCCAGCAGCACTGCTGTGCAGGCCCTGCCCCGCAGCCGGCTCCCAGGCACCAGGTCCGAGCAGGCACGGGACGGACCCGTGGGAGACCCAGGCCTGGCACGGCCTGCGCCATCAAGGTAGGAGCGTGGAGATTTCTGTGGGGCTTGGGTGACAAAATCTCCGCCTAATCCAGGTGGTCATCCCTGGGGGCTGCAGGAGAAAGCATGGGAAATCTGAAACCGGCGTTTCTAAAGCAATGGGCCTGTCAGAAAACTTTCTTCCTTGTCTCGAGGGCAGCTCCTCCTGTGTCCCCTGCAGTGAGGGGAACAGTGCTCTGTTCCTGCAGTTTATCCAACTAAACAATCACTAATCTCCAGTCTGAGTTAATGACTGGGCTGAGGCTGGCACTCAGCTAGTGACTGCCTGAATCTGTCTCTCTCTTCTCATATGCTCTTTCTTCCTTCTCATCTGCACTGAAGATAGTGAGAAGAGAAAATGTGGTCGGGGAGGAAGTTTCAATAAATCTACAAAACACAAAGGATCTCTGCAGATCAAAACTTTCTGTTTCCAGAACTAAACAAAAAGCTGAAAAAACAGGCATTCAAATTCCATTTTTTAAATGACAAGTCTGTGATATGCCTAGAAGTTTGACATTTAATTTTTACAATTTTTTCCTTTTTTTTTTTCCACTGAAAGTTTCCTTTCGGGAAAATAATTTCGGTTTTGTATTTGTGCATAACAGTTTATCCTAGGATCAGCAGCAAAAAAAATGAATATATAAAAACGTGATGTGTGGCATTACTTTGAAAAGAAAACTAAATTAAATGTATACAATATGAAATAATATTTCTTTGCTAGGTAAACAGCATGTGCAACCTCTTAGCTGTCTCATAATTGCATTCCACTTTACAAAGGGGCAACTGAGGTTAAATAGATGGTGTGATGATGTTGCGTTTGAGGAAATATCTTCAGCAATTTACCTGCTAATCGCATAATCTTAAAATTGTTTTCTCTAAATCAGTTTCTGGAGATTCTGTCAGTGTTAGTTCCAAGACTTAACTGATCTTGAGCTAATGCAGGAACCCGCTGGGGATCTCATGGCCTGTGGTCCATGGTGGGGCTTCACAGATGTGGCCCACCTGCCTTAAGGTAAATCCAGTTCTTCCAGGAATGGTCAGTGTTGAAACATGAGGTATGTTTGGGAATGCTATGGTTTTCTGGGCTCAGTTATGCTTACTGCTTGGTGTAAAACCCCTGATTCCTTTACTGCATATCCAGATATTTTTAGACATTGCTAGAGTATATACAGCTCATCTGAAATGTACAGAAAGTGTAGTTTCCCTACACTGAAAGCGGGAGTACCTGGGCTTCATGAAGGTCTTGTGGTGCGTCTGTTCAATCTAATGTTTCAAGTGTATCTTCTAAGTCTTTTCAGACCTAAGGTTTCCCATCTTGACAATAGATTTCTTTGACACTTAGATTTCGACTTATTTAATCTATTCAGGTTTCTTTCCACATAAGAGAGAAAATTTTGAGCAGTAAAATAGGAAAAGGGAGATTTTAGTTGGGGAAGAACTATAAAAGACTTTCTCATTTCTTACAAAATAAAAGAAAACACAATCATTTAATTTTGAATCAACAAGAGTTTCAAAACCTGTATCCAGAAACTCAATAGTTTTGTTTTTCACCCCTGTGTACCTAGCTCTTTTTATTAAACATTCTGGGGGGGGGGTGGGGAGGGGTTCTTCTCTTTAAAAAATGTGAATCAGCTTGCAAACATATGTAATTTCAAATTTTAAAAAAAAAGGACTTGGTTTAGCCATGTTGGAATTACATATTTTATTTACAGTAATATCAAAATTTCTTTCATGTTTCTTTTTCTAATCAAAATTGTTTATTGAAATAACCTCAATTAATGTTTAAAATCTATATTTGATTAATTTACTGTCAAAACATTAAAATTATTTATCTATAGTTACAAACAACTGATGCTCTCTGCAAAAATTGAAAACGGTTTCAGTGGCATGTAGTTTAAATGACTTTACCACAGTATCGTTAATTTTTAGAAGAGTCAGAAAGCCTGAAATATTTGGGATTCCGCATTCCTGAACAGCTACATTCTATCAGAGCTCTAATTTTAGCTCTATTTATGGTTTCTCTCACTATACTATCAAATATTTTTATAAGACATTTACCATAAAAACAAAAGTGAACTCTGAGAGATTTTACACATTACACAAGTATAGTAAAAATTATGCAGGATCACTGTCAAAGTTTTGTAATCATCAAATCCTTTGAAACCTCCATAAAGTCTACCCCAATTATTTCTGCTTTCAGTGATATATGTTGAATGTATTTATACTTCTGTCTACAGTGAGGCTAAACTGGTGAAAACAAATCTGTGTAGCTTCTGTAGACCCAGCACTGCAATCTGTGCATCTCCTAATAATGGAATTCCAGAATACCCTTAGTCTGCATTTCCCCAGGTTCTAGGCACATGGCCTGAAAATTTTGCCACAAATCTTAGCAAATGGAATACCTTTGAGTGTGCCAGAATATGAGAGACTCAGCTATGAATCTTCACATTACCACATAGTTTTCTTTAGCTGAGGTGTGTAAAGAAAACTGAGAATTTGCCCAGAGCTTACTAACTACTTGAACAACAAGGTAGTTGTATCAGATTAGGATATTCAGGTGACTTTGTGAAGCAATAATCAGGTATTTAGTGGCTAGAATGAGAGCTTAAACACCTATGTTTGATTTGGTTATTGCCTCATAACAGAAATAATAAGTCACATTTTCTCAGATCAAAACAATTTGCATTAAAATTGTAAATCCCAGTTTATCTTGACTACAAGCCCACATAATGCAAGACTGTTAGAAGTGCACTTGTAGTGCTTAGCAAACTGATATGGCATTTGTCATTAAGTGGTGACATTATTTTACCTCTAACTAAAATAGCCAATGCATTAGATGTCCTGGTCTGTACTTCTACAGTTATCTTAGCAAGTTAGAAAATTGGTATTGAGTAAATCATTGGTTCTGACTGCTCCATGGTGCTTGGTCTCAGGGAACTCAGACACCCCAAACTGTAAGGAACATCCTTAGTGACCACCTGCATCGAGCGTGGCAGAGAAGCATTGCAGCCATAAGAACATGGAGCAGAAAGCAGCTGTTGCCCTACAGAGCCTGTATTATAAGCAGAGGAAGGGGTGCACAGTGAGTCAGTGATTGATTCAGATATGCAACTACTGGAAATATCAGGAGTTTCCTATTTACCCTGTTAACTATTTTTTTACTCAATATCCTCTGTTTTTTCTGCTATTCAAAGTCATTACTTCTGAAACAGGAGTACCAGTCAAATGGAAAGGCCATAGTGCTTAGAGTTCTCTTAAGCACTTTATTAAGCTCTTTAATCCTATTTTACATGTTAAATATTAAAATTGAGATATAATTAAAAAATGAATGTATGCAATGAAATGCAACCAGACAAACAGCTAGCAGCAAATTTAGCAAAGAATGAACTCTTGATTCTGAAGTAAAATTGGCTGTTTGCTTCCATTTTGGAATAGGAAGATAGTATAGAAACATTATATATCAACTTTCAGTGAGGAAGAAATAGTATTTTCAGGACACTGATTATTACTAAGCCATTTTTCTACCTAAATCTCATCTGTGGTATTTCAGTGCCTGATGCCATTTTCTTCTCTCTCTCTGCATATGCAATGCCAGAACAAATTCATACTGTTGATTTTTTCTGCACTATGTAGCTATTGTAGTTCTGTATTCTGCTAATATAAACTAGCCATTTATTGCATTGCTAAGGAAGAAAAAGAAGAAAAAAAAAAACAGTGATAAGGTGGATCCCAAGGATCTCAAAGTCTGTGACTCTATTTGCAATGAAGAAGGAGATAAGAAATAATCCAAGGAGAAAGTAATAGGGGAATAGAAGAATGGAACAGATTGAAGAGAAAAATAGATGTCTATGTCATATCTGGAAAAGAACATTTCTAACTGCTTGCAGTGACCAAGAAAAGAATGCAACCATGGCAGGGTATTATAAAGATGAAGAGCTAGTCTTATGCATAAATGAAAGGGGTTTAATGACAAGTTTAATTTTTTGGTTGATTTTTAGGCTAGACAAAGTCCTACAGTATTTCTGGTTAGCTTTTCATAGAAATAACATGTATTTGTCAATCTAAGATAAATATATTACCATTTCCCAATTTTAGACGAAATAATATTTTAATTTTGACTGAATATTCAGGAAATAATGTTATACTAACTCATGCTTAATCTTCAAAACATTGATTTTCTTGCTATTATATGTAATTCATAAGTGTCTCCAGCTGCAACTGAAGCTTTCACTCAGACCTGTGGCTTAGTCAATTTGTATTGGTGCACAATGCTGTCATCAGATTAAATGTTACCTGTTCTCATAATAAGCAATATTTGTCATCCTCCTGATAACCTCCCCTTTTTCCCAAGACTATGAATATGCAAAATTTAATCTTGTAATCTGAGGCAATTGGAGTAATTGGCTCCAGTGTGGGTCCAGAACTGAGAAGGATTACACAAAAATATAAGAGGGTCCAGAATGCCTCTTGCCTGTATGCAACCTGTCGCACAAAAAAACATGAATATTTCAAGCAATGTGCACAGTAAAAGAAAATTATGCAACTTGAAATAACTTCAAAATATTCTTTGAACTTATACTAACATATACAGATATGAACATACATATTATAGAAACACAAATATTAATTTAAAAAATTTTTTAAAATATCGAATATACAATCTGAATCTCTTTGTGTTCTGTGAGAGTATAAGACAGCTTCAAAACATGTCCAGACAATACATTAAGTACTTAAAAAAAAGAAAAAGCTATGTTAGTATTTCATAGCGGGGAAGAATGGTTCTGATCAACTCTTCAGGAAGCCTCTGCCTCCTTGGGCAGCTGAAGTATTTCACCCAAAGCCGGCATCTTTATTTCTTCACTGACCATCAGGAGGCTGTCTGTGAACTGGGGGAGTCTGTAGGCATAAATGGCTTAGGTGTGCCTGCTTAGGCACACCTAAGCGCTAAGTTTTATGCTGTCTTATTTCTAGTATTCTGTTCTATTGAGTACTATCATGGTGGCAACCACAGCTTGACTTTTAAATTTTCAGTACTGAGAAATTTCCAGCCAGGAGGAAAGCAATACCTCTTTCTTATTCTCACTGGCATGTGTCACACAGCGCTGACCATGGCACACACGGCAAGAGAATGAAACACATCTATCCCCAAAAGGGTCACCAACCACACCTCACCTTACAACAAATTCTGTCTGTGCTTATATATAATTCTGTGTGAAAAAGAAATTACTTTGCTGATGTCTGCAGCAGTTCTTACACCAAATGTTTACTGCACAAAGCCATGCTATGCATAGTGCAGGTTATGCAGACAAGATAGCGATAGCAGCCCTCACCTGTTTTCTATGGCTTGTTTTATTGTTTGCGGTCATTTAACCTCCTAGACAAGAAGACTTTTCTGCAATAATCTCAAAATGATAGAAAGCAAGATGACAAGATGTGCATTTATTCATAAAATCCTAGTGGTAATGTTGCTTATCAGTCCGCCAAATCTCTTGTCCTCCCATCAGCCTGAAGAGGTCCTTTTTCAAACACTGTGTAAAAAAATTAATTTTTCAGAATTCGAGTGTTTTCCTACGTAGTAGCAATGTCGAAGGATTGACAAGTGTGAATTTAAATAACAGACTGTGGCAATCATCTCTATTGATTGCAAGAACCCTTTAGGATTCCTCTTTTAATTGGTGCTGCAGTTGTTCCACTGCCTTGAGAATTGTTGTGACAATAGTTATGGCTGGAATTGAATAGAGAGAGATAGCAGAGAAATACTCATGCCTCGGCTGGTCTTGCACTTCTTTTATTACGTTAATACAAGCACCACTCAAACATCTGCAAACTCTTGCAAGAAAAAATGTGCTCATATGTCAAAAATCCCAGTCATCTGAAGGGTGCAGTTTGGTGCCACTTACATGCCAGCCTGTCGACTCTGAAGTTGTCTCAAAATGATTTCTGGAAAAGAAATACAAGTCCTTTCTGTTATGCATGCTAGGAAAAAATGAATATCTTTTATCATACGACATGATCAACAATGATACTTTAATAATTATAACAGCAGTATAAATGGCATACAGGCCAACTTTTCTTCTGAACCTTGGATAATTGGGAAAAGGTTTTAAATATAGTCTTTGAAGTTGAAGTACTTAAAAAAAATAATTAGCTATCTTAAAATTCCCTCTTCTGGTTTCACCAGGGACTAATATTTTGCATGGTTATAGGCACATAGTTACTGAATATTCATATACAAGCTCATCTGGACATTACAACGCCAGAATTCAGCTTCATCGTAAGGATTGCAAAGTTTGGGCAACATTTGAGGTTTAGGTATAAATGGGCAGTACTCGTTCATAGTATGTAACTGACATACAGATATATGCTAAGAACTATTCATTTGAACAGACTTTCTTTCGAAAGGCTTGTCAGTTGAATCCTGCATGAGGTGTAATGGAGAGTTAAGCAGATGAAGGTCAAAGAGGAGGTTAGAGAGCAAGAAAGAGCTGTGTTGGGGGAGCATTTTCCAAAGAACTTTTCAGTGGTAAATCACCCACCATTTTAGGATCTTCACTTAGCTTTGTTTGAAATAAAAACCTACTTTGCCCCCCACCTCAGTGCAATATACTGTCACTGAAGCAGTATAGTCCTGTGGACAAGATGAACTGATTTTAGTATATCAACTTTACATCTGAATGGACTAAGGATAGTCTGATAGGTTTGGACTATGTACTATTTTGTCTATGTAACACTATTACTTTTTCTTGCTAGTTGCATCCCATTCTGTACTATTTCTGAATCTCAGAGAACAAGCTTTTTAATTTTTGGTCACAAGTTCTTTTTTATCCCTAATAATTCTCTGGATGCTTTTTCTGTCTTTAAATTAAGATCCTTTTAATGCCCTCAAATAATCATCGGTGTAAGCAGAACAGTAAAGTTAATCAAACATAAATGTCTCCAGTGCTGTAAAGTGTGTATTCCAGTGGGAAAGCAGTTTTTAAGGAAAAAGCAAAAAATAAAGAATATATTATACTAAATAATATTTTATATTCAGTTATAACTATAAATGATATCAGTGTGTTTCTATAAAAACTAAAATAACATCAAATGTTCAATATATTAATATTGCATATTATATCTAACACAAGCTGTTTATTAATTATATAGCAATATAATTAATAACTGAAATTATTATATTAGATAAAGGTACATTAATTAGGCAGTTAGTGTTAACTGTGCAGCATTTTGGATAAGAGATTATATGCAAGGGTGTAGCTCTTTTGTCTCTTTAAAATATTGGTTATTTACTCTGAATTGCAAAAGTTAAGAAACAGCGGAAATGCCAATATGGAGTCCGTTTAACCTTTACCTCACCCAGTGCATTGTAGTGATATAGCATATGGTTTGGCTAAACACAAGCACTGTTGTTATTCAGCTGAAAAAGTCACTTAGATGATCAGAGGAAGCCACTTGGCCATTTTCCTTAGTCCCCCTGAGAAGGTACTTCCGTGTTGTAAATACAAAGTGCTGAGTAGGTGACACAATGTCACAATGTTTGTTTTGGTTCCTCTCACTCGTTGCTTGACTTTATCTTGCTTACTGTATGTAATCTGAACCTCGTGTCCACAATTAAACAAGTTATTCTCTTTTTATGCTTGTTACCATAGGATCCCAGCAGCCTACAAACACAAATGACTTGGCCATTTCAGCTCCCAGATATGGTGTTTTGTAAACTTCATAAATACTTGTCCCAAAATTTACAGAAGCGGCCACTAAACAAAGTGTTTCATTACCTGTGTTCTTCACTGGAGATGCCTGGAACTGGTCCAATGGCCATCAGGCACTCATGGCATCTGCTGGCTTCAGCTGCACTGACTTGTCAGCATCTACGAAATTCAGACTGTGGCTGTCTTGGGCTGGGGACCCAGAAAGCAGGCAGCATATCATTAGTGGCCCAGTGTGGTTGTTTACTTAGTATAAAATGAAAATCCACAAATCTGCAGTCTGGAATCAACGTGTACCACAGTCTGTACTAATCCTCACTTTACTAAGTTTATAGCTATCTGTTTAAATTCCTATTGTTAACCTCATCCCTTGAAATAAGCATGCAGTCCTTTCTTTTATATATACACAAGCTTCACGGGAAAATTGTAGTGCAATCCCTTCCAAGGGACAGGGTGTGCCAGTCAAGTTGAATTCTTTACATATGTGCCTTGTAAATGTCAGTATGTCAGTCTTCTCATGTATAACACCAAAGACATCCAGAAAACTTAGAGCTGCTGTGACTAATATCTATTTACTTATTATGCAATCAGAGGTCAACAAACATACTTTATTCAAGCTTTTTTTCTGCATTAATCTAATGTGAAGAGTCAAAATATTTTCATTTTCATTGGAGGAAACACAATTGCATCTAGGTTGTGGTACATATCACTTCCATAAAAAATGCACTTGATTATAAAGATTATAAATGCTTGATTAGAAAGGAAATGTTTGTTTCTTCACAGAACAAGTCTGTCAGAACTTTGTTTCACATCCTCTTTCATTTGAAGATTCATTAAATAATCCTTTTAATTTTTCACCTTTCATAATGGTAGTGTTCTAAGGTTTTGTTTTCTGGTTTTGTTTTTACATAAGTAACTTTAAAAAAAATTAATACTCTGTCTACCCTCATGGTTTGTTTTTAGCCTGTTCGCCTGAAAACTTCTAGAATTTGTATTTCTTACAATAGTCATATATTAGTTACCTGGATTGCAGATTATTTATGCGAATTATGGAAAGACTGTTAAGGTTTGGCACGAGCACAGTTCCACTATTTCTCACACCAGTTTACTTCTTGGACCAGTGTTGCCACTGTCCTGCAGCAAAACACAAGAAAAAAAAACCAGCCTGGCAGATGTAACATGGTTTCCAGCAAGCCCATCCAGGTCAGGTGCCTCCTGATTGCATTTTGAAGACCAGGGCTGTTGGGGAGTATAAACACAGCCCATCCCGCAGATCTCTGAGTCCCAGAAACTTATTGGGTTCAATGCAAACCCATGTGAACACCTGTACCTGGCTGGGCTTTAGCACAGTGTTGAGTCCAGCAACAAAGCCAGAAGCTAGGAAAACAATGCTGATCCCAAGGGACAGGGGTGGCCCCTGCAGAAAACATTACCTACAATGTCTTTTTTCCTCTGAATACTCATTCCATACTCCAACTTATTGTACCCCAGTCTCAGCACTTTCTGGCTTCCAGGAGGAAGTGCTGCCTTGAATGCAGCACCAGGACACAGGCTAGGTTTTGCATTTGCACTGTTCTGTGCTGTGCCAGAGGCAAAAACTCCATTCAAAGCATCAGGGATAGCACAGAAGTGCATTGCGGTTGCTCTGTGCAAGGCAGATGAGGTCAAAACTTGTTATTAAACTACAGCTAATAAGGACTATTTGTTTCCTGGTGGAGACACTGGTGGTGCTTTGAACCACATTCTCTCTGAGCTGTACATTCTTCCTGCAGTGCATTCCTGCAAACCTTTCTCTTTGATCTGTAGATTATAGAAGGTGTGGCTACATATTTTGAATATATATGTCTAATTTACATGGTAAGAATCACCATTCAAAGGTGCCTAGATTCCTCCACAGGCTGCTATAGGGAATTTAGACTCTTGAATTTAGGTGTTGGGTACAAAACAATGAAAGTAATTGGAAGTAGATGGTATATCTGTTTAGCAGAATAGGGATCAAATCACATTATGCCCTTGTATTCTATTACCCAGAAAATTACTTCAGAAATAATTACTCTGAATTCTGAAATTCACTAGGAAAAAAAAAAAAAAGCAACGTTGAAAGGAAATGTCAGCTCACTGTTCTCCTTACTGGAGATGTTCTTTAGTTCAAAGTAAACAGAAGTAGAGATACTTTATATCTTAAAGTACTCAATGTGGGCAGGGACCTGTCTGAGGGAAGAATCCTCTCTTGGCACCTGTTGACAAAGAGGGGAAGTGAACAGCTGCAACAGACATCACTTACATGCAAGACGTGCAATAACTTAGGACACTTTTATTAGAAAAAAAATAATGAAGCTAAAGTAATTGTAGGACTGCAACTCATATCTGGAAACCTCCAGAAATGAAATCTTTGACAAATATTTCCATGGACAAAGCAGCACTGCTGCTTTGACAGTGGCTGCAGCCAGAAATGATAGGGTGAAACTTGAAACAAGTAAAAATTGTAGCCAATACTGCCCATTTTTGAAGAGCAAATTTATATTTTCTCTAAGAGGAAAGCACTGAAGTAGTCTCCTGGAAGGCCTAGAAGAGCTCACCGGCTGAAGATCAACAGCAGCTGGGAAAGTTCTCTGACAATGATGACAGATGTGGGTAGAAAGGCAGCAAGGGTGGTGGTAGAGTTGAAGAGCAGCAGTACAAATAACAAAAGCTGCCTTTTACCCGACAATACATGCCCTGGTGCTCCACATACTGCAGAGACTATTTCAGATACTTCTTTGCTTGGATAAGGAGGTTAGTCTACATTTGGACTGCTGCCATGGATATGTGAGAAAGTTAGTAATATTGACATAACTTACTTTGTAGATTAATTTTTTATCTCTTACTGGTTTATTGTTTTATTGTGTTTCTTTATCCTCTTATTAAAGTTATGTTTGTTCAAATCACTTTGACTGGCACAGGTACTCTTTACTCTTTTGTGCCTTATTGTGCAGGTTTCTGAGAGACAATCTTAAAGCACAGTTTCTTAAGCTTTCAGAAAGAACTGGTAGAGCTTGTGTTGGCTTCTTTCAAGTGCTAATGAGCACAGTCAGTTTATGATTCTTACTGCCTAGCCAGCCATAAACTTCCAATTCATCTTTATCTTCCATGACAAGACCTGGAGTTGAGTTCAACACCTTTCATGCTTGCAGAATTATTTCTTAGCACTTTTAGAAACCATTACTGCACAGATTTTGCACAGTTTCTTCTCACTGAAGATCTGTGCAATAACAGCATGTAGTGTCAGTCTGAGTTGTATTTGTCATTGTAGTACTTTCCCCTGCATTTGTAACTGCTTTCCTGGCTGTGCGGGTTTGTGGCTGTATCCAAACCTACTGAAATCAGTATAAAGGTTTTATAACTGGTGGGACTTGGATTTTATCTTTCAGGCTGGAAAACAGTTAGTCAAATATACATGAAAATCACAGAGGTGTTTTGAAGCACCTGCATAATGCCTACTAAATTAAGCTCAGTTGATCTGACAGGAAGACAGAATACCTTTCTAATGAAAGGGTTAAGTAATCCTTTTGCAATACTCTTTCATGGCTTTTAAATGCTGTGTTTTGTTTTGCACCTATGCAAGTTTCTCTGGCTCACTTAATCACCATTTACATACGTGGATCCTCTACTATGGACGTGGTTAAAGGAAAACATGCCACTATTTTATGTCCAACTAAACAGAAGCAGTAATGTATAGGAGGAATGAAGTTCTGAAATATGGAAACAATATAGGGGCAGTAATATTCACAGGAAAGTGAAAGTGAATAGCATATTGAACATGAAAGTGAAGTGAGCATGTTGAACATGATTTAGAGAGTGTACATGAAAAGCAGCACCAGGAGCAACTCTCTTCATTTCAGACTAAGTCCTTGCTATTAATGTCATTATTACAGGGTGTAGCCTATCCATCTCACCCCCCAAAAGTATTGACAGAGGCTATGAAAATTCCCACAGGATAAAACCTGCTTTAGTTCGAGTTCATGGAAGGGAGGTTTTGCCTTTCAGCATAGTAATCTTGTGGAAATTAATAGATATTCCTGTACATGCTCTTGTAGCATCTTGTAGCATGCCTTCCAGTGAAGTATTCTCAGAAGCATCACTAAAAAGGGGAGATAAGTCACTGAATGTGGACATTTGTAAGTGCGTTTCAAATCTCCTATGTATGATTTTTCATTGCCTTCTTTTGCACTGACTTTTGGCTTCTGAAACAGATTTAGTTTTGTATGTAAGACTAACAAAAAATGCTCACTGTATGTTATCCCTAAGGAAGGAGAAGCTTCTGTTCTTGCAATGCTGTGTTTTTCTTGTGAGGCAGAATGCATATTGTAAAATTGAACCAAGGAGTACCAAGAACCCAGAACCTGAAAAGATGGATACAGAGATTCCAAGGAATGTATGAACGTGAGAGAGCTGGAGGTTATGGGAACCATGAAAAAGAAAAATGGGAAATCCAGAAGTTATGGTGTTCAAAGGAGAGGAAATGTGGATGGATAAGAGCATCAAGAAAAGGAATGAACAGTGACAATTGCTAACAGAAGTTGTAGGCAAGCTGGAGCATACATATTCTGAATAAGAAACAGGAGAGGAATGCATGGACAGATTCAGGCTAGGATGGTATAAATGAAAAGAATAGCAGAGGAATAAGGGTTTTCTCTTACCAGCCTTTTACTGCCAAGGGATAAAAACAAGAGGGATATTTTTTATTTTTCTTTCACGAGCAAGACAGAAAGGTTGATATGCCCACCACCCTTCCTCTGAAAAAAAAAATCTCACATACAACTGGACCTCTTGAAATTTGTATTAAGAATTAGTTTCAAAAAGAATCTCTCTAGTAAATGGTTGCAAGCCAATTTCTTAGAATACTCTTTTTACACAGCATTTGAAGGTCATTCATTACAAAGTTTAGATTTAGATTATTGCTTTATTAATCCACTAGTTGATTTCTGAAAATTAATTTCACTGACTGGAAAGACTAGGCACTCAAAACTTTAGAGTTTCAGTTCAAAGGTTCAGCCTAATTTTTTTCCTGCAGTTCATGTCTATATGACATCTGAGCTTGATCTGGAATGGACTTTTAACTTCTCTGAAGTGCATTTTGGAGTTGGGGATGGGGTTTTTTGTTTACTTGTTTGTTTGTTTGTTTATTTTTTCTTTTCTGTCAAAGGCTTTTGGGATTCATGACTTAAAATCAGCTAAACAGTCTCTGTACTATTTTAATCAATTATAAAGACATCTCATGTATGTGCCATCCAATAAAATCCCTAATGCAATAGCCGCCATTCCACAGTCAGTCAAGCGCTTTCTTCCTCATACAACTTTCTGTCCTTCCAGCTGAGAACTTACAGGTTTATTTACAGAATTTATTAAATTAAAGGTATTTGTATTTTGTGCTCTGAGCTCTACTGTTCACCTGAGCAGCCGTATTCAACATGGGCACCTGTGAAGGAGAAGTGTTCTTAAGCTGCTGTATTTTTGATGAACAGTATTTGCAATAGAAAATGCCTATAATCCCTGACGACTCTCAAAAAAACCCCCCAAAAAATCCAAAACCCAAAAACCACTTTGCCAAATTTTGATCTTATTATCAGCAATAAATCAATTTTTATATCTCTTTTTAGTCAGGAAAGATTACAATAGTACAATCATGAAACTGATGCTTTTGCTACCTTGGAAATTACTACAGCCAGAGATTTCAATGGTGTTGCTGCACCATGAGGGTGGGGTTCCCGTGTAAGTCCTCATGCCAGAGCCCAGAAACATCTGCCTTGCTTCTGCTCTTAAAATCTTCCTCAAAAGGTGCAAAAGTGGCTAAGTGGTTTAATCTTGAAAATTACTGCGGTAGCCAAAAATGGTTTGTGGACTAGTTTCAGGTTACAGTGTGGTACAATTTGAACGCAAATATTACATATGTTCAGCCATCAGTTTTCAAGGTGTGCTGGAGGTTGCCTGTGACTTTAACCTACAGTCCTCAGCTGCTGTTTTAAGCTCAACTTGTCTTTACAAATCTTGTCTGTGTATTTATTTATGCATTTCCAGTTAGTCATTGACTTACAATGACAGTGCAGTGGGAGTAGCTGTCTCTCATTGCCAAGTACATCTTCTTTGCTTGGAGCCCAACCAATTGTAAGGGGAAATAACCCAGCAAAATCACAATTACTCTTTTTGGTAATTTCTCAAATGATGCACCAATTGTCTTTTTAACTTTGTTTTGGAATCAGATGTACCTTCTTAGTCTTTTACCAGTAAATGCAAGGGAAAATAAATCTTTCTTCAGAGTACAGAAGATGTTAGCTACCTCTTGATACCAAGTACAAGAAAGTGGAAATATTAATAGGAAAAGTTAACCAGCACCTTCAATAATATTTTGGGCTGCAAAATACTCATGCCCCATTCTCTGAATCATAAACTACTTCCTCTGCAGTTTTCAGTAAGAAATTAAGGACAGGAACTAACTCATGTTTAGATGTTCTAGTTCCTGCAGTTATCAAAGATCTCTCTGCAGGCTGTAGGGATAGACAAACGTGTCTGGGGATGCAACCTTTTAAATCTCACCCTCTGGAGACCTCACTTCCCATCTACAAGCAGGGAGAAGGCACTTTGCTGCACTGAAAATGTATTCCTCATGAGGATAAGTGCACTGAAGAATTTCAGGCATTTGCACTTTGACACTACAGCTGTGTCAGTGCCAGACACACACCACGTTACGGAGGCTTCGCAACAAACATGTCAGAAAACTTACTGTGTTGGGGTAACTGTGTGATAGGGAATAGAGTTTGTCTTGGCCCATGCTTCTGAAATTTCCTTAGGCATTAGTGATGGCTGAGGAGCCAGAGGCTGTGAGCACAGTAATTACTTCCTTCAGATAGTGAAGAACTGAGAGCCTGTTTGTGCTCAGAGATGAGCAGAGCTCTGAAAGCCAGATGAATTCCAGTGGAACACAAAAATGGAAAATGAATGGTGGTGCCAAATGATCACAGGCACTAATGAGGGTTTCAGTAAGCTGAGTAGAAAGTAAGAATTACTGTAGAGCAAACAGCTCTTCAATACAAAGACAAGCACATTCCGTGTAAAGGCCTGACTCTCTGAGGAATCTGGGGGGAATGTAGTCTTTGAAAATTGCCTACGAAATAAGTGCTCAAAGTTCACAGGCTGACTTAATCAAAGCAAGTCACCCATTAAGACCTCCTTCACATCCCAAGTGCTTTGTACCTCAAGGCATATCTCCTTTCTGCACACAGAAAAGAAGGCTTTTCTCTATAATTTTGTTAGTGATGAGTGATTTTATAACAAAACTACCATCAGAAAGCCATTTATGCCTCACTTTTTTGCTAGTGTTGCATTTTTTGGGTGAGTTCTGTGATTTGTTTGGTTTGGCCTACTTCTGGCTGAGGATAGGATCTGTGTTACGGACTACTGTGTTCATTTCCACTGCCCGTTCCGCTTCACTTCCTAAATCTTGACCAGTCTGGTCAGGGAGGAGGAAAAGCTCTCTTGCACTGACAGAGCAATGACACTCTGCATAGAGCATCCTACAGCGAAACCTTCTATTGTCCTAGAGCTCAGGTGCTGATGTCCAGAGCAAAATTCTCTTAGTGGAGGTGTGGGGCATGAGTGTGATAGGACTCATTTTCCGGGCTACCCAGCCCTTGGGAAAGGAGGAAGGGTGAACTGAATCACCCAGCCAATCACAAGTAGAGTCACAGACTGGCAGAGTGAAATCCAAAGATGGTATTTGTCAAGGTCAAACAGCCAACCCACACATGTGCACCCTCTGAGGCCTTTTTCCTTTACCAGGGGAAATCTCTGTATTAACCATTCTCTCACAGGTTTTGGCAGAGATGCTATAGGACCATCATGTGGAATAGCTTCTGTTAGGGAAAAACAGGGATCAACAAGTGACTTAGTTGGAGGGACAAGGCCTTTATTTAAATGCCCTTGAGGTGCCTTGGTCACAAGACAGTCTGGCAGGGATGCACTCATGCTACTCCCAGACTCTGCCCAGACTACAATCAGGGGTCATGTCACAAACCCTGGTGACCTGGGAGCTCTGCTGGTATTTATCCTCCCAGCAAACAGTACACTTGCCAGCCCAACGAATTAAGTAGCTCTGGGGTGAAGTTGCAACACAGAAGGCTCATTAACTTATTGTGAAATGAGCACAATGTTATGGAATAGCACAGAAGATCAGCAGAGGATACACAGGACCAACATCCCCGTTGTTCCTGCAGGCAGGATTACCAGGTAACGGCATGCCTTTAGTAAGTCTTGCTGCTTCCAACATTTACAGGGACATATCTGCTATAATTGCCTTGTTCAAGTAATTTTGAGTCCCTGATTTGCTTGAGTCCTACCTTTAGGGACAACTTTTGATGCTTATGAAACAGTGAGGAGAAGAATGAGTCTTGTGATTATCACAGCAGAAATTTGTTTCTGCTCTTCCAAGCTACATTTCACATTCAATAAAATTTTCATGGATTGTGCCTTTGAAACGGAAGAGAGGAACCTCATCCATCTCAAGGATGATGGTTTGATTTAAAAAAGGAATGAAACCCCAACATTAATAGATGGAAGTCGGCTGCTCTGGTGCCTATAAAAGGCCAGGACACTGATAAATAAATAGCTATAGTGCACAAATAATGGAAACATTGCTCTTAATAGCTCAAGGCATTATAAAATGTGTTGTTAGACTACATTATGGGAACTTGGAGGAATTTTTTTTAATTATAAGGAAATATAAGAGGCAATTTTGGGATGGGCAGAAGAATGGCTCAATACTCTAAAAGGCAGTTAAAAAGCAGTGAGAGACATACCAGCAAAGGAAATTTCTATGTCTAATGTCCTGAGGGACTTCCATCATATCTCCAGAGAAGGCAGGAAGAGGTAGTAACCATGGACTAAGCTGGCAACCTTCTGAAGGAGAAAGAACAAAAGGCTGAGCTGGAGAAAAAAAAGGAGAGATTAATATTAAAAATGGTAAGAAATACAATGATCATATCAAATTCGTTCTTTGGAGCATAATTGATATAACATTTACAGGATAAAGTGACACATATCTGAATGCTGTAAAGAGGCTGGAAATATGAAAGAAAAGTGATCATTCTTACTGAGAGGCAAATAGATCCTTCATTTTGAGGCACCAAGGAGATATCCAGGCAATTATAGCAGGAGAAAGGACTAAAAGATTCAGTGCATCTACTCTACTGATATCAGTAAAAATCAAGTAATTCCCATCTGTTGTAATCAAGCATAATTAAGTAAAAAATCAGCAAGTGAGTGCACTTCACTCTTATCCTGTCAGCACTGGATTTTGTTTTAGACCTGGTTTTGCAGTTTTATAGGCTTCACATGCTCTGGTCAGTCTGTGACCCAGGACACTACAGATGTTTATCATTCCTATTTTAACAAAACCACAAGGTCTAGGAATAAAATGGCAAAAGAAAATAAGTGACAAAACTGTAACTAATAGCATGCATTAGCTCATTTTGCTATTAATGAAAGCACAGTTTAACATCAATTTTTTTGTCTTTTTTGTCTAGTTTAATTGCAAATTTTCTCATTAGACTCAAATTTTACTTTTGTAACAATAATCATGGTGTTCATTTTCTGGGAAAAAAAGGGTGATGATGTTCCCAGTGGGGACAGATGGGGATTAGACTGTTACACAAAACACTGTGTATATTTGTAAACTTAGTTCTTTTGTTCCAATAATTCACGAACAAATTGACTTGAAGACTTGACAGATACCATGCAAATGAGACTTGCACAAAAGTTTTGGGTTTTTTCCCTCTAGTCCCACAGCCCTGTTGTTTCAGAGCTTGTCACAGCTCTCAGCCCTGCTTCTTTTATCAGACACCAAGCACATTCTTGGAGTTGGTACTCTCAGACCATTCCCCACAGGCTGTGGAAAGGGAGCTCAAATGTTGGCAAGCAAGGACCCATCTAATTATTTATCTCATTAAGTACATGTCTCAGAGCTCGGTGTAGTACCTTTGTGTAGTGCCCGTTTTGCTTGGATTCAGGTGCTGCATTTGTTGCTGCAGATGCTATGGAGAGCAAAGCTCTCATGAGTACGTGAATGGCCTGACCCTATGGTGTAGACCTTATTTGAACTTGGCAGATAAGAAACAGCCAATATTTTGAACTGCAGAGTTCAGAACAGAAACCATCTTCTAGCATTAAGAATTTACAGGTTTTATTTTAATGATGTAAAAGAACAAGTCAATTCAAAATAGCATTAAACTTTTGTTTGCAACAAATATCTTCCTTGTCTCCTTTCCTCTAACATACTTATTCAGATGGATCTCCCAATCAGATATATATAAAAAACTTTCAAGACAATAAATAAATCCTGAGAGTGGGGAACATAGTTTCCCCCACCATGCAATAGGGAAGGAGTTAATTGACTTCCTGTAACAGAAAAGCCTGTGAGTCCAAGGTACTAGAATCATGGGTGCAGAGACAAATAACTGGATAAGTTACTAGATAAGATACTCTTCCTCCAGAAAATCTCTGAAATTTATAGTTCAATTACAAAAGTGTACTGGGAATGATCATAAGGAGCCTCAGACTCTGAAAACATTAACCTGAACTGAAGCAGAGCCGTGCAGCTGAAAGCAGGGAAGGAGAGAGGTGGGATCTGAAAGGGCTGGTAAACACTTGGGAAGAATATTAATATATATAAATATTAATGTTTTTCTTTTACATAGAAGAGATCCCAGACAGTGAGGCTTGAAGTATGAAACAGCAACTGAAAGGAGCAATTGAGACAATGAGCATAGCTGATCTAGTAATTTTAATTCCAAGTCTGTATTTCTGAGCTGCGATCTCCAACAGCTGTGTCCGGATGGGGGGAAGGGAAGTTGTGGTTGGAGATCACTAGCTGGGAGGAAAACTCCCAGAAGTTTACACAAAGCACCATTTAAAAGCTGAGTGCTTTGACTCAAAGAGAGCTTTTGGTTGGGTTACATCGACAGAAAACTGGTAGATATTTGGCTAGAGTATGACAAAAAACCACTTTGTTTTCATGATGCCAAGTTTTAAGTTATGGAAATTAATTACGGACAGCTCAAGTAGGCAGATGACCATGTGTACATCTGTACTACTAGTGAAACACAACCAGTCACTGATGGGCAATGACCACTCTACACAGCTTTCAGCCATGGCTTCCTCTGGGCCCCCATCCAGCACTTGTATAGTATAATGATTATTTCTGTGCTGTAGCTAAAATTGTATGAAGGCTCAGGTTTCAGCTTGCCAGACCAGTGTTTTCATAGTGTGAAACTGCGGGAATGAGCTGCATACCCCTGACGTGTACCATGTTGCATAGTCAGGGATTCAGATACTGCTGGGCCAGTCCTGGAGGACAGTCTAAGAGCAAGGAGCCAGCTCCAGCGGTTTAGTCATCTCTGTACTTTCTACTGGAAAGAGCTCCCAGCCAGTGCTATCCCTCTGGCATTATTTAGGACTTGCTGACTCAGGTCAAAACTATGCCAAAGAGTATATTAAGTGATGGGGGTGATACGGGGCCCAGTGAGCAATCTCATTGCCTGGTCCTGTTTATTTTTTTGTTACATTAAAAATACTTCCATTAAAAGAGAGAAGATAGGATTTATTACAAGAGGAGTATGAGTGATGAGGGCATGCAGCTTTGTCAGCAATGCTTGGGGAATCAAGGTACATAGGTGCATGAAGTCCTCCTGGCATTGCCTGTCACACTCCTCAGGGTGGCAAGGCTTCTCTTCTTCCCCTGTAGCAGTGGCCCCTCTTCCCCCAGCAATCACCAGCACCACCAGCACTGCAGTGCCTGTGGCTTGCTCTAAAGATGGGACTGTGAACAGAAGGATGTAGCAGACAGGGGACTTTGTACAAAGATAAGGCTGTATTAATGAGACAAAAAAAGGCAATTCACAAAATAGTGTGTTTCACCCACTGAAACATGTGATCTGGACCTTGTAGTCTCTGAGGAACCTCAGCAGAACACAAGGTGGGGCTGGATTGCTGGGAGCTTCCCAGAAACCAAGCACTTTGCTTACTCTAGGTTCAGCAAGAGGGCCACGCCAGGACTGATGCAGATTTCAGATTTTATGACTCCAGAACAGCCAGATCAAATATAGGGGAGCCAAGTACCTGTATTTCACCGCTCCAACCAAAGTCACAGGCTGGGGACCTTGGTTAGCAGAACTAAGGTGGCAACTGATCTTCAAGTGGGCAGCTTTTGAATTACATTCTTAGAAGTTCAGTTCATGGGAAATTTCAAAATGCTCAGGTTTTGGTCCAAACCAAAACAAAGCATACAAAAAAATGAGTTTAAAAAATTGCATTGAACTGGAAATGCTCCTTTTAGAGCAGGTCGGCAGCAGGATTATTTGGAAGTGAAGTACAAAGCACCAGGTGAATCTCCATTCCTACTAGAATTGACTTTGTACCACTCTCCTAACTGAGAGGTGACTAAAGCACCTTGCTAAAATCAAAGTCAAAGCAAAGGGGCAATAATGTAACTATCAATATAACTAGAGAAAGAACTGGGAAGGAAGTGAGCTATTTCAGGTAAAGGACAATTTTCCTTCATGAAGAGAAGGATTTTTGCTGGCCATGAATGTATTTAAGCATGAAATGCAATGAATACTGATAACCACTAGAAAAGCTCCTATCTTGATGCTCCTGTCTCAATGATGCATTGCTTAAAATGGGCCTTGGGAGAGTTTGAGATATTTAGATGACACAAGAGCTGGAAACTGTGGGCCCCTGTATGTAAACTGCAGGGGATATGTTGAAGAACATCAATTGTTCCTCTCTGCCCATGTGAGCAAGCAGTTTGGAGACCATGGTGTGTACCTGCACCTCATGATGCCTACCTGTCAGGATGTACGCAGGCTCTTTATGTGATCCAACACATTAGAGATGCCTGTGTTTCACTTTTCAACAGTTATTCAAAACTTCCCACACTGTTCTGGTTTTGCTGTCTCTAAACTTCATTAAAATCATCAGGTGTGAGGAAAAAATGAATGAGGCAGTCCCAACATATCAGTAGTTATACAGCCATGACAATATTTTGTTGAAACCACTGAAATGTGTACATATTATAGACAGTAATCTTAACTGTTGTAATTCTTGCTCTGCCTGACCCACCCCATCCTTCCTAGCTATTTCTCCACTGCAGGTAAATGGATGGTGCTTGAAGGTTCCTATGAACTGCCACTTCTGTAGGGTGACATAAACAGCATCTGTGCTCCACAAGTAACGGAAGCTACACTGTCTTATGAGATGCATCTCCAGTATTACAAACTTCCCTCACATTTCCCTGTCCTTGGGAAAGTTAATGACTTGTTTCATATTTTAAATTAAATTTCTAGGATGCAGCAGGAACATTCCAGTGCCTCTGCTACGGAGAGGCTTTGACCAGGCATGGGTTGATCTGAGTGAGGGCAGAGGCAAACAGACCTTCAACCCTGAGTCCACAGCCCTGGCTGCTTGCCTCCTCATCATGTCAGGCCAATGCCTGCACTAGGAGTTGTAGCTGAAAACTTCAAATTCAAAATCCTAAAAGTGAAAGACTGAATTTATGAAAATGGGAAACAGCAGTTTTGTGAGAGTTTCTTACCAGAGCACAACTGCTGGGGTCAAAGTCATTAGTGTTCCTATTAAACAGCAAGTAGCACAAGTCTCAGCATAACAAGGACCTGCTCTTGGCTGCATCACTATTTTATGGGATTATTTCTGTATGGGCTATTTCTAGATGTGGTCTGTGTCAGAGGTTTTGGCTGGCTGGATATCCAAGCATCTGTTTACAAGCGTCAGGATGGATGGAATGTTATCAAGTACAGTCAAAGGCAACTGGAAAAGACACATCTGTTGGTGCTCCACTTTGGGGATACAATTGTGATTAATAATGAAATAACAAAACAACATTAGGTACCTGTTACTGCCATTGTTTGAAGCCACTTAAACATTGCATTTGCAAATGACTTCAAGGCTGCTATCTAAACTGCATTAGACACAAGCAAACAATGAGAAATAAAAGCACAATACAACTTAGAATTTTGATAAAAGACCTCTTTTCCCTGTTTGTCTGTTAGGTCTTTCTGACAGTCGGTAACAAAAATACTGTAAAAAATCTTAGAAGAAAAAGAACAAGGGAAAAGTCACATGCTTAGATTTAATTTTATAGACCATGTATGTATGTGAGCACTCTGTATGTGTCCTTCTGTATGACTGTATAGGTATATAAGTCAAATTTGAACAAATTTAATTTAAAAAATTGTGTGCATTTGGGAGGAATAAAACAAGCTGAAATCAAGAATACAAGATACAAAATACAAGAAATACTATAAATCAACAAGAGCAGTAAGGATACCTAAAACATGACCACAAAAAAGACCATGTTGGTAAAAGAGAGTTATGAGTAAGATAACTAACATAGTAGGGCAATCTAATATTAAAGGACACAGCTCTGCACTGGTGTTGAATTCCAGACAAAGGAGAAAATTGGACTCATCTAAAGGCTGTGGATGATGGTGAAAGGAGATGAGGACTCAGCTGCTGCTAAGTTAAACCAAACCACATGAACAGAGAATGTACAGTGGATGCCTTTATTATGGAAAACATGACAAATCATTCAATACCCAATGCACAGAACCAGAGTGTCACAAGGGAATTTAACTATCCAAAGAATGGGTAGGAAAGGAAACATCAGGATATAGATCAATTAGAAAATGCTATACTGAAAAGCATTGGTCACCATTTCTGTTTCTGTGTTAGAAACAGAGAGAGAAGAGGTTCTTCTAGATGTGTTTCTTACCAGTGAAGAGTAGCTATTTGAGAAAAGAATGATGAAAGGGGACTTGGAGACAGTGAGTGAAATTATAGAATATACAATCTTAAGGAAGGAAATAGAGAAAAAGGAGAAAATCATGGACTTGAAGTAGGCAACTTTCACCAACTGAAGTCAATTAAAAAGTCAAAGGAAAAAGTAATTAAGTTGTTGTAGCAGAAAACATAGGCTATGCTTATCAGAAAGGAAAAGTATTGAGAGAGAGATTAGTTTAGGTAAGCCAGGAACTTTTACTTGATCTCAAACTCATGAAGTTCCATCTGAAAAGTGGAAATCAGATCAAATTCTAAAACATGCAAAATAACAACACATGTGTATCAGAAAACTAAGGTATAAACCAAATATGGAGCTACAAAACACTTTAAAAGGAAACGTGCATTAATAATAACAGAGAACAAGGACAATGATGATTGTTTTTCCTGCCTGTCTGTGAGACTGGAGGCAAGGCAATGACATAACTGATGATCTCAAGAAGACTGAAGTATTTAAAACCTTTTTTTGCGTGTCAGCTGCAGACTCATCGCTAGTGAATATTCATGACAAAATGTTCAGTACTCAATATAAAACAGGGAAGAAATAGGACACAAGAGCATTATGAGATGTTCTCAAGTCAACCAGACCAGATATACTATGGCCTGGGATATTTTAAGAATGAGGTGAATTTTTCAGATTAGCAATTACTTGAGAATCTGTGAAAAATGGCTAAAAGACACAAGGCAGGGAAAGGACAAAGAATAACATCTACCTTATATAAAAAGAGGGGAGAAAGCAGAGGGTGAAGAGCCTGGAAATAATAAACTAATCAATCTAATTTCAACTCATAGGAAAAAAAAAAGCAAAACCAAACCCAAAACATATCTAGAATCAATTAAACTCTTTGCAAACCCTTTAAATGAAAAGTAGTAGCATAAAAACGGATTTGCTAATGTGTATATTTTTAAAGCCATTTCCTTTATTTTGATATTGTCATCTCACAAAATCAGAGCTTTTCCAGGACCTTTCTTTGTTTTGACTTTATTCAAATTTTTCTTAACAATCTGGACAACACTCTTAATAAGCTGGCAGATGAGACAAAGTTGAAAAGATGTGCAAACATAAATGTTTTGAAAGACATAATTCAAATTCAGAATTATCTTGAGAAATTGAAGAGGTGGAGTGAAGAATGGATGAAATTCTACAAGATGTACTGCACAAAGGTGGGAATAATCAAATTTAATGCTCTGATTTATAAATAGCAGTACAGCCTTCAAGCCTTTCTCTTCTGAGCACTATTAGAACATCATGTAGAGAACTTGGTCCCTTTGGGGCATTGTATTCCAGAAAAGGCATGGGACAACTGGAGAAAGCCCAAAACAGTGCATGTGATTAGAAGCAAAGAGAATGTAATCTATGATGAAAGATTTAAAAAATAGAGATCCTTCAGCCCAAGACACAGGAAAAACTCTAGAGTACATGGCTATTATTTTCAAACACAGATGAGAATAACCAGATTACCATTTTCACTGTGGATAAAAGAATTCTGGAATTTAAATTTTAGCAAGAAAATAAGAGTTAGGCATTAAGGAAAGCATTTTAATAATAAACCTGTGATAATAAGCTGACACAGGTGGCTTTAGTAGGTAAGGGGATCTTTTCCACTGAGATAGTTAGAAAGCTAGTCAAGAAAATACCAAGAATTAGGAAGGGACAGTAAATCCTGCTTTGGGATACATGAATGACATACAGCAGAAGTAGTTAACTCATAGCTTTCACCTGTGTTTGACTTCTCAATAATTCAAATGTGATTACCATGTCAAAATGGTGAAATGTCAAGCACATCAAGCACATGATGAGCAGGTGGGCCATTCTGGTGTAGGAGCTACTGCTCAGTTTGAGTCTCCATCAATGAAAAGAAGTAGTCATGAGATCCTGTTTAGAGTGAAGTCACCTATTTTCCTGGAACCCAGCTTTATATTTAGCTTGCCCCACATCCCATGATGGAGTTCAGGAGTTGTGTAAGAACACTGTTGTTCACAGGACTCCTGCTCTTTGGCATCCCCAAGATATGTGGTATGCATCACATGGCGTTAATCCAAGGTAAAATACTGTTATGCAATTCCATTGACCAGAAAGGCTGGAGACTCCCCAAACTGGATGACTCTTGAAGCCATTTCTGTATCAGCTGACTTGAGTCCCTGCTGCCATCAGCACAGTTATGAATATGAAGAATTATCAAAGTATAAGCATGCAGGATGAAGAGTTTGAAATAATCATGTGCAGCAATTTCACCCAGGCAGTGATTGAGGGCTAGAGGACAATAGATTATGTGGATGGATAGCCAATCCACTTTCTATGAATGGAATGGAAAGTCCCTGGGATGACTTCATGGAGGAGAAGAACTTGTCATGTTAGAACAAAAGGATCCAGAGATCTTTATTTTGACTGTATGGTGGTTATGATTCCATTAAGGCTTCTGATGGGAGAAATTATCAGTGTAATTGCATCTGCAAAAAAGGATTTGTAATAGGGAAACCAGGCAACTATAGACTTGTGGGACTCATTTTTACACCTGACTAGATGGATGATACAGAGTAGAACTGGGAAGCATGTGAACAAACACAGTCTTTTTGAAGAGGCAAAGTCCTACCTTCCATCATTTTAGGAACTTTTATGTACATAAAAATATTCTGCTTTGAAAGAAACTGCCCTGTGAGTATTTGAATGACAAAATAATACAAGTCAGGATTTTCCTCTACTGATACTATAATATACTCAAAATGCTGAATTGCTCTAAAAACCCAACCTCTTCAGAAAAAGGTCAATGTTGTCCTGAACAGAAGCACACCCGTTATGCAGATATGGCAAAAGCACATATTTTATCAGTCTGTCTAAGTCCCTTCTTGTCACAAATGCTTAAGATCTGTCACCCAGAGACCTTAAGCTGAATCATAAATTAAAGGATGGTGCTGTTCCTGGAACTAGCAGACTTATGAGAACAACAAAAAAAAAGTTACTGTCTGGCATTGTTTGCATTCTTCAACTAGCCCATGAAATTTTAGTATCATACTTTATACACTGTGAGCTTGATCAAATTATTGTCTGTTGTCTTTTGCATGGTAATGCTACGGTTTTAACTTAAAGTGAATTTAAGTACACAAATAATCAAGCATGGTGTGTGCTCCAGCTTCTGTGCTCTCCACCTAAATCTGAGAGACAAAAGAACTTGAGGTGGAGAGCAGGAACATGTAACAAAATTGCAGAGAAATGCTCATGAAACATGGGTAGACAATGCACACATGCTCTGACCAATAAAATGCAAAATACTTGGAGAAGTGAGCCAGTTAAGTCTCTAACATGCTAGAATTTAGGAATTCAAACACAGGAAAGCAACCAAGAAAGCCTTGTTTAAAGTGTTTAAACCTTTGGGACACTTTAGATGATAGCATTTTAGATAGCAGCTTCTCCAGACACCTAAACTTATTCTATTGGCAGAAGGACATTGAGGAAAATGTGGACACAGAGGTGCAGCAAGTGGTCTCAGGCTCTGGATTCCACCTTTGCAATGTGTACTTGGTCACAATCTTCAATAAACAATTGACAGACCAAGGATGGGATTCACTTAAAATCCAGAGGACAACACTAGCACACCAATAAAATAAAAAATATATATATACACAAATAATATATATATATGAGTTAAAAATACATATATACATATACATACTATAAAATTTATTTTTTCCACTGTTCATTTGGAGAAGTTCTTCTGGCTAATGTAACATCTATGATACAGGACTACCTGTGTAGTGCTGGAAACAGTCCAGGACACCAGCTTTGATATTTCTTACCTCAAAAAAAGAAGAGCAGTGAATGTATTAGTTGAAGCAAAACCTTCATTTCTACACTACTCCACCTCCCATCTTCAGAAAAAAAAGCAAGCAAAATACCACAATTTACACCTTTCTCAGAGAGCCAGAAAGTCAGTGTATTCATTACATGGCCAGATAAGTTTTGTTTTATATTAGCTGCAGATAATGACATGATGGATGACTTAGAAACAAGAGAAAGAAAGTAAGAGACCTCAGGCTGTGGCAGAGTCTTTATATATTTTTTCATTTCTTGCTTTGCCTGTGCCTTCTTATCCTGCATGCGTGTTCACATTGATTCTTTGGAGATTAGTTCCTTAGAGAAAATTCTCTGTTTCCACAGATATTTATTGGTTGGGTAATTATTCTGCTTTCATATAAAGTATTTGGGGAGCTTTGCTCTGTAGCTTTAAAGGAAGTAACCCAGACAACCCACAAACTAAATTTTTCCACATATTCAGAGGCTGAGAACAGAGCTGCTATTAAATATTGTTTTTACTTTTATATACAGCAAGCACTGTGCATTCCCAGCTCTTGGTACAAGTCTGATCATGGTTGGAATATGCATTTTATTAGTGTGGTTTCTTTTCGTGGCAAGCAATCGTGTGTCGTGGTACTTTTTTCTGCAATTCTACTTATGATGGAAATTTAGATTAAAAGAGAGCTTCTCTTCTTCCGGCTATCCTTATTTCTTACATGAATAAAGAACATTAAGAAGGTGAAGGGAGGAAAGAAGAAGAATTAGTTTATCCCCTACACAGAATCGTGACTTGCTATCATCCTATAAACAGGTATTTTGATGGAAAACACACTAAGAGCCTTAAAGACTGATTTAGTTTCTATAAAGGTTATCATCTAAGTTTCACACACCACCAGGGGACTTTCTTTCCCCTTAAGTTTTCTAAAAGCATGACATAAAGGAGGAAACACATATTTATCTGAATCATTCTCTCTCTCATTTCCGAAAGACCAACATGTTCCTTTTATATTCCTCATTTTCTAAAATTACCATCTAGACAAGATCAGTGGAGATTAATAGGAAAAAGATGCGTTGCATTACCAAAAACTATGGATTCATAGTCCCTGTGCTTGGAGGCCATTACCTTATCCCTGTCCTGTATAATATTTGTATCGATGACCTGGAGGACGTAACGTGTACTCTTGACAAGTTTGTGGATAACGCCGAACTGGAGGGATCAGTCAATATGCTCAAAGGTAGGGCTGTCTTCCAGCAGGACCTAGACAGACTGGATTAGCAGGCTGACAGGAACTGTGTAAAATTCTGCCAGGACTAATGCAGAATCCTGCCCTGGGGAGAAAGAAGCCCATGAAGTGGTATGGAGAGATATTGCCAAACTGGAGTGACCCCGTGAAGTGCTACCAGATGCTCAGATCAGGAGTTGGAGCATGAGCCCATCAAAAGGATGTTGAGGGACAGGGCTGTTTCGGCAAGGAGCAGGGAAGGCTTAGGTACCACCTCAGAGCAGCCTTCCCCTTGCTACAAGGGGAAAAGACAGAGCCAGGCTCTCTGCAGCAATGCACGGTGGACAAAGGAGAGATAAAGGGCATAATAAGAACTGAGAAGTTCAGAGAGAAGAAAGGAAACCTCTTGCCCCACAGGACAGCACAGTAGTGGAGCAGCTTGCCCTAAGATGCTGTGCAGCCTCCTTACATGAAAGTTTTCAAACCCAACTGGGTAAAGCCCAGAAAGATTTGCCCTCTTCACTGACCCTGAATTGAGCTGGAGGTTGGACTGAGGAGCTCCTGAGATCCCTTCCAAGCTGTGCACTTTCCATATTTATGATTATGCTAAACAAGAAGCCAAGAAAATAAGATGATAGATTTAAGCTGCATTTATGAATGCAGAGTGTGAACAATGTCTTGATTTAATCTGAATTTCCTGCAGTTTTTCATGCAGTTTTGAAAAATAAAAACTCTTTTTGTATTTAGTATAAGTAGTTTCTCACTCAAGAGAAACATATCTATGCTCACTTTAACCTCAAACCACATGGAATTTTAAACCACTCAGACCAAACTGTGTTTCTTCAGGCCTCATGTAAAAGCTCTGCAGGTAAAGCAGTATCAATTAAGAATGCATTTTGCACTTCTGTATTAGCAAAAAGCCAAACAACAAAATGTCACTTTATATCCTTTCAATACAAACTCTATTAGACAAAGAACCCTTTACTTTCTAGCATGGACCTTGCATGTGAACCCCATTATATTGATCTAGAAATATACAAACTAACATTTTTCTGAATATAGGCAACTACTGCCTGCTACATTAAGCAAAGGGAGTTTGGCTTACAGACTTTACCAATATAACTAACTTTATGTTGTAAAAGCTCAGATTTTAGCCAGTGCTTACAGTAGGCACTCAGAGGAAGTCCGGCAGAAATTACAATCAGCACTTGCTTTAGACACTTAACAGTGAACGAACCTCTTTCAGATGAAGAAATATCATGAATTAGGCTGTTGGAATCCTATTTGTCATCCTGTTGATAAACATTGCATTGTACACTAATGTAAACAGAGAACAAAACCGGACTCAGGCATCATTTTATCCTCTGTACTTGGTTCCAGAGCATCATGCTCAGGAAGGTCTGGATTTTCAATACACTGCTTGGAACGGAGTGAAGCACCCAACTGCATGTACAGGGAAAAGAGCAGGTGTAGGCATCACTGGATATTATGTCAGAACAAATGGTCAGAATTCAGGTATCTTTACTGAGTGTACTCAAGCCAGGCTTGCTTTTCCAGACTTTTTAAGGAGATTGGATAGAATCTGGAAGAGTGAAAATACAGCATAAATTAAAAAGTGAAGAATATGGGCATTGATGAAATGATGCATAGTTTTAAAAGTAGGCAGACATATAAAGAATACAACCAATTTCTATATTGTTGCTGAGCTAAATTTAAGATTCATGCTTCATAAGATACCAATCTTGGGTACTTCAAAGCTAATTTCTCTAGGTGATTAAACTACTACCACAGACTAGCATACCAGAATAAGTACAATATCCCCCAAAATCCTCCAAAGAAACTGAGAATAATCATTACTAAAAGATAGACTTTTTTTTTTTTTTTTTTTTTTTAATAAGAGAGAAGCAAAAAAAACACTGATCATTTCTTATGCTATTCATTTGTATTGGAGTGATTAAGAAAATTCAAAATATTTATCCTACACACAAGCTACACACAGCCTTGTGCTTTCACAAATCCAAGACCAGCTGTAGACAATGTGGAAACTACACTCTTACCAGTCTCCCATCTTGCCAGCCCCACCCACACTCTCACAAGCTTTCTGATTGAAAATTACTTTGGCTGCTTTTGCCTAAATCTGGTCTTTTTGGCTGCGTACTGTGTTTGACATTAGTCGCCATGAAACTAAACTAACTATCCTGTGAAGAAATAAAAAAACTTTATCTAGTATAGAGAAAATCCAGGTAGCTGCAAACCTAGAATATATAATAAATCTATGAATTTATTATTATCCAAGTTTATTTGTACATATAATGAGGGTGCAGTAAATTATTTTCTCTGGTTTATCTACGCGGTATTTTACATGATCAGCTCTCACTGCTACTTGGCCAATGCAATCCACTTTTTCATAGTCTCAGATCTTATGTTATAAGAATGTTGTATTAAACAAACCCCACAAACATCTCTGGACCTGGAATCTTCCTCTTCTAACACAATGCTTCAACCACAAAACTACAGGGCCAGGATCAGACCTGTGGTTGCAATTGCTGACACAGTGAGTTATTAATTATGCTTTGCCATAGAGCTTCAGTAGCAAGAGGTAAGTATGAATGAAACGTCTGAATAACAGTGACTAGTTTGGCAGCACAGGCATCTCCCAGGAGATGTGGGTATGAATCCCCTGACCAATGGTAAGAACTGGAACTTAATGCAAAGACTATGGTATTGCTCAGTACCATTAAACAAATTCTGTTCCTGTGATTTTGAATGAAAAATAGGCAAGATATGGTTCGGTGAAGGAATAAGAAAGATGAATGTGCATGCCCTTAGTTTAAAACCTCAGTGATACTTTTGTCATACGGTTATCAACATGTCAGCTTTTAATTCCCTTAATTGAAAATTGATGAGGTCACATCTCACGGACCATCTTACACCAGACACAAGTCTCTACCCCCCAGGAAACACCCTGTTTGTTCTGGGCAGAGCAAGCCTGGACCAATAGCCCAGTTGAGAACAGATCACTTGCTGCTCACAGGTCAGCGTTTGAGGAGCCCCAACTCCCCAAGCAAAGCAGCTCCCAGCCTGGGAGCACCGGGTTCAACAGCAGCAGAAGGGTAGCACCAACCTGAGCAGCCAAAGGTGCCAGGAACTGCTTCTTCCCAGCCATTAGAGTCAGCTTCCATAGGCCGGCACTGCTACTCCTGTTCACCAAACCACAGCAGAAAACTCGGGCGACATACAATTCTCTTCTGCTACCAGTTAATTTCAGACGGGACTTTGTGACTTACTGAAGGACTGTGAAACTCTTACAACACTGACCTGCGGGGATGTTGTCCCACCTTTGTTTGACGAGGAAGCCAGATGCTGACCCATTTTGAAGCTGGGGGCGACACACATGACAGGGGGTCCACAAGGGCCTTAAGGATCAATGTGTCACTGCTGAGGTTACCTTTGCACATGTGGGTCTGTCTCTGGTACTTCATCAACGCAAATGACACCTAAATAAACCAATGACACTATGCTCCTTTTGAATGTTTTCTTTCCTAAACTGTTTTTCAAAAGAGAAATCTTTTATTCTTGTAAGACAACCCCTAGCAGCCGCTTTCCCTTTTGCTGGAGCTCCCGTCTACACTCACACTACTCAGCCCTGCGTGTGCATTGCCACACACCTGGTCGGGGAAAGTGCCGCCATCCTTTCAGCCGTCCAAGACCACTTCACTTCCACTTGGCAGCCGCGCCCGTGGCACGCTGACACCCCCTTCACGCTAAAAGCGCGATCGTCGCCTTGCAGAACACAAACGCGATGGCCAGCCTGCTCCTACCGGCACAGGCCGGGCCAGGAGCCCGGGGCTCGCCCCCGGTAGCCATCGCCAGCCGGACTGCGGCCGCGGCGCGGAGCTGGCGCCGGGGATGTGCGCTGCAGTAGCCGCCGTCCCCCCCTAGACGGAGCCCCGCGGCGCAGCCGAAGTGCCGGCACCGGCCGGGGCTCGGGCCGGGCGGCAGCGGTCCCCGGGACGCGCCGAGCCGCCCCACCCTGCCAGACACGCTCCCCCGGCCCCGCTCTGACCCCCCTCCCGGCGGTGGCCGGGCCGGCAGCTGCCGGGGTGGAGGAGGAGTACGCGGCGGTGGCCGCTGGTGCCCCGCGCCCCGCCAGGGCAGGACAGGCGCGGTGCCGACTGCGGCGAGCGCAGCGAGTGCCACCGCTCCTGCCGCCGCTGCCGGGGGAGGCTCTGTGGGGAGCGCTCCCCGCCACCCGCCGCCCCCCGCCCTGTGCTGACCTCCCCTCCCTCCCCTCCGCTCTCCGCTTGCCCCGCCCCGCCCCGCGGGAGGAGTGCGGGCTCAACCCGCCGCCCCGCCGCTCTCGTTCTCGTTTTTTGCCGGTCGCTGCCGCCCCAGAAGTTGGGGCCGGCCGTGGCGGCCGCTCGCTGAGGCGCTCCCATGGTGCCGGCGCCCGCCGGGGGTGGGCACGCCCGCTGCCGCCCGCCGCGCCTCCGAAACTTGGGGGAAGTTTCAGAGCGAGTCGGTGAGTACCGGGCGGCGGCTCCGCGCCGCTCTCCGCCGGCCGCCTCTCGCCTGGCGCGGCCGCGCAGCTTCTTCACCGCCCTCGGCGGCAGCGGGCCGGGGTCCGGCTCCTGCCCGGCTTCGCCTCCCCTCGCCCGGCTCTCGCCCGGGGTTGGCGGGGGCTCTGCGAGCTTGCCCCGCGGTCCCGGCCGGTGTCGGAGCCGCTCCGGGAGCGGGGCCGCCCGGCGTGTCCCGGTGGTGCGGGCAGCGCGGCGCCGGAGCCGGGCCGGAACCGCGGCGTCAGCCCCGGCCGGTGCTGGGACGGCGGGCGGGGGGCGAGAGTTCCTCTCACTTTGCGGGCTGTGGTTGATGGAGGGGCTGACGGGGAAGAGAAGCGTGGCCTCGGAGATCTGGTGAAACGTTTTTCTTCATAGAAACCCTCTTTTCTGTGTGGACTTGGATTTAAAAAGCAGAGCAAGAATGATCGTTTAGCTGCCAGCGTCTCAATTTTCTCCGCTGTAATAGATCTAATCAGAGTTTTTCTTCTGTATGGTTTATTCCAGTTTATACAATCCCTGCAATTCCGCCCTCCTTTTGATTTTTAAAATTTTTTAAATGCCGTTTGTCCATAATTTTGTTCCTTGTTGTGTGGCATGCTCTAAGTATTGTATCGGATAGAAAACAGAATGTTTTAAAAAACAAATACTGCAAATGTTCTGAGCAGAAGTGTGCAAACAGAGGGGTTATAGCGAAGGAGTAACGAGTGCTTTATCATAGCATCTTCAGTAAAACTTGTTGCAAACTCTCGGGGGACTAATGCTAGAGATCAAGTACGGTATATTTGTTTAGAATATGGTGTATTACTATATGGCATTCAGTCACGGCTTCACTTTTCTCCTCGTGTAGCAACTACAGAAGATCCACGTCTGGTCATCTTTCTGGTCGTGGTTAAGTCAGAAATAAGATTGAAGCAATTAAAAAACTTTAGCCCACCACTTGCGTTGGATCCCATTTTATTAATTCTTTAAGCAGTTATTTATTGATACAAAAAGTTAGATTTATTTGTCAAGTAACGATCTTTTTAGCTTAAATCTGAAAGATTCTTAACTATGGCACAGACTTGGTTGCTCACAAGAGCAGTGTAATTGGGCATTGAATCAATTTAAGGAGATTTGGTAAGATTTATTTAAATGCTGGTGTTTATTTAAAATATGCTATTTGAAATATTGAGATTAAAGTAGATAGTAATTGAGATGTCTTGTGGCTGTGAGTGATAAATAGAAGTATTACTGCAAGTTATGCAGACAACTTGAACTGTTTGAATAGGACTGTGGTGTCTTTCATCTCTACCACATCTCTGTCTCGCATTACTAGAATTGCTACTTGCCATGTTAATTCACGACGTTAGCATGTTCTAATAGTTATAAAGGATTGACAAACAAGAAATCTTGCAATCTTTCTGCGGAGTCATTTCTGACATTGCCAGTAAGTGGTAGTGAAACTTTTATCAAATAGATGACTATAACTGCTGAAACTTATGCTAATGTATAGAGAAGTCATAGACACCCACCAAATATTATGAAGTTAAATTCTCTGGGTATGGTCAATCAACTGTTTTCACTACCATGGGCTGTTTCCTCTCCTGGTGTTGCTGTATTTGCTCAGCACAGTGTCGCACCATTCAAGTGTAAAAAAATCCAGGGCTCTGTGGAAGTATTAATTCCTGTAGCACTGTGCAGCCCACAACACTGCTCCCAGAGAGCGCATGGGTGTCTGTGCCACACTGGCTGTGTTAGGGAAACATACAGAGCTCAGTTCTAAACATTTTTACAAACTAAAGTAGCATGTAGTACTGTGTATGACCTCTTGTGCCCTGTTCCAGTAAAGAATGGTCAGAAACTCTGAAGTCAAATCGCCTGTTTACAGATTGGTACCTTTCCTTTTCATGGACTGGAGACTGAGGAAGTGTGAATATATAGTGGTCCTTTTAGAGTGTAACCTGCATTCACAGGGTCTTTTTCAGCTGACTGTATGTGCATGTCTGTAAGTGCCTATATAATCTAGAGCTAGGCCTTGCTCCTGTTAAATGAAACTTTTGCTGAAGAAATGGTTTCTTGTCAAAGCTCCTATTTATCTTGCGCCATTAAAAACAACATGGAACTGAATAAATATAACATGTATCTTATTTGAAATACCATATTTCCATGGATAAAACAGAAGCTGTGAATATTTGTCATTGAGAAAGTAATGCAGGCAGAGATGCTTTGATTTTTTGTGTTATTGAAAAATAAGTGTCTTATCAGATACAAAAGCACTTGCTTGCATTCAGCCCAGTAGAAGATCTCACAGTCTTAAGGTGCATGTCAAAACATTTTGAAAGCATTACAAATAAATAAAAATTATAGGAATAACAAGAAGGGGGGGATAAAGCTGGTGTGGTAAGGAAAGGCAAGGATACCAGCAGTGCAATAATGAGTCTACTCAGTCCAAGTGGGAGTCCTTCAATGATAGGTTAGCTAGAGGGTCAAGTTTCTTTTAAATAAAAGCTTTTTCTTATTTTTTTACCAAATATTTGTCTGATGGAAAGACAATTCTTTGGCACAGTGGAGCTGAGGTAGTAATTCTGGGAAGAGGGCAGTGTGAGGAAAGCAGGGAGAGAGGTGGTAGGGCTGCTACTTCGCTGTGGTGAAGGCAAAAGGCTGACGCAATGAGATACTAGCTTGGCAGGAACAGATTTATGTCAGGACTTGAAGGAACACTTTGTGCTCAAATTGTTTATCACAAGGGAAATCTTCCTTTACCGTATATGAATCCCAGTTTGAGTCTTTGTATGAGGTGGGTGTTTGTTTACACATCATTTTAGTTCATGAGAGATGGAACAAGCATCCTCTTACCAAATAACTGGTTTTCAGTGTATGGGAAACCATTTTTTCGCAGAAAATTGTAAGGGCTGTTTTCTGACAGATATGCAATGTTGTCCATATTACATTTACTGCAGATTATGAATTGGAAGTATATTTTATTGACCTTTAGAAAGCATGTATTTTATTGAAAACACCTTAATCACTAGAATGATTTCTTTTATTCAGTATTAACAAGGTATTATAAACTTCAGAAATGCTTCACAGTAGCAGGGTGGTTTGCAGTAGGGTGGAACTTAAAATCTCACCTGAAAAATATAATGCACCTTGCTGTTTGCTGGGCATTTCAGATGTACAATGTTGTGAGGTTGTAAAAGACAATTAAAATTACTTTTACCGAAGGAATACTTGCTGGAAAACACCTTTGGTGTTGGATGCATATATGCACAGACACTTGGGTCAGAGTAATTTTTTAGATGTACCATTGCCCCACTTTGTTATTTGTGTACTCAGTAGCTGAAGGACTACACCAGTAGTCAAGCATTTCTGAGTTTTAAAAGTCTGTCTGCCATGATATTCATACTTACCATGCTAATTTAAACCATTTATGTTTGTCTTTTGGCTTGCCAAAAGATCCACTGACTGCAGTGCCAACACCCCTATCTACTAAATCATGTTCAGCTTTATAAATTAGAGTTATAAAGCTACTCCTATTTGTAATGACACAGTCTGCAACATAGTCTTCTGTCCTGCTGTGTGTCCCAACTAGTTTTGTGGAAGGGTTCCACTGCTTGGGATCGTGGTCCTGCGGCGGAAGGTCGTACTGGGCTGCATGGAGAGCACTGGAGATGTGGTGGAGACAAAGATCTCTGCACAGTGGCTGCTGGTGAGCAGGTATGAAACTCTGGTAAATGTAGCAGAAAATTTTAACCTCTCTGCATTAGGAGAATAAACACAGCACCCATTCTATTGGCGTGGAATGATTTATGCGTCCCCGTTTCTCCTTTTCTGTAGCCATTTAGGGAGACTCAGGGCATTAGTGTATTACAGTGCTAGATGTGCTCGGCCTCTGCATCAGGCACAGGGTGACTACTGAGCATGGGTTCATAATGTGTGAAACTGAACTCTGAATGTGCAATGCAAAGATGCTTTGCTGACTTTATGCTCATTAAGGGGGCAGATTGCTGCCTCTGATCACTTAATAAGCTTATTGCTCGTAATCCTAGAACAAAGGTGATATATGAAAACATAAACGTGAATAATTAGTTGCATTTAAGTAGGACATTAACAGAGATGGAGATAATTAGTATATAGTACTTCAAAAGCTGTTTAAATACTGTCTTAAATCCATCACAGTCTTCAAACTCAGTTTGTAAGTGGTCAGTCCAAACATTAAATACTCTTTCAGATGCATGACAGTAATTTTGTATGAAACAAGTTAGTAGCTAACAGACAGCAACTTTGAGGCGAAGTTGAGGGAACTCTGAGGGAAAGAGGTTATTAGTAACAACCATCATGTTGCAGCATTCAGGCATTTAAATTGAATTTGAATTTTTATTGCATCAAGAGAAAATGAGATTGGTAAAACTCTCTATTGCAGTAGTTCTCTAGGATGCATTGATGGTTGGTAGAAACAGTACTTGTGTTAGTTCTGTGAACAGATATCTTTGTGCCTGACCAATATGCAACAGTTTTGAGTTTTAATCCGTACGCAGTCTATCTCTACTACCTTATCGGTATAGCCAAACAACTCCCTTTGTGCCTGTTGGAGTTTGGGGATAGTCTGACCATGAAGTACAAGCCTGTAGGACAGAAGAAACAGACTGAAAGAACCAGCAGATTTTATGCCAGCTATCTCAGTTAAATGAGCATGCAGTCAGTTTTTGCCTTATGTGTCTGTTTTGCAGCTGCTCTCAAATGTTCAGCAAGCAGTCTGATTTCTGCTGTATTCTGTTTCTTCTTTCTTTTTGCCTGTCTTTTTCACACATGTGTTATGTTAGTGTTACCTAGAGAATGAGTTGGGTTCTCCTTTTCGCGTGACTGCAAATATTGTTTGAATTTGTTATGGAATGCTTATTAAACTGTGTTTGCTCAAGAGCCATGTTATGAACCTACTTTATAATTGTTCTGAGCAATGCCTTGTTTACTGTTTTCATCCAGAAGAGCTTGAACTGGTCGGTGTTTTGATGGTTTGTGGCATTCTAATGGCTTTATGTGATGCTATAAAAAATGAGTGCAAACAAAGCAGGATTCCTTCTAGATGGTGGTTTTTGTCCCTTGCCTTGTGTGTGTTGAAGAGAACTGGTTGTAATTACTTTGGGACAAACTTTACCTATTCTGCCAAGGGTAAGGAAGATCTGATGTGAGGATTGAGGGAAGAGCACCTGAAAGCTGCTAGTTGATTTTGATTGCATTTTATGGCTGAGCCTGTTAAGGTATGTCAGGATAGCACTGTGGAACTTTCACGTATAAAGAAACCTCTAAGAAAACCATAGCTTTCGTAATGGCTGTGACAGTTTGTAGTCAGACACAAAGTCTAAGGAGTAAGTCAGATGTTAAGTAAACAGAGTAGAATACAGCATGGTCAGGACTCCACCAGGCCATCTATTTCATAGGACACAGAGATCAAGCCCAGTGAGCTGTGCTTATGCTGGGGCTTTGGTCTTGCAGGTTGAGTCCTAGCTGTTTTAGGGCATATCTTAGGTGAACTGAGCCACCTGAAGGAATGATTTGCAGGGTGCAGTGGAAAATCCTTCACTTTTTCTAGAATCTGTTTGCAGGTTTTGGCTGAGGCATACATATAACAGCAGTATATGCAACTTAAACATTTCAGGCTTGACTTGTGCTTGTTCCAAATACCGCCAGCCTACTGGTCCAGCATGCGTGAGTGAGCTTATCTTACAGCCGCAATGTTTTTCCGGCAGGATCACAAAGAGTGTGTGAGACAGTGCTTTACACTTTTCAGCTGTGTTTTCTGACCTTTGGAGAGCGGCAGTGAGCCTCTGGGTCTTCTCCTGCTGGGTGGTGCTAACAAACGCTGCACAGGAGAGGTGCTTGTTACATGATATGGTCACTGCTGGCCTGCTGTACACCAGCCAGTTCTGCTGCTGCAGGACAGCGTGTACAGCACGGAGGGACTGCAGCCTGAGATGGGGAGAAACAGCCCCTCCAGTTCCCTGCGAGAAAAGCTATTTTTGTGGAACTGTGTGATGAGCTCTGGTATCTTCCAGCGCTGAGGTGCTTTAATTAGGATGGCCATATCAGTTCAGAAAACATTTCAGAAAAAAAAGTCACTGTTGTAAAGCAGCCTGTGCCTTGTTACTGCTGATTCTTAGGTAAGTATTTTGTTTGAATAGCTAATTTCCTTGAAATAAGGGATAGCTTTGAGAAAATGAATTTCTTTGGTTGTACAAGGTCCCGATTTTTTTCAGTAGCATGTAATTTCATTCACCACAAGGCACACACAAATGTGTTAAATACAGTGGATTCTGCTTGATGGTTCTCAGGGCTTTAGCTGACCATAGAGGTGCTGGTGCTGGCATTAAGGAAGCATGGCATTCACCTCTTTAAGTGGTGTGAGTGGCCTGCCTAACTTGCATCGAAGCAAGAGAAGCAAGAATATTTGCTTTATATATCATTGTAAAGCCAACATGGCTTTATACAAAGGGGAAATCTTGCCTAACAAATTTGGTGACCTTCTGTGATGGGGCTGCAGCTTTGGTGGACAGGGGCAGAGCTACTGGTATCGTGTACGTGGGCTTATGCAGTTTGACACTGTCTTGTAGGCCATCGTTATCTCTAAATTAGAGAGACATTGATTGATGGACTGACCACTTGATGCATAAAGAACTGGCTGGATGGCCACACTCAGAGTTGTGGTCAACAGCCCATTGTCCACATGGGGACCAGTGAGTGAGGGGTGAGACCACCATAGTGGTGTCCCTCAGGAGTCAGTCCTAGGGACGATACTGTTCCACACCTTTGTCAGTGACAAGGACAGTGGACATGGAACTATTGGAGCAAGTCCAGAGGAGGCCACAAAGGACTGGAGCCCCTCCCCTACAAAGATGGGCTGAGAAAGTTGGGGTTGTTCAGCCTGGCGAAGAGAAGCTTATGTGGAAACCTCCTAGCAACCTGCCAGTGTCTGAAGGGGAACTAAAGGAAGCTGGAGATGGACTCTTCGTCAGGAACTGTAGTGACAGGACAAGGAGTAATGGGCACAAACTGAAAGAGGGGAAATTTCAGTTAGATACAAGGAATAAATTCTTTACTGTGATGGTGGTGGAACAGGTTGCCCAGGGAGGTTGTGGATCCCCAGCTTTGGGAGTGTTCAAGGCTAAATGGGACAAGGCCTTGAGCAGCCTGGTTTAGTGGGAAGTGTCCCTGCCCATGGCAGGGGAGTTGGGACTTTACAGTCCATTCCAACCCTTAACATTCTATCATACTATGTCTTTTCAGGCTTGTGGTATATAATGGTAAAAGACCTGTATCCAGCATACAGGGGAATTAAGCAAAACATTGTGCCCTTGTATCTTTGATCCAGCTTGTGGCATAGATGAGCGCACTTAATGGCATGATGGAAAAAGTAATGTTGTTTACTGTTGTACCCATGTGTTTGCTGTGGCCTGTTCTATTGCTTTTTTTTTTTCCCCAAATATAGAAAGTTAATATTTTATTAAGACAATCAGGTATATTGTTGAATTCATTGCAGGTCCCTTCTCTTCTCCTATTCTGCTGCTGCAGGTGAAGGTGAAGAGCTCTCTCCGTAAAAGCCCAAGGGAGCTTTAGGGAGCCAGTGTGAGTAAAAAGTCCATCCATCAAAAGAAAAAATCAGAGGATTTAGGAAGAGAGACTTCTCCTAGTTGTTCATGTTGACATTGAATGATACAATGGAAATCTTCATGTGGAACTGTCCATAGTCATGCTCCTGTTTTCTTTGCTGAGGTAGGAGTTGCAGATTTTTTAAAATAATTTTGGCCTATTGTTTGAATGTTATTTCCAACCCAAGGAAACCAGGAACCTAGTTAACCACAGGAGATCTTCAATTAGAAGAGGGAGGAAGTTTTTTTACAGGGTTAGAATGCGTTCAGTGGAAATCATGCGGAAAACGAGAAGAGGTTGAAGGATCAAGAGCCAGGGACTGCATACAGGTTCTGGATAATTTCTGAAATGAAATGGAATGTGTGCAAGTAGGAAGACCAGGACATGAAAGCCTGGGGAACTAATGATTGTAGGAAAGATAGAAGTTAAAGACTCAAAACTGTTTGGTCCTACTGTCTTAAGAGAACATTTATGTGAATGCAGAACTGAACGTTATATGGCCACTAATCAAAAGAACATGTTTAAGACTAAGAGCAGTGATTTGTTTAAGGATGTTCAAGGTGGCTGGACTAAAACACAGTAAAAAACCCAACTTCCTCAAGATGATTAAAAAATTCAAATGTAATTTGAATTGCATCCAGAAGTATATTTTCATACTGATTTTTAAAATACTTTTTTTTTTCTTATTATTGTAAATATTGTAGTGCTTCATGGATAGAGCTGTGATAGGAGCAGAAATGTTTTTGGTCATGTAGGACTGATTTTGCCAGTGGCCTGCATTCCTGTGCTCTCCAAATGGCATACTGGTTGCAGTATCTTTTAGCAACCTGTCAGTGCAACAGCATGTAAAAATACTGGAAGCAGCAAGATGGTATCTTTGCATCAAGCAACTGATATCATTCACCTACTCAATTTATATGTGAGTAGTTGGTACGCATACTGTTTGTTTATATTGCAGTTTGTGTTTTATTTACTAATGCTGGAGTGTGAAAACAAAATGCAAGCTGTCAATAAAAAAGGACTGGTGCCATTTGTAGTTAGGGCTGAAATATAAGAGCTTTCTCTCACCAGTTACTTATCTGTGTGGATGTTTTAAACTTCTAAAAGGTTCGTGCCAAGGAGCCTGATCTTACAAGAGGCTGCAGCTGTTCATGTGAACTGTTCATATATGCAATCCCATTTACATGAAGCAGGACGACTGTGGCTTTCTGGGCAAAAGAAGAATTATCCTTCCCGCTCTTTACATCTCAGACAACTGCACTGACCAGATATCTTGAAAATTAGCATGAGAATTACATTCATTCCCATTAAGATTGAGCAGTTCTACAGTGCAGCAGCCTCAGCTGTGGCTTTGGGACCTGCAGATCATACAGCTCTCTCTTTTTGGGACTTTTCATTGTTGCTTCATATCCCAGTAGATTGGTATTTTCCAAATGCTCTGATCGCTCCCTAGTTGAACAATACAGATAGGTGCTCTTACAAAATGTTATTAAAATACCTGGTCAGAAGCAGTGCACTTGTTTACGGGCTGTGGCTTGTGGAGCCTTTCAGACAACACAGGCTGAAACCTGCTTGGGGAAAGTGCTGGATGTGCTCAGCCAGAGATGGCAGCTGCAACTTCAGCCAAGCATCCAGCAGCCTGTTCCTCACCACCCACACTCCCTTTGCTTCTGCTGTGCAGAAATTGAAGTCTCTCTGAGCGTGGACTAATGTATATGAACTCGGCAATTGGTGTCCTCCAACATGAGAAAAGCAGATGATGATCTAGCCCATGTGTTGAGTGTCCATCCCTAAGAGCAGACTAGTGCTGCAGAAGCCAGTGGAAGTGTGGCACCCCGGTGGAGGTGGAAACTTGGTAATAGAGATGAGCAGGAAGCCTGAACAAACAGCTATTCATTAAGGCAATTACTGGACAGAAATGAGGCATTTTCTGGGGAAATATGAATGTCAATCTGCATTGTGTTCCACTGGTGCAGTTTGTACACTGGCAGTCATTTATGGGTGCTATAATCACACAAACAGTGCTGGAGGAATTTGGGCTTTAGAAAAACAGCAACAAAGGAGTACCAAAAGCACATTTAACAAGCTAGTATTCATACTTTACCTTGTGTGAGTTTTCTTAGATGTATGAAGGCACTGAGACATCAAGTAATTCTAACACTGTAGATCAAAGATGGGGTGTATGTCTTTCTGCCTCAACAGCACTGACCTTTCTGTGTGTTCTACATTATAAATAGTTGCTTATCAGCAGCTCTGGCTTTTTGCATCGACTTTTCATCCCTTCTGCTCTTACCATTCATTTCTTTGTCATTGTCTTGGCAGAGCACTTCAATTACTTCAGGAAAGGACTAATGCCATTCATTATATTGTTTTGTCATTTGAAAAAGTAAAAGCAAATGCTCATATTCCTTTGACTTTTTCATTGCAGACTCCTGGTGTGTGGGGTGGATGAGGAATGATGCTTTCAAAACTGTCATTGTAGCGCCTTTCTGATAAATGACATAAGACCCTGGGGAACTATCTGCAGATAATATTACAAATTTTGGATGTATTTTATGTGATGTTAGTACTTGTTGCCATTGTTCGGCTCAATAGATGTATTCATGGATGTTAAGTGCTGGCTGCTCTTCCCTGTATTACCAGCAAATCACTTTGTAGAACGTGGTCATTCAATTGTTATAAATTAAAGCTAATGTTGAAATGGTAAAGGAGAGACACATGGACCACTAGAAGTATTTATGATGGGGTCAAGAAGACCCACAAGAGTAGTTTCTCTTCAGCTATTAATACAGTCAGGCATTGAGAAGTTGTGAAGGAAATTTAAAACAATGTCTCCAAATTTTGCCAAGATTACTCAGTGGAATCACTTGTTGCCAGATGCTCGTGCTGAATGAGAGAGAGCAGCAACCACTGTGGTGGGAATTACTTTTCTGAAATTGCTCAAAGCCAGTTATCAGTCCAGTTGTTGCAGGGGATTATTAATACTCTGTGGACTGTTCTACAGTTTGAATGACAGACAAGCAGGTAGAAGTTATATTTATGAGGGAAATGTTTCTTGCCTTATCTTGTTAGCTCTGGAAACACATACAGCATCTTCTATTTGAGATTTCAGTGTAGCTGTGAAAAAGGGATTGTATCATAGATTGTACGATCAGAGTGAAAGATTTGGTCTGTATTTCCCAAGCAGTAGCTCCTGGAAGCGATATGCAACTTGTGGCTAGGAATGGAGCCATAACCCTGTCCATGACTGCATGCGAGGCTCTGCAGTGAGTTCAGAAAGACCTCAGCCAGATGTGAGCCTTCGAAGCCTCTGCTCATGGCACTGGTTTGCAAACTAGAGCAGAACCTCTAACTTTTTTTTTTCTTCCTCATGGAAGAAGGAAATACTTGGTTGAGTGTTCTGGTGTTGTTTTGAATGTATTGTGCTCTTAGTTTTTATGCAGTCTTGGAATTAGTAATAATCCAGATGTTGCTTGTGTTTCATGGATGGTATGTCCAACCCAAGAGTCCAGGGAGCCTACAAGCAGACTATTCCTCTTCTTTCAGCTGTTCTTTTCGGCAGTAGCGTGAGCTGAAAGGTTTACATGAATTAAAGATTCACGGCTGAGTATGAAGTTACCTGCTCATCAGACCCCTTTGGGCAATTTGTTCATAGAGTGAAAATCCAGCACTGTACTCACTAAGTATATTTAATTGCTTCAATGGTAGGTGCTGCTGGGAGGAATCTAGCATCCTTTCTGGTGTCTGGTTTGTTGATTATTGTATGACCCAGTTGGCAGCAAGCCTGTCCTGTGAGGCACAGGACAATAATATGCTGCACAGCTATTTTGCTAGTAGTTGAAGTACAGTGCCAGCATTATTTGGGACAGATACATCTTTGATAACCTACTGCTGCAAAGTTGCACAATAAAAAAGCCAGCTTTTTTCCATCATAAAACTGTCCTTCATTATTCATTGGCAAGCTGAGCCTGAGTAGCTCTGCTTCTGTTGAGATTTAAGGGAAAGTTTCTAGTTAAGGTGTCAGTACTGCATCCTGTTGCTCGCTAGCAAATCTGCTAATTTTGAAGTTTTCCATACTGTATGAGATCTCTAAACATTTGCCCAAAATGCAGCATACTTTCAGAAAATTCACACTGGGCTGTCAAACTTATTTAAAAGTTATTTTCATAAATCCAGAAAAACTGAAACACAACCAGTAGGTATCCTCTAAGATAATCTTAGTTTGTAACTCTGGTCTCTGCCACATGATGAGCTATCTGAGGGAACAAGCACTTCTTAATTAGTCTCGGAATGGCTAAAAACTTACTCTTTAGCAAAAACAGGCATCTGGCAGGCTTCAAGTACAAACCAGTCTCTTTGTGGAGACTTCCACAGGCCCTCAGATATACTCGTTGTTGCTCAGCAAAGTTAATTCAGTCACCTGGTACGGTTAGTCTGATTTTTCTTTTTTCTGTTTAAATTTCTCTGTTGTTTGAACTCTGCCTGAAAAGTAGACTGGCACATGTTCTCTTATTTTTCAGATCAGTCATGCCAGCTATGCATAAAAGAGCTGGAGCAAAAACATTCCATATCCGTTAAGTGTTTTATTTTCCAGACTAAAAACTGAATACTTGCAGCTTGTATGTCATTATATGCTTGTCATTCCTAATTACTTTCTGGCATGTTCCTGGGTGTTTTGTAGACAGGAAAATGCATTTGATTATTTTTTTTTAAGCTAGGCTGGCAAAAAAAAAAAAAAAAAAAAAGAAAAGAAAAGAAAAAAAAGACTTCTACAAGAAAGCCAGAGAGGGACTTGTTTTCAAGGGCAGGCAGAGATAGGACAAGGGAGAATGGTTTAGATTTGATATTTGGAAGAAATTTCTTTACTTTGAGGGTGGTGAGGCACTGAAATAGGTTGCCCAGAAAGGTTGTGGATGCCCCATCTCTGAAAATATTCAGGACCAGGTTGGATTGGGCTTTGAGCAACCTAGTCTAGTGAAATGTGTCCCTGTCCATGGCAGCAGGGTTGGAACCAGATGACCTTTAAGGTCCCTTCCAGCCCAAAGCATTCTGTCATTCTGTGAGGTGGAAAACTATTGGAAGAAAGAAATGTGTGGACATAATAACTTCTTCCTTTCTGAAAGAGTGACTTGCTTTCTCTCTTATTATCAGTAAGCATTTTGTCTTGGATGAATAAGACTATTGCATTTCATAACTGGAAATTAATTATCAAGCATATCTTGCTATTTTCAAGACATGTAAGTATGTGATTTTTCCCTGCAGGTATTCTGTATACTGTGGCAGAGGAAAACATGATGTTTGCGTATCAGATTTTATATGCACAAATTAATAAATGTGTACAGAGAAATAGTTTTGCAGTTCTGACCCTTTAGATTGGCTACCAAGTGAGCTAAAATAGCTCTCTTGAGGCTCGTGGTAAATAGAAATTGCACCAGTGAAAAAAAAAAGTTTCCCAGCTGGCATTTCCTTTTCTTCTTTAGATTTTGTTCGTTCTTGATTGTCACTTGACAGCTTGACTACTCTAGCAATGTGCTGGAGTATCAGAAGCCCCTTATCTCCTAAAATAGGTGTGGTTCCTCAGTCTGAATGTAAATCTTCAGAGTCACTGAAATTAAGAGTCATGTGGCTTTGTGGGGCATGTCAATACACAAGCTGCTTAGAATAGATTCAGATATGCAATACATTCAAAGGCTATGGCCACAAATTAAAGCCCAGATTGATTATTGGGGTGGCTCTTGTCTCTCTGCCGTGGGGGCTGCAGCATAGGCTGCTGAACTGCACCCCTGGCTGGGAGCTCAGTTTTCCCTGGGCTGGTGCAACTTGTCCCACAGCTGCCTGTTACCAGGAGAGATTGGGAGCCTGTGGCAGGGGCCTGCCTTGTCACCAGGAAGGGCTAGTCAGGTCCTTTTGGCAGCAGCCCACAGCCAGGTTGGTTTTGGCCAGGCACAAAGCTGCTTTTTGTCAGCCCTATGTACCAGCCAGCACATGGGAAATGTGACCTAATGGTAGCTCATCTGTGTGGGTGGTCTCCAAATTTTGTTAAAGTTGCTGAAGAGTACTCACATGATGTAGTACTAAGTATCTGCACTAGATACCTGAATTGTTATTTGCCTTCTGTAAAGACTCAACAGAGTATGAGAAGTGCAAGTCAACCTCAGCCACCTCAGTTTAGTGCCTGCCTTTCAGTGGTGTCTGCTGAATTTTGCTGTTAATGGCCTGTCTGCTGTGATAAACGGGAGCAAAGACTCTTGCCTCGGGTGACAATAATTTATTACTTATACAGTTCCACAGCCATAGTTTGCAATTCAGTCAGCTATGCTAAACAAATATGAAGATACCTGCCCTGGAGAACTGGCAGGCAGCATTCAGGAATAGCAGGATAATTTATGGTGCTGAGCAAAACAAATAGAGTCACCTGCGGCTGCGCCACATGGTGATTACTTGTGCTTTTAGTATGTTTTTCAAAGACCGTATTCCTGCTGAAATCTAATGATCCCCAATATTAGTTGCGTCTTTGTACCTTGCTGAAATAGCTGTAGGAAAATATTTTTCTGAAATCTGAGGCTTTAAGGGAATTCTGGATGAAGTATGACAGTGCAGGAATCATGCCTGATTAAGTATGACAGTGCAGGAATCCTGAAATCTTTAACTTACAGTAAAGATAATTAGTCTCTTCTGTACAATGACGCTTTTCACTATAAGCTTGTCTCTGACTGGATGAAATAGCCATTTTTCTGGAAAAACACAAGTTTTCAAGAAATCAAGCCAGTTCCTACTTTTGACTTGAATTAGAGAAATGGTTCATCTCTTAGAAGTAACTATGATTGTATAACTCATAAATGCTGGACTGGATAAACACATTTAAAATAAAAGCTTTTCAGTCTGAAGAATTATTTTAATGAGTTTAAAACAGCTAAATGAAAGTAATTTCAAATAAATTCAAATAAATTCAAATAATTTCAAGTGCATTCGTAGAAATAAATATTTTGTATTGTATAAAGTAATACAAATTCAGTAGAAATAAAAATTTCAGTCTTCCTATAGAATTATACATCAACATGAATGAAGCTAACTGAATTTTTTTCATGTCACCAGAAGGGTCTGTTACTGATCTGTTTTTTGCTGCCAGGCTAACTGCTGTCAGTTTTCTTTCATAGAGAAGAGGGTTTTTTCAATGTTCATGAAGATACTAAAATGCCTTGAAACAGACAGAATTTTACTAAATTATTACTTACTGATGCCAGGTATTGATTGTGCAAGATAATAATCTTGGGCAGGGATTGTGGTAGACATAACGCAGCTGCTGCTGGTGCCATGGCGAGCACTGAGTGGATGCTCCTCTGTCCTTTGGGAGAGTGTGCAGTGTGCGTAGGGAGTTGTCACCTCATGTGGATGGGTCAGCAGCGCCCCTCAGCACCTCCGAGTGAGCTCCACAGGGTCTGCTATGGGGCTGTTTTTGCTTTTCTTTATTACCTAGCTGAAAGTTACTGGAAAAGACCGTCTTCACCACTAACAGTGTGGTTTCCAGGCTGCAAGGCTTGCCTCCCTTTTCCTTGCTCCCTCAGAAGTCTTGCGTCTCCTGTGTAAACAATCACTCACTAAAGCTTTCTCCACTGATCAGGTTTTCTGAACTTTTTGTCTTCGTTGCCCTCTTTGGCACAGTCTTTCATTTGGCAGCTGTACTGGAAAGGAGAAGCCATCCAATGTATGCTGCTCCCATTAATATGCTACAGAATTCCAGGTGCCTGTGAGACAATGGCATTTTCTCATTAACTTTTTTTCCCTTTGATTTCCACTGCTTTGGCTTTTTTCCTTCTTGCAAAGCTGCCTAGCTTGTAACTCTTCACGTTGATCAGACACTCACATTTGATTTTGTGATACAACAATGAGAAAACTGTATTGAATTGTGAGAAATTCCTTGATGTGATCCGTTTTTTCTTTGTTTTTTTCTATTTAGTTTTTTCTTTTTTTTTCTTCAGATGCTGCCCAAAAAAAAGTGTGTTAGAGGAAGCTTCAGATTGAAAAATGCTTTAGTGAAATGCACAACATCCATCTTTATTTCCAGGTTAGGGGTGGGCATGACAGGATTCACTGTGAATATTGGGCAAGTCCTCTGCTACATTAGCGTGACATTGGTGCCCTCCTGCTGTCCTTTATCAGAGCCAACACTCAAAGTCCAGTGGTTTTTGGTGTGTAAAGGTCCTGGCTCTGCTTTCTTCATGGACTAAGGTGGTAACTGCAGTGGCCAAGCTAAGCATCTGACTGTACAGACTGCTGTACTGCTGGATCCTGACTGCTGCTTACAAAACTTTGCAAACACAGCTCCTAAGCTGGCAGGCTGCTTGTCTTCAGCTACAGGGAGAGCCCTCATAAAAGCTTTTGCTCTCCCTGAGGTCTATTGCAAAATGAGAATGTTCCCTTTCTCTTTGGCATCAACTCAGGTTTGTAAACTTTGATAACAAAAGAAATACTGAGTTCATATTCCAAAATACTTGGAATTTGGCTGTTGATTTTTGGGTACACAGGGCTATTGCTCTCGCACAGCACAGTTTTGCCTTTAAAATTCCAGCTGATGCCTTTATACATTTTCTTGTTTATTCTGTCAGAGGGTTTATTCCTGGAAAACTGAATATGAGCACGGTTTCCAAATTGTGCTGAGGGTGATTGTTTTGTCTTGCTGTGAAAGCACTTGGTGGGATGCATAGTGGATATTTTTCATGTTACTTATTTTTTAGTACCATGGATGGGAATATTCAAATTACCAGAGACAGTGAATGGAGGGGGTGCATAGCTGGAGATGGAGATGGGTGGGTAGCACATGGGTGTGAGGTTCAGCTGGGAGTTCTTGCTTTTGGCACCTGGGAAGGGGTGGTATCTGGGAGAGGCTCCAGCAGGTGAGACTTGCCAGGGGTCACCTGCTGATCTTCAAGCGCTCTCCTTGGGCACAGATTGCCCCCTTGTTCCCCAGCCTGTCTCCATTTCTTGGACATCTCAGCTTCTTTTTTTACTTTGAAGTTGACCATGACTGCATGTGTATCGAAAGGTGGAGCTCCCATTGAGCAGCCTGCTTGCTCATCTTAATCCAGGTGCTGGATTATTTTCTCTTTTGATTGGTTTTTTTCATGCATTTAGGGGATGTGAAGGACAAAAGGCAGTGCTGGGTTATAAGGACTGGTTTACTTTGAAGATGGGGCTGTTCCGTATTGAATAATGTTTTATCCTCGTACCACATTAATCAGTTTGCATTCCTTTTCCACTACAACAGCTCAGATATAATTACTGCTCACCATGGGCTACTTAAATGAGTACTGTATATTCCTGTGAACCTTTTAACCTGCTAAATGAATCACATGGAAAAAGTTAATGCTATTTATTTTTAAATAAAAATTTGCAAACCAGGCAGGAGGGAAGACTGTTTTTGTGTGCAGTGTTATCCTTTGTGTTCAAATAGTTGAGGGAAGCCTGGTGGCTTTTTGAGAGATTATGGGTATGAGCTTCTGGTAAAGCAAATTGACTGTAATAAAGAGGTTGTTTTTTGAAAAGGGCACTGTCTGTTTGAATATGGTGACTTTCAGTAATGTTAAATGCCTCATGGTGTGGTATAGCCTCCTTTTTCTCATTGGTCCTGTTTATTTCTTGGTAATGTCATGTTTGGGGGGGTGGGTGCTGATAAGGGGTGAATGCATTTAGCAAAGTTCATTCAGTTTGTTTTATTCCCTATTTACCTTAATGTCCACTTAGCACCTTGCTAGAGATTTGATCTTAACACATGGTGCTCTGAAATGCCTGAAAGCATTTAATTCTTGAAGAGGTGCAATATGCCTTTCTCTTGCTTTTAATGAAATTTTATAGCCTTTGGTGTTGCCTAAAGAATTTTGCAAATGTAAATCCTGAAGGCTGAGGCCCCAGAAGAAATAAGAAAACTCATTTTTAAGCACAACTTTAAGCCAGCATCTTGAATGTTGAATGCCTGTGGTAAGCTTGGCAAGTCAAGTAACTTCTTAATACAATCCCATTCACTGTCTTTGGTGTATGAATGCCTCAGCTATTTAAAACAAAGACAGTAGAAACAGCATCTTTTTCTACATCTTCTTTCTTAGCCTGTGAACAAACTGATGTACAGATATATATGTTGCATATTAGTTGCTTTCTCAAGGCAGACACTACTTGGGTCCTGATCCTGCAGTGCAATTTCTAAGCATAAGCTGCTGTTGAAATCACTGGTGCAGGATGAGAACACATGCATCTCTGTGAAAACAGCTTGTTTCACGTCTGGGCAGTGCTGAGGGAGAGCAGGCAGGCACATTTTATCATGGAAATGTTGGACAAACTATTTCAAGGTGCAAGGAAGGGACAGGAGTAAAACTACTGTGTAGGACTGAGTCATACTTGTTTAAAAACATAAAAAATTACTTTTCATGTTAAAATAACTAGCAGTTTTCATGTTAAAATAACCAGCAGTTGTGTTTGCTTAGCTGTTAATTTGTTATTTCAGGAGAGTGTGCTCCCAATTAATACGATGTTACCAAAACCTTACCCAAGAATAGGCATTTCAGAGTGTTTCAGCATTAAGCTCCTTGTGAAAGTGCCCTCAATTTTTTCTACTGTTTCTTTAAGCAACAGTTAAACCATCTCAATGACACTCAATGCCACTTATCTTTGGGAGATAGATAAACACTGAACTGCGAACAGTTTTGCCCTTTGCAATTTATTTGTCGCTTTAAGGTGGTGACAAGTAGCCTCTATTAAAAGGAGAGACAATTATGTTTAATTGATTGCAGTGGAGGATTTTAAAAATCTTTTTAATTGTACTACTTGGGATGTTTTCCTCTCAAAAGAGAGTGATACATTCATTTGCATGTTTGTTTCAGTGTCTTAGTGCAAATACTACAGTAAATACTACAGCAAATACTAGTGCAAATAGTACAGCGTTCCAGAGCCTTCTCCTCTTACACGGAATGATGCTGTTTTTCTCCTTGTTACCTATGGCTCATAGTGTTGCACACAAATCCAAATCCTTCAAATTGTGATTACCCAGAACAGAGGTTTGTTTTGTTACTGTGCTGACCATCAGCATCGTTAGCTAATACATTCCCTTTGTGTCTTCAAGCTGATATTTCTGTGTTTGTGTAACTTGCATGCTTTGTAATCATCAAAATATCAAAAGAACAGCTTTTTCAAAAGTACATATGACTTAATAAATGTGTTTCTGATGTTTGTATCTACTGGAAAAGGCATTTAGAGAAGGGAGGAGAAGGATTTATTGAGAAATAACAAAATGACTCATCAGAAACACTTGTCCTCTTTTCTTTCCCGTGTGTGTCTATTTCCATCATAAACTGGAGTGATCGATGTCTGCCTGAATGGAATTGAGGAGGTAGCTCTCAGAAGGGGAAGTATTTTGTCATTTTTAACCTTTCTTCACTACATCTATACCTGCTAAAGTCTGGCAGTGTAGTAGCTCTGAAGAATATTTGTCTAGTTTGCACTGATTCTTTATTTATGATATATTTTTCTAAGGGGAAAAAAAAAGAAGAAAAATGGACAATGTTTTCCCTTGTTTCTGAAATTCCTAACATGAATGTGTTTATCCCACACTAGATGGTAAAGATGGACTCCATCTGACTATTAAAGTTGTTCTCCATTAAGAAGTGTGTGTACTGCACTTAATGAAGCAGCACTTAGCTTTGCTAACATCACTCTGGAGCAGTACAGAGGTTCTTTTAACACATGAGTGGATTCCCAGAACTCTTGCTTTGTAAATAATGTCTGTTCCCAGTGAGTCCTAATTGATAATGACTGTTAATGTAATACCTGCTGGCTAGGCCTGGTCTTTACTGAAAGAGCTCTTTGAAACTTATTTATTGATTGCTGAAATCAGTTTAGTTTAAAAAAACAAACAAAGAAAAAAAAAACCACCAAAAAACCCCAGACATTAATTTGGTCTCAGTTTTCTGATAATTGTTTTTCTTATTTGATGGGGTGAGTGATATTAAAGTCTCAAAATCTAGGTCTGCCTTTTTACTTGTAAAGCATGTTGTGGTTTTGATTATGACCTCAGGATTGCATCTTGAAAAAACATAATTTTCTGTCCAGTTGATGAAAGGCCACCCTGAAATAAAGACAGAATTTACCTACTCTATCATCATAATTTGTTCATAAAAACTAATTCTTATTTATTTACCTGTACAGAAAGTGAGGTTTAGTCACAGGGCTGAGATGGCATTCTCCTCCCTGTCCTCAGGGTTACTATTGCCTTATATTTGCACTCACTATACAGACATCAAGTTTTGAATCCGTGTCCCATGGTACAGACCATGGCCAGCTCTGCGGCTGTCTAGAAAAGGGATAAGAGTTGTGCTTTCATCTGGTGAAGTTGTGATTTCATCCTTCTCACCTTCAGTGCTCCCTTAGAGGTTTTGATTTAATTGCCATTATTAGAGAATGGATAATGCTTGACGTAAATCATCCAATGGTGACATTCACATCATGTTTTCCTCTTCCCTATCTCCCTTTGTGTACATTTCAGTAGTTAGATTCTTAATGCTGACTTACTTAATGGTTGCAGAGTGATCAGTGTATGAAGGGATAGCTCTGTTTTTCCTTTATGTATTTTTGCTTCAAATTGGTTTAGTTTATCATTTTATATGACTTGCACTAACTGTTGTAGGAGTGCCTAATGGGAGGTAAGATTTCCTACACATGACCTGAAAAATGGTGGTCTGTAAAAGAATGCATGAAAAATAATTAATTGCTGATTTTTAGTAAAGGTTTAATTAATAAATAATTATTATTCTCTCTTTATTGCTGGGTGGTTTTTGCTCTCTGCTTTTCACTGCATTTTAGACTAATTTTAGTATGTATGCCTCAGTTTTATCTAGCACTACACAAACAAGGAAGAAATGGATACACTATGGATACACTATGGATAATTAGGAAGAATAGCTATAAAATCTAGCAGGATATTTTAGTTGGGGTAACTTAAAGTAACATTCTGTTGAAAACTAGGTTCTGATTTTAATGTGTCCCTTTAAGGGGTCATGTGTGCTTGGAGATTGGTTTATGCACTTATTCACTCTGTGCATCTCCTGTGTGTTTTGGCTGGGCAGTTGTACTCTGAATCTTTTGTTACAAGTTTATCAAGCCAGTTGGCATAATCTGCCAGTCCTGCGCTGAAATGGACATGGGATCATAGTGGTTCACAATTTACAGCTCAGTAGGTGCTTTACAAATGACTACTCTAGCCAATGGAGAGATGCTGCAATTCTAAATGTTCTAAGGCACAAGGAGTGCAACAAAATAGTTCAACCCACACCCAGGCCATTAATAATTAAATATCAGTATAGTATAGATGTCTTGTTCTGACATATATAGTCATAAAACCAGCAAAACAAATTTACAAAACACTTCTATTGTACCATTTCTCTGTACAAATAATAACCATTACTAAGCATTTCTTTCCCATCTGTTATCACAGCCTAACATATTGGTGTATATTTAGTGAGAAATGTAATTGGTTAAAAATTCCCTCCTTTACAGAAAAATACTTAAAATATAATGGAAAATTGTAAGTGGTTTGTAGCTCTTTTGAACATCCAGCAGTATGGTAAACAGGGTTTTGAGCTTAGGGATATTGTAGACTGTTAAAAGTCCTGTATTTTTTTTTTTTTTTTTTTAATTTATTTTCTTAGAATTTTGCATTCTCCATATTCTGTTGTCTGTCATTCCCAGCACGCCATCTTATGGACCTCCACAATTTTGGTCTTTGTTAATAGCTTCTACTTATTAATATGGCTGTACCTCTTCTGAAAGTGGCTTGACAGCTAGTGTGATTGACAGTATTCAAAACTAGTAGAGATATTTGTATTTCTTTTCAGGATGTTAAAAATTATTTTTGGCTCTTTCACATGGTTGTTCCCATCACTTCATTGGGATCCCCTCTTGACAGCCCTGTGGGATTTTGCTGGTATGAAACAGGGCCAGGCAGTCCCAATTTTGATCTTGCCATGCCAGGAATATTTTAAACAAGTGCTTTTGCTGAATACCAGCTCTCAGCTTTTATCCTTCTTTCTGCATGAGAGTGTCCTTGGATGATGTATTTTAGGGAGACCGCAGAGTTATATTTGGGCTAAGGTCAGGGAGCAGCAAGGCACGGCTGTAGCGTTCCTGCTGTTGTACACAGCCCCTTAAAGATGGCATTGCAGCATCGCTCTAGGATAGTGTCACCAGCGGGTGGAAATGTCTCTGGGTTCGAACTTCAGGCATACCTGGGACCGGGACCTGTAGAGTGTCCATGTCTTTACTGTTAAAATGTTGTGTTCTGAAAACACACTTAATAACTGTTTTCAATTGTGGGACTTGACCCATGCCGGGGTTGTGCCAGGGACCATGGTGGCAGATCATGGGAAAGGCATAATTGTTCTTTCAGGAGCAATGTGCCTGGGAACATTCCCGTGTTTAGTTTAGGCCCAGCCCAGGTGGGGACATGTGAATACCAGTCCTTTTGCTCCTCTTCCTCCTTTCCATGTGGAAGTCATTATGGCTTCAGCAAGGTGGTGGACAAGGACATGCTTCTGAGGTTTTTGAGTAAAAAGCAGCAGTCATCATGAATTCCAGTGATGGAGGAAGGAGTGTCCTGATAGATGCTAAGGCCAAACTGATGAAGGATTTTGAACAGGAAGAAAGCTTTGACTTGATGGAGATTTGGTTTTAAAGGACAGAATATTATTTTACTTTCAATTTCATAATCACGTAGAACTGGTTTTAATGGTTTTCCAACAGAGACATCACAAAAGGTTTTTCTTTATCTTGTGCTTATTATATTGTATAATTGGTTTCTGGTAGTATCAAAACCACTAGGAAATGTCTCTCAATAACATAATTAATCTCTCACTGTTACAATTTAGTCTTAGCAAGATCTGTTTTCCCAGAACCTCATTGTTCACATCAAGACATTCCGAATTGTGTTTGCACACTTTGGTGCTGTCCTATGGTTTTGGCAGTCAGTGCAGTAGCATATTCAAATCATAATACCTAGTGCATCCATCACCTCAGTTTTTGATTGCCTCTGCCGTGTCACTGGGCAGTTCTACCTAGTAGTGCCTGGAGTTAATTGGATTCAAGAGCTTATAAATACAAAGCAGCTTCCTCAGAAGCACTGTGGGGGTCTGTCTTATATTAAAAATAAAATAGCAGCCAAACTATGAACATTGAAGCTTGGTTTTAATGGTCCAGGTTGTCAGAAAGTGAGTTTTTGGGTCTAACTGCTTTTATATATCTGTATCCATTACTACTGCTACTAGAATATGCATAAGTAGCACCTAAATACAAAACTAAAATAAAACCAAAACCAAATCCACGAATCCTGTGATACATATCAAACTTACTAGGTGCTTCTTAAAACAAGATGGCTGCATTAAGTGTGAGCTATATTCAGCATGAGTTTGCAGTAGGAAAATACCTGAAATCAATCAATTTTTTTCCAGCATATCTATCAGAATCCCTTGCAATATTATGCATAATTCTTACACACTGTGTGCAGGCTGCTTCTGTGGAAGCTGAGAGGCTCTCGATGCTTCCTCTGACCCTAATGCAAATACTATCATCACATACTCTCAGTGCTGCCAGAACCTGTCCCCCAGTGCAGTCTGGAGAGAGGACAGAGCACTCTGCCCTGGTGCAGGTGGTGCAGCGACTGAATTTTGCTTATAAATAATTTGGAGGGTGGAGCAATAATAAAGAAGTCACGTGATTGTTGTTGGGGCTGTTTGGTTTTCCTCAAATCCAGTGTCCATACACAATGATAGATCTCTGTCTTTCAGTAAGAAAGTTCAAGTTGCACAGGAGGTAAAAATAGGTTGTAAAAGTTTTGAGTGTATACCTCCTGATCACCCGTAGTTAATGAGCAGTTCTCCTTAGCTCTGTTGAATAGCAAATTAATTTGCATTTTTCTGTGTTTTCTTTCTAATGCTGGCAAGTGGTAAGTAATTGACTTTCAAAGCAGTATAGCTTAAATGGAAATATAAATAAAAGAAACTGATTTGTATTAGTATAGTATTGGAATACCAGGATTTTTTGGGGGAAAGAGAATACACCTGAAAATAAACGTGGCTGATATTAAACAAAAGGGTAATCATTTATACTTCTGTGGCGTGTTTTTCATACACTTCTGAAATACATGTTCTCCAGAAAGAACAAACACGTGGAGTTCTTCGAGATTTGAGCTAGAAATAACAATCCCGAGAACTGCATTACTCTGGAAAACACTGGTAATTCTTTGGGCATGACACCTTTGTCTCCAGAAGCCTAAGAATGTTTGTCTATTATTTGTCAGGCTCTTGAGCTATGTCTAAGCTGTATAATGCATACTATTGTGAGATGTTCTCCTTTTTAATATTATAGACCATTATTTTTTCACTAAACACTGTTTAGTGAGATTGTCATATTTTATTCTTACTGAGGACATCAGGGATTCACAGAGAAGAGCAGGAAAAGACCTGATGCAAAAGTGTAAGGGTTCTGTTCTTTTGTTAAGAAAACGCAAAGACTTCTGTTCACCATTACATCTTTTTCTAAAAGGTGGAAATAATTCTTTTCCCATATTGACTTGGTTTATTTGAACTTGACGTTCATGTAAACTTCTTAAGCATTTATACATTTGAACTTTAGAGAAAATAAAGGAAATTCACTTCAGTTCTTCATTCTTCATTTGAAGACTGCTGTAGCAAAGCCAGGTAGGTTTCTGCGATGTTGTATATCTCCATTATAATTTCAGCTGAGTAGGATCTGGTCACAACATGTTCGCTCTCTAGTGTAAACCTGTCTCAGGTTTCTCCTGCAGTTAAAGCCAAATCAGTATCTCTTGATGCTTCTAAAGATAATAATGCTCTTTAAAAGAGCACTGTTTGCTCATTTGATGGTTTCAAGTACCTGTTTGATTTTTAAAGTGCAGCAGACCCTCATGCCCACACAGCTGCCAGCACCAGGGAGGTGTGTGAAGAGGCTGGTACTGCTCACCTGAGTGTTGGTATCTTCTCATAGCAATGAAGTGACTTCTCTTGAGTCATCAGTTTATTTAATTGAAGGCAAATTTTCAAGTTGTTGCTGCATTTAAGAGTAGCTAATAGTGATACTGTTTGCAAAATCATTGTTTTTCTGCCAGACATTTCTGCAACTGCAGTTGCAGAAAGTTTGGTGTTCTGGGCTGTTCCCTTAATGCTTTAGGCAGATGTAACTTGGGCTTAACAGAACAAGCCACAAGATTGCTGAATGAAATCTCAAACACAGTGCAAACAAGTGGGAAATGTACCTCTGAGGGGTCGGTGTCTCTCCAGGTTCAGAACCATAGTAAAACAAACCTGATTGTGAATGCAGAATTTGAGCCGCAACGTAGGATCTACACACAACATTCAGATCATTTTTCACCCACAGCAGGCAGGACAGTGTGTTAACATGGGCTGATGTCTGCCAGTGTTGCAATGCCATTTTAGGTTCCCCTTGCTTACATAGGAAAGGACCTGATTAGTAAGAGCCATCAACTTTCTTCACTGAAATTCTTAGATCTGTTTATTAAACACCCAGATTCTTTAGTAAAAGTGCCAAGTGATGCCTCTTTTTTTCTGTATAGTTATTTTACAGAGCAAGTACTGCTAGGCTTGCTTACCTGATGTGATTCATCCTTTTTTCCTCAAGGTGATATATAAAGAAAGCTTTCTTCTGCATCCTTCTTGCTCAGTGTAATACCACAGTGACAGGAGTGCAGCAATGTTTATGGTAATGTTCTGTGTGTTTTGCAGCTGCATGTCAGTCATATGGAATTAGCTTATTAATGTTGATGACAAATCTCATCCAAAAAGTGAGTGTAAGAAAAGAATGACCTTTTACACTTCTGGCTGATTCATCATGCGCACTTACAAAGGGATCTTGCCATAATTCACACTCCTAACAGAGCAAAGAAGCAGGTATCTGGCTGGTGTTAGCTTTGGCAGTTGGTTTCTTTGTAGCTTGGAGTCTTAATTAAACCTCTGAGGGCCTGAGGGATTACTTAAACATACGTGCAATTATCTTAGTGTTCAGGAATTTTATATGCTTATTTTTAAAGACCTTCCTTCATTCCTTTTCTGGAACTGGAATGGAAAAGGACAGATTACCATAAAAGTTTCTAAAATTATACTTAGTATAAAATGCATATTATGATAAAGGACTTCTCACTGGGGCTTAGATTAGGAATTATATTCACAATATTGTTCCTGTTGCTATTCCCTGCTGAATTGCTTCATCTGATAATATTGCTGTTTAGGAAGTGATAACATATGCATGTAACAAGTTAATTGTAAAAGCCCAAAAGGGGTAATTTGATTGTGCTACTGAAACAATAGTAGTCAAGCATTCTGGTCTGTGGTTGCTAGTTTTAAATTATCATGATTGTTTTAAATCATGCAAAGGAATTGTGGGAAACAGAACTTTCAGCTTTTCATTACAAACACCCCATTTTCTGTCCAGGATCAGTCAGCCGTCTGTCTAATAAGCTGCAGTGGTGCTTTACAGACCATTCTGTCAGCACTCCAGGGCTGTAAGAGTGGGGTGAGGGAACATGCCCAAGTACTGGAATATCTTTGAAATCATAGTGTTTTTTAACTACACAGATTTGTAGCTAAGAACTGAGTCCATTTCTCCACGTCAGTGATGTGTAAGCAGGCACTGGCAATTTTCTATGTTAGGAGCTATGCGTATGTTACATATATGCATAATTAGCTAGTCAGCTCTGGAAATGAAAAGAGCATTTTATATGTCCTCTTCTTTGCTGCATAAGAGATGCTTCTCCTTTTTACTTTTTAAAAATAGAGTCCAACTCCAGCATACCTGAACTAATGTATTCTCTGCCCTTGTGTAATTTTACTCATGTATCAGAGAACCAGGAGCAACCTGCAGAAACATTTTGGAGAATCAGAGAGGAAAATACCGCACTCTAAAGATTTCAAATAGTGTGTAGGGGGAAATAAGTATTAATTTAAAAATGAGGTCTTAATATCTTCCATTTTAAAACTTTTTATTTTACATATACAGTTGTTACCCATGTTGTTGGTATTGGTAGGACTGAGATGAAGGCTATTCCCAGGAAGCCCTACTACTGTTGTAGATACTCTATATATTTGCTGTGTGGTGAGAGGGGGTTGGTTCACACTGCTTCTGGGAGCTTGTTTCTTTCTGCAGTGTTTAACAAAATGACACTAAAAGATAATTAGTTTTTGTTTAATGAGTTCTGAGCTAGGAAAAAGGAAGAGTTTAGTAGGTAAGTGACTGAACTGCTGGCTCTATGTATATATAGCCCTACTACTTGGTTTTCACTGTCTAAAAATGAGGAAAGTTGTATGAATAATGCCAAAATTCCTATTCTGCAGTTGGAGTGAATGGTATTTGGGTTAGTGTCTCTTGCCATTATAAGACATTCCTAATGCTTAACTCTGCCCTGATCCTTCCTATGATGTTTGTACCACTTGAGCACACGATATGGCCACAATGTGTATGTGTGGAAGTTGGGATTTCCAGGATGATAGTGCCTATAATCAGTCACAAATGCATGAAATGTTCTGGAATTCCTAATCTTTTGTTTCTGCCTACCACATTTCAGTAACTTTGTTTGGTACTTGCTCTTCTTCTCTTATTAAAAAAATAATTTTAAAAGAAAATACATATCAAAATGTTTCTCTGCAGAAATTTACATCTGCCTAAGTACATGGCATGGAAACATGTTCATCTTGGAGGAAAAATACAGCAGTCATTCTAATAATAAGCACAAATTATTATGAAAGGTAGGCAATTGCCATTTTATTTTCATAAATGCATATTTATGAAGTAATACAGATAGAAGCTGCCCATATCCCAATTCAGTTAACAGTACAGTAACTGATGTGTTTTGATTAATCAGAAGCTAGTGTGATTTTTTTCTCAGTGTGGAGAAGGTTACTATCATTTAAAAGCATTAGCTGTTCATGCTTATCAAACATTTAGGTAGTGAAATGCCTGCTGATTGCCTTGATTTACTATTATTTTGGCATCAAATAAAAGAAACAAAGTAATTTGCAGTAAAGAACTCGTTACATCAGGTAGACAATTCAAATTGCCCTTGTGTTCTTTTGTGTTGACATGGCAATAAAAGTGCTTCAGCTATATGAAATCTTTCCTAAAAATGAGATCATTGGCTTATGAACTCTTAACTTGAAGATTTTCTTCATTGTGTCACTTTAAACTGTTCAAGTAATTTATTTTCTGGCAAGAATTTCCTTTAATTTTTTTTTTCCTTATTACTTGAGGGGGTGATTAATTTAAATTTGCTTTGGCCTTTAAATATTGTCATTTATTTTCAGCTGTCCTTTAACCTTTTAAAATTAGATTTAGGTCAAATTTTAAATAATGTCCTTAAGCAAATCATTGCCTTTTCATATAATACTGAAGTGGGCACTAAGTTCAGGGGGAAGAAAGAAAAGTTTTGCAGACTTTTATTGCATCTCTCTTCTTTGAAATTTGGTTTGAGTTTATAGTTATTTTCAACTTATTCCCAACTGTATTTTTCAGTGTGACAAGAGAAATTGATTTGGAGTAGGAGGAGTATCCTGGGTCAGAGGATTTTACATATTTGCAAAGCTGGTGTTTCTGGGTGAGATTTCCAATAGATAAGAGGGAAGGAGAGTGCACTGTGAGTGTGAAAGCAAGGAGCTCAATGGAAGCTGTCTCAAAAAACCACAGATTTGTGAACTCTGATTCAAACAGTGAGCAAATGAGACTGGGGGTAGAATTCAGGTTCTGATTCTTTTTCCAAAAACAGATTTCCAGGCACTTTCATGAGGTGCAGAAGACCCATATTTTAAAGTTGGGCCCACAAACTGGATGATTAGACCTTCAGTGAGTGGGTACGTTTGGCTTGATGAGTTTGAGGTGAAAATTGTGGAAAGACTCATGATAGTTCTGGACTGATAGGACAGAGAATTTTGTAAGAATGTAAACACTGAACACATTTATAATGGAAAAGGAGAGGCTTAGAGTGAAAGGTCAGAAGAAAATAGAAAGGATAGGAAGAAAGGAATAGTAGGACATAGAGCAAGAAGTGGGAGCTGTAGGACTTAGACAAAAAAAAACCCTGTTCATCTGCTTAATACTTGAGAGAAATCTTCAGACTGTTTCACCTCTAATCCACTCCTTTCCTCCTTCCTCCAAAAGGGAAGATTCCAGAGGCGAGAAGTCTTCGATGAGTTACAGTGGCTGGTGACCTTGTGGCAGCCCTGGGACAGTGGCCCACCTGGAGCAGCTGTTTGGCAGGTCCCTGGTATATTTTACCTGCACTGCTTAGAGATCTCTCAGTAAGCAGGGGATTGATGTGACCTGAAATTACCTTCTCTTTCCTGGGCTCTGCCTTAGAGTGGCTTGACTGTTGACTCATAAAGGGAGCACAGAGTTCATTCAGTATTCTTCATAATACCCCTGGAGCACTTTTTGGATACCTAGAAAAGAGGCTGGGCCCCTGTAGCAGAGGGACACCACCCATGCTGTCTGAATGATGCTATCCTTGAGTCATCGCCCATGTGGGAAGAGCTGAGCTGTGGGCCAGCCTGGAGATGGGCTGTTGATCAGTACAGACTGCGCTGTACTGTGAGTTTTGTTGGTCTGTTTTGAATATTCCTTAGTTATTTTGAAAATTTTGCCATTTTTGGTGACTGATAAATTCAAATTTTGGCACATGACATCCAGCCACCTCACCAGCATATCTACCCTACCAGGCTTTTCTTGTCTTCTGCCTTGCCCTCCCTGTGCAGTCATCCTTGTCCCTTTGACCTTAGTGTACGTAGTGAATAATATTTTGTTACTCTATTAACTTCTCTCCACGTTTCATTGCACCCACTTCCCAGGCTCTTTTAGACTCTTACTTCTTCTCACTTAATTTTTCTAATGCACAGTGAGTGTCATTTGAGCTCTTTCTGCATTGTGAGAGTTGAATCCATTTGTACTCATTCAGGCATGTCCTTATTCATAGGACACTTCCCTATTGACAAGTGTCGTTTTCAGAGGTGTGATAGGACCCACAGTGTCCTATTAATCAAGGAGCTGAAAGATGCTTAGGAGTCATTCATGTATGACCTGTTTTTGTAGGATGGGACTGAGAGGCCTGACGTGTTGTACCTGCCCGTGTTGACATATGCTGTAGTCATGGTGGCAGCTGGGACATACTGAAGGAGTGGGTCTGTGGTATGCTTATGAAAAAAAGAGGATGTGCTGTTAGCTTGAAGCTGGCTTTCTTGTGTAAATTATCAGAGTAAATCAAGTAATTGGGGTGATTTCTCCTGATGGGCCTCACTTCAGTTGTGGTTACAGGAATGCATTGCTTCTGGTAGGAAATACTCTCACAGTATAAATCTTACCCTCCTTCATTGTTCTGTGAACTGGATTTCACACGTGAATGGGTGTAGCTGATTCTGTCTGCTGGGCTCTCTACAGCAGCCTAATACTTAGAAACAGAGTCATGGCACAGTAACTGCATCTTGCTTTGGTATTTGGGTGTGATTTTATGTGATAATTTTCATACAAAATTCATGAGTTTGGAGAAGAGCACTCATTGTGGTGAGAAGCATTTTCAGTTTCTCACACTGCTATTGAGTTGCTGGAAACAGTTGCTTTCTTTTTTAGGTCTTTGAATAATCAGCTACCAAAGTAAGCTGTATTTCATGAAAAGGTTAAATCCTTGATTGATCTAAAATTCCAAGTAATAAAATTATTGAAATGTTCTGATATCAGCATGTGGTCTGAGGACTTAGTGCTATTTTAGAAGGAAACAAAGCACTCCAAAGATCACACAAAACCATTTATCTACACAGTTTTTCAGATCTGTGACCAAATGCTGAAATGCTGCTTTTATCTTTATAACCATTGTTGTGAGTTTTCACTCTGACAGTGATCTATTCTATAATGCATGCTGCCCTGTCAATCTAACTGTTGTCTACTGTTCTAATTCATTATTTTTGGCAAAGCAAGGTAGCATGCACCAGAGTTATGGGGAACAAGTTGAATTGGAAATTATTTGAAATACTCTGCTTTTTCTTTTTTTTTTTTTTTTAATCCCAGGGTTTCTTTTCAGTAAAACTTATTTTTTGTTTATCTGTATAGTTCTCTTTTTTTTCATTCTGAGTTTGGTATATTTTTTTTTACATCATGTTCAGGTTTTATTTCCAGAAAGTTGGCTTCATTTGTCTTTGTGCCCAGTATAGAACTGCTTACAGAAATAGCTGATTGTAAATAACCTTTTCAAAGACTCTCACTGTTACAAAATTAAACCCTTGATCCCTTAATCTATATTGTTAAATACTGACAAAGTAAATTAGAGCTTCATTAAATTAATGATTCAGTAGTGGAAAATGAGAATTCAGGTTTATAATAATGGGTGAAGTATAAATGAATTCTGCATTAAACTTGCTATTAAGCAGAAGAACAAGGAAACATAATCTGCATCTGTATAAATGCACATGCTTTGTGGGAGACAGTAGTTGTTACGCCCAGGACCATTATCTGTGACATCTTCTACTCAGTTACTGTCAGCATCAATTAGTCCATTATGACAAAGCTTCTGAAATAATCTGCGATGAAGGAGAACTAAAAAACCCACATCACTTTGCTTTAGGTTCTTCTCCTGTTGTAAATAATTGGGAGTCCTTGATAACATGCAAGTTACTTCTATACTGAGGCAATTAAGTTTACAAACACATTAGTAATCATACCTTAGAAATGTAAGAAAACTGCAAATCCTTCTTTTTTAATAACATCATTTACCATAAAGTTATAAGTGTTTCATAAGGAAGTTATTAGAGATTATCTGACTGGGCATTTGGGAATCTCTTCAGTGAACCTTCAATGATGTCTCCATACCGAAATGGGAAGAGAAAGCCCTCTCCATTTCTTTTAATTGAAAGCATTAAGTGAATTTACTTGATTGTCTTTTGCAATCATTCAGCATTCCTGTTGTGTATTGTGTAGGCAAACATGACAGAATTGCCAATCAGCACCTATATGAAATAAATGCGGGCATGTAAATACATACGTAAATTTATATTCCAAATTCAGTCTAATATTGGCTACAGGCTGGAAGCTGAGTCCTGCCATCAGTGGTGTTCCTGTCATCGCCTTAAAATAGACCTCTTTGAATTCCTGAGTTTGATTTAAGATTGTGGATTTAATATTTTTAGCACGGAAAACAAGACTAAATCAATGGAGAAGTAATTGGCTGGAAATGTGAATGCACAAGGTATGTTCTCGCTTGACCTCTCAGGTAAAACACACTCTGGAGGAATTCTCCGTCCCACTCCTGTGTAAATTCTGACCTACCCCAAAAAAAATTCCTGCCACAGATACTTTCTGTTCCTTAGTTAGCCACACGGAAATAAACCTTAATTTTTAATACTTACGGTCTTTTAGTTTAACTCTGTTTTTCATCAGCTGGGTAGCATGTTGGCCTGCTCCTTTCCTGAGTATCAAAAAGACTTGAAGCTGAAGAGTAAATGCACATGAAAATGAGAAGCAGAATTTAAGAGAAAATAAATGACTGCTATGACAAGAACTTGTAACGTGAAACAGAAACTCCTGTTGTATGCATAAATCTTTTATTTTAAATGATACATATATGCAAGCCCAGGCAGTCTTAGGAAGGATGAATGGAAGGGTATGGATTAGATGCTCAGATTTCCCAAGTGCCTCAAGTGTGATTGACTTCCAGGGAGGTATTCTGGAGTTGTGTTCCTTCTTCTATTGATCTGAGTAATAATAGGATAGAATATTTAAAATAAAATAGAAGAAAAATACAAAATTGACTGTCAAGTGTCCATGCTGCATAAGCTTCAAAATTTGTGACTCTCTTCTGGGTCTCTTTTTACATGGGTGTTATAGTCCAGTAATGCTATGTCCATTGAGGTAAGGAACTGGATTTGAGATCTCCCTAGATTTGGCTGTAAAATAAAATGCTGAGTGCTTTTGCCTGAGACCTTTGAAGATTTCTTTTCCCTGATCTATTAACTTCTTTGTTGTAGAAACTAGAAATTTTGAAAGCATGAAGAAATAGAAGACTAAAACCAACAAAAAATGTTTCTTCTTAAGCAATTTTTAGTTTGGAAAGCAGCTATTAAAAGCCATAGTGTATATGGCTCCTGTGGCTTCGTTAAACAGACAGCTTTCTAGCATGAAGAGTATTTGTTTTCCAAAGTTGTGGAGTATTGCCAGAAAATAAATATATTTAGAATATGAAAATACATAAAAGTACATGCGTAGCTTGCAACAGAGGGCAACAGAAAAGCCACAGCTAAGATGTAAATCTTAGTGACTCTTTTTGCCTGTTACATGATACGTCAGTGGTAATTGTCAATGGACAAAATTAAGACCCATATTTTATACTAACAAAATATTTATTTTGAACATGATTAGTACATTCACTTATATTCCAGCAGTATCTGAGGCCACGAGTATCTCAGCATATTGCAGGAACAGCTGATGAGGCCTGGATGCCTGACTCAAGGAAAAGCCCCTGGCTTGGGATCTAGGGTGGGTTGAAGGACAGCCTTTCAGCCTTTTAGCCATGCTTGCATCTGCACCTCCTGGCAGCACTATTCAGTCCTGGCTGACTTCAGCATCTCTCTTCTTAGCAAACTTCTGTAAACCCCTTTCTTTAATGCTTAATCTCTTCACAAGTGCTCTTTCTTGACAACACCTATGATGCAGACCTTGGAGCTGTATGCACAGTGGTGTAACTTCAGGCATTGCTTTGCATAACCAAGTGATGTCCAGATTCTCCTGACTCTACAAAAACTCTGAGGAAGTGCAGTTCAGGACTGAAAAGCTGGGAACATACTTCAAAAGTACAGAAAGATCAGCCCATTTTCCTACGTAATTTTGAGTGAAATTCAAAATGCTCAGTAACTCATGAAGAGAGTTATGTTTCTTGTGTCAGTGAAAGCTGAACCCTGCTAAACTGAAATGGCAAATGTTAGCTTTTTTGAGGACAAGGAAGTGACAGTGAGGCAGGAAATGGAGTAGGTGTTTTGGGATAGGACAACGAAGTGAGCTTTTTTATTTACTGTTGAGTCAAGAGAAGGTTGAAGAAAGTGACCACTCACAGGTGATGCTTTGTTTGAACGTAAGCAATTTGTAGAACTTGTAAAGCCAGTCATTTAAAAATCAAGAATGCTTAAGGTAGCAGCTGCAAGACTAAACAGCCAAACTAAAACATAGCAGTGAGGGAGATAAGGTAAATTTTCTGCTATCCCCTAAATCTCCCTCCTTTGTTTTCAAGAACAATGTCCTAAGGTGGCTCCATTTCAAAAAGCAGGGAGGAAATGGGAGCTATGGAGGCTTCTTCTTTGCCTGAGTAACTAAGGCACCAGTAAACCTAAAATAACATTTTTATCTCTAGATTTTAAGCCCTGTACTTCAGAGCCTAAAATGTTCACCCACTGTGCTGGTTAGTCATGAGCTTTTTTGATCCAATAAATACTGTTTGTATGTTTCTGTATTAGCAGTTTGCCAAGTCAATCTATACACTACATTTTTCTTGGAGCAGTGACAATTTTGGCAATATACATTTAACAGGTGATTTTCTTACTATTCAGTATTTGCTTTTAAAATATTCTGTATTTTCTTTCTTCTACCTCTTTACAGTCCTGCTTCCCTGAACCATAGTTTTTATTCTTGCTTTAGTTAGTATTAAGAGATTTGTTTTTCCATATCTATTGACATTTTATGTGTCTGCTGAGAAAGTTTGAATTAAAAAGGAGATTAATTGAATTGCATTAATTACATTAATTGATCTGGCTGTGAAGAATGGGGTTAGACCAGATAATGTCTGACAGTCCTGCGCTGCCTAATTTTCTCTATTTCTGATACATAGGTCACCAGTTACTTGTACCCAGTAATTTGTTTACTTGAAAAGCAAGTTGAAGTGATGGAGATTTTTTAAAATCTGTATTTTTCAGCCTCTAGTAAATTCCAGTTTTTATGTTATTTCAGCCTTTGAAGAGATTTTTTTGTTTCTTATTTCTATTTTTGATTCCTCAGTATTTCTTATGTTTCATTAAAGAACAATCCAGTGCTTTTTGCTTCTTCCACATACGGGTTATGATCAGGTACTGTAATCCATTATGTATTTTTCTCAAGTAACTGGCTATTATCTTGATTATGAAAAGGTGCCCCAGACTTCAAACAACATTTTTAGGTCCGTGCTCTTTTGAAGTTTGTTAATCTCTTAAGTGTGGACATAAGAACTGTCTACAATAATCCAGTAATACATGTTTTTTCTAATCTTATACTTGGCATTTTCCTGTTAATTTATCAAGAGACTTTCCCTTTTAAGTTACTGATATGTCAGCAACAGTTTCAGCTAATAGAGTTCTGGATTTCCAGCTGCCCTGATCTCAAAATACTTTCTATAAATATTGACTAAACTATTCTTCATAACATTCTTCTGGCGTAAGAAGATAATTAGCTGTAGCTGGGAATATGACATATTTCACTTATGGAAGACAATCTAAATTTCTGGATACCACAAGAGCCATCTTGTTTGTCAAGTGAAATTGCTTGGATTTCTTGCTTGTTTGTGTCCTTTGTAATACTGGTGGTTTCTTTAAAAGAGCCAAAGAGGTGTATTAATTCCTATATTTGGCCTTGCACTATAGTGCAGACCTCCTGAGCTACCCTGTCCGCTTATACACTTGTAACCATAATGGAGTGGAAAACATAAATTCATCTTTCATCCCTACTATGAGTGCCAAAACAAATATCAGTTGTTACTCAGCTTAGTGCTGCTAAGAAAATGTTCCGGTTATTGTTATGTCAAAGAGGCAAAGACTGCCAAGTCTGTAAGAACAGAAATGTGGTTCAGTGAAGTATTTAAAGCATGAAGGGCAAGATTTATTGTTAGGCTCCTAAGGATATGAATAGATTGAGAGGAGGAAAAAAAGGCTCTGATTTGGAACTAGAATGTGATCCCTTGTGCAGAGTATGTTGGTGAGACAAGTGTAAAGGTTAAACAGATTCAAACTCATAGCTATCTGAATAGAAGAAAAAGGGAATGATGGTGGAAGGTTCTGATCTGTTTTGTTAGTATTTTCTTGAAGCAATTTAGGGAGTTCCTGTGTAGAGGAAAAAATTGATGAGAGAATTTAAGGAGTGAGTTCACAATTGCAGAACATTATATCAGCTGAGGATGTAATACCTCGTTATATTAGAGAGGTGGAGTTTGAAGGTGAGAAATTTGCACCTAAGAAAGAATACAGAATCACAGACTATCTCAAGTTGGAAGGGATCATAAGGATCATTGAGTCCAACTCTGCCCTTCTCAGGGCCATATAGAACTAAACCATATAACCAAAAGCATTGTCCAGACGCTCCTTAGACTCCTGACAGATTTGATGCCATTACCTGGGGAGCCTGTTGGGGTGACCAACTACCCTCTCAGTGAGGAACCTTTACCTAATGCCAAACCTGAATTTCCCCAGTGCAGCTTCATTCCACTTACTTGTGTCCTGGCACTGGTCACCAGAGAGAGGTCATCAGCACCTCCCCTTCTCTGCCCCCCATGAGGAAGGTGTACCTTGCTGTGAGGTCTCCCCTCAGCCTTCGCTTCTCCAGGCTGAGCAAGCCAACTGACTTCAGATGATCATCATAAATCTTGCCCTCATCATGTTTCACCGTTTGGGTCACCCTTCTCTGGACACACTTGAACAATCAGATGTCTTTATTACGTTGTGGCACCCAAAGCTGCCCCCAGCACTCGAGGTGAGGCTGTCCCAGTGCAGAGCAGGACAATTCCCTCACTTGCCTGGCTGGCGATGCTGTGCCTGATGCCCCCCAGGACAGGGCTGGCCCTCCTGGCTGCCAAGGCACTGCTGACTCATGTTCAACTTGACATAAAATGGTTGGAATGACTTAAAAGTGCATGTGAAGAGTCCATTTTTCCTTCTATTTGAGGTAAATACTTTCAAAAGGTTTAGGAAAAAGTAGTTCAAGACTCAACAAGTGTCACACATCACAACTGATGCAATCTAGAGAAACAAATAAAGTGCTTATCAGATAAAATTAGAATACATCTCAGACAAATGATGTTTTGTTTTCCTTTGAGTTAAGGTGTAGAGTAGTGGTTAACTGGAAATGGAAAAAACCCTCAAAAACAGGAGAAATAGAGTAAAGAGACAATTAGGATGCCTTAGACCAAATCTTAGAAGCACAAATCCCCTGGAAATAGGTGACAGATTTCACAGGTGCCAGAAATCCTCTGATGCATCTGTTGGTAGCCCAGCATAATGGAGAAGCAGGACTCCTGGACAATCATTGAGGGCTCGTGAATCCATATCGTGTCTCTGCTTGGAAATAATCCACTCCATTTCAATGTTCATGAAATCACACGGTTTGCAATCTTTCTTCCAAAGCATGTAATTTATACCCTCCTCTTTTTTTGTCTGCTGCCTGCAATTTTTCAGTTAGCTATGTAAATATACAGAATTGTGGAATCATGGATGTACTGAGGTTGGAAAGGATGCCTGGATATCATCTATCCACCCCTTGTGCTCAGATCAAGATTTCATTAGTGCAGATGTGCTTTGAGTCCACTGGAGTTCTGAGTACCCCTGGACTCCACAACTTCTAAGCAATCTCTTCCACTGTTTTGGCCCTTCTTCAATGAAAAAAGGTATTAATGAAGATTTAAACAGCATTTACTCTTGGGCTGCTTCTTTAGTGGCTATGCCTCAGCTGTACTTTGTGCCACTGGTTGAAATCCTTTGAGCCGGGCATTTCAGACAGTTTTCAATACATTTCACTAGTTTGTACTTCATCATTAAACTTTTACATGGGTCAGGTTCAAAAGCCTTTCCAACTTTTTTCAGCACTGGACCTTTCCTTAGAAGCTCTTTTGAAGACCAAATGAACTTTTGGCCCATTTGGGTTCATTTTATCTTGCCCAGATTATTGGTTTTTGTAGATTATTTTAGGACATAATGAGAAGATAATAATGGGCAAATATCCTCACATCCCAGTCAAGGCACTGATGAGTCTGAATCTCTTTCTTGTGAAGCAGACTAGTTTAGATTGGTCCTTTCAGCTCAGTGCTGTAATCTTTTGTTTTCTATGTGAGTTACTGTAATCAAATGTGCTTCTGACAAAATACATGTCTCTGAAGAAAAAAAAAGCTTTGCCTGTATCACTTATTCACATGAATGTTATCCTTTTGCGAAGCTGCAGTTTTTCCAAGAATCATTTTAAAGGGAGACTGCTAATCATTTGAACATCTAGCTCATTAAGTTATGTACAGTAGCACCTATTTTTCACACATAATGAACTGTCAGAGCCAAGTGCAAATATAGCTGATTTTGTGCTTGTATGGCTGTTCTAAACTGCAATATTGCAAATAAATGATGTTGCTGCCGGCATTTTTTGTGCTATCACCACTTGCTGCTGCCGCAGATAGAGTGACGCACTTCACTTGCAAGAGAGAAGTAGCAATATCTTTATTGATGTCGAGCAGCAATAGGACAAAGTTTGGCGGTAAATGCATCAGCGGTTTAACAATATTTGATGGTTAGGTATACTTTATTGTTTACAGCACAGAGGATGGGGTCAGACAGAACTGTCCAGAAGACCCTTCTGTTGAGTCATGCGGTTCAGAAAGGACTCCCTCATGTTTTGAATTTTCTGATGGGAGTTTAGTTGTGGCTGGATCCAGACTTAGTCCCAGACTTGGTCAACAGTTTATGTGTACAATCAATGTTTTATATAATTTAGTTAAGATTCCGAAGTTTAGCATGTTACTACTAACTTACCAAGAATCTTTTACGGCAGGGAATCTCTCAGCCTCAAGGAGCAACCTCCATGCTCAAGGGGAGATCCTGGCACACAGCCCCTGCCGTGCAGGAGAGCTGGACAGACCTGGCGCTGTCCACTGTTTATGGAGTAAGATGATTGACTTACGGTCATATTTGCATGGCAGCCGTGTTTCGTTTGGTGCATGCTCAACTAGTCCACAGCTGTTGAACAAGACTCACGGCCCTTAGGTGTCAGGCAAGATTTATGGCCCTTAACTATTGTGTTGATATCTGTGAGCCAGATGTAGCCATCACAACCACCCCGGGTGGCTGTTGCTTCAGCAGAAAACTGCAGGAGTTGGAGCACATCACCACAGCTGCCAAGAGTGAAACAAAATGTTCTGAGTACAATCAGGTAATCAGAAGTTAGGACATTTCCCTTTGTTGCCCATAAAGTAGCTGAGAGATCCTTTCTGCTGCTGAGCAGGATTTCAAAATATTTTGGAAAGACTACTGGAATAATTTTTTCTGTCCTATTGTAATAGAATTCTGACTTTGTCATATAAAGGTCATTTCCCCTTGTTAATGCCATAGTGAGTGTTTTGAAAAAGGAGTTTGTCAGTAGTCCTTGGTAGCTCACTTCAGTCAACAGCTGGCTTAGACTTTATAACTTTGTTCCACACTAAGCTGTCCCTTTATTTTTGGAAAAGAGTTGTGGCTCACTGCTCAGTTATTTTTTCTGAAATTCAGAGTTCTTTTGAAAGTCAGAAATCAAATTAACACAAGGTTCCTTGTAGAATTACATATGAATGGGACACAGAATCAGTTATATTCTCAGCCTGCTGAAATGTGAGCCGGCACATTCTAAAAAGTGTGAGAATAATATTTGGATGTGCATATTATGGGGTAGACTGACATAAAAACTTACTGTGTATGGATCTGTCTAATCCACTTGTTTCATTATGTGAACCAGGAAGGAACCTTGCTTACAGATTTCACTTTGGACAACCACACATAGGATTATTTATTTTATAATAATACTGTGTATTATTCATGCTTTTGCATGGAAAATGCTTTATGTTTCAAATATCTTTTTAATTTTTCTGTCTGTTAAGTTGAAGGATTTTCTCATTTGGCAGCTGGGGGGTATTGTTTTGGGGTTTTTTAAATATGAATACAGAGGTGATAACCTTTTACACATTGCACTGTAGAAGGATACTGGAAAAATATTGATGAGACTTTTATTCACAACCAAATTTGCTTTCCATTATTTATTATTTAGTGATCTATCTGTACATTAAAATTATACACATAACAGGAAGAAAATTCTGGGGGTACAAAAAGTTTCTTGCTGCTCTTTCTTCAGGTAGTGCTAACACAATAAAGGAAAATTCTCTTTTAAGGTGTTACTTTTTCTTGTTCAGGCTAGGTCAGTGTGGCCCCAGGCATCATTCAGCTTGCAGGTACACAGTAGTTCTTTAGATATTTGTGGAGTTTTGCAGACTGTTTTTTTTTCCCCTGGTAATTTAAAGAGCCTGATACTGTGAAACTTGGTTTTCTTTTCATAGTCCTACCCACTAGAAACCAGATTATTGTGAATTATTGAAATAATGTGGGTACCATGTCTGACATTTTTTAAATGCTTTTAAAAGCTGACTTGCATCCTTGGGAAGAAATAATTTTCCATGTTGAATTTATGTTATTTTTATTTAATACAGAAATGCTACTAGTTCAGAACTGTTTTGAATGCTGCTGCTGTGCCAGATATCATGGCAGCAATAATGTACTTAGGAATTCAGAACATAACACAGGATACTACTTTTTTTTTATCAGCATCCTGAGACTTAGACATTGTCCTTTAAGAGGAAAAGAAAATGTTATTTTCTTAATTTTACCAGTTTATAAGTTACTGCACTGTAATTTATTGTGTAAAGTAGTAGTAGTAGTGAGATACTGCTCATCCTCTTGATGATCCAGCGATTACTTCCAGAGCAGCTGATTTTCGTCAGGGACGTGCATTAAGAATGAGTTGATCAGTCACCCTGACCTGTCTTTGCCACTTAAATGTGTGTTCATTTTAATGTCAAGGTTAGCGTGGGGTCCTGTGGCTTGGCAGGCCCTCGGTGACATGGGGTTCCAGGCCACGGCTGCAGTTTGAGTGAGAAGCCCAGGTGCTCGCTCGGAGCCGCCAAGCAGACTGCCCCTCTGCTGGCCTTCCCCGAGGGACAGAAGGACCAGGACACACGTTTGGATTTTGTCGTGTTGCTCTCCCGCCGCAGGTGACCTGTGCTGTTCCAGAACTCACCTCTTGTGTGTTTCTCCTGTTTTCATACAGGTGCTGGGATGGCTGGAGAAGGTTGTGATTTGCAGTTGAGCTGAGGGAGGCGTGAAGCATCATCCGTCCCCTGCTGACCTTTGAGGTAGTGTGATGACTTTTATCTTACCTGCAAGTGACTTTATTACCAATGGTGGTTAAGCAGATTGATCAATGGTGTCCTGTAGCGCCCAGCAGATAACCCTCACAGATGCCAGGATTCTTTCATGGAGGAGATGATAATTATAATGTGCATTATACAAAATTCGGATTGAGATCTAACTGACATATTTCAATACCCAAAACAATAGAGATATGTGAATTATGGCTGTCAGATTCAATTCTGTTTAACTTGATGACTTTAAGTCCTTCTGTCAATCTCTAGTACCAAACATTTGAGAGGGCTTGGTACTCTTGAAAGTGCTTAAAAGGCATTTTTCCTTGTCAGAGAAAATTTGCTATACTGCATTTTAATGAGCTATTTCCCACTTAGAGTGTTATTTAGTATATTAATTGCCTTTTTAAATGCATGCTATTGAAACAAATAGAGAAAAAAAATCTGTATTTTACAAGTGAGTGAGAATGTGAAAATGTTTATCAGAACACTGTAGATAACAAATCATGGTTTAAGTGACACTTAAAAGTGTCATTGATTTTGAATGTACATATTGGTTCTAATTCATATCCAGAAGGTATTACTGAAAGCCTAATCAGAATACAGTGGGTAGATTGGATTCAGACATCACGGAAATACGCTGTTTATAAGGGATTCAGACCCGTGTTTGCTCATGGTGTGAAGCTGAAAAGCTGTTATCTGGTGTTAAATTGCTGCATGAGACTTTACAGCTGCTATCTGTGTACTGTAGCAGTTTTATGAGACTTGAACTGGCTATTCCTGTCTAAGTGTACACAGTTGTACTGTCATTAAATATAAGAGAAATTCTAGATACTTCTTGCTTTGATTACAATGACAGTAGGTAAAACTTGCTATCGTATGTGTTCTTAATGTTTCTGAAACCAGATGGTGGAACTCTAGATTTGCTTGTTGCACCATGGATCTCTGCTTGGGAGATTTGTCTATACTAATTTCACCAAGATAATTGGAAGATCAGAAAAATGAAAAGTTCCTTGTAAAAATGCATAAATTAGTGTGCATAAATTAGTCATTAGTCATCTCCTTAACCAAAGCCTCCTTTGTTGTGGTTACCATGCCTTTTTATACGGGGTTAAGCACACCTGAAAAACAGTTTGTGAATGACTTCTCTTGTTTTATAGCTGAAACATGGGCAAAACAACCATACAGAAAACTGCTCCTGTGCTCTGTCTTCCTGGCTTTTCGTGCCCAGCGAGCTATTTGATCCATAGCTGAACTGCCCATTCCCAGTTCCTCTGCAAGCAGCAGCACAAGAAGCATGCGTAGCACTGGGAGGACACAGCTGGGACAAAGGGTCTGGCCTCATGGCTGAGCTCCACCACAGACTCAGTCAGGGGTTCTGTCACCCTCTGTAACCTTGCTGTGTTTCAGTTTCCTGTTTGTAAACAAAGGCTAATAATTATGAGCTTTCAGAAGGGAGCAAGGGATCCCAATCCTTAGGAAATGCTGTTATTTGTACAGTGCCTGTGGTATTTGATATGATGTTGACACAGTGTTACCAGGGGAGAATTTAAACTTTTTGCATTTAAATGTGACTGTTTTTCATTCTTTTAAGTGTATGAATCTAGTCACCTGCAGTTAAGTATGATTACTGAAGAAAAACCTGTATGCAATTAGTAAACTAAAAATCAGGACTGATTTATGTATCAGGGCAATTCAAAACTCTATCTGCTGTGATATTCCACAGTTTTAATAATGTTGGGAAAAACATACTCTGTAAGGAAGTGATTAATTTAATATTGATGTACAATTTGTGTTAAATGTAAGAGCAGTCACTCTCATCATGCTTATGTGAGCGTTGCTGCTCGCACGTGATTGGTGTGATTGGTAAGTGTCATGCATATTTTAGGAGTAGATGGAATAATTGCTTATGACTTCTTTAAAAAAAAAAAAAGATAAAGTATTTTTTCTATGTCTAATGCTTTTTTAAAATTTAAGCATTTGATCGCTCCAGAAATAAAGATTCCTGTGATATTAAATTTATTTGGTATAAGCACTACAAAAGGGAACAGTCGTACTCTTTCCCTTCCACACCGACACTTTCCACATGGCTGTGTGGGATGAGACTGCTGTTCAGAGCCCAGGGCTGAGTGATGTGAGGGTGGTTACTGGTGCCCTGATGAAAGGGAGAAAGCCAATTCCTAACACTTTTGCTGACAGGCACCTGTGCAAGCAGCATTGCTCCCTACTTCAGTATAAAAATGGGTACAGAGGCAAGGCTGCTGTTTGGATTTCAGAGGAGTTGGATGTTGTGCTAAGCCGGAGCAGCCCCCAGCAGGACTTTACAAAACTCCCTCCAATGTCCTGCCCTTTCGTCTGCTTGGTTTTTTGAACTGTGTGTCTGTTATCTAGCTTTGGTATGGGATTTGTTTTTGTTAGTAGACCACGCAAAGTGGGTTTGTGTCTGAGAAATACTTAGAGTGGTTGTGGGTGAAGGCCCAGGCTCTCAGCTCTTTCTCATGGCAGATACCTCATGAATTATATCTGTAAATATCTATTTCCTCATGTTCCTGTGTAAAATAACAGTAACAGCAGTGGAAAAATGTGAATGCACTACTCTCTTTTAATGAACAGCTGAATGTGCTCCAAAGTTTCACTTTTTTAACAAGTTGCTATTGTGATGGAGTTCCTGCAGAGAAGGAAGTCATAAAATCAGTGGAGGTGGACGTGCTCTGCATTGCCCAGCCAGCCAGCGTTGCACTGGGCAGCTCTGTTGTTTGTAGCACCTGTTTGTTGCAGAGTATCCCATTTTGAGCTGGTCTGTCCAAAGCTCATGTATTCTATGTGTGATGTCTAAAATCAGAGGTTGCAATGCTGAACTATGGTTGCTTTTTGTCTCTAACATTTGAGAAGCTGTATATGTGGTATGATAGGCTTATGTCCACTACACTGGTGTTACCAAAGCTAAAGAGCACGGTTCATTCCTGTTGTTTGTAGAAGAACTATATACTTATTAAGAAGGGTTTTCTAGTTGCTCGAGTGTTTCAGATGAGTTTCTCTTAATTGCAGTTCTTTCTGTTTTAATGCAAACTGTCAATTTGTTGGTTTGGGTTTGTTTTGGCTTTGGGATTTTTTTAATCCGCTACAGCTTTGTGTTGCTGAGATGACTAGCAGTGTATCCACAAGACTATAATATTCTGTGGTAGGTAAGACATTGGAGGGGGTTGCAGTCCGTGCTATATTCTGCTGCTAGGCTGTGGCGTAAATGCAGGGGAGCTGTTCCTCTTCCCTCTGTCCATTTTCCTGTCTGTTAAACGGATAATGCCACTGACTCCTGCTGCAGACTGCTTCAGGGTTTGCTGATGGAAAATGTTGTCTGCCATCCTTAAAATACCTCTTTAAAAACAGATCTGTCAAATTACCTTTAAAATCAATATGGTTGTTTCTGTGGCTTATTTTACAGACACTTCTTAAATTCCTCATTGGTAAAGTTTTCTTAGAGAAATTTGGGCTCTGTCAACTTCCAGTGAGCATTTCTAACTACAACCTGGCATTTTTCTTTATCTCCACTGCAGATGAAGCCATCATTGTGGTGCTATGATAACTGCAGGTGCCCACCCAGATTTACTAAGTGGTAAACTCTAAACTACTAACTCAGTAGGTCATTTACTCTAGAGATTACCGGGCATGTCTGTTTGGATTATTCCCCTTAAAAGTCAGGCTGGCTTCATCACTCTCTGGGCAATTCATAGTTGTCTCCACTTCCTTAGTAATCAGTCTCATTTCAAAGTTTTTCTGGATCCCATGTAAAACACCCTTCAGCCTCTCCAGTGGAGGAGAAAAGACTGTCCTTGAGGCTTCCCATACTTCTTGCTCATCAGATCTTTTGTCTTCTAACCCATGCTCATCTGTTTCACAGGAATCTCCCCCTCTCTTATATAAATATTCAGGATATAAATATATATATGAATATAGAGGATATCAATAATGAGCTGAATGCTTGTAAAGTTGCATCTTCAGGTTTCATCAAAGCACCAGTATGCCTCTGTGCCTGTGTGTGTTAAGTGTGTGCAAACATCTGGGCTCAAAACAAACCCCACTTCTGCTGCATCCTTCAAAAGAATTCTTTCAGGACCTGTGATAATCGAAATGGTTAAAATAATGCCATGGTATGTAATAAAATGTGAATTGGAAGTTACTTGAAGCCCATGAAAAATCAAGCAGTGTACACAGTTTATACATTAGATTGGCTTTCAGTAAATTCTGTCAGCAAAACCAGCTAATTAGTATCCCTATATTTGGAAATGTTACACACTCTAGCCCTGGAAAAATCTCCAATTGAAAATAAGCAGCATTCCTCCTACCGCTTTTGGCTTAAAAGGTGTCATCAACAGATGTAGCATAAAAATATATATCAGAAATGATTGTTTCAGTATAAAGGTTTTAGAGATCCTGTTTGGATGATACTAAGAATGCTTATATGTTTTTAAGCCACTTCGGTAAATGTGGGTATAATCTTTTTCTGTATCTGAGATGCTTCATCAAAACATACTTTAAAGTTGAGTATTTTATATTACAGATCATACCAGTGCAAGTGGAGGCAGCAGTTAATAGACTTTTGAAGATTTTTATGGAAGGTTTGAACAGAGATTAGCTTTTCTTCACAAGTTATTTCGTACCTCATGAAAACTTGTTTTGGCAGCGTTGCATTTAAAAATACTGAATAGTCTTCTCCATTTGCTGGTTTCATTCAGTATTTCTTTCAGCTTTGTGCTGATTTTCACAATTAAGGATCTAGCTCAAAATCTCTCTATGTGTCTATACGAAGTAGTTTAAGCAGTTGTTGAGTGCAAGTAAGCTGCTTTTTGGTAGGTGCCTACTATTTGTATATTCATATTTGTGTGGACTTCAAGCACCAAATCAGCAGCAAGTAGGGAAAGGGAATAATGCTGGTGTGATCTTACAGAGGACACATGGAAAGCCAATCATACTGCTTCTCATTAACACAGAACTTCTAAAAAAGATAATTTTGCTTGCAGTTATTGTGAAAAACAGTTGTATTGAATAGGTGTGCTCATATGCTAACTCTGCATCAGTTTAACTGAAATTCAAAGTTGGCTTCAGTCTGCATATTACAGATTCAAATTAAATCAATATATGTCATATCTTACACTTAGATGAGCTGCAGGACTATAAAACCGCTCTAAATTAAAATCACTGATTGCTGTTAAACCTTCTGTCAAGCTGATTATTTTTGCCTGTAGACCTACTGATAGTAAATATGCGAGTGCTTGGAGTCCTGAGTGGCCATCCAGAAATGCACTCAGAAATGCATTGTCATTTACTAGCTTTCACTTACTGAGCTATTTAGATTAATGACTTCCTAAATGCCATACAGTCTCTGTTATGTAGTCTTTAATCTGATTAGGAGCACACGAATAATTTAGCATGTGATTAAACCATATAATTAATTTGTCCCATAGTAATTTACTGTTAAGTAATTCCATTCATCTAGGGTAAATACCAGGTCCTGAGTTTAAATTTTACAACTTCTTGAAGATGTTTCTTCCTGGAATAAATGTTTTTTATGTAAGTACTATTTAAAAGCCTGCTCCCTCTGATTTCCTGAAATTGCTCTTTGAACAAAAATGACTGGTTATTAACAAAGTGTTTCAAAATTATGAAGCTCCTGGTGATCTCAGGTGAAACAGAATTGGGTTACAGCCGAGTGTTTTTGAACAAAGTGTCCTCAAGTTCTTCCAATCACCTTGAACCCAAACCTGCCTTACAGACTTCAAAGAGCAATTTAAGGAAATCAGAGGGAGCAGGATTTTCATGTTTCAGAAAAGCTCCAAGAGGTCAGATGTGGATTTATTTCTGATGTGTGCTGAAGCCTAACTGACTGTATTTGCCCAAGTACCAGGTAACATATTTTTTAATTTGAGTGATACGCAGGTACTGGTGCACAGGAGAAGGCTTGCAGAGAATATGCCAACTGACCACTGCTGTGATCCAGCAGCACATACAAGATGGATGTTTATGATCAAACATGAAATTAATCCTGTTTGCTTTCCCTCATGTTCCAGCCTAAACTCCCAGTGATGTCACACAGGTTGCTTTGCGCTGTGATTCCTGTGCTTCATAATTTTTTCCTAATTTCTCTGAGGTGCTAAGCATTCAGGCAGTGCTGGGAGAATTACTTAGCCATATTCTCATGTTAAATATATAATCTTGCCTGCTTGAAATCAGATGTTTTTTACTTTTACTTTGCTGGATTGGGTCCACACTGCTGTAATCCTGACGGGATTTGAACTTCAATGCTGGCAAGACAGTGAAGAGTTTTTGGTTTGTGGTTTGGAGTTTTTTTCACACTTGCACAAAATTTTTTTTTTACAGAGCTGGAAATATCATTTAATCTCTTTATGTAAAGTGTGAACGATTATCTCAGTGAAATGTTTTTGAGTAAAACCACATTTTTTTAGTGCAGATTACTAGGGTGTTGGTTCTAGACAAAGACTTAGATATTACTGTTTGCTTTCTTGACATAAGACTGGACATTAAATTTCTTCAAACAAACTGGAATATATATATGCTCATATGGAGAACTTCTCTCACTTTTCTTGGCAATTCATTGTACAAATAACAAAGCAAAGAGCATGATTTTTTTTCTTTTGGATGACTGCTATCTATATACTAATAATAACTAAAAGAAAAAAAAAAAAGGAGAAGCCTTGGAAGAATTACTGCAATAGCTGAGAAGGTGTTTCTAGCATGAAAAAATCACCATTCTCATAAACAGGCCTGAATCTTCTTTAATGGTACAATTATATGTAAAGCTGAGTATCTGCTTAGCAATTCATATCCTCATGTTATGCAGCCAAATGTTTGCAATTTCTTTCATCTGAGATCCATCTATTTAGTTTCTTTGATCTGTTTTGGGGGCTGAAAGGTAAACGGAGCAATTAAGTCTTCTCCAAGATCAAATTTTTCGATCAGTTTTGTAGATCTGTTTTGTCTTCTTTTAGGAATTGTCTTCTGGTGGAGATCTACTAGTCTTAGAGTTGAGATACTCCCTTTGTGTACCTAATCCGTTAGGTTACTGCTGTCAAAGTATAACATATTTTATTGTAAATAAAGAATTCATACATCATGTGCCACAGCCATCCTTAGACTTCTTAGCCAAGTTTCTGGAGAATGACTTCAAACAGCTTTCAGTACAAGCTCAGAGCAATGCCCAAAGTATGGATTCACTGAAGGGCTCCTTAACCACATCCAAGAACTGATAATCATTTGGCCTGTTGCAAGTTTAAATCACAGCAATTAGCAGATGCATCAATCCACAGGAAAAAGAAACCAACTAAAAGTACTAAAGGTGTCCATTACAATAGAGAGAGAAATAAACTGGGTGTTGAAATTAAAATTTCTTACGCTGTCTATTCCAAAATTTAAAGTTTGTTTAGGAAAAACATATTTTTAAACCCAAAGTGAGCAATTAATCCAATAGATTCCATTTGCAATTTTAATTCGTTAACACTTGAAATTACTATAGACTATTTAGCTTGCATAAACATCTAATTAATAATATAAAATTGCCTCTGTTCTATAGTTTTGCATAAAAACATGCATAATAAATGCAGCTTTCTGTGGTGTTTCTTTTGTTGTTAAGATTTTGACTTTCAAAAATAATTTTTTTATTGAAATATGTCCTTTATGAGGTTTTGGTTTGGTTTTTTTTTAAGTTTAGAGTATATAGCTTATGCTTCTGTGGTATCATTGTTCTTTTTATATCCAGGCTAACGGCTCACAATAGGTGAATGGTGTGTTACTCATATCAGCTGAGACAATTTGTTATTTCTGTTTCTTACTGTGGCTGAGTATATAGCCCTGAGAAGGGCTCTATAAAAACAGGCACCCGTCCAGGGGCCGCTGATGACTTAATCGAGCTGTAATATCAACAAGCAAGGGAAGAAGGCTTTAAGTCCATTGCAGTTTTAGATTGTGTTGATTGGAAGGGCTAAAACTAATTTCAGTTGCAGAATGACTCCATCCTGTTGGCACTCAGGGGAATGAGAGTGTGCGGGCAAAGTGATTTCAGCTATGCATGATCAGCCAAAGTGGTGTGAATGTTTTTAGGCAAGCACGGAAAGATTACCTCTTGGTGTCACTGGTCCTGCCCTGAAATAACTTGTAAGAAATGTCCTCACTGTGAAAAATAAAGGCCTTTCACCCAGAAAAATTCTGCACAAGTACATGCATGCATATTTGGTAGCTGCAATAAAGGCGATTCAGGACAGACCTGGAGAGCCTGGAGTTACATTCCCTTCTCAGCGCTTGTCCTTATTTGGTGGTGGATCTGCTGCTGTATGCTCACCTGCATGGCACGCTCTTGTCCTCTTGCCTCTTTGTGATCTGATGGGATGATGAAACAGCAATGTATGGAAAAGCTCTTCAGATTAACCCTTCACTCAGCAATTTGGTGGTTTGGTTTGCAGCAGAGAGGCTCTTTGGTTCTGTACCAGCTGCAGAGATGCTGCTGTGGCAAGCAGTGCTAACCTGGAGGAGGTTACTGGGGAAAAACTCTCTCATATTTGGAGTACACTGAGTTAATGGTGATGGCAAAAGCAGAACTGCCATGCTAGGTGCAGTTCAGTGTCCTTGTTCTTCTCCTTCCTTCTGGTCCTTTCAGGTTCAGAACCTATCTAAAGGTCAAGATCTCACTTCAAACAAGTTTTGTTTATAAGCAAGACTCCTTCTGGTTTACTTTGAGTGTTAACATTTTTACCTGACCAGAGTAGATGCAAACCACTCGGTGTGCTGTGACTGAACTGTTTCTTAGCCCAGTTTCTCCTGTTTATACTGACTCTCTTCATGTCCCACTGGAGAGATGTTGTGTTTAAATTCACTTTTGATTGACCTTACTCCAACATTGCTATAGAAAAGGGCCAAGATATTTTTTTTATCCTTTTTATAACTCCTGGCTCCCTTTCTGTACTGAAGTAATTAGCCTGAGCTGACCTCTAGCCAAATGTTTCTGTGGTCAAGTTTCAGCTGGCTTGAGGACAGTCAGCTGCTGTATTTTTTTTTTTTTCGCCGATTTTAACTCTGTTCATTCTTACAAGCTGCTGGAGTTGGGTAAGACACAGAATATTGTTCTTTAGAATAGTGTGTGTTACAGACACTTGAATTTTTTTTCTTTTGAGTAAGAGGGACTGTATTAGTGTCATTTGTCTTGCCTAGGCACATAGGCTAGGTGTTGGGAGGTAGATACTACTGGTTTGTAAAAGGTCAGTTTTGTCCTAAAGACTGCAGAGAAGCTGTCTCTTGCTAGGTTACCACTGAAGCCTCTGGACAATACTGTTGTTGTTGACAGCAAGCTTGCAAGAGTGTTTTAGAGGAAGGGCAGTGGGTCATGACAGAACAGATTTTTGAGAACTTCCTGCGAGGCAGCAGTTGTCTAATGGTGATGCAGGTGGCACTTCAGAGGACCTTTCTCTCAGAATTTTTATTCAGTACCACTAAAGTGGTAACATGATGGGGCAGCTCCTGCATTCCACCAGATTTTCTCCTATAAGCTGTGGCAGTGTAGCTCTCACTTCCTCTCAAATACTACTAAAAGTGGTTGTCATAACTGCAGCCCAGCAGAGCCTTTGGTGTTTGTGCTGGATGCAGAGAGGTCATGTAGTGCTTCCCACCCCATGCAGAGCTCCATTTGCCTGGGTGAGGCCTTGAGTACAAGCCCTGTCCCAAGGGCTCTTGGTTGGAGCTCCAAGGCGATAGCACAACTTGTCCTTTACAGAGGATGTTGCACAAAGGGTGGAGTATGATGCACCCATGTTTTCAGATGAGAGCAGTTACTGTTTTTGAGCTCAGCCATGTCCATATTGGGTATGTTTAGAGTATACCAGTGGGATATTTTTCACAGACACAGCTTGTGTGGATGGATAACTCTGTGGGATATCCCGTGTGGTTTTAGGCAGAGCAGAGACAATGTTTTGTCTTGCTGAGATTTTGGCATTTGTGAGAGTCCACTGAAGAAGAATCATTTGTTTCTATACTGTGTTTTACTAGCAAAAGGGCAGGGGATAAAGCAGCAATTCTTATCATCTTTGAGGTTTAGGAACACAGATTAATCCTGTGCCCTGTTTCAGAAAGCTGGTTGTTTCAGTCAAGGTTTGTGGCTGAGCAGGGAATTTCCCCATAATGGTAGAATTTCTCTTAAACAAGTAATTGCTGCTGGTGGAGGGTGGCTGTGCCCTCCCCTCTGCCCTGACTGCTCACTCCCATGCCTGTGCTGCCCCGGCTCTGCTCCTGGGCTGTGTCTTTGTGGAGTCCTGATAAAACCGGTCCGCAAACAGGTTCGTTACAATAAATGTTTATGGATTCATTTTAACTGGAACAATTTCCTGATGGAGTTCACTGTGTTGCAGGTATGTAAACAAGTCTGCCAGTGCAAGAGGAACAGCAGTACTAGAAGGGGGTTGTTTTCATCTGCTATAACAAGACCTTACTGAAGTGCAGTGTGTTTGTTGACCTCTGTGATGTGTTTCCAGGCTCCTGGTTGGTGCTTCAGCTGTCAAGCCACTCTTCCTGGCAGGAAGCTGAGATGGCCACCAGTCAGGGATGCAGGGGATAGCCATGCTGTGGCAGCTGCGCATGGGCACTAGCACTGGTCCCACCCGAGTTGTTCAGTGCAATTGTGAAAAATGAAGCAATGTGTTCTGAATGATGGATTCTGATGACATTTGTTCTCACAGGAGAACTCCTGTGAGGGTTAGGCCTTCTCCTGTGGCTGTTCTTAGGCAGAAAGAAGTAGAAAGGCTTGGAAAAGAGGGGTAAGAAGATGAGCAGAGGCTGGTGGACATGGGAGAACAGGAAAGTGTGATGGGAAGGCAGCATTGGGATGCCTGGGTACTGTGACAGGGAGAGAGCCATGAGAGTTGTAAATAAAGTGACATTGTGCTTAGGCCTGTGAAAGAGAAAACAAAACTTTAGGGAGAAGGTGGAAGGGCTGATGGGAGAGGAGACTGATGGGTAGAAGTTGTGTGGGAGGAGACGAATTGACAAAACGCAGAGGCACATTTTTGTGGAAGATTTATTAATAACAGATAATAAGAATCCTTTAAACAAGAGTGCAGATGAAGGAGGGGACCAACTGGGCAATCTAAAAACGTAGCCAATCTTGGATGAACGTTGTATTGTGACAGTGTAGCTCTTCTTCTGAGAGTTAGGAGGATTGTTGGCCTGTGATTTGCTTTATTAACTTTCTCTCAGGTCTGTGCATTCCAACAGCTTAGGCTGTCACTTCTTCTGGCCCTGCTCCCCGAGTTGTCTCACTCCCACACTGCCCCAAATCCTCCCTAATGCACTTCCGTACCCATTTCTTCCTTCCAGTCCATTGAGAACAGGGGAGTCACCTTTGCAGTGATCTGTGTCTGCTTGGTCAGAGAAAAGTCCTGCTGGTGCCTGGCCAGTCCAGAGAGCTCCTACCGTTCTTCTCTTTGTGTAGCAGCCCCATGCGCACTCAGGCTGGCCCAAGCTCATCTGGGTTGTGCTGCTGGGCGTCCTTGTCCTGATGTGTGTGCAGTGCGGAGCATTTCCTGGCTTGCCTTTGCAGGTCTGGCTTTGATTCTGCTAGTCTAAAGCAGTTTGAGTAAATGCCTCCTCTACTGAGCCTGAAACCTTAAAACTATTGAGCAGTTGCATTAATGAGGATGTGAGAAAATACCTTCTGATTTTCAAGTTTTGTACTGAACAGCATGGATTCATTCTATTCTCTCAGTGTAAGAAAACTGAGGGAATTGCCTTTTAAATTTGGCATTACTATAGCTTTACATACTGTGCATCCTTGTGTGTTATGGCTTTTCACCTAATTCAGACTTTGATAACTGCACTTAGAAACTGACTAGTTTTTGACACCCAGATTTGATAACATGAATTGTTACTTGATAACACCCACTTAGCGATTGTTACTCATTAGCGGGCTTGGTTGTTTGGACACTTGTGATTTAATCTCCTGTTAGATAAAGAAAGAAAATCTCTTAACTGAGAACAGTCCAGTGTATAATCAAGGACTGTCACACCAATTTACAGTCAAATGTGAAAGTGGAGCTATTATTCTCTCTCTGCTGCCTCTCTGAGTGGGGTGTCAGTGTATCATGGTAGTTTTTTGCCATGGAACAAAAACTAGTTGCCTGACTTGCTTCAGCGTCAATGCTCATTTTAGCATGTGTGTTGTAGCTTTAGGTTTGAAGGTCTCTGTTAATCTTCATGGCTATAAATGGTTAGAACATAATCCATGGTGTGTATGCTTTTCCCGTACTTCCTGTGGACACCTCATGAGGTTTGGGAGCAAGGTACCATTTTGTGCAGAAATCTGCACAGTCTCCAAGTTCAGCACAGAGCAGCTGCTGCCCGTTACTGTTGGTACCAGATGCTGGTGAAAATGCCAGGAGCAAAGTAGTGCCTCAAAGCAGGATTGTGTGATGAGTTTTAAGATGTGTGTGTGTGGCACAAGTGAATTAAGGAAAAGAAGGAGTGGGCTTTTTGGGGGAATTGTAAAGGCTTGTTGGTTTATGCTAGGATTGTAAGGGTTTGCATTCTTGGAGGTTGTAAAGTCATTTGTGGATGCAGTCTAACAATTGATAGCAATTGATTTTTCCTCCCTCTGTATTAAATGAAATAGAGACACGTAAGTTAGTTCTCTTGTAGATACAGTATTTACTCTCTGTTCTACACTGCAAGATGATGTATTACTTTATGAGGCAATAAATGGTAAATTAAATATACTTCTGGTTGAAACCCAATCAGAAATTTAGTAAAACTAGATAATAGTTTAAATGTCGTATCACATTAGTAATGTTTGCTTATAAAGAAATTCTCTTACTGTCTTTTGTTATTACAGAGTTAGAAGTATGGATCTTCGGCATCTGCTGTTTACTTTGGCACTGATCTGTGCAAATGACTCACTTTCTGCAAGTGATGGTAAGTTTTATGATACCTTTCCATGCCTTTGTGTGTGTAGATATATGTCTGTGTAGCTTTATATAAACAGTATTTTTGTATTGAATTTTTCATGACTGTGCAGCTTTCTTGATTGCAGTAATGAGGTACATAATGTGAAAAATGCATCAGTTAATCTTTTTGTAAAAATAGCAGTCAAAGTTGGGACACATTGCAGAATGAAGGTGAATTTCATAGATGGTTTTTGATGTGTAAACAAGATGGATCAACATTGGTGTTACATATCTGGCTTTTCTTTGCGTGGGTGTTGAAGTTATGAAAGAATTGTGTGGGGTTAGTTTTTTTTATGTGAACTAGTGTTTTTTTCCAAAACAAGTTGTTTAGTATATTCATATCTTAAGTATAGGACTATTTAGACATACAGAGGAAGCATTTAAAGACTGTATGCTTTGAATCTCAGGCCAATGTGAGCAAGTTTCATAAGAAATACACTTAGTATTTCTTGAGTAGAGATTATGGGATTTCGAAAGAACGTGTACCCTCAACCAGCCGGCTGGGACTGGTCTTTAACTCATTTAACAAAACCCATGAACTCCAGTGGGACTTGCGTGTTGTGTCAGATTGATCTGCTTATGCTTACTATGATCTAATTATGTAAAGAAGTGCAGCTCAACCTGGTCGGCTCTGTGCTGTTCTGGTCTTTGGAACAGACAGCAGTAACAGTTTTCCATAATCATTAAGTTTATGCAAACGTGTCACTGCTTCTCCCAAAGCTACAGAGCAGCTGCAGCTGGGTGGCTCTGTAAACAGATGCCCTCCTGACTTCCTAACCAAAATCTGTGTTATCAGAGCAAGTCAGAGAGGGGAGTTTGACAAGCAATTTTTTAAAAAGTGGGATGAAAAGAGCTTCCACAGCAAACTCTAAATAAAGTGATCAATTTTCGGTGAAAATTTCTGACATCTCTGTTTTTTATAGCTCCATACTTTAGTGTTACTGAGTGGAAAATTAAGCATCTATAGAGTTGCAAGCCATGTTTCATTAGCCTTTCTAGTGCTAGTTTTAGAATATGGTACTAAGCCAAAAGGCTATGGCATAGTTGCGTACAGTCACAACTGTCCTGCATTTTAAAGCTATAACCATACTACTTTGTCCTGATACCGTTCTGTATTTTCTTGGAGTTGTATACTTTGAATTTCTAGATATCTTCTTTTGCAGAAGCACTAGAGAGGCATACATACAGGGTGTTACTTTGATGTTAGTGGAGACATCAAGATGAAACAAGAAATAATTAAAACTCAGGTGATCAGTTCTCAGACAATTCTTCTGTAAAGTTTATTCTGTTTATTAATAAACAGATTTGGATAGAGAAAACACAAATTTCTGTTTATTTACTTTTATGTGTGTGGCTTGAATACTTGTCTGCTCTGCTATCAGGAAGAAAATCAACAAGAGTGCTAGTTAAGGCTTTTTCTTTAACATTTTTCAAATGCATACATGTACCAGCTTCTATTCATTGCCACTGCAGAGTGGTCAGTAGAACACAAATCAGTGTGTCCTGACTTGATCCTTTCCCCCACCGTGTCTGCATTTTACAGTAGACTCATTCAACAGTCAAAAATAATCCCCAGTGCAGTCTACTGGACCGACTGATTTCTCTCTTGAGTTTTAAGAGCACATGAGGATTATATGATCCTTGGCAGATGAGCTGTGGTCCAGATGTCCTAACTGCAGTAAAAATCTGTGTTATAAATAAATCTTGACCACAGCATCATCTTTGTGTGACTTTGTCTATACTGATGAATTAGTAACTTCCACAAGATTACTTTTAGAACCAAAACATTTAAAATATTTTTATTGTTTCTGTGCTTAAATATGAGACACAGTAATAAATATTTGTGTCCTGATTTGTTGTACTATTAAAGATGAAGAGAATCACTTTGTTCGGTTATTGCTAATGACTGAATTGCTTCTAATGCTTTAATACATTCATTCTGAGTTGGGCACATGCTCAGTTGAAAATGTCAGAGAAGGAAGTATAAATTGAACAGGGATATTTGAGATAACAGCGTGAAAGAGCATCCATTTGCTGTGCTTCTGTGATTTAGGACAGTGTTAGACAAGATCTGTCTATTACGTGTTTTGTTCTTTCTTTCTCCCATGTGAATGTGCTCATATCTGCAAATACTCTCATGAGCATCCAGCCCCGCTTGGGTGATGAGTCCGGACAATCTTACAATGCTCTGCCCAGCACAGTTTTGCTGAGACCTTCCTGTAAACTTAATTAAATGTACTCTGTGCTTGTACCATATGTTGCCTGGGGACTGGATCTATGGTGTCATGGTTCCCTAAAAAATTCACTTCAGTAGTTCTATTTCTCTGGCAGCAGAAGAAATAAAAATTACATATGCTTTGTAGACTTGCACCAAAGCCCAGTACTGAACCAGTGTAATATTGACTTGTACATGGGACGCTTTAATGCCTTGAAAGTAAACAAAGCTTAAGTTCAGCCATAGAAGAGCCTGTGCTTGGAGCTGGCTTTTTGCCATGGGGTCAGATCCACCCTTGGCAGAGTGAAATCCCATACATGTTTCCTTCTGGCAGGATCAAGGCTGTGAGGCCAGCAGCTGGCCAGGCAACTGCACAACATTTGAGACCAGATATTGGACATTTAGTCACCTATTTGCTGTCTCCAGGCGGGTATGCAGTTCTGATAAAGGCTTTCTATTGATTTAGCTTGTTTTTCATGCTCTGTTCTCGCAAAGAGGCTGGCTTGCCAGCTCCCTAAACTGACTGCAGCTCCATGCAAGGACAGGGGTGCCCACCATCTCTGAGAGGGGGGTGCTCAGTGTGACCAGGCGTGTCCACTGCACCAGCTCTTCAGCTGTGATTCAGAGCTGAGCAGGTCTGGGACCGGCACCCTTGTACCCAGGGTTGCTGACCCACATGCTGTCCGTGCCTCCAGCTGCCTGATGTACGATGACAAGGGCAGAAAGAAAGGAAAGGCTACAATAATAGGAAAGTAATTTCCAATAGGTATGTAATTACCATAGGTAAATGGGTTTTGTGCCTTCAGGTTTAGAAGGCACAAGGCTCATTTTCACAGCTGGTGAAGGTGGTTTTGTTAAGTCAGCAGAAATAGCCTTCCAAAAGTTTAGGTTGCTTTGAAGATGGGGAGATCTGTGATTTTGACACTTTAGTTTAATTTAGTTAATTAGGCACATAAACAAGAAAGAATACTGGCTTATAAGCAGATCACCTACATCTGTGCAATATTAATTGTAGTTCAGGGAAAAAAATAAAAGCTTACATTTGTGTACAAATGCACACTTTGTGTTTGAGATTTTACATTAATGTAAATGTATGTATCAAGTATGTATCCAGAATTCACCGAGGTATTTTGGTTTACTATGACATCAGAAGGAGTTGAGGGGAATTGCTTCAGACACAGACTGAAATATGCTTAGGAAGCAAAATAGATGTTGTAATGCTGTTTTCTTGTTCCTTCTGTACAGCTGATGAGTGTAGGTCAAATAAGGACATAGAGGAATAAACTGGGAATTAGTCCCAGTTAATAAAACAATACATAAGCTCGAGCAGTTCCAAAATTAGTTTCTTCCCAGTGAAAAAAAGTGGGAAATGTCTTTTACTATTTTGTTATGCTAGATCAAACTTCATTCCAGACTGTTACACTATTATAGCTATGTTACTTCATCCTCTGAAACAGGTTTAGAGAGGCATTCATATTCAATGATAGCACAAGAAAAATAATTTTGAGTGAACGGGTTTCATGCAATGAGAATTTTAAGAGCTACAAGCCTGAAATTATTGTTCATTTTATCTAATAGAATTTGAAAAATGTATTTTTTCCATCACAGCTTTTAGAAATATTTTATCAATCTGCTATGCTCAAATACTCTATTTGCATAAATTTTATGTAAGAAGTAGAATTAGTTATTTTCCTTCCTGAAATAAAACCAAACCAATGATTTTTTTCCATCAGGAAGTCCATTTGTTTTACCTAGCGTGTGTTGTTGTGCTTTGATGCTTTGTGTGCATTACATATTTGCGATAAACCATCTAACTCTGTGTGTGCACTGGGTATCAGTGCCCCAGCTGCAGAGCTGGAGATTCAATCCATAACCCATGCATAGGACTTCAGTGTCATTAGAGAAATGCTGGAGCAGCCACCACTTCTGTGCAGGGCTCCCAGTGATACCAGGGGACCTGCAGGACATCTGCATCTTTCTGGAATGATCAGAAGCTTAAAGAACTCTATTAAAAACCTACTAGCCAGGTATCTGATATGTACTTGACCATCTCTTTTCAGGCAATTAAATCAGCTCTAATGGATATTCTTTGTTCCAGGGTCTGTTTGGACTAACAATAGGATTCATCATAAGGATATCCTCTAGGTACTCAACAAATCTGTGTAAAACTTGTAGATAGCACACCTGTGCCTTTTAAAGCAGAACCTGGAAGGCAGGCAGAGTACCCTAGGCAGTCTGAGAGAGCTACAGTTGTTTGGGCAACTGGATTTTGCCCTAGGTGGCATAATGAGAGCTAAATTTAGGTGTCTTCATTTCGATCTGAGCCTTATCCTTGCGGTTGCCTTGTTTCAATGTGTGTATTTCTGCGTGCTTTCTTCTGGGTAGTATCAGAGCTGCTCAGCCACACACTGTAAGTTTTCTGCTGCTGCCCAGGCGAGGGGTCTTCTCACTGGATTGACTGGAAAGCAGTTGTGTTCTTGCTGTCACCATGAAGTTTAGTAGCAGACACATGTTTTCTAAAGGCTTTTGTGACACGTGAAGGAATTATTAGAATAAACAGAAAGGTGCCTTTGAATGGCTGCATATTCTCTTCTAGGAAAGGGAAATTTGTTCATCAGTTCATGGAGTCAGGAGCTACCAGGGTCTTCCTTACTTGGCCTGAACCATTCAGAAAAACGATCTTGGCTGTAAATATGTTTTGTGATTTAGGTGAACTCAAATTTTATAGATGTAGTCAGTGACAAACAGCTTCTCAATTTTTTTTTATAATCGCAAAAACCAGACATATTTGCATGTAATCCTAATCCTGTTGGGAAGGAACAAAAGGACAGCACTTTAGCTTAAGCTGCATTCTTGCCTTTTCTTGGTAAATAGTAGTGCCATAATATAGTTGGTGGTCATTTTCTCTTCTTAATTCTTCCAGTTGGTTCATCTTTGCTATGGCTTTTCTCTGTTTTGCCTGTTTTCTCGATTATATGCAGCTATAAGGAGCACAAGTCCAAGCAGAGCTGGCGGTAAAATCTGAGAAGCTGAAAACTGTGATCAGTGTGCTGCGTCCTGGTGAACGTGGATGGGGGCAGAAGTTTTGAGAAGGCAGGGTTTAAACTTCCACCTGAAAACAAAGCCTTTAGAACAGTTGCCCTATTTCCTGAAGTTTAAGTGTTTCTGAGCAAGAAATGTGTTCCATTATGTAGAAGAAATTGCTACAGAGACATTCCAAGAGCCAGAATCAGAAAGCTTGGCACAGGGAAGCGTAAGTTATACCACTGTGATCTGCCTAAGCCATTTCAGCTGAAGAGAAGATTCATTTTGGCGGAGAAAAAAATAGTATTTCCATCATCACTTTCCACTGGGATTAAGGATGGCTTTGATGGCTAGCAAAAAAATCTGAGGGAAGGCCAAGGAGGTGCACTTCTGAGTTGCTTTTACTGCTCTTGCTTCCTAGCCAGTAGTATATATTTCAGATAAGCCATTTGTCTGGGCCTGTGTGACAGTATCACATGAAGAAGAAAAGATTTCACATTGCCTGTCTGTATTTTAACAGAAAATGATTTGGGATTTCTAGACTTGGAAAACACATGCTGAAAGTTAATTGCAGACAAGGCTTCATTTTGTAAGAAAACTGGGAAAATGAACACATTTTAAGGTATCTCAAGCCTGAAGTTGTGCCTCTGAACGTCTGTGTTTAGTCTTTTATCCGACTAGATCCAATGGTTTAAACACTAAGCTGAGGTGCAGAGACTTGTCTCCTTTGTCCTTTCCTGTAAACCACATCTGTGACTCCAGCATTTGCTGACGACTTTCAAGCTTTTGAATATCTTCACCTGCAAACCTGCCAAAAACACTTTGTGGACAATCAGATTCAGTCAGACACCCTGTAAAATAATGTACATGCCATAGTTCCCCCATCCAGTTATCTGTCATCTTTAATATTCCTGCTCTTGTGTGTATTTCCTTCATTGCTCTTTTGTTGCCATTGTATTTTCTTCTCTGTTAAACACAGACTTGCTGGTTTGCTGTCCTCTGATTGCTGTGTTTTGAGGCAAGTTGCAAGAATTACCACACGTCAGTGGTTGGCGCCTGGTGTAGTCAGAAGGAGAGATCAGTCTTTCCAGTGGCAAAGGCTGTGATCCCAGCGTATACCTTTGCTCTCCCAAGCAGACTCACAGACTGCAGCCTAAGCCACCAGCACCCACACTGGTCCTCCTGTGCACCAGAGCTGCTCCTCCTTTACCAGCATGGAGCTGCACCCTGAACCACCGTCTGATGGTGGCCACTTGTGGCCTGCCTTCAGAGGAGTGAGGCCAGTCTGAAACACAAACTTTTGCCCACACTTGCCATGAAGCCTGTGTATTTATGGAGGAAGATCAGATGATGGAAATTATGCAAAAGCATGTAAAGCAGTTTGTTACCACTATCTAAGAAGCTAACAAGTGAAAAAATTCCAAGTCACAGTTTTTACTTTAACTCCACTTTGTATTTTAAATGTAATTGTGTGTTTAATGTGAATTAGTGAAACAGCATGTACCTGTCTTGGGGTGATTTTATGATGATACTCTGTTCCTGATTGTCTGCTTTATTCCTAGGAGTGGGTGCTGTGACTTTAAAGTGAGTCCGCTATTTTGTTCTTACCTAACACATGGTCTGCAGAGTTTTTTCCCCTTCCCCTGGCATCTTGGGTTTCTTTGTTCTGCTGGAGGGATGGGTAAAGTTCTGACAGTTCAATATCTAACAGTTACTCATTTTTCTCCTGTGTTGTGCAGGCACCTTGTTTGTCGAATAAACAGGTTGGGTTTTTTCACTTTCATGCGCTAAAAATTCATTTTGTGTTGGCGAGATGGGATTGCTGAAATGCTTTCTTTAGAGGAAACATTAATTCCAGAGCGTTTTCTCCCAAACTTATGTCTAAACCAAGACAGTACTGCACTAGCCAAATCAATGCAGTTAATAAACTAACTCTGCAGCAGGGGAAGGAAAACTAGCTCAAGCAAATAAACACTAGTTTGTATTATAAAAGCAGATTCCGTGAGTTGTAATGAATCATTCCATACAGTAAAGTACACACAGAGCAAATTGCTTTCAATACCATCCATCTCCAAAAGGAAGAAGATCCTCTAGTTGCTGCATATTCATTGCATATAATGAAACGTTCATGAGAAGGGGTGACTTTTCCATTAATTTAAACAATGATGCGGTAAGTTGCACTGCTTGATTTACAAAGATTACAAGAGATTTTCATAACCAAGGGACTGTTTGCAGTGTTGCACGTTCCCTTTGCATGCTGTGCTCTTCAAAAGTAACAGTGGGGATTGTACTAGAAACTGGGTACAAGTGTGACTGAAATTTGGAGAGCTGTAATTGAACAGACCTGGTTTCTACCAGTGTAAATGAGGGAGCATTGTGTGCACCTCAGGACTGTTTTGGGACCCCCTCAACAGTTCCAAGGGATCAGAAGTGAGCATGAAACATTCTAGAGCAGGAGTTCACAAGATGACATTCTTGAGTCACACAGAGCAACTCTGAAAGCTTTACGCTGGCACCCACAGCACAAACAGATGATTAGCAGGGTTGCAGCAGAACTTCCAGCACAGTTGGGTAGCTCTGAAACTGTAGCCACAATCTGAAGGGTGCCTAGTTCCAGCCTTGAAGAATTCTTGGTTACTTGGGCTCCAGAGACTCCCACAGCTGCCTGTTTCCTGCCCTGGCAACTGCCCCAGTCTTCCTTGTTAAACTCCAGCACACTACTGGTACCCGGGTGATTACCTGCTTCTGAGGATGGAAAGGGGAATGGGAACAAGATACCCCTGGGGCTCTTGGCCATGGAGGGACCCTCCACAGCAAGTTTCTGGCAAGGTTCCCCTTGAAGAATAAAAGTGGCATAATGTTAACCTTCTGTAATGCTAGAGAGGTGCCCAGAATGAACTATGGAAGAATGATGCAGTAGGTGAAAGGCAGAGCTGCAGACTACCAGTAGGACTCTCTAGCTTCTGAATTTGGAACAAGTCCTGCTACTTAACCAGACTGAGGTTTCTCTGCTTTGCTTGCTGTTCTTGCCATTTGTAGGAGCATGCTCTAAAATCGAGTAGTAACAGCAATGGTCAGTTTTCTTCAGAATATCTAACAGATTGTCACCCTGCAAGGGATTTTGAATTCTTCCTGCATAATGCAGTGAAGACTTTCTCTTTATAGAAGTACAGGAGGTTTTTTTAACAGATAATTAAATGCCTTTACTAAGTCATTTAGTGCAAAGAGGTGTAGAATAGCCATAATGTGGGGTGATAAAGTTGGTGGACTATCTAAAGAGCCATGCATAATGCCGATTTCAGTCCTGTGTTTCCTTCTCATTACGTTGGTCAAGGAGACAGACAGTTGTTCACTCCCTGCCATGTGGATTTTGTGAGAGCCTTTGATACAGCACTGTTAGCAAAAGTTCCTTAATGCCAGGGATAAAATGGAAGGACTTGTATGGATTAAAAAAATTAATCCAAAGGAAAGAAAAGGGAACAAATTATGAGCTTCCACATCCAAGGATATCTCCCCTGTCTACAGATTGTACAGGGAGAAATTAAATCAAGATGTATTCTGCTGGGAGAGCTCTGTGGTGGGCAGGTCTGCAAGGCGCCAAGGGAATGACGAAGAAGGGTGTGAGTGGGGCTGCTGGAGTGGTGGAGTGAGAGCTGCCCGGGGAGGCGCGACAGATTCACCCAGACCAAGAAGTCTGTCTTCTGTGGACTGTCCCAAACTGTACATATTCAGATAAACATGCTGAGCATATTCAGATAAACATGCTGAAAGGAAATATGTTTATTTTGTATTTGGTCTGGGACTTTGTTTATTTATTACTCCCCTGGAAATGTGTAGTCTTGGCTTTAAGGCTGACACAGAAATTTCAGAAGCAAATTTGAAAACTGACTTGGATCAAGAATTTACTCTTGAATCCTTATCTGCTAGAACCCTCCTCTGTTTTTCACTTTGTAAAGACAAAATAACAAGAGCAATAACATGCCTGGCAGGCAAACACCATGTGCATCATGTTGCTTTTAAAAGACACTTTGTGTTTGCTAGCTATGCCTATTGTATAACAGGAAAAGCAGATAGTATTTAATAAATATTAAATTTTCAACAAAAAACATGTACAAGTAAAATAATGTCATTATGCCCTTTGAATTTGTGTCTGGTCTCCTCATCACTGAAACATCAAACCAAGAATAAAGTGATAATTTACTTTTAACAGGAAAACTGCAAGTGTTAAGGAAGCAAATGTAGGTAATTACTATAAATGATAGCATGATCTATTTGGTGTTAGTGATCAAGTAGTTTATAGTCAATGTAGTTACTTCAGTAAAAATGCTGATGTCAACTATAGTTAGTGTTGTATAGGTTTTAATTCAAACCATCTGGTTTAATCCTTCTATATATCTTGGGTTGATCTTTGCTTGCAGTGGAGTGTTTTTCTGGAAGTTAAAAGTAATTATTAAAGGGATGGAAATTATTAGTGGTTCGTGGTTTGGCAAGGAAAAGAAATGTCTTTTCAAGTTCTTGGTGTCTCTTTTAGAGGGCTCCTACACCAGAAATGGTTGTGGGTGGAGTATAACACAGAAGTATTTTCTGCCATAGTCTATGTGATATGTGGGGTTCATCCAAGTGAGGTGTCTGGAAGACTAAGTCACTAGTCTGATTATTCTCCATCACTTAATTAAGCCCATTTATTTCATAGGGCAAGGGAAATAAAAATGATTTATTAAAAGGAGAGTATAAAACACTGGTGAAAAATGTCAGAAATGCTGGGGTGTATACCTAAGAACATAATTTATTTTCTAGTGAACTGTTTTATCCTCCAGTGTAGTCTTCAGAGGCTTTACAGAGGATGTTTGGTCTTGATAACTTGTTGAGATAGCTTAGACTGTAACTGTCCTTGTCTGAAATTGCCCTGTTACCCAAGGATATCTCCACCTGGCTTCAGAGCTCAGCCTTCACGCTGTGAAGATCTATTAAGCCACTTAGCAATAAAAAGGGAATCATCTAGGGCAGCTCCACAAGTAGTGAAATGGATGTGAGATCAATAATTTATTATCTTTCCTTTCTGATTCCATAGCAGTTGCACAATAGGAAGCTGTAGGAGTTTATCAGAAAAACCCAAGGTATCTCCTCATACTCTTGTCACATGGCTTTCAACACACCTAGGGACCTTCAGAACTCAATTAAAGTCCTGGCTGGATCGTGCTAGACTTTACAGTTGTAAAGGGCAAGACTTTGCTCTTGAAAGGATGCACTGGGAGCTCTTCAGGCTATCCAGCTGTCACAGCTGACTCTGAATTCCCATTCCTGGCCAAGCTGGTTGAGTTAAATCCTTGTCTGCAAAAATACTTGTAATATTGCAAGAACCCTCCTGACAAGAGACTTCATGTTAAGAGAAGTAACAAAGACAAAGCCATCAGTATTTCATATGATGGCCCAAAACCTGTAGCTGATATTATGTACTTTTCCAAGGTTGTGAACACTGTTTATAATTTAAAGTAGATTTTTCTCTGGTCTGTCCTTTCTTTCCTCCCTGAGTCAAGAAACATTTGTTTTGTACCAGGAGGAGCATGCGTTACAGAATCTGGCACGTTTGCATGTGGTACAAGCTTGTGAATGTTTTGTTGAGATAAGTGAGTGACAGCTTCCAGTTGGTGTTCTGCAGGAGGTGAGGGTTTCTTTCCAGAAGTCCTGACCATCTCAAAATAACTATATTCTCCTTTCAGAGCTCCCAATCTGAGCTGTTATCTTATCCCCTCAGTACAGCAGTGCTGATATTCTACTATGCCAGTTTTTCTAGCTAATAGTCTTAAGTAGCAGTTTTAGTTACAGGAAGGACTGAAAGGATTATATCTATCAGAGTTAGTGTTTGGTCTGTGTTTGTCCAGCATTATAACAGAAGACTTGATTGTAAACGATTGTTAAATGTTGTTTTTCAGTTATGAGAGCTTGTTAACCACTGGAATTCAACGTATTTTTTGTTCCAATTTGTTAAGCTAAAAAGGGCATTTTTTTTCTTAAGAAAATGAGACTCTGTTTTCTTCTGTTTTAGAGAAGTGACAACAGTTAAAGCCTTGCTGTTTAATTTCATTATACCCCCTGGAAATTCTTCAAGAAGCATGAGTTATGACCATGTCAGTGCTTTTCACTTCATGGGTTTCACATCTCAGCAACTTACAAAGATGTGTGAAATACAATTAACAGCTCCAGTAATCCCAAGATATCTACATATAAGCACTAGCTTTCTAGAAACAGCATTGTTTTTACCCAAGGTTGTAGCTGTCTCTAAAGGAAACAGATTATTAGCCTTAGTATGTGGCTCTCAACCCTGTTTAAGAACACAGGTCAGGACTGATAAAAATAATGTTTGGCTTACATTGGTAGGATTCCTGGATCTAAAGAGAAGTGATCTCTGTATTTTGTTCTGATTGCTGTGGGAATTCCATAATGCATTCAATTGTCGTTTGTAAAAAGCTGCTTTAGTCTTCTAACAAGTTACTTTTAGAAAAGCCCTGAATCCATCATGTTGTTACTGGAGGGAAAGGTGCCATGACTTGTATATGTGGGGAAGTCTCACAGCATTTCCTGGTTGTTAATGAAATGTGGCACTGCAGCAGGTTAGAAAGACACGATTTTTTACAAAAATGCATAAAAAATGAAACTTCCTTCATTTTAATCAGGGCAAGTCTTAGGTCTTAAATAAGAAGTGAAAGTTGTTCCATATTTGAGATGGGTGCAGGGTAGATATGTTCCTAGGAGATTCAGGCTGTCCTGAATTCTCAAGTGTTTATTTCACTGCTAAGACACGAGTGAGATGGGGGTTTAGTTGGGTTTTTTTAATTATTCATAAGTGGTTCCCACATGATTGGTGTGAAATTACCATTTTCTTTTTTTTTTTGGTTCCTGGAGGGAATTCAGGAATTACCTGAATTGTCACTGGCAGACAATTGGTCTCATTGGCCTCAGCAGAAAGGCAAAGAGGAGGCAATAATCTGAACTATTCAGATAAGGCTGAGGCATGTTAGCAGGAATGGGTGAGCCTCCAAAGCCATTTACTTATCCTAAAAAAGGCAAAGTTCCTCTGACTACTGGAAGAGTAGTAGTTTTGTAATAATGACACTGGTCTGAAACAAGCTTTCAGCATCTGGCTGTGCTGTAAAAATTCTTCCATGTCCTTGGAAAATTGATTAGTATCTGTGTCCTAGCTCCCTAGCTGAAAAATGAGAAGGCACTTTAAGGATAAACTTCTTAATCCATTTGAGTTTATCAGATATTATGGTGAATGAAATTGCTGAGGTTGTGCAATATCCTCTGTCAACAGCACTGCACTTATTGTGTAGAGCAAAATGATAGAAAATTATATCTCCTTTCCCAGTGCTCATGAGGCTGGCAGGCTGCCTCCTCTTCCAAGGCAGGGAAAGATATGTTGTGCTTGTCAGGAGGTAAGGGACACCACCAGCAAGCAGAGAAAGCACTGAAGTGTCTTCCAGTACATATTTGTTTTCTGCATAAATCTGCATACTTGCAGAAACTATGCTTTTCTTCCAACAGGCAAGGACTTGTGCTAATGTGGCCCCATAACTAATTGTTGCCATGGGAAACTCCGAAATGGCCACCCACACTTTTGTATCTGAATGGAGCTTGTGTTCAGACATACTGTTCCATCTGTGTGTCAGCGTGCACACATTAGTGTGTGTGTATGTTTCTTCCCTGGTGTAGCATGGTCAAACTGAATTATGAAAGGTTGTCTTTCTTGTTAAAGACTCTGGAAGCATCAACCACACCTGGAACACGGTGTCTTACCAGGCTACACAGCAGTGGCATGCCCAGAGTACCCCTTGGTGTTCCTTCAGTTCATTGGTGTGCTCAGAACCGACAGAAAGGCACAACCAGTCCTAAGGAATTTTCACTTTTTCTTTAATTGTTGCCAGTGTGGCCCTGCAGCCCTTCTTCCCACAGAATTAAATATGATGCAAACATAAAAATGCGCATGCTGGAGCTTTTCAAAGAAGAAAGTATTGTGTTTTGAATTATAAACCCATTTTCCCCTTTTCATGTGCTCAGAAAGGCTGTATTGTCCCATGTGAAGTTTTCTGAAATACTTTCACAGTGAGATGTGCACTTGATGTGGATAATCTCAGCTCAGATGACTGAAGTTTGGAGGAGCTGGAAGTGACCTAGCCATGCTTGGTGTCAGGTAGTGACCTAAAGTGTCTCCTGGACAGGAGAAGGCAATGCCACTGGCATGTGGTTTCTGCTAACCAACAAGTGTTTGTGGAAGGACTTTGACAAGCAGGTGATCAGTTCCAGATATACTTTTTGATAGGTTAGATCTGACTTATTTTTAAGCTGCTTAGTTTTGGAAAGCTTTTTTCTGCTACTGAAGCCAAGTTACTTGCTAGTAAGCAGCATTATAGAAGCACTAGGGTCAGGAAACATGGACTTCTCTCACTTGTACCATTGTCCTTTCAAAGCAGATCTGTGTGAAGCACATTGAAACATATTGATTAAATGTTGTGGAAAAGGCTGCATTGTCACTGGCTGAGCTACACATTTGCTTTGGACTGTGAATTTGGCACAGTTTAGTGAGACGAAAGAAACACCAGCAGCAGAGTGCAATGCTTGGCTCCCTCCCTGCCTTCAAAACAGTCTAACCTGCCAATTTCTTCTGCATACCCAAATACTGACTGGATTAATATAAATGTTAATTATAGCATCATTTGAGACAGCAAGCTTGCACTTGTCCCTGTCTGGCACTTTCGTGTTGTGTGTGAACACCTTTAGCCACCAGCAGGTCCTTTCCTAAGTAAAGGATGAGCCACAGGTGTCACAGGAGCATGAGCATTAATGATCCCCTGACTATGTGACTTTGTGTAATTTGTTCGGTTGTTCCCATGTTTTCCTCCATTGTTTTGTTTTGAAGGGATTTTGAAGTCTGAAGAAATGGACATTACATATACTATGAATTGAACTTAATTATGATTAATTTAATTTTGTTATGATTATGATTTCTTATGGTGCTACAGGTGACTAGAGATACTTATTGGGATTTTGAGATGTGATTTATACCTAATTACCACACTGTTGTTATGCTTGTATTTCCTTAAATTACAATTTTGCTTTAAAGTGGGGGAGCTCACAACCGGCCATAATCCTTTACCTTTACTGAATGTAAATAATAACAATAAGACACTTCCAGTGGGACAGCGAAGTGAGTGAGTCCAGAGAAGGGCAGCGGAACTGGTGAAGGGTCATTGGAGAGGACAAGTGCTGTGAGGAGCAGCTGAGGGAGCTGGGGGTGTTTTCTCTGGAGAAAAGGAGGCTCAGGTGGGGCCTTAGCAAGTTCAAGATCTCTGCATGTAAGCTGCCTGATGCCCATTCCCTCCTTTTCATAGTCCTGAGTAATTCAGTCATGAAGAAAAGACATTGCAAAAAGAATGTGAATATAAAACATACTTTATAAAAGTTTCACTGTTTTTAAATGGTCTGAAAGAATTTTAAGAATTAGTTAAACTGAATTGCATCAATGAGGCAGAAACCTGTTCAAGCTACGAGACTTTTAGTGATCTTAGAAAGAACCTTTTTCAGTGAAATATCAATATTGAAGTTGTAAAGGAAGAAGACTTTTGTTTTTCCACCCTCAAGGTAACTTGTCTTACTGCTATCTGTATTTTTGATGAGTTACCATAATATTTTGTATTTGTTACTTGGGCCACTTAAAATATCTTTATGGATCTCCATGTAGATAAATCTCTGGTCTTAATTCCTTGAAATACAATTACAGGTATTTGTCATATTAAAGTTGTAGTTCTAGAACCATGAGCACAACAAGAGTTTCTGATTGACTTCATTTTTCTTTCACTTTGTAAAGTGCCTTATTGGAGAAGATGGATTCTTAGGGGTACAGGTTACTTTAAAGCATGAAACGTACTACATAAGAACGTATTCCAGATGTAATACTTAATTCTTTTGCCAAATTATCTTTTGAAAAATGAAGAAAATTCTGTAATAAAAGTATTTTTTAGTGTGAGAAAATTGTACTTAGTTGTTTTTTCAACAACAAAATTCTGCAATTTAAAGTGTTTGCAAAGCAGTTGTTTAGAATTTTTTTTTTTGCTGTAGTGTGTTCTGATTTTTCTTTTCATCCATTACTGTGAACTTTAATCATATTGAGCTTAGCCCAGAGGTTTCCTGTGTTCCAGCTTTTAAGCTGCCTAACCTGTGTAAATACATTAGGACTGTTCTAAACCATTAAAAACAAGGAGAGATGGATGTGTGCAAAGTTCAAATGTGTTCTGCTGGCTTTTATCATCAGTGTGAATCATACAGCAATTTAGAAGCTTAAAATAGTTCGTTGTTCATAAAACACAGCAAAATAGAGCCAATGAAATATCTTTAGAGGAGACAGAAATATATATATTGGGCATTTCAGTTCAGTGTTTTGAGAGGTTTCTTACTGTAAGGGACTTTTTTTTCCATTTGTATGTTTTCATTTTTCATTTAAAATTATTTTTGGTGTATTTAAAGTGGTATGCGTTGAAAGCTGAAATCCTTCTTTCATCCTCAAAGATGAAGTAGTATGGAAAGTTTAAAATGCATGCTTCCAGAACAGAGTTGGATCACAACCTTCTCACAAGTCAGGATTCAGTCTTCCTGCTGGATTAATTTCTGTCCTTTTTCTGTTACTTTCTGAGACCTTTAGTTTAATTTAACATTTCATGCCCAATCAGTGAATAAAAATGTTCAGAAAACTTTAAAAGCCCCAAAAATTACATTTCTTGGGCCAGATACAGAGCCTCCTTTCTGAAAAGTCCTTGACGTAGGGTAAGCACTGCTGAGCGACAACCAAAACATCACTGTGTCACCACTGTGATCTCATGCTGAATTCAAAACACAGCACTGTACCGGCTACTAGGAAGAAAGCTAGCTCTGTCCCAGCTGAAACGAGGACACAGCTCTTCCCTAAAAGCAGTAGGCATGGTGTGCCAAACCAGCAAAGCACATCAGTTCAGGAAAGTATATAAAATCTAGTAGGTTCATTGCAATTGACTGTGGGTTTTTTTTCATCTTGAATTTTCATGAGTGTACAGAAACAGTACAAGAGGTACTCGTAAAGCGAACGTTAATAGGAGGGAAACCATCCGCATCTGCGTAAGGAAAAGCTAATCCCTTAGAGGTATAAGGGAGGCAGTACTTGCATGGACAGGCAGGCTAGGGAACGGAGAGCTGAGGTGACATCTGCTCTTTTCTATGCATTCATAAACAACTCAGCAAAGGAGGCGGATGCTGAAGTTTGCAAAACATGAAGTCTGTGGATGCCCCACTAAACAACAAAGGGCCAGCTAAAGAGCTGCAGAAAGTCCTTACAAGGCAAATGCTTGGGTAATAAATCAGCAAATGATGCTCAGTGTAGATAAATGTTGAATGATGCTTGTAGGCAAAATACAGCCCTAACGTGGCACATAAATTCATGTGCTCCGAATGTTATGACTCAGAGATGGGATTTTGCAGTTCTGACAGGCTGTCCCCAAGAAGGTCAGCTCAGTGCTTGTCACAGCTCCATTCTTCCCCACGCCAAAGACATGCAGCAGAGCTGGAAAATGCAGAGAAGGCCAATAAGTGTGAGCAGAGCTCTGGAACAGATTCTTTGGAGGTCTTCCTTCACCTTTAGTGATGTTTCCCAAGCTGTTATTCCTCATATGGCCCTATAATTGATGTCCTAAAATGAAGAGCCAAGAACCTCAACAACAAAGGTGTCTCTCACTTGTGCTCACAGACCAGCTGGGTTGCTGTGCAGACACTCCCTGATGGCAGTGCACAGGTTGCATCAAGCCATACACTGGAAAGAAAAAGCGCACTGGCATAGCTAATTTTGCACTCTGTCCCAGAGTGTGCAAAATAGTGAAAGTAATTCTGGTTGGGTCTAGTTCCTTTTTTACCGATTATTGCATCTGACAAAAGCTTTCTGGAGAAATATGGTCAAAAATAGTTGGTTGAGACAAATACTACACAGCCATTTCTTAAAAGAAAACAATAAAAGAGTAAGGGTCTCAAAAAGTCTTACTTTTCCATGGTTGTTTTGTTTTTCTGCCAACCTAAAGCTAGAGTTTAAGAGCATTGATCCCAAGTGAAAATTCAGTTATTGAGCAGACGTAATAGAAATATAGTAGAGAATAAGGGCAGCCCTTTTTTGCTATGTTCTCCTCCATGCTGGTGTTTGTGCTATTTCCACAGAAAATGCTGGAAATTGTCTAGTCGAGGGAGTCCTTGGCTCCTTTTCTGCTCTTGGTATGAATATGAGTACCATTCCAGTTAGAGTAAAAAACAACAAAACAAAAACAAACACAGGAAAAAAACACGAGAAGAAAAATTTCAGAACATTTCGGAACAAGGATGGGCAGCACTCAGTGTTTCTTCTCATAGTTCCTTCTGCAGCCAGGTTTTTCCAGCTGAGGAGGCTTTATCCGTCCTCAAGAACTGCGGCCACATCCAAGAACACATGCTCTTGGCAGCAAGCTGGTCCCATCTGATGTAGCAAGAGAACTGAAAATAGCTTTCCTAAGGGAGAAACGTCAGGCATGGCTATCTAATGGTGTTAGGTTTTAGAGTATTTATTTTATGTGATTAGAGAATTAAAGATTAAGGGTAGGGGTTGGTGCTGGGTTTTTTTTTTCCTTTCTTTTCAAAAATAAGCAGCTGAACAGTTTAGGCACAAAGATAGAACAGAACATAGTGAATTGTATCAAACCTGCTGCTGCATATGCAATTCAAATTCTCACTCTTTACTTTTGAATTATGTGGAGAAAATTCAGTCATTGAAATCAGTGTTCAGTCTTGGTTTTGTACTGTTTTGTAAGTGTACAGTTTTCTCATTTATGTTAAGGGCAAAGAGGTACAGATAACAACATTGGATACATAGATTAATAAAAACTTAGCAGATATGGTGAAGAAAAAAAAGAAAAAGAAATTGTGGAATTTAAAGCAATCTCACCATCACTGCTGTGGGAGGATTATGACCTGGTTACCAATTCAAGGCAAAACACAATGTAATTTAAATACAAAACCAAAAAACCCTTGCCTATACTAATGCTCCAATTTGATTTAAAAGAAGTGAAACACTTCAGTAGTAGTAGTAGTAGTAGTAGTACAGTGTGTTGTGATAAATGAGCTTTAGAAAGCTCTTGGTGTCTTCATACATGGTGCAGACTTATTAACAGAACCATATATAGAGATAAAAATGACCACTGTATATATGTGCTTCTCATAGAGGATCTTACATTTGAGAATATCAAAATATTTAATAGAGATGTAATACAGAATTACAACAGGTTTCATGCGTATTATTTTCATTTAACTGCCGAGGAAAACAGCCATATAAAGGAATAGTGATTTTCCAGAAATGTGGTGATTGAGAATGTGCTGACTTGTCAGAGAAACAGCTAAAATCCTAATGGAGAGGCAGGTTTCTAGTTTCACTGATTTTTGCGTATTTCTATTAGGTGATGTTTTTAAAGTATATGCTATACTGATAGGTTATAATTTGGTAATATAGCGAACATCTGGTTTTGACTTTCAGTTGCTGGAAGATCTTTGTGTATGCAAGTCAAATCTGGTGTTTTGAGTAGGGGTGGAAGAAAATTTTTTGTGCTTCTTCTTTTACTTAACTTCGGATACTATTCCCCTCATTGAAAGCATGGAGTAGGGAGATTTTGTTTGTAATTCTGGTAACGCTCTTTGTATTTTATTAGCTTTTAGTCTGCTGAGATCAAAAATTCCTATCAAGTATTGACAGTTTCATTTATTTAGCATACGTGATTTATAAGAATATTTTGGCTTTTCTGAGTCATTGTGTTTGTAGAATAATTTAAAGGATGCCTGAAACTTGAAAAATATATGCAAAGTGTGCAAAGAAAAAACTGTTACGGTATGGATCATGCTGCTTGGAGTATTGAATTTATGAAAGTGTGCTCTCTGCAGATGCTCACAGCAGAGTGCTTCTTGAAAGATTGTTCCATGCCGCATAAGAGGGGAGAAAAACAGAATAGGAGAGGAGGTGAATGGTGATGGGTGAGATTGAAAGCTAGCCACACAGTGGACTTCTCTTATCATGAGAAATTCTCTTCTAGTAATTGTAATGATAATGACATCATTTGATATATATTAAGCTGAAAGGCAGGAGCAACATTGTCTGTATTCTGAAAGAACAGCAGATCCAGAGTTTGCTGGTTTTAAGTTGCATTTATATTAAAAAACTTCTAGGAGTAGATTTTCACGAGTGCTCTCTTTTGCATCTTATACTCCTATGGAGGTAATTTGTTAATTTCTGACAGAACATTTATATTTCAAATGATTGAGTATTACTCTTAGGCCATAATTTCATTCTAAAAGGATCTGAGAACCCTCTGCTCCCAACAACACTCAAAATTAAAAGCACTTCCTGGGTTTATTTTACTTCATGTGAGAAAATTGCCAGCAGGTCAGGGAAGGAAACACAGAAAATGGTGATCTGTGCTGAAGGATACCAGTTCTGCCAGAGCATTCATTGAGTAAAACATGGAACTGCAACCAAAGAAAATATTGGAAGACCGGGGCAGTTAAAAACTGTGAAGTGAGTATAAATCTTTCTGGAAAAAGGAGGGATAAATGGAGAAGGCTGATACTGTGATTCAAATGTTATTTCTGCATTTGAATGCAGAATGTGTTCGAGCAAAAAGTATTTTAGGCTTTTTCTTTTCTAGTAGAATAAAGGAATTTGTAGCAACTACATATGTTAACATAAAGCAAAATGACAACAAGGCAGGCAATATTTTTATTGATGAGTATCTGGAGATTTACACATGAGTTTCATACATGCCACAGTCAGCATAAGAACTCATTCCTGTATTTTGGAAATTTGGAATGCAAAACATAAATGTATTAATGCTTTGAGCTAGGTTGCCTCCAGAAATAAGCAAACAATTTCTCTTCAGAGTTAGGAAATAGTAAGTTTCTCGTCATGCTGATTGTGTGATTTGATGTTCCTGCCTGCTATCATAAACTGTACAGTCTTGTTTGTGCTTTAGGAAGAATTAAGGATCCTTTTTTAAGATGATTCTCTAAATAGTAGACATAGTCCACTCTAAAAACAAGTAATGACTTGGCCTGATCTTATGAGCAGATACAACTGGAATCTACATGTGATATTGTCATGGAAGTTGGAGATGGCTTTTTCTGTATCAGCTTAGTGAGCCCTGAATCTCTGCCTGTTACCACTAATTGTTGATATATAACATTTGTCCTGGACATGATGAGCTGTTCCATTTGTCAATAGGACTTACAGTTCTCATGTTAAGGGTTTTTCCTTCTTATTGAGTGGCACCATTTTTTACTGACAGAAGCACAAGCATTTAAAGCAATGTTTTTCAGATTTGGTTTCTTTTGTGAGGAGTAAGAGGTTCCAGGGAAGCACTAAGATTTATTGTTGGAAATGCTCAGAGTGCGTTTGGAGGTGAGCAACTATCATTTTCCTAGTCTTGCTGCCAGATGTCTAAGAAGCCTGTTTCTAAATGTTATTATGATGAAAAGCCTGCAGTGGTTCAGTAGAATTTCGCACATTTTTCTACAAATACCCATTTTCTACCTTGGTTGTGAATTGTGTAAAGCACTTTGGAATAAGGCAAACAGACCACTATATGGAAAGTTAGGAAAAATTAAACATCATTTGTCCACTAGATGGAAACAGAACCAGCAAGTGTGTATATGCATATTTTTTTGTGTATTCAACTGAATGTTTTTATCTCTTGTCTTCGTGTGAGAGAGAGTAATTAAGTAATTTTTAGGATTGCAGTTCCAGTCAAGACTGGAGAGCAGAGTATGGCTGAAGTTGATGAAAAATGCATAGAAGAGCTGAAGTAAGGAGGGGAAGGGTAGGAATAATAATAGGAGGAAAGTGAAAATCAGGGACACTCTGAAAATGCTGTATAACACGAATATATATATAACAAAATGCTGGCTCATCAGAGGGGCAGAGTCTGGCACAATCCGTATGATAGTTTTGATTTTCTTTTTGTCAGAGTTTACTCATTCTTTGTTCCTTTGCAGCAGCCGGGAGGAAATGGTCTTGGGTCTTCCAGTGTGTCTGGAGTGATTATGTTTAAGGAAGCCTTGATTTGGAAAAGCCCCAGCAGTTCTCACCACATCTCCAGATATTACTGTTTTCATCCAAAGCTGAACTTCTGAAGCCCGTATTATTAAACAGCCTTGTTAGTTAACAGTTAAGCATCTGTTCTCTATGGCCCCTATTGAGTCACAGAATCATTCAGTCACAGAATAATTTAAATCAGAAGAAAACTCCTCAGGTCTCTAGCCCACCCATCTGCTGAATATAGGGCTGTGTTTGAACTTATATGAGGTTGCTCAGGGCTTTGTCAAGTTTTGAATGTTCCACACACTGCTTGGCAAACCTATTCCTGTCCTTGACCACCCTCATGGTGGGGAAAAACTCCCAATTTTTGTGTCTAACCAGAATTTCCATTACAGCAAGTTCTTTACTGCCTTCACCAGTTCCAAAGCTCCCATGGTCTCCACAGGTGAAGCTGCTGTAAACCTTCACCTCCCCTGCCAGCTTATCCTTAACTGTAGGTCCTGCCAAGCATTTCCTTCAGTTGTCCTGCCCAGTGTCTGCAGTAAAAAATTGTCACCAATAAATTCTGTTCATCTGGATTTCAAAAGTAAATAGGGAAATTTTTGACACCTGTACCTAGAGGTGCTTAGGAGATAGATTGACAGTAACACAAGAATGACAGGCATGCTTCAACCATAATTCAGCTCATTGTAAAGCAGATGTCCCTCAGATTTTGCATGGTACCTGTTTCATTCCAGTGATGGTAAAGGCTGCTCACTGTACTATGTATATTATGGGGATCTAAAACTGAATTAAATTAGTCTCACCTTTGCTGCCATAGATGACTTTATGTTACTTGTGGATATTGAAATCCTGCAAGACAGAATACAGACTTACTGAATATGATAGTTGCAGTATTCTGAAGAACACGTCGTTGTGGCATTAGCAGCACCCTGTTTACCATTTAACATTTACAAGAATGTACTTTAATTTACTAACACTTTTATTGGTACTAAATACCCCGTTCCTTTGCTCCAAAATGTTTGCAAATTAAACTAATGTAGGCTATAAAGGCTTTCTTGTCTGCTCTGCACATTTCCTGACAAGCTGATAATTTCGTCTGCTGTTTCTGCTCCACAGTGTCATACTATAGTTTTTGGCTGAATTAAGCAGTATCAATTTGTTGCTCAGTCTGTGAAAGCCTAGACAGAGTTTTTACAACTGTTAATAGAAAAGGTCTGTCATGGACAGGTATGTGGAAAAATGCCAGTCTGACTGGGAGTTCAAAAGAATGCAAAAAAAAATAATTTCCAGCATCTTGGGAAGAAACTTTAATCTGCACAGATACACTGGCCTTCTGTAGAGGGTTCACAGGCTCTTTTCTTTCTGTTTTGCTGTGTATAAAAATTAATAGGAGTAGAGTGAAAAGGTGTTTCTAACTTGCCGGCTTCCTTTCCCTGCCAAAGAGCGTCATTCTCCAACCAGGCTAAATACCCCTCCCTAATTAGTAACAGATGCAGCAGTACGTGCACAAGCGTTGTGTCAAGAGGACATTTGGAAATCATAGCAGAAGGTGCTGTGCCAGATAGGAAAGGAGTATGTGAAGCTGAGGCAGGGAGTTAGGAGAGTTCAACAGTTGTTTTGTACAGATAGGCAGGGAAATGGGGCAGCTGTTATGGGTTTTTAGGTAACGTTGCAAATCAAGCACATGACCCCTGCTTCTCTTCAGTCTTTATCTGTTATTGAGATTTGTCAAAAATGCACTGAAGTTAGAAGAGACACCTCCATAATTGATCTTAAAAATTATGCTTAAAACATTTAAGCATTTTCATCCTGTCCCCAAATGGACAGGCTTTATAGCAGTTTGATGCCCCATTTTCTTTGCCCCTTTTTTTTGCTTGCTATCACGTTGTGTACGGGAGGCAGACCAGGTGCAAAGATATTAATGACCATACTTAGACACATGGGAAAAACAATGAACATAGCAACAGAGAAAATTAAGCAAAAAATATTTTTCTATCTTTTAGTAATGCTGTTACTCTACTGTTGTTATTATTTCTAATGATGTCAAGAATACAGTAATTGACATATCTATTTAATAGAATTGACATATATATTTAATAGAAATTGTTACTGGGCCTCCAAATATACTTGCCCCAATCTCCACATACTTAGTCCCTCAAGTCCAAATGCTGATTCTGAAAACTTTTGGGGTTTGGTTTGCTGGTCTTTTGTTGTTGTTATTCTTTTATGTGTTTGTTTGTTTGTTTGTTTGCTTGCTTGTTTGTTTGTTTGTAGGATTTTTTTGCTTGTTGGTATGGTTTGGGGTTTTTTCCTGGTTTTTTTGTGGCAGTGGTTTTGTTATTATTTTAGATTAGTGCACTGATAAATATTTGGAGTTACACTGCAGTCTTTCTGTTAGTCTCACTCAACACCATGACTACAGTAATTTATACACCAGATGGGATGTAATTTATAAATACTGGTGTTCTCAGTGCATTTTTATTCCAGAGTTCATTTGCTAATCCAAAATATTTAATTTTATTACCTTTAAAAGAGATTTAAATGTATTTTTAAATACAGTTGGAGAAGTAGGATCAATCTTATGGGTCATCAATGAGCATTGAAGTGCAGAGTCTTTGACAGGTATTGACCTATAACTTCATGACCTCTGGTGTCGTACGGATAAGGAGTGTTAGGCAATATTGATGCAGCTCATATGTCCACTTCCCCTTCTGAAGTGCTCTGTGGAGGAAGGATGCTTCCAGGAAACCTGGACTTGAATTTCCCCAAAGCCAATAACAATGGTTTTGGTATTAGGAATATGGGAGTGAGGCTGTCAGCTCTGCTACTTGCAATGGCAATTGTTGTCAGAAATACATAGCTTTTGTTGTCCTTTGGCAATATCAGAACTGGTACCACGTGGTTCCCGCTTTCCTCATTGTTTCTCTGTACAATGGAAAGAGTCAGGCTTCATGACAGCAAGAGCTCACTGTGACCTGACAAATCCATAAAACCCTGCGTGAGGGCTACAAAATAGTGTCACAGGACAAGGTAACTGCCCTTGCTGTGCTGGAGGGGTTTTCATCAGTTTTTGTTTCCCAAGAGATAATTTGGAGAGCTGCTCTGTAGACCAACTAACTAACCAGTGTCCAGTCACAAGAAGCGTTTCCAGTTCTTAAGTGTAGAAAGTGATTAATGAGGCTTCCTTTTCAGAATTATTTTTAAGAAGCACATCAAAATCGTCTTAGTTCACAGAAATATGTGGCTTTCCCATATGTGGAATATTCTAACAGAAAGTAATTGTGGCTCAAAATTTGTAACCTGTACTTACACCCAACATGCTTTCAGGTATTTCTTTCTACAGTTAGCAAACACCACAGGACATTTTCAACCTAATATTTATATTCTTGCATAAGCTTTTTTTTTTAACCTTACTGTACAATACACCTACAGAAACTGCCCTGTACTGTGCTGTAATTACTGGCCAGATCTACCACTTTGCTAGCAATCATTTTCTTAAATGAATAATGAAGGCTCTGTAAAAGTATGTATAGTATTTATATTACTGTTGTTAAGCCAGTGTGTTCTTGTGGGATTGAGCAATCTGGAGAGCTTTATAAATACTTGCAAATATTGCTGACAAGCTGGAGGCAGTCCAGCGGAGGGACACTAGGGTAGATAGAGGGTAGGAGCGCACGATAGACGAGGGGAAGCGGAAGAAGCTGGCTTTGTTTTCTGTTATCTACAGGAGCTTTCATGAACAAGCCAGTTTCTTCTGAGAGGTATATACGAAAAATAGGAAAGGGCAATGGTCATGAATTGCAACAGAAGATGAACCATTTGAGCATAAGAAAAACATTGCTCTGCGGACAAGAGCAGGTTTTGCCAGAGAGGACATAGGGTCTCCATCTTTGAAATATTTGAAGCAGGACAGGGCGAGGCCCTCAGTATCCTGATGCAACTTCAAAGATGCTCCTGCTTTGGCTATGAGGTTAGACTAGATGACCCCCAAGGTGACCCCCCAATCCCTCCTAACCTAAATTATTCTGTCATTGTCATAAAGAAATGCATCATAAATAATCACAACTTTATGTACTCCTCTGCACTTGCAAGCTCACTGATGGCAGAACGAGTGTAGGCAGTGGTGCTAAAATGTTATGTGATTATAATTAGCCTCCATCTTCCTATAGAAATACTCACAGTTGCTTGTCGTTTACCATGGAATTATCTTTTACTGTGTATGTGAAAATGTGCTCAGATTCTGTTGCTCCTTCAAGAACTCTCAGTTCTGTATGTGTGTGCTCAGTAGAAACTTGCTTGCACTTAGAAACTAAAATCTCCAAAGACCCTGACATCACAGTTTGCTCAGGCTCTCCCAGCAATTAGCACTGACGAGCCCGTGTGCGCTCCCGACGGAGGGTGTCAGAGCACGCAGTGTCCCAGGGCTGCAGAGATGAAGCAGAGTTTCTCCAGCAGCCAGAGCCAGCTGCTGTGGGCTGGGATGTGGCCAAGCCTGGGAAGCGAGAGCAGGAAGCCTGTCTCTTGTGTGCGTTCAGTGACCCCTTTGTTGGTGCCAAGGCAGTGTGGAGGAGGGAATAGGTCCAAATTTACTGGGGACAAAACCTAAACTGAGAGAAAGGGATACAGACAGGGGTTGTATTTTTGCAGCTGTGTGGATGTGAGGTGAAGGAGTCTCGGTGGCCCTGTAGATGTCTATGTGCTTTCTTAAATGCTTCTATGCATTTGGGGCTCCTTCCTCTAGTGATGTCTCTATATTGCAGAATAGTCTTGAAATACTGAAATTTTGTTTGGATGGTCCTTTAGAATAAGCTTACCTGAAGCGCAATTGGATCCAGCTCTGTGTACAGCCTGTACCTGTTACCTGCTGCTGGCTGGTAACATCATGTAGATATTCCCTAAAGGTGATCCTGCATTGCATAACTTCAGGGCAGATGAGGGTCTGTGTTGTCTGAGACATGCAGTGCTGGGTACACAGCCAGGGAGCCGGGCTGGACTATTTTAGACAGGGTCAAAGAAAAGGCACCAGCACAGCAGCTTGCTGTGTGTCAAAGGACTGCGGTGACACACGAAGAAATAATAAAAGTCGTCTGAATGGAAAAGGGGGGCTGAGCACAACAGCTTGAAGAGTGGATGCTGTGATAAGAAGCAAATGACAGGTTTGTGATACTGAGGCTCAGGAAATCGCACTGCCAAAGAAACGCACAGAAACTCTCTGCATAATCCCTACAACCTATTTTTTTCCAGAGCCTGAATTAGAACTGTATTTCTGTCTCATCAGTCTGCTGCTTCATGCTGAAGGGATGTAAATCTCACTGGCAAAGCACATGTCTAAGCATAGGACGTACGGAATGCCAGCAATTAGGCATTTCCCATCCTGGCAGTGTTTTTGCAGTTGGAATTCAGGAAGGTTGGTTCATATCTATTACATATATTCTTCCTATGTACGTAAGTTTTTTTTTCTCCACTGTGCACTAGAGCTGCAGAAAAAAGACATAAATCTGCTGGTGACTGAGATTAACCTAGGCAGAAGTGCCCCAGTTTGGTCTCCTTAGAAGCAACATACTAGCTTTTTAAGTAGTTAAAGAGGGAACATTTTATTACATTTCTCAATTTAATCTGAACAGGCTTGCAGTACATTTTGCAGAAGGGTCCCATGGGAGAATTGTCTAGGTACACCCTGTTCTGCATGAGTAAGCATGGCAGAGCCAGCCCCACCCTGTGTTCATTTCATAATTAATTTGTGTCCTTTTTAGTGATAGGACTTAAACTGCTTAGGAGTCACTATGATGTTGACATTCTTAATTTACAACCCAGCTTTCTAAAAAGCTGTTGAAATGTTAATGGCTATTCAGTGTATCTTTGATGTCAGCTTAAAAGACAGTTTTCATAGAAGAAATTGCCATTGTGTTAACAAGAGGTTTCTCACCAGAGTGCCTGTGACAAAAAGTGAATCCATTTATAAATTCTGTAACAAATTGCTAAATGCTGCAACACCCACATTATGCAAGGATCTTAGAAAGGATGACAAGGATTCTGAGGCAGCAGTTTGGAGAAAGCTTTGAGGTGTTTTAAGGACTCGATAACCTTTTCGCTTGTAATACTTGTTAGTTTTGCTTGATATGTGTATTGTTGCAGTCTTTAAACATGCTTAGGTAAGTTTTCATAGTCACATAGCAGAGCTGTAGTTCTCACAGACCCTTCTTCTTCTGTAGTTCTCACAGACACTTCAAATGGCAAAACAGAATTCACACAAATCATAGAATGCCTTAGGTTGGAAGGGACATTAAAGATCATCTCGCTCCAACACCCCTGCCGTGGTCAGGGACATCTTTCAGTAGACTGGGTTGCTCAGAGTTCCATCCAACCTGGCCTTGACCACTCCATGAATGGGGCATCCACAACTTCTCTGGTAAAGCTCTTCTGTTGCCTCACTACCCTCATGGTGAAGAATTTCTTTCTAATATATTATTCCTAATGTTTATTATTCCTAGTTCTTTATACGTTCTTCCTCATTGCTTGCCAAAATGTGTTTTCTGAATTTTAATAGTGAGTTATGTTGTCTCTATAGCAAAAACTCAGTGTTCCCTGTGGAGCAGGCAGGACAACTGTTGGATGCACCCTAATTAAAGATACCAAGATAGATCCCTTCATAAATATTTTGGGTTTGGGTTTTTTTCCCCTCTCCCTGGATTGAGCTAAATTAGCTAATTTCCACCACCCCACTTCAGGAGGTTTGCTGGGAACTCTTGGCCCTGAACAGAAAACCGAGCTGTGGCCTGGGACTGCACCAGTGTCTGACCCTCAGCAAGCAGCCTGCTGCCATTCAGAAATGATGCATCACACATTCCCTCATTCACCCATCAGAGGGAATGTTGGCAAGAAGTCAAGCAGTGTGGTATATCAAAGAGAAAATAAAATAGGGATGGAGGGAAAAAGATGTCAAGATGATGGACCAGGCTCTGCTCAGTGGTTCTGAGGCAGTGGGCAGAAACTGAAGCACAGGAAGTTCCACCTGAACGTGGGGAAGAACTTCTTTACTGTGCAGTGACCAAGCACTGAACAGGCTGCCCAGAGAGGTTGTGGAGTCTCCCATAATAGAGATATTCAAGAACTGTCTGGACACAATCCTGTGCCATGTGCTCTGGGATGGCCCTGCTTGAGCAGGGAGGCTGGACCAGATGACCACTGTGGGCCCTTCCAGCCTGACCCATTCTGTGATTTTGTGAAAGCACCTTGAGGAAAAATGCAAGGAATACATCAGTGGAAGCAAAGAGCTTAGGGACAGAAGAAGGGGATGAGGAAAGGAGAAAATGAGAAGTGCAAAAGGATTTCTGTCACCAGGTAAGTGACAAAATCTGAGACACTCAATGCTCTGAAACAGCACGAAAGGGAATGTTTCTTCTGATCTTTCCATCACAAGAATGTTAGCTATTCTCGTTATGCAAACCCGACTGAAAAAATCGTAGCATTGCCTTTATTATGACTCTCATCTTCCTAAGTGCCTGGCACCAAGTGTGCTCAGTTTTCAGTGAAATGTATGAAAGTTAATTGTACACTTGGATTAGATTATTCCACTAAGCATATTTTCTTCCTGTTGTGTCCTGGGCCCTACCACGCTATAACACAGTGTTCAGAAGTGTTGCCACATGCTTGATTCTTGAGGGATTAAAAATAAGAGGTATTTTTGGCTCTTCTGACAGTTTTCAGGTTTACAAGCCATGATTAGCCCCTTCCCTTTTCTTGAGCCCTCCTATTCATCTCTCAAACTGATCGTGGTGTATCATCAGTCACTGGATCCCAAAACTGTGCGTCCTCTCTTATCTTCATGTGTAGTTCAGAAGTCGCAGAGGGAGTAAATGCTGCATGAACTGCTCCACAAGATTTGCAAGGGAGATAGTTGTGTGTGGAGGGGGGAAGATCATAACTTGCAATAAATAAGCCTTTTTCCATCTATCTCTGGTACAATCTCAGCAGCAGAAGAAACATATGGCAGAAGTTCAGGAAATACTCTGTTCCTTTAGTTCTTCAAATGACTGTTGCTTTTCACAGCTCTGCCTGAATTCAGAGAGGTTGTCTGTTGAACTTCCAATTGCTGCTGGCTGTTGGAAGTGGTGGGTTTAGAGCACTCTAAAAACCACCATGAATGCTGTATTTATTCTGGTAACGGATAAATTATTAGGAGGGGTTTTTCACAAGGGGACACCAGTCTTCTTGGTTCGAAATGACTACATGTTAAGGGACTTCATTAATTTGCTTTTCCTTACACTTCGGTATGTCCTTCCTTAAAACAAATAGCCTATTTTTATGAAAGATACTAAAGAAACTGCTTTGCCTGTGAGCTAAACAGGGAATGTAGCTTCAACTTCACCGTGCTTGGCTGTACTCCCAAACTAGTGCTTATATAATAACTTGTAAGCAAGCCTGAGAGGTGCCATTTACAGGCAGAAGACAGGGCAGAGTTCAAGAGAAGAGCAGAGGCCTTTACATCTTTCGAAACTGTGAATTTCATGCTCCAGCCCCATACACCTCCTTCTGAGCTCTCTGTATATACATTTTACATAACTTGGGTTTTCTTCTGGCAGTAAAATAGGAATTGTTGCCACAGAGCTGCAAACTGACATGAACTTGCCCAGTGTTTCTTTATTAAAAGTAGAAGAGAGAGTTCATGTTTGTATTACATAGTAAGTGTTATTAAGTTTGTGACATACTGACAGGAGATGACAAAACTAGGTTGACTAATTAAATAAATTGTAATTTACTTTGTAGTAGAAAAAATATTTTGAACTACCACAGGTTTCTACTCATGTCTGCTTTCCTTGCAGGCCCATCTTTCCAAAAGCATTGTGAAACAGTAACAGCTGTGCCAGTGAAAACCTAAAATTCCTTTAGCTCTGTATCCTATCTCCTGTATCTCTAGTGGTTGCTTGCCAAATGCACAGTGAAGAGCAGAAGAGTGGAGCAATCACTGAATAAGGTGCCTTCCTCTGGTGTTGTGTGCCTTGTGGGGTTTGGAGCTAGAGGTGGTACCTTGATATTTATTGCCTTTGAATACTTTTTCCTGTAAAGTTGATAATTGTTGTCTTGAACATGCAGATGTAGAAAATTTTAGAAAATCTTAAATGCTATGTAGTAAGGACCTTCACAGCTCAACTACAAGTTGAATATAGAAATGTGTCCTTTTCTTCCTTTGAATCTGCTACTTACTAGTTGCATTAGCTGCCTTTTTTTCTTTATTTTATTTTTTTTTTAATTTAACGAGACTGTGACTAATCAGTCCCAGGTCATCATTGCTTCTGTTCTTTCTAGTTCTGTAAATCTCACTGCTTAGCTATCTCTTTTCCAGACAGAAATGCCCTAGCATATTTATTAAAAAAAAACCTTTTTCTTTACCTTTTTTGATGGCCTTGTCTGAAAACAGTTTTGGATAGGGTGCTGATTTTCCTTTCTAACTCCAGTGAAGGGGAAAAGAGGTGTACCTGTCTGTTCATGAACAAACTTCCGCCCTGTGCTCCACACTTGTTTCATCCTCAGAGGTTAACTCAGTGGTAGGACTTGCACAGTACAGCTGGGTGAGCACAGAGAGCCCCTTTGGGCAAATCAGCAGCTGTCAAATGTAATAGCAGCTGTTTGGAGGAAGTTTACAGGCTTTCTGCAGCGATAATGGGTGGTGGTTCTTCGGCTTACCTTCTGCAAGGCAGCATTAGAGGTACTCCTTTGTAGTGTTGCTCCTCTAGATGCTTAAGCAACTGATACTTTAATCTGCTCCTCACTTAACATGGTTTGGAAAGGGCTTGGCACTTTTATGAGAAAAAGGATCCTGATTTGAGCTCAAAATATCCACTGAGTGATTTCTAAAAGAAGAAAACTTGTAAAAACATATTTGATTTATGGTTCAGTGAGACATACGTAGGCATGTTTGGGGGCCAGGTGTAGATTAATCTGTCAGCATTTTGCCACTGTCGTAGGAATTTCCAACATGTGCCACCATGTTCCATGCCCTTAGGACTCAAAAGGGATCACTCCTATGTTTGGTTTCCCAGCTCAAATAACAGCACAAACATCTCACCAACAGACGGAGACCTACAGTGACCTATAATAGCATTATATAAGCAGTCACTTTAAGAAAAGTCTATCTGTGCCTCACATAATAAAATCGTGCCCTGTGCCAGGGACCAGTGCAAATTTAGGCACAGTGTGAAGCCTGTAGTGCACAGTGGAATTAGAGCAAATTTCCACAAAATGATAGTGTGTTCCTAATTCAAAAGCTATTTTCAAAATTAAGAACACCCAGAGTACTTAGCGTGAGCAAACCACTTAGGAATCACCAAACTGTTTCAGATGGACATTTCCATAAAAAACAGGCACCTGATACTGAAATTGTCAGCTCAAATTAATAAATAAGAGCAAAGATTAAAACATTTGAATACCAGATTTCATAGTGGAATATGTAAGGAAGGCTTAGTAGATGGCATTGTTAGCTCTGCTACTGATACATTTTTTATTTTGTTTCTGTTACTTTATATCTGTGTTTTGTCATGTGGACCCTGAATCTACTCTCACTACTCTTCCCATCTTCCAACAATTTTTCTCTCTTATGCTAAGATAAGGTCACAAAAACTACTAAAGTTTTTGAGTTTTGTTTTACAGTTATCACATAATTTTCCTTTTGCTCTTCTTTGAAATGTTGTGATTTAATTTGGATGCTTTCCTCAAGCTTAATCATCTACAAATTAACCTGGAAATTTTACATGGTATACATTAGGATTTCCCATGTTTTTTAGTTTCTGGTTTTGTTGGTATAAGTTAAACCTTGAAAATCATATTCATACTGATAATTTGATATTTCCTTTTATTCTTCCTGGTAGAACTAAAAAAACAATTAAACTTTAAGAAAAATTGAAAGAGTGTAAAAAAATACCTTCAGTTTTACAAATTTCAAACAAAGCAAAGCTGAGCAGTAAACTTATATAAAACTTGATGCTGTTGTCATTTCCAAAACCAGCTTGCTTATTCCTCTTTAATATACACGTATCTCGGGTTTGTTGGAGCTGGAGTTACTGGAGCTGGTTACACAGTCAACACAGAAATGTTCTTCCAAATTTCAAGTTCATTTAATCTGTATAAATTGTTCTCATTAAGTTCATGTGTGGCAAGTGAAAACAGTACAAGCTGACTTCTTTTGTCTTTCATGCTCATTCCTGCTGCTGGAGCCACACCACAGGCCAAGACAAAGGACCGAATGTACTTCTTCTTGTGCCTCTTACTCCACCCAATGTACCCCTGAATCATTTTTAAGCTGTGCAAAATCACTGGCACCCAGCCTTAGGCACCTTATGAGGAGCAAGGGTGGTTTCTTGTTTTCTCTATTCCCCAAAACAAGTGCTTTCACTGCCAGTGAGAGAATTGGGCTCATCTGTGCCTGGTTGCTTGTTCCTAAATCAGGGCTGCCTCCCACATGCCTGGCAAAAGCTTTTTGTGCAGTCACATGGAAAGCTGGTTTGACAAACTGATTGGCTCTTGGGGAAAATACTCTTTTCCCCACCATGCCCCCAGCCCACCCCACCATCACCTCCAGTGGTTTTGTCAGTCAGCTGCTTCCCTTCCCTGGTCCAGCATTCCACCTGGTCCTACAAGCTGTTGGACCAGGAGAGAGCAAGTGGCCTTGGAGCCTCTTTCTTCCTGTAGCACAGCCAGCCGTGCCTGCTGCAGGAGCTGGCAGGGAACTGCAGCCAAGGAGGAGAGATCAGTATCTCCAGGTAGCAGATCGGTATCTTCCTATGGCAGATTAAAGCACCTCAGCTGCTTTCTTCCGGGCATGAATTAAGCTCTTTGAAGTCAGAAGGTAAGATTCCATGTCGTTGCGCCCAGAAAGCATGCCAAGGAGCCCAGGGAGAAGAAAAGTGGTAGAGCCCACGCAGAAGAAGGAAGGCTTTGGAGCAACAGTGGTGGCATTTATCCATAGCCCCCTGGGAAGTGTTCTGTGGGGCCATTTTGACATCACTGTGCTACAGATGTTAAAGAAGGGATGCCAGGCTTGTGTGTAGAGATCAGGCACAACTGATTGCAGCATGGGAAGATTCCCTGTGCTCCCTTGTTTTGAGACTAGTAGGAAACCCACAGAGAGATTATCCAACCTGTAACTATTGAATATCCTGTCTCTCCTGCATAAGGCAAATGCATTGGTTCAGGATGTGATTTGATTTATTATTTAGGTTTCTTGTCTGTATCTTGATATCTTTAAGGACATCTGTGATAGCATTGAATACTTCATGGGCAATAAAGGGACTAAACTGAGTGTAGCAGAGTTGTAGAGGTAAGGGTTCTCGGCCAGACATGAGAAGTGGGACAGAGTGATTATGAGGATGATTATGACTGGATTTATTGCTAATACTGTATCTAAATACTGCCAGCGCAGTATCTAAATAACAACTTCATCATCTATTGCAATGAATTATAGTATCTAAAGAGCTACAATTATAAGCAGGCTCAGCTAGAAACATACAGATTTACAGTCTTTGGCCTTGCAGAATTCACAACTACAAAGCAACAAAGCACCTATGGAGATGCTTTAGGATTTTTTGTCCATATTTGGTTGAATCTTACTCACTTTTACTCAGGTATCCAAAAGTGAGTGTTCCATTTTCAGGCTGGATGGACCCTGCAGGCATCCCTGTCAGGGAGGGCAGATACACCCTTAAGCTGCCTGCAAGCTTGGGAGGCCAGTTTGCCCAGTTGTCCCAGTCTCCGATGTGCTCCCAATGTGCTCCAAAAAAAATGCAAACATCTCAGCTCCCCCACCTCTGGAATGTATTTTTTGTGCAGTCATACAGACAGTTCGTCCTGCAATTCCCACCTGGTGTTCCTATCTTAGGAAGAAGCACATTGAACATCAGACAAAAGGAAAAGGGATGGGACGGACAGGGAGGATGGGCTCAGTGGGAGAAGGGATATGTGATTTGTGCATGCAAAGTCCCAGCTATCTGCCGTTGCTGTCACACTGATCAAAGTCAATATAAATGAAGTTCCTGGGAGTCTGACATAATGGCAGAACTGCATCACATGGTTGTATCTAAACACATAGCTGGTCCGGTAAGTGTGAAGGAGGGCTTTAGAGCTGTGGATTGTAACAGCACTGTTAATTTTATGTTTTCATTGCCCAAGAGCAGCAGTGTGTACTTGGAACTCCCTTGTGGAGCTGATCCTGACCACATGTGGTGCAGCAGAGGGAACACGGTGCTGTTGTGGGGAACATAATCTTTCGTATTTCAGTTGTCCTCTCTCCTCAGAACAGTTGCCATTTCTTTTCTGCTGTAACATCTGGAGGCTTTCACCAGGACAAAGTGTACAAAGATCATGTCTGCACATCTTTCAGTCCAGATTCAGTTGAGTCTCTTGGCTGGTTGGTGAGAAAAGGAACAGAGAGACAAGTTGTAAAATACAGATGGAATTTTCTGTGTCACCAGTGGGCCTCTGTCTCCGTGACTGTCCCTCTTGTTTACTGTATTACTCTTCTATCTCAGGGAAGAAGAGTGAGCTTAATATCATAAATTAGAGGACCATTAGTGGTTGTAACTTGCTTGGAGATCTCTTTATTTTTTAAAATTAAGCTGTTATGTATTTCAGCTTCCTGATGTTTTGTGAAAAATTAATTTGTTAAAGAGATCTCTGCCATTGCCTGGACACTGTCAGATGTGATCCATGTCTTTTCTTACCTTTCAAAAGAAACAGCTCTGAGCACATCTGGGGAAAGAATTATCTTTATGTTTCCTAACTTACCAATTTTTTTTCCATTTTTTAAATTAAAACAGTATTATTAGTATGAGTAGTATTATGTGTATTATGGGTCCTTTTATTGTCTTAAGCTTGACTCTGTCTCTGCTAGGCCTACATGCAGAAGCTAATCGTATTATGCTATATACTATTGTAATACTGTATCTTGTGCAGACATAGCAGAAATTATTTGCACTTTTTTTCTGGGGTAACCATCCGAATGACACCGTTCCCGTCATTCAGTATAGTGTTGTCTTAGTCACTGACATAAACAAGGTGACAGAAAGCCAGAGGTTGGCCATAAACTCAGAACTTTGCAGATTTTGATGCTGACTTGAGCCTTGAATGTCCCCTCTGCACTTTGCATATTCCCTCTGGAGACTTATCTTTGTGTGGTGAAGTGCAGAGTTGGTGGAAGTAATCAAGATAGCGTCTCTAGGCATAATTATTTTTTCAAAAGCATAACTGCATTCCTGTTTTAACATTACTTTTAGCGCAGCTATAAAAGGAAGGTGCTGAAAGTCATAGGGGAGCCCCCTGCTCAGAGACTTCCAACTCAGCTGTGAAGGCCATAGGACAAAACCTCTAACACTTCCCTGGCTATACCCAGCTGGATTTCAAGTTGAAGAAGAACTTTTCTGTAGAGATGCAAATAAGCATCCAAGCTTGCAGTGCTGAGCTCAGCTTTCCTGAGTTTAATCCAGCTGTGACCAGCATTAAACACTAAGGAACATCTGCTTTTTAGTGGAAATAGTGTTGTCCTTTTGGTAGAGTCTTTACTGCAGTGCTTTAGAAAACAAATCCATGTTTTTCACAGTTTGCTAGTTCAACTATAATGGTTGATGTAAACCTGTCTGACTCTTCAGAATCATTGTGGCCGCAAAATCAATGATGGAGTGCGAACATTATGGGCTTTTATTGACAAGTTCACTTCTTAGACATGCCTGTAAGTTCAAGTAGGTCTGAAGTGTTGCAGCATGTTAAACAGCCTGTATGTTTACTTTTGCCATCTAATCCAATTCTCTGTCTTGAGCTTTTAGAGATCTAATATTTTGCTCTAAGTTCTGCCTTTCTGTTGCATTTCTTGAATGTCAGCTTTCCACAGAAAGATTTTACTGTTTCTTTTTAGGTATTTTCATTAAAAATAATTTTGTGGCTACCCAGAATAGCAAAGATCGAAGATTCTTAAAGAACCAGTGTTTGTTTCAAATCAGAGGGGTTATGTGTATTATTGAGAGCTTGTGAATGAGCCTAGACTGGTTGTTAAAGCAGATGCCAATTTGTGCTGTCCCTTCTGACTTGTTGGAAAACCAGAATAAATATCATCTATGGCTGTAATACAGACTAATTGGTGTCACTTATTTCAGTTGAATAACAACGTTTGTGCTTGGACTTTTTGTTCACAGGCAGGTCACTGATATCTTAGCTTCTTACCTGCTTATGTAGAATTATTTAGTCAATCTCCTGCTGTGGCTTTTGGTCTCTCCTGCGATCTCCAGCAGGACTCAGATGGGTGTTTGTTTCACCAAGCAAGGTAGGAGGGAGCGCTGTCCTCCCTCGCAGCCAAATTTGTTTGAGGCTGTCTCTCGCTGTCCAGACTTGGAAATGGCTTTGAAACTGCTACCCTTGAGATCAGCTTGGCACCAATCAGCCATTCCCCGCTGGCTCGGTAGTGTCCCCTGGCCCTGCTTGGTGCTCTGTGTGGTGCAGCGTGGCAGTATCCCCTGCCCAGACCTGTGCCGGGCTGTTCGGTGTCTGTCCCGAGCACGGGACAGGGCAACTCCCTGCCTGTGTGGGCAATCAAACAACCTTCTTGTGTGGGGATGAGCAGTTCCAACATTTGGTCAAGCAAAAGCAAACAGCTCTTTGAAATAGAAAGAGTCACAAAATCTAGTTTCATTTTTAGCTTCTGTTTAAGCTTCTTCCTATAGCATGCATTTAAAAAGCTGCTTCCAAGTATAGGTGTTGTAGGATTTATAGTTCATGGCTTGGGTTCTTGTTTCCTTTCTGCATGCTTTTTCTTTTTTCTCCTACTTTACGTGGGCTGCTTGTAGCTCAGCATAATAACATCTGAAGTAACTGAAAAGACAGGAATATTTAAATGTTGTATGATGGGTTCAGCAGTATAAGGCTCAAGGTAAGGATTCTGCAACTGTCTCCTGACAGATTCTGTTGAAACATGTGCCATAGTGTGTAATTCATCTCACCTTTCCAAACTTGCACCAGCTCTGCAGGACCATCAAGACTTGGCAATTTTTTAAATAAACTGAGACAGTATGATTTGGTGTATAATCAGAAATTGTACCTAAGTAAAATGGTAACATTTCACAAGGTCACTCTTGTTGCTATAATTGAAGCAGCTGTTTGTACAGCAAAAATATGGGAATAATTACAAAGACTTTCTGATCCCAATTTGAATTGTATTTAAGAAATGTAGTCAACTTTGGGAGATAGGTTAGTCATAAACATTAGTTTTTTTCCTTTTCAGATACTCCTTTACAACTGAAATCTGATCAAACACCTTTTATTTCAGCAGATTTTGTTTTATTTAAGTACATTACTGAGCCAAAGCTGGTTAGTTTTCCTTTCATTTTCTTTCACATATCAGCATGGCACATTAGCTGCTTTAAAACAGGTGTTTGCACTTACTTTTTGGCCTGATGTTTTCTGATTCTAGCCTTATAATTTAGTCTCTGTTTTTTTAAACTATGTCACTATATCCCTTAGACACTTTGTAATTAAAAAAAGTAAGAAAAATACAATCCATAGCATATTAAATTTAAAAGACCTATAAGACAGCATATTGCTTTGGTAAAAAAAAGTAACAATTAGCAAAATCTCACAAACAATTTCTTTATATTATTGTTGAGAGCAATATAAAGAAATTTATATTACAGGTGGAATTAGGTGGACAATAAAAATATTTACAGTTGATATGTGTCCATAGGGACAGTTTGTACCATGGGAAATTCCACTCTTAGTATGATGCTGAAGACCTGGGTTTCAAAAATGCAGGCAAATTCAAAGATCCTTTGGAAATAGTCTGTTAAGAACAAACGTGTTTATTGACGATCACTAAAATTCTACACCTCGAAAATTTGGAAAATGTTGCTGTCAATGTCTTCCTGTTGAAAAAGAAGTCATAATGTTCTTCTTTGAGGTTCACTGTATTTGGGGCTGCCAGGACTAATGCAAAAGACCTGTGATTGTGCAGCAACATAGTAACCTCTATAAAACTTCCTCAAAGACATGTTCTGAGGAAATTCCTTAGAAAAACTTAAATATTCTGAGCAAAATCAATAAACTGCATGGGGCGCGAAACAAAGCTGCCAACATTAATTGTAGTTGGAAATAAAAGAGAACTTTCTACCCAAAACTAAACTGTATTTTGTTTTTGTCTCTGTCTTACACTTGTATAACTCCATTTTACCTGCTGTTGTTGATTCATGCAGTAGTAAAACCAGCACTAACTAGAGTGGAGTTTTTCACTGACACAAAACAATTCCATGAAGTAAAACTTCACATCATCACTCAGGGATGGTCTCAGATGAATCATCCTCATAGCTATTTGTACTCATTGTTTTAAAGACAAGTCTAACCCTCTTGCACTCATCATGTTTTTCTGCTCACCTGTAGAGGGAGTTAATTAATCACTTAATCTCATGTTCCTCAGTGTACCAAAAATGTAGTTTTGGTCATTTTATATAATTACAGCTTGCAGTTGTTGATGAGGAGATGGTGTGATTATAACATTATTGTTTAGACCTGTCTGAGTAGCAGACTCTTACTGTGCAGGGGTGTAGATGGAATCATAACAGCTGCTGAGACTGTAGGCAGGAAAATCTGGCTAAATGCACACAAGTGGTCTGTGAGTTATTGTAAGCTCAATTTTCTCTTAGGCACTGGAGCAAAATCAACAGAACAACTTCTGGCTTTAATGGTGTGTTTGTTGACATTAACAGAATAGCAGGGGATAGTGAGAGAAAATTCAAGAGAGCTAGGAAAGTTGGGCAAGAAGCGAGGTGACGCATGGTTGCTGTGGGAGATGAGTTCTGCAGTACCTGCCTTCAGGGTTTCCAAAATTACAGGGTCTCTAAAGCAGGCAAGGTGTATCTCATTGCAATACCTAGTGTCAATCTATAGCACATGTGTAAGTGACTAATACCTGCGTTTAGAAAACTGAACGCAAATGGATCTTTCTAACTGGCCGGCACTTACTGTGTCTTTAATGTGTGTCTGACGCACTGAAGCAAGTTCTTGATGGCAGGATTTTCTGAGTAATCATTTTGAATTTAGCAACTCTTCTTCCTTCTGACCTTCTAGAACTCAGATGGGGCTCAAAAAGCAAACCTCTCTGATGCTCCTGTTTCTTCCCTGAAAAAAGCAGTAATTTTGGGAGGTTTATGTGTAATTAGTCAATGATAATTTGAATGAGGGCAGTTGCAAAACTCTTCATATATTGTGTGTAAAATGTTCATAACCTCCTGATTTTAACTGCATATTGGAGAGCTTCTAGAGGAAAAGGAAGCCTGTTACAATAAATGTTATGTAAGACCATTTTCTGACTGATCTGTGTTTCTTTGGTTGTTTTAAAGGCTCATTAAATCTTCCCTTATTTATAGTGCCTATTAATATTTTGTTAATCTAAATAAAGCATGAAAACTGTATTCCTTCTGCATGAATGGCACTCAGGAGAATGAGCCCCTTCTTGGCATAATATTCTTAAAAGTCTATGCTTTTGTCAGAAATTAAGTCTTCTCAGGCATGCTAAAGACTACAGCAATTCAAGACATCTAGGTTAGTCTTTAGTTTACTTGAATGTTTGGGATTGGTTTTCTCCTGTCAGGAAACATCTGTGTTTTCAAATTTAAATACTCACATCTTCCCTCTAAACACCTCCTTCAGTCATTTGAAAAGACTAGTTTATGAAATATTATTGGAGGAAGATGGGAAACAAGCCAAATATGAAAGGCACGTTTTTTAATAGAGATCAAACTTCAATAATATCTCAGGAGCCTTTCTTTCAAGTAATGTAAAGTACTTCAAGTATTCTGCCTGTGACCCTTCCCTGACTAAGCTCTGAAGCTCAGGGCTGACAGCAGTTGGTTCTTAGAAAGACAAAACTGGTGTCAGAGAAAGTCAAGTTCAGCAGACAATACATAATATAAATCACTTTTGGCTGTCTGCCAAAAAAAATAGTATTTCCTCTATAAGTCTGTCCATTGTGATTTTGAATATGATTATTTTGTCCAAATCTCCTATGCAGTAGTAAAATAAGGATTAGTCTGAAGGGTTACTTCTGGACACCCAGTGTCATAGAGATGACCAGAAGATCTTTTAGGTTCACAGCCAGAAGACAGAAATAAAAGCTGAAGGAAAATAGGTATTATTCCATTAAGCCCAACTCACTTCTGAGTCATGGGTGTCCCCCCTTTGCATGTTCTCTTGTGTTTTGTTCATCCTAGTGCTGAATTGCCAATACTTCTGGAGGTGGGGGTGTGTTTTTCCACTGTTAACTTAATTCCATCATGATAATATCGACATGATCTCTCTTTTGTTTGGTATTTACATCATCCTGAATTTCAGATAAAGTCAAGATGAGTCCAGCTCAGCAACTTTCCCATTTTGGGAAGAACTTCAGATACTCCCTGTTTGTAATTTACAGCTGTATCACATACATTTCCTTTCATGTGCAGGAATCCAGCTGGGATCCAAAGCACATATGTCAAGTCATGGCTGTGAGAACTGCTTGATACTCTGGTTGGTTGGTTGTTTTGGTTTTTTTCAAACAAAGCTCGTTTGTAAATTAGGAGGACTTTCAAATGATCTATCACAATATTGGCTTAATTTCCTGCCATTAGGAGTGGAGATTCTTGCTTTATAAATACTATTAAAAGGACAATCCTAGTAGGACTACTAGAACTCTGCTTAAAAGGAGACAGAACTGTTGTCACAGTGATTTCCCTCTTGAAACCCACTAGAAAGGACGTTTTTACGAAAGCACTGCAAAACTGCAAAGACTCATGTACTTGTTAAGTTTGAGGATAAAGGGAGTAGAAAACAATACTTTTATTCTTTTCTGGTTTGATTTTTAAATTTCACTGGTTCCTCTTTGAAGTTGGAAACCCATAGTTCATGATTCACTGCAATAATAAAGCTCTGAATTATGGAATGAGTAAACATCCTGGCTACAGTAATAAAACAGACACTTTAAAAGGCACAGGAGAAATATGGCATGACAGAATATTCTAAAATACTAAATTCAGTCTTCTTTGGGATCCAAAAGAAAGTGTTGTGGCCTAAAGATGCAAAAAGAGTGAAAATACCGTCTAAGTCCCTGTATACTTCACAGTCTGTCTAAAAATGGAATTGTGTGGTTGTCATCATGAAGAATTGTGAAGAATCATTAGGACTTTCAGTCTTCACAAAGTTTTCAGTCATCGGTGTCACAGAGTACAGCAAGTACTTGGATCACTTTGAGAACTCAACTTCTGTTGAGAGAACCTGGTCTTGCTGCCTAAGATGTTTTTTACCAGCACTTCCCAGGGAATGGGACAGTAAAGTCCTGTGGAGGTAACAAATGATCCTCCTAGTAACAGCCTCTATATTGTTTTTACCTCCATAGTTCTTATATTGGTGTATGGTGACTGTAACAGGGAATTTCCCTCTGGACAGAAGTACAGATTCTTGCTGCCCTTCAAAGACATTCAGATGGTTCTTCTGTGGATAGAATTGGCATTTTTACTTCACTTACATCACTTGAATAAAAAACAAATTTTACTACTTCAGATTTCAAATGGAGATTGTGGAAGATCTCTGCAGAGTATGAGATAGGATTTTTCTGTCATGTATGAAAGTGATGTTGCACTTTCATGTTCCATTTTGAAGAATGGTTAAAATCTACAGAAGTGAGAAGTAACTTGCAAGTTTAACAATGGAAAGTGCAAGAATTTGATTGACTCTGGTCTCCCAAAAGCAGTGTGAATTAAAAGGGCTGAATGTCAAGAACAAGGCCAGATTGAGGGCTGGTATCTCTGTGAGTTATTTCATTCAAATGTCACAAGGATGTGGATGGGAAATAAACAACAAGAAACATCAGGATGCATTTCTGCATACCCAGCACTGTTTTGGTGATATTTGGGACATAGTGTCACTGTCACCTTACCCCTAGAGTTTGGGATATAATGTCACTGTTAACTGACAGTGCACAGTTGCATCTTGGATGTGAATGAAGCCTGGCAAACTCATTGCCCCGCTTTTATGGAGCACTGATTATATTAGACCTGATGTTTGACACTCCTGAGATTTGTGAGGAAGACTTCAGTTTTTCTGTTGTGCTGTTGTTAGTCTGCAGTTGTCCTTAAACAGAGGTTTGCCACATCCGTGCTTGCTTGTCTCTTTTCACGCAGCCCTTACAGCCACCTGCTTTCTCCTCCAGTCTCTTATATTAGTATCTCTTTTGGGTGATCCCAGATACATGCAATTTTTCCTCTACACTGTCAGGATATGCATTTGCCAGACCCAGAAGCTGTTGTCTTCACTGTTTGAACCGAATAACAGTGCAGGCTTGCATCAGCTCTCACATTTCATTCAGTTTGTCAATATTATGCTTGTTCTGCCTTTACCTCAAATCTTTGGCTGCCCTTCCCTGCCTTCCTCTCATACCCACTTATGCCCTCTTTTGCTTTTCTTTCTAAACATTTCTTTCTGTCATTTTCTAATCCTTCTTTTCACCTGTGTCTTTGTCCTCCTTTTTCTTTTGCTGCCTGTTTTGGCTCCCTTTGTCTGCTCCCACTGCAGATGTTGGCTGTGCTGTAGCTTTCCCTTTGTTAAATCACTCTCTGTATTGTTCTCAGGCTGCACCTGTGCTGTTTGCTTTCCTAACACTGCTGCACAGACATTTGCTGCTGCCTGGTTTTGCAAGGTGTGCCCCACAGTGCCCCAGCCACCTCCACCAGGCTCAAGGCTTGGTCCCTCCTCGTCCCCTGGTCCCACCAAGACCTGGCTACCCTTACCCGGTGCCAGTAGTCACTGCAGTGCTGTCAAAGTGCCTCCTTCACACAGCTTCTTGTTTATAGGAAGGGAGTTAACATTAAAACAAGGGAAATGTTTTGCAACATTTAGGCAGGACCATTAAGATGTGTCCTAGACTGACTTTTCATTAAGTTTTGTCAAGTTGCAGTTCTTAACCTGGGTTCACACCTTATTCCCCATGTCCTCTGCATACTTTCCTCTTAGAGTTTGGGAAAGTGTTGGAGCCTGGATTGGGAATGCTGGGTTGAACTTTAGCTTGTCTTTCTGGTGCTGGTTCTGAGTACCCATCTCTGGTAGTTTCGGAGGAGCCACGTCTCAGCAAGGACAAGCCCTCAGCAGAGCGTTGTGGCTTTACAATACTGCATGGTGGGGAGCAGTGCGTTTGGTTTTAGACAGCTGTTAACTTTGAAATGGGTGTTAGACTAGAAATTGCTAGCTCATATGCAGGAGAAAGAGGGATGTTGAAAACTTTTATCAGTACTGTAGAATTTGTTTGCACTGAGAAGGGTATGGAAGACCTCTCATGATGTTTGCTTATTGCACATTCTGTTAGCCCACAGGACGTCATTTGTGCTTCCATATTTCCTCATATGCCCTACCACATAATGCTAGTCAACCTCTAGCGATGGCTGTAACAGATAAAAGCATTATGCATAATTATTTTTGTACATAATTTCTTGAAAATGTCATTTCAATTTAAGTTACAACTACGTAAGCAATTAAGAGAGGAATGGAAATGCGTTTGTTACATTAACTGCCTTTCATTCACAAATGCCATGACCTTTGGCTTTGCTTCTCTTTATTTGTTGTATACGAAGGCAGGCCAGCAGATAGGGCTCACCTGTCACAGAAATCACTTGATTCCACCACTGCACATGGCAGGCCATGATTTGGAAAGCACATGCCAAATCAATGGAGCATCCTCACTCCTGCCTGTACTGTCTCATGGGCAGTGGTACCGAGTAATGCTGCATGATTGTTTTTTCCCTCAGTCCTGACCTTTGTTTATTTAATTGGTGTGTACTACCCTTATGTACTACCCCCACATCAGTGAGCCACATTGATTTCTGTTCTGTGGACGCTTAATAGCACAGAAAGTGTGGGAAACCAGCACAGCCATTGGCCTTCTGTGCTGTGGAATAAGCTCTGCTTCTGCAGGCTTTTATGAGTTTAACTACACCAGTCTCAACAAAAGACAGAAAAAGTTTTCTTCTGAAAGAAGAGCCTGAACAGTTGTCTGTTTTGCAGGGATGACTACATAATGTATTTTGGGGTAGCAGTCACAAAATTAGTCTTCAATGCAGAGGTAAACACTTAATCTACTTTCATGCTATTATGCAAAACAGCTGAATTTATCATTAAAATAATAAGTTACTCCATGGGCAAAATATTCTCTTACACACCATTTCCATTCCATTTTCACTGTGATACAGCATATCAGTGTTATTAAGCTTTGCTTTGTTTCTGTCAAGTATTTTATGCAAAAGGATCTGATTTATTACTGGTATGAAATCAATTTTATTCCTTTCCCCCAAAAATTGTTCCAGAACTTGCTGGTCCTTTATGGGCAGGTTTTACTTAGGTCAAAAACTGGGTCAGATTAGCAAGCAGCCTGATGAAGTGACCTGGTTGTTGTCTCCCTGTACTGTGTCTCCCACTCTCTGTATAGCATGTCTGACAATTTTTTAGTATTAAATTATACCTTTTTTAAAATATCATCCACTGACACCAAATGTGGTTCATTTTGCTGCCCAATTTAAACAAATTAGGATTTGCTATTAGCATAGAAATCAACCTGCTCTTATTAAATGACCCCACCTTTGATGAGCTTGGTGGATTCAGGAGCAGGACCTAATTGATAGAGCATTTACTGCCAATGTACAAATCTGAGCTGCAGGAAATAGCACTCCACCTCTTCATAGCTGTTTTCAGTGTTAAATGTAATGAATTCCCTTCTTTAAATTGCTATTTCCACCTTTCTCTATTGCACTCTAGCAGTGACGCATCGTGTGTGCTTTGAGAGTGGATCATATGAAGAGATGTGCTGTTGCATAAGGCATCATCTATCACTGATTTGCATATTGGAACATGTTATTCTTCTGTAAATTTAACTTTGCTCTAGATTTGATTGGTGCGCTAAGTTCTGTTAGTGGATAATTCTACATGAACCTTCTAAAATTCACAGCCAGAAACACCTCCTTTTGTTCAGCAAAAGTATAGCCTCTTTTTTAATTTTCTGTTTAGCTAGCTTATTTTTATGGATCGGTCATATCCTCATTATTATTTCACCTATCAAAATCCCACACTAATAAGTGGGACATTTCTGTACAACTTGTGTACACCTCCACTGTTGTCCCTGCAGAAGTATTAGAGGTCTGGTGGCAGTAGGACTTTCCCCAAGATGTTGCTAAACTATGATGTTTTGCTGCAGCCCAGTTACACATTTGAGTTCTTTACTCTTCCCCACTTCCAGCTCCTTCAAAAGTTAAATTTTATTAGAGGGACTTTTATGGAAAACGGGGGGAGGGAGGGCATTGCAGGAAAAAAAAAGGAAAAAGGAAATCCAGTCTCTAAAGGAATTAGCCTTCTGACACTTTCCATGTTTTTTCCTGTTGAACTGGCATATTTGGTCAAGCCATTATCTTGAATAAAGTGACTGGTTTTATTAATGACAGTTTGACTGGAACTCACTGGATTAGATAGGAAAAGAGCAACTGTGCATCCATGCTTTGTTTTGCTCTTCTTTGTTTTGCTCTCCTAGTCTATTTAAAAGCTCAGTTTGACAGCCTTTACTTTCAGTACCCTGCTGCCTTTACGCCTAAATGCATTCAGCTGAGCTGTTGCATACAGTTATCACATTCTGGGACAGTTTGTTCAGATGGAGCTCACACAATGTCCTGCACAATGCTGATAATTGACTTGTGTGGGAAACAAGGAATTCATGAGCTCTACCCCAGGAATGCCAAGCCTTACACAAGTCAATATGTTAAAGTTTTCTTCAGTCAGTCACAAAATCTGCAGTTTTGAAGGCTGGAAACTTGATGCAGAAACTGGAAATGTTTATCTTAAGATCATATTTCTTTCAAATAGTCATAAAATAGAAACATATATTCATATAAACCAGTAAACCTGGAGTACTGAATCCCAAACAAAAATACTCCCTGTTCAAAAATTCTTGTGTCTGTTGAAGGAACATCTATGAGAGAAAGACTTAATAGTCCTGTCATGATAACGTAAAAAAGAGGGACTTGAGGATACATTCCTCTGAAGTTAGGATGTAAGAGACCAAGTCTTATTCTGTATTCTGCATTGCTAATTGTAAATTATGCCGTTCTGGCTGTGCTGTGATCCATTTTCCTAAGAGAGTTGATACATGTGAAAATGTGCACAAAGCTGGTAAATTCCAGAGAATTCATTATTGTAGAGCCTGTATCTAACATTTTGATGGACCTCTCATAATCTAAGTAAAGTTTTATTTGATTCAATTAATTTCATTATGTTAAAAAGTGACAGTGTGACTTTATTTACCCTGGAGATGAAAACATGGTCTGTATGGTCTTTAAATATTGTATGTTCTAGTTATAAATAGAGCCATAAATACATCAACAGAAATGATCTAATTTAAGAGAGTTTTCCAATGTAGAATTTTCTCAAATTCTTAATCTGTTGCAGTAAAAATAATTATATTTACGTGTAGCTGAGGATAGAAACAGGAAAAGCCGTAACACATACTTCCTTGCACACTATCTGTTTTTAGAAGAAGGGAGAGGCACGTGTCTTCTTGATTATAGGTTTTATGCAGTTGAGGCAATTTTATTCATGTCTTTGAAGTAAATGCATAAAATTTAATTCATTTTTCTTTGTTCTGTTTTTAAACAATTATTTTTCTTTGTTTTGCTTTTATATAATTATTTGATTTTCAATTAAACAGGAAAATTCAAGTTTGAAAGCTGGAACACTCACACTTTTAAAAAGTTATAATACTGTTCTTGAATCTTTTATTCTGTTTTATTTTGGATTTATGTTATGATAATTTGCAATTTCATGATCATGTGCTGTTTCTACCACATCTACCAAATGAAAACTGTTTGATGAATGATGCAAAACTATGTAAAAGCTCAAATCAAGGTCAATCCCAGAAGCATTTTGAAGTTTTGCCAAAGCTGTCAAACACTGAATACCATATCAAAAAAATCAGGCAAAATAGTAAAACTGTTCTGGTTTAATATTTTCCGAAAAAAAAGAGTAGTGCAATTTTTTTCCATTTGCAGCAACAGTTCATTTCAAAATTTGTTTTAGTTTTAAAACAAAACTTAAAGTTGAGTGAAATAGAACATGTTGGCTAAGAAAAAGAAAAAAACCCCAAATTTTGTTTAAATCTTTCCAGTCAAACTTCTGTTATTTTAGATTGGCAAGATGAATTGTAAATGCTTTGGGGAAGTAGGGGATGGGAGGGCAGACAGGTTTAATGTAACCAGCTTGTGAAATCTATTTACATACATAGGCTCAGGCCTTGTTCATTGTCCAAAGTGTAAAATCAGACAATTGTATGGAATGAGCAAAGCAGAAATTCGTAATGTTCCTCTATCAGTTACTGCCTGATCGAGATGCTTGGCAGTGTATACCGTAGAGTCCACAATTTAAATCATTGAGCCCGAGAAATACAGATTGCTCAGGCGTGTAGTGGCTGTGTCTGTCTGAGCCGTAAATAAAGGAGTCAACATTCAGGAAGGCCACGATATTCTCTTGTGTAGGAGGAAGTGCATAGTGCTTGTGGATGACTGTTTCTTAATACTTCTGACTTTGAGGGTAAATACATTGTATGAAGTATTATCACAGAACAGTTTGGGCTGGAAGGCACCTGTAAATATCCTCTAATCCAACGCTCCTGCAATCAGCTGGGCCATCTGCAGCTGGAGCAGGTTGCTCAGAGCCCCATCCAGCTTGGCCTTGGATGTTTCCAGGGGTGGGGCATCCACTACCTCTCTGGACAACCTGTTCCAGTGTTTCACCACTCTGATCCTAAAACATTTCTTCCTTTTATCTTGTCTGAAATTCTGATATTCACAGCTGTGGTGCTACCAAAATATTTGCAAAGAACTTTGCATGCAGGGTCTGGTAGTATCATGTCATTCCCTTTTCAGGGATCATTTCACCACTCACAAATATCTGACTGATATCTACATCCTAAGTGCCTTTTGGAGAAATTTTTTTAAATAAATGATCATATTTCTCAGATAGTCAATGAAGAGAGGGGGACACTTCCATGTGCATTTGATCTTCCTCTGAAAGCTTTCTAGGCCAAATGGGGAACATTGGCATTTAGACCCTTCAGAATCAGAAAAAAGTAAGGGCTTTACTTTGAAAGCAGTGAGTCATACCTGCAACTTCTGCTTTTATTTTTCTCACAAGAGTTGATGAGGCTGATTTATTGTAGCGGTCATTTAATGACCTTTCATCATTTCAGTTTTGACAAAGAACAGAAATTGCAGATATTAGAAGTGGCATGTGGTGTAACAGGTCCATGCTTAGCGGTCCCCTTATGTCCCTCAGAGCAAGGTTATATCCACACAGCGTTGTGCACACAAACCTGAGCTCGGCTCCGGGTAGGTTCTGTCATGAGCAGGCATTGTGAAATGTCTCAGCTGGGTCTGTGCCAAGCTGTGGTGAGTCTGACGGAAGCTCCAGCAGTGCCACACCTTCTTTAAAGCAAGTGCAGGGCTAATTCAGGTAGGTCTGTACTGAACTAACCAAACAGGACACACAGGTGGCCCAAAGGGGGTGAGCCCACTGTGCTCAGCCTTGGTGCCCCTTTGCTGTGTGCAGTGCTGAGAGTTGAAGATTTGAAGGTCCTTGATTGGATCTCAAGGAGGAAAACAAAACTGATAAGAGGGCTGGTGCCAGGTACATGGGAATGGTTCAAACTACACCAGCGGAGGTTTGGACTAGACATTAGGAAGAGTTTCTTCAGGTGGTTGATGCCCCAAGTCTGCCAGTGTTTAAGAGGTATTTGGACAGTGCCCATGATTGCAGGATTTAACCTTTGGTTAGCCCTAAAGTAGTCAGGTAGTAGGACTGGATGATTGTTCCCTTCCATCTGAAGCAGTCTTTTCTAGTCTATTCAAATACAGCTATAGGGTTGACAAATCCCTGTGCCATGTGTAAGGCTGTGATATTATGACTGCTACACTGTACAAAAGAGAACCAAATCTTTCCAATTTTGCTTCTGTAATCATCTGCATATATTCATGTAAGAACAATTTAAAGCTTGCCTCATTGTACATAAGGGATTGGAAGAAACTTTAATTATTCATTAAAAATGCTTTTTTTCATTTTAACAGCATGTCAGTCTGGGGTTTGGATTTGTTTAATGTGTATCCTTCTGTCCCCTGCCTTTTTTTCCTGACAGACCTTTTGCAGTGGCCACAAATCAGCAAATGCAGATCACCTGAAATGGAGACATTTTCATGTTATTGGACTGCTGGAAATTTTTATAACCTCACTGCTCCAAGAATAATACAGCTATTGTACAAGAAAAGGTAATAAAAGCTGAAACAGGAAAAGAGAGAGAAGTTATTTATTTTGCCATGCTTGTTAGCTTGGTGCTGTTAATTTTTTGCTGCGATATGAGCCATACTGTTTTTAAGGGCATAAAACTATAAGTACATTTTTTTCAATGTCAGAATTTATTGATAATTACTAAGCAATTTGCAGCAAGAGGCATTACTTGACAGGTAATTAAGAGCACATTCTTATTAAATTTAGGTCCAGGTTGCAGAATCCAAAACAGAACACTATATGGTTTGGGTAAGGATTTTTTAATAGGCAACTCCAGTTTATTCTTTATCAGTCTAACTTGCAACACTGAGATTGCCTATGTCTGTGGACAGATGTGGAGGTTGTGTACAGCCCCTTTCAAATTGTTATTAAAGTTTTGTAAAGTTCCCATTGATCAATTGCTATGATAAAGTCTGAATGTGCAGGGGAAAAGTCTGAATTCCAGATTAAAAGGCTGCTCTGATACCAGGGATAATGTTTCATTGAGCCCTGTTCAGTTATGATTCACGTTCCACTTTAAGCTTTTTTAATTTTCAGGTTGTTAAAGTGATTAGCCTGAAAGAGGACATAGACATTACCAGTAATGGCTAGGAAGGAAAATAGGCCTTTTGTTCACAGGAACAGGAGGATGTGAATTTCTATTCCCTCAATGAGCAAGGTTTCAGTCAGTTTGATCTACACTTTGATTATGATTCATCTGCATAGCCTAATGGCCAGGCTAGCTTTCTTAGTTACTCTTCTGAGACCTCTCAGAAATCAGAGAATCATAGAATAACAGAGTCATAGAATGCTTTGGGTTAGAAGGGACCTTAAAGTTCGCCTATTTTCCAACCCCTCTGCCATGGGAAGGACACAGTCTTTAAGTTTAAATGTTTGGCTGACAGTTGGCAATAGCATATACCTTGAGGTAACAAACTTTAAAAATTAGTTAAATTCCACAATGAAGCAGTACCATGTACATTGAGCAGATCACATATTTCATCTTTGTTCTAGAAATTAGAATACTGCAATAAAAGGGTTGGTAAAAATATTTCTGTTTCAATGTGCAAGCAAAAGCTAAGTCTCAGACCTGAATTCTGTCATCTAAACCTAACTGCTTCTTAGAGAAGCCATAGCATCTAACTCTGTACTCCTTTATCAAGTGCTGACTGGCAGAGTTATACCATTTCATTCAGAAGTGTCTGGTCTCACCAGCTGGGTACAAGACCAGTGACAGAAATGCTTCTTACGCTAATTTGTGTAGCATCTGCCTTTTTTACTTTTTAAGAATACACTCCAGTATTGAAGGCTGCACTTAGTGTAATTGATGTAATCATCCCTCTGTACAGCTTCAGTGGCTCTTAGTAAGAATAGGCATTTATAGTACATATTTTTAACAAACAAGGACTGTAATTTTTGAAAAGATCACTTTTCAGTTTATACTTGTGCTGAGAGATAGCATCAAGATTAAAAAAAAGCTGCAGTAGGTCTGTTTGCTATGAGATTTGTTTTTCTAATATGACTTCAGAAATGTTGAATACATCTGTCACTTTTCCAATAGAGTATTACTAACTATTTAGCCATTCCTATTTTGCTTTCAATGAAGACCTTCCTGAACCTACTGAGGAGTTTAAGCTTAGCTGTATTTACAATGATGCTATCTCAGTCTGAGGTTCATGCCACTCTATAACTCCGCTGGTTTGTCTTTTTTAGGAGCTGAAATGGGTGGGATATTTCCTGCTGCAATTATTTTATTTGCAAAGAACATTTATGAATTTTTGAACAAAGTCACTGTGAAAAAATAAAAGAGGTTTTTTACTAGTAATTCTAACCTTGTGTTTTAGAAGATCTGTATCACATGAAATTTAGCCCTTCCTCCCTCACAGCACTGTGTTTCTCTTCTTTTACATCATATGCCCCTGGGTTGGTTTGTGCCGGGTCTCCTGCAGCATCCAGAGCCGGGCACTTTCCCAAGTGTGAGCCATCAGTCCTTTTGAAGCAGCATCCAAAGCTCAGAAAAGCCACTAAGAGTACATGAGTGTCTAAACTCAGTTATGCAGGCTGCATGTATAGTGGCGTCATTGTAAATCACCATCGATATTCACTTGTTTTTCTCCCTTTCATAAGCGTTACAACTTAGCAGCAACATCTCTCCTACCATCTGTAATTTGTACTTTGTAAGATCCGTAAATCTCTCTCTCACGAATATTGCATTTTTGTTGTCATTCTAGTAATGAGGAAGACTGGAAAGAATGCCCTGATTATATCACTTCAGGACAAAACAGCTGTTATTTCAACGCATCCTACACCTCTGTTTGGACACCATATTGTGTTCAGCTTGCCAGTAAAAATGAAGTATTTGATAAAAAATGTTTCAGTGTTGATGAAATAGGTATGCTTCCATTATATATCTTACCTCTGTAAGCTTTTGTATTACTCAGACTGTATTTAAATTTTGCCTCTTAGAAAAGTTAGTATCTAAAAAATATGATCTATTGGAAAGGATTTGATTTTGGAACACCTGTAATGTGATCCACACAAGAAAACATTACCTTGATTGGAAGAAAGCTAAAGGGATAAAAGCAAATACGTGGTTTCCTTTTCTAAATACCAGTGAACTCTCAAATGTGCGCACCCGCAAACCCATGCTACATCTCCTTGTCCAGCAAGGATGGCATTAAAACCTTGATTCTGCAAAGCTCTGCAAGCAAAACACTATTTTGTTCCTGAATCCACTGTAATCTAAAGGATCAGGATTTTTAGTATTTCTAAGCTAGGATTTATGGTTTATATTTAGGCAATATGAATTGTGGCTGCCGGAGACTTTACAGATGTTATTGCTTGTTCAGAGTGGTGGTGTACCACCATTAACTGCATATGCAGGTACTTTATTCCTACAGGTGACTAGAATACCCACCGCTCTCTTTTATTCAGCTGAACAAATTTAGATTAGTTTTTCAGTGTACTTCTATATTAGTTACCAAATATTTGTCTTTCTGTGTTACTCCAATTACTGTTTTTATTTCTAGTCAGAGCTCTAGATTTAAATTTTGATGGATAATTGTTTATATCTAGTGTTTTATAATCTGCTATGCAGAAATACACTTCAGTAGGGAATACATTCTTAATCTTCTTTATCAGGTGCTTGGGTGAGATTTGTGCAGAGCATGGCTACTGCCAATGGCAGGGTGCCTTGTTACCAAGCTTGCAATGACTTTGTCATTGCCATATGTTAGATTTTAATCAGAAAATACATGGTTAATATACTTTTAAGTCCTGAAAACATTTATCAGTGTGCAGTAAGAATGAACATTTCACATTGAAAACTGGCTGTTTTATTCCAAATACTCTGTTTAAACAGTACTACCTGATCCCCCTGTCCACCTTAACTGGACTCTGCTAAACACTAGTCAGACTGGGATCCATGGGGATATCCAGGTAAGATGGGATCCACCACCAACAGCAGATGTTCGGAAGGGATGGATTACTCTGGAGTATGAATTGCAGTACAAAGAAGTTAATGAGACAAAATGGAAGGAGGTATGAAACAAATATTTATTATACAATAGTCATAGCACAGTGCAGGCCTGTTCTGTCCCTAATACTTTTGCACCACTATGGAAAACATGTTTGTAATTGCTAATTAGATGATACTTTAATTCCCAAACAATATTCTTTCTGACATTTCCTAGCAGACATTGTAACTTTATGTGTCAGATAGTTGGCAGGCTAATAAAAAAACCAGAAACACCTGTGTTAGATTAGAAAGTGTAGAAATATTCAGATGTATGCAAGTTTTTTCAAGGATAAAATATTTTTCTATTGTTTTCTGAAACTTCAACTATTTGAAAAGTGCATGGTGTTTTAGTACTCAGAACAGGAATATTTTGTTTGGTAAATGTCACTACATCAATCTAGATTCTTCAGAGTACCTGTAAAACTTTATAATTATCATTTCAGTAGAAAAGAACGAAAGAAAGAGAGCGAGAAAGAAAAACTTTGAGTTACAATTTAAAATTTGATATAATAACAAAAAAAAAAAGCAGCATAGATAAAACTTTCAGATTTCATACCAGACATCAAGGGGAAATTTGTGACTATATGCATAGGCTCTGGAAATATAAAGTCCATATATTACAAATCTTTCAACTTTTCTTTTTGGAAATCACTTAACTTCTCATGTAGTTAGTTTTTCTGTTACAGGGAAGATATTGTACCCATCTTAGCTGAATGCATTGGCTGAATGCCAGTGTGTCATGGCATATTTGCATATGGAGAACTCTTCTTCAATGCAGTAAGAACATCATGTCAGAGCAGAATTTTTCCTTTTAATTTCTTATTAATATGAAGTTAACTGATAGAAAAAACCCAGATAATACTGTTACAAATTTGTCTTAAACTACAAAAGGCAAATTTACCAATTGAAACATATCAAACTGGTTTGCTTGCCTTTGACTTGTGAAAGACCTTGGCCCCCTCCTCACCTCTGATCCTTCTCAGCATTTTCTCTTTAGCCTACTCATTAACAAGTCTACAGCCAAACAGGCCTATAATGTCTGTAACATTTTTTTCCTAATACTTCTCTCTGTTTCTATCTCTACTGGTTTAAGCTGTACTTAATACATTAGCCCCTATTTTAAAGCCTATGAAATGAGTTGAGTTTAGGCAGTAAATCAGTAGTCCTTAAGAAGCTGAAAATCTGCAGATTTTCAAAAGTGAGTGTCAATGCAGGTATCTCTCTAAAAATGCAGATTTTTGATGTTTTTTCTTATAAGCCTTTAGATATCAGTCTTATAAATACCCTAATAAAGCTTTGTTCTTGTGCCAATACCATCAACAATCCCAGAATGCTTTGAGAATAGTTCTTCTCAGGAGAGCAGAGATTTGAAGATCAGTATTTCTTCTTTCAGAACACAGATAAGGAATTCCTGACTGCTATACTTGCCTCAAGAGACAAAGTACTGTAGATTACGTTGTAGTTAAGCCATGTATATTGTGTGGTTTTGTAAGCCTTTCATTTTAGGAGCATAAACATGGCATAATTCACTGAGACACTATCAGAGCAAAAAATGACAAATTTCTGAACAAAATCCTGGTCTGGCCTAGGACAAGAGCAAATCTCTGAATAACAGCATTGGAGCAATGCTACACTTTCACTCTTTGGATTCCTTGCTACAAATACCTTCTCTAATGAGTGTTGAAGCACATTAAGAGATAAATGTCTAGTTATACATTGTCAAGTTATATATGTCCAGTTACTGCTAGTTTTTTACATAAAGGATAATCTTTGACTGCTTAAATATACCATAATGCTTTGCACATATAACTAATAAAATAATTAATTTATAGTACTTAATATTGTACTAAGTCACCCCCTTACTGAGACTTGTTTGTAATTTTTTATGTGTTTAGGATGATTATTTGATTTTTCATGTATAGCCTAAATTACTTTTCAATATATTTTCTAATTGAAAATAAATAACTTCTAAATTGAGACAGGATTAAACATTAATTAGTAGAGTGTAAGTTACAATGATAAGAGGACCAAAATAATTTTCTGAAAAACATTCTAAACCCAGTAAAATATCCACCCTTACATAATGGGTGTTCATGAGACAGAGACAAATTATTAGTTACCTTTTATGATGTCTCTCTCATATGGCTTTTACTTAATTTAATGCATGACAAGTGCTAATAATCTGTTCATTTCATGCTGAACTTTCCCCAGTCTATACATCCTGCTCCATCCAGGTGACTTTCATAAAGGCTCTGATTTAGTCTTCATACTGCTTTTTCCAAGGCACACCGTTATTTGGGATGCATGTAAACTTACCCATAAAACCTCAGTGAACTCTTCCTTTGTGGCTTAATAGCATGAAGTAGATATATATGGAATTTCCTTCCCAATGCTTTCCAAGCAGATATTTTTCACATGTTAAAAACATTTGGGGTGTAGAGCAATGGTTCTCCACAATTTGTGCTCACCAGCTAGCAGAGGAAAGCAGTCTGCCTCCTCCCAAATCTGACTGGTTGGTTCTAAGAACACTGAAGCCTGGAGTCACCAGGGATCAGACAACTCCAGAGGTCATAGCTACCAACAAACTGTGTCTACAGTTTAGGTTATGCATCTGCAAAGATTATAGGAATGTTTTCTTGAAGCATCCTTCAAATTCCCAAAGGCTGATGTTTTCCAGGTGTTTTAAGTCTTCGCCCATGATGGGTTTTTTGTGGTATCCTTGATTCTGAAGTAAAAGTAGAATATAGTATCTGCCATATGGATTTCTATTTTGAGCATATTTTCCCTGGTTTTGCATACTTTCGTTGGGCTGTTGGAATTAAGATGCATATTCTTAGAGGAGTAATAGAAAAAGTGACAAGTCTCACCTAATAAGATCTCCAATGTGATTTCCTACATAGTTTGATATTCAGCAGTATCTAAGTATGTTGCAGTCAGTATAGAAGTTTCAAAGACCAGCAATCTGATGCCAGCTTTCTCATTATCACATTTTATATACAGTTGAAGATTTTGGGAACCTATGCAGTGTTCTCCAAATAAAACATTTGTGACATGCAATATGTCTGGTTAGAACCATTAACTCTGTAGTGGAGATTGGAGTGGTTTTAGAACTCCCATGTTGTTTTAACAACATTTTTGGCATTCAGCAGTCAGTAAGATAGTGTTATAACAGGAAAAAGGATTTATAACTTGATAAGATCAGTGAATGATGTTCACATCACCTACTTACGGCATGTAACTGGGGGAAGCTGCTTTTCTTCACTGACTGCACTTACAGAGCTTGGATTCTCTGCTTTTGGTCCCCTGAATCACAGAAATGCCTGATGACTGCTAAGTCAACAGTAGGTGGTGTGAATTTCCTCTGAACTCTTCTTGTTGTATCCTTAAAATTCTCAGTAGGAAAAATGCGATCAAATTTTTCTTTCTGAACTCAAGCAGCAGTGTAAAATTCCCAGTACAACTCAAACAAATAAATCACAGCCCCTGTGTCTTTACAGTTGAAACCCAGGCTCTCAACAATGGTTCCTCTGTACTCTCTGAAGACAGCAAGAGATTACGAGATACGAATCCGATCAAGACAACGAACTTCGGAAAAGTTTGGGGAGTTCAGTGAAATCCTTTATGTATCATTTTCTCAAATAGGCATTGGATGTGATCATTGTACAGAAGGTAAATAAGAAAAGTTTTTTATAGCTGTGATTCTTGTCTTTTTGATGATGGAGGGGGTGTTTTCCACCAGGTTGTATGGTTGAACATATAAGTAATTCAGCCTACTACAGGAGAGTCATTTGGTGAGATTGGTAATGCTCAAGTTCCATATGCAAGTTCAGAGTAAACTCAGCAAGACTAGTTTCACAGTTCATCAGAGAGCAAAAATACAAATAGCTTTAAGAATCAGAAATAACTGCTGTTGCACATCTCATAGAGCCTAAAACAAAATTAAATCTCATACTTCATCATTGAAAATGAGCACTTCAGTTGAGAAGAGAAGAATTGTCATTTCTTGTAATACTGTTGGCTAAGTTTGTTTCCAGAATTAGGTGTTTATCTGATCATCCTGATACTGTCAAGGGCAGTGAGTGTTTTTCTCATTCTTGCTTCTGACTTGTACTCATTTTAAAGTGCTGTTAAAGACAGAGGAAGAAGCAGCCATTGAGAATCACATCTTTTCTGTTGAAGGAATGAGACTGTGCCTTTTCCAGAAGTGTTCTCAGGTCTGAGGTACCAAATTAACTCCTCAAAATATGAGGTCTTCAGCAAGTAATTTTAAGACGCTGCTTCATTTCATTTTCCAGGATATTGGTGAAGGTGTTACATAAAACAAGCTGTAACTCTTGTCTTTTAAAATCTTGCTAGATTTTCATTTTTAGCTCTTCCTTTTACTAGTTCTCATTCCTAATTTATGGGAACAGTTGATGTTTTGTACATGTACCATTATTTTATTAACCCCATCCACATGAATTGGTCAAAGTTTTCATATGAATGAAATTAAAATACTAGGAAAATCTAAGGCCATCCTACAACCATTCTTCTTCAGTCACTACAACTCAGATTCTCCAAGGTGATCCAAATCCAGACATCTCACACAGCAGAAGTGAACTGATGTGACCGAGAACTTATTTTTTCGTTTGTTTTATATATCACTTTCAGGAGCACAGAAATAAACTTCAGTTACTTCTCATGTATTAATAATTTAAAGTATTCTAATGGAATGTTCTAACTTCTTGAAGCAGCTGTACGTTTGCTGGTCTCACTGACATGACGATGAGGTACTAAAATGGAGACCTGTTTAACCCAGACATATCCATATAGGACTTTACTGATGCCTGAAAGCATGTCTGGTCAAAATCTGAGCTGGGAACACAGGACTCAAACTTGTACCTGAATATTTTATTTTCTTTCATCTCTGAAAGGTTATTTATGATGATGTATAGAGTTCTAAAGCTTTCTGTCCAGTATTCCTTGCCCCCCCCCCCCCCAAAAGTGAAATTTTCATGGAAAAATTAAAATTAGGAAAAAATGAGAAAAATATAATACTAAAGCTAGAATAAATTTCTCTATGCTTTGTAATCTACAATGTCATATTAAGTATAATTCAATTGCTAGTATTTAAGATATAAAACATTTCATTCATCAGCATTGTTCTTAATTTCTACTAAATTGCATTTTTCAATTAATTTCTAAATTCTTTGTGGCCACCTGCAAGGTAAATAAAAGGGACATGGTTTTTTTTCAATTGATTCAGTTGGTTCACACAGTAATTAATGTTCAGCCTCTAGAAAGAGAAGTGGTATGTCTTTTTACACCACCATACTTTAGTTTTTGTGAGAGAAAAAAGTTTTCATGCAATTTAGTGTGTTGCTAGTAATGTTCTCTCAGCTTGGATGAACACATAGTAATATGGTCTGTGGCATTATCTGCCATCAGGACTACTGATACCATGTTCCAAGCAGGCAGAATGTTCCTCATGGCTGGTTTTTCTATAGATATTATCTTTAGATAATTTAAGATGGATAAAGATTTATCTTCAAGGTCTTGCTTGGAATTTCAAAATCAGTCTGGTTTTGCAAGGAGTCTTGGTGGACTCATAAATGCATGGAAACTACTGAGACCAAAAACTGTCATGGATTAGGAACAGTAGTCCCCAGTTCACTGAGACTCTCCCAAACCACACACCACTTGCTCAGTCCCCCCTTCCCCTCTCGGCTCCAGCAGGATGGAGTTGAAAACTGAAGACACGAAGAGTGATGATCACAGGTTGAGGTAAGAACAATTTACTGGAAACAGCAATGAGATAAGAAAACAGTAACAGCAACAATATTAATAGCAGTAGTACACAAATGAGAGGGTGGTTCACACACACAGATGCTCACTGCAGAGACAAGTGATGCCAGACAATGTCACCACATTTTTAAACCAGAAGCCACACCCAGAAGCCAGAGAGTCCTTTTGTCTGCCCCTGGCAGTGACACGAGGTGGTATTAAAGAACCCCCAACTCCTGGCTAAAACTAGGACTAAAGCACATTTTTATGTCTGCTGAACACAGAACTTTAAGTAATTTAAGTAACGAAAAATTCCATCTGTTTTTGCCATTTTGGAATCCTCAGGTGGTAGAAGAGAAGGTTGAAATTAAAGATGTGACTGAGATGGAGATTGCTGCTTATATGTTCATGTTTTGTTGTTTCAGAAGTTGAGTTTCCATGGTTCTTAGTTGTTGTCTTTGGAGTGTGTGGGCTGGCTGTAACAGTGATCTCAATCATGCTGTCTAAACAACCAAGGTAGAGACTTTTTATTTGTTGGATTTTATGTACCTGTAGCTTTAAAAAAAAGGATTTTTCAAGTATTTCAAATTTGTGGGATTAGAAACCATTTTGAGCATTTTTATCCATTCTTGTAAACTATATATAACTGGAGTTTGTATGTGTGGGGCCTTTGGCATGGGGATTCTGATTATGTTGACAGCTTCTCTTCTTGCACTGCAGAACACTTTATTCAACAGAATTTTAATTACTGACTTACTTAGGCTTTGAAGGGGATTGTTTTTTTAATTCATTCAAATTTTGTAAATACTATTTTTTATTCACATGTTGTTCAAAAGTTTCATACAAACCAATGTCTATATATTTGATATATTATTTGATATATTTGATTTTGTTCTTAGACCATTCCATTAAATTCTACTACTTGAAGCCAAGGAAAAGAGCTTGAGTCATAAGGGATTATTTGGTCTCTGAGGATAAATTGCAGCTCCAATAGATAACAGGAATAAAATGAAACAAAGCACAGAATTGCATTGTTCGTAAAAATTATGTCATATACGTAAAAAAATTCTGTCATACACAAAAATGAAAGAATGAGACATACATAAAAATTACAAAAATGCTGTCAAATTAATTAATCCCCTAATACGTGTGTTCAGGGAGAGGTTTTGGCAGAATTCAACTTGGATATCATACCAGTACTGTTCCACGCTATGGAGCAACACCATGGTCACGATGCAGTGCACACATGCGTGTTGTCAGTGGTCTTGTGTGTACACTTTGAAAACCAACACTGAGTAGTTTTGCACATAACAGCAAATGGTGAAATTTTATTTAACATACTGAAATGAAAACAACATGGTGCAGTTGGAGCAGATCTAAAAAAATAATTTTTTACTGAGCAATAATCTTTTATTTAAGCAAGCTCTATGCTTTGGCAGTTTAATTTCAGCAAGCCATTCCCTGCAATGTCATCCCTATCCCAGATTTAAGAGAAAGGCTCCTGATACAAGTTGTGACAAAAGCTTGATGTCAGAATGGGGCAGTGTGCATGTGGGACCAGGAGCTAAGGTCAGCACACTGAGAAACGGGGTGGCTTTGTCTCAGAAAATGCTGAGGTCTGGAGCATATTTCTCATCAGAGTTTATAAATACCTTCCACGCTAATCATGAATGCTGGAAGAAGCTTTTCTCCACTGAAGAAGTTTCTCTGGACTGTGGATGTGCACTGTGTCCTTCAAACTGGATCATTTGGCGGTGGAATGGCAATGTATTCTGCCGAGAAACAGCCTGCATACATTTTCCATAATGCAAAATAACCCAGGCTTGGCTTCCTCCTGATTCTGAAAGATACAGATTCATATTTTCCTCAGGTCTGATCTCACAGGTTCTGAATGAGTCTCTCTAGGACAGATGCCATAGGTTTAGGTCATTAGAGTTGAGAGATGAAAGCTTGAATTATGCTAGACTAAGAAAGGAGCAGAGTGTAGTTCTCCATCCCAAATGACTTCTCCAGGCAGTGAGTGGTAAAATCCTTTGTTTCATTCGAATCAGTGCCCAGTCCTGTCAGAGCACCTGATTTGTGGATTCAGCTGTAAGCACAAGTCCTAAGCTGGTACGCTGATAGCCCAACCAGTGCACAGTTTACACTGCCTCTCCAGGGATTAGGTGGAAAGTTACTGGATTTCTGGCTCTCGTTAGGCTTGCTGGGCAGAACACTGAGGATCTGCCCAAAACCAGAAACATCTGAGGAATTTGGACCTGCCATGGTTAAGCCAAAGGTGCCTAAATTTCTCTATAGACACTCTAAGACTCCTGTCACCTGCTCTGGACCTCACCAAGGTCACTAACAAGGCAGCAAAAAACTAATATTTGGATTTGTATCTACCATTCCCATATCTTACTTTCTAAAAAAGGGAAGTAACCTAGTATAAAGAAAAATTTCAATTTTCCTTTTGTTTATCTGTTTGCAAAAGAAACGAGGTAAAATGGAAGAGATAGGCATGGCCAGCTACTGTTGAATTTTTAATGGAAAATCGTCCTTCTGTTCAAATTTTGGGGGAGTGTAGGGGGTGGTTTGGTTTGAGGGGTTTTTTTTGTCTCCTCAAAAAATCAGGAATGCACTTTATGAAGGATTAGAAGAATTTGTATTTCCACAGCCTGCAAATGCACAAGCAAGTTACTAGTCCTTTCTCTACAAGGGTAAAACATTGCCTTAATTATATATTACTTGTTGCACTAATAATTCAAAGAGCAGTAGTGTCATAGAGATGGCAAACTCCTAGCCTAAATTTTTGCAGATTTTCTTTTGTTTTATTTATTAGTTCTAAAGTAATTCACTCTTTCCACCAATTCCCATTTTCTGTTCCCCTATTTAAATTTATTGGGCATATGCAAGGCTATTGTGTTCCTGAAAAAAATTTTGGAAAAGTCACTGCATACTGAGACTTGTATCAGGTTCCACTGAAAAATATGTAAAAAGGGAAACTATTGACTGAGCACCAGGAACTTATGCTCTTTCTATACAACATTGAATTATCAAAGTCCGGACTCCAAAATAGACTCCCACATAAGTGATTTCAACAAAGAAGCTTGCAGAAAACTTGTTTCTTAATTTGCAGTGAGATAAAATGTTACTTCTTTTCCTTAGAGTATTCGAAATTTCATTTTCAAATATTTAGGTTTTGAAATAATTAATTATAAATGCAATGTAAACCTGTCTTCTTTCTAACTTCCCCAAAAAGTACCACTGTCAATTAAAAGACGTAATTTTTTTTTCCAGGTTAAAAATGCTTATTTTTCCTCCTGTGCCAGTTCCAAAGATTAAAGGGATTGATCCAGAACTCTTGAAGGTAATACTGAGCTCTAAAATCTTCAGTCAGAATGCTTGTTGTAGTAGCAGATGACAACTGTTGTCTCAGAAATATTTTGTAGAAGAAAATTCTGACATTGGGAGTGTTGCCACAGAATTAGTTTGCATAAAATAATTTTGAAGCCTTTTGCAATAATTACATAGCTTTACATAAGTTAACATCATAAAAAGGACAAGCGTTTTTATAATTTCTTTTATAAATTTTTTTATTTGCTTTGTAGAAAGGAAAGCTAGATGAAGTGAATTCCATCTTAGCCTGCCATGACAACTACAAGACACAGCTCTACAATGATGACTTGTGGGTTGAGTTTATTGAGTTGGACATAGAAGACCCTGATGAAAAGAACAGAGCCTCAGATACCGACAGGCTCCTGAGTGCAGATCATCTGAAATCTCACAGTTGCTTAGGAGCGAAGGATGATGATTCTGGACGGGCCAGTTGTTGTGAACCAGATATTCCAGAGACAGACTTCAGCGCAAGCGACACGTGCGATGCCACCTCTGACAGCGATCAGTTCAAAAAGGCTACTGAAAAGGAAGAGGATCTCTTGTGCCTTGACAGACAAGATAATGAGTCACTTCCAAGCCTTGCCAACACAGACCCCCAGCGCCGGCATAGGAATACTCAATCTGACAACAGCCTCCCGTGGGCATCCTTAGCAGACAGCGTTGAGTCGCCCCGTCCATCGGTCCAAACCCAGATAAGCAACCAGAATTCATTGACAAGTACTGACTTTTATGCTCAAGTGAGTGATATTACTCCAGCAGGCAGGGTTGTACTTTCACCAGGGCAGAAATCCAAGTTGGGGAGAGCACAGCATGAAGGCTGCACAGAACAAAACTTCACCATGGACAACACCTATTTCTGTGAGGCAGATGTGAAAAAATGCATTGCTGTGACCTCCCCTGAAGAGAATGAGCCACATGTTCAGGAGCAAAGCTATAATGAAGACGCTTACTTCACCACAGAGAGCCTTACCACTACTGTTGCCAATCTTGGAGCTTCAACAGCAGAACCCCCAAGTTCAGAGATGCCTGTCGCAGACTATACGTCAATCCACATCGTTCACTCTCCACAAGGCCTTGTGCTCAATGCAACTGCGCTGCCGGTGCCAGACAAGGAATTCAACGTGTCCTGTGGCTATGTGAGCACAGACCAGCTGAACAAAATCATGCCATAGTTCTTTTTTGACTAGGTGTGTGTAGTGTTGCACAGCAGAGAGTCAGGTCTGGGCTTGTATGCTGAAACCAAAATGAAGTCTAAGTGGTTCTTACAATTCTATCTGAAATGTTGCAACGTAAAATATACAACAAAATATTCCTATTGTGTTCTGTAAATATTATCTATGAATTTGTCTTGAGGCCGTTTTGTCTTGTTCTTGTGGGTGTTGATTTTTGTGAAATTAAACATTGAAATTACTGTTTAATATACAGTAAATTGTGCATTTTGATAAAGCTAAAAATCGGGTGGTTTAAAGTCTAAGAATTTAGAAAAAACTGCTGTTGGCAGAAATCTTTATATCAATAATTGGGAACTGATCATGTAGGTGAAAACACAAAAGTAACTTGACTAAATAACACATCTATTTTGATTTATATAAATTGGTAAAATATATTTTAATACTTTGGTCATAAAACCATAAATGTTTTCTATTACACTACACATTGTAGTTCAATTATGGCGACCCATTTAAGGAATGTAATTGCTGCAGTCCTAAAAAGGAGTTTTCTGTTTTATAAAATTTTGTTCACAGCTAAAAGAAAAAATAGATTTTTACAGAGCTATTTTATACCTCCAAAGAAACATACAGAAAAATTTTGAAATATCGTAGGAACTTAAAGGCAACTGATTCTGTGACTTTCTTATGGTAACTAGTATAGAAATATACATGCAATTTAAAGTTCTGTATAAAATTTTAAAATATACAGAATACTTGGGCAAATTATTCTGTTCTTCATCAGACTAGTTAATGCAAATAATAATATACTTTTTTTATAAGCAGAATTTTGTTGACCACAGTATTAAACACTGTGCAACTAAACATTCACTGAAAATTTTTGAGAACACGTGAATAAGCTCTGATGACTTTGCAACATAGTATCTTGATATTTGACCAACTTCTGAAGCCCTTCCACAGCCAAAGGTATTACTACATATATTAGTCTGTGCCACATAAATTCCTGATACAAAAAAAAAATAAATGAAGGACTTCAGAAGTTAGCCAGCAGTTAATTTTTAACGATATAACAGGATTAAAATACTTCAGTGGAACAAGGGGATCAAGTGCAGTATTGTTCAAACGTGGTTTTCATTTTTGCAGCCTAACAGCATCTCCTCTGACCGTGTTAGGCAGACTTTGAGAAAGAAAGGAGAGAAAACTGAAACTCAGTGAGAAAGCTCTGTTTGTTCTTGGATATGTTAAGAACCTGATGGAGCTTTGCAATTAACTATTGTTGTTTCAGGAGTTACCTTCCTAGGCCATGGTTTCATCACACCAGGGTTCTTCTTAGAAGGCAAATAGGAACATTCATTTCTTTACTCTGACCTGAACAGAAGTGTATGTGCAGCAAAGTCAGGTCTTGCTTATGATGTCTCCAACTGAACTCACTGATGCTCTTTTTGTGACCAAGTGCTACACAACTGGGCCCAACTACTGGGTGGGATTTTTAAGTTTAGCACGTACTTTATGGTAAATGTGCATTAGATATTCTGCTAATTTGCTGCTATAATTTTTTAACAGCTACATTATTTAGTTTCATATAAAAATTTCATAGATGATAGACACTAATGCAAGTAATGCCTATGTGTGTGTTTGAAAGAAGTTTCTTACTCTGTTTCTATTGCCAAAAATAGTTAAATACCTCAGTCAAACTCAGAATGTCATTTTGGTACTTTACTGGTCACACAAGCCATGATATGCCGGTCAGAAGATGTGTCTTTCAGTTTCTATTTAACTATCTCTATGTTAGTGTTTTGTTTTTCTCAAAGTTTAATAAATGTATTGTCTTTGATCTGTCTGGACACAATGTGTTTTTTTGTAGATTTCTTTTTAATGGAAAATAGAGATTTTATTAGGAGAAATCAAGTCTTTCTCATTGAATAAAGTATAATGCCACTTTCCTTAGAAAAGAAACAATGCCTTATGGGATCAGTGTTTTCACTGATAAGTATGTATTTAAAAATAGAAGGACAGACCTAAATTTATAGATGGAGAGACAGGACATTTTGCACCCAGAGCTGGCCAAGATGTGGTACCAGTTTAGCTGACCCATTTACCTGCTGCAGGAACACCCTGTGATTGGCAGTTTGGCCCCCAGCCTGTGCCAGTGCATGGGGTTATTGTTCCCCAGGTGCAGGACCCTGCCTTTGCCTCTGTTGAACTCCATGAGGCTCTCCAGCCTGTCCCAGTCTCACACAGCCTGCTGGTGTGTCAGCCACTCCTCCCAGTCCTGTGCCACAAGCAAACTTGTCCCTTCATCCAGGTCATTGGTCAATAAGCTGAACAAGACTGGACCCAGTACTGACCCCGGGAACACCGCGGACTACAGGCCTCCAACTGCGCCCACTCTCTGAGCTCTGACAGACAGTTCTCATCAACCCATGCTTCCTGAGCTTCCTGTGAGGATTTATGGGGGACAGTGTTAAAAAGCCTTGCAGAAGCCCAGGTAGACAACATCTGCTGCTCTCCCCTCCTCTCCCTGCCAGGCATTCCATAACAGAAGGCTGTCATATTCTTCCTGTTTATTCCCAGTGCTGCATGCACTTGTCTACAAGCATTCCAGGGAGGTAATCAAGCATGCAGGTCTCTTGGGAGGGGTGCAAGAGAATTACCACAACCCCCCATACTCACCCCCTTGAGGTGGCTGACCTGATTCTTACCTTTGAAGGCAGCTAGGGAACATTTGTCACTGCTCTGGTTGGCCTGGTTTATTTCCTAATTGGATGCAATGGTATGAGTGTTGCCATTTTGTATCCCACCCCCAAGGGCTTTCACTTTAAAGCTTGTCTCAAACACATTGGCCAGCCTGCATGTCAACTGCCTGCACTTGTTCCCTTTCTTTGAATGACACTTTGCTTATGTATTACCTGGCAGAGTTTAATCTGTATCAGTATCCATTCAGAAACTATGTTGGTTCTCAAAAGCAAGGATTCAAGTTGCTCTGCTGGCTGTCTTTTGGTGTCATCAAGAAGCCACCGTGGTTTGGAAGAGTTTGGATTGCGCCTCTTTTTATCCATCAAAGATGATGTGCATTTCTAAGACTTAGTGTTACAAGAAACTGAAACGGCGTCATCTATACCAGTTTCCATTAAGATAAGAAATAATTTTGTCAAACATAATGACTTGTGCTACTATTCTTTGCTACTTAGGGTGAAATATTTTTTCTGACTTATGATACAGGAAGTCAGCAGATTATGAGAGGTGTTCAATCTGAATGAAAATTGACATTATCAAAGGTGTATTTTCTATTTAAAAATGGAGTATTGAAGAGTTTGTGTTCCATAGACCTGCCATGATTTTAGAAATGCTTCAAGTAAATGAAGACAGTCTCTGTTGGGAACACTTTGCTGTCAGTTACAACTTAGTAAATATAATTACACATGCATGTATGTAAGAATGGAAAATAAATCTCCAGTTCAAAGAGAAACTTAAAACCATATGACATTTAGCCATGGCAACTTTCTTTCTTGTATTGAGTTTTACTATCTCAGGGGCTTATTACCAGACAAAAAGGAGTGCCTGATGCAGATTGCCTGATTTGAGAGAAAAAGGGAGAAAATGGAGCATGACACTAATTTTATTAAAGAAGAAATGCAAACTTGGGTGGTGGGAAAAGAAGTAAACACCACAGCATATTAGTTTTGCAATACCAATTTTTCAGTTTAATTCAGAATATCTATTTCACCAAGATGGTGGAACTGGTAAGAATTTCACAAGCTTTTATAGTCAATTGACTTTGAAGAGATAAAGGTGGATATAGTTCTCTCTTGGAACTGACTGTGTCTAAATGTAATTTTACAGTACAAATTATTCTCTCTGACTAATCATTATTAATTGCATACACAGTCAGTGCTTTAACTGCCATAGAAACCATGCCCTCTGGCCACAGAGAAGCAAGATGTAATCCAAATCCATTTCTGTGATTAGTATACTACTTAAACACTTTGGCATAACTGTATTGAGCAAGTGTTTCCTTATCTGTTCTAATCATGGCTATTAGAATAGGTAACATTCAGAAGCAGATAGAGAGAAACTGTACCAATTGTGTCAGAGAACCAGGCACAGCACAGCAGCTGCCAGCAGTCAATGTAATATGCAGATGTAGTTATTAAAATAGCTGCATCTAGTAAACTGGCACGTTGTTTGACAGGTTTAATTTTTTATCACTACAGTATTTGGTATTTTTTTGCATAATATATACTTCTTTATCCTAATATATGAAATTAGCTAATGATACATTAGCTCCCTGAAATGAGTCTGAGAAAGCAGATGATCCCACATCATGGGTAGTCTGTGAGAGAACATAGGTGAACTCTTCCTTGACACTGGAAGAAATAAAGTCTGCAGAAGGCTCAGTGGGAGTAAAAGCAAAATTGAAGAGCTTATGCGTACAATTTTCTGTAGCTTCCCATAACAGATGCTATAAATGATGCTTCCATGACTCTGCTTGGTCTGCTTTTAAGCTTGTACTGAAGGAAATGCAATCTGTTTCAAAAGAGACACCTGAGACCAGGAAACTGATTTGTCATATATATATTTTTTCTGCAGTAGTAACTTCAACAGATTTTTTTCATTTTATATTTTATTGCCCTTGCATATGAAACCTTATGATATTATACCAGAAAGACATAAAGTATAAAACAATATAGTGTCAGTTAACTTCCTCATACTAAAAATTTTCAGATCTATTTCACAGCAGCTATCTGTGCAGCATGTACATTGCTGCAGTCTCAGGTTACGGAGGAAATACCAACCTTGCCCTTCTGAATGAAAAACTTCAGGAACTAATTCTGTGAGCCAACTAAATGTACTTTCTTTGGAAGAGTAAAGCACAGGCTTGGAAATTTAACAAAGACATGATTTCTAGCTAAAACTGTGCTACCAAATGAGTAGGTCCAACCCTTCTTCAACAGACATCTGAGCAGTGTACAGTTGTTGTCCTGAGATCATTATGAGCATCCTATCGTGCACCTGTGACCGAGCTGTGTGGGGTTCCTGAAGTGAAAATTTTAGCTGTGTGTCAGAATTCTTTCTCATAAAATATTTTTTGATGGAATGAGAAAGATTTACTAATGCCCTGAAATGCCATGAAAATTTTAAGTGACATTCTCTGAGCAAAACAACTGTTGGAAGAATGTGCAACCCTGGACAAGTTCCTGTGTTAACTGGAATTAGATTTGGAAAAACTACTGTATTTGAAGATGCAAAATTTTACTCAGAGTTCATACACTTTGTAGTCACAGTCAGATTACAAGAATAGACTAGTCAAAGAATGACCGATTCTATGAAAAGGTCCAGGGACATACAGTGCCTTGCTTTTGCAGTGTGATTTATAGTGTGATTAGTATTAATTAGCTGATTTCTACCAATCACCAATTGATCAACAACCTTCTGAATTTATTTTGTTGAGGAATGTATTAAATTACTATTTAGAAGCAAAATGCATGCTTTCAGCTTGGCACTGAAATGGAGCACTGTCAGAATACAGATACATATATGTCTTTACAAGCTACATTCCTGATTCCATAGTGTAGTAAATGATGCTTTAGGCACAACTATTCCTTTCTCAAAAGACTACCCCCAACTGTTTAACTTCCATAGAAGAAGGACTAATAATCAATGGAGGGAAGGGTAAGAAAAGAAAAGAAAATAGCATCCAAATGGACAGTTTTGTATAGGATCAATAAGACAAGATTTGATAATTGCTGACAAAAGTACTCCCTAACAAAATTTCCTATGGTGTACTGTTAAGAGCATGGTGCAAATAACAATAAGGTCATGGTTCTAATGCCTGTCTGGGGCATTCACTTTATAGTCAATGATCCTTCTGGGTTCCTTTCAACTCAGAATATTCTGTGATTTCAGTGAAATGTATTCAAGAAAATTAGCTCCTTGACAATCTGGCACATACACAGACATTTATGAGGTTCAAAAACACACTATCACCCAGATGCTTTACATATACAAGAAAACTAGGTCAGAAGTTCAGCATTATTTTGAAAGTACAAGAGATACGGAATTACAAATAAATTATAAGAACATGGCCCTGACCTCTGCAGGGACCTAAGTCGCAGTCTGACTGGGGACACTCCTTATTTTCCAGGCACTTGGCATCACGCACACCACAGGAAGGATCAGCGTGCCAAAGAAACAGCTGCTAGAGGGGTGGAAAGAAGCCTCTGCACAGCCAAGGACTGCTGTGGTGCCCTCCTGTAAGGAATTTCTCACAGCTGACACCTGAGGGGCTTTCCTGGTGCCACTGCTTTCAACATGGCTTTGGGCTGTTCTCTGCTCCATCTCACCTCCAAGACTATTCCTCTTGAGCTGTGCACAGCTCTGGGCATGAGCAGATTCTCCACTTGCCCCAAGGCAGCAGCATGGGCACCTTTGGGAGCCGCAGAGGAAGCAGAGTCCACCAGAGCATCAGCTGTGTTGCCAAATGCTCCCCGGCCCTGCAGCGGCAGCGGCAGCAGCAGCAGCAGCCTCACACTCTGCCCGCCATCCCCACCAAGTGATGTGCCGGGGACACTCACAGACACAGCATTTGTGCAAGCACCACCTTTATTGGAGCTTGGCACTGACTGCGGCTCCCAGAGGGAACGCACGCTCCTTAGTCAACTGCAAGGCTTCTGCATGGAAAAGTGTGAAGAGGTACAGTTAATAGCTACAATGAAGAGACCCAGGGAAGAGATAGAGGGTCTGGCAGGAGCCCTGAGCCTCTGCCATGGTGCAGGTCTGTGCTGGGCAGCAAGTGCAGCTCTGGGCACTGGCTGCTCACAAGCATGTGCAGCTTGCCTTGCCCAGCCCAGAGAGCATCTCTGTGCTTTCCTTCGCACAGGCCATTGTCTGTGCTCCTCTAAAAGCCTGCTGAGCTTACCTTCCCCATCCTGCTCATCTTCACACAAATCAAGCTGACCATTTCCCTCTGCATCGTGTCCATGGTCCTGCACATCTCCTTGATCTCCTTGTAGCCCTGCTTTAATTGAAGCCTTCTCTGCTCCATGTCCATCCTTCTCCATCTCGCCTCTGCTTCAGCTCTCCAGGCCGCTGCTCTCTCCCTTGTGGCTGCTCTTCTGCACCTCAAACACAGCCCTAGAAGCAGGAGCACCACCTCAACAGCAACCCAGAAGGGCTGCTGCTGCAAGACAGCCCAGAGCAGGGCTCCCCAGCCGTGCTCTGGTGGCTCCAGCATTGTCTCCTCCAGCTCCTCCATGTGCTGCTTCCATGCTTCCTCATCAAAGCCATTGACCATGGGCCGTAGGAACTGGAAGGGGAGCAGCGCAAACAGGGCTACGACAGATTTGCTCGCCATGGTTTACAGGAGGAGAGAGGCAAGGGTTTCAGTGTGGCTACGAAGGCACCTTGTGGTGGGTGAGGTGAGGAGCGGAGGGGCAGGGATGTGAGGGCAGGGAGCACAGAGCCCCAGGCCGCTGGCAGGCAGCAAGGCCTGTCCCCGTGGCCCAGCAGCAGCCCCGTGCCCTGCCCAAGGCATGGGCATGAGGGGCCAGCCCTGGACCAGGCAAGGGGGACAATGCAGCCCTGGGCGCTGTGCCTCTGCCCTCGCCCAGCCCAGCGAGGGGCTGTGCCAGGGCAGCGTTGTCTGCAGGGGGCCCTGTATAGCTGCCCCCATTGCGACATGGCTCCCAGGATGTCACAGGTGCCAGAGGCATCACAGCCAGGCCTGCCCCGCCCTTTGTCCCCAGCCCAGCTCAGCCACTGAGAGTGGGCCCAGCAATGGAAGCCCCAGCAGCCACCAAGTGCAGCCCCTCTGGGAGGTAATGGGCCCCAGGGGCCTTCACAAAGCCCCTTTGTGCCCTTCACAAAGAAGGCAGAAGGCGCCCTTAAATCTTGTCAGAGAGAAACAATCAATGCTGTGGATTAGAATCAATAATATCAATTATGAAAGCACCAGAGATGCTTTGGTGATGGCACTGGTTTTTCTATGAGTTGAGTGGGTGAGGCTGGCTGCCTTTTTCCTACTTGATTGTTCCCGGGTTCAGCCCCTCTAGGACCTGTGAAAGCACCCCGATATCGGATATCATAGATAAAAAACTGTAGGCAGAGCACTTCCAGGCTCCTTTAGACCAACAAGCAGCAGATGGCTGCTTCCAGCAGAGAATTTGAGCTGCTTAGCACAACAGTGGCACCCGTGTGTTAGCAGGGGTCAGCCACTCCTGTAGTAGTGCAACGCTCGGGAAGGGGTAAGAATCTCATATCAAACTGCACCTGGGTGAGGAATAAAGTACACCTTTCCCTCAGAAAGGATCTGCTGTGGCAAGGAGCCCTCTATTTTCTCCACCAGGCAGCAGTTTGGACGCAGAGTGTGGGCTGAAGGAACCTCAGCATTCTCCTCCTCATTGCTGGCTTCCCCTTGCAGGGCCTCAGCCCCTGCATTCTGTCAGGGCCCCCGGGAGTGGGATATTCCCAGAGGAGAGGGGCCTGCTGTGTCCCCATTCCCCCTGTGCCATCAGTCCCTGTGTTCAGGTGGGCGCAGAGAGGATGAATGGGACTCCTGCCTGCACCACATCCTGTCTGCCTGTCGGGCCTGTCCCCAGGCAGCCCAGCCGTGATTCCACTTGTGGCCCAGCTGGACGTGCTGCCCTGCTGTCCCTGCTGCCCCACGGTCCCTGCTGACCCTTCAGTCCCTGCTGACCCTTCAGGCCCTGCTGACCCTTCAGTCCCTGCTGCCCTGTTGCAGCATTCCACACTCGACACAGCCATGCTGGCTCCTGACCTCTGCAGGGACCTAAGTCGCAGTCTGACTGGGGACACTCCTCATTTTCTTGCATTTGGCATCACACACACCACAGGAAGGATCAGCGTGCCAAAGAAACAGCTGCTAGAGGGGACAAAAGAAGCCTCTGCAGGCCAGAGCTGCTGTGGTGCCCCTCTGTAAGGAATTTCTCACAGCTGACACCTGAGGGGCTTTCCTGGTGCCACTGCTTTCAACATGGCTTTGGGCTGTTCTCCGCTCCATCTCGCCCTACAGGACGATTCCTCTTGAGTTGTGCACAGCTCTGGGCATGAGCAGATTCTCCACTTGCCCCAAGGCAGCAGCATGGGCACCTTTGGGAGCAGAGCCCACCAGAGCATCAGCTGCGCTGCCAAATGCTCCCCGGCCCTGCAGCAGCAGCAGCAGCAGCAGCAGAGGGAATGGACGCTCCCAAGACAGGAGAGCAGTCAGTGTCATTTTCGAATAACAATAACATATTTTATACATTTAAATGATCACATTATCATTATAAAAATGATCATATTAACAATTCTTTCATACATTTATATATATTAATCCATTAAAAAATAATTTCTTTTTAATCATGAAGATTATATAAAATTCATTGGTTATTATTACTTATACTTCAGTTGGGGCAATTAATTAATATAATTTATAAAGAATGTTAATATTTTGTAATATAATGTACACTTGTAACAAAATCATTATTTGTTACAATTTTAATTATAGTTGTTATATTTGTGCTTAAAATTGAAATTATGTTTTACCCCTCAGCATTTAACAGAAACATAAATCCAATATAGATGGATAAGAACAGGAATACAGGCAACATTACTTAGGAAGCCAGGAAGCAACAAAACTTCTTCTCTTCATTCTTCTTTCTCTATTGTTCTTCATCTCTGAACTTCATCAGTCATCCTTGTCATATCCTATTTAAAGTGGGTAGAATATCTATCTGTTAAATGCTTCCAAGAAAATACTGGGTTTTTTGGTAGGCTTGCACCATGGCTTGCAGGATGGAGTTTTGACATCATTGGAATGCTGTCATGGACGCAGTATATATAGTAAATAGTAATTTTCAAAGTGAAAATCTTTTGAGAATAAGATTTATAGTACTGTCTTCAAGATTTTCAGCAAAATCAAGAATCTGTTTTTGCATAAATATGTTCTCTCTGTAAGTGACTCCTTATGGATGACATTGATATACTCTAATGAAGAATACTTGACTGCTGAAGAACACAGAGCACAAGAATAACAATATAGATAAACACTCTCTTCCCTGTAGCATAGATGAAACTTATTTTTTAATGTAGTTAAATTATTTAGTCTTGGTGTTTGATTTCTGTTTTGCCACAGATATATACATATCCAGAGAACTTGTGGATGTCCCACCTCTGGAAGTCTCCAAGGCCAGGCTGGACAGAGCTCTGAGCAACCTGACCCAGTGAAAAGTGTGCCTGCCCACAGCAGGGGGTTGGAACTATAGTACCTTCAAGGCCCCTTCCAACCCAGACAATTCTATGATTCCGTGGTCTATCAAAAAGCATCTGTGTCAGACAAAGTGCAATAAGCTTAATTAAATCAAAATGAAAGTTTTTGCTCCTGCTCAGGTGATGGTTGAAACTTTTAAAACAAAAGCATTGTTCTGACCAGCTAAATGACTGCAAAGGTCTCAGACTCTAATGACATATGAGGGGCTTTTTTCCTCTTGGAAGCAGCACATACCAGCCTGTCTATGCAACAAAGCACTGAAACAGGCTACCTTCACTCCATATGGCTAAGTATTTTATTAAAAGTTATGCTGCAGATGAATGCAGGCTGTTCCAAAGATTTGTAGACAGCAAGATACAGTGAGCTAGTTTTCCATCTGTAGTAATTTAGGAAGTTATTTCTCAAGGAAAACGAAAGCAATTTTACGCTGACCGTGTGATAATGCCGACACAGAAGATTGTGTGGGTTTTCATAGATTCACTGAATTATACACACACTTTAGGAAATTTCATTTGCAATTTAACTAGTGTTTACCTTTTTTTTTCTTCTTTTTTTTTTTTTTTTTTTTTAGTTTATTCTGCATCACAGAGCATTCCTGTTAAAATTACAAGGTATGGGATTCATGCGAGAAATTTATTGCTTACCAGTCTCCTGTTACAAAAAATGAAACTTGTATTTTGATACATACCATAATCACTAACACTAAACCATTTTTTTTCAGCTGCTGGAGCTGTAAAGCAAAGATTAGTTCACCCTTGGACAAGCAAAAAGACAGAAGAACAGAGGAAAAAATACTTTGTGAAAGGACATTACTGTTCTGCTTCTGAAGAAAATAACAGCTCAAACACATGCTGAAAGTAAGTGAACCTTTTTTTTTTCCCCCTTAAGACTCCCACCACAATACTTAGGTAATAAACATGAAATAAACTATTTTCCCTGATGTTATTTTAATGGCTACAGCTATTGTTTTACCAGGTATATTTGGTCATGCACATAATTATTTATATATTTAAATATGTTCTACTATTTTACCCTACTTAATATTGGGTTGACCCCAGCTGGATGCTCTATCACTCCCCTCTGCAACCGGCCAGCGGAGAAAAAAGTATTACAAAAGGTTCATGAGCTGAGATATAGACAGGGAGAGATCACTCACCAATTACCATCACAGGCAAAACAGACTCGACTTGGGGGAATAAACTGAATTTATTACCACTCAAAACCACGGTGGGATAATGAGAAGTAAAACAATCTTAAAAACAGCTTCCACCAACACCTCCCCCATTCCCAGCTCTACTTTCTCCCCACCAGCAGTGCAGGGAGACGAGAATGGGGGTTCTGGTCAGTTCCTCACACATTGCTCCTGCTGCTGCTCAGGGAGAAGAGTCCTTCCCCTGCTTCAACATGGGGTCCCTCCCATGGAAGACAGCCCTCCATTAACTTCTCCAGTGTCAGTCCTTCCCATAGGCTGCAGTTCTTCATTAACTGCTCCAGTGTGGGTCCTTTTCCATGGGCTGTTCTTCCTTCAAGAACAGCCTGATCCAGCATGGGTCACCCCCAGAGTCACAGGTCCTCCCAGCAAACCGGCCCCAGCATGCCAGGAGCCTGCTCCAGCATGGGCTTCCCACAGGGTCACAGCCTTCTTTTGGGCATCCACCTGCTGTGGCACTCACCCCATGGGCTGCAGGGGCACAGCTGCCTCACCATGGTGTCACCACGGGCTGCAGGGGAACCTCAGCTCCAGTGCATGAAGCACCTCCTGCCTTGCCTGAGCTGGCCTTGGTGTCTGCAGAGCTGTTCCTCTCACATATTCTTACTCCTCTCCTCTGAGCACAGTTACAACTGCACAGTAACTGTTTTTCCTTTATAAATACATTATCACAGAGGTGTTACTACCATCCCTGATGGGATTGGCCTTGGCCAGCGGTGAGTCTCTCTTGGAACCAGGTGGCAGCTGGCTCTGCCAGACATGGGGGAAGCCTCTGGCAGCTTCTCAAAGAAGCCATTCTTGTAGTTCTCCCTGCCCTTCCCCTGCTACCAAAACTTGGTCATGAAAACTCAATACAAATAAACATGTATTTGTATGTATTTTGTGTATATTTCTGCTTTCATTCTTCGGACAAATATAAACATTTTGGAGAATGCTACAGAAATGGGTACTTCTATACCAAATATCCTTTCTTACAGCTTTCATCTCCTAAACCAGAGAAACAAATGCTTTCATCAAGAGGAATATAACACAGCAAACAGTATGCTGACGCCCCAGATGCCTGAGAGCACAATCTATACTCCCGTCTTATTAAGCTACTCAGCAGTCTGACACCGAAGTCAGTGTGACATTCCAATAAACACTGGGATGAGTGCTCTGGTAGTCTAGAGTTAGTAAGTTAAAACCTATGCTCTTCTTCCCATGTGCTCTTCTGAAAAAGACAAAACTAATAATTTTGTAAACTGATTTTAATCTTGTAAATCTTAACTCCGTAAATGAATGTGACACATCCATTTGAGACGGCTGGGGTTGTACAGAAGGCTACTAAAGACCATCAAAATGGCATGAAGATCAGTAAAAATCTGCTAAAAATCTGCCTAACCATGAGATTTTAAATGTACACAAATGACGTTGAAACAGAATACAGAAATACAAAACAATGTCTTGTCACAGGTCTTTGGTGCAGCAGTTTGTCTTACAGGGATGCTCACAATGGCAATAAAAGGCATCAATGTTTTCCACGTTAGAAACTGTAGGTTGCGGTATGCATCATCAGCTACCTGCTGCTTTTCTGCCTAATACACAGCACATGTCAGATATTTTTTCAGTCACCACCAGACCCTTGAACTGTCTTGCATGAGAAGTTACTGCTCTATAAAAGGACAAAAGAATTAGAATGAACTCTAAATGAACTATGGATAAAAATCTCATCTTCTGGAAGCATGCAATATTAAACTGCTTATTTTAGCAGCAATATTTGAAAAGCTTAAACAAAAGAATATTCACTGACTGGTAAATCTTTTACAAGCTAAATGTTCTACTTCCGGCTTGCAGACTTCAATCCATGTATTTCTGTGTCAAGATCTGTCAAATATTTTTCTCTCAATGTTTATTTTCTGCATTTTTCCCCAGTCTGCTCATAGTAATCACCTTCCCAGAGGTCAAATTACATATTTACATATGGGTCATTTAGCATAGCATTATTGCAAATATAACATATGACCACTGGATAACATTTTTGTCTAATCATAAGAACTGGATTTCAGTCTTCATTCCCTGTCTTACTGTGAATGTAATCCATACCATAAAACTACAGTTAAGTAATTAACACAAAAAGCAGTTTGTGCATTATACTGTAGGTAACTGTGCATTAACATGCTCACTGCTTAAGAGTTTGGTAGAGTTTTCTCTTTATAGTAATCAACAGTGCACTTTTTTCTAGGTCTAAGATGAGCACTGATTGCTGTGATTAACAATTTTATTAATTTAAACTATAAATTTTTAATTATAAAACTTTTAATTACCAAACCTTTTGAACAATCTGTGCAATTTACAAGGACAACTGAAATTGTGAAACAGATTTTGTAGAAATTGGTAAGTAAAGCAGGGAAAGTGAGCTAGAAAACATGAGTAGCATGTACTGAGCTCCCTGGGTACCTCTTTCTCTATTATTATCTGGCCATGACACACTTGGCACTGTGTCCGTTCCCCACTCATATCTCAGCCGCAGATCTTCTATCCGTGAAAATTATTTTCATCAGTTTGTCTATGTCAATGTCCCAGAGGACACAACCAACCCACAGACACTCTGATAAAGCAGCTGCCTGCAAAACAGCATTTGTGACCGTGACTGGTACGTTGTTATTTCTCTGGATGTTTGCAGGCAAAAAAGGCCCTGCATGCACCCACAGCTTCTGATTTGTGCAGCAGGCAGTTCTGCTCATGAGGACAGCACGAAAAAGCATTCAAGGTGTAACATCTTTCCTCTTTATTACAGACAAAACCAGGCCATCTGAGAAAGCTACGGAGTATTTAGCATTTCAGACAAGAAGTCTGTTTATACTCTGTAGAATCCCAGGAGATGTGTGTACATCTCAATGTATAGGTCTCAAACACTGGAGCTGGATGGCTGTGGAGCCAAGAAAGGACTATTGGTAATAACAAACAAGAATTTTTTGTAATAACCAAGGATTGTTGGTACTAACACAGTGTGAGAAAGAACAAGATGCGGTTGAAGAAGGGGCCATGCATAGGTAGGGCAGCACTTTTCTGGGAGAAACATTACTGCTTCAGTTTCTGGAGCACAACCCAGCACAGCACAAGTGCAGTAATGAGTCTAAGAAGTGGGCATGGACAACAGGGAGGATCAAGTTTTCCAAACGGGAGAGAGAATTGCAGCTGTGCTGTGTTCCCACAACTGTGAGAGGGCAGGTCTGCAAGCCACGAGTGCATGGAGCTTCCCAGCAGCCTGTACCTAGACCAGCATGGACCCCTTCCCTTCCTCGGTCCATAAAGTAAATGAACAGCTGTTTCTGTCTGATGAAGACACGGCCAAGTCTTAGGAGCACGGAGCAAAGTACGCTCGGGTGAACTCCCCGGCGCCTGAGGGGAGGCCGCAGACAGGCGCAGGTTGGCCTAGCCCACCACGGGCCGGGGGGGGGGTGCGGAGCGCCCCCTGCAGGGCCGGCAGTGGTACGCTCCGCGGGCGGGGCGGGGTTTCCCGCCTGCGGGGGCGCGCGGCTCCCCTCAGGGGCCTGTGGGCGCGCGGCGTGAGGGGGAGCGGGCGATGGTGCGAGTGTCGGAAGCGCCTGCCGCTGAGTAATTACTGCATGCACTTAATATCTGCATCTATCTGTATGTTTCACTGCCATATGCAGCAAAAAAGGAGAAAACTTGAAATTCCAAAATGGGATCATCAGCTACAACTGTTTAAAAAGCGATACTGGGAAAGCGTGGATGGCAAGGGGTCAAAGAGGCATTAAAGGAAGGTGGCACTTTTACGGCAGTCAAAGCCACTATTTAAATCTTTAATTTTCCCCCAGTGACATAAATATCATCGTTCAAACAGGAGGAGGCGGCTTGACAAAAACGCCTTTTGGAAGACATAACGTGTAATAGTAATATGCACGAAAATAACAGTGATGAGTTTTCCTGCTGGAAAAAACACTACATTAATAATACAACATTTTTTTAAATTTACTGTTTCAGTTCAGCAGGAGTTTCGTACCCAGTGGCACTGTTGCCAAGTGCTGAGCACATCCTGTCTTCCGAGAAAAAAATTATGCCATAGAATAAGGAAACAAACAAAACAGCACAATACGGCAGCTCCCTCAACTTCCATCCTCTGTCAAAATGTAGAGGGTAGAACACAGTTTTAAGAGTATGATGAAAAAAAAAGTGATTGACGAATATACTGCCCATGATAAGGGTTGGAAAAGTCAGGGCTTGACATTCATACTGTGCATTTAGATTATCAACTAATAGAATATTAAGATGTGTAATTTTTTACAATTTTGAGTGTCCTGAATACATTTTTAAAACCCCAATTTAACAAATCATTCCATTGCAGTAAGTTACAAGTCATTAGGATTGCTAATTTAGTAAAAAAAAAACCCTAACCCCATTTATTTAACTAAAAAGCATTCATTTTTTAATGTTTATTATATTTTGAAAAAGTGTTATGTAAAAAAAATAAGCTTTAGCTTATGATTGAATTTTAATCTCACTGAGAAAACAGTGGGCTCAAGAAAAAAGAATCAAACACAGAACAAATATCTTAGTGCTTTGGTAAAGAAGTTGCAAACACATAAATGTGTAAATACTGAATGACTGAGAAAATAACTAAATTATGTAATTTTGGTTCCTGCTTAGTGTTGTGTATTTATGTATCTAATTCTGCTTAACTGTACTGCATTTATTTCTGTATGGAATCCCATTCAGTTTCTTGGTAATAAACACATTCTAACTTCTGGCTCATCTCTCTGATTGGAATTCTTTTGTTATTTGTAAAACGGCTGTTCACACATTACCACATAGATGTGATGATTTTGTTTGGACCACATGGTTTACTGGTTTTGGAATTTTCATCTCATGGACCCTGATGTTCAGAGATAGTTTGAATGTTTTTAGAAGCATTCATGTTGTGTATTTCAGATCCATCTTGCACATATATGTTGAAGATTCTGTTGGCAGAATTAATGAAAATTGGGCTTGTGCTAAAAGTCTGGAACTATATGGGTGCCTTTCAAAATACTGACTTTTTATTCTACAGCAAGGTTTATGTGTTGCAGTGTCTATCACTGATTAAACACTCGTTGTTTCTAAGAAAATATGTAAGTACCTTCAAACCTGAGTAGTAAAGTATTAGGCAATCTACTCAGGTAGAAGATGCTGTGTTAGTATGTGCCTGGGGCATTATTCTGTCTGTGTAAGTGGATCCACATTAATTTTTTAATTGCAGCAAAATTTCCAAATTCAACTACATCATCATTTGGCAGATTTTGCTTGGGCTTTCTGACGTTGTATTTTCTAGAAATGCAGAATCTTAAGTAGGCTGAAGTTTAGCTTCACATGCAAAAATAGTTTTAATTTTAAAAATTCTTTTTTCTGCTTACATTTGTACCTAAGAATTTGTATAGTATGAATGAGAAATATATTAATTGATAGATCTATTTTTATGTCTGTATAGTGATCATTTGATTATATGGTCCAGATATAAATGAATCATAGCAGTGAAGAAACTATGAAGAAAACCAGTGTGGTGAATCTTGATAAACTTTTAGATGATTTCTCAGAGATAGAAAAGGTTAGTGAAGAAGGTAAAAGATGTTGAGACTGTTATCTGTGGTTTTTGTGTGAGCTTTCAAAAGCTTTTTGAGTGAAAATTTCTTAAGTGGTATCAGCTTATTGTTATGCCTTGTAATACCAACTTTGTTCGGAAAAATATTTGTATTGATTGTATCTTGGAGTCACAGAAGTGAATTCTGTGGAGTCTGAGAAGCATTTGTTTCTGTGCTAGAATTTTAATCATGCAGAGGCCAATTTGGCTTCTCAGGAAGAGTGTGGAAGATGCTGTTGGACGTAACAGTGTTACACTGCTTTCATAGAATCACAGAATCATTTGGGCTGGAAATAACCTTAAAGACCACCTAGTTCCAGCCCCCCTTCTGTGGGCAGGGACACCTTCCACTAGAGCAGGTGGTCTCCTGCTGGGATATCCTTTCAGAAATTGTTCCTTGTTCTAGAAAAATGTCATTGCCATATCATGAGCATGAGTTCTTACATTCCATATGCATTGAGCTTTATCTTACACGTGTCATTTATTAAAAGATTGACCCACTGAGGAAAATCAGTACTGCATTTCTTTTTAGACCAATGTTGATTTGCTTTCTGCTGATTTCCTGATCAGCAAATCCATACTAGAGGTAACATAAAATGGGCACCTGAAATAAATTTAGTATTTCTCTTGGAATAAACTTATTATACCAGTTCCTATTTTGCCCACTGTTCACGTTGTGGCTCTGCAAGAGCATTGATAGCCTCATATGCAAAGCAGTAGAAAGAATCTTGCAGAGGATTAATCCAGACTCTGGGCTACAGAATTGAGAGGAAAATAGTTGATAAATCATGATGTACGTCAGCATTCTTACTTCCCCAGGGCAGACTTGGAATAGCACAGGATCTAAAGTCTAGCATCATTCTTCTCCATAGAAGAATTTCCTGAATGGGAAATAATACAGGCTTGTGACTACAGTATTGTAGAATTGTTAAATTTTTTATTCACTTAAAACTCAAAACTTAAAACATGTTAATATAATGTTAGTCTTTTTCAAATTTTCTAGAAAATATCAGAAATTTATGAAGAAAATAACCTACTTATTCATGAGCTGGAAAAATGTAACAGATTGCTAACATTAAGCCAATCAAAGGAGGAATCAATAAAAGAGGGTAAGTTATTTTTTTTGAAAGGTATAGTTTTTGCATATGTTCAAGGAGTTCTGAGAAGTATTTCCATTCTTTTCAGCCATAAAAAATAAAATAACAAGGATCTAAGATACTGTGAGAAAAGCAGTAATGCCTAATCTTGAGTAATGTAATGAAATCCATCTCATAGTAAATATTAATATTCATATTAATATTATGAGGATTCAAACTGTTCAATGGAAACTAATCAAATGTCATTCACTATTTGCAGATGGGAATTAAAAGTCTATCATATAATTAAAAAGTTGTGAAACAAAGGAGAAATTACAGAGAAAACTATAAAATGAAGATTTTTTGTTTTATACTAGAACAGTTTTCAGATGAGTACTTGAAATGAGAAACCATGTCTAGTGCTTAGCATGGATTTGTGGTTGCTTATTCTTCCATAGTTTGTAGAGTAGCTGAAAGGTGCATCTTTCCATAGGACTTTCATGTCTGAGAAGTCAACCTGCTAGAAGTTAGGGAACAAGGTAGCGATAAACTTAGCTTCACACAGGAGTGAGATTGACAGTTGGTTTCATTTAATTCTTCACTGGGACTTAGATAATTTAGCATGATTGAAATTGAGCTATTGAGTGAGTGAAGTTTGCTTATGATGATAATCTCTTCAGATATACCAAAAAACTCATGATACAGGATGACAGGGGAGATGGAGACCAGTAGCAGTAGCATATGGGAAGCATGTTGTACAAACAGTGGTTGATCTTAGTTGGCTGCTTCTCAGGAAAGAGATCTTGCTATCCTTGAACAGTTCTCTTAAAATATCAGTAAACAACGAAGCAAACACAATGGTAGGAATGATTATGGAAGAAAAAGAGAAATATACATTGTGACTCTAAGGTATGTGATTTTCATGTAATGTTCTAGTCCACACATCTCAAAACAGAGATAGGAGAACTAGAAAAGGTAACAGAGAAGGAGGCAAGGCTTGCTATTGTCAGGGAGGAGCAAGGCACAAGGAATCAGGAGCCAATCCTGAAAAAAAGACTATGGATGTAGGGGCTTAATCATGCAAGACTCGCTCCCACTGTGCCCATGCAAGGCTGGCCCAACAGGACTGTCACAGTCAGCCAAAAGTTGGCATTACCAAGCAAGTCTGTAGTGACTCAAGTGACTCAGGAGGGAGTGACTTGGGAGACTGAGTCAGAATGGAGTTCAGAAATGGTAACAAAGGCCAGATATGGCCCAGGGATCCCTAACTACTTGGTCCCAAGTGATGAGGCAGGTCTGATATCAAGCCAGAAAATCACTCCCTAGGTCATGACCAGTGTCTAGTATTTGCCTGCCGTGTAACTGCAGCATAGGCCAAGGGCAAAAGCCTCAGCTTAAAAGCAGCTCCCAAGGGAAGGAGAAACAGCCATTTCTGAATCTGCGGCCAGTTTTTTTCAAGGTCACCATCTATACTCTTTCTAAGATGGCCTTGTGCCCAACCAAACACCCAGAAGGTGTGTGGAGGAAAATGCACTTGGGACTTTCACATGTTTGGTCACAGTTTTGGAACACCTGAAGGAAGACTTCAGTTGCATGGAAACTTCTCACCCAAGAGACAGAATAGAGCTGATATGACTCATAGCTGTAAAATTGTGAATGGCACAGAAAAAGTGACTACAGGATGAATATTCATTTCCTATTATAATAAGAAAACTAGATGGAAATAAAACTTTTTTATTGATTTAGAGATAACCAAGAGGAGGAACTTTTCCATACATTACAAAATACAGTTAAATCAATTCCACAGAAGCCTGTATGTAACGGAAGTATACATTAGTCCAAAATGATTGGGAAAAAAATGGAAAAAACAAATTTTTCAAACACAAAGACAGTATCTCTCACTGTCTCCCTTAATTTTGTGTTTTGGAAGTTAACAGGATGTACTAAGGGTAGCATTTATCCAGCTTTTTTTCATCTTTCCTGAAGTGTCTTGTAGTGTGTATTGTGAAGTGGCATAGTGAACTGGATGGAACTTTGGTTTGAGTCAGAGACACTTGTTTGTCTATTAAGTACGAACGACAGTGCAGGACAGTCAGTCAGAAACAGAAGAGGCTTCTTCATTGATGAAACCAGAAAGGAGTGGGTTTATATAGAATAGTTTGTAAAAAGGGAAAGGAAAATGTGGACAAAAAGAAGAAATAATTCTTACTGTAAAACCTATGGGATAAAAGGTAGCAGAGATTAAAAGAGACAACTCAGGAAATCAGAGCAGCTGGAATGACTGCAACAAGGAAGTAGAATGGACAGAAAACAGGTCAAACTCAGAAGAGAGATCTGAGCTTTGTAAACAGTAGTGCCTCACTTTCATGAGATAAGAGAGAAATTATTTGATGAGATAGGTATGCTGATATAACCGAAGAGAGCAGCTCTAGAGGTTCTTTTGAAATACATGATGGAAAAAAAAAGTGTGCATGGCGGAAGTCCAAGTAAAAATACCAGAGCAACCAGCCTGAAATATGAACTAATGTTTCAGCAGCAGGGATAATCAGGGAAAAACAAACCTCAACAATATTGAAGTCATAGGAATAGTGGAAATATAGATACAAGGCAGAATTGCTGGAAGACAAGGATCCTGGTCAATGAGTTAGAGTTATTGCAGAGATATTAGTAGCATGGACAAAAACAAGTGAAAAGCAGGAACTTGGAACACTGTGGGACATCCAAGAGGTGATTCTGAAAGTTACTTGATGTTAAGGAAGTAAAATATGATTAAGATGCCAAGGGGATAGAATGTATTTAGAAATAAAGGCAGTTATCATGGCTGCTCTGTTAAGTTAAGCTCAGAGAGGCTGTGGAGTTTCCCCCACTGGAGCTATTCAAGAACCATCTGGGTGCTATCCCATGCTCAGGGATGGCCCTGCCTGGGAAGGGAGGTTGGGCCAGATGACCCCGTGAGGACCCATTCTGTGATTCTGTGATTCTATGATTCTGTGCTTTCCAGTAAGGTAAACTATTAGGTTAATGTGCTTACCTCCTAGTAAGGTAAACCCTTCAAATATCAGGGCATGAAATGCTTATAAGTTTACAGTTTTGAACTGTATTAATTTTTGGTGCTCAGAAAGCAGAGTTGTAAAAAAAAATGGTTAACATGTTGCTGGAGATGAGCAGAGCCTGTGAAAAGTGGTAGTGACAATAACAGTATTTCAAAAGGATGCAAAAGGCTGATGTATTGATTATAAATTGGTATGTCTGTAAAGTTTCTAAACCATTTTTCTTTTTCTTTTTGCAATTGATAGAAATCATCTTTGTGCCTTTATTAAATGGACCTGCCATGCTGACCCTTCAAAACGGGTAATAGCATACACCTAATAATAGTGGTATTCAGAATCAGAGTACTAAATATTTTGCATCTAATAGTTCAATTTTTTATAAAAGCCTTTTGGAAGGTCAAAACACTTTGGGATTATAAAAGACCCCAAACCCTCCTTGATATTGATGGGGTTATAGAGGGGTCCTATGCAGGACTGAAGAAGGTGCAAAGGACCAAATATAGCATTGATACTTTTCAGTCTTACTCAGGCAATAGTTATCTGAACAGACTGTAGTTATGAGAATGGCTTTTATAGAGTGATATTGCCAATTGTGGCTTGGGAAAAAGATTTCTCTTAGCCTTATGTCCCAGGCTGTTTCCCAAAACCCAGCTCAGCCACAGTTCTTTTGAAGAGTTGGTCCAAAGGCAACAGCAATTGCTTACGACAGAGGAGCAAGAAGAAAGAGTGGTGTGGAAGGAAGGGCTGTTGTTCCACTTACCCTGAAGGGTTTGTGGCTACGAGTGGTAGTGGGGTGGAGGAGGTGGAATTTTATCCTGGCTGAAGAACTCCTTGTTTTAAGAAACAAAAAAATAATAGCATTTCACACCCCAAAAATCTTCAACAACCTGAGGACACCTTGATATCCTTGATTGCCAAAAGTCTTTCCCTAGAACTGTTTAAAGTAAAAGAAGATTGGAAATTCTGAAGAAAATGCAAAGGATGAAAGAAAACATCTAAAAATCAAGGGAGAGGACAGTAAAACACTTACACCCAAGATAAGATGGGAAAAGATAAGCAGCTTGGCCAGTGTATACACAGTCTGAGTGGTCATAAATTAACTTTATTTTCTCTTGATACATTCTTTGCTAAACAAAGATAAGATTCAAAACAACAGGTTTTGTTTTGTGTAAATCATTGCAGATCCATTTATGACAGATACAAGTATGGCATCCTTGTTTGCTGCTCCTAAACCTTTTCTATGGTGGCTAAATAGACTCCTGTGCTACTGTTCTGTATTAAATTCTAATGTAGTTTTCTAAAAGAAAGCAATCACATTTTTGTCTATGAAACACTTAAGGAGGTTCTATTTAGCATCTTCAGGGTTGCACATTTGTTTATTTAAGTATTTATAAAGTGTTAAAGGAAAAGGTGGTTAATGTAATTGTCCTACTAAAAATCAATTATAAATGCAGATGAGCACTTAGGCTGTTCAGTCTTTCTGTGAGTAGGAAGTATTCCTTACAGGGAAGGAGCTGCACAGAATCCATAGCAGATGCTATGCCAATGGTCCACAAAGTTGCAAACATTTACCAAAATTCTGATTTTTTCCTTTAATGTAGGAAAGCAAAACTTGTGGGTTCCCAGGAATTTTTTGCAGTCACAACTGAATTACATACGTGATTTGCCAAGATATGTCCTTTAAAGATAAGGAGGATAAGCAGATATTCTTGGGACTGAACAAAGAGTGGCTTGCACTTAAATAGTTGTGATTCCTTTTAAAGACTAGCTTCTGCTCTTGTGTTAACTCAGATGTCTTTCCAAACTGTGCATGAATTACAAGCATCTGAGTTTATTTCCATACATTTTCAAATGGGAGGAAATTTGTAGTAGAACTAGTTGATACAAACGGGCGTGTTGATCTAGTCATTTTGACTTTGAACAGGATTTTTCCACAGATGCCTTTGAATCCAGCACAGGAACTGAGGGGCAGGCAATGTTTCTGTGCTGCTCGTGCTCCCTCTACTGGTTTTTTTTTGGAAGCATGGAATGGGAGACGGTGTCGGGCTAACGTACTCAGCTGCATGAAAAGGAGACTTGATGGAAGAATAGGCTAACGATCAAAAGCACTGAGCAGAAAACTGATTCTGTTAGCCGAGATCTTAATTCATGTTATTCACTCCATTATTTGCAATGTAGTCTTTAATTATATGACAGTTTTCGAAAGGGCTTTAGTCTGATGAGATGAGTAACTGTTATTTAGCAAACTTTTATCCGTTGTGGAAGTTAAAAGCCACTTAAAAAATGCAATGGTACTCTATCTGGAAAGAGAAGTTTTAAAAGTAAGCAACCTCAGTTGTAATGCCCCCACTGTTGCCAGTCTTTGGCTGTTTTGTGACTTTACTGATAAATTTACAATGCACTTAAGGGATAAAAGTTGTATTTAATGAAAACCAAATCCTGTATTACAGGAAGTACATATGGTGTTTGAATATTAAAAATACAGTTTAAAAATAAAATTATTAAATACAAGTATGTAAACTGGTAACAGCTTGTATATATAATTATGTTGTATAAAATGAGATAATGGAGATATGGTACATATTCTGAATGTCTCAGAGGTTGAGCCACAAGATGAATGCTACATGCATCAAGAAAGAGGTAAAAAAGGGATGAGAGACTGCAATGAGTGCATACTCTAGGTCTTGTTTAAAAGCATATTGGCAGGGAAATAATGTCAGGAAAGTAAGTCTCAGTTTTCTTAAATACACTAAATTGCTGGAAGGCTGATAGAGAAGACTTCTAGTATTGCCCAGGGAACAAAGAGTTACTTGTTTTCTGACTAGAAACAAAAATGTAATAGTTTTATGAAATTGTTTGTATTGCTTCATAAAAGTGATTTTAATCTATCATCAAACAAAAAGTTAAAATTAAGCAGTAACCATGCAATAATAATCGGAGTTATTTCTACCGTCAGTAAGACTTAGAGTGATACTTAACCAAAATTATTATATTTGAGAAAATTATGTAAACAAAATGTAAATTCGTGAAGACACTGTTTAAAAATACTGGATCTTTTCTTTCTTTCAGAATACAATACTCTACAGAATGTGATAAAGGGTCTAACACAAACCATTGAAAACCAATGTAATGTGAAAGGTAAAGGCAAAAAATGTATTATATATATGCTACACTGTAATTTTGAATGAGCAGGCATTTTGTTTTTTGTTTGTAATTACTGGTTTTTTTCAGACAAAGAAACTTACTGGCAGACAAACAGAAACAAAAAAAATGTATCTAAAATCAATCCTGTACAGTTAACAAGTGTCTATTGCCATTATCCTACTTAGAAACTGACTCAGGGAGGTTATTTTAATCAAAAGTTGGGATTTAAATTCATTTCAGCATAATACAGGCAATTTTACAAAAGGTGAGAAAGAATCATTCAGCTGTTGGCTTGCAGACTATTCAAATATTTGTGCATAGTTTTTTATCACTTTGTTAAACCAAAGTGTCTTAATCCTCAGTATAATGCTATTAAATGTTATTGCCGTTATCCCGATATACTTGACAACTACTCATTTTTACTTGAAAATAAAATTTATAAATATTTGCTCTATCTTTATACAACAGCAGTACAACATGTAGTTAATTTTATAACCGTTATGAGTTTAAGGCATATTAGCATATATATATTATAAACCTCTAACATTGGAAGTATATGGATGTATTTAATACTCAAACTGATATTAAAAATAAAAAAGCATTACCTATTTTCTCTGAATTCTGTTTCTGTATACTATCTTCTAGGTTTTGGGAAACAAGTACTTAAAAACTTGCATCTTCCAGTTTGAAACTGTTGTAGCCATGATGATATTCTTTTATTTTTTGAGTCAAAGAATTTTGCATCTAGATTTTTTTGAATGCATAATTTATCAGAAGGCTAAAGACAGTTCCAAGTAGTAATACCAGGAAAGTATTATGATCTAACTATGATTTTTCTTCTTAAAAAATGGGGATATACTACAGTATATAGTTCTGTAGTAGTGATTATAGTGTCTATGAAAAAGTTTCTGAAAGTTCAGCCAAGTGAAAAAAAATGAAAGTAAATTCCTTATTCTGCTTTCATGCTAATGAAATTGTCGAAATGTACTTTTTAGTGTACCATATAGTCTTTATTTATCTAGATGAAAATGATAGACTGAAAGGTACCATTCACATCTTGGAAGATAAATTAAAGACTTGTGAAGAGGTATGTCATGAATTATCATTCTTTAGGTACAGTAATAGTATTGTATCCCTATTGTATTTTATGTCTTTTTATTCTTGGGTTTGCTATTGATAATATTGTTGCTCTTCTTTTAATGTTTATTAACATTAAGGTGTGCAAAAAGAGAAGGGTTGTTCTCATGAAAGAATCCATATGAGCAGGTGTTAGTAGAACTACGACGTTAAAACTACCTTGGTGCTGGGAACTTTGGCTCATTCTAGGATGACTTGGCGGGGGGGTTAGCTGTATATGGCTTTAAATTCAATCTCATCGTCACAATTCTAATCCCTTGCCTTAAAGTAATTTTCTGTGTAGAAATAAGGTTGTGACGTTGAAGATGCCTGGTTGTGCTGCCAGAGAATCAGGAATGGTCTGGATTTTGTCTAGTTTCTTCAGGAATAAATACTACAAAGATATTAGGTCTCTACTTCTTATCTGTATCTCATAATAAATTCCATGTATGATCTCTTCACTTTTTATCTATGGCACTCATTTTTGCAAAGGAGGTAAAACCAGCAGGGCTAGTCATAGTTCTCTGTTGTCATAGTTCTCTGTGTGGAGAGTGCAGATCTGTTATCTGTTTAGGATTGGGAATCTCACTGCTGATTTCCTTCGCCTCTTTTTGTACTATGAGTTAAAATTTAGTATTTATACCAATAGAGCTATTACGTTGACAGTTCAAATAAAAAATGAGTAATGCCTTTTGAAGGATGTGAGAAACTATTATTCCACCCATTAAACACATGTATGAGCACAGTGGGACTTCCTGGTGTTGTTTTGAATAATCAGTAACTGCCTGTGTTAGTGCCCCAGACATTGCTCTGGTGAGTAGCTACCTATCTTGCCAGAAGGCTGCAAGAAGAGCTTTGGAGTGAGCACCTCCACAGTGGCAGCTATGGACAATTCCTTCATAATTCTAGAGTAGTTATTGGAGTAAATTTATAATTGGCATGTTCAAACTTTGAGCGTCAGTGCCACCAGCATCACTGCTGCTGGTATCACTGATGTGTCTACTGCTGCCAACATGAAGTTGTGGAATCCTTGGTATAGGCAATATTAGCAGAATTCATACTTTCATCATGCAATCCTAGATTCAAAAATCCACAAAGGTGAAACTGTAGTCCCTTAACTAACTGCATCATTGTGTCAGATCCCAGTCTGGGGAAAGGGATATTACCTCTCCATTTGCCTGCTCTCCTAAGAAGTAAAATTTCTAGTTTTATATTAACAGATAGCTGTAATACAATGAAATCTGCTACATTTTTCATCTGTGGACTTCCGCCAGACTGTGTAAGAAGTAATTGTGCATTTAAATTTACAAGATCAAGGATAAAACAAGTACTGAATTATAGAGTACTGTACATTTTTGCATGATAGTTGTGTTTTGCAGAAGGCTAAGAGCACAGAAATGGCAAGATCTTTGTAAAACATTTTTCATTCACAGGAATTTAAAGATCAAATAGAGAAACTCACGATAGAAATTAAAAACAAAGAGGAAGACCACAAATTAGAAATAGCACAGTTGAATTGTGATATAAGGAAAAAATGTAAGTTCTCTGAAGACTGCTTTAGCAGTGGGTAAAATGTACTGTAACCTGTAGAAGCTACATTTCATGTCGGATAAGTTCCATCATTTAGTGGAAACATGCGAACACTAGAAATGGGTAGTGTTTAGTGGAATTTTCTCTTTACTGAACAGAGTAGACAGTGGTTATGAAGCAATAGTACAGCAACACAGGATAAGCAGAATTCCCAAATAGTTAGAAGAAATGCTGGGAAAGTGGACCTAAAACTCTGAAGAAGTGAAATTTTGGGTTAAGTGTTGACTGGAACCTTGCTTTGAACTGTAAGCTAGACTGCTGTTAGAATGTTCTATCTGTGTTCAAGAAAGTAGGACATTATTTGCACAAATAAATAATATTGCAAAGAGAAAAAACTGATTTCAACGTTAATCTTCTCCATCAGAGGCATAACCTTAAAGTAAAGGATTTTGTGGTCATCCATATATCTGAAAACAATAAGGAAAGCTTTTGTAAAATATGATGCCTTTTTAAAAAGACACCATCTTACCGGGATGGGACAGTGTGGCTTTACATATAGCTTCAGTATGGTTTTTGCTCGAATGAAATTGTCTTCCAGTGAAATGCTGACCTAGTGTTCAAGAAAGTTTTGATATTTTTAGAAGTATGTTAATTTTTCATCTAAACATCTTTTGTAGTTGTAATATTTGGTGTTACTGTGTTGCTAGTTGAAATAAAAGAAACGGAGTATAGAGAACAGAGAGAGAAGAAAGAACTGGAAATATTAGAGCTAACTAGACAGCTGAAAATTCAAAACGAAGAGAAGCAGAATGAAATAATTAAACTGCAGATAGAGGTATGCGTTACAAAGCTGACTTAAAGATGAATTAAGCATTGGGTAAACTTCAAAGAGACTGTGTAGTGAAAAGATGCTAATTAGTACTTAACAAAGTAATATACTGGAATCTAGAAAACTTAGTTATTGTCTTTACTAAGATCAGTGGCAGGAGCTCCCTTCCACAGTGGTAACTGCCTCACTTCTGCTCAGGAATCAAGTACTGTATAGGGAGACTGAAGGTTGCTCTGTTCTTGTTCCAAATTAAATTACTTTGAAACTTTTTTAGGTTTTGAGCTATAAAAAAATTCAGCAATGTTTTCTGCTTAACTATCTTGGTTTTAATTTCTGAATTCTGGTAATATATATATTCAAATAAAATTCCAATTAAAAATTCTAATTCTGCAGAGGTTTAAGCCAGGGGATTCAACATGCATTTCATTGCTCAGCTTTTAAACCACTCTCATTACAGAAAGAACTAAATAAATACCTCAAACCTTTCGCATATCAAAAAAGAAACAAGATGTGAAAATGGTCAGACTGAGTTGTCCTTGGAACATAAGAGAAGAATGATGGTTTTAGAGGTTTTTAGCATGTTCTGTATTTTCTCCTTCTGTAGACATGTGGCTGAGAAGGCTTCAGCTTTTTCTTTTTTTTCAGAAGCATCTTTTTTACCTACATGGTTTTGGTTTATCATATTTGTACTACTTTTGCAAAATTTTGAGGCATTTTTTAAGAGACATAACTTGTAACTGCATTCTTTTAAAAATAAACATAAGTAGCTTCATTTTTCTGGGATTAGTTAGTAGGAGGGCTTACTGTTACTACCCTCAGGTAAAAAATGCAACGAAAGGGAAAATGATACTTGACATATTTAATACACCATTTTTTTCTTCTTTGTTCTTACTGTTTTGTCTTTGCCTGATTCTTTCAGTTCAATGCTAAATTGGCAAGAGCTCAGGATAAAACCACCAAGTCATTTTCAGATGCTTCTGTCTTGCCACAAAGTATCTATCGAAGGGTAGGTGCCTTCATAGACTGTAGCTCACCCATGCCGAGTACTGTTTCAGGGCACTCGAAGGACGAGTTCCCTGGGGTTTCTCTGTGTTCTCTCCCACACACCCCTCCCATCTCTACTCAAGTGAATTCATAGTATCATAGCATAATTTAAGTTAGAAAAGGCTTTTAAGATCATCAACTCCAGCTGTCATGGCTCTTGGCCTATTGATACTCGTGGGGATAAACAACAGAATGCCACGTCTGAGGTGGTTTTAGTACAGAATTGTTAACCTGGAAACTTAAGATAGAACTGACATAAATGATGCTGATATAAACTCTGATATAAACTGTGTATGTGCTTTTTCTGTTGTTTTTGTTTTTGTTTGGGTTTTTTTGTTTGTTTGGTTGGTTTGGTTTGGTTTTATTTTTTGGGGGGCTTTTTGGGGGGTTTTTTGGGTAGGCTTGAGACTTCGGGATGGCACAAAAATATGATTCTGGGGAAGTAATTTCTGTAATTTTGCAATACAAAATACTGAGGAAGATACTAGAATATTTCTGACTCGCAATAGCAAAATGTATTGTTACATAATTCTAAGTGATGTTTAACAATGAAGCCTTTGCTTCCATTTTTACAGAAGCTGCAGCATCTCCAGGAAGAGAAAAACAAGGAAATTCAAATTCTCCGAAACACCATAAGAGACTTGGAGCAACGTCTTAATAAAGGCCAAGACCTGCCCCACAAACGGAGGCGATTCTGAGTAAATGACATGAAGTATTTCAGTAGAACATAAGGTGTGAAGTACAGACAGTGTATTTCAAAATATGCATTTCAAAGTAAAAACAAGACATGAAGAAAATATGTTTTATTGAAAACACTCTTGTCAAATATTCCAAAGGCATGCATTCTGTATATACTCAGGGCTACTCTCTTGCTAATCAGCATTCACAATAAAAAGATTCAGGTTTTGTAGGAGCTGTAATTTCCCTATTAAACCATCATTAATTATGGTGTATGCTTTCATAGCAGTCTTCCTTTCATGAATATTCTCTTCTTCATCCGGAAATCTTTCAAACAACTGGGTTCACTTCCATTCAGTTAATCAAACATTAGGAATGCTAGGCTACAGACAGAGAAGTTATACAAGTTTAAGTGGCATATGACCTTACTACTTGATACAGATTTATCAAATTCAGCACTGTTATAAGCAAAGATAAACATTACACCAAGATTAAACTTGTTTCATACCACCTTCTTTTTGATTCTAACACTGAGTTGTTAACACTACTTCTCACTTTAGGATGATCTTACTGATTTAGTAGGATTTTACAAGCTGTAGCATTATGTATTAATGGACCCTCTTATTGTATCTAAGCCACAAAAGTTAAGCATAAAAATCTCTTACTTGAAAATAATGCAGTTACTCTCTGTATATTACATTTTTAATGTGAAGTTATTCTGTCACATTGCTTAGGAGTAGGTTTTGCTTGTACATGATTTGTATCCCCAGGTTAGGCAAAAAAACCCAAACCTCAACTTTTGAATATATTGTCTTCTTAATAAAAAATAATTAAAATATCTGTCTTGGTTATCTTCTGTTCTTGATTGCAAAACATCAGACAGGAGCCCCTAGGTCATAGTTTATGCTCCTGTCCTCACAAATGCAAGCAGAATGTGAGAAGAGAAACAAGAAAGACAAATTAATCAAGAATGCAGACACCTTCCCAGTGAAACTGAAAAACAAACTAGGGGTCAATAAAATTCCTTTAAATCATGAAGCTTTTGGCTGATGGAATTTGACAGGTGTTCTATAAGAGCACTGCTCTAAATGTATGCAATATTTTATCTCCACATACCTGTCAGTATAATTTTTAATTTGGGGCAATAAAAACACTTAATCTGTTCATTGTTCTGCTCTTGCAACTATATGAACTTAGTGGGACTCCCCTTTGTCTGGAAGGTGCTTAGTTTGTTTTTCAGGATCAGTTTCTCACCTTTTCCTGTCACTGTCAGGTGTCACTAGTTTCACTTGCTCCTGCTGCTGGTGAATGTCAGGCAGCAGAGAGCAGACGTCACTGTCAAGACTCAGTGATGTCCTCTGCTGCCAGCTGCCCATGTCACCTGCAAGAATTTGGTAGTGCTCCACGACACTGTCAAGTGACAGAATTCCCTAGCTCTTCAAACAAAAGGTGTCGACAATGACAGGATCAGCTACTGGAGGTGGAGTCTGATCCTGTCTGCCAATTTCAAGTTAACTGGTTTTTACAGATGTTTTTCCCTTTTTTTCGTACTTTTTGATCTTGTGCAATTTCCACCATTTCTCCTGGAGGAACAGTGTCTACGTGCTCCTGACTACCTATCTGATCATGTCTGTGCTGGCCAAAAACCCTCCAACGCCAAGCGCTGTGAGGATGCTGTCTTTCAGTTTCAGAAGCAGCCTGGTGGTTCTCATGTTTGGGATGGCGACTGCCCGCGTGGTGGTGGTGGTGGTGGTGGTGGCGGCGGTGGTGTCCATGTCTGTGCGGGTGGTGGCGATGGGAATGATGACCTGTTGACTCGTGTTCTATCTCTGACAGCTCTTCACCTGCTTTTTTAGTGATGTTTTCACACACAGCATCAGTATCAGGCTCCTGCAAATCAGAGGCTTGCATTAAATACAGGGCACTGCATTAAATACAGGTGCAAAATATTAATTACCTTAACATTTTTGCAAAGCACGAAACCCAGTTTTAAATCATTTTTGCTATTTTGTGAAGAATGTATGAATATATTAAAAAACCCCTTGTGTTGTCACACCACAGATAACTAGACAGGGCTCTTTAGCAATTATAACTTCAGTAAGTGCTAATAGCAAGTATTCTTATTTTGGTTCCCACATCTGACCTGTCTGTGATCTAAATTTAGTTGGAAAGCTGCACAATGGGATCAAAAATTATTACTCTAATTGAACTTCCATGACAATGTATGTCCATTTCTTGAAAATCCTTCAAAGTACTTCTGATCCTTAATGATACAATAAAAAAAAAGCTATCCCTCTTTTATAGCAGTAAGAATGTTTTGTCATGTTGTATTATCACTTCTTAGAAATAATTGTTGTAGACTGTGTTTAAATTCAAACTGCAATGAATAGTAAGGCAAACCAATTTGAGTTTGATTCCAGGGTTTTAAAAAAATACTGGTTTTTTATGTACTTACCCGTCCCACAAAACTAGAGTAGTTAATTGCTCACTAGCTCTATATAACTCTACAAACTGAATTACTGTTCAAGACTGCATTTACATTTCTGACAATTATTTGCTTTTCTATCAAGGATAGGAATTCAGATAATCAATCAGTCTATTAAAAGTTAAATCTAAGTCACTTGAAGAAATGTTTAAAAGCTCTCTGTCAAGACACATGAATTGTGTAAATTCAAAATTATATCTTTTTGGATTAATCATACTGAAATCATTTTTTTAAATACCACTCAAATCCCGTTTTCTTTTCTACTGTACACAGAATGAGACCAAAAAAATACCGTGTAAGAGCAGTTTCCACACTTGTTTTCGCAGTAAGCAATCTTAATAGATTCTTCTACATATTGAAAACGCAGCAAGGAGTAGGGCAGACCCAGATGGTATACTAGACGCCCGCATCTAAGGAGAGAAAGATCTCTGTGGTTACAAATACCTACAATTAAAACTCTCTTATGATACCTCATTTTCCTTGCACCAATCCACCCACACTGTAGAGTCCCATGGGGAGTGACTCTGCTCATGCTCACAGGCAAATCCAGTATGTTCCTTACAAATGCTTGCCTGCTCACCTGCCCTGGCCAGTATGTGGAGCCTGATTTCTGGCTGATGTGGTGACTGCACTGCGTCTCGTTTAGTAGCACTCAAGACTAGCAGAGGGACACTCATTACAGACCCACTGGGCTAATGAGGAGGGCTGTTTGCTTAGTGCACCCTTACCAAGTGTTTTTATGCATCCCAACAGGTTTTTGATTGGAATGGGCATTGCAGTGCACCTGCATTACTGATTTATTGTGCATGAGGGGATTTTTTTTGGTGACTGTTCACTCCATGTCTGTACTTGAGTGTTCTGATATGCCCTTGACTACACAACTGGTCTGCTCAAAGGAGCTGGAGTAAATGCAGAACCTGTACACAAGGGCAGCTTGTTCAGTGCCAACACACAGTCCTCCAGCCTTAGCTCCCTACACGTCTGCAGTGCATGTCTAGGAACAGCAGCAGGCAAGGCCTTTGTGGCTAAGGCACAATAAAGATATAGACTCCGAGAACCATAATGGATCATGGCCAGACTAGTGCTAAACCAATTCATAATGTACACACATCCTGTGTGTCAACAGCACAAAACTGGTCAGCCTTTCAAATGCGGTGGACCAGGTGTCTAGGCCCCCTCCGCACACTAAATACAGCCTTGTTCTGTTCATCTGTTTTATGACATCAGCCTTCCATATTTGGGCATATTTGCTGCTGTAACAGTCAAGATCATTCCACTGCTAGTTTCATCCCACAAACCTAATGTAGCTAATTGGTTTACCTTCATCACATTACAAAAGAAGAGTAACTTTCTAATTCTGTATTAAGCTTATTTATGGTTCAGTATGAACTTGGAATGGTCATTACAGTAATATAAAATTACTAGGATAGACGTGTTTGAAGTGTAGGATTTTTCAAGTAACTACAATCACATCAAAACGGAAAAATCAGGATTTCAACTACAGTTATTACTGGTGCTGCCAAAATACATATGTGCCAGAATCCTATATCAAAAAGCTATTTTCTTCTGAAGTTTTTAATTTGACATAAAGATTAATTTTTCCTTATGTCTACATGCCATTTTTAACAACTCTCATCAAAATGTTTCCATGAGATAAAAGATTCTGCCTTAACATGCATGGATGTAATGAAGTTGTCTGAAAATAAAAAACCAGAAACATGTTACCAAATTTTACACTCACTTATGTTCATCTAAATCCACAGTAGTTATAAGGAAAAAAATAATTATTTCAAAATTACTTATGCAAAAACAGACTTTGCTTTTGTAGTTTGTTTCTCCAGTAAATGCTAGCAGTTTATTAGTTCAACTTAGAAGGTGATCATGATGTCTTTGTTATTTGCACATTAAATAATCTAGAGATTTACAAAACATTAGTAAAAATATATGCAAATATTTTCCTGTGTATCTCTGTAAGCACACACCTGTCATAGATGAGAAAGTCATCCTCGTTGCCATTTAAAGTAGTCCAGACATCATCTTGCTGCTCATCTTGCTGGTAGACAGTAATGTAGTCTGAAACACGTTCTTTTAGTAGGTGAAATTTCCTCCGGGATTGAGGTCCCTGGTGGGTGACGACCACATACGAGATGTTGAACAATCCTTCATTCTCTAACTTTACTCGCAGGTCCTCCAAACTAGTGGGCATGGAAAGAAGCAAGACTGTAAGTCATTAGCGAAACATAAAATTTGCCACAAAAGTTAATATGCTCAATCTTGCTTTTATTACAGCTGTTATGATGTGGAGTTTCTTCCCTTTCATTTGTATCCTTCCTATGGAATTGCTTTAGAAAACTTTCATTTTTCAGTTACAGGAAATAGTCTACAATGTGGAAGATTGTTTAAAATTTTTCTAAAATGTAAGAATCCAACCCAACTACCTTGAAAGCCAAATGCAAAGCCTACTTTTAACTTCGATGGAGCCAGAGATTTTCCACTATGTTTTGACATCCAATTCTTAATAATCTTGCAAAGCCTATTATGATATATAAGTTGTGCAGCCTGGAGAGGCAAACTAAAATGTTCTCACTCTGACTAAAATCCAAATCTGAAACTGGTACTATGAATTTTTAAGCTAAAATAATTTCACAATCACTAAATGAATCAAAGATAAGGGCTTTGTGCAAGTTTTGTTTGGGTCAGCTTGAAATTATTTTCTTACTATTGTTACTGTCATGATAGCTAATTATTTGCAAAGAGTAATTCCTAGAAACTAGAGCACCAATGCACCAGGTCTTGTAGGAAAACGTAACATTGATGACTTCCTTGAATGCTTCATCCATTTTTTAAAAGGCCAGTATTTACCTTATCTTCTGGATTTTTTAAATATATGTAGGATCTCTGAGCACAGGCTGAAAAGGCACATTAAAAGCACATATTTTTATTGAATTTTTCCCCTACAGATCTTACATAAGAAATGAGTGATCATGGATCTCTCTATTTCATGTGATCCAGCCATGTCAGAGGATTGTGATGTTTCTGGGCTTCACCATCTTTGCTACATTAACCATCTGTTGCTAACTGTTTCTGTCGGGTGTTCGTGTGGGTTGGGTTTCATTAATGTGAAGTTGATCATACTATTATGTTGTAAATATAATTTGGAGAAGATGATCTGTCAGTCAGGAGTTAGTCAAGAGATAAAGAATCTTACCCACTGGCACAGAGCCCTTCTGCTTATAGTGAGCCTGGTCACTGGGTCACACAGGCCAGCTGTGATGGTGGCATTTGGGGCAGCTAGAGGTCATCAAGTGCATCTGTGGTAGGGCACACATAGTATCCTCAGCTGGATAACAATAATTGGGATGAGATTTATGCTCACCTGGAAGCCTGGCGCAGGCAAAATGATCAGCTAGCCTGCAGGAGAGCCACCACTGTCACCAAGCCTCTGGAGTTCAGCATTGGGTCCTCGTCCCCAATACGCCATTCTGGGGGCTCCTGGCAGATCTCTGTTGCTCCTCCTGGGAGGAGACAGAGGGCCAGAACGAGCCCCAGACCTGCCCACATGGCTGGGCTTTACCTGAGAAGAGAGAAAACAAACAAAATGAGACCAATGACTAAATGAAGTTCAGACTGAAATTCCTGTAAGAAAACACAGTAGCATATTGGCTCCATTCAGTAAAAAACAAACAAACAGAAAAAGAAACAAACTCCTGTAAGAATAAATTTGAGCTCTTTGTTTACTGCTCAGTTTCTTCGGTTTTTCAGTGGAGTTCCTCTATAATGGAGGCAGGTGTTTTTTCTTTGTGGTGCTTTGTGGGTTTTTTGGGTTTTTTGTTACTGTGTTTGAACAGCTGCAAAATAAACATGCAGAATTACTGGATTTTTTTTAATGCTACTAATCAGACTAAGTTATTTCTTCATCTTTGTAATTTTTTCTACCATTTTTAACACTTCAGTTCTTTTAAAGTGGCCTTGTTTCTTGTGTTTTGAAATCAGTTGTGGTAAGCCAGTTCACACCAGGAAGAATCTAGACCAGTTCACTCCAGATTCCAGAGTAATTTCACTGACTTAAAAATACATGCACCAACAGTGGATTTCAGTACACAGCAAGTACTACAGAACATAGCAGAAAATAATGAAAATTGCATCAAAAATTTTACAAGTCAGTCTGGAGTATTTGGATCCCATTGAGAAAAATCTATGAAGAAGTCAGACAATAGAAACAATTTTGCAAAAACTGGAAATGAAAACTGTATTTCAGGATTCCTCAGATCTAACAAAATCTCATATCCATACTTAGTCCAGTTAAGGTTTATGAAAATCAAAGCATATAAGAAATTCTTTAAATATCTTTTCCTTTTATTCCATTAACATCTCAATTTTGGCTCAAACATCCCTTACCGGGAAATATTTAAAATTATAAATGTATAAAATTATAAAGCTTCTCCCCAACATGTCCTAGGTTGTGGAATTGTATATCTTCACCATCACCTATGATTTCACTTACATCAAAGTCTGACAGTGAACACAGAATAGTTTGGAAACAACGAGCTGTGACAAATAATACGTGTTCCATCCATCTTGTCCTATCCTAAAAAAATTTATAATAATTGATGTTTTGAAACAAGGGCCATTTGTTGCTGCATTTGTGAAATCCAGCTGTCCCTAATGTTTCTTTCCTGACTAGCTAAAGTCATGTTCTAGGTAAAGTACTTTGAAGACTAAACTGTGGTCCAGCAGATACCAATACAGCCATTTTTCCACTCTTTATACACATTAGGAGAGCTGCCTGTGTGTGTTATAAAGACACAAAACTCCCATGACATTTTGATATCCTTCCTTGCCTTTACAGGAGCCTTCTGCAGCAGTGGCATGCAGCACGCAGCAACAGCTGTCCACCCTGCAAGCTGCAGGAGAGCTTCGTCTCCTGCCTTATCCTTCGCTTTATATTTCAACTTTCTAGTTGGTTTCCAATGGAAATTTCCACAGTCAGCCTTTTCAGCCAAAGAAACAAGCAGACACTCTGCCAAATCTTAAGTCATGAAGCTCTTTCATAGCAAACCCAGCACACTTACCCTTTCCTCCTCCCCCTTCTTGGCAGCTCTGCCTGGCTCCGCTGCAGAAGAAAACAGTGTGGGGAAAAGGGCTGTGGTATTTATAGGGCTCTTGTTTATCTCACTTTGCAGATACGGTTCAAAGTTCAGGGAGCTTTTTCGGAACGACCCTGCAAGCAAAGAAAACCCCTTTAGCAAAAGTACCCAAAATATTTCTCCATTAACTAATCTCAAGTGGAAACCATTTGTCGTGCGTAATAGCAAAGCATTTTTAATATAATGACTTCAAATATAATGTTATGCAGTTTGTCAGTCACCCTAGTCAGCTGGAGGCAGTGGTACAGTCAGAGGGGGATGGGCCGAGGAGACATTATTTTCTGAACACAGTGGTAACCACAGTGAGGGGGGGAAGGTACTTCTGTTTACAAAAACGCTGAGCTAGCAGGTTTTTTCTCATATGCTTTATCTGATATTTGCCTTAGAGAATGGCTGCTCTGTCTGAGGGCATGTACATACTCAACTCTTTTGGCCCAGCTGCTCCTGATTGTATCATTCTGCTTTCAAACTTTTCTGTGTAGAACCTTCCAGTTTATCAACTTTGTTGAAAGTTAAAGCCCAGAACTTCAGACATTTAAATCAATGTATCTTTCATGAAAGTCATGAAGCTCTAGCTACTGGCAATAGGTACCTGATCCTCTGTATTTCACTGTCAGGTTTTCTTAACCCCATGATCACCAAGGTATCTGTGGACATCCAGGTTAAACTGTTTCCTTACTGTCTTTCCTTGAGGAGACAATTGTTTATGCATTATGTGTTTTACTTCAACAGCAGTTTGCTTTGCTTTGATTTCCTTCAATGTATATGTTACACCTGTTTATGGGGAAATAAATCTTTAAAAACTTGGTCACAGTTCAAGGTGGTGAGATTGATACTGCTTAGTTCTATGGCCTGAGGCCATCTTCTGCACAGATAAGCATTTTGTGGGCTGGATGGAAGAAAGGGAACTGCTGACCTTGCAGGTTTATGCTGTAGGAATCCTATGCAATAGTCATTGGAAAGAATGCAAAAGATCTGAACTTTTACTGAGTAGTCTTGTGTGAAGACACAATGCAAAAAACCGACAGACTCATACTGAACCTGAAGTATTTTTAAGAAGTGGAGTGTGCTTGTATTCCCTCTGTTGTTAGGGAATCACATCTTGTATTCTTTGCTGGGTTGGTACCAAGCCCTCATACCTGTGATGGTGCCCTTTACTATTCCAATTGATAGACAATTTGCTCACCTCCTGCTTCAGGTGTGGGTGTTGATTCTCAGTGTTGATTAAATTCTGTAAGGTTGGCTGGAAGTATTTGGTAAGCACCATGTCTATCAATTCTTGCATGAGCACAGAGGCAGCCAAACAGAATTAAAGCAGGTACAGGTCCATTAATAGGACTAATAAAAATAATGCAGCTCATTAGTGACAGACAGTTGTTCTCTTGCCAATTATTGCAACACAGGTAGAGACACTCTCAAAGGAAGAGCAATACTCCATCTCTATTTCCTTTTCCTTTGCTTTGTAGAGAAGATGTGGTCAAGTTTTGATTAACAAGTGCTGAACCTATAAACCATATGTAATACCACTGAGAGCTACTGAGACATGCAGCTCAAAAGTACTGAAGAATAGAGAGCTCAGACAGAGTAAACCGAGCTGAAGTAGCTATCATATAAAACAAGTACTTTGCTGCGGAAAGCACACTGAGGATGGAAACGGATCCTGGTCAGGATGGAAAAGCTATTATCTCCTCCCATATAGTATGCAGAGACACCTGCAGACCCTCAGCTGCCTTACCGAGGGATGAGAAGCACCTGTTGTTGGCAATTATCACTGTGACACTAAATACTACATGTAGTATTATTTATTATTACATTTATTATAACATTTAAAATATCAAGATGCGTTCAACTACATTCAGGGTGATAAGCCGTAAGTATCTTTTTAACATTCACCTTACCCGAGATCATTGTTCTGCCTCAATATTTATTGAGGATAAAATTTCCTCTGTCTTAAAGCAAGTGTTAGGAAATATTATAATATTGGTTGTGAATTAAGATAGATCAAATTAATTTGGTTTCAAGATGTATAAAACAAATATGCTTAAACTTCAGTCTGAAGCATTACTGTTTCTGAGTGGAAAAAAAAATCCACTTCCATGGGGTTTTTTTACAAACATAGATAAAGCTGTTAATAATTGTCAAATTAACATCTAGGAGTCTGACCATTCAATTTCTTACATTAATCCCCTTTCTGTTCATAGGCTTCTGTACTCCTTTGTCCATAGTTTCTAAAGAAACAATCATCTTAAATATTAATTTTGCTTTCCACTGCAAGTATTTTCTTAGTTGTTGAGCTTGTTCCAATGTCACGGCAGGAGGCAAGTTATGAACTCTAATTTGGACAAGCCCTCAGTTTCAAATAATAATTTTTTTAATGATCATCCTGTTTCTATTAAATTTCTTTCTTCTTTGGGGGGAATAATAGTCCTGGTGGAAATAAAAGCCCCCTTCCTTTCTTATTGAACATAAGCTTTCCCCTTTTATGATGTGTTCCGAACTTTTCAAAGCATCAGAGCACAGAAATACCATTTACTGTTTCTGCTATCCAGATTAGTAATGTATATATATTTTGGGGGGTGGGGGGAAACAAAAATAAACTAAAAAAACCCAACACAATGCCGCAATTCCAAATGACAAGGAATTGTGGCTGTCATAAATTACATTCTGGTAAATAATGAGACGATGGGGGCAGAACACAGATCCAGCATGAACTCTCTTGTGAGGCTTTAGGACTTCAGTGCCTGTTTTGATCTTGTGACTGGAGGATGTCACAAACACAGAATTCAAAGTCCACTTGCAGATCTTAATTCTCTACTAGTCCTTCTCACGTCTTCTCTAACAACTGTGTCAACTCAGTGTAGTTACTCATACTTTATAGTGGAAAATACTGCAACAGCAGCAGGCTGTTAGAGTTACTTAATGCTTATATAAAGAAATTTCCATTTGTTTATGACGCCTTAAACTTGAACAAATGCTGTAAAAAAAAGGTCAGTTAAGTGAAGGGTAAGAAGATACATTGAAGTAAATCTATGCTCCTGTCATGTGAGAGCCAGAGCAGCACAAGGTAACTAAATGCACACTTCTCAGAATTTAAAGGAAGGAACTAAAGCTGATATCCTCTGATGTAGGCCTAAAGATTGTTTCAGGGAACAAAGGAATAGCTGATACATGCAACTGTCAACTTATAAACAAAATGAGACTTAAAGGAGCCCTGATCTAGTAGCGAAATATTTGGGTTTTCTGCTTGGAAATTCCATTCCATAATGAAGTACCTTTCTCTACTTGAACGTATCTGTAGCACACTGTGATTAGGAAGGGAAATATTTTATCAGATGTGTTGTCAGCCATTGCACAGATTACAGATGCAAACAGACCCTAGTTGCTGAATCGAATTGAATACCTGCATGTATTCTGAGTTCCTTAAAGGCTCCTTTTACTTTCCACACTTATCCTGGAATAATTCTGTCAGCCCACAAATTCTCCATGTCACTGCAGCGAGCCTAAAACCAGTGGTCCTCTTGTCATCTGAAGGAAGAACGAATTTGCTGATGGTACCCAAGAGGTGGTTAAGAAGATCATAGCTGTATTAAATCCTCCATATTTTTGTATTTTTACTGGTATATTTAGTAATACTTGGCAGTCCTGTGATCCACAGAGGAAAACTGAAAATTCCTTCAGTTTGGTGTGACTCTGCTGAGGCTTCTGGTGCTTGGCATAGTAAACCAAAAAGAAGCAAATGTAGTTGTGCAGTGCCCAAAGCAGGGTACCTATGTGGATCTCCCACATGGATCTTGTATCCCACACAATGATCCTCCCACAGGAAGGATGCAGTTGCACGAGGAATTCAGCAGGCAGATTTAGGCTGTCCAATTTCACTGAGTAAACACATTAAAATGATTACAGATCTAGACCAATGAACACAAAGAAAGAGTAACAAACCTCTCTATTATGCTTCGTTCAGACAGTTTTCTTTTTATTAACAGATCAGGCCTTCAAGAGAGTGTAACTGTAATCAAAACCTCAGAAGAACTATCAGCAATACATAAAATTCCTATTAAACTCTTTCTACATAATAACCCTCCTTAGGAGAAGTGGAGGAAAATGATTCATCAGCTAAATTCAGAGTAGTTCATTCTAGGTGACTAAATTTAAACGCTTCTCACCAGAAACACCTGTACAAGCAAGTTCTTGTTAATGATTTATAACAGGTCACCCAGGCACAGTTCACTGCACTGAACCCTAGCCGCAGAATGGAAGTTAAGACAGCACAGTGCGTGGGATTCAGTGACCATATACAGTGAACCTGACAGGAAGTTCAAGTCTGTCCTTTGCTTATCTCTTGTGAAATACATTAAAAATGAAGTGAAAACTGGGCCCAGCTAATGAATAAGAGATGTTTGTATATAAAAACCTCTCTTTCAGAAATTGTTGAACTGTGATTAAGAAATGGATTACATATTTTTGGTTAATTTTTTTTTTTTTTGGTGGCTCTGTGTTGCTCTGTTTTCCTGATAATACAGCAGTGGCTGCAAACGTTAGGGCCTTCAAGAGATATTAGGAGAATTTATGGGCAGATTCAGATAGCTGAGTGCAAGATGGAGATAGTCTTACATGGAATGGAGTCTGACAAACTAAAATACTGATGGCTTCAAATACATGAGGTTGACAGTTGATTGCTGCTGACACTTCTTTTCAAACAGCAGGATCAGATGAGGCCATAAAGGTGCTGAGAAGGCTGGAGCACCTCGCCAGCAAACACAGGCTGAGAGAGTTGGGGTTGCTCAGGCTGGAGAAGAGAAGGCTCCAGGGAGACCTCAGTGAGGTCTTTCCGTACCTAAAGAGGGATGAAAAAAGGAGAGGGAGGGATTTTTTACATGGTCAGGTCATGACAGGGCAAGCGGCAATGGTTTTAAACTGAAAGAGGGAAGGTTTAAATTAGATGGTAATCTGACTTAATGAAAGGTGGACTAGAGGACCTTCATGGTCCCTTCTAACCCAAACCATTCTATGATTCTCTGATTCTATTATACACTCTATACTCTATATACTCTAGTGTTAAAGCATTTCGCACTTCCAGAAGGTTTCCAGGTACTTCCTATCTCATGCAGAATACACATTTTTACTGAAAATTACAATTATTAACATAAGGTTATTTTTGTGTATTTTGGATGAAATATGTATCATAGAAGTCCTCAATCATCTGATATTACAGTCCTATACTTTATTTTCCACAGATGCAGTTGTTGAAATAAACAATGAAGGCAAAGTAAAATTTTTAATTCAAAACATTACTTCTGTATGATATTGATAATGGGCCGGCAAAGATCAGAGACCATTATATCTGACAAACATATTAGCCCTACCTTGACACTGGCAGTCTTCCTGTTCTCCTTACAGCTTTGGACTCCTAGTTTTTGGAAAAGGCAAAATTAGAGTAGTAGAACTGCAATTGCATTCCAGAATAAAGGATGCAGAATGCAATGCAGAGCAAATAACTCAGTGTTTGAAAGAGAAGTGAGAGAAAATTTGATGACATTTTGTCTGAGGACAGCTGTGGAAGTCACCTGCACAAGCCATTACACTACTCCACATCACTACAAATAGCAAAGACTTGGGAAAATCTGCTCTGCAAAATTCAAGCAGCCACTATTGGTTGTTTTTACAAAATTACCATTATTTCTTAAGTTTACATGTGTTTGGATGGACCTCCTGGCTCATCTGAGAATTCGCACTGAACAGGCTTCATATCATGTCGTTTAATTAAAGGCAATTACAGCAACACCCACTTTGGAGTCTCCTCATCCCATTTCAAAAGCACTGGCTAAGCCTGTGGAACTTGAAAGGTGAGTAAGCCCTGGTCCCATCAAGTAACAGTTATCATAATGCCTCAATAGCTCTCCAGTCAAGAGAGATTTGCACGTATGCTCATTTGTAAGGACACATATAGAGCTACAGCAGAGATGAGTCCCAGGCTGGCATTTTACTTTGGTAAGTCTTCATCTCTACCTGACCTCTATTTTCATTTTTTAATGTCTGCCTCTTGACAATAAGACACGTTCAATATATTATTCATGTATGTCTTGTTTTGTTTACTAATTATTATTTACATATCAGGCATATAACAGTCTTAAGGATTGCATTTGAGGAGGTGATAGTATCCCCCATGGAGCCCAGAGTCTGCATCTCATGGTGCAACAGTTGGGGAGCTCCCACACCCATCTTTGACCATCAGCATTTTATCCAGCACATTATACTGCAAACTGAAATTTTATGACCTTTTTCTTGTCAGGGAAAAAAGAAAAAAAAAGAAAAAAAAAGAAGAAAAACAAAGTAGGATTTTTTTTCTGCTGATCCTGCATCACAATCCTTGCCAGATTTCCTGTAAGAGCTCAAAAAGAGGAAACTAAATATGACTGTGAAGAAAAATTTGTAATGATTTAAGAAACATGGCAATAAAGTTGCTGAACATTCTCTTCAGCTAACAGGCATTCAGGAGGAGAGACAGACCAGAAAACCAAATGCAAAAGTAATCCCATGACTGCACTAAGTAATAATTAACAATAAATGCTTTTTAATTGTATTCCCCTTTTTGCAAAGGCTTCTTGCTCGTAAATGTTGTTGTGAACTTTTGTTAATTCTTTAATACAGCCATTTGCCTAGGTAAGTTCCAAAATACGAAACAAAAGGACTGTGAGGGATTTCAGTTGTGCTGAAGCCAATGTAGGACTTCAGTCTCCATTGTTCAGGCAAATCATTATTCAGTCAACAGCTCAGGCACTGTTTGAGGCTCACAGTGTGGATCCTGTGTGAGGCTGGGCTTAAGAACTGAAGTGACACAACAGAGAGAAGCTGGGTGGTCTTTCAGTAGCACATGTGCTCTGGTGGCTGCTCCACCTGTATGCCTGCAAAGGAAGTACTCACATTATAACTGGCACAGTCCCAGTCCATGTGACACGCAGCACGAATTGTCTTGAACAGATGGAAGCTGCACTTGATGGATGGCTGTGCCAGAAAGAAAATTCTTGAACGGAAAAACAACATTCCCCTAGATAAAAGGAAAAATTATTTCTAGGTTGCCCAACTTTCCAACTTTTTATTGCTCTTAATCTTATCTTAATTGCATGTGGAATGTCTACCTGATTGTCTCCAGGTTCTGAAGTAAACTTTATCGTGAACATTTTATGCCCCTATCAGCCATACATAATTTCACACAGCAATAGTATCCATAGGTCTACCGTTTTCTAGGAAGATTACATGACCTGAAAGAGGAGTAATCTGAAACTACCTGTTAATGTTTCTGCATGTGTAATACATGGAAGTGCAGCACTGGCTGTGGGCTAGGTCAAAACCTTTTCTTACAATTTAGCTTTAATCCCTTCCAGACCCTGTAAATTTTAATGGCTTATGAGAGTTAGAAAAGCCACCACATTTCATGTCCTGATGCGCTGTGTCCACTGATGCTTATCCAAAAAATCCAAAAAACAAAAATATTTTTGCAAATCAGGTAAAAGATTTGGCTGTGAAACATTTGGTACCTCTGAAGAGGTACTTACATATGAAATCTTTAATAAAAATGTATGCATATGTTATTTCTACTCATGATGCACAATGCATAACCATACAAAAATTGCATGGTGTATATGTATTTTAACAATAAAAACAGATTAACTTTTTAACAGAGGTTTTCCTTAAGAGGTTTTTCAGACAAGTACTGACCTAGACAAGGCCTCCTGAATTTATACTGGGACATGCTCTTCCAACACAGCCTATTCTATATTTTTATATATGATTCTATATTCTTGGATTAAAAGAAAAAAATAGCTAAGTACTTAACATCTAATTTCTTTAGACATGCTTCTTGTAAACCTGCAGAACCCAAATCACTAGGGTTTATGAAACTGACAGACAGTAAGTGGTTGGACTTGCTTCTTCCTCCAGATATTTAAAATCCTATAAAGGAAAATTTTTAGATAAGAACTGAAATACAACTCTCATCTCTTGCAGTGTTCACCAGACACTGATCTCCCTGATTTCACTAGTCAGCTGATCTTTCTGGGGTCACGAAAATACGAAACTTGTAAACAGTAGATAAGACTTGGCATGGAGCTCGGACACCAGCAGATAATACTGACTAGATATAAATGCACATCCTGTCCTAGCTGGACATTTGCTCTGAAAATAGAAAGATAAGAAAGGGACAGGCTGACACCTTTGTATCACAGGAGTAAGGTTTAAATATTTTTTGCATCAATCCACAATTCAACGTATTACAGCTTTCAAGCACTGCATTTTGTAGTTACCACTATCATTTTGGCTTCCATTAACACCTTATATCTTCCCTTCACTTTGGAAATAATAAAGAAATTAGGGGGATTAACCAAAGAGCTCTCTGTCAGAAGCACAACCCATGTTGTTTTCCTTTAAAACTTTATAAACAAACACTCATATTATTGCCCTCAGCATACCTATCAAAGGGGCTCTACAGAAGTGTTTTCCTCTTGCATAACAGCACACATCTGGCTTGCTCTAGGCATGACAGTAAAGCCCTTTCTTGCACAGAACAAGTCACTGTGCAACGGAGACATGCTGAGTCATCTGATACAGAGAAGACTTTTGCAAATGATTGATAACACTACAGGAATGAACAGTTGATTTTGCAAGCATTTTGCTAATGGAACAGACCAGTAAAGGCCACATTGCAGCTATCTGTATTCTGCACCTGGCTGGTGATTAATTTGGTTCTGATGTGGGAGATCTGGGTGTGTTATGAGGGAACTAAGCAGCTTTCAAAACCATTTGGGGACCCAGTCAGAACTGTCCAGCAAGCTGGGTGCTGGTCACAGGCAGCTAGGTGGATGGCCTTGCACTAGATGAGATAATGGTCCCTTTCGGCCTTCATTTATTATCTGAATCACCTGGTTTTGGACAACAATTATCTACTCAATGACGCATGTGAGCAGGCATTCTGCATTCTTGATTTCACATCTCCAGTTTATTAATTTCTGACAAAGAGGTGTTTCCTTTACTAAAGAAAGGAAATCCATCATGTATCACAGTTTTCTACTATTCAGTATACTTTTCAGTTATTTATCTACTAGTTTAGTATTCATTTTTGTCTGCTACTTCACAGCTCCCGCTGGGAGAGGCTCACAACAGTCAGCCCGGACAGATGATCTCAGACCTGTTCAGCGCTGCTGTGAGAAGGCTGGAGCAAGTAGAGAACATCTACACTTCAGTAATTTTCCCAAACTCAGCTGAATGTTACGTCCAGAAGACTTACCAGATTATCTTAATAAATACAAGATTCTCTAGTGTCATTGAGGTGATCCTGGAAAAGCACAGGCAATTTTTTAGCCATACAAACAGCTAAAACAGGTTGAACTAGAGATTTTGATAAGGATCTTTTAGATGTTTGCTTAACATATTCTTCCTTATGTAAATAAAATGCACATAAAACCACGTAGTTTTCAGACTTACTAAGAGTAGATTGCATTGTTTTGTAACATAGCTCTTGGAAATCCTAGAGGTAATGCCGGAAAACAGCACACCCATCTTTGAGAGAGGAAAAGGATCACACAAGAGTTGTAGCTTAGTCAGTGTAATTTTATATTTGAAAGCTATTAGGACAAAGTATGAACTATTCATTTAAAATCTTCAGCCTAGACTTGCAGTAAAACTAGATGGGTGAAGCCATAGAAAAAAGAAACACAGTGGAAAATGCCATGAGAAAAAAAGGAAATGGTTAGAACAAGCCATACATTAATCAAGAACAAGCAAGCCACCAACACTGTCTGGATAGGTAGAAGGTGCTGGAATGGAAATTTTTAATTCTTGTGTTGTACTCTGCTATAGTGACAACTTTAAAAATATTTCTATTTGAATTATAAGCTATTAAGATAGTGTTCTTCCACTAAAAATTAGATCTCCAGTAGTTTAAAACAAACCTTCATATATTTTTAAATGCAGGAAGCATCAACATTGCTTATGGGCTGCTGTGTACCAGAAGACAAGGATGGGTGTGGCAGACAACCCCTAGGATGCAAACAATTGTCTGACCAGACCTCCTGACAATTGTTACTAGTATTGGAATAGTATATTCCAGACCTCCCAATATTGTTACATTAACAAGACCATTAAGCAACCATGTAAGCAAATAAATCTTTTTATTATGTATTGCAAGCTATCAGTATTGACACAATTTTCTTGTATTATTGTATTATAAAATGCTGTTCAGAGTCTGCATATTAAGGTGTATATAAAAATGATTTTGAACTTGATCGAATATCTACTATTTTTACTTGTCTGATGTTGTAAGATTTCTCTGCTGAATAGCTGCCTTAACTTCATAGACATTTATCCTTTCAGTGTAGAAACAACATGGCAAAAGTAATGGTGTAGATGTGGCACCATGGAAAAGTGAAGGAGTTTTTTTACAGGAATTAACATTTACAGGTATTAACATGGCAAGCCCATTAGAATATAGAGCCACTGCATGAGGCTGCTCTTCTGTTGCCAGCATCGACACAGAGGCTGTCAAAGAGATGATCATGCTGTCTTGTGCTGACAAGTTAAATTATTATACTGATTTATTTGCATGAGTACGTTTTCATCTGGCGGCAGGATATGAAACCTGGATGACCAAGAGCCCTGAAGGCTCCAGTGTAGAAAAGAAACCCAAGTTTCTTTTCAGGGCTCAGACAGGATGACAGAGGGGCTGGTTGCAGCCAGTGCCATGCATTTGCTCTCTCCTCCTAAGGTACCTCAGCCAAATAACCCAGGAGCTCTGTTGGAGCTGCAAGGTGCTGCCTGGGCCTTTTGTTCTGCAGCTGTGGGGACTTGGGCACAGCTGGGCACCACAGAGTGAGCCTTGCTGGGAACTGTTTCACTGCAGCTTTTTACACCATTTCATTATACTAATTTGGAGCACAGCTCAATCTGAATTATAAATTATAAAGCAACATAGTGTTATGGAACCACATGGAAAAGTGGCTCTGGAATGGAGTGGAGGGGACACGGGACAAAGAATCCTGCAGGCACGAGTCCTGTGTACAAGGGTGTATGTGGCCCTAACATCACCTGTCTTCCAGAATGTGCCTTTCCACACTAAGGAATGCGTAAAACACTGCGATGCAACTGCAAAATGCAGCAAGAAGGGGAGACACACACATTCCCTGTCTGCACGAGGAACAGAGTTGAACAACAAAGATGAACAAGGGACTGGAGTGTCTCTGCTATGGGAAAAGGCCGAGGGAGCTGGGCCTGTTCAGCCTCAGGAAGAGACAGCTGAGAGAGCACCTCATCAGTGTCTGTCAGTGTCTGCAGGGAGGGGTCAGAGCATGGACCAGGCTCTGCTCGGTGGTGCTGAGCAATAGGACAAGAAACAACAGGCAGCAAGTGATGCACAGGAAGTTCCACCTGAACATGAAAAAGAACTTCACAGCACGGGTGACCAAGTACTGGAACAGGTAGCCCAGAGAGGCTGTGGACTCTAACTCACTGGGGATAGTGGAGAACTGTCTCGACACAATCCTGTGCCGTGTGCTCTGGATGACCTTGCAGGAGCAGGGAGGCTGGAGCACATGACCAGCTGTGGTGCCCTCCAGCCTGACACACTCAGTCACTCTGACCCCGTCACACTGGGCACATGGACTGCAACTCCCGGCATGCCCCGGGCTGCCGATCCCCGCCCCCGCCGCGCGCGCGCCCTGTCGTGTGGAAGGTGACCGCGGGGCAGGCCGGGAATGCGAGTCGGGATTGGACGGCGTGCGCCCCGCTTTCCAGCGTGCCGGGCAGCAGGAAGCGGCGGCGGCGGAGCGGGAAGCGGCGCGGCGAGGAGCTGCTCCCGGTGAGTCCCCGGCGGAACCGCCTCCCCACCCCTCGGGGCGCCGCGTCGCCGGGCCGCGACCTGGCCGGGAATTGAAAAGGGATCGATTTAATGCGCGCTTTGATGACGTAATAAGGACTAACGCGGCGGCGGCGCTGCCGAGCGCCAGTCTCGGGCCGGCAGCGGTCTTGTCCCCTCCGCGGGCGCCCCGCAGGACCCCCGCGCCTGCCTGCGCCGGCCGCACCGCGCCCGGATCCCCCGTGCCCGGCGGGCCCTGGGCGCGGGCCAGGCCTTCCGCCTTCGCCGGCTCCGGGCACTCGGCGGCCGCTCATTGGCTTCTGCGCCCGGGGCGAGTGCTGCCCGCGCCTCGCGATTGGCGGGGGTCGCGCTGACTGACACTGGCGGTCGCCAATGAGGCCGCGGGGGCCGCGGAGCGCGCGGGCCGCAGCCCGCGGGAGGCGCGCGCGGGTGGCGGGAGCCCCGGGCGGGGCGGAGGCGGTGGGGGCGCCGCCTGGCGGCCGCTGTGCCCACGATCCCGGCGGGAGCGGCCCCGGTCCCGCGTCCGCGCTGCGGGATCGAGGGGCGGGATCGGGATCGGGGCCTGCGCCGTGCCGGAGCGTTGGCTTCGAGGAAAACCGCTGGCAAAGTGTATGAGAAATTCCTGCTTGTGCACTGCACAGCCCGCGGCTCCTCCTGTCCCAAGATGGCGGTGTTCGGGGCACTCCGCATCTCCGGGTCACCCGACCTGCCCCAGCACTGCCCCGCCCGCGCTGCTCTGGGATCCGTGTGCGGGAAACAAACATCTGTGCCTAAAATCCAAGGAGTAATAATAACATGGCGGCAATGATGTGGGTTAATAAAAACATCTCCGCGAATCATATGCACATCACATGAAGTGCGTCCAGGGTTACAGCCTGATAAGATTAAGGCAGTAGTTCATTGAGTTTCAATTTCAAGGAAATTGTGCAAACAACTGAAGTGGTCCCGTCTTCGTGCCTCATCTGTGAGCCCTCTCATAAATGGGAATTTGGATAATTTCTGTCTGTCTTGGCTGCTTTTGTTTCCTCAACTCTACTTTTCACTCCTCCTTCCAAAGCAGTCATGCTCGTATTGAACATGTGCTGTTCTGTCAGGCTTTTTTGTGCAATATGACTGAGGTTTTTAAAATGAGGATACTCAATGAATGCTGCAACTGCATTTAAATACAAATTAAATTCGCATTTTTACTAGTTCTGTGTAAATTTATGAACTGCATAACATAAGTTGTAGATTTCTTTTGTGAGGGTTCTAAGAAAAACACTCTTTAAAGTATCTTGTGTTTGCTGAAGTAAGTTTGATCTATTATTTTGAGGTTTGGGGGTTTTTTTTAAAGACATCCCTGCAATCGGTTTGGAAGTAAGGCACATTTGGATAGGTGAAAATTGTGAGAGTTGGAAGTCAAAATTTTGTTTGTTTTAAGGAATTATGCTTTTAATTGCAAGTCATCTGTCCTTTTACTCTGTGTCAAAAATGGGCAAGAAGAATTAAACTGTGAAGTAGGTAGGCGACACCTTCCCACATGAGACTTTATGTGAAATACCAGATGGTGGAAGAAAGGCAGGAGCTTCTGGTTGTCTGTCTTACACCCATCATTACAGATGAGGTGTGACATGAATGCAGCAGCAGCATCCTCTCCCTTCTAGCTCATCTTCCCCTGCAGGCTGGCCTCCTCTGTCCCCTTGAAGACCCTGACAGGTGTTTCTGCTGCATAATACGGAATATGTAAAATTTTCATAAGGAAGGATGTGCTTTGCTGTTTGATCTTTGTGTACTTTCAAGCCTTTTCAACAAGAAGGGAGATTTAATCTGTGAAACAGAGAGCAACCTACAACCTCAGTGATGTCCAGGTGTTAAAAAAAACAGATTACTTGTCGGTAGAATTGCCTTCTTAAGGTTTAGGGCTGGACATACTTTAGTGGTCTCAGACCTGTGGGAAGGCTGACAAAGCCTGGGAAGAAGGATGCCCCACTGATAGTGGACACAGAGAATGCAGAATTTATGTGCCACAGGGACATATAATAGGAACCCCAAAAAAAGGAAGAAACTAATAAAGCAAACTCAGCAACTGTGCTGGAATCAGCTACAGCCGAGTAACAGGTAATTCTGGCAAGGGGAGATTGCCACCACTGAATCAAGAAACCCGCTGACACTAAAGAAGAGAGAGACTGAGCGTGGAGACTCATTAGCGTGGGAAACAAGAAAATCATTAACCAGTGGAAAACGGAATACTAATTAATAAGAAAAATATGTTACTTGTAATCAGTGAACACTAATCCCATTGCTAAAATGTATACATAGTAGAAAGTTTTGATAGTTGGGTTTGATTATGGAATTCCACGGGTCACCCAGGCTTGTGCAGCTCTGAAATAAGTAATCACTGTCACTCTGAGTGTGTAACTCTTGGCTCATTGCGCACCAGGTAATGAATCGGATTTTTGTGGACAACATTTCTCTGGTTGGCAATTATAGCAATAGGTAGGGCTGGATTTGCCTATGTGATTGCTTCTGCTCTACTTATTCTCTTGGCAAAACAACTTCTTCGTGAGTGACTTTTTTCTGAGAGGCACGGAAGAGTGTGTTTTGTGGTGAAAACAGGAACTCCATAATTCTTTTCTTCTCTAGCATTCTAAGTGTAAGCCGTGTTAATGTGGGAGTTGAAGATGAGTGTTGCTGCATGGATCTGAAGTAATTTTGCCTGGAGGTAATTTGTGAATGCTTTCATTGAAGCACTTGGATACTCTCCTGAGGTTCTTTTGAATAAGCACCAGACTACTGTCTGCATCTCATCCACAGGCACAGAGTTTTGCTAAACCTCCCCAGGTCTGAGATCCTCCACAACTCCCACCCCCAGCTATGTTTATTGTATTAGGAAGGACTATCAGATTACAAGCATTATGTGTCTCTTTCAAAAGACTGGCAACGACATTTATAAGTAGGATGGATGAATAAGCCTGGGTGTGACAGCAAATGAAATCCCTGGCAATTGTGATGCACTCAGAAGTTGGAAATTGCTGTTCTATTGCATCCTCTATTACTATGTAGTAATATGCTCTGTTACTATTTAAAGGAAGTAAACATCTTGTGTTCATGAGCTCCAAAATATGACTTAAATATAAAAGTTTTAAGAACTGTTTGTCAACTAAGTGTATTGGTGGGATTATGAGAAGTAACTGTATAAAGATTCTGACATTACGCTGCTGTGGTGTTGAATAAGTAGCTGTGGAGATGTTGAATCCCTGCAGTATTTGCTTTGAGGGTGGGGGGTCCCTGCTGAATCCGTAGGATAAAGAAATACATTTTTACTATTTTCATGTGTCTAAATATGACAATATTCCACATCATTAACTGTACCATTTCCTACCTGTCAGCTAACATTGGGTAAAAAACCTGTTAGCAAGACAGATTTCCATTGGATTTCTAGTCCCTGCAAAATGCTAGTTCACATTTGTATAATAACCTGACTGTGTACTGTGTTTACTGAGTGGCACAGAATTGTTACTCTCATACCACATTTGTTTTACAGACCAGGCCTTTTGCCATGGAAGCTGAGGAAACAATGGAATGTATCCAGGAATTCCCTGAACACTATAAGGTTATTTTGGATAGACTGAATGAACAACGTGAGCAGGACCAGTTTACAGATATCACTCTGATTGTTGACGGTATGTACAGGCCTGAGGACCCCTTGGTAAACAAGGAATTCTGAGAGCTGTGCTGGGATGCTGTTGGATTTTTCACGGGTCAGCTGTCAGACTGGACTGTGAACGAATTCTAGGTTCTGTGCAAGTTACTTGCAAAGTTTCATTACAGCAATTAATAATTTTGCTTCTGCTTTTCCAAACAAGAGGCTAAATATTTTCAGATAGAAGCACTCTTTGCTGCTGTATTTAATGTGCTTAGGATTCCCAAAATATTGTTCAAATATTTTTCTCTGACTCTAGCTGGCTGACTACATGCAGAGAACTTCTACAAATAATGTGTTTAAATAAAAACTCCACATCTTGAAATAAGATTTACTTCTTAGAGCAGCTTCTCTAGTATTTGTCAAGTATTTTAATATATACTTTAAAAAGGTTAGAAGCACACACTTTTTGTATGTGTTCTAAGGATGTAAATACTGTTTTAAAAGGATGACGAAGATACAAGTGCTTATTATGTCCTTAGAAAAGGTGGTATGTGGTAGATTACTTAAGACTGCTTCATATGCCAAACACGTCTTAAAATGGATGAACACTACAGGGAATATAGGCAGTGTCCACTAGGATAGACTTAGCTAAAGGAGTACCACCTGATCTTTAAAAGGATAGCGGCAACTCACTTGAAGGAAAAGGATCCTACAGAGTCCAGATTAGAAGGAGTTAAGCAAATGAAGAAGAAAACTGGTTTTGTGTGCAGCTGTGTAGTTCTAATCCATGTTGCTTTTTTTATCCCAATTTTATGTCCCATTGAGCCTTACAAATGTTCACGCCTCCACTGGGGAGAAGAAATACATGGTCTGAAGACAGAAAGAGCAGAGCAAAACCACTTCTGTTCTGCAGTGATATTTTTGCTTGTGGTGATGATAACATACATCAGTCTGTAGGAGCAACAAAAATCCAAGATGTACAGAGCTGAGCCCAAGACATACAGAAAAGTTTTCATAGAAATTTCCCATAATACATTTCTTAAATATCTGAAAAGAGAAACACGAGTGAGTGAGTCCTCCAGCTGGCTGAGTTGCAGAGCTTTAGCAAGGTCAGCAATGTCAGCAAGGTTCTGTGTGAGAAGGGACGAGCCAGCTGCAGGAGTATCCTGTGTTACAAGGAGAAATGGGATATGCTGCTGGAATAGATGTTTACACTGGGTGGACTCTTTTTCTGCATCTGCACTTATTCTGTGCTATGGAGAGAGGAAGGTGTTGCCCTAAAGAAAAATTTTTGTCTCTCATTGCAGGTCACCATTTCAAAGCTCATAAGGCAGTTCTTGCTGCCTGTAGCCAGTTCTTCCACAAATTCTTCCAAGATTTCACTCAGGAGCCTTTGGTGGAGATTGAAGGTAATCTGACTTGTGCAAATAAAAGCATTCAGAGTTGTGTGCTTAAGCTGGAAATTATTGTGGCATCCTTGGTACAGGCCAATGTGTAGAATTATACAATGCTAAGGGTTGGAAGGGACCTGAAAGATCATCTAGGCCCAACCTCCCCTGCCATGGGCAGGGACACCTCCCACTAGACCAGGTTGCACATGGCCTTATCCAGCCTGGCCTTGAACATGCTTGGTCATATCAGTTAGCTTTCTAGATCTTCGTTCTTGAGTTGTTCTGAGACCGCTACCATCACTGGAAGGAAAACCTCCCTGAAGAAAAATCAAAATGAGAAAGAACAGGATTAAACATATTGGGAGGGACAGTGTGAGATCATGTGGTGCTTTTCCATTATTTTTTTCCCTTCTTTCCCCTAATACATGGCTAGTGAAGTTAGGCAGATTCTGTATGTTTTTAGGACTAGCAGTGCTACACAAAAGCTTTCCCCAAGAATAGCCATTCTGGTCAGCTGAAAGAGGCTGTCGGTGATGCCAGTGGCAGATGCTTCAGCTGGGATGCAAGAGCATGACAGACACAGAGAAATACTTAATGTAGCAGGCAGGGGGGAAAGTCTTGGAGCAGCATTTCAGCCTCCAGGGATAGTATTTTTCTGTTTAGATCTTTGTATTATTCAAACAGGTTTTTGTCAGTCTTAGCCTTCGTTTTATCTTTGTCACAGCAAAACTTCGTAATTGTTCCAGATTTGTTGTGGAGGTATGGGTCAATCACACGCAGACCAATTTGATCAGGTGAAAGCCGTTTATTACAGATCAGAAGGCTACTTATATACATCTTCTACTTCTCTATATCTAAGCAGTAGATTGGCTGCTAGCTACTTGTTTACACATCTAAACAAATCACTTAGAGCGATGGTGAGCTGTCATACAAATGCTGCTTCTGTTGGCTCTGCTAAGCTAATGCTGGATTGTGCACATCTCACCGCCCTGCCTATTAAGAACACCTAACACAGATTCACATTTTTCTCTAGTAGATTTCTTTATTTAGCAGGAGTGAGGTTGGAACTAGATGATTATTAAGGTCTCTTCCAACTCAAACCATTCAGTGGCTCTGTGGAGCCTTCTAAGGGTGTCATCTTTATGAAACTGGCAGCTACAGTACAGTGATCAAAATAGTGTGAAGGCAAGTGTGCGAGATTCACTGGGGAGATCAGACTGAGGAGATGTTAAAGGTAACTTGTTTCTCTTGCCTGTGTATAGGTGTAAGTAACATGGCATTTCGCCACCTAATTGAGTTCACCTATACAGCAAAACTAATGGTCCAAGGGGAGGAAGAAGCAAATGATGTTTGGAAAGCAGCTGAGTATCTACAGATGCTAGAAGCAATCAAAGCACTTGAAATCAGGTAAGCACATAAGCCTCTTTTTCTTCCCAACACTGAAGGAGAGAGTCTCAGTAATCCTTTTGCAAGAGCTGGCTGCTAGTGTTTTGCAGTGTTCTTCCTTATGCTGTATCCTCCTTAACTTGTGTCAGACCATATATTCTTCCACTACAACACATGTCAGACTTAGGCAGGATAAAACAAGAATGTCACATTTGTTGGGCTAGAACTCAATGACAAGTGATACAGCTTGTAAATGTTGCTGATGTTATAGGACTGTGACTCTGTGATAACTAATAGTAGGTCTCTGCTGTCTTATGGCCCACACGTGGTTGACAGCTGGCTGTGCAGTGACAGTGTGCCTCTGGTAATCAGATGACATTAGCAAATTCGTGCCAGTGTTTTGATTTTGGGCAGCTTTCTGCTATTTCTGAGAAAATAAGCCGTGATCTTAAAACCTTGCTGCAAAATTAACCTCTCAAACTGCTTGAATGAACATAACTGTTATAGTCAGTTTTATCTGGGTTCAATATTCAGTCAAATGTTACTGCAGCGCCTGTTATCCAGTACCAGGAACTGTAACCCACTGCCAAAGTCCATCTTGAAAAAAGTGGGTGCCAGTCCCATCATGCTGTTTTTCATCACCTTTCTTCCTTTTCACTTCCATAAAGTGCTCTCATGTTCTCATTCCTTCTTGCATGCTGCAGCAATTACTTTTGGTACATGATCCAGGAGCTCCTTGCAGTAGTACGCAATGTAACTGTCATCTTGCAGACATCAGAAATCCAGACTACATGAAACTGGGTTTAGCTGCTGTTTTCCTTTGTGTGATCAGAGTAAGGTGTCATTTATAAGCTGTGGCCTGCATTACATCATTAGCTATACATCTCTGACATATGACTTGGAGATACTGTCTCCTGTTACTAGAAGGCATGGAAGTGATAGGGAGTGCAGTACATGGAAAGATTCAATGTGGTGGAAGGGAAAGTTAAAAGCACAGCTTACTCCAGTGAGTCTGTTTGCAAGGAAGATAGCCACTTATTTTTGAAACTGATGATCAGTAGTAAAACCTGCAGCACAGAACTGCTGTGGATGGCTTGGAAGCAGTGACCTACTCAGCACTGTCTGTGTTTGAGATTACATGCCATCCCTGACATTTTGGAAGAAGGGCATTCTGTATGTGTTATGGAGGGAGAACAGCACAGAACTGAGGGTTGTGTTTAAGCCCAGAAAATTAAACTAGAATACTCCTTCCTCATCCTGGTGGCTTTTTTACATCAGCTGTTAACGGTGTGCCTTTCTGAATTATGAGATACGTTAACCATTGTGTGGTGTGCGTAATCATCATGTGAAGTCACAGCTGAAGTGTTTTCTAACAAGCTCAAAGTACTGCTGGCACTTGCACGCACTCCAGAACTTAAGAGGTGAAAGGCATAGGAGGGACTTGAACCTTATTTCTGAGAAGGCAGGCCAAAGAATTTATTATTTTAGAGGAGTTTTCTTTCCATGTACAGAATTCCACGAGTTTTTAGATAAACTTATGTCATTTGGTTAACTGGCTTTTCTTCTTGATAGGTGCTTCGTATCATTCAAGCAGAGCTATTTAAAATACTTTATCAGCTTTAACCATGTTATTTTACTGCACTAACGAGTGTAGATTAAGGACAAATTAGCTTCTGACGTGCACACAGATTATATGGTCATCATTCAGTTTTGAGAAACAGCTAGGGAGTGGGAGATGCAGAAGCTCATTACTAGGCAGGAGTTGTTATGTCATTGTTAATGGATCTTAACCATGTTTATGTAAATACTTTTCAGGAACAAAGAAAATTCATCACCCTTAGAATCAAATGAAGCACAAGGTAAAAATAAACCAAAAAAGAGGAAGATTGCTGAAACCTCGAATGTTATCACAGAAACACTGCCATCTGCAGAATCAGAGCCTGTTGAAATTGAGGTTGAGATTGCTGAAGGGACAATGAAAGTGGAAGATGACAGCATTGAAACCCTTGAAGAAGTAGCTTCTGCAGAGCAATCCATAAAGTACATACAGACAACAGGTACATCAGATGAATCTGCTTTGGCTCTTTTGGCAGATATCACCAGCAAGTATCGTCAGGGAGAGAGAAAATGCCAGATCCAAGAAGAAGGTGATAGTGCAACTGACCCCTCGTGCAAACAGGTAGAAGGTATTGAAATTGTGGAACTTCAGCTGTCACACATGAACAATTTATTCCACTGTGAGAAATGTAACCGTTCATTTAAATTGTTTTACCATTTTAAGGAACACATGAAAACACACTCTACTGAGAATTACAAGTGTGATATATGCAATAAAAGATACCTACGAGAGAGTGCTTTGAAACAGCACCTCACCTGTTACCACCTTGATGAAGGTGGTGCCAGCAAGAAGCAAAGACCTGGCAAGAAAATACATGTATGCCAGTACTGTGATAAGCAGTTTGACCACTTTGGACATTTTAAAGAGCACCTCCGGAAGCACACAGGTAAGAGCACTGCTACAGTCCTGTGCTTGTGGCACTCACTCTAGTATTTTTGGGCTTTGCATGTTCTGGGGAAATAGATAATGTGCTGAAGAAAACACAGGAGTCCTGAGTGCTAGAAATACTTGGCTTTTAGTTACAGCTAAAATGGTGGTGTGTCTTTTTGTTTCTTTCTTTGTTCACATTTTCGTTCGCTCATGTTTTTTTGTTTTCTGTTGATATAAACTTTTGAGGGATTGAGTTGATTAAAAATAGGCAGGTAAACCAGAAAGTACTAAAGAAGTTTCTCTATCAAGTCTATTAAGTCTTAAAGATTTTTTTCAAAATACTTCTATAAGGCATGTTCCCTTCTTCAGAAGTACCAAAGTGAGGAACTACTTCTATTTTCAAAATTTTCTAGTAAATGTTTCTGTTGAAATATGATTTGAATCACAATGTTCTTGGTGGAATACAGTCTAGAGAGTTTGTTTATCTAATAAAACTTCTGAGGAAATGCCTATTAGACATAAAATACCCTCAAAGAATTGTCTCATAACTTCTTGTTTGGTAAGTTTTACCCTTGCTCTTGACATCTCATGCATGATTTGAATTTCCCTGGTTAATTAAGCAAAACTACTGAAACTGGCAAAACATTTCTAGTCATTATAGAACACTTTTTTTACTTTGAAATCTGCCTCTGAAATCTGGGTAGCATCTTTTGAGTACAAAGGGATTTGTGCTTCTTTCTTCTTTATAGTATGGGAAATTACTTCTTCATCTCACTGAGAAGTCTGCTGTCTGAGCAGACACTGAACATGACACAGATAACTGAACATAAAATATATTGGTCTTGATATTCCCAATGTTTTTGTTTAATATGCCAGCCCTGAGCCATCAGTAAAAAAATTAATGGCTGGAAGCAGCTCTATTTCTTTTGCAACTTTTTACTGCCAAAGCCTATTAACTAGAATGTCTTAATTTAGTTAGAATGTATCTGTGTATGGGACTGCTGAGTGTTGATATATGGCAGTGTCCAGTCTATTCTCAATAGCCTCTTAAAAGTTCCTTTTATTGACAATCTTTGGCAAGTCCTTATGCCCTATAAAGCTGGGAGTGTTTCTCCATTATGAGCAATTCAAATACAAGCTACTTAACAAAAATCTATTCAGAAGAAAATTTGTGGCAGATAACCGAAGTAATCCAAGGTACATAATATGTTGGTTGCTCTTGCAAAAAAAAGTATTCTCAATTTAAAGCAAGTTAGCATATCACAAGAGGTACAGAGTATTTTCTAAATATATATTGATCTGATAAGTATAACATACAGAATCTAATTACTTCCAGTTTAGCATTTTCAAAAACCTTAAGCTTAAAATCAAAACAGATACCAGCTTTTAACTGTGGTCTCCTAAGGTGAATGAAAAAACTCCCACTCAGTTACAGGTTTTCTAAATTCTGAGTTCTATATAGCACTGGTTGAATGATGAAATGAAATTGAAAGTCTTCGGAGAAAATGACCTAAAAATATTTGATCCTGTTGTTCAATCACTGTAATAACAATTACGTTAAAATAGCAATGAGGCAATAATAGAATGATAAAATGGCTTGTGTTGGAACAGACTTTAAACATCATTTAGTTCCACCCTCTGGGGCCATGGACCGGAGACCTTCCACTAGACCAGGTTGCTCTGAGCCCCATCCAGTCTGGCCCTGAACACTTCCCAGGGATGGGACACCCACAGCTTCTCCGGGAAACCCGTTTCAGTACATCACCACCGTCTGACAGAGGAATTCCTTCCTAATATTTGATCTAAAACTACTCTCTCTCAACTTAAGGCCATTTCCTCTTTGTGGTATCACTTGTAAAAAATCCCTCTCCTGCCTTCCTGTGCACCGCCGTTAGGCACTGGAAGATGCTCTAAGATCTCCCTGAAGCCTTTTCTTCTCCGGGCTGAACTACCCCAATGCTCTCAGCCTGTCTTCACAGCATCGCTTCCAGAAGGATCTGCTCCATGATTTTCAGGGCATGGAGATGAGACTGACTGGCCTGTAGTTCCCCAGGTCTTCCTTATTTCTCCTTTTTGAAAGGGTTATGCTTCTGCTTTTCCAGTCAGCTTGAACTTCACCAGACTGCCACACCTCAAATTTTATGGATAGTTGCTAACAACTTCATTCACCAGCTACCTCACAACCTGCAGATGCATCTCATCAGGTCCCACGGACTTCTTTTTTGTGTTTGAGTTTGTTCAGGAGCTCCTTGATCATTCATGCATGCTCTGTAGTGTATCACAGAATCACAGAATGGTAGGGACCTTGAAGATCATCTAATTCCAAACACACTAGTTGCTTAGGCAAAGTCCATTATTTTTGACTTGCAAGACTGAAGGCAGTTTAGCATCCTCTGCATTATCTGTACAAAAAAATGTAGCATTTTGTCACCATTAAGGGGAATGCTCCCACCATTTAATATCTTCCCATACCTTTTAGGTGTATAAATGAGACTTAAGCTACTTGTGAATTTCTTTTGAAAAGTTAATTGGGAACTTTTGCATATTTCTGAAGATTGGTTTGTTGGCTTTCTGCCTTAATGTCCAATAATAATTGAATTCCTGAAAATGCAGATGTTTAAACTAGCTAAGACTGGTCCTCATGGAATTCACTGAAATGGCTCAGCCTCTTTTGGAGTTCATTAAGACATTTGTTTCAATAGTGGTGTTGGTGTCAGTACCTATACAGGTTAATAATCAGACTGTCGGAGGAAGCACACTCTTCCAGGTTTTTTTGTAATTTAATTTGCTTGAATGTCATTGTGTTTGTGCCTGGTGGAATTCAACACCTTTTGTTCATTACTACTTGATGACAGTACCTTGGATGATAAAATAATCTGTGTTCAGCCTCCCTTGCTGTTGTCCGTAGCTAGCTTCTTTGTTTGATACCATGGTTGAAATGAAGTGGCCAAACTAAAAGGAATTTTTATCTTGCTTGTGCCCATTTATGTCCCTCTATGCTTTCTTTTCACAGAATTTTAGGGGGAAGTCAAGTGTAGGGTTTTTTGGTTTAGTATTGATGCATTGTTATTTTACAATCATTCTGTGCTCAGCTTCATTTTCAGTTCTCAAGCATGAACTGTTATTATTGAAAATGAAATGTTGTATTATTTAAATATTTCCTTCTTTACTAATGTTGATTATTTAATTGTAACTATTATCAGATGAAAAGTGTGAAACAGGTGCTATTTCTTCAAGATATTTTGCCAGAATAGTAATGTAATTTCCACAAATACCCATAAGTACCTTAATGGACTACTGGTAATTGGTACATTAATTTTCTTCTAAATGAGAATTATGGCTCCACATCAGTTTTTTGCCCTTTTATACTGAATTTCCATCTCATTCTGCAGAATAATCCAGTTGGCCATGTGTTTATCAGTGTATTTATCAACCTAGACAAGAAGGAGAGAGGGGAAGAAGAGAGACCTGAAAGAAGACTGAGTGGTTTTATACACTTACAAATCTTTGTATCTGTCTTAACAGGTGAAAAACCTTTCGAATGTCCAAACTGCCATGAACGTTTTGCTAGGAATAGCACGCTCAAATGTCACCTGACAGCCTGTCAGTCTGGAGCTGGCGCAAAAAAGGGAAGAAAGAAGCTGTACGAATGTCAGGTGGGTAATGGCAGTAGCTAGTCTGAGGTTAGATACCTCCTTCCTTCAAGGGAGTGTGGGAAAGGCAATGAGAGTGGGCTGATGTCTCTAAGAGCTACTTGAGTAAAATATAGAATCACAGAACATGCTGAGTTGGAAGGGACCCACAAGGATCATCAAGTCCAACTCCTGGCCCTGCAAAGGACACCCCAAGAGTCACATCATGTGCCTGAGAGCATTGTCTAAACGCTTCTTGAGCTCTGTCAGGCTTGGTGCTGTGACCACTGCCCTGGGGAGCCTGTTCCAGTGCCCAACCACCCTCTGAGGATAGAACCCTTTTTGATACCTGACCTAAACCTCCCCTGACACAGCCTCAGGCCATTCTCTCAGGTCCTGTCACTGGTCACCACAGAGAAGAGATCAGAGAAGAGATCTGCCCCTTCCTTTCTCATGAGGAGGTTGTAGACTGATGAGGTCTCCTGGATCACATTCAACTACAATATGCAGAAAAATTCTTTTATCTAAGTAGCTACATTTAAAATACGGAATTACTAATGTGGACCCTTATAACACTTACAGAGATTCTTTTGGGTAGGCTGCATTTTACTGGTCTTTCTGCTTCTTTTTCAAGCTTCTTGATACAGTGACCTAGGCCTTTCCCACTTCTGAGCATGCTTCACTAGAGTCCAAAATACCAAGTGTATTTCATTTCTTGTTTTATTATTATTCTGTTTGATACCAAACATACTGATTTTTCTGGAAAGTAATTCCAATTTACAATGGAATTTCAATTTCCAATCTGTATTATCTTTTAAGCAAGACAAATGCTGTAGAAATTGCTAGGGTACTTGGTCATTATATGTAACTGACATTAGAAAAGCTGTTGAGATAAATCATACTTCACTTTCGAAGAGCTGACTGAAGTCACAACTTCAATTTTCTAAATTTCCTCATCCTCTCACAGATGTTGCGAATGTGGATTTGTGTCCCTTCAGCCTGCAGAAACTGCAGCCATTCTTGGATAATTTTTACTTCAGTTTTTCTCTTTGGAACTAAATTTGGACAAATAAATCTTTGTGCACTGAACAAAGAGGAGAAAAAAAATTGTGCTTTTTTGATGGGTACTTTGGTGCTCTTCAGTGTATACCTTGAATACTGAATTAGACTCCATGTGGCAAGAACAGTAATTATGTGCCTGGGCATTGCTGATAGTCATTACCTTTATGTATGACTAAGTTGATGTTGAGTGCTTATCTATAATCTTAGTATTTGAAGAACTGTGTGTGCAATCTCTCTAAAGTGTGAGCCTGGGGGGAAAAAGGTGTGGCAATAGCATTGAAACCCATTTTAGCAGACTTCAACAGCAAAATGGAGGTGTTTGTCTCCACAACACAGACCTGTTCTTGAGTTAATCCCTGTCAGATACTCCCTCCATCATCCTTCTGTGCTATTCCTGAAAATTATAAAGAGATAAAACATTCGGTTTCAAAACTATTCGCAACACTGAAGGGGTTTTGAAATGTGTGTTCTTGTTGCTTTCCAGAGCCAAGAACATTTGAATGGACAAAGACTCATGAGCTTGTGGTCTTTTTTTACTCCAAGCCTGACTACCCCACTCTTCTGTCCCCTCTTCCCTGCATCTCATTTATTTCTGCAGGCTCTGTGTGTTGTTTTCCAGCTATTTACATACAGTGCCCGCTGAAGGAAAGGAGCTCATGTGCTTTGTGAAAACAGCATGTCTGCAGTTGAGACAGGGCTTTTGGCTGGAAGAGAATTAGAGGGCTGGAGTTTACTTAGTAGAGTTTTGTCTACTGAAATCACTCAAGCGGGTGTTTGTTCATTCACAAAATGGGAGAGTTCAGCCTAGTGTGGTAAACCTCATGATGTCATGAGCAAATGAAAACTGACAAGGAAAAGTTGCTCAGTAGTACTACATGTAGAATGTCAGTAAAAGGACAGTTTGTATTACACTTTCATTTTACACTACTAATGCATAAATAGCTTTCCACCCGAAACTCTACTGCCGGACATGTATTGATTGGGGTGTGATACTGTACGTGAATTTCAGATGAGGTAAAAATGAGAAACTTTCAGATACTCTACTGACACGTGAATTTTGTAGGTCTTATGTTATGCTCCACTCAAAGTAGCTCGCCATTCTTAAGAATAAATAAATATCATTTCCTGATCAACGGAAGCTATCTTCTCAGCTTTTACCTCCAACATTTATGGTTTTTGAATCCAAGTATCAAGAAGCTATAGGATATGAAGCCATGATCTCAGATAGGCACTATATTTTGTCATATTTCTGTTGGCCCTGTTTAACCCACTGTATCTTTTGTTTCAGGTTTGTAACAGCGTGTTCAACAGCTGGGATCAGTTCAAAGACCACTTGGTAATACACACTGGTGACAAACCCAACCACTGTACCTTATGTGATGTGTGGTTTATGCAAGGCAGTGAGCTGAGAAGGCATCTCAAAGACATGCACAATATTTCAGAACTATTAGTGACAGAAGAGGTTCTTCCAGTGGAAGCTATGGAAGCTGAACCAGTAACGTCAATGACGATAATAGAACAAGTTGAGCAAGTGCATGTCCTACCAGTTATTCAGGTACAGGTGGATCCTGCACAGGTAACTGTGGAACAGATGCACCAGGATCTCATACAGGACAATCAAGTGAAAGCCACACAGATGGAGGAACTGCAAGAACAGGTGCAGATTAGTTACTTGGAAGTTGAACACATTCAGACTGAGCAAGGTGCTGAAGTTCATGTGGAGCAGTTACATGTTGAGCATGTAAATCAAATACAGATGGAAGAAGTACAGGCAGAACTTATAGATGGAACGGACCTTCAACAAGTAGGATATCAAACTGTTGAGCAAGGAGAAGCAGAAGAAAAGGAACCTAATCAAACAGATGATGCAGATAAGGAACATCGTGAACAAGCTGAAGGCTTAAAAACACAACGATTAGTGGACACACAGAATGCAAAAGTGGATGACTAAGAGAAATAATGACACTGCAGGTTTAAGAAATACCAAATTATTTTTGTTAACTTTTACATTGGTTTTTGAACCGTCACTGGTCACCTTTCCAATATGCTGTCCTTAGGAAGCTGAACAAGTGGACCAAAATAAGCTTTCTTCATGTACAATTAAACTTCTCTCATATGTGAAAAATACTTTCCCATTCATGTGCCATGAACAGAATCTACCACAGACACGGACAACTTCATGAGGTTTTTAGCAATGAATAGCTTGTATCATTGTTACACCTTTCCTGGGCATATGTAAGAGTAATTTCACCTCGTTTCCTCTTGCAGTAGAAGCAAAGTCTTGTATAGATTTGCAGGATGTCTCCAGCAGGAGAATCAGTAAAATCTGATGGGTTCTGCTGTAAGTGGTAATTACGTACCTGTGAATTTTTGGATCTTAACTTTCAGGCTGGGCTAAAAGCACTGTTGCTGGAGGTCTCTGAGCACAAAAATCCTGTGCCTTTTCAACACTGAGTGGTTAAATTTCCACAAAGTTTCTAGAGTTTTTGAGAACTTAGTTCTGCAAAAGGCAGTGTAGGTAATGTTATAGTGCTTTATATTTTTGCTTGAAATTGTCGGTTACTGATTTTCTTTTTACATTAAATTTAGAGGGGGGGGCTGAGGGAGGGAACAGATTTCACTTGAAGGCAGCAGGACACCCTAAAAGGGACACTTAAAAATAGGTGAAGCTTGGTAGAGTCTGTGATAAACATGATTTGGAAGAAAGCTATGAGCAGGCTCTTTTTATAAATAATCATTTTTAAAAATGAATATGTTTAAACATAAACAGAGACTTGTCTATATGGAATCAGGTTCTTGTTTTATTGAAATGAAATTCTGACACTTGACAAAAATATGTGCTAAACATAAAAGCCATAGGAATGAGTGCTAAACTGTGGATTGAAAAGTAGGAGTGTAAATAGTTTAATCAATATTAGACAATAAAATAATACCAACCATTATATGTTGCATTATTTGTTTCTTCCAATGTATTAGGAACAACTGAGTGACTGGCAAGTAAGTGCCAAGTTCCAGTGTTAAGGATCAGTCTCATTTTTAATAAGATTAATAGCTTTTTACTGTATAGTTAGGTTTGTTTAGAAAATGCTTGTCTATGGTCAAGGATGCTAAAAACTTCGTAATTACTGCTGGATGTCAGAGGTGCTCCAAACTCCTGAAGAAACTTTTCAAAGCCTTAAATGAAGGGAAGAATTTTTGCAAGGACATTCCCTACTACTCCTGGTAATACTACAGATCTTAGTTAAAATCAGGCTTTTCTGTTCGTTCTTCAAATGCCGAACTGTTTCCTGGGATTTGTGCTTTTATTTCGTTTCATTCAAAATTATTCTTGAGTTTCATCATAGACTTTGAGAAACTGTTGCAAAAGAAACATGGAAATCAATTAAAATTTGAAACAATTTGATTAATGTAACTTAACACTCTTTTTTTATTACGATTTGAGTTTTCTGAGATGCAAGTAATCTGTGATGAGATGCTCTGCAGACGGAAGAATGTGGCCCAGTGTTAATCATGAGAGTAAATTTTAGCTATTATATTTATACCTGGCTTCTGATAAGCAGCTTGTCTTTTGATAACATGAAGGGGACAAGCCTGCTTGCTTAGCTGTATAAAGTTTTTAGGTATATGTGCATTTAGACAAAGTCTGTCTCGGTGGAAGTAAAGGAACGATCTGACTCTGCAGTTGACCAACAAAGCTAATTTTTGTGTAATCTTTAAGTCGAACGTAAATTGAACAATTCCATGGTATTGGCAGCAAGGCTGTGGTTAGTAAGCACAGCTAGGCTATTTCGTGGTTCTGTTTGCTCTCCCCTTTTCAACAGCAATTCATGTATGTGCAGGACAGGAATGTTCTGCTGTTGTGCCCAGCGGTGCCCATCCCGATTCCCAGCGAGCCTGGGTGGGAGCATGGTGTTCCCTCCTCACCCTGAGGGACGTGGGGGAAGGCTCTGCACAATAACTCTGCTACAGAGGGCCCTTCCCCCGTCCCCTACAGCTTCCTTCCCAAATGACCGAAGGCCAAATTACTGCCGGCGGAGCGGATGTGCCCTGCTCCCGCAGGAGGAGGGAAGGCAGGTGAGCAGCGGGAGCTCCGGGGCCGCGCCGACAGGAGGCGGGGAAATGGCGCGGCCCCGGCAGCAGCAAATGGCGGCGCCGGGCAGCGCCCATGGCAGGGCTGGGATGCCGGGAAGGGCCGCCGGGACCGCGGCAGCGCCCATGGCAGCGGTCCGATCCCGGGAAGCGCTGGCCTGGCGGGGCCCAGCGGAGCCGGGAGGCGGCGGGAGGCAGCCAGCTCTGAGGGACCGCGCTGCCCCCGCAGGAGATCAGCCGGGGGCTGCGGGCCGCCGGACGAGCCTCCCCTCCAGCCTCTGCCGAAACGCCGCCGGAGGCGGTTTGGTAATTTCAGTAATACCTCGTGGCCGCTGTTTTGCCATGCGTGTTGGTTTGCTTAGAGGAGGTACTCTGGCGAAGCGGAATCACGGAGACACTCCAAACCCACCTGGACGCGTTGCCGTGTCACCTGCTCCAGGTGCTCTTGCCTTGGCTGGGCTGGATGATCTCCGCAGGTCCCCTCCAGCCCTAGGGATTCTGCGATTTTTCCCAAAGGGATTACTTGTCCAGCATCTCTCATTTTCCTGATGCTGAGCTATCTTCAACCCCCGCAGAGCAGCCTGAGGCTGATCGTCGGTGTGAGTCCGGCGGGTTCCAGTTGTTACTTAAATGCAGATTCTTTGAGGCATACGCTGCTTTATCTGACACCCTCTCACACTTAGAGCTAACTGGAGCCTGAGGCAAAAAACATTTTGATTCAAAGAAATCTCATCCCGTGCTTGACCTACAAAACACGCTATAAATTCCATGGGAGGAGCAGGGAGACGCTGCAGTGTTTTCTGGGTTGGGTTGTTAATTCCTTGGTGCAGTCTGTTCCTACAAATTCAGAGCGGCAGGGACAGTCCCCGTCAAACAAACCTGTGGTTTCGCGACTTTCTTCTTTAAGGATGCGGTTCATCTACACTAAGTAGATTGCTTGACATCATGGGTGCACAGGGGTTCCAGCCTGTTTGGGTGGACCCAGTTCAGGAAAATCAAAAACTGGTGGTTGTTATCAGAGACAGAGGAGTATTTGTTCATGTGTATATTGAGAAAACCCACCTGGGTTTAAGAAATATAATTCTGTCTAAAAGGGTCCTGAATTGCATATTTTTTTTTCTGGGACTAGGTAATTTCTTTTACAATATTTTGTCAGATCTATAGCAGTTCCAGGGCCTGAGTGATCTCATGACTGTAAAGGAGCAAATAATTTGGCTGAGTTTATTTATTTTTCCTGAACATTTATATATTAGCATCTAGTATCTTTCTTTCAATGGTACCTGCTTTCTAAATAGCACCTTATCCAATAAATAGCACAGAGGACTTCAGGATTTTAGTTAGTCCTAGATAGTCAATCAGTTTAGAGATTAAGTAATAAAATACCTGAATATGCCAGTTTTCCTAGTCTTAAAATTGCTTGTTTGTGATCTTTTCAGTGTTGTTCTAAGAACTGCAGCTCTGGAGTATTTTAAAAATGTCCAGCTGAGTAGTCCGTAGCTTTACCAGATGAAAAAACAGTGGTTTTGTGAAGTAACACCGGATCTGCACTATTGCAAATATAAATAATTCATTATAACACATTCAGATGTACTGATTCTGTTTTGAAGGCAGTTAAATTGCACTGGAAAATAACAGGGTTTTTCGTACTGCAACTATATTACAATAAACTGTTCTGTTGTCCCTTTGCTAAAAAGGATTTTTTTTTTTTTTTTTTTTTTTTTGTTTGTTTGTTTGGTTGGTTGGTTGGTTTTTTTTGTTGTTCCTCTAGTTGAACTTCACGGCAGGAATTTCTGGACTTCATCACTGAGGAAATACTCTGGAGTGGAGTCCTGCAAGTTCCCACTCCACGAGGTACTGACCCAGGGAGATGCGGTGTTGTGGCAGCTGTAGTGCTTTGTCTGTGGGAAGCACATGTGATGGAGATGTAAGATAAACGTTCAAAAGGTGCTCTTTGTGGTAGGATTTGGGGTCTTTGCTGTTTTTTAGACACAAAGTTACACTGAGGTGGGGGAGCACAGCAAAGGATAGCACAGGATTTTGAACCATACTGACAAGTGATGGGATTAGCGCCTTACAGCTGGAAACATCACACTACTTTTTCATGGTTAGTCTCAGCCTCCAGTATTATTCCAAAGCCCTAGAAATCGGGCTTCTCTTCCTGGTATTTACTGTGAGCTGGGAAATACACTTCAACCTCTGAAATTCTTCACTAACACTGCGAAAATCTCCAACATGGCTATTCTGTGTGTTTGGAAAAAAGTAGTCCTTCAGGCACAGACAGCTCTCTTTTATGACACTTTGCAAATATTATTTAGCTCGATCTCTAACTCTTCCTGTGAAGTATGTAAATGGCTTTTATTTTCCTTTTTTTTTTCTTTTTTTCTTTTTTTTTCTTTTTAGTTTTTTTTAATGGTTACACAGACTAAATAATTCTCAACTGAAAATACTGCCCAGTTCTTTTACTTTCTCTCCTGAAGCATAAAACGAAAGACTCTTCTCACTACCAAGGAAAACAAGTTATCAAGAAAGGTGACCCCAAAACAGAAATCAGTGTATCCCTTGCTTGAGATATGAGAGGACTATGCCTAAAGTGGGAAGTATAGTAATACTTTCTTATGTTTGTAAGAATACATAATATTGTATTGTAATAAATACAAACTTACACACTCAGTACCCTGTAAAATTAATTGGAACACACTAATATTTTCTAATAAATTACGCATTTCAGATAATATCCCAGGATTTACATTGCTTTCAACATTCATTCATCAGCTCAGCCTCCCTTCTGGTTGTGAATTGGTATTTTAAGATGCAGAGAGAGTTAGAAATTATACCAGTCTGTATATCTGCAATGAAATCATTGTAAGTATGTCTGTGCTGAAGATAAATCTTGTTAACGCTACATGGAGATAGATATGCTCTGTGCAGGCAGGATTACATTTTCTGCTGGTTGTCATGACAATCATAAATCCATGCAGCTGCACAGCAGTTTGTTAATCTGTGTGTGCAGTTTAATCCAGTTTCCAAATTAGATCTTCAATACTGAGCAGATAGATAACACCTGGATTAAATGTTCTCCATTCTCTTCTCTGGAAGTAGCACCTGGAGTCCAGCCAATACACCTCCAATCTTCTCAAAAAGACACAGTGCTACACCATGGAGCAATTTCCTGCTGCAATAGCAGTGTATGACTTGCCTCAGTGTCCCAAGCCCTATATTTTCCCCTATAATAAGTAATTGTTCTCAGTCTGGGTTATTATGTCATTTATGTTTTAGCGATTGTATCAGAAGCCTAAGGACTCTTTAGTCCCTCATTAAGATTATCTGGTTATTACACTGTGCAGCAATGCGTGTTGATACTATCATGACTTTTAAAGCTCTAATTGCAAAATAAGAATGTGTTTAATCTGGAAGGAACTTAGAAAATGTATTATGTGCAAGGCAATTAGAGTGTGCTTGAAAACTCACCTGGCTTTGAACACTTCAGGACAACTGCTACTGGTGTATTATTGTATTGTATTATTTTGCAATTACTGTATTTTATTATTTTGCAATTACTATATTATTGCTTCCATTGCATTTCCTGTAGTTTGCTGAAATGTATTTATGAACTTCAGTGTTTGAGAAAGCTCTCATGAAGTCAAGGTGAGCAGGCTCAGTTCATGTGTGCAAGGTGGCCTCTTTTGAGAGGCTGTGTTTATGTAAAATGACAGGCCTGGTCTCTACAGCAGGCCCAGAGATAGGCTTTTTTGTACAGCACATTTGAAAGAATCAATTTTTCTTAGTCCTGCAGGAGTTATTGCACTGCCAGTTATCTTCTCTGCTCTGCCAGGCCACCATGAATTGAGCTGATTGTGGGCTGAGAGGGGCAGCATGAAACTGGGCTAATAATTATAGAAGGAGAATGTAATAGTGCTTCTCCTTTTTGGTTTCATTTTTACACACAACAGAGTGGTGTAAGTTTGGGGTTTTCTCATTCGTTACAGGTTCCACAGGGTCCTCTTTTCAGAACACTTGCTTTTGCAGAATTCAAGTTGAACAGTCTGTTTCAGCTCATGCTCAAGTCTGGTCCAGTAATCAGGAGGCACAAAAATGATACTGTAAACTGAGCATGAGGCTCTGTTCTTAAACAAAGTTCCACTTCTCTGGCCAAGTGTGGCATTATTGCACCAAAGGAGAGCTGATCACTGAGTAGGCAGTGTTTAATTCCCAGTGGCTTATTTTCATTAGCATTTAATAGGGTAGTCTTGCTTTAGTTACTCTCAGCAGTGTGCAGGGCTGTTTAAGCTACCAAAAAGCATGCCACAGGAGCACAGGGATTTGAGTTTTCCATGGATGTTCAGCCACTCTGTGATGTTTCCCACTCTTAAGAAGAGCAACCTGGAAAAGAGGTGAGGCATTTATTTGTCCCTGGTCTTGTAGCCCACACCTTGTTGAGGCATGGGTGCATTGCGCAGCTGCACCACCGCACTAAACACGGACACTGCAGACCTTTGTGGCTGTATGTGTTGTATCCCTCTGCTTGGAAGGCAGCACTTCTGCCTGGGCTTCCTTTACCTGTGCTGCTGCAGCGAGGGCAGGGGGCAGCTGCGCTCGCATCATTAAGGGCTTGTGTTTATAACTGGAACTGCATTTCTGTGGGTGTCGCCCGGAGGCTGGGGCTGCACCTGGAGAGCTCCCCTGAGGCTGGGGACTTCCATGACAGCTTGAAAAAGGCTCAGATTCTGCAAGGATCAGATTTTGAAAAAACATCTAAGGAAAGCAGTTCAGAAGTAGTACTAGTGCAAAGTGTCAGCGCTTCTGCAGGATATCAATGGCTAATTTGTGTCTTAATTTGAAGTGTAATCAGCTCCATTTGGAGATTTCTCTTGACAGCAGTTAATTTGTAATTAAGATTGACAATTTTTGCATAAGTAATTACTTTAAAAATTATTTTATTTCAATGCCTTTGTGCTTATTCTTCCTTGGGGTTTTGGGCTTAGGCTTTTTTTTCCTCTTAATCCCTTGTGCTTTTCTATCCCACCTCCCTTTTGGCTGCTTGAAATAGCTGATATCTTGCTAAAGAGAAAAAATTAAGATGCAGGTTTCCCTTCATTATCAAAGAGCAGGAGTTTGGCCTTTTTCCTGGATGTGGATTATGTCATCCTCTTTGCTGGTGTTTGGTGACCCACGATCTGATGACCATCTGATAACGTTTGGTAGAAAAATGGAAGACTGAAGCTAAGAAATACCTGTAGCCCTGCACACAACATGAAAATGGAGACATTAAGTGAAGTCTATTGAATAGTTATGGGAAGAGGTTGGAGATGCTGAAACTTCCATACTTAGCAATTAAAACAAACACATGGTAATTGAGGCTTAATTCTTGCTAAACAGCACATTAGTTTGTTCAAGTGTCTTCCACAGAGATGTGCCCATAAGCCTGATGTTGAGAAACTATTTCTTCACTTTTCTTCACATAAGCGTGTGATAGTTTCATATGTAAATTTTGTGTGTAAATTGCTACATGGGCAATTTGCATCACAGTCAGTGAATTGTCCTCTCTCCAGCTCTCCAGAAATTTGCTTTAATAATTTTCAAGGCATGCCTGTAGGATAGTTGAGCAGTGCCAGTATTCTTTTACATTTTGAAAGACTGAATCTGAATCCCTTCTTCAGAGGGATTCAAATATGCCACTAAGGTCTGAGTAGGTGCTCCAGTCATGAGACTATTTTGCAGAAGCTCTTTTGTCCTGGATTCTGTTGGTTTTGTTTGTTTCGTTTAAGAACATATGGAAGTTGTTTTCATCCAGGTATACCAGCTTCAGCTGGTAGATACTGAAATGACAATTAGTTACAATACAGTTCCCCAGAAATTTTATCCTTCAGAAGTGCTTTGTGAACTTTGGGAGCTTTAGCAGTGGGAGTTCACTTTTTGTTTTGGTCTCCACTAATCCTCCCAACAGTAAATACAGCATGATGTGTGTAAGGGATTTCAGGGCTGTGAACAGGAGCTGTCTGCCAAGGCCTCTGGAGTTTTAAAACTTATTTACATTTGTGTTCTATTTGTACAGTCAGGTTTTACGTGTGCTACTATAATTTTCATATGTGTAAGATATTTTGCTAATAAGGGAATGACATTCATTTCAGTACAGAAGTGATACGGAGATGCTCAAAATTCGTCTGTGTTCTGTCTGACTCTTGGAGTGCAGATGCTAGGTCACCTAGTGAAACCACTTGAGGAAGGATGAAAAATGCCTCTATTAACAGTATTTTTTCTGTCTTCCTTGAATTACTAAGTTAAAAATCAGAATTAAAAGGAAGTCTGAATTACTCTGAAATAATAATTCCCAGAAAACTTTGTTAGAATTGGAATGCCCATATGAGCTGAAGGAAGAGAACTCAACTTCATCAAGCCATATGAAAAGTCCCTGCATTAATTTTTTTTTCATCTGATTCAGTAGTATTACAAAACTTTTCAAAGCTCAGAATTTTCTCTTACATTTAGTGCTGTAATAAGAACTTCCAGAATTAGTAAATGTATTGTAAAGTCTCCTTTAGTACCACTCTGTTGTTGGTACTAAAATAGAAAAAGTGAAGAGATCCCATCTTCATCAGAAATGAGATTCCCTTGTTTCCATTTCATCCATCAGGCTAGCAGTAGGGCTCTAACAATCCTTAAGGTTCAATTTCAATGATTTATGACCTTGTGGTCATCTGTGTGTGATTGTCTTGGGCATACAGTATGAATTCACTAAAGCTATTTGCTTAACTCCTTTACTTCTGAATTAGTGAATTATAAATACAAGCAGTAATTTTTGTGTGGGTTTTTTTTTTGTTACAATGGAAAAATACATAAAACATCCTAAAGGAATATTAAGACTATCATTATCAGGAATAATAAGCAGGAATTGTGACACTGTCTAGAATGAACAGTAAGCCTATGTGCACATCTAATTTAATTTTCATGAACAAGAAGGGAGCATGGCAAGGAGAGGTTGTCTTTTCGCTTGGCTTTGGATTCAACAATGCACCCAAATGGTATATATGTTCAATTCCTTATCATGTCTATGAAAAACTGTGGAATTCTATATCAAGAGTGTGAGAGGTACAGGATATAGGCTTGATGCTGGCTTTGAATTGGGAGTGGGCTTTCAAATTAATGGTTCTCTGGTTTTTTTACATTGAATAAATTACAGTGTTAAATAGTAGAATAGCAAATAACTTTTTCTTTGCCTTTAGAGTGGTTATGGGTGCCCCTAGGTTTACAAATGACAGACATTTAGAGACATGAGAAAAATGTATAAAGTTCTTTGGCCCAGTTAACCAAATTATGCCAGCCCTGTGATTTAGGGGTTATGAGAATAATCTCTTTCCAGTCCTGTTGAGCTCTGCATGGTGTCATCAGATTAAGTGGTGTGATTAGCTGGGTTAAGTACTAATTATATGAAGAGGATGCAAGTGACATGTATTTTTCTTTTTCTCTCTTAGCTAGTGCTGTGGCACTGAGAAATGCTGCTACCGTGGAGACACACGAGAGTAAATATTGTTAATGAAGGTTCAGTCAGAGACCTTTGGAGGAACCAGAAAAATCAGTTAATCTTTAAGTTACAGGCTGAAACTCTTGGTGCCAGCAAAGGAGGCAGTTCTAGCTCTAGTATATCACCAGGTAATATTATGGACAGTGTTGTGTTCGCTCTGAGATGCTTACTGGAGAATTTCTTCAAGTGCACCTCTTCAGAGCTGATCATGAGTCCACTTCCTGAGAGGTTTCATGCTTTTAATGGAACTCGTTTTCTAGATTGAGGATATAGGAAATCAAACAAATCAATCTCCCCTTTTACCTGAAAACACAGCTGTTAAGACATGCAACTCTTCGCGTGTTTTCATTTCCTGACCTGTTTCCTGCTATCATTTTGTGGTGCAAAAATTATATAATGTCATTTGTAAAATACTGTGAAGAATAAAACGGTTTTGGTTTTGATGCTGCAGTTCCTCATAATGCATTTTTTTTAAAAATCAGGAAGATGGAAGGGTGCCGTTTCTCAAGAAAAAGAGTTGCCATCATGCCTTTGAGCTTGGGGTGATGCACCCAGTACATGAGAACTTGGCCTTTTGCTGCCAGAGGCTCTGACTGCCATCCTGACAACAGGTGACATCCTGCCAAGGCTGACATCCTGCCCAGCACCTGGCAAGTCAGAATTTATCCTGAGAGAATGTGACCTTCTGGATGGCCAGCTGCACTTTGTTCAAATTTCAGGGCAACATTAAATATTTTTTGTTCCATCTTGCTGGCCTCATGGTGTTAGCCTGCTTAATTTGGAAAAGCTGAACACACTGTTCCTCTGTACTCTTATTCCCATTTTCCTCTATTTGCAAAAGCGGTCCTAGAAACTTAGCTGGTCTTATAACTGCATGTTTTTAAACGCAAAATGACATGAATCACTAGTGACACTGTATGTTGCCTTTAGTAGTATACAAAAGTATCATTATGGTTTTAAAGTAATTTTTTTCTCACTATGTTTTTCTACTGGCATATAATTTCATGTACATAATGCTTAAACAGCAGTTTCATTCTTAAGTGTCTCAACAAAACTCCCACTCAATAGGTTTTATAGTTTAATTACAGTGATAAATGGAAAAAAATCAGTTGTGCTCAAGCAAATCTCACCATTAAAGTAGCACAGACTCTTTTAATATTCTGACTTTATCAATTTTCTTTCTCTTTTCTTTCTCTTTTTTCCTAAATATTAGTTGTGAACTAGTTCCACTGATTGTTTTCCTATTGTCTTTCCCCCCCTACTTTACAAAGTAAAATGAAACTCGAGTTTTTTCCTTTTCATTGAGTTGAGCTGCACTCAGGCAGCTGCTTTTCTTTGAGCTGATAGAAGGCTGCTGGAAAGGGGTATAGCATTAAGCAAATCCAGGATAGATTAGTCAGTGAAAAAAATGCTAGCAGCATTACATTGTTGTCTATTCAAAAATAGATTGCTATTTCAGAACTTTAGTCTAGTAGGAAGTCTTCTGCATGCCTGTAGTCTCAGATACATTTCTGGATTCTAAACGGAAATTCTCCTACTTTCTTCAAAGAGAAGATCGATGAAAGGTGAGGAACTGGAGTGTCTTATCTGTAGATTTTTAAATAAACTTGGGATTTTGGATTGTGTTATGTGTATGATGATTCTCCGTAGAACTGCATCAGGGGAGTGGGTGATTGCGGGGAAGATTATGGCTTAAAATGTTCTAAAATTTGTTTATGCTGTACTTCTGCATATAATGGCTTTCTGCTTCTTTAGTCATCCTATGCTCCCTGAAATCATGGAATATAATTAGTATCTGTGTAATACCACAGAGTTATATGTAGTAATGGAGTTGCATGTAATACCATGGGCTTATTCTTAATTTCCATTTTTTGCAGATTTGTCAAAATCTCTTCCCTAAACTTGAACACTGAATGTGTTTCTTGTTACCATTTTAACAGAGTATCAGACATAAATGTTATGATCTTTTTTACTAGATCTTATGTTTTACTAGATCTTTACTAGATGTTTTTTACTAGATCTTTACTAGATGTTATGATCTTTTTTGCTTAAATAGATTTGCACTATTCTTTCTAATGGAATATAGTCTATATAACTTTTCATTATAACAGTAATAATAGTAATGAGAACAACAACAACAATAATAATAATAATAATAGTAGTCTGAGTACCAGGACAGATACTCAACAGATGTCTGTAAGATTAGCTAATGAAATTAAATGGTATCCAAATTTATTAACATTAATATTCATTCAATTCAGGAAAGCTTTTGCTGTTTAAATGTGATATGAAAAGTAGGATGGGTTTTAGGGATTTGAGATGTAGCAGCTTTTTCACACGACTCTGTCTTTCAGTGGGTCAGTAGCAAGGTCTGTACTGCTTGGAGCTCTGCAGTGCTCCGCTTCTCCAGTTTCCCAGGATATTGCTCTGTGCCTGCCCTTAGACACTGCTCTGCTGATCCTTGCAGCAGGAGAGGTCTGTTGCCTTAATGTGCTGGCAGCATCCTTGACACACACTGCTGCATTTGGAAATTCAGTTTCAGACAGCATTATGAATTTTTCAGTGCTCCAAAACCAGGTCAGTTAAAGAGGAAAAAGGAAAAAAAAATGTTTGTGAAAGAAGCCTAGGATTTATGTGAAGCATTTAAGCTGCAATACTGAAGCCAAAGTTGCAAAAGAAAAGTAATATCTAGAGTTGTGTTCCATCTGCTTTGGGCTAATATCCCTCACTTAGGATCCTTGATGTGCACCACAGTGATGAGGCTGATAGAACAGTTCAATTTGCAGTGGCCTGAATCTTTCTTCCTGCCTTTGTACGGTTTCTCTAGATCCCAGTTTCAAAAATACCCATCCTAATTTCACTTCATTCTCAGTCCAGTGGAAGAGGAGTTTTTGGTGGGCAAGATTTCTTTGATGTACAGAGATTGATAACTCATGACCTGTAGGATGTCAAATAAGATCAGATTTCTTCCTGCTAAGCTCCTTGCCACGTCTTGAAGATTTGGTATGCGTTAAGCAGTTTCCAGAGGTTAATCAAAGCTTCAGCAACACTGGGGAGCTTGTGCTTATTCCCCTGCTCTGTGGCTCTGTGCCTGCAAAGCCTGGGGAGGTGATGTGGATGGCAAACCTGATAGCAGTGCAATGCCCCACACAGAGGTTTTTCAGCATGCAGTGCCCAAATAGAGCTCCAGAGGTGGGAGCTGGTATGAAAGGCAGGTAGTCTGCATGGCAAGGGGACCCTTTGGTCTGAGAAGGTGGCACACTCATACATTACTAGAGGGTTATGTCTGGGACTGTTTTCCATTTCCGTGTTGTTTTCTGTGTATTCTAGACATTTCCAGTCTAATGGTCAGTGAGATGAAAAATACAAATACCTGCCTTTCTATCTAGATTTTTTTTCCTCTAAAAACTCTAGAAGTTCTCAAAGCTGCAGTCACTTTGGGATGTTTAAAATTGGCAAGGACAGAGAAGTTGCAACAACACTTTCTGGGGATAATTGTTCAGCATTTTTAAAACCAAGCACACAGTATTTGTGATGCTGCTCTCCCGCCACTTTTATGTGGGTATTATGTTTCTACATCTCTGTCTTCTTTTAGTGAGGCTCAGTAATATAATTACTGTTTTGTTGTGCAGTGCTTTGTTGATTCAGGGTAAATCTCAAGTACCTTAGACATTGCTCTGAAAAACTGGAAACTTCAGTCAGTATCAAGTGTATTTCAAAGTGCAGTGCAGGATTTATATATTTTCAAGTAGGTCCCTGGAGAATAATATCAACTGCTTATCTTCTGCCCAGTTATGTTGAAAAATGACCTTAAAAATGCTCAACCTTTTAGTACTCCGTACTTTTGAGTAGTGCATATAGAGTGATTCAACGAAATTTGATTACCTTGCAAGAGGTAACCAGAGTTGTTTCTATTTGCTAAGGCCCAACTAGTAAGTAAGTGGGGAGTAGTGAAAGAAAACTGTGGTAGACAGTATAAACCAGAACATTTTCTGTTTCCTTGTATGGCAACACATCTTAGGTTTCTCTTCCTTGAAAATGACAGGGTGATTTTATTGCAGGCCATCTTCTTAGCAGTGCATGTTTGCCTAAATTTGCAATAATTTTCTTGATTTCCTCAGTGATTTCAGCAGGACTCAATGTATTGCCTGTTTCTTACTTCTTGGACTACTGCTTGCTTTATCCAGAGGTTGTATTTTGTTTTCACTGAAAAAGGAGTTTAACTAATTTTTAGAGAAGTAACCAAATTAGATGTAATTTTTTTTCTGTTATTTAAATGCTAATAAAGACTTCGTTGCATCTCTGTTGACTCAGAATACATGCTTAATGGAAATTGATTTTACCTTGGAAGAACAATTCTGAGGCAAATTGACCTCATTTGCATTATACGTCAAAGAAGGAAATAAAATAGGCTGTCCAGGTTAAAGTTTTGAAAGGGTAAATTTAATTTCAAAATACAGTCAGACTTTAAATGAATCCCTCCTGTGTGTTTCAAAGACCTGGCAAATCAATTGCTTCTACTAATAAATTCTTTTTTGTCTTTGTTTTTATGCAATTTTCTGTACAATTCAAAGACTAATTAATTTTAATTCACTTTCTAGTTCTTTTATCAGCAGTGCTGTGAAAGGATGAAAGAGTTCCCCCCCCCCATTTTAGTTTCTACTTCACAGGTCTTAATGTACTTGCTTAGTATCATTTGTGTTACGTTGATTGCTCTGCCTTGATTTTCTTTTCTGTGTACCCTGGACAGTGCAGATGGTGGGTTTGATGTGAGACCTCACCAGCTGGGCTGCACCCAACCTGTGTTGGTGGGGTTATGTAATCTCTGACTGCTGAGGGCTCTGTGCAGCCTTCCATCATCTCTCCAAGAGCTTATTGCAGCCTGTCAGCAGGTAACCCCAGGAGAGATGGGAAGGTGAGTCTGTGCTGCACCCTGACGCCATTGTCGCCTAAAGTCCCTGTCAGTGGCCCTGCAGGACTCCCCGAGCTGCTGCAGCCACACAGGTGTTGGCAACCTGGGCAGGTGAGTGTGTGCTTGTGCTGGCCCAGCCTGGGGGTCCCTCTGGGTGGGTCTCTTTGGGGCAGGTTGTAGCACTCCCGGACACAGCCAGTGACTGCTTGTTGAAGATCATGGAGAGATCGTTGAGGGATGGACCACAGAATAGGGCACACCAGTGTGCTTTTCCTCTATTTCTTATCTCTGGTTTTGGCAAGAAGGAGGTTGGACTAAATAAACATAGGAGTGTGCTTAGATCTATAGTTTTATGCTGCAGTGACCTGTGCTGGGTAGTGCTCAGTCAGCAGATCTGGCAACAGCCTGGTCAGGTAAAATCCTTGAGAGATCAGGTTCCTGTTCAAAAGTAACTTTTTGTCTTTATGGGTCCAAGCCAGAATGACTGTGGGACCAATCCAAAAGATAAAGGTTTCAGTCTTTCTGCTGAGGTTAGGGGACACTTGAGCTAGCACCTGCCTGTATTCTGCTAGAGTATGGAGGGCTCAATTAAGTTGTAGGCAAGAGTTAGTGTGTTCCAGTGTGGAGGGGTATTTTTTGGCTGTTCTTCTCCTTTTCACACCAGGATTTCTTGGGCTTTTTTGGTTTGATAACCATTTCATTGTGGTGAATGGAGTCAGTGCAACTGTTGTCTCTTCCTGCTTCCCTTCTTGGTGCTGTGGTCAATAAGTGAGATTTTGCACAAAAGCCATTGGGGATGTTTATGTTCTGTTTCAGCCAGGGCTTCTGCATATGTTAATATTCCCTGTGTGGGAAACAGTGCCATGTCCTAGGCTAAGAATGATAGAATCATTTAGGTTGGAAAAGACCCTTAAGAAGATTGAGTCCAATGTGTCATGGTTTAACATTGCAATGAAGTGCTCCCCATGCCCCTGCTCTAACTTGGATTTAGCCATTTAGGGCTGCACCTGCTTCAAGCAGAGCCATATCTATGAGCCACAGTCTCCTCAGGGCTCTACCTGCTGCAGCACAGATTTACTCACAGGCACCGTGCTTTGAAGTGCACCTGCTCCAGTGTGGCCTCCATGGCCCATAATCCCTCCAGAGATGAACCTGCTGTGGCACAGTCGCAGCCATGGCCACAGATGCTTTGGGAGGTACCTGCTTCCTCACCAGCTACAGGTCACAGTCCCTTCAGCTCGAGTTCACACTGGAGTTCCAGCCTGTCCAGTGCAGCAGCACAGAGCCAGCAGTGATGCCCTGCCCATCTCCCAGCCCAGGCTTACCACCGGCTGTTATCAAAACATTCCTGGGCACAGCAGGAAGGTCGTAAGAATGATGTTCATCAAGTCTGGTTTTCCTCAAACAGTAATTGGAACACTGAATGCTATGCCAGCTAACAGTAATAATTCTGGGATGTATGGAAATGGGTGGCACATGGATCTGGGCAGAGAGAGCAAGTTGTTTCTGGAGGTTTTCTATGGTCGGTGTCCTGTTAGTATTTCCTCCTACCTGAGCTGGGAACACACAGGTCTGTGTTCAGCCTGTAACCATACTGTATTTTGTATTTTAAGTAGTTGTTTTTTGTATTTTAAATAGTTGGTTTTTAAATAGTTGTTATATAGTCATTCTGTTTTCTGGCATTTGCAGAAATAAGACTGAGGGTCTCATGTAAATTAAAAAAATGTGCTCAGGGCAAACCTTGAACAAATGTCGATTTCCTTTGGCCACAACAGACATGCACTCAATATTGCTTGAGCATAAGCACAGAAGTGAAACTATTACTTTCCCTGTGTCTGTCTGCACTGCAGAGCTTTTGTGTCACCTGTGGCCTGTGCTACAGCTCTTGTGGGAGTGTTCTTCTGGGCTCTCATCTTTTATAAAGGATAAGTCTTCTGTACACAGGAGTATACTAGGTTATTTGTATTTTCTTGCAACAATTGAACTTTTAAAGCGATGATTAAAAAAAAGGGGTCGATATTTTTCTTGCAGATGACTTTAAAAAAAAATCCCTGCTGCTTTAAATTCAGTTTTGTTCCATAGTCGGCACATGGTGCATATAATCTACTAAGCAGGAGACATGCTGTTCTTCAAGGGAATTTAAAAAATTCGAACTAATCCCCCACCCTAGGGAAATACCTTCAAAATCCTCATCTCCACAGACTAGACAGCAGAGGGGCTGAAAAGGGAACTCTAGTGAATGTGTTGCAGTATCAATGGCATCCTCATTAAAACCACCTGGTATTCTGACGATTTGAGTGGTAGAAGACCCTCCACTGTGACTTCTTTCACTCTAATAGGAGCTGCAGCGTTTAAGCACTCAAAGCTGAATGGCTTTTTGCCTCTGAAAGACAGGTTTAATGAAAGAGACCAATTTGCAAAACACAGTGCTTGGAGCACTGGTCTAACTACTTCTGTGCTTTCCTGTGCTCCACTCAAATCTTAAAACCAGGTCTCAGGAACCAAAGTCTGTATATCCAGTGATCTCTTTCTTGATTTATTCTTTTCCCCTTCATTCAGAACTTCTTTAGAGTTGTGATGCAGGTTTAAACTGAGCCTGCAGCTGAAGCCTGAGGAAAAGGATGAGAATGTCAGTTTGAAAAACAAGTTTAAACAACAGCAGTTGTTAGGCTGGCAGAGGTCTTAAAGGATTGATACATTTGTTCACTCTGTCTTGTGTTGCTTTTTGTAGTGGTTTGGTTTTGGTTTTCTTTTGCTTATTTTATTTTTTTTTAAAGTTATTATTTGGTCAGATAAATTCTTATGAGGTTCTTCACATCACCAGTCAGGCCAGACTGGGGAAAAAAAAAAAATCATTGGTCCTTCATTGTATTTGGATCACTCCTGATTTCCTTGTTTTTCCCTTCTCTCTTAGAATTATTTTCTTTTGCAGTCACTGCCCTTTTGTATGATACCAGGATAGATTTTGCTGGTTTTGATTACAGGAAGGAATGTAGGCCATTAATAGATGGTGTATGTACTGCTAACACCAGGAATACTGAAATAGCTTATCTCAAAAGACAGGGAAAACCAGCCAGTTTGGCCAAGTGCCAGGAGGTTGCAGGGTTGACTGTGAAGTGGCAGGCCTGAAAGGGAGATTAATGGTAGGCAGCTCTCTAAAAAAGAGCATGCTGAGCCCCAGGAGTAATTCTGCAGGAGCCATGTGCTAATGTCTCAATGCAGTTTTGCCTTTCTCTTGACTCATCTGTCCCCACAAGGTTCTGGCATTCCCATATGGTTGTCTCTGTGATCCACATGGACTGGGCTAGCTGCCTGCTGCGCCAAACGTGTTCAGGAGGGGCTTGTCTACACAAGTCTGTTTGAAGGAAATCCTCGTTCTTACGCAGTCAGCCTTTTCTGCACAGCCCATTAACTGCAAGGACCCTGATAATTTTTGCAGAAGATGATAACAATTTTGTGTTTCATCTTGTGCAAGAGCAGAATTGTGCATACCTGCCACTCTGGAGGCTATAGCCATAAGTTACAGCTGTTCTTTGGTGATGAGGATGTCACTGCCCAACCAGAGACACTTGTTTAAATAATAGCTTATAATTTGTACATGGCATGCCTGACATTGCTTATGGAGTTTTGCAGACTTTTCATATGGACAACCTGCACTCTTGTCCTCAAGAGCAAAGAGCAGAACTGGGGCAGAGTTCTGTCTATGAATTGCTGTGCCACTGTACAGCAGACGAGTGGCTTCCAAAAGCCCCACTCTGTTAGAGTGCCATTCAGCATTAAAACTGTGAAATACAGTTGAGTTGCATATAAAAAGAGGTTTTTATTACCTAAAACACTTTTACAATTATAATGTGAAACAGGTTTGTTGTATTTAATAAAATAGAAAGCCGCCTGGCTGTCCTCACCCAGGACGCGAGTCTCCGGGCCACCACAGCCCACTGTGTGGATGTCTCACACCGAGGTGGGGCTGCTCCTGGCGAGTGGTCAGCAACGAGGTGCCGCTGGTAAAGGAGGCGAGACGAGACAAACGGTGCGGGAGTGGGGTCTCCCCAGAACTCTCCTTTATTAGGGATAAGGGCTCAAGGCTTCAGGAGGGAGAGTTGTGGAGGAGAACACTGGGGAAATATCCCCATGCAGCCAGTCTTAAGGGGGAGAAACAACCCATAGGGAAAGAGACAAGGAGAGGGTATGAGGGTCAGGGGTCCAATAGAAACATAGGAGGGAGGGGTACAATAGTTAATAACCAATAATACATTGAACATAACAGAATCTTCGGGAAGAGGGGTTTGGTCCAAGACCCTGGGCACGCCTCTCTTCTAGAACAGGGGTGGATCTTAGCCCCTGGTTCCATCCCCCGAGTCCTCCCCCAAGGAGAAGCCTCCTTCAGAGGAGCTGGAACGAGAGGCAGCTGCAGCCAGGGATGGACCTCCCTTCCTTCTGGTTGAAGCGGAAAACAATGGTGGGTCAAAATTTAGGCAAGAAATTGTCCTTTTCCCAAATGGAGGAAAACCAGAATGTAAGGTGTGGGTTTAGGGTTCAGTTTGCTTGGGGATGGGGGGTCCTTCCACATTGATTTTTTCCTCCAAGGTATAAAATAATAAAATTAGGGGGAACATTTGGTGCTAAGAAAGCTGGTTTGGTGGGAGAATACTGAAGACTTTCCTCATTTGTCACTTGGTCTCTTCTCTCATAACAGTTTCAGGATTTGGCCAGTAGCTGTATGTACACATACAGTATATGTCAGGGGTTTCACTATATTTAGATCCAGAGAATAATACATTTATTATTTTAAATTTCTGTCAACCATGAAAATGGCTCTTTTCTTCAAACATGAGTAAGCCAAAAAGAGCAACAAAGGCATAGTGGAAAAACTACATTCACCCTCTGTTCCAGTTACCAACTTTGTCATTAAGTTTGCAACACACACAGTAAAAAGCATCCCTGGTTCAGGGAAGTGACAGAGTCACAGACTCTGAGGGGAAGGAGAAGCCAGGCTTTCTGCCTCTCCCTGGGGCAGGTTTGTCTGTTGGCAGCGTGTCTGCAGCACAGGGAGGTGAAGTGACTTGGAAAATTTCTTCGATGTGTCTCAAGGCAAGGGAGCAGTGTCCCAGAGGCTGGGTCAGTCACTTTGTCCTCTCTGAAGGAGCAGACGAATGCTTCTGTGCCGCTCCAGTTCACATTTAATGAAACCATCACCAGCTGCCTTTTCTTTGCTCTTAGGTTGTGCCTCTGACCTCTCCACCTCTTGCTCACACAGGAGATTGGGGGGTTTAGAGGGCAGCTCCACCTGGCAAATGTCACATGCCCTCTGCTAGCGTGGCATCTTAGGTGACTGTCTACATAAGCTTCAGGCATTGAGTTACTGGTCTAATTCACTCCCCCTCAGTCTGGTGCATCTGTCCTGGCAGTCAGTGTCTCTCATGTCCATCAGTCGTGTGTGCTGCAGGCTGAGAGCAGGGGAGGTGAGCGCTGCCACTGTCTGTTCCGTCTCAGAGCTCTGGTGCCCAGCTCACCACCCTCAGGCGTGCGGCTGCATGATCAGCACTTGCTGATCAACTCCTGGGTTTCAAGGTTAAAAAAGAAAGGTAAAGAAGAAAAAGACAGTGTGCTGCTTTAAAGGTAAGTGATTGCTCGTGTATTTAGGGTAAGTACTTCTGTGTCTGTGCTGCCAGAGTTAAAGTGGTGAAATGGTGTGGGTCATGCTGACAATTCAGTGAAGCGTACGGCTGTTATGTAAAGGTTTTAATTACTTTCTTCATCTGTCTGCTTAGGAACACCATGCATCTGGCAAAATTTTGAGAAGGCTCAAGGCGTTAAAGAAAGCTCATCTAAATAAAGGCGGGTTAACGTGACATTGCAGTTACTTAATCCTGTATTGTCCTGCCATGTGACTGCAGGGATACTGAGGCGCAGCATTTCTTTTGCCTGGTGCACAGATTATGCTTTTCCTGTCCTCTTCCAGAATCAGTTGCTTTGTTGAACACACCATGGGAAAGAAACAGAGGTGCAACGTTCTTTTTACAGCAAGTCTTCAACACACAGTGACATTTCCAAGGTACGGTGACCAGCTCACAGGCTGAAGAATGAATCAAAGGCAATCCCTAAAGTCAGCTTTTGGACTCTTACCAGAATCAAGGAGAACTACGCTCTTAAGGTCAGCTATTCAAAATTAACTACAAGTATCTGGATTTATTCAGAGCAGTTAATCAGCTTTCTGTCTGACCTTTATCTGTCAAGTTAGTTCTCAAAGCATCAAGCTAAAGTCTGAAAATTTGTGTCAAATATTTTGCATGTGTCAAATGTGCTGCATAGACAGTGAGCACCCCGCTGCTTTCTTGCACAAAGTTTGCAGTTTTAATTGCAAAGCCTCTTTCACCTTGAAGCTGAAGATCCTGACACACTAAATCTGTTAGTGAGAAATGGATGCATATAACTTCCAGTTTTATGTCTGATTTTGAACAGGACAGGCAGTATGTAGATGTGCCAGATTTGTTTTTGAACAAATTTCCAAACTAGTCCTTGGACATTCTGTAAGCTGCTATTTTTTTTTTTTTTTTTTTTTTAATTTTTTCTTTTTTCTTTTTTCTTTTTTCTTTTTTCTTTTTTCTTTTTTCTTTTTTTCTTTTTTCTTTTTTCTTTTTTCATACTGCATTTGTCACAGCGTCCATAATGTGCAGGATTGCATACTCAAACAGAATTACTTCATTTAAACTTACCAGGACATCTTGTTAAATGGGGAAGTGATTACCCTATGGACTATGACAACAGGATATGTGAATGAAGGAAGTCTTGGAAAATACCGCTGTTCCAGGTGGCATCACGAGGACAGCAGAGAAGATGATGGGCATGCAGAGTGCTGTGGAGAAGATGAAGAGGGCAGACAGCACAGGCTGACCCCATTTGAGAAACTAATGCAGGATATGTCTCATAATGAAAAAGTGGTGAAAGAATTAACCCTGGGAAAGAGAATTGCCTTCTATCGAGTCAGGGGAGAAATAGGAAGTGGGAATTTCTCACAAGTGAAGCTTGGAATTCATTCCCTAACCAAAGGTAGGCACTATTGCATGCTGAGCGCCCAGTATAAATGGTCTCCTATGGGAAGAAAGATGTTATATGAACCTTAAATACATATGTAGCGTGTGTGTGTATTTTTAATGTTGTTGAGTTGATCTATAGGCAGGGTCACACATAAATGCTCAGGGTTGGATTAGGTTTTGAAGAAACCAGAAACATTTTCTCTCGATGGCAGCTATTACAGGAGGAGTTCGTTGCTGCACTTTGTGGAGTTAACACATCTCGTCCTGTGGCTCAAACGCTCCACACTTTGAAGTGAAGTGTTGTGCCTCCGCTCCTACAGTCTCCCCTCTTCCATCTGTCCATCTGCCCCCTTCCCTGCCCCAGCTCATGGCCTGCAGTGATACAGGTGATGAACGCCCAGGGCAGCAGGCTAGGCATGGTCCTGCCTGCAGCCAGAGGTAGCAAGGCTTCCTTTGTTGCATCACAAATTTTACTAGTATGGGCAAAAATTTTATTTGGCCACAGTAACTTTGGTGAGAAATATTATGGCCACTTTACTGACTCATTTGCTGATGGTTCTTTACTGGGATGGGGCTGTAGGTGTGAGCTGAACAGGTGCTGGGAAACAAACTCGTATTGCCAGACTGTTGTTTGTGTTGAATTGTCAGTTATTTTTCTTGTTTTAATTACAAAAAGCACCCTATCTGCTGCTGCTAGGAAGAACTAGAAGGTCTAGGTAACTGCAGTGGCCTCTTCAGTCATAGGTAGAACTGAGAACTTGACATCAACTGTTGTGTTTCCTCTTCTGCCTTTGCCTGGCAGTAATCGAATGTGTTCTTGTTTTCCATCAGGGTGACTAGTTTTCTCTGTATCTTTGTACACTACTATCTTGGTTTTCCTCTCATAGTCTTTACTTTTCAGTTTGATTGACTCCCCTTCTCTTCATAATCTTACAGGTGAGAGAATGAAATATGCCCCAAAACCGTATTATCTATTGTTATTTTCTCTAATCATCTCTTTCAGCCCAGACTTAAGAAGGGTGAAAGCTCACAGTTATCCCTCAGGTGCAGCAGTTGCACTGGGAATCTAGGTGGGGGACCGATGGTACTTAATTTTTCACATTTAAGCCTGCCTATACCCAAGGGTTGCTTTCACTGGGTGTTGAATTTTTGGTTATGCTTGTTTCAGAAAAGCATCTCTGTTCTACTTGGCCCACAACAAGTTGTTTCCTCTTCTGTGATACTTTTTTTTTTTTCTTCCAGAGGTAAATCTTTTTTGCTTAATGTTGGATGAAATGCTGCTCCTGTGCTGGGAACAGGAAGAATGCTAATGAAAGGCAGTTAGAAATTTGATCTTGATGAACCCTTTACTTGCTGAACTTATCTAGGAAACAGGTTGCTTTAGTATCCGAATAGAGTTGATTGAAAAATTTTTAACTTTGGTGAATACCGTTTGGACAAGCTAAATACCAAAAAGAAAACTTTACTTTTTCTTTTTCTGGAAAAAGCTCTTTTTCAACAGAAATCTCTCAAATTATTTTTCCTTCATTTGTTTGTAACTTTTTTGGTTAAAATGTTCACTGGAAAGACTGTTGATTTATTGATGCTAAGTTTGCAACCGTCATGAGGAAAGAAGAATGAAAGATAAACATTTTCGCACTTGTCTCTGCCTGTGAGCTGATCTGTGCTGGTAAAATACAGGACATGGACAGAACAATAGGAACAGGCACTCACCTATACACACCACCACCACTCATGAAGAGGATTCTGGTTTTTGCAGGTGTATTGGCAATGCAATTATGTTCCTGCACAGTGTTAATGAGTGCAAGTCTTTTTTAACTGATGATATAAGTAAAAGGTTTCAGCATTAATGCTGTTCAGGTCTCTATGGTAGAGGGTGGTGAATGTGTCAGAGTGCTATTCTGTTCTTCAGTTACTGCCAGTTTTAAGTATGGTCTCTCTCCTTACACATCCTCCTGTATCAAAAAAAGAAACAATTTTGGTTTTACTAAGATGAGCCTTTGTAACAATTACGTATATGCACTTTTCTGTTGCCCTTGGGATCTGTTGCAGCAGTACTCATGATTTCTAGAGAGAGACAGAGGAAAAAACTTCAGATTCATACTTCGTGGTGAACCCTGTTTCCCTCACAAGAGCTGTCTTTGTTCTTTAGAAAACACAGAAAAATCTTTGGTGCTATGATGTGGATGCCATGTCCCATGGCTTGGACAGGTGCACTGTTCACTGGATAAAAAGCTGTCCGGCTGTCTGCACCCAGGGAGTGGAGGGGAATGGAGAAACATCCGTCTGGGGCTGGTCACTAGTGGTGTTCCACGGGGCTCAGTATTGGGGCCAGCCCTGATAAATATCTTTGTCAGTAATCTGAACAATAGGATGGAGTACAGCCTCAGTCAGTTTGTAGATGGCAACACATTAGGTTGGACTGATGATCTGCTGGAGGGCAGGAGGGCTCTGCAGAGGGATCTGGACAGGCTGGACCATGGGCTGAGGCCAATGGTGTGAGGTTCAACAAGGCCAAGTGCCAGGTCCTGCCCTTGGGTCACAACAGCCCCAGGCAGTGCCACAGGCTGGGGCAGAGTGGCTGGAAAGTGCCCAGGGGAAAAGGCCCTGGGGGTGCTGGTGACAGCAGCTGGACATGAGCCAGGCTGTGCCCAGGTGGCCAAGAAGGCCAATGGCATCCTGGCCTGGATCAGCAATGGTGTGGCCAGCAGGAACAGGGCAGGGATTGTCCCCTGGACTGGGCACTGCTGAGGCCACACCTCAAATTCTGTGTTTCATTCATTTTGGACCCTTCACTGTAAGAGAGACATTGAGGGGCTGGAGCGAGTCCAGAGAAGGGCAACGGAGCTGGGGAAGGGTCTGGAGCACAAGTGCTGTGAGGAGCAGCTGAGGGAGCTGGGGGTATTTAGCCTGGAGAAAAGGAGGCTCAGGGGTGACTTTATCACTCTCTACAGCTGCCTGACAGGAGGTTATAGCCAGGTGGGGGTTGGCCTCATCTCCCACGTGGCAAAGGACAGGACAAGACTGTGTGCCAGGAAATTGTGCCAGGAAAGGCTGAGGTTTAGGCTGGACATTCGAAAAAAATTCTACACTGGAGGGGTGGTCAGGCCTTGGAATGGGCTCCACAGTGAACTGGTGGAGTCACCTTCCCTGGAGGTACTTAAAAGACATGTGGATGTGCCATTTAAGGACAAGGTTCAGTGGTGGGCTTGACGGGTTGATCATGATCTTAGAGGTCTTTTCTGATTTATGTTTCTACATGTATTGTGTTATTCAAGGGCACTGCCCACTATATTAACTTGAATTTTGGCAGAGATTTTCTCTGGAAATCTGCAGAGTTTCTTGCTAAGGACTGTTATGTTCCTAAGCCCTAGGTAACCTTTATTTTACACTCCTTTCAAATGCCAAAGGAAGTGTGAGAGTCCAGCTGAATAGAAACAATGAAGAGCATCCAGAATTTAAAGCTAGTAAGAAGTCAGTCTAATGTGACACAAATCGCAAAACCAGGAATGTCCAGGCACCTAGTTTGCTTTTTTTTCCAAGCAATTTCAACTTGGTTTTGTTTGGTTTTTTTTTCCTTTTGCCATCATTGCAACATACACCATTTCTTCCTGAAATTATTTCCCAACCTTTTCCTAGTTTCTCTTACTAAGATTTCACCTAGCATTTTTCAAACCTCAGCATATGCTGCATATAGTCAATCAAAATCTCTTTCAGCTCTTTTTGTAATTATTTTGGTAAATAAGCTGCCTGCTAAAAGCGCCCTTCTATTCAGCACAGCTGCTATGCAAGAGTAATAGAGGATTTGTAAACCAAGCGTTGTTGGGAAGCAGAAAGGAAGAGTTTAAGAAAAGAAAAAGAAGGTGTCATTTTTTGCCCTCTAGGTGGGCTGGGTTTCTTTGAATGTCATGCATTTGTGACTGCAATGATGTAGGTTTAAAGGAGCTTGGTCCTGATTTATGGTGGTGTTTGAATAAAATTAGGCTCTACAATTCTACACCTTTTTTCCCCCTCCTCATTACTTTTAAAACTTTACCGGAAAACTGACCAAGAGAAAAAGTGCACTCCAGGAAAATAAAAGGGAAAAAAATTAACCTAGAAGATTTTTTTTAAAAGCACAAATGTCCCCAACTTCTATAGATCAAGATATAATGATGCAATTACATGGTTAAGATTTTAAGTGTTGTGAGCATTTAGTTGTGCAAATATAACCTACTGCAAGGTGCTGCTCTTCCCTCTTGGTTTAGGAGATCAATATGCTATGAACATGACAAGGGTCTTTCCCTAGGTCAGTGCTGTCACTAGCTGCATTTCCTCCTGGTTCACCCCACCTTTGCACCACGCAGGAGGTGCCTGCTCCCCTGAGAGGATCCCTAGAAAGCACAGAACAGGTCAAAGAGAAGCAGTGTGGCCGGGAAAACTGCCCTGTACTCAGCACAGGCTCCTGAAAACCGGCACATCAAGGGAAAATTCAGCACCTTCCACAAAAATTATATGTGCTCCAAGTACCTGCTGCACTTCAGTAGGGAGATCAAGTGATACATGTATCATACTAAAAAATGTAAATACACCAAACATGGAGTTTTCTTTATCTGTTGAGATACATGCATATCCTTAACATTTCTTTCATGTATGTTGAAATACTAGACTTGAATTAAAAACTTTATAACATTCAGTAAAAATGCTTTGAATGCTTTTATACCAGAACATGTGTACAAATGTAATAGCCTTCTCACTCATCTCTTATAGCAACAAATGAACAATACAATTTTTTCTAATTGATTCCCATGTACTAGAAACCAAGGCGAAGGTTTTTTTCTGAAAGATTTATTAGAAGTGATTAATTATTAAGAAATTTGTGGTTGTTTGACTAAGACAGTCTTAAGTGGAAAAAAACCCCAAACAACCAAAAATCCCTTCTTCCCAGGAATAAATTGTTGTTTTCATTGCTGTGATCCATTTTAATTTTGCTGTCCTGACAAGTTATACAAAGCCACTGTAAACCTGTTTTAACCAGACTAATCCTTCAAATACCAGCTGTATTCAGAAGAGTGAAGACAAAAGCTGTAACTTACAGACTAACAGAGAAACATAAGGGCAATTGTGATTGACTTATACTTCTCTGAGCTGCCCTGATGATGTGGTGGAGCTGCAAATGTATATATGTGTTTTGTGGCCTTTGGCTTCACTGTAGATATGCTTCAGAAACATGTAGGACTTAACAGCAGCTTTGCATTACCAGAACAGCATCTGCCGGCTAGATTTGCTGCCTTACAGGATCCCTGCGACTTACTCCACTGCTCAGAATAAAATAGCCAAAGCCTCTAAACTCCCACCAAGTTTGTCTGTCTGGTCTGAAAAAAAGCACCCAAATTTAGCACCTCCATTAGCCTCCAAGTACCAGGCTCATCTCAGGGGCTCTGAGCTAATAAAAGCACAGACTTTCTTTACCAGCACTGGACACCAAAGGCAGATGCTGTGCCTTCAGACACGTATTAGCCTGTCACAGCGAAGCCCACCAAGGCAGAAGATGATTTGATCAGACCTTGCAATACTCTACCAGCCTTCAGCTACCTCAGCACTGAGTAGGATGTCATGGACAGAAAGGGGCGGGGGTTGTGTGAAAGGTTGCAGGGCAAAGCAATCTTTGCAGGCCCCTGCAGCTTAGTTTATACTGATGTGGTGAAATTTTATTGCTTTTCTACAGCGAGCATTGTTGTAAATGAATTGTATTACCATTTGTACCTGTTGTATTAACAACATGGAAAAAAATCTTCTTCTTCTCAGAGAAAGTTGCAATTAAGATTTTGGACAAGACAAAGCTAGACCGGAAGACTCAACGTTTGCTGTCTCGTGAGATATCCAGCATGGAAAAGCTGCACCACCCAAATATCATCAGGCTGTATGAAGTGGTGGAGACGCTCTCTAAACTGCACCTGGTGATGGAGTATGCAGGAGGTGGGGAGCTCTTCACTAAAATCAGTACAGAAGGAAAGCTGCTAGAAACAGACTGTAAAATAATCTTCTCCCAGATTGTGTCTGCTGTGAAGCACATGGTAAGTTGCTCTTATACAGGCATGTTTGCCCCTCATTATTCCTAGCACATTTTGTGGATGTGTCTTTTGACTTTCTATAGTAGGTTTACTGTTATCCAAAATTTCAGGCCCACATTTCTGAAAAGCAAAACAGCCAGAGAAGGGCTGTGTTACAGGTATCTGAGAGCTTTCACATCCACCTCAGGTTACTGCCTCTCTTTGACAGCTTTTGAGAGGAGACAGAGCTGAGAACACCTGGTGGGTGGAATCATCCCTTTAGCTACAGTGTTCGGTCTGCTTTAAGGTGCTGTGGGCAAAGTGAACAAAGCTTCACTTCTTCCCTTGCCCTATTTAAAAACATAGGATCAGTCACTCTCCCACTTCCAGAGAGGCTGGCTAGGTATTGCAAACATCAGGCTTGCTTATTAATAGGATACATGGGAATCTGTCACTTAAAGACAGTCCGTTCCTGGTCCTCACTTCAGTGCAAATCTGTGAAGTTAACACCCAACAAGTCGCTTGCCTCGTCTTCAGTATCTACGCTTAGGATGATGCTATTTGTGTAGAGCCCAAAGCATCTTGTCCAGACAGAAAAGGAGCAATTAAACTACTTTGGTACATCTCCTCTAGACCTTGCAGAGTAATTACCGCTCCTTCAAAAAAAAAAAAAACCCCAAAAAAACCCCACGGAGAACTGTTACACAAGTTTGAGAAGTAGCATTGGTTGAAGTTGGCCCAGGGTGCCCTCCCGTGGCTCTTGTTATCCTGCCATGCAATAGCTTCTGGCAAAGTCAGAAACAAAGGTGTTCCCGGGTCAGATGTCTAGAAACTGCATCACACACTGCTCATGGCTTATATAAACAGCATGCATTTTTTATGTATTTTCACTAAGTGATCGTATGTGCTTGAAGTGGTGGATTTGCTTCAACACCTGATCCAGAGGAGAGGTACCCTGCAATCACTGGAACTGAATTCACATTTCAAAATTACACCTCATCTATTTCTTAGAATTAATTTCAGACTACTAAGCTGGCCAACCTTTTCACTTGTACAGAAAGACTTCTGCACATCTCACTTTTCCTAAGCCATCACATCCAGGTTACATAAAAAAAATCCAATCTCACTGCTGCCAGTCCACCACGACAGAGGACTCCTGGCTGTTACTAATGACAGTTGAAATAGGACACCAAAGGGTTTCCTTATTGCCTCCAAGTACTGCCACCACGTTGCCCCCAAGGATAAGGCAGAGTGCGCTCATCCATTCCTTCCAGTTATTTCAAAGAAGAGGCTAAACTCTCACCTAGGTGACACAAGACAGGTGTGTTGTGACTAAGTGGAGCAAATTCAGTTTGAGTCTTTAGCTACTACTGACATTTCCAAGGGAAAAACGTAGAAGTTATGATGTATGTATTTTAGATTTCTGAAACTAGAAGGCAGTAAACTTAGGTGTCCTGCAACATAAAATACCACGAGGCACAAGTCTGTGGTCCTCTGTGGTCCTTCTGTCCAGCCACCACCAGTTCCTCATAGGACATTAGAGATGACAGAACGTATTTGCAGCAACTTTCTTACTTTATCTGTGATTATGTTAAATTGGTGAACTAAATGCTTAAACCCATAAGTTACATGTAGTAACTGCAAAAAATAAGTGTTGCGAACCCTAAAAAAATACAGATTTTGGACATGAAGGTGTCTAGTCTTGTAGGATTAGTCACACTGCCCTCACACATTTGCTTCATGAAAATAACAAGTTGAGACTGCTGTGCTTAAAAAAACCCCAGCATCCTTCTTCTTCCCCTTACCCGATTGTTTTTGTATCATTAGAGAATTAAGTTAAAATTGTTTAATACTTTTTCCATTGCAATTTCATTGCAATTCTGGTTTCTGACTTTGCCCACTATAACTCCCCTTCTCCCACAGTGTAATTAATCAGTTAGGGGTAGCCATTGAGAACTTTCCTGGGAATAAATCAATACCAACATTTCCTCTTCTTCCACAGCATGACAATAATATAATTCACCGGGACCTGAAAGCAGAAAATGTCTTCTACACCAGTAACACCTGTGTCAAGGTGGGAGACTTTGGATTCAGCACAATAAGTAAAAGAGATGAAACTTTAAAAACTTTCTGTGGCTCTCCTCCTTACGCCGCTCCTGAACTCTTCCGAGATGAAAACTATATCGGCATCTATGTAGACATCTGGGCACTGGGAATCCTCTTATACTTCATGATGACAGGTAGCATGCCATTTCGGGCAGATACAGTCGGCAAACTGAAAAAGTGCATTCTTGAAGGGACATACACTTTGCCTCCCTGCCTCTCAGAAAATTGCCAGAAACTGATAAAAGGAGTCCTTCAGCCAGTACCAACCAAGCGATACTCTGTCAAACTGATTATGAACAGTGAATGGATGCAAGGAATACAGTTCCCCAAACCTTTACAGACATTTAAACTGGATCCAAAGTATTTATCAGACATCAGTACACTAAAAGAAGAAGAAATTGAAGTGAAAAATATTCTGGAAGATCTGGGAATCACAGAACAGCACATTCAAAACAACCGGGGGAGAGATGCACGCAGCTCAATAACGGGGGTATACAGAATTGTGTTGCACAGAGTACAGAAGAAAAGGGCACTTGAATCTGTTCCTATCATGTCCCACCCAGATCCCAAAGAAGACGACTCAAGGAATGGAATCAATTCTTACAGTGGGGTTAAGCACACATCCAAGCTGTGTTCTATTTTATAAAATTGCACTGCAAGCTTTATGCTCAGCACATTTGACAAAGGGGATTATTCACTTTTTTTAAGTTCTAGTGTTACATTTTTTTGGTAATTTTTGAATAAACAAAAAATGCCTCATTTTCTTTGCATTTCTCAAGTGACAGTGAAGTGCTCAAATACAGAGCTCTTGTGCATTTTTTGACCCTTTCTCCAGACACCTGGAGAAGTGCAAGAACTCAGTAACTGAAAGGATCATGCATGGAGGGGATCTTTTAATAAACACCATGCTCCTGCACTTAACCCACTTGGGAGATTCTCTAGATAGACATGTAACAGCCAACTTCTGAAAAGCTGTACCTTAGCTTGACACAACTTTACCACTGCAAACTGTGAGTTTTTGCAGAGAACTAAATTTAAGCAGAGACCAGACCATAATCGAAACAACTTCAAATTCTTCTTTTGAACTTCCTCATTAAATTAGACTAGTTAATTTCAAAAAAGCTTTTCTTTCAAGAAACAGCAAAGCTGCTGTTCCAAAAGACAAATAAGGATTCAGTACTTTAACTCTGCACATGTGGGTGCCTGACTGGTTGGACTACCATCAATTACCCTCCTGACGCCTTCCACTACTTGCACGATTCTGCCAGTCTGGAACTGCTTGGACTCCAGCTGCACAATAAAATATTTAAGTATACTCCATACTCGTGTAGTTTTACGTTCTTGCTTTAGACTGTGTTATCAGTAGCTGAATGCAAGCAGCAGCAAAATCTGTTTATATCCAGTGAGCATTACAGGCTTGTCCTCACTCCTGCCATCCTGCTTTGGCAACCAAAGCTAGCACAAAGCTGTTTTTGACACTTGACCACTGCAAGTTAAAAGCTGGACAATCTGACAATTCCAGTTGTTCTGAGCATCACCAAAATGCAGATGCTCCAATTTTCAGCTTTAATTGCTTATCCTATATTTACATCTTCAACAGCATCAAGTCCAGTGCAAAGGACAAGTGTCGTAGCTCTTCTCTGAACAGGGGCAGCTGAGATGCTAAGCTAAGAGGTAGAACCTATGAGTTTAGTTAAGATACCCAATACAAGGTGTCCACAGGCACAGCTGGTGTTTTCACCTTTTTGGGCAAGATGCCTTATCTGTTGTAACACTGATGAGACAATCAGCTCACTTTAGAAGGAGAAATTCATATAAATGAGCAACAGAATTACTGTGAAGAGCCACCCATGGGAAACTGGACTCAGTGAGGCTCGGGTTTGTACAAAGCAAGAGCCAAGCCTCCTTCACAGATTTTCTGAGGGGAATAAAACAATATCACTTTTTGTAAGACAGTAATTAATTCAATTTCATACAGTGAGTATTAATTCCTCCACTATAAAGTTTCCATATAAAAGCATTTCAAGTTATCTTGAAACATGGCCCTCATAAAATTATTTCATACAGCCTAAGCAATTCTTTCCACTTTTGTAACATAATGACACTAATAAGAAAGATGCAGAGTGTCCACACAGCTTGCGAACTCACAACTTTGGGTTTAACAGAGCCAGTTTCCTCTTTCCTTCCTGTTAAAGAAAACAAAATCCATACTAAAAACCCAACCCAACCAACAAGACAGCACTGCTCCAACAGGTTTCAAATATCTCAAACTTTATTTTAATAAAGGATCAGCCTCACAGACCTGTGAGGTCTGTGCCAGTAGCTTGCTTCTTGGCTTGTCCACTGCCAGCAATGGACTTTGTTCCATGACAGTTTGTTTTACAGGTGCCAAGGTTAAGTTTCATGAGAGCAACCTAAACCAAAATACTTGCAAACACTACCATCATGCATTGCTCCATCATTTTCAGCAGAACAAACAGATTAGTATTCATCAATTTATAATAAACAACTATTTTACCAAGGCTTGACTGTACAAATACAGCAAGTTATCAAATCCTAGTGAGTGACAGGTAATACAAACACTTCATTACACACACAAAAAATTGTAATTAACAGAAATCATGTTTTGCTACTTTATATTAGATAATGTAGCTTCGTAGAATTAGCAAAGAAATAAATTTAATGAAACTTCAATCTGTACATTAGCTCAACTTAAATATATATATATATATCTATGTGTGTATATATATATATATTACAAGCTTTAAAGGCTCATATCATAGTTCATTTCCAATCTGGGCTTTAAAAATCTACCAGAATGGACTCCCCATAACCACTGTATATCTATCTACTACTTGCAAAATGGATAGCTTTAGCTTGCACGTTGCAGGAGGGGGGAAAGAAATAAAAGACTCCACTTCTACAGTATTATCATAGTGAGAGGGACTTCAAAGTACAAAGCCAGGTTCAAAGCTGGAAAGAGTCTTTTGGAAATGTATTATATAAAGGCGAATAATAGGCCAGAGTTCTAGACAAAGTGATGAAGATCACTCTCTTCCTTTGCTTGCCAATTGAAACAGCTCCACAATATCTCTTAAGTTTTACTTGAAAATTCTGCTGTCTTGGATACTTCTACTAACCAATTCATCAGGGTGCCAAATCAATGACCCCATTTTTTTAGAAGAAAAAATTTACTACCTCCCTTCTCCTTCATCTTTCCTCCCAGGCTCCTGGGTCTTACAAGGCAGGTATAAAACAAAAAAGATGTTAGGAGGAATTACGTAGTAACAGTGGATCACAGAGTTTCTTCTAAGAAAACCATGTGTCAGCCTAGCCGTTGTTGATCCAGTCACTTTGACAGGGAAGAGAGATTCTATTCCAACAATGGATGCTCTTGGTTCTGTGCCTGTCCCAAAGCAATGGGGTGATGGGAAGCAGACTGGGAGATGAAAGGGAAGGTGATAAAGTGAAAGAGAATTGCAGTATTCAGAAAGTTGACTACTTATTGTCAAGGCACTGAGAACCCTAACATTAAAAGCTTGGACTATTTTGCACACACTTGAGTACTAGTAGAAGTTAACAGTGTAAGTTTCAAGTCATTTTACATGGAAGAGCAGGTAGAAGATTCCTTTTTTTTTTCCCCTGTGTATGAAGACCTTGCAATGGCCTAAAGCTACTTCTCAGCAATTAAAAAAGTTCAGACATGTTAAGGAATCCCCACAGCACCTGGCAAGTCCCTCTATCTCCAATATACTCCTTATTTTAGTGTTCTGAAAATACTATAAAATCAGCACACCATATTATGATGATTTTTTCAAGGAGCTTAAACAGTTTTTTCATGCTCCAATTAAGTACTACTGAACACTGAAACTTCAGTGCTACTGCAATCCTTTTTTTCTCTCTCTCACCCTGTCCTCACACCTCGTTTCTTTCCCCACCTCACAGAGGTATCTTAATGTTCCCCATTGGAAATGGCGACAGTAACGCCTTCAGATTCTGTTGTTGCAGGGATTCTTGGCACTTTCTTAGCAGGGCTTGGGATGTGCTAAGAAGAAGGGAAAAAAAACATTAAATACAGTTTGCTAGTTCACAGACATTCCTATTTCATGGCTAGTCCAACTCTCAAACAACATTCATGCTACATGGACGGCTTAGGCTTTAAGTCAATCAAATTGGTCATGCTTCATGCAAACAGATTGTGTGAGAAGAGCCAGTTTGTTCTTCTTTCATTCTTGTGCAGTTTCATTCTTTTTATGATGAAATGTAGTTTTTAAAATCACATGTTCAACTTTTTACTTCTGGCTTGTATGTTACACATGTTAACAAAGTATTGAATGTAACTCGTAAAACCACTTCCTCTTAACATACATGCACATGCTAAGACAAACATGTAAATGGTTCCACCATTTACATCAAACTTTAAAAGAGTGCCGAGTGTTCACCTCATGAACAGTGCCTGGGTGGACAACTCCAACTCTTGCTTCCAGAGGGCCATCACTCATGAGTGGGCGCCGGGCATAAGTTCTCCTGTGTTTTTCATCCACACGCACAAGGTACCATGTTCCTTCAAAGAGATCCTCAACCGAACACTGTGGAATATAATTGGCTGTAAAAAAGGGAGTAACACACTGTTAGTTATTTCCTGGTAAGAGTTTTACCCAACATAGGCCTTTGCAGATTGGATGCACTAAGACAGAAAAAAAACAAACCAGCATTTCTACTCCAGACTTGTTGGGCCAAATGAACACAAACTACTCAGATGCAGAAAGGGTTGGACATTTTCTTCATTCTACACCCTAACGATTTAAAGTCAGGTGGAGTAGAGAGGAGCATTTTGCTCTAGGACTAGGAATGATTTACATTTATTTATTAAGTTCTTACCCAAATGATGTGTTTCCTGTCTGAGCTTCATGTTTTCAGCAAAGACATCAGGTGCAATACATTTTCTTGAGTCAAGTCTTGTTTTGAGATCAGAAAGACTGGCAGTTATTTTGTCCAGTGCAGAACCTGCAATATAGAACCATCATGTAAGGCAGAGCCAGTACTGAGAACTGCACACTAGCATGTGAACATTTCAAACCCAATCAAAGTACTTTACATTATAGAATCTTAAGTATTAGTAATTTTAAAATATTCCCAATTACCAATTCAAAACATTTAGCAGGGTTTAAAGAATATTACTTTTTTTTGTTCAAGGAGACACTTAAACACCCCCTGGAGCTGGACATTCTCAGTGTGGCACTGCTGTCATTAGGCGCTGCCCTGCAGGTTTACTTATGCTAGTAGGTTGTGTAACAAGGCATCAAGAGCGAGCTGCGCAAGGGAGGTAGCTGACATCACCTCCTGTCACTCACCAGGAGTGGCATCCTGTGTGACCCTGATGGAATACAGGGTAGCAGCAAAACCAGAGCCATATGAGAACACGCTGATTCTCTGTCCCGCAAGCTGCTCTGGGGAGTACCTGCAAATCATACAACATCTTTTTAAAGCAAGAATTAAGCCAAAGTGCCAGTTTTGAATAACTATGAACTGCTGCTAGCTTAGGAAAAGCAGCCAGCAAATTATATTGTCCATAATACACATTTAGTATGCTATGGACGCAAATGCTGACTTTTAAAAACACAAATTTAAATACTGCTGTTGAGAGTTCCAAAGCTGCCTAGAGCAAAACATGCCTGAGAAATGCCCAGAATATGATGAAGGCAGCCAGATTTCAATCTTAAGCAACCTAAAGCCTAAAATGAATAAACACATCTTGGAAGGCAATGTCAGAATAAAGAGAAATGGAGAAAAAAGAAAAAAGAAAAAAAAAAAAGAAAAAACAGGAGTGGTTTAATTTAAGCTTAATATGATTTTGCAAAAGACTGTAATTGAAAAAAAACCCATTATTTAAATGCTAATTTAATTTGGCTTTGTTTATTATAGTAAGATGGAGAAGACATCCTGATTTTCTCTTCCACTTCAGAAGCATTTCTAGGTGAAGGGAGAGGGGGAAGGTTGGGGCTCAGAAGAAATGCCACCTTACAAATAAGATCCTACTTTGGAAGGCAGTAAGCAGCTGTTTTGGGTCAGCTTCTGACACAGACATTTTCAATCTGCTTGTCACTTGAACTGAATGTGTGTGGAGAATAGTCTTTTAACTTTTCTCAAGGCGCTCTCAAAGGAAAAGATTTGCTATACAATGCTTTTATAAATGGCTTTCTGAAACAAAAACCTTTTATGATCTTATTCATAAACAGCTTTTCCCAATTTTATGCTTACTGGGCTAGAAGAGAGGCAAGGCAACCGTAGACTGAAGGGGTATACATATTCCCGTTCTGATTGGATACAAGTAATGAAGCTTTGGTTTTCTGATTGAAGAGCTCTGCACTGGCTTTCATAAAGGCTTTTTCCACATCTCTGTCAAAGTATGTATCTTCAAGTTTTATATCCCTATTCAAAACAGAAGAAAGAAGAAAGAAGTTCAGAAGCAGTTACTAAAGTATCAGAAAGTAAAAACACACCTTGGATGTGTAACGGATTAGGATTATGTGAATAAGGAAGTCAGCAGCCATTCTCACCTGAAAGCTTCCAGACCACTGAAAACACCATTTGCTGTTTCTGGGTTCTGGTCACTGAGAAAATCATTCAGTAGGAGTCTAGCCACAGATTTCTGTACCAGTTTACAGTAGGGAGAATGGAAGATCATGAATCCAAAGTCATTCAAGGTGAAACGTCTGTCTGTCCCCTCTGAAAGTGGCAGAAGTGTTGTGTTACAACCTATGTTTAGTACTCCCTTCAATTATAGAGATAAAGCAGGGAGCTGGCAGGACACCAGTTATGGTAACACGTGGGCACAAAACAGACACAAACATACAAGCAACACTAACTACTGCTGCCAAGTGCACTTGAAACACTGCACTGCTTCTATTTATTTTTTTTTTTTACTACCTTTTGCAAGAACTAACAAAGTTTGCTCTTATTCTAGAATAAAAAGCAATGTTTAACAGAATCTCTGTATTTCTACCCAGCATTTTGACATAATAACATACTTAATTTGCCTCTCTTCACACCTATGCCTCTTAATACAATTGAAGCAATTACTAAATGTATTGGGTTAAAAAAAATCAGTATCATTAGATAAAATTTAAATATTAACCTAAATTTCTTAATAGCCTGGATGCAGGTGGGTAATAGCATGCTTTTAACCAAGGTGTTATATGTTACACCAACAAATGCCTGCAGACACTACTGCTTACAGACTGTCAGGAACTTAGCCATGCCAGAACAGAAATAATAATTTCTTACAGGAGAGGGCAAATATTTCAATCACTTCAGAACATACAAACGTGAAGAGACCCACAGACTACTCTTTGGATCAGATACTACAACTTTGAGATACACTGTCTGTGTAGTTACACACTCCAGCATTTGCCAGCCTTGCAGTATCATCACGAGAGGCTACGCACCCTTCTGCCACTGGGCGTGGATTTTGTTGCGATAGACGGTGTAGCAGCGGTCTAATGCACTGAGGTAGCACTGTATGGAGAGCTTGCCATCCACTACAGGGTATTCAGAGACCATGTCTGGCTTATAGAAGTCATACGCATGCTGCATGTGGGTTCCACGCAACCCTGGTGGACAGAAATCAACAGAAAAGTTGAAAATTACTTTATTCAGCTGCTGCGAGTCAATTGGCATGCATTAGTTGGCACACATGGCAAACAAGCAGTTTTGGCCCCAGTCAAGCAGTTTTTCATAGCACTTCAGGCCTTTTAGGGTAAGGTTTCACATAATTCTCAGTTGTCCGTAAAGTACAGTAGGAGTGAGCATGACAAACACAGGGAAAAAAGGATTGTCATCATACTGTCCTGGAAGTAGAATGTTGTGTTATTCAGCTCTACTACACTCTATCAATTTTACTGGAGAATTCTCAAGGAAATAAACAGATAGGAACATCTCTAGTTGTTCCCTACTCTTCCTGTAATAGGACTTGGCTGAATTAGCCCAGAGCAAGAGGAGACAAAGAACAATTTCTGACATTAGTGGGAATTAATCCACTGCTCCAGCAAGGCACAAAAACCAGGAAAGAGGCTTCAGGACAAATGCAGTTATCTGACTTGAACAGTGTACGTTCTCCCACAGGACTAACCTCTCTCAAAAATCAGTGGTGCATTTGGGCCCACCAGCATTGCAACAGCACCAGCTCCCCCAGTGGGCCTGGCATTTCCAGAGGCATACACAGCGATGTCTCCAGCCACCACGAGGGCATAGCGTCCTGGGAAAAACACACAGAAAAAACAGTGAGAAAGAGCCATGAGTCTGGCACATCTTAACATCCATCAGCGATGTTTAGACTGCATTCATTGAGGAGATGACACCGGGATTAAAAGGTTTGTAAATCCTGACTTTCCCCCCACATTTCAATTGGCAAACACCAAAATTTACAGACGACTTTTACATTAGCAGCTATGTCATTATTCTTCACACTGTAACTGAACTAGTGGAAAATGCCCAGGGAATTTAAGAAATAGATTTCAGAAGAGAGTAACAGTTTACCCTCTGGGTTTTTATGGTTAAACATGAGCACTGTCATTGTAGGGCACACTGACGTAAGGATGATGTAACTTTTCAAGAAAATACACTTGACTTACCATCCCAGGAACTGGACTCAATCCAATTAATAGCATTAAAAAGAGCAGCAGTGCCTCCATAGCATGCATTGGTGGTGTCGATTCCTTCTACATCAGTATTACCAGACTCTTCAAAGAGCTGCATCAGGACAGTCTTCACTGATTTTGATTTATCAATTATGGTCTCCGTTCCAACTTCTAATCTCCCGATACAATCATAGGAAAGGTTGTTCCTCTCCATGAGCTTCTGAACCACAGTCAAGCAGAGGGAATTGATATCCTCCCGGTCAGAGCAGAACCCCATCCTTGCCTGGCCCAGCCCAATGGTGTACTTCCCAGCATCCACGCCATCATACTTCTCCAGCTCTGTCTGGTCAACATATTGAGAGGGAAAATATATTTCCAGTGCAACAATTCCCACATCTTTGGGCCAACAGGATTCAGCATTCACTGGAAGAGACCCAGGCATCGTGGTAGATCTTTAAGAAAAAAAAGAAAACCAGACAACCTTGTGATTTATTCACATTCATTTAGAGGGACTTACTTTCTGTAATTTTACTGGAAAAGTTGTGTTGTATCTACTCTATAAGGTCATATGCAGAATGCAAGCCTTTGCCTCTGGTGAAACTTCAGCCCACGTATACTGTAAACATCAACAGAGTTTTGTAAGATTTTTTAAAATTAAGTGAAAATACAAATTTCAGCCCTGCAGATGAAAACACATATGTTAAGCACAAGCAATCTTACTGAAGCAAAACATACACTTACCAAGTGTTAAGTGTTTAAGAAATTAATGTTATCTTACTTCTGCTTATATTTGAAGTCTCAGTTTTGCATATAACCAAGCTAGAAACATTGGATATTTTTATTAGTGTTGCTAGTTTAAAACCCCCACTAGGAAATCACCATCTTAAAACAGGCCAGGACTCTTCAAAACCATTTTTATTTTTAAACAAAGTTACATAGGTCACTTTGTTTTGTTTATACTTGCAACAAAGAAGAATGATTTCTGCGGGGGGGGGTGGTTTTTTAGTTTGTTTTGGTTTTGGGGGTTTTTTTGAGAGGGGTCTTGGTATGCGTTTTTGGGTTTTTTGGTTGGGTTTTTTAAAAATTTGTTTGCTTTAGACATACTCTGTTTTGGCATTCCAGAACACTAGAAATCCTAACACCAAGACCGGAGGAATATTTCACGGGCTGAGATGTACAGTGTTCTCCCTGATAGGCCGAGTGTCATTATTCTAACCCCACAACTTTCCTGTCACCACACTTGAGGATTTACTATGCCCAAGGACATACTACACCCCATTACTTCAACCCTACCTTAATTACAGAGCCCTGCATCATCCTCCTTGGCTTACATCCTTACAGGACATTCGTCCCTTCCGTGCCCAGCTCCGAGCACCACCGCACTGACCTCACCCGGCTTCTTCCAGAAGCCAGGACCAGCTGTGTAAAGGGACAAAGCACAGCCCCACAGCGCAGTGCGCGGTTTTATGCAAAACAACCAATTTCGCCTTGTTTGTGTCCCCTGCTGCCGCCCCCCCTACACCTCAAGGTTACCCATAACCCGCCCGGGAGCCGGGCAGGAGCCGCGGGAATGCATGCCAAGGGGTCAGACCGCGTCCCAGCCGCAGGGCGCGCCCAGCCCAGCGCGGAGCCCGGCGCCCTCCCGCCATCCCACCCCGGCCCCTCAGGCAGCCGCGGCGCCCGGCGCTTACACGCTGCGGAATCCCATGGCCGGCTCCTGCCGCGCTGCGCATGCGCGCCGCGCGCACTGCGCGTGCGCCGCGAGCGGCCACGCCCGCCCGGTGCGGGAAGGGCCGGGAAGCGCCGGGAAGCGCCGGGACAGCGCGCTCGGCTTCGGAGCCTCGCACGAGGGAAAACCCGGCAGGAAACAAAACTGAACTCTCCAGCACCCAAAACCTCGGGTTTGGGAGGCTTCCTGTGTGGCTTTGGTTCTGTTTGTTTTTGATCTTCGACGATCCCTCGGCACCTCCCCTCTATTTGCACAGTGCAGCGGTGCCGTATCTCCGTGTCTTGCTATACACTATACGGATTAAAAAAAAAAAAAACCAACAAAAAACCCCCAAGCCACAAACTGAGCAAAACCATCATTATTCCCGCCCCCTGGAAGCTGTCGGGCAGGGTTATGTTTTTGTTATGGCACAGCAACAGGCTGATGCTGTCGCTGGAGTGGCCATCACCGATTTGCTAAAGCCACAGCTGGGGAAGAAGTGTGCTGGCCCAAGAGTCCCCAGGAGCTGCGGAGAGCAAGGACACGTCTCCTCGGCGGCACCCTGAACAAGTTACACACATGGCTTGGGGACACAGAGCAGTGCTGCGGTCCAAAACTTGGCTCCAAGAGCTGTGTTTTATCCCAAATCGGCACAGGCACTGCAAGGGAGGAGAATGCTTTTTGGCTCCCATATGAGTGTAGACACATGCCCACAGAGGCACCAGCTAGGAAAAGGGCTTTGGGGTCCAGCTCTCTTTCTGGCACATGAGACCTCGTTTTTTTCAAAAGGAAATACCCCTCATCAGTGTCTGGCAGCCACGCTGAGGGTGAACCATGTACCCAGAGCAGAGCTCACTGCTGCTCCAGGGGCCAGAAAGCTGAAAGTTGGAGGCTGCAGAGAATCTAAAAAGGCTTCATTTTATTTAACATTTATACAAAAATCATTGAATGGTTTGGGTTGGAAGGGACCCTAAAGATAATTTTGTTCCAACCCTACTGCCATGGGCAGGGATACCTTCCACTAGACCAGCCTGCCTTTAAACACTTGCAGGGATGGGGCATCCACAGCTTCTCTGGGCAACCTGTGCTAGTGCCTCACCACCCCCACAGTAACAAATTTCTTCCTCATACCTAATCTAAACCTACTCTCTTTCAGTTTGAAACCATTCCCCCTTGTCCTGTCACTACATACTCTTGCAAGAAGTTCCTCTCCCACTATTTTTTAATAAGCTCCCTCTAAGTCCTGAAAGGGTGCAGCGAGGTCTCCCTGAAGCCTGCATGCAGCATATAATGGACTTGACATGTAATGGCCGTGGAAGAAGAGTGGCTTTTAACCAGGCAGTGAATTACTGGGAAAATCAGTATGCCAAAAGGAATTGCACTGTTGGTGAGAGCTGAGGAAAACCAGGGGGTTTTGTGCTTACTCCTTACAGAACTTTGAGATGCCAAAACTGGTGTTCAGGTGATATGACTCACTGCAGTCCTCTCATCAAAAAACTTTATGCAGAACACAACTAAAGGGGGGGTATTTCTGTCATGTTCCCAGGCTCACCAAATACCAACCTCACCAGTCAAACCTAACAGGGTGGCAGTCTGGGCTGCTGGGCTGTACTGCCATGAGAAGCACTGCTTTGTAAGCATGCTCTGACCGCTGAAGGAAATGGCATGTATGACATCTTGAGTCAGTCAGTCATTACAGAAAAAAAAAAATGTTTACTCAGTGTAAAACAGACAGTCTTTTGTCCTCCTGGTCAAACAGCAAACAACATCCTGTCATTGAGTTTCTACTGAAAATGAAAACTTTCTCAGAAGTATGATTTCTTTCAAAAAAACAAGATCCCCAAGTGGGTTGATCTATAGAAATGAGAAACCTGCATTTTTTGTGTCTCCTTATGATTCCGCTGGGAATGAACAAGCAGCGTAAGACAAGCCGCTTCTTTCTGCTGGTGCTACCAGAAACACGTTCTCTCATAACAACTGGTGGCACTCATTGTCTTTCTCAGGAATTCGAGCATATTACGTCAACAGTTTGACTCTGCTATTTCCTGCCTAAGCTTTTAATTCTAACGGAACACGTTACTCAAAGGTAGAAAATAGGTCCCGGCCTCGTTTGCCACAAGCCATGCCTCTGGCTCCAGAGGACCAGCGGGACGGGCCGTGTCCGTGGCAGCCCCGGCTGTGACATCACCGACTTGTCCCCACACGAGCCCGCAGGTGACACTTGCCGCCACCAGAGGTCGCCGGGTCCCCCCCGCACGGCGGCCACATCCAGGCGGGATGGGCCGCGCCGGGCATCCCCGCGGGATGCTCGCTCACCTGAAGGCGCCGCGACACGGAAAACTGGGCAGAGCCCCAGGCCGCGGGGACGGAGCCTCGGACGGAGCCGTGCGGCCCCACCCGGCGGATGGGCACATCGGAGCACGGGGCTCCGCCAGCAACACGGGTGGGCGCCGGGATGCCCACACCCCTGCGGCAAACGCCAGCAGGAAGGAAGGCGGCGGCATCCCTCGGGACAACACCCCGGCTGCCTTTGCCTGCGCGACGGGAGGTGGCGTGGGCAGGGGGACACGCTCGCTCCGCCTTTCCCGGCTCGGGAGGGCGATGCTATCGCGACACTGAGAGGCAATTAAGGAACACACCGAAGGCTCCTCGGTGGCCTCCGAGGCGGCGGCAGAGCCGGCGGAGCCCCGCAGCAGCCGCTCACCGCAGCTCGCATAGCCGGGGGCCTCCCCCGGGGGCAGGACAGGAGGCAGCGGCAGGGACCCCCGTCCCGGGAGGCGGTTCTGTCGGGAGGCGCTTGGTTGCCCGGGCAGTGAGCGTCGCCCGCTGCGCCGCCCCACGGGCCGTGATGTTCCGGACAGCAGCCGGTGCGGGGTGACACCTAAGTTTGGACACCCTGACACGCCTTTTTGGGGTGTTTTTTTATCCTTATTTTCCTCTTTTCTTCCATTTTAAATTTTTGTTTTATTATTATTTCCTTTCTGCCGCACTACGGGCGTTCCTGCAGACGCATCCCCTGGAAACACCGCTCCCAGCGATGCTGACCCTGCGTGCGGCTCCCCCTCGCAGCCCCGCCGCCCCTCGCGTGCTTTCCCCACGCGGCTCCGCAGCCCTTCGCCCCCGGCCCGAGGGCCTCCGCGGCCCGAGCCGCGCTCACCCGTCGGAGGTGATGGCTCCCGGTGTCGTTCCCGATGTGGCTCCCGTTGTCGCTCCCGGTGTGGCTCCGCACGCACTCAGAACAGCACCGGCGCCTGGCGGGCGTGCGGCCCCTTTAAGGAGCTGGGCCGCCCGCCGCCCGGCGCGTACCCTGAGCGGCAGCGCTGCCCGCCAATCACAGCCGCGGCCGCCCCAGGTCCCGCCCCCCTCCCGGCGCGCGGCGGGCGGAGCGGGCGGGGGGAATGGCGTGAGAAAGTGACGCGGCGTGGGCAGAGGGTGGTGCGCCAATAGGGAAGCGGCAGAGGCGGCTGACGCCCAATGGGAGCCGAGCGCCGCGCGGGGACAGCCAATGGGAGCGCGCGGCTGACCGCGGGTGAGGGTAGGACGGGCTCGGGCCGGGAGCGAGGCGGTTGCCTGGCGACGGGAGTGTCCGCCGCCCGGAGCATCCCGGCCCCGGCGCTTCCAGGCCCCGGCGCGTCCTCACCGCGGCGCACCCTGGCCCCGGCTCATCCCGAGCCGGTTGGCTCGGCTCCGGCGCATCCAGCTCCCGCCGTGTCCCGGCCCCGGCATGTCCTGACCCCAGCGTGCCCCGGCACCTGGGCTCGCGCGGAGCTCTGCCAGCGGAATTGCTTCACGGAGGATGTGATGGATGTCCTGCCCTGCCCTGGATCTTCCTGTAACATTTTCTTTCGAGCTCGTTAAATCCTCCGTGTGCCAAGCCACACATCACGGGGTTACTGCTGTCTGACAAATTTGCAATTAGCTAATATATGGGTTCTTCCTGCCAGCCTCGCTTGCCTTTAGGCTGTGCGATGATTTATATCCACCTAATCCATTGCTGCACATCCCTAGAGAATTGGGAGCACAAAGCTCTGTTGCAGATGGGAAGTTGCTTGACAAAAGTCAAACATAAATTTTATAGTCTGGATAATTGGGTTGTAAACCGCTGCTCAAGTCAAGGAAATGTACTGCCTTAGCAGCTGCCAGGTTCTGTGAGATCTAACTGCTGTAGCCAGAAGACACCACCTTGCTCACCTCACATTGCTCCTTGGTGTTAAACCACCATCTTAGGGGCAGGTAAAAATACTGCAAAGGAAATGGAAAAACCATCATTTAAAGTTCTAACTCCTACCCTGTTTGTTCAATGTATTTTGAACTTGTATCTGTTTGTTGTGCTGTTGTCATGCAAAATCATCACAGATTTGTCATGTAACTATCTGTAGTGCAAGGATTGAGAAATACTACTGAGAAATCAAGAGAAATTTTGTTTGCACGTGTTACCCTGCAGTCTCCTGATAAGCTTGTGCCAGTCTGTGTACAAGCCAGTTCCATTTGCCATTCTGAAAAAAACCACATTGACAAAATGCAAACTCAGTAGGTGACAGCATGGTTGCATCATGTAGACACGCTGTTACGTCCTGTGCCTACAAACCAAACGGACTTGTTATGAAAGTTTATCTTCTGCTCTGGGACTCTAAAACTTCAATTCCTTCTTCTTTTCCATTCCTACCACAAAATACCCCAAACCCCAAACCAAAAAAGCCAGAACCAGAGCTGTATCCTTATTTTAAACATCAAAATGGGATCCCAAAACCAGCCTCTCATTATGTGCTTTGGTGGCAAAGTGTTTCCTGACATGGAGGTGTCTGCACTGTCCTGGATTTGCGGAAGAGGTGTTGGGGAGCAGATGGAGCATTCCATCTCCCTGCTCCCCAGGGGCTCAGCTGCCTGTGCCCAAGGCTGGCTCTGATTCCCACATCTCAGGTAGCCTGGGATGGGGCTGTCCTGGAGAAAGCATTGTGATGGAGCTGTGAGGAGCCCCCTTTGCAAACTCTTCCCTTTCAGCTGGAAGCTGTGTTCAGACTTGGGGCCTTGCCAGAGGGGCATCATGAGTGTGCCTGTGCCTGGTGTGACCCTTGCTGATCGTGACCCAGTGACTTGACTTCCTAGCTTCACCTCTGACCTACTCATCTCTACAGACTTGTCTGGAAACCTGGACTCTTGGTTGACCCTGTTTTGCTGTCACTGGCCCTGCTGTACACATTTGTTTGGGCACTGTGAGAGCATGCCCTTGGAGAGGTCGCTACCCTGCCTGCCGCCTTGTCACGGCTCTGGCTGTACCTGCTCTTGCTGCTCCTGACAGCGTAAACCTGCTCACCTGGGACCCTGCACTCTGGTGGGGGATTTCTTTCCCATAAATGTCTGGTTTGGTTTCAACATGGTAAAGTCAGAATTGGGGTTTGCAGTTAAAAAAAAAAATATATAGTCAACGCTAAATGCAGATGTAAAAACAATCTTCTTTATTACATCTTCTATAGATCTCATAAAAAACTGCCAAAATTGCTAAGATTAGCTTGGGGAGGTGATCCATATTACTGCTTTCTTTCCCATGGTCTATGTATCTCTACCAGATATGTATAGATTTAACTGGTCTTTATGCTGCTAAAAGCAATGTTTTTGTCTCCTCAGGAAGTTTATGGATCCAGATGCTAATTTGAATTTATATCAAGTCCAGATGTCCTCCTCTTGCAGACTAGTTTGATGACTAATTCTTTATAGCCTAAGATCTAGAATCTACTTTTTTTTTTATTAATATTACAATTTCTTTTATAATTGTTGTCAATAGCATTATTATTTTTATTCAGCTTTATGAGATTATTTCCTTTTCCTGCCACGGAGTGTATTACAAGGAAATACTTATAAAAAATTACAATTGTTTCTTCACAAGAAAGGATCTGCCTATGCTGCTGTTGCAATAGTCTACAATTGTTTTACACTAATTTCTCATAAAGGTTGCATTAATATCATTAAAGTTGTTGGTGAACCTTATTCCAAATCTCTTAGGTAATTAATTGTAGTTCTCTAACCAAATTGTGCTCCAGACATGTGATTGCACTATTTCCAGCCCAGCTAGTGAGCATGCAGGTAATTTCCCATTCATGGCTGTAGAGTGTCACCAATCTGCCCCAGGCAATCTTCAATCAAAGGTTATATTTCCAAATTCTATTTGTTAATTTGGGCTAATGCATCAAAATGAATGCTGCACCTCCGTAACCTTAGAACTGGAAACCTGAGAAAGAACAGGCTGTTTTAATAAAGATGATACTACCAAAGACACTCAGCATAACTCAGGATAACCTTGTCTCAGAAACGTGCTCAGGAGAGGGCAAACATGTATCCTTTTCCTATGTTAAAATCCAGGCTGTTTTCGTGAAAGAAGGGTTTGAATTTGAGCGTCTGTCAACATTTTTCAACTGTGTAAAAGTGTGTGGGAACTCCTAACCCATTACTGTTTTGAAAGTAAAGTGTTTGCAGTCTCATGATTCACTTTCTAGTTTCAAGCACAAGTATCAAATTCAGGGTGCTGGTTTTGCCGTAATAGACCCAACAGGTTCTTTGCTTCTGTTTAGTAGTTCTTAACTGATGCCGTGATTTTTTTAAAGCCTCCTAAAGACTTAGAGGCTATCACATTACGTTAGTAACTCTTAAAATAAATGAAAAAGCCAGATGATAATAGTCTGTTAAACTGTTTCTTAAAACTGTTTAAGAGTGCCTTCATTGCAATTTTCAAGAATATTATTTACAGGCCTAATTTGGACTTAATTCAGTGGAAGTTACACTTCTAAGCCACTAAAATACTCACTGGGGTTTTCAAATACATCTTTTAGGCACCTAAACCCATCAAAAAGAGAGCTTTATTCAGCATTTTCAGAGAAAACAACATAGCATGCCCTAATAATCTTTTCTACACAACAAGATGTTGAGATGACTTCACTGAAAAAGACATTGATTTCATCTTGTTGCCAAGTACAAAATAGCAAAGGTCAAAAATAATGCTCAGGTACAGAGAGTATGAGGTCACTCGAAGGTTTGGAAACTGGAAGGTTTTTCTTCTACATATTTGTGTGTCAGGGTTCAGGGATAAATGAAACTGTACGAGACAGTGGAATTTTCAAGGGCTGGTTTTTTGATACTTCATATACCTATATCGGGGAAGAAAGTTTTTTTTTTAATTGAATGACTGAGAGAAGTTATTTCTAATTCAATTCCCAAAAGAATGCGCAGGAACCAGAACTTGAAATACAGTTTGCAGCAGGGAGTGGACTTTGTAACCTCGTAATTTCTCTGTTTGATCTACTGATTCCAAAAGAAGCTGATAGTAGACAAAATACTGAAGAACTGGAAGATGTAAACAAAAATACCAAAGCCCGTCTTTTAAAGTAGGTCCAGTAAAAGCAAATATTTTGATAAAATTTGAGTTGCAGATCTGGTTGGGTCTTTAATTTAAAATACAAAGCAGGAATTGCTGAACTGATAAGAATCAACTATTTGGAGGCCAGGAAAGCCAATAGCACAAAAACAAGTCACCACCTAGTATCTGTACTGCTTTTGAAATGGGAGAGAGAACTGCATCTGTTCTGTGTTCCTTCAACTGTCAAGCGGACAGGTCTGCAAGCCAAGAGTGCATGGAGCTTCCCAGCAGCCTGTACCTAGACCAGCATGAACCCCTTCCCTTCCCTTCCCTTCCCTTCCCTTCCCTTCCCTTCCCTTCCCTTCCCTTCCCTTCCCTTCCCTTCCCTTCCCTTCCCTTCCCTTCCCTTCCCTTCCCTTCCCTTCCCTTCCCTTCCCTTCCCTTCCCTTCCCTTCCCTTCCCTTCCCTTCCCTTCCCTTCCCTTCCCTTCCCTTCCCTTCCCTTCCCTTCCCTTCCCTTCCCTTCCCTTCCCTTCCCTATCAGCCTGGAAAGGCTGCTGCATGCTCTAATCCTGTTCAATGTTCTCTCCTATAGAACAGCCATGGAAATTAGGGTACAATCCATGCTTTAGTCAGTATGTTGGGTACACTCAAAAGGTCGCAGATTGCATTGATGGCACAGCTCAGAGAAGCTGAGATGCCGTCATAAACCCACTTAGAAATCTGAGGGAAGCAAGGTAAAATCTGGAATGCAGAGTAGAACATGAGGAAGAAAATAAAACTGCCAGAAACAGTAAGATGCTGTAAAATGCTTCAGCAATTCGGCATTCCTGGTGCTCTACTCTGCTGACCTGGGCCCAGGGGGATTGGATTCTGTGTAATAACCATTAGCTAGTTATACATGTGGTGTCCTTGCAGTGCAAATGAAATGGTGGAAAGCGTGTGCCATTTCAGCTTGCATCAGCCAGGGTCAGATGCTCTGCCTCAGCAGCGTGCTGAGCGCAGCCTTGAGAGCAAGAGCCTCTGTGCAGGCTCAGAATCAGTGAGGGCAACCCCAGCTCCTGCTCCCAGCAGGAGGCTTCCTGTACACTATTCCAGCAGGCAGAGGATGGAGCTGTGCCAGTGTACATGCTGTACAAAGTATTCCCTAGGATCTGGAAGAAGATTTAGATTAGTTACCTCATCCCTGTCAGAAGGCTGTTGGCTCATAGCAGCAGTGATTGTCTCTCTTATTTGTTTTGGGGGGAGTCAAGTTTCTTTCACCAGATTTGCATCTATAGGAGCATGCTGCTTATCTCTAGTGACCTTGCTGCAGTTGTTCGTCATCTTTCTTATTTAGGGAGCCTACCAGCAGCTGCTTCTACCCCCTATCATCAGCCTTGCTTTCTCCCATGCTTGCAGGATGTAGTTATACATAAAAATTTCAAAACAAACACAAGAGGCAACTCAGAGGGGCTCATTTAAGTCAAATGCAGTGATTGAAAAAAACCAGTAATTGCTGGGGGAAGAGGAGAAAGAACAGAATTGTGCTGCTATATTAAGTATTTTTGTCTCACTAGTTGTATGCATTCTATGGCACTTACTCTTTTAAAGACCTCCCTTATCCCTCATTTGCAGCTTTCTGCGTACGTGTCTGTGAGGAGAGGTGCTGTTGATGAGATGTCTTTGTGGAAATACTTAATTAGTTTGAAGTTTGCAAGGAAGGGGGAGGGAATCACGACTTTGGCAAGCAGGAAAGGCAATGCTGTGCAGTGGAAGAGAGGCTATGGGCTGGGTAGCCAGACTGTCATCATTGCTAGTCTTCAAAAAAAGGCCTTGGGGGACACATATAATCCTCAGTCCTAATTATAAGAAATTCAGCAAAGAGGGTAGGAAGGACCCATCTGAAGGATTTGAATAGGGAATTGAATGCACAAAAGCAATAGAGATCATCTTTATTGCATAGCTTTGAATGCCACACTTTTAGTGCTGTGATCAGGCTCAGATATTATCACTGAAATTGTATTTCATGATTGTAACAGTTGGGAGCAGAAATTGTTTGGAATAGGTAAAAGACGGTTTTGTCAAACTCTAAGTGTCTGAAAAAGTGTTTGTAAAACTATGTAAGATGAAGAAAAAAGGAAGATTAATGACTGGAAGAATATAAACAAAACAGGCAACAGCACAAAGACATTTGCAGACACAGAAGAATAAGGACAAAAGACAGAACTGGAAAAAATGAAGGAATGAGAAGGAGCAGCATTTTAAAACAGAAATCACAGGGGAGGTTGCCATGAAAGCAGGGTGAGAGAGAGGAAGATTTGAGTCTGCCAAAAGATCCAGGAGGTACAGTAAGCACTTGCTGCAAGACATTGGCAGGAACAGCTTGTCCTTTGTCTGATAATCTGATCAGCATCATTCTGTGTACAGGTGATGTTTTCTGCCTCTGCTTTCTCTAGCATACAGAGAGTTGAAAAGTCATTTTGATGCTGCAATCTTCCATTGTTGATGAAATCTGGTATCCTTGCCCGCAGTGCTGTATGCCACAGTACCTTCATCATGGGGCTTGCTTCATCATGCTACTGCTTCTCTTCTTTCTTCTTGGTAATTCTGACTCTTCTCTGCTTTCTAACATGAGATTTGCTCTTGTGAATCTTGTGCTTTATCTTCTCCATCAATTTTCTGTCTTTTCTAATCCGTGGATTCACACAGAGTTTTTTGCCTCTCACGTAGAGACTGACAGAGAAAAAAATGGTTGTTAGTTTCAAAGAAAAAAAGTAAGAATCACAGCTTTTTAAAATCATCATACTTATCACTCACTTATGAAGCCCACAAAGTTAGACTTGGTTAATCTTAAATTTTATTTTATACTGCATTTATTCACTTTTTTCCCTGGCTTCAAATAAGTTAGGATCTGAGTTTTACACTATCAAGTGTAAATTCCAAAATCTGAAAAAAAGCTTAGCTACTTTGGTGCAAAAAGAACCACAGTGAAAAGCAGTACATTTCTATGGCTCATAAATAAGCAGGCCACTATATAATTATTATTATTGTAATGATTATCATGCAAAAGTCTAGAAAATGTACCAATTTAACTTGAACAGTGTAATATTGTACGAGAGAAAAAAAAAATAGAAGTAACTTCTGTTCAAAAGTAAAGTTGATTTAATGAGTTTAGACAAGGGTTTTAGGGGATAAATAATTGGAAAAAGCAGAGAAGTCTTAAGATGCATGAGTAATTTTTCAGTTCTGAAAAAAAAACAAGTGTCAATGAAAGGTGAATAATATTCAGTATTACAGAAAAAGGAATTAAATTTTAACAATCAAGTTTAAATAGCACTAGCAAGAACAGTTCTTAAATCACATAAAATGTTGGTTTTGGAATTTGTGTTATCTTTCCAAGATTCTACTTATCTAAATGCTACCTAATAGGTTTTAACTTGCAGTATCCCTTTCACAATGAAGAACACAAAATATCTCTTACATGACAGCCTCTAGGTGACATGGCCCATCAGCTTTCTGGTGTTCAATCCTATTCACTCCTCTGAGAATTCTTCTGGGAATTTCCTCTGAAATTTTTGTGCAACAGTCGAAGGCCCCAGGAAACAAAGCTAAAAAGAGTAGTAACAATGTTGGAAACAGCACAGATATGAGAGGGACAAGTCACAGTTTGACTGCACAGAATCACAGAGGGGTTGAGGTTGGACGGCACCTCTGGAAGTCATCTGGTTCAGCCCCCTGCTCGAGCAGGGCCATCTGTTCCTGGGTTCTGCTTGAGTTCTGCCAGGCCCTGATAATGTGGTTAGTTTAATTAACTTCATTTTATGAGACAAACAGCCATTCTGTGGCCAAGCAAGTCATGTGTTCATGCCCCTTCCCTCATTATCAGGCCTTGGAGGTCCTGTGAAACAAGCAGACAAACCAACCAATTTCTATTTCCCTTCTCTACCAGCTCCCAGCCTGCCATCTTTCCTCCCCAGATGCAGTACTTCGCATTTCCCCTTGTTGAACTTCATGAGTTTCCTCTCTGCCCATTTCTGTGTCAGCAAGACCGTGTGTTGTCCCAGCTACTGCTCCCAGTTTTTTGTCATCTGCAAAGATGCCACAGGCACATTCTGTTCCATCATCCAGTTCTTAATGAAGATGTTGAACAGTATTATCTCCCTGGGGTTTGTGGCACCAATCACAACCCTCTGTACCTGGTCCTTCATCCAGATCTCTGTGTGCCTCAATCTTTACTCATCTATCCTACACTTCGTCAGTTTGTTTATGATGATATAACAGGAGACAGTATCAAAGCCTTTCCTGAAGTCAAGGCACACAAAACCCATCTCTCTCTTGACCAGCAAGCTAGTCACATTATTGGAGATGGTTACCAGGCTGGTCAAGCATGATCTCCCCTTCATAAATCTGTGCCGACTACTCCTGATGACTGTCTTGTCCTTCAGATCTTTGGAAATGCTTTCTCAGAGGATTTTCTTCATCACCTTCCCAGTGACAGAGACGAGGTTTAGAAGTCCGTAGTTCTCTGGATCTTCCCTCTTGCCCTAGTTGAAGATAGGGTAATACTTTCTCTCTTTCAGTCTTCAGGAACCTCTCCCAGTTGCCATGACTGTTCAAAGATAACTCACAGTGGCCTCACAATGACATCAACCAGTTTTCTTAGTACTGGTTTTACCCCATCCTATCTGTCCTGTGGCCTTATATATGTTCAGTTTTCAAAAGTGCTCCCTAATTTGGTCCTTCTCCACAGACAATAAATCACCCTTTCTGCAGACTTTCCTTCTGGTCCCAGGAATCAGGGATTCCTGAAGCCCAGTTTGAATGGTAAAGAATAAGACAAATAAAGTGCTGAGTATCTCAGTCTTATCCATGTAATTTGTCACCAGTTGCTCTGTCCGACTTAGCTGTGCATTTTCATATTCACTCCTCTTTCTTTTGCTGTTTATGTACTTGTGGACTATTTTGTCACGTCACATCCCTTAGCAGATTTAACTCCAGCTCAGCTTTTTCTCCGTCTTTCCTAACCTCGTTCCTGCATGATCAGACAACTCTATGCTCCACTTGGGTCACCTGGCCCTGCTTCCATCCCTTTGTTCCACACATTGTTTTTATGTTCTGGTGCAGTTACAAGCTCTGAGCACATCCATCCAGGCCTCCTGACACATTGTTTTGTTTTGTTTGTCAGGACAGGCCTTTCTAATGCTTGGAGGGGGTGACCCTTGAACATCTGCCAGCTCTGCTTGACCCCTCTTCTATCCAGGATCATATTCCATGGCATTCTTCCTAACTTCTGAAGTGATTGTAAATCTGCTCTTATTAAATCCATGGCCATGATCTTGCTTTTTGCTCTGCTTCCTTCTCTAGGATCCCAAACTCCATTCACTACCTTATGGACACTGTAGCTGATGCTGCCTCTGATTTCATGTCCCCGATTAGGTCTGTCCTGCTTGCAAGTATCTGGTCCAGCTGAGAGCTTTTCTGTACCAGTTCCCTGATTACTTGTGGTGAAAGATATTATCAAGCCACTTGAGAAAGCTTGGGGGTTGCTTGAGCACTGTTGAATTGCCCTTGCAGAAGATCACCAACATTAACAACATAGGAAGTGTCAGGAGTATAATTTAAAAGCTCTGCCTTTTGAGGTCAAATCAGGCCCATTATCTTTTGTTATTGTTTTGAAATTATTAGTGCTCTTGCTGGGCATTGTGTTTTCTTTTACCCCAAGGACTCCTGTGGTTGAATGTGTCTCCACTATGAAATTATCTCCTGCAGATTTTTTCCTGTTTGCTAATACCATCTTGAAAACTGAACTTTAAGCAGCATATCATAAATATAGGTGGGTTTTTATTTGGTAAGGCAAATACTAACATATTGGTCTTTGACTTTCTTCATTGCTAACACAGAAATAGATCTTCTAAAAGGGATTTCCTCCATCAGCTCAAGGACAAGCAAAGCTGTGTTGCTCAGGGATTTATTAAGGATGAAGGTCTCAGGATTAAACCCACGCTCAAAGTGAGCACAGCAAGGACCCCCGTGTCCCAGACCTTGAACTAATCTGGGAGAAGTGGGGAGACAGTCTTCTTCCTATTTGTTTTCATTTTTCTTCCTATCCATGCTTTCCCCTAAGTAATCATTTAGAGAATCAATGTCATCTTCTGTAAGCAGGAAATAAGAAGTCTGTTTAAAAATTTTCCTGTAAGCAAGAAGACTGTGTGCTGTGCTCCTTACAAGAGCTCTTGCTGAGTGCTGAAATAACAGATGCTGGCACAGCTGTAGCTGTGAGCTGGAGCAGCCAGCGATGGAGTCGGAGTCGCCGGAGAGCACTCACACTGCCCACTGCTGCTGGCAGGGGGGCTCTGTACCTGTGGGACTGATGACAGAGCCCCAGGATTTCACAGTCAGAAGGGTGGGGGAAAGAGAAGCTGGCCCAGCAGCTGTCTCCTCAGCAGCCCAGAGAGGAGGGCTATAAATAATCATATGGTGCAGAAGGACTAATTAAATGTGTTGAGTGTCACCTGTGTTATTTCCCAGTTGTCCTTTGTTTTTCTCTCTTCAACAGCATGCTTCTTGTAAAGCAAGTTAATTGATGTTCGCAAATGGAAATTCAGCTCATTGAGCACCACTAAGCTTAAGCCTTTTTTCTCAGTCCTCAAGGTAAAACTAAAGTATAAACTTTTGTTGTTGCCAGTCCGCTCCTGACAAAAGGATTATGTCAGATAAAAACTTAAGGAAGGGTAATTATATTTTATACTCTATCTGATGTTACCTGCTGTGCTTCTTAGAGAGGTCTAGTCCTGTACTTCTTTGGGGTCTAGTAAACTAAAATACTTGGAAAGACCAGTACTGCCAGCCCCCGTGAAATGGCTGAATATTACAGGAGGTGTGAGGGAGTGCCAGCTGTCCCCAGAACTGTTCCTCTACTTTTTTTGTGGATGCTTGGCTATCATCTCTTGCCCTCATTCTATTATGTGCTTTACACTACTTTATGTACTTAAAACTATCACTTGCTTTGATACTCGGATCTGAACTATCAGTATTGCACTTTACAGTGCACTGTATAGCACCATATGGGCCATTTTTACAATTTATAACTGAAAATTATGAAATTAATACTGATGTACTCTTATAGCTTTGTAAGGAAAAATGTACACAGGCTCAACCAAGGAAAATAAAGCAATGATGCATCCAGGTGGGCCTGTGTGTTTCTCGCTGGCCACTGCTCACAGACTGCCCTTTTGCTACAAACTTAGCTAAGGGGAATTGCATCCTTTAACAACTTGTTTCTAATTGCACCTTTACACACGACTTACATGACCGGAGTTGCCATTTTAGAGCAAATTCAATTACCCACTGCTCAGTCAATCTTTGACCCGGAGCATTGGATGCCACTGACATCCAACCCATGCAGCTGTGCAAAACTTCTGCCCCACAGCACGAGCACAGGCAGCAGGCTGCGTGTGAAACTGGAAATACCCCAACAGAAACCCGGCTGAAATTCTGGATAAAATCTGAGTGAGTGGTGCTTATGTTCTTGCTAAAGAGGCAAGAGTGTTCCTTACGGAGATTGAAAGCCTGCTAGTATGATTTTATTAGAGGTGTGTGCCTGGGGAGGCTTTCTTGCTTTCACAGGTATGTATTCCTTGAGGAATTCTGATTTGCACTCCTTTTTTTTGATGAAAAAGAAGCTGTCACCTTTAAATTTATATTTTTTTAAAAATATTTTTGTTATGTGCATGAAAGTACAGCTACAATATGGAAAATAGAAATTGATAATCTGTGAATTATAGATGAATGTATAGCGCGAGGGTTTTTCTGTCAGAGAACATAAAAGTGGCACCAGCAAACATCTTTTGACAGAGGCACTTAGGATAACTGGTACATTTTTACATGTGAATCTGTTTCAAAAGTGATTTTCTTTCCTGTGTGTGAAGAATGAGAGCAGTGAGCCAAGGAATTCCTCTATTTACCCTGAGCCCAGGAAAACTGATGCTGCTCTCATGGAGCACCGAGCCATCCTGCAGCTCCATTGTTACTATAACTTTGTTCTAATCTACAAGTGGGAAGAAATTAGAGGTAATAAGCAAAGCTATTCATCTCAGCCCAACACAGGGCCACGGATTTTTTATGGTCTCAGCAATTAAATCAGGGTTAGTAGTAGTTATTGATCTAAACAAGGTTAGGTTAAAAGGAAGAAACTGTGGTTTTGCACACAGAAGTTGGCATGGCCTTTTTTGCGCCATTTATCAGTCAATGGGATTTTTTTCAGTGCTGCTCATTTAATTTGTATCTACAGCTCAGTGTCGCAGTAAGAAATGCACAGCAGCTTACCCAAAAATTATTTAGACCTGTTGTCTGACACTGAGACTCTTAAAGCTAAAGGAGCTGCTGAAAGGACTGACAAGCTTAGTGATGGATCTTGACACAGAGGGACGCTCTGGGAAATCCCTCCTGGGAAAGATCTCTTGCTTTCAAAGTTATTTATTATATTCAAAAGAAAAAAAAAGTGGAGTACTTGGGAATGAAACACAAGTGAAAACAAAGGCTCTGATGGAACAAGACTCAAGATGTCCATGAATACTGTTCATTATATCTGTCTTTACATTTTAGTTATCAGTATCAAATCTCTTTGACTGCCTAAAGTTTCTTTTTTCCATTTCCTATCTGCTACCTGTCCAAACCTAGTCCATAGAAACTTGTGGCATCTTTCTGCTCTACTTTTCTCATTGTCACTCTCAAACTTGAGAGCTGCACGCTAATCAGCAGAGAAGGCTGGTCATCAAAAACAATTATTGGTGCATGCTCATTTCCTGGGGACACGGAGAACTTTTCCGTTCTGCTTCATTTTCAAGCTGATATTCCTAGATTTGCCAGCTTTTTTAGGGAAGCTGTCGTGCCTGATGAAGAGCCCGCCTGTGGCACACAGTGGGAGCATGCCTGGCTGCAGGACTGCTCTGGGCTGCAGTTTCGGGCAGGTGGGACTGGGCAGGGGTAGGGCAGAGCACTGGTAAGGAGAGACATGGCAGACAGTGGTTCTGCCAGCTTCCTCCATAGAAAATTTAACACGGCAGGGCTGGTCTCTGCCTCATGAAGGAGGGCCAGATGGAGGAAAAAAGAGGAGATGATGTCACATGGAAATAGATGGTAAGTGGTGGAGCCATTGTCTCCCTAACCCCTGTGCTTGCTCCTAACTCTTATTGGGTTCATTTTGGTCTCTTTTGACTAAACATGATTAAGAAAAGCTGTGCATTAAGTGAGAACAGTGGGAAAGACATTTTTTCTTCCTATCTTCATTTGCCTCTGCTCCAGACCCAGCCCAGCTGCCTTAGGCAGGACTTGTGCAGCTCTCTTCACGACTTTCACTCCAGCAGTCAATGTTTTGCCCAGGCCTTTGGTGGTCCCTCCTGAGTCCTCCTGGCAGCACAGAGCTGGCAGAGCACCTGGCTGGCCTCCAGGAACTGGATGTGACCCACGGACTGCTGAGTGAAAGGCCATGCTGTACTTGTTCTTTCATGTAACAAAGAGAACCAGGGCTGTTCTTGAATTTACGCAAACTCAGGGAGCCCAGCAAACACCTGTGATATTATTAAGCAGGATGGGTTGCCCCAACATATTGTGTGGTCTGAGGGAATGCTTCCCTTGTATGGCGAGATCCACACATCTGAGGCACTTTCTGTGCTGAAATGTGAGACCTGTTGCTAATTCTGCCTCAGGTTCACGCTGAACGATTGCAGCTCTGCACACATTGCACAAGTTTGGCACACCTGTGCTATTAGCCCAGCAGGCATTAATGTTTCCTAATGGAATTCTTTTGTGGTTACAGAGTAGGCTTTGTACACCTGTAAAGAAAACCCAAACAACTTTGCATGGATTAATCAGATAAATGTCTTGCTGAGCCAGAACATGGTATGTATTGATATGCTCTGGTATCAATACAGCCATTTCCACAGACAAGTTTCCGCTCTTAGTCCCATGTTATTAGCTTGTGAACATGGAACCCAGGCTCTCTCCTTGGAGGGAAATTTGCTATCACATCACCTACACTTAAAATTAACAACTGTAAGGCAGCTTATTTAGCACTCATTTCATGAAGCTGCCAGAAAGTGATGTTCTCATTTGAAACAAACTTACGGCTATTTAAGAGTTCAGCACCTCAAGGCAGATCTTTTCAGCTTAACCTAAAGCAAGCCAGTAACTATTTAATTATGCAGAATGCTCTGATCCTGGCTGACAGGTGAACAAACCAGGATACTAGAATTCTTGGCAAATGCAGCATAGCTGTAGTCTGTAAAAACAAGGTGCTTGCTTAATAGCTGGACTTGAGAGGGGAGCTCAAATGCTGAAAAATGTTCTAGTGCATCCTACTATTTTGACATGGTAATACACACAACTAAAGGACAATTCTGAGACAGAGTTTAAAAAAAAGATGGAAGGGATTCTAAGCTATAATCATATAACCACAAAAAATAATATATAAATCTATAAAGCATACTATATAAAGAATAAACACAAATGAAGTTATGCAGTGATGCTCTTCCTGTTTTGCTATGAGGAGTGCTGCTAATATGGACATTTTCAAGGCTGGAAGGCTGAAGGGAGATGAACAGATGGGTATTTCATAGAGGTCAGGATTTTCAGTTTAGTCTTTGTTCATCAAATCACCATCAGTTTGCAGCTGTCTGTCCCCATACAATGTCCTTGGTGCTTGGATTACAGAGCATCAAGGAAATGCAGGCTGAAAATTAGCAAAACATAGTGTAGCATTGACGTGTCAAACAAACAGTGATATCTACTGCCTTACCAGAAATCTCTGCTATTCCTAGCAAAAACAAACATCATAATGTCTTGCATATTAAGACGCAAAAAGAAACTGTCATGTGAACATAAATCTGGTTTGTTTCTCTAAAGCAACACATTTTGATAAGAGGGAGCCCATCTCCCATACTGCACAGACCAGACTAACACTACTGGAATAACTTTGGTAGGATAACTCCAGATAACTCCTTTGGGGAGTCTTATGTAGCTGTTATTCCTATGCTGTAGCATTGAACATTTGATTGGGATGCTATTACTGTATGCGAATTACCAAATTTCTCTCTTAATGGTTTCAAGATTAAATACGTGTAGGAGCTTCCAAAACAGAATTTCTGTCTTGTCAAACCAAAATTCAGACTGATCATACATCTTTGGAAAAAGTTCCATTGTCCAGCTTGCTGCATGCTTCATGCAGTGCTGCTCCCTTCACTGGAGGTGTGGCTCCCTATAAGACCCTGGCACTGAGATGTAATGGTGGAAGATTACCAGGATTTTTTAAAGTAAAATTGCAAAAATTTCTTTTGGATTATATGATAGGAAATGGGCATGGAGGGGTGGAGGTTGTGGAGGGGGAGATCGCCATCACACTCTACAAAACAGCCTGATCTTGTTTTCTGGCCTTGCCTGGCTGGGCCATGTTTAAGCCTGTGGTTAGGTGTGATTTTGGCCAACAGATGCCTTTCCTTTCCTCTGTCAACAGCTACCAATTCACATCCACAGGCAAAGCAAACTTCTGCAAGTTTTCATGTACCAGCCCAATCTTAGTTGTGTATCTGTACTGTCACCCTGAAATTAATGAATGCATAATGGTGAGCCTAAGAAGCATAAGCCAAGGTAGGGTCAAGCCCAAATCCAGTTCTGCTCAGAGTAGGATATGCCTGTACCCAGCTGGCCATCTGCAGTTCTGCTCATTTTTGTTGTGGCTTCTGCCATTTGAGTAGTGTAGCCAAGTATGGAGCACGTCTAGGTGAGGAAAACTGGGTGATAAAGGCATTTCCCCTGCGTCAGGTGGTTCAGTGTAAGAGAACATATTCTAAGAGAACCTTCACTTTGACCTTTGCATGTTCGTTCCAGGCCCATTGTGCAAGACCTTGCTGACTGGCCAGATCATATATCTCCCACAGCAGCACCTGCAGAGCCTTCCCACACCAGCAGGCCCAGTGGCCATTTTAACAGGGTAACATTTTAAGGCAGATTTTGTCCATGTGCTGTCTAAATCTTCAATGAATTCCACTTTTCCTACTCCTACCGAAGCCAGTGGAGCTTGAGAAAGGATCATCCCAAAGGAAGTGCTCCAGAGTCTGAGTTACCTTCTCTGTGAACACAGTTTATTTTACAGTGAAAAATCACAAAGAAAAACTAAGAATTCAAGCACAGCATTGCCTAGTCAGTTTTGAAAACTTTTTTAGTTTTAGGTTAAGTTTAATTTTTAAAAAATTTAAAATTTCTTTTAGATTTTAAGTTTAAAGTTGAGTTTAAATTTTAGTGTTATTTGATTTCCTGAATCCTTGAGACATGCTGCACTGAACACAGAGCAAAGTTGCATGCAAAACTGCTTTTCTGCTGGGAAAAATCAGTTACTTAAAGTTTGTCATAAAACGTTTTTATGCCACCCAGGGAAACTTCATGTTAAAGGAAAAAGACCAAGTGATTTTCTAAACACATTTCTTCTGGGCAGCTTGCAAAGGAGGAATTTACACCTGAATTTGAGAAATCCCTTTAAACAAATACTGAAATTTTACCAGATGTTCCCTCAGGAAATCACTGCTTTAAAGGTTTTACACCTTCAGCAGCTAAAATCTTCTTGCTAATGTTTCCTATGACAGATAACTCATATGGCTTTTCCTTGCTTAAGCCACTTCACAGAATTATTAGGTGCCCACACCTGTTGTGAAAACATCAGGTTTTGCAGAGGAAATTCTCAGGTGAAGCCCTGATCCCACTGAAAATGCCAATTGCTCTGTGCAGTTAAGACAGCCAGGTTTGACTTTTTGAAGAAAAGCACAGACCTTTAAGCCATCACCTCTGGTCCTGCGCACAGCTGCAGAGGCTCAAGCAGACACAGTTCCAGGTAGACACATTTCAGGTCTTTTTTTTCTTTAAGAGATTAAAGTATAGAAATAGATAAAGTACAGTTTTACTTACTCTCAGACGTCTGGCTAACTGTGACTGCTAGAACAACCAGAACAGTGACTAATTTCACATCCATTCCTCCTTGGAGCTGTGGGAGCACAGCACAGAGCAGGCGCTGAGCTGCAGGACTAACACCTGATCCTACCTGCTGGGGACAAATATACCTTAAAGCCCCACCCTGAGCAGCAGCCTGGCGTCAGCTTTGTCCCGTGTGGCACTATGGACTTCAGCAGGATCCCTCCTCTCACCTGTAGATGCGTGTTCAGTGTTTTGCCCGATGGGAAAGTATGCTATATTCCACATAGTGGAATCCTATTTTCCCTGATGGTACTGCCCTAGAGCCACATCCTCACAGCCTTCCTCACTGATGAGGCTCTTCAGCAAGAGATTTGCCAAGGGAGGAATACCTCAGGAAAAAGTACTTGCAGGATTATGGCAGAAGGAAAAAAACCCTCTGCTGTTAGAGGTCATCTCCATGGAAGCTACACATGCAATGCTGCTGGCCAGACCTGCTGCAGTATGGACAGGCACAGCCTCAAGGAGACCCCAGCCTTGTGCTGGCTTTGCACTTGACCTCTGCATTTTCAGCCTGTAAGGACATTGTTATCCCTGCAGCACTTGGCTTTCAGCACTGTTTCAAAGGTTCCAAACCCCTAAAAAGATTAGCGTGGTCTCAGTCTGAGCTGAGCACTGTGGCTGTAAGGGTCAGCTGCTGTATCCCACCACTGTCAGTGCAGTGCAGCCTGCCTGCTTTGACCTTTCCCAGGGCTGGACTAGAAAAATCAGTTTGGGAATTTCCTAGACTGTCCAGCCAAGCTCATCTTTGCTCTGGCTCACTACACCATTCTTACTACTCCTAAATTTCCCAAACATGAGGTAGAAGAAATCGCTAACCTCAGGGACTTCAGTCTATAGTTACACTCTCCCAACACTGGTTTTGCAATTTAATCTAATAATAAATTAACAAAGTGCAACCTACCTTTCTGGCTATCAGCGTTTTACTTCATAGCTTTTGGTTTCTGCTAGTCACTGTTATCTACCAGGATAAGAAACCAGGGCTAACACAGCTAATACTACACTTTGAAATGAAAGTCTACTGTTAAAATAAAATGTAGAAGATAATGATGTGTGTTGTTTAAAGTATGATTTCGGAGAAGTAATTTATATTGAAATCAACCAATTGATTCATTGTCCCCATTTGATTACAAGGAAAAATCTGTATCATAAAAGCTGGCCAAAGCTATGGCAGATCACACCACCTTTATTAACCTGAACCTATATAAGGACAAGAGTATTAGCAGCATTAATGTTCTTCAAAATAGCATGAAGAGGAACAAACTAGATTAAAAGAAATGCAGTGAGACAGGTGTTACTGGAGTAACATGTTCAAGAAACAGCTTCAGTCAGTATTAGATTTTGTATTGCTGTGTCTGGTTGTTGCTGCAAACTGAGGTGCTTTGTTTCCTCGCAGATAATTAGTTTGTTCTGGCAAATGCTTCAAATGGGATGTACAGTTTTAAAGGCCTGATACTGATTATAAGAGTCTCTTCACAGTGAGAGTATAGAGTACAGGGAGCTGTATCAGCGATGGGGATGGAGGAAGAATCAAAGCATTCCGCATTTTTTAAGACCTGTTCCCGTATGACAAGTTCGAAGTGTTCCCTGAAGGCTGCTCAGACACACACACCTGCAATGTTCTCAAAAACACAGAGTAAATACAGGTATCTGCAGCTATTATTTTCTCTGCTGCTGCCAACAAACAACAGCAAACTGAATAAAACTTACTTCTTTCAGCTTCAGCTCAAGTTTAATATCTTGCATTCCTCTGCCTTATGTTAATGGTGTCACTTACAGGTACAAACTAAAGTAAATGGCCATTTACTTCAATGTGAAAGTGCAGCAAGGAAATTAGGATTGTGTCAGACCTGGAACACGCTTTCCACTTTCTGGAGGTTATATAACTTGTCAACAATTTAAAATGCTAAATCTACTGGAACAGGAAAAAATGTAAACTGAGGAAATGACGCTGATTTATGAGACTGAGAAAGTAAAAATAAAAACAAAGTCAGATAACAATAGCAAATGTTGTACTATGGCTCCATATAAACGTGCAGGCAGCCATCCAATTTACAAAGGAAGAAGGAGTTAGCCAGAAACTCTTTTCCAAGAATTGGGCTCACAGGGTTGACAGTCACATTAGTTACAAGTATAGCTGAAGGAAGGCAAAGAGTTTTATCAACACATTGACTCAGATTGCATTCAAAGCTCAGATCAGAGCACTAACCTGCAGACAGAAACTGTGGCAAATGAGAAGCTAGTCATTCTTCTATCCTGAGAAACAAAGTAAATGCTCGTTTTAATCCTTTTTGAAGTTCTACCTTTTATTTGTGAAGGTAGAACTGCTGGCAAGGCTAAAATTGACAGATCTTTTAATCTGAGCCTTCAGTTTTTGAGCGGAGGGTAATGATTGTAACTTCTATTTCAATATGCACTGTAATATAATGCCCTCAGTTACATACACCTTTCTCCAGTTACTCAAGCCAAGGCAAGAGCTTCACCCATTCCTTTCAGTCAAACAGTCTTCTTTTGTGACATGAGTGCTGATTGCTGAGGAAGACTAAGCCCAGTTTGCTAAAGCAGGATAATTCATGTTAAAACGACTTTGGATCTTTGCTGTTTTCAGCAAAACGTAATTTGATGAAGGCTTCTAACTCATTTATAGAAGCAATAGGCTTATCACAGTACTTTCTGTTACTCTGTTAATGATCATAATAATCAACTCACAAAGATTATTTTTTCTAGTACAGCTTAAATCATGAATGGACAGGTATCACAATAATTTACAATTATACTTTGGACTTCCTGGCAATGCCTCAATTGTTTATGTGGGTGTCAAAACCCAAAACTGTAGCCTATTCAGATGTTCCCTATTCTAGACTGCATCAGATGACCCTGTGCCTACCATAACACCCCCGACTTTAAAATGACCTGCATAACTCTCTTTCAGCTTTCTACCAGAAATTAATCCGTGAGTACTTTTCTTTGGGGAAAAACAAAAAGGACTCCCAAAGAAAGTTTTTGAGCTGTGAAAATTGTAAGTGGTTAATATGCAACTTTCTAATATGCAAGCCAGATTCAGCCCTCTGCCCAAGAGGGTGTGTATGGATACAGCCATTCCACAGGAAAACCGCAGCAGCCAGCAGCAGTGGGATCTGTCTTACACTTAGCTCTACATCTTATGGGTACATAAATCAGGGAAGAAACTTGAGGAGGGACTGGAGCACCCATTCCCCTTACACCAAATGAATGTCCCCACAGATAATGTTCACATGCTCCTGCTGGGCTCAGGAAGTCCCCCAGGACTCTCTGGTCCACAGAGTTGCAGCACTTGCAGGAGTTGCTGAGAGGCTTGTCCCTGTCTGTGCTGTTGCCTGGCACTGAGTGCATGGACTTCCCATTCCCTGACTACTAAATTATGACAGAATAGGATGGAAGTTGAGTTCTTTGAAAGAAGATGCAGGTTTTTGTCCTGAAATGATATTTTGTGCTTTACAGACCAAGAAGGAAAAGGTGCCAGCTCTAGCTGCAGTGCTAAAATTGCAGGGAAATACCTAGCATTTCCTGTTGTCCATTTCAGTAAAACGCTTACTATAGGTATTTTGAATTCCATCTGGACCAGCTGACACACAGAGTCACATACAGACAGACACACACACACCCTCCAGGCATTTTACCTGGAGGTGGCCCTATGGACTTAAGCTCTTTCTGAAGCAGCAGTTACCATCAGCAATGGAAACAGAAAAGAGAAAGCCCTACCACGAGTACACAGCAAAAGGGTTGCTCCTCACAGGGTGGTGCTTTGGAGACCAAACCACAGGAGGAGGAGAGAATGCTGTGGCACAGCTGCTAACAGAGATGAAAAGCTGACTGGCATTCAAAAGAGAAGTGAAAATCTCTCTGAAGTGAGAACTATGAGAAAACTGAGGCTGATGCAAGTTCAGTGATTCTGTATCTCTCTGAAAGAATGAAACAGACTGAAGGGAAGATGGCCATGAAAATGTTGCAGACTAAAGAGGCAGACACCCAGAAATCAATTACTGAAGAAGCAAGGAGGACCATTTCATAGAACGCTGTGTTAGCATCATGTTGCAGATGTTGAACAATTCTGGGAAGTCAGACTTGAGCAGAGCCTCAGGATTCACCTCAAAAACTTCCCTCCTGACTGCCAAAGAGTACATTATTGCTGGTGAACTGGAAATCTTTGCTTCTAATTGCATGATCAAATCATCTGAGATAGCCAAATAATAACCCTTTCCATACATCCAGTATGACACTTAAGGCTGACACACTATTACGCAGCATTAGAAGGACCTCGTTTATTGAGGCAGTGACCAAAATGACAGACTGAAGACCCTTCCCTTCCCAATCTCTGTTTTAAAAAAAATTAATAATAATTTAAACAACCACCAGACGGGTGCTGAAGAGAAAGAATGGCAGATGTTTTCCGTGGTTGATTGGCTCAGGAGAGAACCTGATGCTGAGATGCACAAGCAGAAAATAAATACACTCGGAGCTGTGTTTTTGAATAGAACAAAGACTAGTAATTCTGTGTGCTTCCTCACTATTTAAAAATAAATATATCTTCTTGACTACATAGCTTAGCTGTTCTTGAAACCAAGTAAAAATATGACATTTCTATCAGTGTCCATACAGCCTCTTTCCAACTCTACCTCCCAAGAGAGTTTGCCTTTTGTCGTGACAAAGATGAGTGTCTAAGGCCAGGTTCTCCTAAGTTTTGGATGGGTTTTTTTGTCCTCAGCCTTAGCTGATTTTTTGAATGAGGATTTTGTGATTTTGATTCCAAAAGGCAAAAACCAAAATGGGGGTTGGATAGAAGGTCTACTCACAAACATGTGAAAGCTCATGCCCTACAGAGGTGGTATCTGACCACACAGATCAGTGGTCGGGATCGGCAGGATGTTCTGTTTCTAACCTGCTTCTCCTGAGTCCTAAAAACCTTGAAGCTGGCTGTCCAGACAAGATGCATTCCAAGCATCTATTCTAATCACCCTATCTTTTAAAATCCAACATTTTATGCATAGGACAATAACAAGAAGAGACAAATGTTCAATGGAAACACATTAAATCCAGCTTTTTAAAAAGGTTGGTGCTGTTTTCTACCAATGTAAATAAACACAGGAATGTCCTGGTCTTACACTCTGGCTGAACACACGTTTACGGTCAGAGAGGCTTACGCAGGACGAGCGCAAACATGACCGCACACAAGGTTATGCCAACACAAGTGTGTGTGGAGCACGTGCAGCACATTACAGCAACGCATGGGGAACAGCAGCCTTGCTCCAGTTCTACAGGGAATGAAAGCGATTCTGCCTCTTTTCCCGACCCAGATTCACTGACTCTTACAGGAGCTTGTGAAGTCATTACCAACCCTGAACTATGATCTCTTGCAGTCCTTGTTTATACGAGTAAACTAAATTTTGTCTTTTAAACCATCATGCTCTCGTGCCACATTTTTGTTATTGAGCTAGCACCAAGGCTTTTATACAACTTCACATGATCTTGTGTCTGCCAGGTAACAGACAGCTGTCCCCTCACAGCTCTGAGGCCTCTGAGGTTATGCTGCACTCTTCAGTATCACACAGCATGCTTGGCTCTTCCTTCAGAGCTGAATTCACAGCTCCTCTAAGCCCAGTGTAGGCCAAGACTTCTTTTATGCTTTCTATAGCCCAGGCTAAGAAATATGAGGGTGACACTAATGAAGGATCTTTCATTTCTGAACAGGTCTTGTGGCCCACTGCAAAATGTGTTTTCACTATGTGTCCTTGCATAAATTTCCTGTCAATGCCCATTCTGTCTCTGGAGCTGTCAGGCAGCTTGGCACAAATGGAGAAACTCACCATGTAAGGAGCAGTCATCCAAAACAGCTTCAGTGTATAACTCCATCATGCGTTAAGATGAAACGCATAACACATGTGGCTGGGTTAATTTCTACTGTCCCATTTGGAGAAAACCTGATTTGCCATGCTTTTAGAAAAGGTCATACTTTACCAACAATGGGACACAGAGAGACTAAATTTTTTAATAGCAAAATGATCTGTGAATTGTGTATAGATCTTCCCTATCATTCTTCATGATGCCACTGTCTCAGGAAAATGTGCTTACGATTTTTTTTTTTAACATGAATTTAAATAAAAAGCAAAAAACCATGAGAGTATTCCTGGCCATCCTCTTTTTGGAATACCAGAGGCATGAATTTCACTAGTCAATGGAGTATGGGTAATGCCAACAATTTGATAGAAGAACTACTTATTTACATTTATAAAGTCTGTTACTTGAACATAAACAAGATTAGAATTGCTTCCTCTATTTTCATATTTTTACAGTCAAATACAACTTACATGATGCAAACCAAATTATTTATATTGAAAGACTACTTGGGCACAGACTATCTTACTGTTAAACAACATCTAACATAATGAATGACAGAAACCTCCCTGCACTACCCAGCACAAATAAATTATTAATAAGAATGTTATTAATAATATGTCTGCTTCTATGGTTCTCACTCATTAATACCGGAAGGGCTTTGGTTGCTGGATTTGGCCTGCTTTTCTTTTGAATTTCACTTAAAGAAATGTGGTCACCTAAAATTCCTCATTTGCAGTGAAGGTGACATCATGAGACTACCGTGGCAAACCAAGCTCATCTCACAGCCCGCAGACCAAGCCTGCACAGATGTAACAGTTAATTGGATTTGCGAAGATACACAGGTAAAAATTTGCACTTAATGTTATTTAGGTTATGTTAGCCACTTGAAGTTGGGCAAGTAAATATGCTTGTTTGTTTAATCTCATTTACCCTCAAGTACCACTGACTGTATGCTTTCAGTTAAGGATGGACCACCCTGAATTTTCTACTTCTTCAGAGATCCAGTCTTCTGGTTGCAACAGAAATAAAACAGGAATAAAAGACAAATCTTCCAAATAAATGCTGACTGTCCTGCCCAGGGGTGGCTCTGTGCCCTCCAGAGATATGACACACACTCTCTTTCTGTAATCTATTTCAATGCCTGTTTTTTTCAAATTATCCAATGGTTTCCAGTCCATCAAATACTTGGATGGAAAGAGTCCTGCACATTTGTATTTATTGACTAACTTGGGGCATGGAGTTGATTTACTTTGGCAAGTGAATTTGATATCTTAGTTCCTCATCACTATTCCAGATCTTGTTTCCTGGCACTGGAAAGTTGTTTGCAAAACCTCCTGTGTTTTTATAGTTTTAAAACCCAAATTATTTCATCACATTAGGTCAGCTAGCAGGAAGTGACTGGTACCTGCCATTTAACCATGAAACTCCAAAGTAGAGTTTGAAACAAGCTCCTCTCTAGATCAGTCTTTCTCTTGAAGAACTACATTTCACTGTAACATTCTCTATTCAGTTCCACTTCTTCAGCTTCGAAGAATTTATTGTCGAACACACTTACTGGCCCAGCTCCTCCACTTGTTTGTATTAGACAAGAAGCTTTTTTTCCTCCTATAAACTAATTAGGGACCTAGTGAGATTGGGTAATTCTTACAAAGCACATTGGAGACAAATGTGAAATGCTACCACCAGAAGAGTCATGGAGATAGAGGAAAGAAAGGACTAGTCATGGACTGGAGGAAAGAAAACAAGTGGCGGTGAAGTTTTATTTTGATATAGTATGAAGGGATAAAACATTCAATAGTGTTGAAATGTATTTTCTGTATGTCCCAGAACACCTCTGCTCAACTGTTTTGATTTTGGAAGCCTAGCAGAAAGCCTTCAGAATGTTGGTAAACCAAATTTTCTTGTGTATTTAACTCTGCAACTTCTTTCCTTCTGTGTGCAGCAGCTAAAGGCCTGCAAGTATGATTTCCTTTGGGTCAGAAAGGAAGCAGAAATAGCAAAACCCTTTGTAAACGCGACAGGATGTGAGTTTTCAAACAACATCTCCAATGCAAAGAATTCTGTTGGTTTTTCTCCCCCCTAAGTTTAGGTATAGCACAAACTTGGAAAATTTTAGTAGGAGCTGTTCTCATTACACTGAGAACATCAATGTTAATTATGTCTGTAGATGTAATTATGTCAGGGTAGAATCTCAGCTGAAAAATAAAGCTTCTATCTCCAGCAGTAAAGTAACTCCTGCCAGGGAAACTGGAGAGATACACTGGCAAAATGAAGTATTGCCTGTGCCAGGGAAATAATGTGTTCTCTACCTTTAGTCAACACTAATCCTTTTGAGAGGTGCTTCCCCCACCCCCTCTTGGTATCACACACCACCAGCTGAGGAACAGAGCATTCTGCTACAATCAGGCAGCTCACCTTCACCTGTGCAGTTGAAACCTTTCCCCTTTCTCTTGGAGTGTGTGCACAGCATGTGGCAATGAGAACAAACTCACTGAAAGGCCAATCCTTCTGCAAGGCAGGGAGGTAGAACAACTGGGTGAAGAAAAAAGAGCAAAGCAATTCTGGGTGAAGAAAAAAGAGCAAAGCAATTCTGTCTTCAATGCTTTGTTTTCCAACAGATGTTTTCATGCTATCAGTTACTTTTTTCCAGAGGAGATTCACCTACAGCCTGCTATGTAATCAGTTTGGACAGATTCTGATTAAGTGTTCAGTGCATGTCTAGTCCAAGGCATTTTTCATCTTTTGTTGAATACCTTTCATAACCATGACAGGTGAATGCTTGTCAATATGTGCCAAAGCCAAAAAAAGTTATACTGAACACTTCCCGAGCTTTCGGTGTGTTCACTATAAAGAGGGGAAATGCTCATACTTGGTGACTAAGAAAAAATGATCTTTTTTTGCAAAGCTAACCCAGGCAACAGAGAACTACAGAAATGTGCCAAATTCTGCACTTTGAAACAGACAGCAAGAATATACTTACTTGTAAATCAAGTCACTGCCAAACTGGTTTTCTTATCTGAAATGAGTTTTCAAGAAATCGGATCATTCAACAAGACTTTCAGTGGCTGAAATTCATTGGGGAAAAAAGCTCCTTTTTTTGAAACTCATCATTTTCTTTTCAACAGAAGCAGATTTTAACCCTCACAGAAACCACTGAAGCATGGAGCTCCATCCAGCACATACTCAAGCCGTGGCTTCCCTTGACTAACACTGCAGCACTCCTTTTTTGCACTGAGTCTGCAGATGGCAGTAGCAAATACAGCCCACATCTCCCTGGTAGTGCTGCAGAGCAGTATCAGGGGTTTCTAACTGCAATAAATATTTATCATGACAGTATCAGGTGATCAGCTTTTATATATTACCACGGGGACCTGCAATAACTAGTACATGCTCCACTCTGGGATATTTAAACAGAGCCTCTTCTGTCTTAAGTCTCAAGGGACAAAAAGGTGCAAACTTTTAACAAATGTCATGTTCCTAGTCTAAGTCCCCACACACTGAATCTAGAACAAACAGTAAACTAAAGCAAACATTTAGCACTGAACATTTCAGCCATTATAAATATTCTAACTGAAACTGTGAAATCTTTCAAAGAGAAACTCCTGTCTTTGGACAGATTTTGACAAAATTGGCTAACTTTACAATAAGTGCTTCATCTGCATTTTAAAAGTTAAAATCAGTTTTAAAAAGCTGGTCATCCCTTGACTGAAATACGTCTAGAAGCAACTATAGCATCAGTGCCTCCTGAGGACTGCCTCTAGTTGTTTCACTTTTTTATTTTTACATTATTATGTTACATGTCAAAGAACCCCTGGATAAAATAGTCCATGAAGAGATAGTTTCCTTCTCCAGCAAGAGGAAATCACGTGAATGACAGGGAGACAAGCCCAATCTACAAACCCAATTATAGTCATGTACCATCCACCTAGAACAACCTTTGACGACTGCAATGCAATTCAGTACACCAGAATCATACATCTCTTTTAGGAAGAGGTAAATCACATTTTAAGCACCACAGAATAGACTGAGCAGCCATACACTGAATACACAGGGTCTCTATGGTTGTTTACTATGAGACAGATGTCCACCCCTTACATCTGCTGCAACCAGCTGAGCTGTCTGGTACACTGAGGCAGCAGGATCATGCTTACGATCCAGCTTAAGTCAAGCACCAGGAGAGCACATGAAACACTGACAGTGTCTCTGTAGCCATATAAAATTACTAGGAATATAATTTGGTCAACATTTATATGGATATTTAAATGCAAGATGCATGACACTAGAGCATGTGGAATTATTTTTAATTTTGGGGAAAAATTACAAATAAACTGTGCACATACATTTTTATGGTATGAAGTTCTGAGTGCATCTACTTTGCATATTTATGTTTGATGTACAAGGCATACAGAACACTCACCCAAAAGATGCTGGCAAAGCACTCAAACTTTCACCTTAACAAACCATGTCAAATAGGAGGGAAGATCTATCTCTACATGGCCTGATGAAACAAAAATTACTTGTGTTAAAAGTCATGTTAACTACAGCATTTTGTACCAAAACTCCCCAAGCCATAACCATGTTTCCACAGTAAGACTAGGAAATAACTGCGTTGGTGTCTACATATTGTATACAGCTAAATGAGCAAGATGACATAGATGGTTTTGTTGGAAATACATTGATTATGCCTTATTACTTGAATCCTACAGTAACCACTTGGCCCAGAAACACCTGAAATTTTTAGAGCAGTCACCACGAACTTTGCTTCTAAATTGCTGGCAGTAATAGATAAAAAGGAGTTGGTTTTCGTTATCAGCAATTTGAACGGAAATGTGAAACTAGCAGCATTCTACCTTCTAAAATCCTTATGCCAATATTATGTCCACTACCTTTAATTTCTTTTCCACAGTTACTCTACTGAGCTTCTTTGGCTTATCGGAAAAACTGATGTGAATGAGTGGACAGCAGTTTAAGGAAATTACCCCACACCAGGCAAGGAGCCCTTGCTCAATGTAATTTTTAAAGGGAAAAATGAGATCAAAGTAAGACTGAACTCCCTTGGCAGCATGAGGAAAGCTCCAGGGATATTACTAACATTCCTTGGCCAAAGGAGCTGTTTCTGTGGTGGATACAGCAGCAGCAACTTGGCCAATTACCCCTGCAACAGTTTCATTATACAAATTCAGTTTCATGCAGATTGTTCACCCGTATTTACTAAGACAATGTTTAGAATCTATTAGTTTTGATTAAACACATCCTTTTTAAAAAACTGCCTAGAAAACTACTGAACACTTCCATTGAAAGGACAGTGTCATCTCTTTTCTAGTCTTCATTATGCTGAAGATTTCCTTCACATTGCACTAAAATGTTTTTGCTAAGTTGTAGCATACCTGGGTTTCCCAGTCACTGAGACGAACAATTCTCCCCACCCTAGGATAAAGCAATACAAAATTAGGCTAAACAAACAGAAAATTATCATACGAACATAGAAGGAAAGATCAGGGTGTGATATATATTGTTTTATATATATATATAATAAAAGTACTGTTTAATATAAGGGTTTAAGTAACAGGAATAGTTCTACAATACATCATTCAAATATACAATTTGAAAATATAAATTCAAAAATTCAGTGCAGAGGATGTTAAATTTGGGAAATTTTAAGAAAGAACTGAAGGTACCAACTGATTGTTTTGAGGAAAATGGTTACTACTGTTTTTTGTAATGCCTGCAAAGGGTACTTCAACTTGACAGCTCTTCCTTTGCTTCAATGTAAGGTCTGCCTGTAGCAAGGGAACAAAACCTGGTTTGTGGGCTCAAAATTACCAGCTGATCAAAGATCACAATGTGTAACACTGAGAATACAAAATTTCTTCTGCCCTGAATAAATTTGCATAATTGACAGAATTTAGATTGGCTCAATTACTCAAACAGAAATGTACTCTTCTGATGCATTTCATCACTTAGCTTCATACTGACAGTGATGGAATAAAAATACATGTGTCCAAAATTAACTATGTACTAACATTTCCTTTAGACAGAATTTTAACCCCTTCTCTCTCTTTCCGGAACTTTATTTCCATTAGCAAAGGAAATGTTAAGAAGTCAGTATCAGTGGCCTGCTGTAGAAATTACTTCAGTTTAATTCAAACTTAGCATCATTTTCCTTGGGATAAGGCATCAATTATGAATAATTCACTTACCAATATCTTATTGAGGGCACTTGATATAATATACTGTACTGTAGAAAAAAGTGATACCAGCAGTCAGGTGAAAATACAGATTACGTTTTAAACTAGAATACGAAGTGATAGGAAACATGTTCACTCATTCTGTTAAGGCCACTAGGGAATTACGAGAACTTTTATTTCTCCAGGACTGGGGAGAAGAAACAGTCTAACACTTTTCTTTTAACTTTGCAACTACTAGCACCTACCTTTTTCAGCAGCAATCCATCAAAGCAAGAAAAAAAGCAGCACAGTTCCAACAAATTAAGTCAGAAAAATCCTACACTTTCTTCAACTTTTTAAGTTCAGCTTGAAAATACATGAAAATGTTTCAATTGGTGCATTAGAAGAATCACTGAAATACCTCATCTTTCAGTGAGATGTACCATACATTGTGTATAACATCAGCCTGACTTTGCAAACTATGTTTTGTGTAATTCACATGCTTTTTTGTATTTTACATTTACCTTTTATAGTAATGCATACAGTAAAGCACAAAGCCATTGTGTTTTCAGTATCTTGGTTTATTTTTGACATGATTTTGCTACACATGGCAAGATCAATGCATAGTTGAAAACACTGGTGAATTTGAAATGTACATGAAATTCTGGTAAGGAATTGTTGGGCAGTTCATCTGTAGCAGGCAGGTGTTGGGGGACGCAGGGTAGCATCTGTCTGGACAGGGTAAAACAACAACAATGCCCTTTTTGCAAAGCTATGGGTGAATGGAGAAGAGGGTTGTCCTGGTGCTTTTAGTACTGAGTGATGCTGAAACCAGCCTGACTCATCAATCCCCAAGTTAAACATACCTGATAGAAAGGTGAAGCTGTGGCACACCTGGTAAAGTACCAGATAAAGCAACAAACAAGTGGTACTACCGCTAACTTATCTAAAGATGCTGAGCTGACACATCTGGCCCAGAAACTTATGGCCCACTCCCACTTTTTAACGATTTGGGAGAGTCTTCCAACAATACACTTTCTGCAGCTGTGTGGAGATCAAGGTTACTCCTCAAAGCTGAGAGAAAAACATTTGCCCACGGCTACTGGTATGGGTGAGTAGCATCAATCTCTACTTCAAAATTTCTTTTGCTACCTTTGATACAATTGCCTCAAAAACAGTGGACTGAACTAGGCCAGTAGTTATAGCTACTTGTATTGCGTAGCAAATAATTCTGATTAAGATCTTTTAGTTGAATCATTATCATAATAAATAATTTTTATATAAATATCTCTGGTTTGTCATCCTTAATCCTGTGGGACAAAGCTGTGAAAAGGTTTGGTAACACCTATTTAATCCATCAACATAAACCACTGACAGTCTGGGGCTAAGACTGGATCCAGCCGCCCCTAGAGCCCTCTCTGAGGAGTTTAGAAAGAAAGAGGGTCCTCTGTGCCTTGTGACTCAATGGGAGGGCTTCTCTAATAAACTCTGTAGCTCCCACTCTGCCCACGACACACAGGCTGAAAGAAACACCGAATTTCTCCTTTGTACCTACTCTGGGTACCCACAAATTACAGCATTACATGCAGCATGCCAGTTTACCTTGAAAAGTTGCCAATGGCCTCAGCTAAAGCTGCCTAAATGTCAGGCTGAGGTGTGAGACTGCCATGTCCGTCTGGAGGGAAGGAAGTCATGTGGTACAAGTACGTGCTACTTCCCTTTATCCGTGTCAATGTGGGGTTCACCTATTGCTGTGGTAGAACTGGTGTAAGAACACGGCCAGATAAAGCAGCATTTCGAAATACTGCTCAAAATTATTGTAAAAGCTCACACAGAAATACCTAGAAATACAGAGAGTGAAAATATGTAGTTTTAAACTACTGAAGATATACCCATTAATTGATCCTTAAATGTAGCTAGAACAGTACAGTACTGATCTTAAGGACTGTGGGTGGACATATAGTTACCAGAAATGCTACAGCTACAATCTAAAAGTGACAAAGTGTAATTCTACACTTTGTTCCTATATACATTTCCCTTTGCAAGAAATCTGGATAAAGCACAAAATTATACAAATATTTTACTAGGAACAAGAATACAGAAAATTTTCTACATGGACTTCAGTGTTCACCCCTTGCACAAAATTTATTCATTATTGGCATTTCATAGCCTGTAGTTTAAAATACAGGATAGAAGTAAATGAATGAGAAATGCTCCTCTAGCAAACCATCATGCCTTTGGATAAAAGACAGTTTTGATCTGAGGGCACTAAAGCAAGACATTTCTTAGGCTATTTCTGGAAAACTCGAAGGGACAGAAATCCACAGCATGAGGATAACCCTCAGGAGTGTTCTGCTCTTCCAATCTTCTTTCCAAGAACGAAACTTTTTATTCATTTTATAATAAAGGCTAGACAAGCCCACTGTACTATCATATGAGTTTGCATTGGCATACATTTCCAACATGAAGAACAGACAGGGCAGAGAGTACTCTTTTGGTGGGAAGACACATTTAAAGAGGTGAAACACTTTCCATAATTAGCACAGAGTGCTGCAAAGAGCCTTAAGTATTCTGCAGCTGCAGAAAGTTTCTGGTACTCATTAAGACAGGCATTCCAGTAAATAATTAGTTTTTTTAAACTTTATCTTAACACACATTTAATAATATAAATGCATTATGAACACATCACGTAAACCCTTGTACCCCTTGGTAATTTAAGCACATGCTACCCTACACATGCATTTCCATAAAAATAATCCCCTTTGACAGCTATTTATCACAAGCTGGAGTAGTTAAGGCCCCATCTCTTTAATGGGCAATGGATAAAAAAATTTAAAAATTATTAATAGACATTCTCAGCTTGTACATCATAAACTACACAAGTCTAGACAGTCTTGTCTAGTTAGACAAAACGACACAATTTTTAATTTGGGACTCTTTCTGAGAGATGTCTGTAAATGAAAACTGAATAGTCCACAGTGCAAATTATGACCTGATAAACCTGCAGCATAATAACACTTTTCCTTAAGGAACTTATTTATGAGGAAATTTCTATTTCTGTACTATAATAATAATAATGCATTTTATTTTACACTTATGAGGATGATATTGCACTTAATGGAAATGCTTTATTTTGAAGTAATATCTTAAAGCAAACTTGTATTATGAGAAACTTTATTTAATTGTGTCTCCCTGAATCTTCACACAATCCTTAAATATTTACTAAAATTCCTTGTTTAAATTAAATAGTATTCATAATTAGTGTATTTCTTAAAATTAAACAATTTGTCCAACACACAATAATACTATAACCAAACAGTCTCCTCCTTTCTACTTTTGAAGCTAGTAATTATCTGCAAATTTAGTACCAAGCAACCACAGGGAAATATAGAATTTTGTAAAACATTCTGTGATAGCAGGTTCAAAGAGGTATGGACAGACAGTGTGAAACACAGGCAGTATTTTTTTTTAAAAAGTTAAATACAAGAGTCCAGCAGGACTCCTAACAAATAAATAAATTTAAAAGGCTGAGATTTTTTTTAGAAGTGCCATACACGATTAAATCCTCAGTAACACAGCATTTATATCGAACTTCCAATTTTTAAAGTGCTATACAAATACTATCTAGATGAAATGTATTCTCTAAAAGCAGAATACAAATCCAAAGTGAATGGTGATCAGATGAGTGGCAGTTAACTGTAATGTAATTACTACAGAGAGATCCTAAGTACTTTATAAATCAGCTCGCTATGCATGAACTATCATGGAAGACCACACACTGTACAAGGGGAATGTACAGACATAAAATTATTATCATTCATTAAATAGATTCTATGACCACAAAGAATTGTCATCAGAAGAGCTGTAACTGGCTCCACAACCTTCAGCTGCCTAACTCAAAAGGTGTAGGAAACATAAGGAAACCCTTCAGTGATAGACAAGCAGGTTATTTCAAATGCTAGCACAAAGAGCCTTTAAAAGCCATCATTCCTATACATCAATGCGGATTCCATGTTTTATAGACATCAATTCTCTAGTGCCTGTTAAATACATAATAAATGAACACAGGTGAGGTAAAGATGCTGTAATTGCCACATACAGCCAATATGGCAAAGGAGGAGTTTTTCCAAATGGGCAGATCCACAGGCCGTGACGAATCCCATCACGGACATGATGGGAAGTCCAGGATATGAACAACATCCAGGGAAGAAAGCACCATGAGTCCTTAAGCCTGAAAAGCTGCATAAAAAACTTTAAAGACAGAGCCACCACAGGAATCACAGTAGTACAATGAAGAAGTGGTCTCCGCGGAAGAGTGAGAGCAGCCTGCAGAAGAGAAAAATATTATTGGCAATGGCTACAATTGTGGCAAGAGAAGAAAAGTTTCATGAGTGTCTACCGGTGTATTGCCAGGTGATTAAGTGGCAGCAGGAAGAAAAACATACAGTTCCTTTCCATTACAATTAATTCAAACCACCAATAGGGTTATTTCATGCATGAGAGTTGTGTGCTGCCCTGTGTCTCTATTGCATGATATGAATCACGCATCCTACTAAGTACTACCAGTACAGCAAAACAGGGAGGGAGAGGGATGAGGTATCCTATTTGTCATACAGTCATGAAGTATGCAGGGACTTGTATAATCTGCTCCACTGATTATATGTATTTAAGTTCAAGATAATTAAAACAAAAACAACCATGCAATACACTGGAAATGTTTAACATGTTTTACTTGAATAAATGTGTTTTAATGGCATTTATGTTCAAAAATACATCTTGCATTTTACTACAGCTGCCACCTATAAAGTTGTTTCAGTTGCACAGTGTTTAAAACAGAACAATAATTTTCAAGAAAACAAAAATATGATCAAAGTTACATGTATTTTGATCACCTTGAGGCAGTATTCTTCATTGCCTCGCAAAACAAAGTTCATTAGTCAACATCTGAAACATCTGAGACTGGGTTTTTTGTATCAACAACTTGTTTAACACTATCTCAGTTGAAAGCCTGATATTTGGTTTAATAGGGTGAGTTTCTAGTGAGATTAGATGTAGCCATTTTAAGAAGTGATAATTTATGAAGGGACAATTGAATATATTTATTTGAGAAGTTATTCTGTGGCTGTACTCAGTAACAACATCATCACAAATTCAAGCACAGTAAAAAAAATGTAATGGTATTTTGGATTTCTAATTGACAAATAAGTAGATTCTTGTTTCTGTAAACACAGGAGAAATAACAGGACATTACTAAAGGATCTATAGAAGTGCTATCGTAATATTAATTGGTTTAATTCAAAGAGTGGAGAACATTCGGAAAGACAGCAACAGGCACCAGAGGCAAAACATAACAGTGGTGTATCTGTTTGCTGTGTTGAACATGTCCGTCACTGCACCTGCTGCAGGACGCAAACAGAGTATCTCTAACCTGTTCATTCTTCAGCTGTGTTAATCCTTGCAGGATTCAACAGCAAGAGGGCCTGGCAGTGGGACTCTGAAGTAGGTTCGTCAAATTTATGCATAATTTAGATAACTGCATGGAACCCTATCTTCTCTGCAAGGAAACTTTGATGCAGCCTTAGCCAATTAACACAGAGATGGGAAGTTATGGACTACCTTGAAATGTAACAGCTCATGCTTTAAACCAAAGCCAACATTAAAAGGACTGCAGAAAGCTTTGCTCTATTAGCTTCAAATCCCTGCTTGTCCACGACTCTCCTGAACAGGCAAGGGGATTAAAAAGCTCCCAAACCATCTCAACAATTTTTAACTCTAATGCTGTGGACCCAATTCCTTTAAGTTGGTGCAAAGGCTGTATTTTCTACAACTTCAGTTCTATTTCACAAGCAAATTGTTCACAGATTAAAGTATTTCATCTTGTGATGATGAAATTGCTTATGACCTGCCCTACAAAGAGTCAGATTGTTGTTACCGTCAGCAAGAGCCTCAAAAGTACATACTAACCTAATTTTGAAAAAACTCGGACAGTGATATGTTTCAGCAGATAGTCTATTGAATGGTCTCTGTTTCTGGACTTCAAAAAAAACCAGTACTAAAGTCTAAATTAGTCTTTTCCCTCTGGCCTATTAAAGGTAGGTGCTAACAGCAAAACAGTGAGTAAGGAAAATTTTAGTGTTACTTATGTACACCGTTTATCAGTATTGCTGCCAATCTTTATCCAGTTATGGAAAGGTGATAGTTGAATTCTTTTCATACAAATTTTAGATGGCAGAGTTATTCATATAACAAACCTGCATGTTCAGTTTTAGCAAGAGAAAGTCCTATTTTGTCATTTCAGTACAGACACCAAGCTTGTGATATGCTGTTGCCCAAGGTCTGAGAGAAGAACAGTCTGTTTCCTCTTTTACATTCTGTGACTAAAGGAACACTTATATCCTTGAGTTGCCAAGCCCTGAAGACAGACAGGTAGTTTTGTTTGGTAATATAAGCTGTTATACTCTCTTTCTCCTAATAGGCAAATTTGTTTGCCTTTAGCAATCACCAGATCTTTAAAAAAAAAAAAAAAAAGTTAGTACAAGGCTTTTCCACCATAAACCTCCTGGAAAAAGTTGCACACAGAATTTATTTGCAAATGACCTTTTCCATCTGCCTACATGTTCAATCAGGTGCAAGATCATCTTGAAGTTGCTGCTCCTCCAGTCTCTCTCACTACAATGAGCAGCGGGAGACAGGAGACAATAATTGCATGGAGGAGAACCCATGCAAATTATCTGCTTTAATGCTCACGGTGACACCATGGACATTACGTAAAAGATGCTCCCTCACTCATATTTCTTGATGCTTCACAAGCCTCAAGTATATTCAAAGTGACACATATTACAGTAGTAATATTGGTAATATAGTAACATATTCAATGCTGTATTAACTGTGCTTGTGCAAAGCTTATTCTCCAGTTCCAGAAATGCTCCTGTGCAGCCCACGTTGGTCATGGGTGGCACACTAACCAGCAGCATTATGTATACTTGCTACCAACCGCATTTTCTACAGTTTTAGAATTCGGGGAGTCTTTAGTAGCAAGACAGCAATTTCTGCTCTGCAACATGAGTGCCTGGGCTGCAGTCCTGGAGGACTCCAGGAGCAGCCCATCATGCCATACCAGCACTCCTGACTGATGACAGGATTGACACAGGAACCACCACCTTCAGAGCTAGTCAGTGAGAGAGATCCTCTACACTTGTGTGCACAGTAAAAACCCCATGGAACACAAAGAACGACAAATTCCAAGTAGTGACGTCATTGTAGACTTCATACTTGTTGCAAAAATAATGTGGGCAAAAGGTCAGATCACATGGTACTTGGTACACAAGTATTTATCAGAGCAAACACATAAATACCACAGGTGACTATTTACCCTGAATACTGAAGAAAAATAATGATGACCATGAAAAACAGACCAATGGCCAAACAACCCAAGCCTCGAGCTGCGTCAGCAGGAACAGAAGTAGGTGACTGGAGTGGTGCGAAGGTAGCAATTGGAGGTAGAAGGCAGTACTGCCTTTTACTGTATAGAAAGGTTACTCCAGTAAAAGTAACCTGTCATCAGATATAAAGGTGATGATGAAGAGTTTTATAGGTAATTGAGCAGAGGAATGTGAAAAATACTATTGGTACAAACTAGTAATAGTGGCGTGGTTATTTAATTAGACTTCTTAGTTTATTAGTTATTTAGTAACGCGTTGCAAAAGCAGTAAACATGGTAGCCTCTTAAAGCAGTTACTCTCAATCACACAATTTAAAGATGAAGAATGGGACTCTAACTACAAAATAGGTAGTAAAAAAGTATCTACCAAATATGTAGGAAAAAAGTGTCCCATGAAGTAATAAATTACATAGGTGAAAGCCTGAAATTATGCCATGAAACTGAGAAGCACATCATATTAAGCTGAGGAAAGAAAAATCACATATTACAATCAGATCTAGCTGGCCAGATAGGACACAGAAGAGAAGTTTGTGGGGATTATACTACATCACAAACCAAAGGGATCCTGATGGTACTGCAAGAAGATGTAAAACCTGTAACAGATTATTTTTTCATTTTATAGTGACTGAAGTATTGTATTTTTGTGTCATTGAAAGGAATTAATCTATGGTATTTGGCTCAAATGAAGTCTCACCTAAAATACTACACATGGTTTTGGACAGGACCCTTAAAAGGTAATTTAGACAAAAAAGCAATACAGAGAAGAGAAATAGTATGAGGTTTAGAAAACATAAATTTATTCCCTTTTTTAAAAAAAAGTTATTTAATTGAGAAGAGAGTCTTTGTAAACAATACTGGCTTTGCAAGTTGTAATGATGTTTTTGATCTAAGAGTCAAGAGACTTACACTAGATTATTTCCTTTATTAGCCCAGTTATCATATGGAAAGGAAAGGAGTTGGTAGGCAAACCACTTTGATAAAGACTTTGGGCATCTTCTCCTTACCTCAGCTAAGTAAATTTGGCTACTAAAAGGGCTATGATTCTACTTGCTGTATTTTGTGTTTCTGATTTGAAAAAGATTTTTGGGAAGAGCACAGAAATCAGCTGTCTTTTAAAAAAGAACTTAAAGAATAAGAGAAATAGATCTAACTGTCAACAACAATACTTCAGGCTGGATTAGAAAATGAACTGCTATCTGCTTGGCAACTGAAACAACACAGGAACAAATTAAGTCACAAAATTATAAGAATGTACTTGGTTCACATACTAGGGATAGGCTAGGCTACACAAACATTCTCCATCATGGAAGGTGTAAGTATATTTAACCTTGCCTCCCTGCCAAGAGGCAGGTCACCTCCCAATTCCATGACACAATTCAATACGCTATTTTCCAAATGGACATCAGTGAAGTGTGACATCTAGTGGTCATAATTAAGAATAATACTGGTAATCATCTCAAATGCATGAAAAAGCAGCAATAAAATTTAAATATTTTCTAATAGCTAGCCATTAATTTACTTGCACTTACTGATTTGAAAATAAGAAAAACAGATGAGAATAATTAGATATTTAAATTCTATTCCATATTATTATTCTGTAATAATATTGTAGGACCACTAATCAACCAAGCTAACTTCTCTCTTCTTAATATAGTTTTCTTTTATATAGTTTTTTTATATAGTCCTCCTCAGCACCGATAAAGCTGAGGGGGAAAACTGACCAAATGCACAAATAAAATGCATCTCTTCTATACAACAAATAGTGATACTGTATGTCAACAAAAACTATTTTTCCATCAGAGGTCTGATTTTTACTTACAAACTATAAGCAATATTTGCTTCTTGCACTTAGCCGTCACCTAAATACGTAAAAAAAATTGGTAAAGGATTGTTCTTCTTTAATTACATGAATATAGAGAATAGGACATTCCTTCCTTCCTTCCTTCCTTCCTTCCTTCCTTCCTTCCTTCCTTCCTTCCTTCCTTCCTTCCTTCCTTCCTTCCTTCCTTCCTTCCTTCCTTCCTTCCTTCCTTCCTTCCTTCCTTCCTTCCTTCCTTCCTTCCTTCCTCCCTCCCTCCCTCCCTCCCTCCCTCCCTCCCTCCCGTCATCCATATGAACAGTGTAACAGTATTATGAGAAAACTACTGGAGAAAAACTACTGAAAAAGACTGCCATAACCTGGTAGTACTAATCCTATCGAAAAACTCTGTCCTAACAAGCAGTTCTGAAAATGGATGATGATCCATTCACTCCTCAACCTGAGCCAGTTCACGTTTTTACTTTTATTAACAAGCTGATGCTTGCTTTACTACTAATTATTTTGTTTGGGTTTTTTTTTTTCAATGAACTATATTTAAATGCAACTGAGACTGCCATTTTAAAGGTGACAGCTCACATATAGCTTGCTTGTGGGAGAAATATTTAGAGTTGGCTAAAACCAATGTATTACTCAGAAAGACTGAACAAAATGAAACAGAAGCTCTATCATCTATGTTTCAGATATTTCCACCCCACATTTCAGGTATTTCTAGCCCTTACTGTAAAAAGAAATGGAATCATCCACTTCATCCACAAAAGTGTGCAAGGCAGCACTTGACTGCATAAATTGGATAACAAAGCAACCATGTGATACCCATAGAATGGCATGTACATGTGCAAAACTTTTTTTCCTTCTTAGAAGCAGAAACTTAAGACTAGATGTAAAATATTTTTACGGCTTTTAAAACAGTAACAACTGCATATAAACATAACTCCTGTATACTTATTAAATGCATTTAATTAAATTATCAATGGAACTTTTTTTGTTTAGGACATGGTAGAAGAACAACAAAGTAAACAGTGATAAATTAACAAATTACTGATCTACTGACTTACCTTTAATGACAGGGATCCAGCAAGAAAGAAGTGGTCCACATCAATGACAGAGGCAAGGAAGCCAGCCAGAGTGACCTCAGTGAAGTCACTTTTCTTCCTGAGTCCAATCACTATCGCCCACGACCACATCCCCAGTATACCATGCACTGCATTATCAGATAAGGCTCGGAGCCAGTCATTTTGCTGAATAAAGGAAAACTGCAGAAGTCTGTCTGCTACAAAGCAGAATATCCCCAAACCTAGACTGGAAATGACTGAGGCTGTGCTGAAAGTCTGGAGAAGAGCATGGGCCTTTTCAGTCTCAGATGCCATGACAAAAACCATGTCACAGCACATAAAATGTCATCAGGATACACTCTGTGCATTGTCCTTTGTATCGTCAGTTGTTCTGTAAATGTAAGAGATCATAAACAAAATTATTAAACAAAGAAAATCCATTTGCACAAAGCATTTGTTATCACAGCTACAACTGAGCATTAAGAACCCAAATCCAGTGTTTGTATTTAACAAGCCCAGGGAATTTTTTATTTCAATTAAGTTAATTTATTGACCTGAACACTATAGCTCTGTATTAAAACAGCTGCCTTGTTTTAATTAGAGCCAGCCCAAGTAACAAGGAGTGCTCTAATTCCATTTACTGCAATGTTAAATATTACAAAATAACCTGAAACATATCCATGATAATACATTAAATATGTATGTTTCAAGATTCCTTCTGGTCTTAAATACATATTTAATCCAATTCGTTGGATTTATTTGGATTGGATTTAATCCAATACACTGTAACAACAAACGAAGATTCACTTTGGAGGATTCTTAGGACTGATGCTCAAAATCCCAGATCACTCTATACAACAACTGTTAAAATGGAGTTTTTAATCTATAATCCAAGCCTCTATTTTAATTTTCATTCTTTGCCAACATTTGTATTATTTCCCTGGTACCCCTTCCTGAGGAGCCCCTTGTTTAGTTTGGAGCCTGGAAGGTAGAATAAGCCCTAAGAAAACCATACCCACTAAAATATCTTCACTATTTATAATAAATATAAAGACAACAACAATTTAGTCAGGCAAAATAAGCAAAACTACCTCTTTACAAAACTACCTAAGCTTTTTCTCAACATGTGCTCCAGCAGAAAACTCTGCTGTTACTTTTAAGACTTACCTACTGTCTGCCACATTACCTTCATAACTCCTCATTTCGCAAGAAAAATTCTAACTGTCCCAACTGTTATACTACTCTTTTTGGGGATCTGTATGGACAGACCACAGTTTTGAAGACTATATCTTGTCTAAAAATGGACTCTTCCCATGAGTTTGCCATTTTTGTGCAATACATTATATCTTGACAACCCTTCCTTATCTGGTAAATTTTTATTCTTAAGGGATTTCCTTTGAAAACAAGGAACAAAGCTGACACATAATAATTAATGATTTTAAACATATTATTGATTATAGGTCTCACAAGGTATAAATATTTCTACCAGATTATGCACATGCCTGCTTATTGTGGAATTATCCACAAGACAGAACTACTGGCGTCCACGAAGGGGATAAAAAAAAGCCCACTGAATCATTTATTTGGAAAACATTAAAAAAAGTAAAAGAGAAGAAAGCATGAATAATACATGGAGTTTGCACAGAGATGAAAAAGTGGGTCAAGTTTAGAGTCTGTTAACCATGACTGTGCCTCTTCTGAATGAATGTGTAGACACAAAAGACTTCCTGAAACAATGGAAGTGCCATTTTCTGGTGGGTGATGTTACAGTACACACGACATCGCTGAATAAATTCCATTTTAAGGAAAAAATGGCAGTCTCCTCACAAATGTTTCTTCTACAAAGCCACCATGACAGATCGGATTTAATTTAAAATTCCCATTAAAGCTGTGTAAGAATCCAATCTGTGAAGAGCTGATGTAGCACCATACCTTTAAAAAGCACACCAATATTCAGAATCAAACTTTCCCTGGGACTAGTAGAACATATTTTTTTCCATCGCAGGTGCCTTACTCCAGTAGGAAATGCGATCTATGCCTCAGTGTTGAGCCTCTGTGCTTTCTGAAACCACTCTGCCCAGTCCAGTGCAGGAAATACCAAACACCATTTGTTCCATCCTAAATAAAAACAAACCAGGTACCAGTAAGCACCGATACCACGCAAAACAGCATACATGAAATATGAACAGCAGTAAAAAAACCCAGAAAGAATAAACTAACATTTAATTAATTTGTAAACAAATATAATTGAGCTAAAATCCACTTCAGCTAGAGCTCTGAAGCTCTGTAAAAGAAAGCATGACAAAAGACCGTAAAACAAGAGAAGAGCAGAAATAATAACGGAACGTGATATTAACTAAAAGACAATAAAACTCAAAGTCAAAAGTCAAAAAAGAACAGTTCCAGTCTTCCAAGTAACTGCATTTCAACAGACAGAGCAACCCATTTTTACAGATTTTTTCTTGTGCCTGAAAGATTCCCACCTAATGAAATATTTATGAGTCCCATTCATGGATCTCTTTTGTTAATTCCACCCCACCACTTAGTGACCTAGGAATAGATAAAGAGAGAGATCTAGAAATTCATATAGCAACAGAGGCCTACGTCAATTTTGTGTCAGGCTTACACTATTTTGCTACGCATAGTATTAAAATGTGTTCTTTGAGGTAGAATGAAGAACAGGATGCAAAACTGGCTTTGCGTTGACCGCAGTCAGGCCCCATGTCCAACTGTCGTTTTTAAACAGCCTGTTTCAGCCACCTTTTTAGACAAAAATGAGTGCTGCCTGTGTAAAAATCTCACATTCCCAGGCACAACAGCATTACCTAGAAATATTCTGCAGGTCAAGAGTGAAATCAGGCTAGAAAAAGCAAAACTCTGTTCAACCAAAATAATCCCTGAAATGATAAATTTTAACATAAAACTTGAAACCTTTTTTTCCCTGAAAAATGATGCTTTTCAGGCTGTCTACAAAATATCACAGTAAAGTGTCATAGTTTTTCCAGCCTATAAATTGTAGAAAGCAGTCGTGGAGTTTACATTCTTGTTAAAACAGAAAAGTGGGGGATAATCCACACAAGAATGCTTAAAAACCTCTGTGGTCACCCCAGGTAACATGCTGAAGAGAAGTTTTAGGTTGGTTTTACAAAAAACACAACAGCTGATAGCGTGCCATTCTTACATGAGATAAAGCACTAAGCATAATCTCTGTCTATAGTATGAAAGTGCAATTTTGCGGATATGCTTTAATTTGAAGAAATTACCAAGATAATTTTAATGAACACACAGTCAACACTTTAAATTATGGACACAAGAAGATATTTAGATTAAAACTGTAGATGTACTTTGGGGAAAGCAGCTGACACTACGAGGCCACGGTGTATGAGCAAAACAAAAATCCAACAGCTAAAATTACCACTTAGAAATATTGCTCTCCATAATTTTTGCCCCAGTTTTGCAAGACGTTATCAGATGCGTGAATACATATAGCAATTTAATGCATAAAGTCACAGAACCACAGAATCTATTAGGCTGGACAAGCCATATGAAATAATCAAGTCCAACCTACAACCAAACACCACCTTGCCAACTAACAGAATTATTCACTCTTCACAAGAAGTCAAAAGACTGTAGTCCCTTACAATTCTATCATCTCCGAAACCCCTCATTATTTGACACTGGATGTTAATTTATATTAAAACTGCATGAAGCAGAATTAAGACACCAGCTCAAACCTTTAGCGTACGATCTCAGGGAAAAGGAGACCCCAACCCACGACTATCTGTGAAGAACTGTTAGCGCCAGCATTTTTGGGTCAGACAATTATAACGCATTATGGGGGTGATCATGCAAATATTTTTGGGCCAGATAATTACAACGCATTATTGTGGTGATCATGCAAATATCTTTGGGTCAGATAATTACAACGCGTTTTTGGGGCTGGACAGGACAGAAGCCCAGAAGGAAGCGGAAGGATTTTACGAAGACAGTGAAGAACGAACTAAATTAACCGGAGCAGGAAATCAGCCTGGAACCCCGAGCCCAGCGGGAGCGTGAGGGGAGGCGCGGGGCCTGGGCGGGGTGAGGGCACCGCCGCCGCCCCCGCCCCGGAGCCCACCTGCAGTGCGGCCGCCGCCATCCGCCCTTCACCCCATGGGCCAAGCCGCCCCGATCCCGGCCGGAGCCGGCTGCGAGCGCCCGACGGAGGCGGGAGGAAGCGCGATAAGGAGCCGGTTAGGAAGCATGCGTGGCCGCGGAGCAGCCTGGGATCCGGGCCCGCCTCAGCTCCTCCCGTCCCCGCCCAGCGCGGGCAGCGGGCCTTGGGTGTGAGGGACAAACGCTTCCAGGAGTGTTAACTACAGCGTTTGGGTGTTCACGCTTTGGCTCCTTAAGTGCTGGGAGGGAAATGGGCGATGAGAGTTCAGTGTTTGGTCACTAAAGAGATGAGCCACTGACAGACCACACAGCAGAAAAGTGTCAACTGCCCTGACATTAATATTTATTTACTAAAAAAGAATACCATAGAAAGCGTTTGGGAAACATTTTATTTTTTATTAGACTTCTTGGTGTAAGCATCTGAATAAAACACATTTTTATAGTTAAAACTTCCCATCTGTATCCTGGTCACTGCAGTGGCAATGCATCAAATTGACTCGAACATTCATACATTTAAAAGCAGCACTGTCAGGTCAGGCCTGGTGCATTTATACAGCAGCGCTCTATTATCTCAGCTGTTCTTTTTGCCTGTACCAAATATACCACTGGCATTATTATTGATATGACACTGGCACCTGACAGACTTCCCTGGGAATGTTCTGGCAACTTATCCTGCTGGCTTCAGCCCCCAGCACTCTCTCCCCTTGGAGCCTCCTTAGACACGGCTGGGACAGCTCCTGTGAAGACACGGAACACAGGGCTTCACTTCCCAGAAGCAGCAAGCAGAGATTCAATGTCCTGAATGACTTTAGAAGTTTTTTCCAAAGCCTCCAAGACGCAACTTTGACTGAGTTCTTCTGTCTCACTCCCGTCTTCGTTTTTTCTGACAGTGATACCAGATGGATTGGATTTTGCAGCACATGTGCTTTTGAGAATGTTGCTATTGTCTAATAAATCTACTGATACTTTGTTAAGAAAAAATTTCCAACTCTTCCTCCTAAAGAGGGAAATCAGTCTCCGCATTTGTATTCATCATTCTGCCTTGCAAAGTCTCACATTTTGTAGCATGGTAATTAGATACAGCTAAAAAAAGAAAGAGTGTATTACTTAAAATGTCTACAACATTTACAGAAAAATGTCTGTTAGGCTTCCATTTATCCGAAAGTTACTTTGAAAAGAAAACTGATGTTACACTGCAGTTTGACAGCATGCACTTTTCATACTAATAGAATTGAACACTGGCTTAAAGACAATTACAGAGTGGCTTTAAGCAGATTCAGCACAGTGCACATTTTGAGCTGGCTGAACACAATAGAACAATACTAAGGTAGCTGATAAACAGAAAGCCCAAAGGCAACTGTGTTATTCCTCTTTCAAGAACAGATCAGCAGATGACTCTTAGCAAAACTGATGCAATACACATTAAAGGGCTTTATTTTCTGGTTACTTTTCATTTTAGTTTTGTACTTAGACACTGGGATTTTTTTTTTTTTTTTTTATCTTTATTACAAGGTAAGTGATAAAATAAAAGTGCTAAGCAAGAAAAAGAGGTAATTTTAAGAAATGAGACAGTAAAAGAAGGTAAGATCAGGATAAAGAGCCTTTGATGACCTAAATTGCAGATTTGAACATGCAGATGAATGGCAGAATATAAAAGTGAAAAAAAACCTGTACAGCTTTTAAAAGGATACAATTAAACCTCTGTATTTTTTCAAGCTCAGCATCGGCAGACCTGTCCAAGACAATAAAGGTTATTAAATTATTTAATATCATATCAAAGGTATGTTCTACTTCAGATTTTAATTTTTTAACAGTTTCCAGCAATACTGAAAATCAGATCAGCAAAATCCAAGTGAAAAAAGCTTTTTTTTTCCTCTCTCTGATACCACTATTCAATAGCTGACATTTGTCAATCATTTGTGTTTCAAAAAATCGGGTCTCTGCTCTAAGAATAGTCTCTTTGCTGTAAGTATGTATAAATATAGATAGAATTTTCATTTCATCAGCTATAAAATGTATCAGCTGAATCTGCTACAATTTCAGTAACAAGCGCAACTGTAATTGATTTCAGTTAGCACATTTTTAATGTCCCAATATGTTTGCAGATGATGTCAGTAGATTTTTGGTCAGTAGCATGTATTAAAAAGGACATATACATCAGCAAGAGATACAAGTGTCATTAAGCAGTTCAAAGTACTGTTTTGGACTACTTGATGTTCTGTTGAAAGGCGTCTTTGTTAGTCTAGTTTCTGTTTTTTGCCTTGCAAGATACTATCTTTGTAACATTAATTGTCCTTTGACAAAGTCCCCATAATTCTGATTTTTAATTAAGACAGGCACAGCTCAATGACACAACCTTCACCTGAAACTCACCTAACATTTTAAACACTGAATGAAAAATATGAAACCATACACAAAATAAAAGGACTTTTAGAATACATTTTCATTTTTGACCATTACGAAATGCAAGCTATAAAATTCACATTTTATAATATTTTTTAATTTTGTTTTCAACGTTATTTATAGCTAATTATTTAGGATAAATATGAATACCAATTTTCTTCAGTTACAGAGTGGGCAGTATATTCAGCAATCTCTTTCCTTTCATTCAAACTTCTGCACCATTCTATTGCTGTTCTGATGTACCTATGTTAATATGAAAATTTGAAAAAAGTTATTTATATGAGAAATAGAATCTATCAATTCAAGCAAAAAACCAAAAGTCATTAAAGAATAAACCTGGATGTGAAAGAAAAAGCTATGATTCAAAATCTAGCTTTTTCTCTAGCTTGCCTTGCCATTTTTTGATTCCCACTTTTCATCCAGAATCTTCTTTATATTCAGATCTACACAGTTAGAGAAAATGATAACAAAGCTATATGATTTGTAATGAATAGTGTACAAGTGTTAATTATTGTTTATGAATATCTGCTTGCTAAAATGCAGCACAGTAAACTTCTGATGAGTCCCATAATGAGGCTGTAATTAGAGCAAACAGATTAGAAAAAGCTATCTGCAGGCAGCGGTCAATATCTGTAATAAAGCAAAAATTGGACAAAGTGCTGTTCAATTCTATGTATCGCCTTTATATAGGACAAATGCTTTTGGGGCTTTTTTAATCCACTGAAGTAAATGCCAAGATGGAGCTCTAGTTATTTTTCTAAAAAGACATTGCTGTTACAGTTATAATGGAATCAGGCAGTGCCCTTGAGTCACACAGGTCTTGAATCTTTGCCAGAAGTAAGATGGAGTTTTATCATTACATGTTTGATCCATCCCTATGAGTATACTGTCAGTAAATATGGTTTCTTCATATAAGAGAATATATAGAGAATAATTTTATATTTAAATTGTTTAAATTGCTTATACCTTTCATAGACTCCAGGATGACTTATTTGTATTAGCTGCTGTAGCCCATCAGGAGTAGTTAACTTACACCAGCCTACATCTTCATTTATCTTAGAAGAAAAAAACAACCAAATATTAACTTTCTGCTGCAGTACAAAGTAAAAAAAATGCAAGTATAATATGCCAGTTTAATAATTAAATATATATGAACAATCTACTTTAAACACTTACAAGTCTGTGGTATAGTCTGCTATGACAAATGCAGCGGAAAAACACCTGGCAAAGTTCCAACTCTTGCTTTGTGCTATTCAAGAATAAACTGTTTCCAAAAGTGTGCAAAAATGTTTCCAAACCTGTAGAATTTTCAATTCTTTTTTGCTTTTGTATTTTAAAGGCATCAGAACTTTTGTTTTGTATCCTCATTATTTTCCTAGTACCACTTTTTCATGGGAAGTCTTAGGAATAGTCCTTCCTCTAAGTCACAAGTTACCTGAATCTCACTACAGGAAGAGCTGAAACACCAAACCATAGTCAGGGTCATCCCATCCCAAAAAACAGCATGGACTTTATAATCTGAGTACACAAGGAGTCTTCCTATGCTGGGAATAACCTTTTCATACAGCATAACTGGCAACATTTCTCGTCCATCTGTTTCAGGTACCTAGAACCAAGCAAATACATCAAAACGTTGAGGAAAGTTTACTTACATCATTAAAACCATTTGTATCTGTTCCAGATTTTTAATTCACTTGGTTTTCCAGATCACAAGCAGCTCTCTTCATCATGCAATTGCTTCCTAAATATAACTTTTAAATGCATGTGTTTGGCTCCCAATTATCTGCCTTCTGATCTGTGAGGATACACTTCACATTCTTCCCTCTAGAATAGGTCCTATTCCCGATAGCCTGCATAATCTTGGTTATAACACTGCAAGATTTATAATTTTTCAGCTACATACCACTTTCCAGCAGCAGAGATAATAGTTATGACTTAATGACAGTTTTGTTTTCCAGCAATACTGAAGTATTCTGAGAAGAAAAAAAAAGAAAAAAATATTAAGCATTTAATCCCTACTATTTCTTCTAAGCACTTGCAACATTTGTTTTGTAAGTTTATGTATGTCCTCAGTGCTAATATAACTTCCTTTAATTTTTATACTTAATGTAACAATAAGTGTTATGTGTAATTTTAACTCCTGTCCTTTCTAAGTCATCGGAATTAATGTAACAAAGGTAGAATTACTTGGTTGCCTGAGTAATAATGGAGGATATAGAGTATGGATTTCCTGGCACATCAGGAGGCAGGCTGTTCACTGAATACATCTTTTCTTCCACCTGCAGTAAAGAGCAGAAAGAAGATGAGTTAGTTACAGGTATTGTAGCATGAAAACAGCATTAAGAGCTTGCAAGTTATGAAATTTCTAACCTCCCAGAAACCAACTATAATCACATTTAAATCTGCCACAGAACACAGACAAATCTCTCATTGAAAAGTATATCCTTAAACCTACATCTGTGAGAAGAAAGATTCAAATATTCAGTTTCTTTACACTCAGTAAGAACAAGGAAGTTCTTGTCAGAGAGTACACTATATTTCATTACTGGGTGACAGTGTCTGACTACAAGTTAAAGGCTGGGTTCCAAGAGTAAAAGCCTGCTTTAAAAATACAAGGCGCTGCATTAGCACTTGAGAGGACCTCTAGTCTGGGGGAACATAAAAGACAGACATAGAGAGGCAAAATCCTTTCTCCAGCACTGAACAGCTGGTCTGTAGCCAAGCCAGAACAAAACCTGCATATTCTTTTAGGTTCTGTTTCCATACAGTAGAAAACATTTCCAAGCACAGAGAGATTAAACTCTAGTCAATATATTAACTTAAAGACTAAATATCTAAATTATTGAGAAATTGAATCAGAGTCAGAATCTTACTTTTGAGTTTGATAAAATAAATGTTACAATAAGGAAGATTTTTCTTATGGTGTAAAATTTACAGGAATACCTTCTGAAACAGAAGGAATAATCTCATCTTTTTGTATGAGTGATGGCTTGATTCAGGCATTATAGTAATTAGCAGTATAGGGACTTCACTACACACTGCATAGCCAAATGTCTTAAGGAAGCTGCTAACTTGAGCAAATTTGGAACATACTTTTAGATAGTTTTAGATTTTAAATAATTTTATACCTTTTTTGTTCCTTTTTGGATTTCATAACGTACAAAGTATTTTCCCAAAAATGCTCCCTCTGACTTGAAAAATGAGTTATCACCAGGATAAATTTCTGTGATGTTTGTCCTACCATGGACAAATCTAAGAAAAATAAGAAGATTTTTAGCGAGTATTTAAAATGCTGTGTCACTAGACAGTCAAAACACCTGAAGAACGCAATAAGCAGAGACACACTTTCAGCAACTCACATGTGAAAAGTTTCTACTGTTTCACAAACAGCAGAATGTACCAATAATTTCTTTTAATGCACAAGATTAGCATTACCAGGCTCCTTGTTTGCACATGTGCATGGCGGTGGGATTTAAATAAGCTAAGTAAAGCTTTTTTTTGTGTTGAAGTAAACACCTCTCAAGAACTGCTCATTCCACTGACCACAAAACATAGCAATCCTGAAAAGAAAAATCCAACTTTCTTAACAGACCAACCCTATCTGGTGTACACAGATAACTTCCAGACTGAACAATTCCTGAACAATCTGAAGGTCTTAAATTCCACTGTAGCAGTGTGTATTTCATGAAGATCAATGTTTTTTTAACTTGTGATCATATGGTATCTTTGAGCCTAGAACAAATTTAATGACCAAATTTTGCAACTCTGTGGTTAGATGCCTAGACTCTGGAGGTATAAGACTAAGTATGGCTACTCACCATACTTTCAAAGAAATGAGGAATCTGAGAAAGAAGCTTTGAAGTGCTGCTAAACATTTTGTTTAGATGAGATGAAAATTTAGGAATTATACTGAGGAAAAATGAAGAACATGTGGCAGAAAGACTAAAGGTTTAAGCACCAGCGTGGCTTTAATCTAAGACTTTTAGATGCTAATAGCAGTTGTAGCAATTTCAATTTGAAGGGGTTTTGGTGGGTTTTTTTTGTTGTTTTGTTTGTTTGTTTGGTTGGTTTTTTTGGTTGGTTGGTTGGGATTTTTTTGGTGTTTTGTTTTTTGTTAACCATATGGACAAGGTGACTTGCCAGGAAAATCCACAGCTGAACTGCCTGAAACATATGAATTATGCAGGTCACCAAGACGAACATTTCTAAACAATGAAATCTTCAGCACCAAAAGGAGAAAAGTAATTTGCAAAGAAATGAAGTACCATGATTGTTAGTGAAATCTCTGGGAACTCCAGCTGTCCAGTAAATCTTTAAGAAATCAGATAGTCAGATCACTCAAACATGATTTCAGATTCAGACCTGATAATACACTGTGCTAGAAAAGGTGAAGTCCAATGCACAAACAGCAGAGACAAAGAGATTCTGATATTTCTCAGAGAGTGAGAAAGGGACAAAAGTTTACATTTTAAAATTTAATTAAATTTAAATTTTAAAGTTTAATTCCCATACAAATAAAGTCTTCCAGATAACACAAATGACCTCCTACATACCTGTAGAAAACACCCTGGCACCACACAACTTGAATTAGCTCAGGGAATGAATACTTCTCTGTATTTTCATTCTGAAAGAAGTCACAGAATGCCCACCTGTATAAAATGCAATAAAAGCATCATTAAGTCCATACCATATATTGGTTGTGTGTGTGTGTGTGTGTGTGTGTGTGTGTGTGTGTGTGTGTGTGTGTGTGTGTATGTGCTGGGAATAATTTCTGTAACTAGAACAGATGCATGCACACCTATTCAAATGAAAACGGGACACATATTTTCAGAATCCTCCGATTCCTTAGCTATACACATTAGTTACCAAACTGAACTTCTCAACCCTGCAAATGTTTTTCTATTACTTCGAGTGATGCTGACAGATAACATATGCCACTGGCCCACCTCACAAGTATTATCTTTTCAAAAGTGAAGGGCAAAAAACAACCCCACCCAATGGGTTGCAAAACCTGTGTTCTTTTTTCAGTATATGCTTGTCAGAAAATACTTTTTCTTCTCTGAACTAATTACTATAGCTTCATTACAGTAGCTTACAGACTGATGGTTTTACAAATGTCATGTTTCAAAAAGTTCCTAAAAAAACCCCAACTGATAGTAATTTCTAACTTCTTTTTTATAGCTAGGATATAGTTATTTTGCTAAGAATTGAAGTTCCAAGTTGGAGAACTGTAAAATGTATGTTAACAATTACAAAGTAAACAATTTAAATTACCTGTGTAAATGTGGGGCTCTGCAACTGAGTGGCAAAGCTGTAGGTAAATGAGAAACTGTTTCATGTGTTTCAGGGTGCGCAGAAACATCACTTTCAACAGCTTTATGGCTGTTTTTCTCAGATGTCTCCATTACATTCTTCACAGTATGTAAGTTACAGCACTTTAGTGCCAAAGACAAAGGGTATTTCCATTCTTCTGGGCAGCAGGAAACAGTCCAATGCTGCGTAACCCATGTGTACTCAGAAAAACAATTTGTGAAGAACAAAGGGACTCCATCTCCATCTCTTTGGTCCTTTGGTTTGGTTGGTTCCCTGCATTTACCTTCAGCACAGCCACATTTATTCTTATTCTCTATTCTTGTTTGTTTCGATGACATTTCTGCAGCAGAATTTTTACTTTGTTTTCCATATTGATCTCCAGTTTGATGGCTGCTGTTCTTTTCAGAGGAGCATGACGATGCTGAAGATGACTGGCTGACTTTGCATAAGAACTCCACTGTAAATTCTTGCTGCAATTCTGGCAAGTAAAGGTGAGCATAGCCATCTACAGATGAGATCTTCACTCTGCCGTTGTCTAAACATCTTGTCAGATCAGCTGTCACAGGGTCAGGCCATTTAATTTCTAAGATATCACTGAGAAGAATCTAATAGAAGAAAAAGGTTTGGAAGGTGCAGCAAGATAAAAATGGCCTGCCTTACAGAAATTGCAGTGGAGGATTTACATTTAAATTAATTCTGCCCTTCTGCAAGGTGATGTATGGCATTGCTCTGTATTTATCTGCATGTATAAACTCAGAGGAAGCAAAACATCTAATCTTCATATCTGCTTCCTCCTGTACTAACAGAGTTCTATCTAGCAATAATGCTTTAATATAATATTCTGTCATAAATTTGTAAGGTACAAGGGCAACTGACCAGGCACAACTGTCCAGAGACTGCACATACTTGTGTTTCCAGCTGCTTGCTAAGAAACAGGGGAGAGAATGGCTGAACTATCTTGTTCATACCAATTATCAGTTAATTTGATAAAGAACTGCAAAAGGACACTAAAGAAAGTAATCAATACCAGACAACAAGGCTGCAGATAAAATTTTAGTTGAGATGAACAAAATGTGATCTAAATGGGGAAAGGCAATCCTAACTTTCTATATAAGAGGATGGGCTCTGAGTTGAGCTGCCATCAACCAGGTGGTGCAATTCTCGCTCCTATGAAAACATACTCAATGCTCACCAGTAGTTTAATCAGTGTATTAAATGTTCGAAAAGTCTAGGAAAGGAACAAACTGAACATATAGTGATACCACTGAATATATATTCACAGTTAACCTGCATTTTGAATACTAGTTACAGCTCTGAACAGGCCACACCACTGACACAATCCCCCTCATGGAGCCATCTAGCAATGAGGATGGTTGCAGTGGCCAAAGGAGAGCCTAAGCACCACTGGAATGGGCTGTTTTGAACTCAAGCATAGGTCAAGTAGTGCAGTCCATGTGTTTTTTGCCCTGTGGCCCATAAAAGTATTGTCACCGATAGTAACAGGCCTCAGGCCTTAGGTTAACTGAGCAAGGCCCCAGGGCAGCCTGCCAGTCTCATTAACAAGTTGTTATTAGAACAGAAGCTAAATAACTGTTACTTTATTATGGTGGAGCGCTGAAGTGTGCGAAACAGCAAAGGCCTTGAAAACATGGGCACTGGTTGATAACAGGCCCAGAACAATAAAGTGACAGTAAATTGCTGGAGAAGGACAATCTCAAGAGTTATAAAAAGACTATTTCGGCTTTAAGAAAAGCAGGAGTTTTTCTCAAACCGAGGGTAAAAAACCAGAACAACAAAAAAGGGGGGTGGGAGAGAAGCCAACCAGCATGGTAATGTGCTTGTTGGGGCCTAAGAAAGTTATCCTTCAGCATCCTGAAGCAGGCAATCACAAGGGATGCTCTAAGTTAAAAACAGTCTAGAAGCCCAGCCAACCTCCAAAAGAGCAAGGTCCTGGCCTGAGAGAAGGCAGAAGTTCTAGTGCTAAGAACAGAACATCAGCTCTTTGCTGCTATACTTTGCAGGGAATGAGTTACTGGTTAGGACTGATGGACTGATATCTTTTAATTAAGTATACAGTGATACTGACTGACAGTACTTTAGGCAGCTAAACATCAGCATGAAGTGTGTTACTAATGAAGAGTCAGTCTAAAAGCTTTAAAACCTGCCTGATTAATCAGTTGTCTTAAGATTCCCACCACACTGTGCAGACACTCATATTTGGTGGGAATACCCAGAGGGATGCTGATGAAGAACACAGCTTCCAGAAATGACAAACTGGTCTTTGGATGGATGCTCAGTCTGACCGGAAGCAGCCATTCCCACAGAGACACTTTGCCCCATTTCTCTTACAGACCCCAGTAGCATTTGCACACAGGTACTTCAGTGGTGAGATCTGACAGCCTCACGGAAAACACCGTCCTATTGCAGTGTGACCTCCTGGAAACGTTTCTACTGCCAAAATTTAACAATGTACAAAATCCTACGTTTTAGTCTTACCAGGAGTAAATTAACGGTGTGTCTGGCTACAAAGAAAATGCATAAATACAGGGCTAAACAGTTAAAACTGTAATTTAAAGTGGCAGTAATTTAAGAAAGGTGACAGCTCCCTGAGCCAGACTGCACTCAACACATCTATCTCCACGGCCTGTACTCACACACAGGCATGTGAAATTATACTAAGAAATTATATTAAGCTCTGTTTTACAAAAGCATTACACGTGTAACTCCCACCTTTTTTCTTTCTGGAGGTATAACACGTGAAGGCAAGTATGGGCGAGAGGAAAACGCGTTCCGGAAATCTAGAGCTCGTAGAAGTTGTTCCTGTTGAAGTGCAGAGAAAAACAAATACCGTTACGAGTTTTTACAGGCAGTGATCAAATTTTCAGCTGATTTCTAACTGATCTTTGGTGGGCCTGAGGCTACGAAACCCCGTCCTTTTTTTACAGAGAGAAACAAGAACTCTTGTTGGTGCCGTGATCCCCGGGGCCGCCCTGCTCCCGCGCGGGGAACCGGCACTGCCCAAGGGATGCTGCCGGGCCGGCGCAGGGACGAGGGAGGCGCTCCCGTCCCCAGAGGCACTGCCCGCCGCATACCCGGTAGGCACTGACGACGAAGGCGACTCTCTGGCGGGTGGTCTCCGCCGGCTGGAGCGGGTGGGCGGCCGCGGGGAGCGCCGCTTCGTACAGATATTCGGAGCCGCAAGGAGACAGCAGCAAGCGGGACCCTCCCGCGTAGTGCACCTCCACCGAGTCGTCCCCGAACAGCACCATCAGCCTTTCCGCCTCCATCGCAACGGAGGCCGAGCCAGAAGCGCAGGAGGTGCTCTGCTGGAGGGGCCGAGGCGGCCGCGCCGCCACACGGCGGGAACCGCGGGGTGGGGCGAGCGCCCGAGCGCCCGCCGAGCTCCGGCCGAGCTGTGCCCGAGCTCCGCCCCCAGCACTGCCGAGCTCCGCCCGATCTGTGCCCGAGCTGTGCCCGAGCTGTGCCCGAGCTCCGGCCGAGCTCCGCCCCCAGGGCTGCCGAGCTCCGCCCGATCTGTGCCCGAGCTCCGCCCCCAGCGCTGCCGAGCTCTGCCCGATCTTCGTCGTGCTTCGCCCGAGCTCCGGCCGAACTCCTGCCAAGCTCCGTCCGAGCTTCTGCCGCGCTCCTCCCGCGCTCTGCCCCATCTCCATCCCGGACTTTTCCTGAGCGGCTTCCGAACTCTGTATCGCGGCGAGGTAACCGCAGCTTCCTGCTCACTCACATCCGTAAAAAAATCTTGAGGGAAGGGCACACGGTGCCTTTGTACTTTTTTTTTTTTTTTTTTAACAATATTTTATTTTAAGTTTTTATTTGCTGGAAACGGGGGTGTATTTTTTTTGCTGCTCCAGAAATGCAAGTTAGCAGTACGAAGGCCTAAACCGCTCCCCCCCTCCCCCCATTTACCTGTAAGTGTGCTTCTCCAAGACAAATCTCGTTCACCAGATGCCCCGGTGCAGACAGGGCTCCCCACACAACTGCTTCTCCTGCATCCCTATCCAGCAAGCCCCCGGCTCCACAACTGGGCATTCATCCTCACCTCCCCACCGCAGCAGCTCTGGAAAACCAGAATGCAGACTGCCCATCTACAGCATGGCCCACAGACAGACTGTAGACAAATCATTCTCTAGTGACGACTCCTTTTCATTCACACATTCACAGGGCAGGGCGATCCACCACATAGCTGTGGACATGGAATTGGGTAGTAGACACCCTCCCTGAATAGACAGAAAGACCAAGATGCCAAAGGACAATTTTAAAATTAGGCCTAGTTGCCTTTTTTTTGAAGACTACATAGACCCTCCACCCCCCACCAAATATTTCAGTTTAATCAAAACTGTTTTAAGTGGATTGACAGTTCACAGCTAAGTGACAATTATTATCAGCCCCCACTCCAAGCACTTAGCAAATGCAGTTGAAGATCCACACTAGATCATAGTCTCTCAGCTGTAACAATCGCCCCTTACCTGCTTAGAGAAGTACAGGTTTCTCAGATCAGTGCAATCATGGACTAAGTCCATTCAGTACAACTTTCCATCAACAGCTGTTGGCTCAGTACAGAGTAGATCAACACCCAGTCAAGTGGCTGCTGACACAGACATGCATCAAAAGAACCTGGTTCCATTTGCAATACCCCTTTTTAATGAGTAGTATTCTGCACAGCACTTGCTTGAAGCAAGTTTCAAAGTATATATTGGGATTATGAATGAGTTATGAATATTAATTTTTATTATTTATGGATGATGCATTGTATTTTGCTGGCAATTTCACTGCTATGGTTGGAACCCTCAGCATAGGAACTGTGGAAGTAGGACACACAGGCTGAAGTAGAGGTGGCAAATCAACAGTTCAGGGTACAAACAGTGTAGTATTGTCCCTGACTTTTGGCCAGAATGTAATTTTCTATTCCTGTATCAACTAATGATCCACAGGCATAAAAAGGATTATTAGAACTACAGTTCAGTCAGACAGCAGTTGCAAACTTGAGCTGTCATGAATTGAACGAGTTCTGTGCAGTAGGAAGGAAAGGCAGAGCATAAGGAAGTACTGGCCCAGAGAAAAATAAAGATTACGACTACAAACCAGACCGAGTGTCACTAACACTCAGTGCCACAATGGATTATTCAATAGAAAAAAAAAAAAAAATCCCAGCTATGTGCAACTTGTGATACCTGTGATACCTGATGTAGCTGGGCCAGTCTTGCTTCTCTGTGTAGTGCTACAATTATTCTAAAACCCAACAGTTAAAACCCAGTGACCCTATATGTTAAAAAAAAGGGCTAGTAACAAGAACTTCATTGCAGATTTGAAAGGAAACTACTGAGAATAAGCTTACTTCATTTCTGAATATGAAAATCACTCAACAGCAAAGCACATGCAAAGCATTAACTCTTGCAGCCCATTTTGAAATTAGTTTAACAAAGTGTGATTTTTCAAATACTATGATTTTTGTTAAATCATAATTAATTTTTCAAGAGTGGGAGATAGTGCACATACTTCTACGAGTCTGCAAAGCTTGGGTGCATGCTCAAATTTGAATGTGAAGCCTGTTTATTTTCAGAACCAGTGCTAATGAAGCTTGCTTCACATCTCCCCCAAATTTTGCTTTTCATGCTTCTGTGCCTTCAGTGATTTACCATGACATCATTAAGAAAATACATATTTTTAAAAGGTTGTATATTTGCAAGGCATTGATGGAAGCCCGTAGATGAGAAACACTTTTACACAGTGCATTTGAAATTTGTAAATGTGAAAATTCAGGTGAAATAATCTTTAAACTTCTCATGATTCATCTCTACCATACACAGAACAATGGGCAATTACGAGTGGGCAGACAAGCAGCAAAGGGGATTCTGACGGTGAGAAACCTGCTGCTTTCTTTCGCTCTCTTGCATTCACTAGTTTATATTGAAATTCTGTGAGATTTAAGACAAGTTGGAAAGAGTTAAGTGTTTAACAAAAAGATATGCATCAGGGCAGAGTTAAAAACAATTTTTCTGTACTGCAGTGAAGACTGAAAGCACTTACAAGGTTCATAGCAGGTACAGCGATAAACTTCTCCACCACTTTGAACTGAAGTCTCACTTTACAATTTTTCAATATTTTCAGTGGAGGAAAAACTTGTATTGCAAACTTGACCTGAGCGGCTTTATATATACATAGTTACTAGCTCCTGACCCTTTTTTTTAAACAGAATAATTTGGCATGCTTCTTATCTACAAGTAAAATATACCGTTTCCACAAGCTGACAGTACATCTGAAGCTGAAAGCTACCTTACAGAAAAAGAAGACTCACCACAAATCGTGCAAAACTAAAACATGTAAAGCACAGTCTCTCAGAGTCACTGCTACTTTACTGTAAAGCATGTATGAATGCTTGTTCCTTGGGACTTTAAATTCTGAATAAATGTTTTCCACAAGACATCTGCTTGTAAAGTCAGCAGAAAGTCTGACCTGTATTTAGATTAAAAGTTTTGTATAAAATCGTGCTCAACTTAGAGAATATGTATTTGAAAATCATCTAATTTTCACATTTCTAGTTTCTGGATTTTAGTCTAAAGACTTTGAAATGCTAATACAGTCTTTATGAACATATTGCATTTTGATACATTTTATTTTTCCAGCAAGTATTAAAAGATAATACTCTCTGCAACTGCTTACTTTGAAGGAGAGAAAGGAGTGCTCAGTCAAGGAGAGATAGAAGAAGGTAAAAAAATCATTTTTGTTTTAAAGCAAGAAGACAATGTAGTGATATTATACCAAAGGAAATAAAGCTAGTTAAATTTTATTTTCCAAAACTCCAACCTAAATAAGAATGTTAAATAAACATCCAGAAAACAGTCACTGCTCACTCTATTAGCAGATGCACAACTTATTTAACCAAACAAATAACAGTGAAATATTATCAGAATTATTTACATGCATATTTACAATGCGTGTTCTTTATAGTAGCTAACTGTTGGGAAATACTTGCGTTTGTTTTTGGTAAGGATTTCTACTCAAGTCTAACCAGCAACAGGTAAGAGGAAACAGTTCAACTGAGTTTGGCAACAACAACAATGGAGTATCCTAGGAAAACCAACATGATTATATGGAGTCAAAAAAAGAGCAGCTGGCTTCAGAATGTTAACATTTATGAAATATATGAATTTACTCCAACTACAAAATTAAATCAAACTACATAAAATTAGAAGAATAAAAGAAAGTTACAAGGGTTGAGAAAGGTTAGACAGGTTAGATACATTACTGGAAAAAAAGTAAAATAAAAAAAAGCACTGCACATACTCTTGAGAAGCATGGTTTAGAACATAACTATATGCCTATTTCCTTGAAGAACACAACAAATTACAGAATATTTTTTTCTTGTAGATTTGAAAATAAGCTTATCTGAACCAAAGATCTTGAAAGCACCTCACTTCCAAAATACTGCTTGCTTTTTCACATATCAACATGTAACACATTTATTCCAAGAAAAAAAAAAGTCTGGACCTCACTCGTGTGTTTTGAAAAAAGGAAATGAACAAAATGAAAACCCATACACAAAATTTTCACAAGCCACTTTCATGATTGTGATCTACAGAAAAAAAAAGAATTCTTTCTCATTTGGATCATACTCTTCTTGGGGGGGAGGTGAAGGAAGAAAATGCAAGATATATTGTATATGGTAAATAGGATGAGTAAATCCCAATATATACTAAAGCAAACAAGCAAGCAAATTCAGATCATTATTCTTTCCCTTTCTCCCTCAAGGGAAGTTTTATGGGACAGATCCCCATTAAATTTTAATTTCAATTATAACTTTTAAATAATTTTTATTGCAGCCAAAACATCGTTCAAAAAACATTTTTCATAAAATAAACTATGATATATACACAACATTTTAAGTTACAGGGCATAAGTTTACAATTTTTGGCAGATTCTGTTAAACAAAATGGAAATTGTGTAACTTTAGTACTTGGAGAAACTCAAGTTCCTCATTTTGGTACAAATGTTTTGTGTCCCCCTGCACTCTAAACATACCTAAAGTGGTTAAATAAACTAACATTAATATGTAACATCTCACTGTTTTCTCTTATGTTCTGATTCTAGACAGAATTTTTCATATGCTTCTTCAATTTCTGGATCCATCTCATCATCAATTTCATCAAAATACCTGAGGAAAAAAAAATCACCAAAGGTATTAAGTTTACATACAGATTTTCAGAGCCAACAGATTTTTAGAAGCACTTGTGTAGATCTCAAGAATATAACAAAGCTTTATAAAAGCAGTTATTTATGACATTTTCTTAAAGGGAATGAAAAGGAAACAATAATGGGTACTAGGAAAACAAATGGATAGAATCCTCAAAGCAGCACATATATGTACAAATACCTACAGTGTTTGCCACTGTTTTAGATCATCTTATGCTGCCCAGTTTAAAAGACAGAAATAGTTTCCAAGATGAGAGAAAATGCAATCATGCAATCTAAGCTTCACAGAATTTAATAATGCATCTGTACCGATCCATTTACAAAAAAAGTCCTGTAATTACCAACATATTAGTGTCATTTTTGATTGGTCAATATCCTAGTTCAAAGACAGAACACATTAATATAGAAATGCTGCATTCCTGATTGTGGATATTTAAAAGAAGGCCGTAGAAAATATGTAAGAAAAGTTTTTTGCTTCAAAGTGCACTGAGGAAGCAGTCTACATATTTATCTCATTTTCTCCTTCTTTCTTGTAAAACTGTAGCCTTCAGGAGACAGAACCCTCAGACAGAACCCTCCTCCTCGATGTCAGTCATGAGAAATAGCTGACAGAGAATCAGGAGACATTTGCCTAAGCTTTTCTTAAGCCTTCAACAAAGAAGGTTACAGTCACCTTGCTTGAAGGTTGACTTAAATTGTTCACTCTTCAGATTTGGTGTGTTTTTTAACTGCTGTCTGTCTCCAATTTGCATTTTTTCATCTAAGCAGAGGTTCAGATGGGCCTTTTTTCCCCCTTCAGTATTAGCTTGTTGATTTCTAATGATATCTCTAATGTATCTTCCAAAGTTCTTGACATTCCCCTCAGCTAAGTACAATCTAAAAGTTTTCCAATTTACCAACAGAAATGCTGATCCAGGCCTGTACTCTTATCACACATGAAAAACAACACTGAAAATGTTCTTGTGTGTCAAATCATGATCTGAAAGTCCTCCATTGTGAGTATAAAGCTCAGAGCAATTTATTTTAGGCCATGTTTCTTTTACTTATTGTACACATTCCTTTCTCATAAACCAGTGTAAAAAAGTCAGACTACTTTGTCACCTATTGCTTCCCCCTTTGCCATTAGGTTCTTTTCTTGTTCTACAGAAATACTGAATAGCCCTCTAATTGAGGGGAATTCTACTTAGGCTGAGCAGAGAAAGTTATCACTTCCTCCCTTTGAAAGACATTGGAAATTTGGTAATCATCTCTCACTGGGATGTTTATGCACATCAGTCAAGCAAATTTAGGTTGCCTCACTACAAACATTTGAAGGCTTGGTGCTTCATTTTGCTTGCAAATTTTTTTTAAAATGCAGATGTATATTTGTACATGTGCATAAACATCTGAAATGTAATTACCATACTCAATAGGATAAACATGAAATTGGTTTCAAACTTGTGTGATTAAAAAACAATTTATACCCAAACAAATACATTCAATGTAGAACTAAGTAACAATTACATTATTTAGTTCAATTTTTGTCAAGATTGGAATCCTATGTCTGCACTATAACAGCATCACAGTAAAAATAATTATTATTAAAAAAATACATCACAAAGAAAGAAAACATACAGCTCTCCAGGGCCTGACAGATCTGCTCCATTTTCTTCATAATATGGAAACAAATCCTCTCTTTCAAGCAGCTCTTGATATTTTTCTTGATAATCTGGCAAAGTGAAGATAAGAATGTGTAACATATAAGACTATTCCTCTAAATTAATAGAAATCGATAAAGTTTGAAAATTGACCTGTTAATGAAACCCTAAATGGCAGGAAATTAACAGGATATTAACAGGAAAAACTCCTTATACAATGTCTTCCCAGGACATGAATGGATCTCTAGGAATGATGCCTAACTTCCCACGGAAGTGTAAAGGCAGTGACCTAAGATGTCTTTACCTCACATGGTGTTATATCATGTTGTGCTCAGATTACAGAAAAAGAAACCAAAGATTTTGATTTGGTTTTAATACTAACCATGGACAAAGAAAAGAAGACTTGAATATTTTTGGCTTTCTGGAAAGACCAAGTGTGGAGACTACTGAACAAATTCTTCTGACCTATATGAACTCAAAAGCACATTCTCCATTTCAAACATCTACATTCCTTTAATGCAGAATAAATAATTTGCTCCACAAAACCAGGAATTCAGACACAGTTTTGTTGTTTAAGTTGCTTAAGTTTTAGATGCTTGAAGGCCAACATTTTATGTTCTTAAACAGGCTGTAAACTTAATTACAACATTTTAAAGAACATTGAGAAGTCAGGTAAACTAAACTTGTGCCATACCTGGGTCTGCTGCAGTGAAAGGAACACCATCAGGAGTGTAAAACGTTGGTTCATTCTAAGAATAAAATCATACAGAAAGTTACATGTATCCAGAGAGACAGATGTTTGTAGTTTTGAGTAATGCAATTGTCTATGAATCAAACTAAATTCATGTAAAAGTAAGGAACTGAAATGTCCATATATTCTTACCATAAAATAGTTTGGGTCATTTTCAGGCGTAGCTTCAGTATGTGGAGTTGTTCCATGAACTCTACCCCAGTTACTAGATCGCAGTTCTACTAGTTTCAGTAGCATGTGTTTTACGTCTCTGAAAGAGAGAAGCACCATAAAAGTTAGAATGTTTTGTGCCAAGAAGGAAATTTGGCTTCTCTTATTGTGCAAATAAAAAGGCAGTTAAATCTGTCCAAAAAATAAGTTTAAGAAGGACAAAATTTGGTCCAATGTGCAGATAATTTTTAATTCAATTTTACAACTGCAAGTCTAGATGCTTTGTGTGTCAATTATGAGATATTCACCCTCTCCACTTCCTCTGCTGTTAAGTAAGGAGCTCATGAAAGAAAGGAAATTGCTACAGTTTTTATAGAGATACCTCGCCTTGCAGGACAAGTTGAAGAACAAATTCCTTTCAGATAACAGGATAATACTGGGAAAAAAAAGAAAGATGATCTTCCAAATTTTAATTATCTATTCTATACCCCTAACCTTAGTCCTCTTCATCATACTGAAAGGTTATAGTTAACAGTAAGAAGTAATGTCCCGAGTATTTTAGATATCAACACCCATTTCGTCCCTAAAATAAGAGAAATTGCCTTCTTCTTTTAAGCAAGTCTATGGAGAAGAGTCTCATTAAAAAATACATAAATAAATCAAATTTTCTATTTTCCCAGTTGAAATGAGTTTGCTGTTCTGTATCTTTGAAGCCTCAACTTGTGCCATCAGTTTTGGTTCCTGAAACAAAAATTTCCTCATCCTCCTTGAGGGCAGCTCAATTGCAATGCACAGATGCTATGAGCTACTCTTGGCTTCCCTCCATATGGCAAGAGATCAGTGTCTGAACCCTCTGCAGGCTTTTAGTAAGTTTGCAAGAAGCTGAGGATGAAGCACAGCAGAATCAGATAACCTCATGCACACAGGTGATTAGTGAACCACTAATACATTACTAGTACTTTAGTCAACCACTCTTTTTTTCCAGATTGAAGCTAAGACCTTGACAAAAGGGTGTGCTCTCCAGAAAAAAATACCAAACAAAAAGCAAACCACAAAGTGTATTTTATTTTGCCTTTGCATTTATAGTAATTTGTATGTATTCAATACTGCTACATATTTAATATTGTATGCATGTGTTTAATCCTGTTCCATTCAAAATTAAAAGTATAAACTCTAAAATATTGCCCCTATCGTGTCTTTGTATATACTTGCTTTAAGAACCTAAAGCACTTACCAAAGATTTCAAGACCTAATAGGTAAAAAAAAAAAAAGTGGAACTTGAATCTCTATTAAAAACTAAAATACAAAAAACCCACCCCAAAACAAAACTAACCCAACTGCCAAAAAATCCACACTACCGTTCAACTGAAAACCACCTTTTCTTTCTCTCTTTTTTTTTTTTAACATGGAAAATGACCCATACATCACATTACTTTTCATAAGTACAAGTTTTTAAGATAATTTTTTGGATCTGTTCATTATAGTTGAAGATTTTTCAAGCTGGTTTTTTTCACATAAACAAAACTGCACATAAATTTATCTTCTCACCTGCTACAGTTTGCATCCAACACAACATTTTCAATTCTCTGAATCATTTCCTCCATATCATTCTTTCCTTTCTCTTTCCAGGCATCTTCTAAAACTGAGCCTGTCAACTAAAGAAAAGGGATTACAGTTTTTTAAAAGAAAATTAGAAATCCTTAATAAACTGTGAACTCAAGAGATTCTATAACAATTCATGATACTTGGACTACCTGATGGCTGAAGCTCCCAGCTGCCTATATGTCTTTGCTAAACAGATTAATAGACCCCATAAACAGTTTATTTTAAACTACAGACAGTATAGGGGCTCTATGTCCAACGTATATGTTACCTAGAAATTCACAGCCACTTCTTTCAGTCTTGAAATATGATTTTGAAACAACTCTTCAGTGACTTTGGTCAGATCTTACTTGATTTAAATATATACTACCATCCTTTATTTCCTTTAAATCATATTTTTGCGGCTGATTCCATCAGTTTACATGACAACAGCAAATAGTTTATTAAACTTTAGAAACACTTCAGTCAACTTGGCTAGCATCACACATTCCAGAGAATTTAATCTGGATATATACAAAGGAAACCAGAATTATCTGACCAAACCAACCTGAGCTTTAATACATAAAATCTGAGAGGCCAAGACATCCTTAGCAGCAGTCAGTCTAGAATGACTATGGATGAAAGCCTTTTACAAGAATAGGTACTTCATTGCCCAATAATTGCACAGGAGGAGTTAAATCAGAAAAAAATTAGTTTGCCACTAATAGCAACCTCCTCAGCATAAATATTACATGATCAAAAAAGATTGGAATAGCACCTGATGATACAAAGGGATAAAATCCCAAGATAAAAGCAAGTATATTGGTCAGCATTTGCTTGGTATTCATAGTATTCTACAGTGGTCCTACCTTAATCCTAGATAATTAGGTAATAGCATCAAGAAGATTAATTAAAAATAAACATATTGCACAGAATACAGTTTGATCCCTCTATCATTGTATTAAATGCAGAAGATAAAATGAGACATTTATTGCTTCAGCAGTGAAACCAAGGTTTCATGAGGTAGCCCAGTCTAGCCACATATATATTCAACATTTGTAGATACTGTAAGACAACAGAAAACACTTGCATTAAAAAACAGTCTCTTTGTTCAGTAACACCTTTTAGATACAGCAATGTGTCGAAAATGATTTAGATTACTGGTTTTCTTCAGGATGCTGTGAAGCCAAATAAATATTCCATGTATATCCACAGGAATAGTGAGATCTCCAGCTTCACTGGAGAAGGACTGCAAAACAACAGCACTGTAAAGCATCCTGATTTATGTATTGATGCTTCAAAAGGTTCTTCAGGGGGCCTTGCCTCAGGGAAGCAATGCCAACATAAGGACTGACCACAGGAGTGAATGTGCTCATTGAGCACAATCTCACACTTGCTGTGAAGCAACCTCCTTAAATATCCATACCTCAAATGATGGTTTTAAACTGCAAAGATCTCTTTTCCCTACTCTCTATTTATCGTCTCAAAAGAAGCTGTCAGAATTGAAATTCAAGACAGAGGAGTCTGAGAAGCAGTGGAGTATGAAGAAGGGTAAAGAATGAGCAAAACCAAACAAGCCAACCAAAAATCTTCAGAAAAATACTGTTTAGCACTTAACATTCATTCCTAATTTAAACTGTTTTTCCAACTATGAGTATGATACCTAGTGAAGATGAGAGTTTCTCACTGCATAGAGGCTAAAAATTTTACAAGAAAAGATATGGGTTATGAGCAAAGAGGTTTATTTTCAATGTGAAAGAGAAATCTATATATTTCTACAATAGTAATTACACAGACAATACAGAATGAAATAATGTATATTAAGAAGCTTTTGCCACAAGAAGTGGTAGACCCTAATGGTCAAGTGTCCTTCAGAACACAGAACATACCTAAGATCTCACAATTCATTTTCAGGTTGGTTAGTTTTCTCCCACACCAAAAGCAGTAAAATGAGACCTGGAGGAACTATTTACTCCTTTGCACCTTGGGTGCAGTACTGTTGCTCATTTGTACACAAATTACCTCGAACTTCTTTTTAGAGCATCTTGTTGTTCTTTTACTTGCTCAATTTCCTAACGGTACTAAGGAAAACAAAAGAAACAGTTTGCTCTGCTAGTGATGTAATGCATAAAACCCTATAAATACTTCCTCATTTGCAGTTTACCCTGCTATTCCCAAAGCTAGGAAGTTTAAAAAACATGATTTTTTTTCTTTTAAAACTACTGTCTCACCTTCAGCAGTTTCACTGCACATATCAAATTACTGTCCACAGGATTAGAGAAGAGTGCATTTAGCAATTCCCGAAGGCCTTCTTGAAGAATTTCCGCCCGTGTAACCAGTCCTTTTGTTCCTTTAATCTGCAAAACATATATAAAACCCCAACATTTAAAAGACTTAAGTTTTAGAAATTGATTTGGGCACATTTTTTCTCTTGAATGCTGTATGATTTGTTTTGTGATCAATGGAGCTGACCCCTATAAGTGGGAAGAACATGCCAAATACTGTAACCATTTCAGAACATAGACTTTCATAGAATCATAGAATGGTTTGGATTGGAAGAGACATTAAACATCATCGAGATCCTCACCTACCTCAACGTGCTGGCCATACCTCTTTTGATCCAGGTCATGTTGAGGTCCTCATCTACCAATACTCGAAGTCCTTCTCAGGAGAGCTGCTCCCAATTAATTCTGCCCTCAGCCTGTATTTGTATCTGGCCCAGATGCAATACCTTGCACTTGGCCGTGTTTGCATGGTCCCACCTTCTAAACTTGTCTTGGTCAACCTGGTTGGCATCCCTTCCCTCCAACATGCTGACTGCACCACACAGCTTGGGTCATTGGAAAACTTTGAGTAATATCCTTACAATTCTGACATATGAGTGCATGCCTAGCATTTTGTTTCTCTGCTAACAAATTGCTAAGCTACCAAAAAACTACCAAATGCCTGACAAATGGTCCACAAAACACCAAATTCCCACAACCCCATGCTCTTTCCATACTACATTACATATTCTCCACAACTGCGGTAGCTTACTTCCAGAAGGTAGTCTTTATATATTTAGAAAATTACAGAAAATGGTTTAAAAACAAATGGTATACTCCAAATATGGCATATTTCACCAATGGACAACTCCCCCTCCTCCAAAGTCTTTGAAAATCTTCCTTTTTTCTTCTAGCAAGTTAAAAGTAGATTTCAAGGACCACTTATGGTCCAGAAATGGAAGAGTCAGAGAAGAATTTTCCTCATGCCAGCAGAACATTTTTATAGTGTTTGCTTAAATCAACCCATTGAAATAACCAAGTCAAATGTATATTTTTAACTACACTACAGCAAGAAGTGAATTGGTGAATACACAGGAATGAAAATCAAAGAAATTTTTGTACACATTTTTGTAAATATCACAAATACAGAAAACAAATCTAAATACAAAATTTCATGCTTCATGCATAAGCCAATGACTCAACCATCATAAGAAATATCTTTAAATGTCTGCATTTTTAATTTCTCATTTTGAAGATTTTCACATCTGTCTCAATGGTTTGTTAACGCCTCCTATTAATGTCTGAATACTGATTACATGGGTTATTGATCCCGATCTGCTTCTGCTAGGCTGTAACATTTAGCATGTTGGTTAAGCATGGCCATCTGGGGGTTTTGCCAGTAAAAGAAAATACCAAAAGCTTTATTTCGAAGATGTTAATGGTTGGTTCTTCCAACGAATTCTTACACTTTAATTTTTATACACTTCTCTTCTAATGATCTTTCCCTTTATTGTTTTTATGTTTCTTGGACATACACATTACAATGAAACTGTTCTAAAGTTCTTTACTGCCCTCTGCCTTTAGAAAAACACCTTAAATTATAGTTAATTTCAGTGTTTACCTACACACAACAAAAAATTAATGAAGTACCATGTGACATGCAACTTTCTTCTTACCTCTAGGTTAAGGTAAAGTTCAGCTAAGAACAGCACAAAGGCGTGAAACTGTTTTCTAGTAGTCTCATCTCCTTTAGTAGCTTCATCTCTGTTTTCATACTCTGTTCGACACCTGTAAAAATTAAAACAAAATTATATCATCTGTATCCATTTCAACATATGTAACATGCTACTCATTGAAAGGAAAGCTGAGAAGGGATGAACTGCGTGAAACTGTTACATGCTGAATGCTATGATGCATGATCTGTGAAGGAAATGAGAGGCCTTCATGAAGAAACAGTGGATTTGCATCCTTTTAGATGAATACATGTGATTACATGATTATATCTTTAGGCACTGAGATATATGTGCAGCGAAATTAAATAGAACAATTTACAACATGTAGAAATTAATACAGTTACACAATTTATAATATTGAATATGGCTCCAGGATGTGCAACAGTAACACAGGCAGCCAATGTCCACAGAAATGAGGTAGACATGTTCTCCTCTTCAAGGTGCTTACCACATTGTCTTAGATGCCTTTACTCTTATTTGATAAATTCTTTATCTTGCCATGACAAGTGACAGTGACACACAACCCATGACTCCCAGCTGAGTGGTGTTAAGTGACACTCTAGAGGGAAGGGATGGCACACAACAGGGACCCTGACAGGCTTGAGATGTGGCCCTGTGCAACACAAAGTTCAGCGAGGCCAAGTATAAGGTCCTGCACATGGGGCAGGGCAATCCCAAGAGTTAAGAACAGCTTGGTCAGAGAAGTGATTGAGGACAGTCCTGCCAAGAAGAACTTGATGTGTTGGGTGATGAGAAGGTCAATGTGACTGCATGGTTGAAGCCCAGAAAGCCAATTGTATCCTGGGCTGCATCCAGAGCAGTGTGAGCAGCAGGTGAGGAGGGGCTTCTGCCCCTCTGCTCTGGGGAGACCTTGCCTGGAGCACTGCATCCAGCTCTGGGGTCCTCTAAACAAGAAGGACACAGACATATTGAGTGAGACCAGAGGAGGCCACAAAGTTGGGCCTGAGCATCTCTCCGATGGAAACAGGTTGAGAGAGCTGAGGTTGCTCAGCTTCTCAGGGAGAAGGCATCAGTGACACCTTATAGCATCATCCAGTACCTAAAAGTGGCCCACAAGAGAGCTAGAGAGGGACTTTTTCACTATTTACTGATAAGACAAAGCAGAATGGGTTCAAGCTAACAGAGGACAAGTTTAGACTAGACATAAGAATTTTTTTCTGTGAGAGTGGTGAGGCACCAAGACAAGTTGCCCAGAGAAGCTGTGGATGCCCCATCCCTGTAAGTGTTTAAGGCCAGGCTGGATGGGGCTTTGAACAACCTGGTCTAGCAGAAGATTCGCTGCCTATGGCAGAGGGGGTTGCAACTAGATGAACTTTAAGGCCCCTTCCAACCCAAATAATTCTGTGATTCTGTAATTTAAGTGTAAATACAAATACACAGGATTAATATACTATGGCAGCGAAGTAATTTTTCTAGTATTCAGCAACTGTGTCAAAAATATACAAGTTTACATAACATTACAAAAACAAAGCTAAAAAATATTTGAGACAAAAGGAAACCCAGACAAATTCTAATGCATTCTCAATGATTGTGTAATGGACTGAGAAATAGTGGAGAAACTGAAAAATCTAAAGAGCTGAAATACAAAATTTCAGGTAGAAACTTTGTTGAGAAACAGAAGATGACCTCCCTTTGCTTACATTATTAGGTTGTTTATCTGCACATACCCTTCCCCCTCCCAATTTCTTTCATATTAGCAAGCAAAACAGAAGCAACTTTAAATTCATAGCTTCAGGTTGCTAACATTAATGTTATCCATTGGGTTTGCTTCAAAACCAAGAACCAGAAAATCCAAAATTAACAGGGATTTCCTTTTGATGTTCAAGTAACACACAGATAAAAAAATCATAAGCAATAATTTTGAAAGCAAAAAAAAAAAAAAAAACCAAAAACCCAAAAAACCCCAAAAACAAAACCCAAGAGAAAAATGAGTATTTTCAGCTTCTACATGCCCTGGATTTAGCTGTTGTTTGCATTACATCAAGAACTTTTTTGCTTCTCGCCCCACCCCACCAGTGAGGAGACTGGAGTGGCACAAGAAGATGAGGGGATACAGAGTCAGGACAGTTAACCCCAGGGATATTCCATCCTGTGTGGCCTATGCTCAGCATATAAACCAGGGAGAAAGCTGGCTGGGGGCTGCTGCTCAGGAGCCATCTGGGCTTTGTGGGTGGGGAGAAATTGCATGGTGTGTCACTTGTTTTGTGTATGCTAATTCTTTTATTGCTGTTATTATTTTCCCATCCTTTTCTAGCCTAATAAAATATCTTTATCTCAACCCATGAATTTTACTTGTTCTGCCCCCAGTTCTCCTGCCTATCTCATTGGGACAGTGAGGGAAGTGAGTGAAGGGCTGCAAACTGTTCAGCTACCTACCAGGTTAAACCACGACATTCCACTCATGATAAAAGAACATTGTAATGCATTACTGTAAAAGTTTGTCATGCTTTTGCTCCTGAACATTGCTGGACTAAGTAAAAACTTTTTAAAAAAAGAGGCAAACCTGAAGGTTGGAAAGCCAGACATCTTGAAAGAGAAAACAAAACACTAATTTCTAAAGAATTCTGAAGTGTCCAAGTGCAGTACTTCAAATGTCATGCACTAATATTTGAAAGGAAATACAACAATTTAAATAATGTTGCATTTTCGTCAACTACAAAGTCTAATCATTATTAAACTAAGGTCCCCAGAAATCTGCAATAACTGAGAATTGAAGAAATCTATCCTTCTGGATTTTATACATCTGTTTCATAGATACAAAGTCAGTTAGCCAATCAGTGAATAAACCTTAAACAGCAATTCCAGGCAAAAAAAAGAAAAAAAAGAAAAAAAAAGCACTAAAGAAAAAAACACAATGAAGTACTGGTAAGAGTCAAAAAACAAGGACAGTACATATACGTGCATTTAGTATACTTTTAAAGTAGACTAGTTTTCCAATTTGCACTATTTTTTGTCATCAGTCTAATACACTCTGTTCAAAAGAGCTGACAGAACTTTGAATGGAGTCTCATTTTCATATTTAAAAATATTAGAATGTTTAAAAATATATGTGTTAAATACCCAGTGTGTACCTGTGCTCCAATATTCCTCAATCTAGACTACTATTTTAAATAGGTATCTCTTTGTATGCAACAGGAAAAGTTAACACACAAACCAGAAAGATAAAACTGAAGACAGTAACAGGCTTAAAGAGACTGATACTGACCTTTGAAGTAACAACTGTCGAAAGTTCCCACTTTGTGGACTAATGGTTAGATGGTGAGACAGATAATTACACAACCGTGCTCCCATGTATGAAAAATTTGGGACAGATGTGGCCTTCCAAAATAAAAATGGAAAAATAAATTATTTATAAAACTAATGACTAGGTTATCAGGAAATATTTTTAAAAGCTTTTTGAAATCTGTGTTTAATGTTGATCAGACAACTAAAGAGTAGAAGATTAATCATTAATAATTACTATTTGCCATGTTCACTTTTATATTGCATCAACATTTTGCTATATGCATTTCAACACTTAAAAGTTCATGATCCTATGATGTTGTGGCTCTGAGAAAACAATCATCACTATACCATGTATCTTCATGTAACTCTACTTCTGTATCGTGACCTTCAACCAAAGAGTGTCTGAAAGTCACTTACAAACTGGTTATACAAAAAAATCCAGTGTACATGAAGACGCTTTTTCAAGAACACATATTCTCTCAAGGAGCAATGAGTACATTCAAACAATATCATAAAAAGTTGTCTTTTTTCAGTCTACGAGCTATTTATTCCAGAATCTCTTTTTGGCCATGCTTAATATCCAGAGAAAGAGTGTAAGAACATTGCAAGTAAAGAGAAATACTTTCTCCCACACATGCTCCAGCAATCTGCAGAATAGCAAACTTCTGAATCAGAGAGTAAGACTATATCATTACAGTTAATGGTTCTTGATGGATCCTTTTTTTTTCTAAAACAAGTCCTGTTCTTGCTGAACATTTACACTTTCGTCATCTAAAACCAGGTGGCAGCAATGATATTGTGTAAAAAATTCTTTGTTTTAATTTGATAATTCAAAATTTAAAATTTAAAGAGGTGGTAATTTATTACTCTTTACTCATTTTCTAGTCTTCTCTAGCAACACCTGAATTTCAGATTATTACTCAGATGCAGTTTCAGTGAAAAGAGGTTCTGCTGCAAATAACTTCACCAGCTCTGCCCAAAAGAAAATGAGGATTCTAAGAACTCAGTAAACTTCTCTGGCTGTAATATCTTTGAACATCTTGATCATCTATCAGTGCTAAAGATAAGTTTGCATGTTTGAATTGTTTCAATGTTTGGAAAAAACGTCTTCCCAATGCATTATACCTAGTTACCTCTTACAGGGAGAAAAAAATATGCACTTAATGTAACTCTACTATGTGCATAGAGTTGCTGAAAAAAAATTAAGTGGCCTTGGAAGATACAAGAAGTTTAAGTAATTAAGACAGACAAATTGAGTTCACTTTCCAGTAAGGGGCATGTGAATGACCTGATAAGACTTTGGTGCTTTGGTTCAATCAGTTGCTCTGAGTAGAAGAGGTACCCCCTTTTTTATACTTTTTCCTAACAAAAAAACCCAAAACAACCCAATAAACCCCCAGCAAACAAAAACACTAACACCCAAACACCTACACAAATTCTTCATACCTCATCTGTATTTTTTAAACATTATCTTCCTTATTAGTTAGTCTGTACTTGTGGTTGCATCAAACATTGAAATAATTAAATTTTAGTATTACAACCTGGCACAGACAAAAAAAATTCCACTCTATATCTGCCTAATAACCAATCACTAGATTGCAAAATCATATTCTCTGAACTGTTATTGCTGGTAATGACACTTTATCTCCAACTCAAAGAAGTCACAATCTAAACATAAAGACTGATCTACCAACACATAACTTGAGAAACTGTAGTTGCTCTAACAGGAATAATCTACTGCATTAACTAGACAACAGCCAAGGTTCTTAAACTATGAAGTTCATGTCCAACGTTTGGAAGACAAGAGAACTGGCACTTCACTCTGTTCAGACATAAATGGATAAGGAAGAACAGGGGGAAAGATATAACTGATACTTATAGACAGGTTAAGATACCTGACACAGAGGTGAAGGGAAGAGCCTACAGGACATGGGTTTACTTCATTACAGTATTTTTCCTTAACAGACCTAGCATCTGTAAATCTGCCTAGTGGAGTCAGGTTTACATCACTTAAGCAGACGCTTATAAATCTCAGCAATTTTAATTGTTTTGTGAAAAGCCAGGAGACAAACACTTGAGCCTCTGCTAAAGTCAGAAGAATAATAAGGGTAGTTTGCTTTGCTTAAACACTATCCTAGCCTGACGTACAACAAAGCTAAAATTAGATGCTTTTGAATATTAGCATAGCTTTTTGGCACTAAGTTTTATTTTTCATGTAATTTCAGACTAACACTGAGCTTCTCAGTTGAGGAAGGCACAGTAAACCCTAATACTGCACTTGTTTTTAAAGGGCAGCAGAAAGGAAGAGGCAACATTAAAATACTTTTATTAAATGAGAGTCAATGTATTTAAAATACAGGGAGTTAAAAATAAAGTCCTCTTTTTTTTCTTCCAGTAAAGTTATATGGAATATTTTAATCTTTTTATAACAACTATCCTCCATGGGTTTAAATAAAGGATGGGAAAATGATGCTGTCAAATGCAGCACAGGTGATCTTCAAGTCTAACTAAACTGGTCTCAATTAAATTTGCATTAATTTTGTATAATAATGAGAAACCTGAGACTCTACAGCTCTGCAGAATGACCAACCAGTCCTTCCACTTCTACATACACCACATTAAAATATTCTGCAGGTATCTGCACTTGAATAAAAGTCTGCATTCAAGGTAGAACTTAAAAGCAACAAACCCATGAAATGGTGAGATGCCCAACATAATAAATAGCAAGCCAGAAGCATGGCTTCATTCTCTGCAGCGAGCCCAAAAGACAGTAACAGCAGCTCATTTGCTAAGCAACACATATTAAGCTGTTCTTTCCAATGGCTCCCCCAATTAGTACAGAGTTCAGCTCAAGGTCTCTGTCCTCATTTCCATGGCCATCAATTGGACTGGACCTAGTTACTCTTAGATAAGCTTTCCTTTTCTCCAATTATGCTGTTCTGAAATAGGTATGTTTCAAATAAAGAGAAAAAGCCAGTAATAAAAAAGCATTTCCCAAGGGGTGGTGTGTACAGTAGTATGAAGTTATTTTTTTTAAATACCAAGGAATTAAAAGTGTCTTAGGACTGTGAAGAATTTTTTTTTTTTGCAAAAGAGAATAAAAATGTACAACTCTGATATTGCTTAAGTTTCTTCAATCTTTGTTATATAAATACAGCAGTTAAAATACAACTTCCTTTAATTAAGTACTGTAACTTCACCTGTAGTATGTTACCCAGGAGATACAAACACAACAAAGGAAACAGAGCAAACTGGGAAAATGTATACAGTTCAAGTATCCCAAATCTGAGCTATCATTTCAATTTATTGAGCAAAATCCTTCCCTATATGTTTCAGTCTAAAAAGAAAAAAACCCCAAATAATTAAAACACTACATTGATACAATTATGTAACAAATAATACTGGTATGCCTATCTTGGACACTGGATAACAGAGGGATAATGTCCGTCTTATAAGACGGAATACACTACCTGCTGATAGATGAGTTCCACAAGTTCTTGTAAAGCTTCATCTGCAATCACCCAGCCATTCAGCGTTTCGGCAAACTGCTCTATTTCAGTTTCAAAACAACCTGGCTGCTCAGTGAGGTGATTTAGGAAGTCTTGTACATATTCTGCCAGAGTCAGATAGCCATCACATCTGTCTTCAAGGGAAGAATCCTATAGAAATGAAAGAGTATACCAACTACTTTAAAACAACCTTGAATAGTTGTTACATTTGCTATCTCCAGAAATAACATAACAGCCCTTAGTTTTGAGTCTGCATACTTGATAGTGATCTTTATTACACAATTCACTTCAACATTTTTACAGAGCATAGACCTCAATACCTCCTGGAGTGTAGACCTCAGAAACCTTCTGTAGTCCAATCACCTTAAGAACCAGGTAATGTATTTTTATAGACATTAGGGTCTCCCAGAAAAATACACAAAAAGATGGATTGAAAGGAAATCAGTTTCCCAAGATGGGTGCAAGATTAACAAACAAAGCAAATTTATCTTTTGGGGTAGAACTACCAAACTGAGGAGAAACACCTACTCCTGGTGTGGACACTAACTCCACTGTGGATTTCTGAACTGCAGAAGAAAAAAGAAAGGAAAATTTGAAACAAAGTATTTTGGCCTTATATAGTGTGTATAGTTTTCCAAAATTATGCAGAAGAGAGTAATTAAATACAATAAATACAGACCATTGTTCTCATGTAAAATGTATAATCAGAAAAACTGGTATTTTAAAGTCAGTGTATTTGCATCAGTTGGCAAAAGATGAAAGATTACAAGGCATGTAATGAAACTATTCAAGTGGAATTGCATTACTTTGCAGCTAGTGAGGTAAAAAGCCAGACAAGACAGTAAACACACTTGTTCTCTGAAGAAAGGAGGGCCTACCCAACATCACTTTATCCATATTTTTGCTCCCATCAATGCAACAGAAGACTACTGATTTTGTCCATTCAGAAATGAATGTATGTAAGAATATCTAAAGTCAATACTATTCCAGATGATTATAATGCTGGTATAAGGGGAATAGCAAAGAAGGCAGCATACTTTGTGATGTCACTAGCAGCAACACAGTACAAATAGTTCGCTTTGTCACAGTACACAAAATATTGTGTAAAGCATCTCACAGATTACAGAAATGCAAGAAACAGCCTAAAGTGGGACTTCTAAAAGAATTACTTACAATTAGCAGTTCAAGACATAAGAGTAACATACAGAGAATCAGAATTCTCAGCTTGTCTACTACTTAAAAATGTTTAAAGATATCTACTGTAAAGCAGAGCTAAAATGATAAGGCACTTTTTCTTTACTTAATGTACACAAATGTATTGATGAGGTTTATATCTCTCCCTCTTCTACTCCTTTAATGGGGGTTTTTCATTACTTTGTCTTCAAAATGCCTGCCTCCCCTTTACTGTGAAGCAACGGGGATCTGTGAAAAAACTTTAGGTGGGTATGAACTATGAGAAAGACACATATGCATGTTGAAAAGCACATCCTGACATTAATTTCATGACTTGTGAAGAATGTGTGGGTAAAAAAAGCAGACTTTCCAAAATCGTTCAGACACATGTCATAAGGTTATGCACTTGAGCTAGTGAGGTTGGGCACATATAAGGGTAAGAAAAGTAAAACTAGAAAGATTTCCTATGGTGTTTAATTAAGCAGAATATTTGCCTGCTAATAATGCTAAAGACTAAATAACTTACTATTGCTCATCAGAAACAGGGAAAAAACGGGTTTATGGAAATAGAGGCAAATTACTATGACATAAAGCCTTTGACAACCTGATCTAAATTGAGGATTGGAGCACAGACACTTCAGAGGTCTTTTCCATCCTAAGGTTTTCTATTATTCTAATGGCTTGAAGCTTATAGACCCAAAAGGTAAAGGCTAACAGGCCTATGTGTGACTTGCTAAATACTCTGCTTTGCTGGAAATCAATATTTATGAGGCAGTTTCAAAGAGCCCAATAAGAGTGCTGTACAATAAACTTAAACAGAACTATTACATTACTGTGCAGCTACTGCAGCTAATATACAGCTGAACTAGCATCTCTCCAAACAACCTGTCTGAAAACTCTGCAGCCAGGCTGCAGAGCATGCAATTGCTGTAGCTAGTAAAAGAAGCTGCTCTTTCTGACAGTCATCAGATTGTTACAAGATCTTCATTCAGCAGAGAGGAAGGTATCTTCCTCTCATCCTCATTTGGCAAGAATCCAGTCTTGGAGAATAACCTTGTTTTGTAAGGGATCCCAATACCATTTGGTATACTGGTGTCCCTGTTGCATACTCCTATTTCCAGTTTGGAATTAAGAGGCTAAACACAAAGAACTAAACTCTGTACCATGTTCATCTACCTGTACTAAATATGCAACTTCAAAAGAAGTCTAGGTTTTAGTGACTATACCAGGGAATGGAATAAATGGGAGAGAAAAATGACCACTTCAGAAATTTAGAAATATACAGTTTTAATAAAATTATTTATACTAGATACTTTAAAAAGTAACTATATTTAGACCCAATAGCTTCTAGACATAAATCACTTGTATTTCTCATTGTCACATTTTAAGATTAAACATATAAGTAGCACCATGCCCTGTATCAACTCTGGAAAAATAAAGTAAACGGCTCTTGATTACTTTTCAAGAGCAGTTGGGTAACAGAGGCTTGTGAGATTATACATTCATTACAAAGTTATAATTCAAAGCCATAAAAGTCAATTAGAAATTTTCTGTTAATTTCAATAATTTCTCCATCAAGCCAGAGCTCCAATTCTTCTCTCTAATCTTTGATAGCTATAGGAGAGGATCCTGGATTATTCACAACAAAAAAAGCAACTGATGAAAAGATTTTAGATTTGCCTCTCTTTTACTACATGTCAGTTCATGAGTTTACAGACATAAGAGGAGGAGGTTAAATAGGTACTAAAACTCCTCTGATTTACATAAAGATAAAACAAAGCCTATAGAAAAGATTCATGAGCCAAATCTGCTCCTGGATCAGTTTCTGTATGTGTACTGATTACCATTTTCCTATATCTAGTAAATTAACATTTCCACTTATGAACTTAGTCACTAATAATTTATCATTGATTTGATTTCTATTCAGACTTCTTAGGAACAAGCTTCTTTTCCCTTCAGATTATATGCACTTAACAAGTTTACAAAAAAATTATTGCAAACTTAAGTGCAAAGACTGTTGCATACACAAAACCACCTATGCATACTGAATGAGGTAAAGTGGCTTGGTCTTCTGAGGGAAATTAAGTTTAAAAAAAAAAAAAAAAGCAGGATGGAAAGATTGTGAAATCCTAAAAACCCAAAAACCTCACTCCTAAAACTGTGAAGTAAGAACACCATTATGCCCATCTGATGGAGTGACTGTCATATTATTATCATACAGCCATTCCAAGGATCAAGTCTGATCTTTCCTACTAGCAATCCAAACCTACATCTAGTCACTAGTTCTTCTGCACACATCTACTATTTCCCATGGGTTGGACTCTGTATGCAAACAGAGAATTTCATGGAAGCCTTTCCTCAAAGTCCTGGTAAAGTTTTTCTGAATGTTCTAGTAAACCTTATATGCTGTACCCTTTAAAACATCTTCATGCAGAGTTGATAGTTTTGAGTATTAAAAATGAGAAAGACTAGAAATTAACTGACCTAATATCAAATATTATATGAACACACAGTAATTAAAACAGTGTACAATCAAAGAAGAAATCAACACTATTTCTAAAACAATAAATGCTTTTTCCTATTGCAAAACAACTGCGTATTTTATAAGAAAAATGCAAGATTTCATTTCTAAAAATGAATCTAAAAATTCCAGGGACCTTTACAGGTGAAACGCTGAAAAGTACCCATTTTAAGTAAAAAATACCGAAGTTCCTAAAAATTTTGTTTTGATTTCAATTTTAGAACTCATGATCAAAATCTGTGTAACTATAAGGTGTGCTAGATTTCTTCTTATTATTGCAATTGAGCCCAGTTTATAACATTCCTTCAGTTAATAAAGTAAAAAACCTAAGATTTTGTTACAGTGAAGGATGAAAGAGAAATATCACTATTTTATGCCTATCATATTCTGATTAGATTGAAATCTCTGCAATATGTTTTGCTAACATTTTCAGAGGTATTTTTATTAATAGATGAGTCACATTCATAGCGTATTCCAACAACATAGCAACCAGGAACTCCCACACACTTGTGTGTTTTTGCAAAATAGATGAAAAGGAATATCGTTGGCATTGAAACTTTGCAATTTTAAGAGCGCACTATGTATCCTATTGGAAAGGCTGGTTGGGGTTTTTTTTTGTCTTGAAACTGAAACACTTTATTTATAGAAAACATGTAACCAGTACTGGGGCAAAGTAGTTATTTTTCCCTAGATTATCCATTCACCAAAGCATATTCACATTGACATTTTGTTAACAGTTGTATATTGGCTGAGGGCTTGTATTATCCAGGAGAGTAATTACATTCAGTAAACAGGCAAAGCTGGTAACACTAAGGTAACATAAATTTTCCAGGTGACGAAAAGATTTCAAAACATCAAGCCATCACATTTAGCATTCAAATAAAGTATTTTTTTCTACAAGTTATTAAAAATCTATTTGCTTCAGCACTGCTTTTTTATTTTTTATTTTATTTTTTTTTTAAGCCACTTGATGGTATTTATAAAAGTTCCCACCTGTTTAGCTATAGTACCAGAGTAAGACTGTTTCTGTAACAAAAGGATATTCCAGGAATTCACACAGATCTTTCCTGGAGTAGAATTACTGAAGCAGTAAAATGGAAGACAATGCAGCAGAAAATAGAAATACCAACTTTTATTACATGATGCATCTATAAATTGATATGAGTCTGGCTGTAAATACATTTCTTACTAGGTGTGTGGGTAGGTAACTGCTAGGAATGAGTCTAACACTTTTTTTGCCCTTTGGTGATACAATACTGCTGAAGGAATTAAAAGACACATGATGGTACCCTACTAGCTTAGGCAGTCATGACTAATGGTACCTGTGGCACAGGAAATTCAGGAAAGGCAAAGCCTGTGCTCAGAAAAGCTAAAGTTCAAGCTTTCTCCCACACTTTCTTCAAAAACCCGTGAATTCTGCATAAAAGTGCAATTACGCTTTTACTTAAAATGCAGTGTAGATGTAACTACAACAGAGGTAGTCACAAAAAAACCAATTTACTCTTCTGCTGGATGTAACCAATGCTAGGTGTAATCAACAAAGAATGTAACTACATCCACAGCAAGCTTTGGCAAAATATCCCACACTAAAGGTTCTCATGAACACGATAATATTCACCCATTATCACTTAATATCCTAGCTGCAACTCTGGAGGTTACCATCAAAATTTTTGCAATCTCTTCAGCAAATACAGAATTCAAATTATCTGACGTAAAACATCTCAAGAAAACATTATTAATTTGAATATAATTTGGGACATAGTAAGAAAAGAAGTTCAAACACTCACTGTGAAATTCTGATTGAAGTTCTGATTGTATCCTGGTGGATAAAATTCAGGTGCCTTAACAGACAAGTTTGATGTTGCTACAGGATCCACAGCTAACTGAGGTTCAGCCATTTCTGGTCCAGAATCAAGAACTGAAACTTTATCTTGTGACCCAGATGGAATTCCTGTCTTTTGCAGATGTTCTGAAAAATTTTTGTGAACAGATTATCTCAGAAATTACTAAATTACTATGCATTCACACAGAGTAAATACAGAATAATTTTTTTTTTTTTTTACTTTGAGTATGGTTTTACCATAAATATTCTTCCATTAAATACACAGGTTTTATTGTTTATTCTTAAGTATGTATAGGTTTCATTTAAGCACACTCTAGATATATTTCTTCATGATAGAAAGTAAACAGTGTTCATATACAGATAAAAAAAAAATAAAAAGGAAGAAGGGAAAAAACTGCTCTCTATTTTTCCCATTAAAACATCTTTTCTACGAGTCAACCTAAGGAGCTAGTAAATTTGCATATAGTACATTTGATTTGATATCCTGTGGTTTTTCACAGATTTTAGATTCAAATGCAAGACACATTTGGAAGGTCAATAGATGACAGACATCACTGATTTTTACCAACACTTATTTGCAACAAAATGTTCAAGGAAACTTAGCCACTGTTGTTCTCATATAACAGTTGTCAAAATATCCAAATTAAAGTGTTTTTAAAACACTATTTTCCAAACTTCTCTTTGTAGATTAGCTCATAAGTTTCTTGAAAACAGAACCTGATACCTACCTGAAAAAGCTGACCAACAAACATTGCTTTGTGTTACTGTTGGGTTGGGTTTATTTTTTTTGCAAACCTTTAGGCTGGAGTTCTTTAGTAGGGGGAAGGTTGAGACCATCTGCAGTCAGATTAGCAGATGGATAAAAGGCACACTGGGATGTGGGGGCACAGAAGGGGGGAAATGACAGAGAGTGTTGCAAGTAGCTGCAATACAACATCACACCTTTACCTGGTCCAGGTCCAAAACCCAGTGTCCTGGTTTCAGCGGGGCTAGAGTTAATTTTCAGCACTATGTTTTGGATTCAATATGAAACTAGTGTTGATAACAAGCTGATGTTTCAGCTATTGCTAATTTGTATTTACTCTAAAACAACAACTTTGTGTTTTCCATGCAGTGATGGTGAGCAGGTGCCCAAAACGCAGCAGGGCAGCGTAGACTGGACATCTGACCCGAACTGGTCAAAGGGACAATCCATACTGAACGTCACATTATATACTGAATGTGATGTTCAGTATATAAACCGGGGGGACTTGGCCAGGAGTTGTCAATTGTTGCTGGGGGACAGGCTGGGCATCGGTCAGCAGGTGGTGAGCGACTGCACTGTGCATCACATGATTCTCTTTGGCTTTCTTCCTCTTACCCCTCCCTAGCCACCCAGGTGTCCCCCGGCCCCCAGGGCTCACCAGGCTGACCCGGCCTCGGCGCGATGCACGCATCGCACACCCGGGAACAGCACCACGCTCCCGCGAGCAGCGCCGGTGCCCCTGCGGCGCCGCGGGGAGCCGGGCAGGTGCCCCGGGAAAAGAAAGGGAGAGCACCCCGTACCTGCCATCCCGGTGCCCAGCGGCGCCGTCTTCGGAGGCCGCAATGGTTCCTGCTGCGGGAAGAGGCCGCCCGGCTGGTGCTGCTGCTCCTCGGCCGAGCCCGAGCCGCGGGACGCGCTGCCCCCAGGGCGGGCCCCGCCGCCGCTCTCCGGCGCGCCGCACCCGCGGCCCCGGCCGGCACCCGGCGCTCGGTCGAAACTCTCCGACATGCTGAGGCCGGGCGGCTCGGGCGCTCATGGGAGGGAGGAGCGGAGCGGGGCGGGCGGCCCGCGGGGGGCGGGCGGAGCGCGGGCCCGCCCCGGCCCCGCACTTTCGGTTTCACCCCCGCGCAGCGCCGCGATGGCCGCGCCCGCCCTGAGCCCGCGGCAGCCTGGAAACGGCGTTTCCAAAGGCACCGTGCTCCCTGCGACTGCATCTCCACGGTAACGAGCGAGGCGAGGTGACCGCGGCAGGGCCGAGGCTCCAGCTACAATGGGAGACCTGCAGCCACAGGTGCATCACGCCACGCTGTGCATACACAGCTGTTTCCACCAGAAAGGGGTGGAAAAGCTGCAGGCGAAATTCTAAATTTAACTCAATGAAGTTACGCCTCCAACATGACCATATTACAGTACGGTTAGGGCTACTTAATATAAATGTGTTTGTTCAGAACAATGTCCTTTAATGCATAATTTACGCATGATGGGATAACAAATGCTCTTCTGATTTAATGTTTAACAACCACCTTCCATGCCAATAAGAGCCAACTGAAGAACATGGTGCATGTAGTGCATTTTTCCTAGTATTACCACATTAACTGTGAATGGTTTAACTTGAGTGTCCATTTACAATTTAATTAATCTATTTTTCTTCAATTTCAGTCCAAAGTCTTGTTTGGACTTGTTTTGCAAACTCCATGTCACAATCAGCTTTCAAGATGAGGAGGGCAAATGTGATATGGCGTGCCCCAAAAAACGCCTCAGCTGATCCTGCTGAAGGACTTTATATTTTGTCTCCCTGAACAGTTTGGTCTGTGCTGACCATGCCACTTATTCCTGCCGCAGACAAAATCAAAAGATTGTGTGGTGTTGGACTGAACTCTGTTCACCATTCATGAAGGGATGAAAAAACAGGCAAGTTTATTTGAAACATTATTAAAAAAATCAGAATAGGGCTGTCTTGGATTAAAAAAAAAATCCAATTGGATTGTAAAATGATACCTCTAGAAGTCATGTTCCTATTGGGTTTATTATTATGTGTTACCATTTTCAATTATTAACAGGGAAGGAACTGGGTATAAAATATTTGTTACTTCCCCAAGGCATGAATTGGACTGATTTTTGGTGAGATAAAAAGGTGGCCAGACATTAAAGGTGTTACAAGTTAAAATTAATGAGGCTCATGGGAAAACTGTTTCTAGGCAACCCTTTCTGCAAATATAGAATTGTAAACTTATAAACTTCTACTCTGCAACTGGAATGGGAGCTGGTGCAGGATGTTTTGAATGAGTCTTTAAAAAAAATTGTAATACTTCACTTGTTTAAACCATTGTCAAAACTAATTTGAGGAGTATTACCAAACCTTCAAAGATCATAAACTAGCTACCAAATTTCTACATTAAAAAATCAGTGTTCTTTAATCATTTCAGCTCCAGTTTTAATGCCTACATTGTAACCTCTTCCCACATCTGTAGACTTTGCCTTACCAAGAGGAGAATGAAAAGCTTATATTAATGTGAAGATGAAAGCTGAAATTCTCCATCTTTATATACTGGGATCACTTCTGAATATGTCAATCTTTCAAGTTAGCAAATCTCATTCTTTAAGAGGAATGGACTGCCTCAAGTTACAATTGAACAAAACAAGTTTTCATCTTTAGACATAAATGTGAATCCTTTTCATTTAGCAGACATTCTGTATTATCTTAATATAATGATTATTTAGCAACTACTTACCATTTAGAGTGGAATGTGATCCCAAATCCATCTTTTTCTTACAGATGCACTACTTAAGTTTGCATGAACGCAGTTGTGTCTGGTTGGGAACTCAGTTTTTCCTCCCTAGTGTAGAAGTGTAGTAGTGTTCTTTCCCCCCTAGAAGAAAATTAAGAAAAATAATCAGGTAGTTAATTCCAAGATTACAATCCCCAAATACTACTTCCAAAAGTACACCCCTCTAGACTGCTTAACATTCTGTTTAGCAATGTTTTGGCCTGAGTAGATGAAGTCCTGTGAATTACTTCAAGCCTCTGAGACCAAACAGCAGAACACCTGAGATCATTAACTAGAAAGACATATCCTAAGCGCCTAATAACTGGATTAAAACTTTCACCAAATATAATTATGAATTCTTCTAGGTAGCCACTAGGAGACACCTGCTTTGTCCTAAGTGTCTTACCTAATAGTCTAAAACTTAATTCAGAACCAAAACCACACACACCTTCAGCGCCTGGTTTCGAGAAGTCACACCTTATAACCTTGTCACTATTCAGAATACAGGCATTTTTACATGTTTGATTTCTTTTTAGTGCTGATAACATATATCTAATTAGAAAAAAGGAAAGAGCTGGTTCTAGCTTTTAAAGTGTAATTGATTACTAATAGCTGGAATTATGCTGATTGCTACCATACTGAGGAGACATGTTGTTGGAGTCAATGGTTATTGAGCCCAAAACATGAAGCAGAGGTATAAGGTGTAGTTCTAAAGGGAACCTTTCACACAAGCTTATTTAAAAGCACAGTAATGAATATTTAGCCATAGAGTATCCTATTAATTACTCCCAGGGTACCTCTCATGTTTTCAGTACTTAACTTTACTTGCTAAGTCACCCTTTGCAAGCCTGGAAGCAGTGTGACACCTCCGGCACCACATGTAGTTTGCATGAGCAGCTACAGAGACTCAGGTAAGTTTAAAAAAAGACCAAACAAACCAAAACACGCCTAACTCATACATGGAACCCACAGATCTTGTGAAGTAAGATAACATATGCAGGATCGTGTGAAGACAATAAATGCAGGCAATGGTCAGCCTGGCTGGTTGTCCTCTGGAACTGCCTCTCCAACCCAATGTGCTCTTCGCCCAGCCATATATTATTTCAACAGCTACAGAATCACAGAAGCACAGAATCGATTAAGTTGGAAAAGACCGCTGAGATCATCGAGTCCAGCCAATGACCGAACATCACAACGACAACCAGACCAAGGCACTGAGTGCCACGTCCAGCCTTTCCTTAAACACCTCCAGGGACGGTGACTCCACCACCTCCATGGGCAGCCCGTTCCGATGCTTTCTGTGAAGAAATTCCTCTCAATGTCCAAAGCTGACACAGCTCCCCATTTTCTGTTCCCGTACCGCACCTACCATTGCAACACCTCGCTGCACTATCACGCATTTTAAGAAGTAACAATAATGAAGAGGACAACCACCTACGTGCTATGGCGTTAGTCCCACGTCCAACACGCGCGTTTCAGCACGTCTCCTCGCCAGCCTCGCCCTCCGGCTCCCCGCAGCAGCCAGGCACGGGAGACCCGGCGCGGCTACCCCGCTGTCCCGCTTTCCCGCCGCCGGCGCCGCGGGCTCGGCCAGGACCGCGGCAGCCCCGCGCCGCCGCCCCTCAGACGCCGCGTGACGCGGCCGCCCGACCCCCGCGTGCCCCTCAGTCCTTCCGGGTTGGCGGGCGCGGGCCCGCCCCCGCCCCGCCCCAAGGTCGGTCGGAGCCGCGGCGGCGGCACCGCGGGCGGGAGCGCGGCGTCGTGCGGGACTGCGGCGGTGCGTGTGCGGAGTGTGCGGGGCCTGTGCGGGGCTCCGGGCGGAGCGTGTGCGAGGCTCCGTGCGGGGCGTGTGCGGAGCTCCTTGCGGGGCTGCGGGCGGGGCGTGTGCGCGGCATCGTGTGGGGCTCCGTGTGGGGCTCCGTGTGGGGCTGTGGGCGGGGCGTGTGCGTGGCATTGTGTGGGGCACCGCCGAGTTCTCCCGGTGTGTGCGGGGGCCAGCCGCTGGTGCGGGGAAGGCAGCGGTGTCCCGCTGTCGGGGGGAAGGGAGGGAGGCAGGCAGGGAGTGCGGCAGGACGGACGCGCGGGGAGAGGACACGGGGGCAGGCAGGTGGCTCGGGAAGCGGCCCCGGGAGCGCTGCGGCGCGGGAAGCAAGGCGCTCGGGGCTGCGGGCTGTCCCGCGAGCGGGGGACGAGCCGCCTGCCCAAGGTCGTTCGGTGGCCGCGGGCTATAAATAGCGGCGGGAGGAGAAGGGGCCGCTGCCGCGGGGGCCCAGCGGGGCTCCGGGCGAGGAGCACATTCCCGGCTCTGCTGCCTGCTGCCCGGCGTGTCCCGCTCCGAGTGCTTGCTCTGCTGAGTCTCCCGGGCGCCTCCAAGCTGTGTCCCGCCCAGGGTGACTCCTGCGGGAGCTCTGACTGCGGTTGGAGTTGTTTGTTTGGTGCCTTGGGGCGCCGCGGGCTTCCCCGTGCCTCAGTTCCTGTTTCAAAACAAAGGTGTAAAGAGAAGATGGCCTTAAGTCGCAGGAATGCGACTCATCACGCCGATTGCTTTGTTTAAAAGCTGTCTTACTTAGTTTGGAAAAACACTGATTTTGTTTTCTAGCCAGAAAGATAAAGGTGGTGAGGAATGATTGTCTCGTGGCTACTGGCAGTCGACTGGCCTGAAACCTGCTGCGTTTACATACCTTCTGTCCAGTGTCATTAATAACTCTTGATTTGTTTTCACATTTGCCCTAGGGTTTCCATACGTGGCAAGGAATTTGTTGTGAGGTCTGGGTGCAATGGCGAGCCTTCTGCGTGTTGCTCTCAGTGGGTGCTCAGCTCCTGTTTTTGGCAATGTGTTCCCACCAAAGGCACATTCCGCAAGGATGCCGTACTTGCGAATGTTTAGAACCCACCAGGTGCTTGGGTCTCAGGGAGCCCCAAAGCCAGGTAAATTGATTAAAGTATTGTAAATAATATTTGATTTTAAAACATGAATATAAATAGTTTCCTTTTTTTTTTTTTTTTTCAGGTCTGCATTAGTACAGAAAAGACTTAGAACACTCTTAAATCATGTCAGCAGCATGCCTGAGTCAGTTGCAGCACAATTTTATAGGGCTTATGCAGAAGGGATTGTGTTTATTATGAATACTTTGGATCCAAATAGTTTGATGGCTAGAGGGTCTGAACTCCTGCTAATACTTTCCTTGCTCGAAGGAAGTATTTAAAAAAATGCTTTTCTTAGAGCCTGAGTTCCCCATGAGTTTTGGTAGTGTAGCTCTTCGTATGCATGTGAGAGAAAATACAGACTTTACAAAGAGAGCATCTGCAAACATGAGTTTATGTAGATATTATTGTCCCATCTAAAAAAAACCTCTTAAAATTGTTCAGGAAACCCTTACATTGTACCACTTTGAAAAACTATTGAGCTGCATCTTTATGTATAGGGTTTGTTAGCATATTTGCATGAATTGCATTTTAGCAGATCATGGACATGTTCAGGTATTTTTAGGGAAAAAAAAAAAAGTGGGAAAAGGGGGCATCCTTGTTTCCAGTTTCTGATATCAGTCTGATATATGAAGATCAGAACTGACAATTTCTTTTCTCTGTTCTGTGCTATGCATAACCTGTCAGTTGGAAGACTGGAGTATACATAACGCAGGTTTAATGCTATTTTTGCCCATTAATACTGCATGGGTTATGTCTACCTTGGAATTAGGGACCCTGCTTCAGTGCAGATCTAGGATCTTAGCCTGCAAAAGATTAATGTGGAGACTTGGACTGATTGCACACATGATGTTCGGTTCTTCCAAATGCAGACAGTAGGTAACTGCATTAGATACTTGAGAGCATTAGGAAAGTAGTGCTTTTGGAAACAGAAGTGTCTGGCTGTGAAAACACGGGACTCAAAAGTAGCATGTGATAGCTCTGAGAAACCTGTGTTGCATAGAATTTGTAGCAATACTAACAATGAATGCTGCATTTTGTGGTCCTTTCAACTTGGTGACTGAAGATTTTGGAACTTCTGAAGAAATGTGATGGGAGGAATTTTCTTTACTCTGAGGGCTCCTGATAATCTGTATCACAGTTGTGTGGTAAAACCAGAATTTCTTTGATAGATTTGTGATGCTCCTAATTTTTTTCTGTATTGAAATATATGAATGAAAGAGACATCTGTCAGTCTTGATATGGCAGATTGTCCCTTGGTTGGGAGCGTAAACTGGAACGTAGGAGACTAGGTTCAAAGTTCTTTCTCAAATATCCGAGGTAAGTGCTGTTGTTTGAGTTTGGAATCAATTTTGTATTTGACTTTGACCACAAATTTCATCATGAAACTGAAGAATCTCCTCAGTTTTACTGAAATTGGTATGCTACTCTCTGTGTGGGAATTTTCTTGTTTCTAAGAATCACTTTTGAAAAATTTTCCACAAGGATGGAGGATTCTAATTAGTGTCATGTGTGTAAACATTCAGCGCTGCCCTTTCAAATCTGTTGCGCGGAAGCCCTTATTTAAGGACCAGTAGTATTCATGAAATGCAGTTATTTAATATGGAGAATTACAAGTATGGTAGTCTTCTGGTTGATAATTAAACTGTCCTTATAGTATGCTTTGGTAATATGTGATTTATCATGCAGTAGAGGACAAATCAAGGATAAAACAGTAGAATGACAAAGTAGAAGCAGTCGTATTGCTTATGTTTACTTTCTAAGTGCTCTTGAATCAAAATGTAACAGATACAAAATAACTGTGTTTTATTCTTTCAGAAATCATCCTTGATTATAGTAACACTTGGTAAATTCACTGTATCACTAAGAAGAGTAAGTTTTCTGAAAAGATTAGTGCCACAGTGATTCTTCTTAAGGTTGTAGTTATGACTTTCCTTGTCTCAGATTAGCTTTCATTCCATCCAGGCTATGTTATGTATAAGAGTAATAGCTGCTTGAGGAGAAGACATATGGAGATACGGATTTCTGAAAAGTAAACTTGGAGGATGGATAATTTTCTTACTGCTAGCTATTTTGCTGCTGCTTGCTTATTAGAAACATAGGAACTTCCACACAGGAGTAAACAAGTATTCCTGTAACCTGTCGCAGATAGTCATTAGCACCAGGTGCTTCAGAAACAGATACAAAACTTCCTGAAGCCCTGGGAAAGATGCATATGGAGTACTGACTCTGAGCTTCCCAGTATACTTCCAGACTGGTCCTACAACTCTGTGACTTTTACCTCTCTCTATTTTGGGATTTTTAATATCCTTTTTTTTTTTTTTTTTTAATGCTTATTTCTTAAAATTTCCTGGTTTTTTTTCTAAACCTATAACATTTTATTCTCAGTTAATTCTCTACGTAAGCTTTATGTTATTTATAAGCAAGAAATAGTGTCCTTTGATTTCCTTTTGTTTTCTGTTTTTTTTTTTTTTTTTTTGTTTTTTTTTCTTCTTTTTTGTTTTTTTAAATTCCTTGCTTATGTCATAGGAGGGATCAGGTGTTCGTTTAATCTTCTGCACTGTTTTTTTTTTTCTTTTTGCCAACATCATATTGCTGTTCTTCGGAATATGTCCTCATCTTCAGAACAGGTGAGATGGTTTGTTTAAAGGTTATTAGAGTAACATAAAGATAGGCAGGTTATGCATCCTGTTTTCAATCCCAGAACATGTGGCATTAGTCAAAATTTCTCCTGTATCTTTTCCCTAAGTCAATCTCTAATAATTTTTGACACTATTTAATTTCAAACTACTTCCCAAAATCAGGTTAAGGAGATAAAAACTTGTATTTTTTTGCTATAGTTTTAACTTAGAATCTTCTCTGAGATTCATGTAGATAAAAGTTACATAGGGAAAGTCACTGTTATAGTTTTGTTTACTTGAGGCTTGAATATGTCCTCATTACACAGTTAGGATTATGGTAAGGGAATGAGTGGCTTCTTACTAGTTTTTCTAAATTCTAAGTTATGTATATGCCACAGCGTTTCACTAGAATGTATATTCCATCCTAATACCAGTGAAATTTAGTGATTCTACTATTGATAGTGGCAGAATCTTTTTGGTGTTGATTTTTTTGTATCAAAAAAGTACTGTGTATCTTTACTCAATGAGCAATATATTAAAAAACTTCATGGCTTAGAAAGGTGCTCCAGGTATGTGTAGATCTGTCGGTATTTGGAAGATGTCCATGATTTCATAAAGCAATAAGTCACTAAAACATACTCAAGGAAGTTCTTAGAGAGATTATCTGACATGAAGGATTAGAAAGGCAACTTGGAGGCTTGACAGTCTCATGTATCTGTAAACCCTTGACAAGGATAGCAGATGAGCTTCCTCCAAATAAAACTTAAATCAAGATCGTAATTTATAATCCCAGATTTCAACCTTTCAAAACTATCGACTTTGCTGAAATTGCTGAATTCAACGAACGAAATCTGTGTTACTTTCAAGCTTCCTCCAACCAGAGTATTCATCATACCTTCTGGTGTGTGTCAGCATGGACGGGCAGCTGGGACATCCACAAACTCGTGGCTGGAATGCAAAGAGTAAATTTATTTCCATTAGTTTGCTAGTGGGCTATTGCTGAACCAGCAACTGGGCAGAGGTAAACAAGTGGAGATGCAGGCACTGGTCACATGCCTGCTGTTCACAGGCTTATCAAGAGTTATTTCCAGCTGCAAGGGAGCTTTGCAATCCTCCTTGCCGGTGTTCAGCTTTTTAACCCTTTCTTCCCAAGACCTGTACTGAAGTTTTAAGAGAGGTCTTTGTTTTTGCAAGGTAGACATCTGCGCAGTTTTGGTGCTGAATCACGTGGAAGCTCAGGGCAGTCTACTTGAAAAATGTCCTATACTTGCTTTAGCTAAAGGCTGGCAAACTGGCATCTGTTTGCTTGTGTATTCATTTGCTTTTGTATTTAGGGATTACTGGAGGTCTGGTAGGAGGACATGGGGGGAAAGAAGGTGAGGCAAATGAGACTTGTTGAATATTTATCTTGGATTTGATCTCCCAAAGCATTGGAGGAGAGCATAGCCCTCAATATTGGTCTCTGATCATTCTACCAAATAAGGTGCAAATACTTTCTATCTGAAAAAGTTGTGCTAATTTTTATTGAGTGGAAGATGTAACAGTAAGAAAGAAAGGAGTGGGGACTGAGGAAACACATCTGACATCTAGTGAGTGCATGTTCCTGTCCTGCTCCTCCTAACCATTTACTCTTCTGTTCTGGTACTCCACACAAAAGCAAACAATCAAAAGGAAAGCAGAAGCATCTATTGTCATTTGAGCCTTAGGAGCTAAAAGACTAATTGATTTTCCTAAGAAAAAAAAATTATATGTTTGTGTGTCTTTAAATTTGCAGTTATCTATTTCCTTTATGCCGTAATTTATTCTTCCCCCCCTTTCCTTCTCCTTTCTCCTCCCTTCCTCCCTCTTTCCCCCCCTTTTCTACTAGTTTTTCCCTTCCTCTATTTTCCTCCCATTTACCCCCTCCTTTCCTCCCCTTCAACATTCTTGTTTTTACAAGAACTTCCAAAATGAGAACAGGAAGGTAGGACTCTAGTTCTTAATTTTTCTCAGTGCTTTTTGAAAAGCTTTTTGATTTCTATCCTATCCTAGAGCTACTTCCTCTCTGAAATTCTGATTGGTCTCTGTTTTCCTAACAAATTTCAATCTTCTAGGTTTCATTCCTGCTTCTAAAAGACAAGAGAGCTCATTTCCACCGAGTTGATTTAGTGAAAATCAGAAGCAGGACTTTATTGTGTAGTAATTAGAAGAGATGAGGAGAAAGGTCTCTTCAAATGACAAGGGTAATTTGAGTGACAACAATAGTTACCACAGCTGGTAACAAGTGGTTAGTGCTGCTGTGGTAGGTATGGCCTGAGTTGCACGGTGATGTTTAGATTTGGTGTATGCTGGTGAAACAAATCATTGCAAAGCTCGTTACCTTTGCAGATCTGTTGTTTTAGATGTGCATTCTTGCTCCTGTTGTGACTTTATGTTCTTTTAGTGTGTGTTTTTTTGAATTTGAATGTTGTCTTATGATAAAAACATTTTGAATGTTCTCCAATATATGAAACATTAAAACACTTCTATCTTCAAATAATTTGTTACTATTTTGTTAGTAGAATTTAAAAGACAAAGCTAAAATTAAAAAAAAAAAAAGTAATTAGGATCATAGAATCTTTAAGGTTGGAGAAGACCTCTAAGGTCAAGTCCAGCCTTTGACCGAACACCACCTTGTCAACTAAACCATGGCACTAAGTGCCACATCCAGTCGTTTCTTGAGCGCTTCCAGGGATGGTGACTTGACTGCTTCCCTTGAGCAGCTCATTCCAGTGCTTAATCACCCATTCAGTGAAGAAGTTCTTCCTGGTGTCCAACGTGAACATCCTATGGCTCAGTAAAACCTTCCCTGCTGCAGCAATTAGAAGTAATTAACTTCTTTGTCTGGTGATGTTTCATTGTCTTGTTGGATGTGTTCTTTTTTTTTTTTTTTTTTAAAATGAGTCAGTAGATTGAGAAGTATAAGGAGGTATTTAAGTACCAGTTCTTAGTAACTCTGTAGTGTTTTTTCAGCACATAAGTTGACAGTATCTTGAAAGTTTCCAGCTGAAAACATTTTCAGATTTTCAACTTTAAACACATTGTAGTCCAAGTTCAATTTCATAGGTAATTGATTTTGGTATTTTAAATCTAGTTCCTCAAAGTTCTTATATTGTAATATGTTTTTAGGGTTTTTTTTGTTTGTTTTTTGGGGTTTTTTTGCTTGTTTTTATCTTAAAGTCAAAAAGATGCCTTTCTGAAATGTGCATTCTTTGCCTGGCACAATTTTTTGTAGAACAATACATAGTATTGGTTGACAGTTTAAAAGCAGATTTGTAATTTAAAACAAGCCTGTCATCCACTGCCTCCCCTTTTTTAAGTTTGGTGGTTTTTTGGTGGGTGTTGTTGTTGTTGCTTGATAATTAATATGAGTGACTGCTTAGACTGCTCAAGTTATAGTTCATTAATATATATGTGGTGTAAATGTCTTGCATAGCAATGTCACAATCCAGGTCTAAATTCTGGATAGATATCAGTGAAAGCTTGTACAGGATTCAGCATATGTGTTGGACTGCATGCTGTCAGTCTAATTGAAGCAATGTGGTAATTTGATGTATGATTATTCTGCTTGAGCCTGTGTGTTCATAAATAATGTATTAAAACACTTGTTTGGATCAGAGAATTTTAGCTCCCAGATATTAGACTGAAAGCCCCCAAATTGTACTCAAATGAAGTTAAATGTTTGTAATTTGAAAACTTTAACTAAAGCTGATGAATTTCAGCTTCAGCAGTTTCCTGGTGTTACTTAGTGGAGCTTTGAACAAGTTAAGCCAAGGAAATAACATTGAAGAAAAGTATTTTTGAAGCAGCTTGTAGATGATTATTCCATTCTTCAACTACTTCTGAATTCACTTTTTTCATTTCTGTGGCAACTTTTAGAGTAGCTTATTGATACAGCTGTGCCTTTCAGTGTACTTTCTGGTATGTATATTGCATTCAGTAATAGTGATTTTATATAATTTGATATACCTTACAAACTGTAATTATGTTACAGCTTTAATTTTATATACATTACAGTTAAAATTTAACATATTCAGTTAAAATGTAGTTCCACTGTTCAAACTCATTTATTTCTTTCTTCACACTAATGTGGAAGTGACTAGAGAGTGATTTAAATTCTGACCTGAGGTAGAATGTGTTATCCCCAGAACACCAGCTATTGTGTAAATCAGAATTGCAGTTACACAATCAGAACTGTGTAAATGCCGATGGGTATGAACTGCACCAAACACTTGTTACTGCTTGTGTGGCTGATTGTGCTGACCTGCTGATTGCTGAGAGAACAAGGATCTCTAGGAAGACGGAGTAATTTAAGGAAATATAAAAGACATTCCTAGAAAATGGCATTCTGCTTCCTCTTCCCTTAGGAGGGAGAACTGCTAACTGTGATATGTGTCTGCATGTGTCTGTACAACATTGAAGAGTGTCCCTAAGATCAATTAATTAGTTTTTAGTACAACTAATGCTGTCTTATCTGCCACCCCACAGGAATTCCTTATAAACAGCTGACTGTAGGTGTCCCCAGGGAGATATTTGAGAATGAGAAGAGAGTGGCTCTATCACCGGCTGGAGTTCAAGCCTTGGTTAAACAAGGCTTCAGCGTTGTGGTGGAATCTGGTGCTGGAGAAGCTTCCAAATTTTCTGATGACCATTACAGAGAAGTTGGAGCAAAGATCCAGGGGACCAAGGAAGTCCTGGCTTCTGATTTGATTGTGAAAGTAATTGCTTTATTAGTGTATTTCCTACTACATTGTTTTTTTGAGGAATGTGTTGGTAATTTTTTTCTGATAATCAGTGGATAGTTCAGTAAATAATATCCTTTAAATTAGTATTTTCTCTTTTGAGTTCTGATTCAAGTTTTGTATTTTCTTTTAATAGCTCAAGTGTGCACCTACATTAAAGACTGTTAAATGACAGCATTGAAAAAATTGTGGGTAATATCTTAGCAAATTTTTACACCTTGTACGCCTCCTTCCTCACCTTGGAGGAGCTGTTTTCTAGAGTGAGGTAGACTAGTTCTAGAAGCTAATCAGATTAAATTCATGCTCTAAGAAATCTTTTATCCAAAATTGGTAACATATAACTCTAGTTACTCTTTAGATAGAGTGGCTTGGAATTTTAAAAATATGAGTCTGTAACTTTTCTGAATACCACAGCAAGTGTATGTTTCAAAATTTAGGAAAACTGCTAAAAGTGAACTTACTTGAGGGGTCTTAGCTTGTGCAGAGTCCTGAAGAAAAAAAAAGAAACAGACCTTTAACTTGATCTTGGGGCTTCCTTCAATTGCTCTGTTTGAAATCATCCCATCAGCACTGAACACAGAATTTCTGTGAGCTACTTTGTGAACAACTCTTTTAAGTAAGTTTTTCTTTGAAGAAAAGTGAGAAACTCAGAAGTGAATATAGATGAAGATCAGTATCTGCTGGACTTGGGGCATGAAATTCCCTGTATGTGGTTATGTATTGCACCTAATTAGCGATTCTTAGTTTGTAGTGCTTACTTGTCATATATGTTGAGTAATCATTTTGCTTAAAAATGGTGGGTTTGAGGGTAGCTGTCTGTCATAAAAGCAAGTGACTGCTGCTTAGAGGTCTTCAGATCTTGTGAAGGTGTGTGTTGACAATTAGTGCCCTGTCACCAATCCACCTATAACAAATTCCATGACGTGGACTGCAGTTAAAAAAGGCAGTTACTCAGTTCAGTTGTGTAAATAGCATTTGATATATTTTCTTCCTTCTGTGCATTTTGGGTGGGAATGGATGGACTGCAAGCTGGGAGAAAAGAGGTGGAATGTGTTCTGATTTCTTTCCTCTGATTAACATGTAAACTTGTATTTTCAGGTGAGGGCTCCAATCTATAACTCGGCTCTAGGTGTACATGAGGCAGATCTTTTCAAGACAGCAGCGACCCTGATTAGTTTTATCTATCCAGCACAAAATCCAGACCTCCTGAAAAAGCTTTCAGAAAAGAAAGCTACTGTCTTGGCTATGGATCAAGTTCCACGGGTCACCATTGCTCAGGGATATGATGCACTTAGCTCCATGGCCAATATTGCTGGGTATGGCTTTTTTTTTTTCAACTTCACTAAATATAGCTGGTATAAAATCATGTGCTTTGATATTAGGTATATCTACATCTCTATTTTCATGCAGCTGTTTCAATCAGGATGGTGCTGTTGGAGGTGCCAAACTACCAAAGTTTCTTGTGATCACCTTTACAGCAGATCAGAGCAAGGCTTTTAAAATAAACAAAACTGAAGGCAATTCTTCTAATTCCATGACTGTTTTGTCTAGTGCCTTTTAGCTCCAAACTAGGTCATCTTGAACACAGATTGTCATGGGGATCTGATGTTGTTAGGAGCTACCTAACCCAAACAACACTCTTTGTGAATGCGATTGCTGTGGCAGTTACAAACAAAAGATCAAATACTGTCAGACCATCTCTATGCTTTGCAACTAGTGTTTTAGGTATTTCAGTGATTTAAAATGTTATTGTCAAGCTGACTTCTTTTACTAGTTTCTTCTTCTTCTTTTTTTTTTTTTTAAAGTTAGTATTTTTTTAATTTTTACCTAGATGATGACTGTGAGGAATAATAAACCACTAAGAAGACTGCCAGATTTTGTGCACACAAGCAGTGTAGATCTGTATATGTTAGCTTATTTCCCTGTGTTTTCATTTGGTGTAATTTTACTAAGATGCAGAAATTAATAATGTATTTTAGGATAAAAAATGTACAAGGTATATTCCAAATTTGAACAAATTTTATAGCATACAGACCTCTATATCCCTCTGTTAGAGATAAGAAAAATAGTGGAATGGGGCTGTTGAACCACAACACTGTTCATAAGAATGCAAGGAAATCTGCCCTGTTGTTAACAAAATACAAAATTACATATTAATCTTTATTTTCAGATAGCTCTACTGGTGTTAACTTGGTGTTCAGCTACCCTTTCTTGGATGGGGCAAAAGAAATAGGAAGGTTGTTTGCCCTAAGCCATACAGCTCTGCAAAGTTTAGGGGCAGAGTACTGTTTTCGAATGTGCGTTTGCTGGTCTAAATGAGCTAACTGCAGAGTTTCTCTGGGTTTTGCAATTACTTGTTTGTGCTCCCTTCCATAACAAGCCTCAGGTTACAGCCATGGAAGGGGAGTTTTAAGGACCACAGTGTTAACTTTTGGCAAGTTGGGCATTTATTTTTCAGGTAAAATTTTGTTTGTGAGAGTGAATCATTGTAGCCATCCAGTGTACCACAGTCCAAAAATTATGTCTGAAAATGCATTCCATTATTAAAAAAAAAAACCAAAAAAAACCAAGAAATACAAAGAAACGAAGTCAGACTGTTAAGCTTGTGCTCAATAATAAAATACTAATCTTGCTTTATCCTACACATGCCCTGGTCAAATGTTCATCCTTTTGATGGATGTAATGAATGAAATTTTACTGAATCTGAGAAAATACTGATATGTGTTCATCCTTGATTGGCAGTTACAAGGCTGTGGTCCTGGCAGCAAATCACTTCGGTCGATTTTTCACGGGTCAGATCACAGCTGCTGGTAAAGTTCCTCCAGCAAAGGTATGTGCAATTGAATACATATTGTGGCAAAAGAATATGTGAGTTTCTGAGCACAGGTAACTGTTGCTTAAACTATTAGAAGAACTTTTTCCTGCCTTTGGGGTTCTCTAGAGACTTCAGAAATCACTATAATTATTCTCATACAACTTTTTATTCACATCTGTAGTGGTTTTGTTTCAGGAATAGTAGAATAATTTGAGTTTTATTGAAGTTTGCTTAGTTTTAAACGTCAGACTAGCTATATGTGGATGGATTTGTTTTTCCAGAATGGGGGGAGGTAAGGAAGCAGTTAAGAAAATTCCTAGATATTGGTATTTCTGGTGCATTGAGGAGTGCAATGGAAAGATTTACTTGATTGGAATTACATGTGGATAAGGTTGACGAGAAATGAAAGTAGAATTAGGGAAGTAAAAATGAAAGATAAATCAAGGAGAATACCTATGTTTACTTACATAAACTATTAGCTACAGAAGAGTTGGCTCTTAGATATGTATAATTAGGAGTTACAGCTTTTAAACTTAAATGTATGGTGCAACTCTGGCAAAGTAATTTTGGTTTCTGTGTCCTAAGGTATCTTGTTTAAATAGGTGGTTAATGAGATTTATCATTCTAGGTCTTGATCATTGGAGGAGGGGTTGCTGGCCTGGCTTCTGCAGGAGCAGCAAAATCAATGGGTGCAGTGGTTCGTGGATTTGATACTAGGTAGGTGTGTGAAAATTGTCATATCAATCTGAAATTACTTTAAGATTGTTTGTGGCTGTATTACAGTGAGTCATAAGTCACTTCCTACCATTTTCATTCCATCATTAGTCCTTAATTTTTTATTTCATTTCAAAGTCTAAAAACTTTTCAGATTTTTTTTTTAATTCCCTTCTTAAGCACCCTACACACTTTCGCATTGATGCAAGAACATTTCTGTTTAATTCTCTGCATGTTGTGAATGCTTACCTAACACTGAATTTTAGTCTCATTATTTACTGTGGTGTCATATGATGCAAAATAAATTACAGAGTGTTAAAAAGCCTCAACTCCAAACACCCAGCCCCAGGAAATTTTGCCTGCGAAAATAAGACTTACTAGTACATCCCATTTCACAGTTTAAAGACAGGGCCACAAGTTCTGTGGTTATCTCCCATTTAGGCACCTGACTTTGGGCTGTAGATTCACCAAGTCGTGACAAGAGAAATGCATGAGGAGAGTTAGTCAGCAGTGAAGCCCTCAGCTTTGAGGCTTTTCGTGGAGCAACTCTGCTGACTATACAGGAAACCATAGGCTGCCTTCATTCCTTGAATTCAAGTCTGTCTGGAACCTAAATTTAGCAATGCAATTATTTTTTCACTAAATAGAGAAAGCTGAGGACTTTGCTTATGGTCTCCTTAATCCTAGAATAAGTTTTACATTTCTTGTCTGAAGACTGCTACTAAAACCACTGGTAAAGTCATGATGTATTTTTAAATTAGTGGTTTTTCTCTCCCCTACAATTTTCTGTTTCTAGAGCTGCAGCCCTGGAACAGTTCAAGTCTCTAGGTGCTGAGCCTTTGGAAGTAGATTTAAAGGAATCTGGAGAGGGACAAGGTGGTTATGCTAAAGAAATGTCCAAAGAATTTATTGAAGCTGAAATGAAACTCTTTGCCAAACAGTGCCAAGATGTTGATATTATCATCACTACAGCACTTATTCCAGGTATGTTTTAAGTGAAAAAATGCTAGTTTTCATTTATCTAAGTAAGCTGGCATATTTTGGAGTTGTGTGTGCATGGAAACAGAGTGGCTAGTGAATTATGTTTGTGTGAGCATGTACCTTTACCCTTCTGTGATAAAGGCCTGGTTTTAAAGTGTGTGCCTTTCTTTTTTACAACTTTTGTTTTCATAGACTATCAGTCTTTGACTCAATACCATCATGTTTTTCTTACTAAGAAAGGAGTAGATAGTAATAAAGTAAGAATATGTAATTCTCTTGCATATTTATTGAATCACTGCTACTTCTGCTGTACAACTTGTGCACTGGAACAAGTCTGATTGAAGTGGTACTGTCTTTTGTAACTGAAACATAGTAAGGTAGAGCTTAGATTTTAGTGCTTTGTTACTCAGTGTCTGTATTTTAATAAGTTATGATGTGGTTTTTTTTTTTTTTTTTGGTTATGACTAAAATTGTGAGGTTGGATGTTAAGATTGTCAGTCTGTTGACAGAATTGGTGTTATCTTTGGTAGATTACACATGCATAACTTTTTTATATGCTTTGGAGCCGGATGTTCTAGCATCTCTTCTCTCTGTCTTTACAAACAAACCATTTGTGATTTTTTTTATCCTAGGTGCTGATTACTTGAAAATTTTGCTCACAAATTAAAGTTTATATATGGAGCAAAGAGGAGAAGTCATCTCCTGAGCTCAACAGATAAAAAGCTGTATTTTGTGTTTAACTCACTATGCCTTGTCTTGACAGGCAAAAAAGCTCCTATCTTGTTTAAGAAAGATATGATTGAATCAATGAAAGAAGGTTCAGTTGTTGTGGACTTAGCTGCAGAAGCAGGGGGTAATATTGAGACTACAAAGCCTGGAGAAATGTATGTTCATAAGGTGAGCATTTTAATCTGCAGTTCATTCTCGTTGTGCCTGAGCTCCCACTTTGTTTTGTAAACTGTATGCTGAAAATGAGTAGCTGAATCTACAACAGTCTTTCAGCTGTTTTGGGCTGAAGTAATCCTTGAGATTTGCATTTGGCCACTATTCATAGGTACATCAATTTGAATATTTTTAAAGAAACTATCACCTTTGTATAGTGTTAATTTGGTTGTTAATGGATATTACAGAATTCTTGCTACTTTGACTTCCAAGTCCAGTTTTGTTTCTTCTGAGTTGAAGCTGTGATTTGATATCTATTTCTTGGTCTACCTAAAAGACAAAGCAGTATCCATTGGTTCTTTGACTTATGACCTCCCATGACTGGAGGTTAACATTCCCTGTCATAGGTAAAGCTAAGCAGATTCAGACTGTCAGTGTTTACTTCAGTACAAAGCCTCTGGCTTACTCAGTACTATTTCAGCTTCAGGAGGGTGCTAGCTTTGCTTGTCTTTATCTTCAACAACATGATTGTGTCTCCCATAGAGTATCCAAAGCACTTGGAACCCAAACTACATGTTGCACAGATTGGTTCATTAAAGTAAGCAGTTTTGGTCAGGACTGAACTACTTTGGTTTTGCTCCAGTGTTCATTTGCTCAGTTGAGAATTTGTCTTCTGCTTTTTGGGTTTTATTTTCAGTGCTTATGGGAAATCTGCTAACAATTTTAGAGATCTGGATGATGACATTTATGGTAGCAGATTTCCTAGGCTGTGATTTGGTAATAATGCAAGGACATAATACCGTTATTTGGGAAGCCTGTAGGACACTGCTGCCATGGTTGTCATTGACATAAGCAGAATTCTGTTTGTATATATATCAAAGAATCACATGTTGCATTTGTCTTTGTGGCTTTCTAGGGCTTTTGATGTCATTGCTTAAAACCTGAGACTAGAGAATGTAGAAGAGGAGTAAGCAGATACTTGTATGAAGGGTTTATGTGGAACACTTTTAGTCAGAGGAGTATTACCCCTGGATTTAGTGTACTGGCTGTGTGCTATGGAAAATAGCAGCAGTGCAGAACAATTAGGATTGTGCCAGAGCATTGCATTAAGAAGCCAGAGCTCTGGAAGCATGCATGGATCTTAGCTGTAAGTTGTGGGAGCAGTGTTTCAACACAAGCCTGGTTTTGAACACATAAGAGTGCATGCCAGCTTCAGCTTCCCATTCCTTCCTAAAGTCGGATAGCCAGGCTCATTAGGTCTCTAAGTAGAGAGGATATGTTATGTTACATTTTTACATACATATGAACTCAGACATTCTACTCTGGCATAGCTCCTTTCACTCCACTGGCATATGGAAAGTTGTCTCCAGTACTTGCCTTCCAGAAAAACTGAGGAGATGCCAAGTGCTAGGCAGTTTAATCTGTTACCTGATTGCTTAAAGAAGTTAGGTTCTGAGAGAATGGTAGGATTTGGAGAGGACAAGCTCTTGCACTGATATGTCTTCCTCTCTGTGAAGTCTTGCTGCTAATAGAATTTAAGGTTTTGGAATTGATTATGCTGGATTCTCTAGCTGTTGTAAGTAATCCTTCCCTGACTTAATAATGTGAGAACTGTAGGTAGTAGATTTAGTTGGGGTTATAAACAGAAATAAATGGCACAGTTTGGATATATATTTCCAGAAGGATATAGTGGAAGAGATGATGCTTTTTCAGAGATTGTACAAATCCTTATTATTTTACTTGGATTTTTTTTCAGGGTGTTACACACATTGGGTACACAGATCTGCCTAGTAGAATGGCTACTCAGGCTAGTACCCTGTATTCTAATAATATTATCAAACTTCTAAAGGCTATTAGTCCTGACAAAGAGAACTTCTACTTTGATCCAAAAGACGACTTTGACTATGGGACTCTGGATCATGTTATTAGAGGAACTGTAGTAATGAAGGTAAGTCAGTAAATATTTGCTTGATTTGTGAGTACAGACCTAAAGTTTATCATTTCTGTCTCTTCAAAATATGTTCAAACATACTGCAGGTCAGCAGATTTCAGAGGTAGCTTGATGGAGCATGTAGGTAATTGTGTGTTTATTCAGCTGAATTTTCAGCTCTGTCCCTTTTCAGTATTGTCTTCTTGTCAAGGTTAAACCTAATGTGTTTACTACTGAAAAATGGGAAAAGGATAAACTTTGTGTGTTTCATGTGAAAAAAGCATAGCTAATTGAAACATGTCTGAGACTTTACTACAGGACCAGAGAAACATTCCTCCTTAAAAAAAACGAAAATAAAGAACCCCAAGTGTTCCTTTTATAGTAAGAGGAAAAAAATGGTGAAACTAGAATATGCAGAATACTTTAAGCTTTATTATAAAATAATAAAATAAAAACTCAGGGCATTGATTCTTTTTTATTTTCATTTTTTTTTCTGTTGTTTCTGCTCTGGAGCCTCATACTGTCTTCACCATGTGCTCTTGGACACTAATATAAAGTCTTGTTTGAAAAATGTAAGCCAGTATGATTAGCTTGGTCATGCCTTGCAAACTTCTGCCGATTCAGAAAAGAAACCTGTTCCTGGGCATGGCTGTGGGATCTTAGCACTTGCCTGAATTGCAGAATTAAGAAGAAAGGGCTTCACTGAGTACTAAGCATCTGCCATGTTAGGCATAACTGTACATATCTCTTGTCAGGATGGCAAAGTGATTTTCCCAGCACCTCCACCAAATAACATTCCTCAAGGAGCGCCAGTGAAGCCAAAGACTGTAGCAGAGCTGGAAGCTGAAAAAGCAGCTACTATTACGCCTTTTAGAAAAACCATGACTACTGCATCTGTATACACAGCAGGTAGGCAACTTCCAGAACTGGAGAATCAGTGTAGAGTACTCCATATTTGGCTGATACTTTTAGGTGACCCATCATCTAACTAGTTCAATTTAATAACTATTTGGGAGATCAGTTGATTGGCTTGTGTATCCTGGTGCAAAATCAGTGTAGTGTAAGAATTGCTGGAGAGGGAAAATAAAATTTAAAAAATTTAACCAAAAGTATTAACATTTCAGCAAGTGCTGACTCATGCTCTGTGCATATATGTGTGTTTGGCTCTATTTAAATATTAGTAAAATTCTTAAAAGTCTGAAAGACTCCTGGCAGGGACTGTGCCCATACTTTGCAGCAGAATCAGTTCAATGCCTTTGCTTTCTTCAGATTTTACTGTATTGTGTGAGACGTTAATGCCCACAATCTACTGAAGTACTGAAATAGGGCATTTGCTTTGACAAATAAGTATTGGCTCTTCATCGCATTTGTTACTCTCAGTGCATCAGAACTTCTGCACGAAGTAATTAATGAATTCAGGAGCCTTAATTTTAATCCCTGTTATTCATACACATGCTTTGATACTTCCAAGTAATATTTCAACATTATTATGACTTCTACATTTTTTTCAGTAGAACAGGAGAGTGACAGGATTCAGTGTTGGTGTAGAAACCTATCTTTGCTGCATTATGTGCATGCATAACAAATATGTGTTATGTGTATTTATGGCTTTATTTTCTATTGTAAAAGGAACATTAATGCTGAAAGAACTTTGTATTTGACAGAATGATCCCCCTGATCTTGAAACTACTCCATGCATAGAACTCCATTTTGCTTTTGTGTCAGTACTACACTCCTGTTGTATACAGTTTAAATGTAATAAGTAATTGAAAAATTACAGAATTTTCCTGTGCTTTCCTTCTAGGTTTAGCTGGTATGTTAGGGCTGGGCATTGTGGCACCTAATACTGCTTTCACACAAATGGTGACGACGTTCGGCCTCTCTGGAATAGTGGGCTACCACACAGTGTGGGGTGTGACTCCTGCTCTGCACTCCCCACTCATGTCTGTGACTAATGCCATCTCAGGTAAGTAGCTGTCACACAGCTGCTTGTTTGCTACTTGAAGTAGGCACAGCTCCTTTTACTTGAACTTTAGAAAGAAGTCTGCTAATACAGCTTTTAGAATGCCAAAGAGTCTAGTACTGCTGTGCATGTTTGAGTTTACTTTTGTAAATAGCAAGGACACCTGAAATACTGTCTTTCTGAGAGTATGATTTTTCAAAAGATTGGCAAATGTGCTGCTGTATATTTTTAATTTTCATAAGTAATTTTTTACTCTTGACCTGTTTGCTTAAAAGTTTGTTTTACTTGGAGTGCTGTAGTCTCCTTTTATAGACCACATCTTATAGACCACATCTTTTCTCCCATCTCTTCAAAAGGTTGCCCTGAAAATAACTTATCTTTCATATTTTTCGCATTCTTTAATTCATCTCCTCAAACTATGTGTTGTGAGAGAGGGGAAAAAGAACATAGATCCTAAAATACCCATAAGATTCATAACTCTTAGTAATATGTAAGATTTTATGTATCTGTGTGTGGTTATATGTGACAGGTCACAAGTCTGATGTTAAAAGCAAAGTTTCCTTTATTGAACAAGTACTTGGCTAACTCTGTGCTTGAGGCACCTACTTTCATATGCTGTATTTTTTTTCTTTTGAAACATTTTTATATTTCTGAAAAAGACTGTGGTAGTCTTCCTTTAAGCATTAATCTGTGAAGAAGGGGTCAAAATTTGAGTTGACTGGTATTTGTCCAACAGTTGAAAGGAAACTTCTGATCCATATAGAGCCTTTTAAGGTTACACAGTAACCTTTTCCAGTAACAAGTTTTTCTCTTTTAAATAGGTCTAACTGCAGTTGGTGGACTGGTACTCATGGGAGGACACTATCTCCCTGAAAACACTTCCCAAAGCCTAGCAGTGCTTTCAGCCTTTATCTCTTCAGTCAATATTGCAGGTATGAGTGTTAGGTTTTCTCCCAAGGATAACTTCAAGCGCTAGCATAATTTAAAAAATTTCTTCTAGCTCTTTAATTGTATAATTCCAGAAATCCTAGTCTGATAATAGAATCTGAGAGCATTTATCAATAAAAACCCACCAATTTTCATAGTAGCTGTTGTATGGAGTTTGCATACCCTGTGGCGTAAACTTTTTAGAGAAATATTCAAATGTGCTTTTTTGTTTTACAGTATCCTTTGGGTGATGATTATATGCAATGGATTTTCCTTTTTATCCCAAGATGGTAGTGGATTTGTACTTTTATTAACTTTCCTACTTGAAATATATACTAGTGGCATAGAACAAAATTCTGCTACCTTGAGCTTCAGAAGTCCCAGCTTCAATAATAGACAAGAAAGTGAGCAATGTGACTTATAAATACTACTTTTGCTAGAGTAGATTGTGAAAAGAACGCATTCATAAACTAAGCTGTCAGTGTAGAGTATGGGGCCAGAGCAAGTCCTTCTTTTCTTCTGATTTCTTCCGAAGTCTAAAAGACACATCAAGATCTAACCCTCATTATGCCTTTGTTTTCTGGTTGTTTTCTAGGTCACTAGCTTTATTTGTGCCAGTTGCTAAATTGTGTGGTAATATGGTGTCACTAAATATTTCTTCTATATCTTGGCATATGCTTGATTTCAGATTTTATTTTTTTAAAATTGCTCCTTTACTTTTTCCAGGTGGCTTTTTAGTTACGCAGAGAATGCTGGATATGTTCAAACGTCCCACAGACCCTCCGGAGTATAACTACTTGTACCTTCTCCCTGGTGGTGTATTTGTAGGAGGCTATGCAGCTGCTCTCAGCGGTGGCTATAACATTGAGCAAGTAAGAAGATAACTTTATGGCTCTTAGCCCACTCCTCAGGGTTATGTTGCTTCATGCCTGTTCTGTTGAGGAGTAAATAACAAATAATCCAAGGTCTTTCCATCAACTGCATATTCCCACAAAGCAAATCTGAAGTTGCTTAACTGTAAGCTTGCAGTCACGCAGCTAATGAACTTTAAAAGCTTTGTTGTTGTTGTTTGGTTTTGTGTAAACTAGCAGGTACTTTTAGTTATTGGTCTGTTTTCCTAAATTACAGTCTAAATAATACAGTAACTACAGAAATCAGTCTTTAGTTTAAATGTTTCTGAAAGTTCAATTTTGCATGACAGTTAAAAAAAGATGGGATCAGTTGTCAGCACAGAGGGATGTACAGAGAATTTGCCTATGGCACCTTTCACAGTAAACTTTTGTTTACATTTATTTTAATAGTAAAAAAAATTAATCTATATTGCCTTGCGAGTTTGGAAAGAGTGAATCCAAACATAGTCTTATGCCTGGGGCTTGTAATATATTTGTGTTTTTTTAAATTATCTGGACATATATAGCTCAGTTCATTTGAGTTTGTTTATACTTTTTGAAAACAAGAGTTTCCGAATATCATGGAATCATTAGTGTAGGGAAAGAGGTTTAAGATCATTAAGTCCAACCGTCGGCCTTGCACCACCACCATGGACACCACTAGACCATATCCTCAAGTGCCATATCCACATGGTTTTTTTAACAATTTTTTGAACAATTTTTTGAACAATTCCAGGGATGGTAACTCTACCATGTCCCTGGGCAGCCTGTTCCAAAGTTAGACCACACTTTCCATGGAAAAAGATCTCCTAGTATGTCCCTCTCCTGGAGCAACCTGAGGCCATTTCTTCTTGTCCTCTTATTTGTTAAGTGGGAGATGAGACCAATTCCCACCTGGCTATAACCTCCTTTCAAGGAGTTGTAGAGAGTGATAAAGTCTCCCCTGAGTTTCCTTTTCTCCAGACTGAATGCTCCCAACTCCTTCCTCTTCAGACTTGTGCTCCAGACCCTTTGCCAGCTCTGTTGCCCTTCTCTGGACTGGCTCCAGTGTCTTTATTGGAGTGAATGGCCCAAAACTGGACATAGAATTCCAAGTGTGACTTTACCAATGCTGAGTACAGGGGTATGATCAGAGTTGTAGTGGCCACAGAATTGCTGGTAGGTCAGAACTACCTAAACTGTTTCTTAGTTCAAATGTGCCATTAACAGTTTCTGAAACTATTCCTATAATGAACCAGACTGGTTAGCTTTGGTTTTGTGCTAAAGGGAAGCTTGATTCTGAACTGATGAGGAAAATTGGCTTGACTCTAGTTTAGTATTCATTCTGCAGATAAACAAAGACCATCAAATGGGGGAAAAGCTTTATAGATATCACATTTTAATTGGCCAAAAGCACATCCTGTATGACAGTTTCTTGACTTCAATTAAGAATTATGACTTAAACACATTCTGGAGAAATCAACACTTTTGTGTGATAATCAGAGATGTTTTTAATAGCAATGCAATTTGTCACTACTTCATACTGATAGTTTTCTTATTTTAAAGGTGATGTATCTGGGCTCAGGACTGTGCTGTGTTGGTGCCCTGGCTGGTTTGTCTACCCAAGGAACAGCTCGTCTTGGAAATGCTTTGGGTATGATAGGTGTTGCAGGAGGTTTAGCCGCAACTCTTGGAAGCCTTAATCCCTCCCCTGAACTGTTGGCACAGATGTCAGGTGCAATGGCACTTGGTGGCACCATAGGTATGTGTATGATAAATTAACAATCTATGTTCTGTACATGCATGTATGCAAGCTGTAAATACATAAAATAATCTATAACTCACAGATGAATTTGCTAGCTGACATTTGTGTTTTGTTCAAAATTATTTCGCAAATGTGTGAACAAAATATCATAAATGTCAGGGCTTTTATTAAAGCTTCAGAATGTGATAAAGAATGTGATAAAGAACTGGTGGGAAAGTGGGAGCACATCATAGGGAAACTGAGTGTCCAGAAGTAAATGAACTTGCCCAACTTCATACTTCTGTTCAGTTCCTGACCAAATACCGCCAAATTCCCTCTTTCATACTGTGCCTTTGTCACAGAAAACAATGAATTTCTCAATATTTAGTGAAGCTTCTTAGAACATGATATGCTTTGATCTTTTTGTTTTTCATGATGTCCCCATTGCAAAAAATGCACATATGCAGCCTTCGGTTCAATGCCATAGCAGTTTCTAGTTGGAACAGGCTTGTGTGTATGTATTCATTGCACATTGAAGCATCCCATACTAATTTCTAGCTGAACAGGTTGGTTGTGTTTTGTAAGACTTCCTGTCTGTCTTTGACTCTCAATAGGTCTGACTATCGCTAAACGCATCCAGATCACAGATCTGCCTCAGCTAGTGGCCGCTTTCCACAGTTTGGTTGGTTTGGCTGCTGTGCTCACCTGTGTAGCAGAGTACATGATTGAATATCCTCACTTTGCCACTGATCCTGCTGCAAACCTCACCAAGATTGTGGCGTATCTTGGCACGTACATTGGTGGAGTGACTTTCAGTGGCTCTCTTGTTGCATATGGAAAACTGCAAGGTGAGACCTTCTATTCGGAATTAAGTATTTGTTAAAGGGTTGTTCTTCCCCCAGGATTAAGCTGTACTTTTAGACTACTGTGTAATTGGAAAGAAACATTGTATTTTGCATCAGGTAAAGGTTCATATATTTAATTCTTATGAGTGTATTTTTTGTTTCTAATTCTGTTTGTGTACAGCTTTATTTACGAAAGGTTGTCTTCAGTGCTTGAGCGTATTACTACTTTTCATTGCGAAACCGTGCAAACTTTACCTCAGTTCATCTTGTCTAGAAATAAATGTTGCTTTGGTGTTAAGATACTACCTGTTGCTCTTTCTTGAATTAATTTTATTGAACTTTTTTGATCAAAACTTTGTATTTCTGATCAGACATTTTAATTGAATCTCATGTTGCTGGATTCAGTGAGCACTGCTAATACTTCTTAGATTTTATTCTTAACATTGCAATCTTCATTAAAGTAGGCAGCTTGCTGTATTAATTGAGGCTACGTCACTTTTAACCATTCAGTTCACTGTCTATTTACCTACTTTGCAAACTCCATGCTCCATGCCTCTTACTGTTTTAGCAAATACGCTTTTGAAGTTAAATACTTACTAATTCCTGCTTCTTATGTATGTGAAGGTTTCTTTATTGCATTTATTTTTGGTTTTGTAAGCACACAGCTTTTGAGAGGCTGAGGTAATACTTGTACTAAGAATTTCAGGCTAAGAGCTTCCTATTACTAATCCTGTTGTTAACTTTGCAATAGTTCCTTTGGGAAACATCTGTTTGCTTTCTTCAGTGTTTGTGAGACCAGCCATTGAAGGAGGAAATATGACAAGGATGGAAAGCTGTCTTCTCTAATAATCTTTTGAAGGATTTGTCAGTAGTATGTATTTCTGATATATCTCTGCTAAGTAGTTACTCATCTATTTCTTCTCAGTTATTTTTTTCTCTCTTCATTGTACCCCCTCAGTGATTTGTGCGCATGCCCCTGGTGAACTTCACTGCCTGTTTGAGCCTGCTCTCCTATTTCTGTTTATTTTTTCTCCCTTGCATTTTCATATCATCATGATATGAAATAGGAAGATTGTCTATACTATTGAACTACTGATTCTATACTATGGAAAAGGGTAGTAAGTCACACACTTTGACTCTCCTGCCTGAGACTATCAGTTCATTCTTTCCCTTGAATTCAGCTAAATTTAAATGAGACAGTCTCTTATTTCTGATGTAAGTCATTACTAAGAAACTTGCATTGTTTCAACCCTTTTCCATGTTTGGAAAAAAAAAAGCCTAGTATGAAATAAAAATGTGACTGTCTTTTTTAACTGAATCACACAAATACTGAACCCCCTTTTCCCCTTAGGTTTCTGCTGATGTGGGAAGCTGTGGGAGTTCTGTGTGACTAAGGGTAGAGGTGAAATTAATACATTTGAAAGCAGGTTTTTATACTTGGCCTTATCTGTGTAATTATATTTTTCTAAGCACACAGCTTTTGAGACTGAGGTAATACCTGTGTAGAAGTTCCAACTAAAAGCTTCCTACCACAGTGTGTCATGCACAACATACAAAGACTTGGAGACAAAGTGAAAGGACATTTTTGAAGGAAAAAATAGGCTTTTCAAAAGGAGAAGAGATTTTCCTGACTATTCTGGAGCACTTAAGTGAAATTAGGAAGTAAAATGGGTTTAAACAGGAGTATTTGAGAATCTAGAGGAAGTCTGAATGTGTTGCAATTCTGAGTCAGCACAAGGTCTTAGCATCAACTAACTTGTTTTATCTTCTGCCCCTCCCTTTTTCTCTTTTTAATTTTTCTTTTGCTGAGGTATTCAGTCTTTTTTGAAGGTAAGAAACAGGCTCCCCTGAATCTACATGTCAATCTCTGAAAATGCATTTGATTGCAGGTATCCTGAATTCTGCACCTCTGCTCTTGCCTGGTCGACATGCTTTGAATGCAGGATTGCTTGCTGCCAGCCTTGGTGGGATGGTTCCGTACATGATTGATCCTAGTTACACCACGGGAATTACTTGCCTGGGTTCTGTGTCAGCACTCTCAGCTATAATGGTAAGTTGAGGAATTGTAGAAGGTGAAACAAGTTACACGAGGAATTTATTCTCCAATTTTGCAAGTTTCCTCTTAAGGATTATATTTTACCATCCTGAGTCACTGTGGGCATGGTGCCTGCCTGTGCAATAGCTTGCAGTAGCAAGTAGCTACTGACTTTTCTAGATCTAGCTGTAAACAAAAACTGTTCCAGAGAACTGGAATGCATTCATATGATTGCTTTTTGCAGCTATTGATTAATGAAGCCTTTTATATGCAAAGTGATATTTTAGATGACTTTTTGAAAAGTTAATCCTTAAAACACATAAAAGAGCTCTGGATCTGGAGGTTGTTATGAGAACTTCTTAAGATTACTCCCATGTGTAACTTCCCCCATTCACTCACACCAGTGTACACTAGTGTAGCAAAATTTACCCTGAATATTGCCATTCTGTAAGCTGAGTCCTGCAAAGACTGCTCAATATTAATCCCTTAATGGTATGAACAGTTCCATGGAGCTGCTAGGATATTTTTGCAAGTAAAAATATCTGACTAAACACAGGATGAGGATGGTGGGGTACATTCCTGTCCTCTCTAAAAGGCAGAATTGGTAAGTCCAATCCTCAGGCCACAGTTTGAATAACTAAGCTTTCACTGAAAGTACTTGAATAGGTTATTAAGTTGATACTTGCCTAGAAAGGTTGTGGGTGCCCCATCCCTGGAAGTATCCAAGACTGTGTTGGATGGGGCCCTGAGCAACATGATTTAGTGGGTGACGTTCCTGTCCATGGCAGGGCAGTTGCAACTGGATGATCTTCAAGGTCCCTTCCAACACAAACCATTCTATGATTCTATATTTATTTTTCAGTGCTGTAGGCAGACTGTCTTCTCTGGATGTTCTTCTTAGCCACTGCTGACACTGAAGTGTTTTCTTTCCTTTTTCAGGGTGTCACTTTAACAGCAGCTATTGGAGGTGCTGACATGCCTGTAGTTATAACTGTCCTGAACAGTTACTCTGGATGGGCTTTGTGTGCTGAGGGCTTTCTTCTGAACAACAACTTGCTGACCATTGTTGGTGCACTCATCGGCTCCTCTGGAGCCATCCTCTCTTACATCATGTGTGTGGTAAGAAGTCGAAAGAAACTGTGCTTGTTTCCTGAGTAACGAAAAGATTTTTTTACCATGTTTGTTTGGAAGATAAGCGATTGGATCTTAAACTGTTAGGTGTTTATAGACTAGAAAATTCTTGATTGCAATGGTTGGCCTAGGTGTCAGTCATTTTTCTTTGGTTAGGTGAGAGATGTATCTTAAAACTGAGGAAAGCGCTTGTATTGACTTGGGTATTGAGGGTTTGAATCTGGGCTTAAACAAATATGGTTACTTGTGCTCAGTTATTTATTTTTTAGTCATATAGCTCTGAAGCATGGTTAAATTTAACCTAAATTTAATGTGTAGCAACAGATACTCTAAGTATTGTGTTAATTTAAAAAGCTGTTGGTTAGCCAGTAATATACAGTTTGGTTTTTGGAGTGCCGAAAGGTGTGCTCTTTTCTTCAGAGCAGCTGCTTTGGAGTACCACGGGGTGGCAGCAGGTTTGCATGAGTTTAGTGCTGATGCTTCTGTGTGTCAGCCAGCTTGAGCTTCAACTCGGTGTGTGAGTTGTGTTGCATTATTAGTGATGACCTCCTTCTCTCTGGAACATTTGTATAAAAGTCTTCAAAGTATTCATAGATGCTGGGGTACTGTTTTAAAGAAAACTGTTCACAGTGCAACAGCTGCCAGCATCCTGATTTTCTGTTGTATAATTCTGTTTCATTTCTGCCCCTTGTGCTCTTGTATGATCAGTGCTGCTGTTCTCCTGTTTGATATTTTCCTCTGTTTGACAGCTCTGGCTGTCATCTTTTACTTTGTCTCCTCTGATAAAAGGTACTACTACCATGTTAGGAATGTTCAGTATCATTCATTTTCATCTTTCTTGAGGAAGAATTTCAGAAAAACTTAGAAAGGTATTTTTGTGCAGCTACATGAAAGTGAATTTCATGAAGTATGAATTTCAAAGAATCTTGTCCTTTCTTGGACAGTTTCTGTCTCCTTTTCAAAAGGAAATCAAATTATGTAGCTCGTATATTTATTTGTATACATTCAGAAATTTAGGACATATCAGTAGAAAAAGAATGCTTATGGGTAACAGGCATGAAACCCATGTTCTTTAAAGGTCAATTTCTTGTAAATCTTAGGGAAAATATAAACTGTTTGGTATATATTTACCCGTAATCTATCTATACCTTCATTTTTCTTTAACTGTGTCCTTCCTTTCTTAATATTGCTCACCTCTCTTAGCACACACAATGGAGTTTTCAAATACTTGCAGAGTTGGTAGGAGGAAACCAGGTAAATAGGAAGTGTGGGGCAGTAGTTAGCAAAATATTTATGCAGTGACAGAATGGTTTTTCTCTATGTTTCTCAAATTTCAGGAAGTTTAGTTTTTGAGGTACTATTCTAGAAATCTTATGCTGCCTTATATAAGCTTAGACAACTAAAATCCATCAACCAGTAAAATGAAAATTATTTGGTATGATTTCTGCACAATAAGCAGAATAACTTGTTTTTAGCACAGTATTTTTCTTTTCTGCTTTACTTCCTTTAATGGAAATCATTACTTTAAAAGGCTTTGTTATAATCAGGGGATTCAGTATCTTCTTGAAGCTGCATTTCAGGAGAAAGAAATGCTCAAGAGTTTCAATAAATTCTTCTTTAGGTGTTGCAACCTGTACTAATGAAACAACAGTTTTCCTTTCCCCTTTTTCTCCCTTTTTTCCCCCCTTTTTCCGTCCCCACCCTTTAGTATGACTTCTGTCAAAACCAGTATATTTATTGATACTTACCTAGTACAGGTGAGAAGGTATTTGTGGAAACATCTCAATAGTCGAAATCTTATTTTTACAAACTTTTTCAATTATGTTTTATGATGAAACTGTGGTTTAATCGTCTGATGGTAGTCCAGCTAATATCTTAAAGCTTCAGTTGATAAAATTGGCCAATATACATTCAGATAACCAGTTAATTTTTGTGCTTATATCTGCTTCATTTTCCACCTCTCTTTTGTACCTATTGGTAGGGGGAGTTAAGGACAGAGAATTTAACTTCAAAAAGCAAAGGCCTGTACTGTTTGCTCATCCAGTGAATTGTGACTCTTTTAAGACACCAACACAATACATCTTCTTCAGAACACTTGATTGTTAGCATGTTCTTGTCCCTCTTTTTTTCCCCAGAGGGAATAGTTGATGATTGCAATTCTGGTATTAGAATCATTATGGGATGGGAAAGAAACTTAAGTTTGAGAGGAACCATTAACTGGTCAGAAGAAACAGAGCATGAGAAGGGACAAACTATGTTAGTCTTACAAATTGTGTGCTGGCAATTCATCTGTTCTAGCTGTGTAGTTTCTGTGGGCACAGTGGAAGCACTTGGAGTTCTCAGGATTCGGGTGTTTGGTTTTCCCTGGACTGTAAGCCCCTGACCTTTTTTACCTGTCATGCACAGTACAGAGGGCTTTTCACTAGTTGTTGGATTATCAGTGAGTGATGAAGCCTGCACTTCATACCTCTATATTTGGGGACTGTGGTGGTAAGGAAGGTGAAAGAGGCTACAGAAGAGTTTTCACACTGTCCCAGTGCTGAGTAGGTTTTAACTACATTGGTTAACTTCTGCTTGATAAAATCTTGGCTCTTCTGTGTCTTCCACTTTTTCTCTTGAAGGAGAACTCTTCTTGGCCCTTTGCAGTGGATCCAGGCAAGGGTGTTTCAATCTCATGCTTGCTTTTAGCTGATTCTCAGATTTCCAATAATATTTTTTCTTCTTTTTTTTTTTTTTTTCTTTGACCTGGTCTAACTGTTGCCTTTTTTTTTTCGATATGTGTAGAAAGTGCTTTGTTTCTTGTAAGCTCAGAATGTGCAACGTTTGAAGAGGGTATTCTTCTGTCCAGGCTGACACATAACCGCTGTAATGTTGTGGTACATGCCAAAGGCAGTGCGTTCTTAGGGCATATGAACTGCTGTGTACTAAAGACAGTAGAAAGATGTTGATTTCGCTGTGTTTGTGTGCTTCTCCTACGGTATCTGAAATAGTGAAGACTTACCAGGAAAAGTTCTAACATCATCACCATTCTGCTTATTTGCTAGATGATGAATTTCAAAGAATGGCACATCTTCTTAGACTATAGCAAAAAGCTGTGAAATTGCATCATTTGAAATGTCAGTGGAGAATGGACATCTGGAAGCACACTTTTGCGAGAGTGATTCTTCCCACTTATATGTGTGTCTCTCCAGATCCATTCCTAAATTTTGTCGTGGTTTCTCAGCTAGTACAGAAGATGTATGACACATATGTGTAATTAAAGAAGCAATTTATCCTGTACCTTTTCTGCTTCAAAAGTTTTGCCTATTTCCAGTTATTGACAGATATTGCTTTGGGACCACAGTCACAAGTAGATGTGCCAGAGAAAGCATTTAGCCAGTGGCTTTTCCTGGCTGTGTGTCTAATGGAGCCAGATTTTCAGGGAGTGTTCTCTTAAAGCTCCTAGTTAAAACCTCTTGTTTTCCTTTGGTGGTCAGCCAGTAAGCTAATGACCCCCTTCAGTTCTTTACAATGCAGCTGGTTTTGTGTGGCTACTTAGCTGCTTTTGTGTTTTCTTGTCTTGTTGGTGTAGGAGTTTTGCTCCAGTACTACCTGTAAGAGCTTTGTGAATTGCCTGCTGTCATGTAGAAGTGCTGTGCTTACATGTTGAATCGGTTAAAAACTATGGAAAGTATCTTGAAAAAATCTTGTGTGTGTTTATGTATATATGAATGTAAAAAATTTTTTAGAAATTATGTCTTCAAATATACATTGTTTTGTATTCTTCCCTTTTAAGAACACAGAGCTGATGTTTGGTGATTGCTGTGTTAAATTGTTTTAAAGAGCCTGTTTTAAGAGGTTTTGGGTTATAAGAAGGCAAAACTAGCATATGAACATTATTGTCAGGAAGCCTTTAACATTTTCAGAATTTTTTTTCTGAAGTTTTCTTTGTGGACTCCCACATTTATTTTTTGATTTCATCTTTGTATGATTAAAACCATCCTGTCTTTCAGGCTATGAACCGTTCCCTTGCAAATGTGATTCTTGGGGGCTATGGCACTGCGTCAACAGCTGGTGGGAAACCCATGGAAATTACTGGAACTCACACAGAAATCAATGTGGACAATGCAGTTGAAATGATAAAAGAAGCCAACAGTATTATTATTACTCCGGGTAAGACACTCTTGACTTATACAGCAAGATGTTCAGATGATGTATTATATTAAAAAAGACCCCAACTAATCAAAAATGCAAAATAAATCAAGAAACTGTAGCCTGAAGTTGCAGCATGGCAGCAGCATGTCAAATGTTGATGGGGGTCCATGCGATTTGTTTTTGCTCCCAGGTCAGTTATCATTTCTCTGTTCAGAGATGCATGCCACTTCAGTTTTCTTTGTGTATGTCCCTACAAACTTTGTCCTTTTTATTTGCATTTTAAATTCTTTAGAACAAAAACTATCTTTTGTAAATTAAGCTTATACCACAACAGCTGTACGCAAAATTACCAAGCACTACCATGGTGCCAGTGGTACCAATACATCTGTCTGTTAACTTCCTGAAAGATAGGATTTTGTTTACACTTCTCATGTACTGGCTCAATTCTGCATTGGTTTATTAAAAAAAAAAAAAAAGGCAAAAAACCCTCATCCAAAGCATAGTTAATATAAATGCTGTAATTAAAGTAAAAACACCCAGCTTGAAACCCAAGACCTGAATTGTCTAAAACTACTATGTTGGCTTTAAATTCTTATAATTCAGTAGCACTTTCCCTGACAGGAGAGCTCAGGTAGGGGACAGTGAAAGACTTCTCCTTCAACTGAATGCCATGACTATTGTGTTAAACTCATTTTAGCACTGGAATGTGAAGAATGCTAAAATACAAAGTCATCTTTCATTTCGTTTCAACTTAAATGGGACCATCAGTGAGGTAGGGTTCTAATTTGGGAAGTTACCTTTGTTTCTAGTGAAGCTTGCAATCATCAAGGATTTTGCCTGTTTCTCCTTTGGTCAAACCTTGAGAGTGCCATTAATAATTTGTGCTGTTTTTCTCCTGGGTATAGTTGCTTTGATGAATTATCTCAGACGGAAAAAATTATTTGCTGCTAAAAACCATATCCAGCTACTAGATTTGCATTATGCAGGTTGAAATTCTGTTGAGGATAATCATTGTGAAGTAACCTACCAATAGCCTTTTAATCAGTTTTTCAAAATACCTGTCTGAAACATCCTTTTCTGATAGAAAAAGGAACACGTCTTTTTGTAAAGGTAAAATGACTTGCTTTTGTATTTCGCCTTGTCAAATCACAGCACTATAAGTGGTCAGGAGATCAAAAAAGAGATTAATTACAGTGGTCAGGCTGTGAATATATGAAAATCTGTTGTGTGCGTATTTATTTAATTTATTTTTAATTATAAGAGCTTCTCTTTGTGTGGAAGGTACTCTTACTGTCTGCAACTAGTCTTTCTGCAGTAAAACAGAAAAATAGGTTAAAATTTTGCAATTCTTTCAGGTTATGGTTTGTGTGCAGCAAAAGCTCAGTACCCAATAGCTGATCTGGTGAAGATGTTGAGAGAGCAAGGGAAAAACGTCAGGTAAGTCTTTCCTTGATAGAAAGGATTATAGGTGTTTTGTTTTGGTTTTTTCATTCCATTAAAACCCCCTAAAAGTGTTAGTTTTGGTTTAATAGTTTTTTCAGCATTTACAGAGGCACAGAATAGCAAAGTTTGGGATTTCTGTATTGTCCAGTTCAGCCATCCCCCTTGTTCGGACCAGAATCTACTGGAGTGAGTTGCCTAGAATCTTGTCCAATTGGTTTTTGAATATCTTGTCTCCAGAGATGGATACTAACAGCCTCTTTGGGCACTTTCTTACAATGTTCAGTCATCCTTATTTCAATTTATTCCATCCATATTTCAATTTGCAGCTGTTGCATCTTGCCCATTCACTGGATACTCTGGAGAAGAATCCGGCTCTTTTTTGCTGCCCTCCATCTGTATTTATACAGATCGATAAGATTCCCTTGATCCTTCTCTTCTGCAGGCTGAAGAATTCCAGTTTTCAGCCTTTTGGCAGATACTCCATTAAGCAACTTAGACCTACACTTAAGGGGCTCCCATAAGATTTTGCTGTTGCAAACAAGACTGCTATTACAGTTCTTTGAGTATTGCATGAAAGGATTATGGGACTGCATGTCCGCAGTCTGATGAATTTATTCTACTGGAGTGCTGCTTCAAAAAGCAAAGATAGTTCTTAGATTGCCTGTATTGGCCTCAAGTCCTTTCCTCCTTCAGTGTTTTTGTAGACCTTATAGATTCTGAAAGTGCTGGAAAGCAAACATTATGTCTTTCTTGCTGATTGTTCGAAATTTTGCTTGTTTTCTAATTATGATAACTTAATATTTTAAAATCAGTCAAGGCTTAGTTTTCATTTCAAACAAGTTTTTTTGGCAGACACTGGACAGCCATACTCATTCTCTGATTTCTCTATGTTTATTTCAATTAGATGGTGACTTCTCTTTGGAATCAGTACTCTAGTAATTAGCATTTTTTGATTTTGTTTTTCTTAAGTTACTTTTTCAACTTTGTTAAAAAGTTGCATGTAAGCTTTTGCAGTGTGTTACAGCATCGTGTTGAATAACAGCAGAGTTCTAGGGTTTAGCAGCAATTACGTGTTAAACTGAGATTTTGCAATTTTGCATATAAAATTGCTTTATGGATGTATTAGTTCATGCATACATGAGAAATGAGGCTGTGTGTTAGTGTATTTGCTTCCTGGAGCAGTCTTCGCACCTTGTTCTCCATGTTTAGCAACAGCTCTGTGTGTGTCCAGATTGCATTAAAACATTTGAAGACGCCTTAGTTGTGCAACAAAAAAACCCTTTCATGGCTAATGTGATGACAGTGTTGTATACTTCTGGCTTTCCTTTCAGTGCTTCTGTGGGGGTTAGCTTTTTTTGACCAACCTTGGTGAAATAAAAAAAAAATACTGTTTTTGCCTTTTATGTTGGCTTTGCAGGGGAGAAAAGTGAATGAGTCCTTGAAATAAATGGCTTATACTTGAAATGAGTCAATTTCAGGAAGGGATCACTGCATGGTTACCTAGTATTTTAATGAAATAAATCTGTATTTACAGTTTGTGGTAATTCAGGCCTTTCATCACTTTGCTGAGCTCCCATGGTGTTCATTGAGTGCAGCTGTTGTCCTCTGGTTTCAGTAGGCCTGGAGTGCCTCGGGACCCTAATACACTCACCATCCAGATGTAGTGACACTCTCACACACACGCTGTGGAGGGCTGCCAGCATGGACATAGGATTGCATCAGTCTGTAATGCCCATTGTGTGCCAAAAAAAATTGCGACTGTCATATGGTCTGGTTTTTTGCTTCATGGCTCACCACTGATCCAGAGAAGCTGTTGTTTTAATTTGCTTTGCCTATAGCCATAACATTCTCGGTGGAGACCGCAGATTATATAACACGATGCATAACCTTTGACTAGGATTTAAATTTAGAAATACAGGAGAATTTTTGGAAACTTTAGAGTGTTTTGGTTACTCTGTTGCATAGCTAACATCATCATTCACTTGAGATGGTCTTGCAGCAGATCACATCTTTAATGCATTAGTAAAGTCACAGAGAAAGCTGGATATTGCTGAACCTTGAGTATAGCTTTCCCTTGTCGTGGATGAATAAACAACAAAACTTTTTATAGGCTAAATCCCATAGCCCCTAGAATCTATTGGCCTTGGAGAGGAAATAGCTGTTCTACAACTGGTGTTGTATTTCTGCAAAGTTAGAGCTAAGGAAATTGTTGAAAGTTCTTGCCTTACCAAAGTTCATCAGCCGCATGTTATGTTGTTTGTAGAGCCCTGCTTGTGAAATTCTGTTTTTTTTCTATATAATAAAATTATATTCTGTAGTAATTTTGTGTATAGAAACATAATTACAGTCTAAAACTGTGTGTTCTCATATATGCATGGGTAATTGATGCTCTCAATATCCACATCAAGTTAACTGTCCTAGTTTTTACCTCAGTATGACTTTCCTGAGGCATTTTCTATCAATGTGTTTTGTTTTCTTGCATAGTAAGATGTTCTTGATGAGAAAAATGCATTTTAGTAGGGAAGAACTCTTAAAATTGTGCTTTATGTAGACTTTCTAAATAATTTCATGGTTAAGGAGTTGATTTTCTGGTAATGCTTAGTTGAGAGACATGCTTATTGCCTCTTTGACAGCCTTTTAAAATAGTTGCTAATAAGTTAGCGTTTTGGTTTGGGTTTTTTTTTTTTGGCCTACTTTTAATTGGTGGATATCTTGAAGGATTTCTGTCTTTTGATGCTGGAGAATGTAATTACTTTTGAACACATGAAAAAAAGGATTTGTTGCATTTTTGTTAATATGGTAGTGTTAATTTAGTGTTGTACCGGTGACTTTTTTTTTTTGTTTGTTTTTTTGTGGTGGTGGTGTTGTTGTTGCTGTTGATACTTCAGTGCCTGAGCTCTCATCAAATGTGTTTAGGGTTCTGTTTTTTTTATCTACTGTTCTAATTTCTTAGAAGTAACAGAACAGGTGCAGGGATATCAGTTACACATTTATCTGCAAATTAATAAATAAGACAGATTACCTGCAACTGTTTATGGTACTGTATAGTTTAAACTATTATATCGTTTAAAGCCACCATCTGTTGTGCCGGTACAAGAAAACCTAGAAGAATTTTGAAGGATGAGCTGTTAAGATGCTGTCCCAAGGAGCCTTAACACACTGTGTAGCTCATCAGGTGCAAGTTGGAAATTACTGTCATGATGAACAGCAGTATAAGAACAATATGTGCTGGTGCAAGTTTCCAGGATGCTGAGTTCTACATAGCACAAAAACACAAAGTGTGTACCTGTGTGTCACTTGGTTTGTTACAATCAACTTTACTGAGTGAGTTCTGAATTATTAATGCTGCAGATGAAGGAACAGCTGGAGTCCAACAGGTCTGTTTAGCTCCAGTGCTTTATTAATGTAGTTAGAACTAGCAAACCACGCGGTGCCTGATGGCTTCTGCAAGGATGCAGCTGTACCTGTGTGCTCCTGGGGGAGTATTATAGGTGTGCTATTTCTTCCATATGGGTCAGCTCACCTCTGGATGACCTTTCTAGGTCAGTGTACGATGTTTTGTGGAAGCAGGCTCTGGTTTTTTGCCTGTAACTGGGTTCTTGGGAAGGTTATTGCTCTGAGCTAAGGTCCATCTGGGTCTTGCCCCTGCTGTCATAAACCATAGTGGTTGGAAATAGGGAGCCAGTATCATCCCTCATGTAAGTACATGTAATTTAACTATCTAACTCAATTTAAATTTAACTGACTTGACTGCAGCAGAGCCACCAAGCTTGGTCCATGCTGTAGTACTGGTTCTGGGGACATATGTTGCCTTAGGCATGACAGCAGGCCTAAGCTAGCTGGGCTAGCTCTGTGTGTTGATGCTCATAACCTACAGAGTCTCCATATGTGTGATGAACATTATACTCTGATGCTCTGAAGTCATGCTACCCTGCAACTGTTACATTGCAGGATTCCAGCTGTGGAATCCCTGAATGATGCACTTCCCTGTTCATCTAGTTTGTTGGTGCTTTTCTTCCCTTCCTGTTACCTTGAATAATGTATTGTTTGTACTGAAAACAGAGCTGCAGAGAGATGTCTAAATAAGGTGAATGGGATGTGAGGAACAGTAAGTGAGGCAAAACCCTTGGGCAAATACAGCATTTAAAGTGCTGAGTAAGCTAAATTAGGCACCAGCCAGATGTTACTTTGCTCTGCCCAGCTTTGGTGTAATGACAAGAACCCTATCTTTACATGGTTGAAGTGATCCTGAAACACTTCTGCATGGGGTTAGGTGCTGCTCTTGTGAGTCAGCTCTTTCAGTATTGATAACAAGAATGTTATCTAGCCAGCTGTAATAAAAATATGTACTGACTTTATGAGCTGTATGAAAAATAATTTATATTCAGGGATTTTTCAGTAATTTTTCATGCTATAGTTGTCTTTTTGACATTACTAGCTTCACACTACTTCTGCCACTTTCAGTCCTTTCTATCCTCCCAGCTCCAGTTGTTCTCTGTGCTAAAAATGCTGTTCTAGATTTTTGTGTGGTATTTAGTCTAAATTTAAAATAAAATGCTGCACTTTATGTATTACTTGAAAAATTCCAAAACATGAGCTATTGTGCTGTGTTATCTTTTTAAAACTAAAATGTATCCAGTAGAGGCTGGTTAAAAAAGTTGAATATCCTTGCCTCCTGCTGTTTACTCAAGTGTGAGTAGCAAGGTGATGTACACTTCAGTATTTGACAATAGTTGGTGGTAAGCAAGCCCCATGTTATTTTGTCAGAGTCAAAAGAAAAAAATTGTGGTGAATTCTGTGTTTCAGTGAAATGCTGGAATAACATTTCAAGTCATAGGCAACATGATTGTGACTATGTGTTGTGGGTCAAGATTTCTTCTTGATTTATAATCAAACCAACTGACCTAAGGGAGTTCCTGCATAACTGATGGCAAAAGAATATCAAAGAAACTTGGCAATATTTCACTTGAAAGCATTTTTACCATAAAACATTTCTCTCTTTTAAAATAATTTCTGTGTTTTTGAATATGAGTGAGGTTCATGTTATGAACATCTGAAAGAGCATATGTAACAAAATGTTCCTGCTGAAATACACATAGCTTTGAAGCACTGCTGCTGTTGTGAGTTGGAAGCAAGATTGCTGCTTTTATAAGACGCATTATGAGCCATCAAGGATTTTAGATGTCCATTTTCCATGGTTACCTGAATTCTGCTTTCTATTGGACAGCCTGATTTCACTTCAGAAGTGTGTAAATGTTACCTTGTGACATAATGAGAGCCTTAGAGAAGCTGTATTTTTAATTATTCTTTTTGACATTCTTGCACGTCCAATTTCAAGTAGTACTGGCAAGCAACTGTCATATTTGGTTAACAGATTCTTACAAGCAGACTTTTGGGAGTCACTTCAATATTTGTCCAAAAAAGCTTTTGTATGAGCAGCTTTCTCAAAGTTTGTGAATATGCAGTATGTGGTTTCAAGCAGAGTCTGTCAGAAGTCTCTAACTACTGATGGTTCATGCCATGACTCTTCCTGAATGAAGATAATTTGTCCCTTTCTTTTCTTCTTTCCTTGCCTCTTGCCAGAAATGGTGAAGTCAAAGGTGAAATTCATTCTCTTGGCAGCTTAAATTTTGGCTTTCCAGCCCTTGAAATAAGATTGTATGTGTATATAGTACTTAATAGAAACCTCACGAGTATTTTGTTTTGTGTATTGCCAAAGCAGCTTTGGTCACAAAGGCACTCAAATAATTTTATTAGACACAAAAGAGAATTTTGTTGGAAAATCTATTTTCACTGCCAGAGGAGTGATGAGTTTTCTCAAGGGTACTTCAGAATAAGAGTTCTCCTACTGCACTGTTAGTGATTGAATTTGGTATACTTAAGGTCTATCTGCGGTACTACACATGGCTTGTGTTACTGAATGAGCGGTGTGAAACATAAGCTGTTAGTAATTTGTGCTGTATATTTGCTCTCCTTCTGATTCTAGGTATTATCCTTTGCAACAGGATCCCAAATATTTACTAGCTGAATACAATCTGTTCCCTTTCTTCTTTAAAAGTATTCCTTTTAAAACTAGCTTATATCCTACCATTTGACCTAGAGCTTAAAGTTGTAGTTATAGTTATGTGGATTACTCATATGTCCTTAATTTTGTTGCTGGAGTTCCAATTGTCTCATTTTTGTATGGTATTAATGTTGCCTTGATGATGGAGTGCTCAGTTGTCCTTTTAAGGATGTATTTGTACAGTCTTAAATTCATAAGTGATGTCTGTTGATTGGACTCTGACTTGTGGTCCATCAGTGATGTGTTATCCATTCCTATCACAGTGGAGTTGAAAACAAAAGTATGTGACAATCCATCTGTCATGGCAAGTTGATTTATTTGTCTTTCTCTCCTTTTTGAAGAAGTCTGAAGTACTTTCATTTAATTCCTGGCTTACTCAGATTTCTGTACAGAAATTTCTGATCCAAAATCCAAGAATTAAAAATCCAAGCTTTTCTTTACTATTTTCCTCCTCTTCCAAAGTATATGTAGGTTTCTGAATTGAACATTTGTCTTCGGACCCATACAATGTTCATCTGAGGTGCTTCTGGTGTGCGTGAGTCAGCATTCCATCCGGCGATAGCTCCAGAGCTGCAAAGATGGAAAGAGCACAGAACAGTAGACATCATATGTCTTGCTTGTAGGGGCTAGTAGATGATCAGAAGAGTATCAACAGGAAACAGATTTGCATCTAACCAAATATGTCTTTGGTGTTGCAGCTAAATCAGTTTAATGTCTCCATTCTGGCTTTTTCAGGTTTTTACTCTTAGAGAGCTGCATGCATGCCTGAGTGCCCCAGCTGCCACACTGTCGATCTGCCTGAAGTTTTAGTACCTCATGAGCAGTGTATTTTCTCTAAGTTGTTTTTGAGCTGTTTTGAAAATTTTTTAAAAAATGTTTATGCTTAAACTGTTGCAGTTTCTTAGCTCTCTGGCTTTTCACTCCCCCTCCTTTTTTTTTCCCCCTTTTATTTCCTCCTAAGGTCAATCATGAGTTGAAAGGGGCATGTTAATGTAATTCAGCAAGGCATTGCCTTGTGCTTGAAGTAGAGGTGCTGCTAATTTTTCTGTTGGATTGAAGTGTTTCTTCATACAAGTGTTTCTTGTACATACTCTAGAGACACTTGAGTCAATAAAGTCATTTGCCAAGGGTGTTCCTAGTTCCAGGGGTGTTTTTTCTTCAGAAAGGTGGCATGGTCTCTTGCCTTATTCATGGCAATTTTATTTAGCAATGATGTAAGGGACCTGCAAAGCGTATTAATGTGGATGGGAGTTTTGCAGTTAAAAGGTTTATTTGTAAAAGTCCAAAAGTATCTGTCACAAGGTTTGAAACATGGTACTGTTTGGAAGGGAGCTGTTAAAGTTTAACAGTTTCATTGTATAAATTGCCATCTGTGCTTATACCTAAGAATTTCTCAGCCATGTAAGTCACAGGTGACACTTTTAATGTATAAAACAAAGGGGTCCAAATTTATTAATGGGGTTTCTTCCCATTTTTAGGTTTGGTATTCACCCTGTGGCTGGCCGTATGCCTGGTCAGCTGAATGTACTGCTAGCAGAGGCTGGTGTTCCCTATGATATTGTACTGGAAATGGATGAAATCAATGAAGACTTCCCAGGTAAGCACATGAGCCATAAGTTTCCAGTAGATTGGATGATTTGATTCTGTTTTTGCATTGCACAGGGATTTTAAAAGAAGTCAAGCCATTCAATTTCTCTTTGTAGAAGACTAGAGGTCTTTTTGGCAGGTGGATATGGGGGGGTGGGTAAACTTAAAAAAAAAAAAAATTGCTTGTATCTGTGAAGTAAATTGCAAATGCTTTATCTTTATTATCTCTGTTATTGCCCTGTCCCTGCAGAAGAAAACTATTGTTACTTCTTTAGATCAGGTATTGTGGATGACTTGACACTGTTATGTCTTGCAAATCTGTATAGCATTGTCCTGTCAACTTCTTGCTATCTTACAACTTTATTTAAAAGCAAGAAGGTTGCTGGTAAAAAGTTTTTCAGAAGAATATTCAAAAGAAAAGCTAGGCACAAAAAAAATTTGAAAGTGATGATACTATGTGTTTATTCAACCACATTTAAATTTCAAAAGGATCTAAATTTTGTGTGGCAGTGTGGTCAAATGAATCCCTTGGAACTGGGTTGTGGATGCTTGCAGTTTGTTAGAGGTAGCTGACAGCACATATGAACTCTTACATATAATTTGCCTGAGAAGTTTGTAAAATGTATTTGTTCATGTTGTCGCCATAAATGTTTGTAGAGTACTTAACCATTAAGGGTTCTTCTGCATATAAAGATCAGATTTAACACAAAAATGTGCGTCAGCCTCAGTGCTTAGATTTGAGATAATTGTTCATCAACGTTATTTTCTTTCTCTTGCTGCAGAAACTGACTTGGTCCTTGTAATTGGTGCCAATGATACAGTTAATTCAGCAGCTCAGGAAGATCCGAACTCTATCATAGCTGGAATGCCAGTTCTTGAGGTCTGGAAGTCCAAACAGGTGAGATTACCTGTCTTGAATTATCACCTACCTTTAGCAAAGTTTTAAAAATATAATTTATAGGATAAACTGACAAGATTCTTCCACTGTTCTGGTTTCCACAAGAAACTTTTCTCCAAGTTGTTCAACAAAATGGTCGGTGCTTTACAAGTGTGATGCACTGTTCATGATTTTATAATCATCATCAAGTGCTTTAGTGAGACTAATGATGACTGCAATAGAAAAGATCAATTAGAGTGCTTCTACTAGAATATGATTAGAATAAATTGTGTTCTGCTCACATCTGCAGCCTTGAAACATTTCTGTTTTTTAAAGTTTATAGTTGACAACTTTAATACTGAGTTGGAAATACAATAATGAATAATATGCTTAAATTAAAAAAAAAAAACAAACAACTAACATCCCCCCAAAAAACCCAAACAAAACTCCAAAGTAATGCATGGCTGAGTCAGGTAGAGTGCTTAGACTGTCCAGGTTGAACCAACAGTTTAGTTACTGTAACAGTTTTGGTCTGATCTAAAGTACATATACTTGTGTTTCCTTGATGTGAAATCTTTGATACCTTGTTCTGAATGCAGTCGTGGCCTCAGTTATTCTGTGAATTATTCATACAAGTACTCAATCACAGGCCCATGCATTTATCAGGAGTGTGTGTAGCTCTATGTTGCAATTTGAGAAATAGACATGAATATAGCTAAGGTAAAGCTTCTCAGTTTCTCTGCTGAAGGTGCCACGGTTAACTGATTTGACTTTTAATAGCTAAAACGGACTGATTTTTTTTTTAAGTTCCATGTAGGAAGTAGTAAAGATCAATAGTAAAGTAATACCAAGTATTTATGTGAACACTTACCTGAATTTGTGTTGCTATCAGAGAATTGGGCTCTTAAAAGTCAAAACCCTTCAATGTTATAGTCATTAGTGCCTATCTTGCTTTGACTTTATTACAAGGAATAAAGTAAATGCATGTGTAATGTCCACAATCTTTTCATCTGACATATAATATTTTGTTTAACAGTAAAATGTTTCTGAAATTGTTCTGGATATCAATTTATCTGCTACATTAAAATTTGAAATGCAGTTTCTTAGCAGTGAGCACCCTGTTTTGGTCAGAGGTGTCCCTTTTCATTTGTGGAAGTTGGTTTTGTGTTGTCTTTGAGGAAGGATGGTGGCTGTGTTTTGCTGCTTCAAACGTGAGCTCTTTATGTGCAGGTCATTGTAATGAAGAGATCCTTGGGAGTTGGTTATGCAGCGGTGGACAATCCCATCTTCTACAAGCCCAATACTGCCATGCTGTTGGGAGATGCAAAGAAGACCTGTGATGCCCTGCAGGCCAAAGTCAGGGAATCATACCAAAGCTAAATACTGATTTATATTTGGCTCATATTTCTGACTACAGTTTTGTCACAGAGGTCACAGAAAATGAGAGGTGGAAGAATCTCTCACTGTCATAAGGCAACTGACTTTTGGAGAAAACTGCATTGACTCCTAGGAGATGTAGTTCAGTCAGGGGATATAGACTTTTGTAAAAAGTTGGGCAGATTAGCCCTTCAAACTAAATCTTGTCCTGGGGTGGCATAATGATATTTTGTATTCCCTATCGTTTGTATACTTGAGCAGAAATATGGTCCTGTAGCTTTAACTGTGTCACGCAGCTGGGAGAAAGCTCTGCCCGCGCGGGATGTTTTGAAACTTTTTCCCTGGCTCTCCTACGGGGGAGTGAGAAGGAGGAAGGGACACTTTTTTTTTGGTTTTTTTTTCCCGCTCAGCCAGTTGCTGCTGCTGGTTGCTGGTGCTACTGGTGTGGCTGCTGCTTGGGTTTTCTTTTTTTTTTTCCCTTTCTTTTCCCCCGGGATTTTTTTTCTTTTTTCCTCTCATCGTTTTTTGGATCCTTTTCTTCGACTTGCTTTCTCATCCGAGAACCTGAGGAGCCCCGGAGGACAGTGGACGAGAATCGTCCAGGGAGGAACACCACCCGGCCCCCTCCGGGGACCCCGAAAAGGGGAAGCTACGCCTGAGGAAAAGGACACTAAAGTTCATCAGCTGTTTATTCAGGTTTAATGACCCTTTTTCCCTTTCCCCTTCCACTGTGTGGTCTGTTAATTAAACAGTTTTTCCCACTTTAGGCTGGGATATTCTGTTGTTGTGGGGGAAGGGGTGCCAGAAACCTTGTTGTGGGGGGGAGGCACCTGTTCAGAGTGCTTTCCACCTAGGATATTTGTCTCTAATCCGAGACAATCTCCAATGAGACAATGCATAAAAGAATGAACATGTTCTTTTTAAGGTCAACATTGTGCTGTTACAAGAAGGAACTAATAACTCATAGCCATCTTTAAGTAGTTACTGACTTCCTCCTCCTTACTGTCTGTATTTCTGTCATGGAAATTCACTAAAAAATATTGTGCCAAAACTGTATTCAGTCTTATCATCAAAGCTTTTTTTTTGGCTGGTATGAACAATGCAACTGTTGTTTTCATCAAAACTTTAAAATACATTTCAAACAGATGCAAGCAGAAGCAAATCCTTGCATGTCCCTTCGAACTCAGGACATTCTCTGAAATAGATGCTTACATGATTTGAGACCTAAGCATAATGTTCTTTTTCTTTTGGGGATTGTATGGATGCTGTGAATCAGGAACATTTTAGGAAAGTTACTTTTCTTTAAAATACGGTTCCACATTTTTATGGTGCACACTTATGTTAAACGAAATACAGGATATCAGGCACTTGCCAAATAATCCTCGAGTCCGACAAGGAAATGTACATTTACTTGCACTGCTTAACTATTTTAAGCGGCTGCTAAGTTCTCCATCTTTTCCAGTTGTTGCCTTATTAAGTGTCTGAGAAAAAATATGGTCCAGTTCTGCAGAGGCAGAACATCTTGTGTACCTGATCTGTTCACAGAATTTGGACCACAGTGTTTCAGTTTGTTCACTTAGCCTTTTAATTGTACTTATTACTTTAAAACTTAGTGATGCTTTCGTAATTAACATTTTTGTGATACTGAAGAAAAGACTTCTGAACTCTGCTTCTCTATTTTGCTCTTGTGAGATCCCACTGGATTGCTGTCTTCAGCTTTGGGACCCCAAACACAATAAAAATGCTGACCTGTTGGAACAAGTCCAGAGGAGGCCACCAAGCTGACCATAGGGCCTGAGCACTTCTTCTGTGACCACAGGCTGAGAGAGCTGGGGTTGCTCAGCTGGGAGAAGAGAAGGCTCTGGGGACACCTTATAGCATCTTCCAGTACCTAAAAGGGGCCCACCAGAGAGCTGGAGGGGGACTTTTCACTAGGGCATGTAGTGATGGGACAAGGGAAAATCGCTTCAAACAGAAGGAGGGCAGATTTAGATTAGACGTTAAGATGAAATTTTTTACTATAGGGTGGGTGACACCGGCGCAGGTTGCCCAGAGAAGTCGTGGATTCGCCATCCCTGGAAATGCTCATGACTAGGCTGTGTGGGGCTCTGTGTAACCTTGCTTCCCTGCCCATGGGGTTCCACTTGAAACTGGATGATCTTTAGGATCCCTCATAATCCAAGCCATTCTATGTTTCTATATTTAAGATGCTGGAGTTCATTAGAATTTTTCTAAATATGCTATTGTTTGGACAGCACAGAAACATAGTAAACTTAAAATACAGTATTTTCATTATTTGACTTCTCACTAATCTAGTAAAAAGCACTGTTTAATTTCCATAGTAAGTCCTGCAAAATGAAATTATGACATAGATTGCTGTTTTGTTTTTATTATATTAAGTATACTTGAGTGAAATTCAAATATTTGCCTAATAACATGAATTTTTCTTATTTCCATAATGAAGTAGCAACTGTCCATGGTGACAAAGGCTAAATAGAAATAACTGTCCTTGTGTTAGAAAACACTCATATCTAGAGAATACAAACTATTATGAAGGAGTCTTGAAATTAATCCAGCTTAATTGATAGAACAAACTTTTTTTATTTCATCATGCATAGAGACCTCATATAAGATACAACATTTCTTCTTGACTACCTCTGTTTTTATGTAAAGATCACTTAAAACACAGATTTTGAATAGTCAATTCATTAAAAAATATAACAATATACAGCAGATCTATCAATTTTGCAGATCTCTTTTCTATGATTTGGCATGAAAATTATCACGCAAACATTAATATGTTGTATACTGCAGGGAAAAGCTTGTAATTGAATTTTAATTTTAAACATTGTGTCAGCTATATTTGAATGTGGCGTGTATGACCTCTTGGTTGCATTGTATTCAACTTTTCCTTCAGGTCTGCAAAAAATAGGAGGGAAATTGGAGAAGAGGGAAGACAAAGAAATAATTCTCCATCTCTCTTCCTCCTGACTAAGCAAAAAAAAAAAGGGGATTTGAAGGGATCTGTCATCCTGAAGCATCAATTTTTGTTTTGTCAAACTTGAAGTACCCGGCTGCAGTATGCATCATGTCTGTGCTCATAGGTAGCAAATAAAATATCTAGCTTTTCTTTAAGAAATGGCAAACTAGGGAGGGGGAACCCTTTTCATTTGTACTCAGAAAAAACCCCCCAATACTGTTACTTTGGATCAGTAGTACCAGGGTTCTTCTTAATATGTGCTTTACCATGGAACACTAGATAATTGTTGAAGTGCTAATAAAAAGTCAGTTATTTTTCTCTGTTGATTACTGTTTTTGCTCTCTTCTGTTATGTTTCCTGAGTAGTTAACTAGTCCAAGATTATTTTTGAGAGTTAAATGAATCAAAGTACCACCAAAGGATGTTGAGATTGAAGGCTGTAGTGAATGGAAATAATAGTGATTTTTTTTTTTTTTTAAAATTTTGTTTGTTCTTTACATTTTTTCATTCTAGGTATGACTGTCACCTGACGGTAGCAATTTCACTTAGCTTTTCTAATAAATGAAGAAGGTTAGACAACTGAGAGTGATTGAACAAGATATGTATTGCTTTTTTGAGATTTAAGAAGAGAAAAGAAAAGCTGTAATAACTGACTTGTCTGAGTAGTTAATTTTTCAGTGGCTGAGGTGTGAGGTGAATCCTATCCTTTTGAACCAGGTGCCATATAAGTTTGCTTCAGTTTTAATTTAGTTCTACAAGACTGTTGAGTTGATTGCAGTTTCTACCTTCAAAGTGAATGATAAGTGAATTATTTTAGCCACCTGATAGTCTGTTCAGCTGTGGAACTTCTCCAGTTTGCAGTGTGTGTCTGTGACTCACTGAGACAACTTTAATCTTTGTTGTGTTTTCTTTTTTTTTTCTCCTTTTTTCCTTTTTTTTCTTTTTTCTTTTTCCTTCGTTTCCTTTTTTTTTTTCTTTTTAATACAAATTGTTGCATTACTAAAGTTACAGAGAAATTTAGTTTGATAGGATCTGCTAGAAATAATTTGGCCCAGTTCACTGCTGAAAGCAGATCCAATTTGATTCGATTGCTACAGGGTTTCATTTGAACATCTTGGTGGAGATGTCACAGTCTCACTGTTGTTACACCGTTTGATTCTTCCAGCTGGGAACAAATTATTATTTTTTTTTTTTAAAGTTGTAATTAGAATTTCCTTTACTGGAATTGCCTGCAACCTCAGGAGACCAGTTTGCCCAGTTGTCCCAGTCTCCAGCAGCATTTTATACCCTTTTTCAGGCTGATATGCTCCCCCATCGCTGGAATACATTAATTGTGCAGGCATCCAGTTCCTTCTGCAATACCCACCTGGCGTTGTCTTAGCCAGACCACACTGAACATCAGAGGCGGCTGAAAGGGAGGGGATGGAGGGGATATGTCAGGGGAGGATGGACTGAAAACAGAACTAAAGTCCAACTATCTTTCATCATTGTTCCACTCTTCTTGAGCCAGTGATGTATTTAGATCAGAAGTTAAACTTTATAAAATATTTCTAAGAAACACACCTCTTACTTTCTGTACTGAGAAGTACAAAACCTTTTGTACTGTTAAATTGGCTTTGAAATTCTTTGTAAGTAAGGGAATTTTGCTGTTTACAAAATGACAAGGTTTCTGTTATGTGATCTATCAATCTGTCTCGGATTCTTGCTTTAGTTTATGATGTGATTTCTAAAATTCCAATCTAGTGAGTCATACATATGCCACTACATTGGTTTCATACAGCAAGCATGTAACTCTGGTCCATTCAAATAGAGAAATTGGGGACTGAACCTGCTTCTGTATTATTTGAATAAAAAACTTGGCATTTTGAATTTTAGCCACTTGCTAAGTTTTGGATTCCGTTGCAGAACACGCTTGGAGCACACAAATGTGGATGTTGTCAAAACTAAGATTGAAGATATGTCAGAGCCATGAAGGAACATGCAGTCTGTAGGACCAGATTAGAGGTCATCCATAGTAAACACCCTCAAACATATAAGAATGGATTTTATATCCTCAGCATGGAATGCCTTGTTTGCTAGGTTTGTTTCTAGTGTGCCAAAATAACTGCTGAGGTAGTCTTCCAGATCTACAGTGCATGAGACAGCATGAGGAGGTATATTTCAGTTTCTTCCATTCTAAGACTCAGTTATTTGTAGTAAGTAAATTGTAACATTTAAATTCAAAGAAAAAGACCAAATCAAGAGAGTTTTGCACCACCAGCACATGTGTGGTTTGGTGTAGGCTTTCAAATTTTGCAGGAAATCTTTACAGGAGGAAATTTGAATGTGGGACATCTGTGCCCTCTGTTCTGCACCTAAGCAGTGCTGTTCAAAATACTCGTTTCATAAGACTTGCAAGGAGTATTGTTCCATCAATATGATTAGTGTGGGGTGGTTTACAAATAAATAAATTACAAATGGTAATATCTTGCATAATCCAGCTGCTCTGCAGCTGCCCAGAGGATATATTGAATTGCTGTTTTAGGCTATTGTGATACATGGTGCTTCCTGGAGGAAGATACACACTTGGACGTTTTCATAAATGGGCTTAGTAATGTTAGAAGCTCCAAGTTCTCAAAAGGTGATGTTTTGGAGCAGCAGAACAATCCTAAAATACTAATTTAATGTATTACTTGAGAAATGAAGGGACTAATTTACAGCCCTTGTTCCAGGGTGATCATCCTAATGACTCCTAAGGAAAGAGCATTTTCTCCAGTCGCAAAGATAGTGACGAATATTAGCTAATGAATAGGCAGTGATCAGGAAAAAGTGTTAGAGGAAACAGCTATTCTGCTTTGTCTATTTCACTTTTGCCTGGAGACAGATTTTCCCTGAGAATGAGTGGGATCATATTTTTCAATGGAACAGATGCAGAGGTAGTTTGTGTTCTTCCTTTAATGACAATTCACTGTTGTTTTTTTCCCCATACACTCCAGGACTGGATGTAGGCCTCTACATCACTCTGAAACCTGGCACTTCGGAGTCCAATTTTCTGCACAGCTTTAATAAATTACATGTTAATACCCATTTTTACTCACTTGTTAGAGAAGTGGCTCTTTGAATTCTACATTACTAGTTTTTAAATTCACGCCTCTTGACACTTTTTTGAACTCTGTAGACTGTACTTCTGCAAAGCAGTTTTAATTGGAAAAGGATATGGAAAATAGCTATTAAACCTTATTTACCAAGTACAACTGGTTTTAGTATATTATGTGAACAAGGTACAAAATATGTCTGTTACTCAATTTGATAATTGAGGGCCAAAATGGGCCAGACAAGGTGGGTGGGGGGGAAGGAATTGTATGTCAAAGAATTAAAGGAGTCATGCTGTAAAGATCAGACCTTCACCCCACATGTAAGTATGGCTTTGAAAATAAGGTTATCCATGATGCAGTTCTGTTAGATGTCCTAAGTGTGACATTTCCTAAGTGTGATATTTTGCAATTAGGCATGATACTGTGAAAAGGCCCTGTGTGTCTCCTGGGCATTCTTTCCTGTCCCTTGCTGACAAAATCCCATAAAACTGGTTATTATCCAGGCGTTTCCCTATTAAAGCAAGGAAGCAACCAAGGAACTGGAGGACAGAAGGACTGAAGGAGCTTTGCACTAAGTAAGAAGTGTCTTCTGAAAGAAGATTGAAGTTGAACTGTAGCACAGCATGAAATTAAGTTATTCTATTACATGGTCAGTCTAACCCATAATTTTAAAAAATCCCTAACAGAATGGAAACTAACAGCTAATGAACATGAAAAGCTCAAGCAGATGTTAGAGCTGTCTCATGCAGTAATAACAAGCAGTTGCCTATTCCCTCTATTAAAATATTACAGATGTGGGTAAGAAAAGCCATTTGGTTTTCTGATTTTACATTCTCAGAAGCTCATTGTTGTTATGGACCGTGGTACAATGAACTTCAGTTTTCAAGAGATTTATGGTGGATTTGTTGATGTATGGACACAGCACAGGAAGTTGTCTCTATAGACACATGAACAGTCCTTTTTTTTTTCATTAGCATGTTGTCCCCCAAAATAGCCATTGAATGTTAGCTTAGTGAGCCATATAATTTGGTGTGATTGAATTATATTTGAGTTTTGAAACTTGAAAGCAAGTGTAAAATGTTCCAACAAATGCAATGTGCTATGTATTGCTATAACTTTCATGTCATGTTGCTGACTTATTTTTTTTTTTTAAATTTTCAGAGATATCATAAACCACACTTTATACTTGGTTGATTTTATCTGTGAAAAGTGTTAAGCTTACTTGTAGGGCTGCTGAACTTTGGCTGTAGACCTCAGAAATACTTTTTTTTTCTGCTGGACAATGTAGCAAGGAGCATCTGTTGCATTTTTACCTGCTCATTCCATTTTGTGTTTTCTGTGAAATTATCATGACATTTAGTATTTAATGCTAACTCTTTCTGAGGGATCTAATTTCTGTTTTCCACCTCAGGAACTAGTCATCTTTGCATGTTTTTTATGGAGTTTTTTCTTACAGGAAACCCTACAGTAGCCTCACCTTACTGCCCAGTGTCTCTAACTCTGCTGCCAGGTTTAGAAAAGAGAGAGAACTTCCCATTTCTGCTGGACCGGCTGTCATGGTTGTTCTAAAATGTTACTTACCTGTTACTCATTTGTCTTTACAGTGAGAGTGGTGAAGCACTGGCACAGATAAGCCCCTTATGTTCATTACAGATCTGAATAGAATAAATATGGCCTGAATGGGAGATGATGTGAGTGAGAAGCTTCAGTTTTAGTGTGGAAACATGCCCTACTGTACTGTGTTACTTTGGGATTACAAAGTCTTTATGTTAGACACACATTGCAAATCCTGAGATTTGTTAAAATTAATTTTATTAAAAGCTTGAGTAAAACAATGTTGGGATGAAGTTGAGGTGACTGAAGACCAAAATACAGTTTGAAAACCTTTGTGTAATAAATGGTGTAACACTGCCCATAAAAAGCCTTGTTTTGGTTATCCTTCAGATGTGCTGGATTAATCTCTCTAATGAATTACATTATATCCCTCTGAATAAGGAGACATCCTTATGTCTTTTGTTGATGACATGAGAAATGAGAAAATTTTCAAGACAGGGTGAGTTTGACTTTTGTAACAGTCAATTCTCTTTCACTCTATTCAGGGACCAGCTCTGTGGCTTTGGGCTGAACAGTTAAATTTCATGTTTGGAGGGGCGTGATATCCTCCCATCTCAGAAAATGTACAATGGCTTACAAACAGCAAACATTTTTTAAATAAAGTAAGTAGTAACCTTAGCAACACATTGTTTCTGTGCATGCATTCTTCTCAAAATAATTGTCTTCAAAATTGTCAGCTCCTAAAAGAAAAAGAAGAAAGCAGGATCTTTTGCCAGCCAGAACCTGGAACACATATAATCTACAGACTGGTCCCATGCTGCTCTTCTGTTTGTAGGGTGGTATTCTACCCTTAGATATTAATAAAGCTGTAGCAAAGCCTTCCATGGATAAGATAACTTCTCACACCAAGAACCTGTAAAACCTTTTTAGCCTATTTGTCTCTTTAATTTAGGAGTACGTTCTAGTATATCAAAGATGTGTATTTGAGAGGATGTTTTATTAGAATTGTTCTTGCAGACAATGCCTTTATTTTCCTCAAAAAACCCCATACCAGTGAGGTGCAAAAATAAGTATTTGAGCTTTAGTTTTCAACCAGTATCTTTTTAATTCTAACTTTAAAATATACTGATTTGACTCTCATCCAGCCTTACCTAATACATACCAAAGTTAGCACAGGGAAGTAGCTCAGGTTTTGATTGGTTTGACGTTAGGTTTACCATACCTGCAGACTTGGTTCTTTGCAGGAAATACTGCAGCATTCTGCCAGAATTTAAGTTCATTAATATTTTTCCATTTCCAAGCACAGTTAGTATCAACTCCCTTTTGTCTACCTAGCTCCAAATATTGCTTCCTGCATGGCTTTTACTAGTTGCAATTGCCTTGGGAATTACTCTGATGATTTTGCAGTATAACTTTTAATGGGTTCATTTTGTGGGTGAAAATTAGTTTTGGTAATTTTCTTAATTGTCTGCATTTTGTGTTAGAGGAGGTGGCCATAGTTTGTAGGAATAAAAACATGGGAAATAATTACCATGCTTTGCAAGAAATTAAATTGTGTTGAATACAAGTATAATAGGATGGGAACAGAGACAAATAAGAGTTGGGTATCTAAAGCATCTTTTTTTCCAAAAAACTTTAGTGTTTTTATATTAAAGTTTCAACAAAATAAAGACATAAGAAGATACTTTATACAGCCTGATTCTGATGCTGTATAGAAAAATTTCTGTGCTCCTTTTAGGAATTATTTGTGATTTATTACAGTATTCACAACCTTTAAAAAGAAAGGCATTTAAGAAATATGAACATTGAGATTTTTATCTTTGAAATATGACGTTCATGTTTTCTGATTAATGAGTAGATAAACCAATGTCCCCTTACTAGATTGTGTTTGTTGTGTAGAAAATATTTTCAGAGAGCCCAAAAGAAAGGATGGTGGAAAGAATGGCCTTTAATAAGAGACCTTTATGCCCCAGGGCAGGTTTGATGCTCTGAGCAGGGGAGTCCCAGTTGGCCTCATGTCTGCCCTGTGATGGCAGTACTATTTTTCAAGGGGACTTATGATCTTTGTCACCCCAACCACTGCTGAAGTGTTCAGGGTATGGAACACGAGTTCCCACAAAATAAGAAGATCTTTTAAGGCTAATGTTTTGCCATCATTTATTAAAACCCCGTAGAAATAAACACTGTTGAGGTCTAAACAGGGACGGTAGAGCGCACTGCATGTGCTGTAGTATATCGTCAAAACCTAGATTTCAGCAGATACGTATCTCTACAAACACATTTTGCATAAATATCTATGACTTTCACATATGTTGCTGCCTGGTTGCATATTTAGAGAGGTTTTTTTTTTGAAAGCTTGTTCCAGAAATGTCTAAGTAAGGTCTCTTTGGCTTAGCTTGTATTCCCATTACCGCTGAGAATTAACCTCGTGCAGAATGTGTAATGGAGCAGCTATGACATTGTCTTCTGAAAAGACCTTTCCCTCTTGGTGGGTTGGTTGTTGCTATTGTTTGGTGGTCTGCTGTTGTCATAACAGACTAAAAATGAAAGGGAGAGTTGACATCTTTTATTAGGCAACTGCTATAGCTGGGAAAAGAATAGACACATTTTTTCAGCCCTCATTTTCTTCCTCTAGTCAGAAACGGCCTTGTTCTTCACTTTGAAGTGTGCTTAGCTTGAAATACTGTCTCGTCCTTTTCCCAGCTATATTATTAGGTCTTACATTACTTCTTCTTACAAAACTTGTTTTCCAGGGCATGTCAATCAAACTTGTACTTTACAAAATTTGTTACTGCTGTGGGATCTAGAATTATTACATATTAATATGGTATTAAATCTATCTAGTGTGGTTTTTTCTGGCACTTATTCTCAAATGAATACCTATTTTCCTTTTTCTCTAGCAGCAATATTTGTTAATTTTAAATCCTAAAGCCTTGAAAATTCTTAAATAGGAAGTTAAAATGGATTGCATGTTTCTATTGATACAGCAAAAATGCATCATGTTCCTCTAAGTAAGAAACCGCAAATAAAAGAATATGTGTATGGTAAATAGGTATAGAGGATGTTTCAAGATAGAAAACATGGGCAAAGTTTTTAAAACACTATATGGTGTTTTTTGCCTCTGTTGTCTTTCACCCTAGAATACTTGATTTGAACATTTTATTAAATATGTCTTTAAAGTTAACTAAACCACTTCAGCCTCCTACGGAACTACATGTCTTGTAGCATTCTGTCATTATTTAACTGGATCATTGTTTCCAACCGTGAACACTGCCAAGTCCACCACTCATCCATCTCCCTAAGTGACATGCGGTAATTTTCATGGCACAAATGGTCAGTAGCTGCCTTTTGATGGGACCTGACCTGCTTTTCTGTGCCGTGTCCTTTTTCAGTGAGTTCTGGTAGTAAGAAGAACAGCAAGGTCTAATAAGTCCCTGATGCTTGTGACTGTCACAGGAATCCCTCTGGAGTGTCCAGGCTGAAGATCTGCCCATCCCCATCTTCCCTGCTGTGTAAATTCTGCCCATGTGACATTATTGTGAGTAGTGTTCAGGAAAAACAGATTAATGAGGTGATTTCCCAGGTCTTTATGTAACTATATCTTCTGAGAAAGTGAGTATCGAAATGCTTGGTTTTTGAGCTCATAAAAATGAGGTGGAATGTAGTTTGTAAGTATGAAAATACACAATGTTGCAATACACAATACCCAGGAAAAATGCCTAATGCTGCTTCTGTGTTCCATTTCCTAGTCCTAGAATAGCCTTGCTGGGATTTTTCAGACACAATTTCCAAATATGCCTTCTCAATTCGGCTGTTCAGCTGTCTTTTTTGAGAGTGTTCTATGCAGCACTTTGAGAATTGATGAATATTATAGACAGGTAGCACATTTCATCAGACTTATTTTGGGAAATCAGTTTTCATTCTGCCTTTTTGAGGATTAAAACAAGCTGCATAGCATAGCAAAATAAATAACATTACAATCAAATTCCACTGCAAACATGAACACCAAAATCCATATTTACATGTGGTCTGAGCTTCCTCTATGCGTCCCCAATCCTTGTGTCAGTCTCCCATGTGATTTTTTTAGTGAGGGCCCTGAAGAAGTTATTTCTAGTCAGAAAAACTTTTACTCCAAGTGGTTTGGGCATTTGGAGTAAAAAGGGAGCAGAATGAAGGAAGAAGAGATAGGGATGCTGGAGCACCTGGCTTGAGAGCTGAATGGTAATTGAATGTACCGGCCACTGGATGTCACTTTTTCCACATAAATACATTCAAGAAGCTCACTGGTAGCAGAGACTAAAGTTTGTGCGTCTGATGTGAACATGGAAATGGTCTATAGGTGGGCATGGACAGCAGAATTTTTCTTTCTTTGCCTTATGCTTTTTCACCTGAAAATAAAGAGAGCTTAGTTTGAAGTGACATCTTGTTACTTTGGAGCACAAGGCACTTGTGGCTGACATTTGCCTGTTACCTTTCTTAAGTTTGGATGTTGACTTTTTCTGGAATGTGGAACCATGCATCAGCCATCAGGAAGAAGGTCCTGTTTCCGCCACTGCTGTGCTGGTCTCCATCCCCCTTGCAGCATTAACAGTGATTTGTGCCATGAGTTGAGTCAACAGAACAGTTTCTGCAACAGTGCTTTTGATCTTTGTGTAGGCTTGCCTTAAAGATGAAAATGTGGGTGTAGAGAAAAATACATCAAAGTCAGAAAAGGAAAAGATGCAGGAAAAAAGACAAGAAAAGAAAGAAGACATAGAGAGGAACAAAGTCCAAGAGGAAATATTTTATTCTTGAGGTGGTGACCACTCACTGCAGAATATCTAACTAAGGAAATACACATCTTGGAAAAAAATGTGTGGGCAATGTTAACACCAGCAAAATATTTACTGTCCTTCTGTGTACTGGCTTATGTAGTTACACATGATCTGGTCAAGTGCTATGCAAACAGAATTGTGCCTGGAGGTGCAGCCCATCTGTTACCTCCTGAGAGGAGCCCTTAGCCAGGTGGGGTCGGTCTCTTCTCCCACTTAGCCAGTGACAGGACAAGAGGACACAGCCTTAAGCTGCATCAGGAGAGGTTCAGGTTGGACATCAGGAGGAATTTCTTCACAGGAGGGCTGATCTGACATCAGAATGGGCTCCCCAGGGAGGTGGTGGAGTCACCGCCCCTGGAGGTGTTTAAGGGAAGGCTGGATGACACAGTGCCTTGGTCTAGTTGATGTGGGGGTGTTGGGTCATAGGTTGGACTCGATGATTTCAGAGGTCTTTTCCAATGTAATTGATTCTGCAGTTCTGTGTGATTCTGTAATTGCAGCATCTATCTGGCAGTAGTCAAAAGACTGGAATGAAAGGAGGAAGGGCCATATCCTAACTAATCCACAGATAACTGTGGCAAGCCTTTTTCACTTAGGCGTCAATGCACATACAGGTGACCCTCAGCCAGAGCACATGGTCCCATCACTTCTTTTCCTGGCCAAATTTTCATCGTTCTAGTAAGTATGTAAAAGAAGAAAATATAAATAATATTCCAAATATATTCATGAAATGTAATACGAAGACATGTAAAATCTAAGAGATACAGAATACATAATGTTAGCTATATGTTTATACAATATCCCATAGTGAGTTCATGTCAATACAGACTTTCTGTAGAGTCAGAATATCATTTCTACTGAAATGCTTCCTGTCTAGGTGTCAGCTCTAAAAGTTTTACTGGTATTTAGGATGTAGAATGATACTTTGTCCTTAGTGAGGTGAGATCTACTTCTTCAAATGATTTCAGGCTGAGCATATTTTTCTCATGTGAACTTAGTAGTTCTAAAGTGTTATTGCATTCTTGGAAATAAGACACAAACACCCAAATAAAACTGTTCCTGTTATCAGAGAAAAAACATTTTCAAAATCACCCACTGAAAAGGCAATTCTGATTTTTATTTCTAACCAAAAATTGTTGTTCAAAATGAAAATATATATTGTTGTGTCTTACAAGATTCTGTGCATTTGGCTTGAAGAATGGAAGCTCAAGTGTGGACCCAATCTAAAAAACAGTAATTATTGTTAACAATTTCCTCCTACTTGTCATTCCCTTGAAACTTATGGTATAAACACTGAAGTGATAGTGTCTTTCACATAATACATTCTTAATAAGATTGTATGTTTTTATTGTGTTTTCACCTATTTCGAGTAAATTGTTACGTTGTTTTATTTACTGCTTTGGACAATTCTTAGTTTTCTACAGCAATGTATCAAATGTTGTGGGTGTTTGGATATTTGTATTTTCTGCATCTGATATCATCTGCCATTAAAACTCCGTAAGAGTCACTGCATTGTAGAGTCTCAGGTAAGAGCTGCTTACCAGCTCTGAAGGCTATTTTGCTAGAGAATGGTCGCATTCTGAGGGTCTTTTAGTTTGAGTGTGTTTATGTCTGGTCTTTGGTCACATCTTTTATAAAAGGAGTTCTGTCTCCTCAGTTTTGTTGTGTCTTAATACTCTACAATGAAGTTTGAAGTCCCAGTTTTTCATTACTCTGTATAGAATAAATTTCCCAACAGCAAAGGTTGCCTCTGTCTGGTTATTGTAATACCATATTAGACACCAATGGAAACAACAGAGCTTGTTTACTCTTAATGACATACAATTCAAGCAGTGTATAATACCAACCTTTGCTAATTTTGTTTCAACAGTTAAACATATTGGTCAAATTTGGTAAATGATGCCCTAAAGGACTGTGCTACAGATTACAAGAGCTGTAGGAGCTTGTAAGCTGCTTTCTGGCACTGAATTTTAATTAAAAATACGAGGGGACCTTTTGTAATCACACACAGGTGAGGACTGGAAAAAAACGAGAACAAATAAAAAAATTCGCCTTTAGCTTATAGTTGTACACTTTAACATATTTTTTTTTCTTCTAGCAGCTATGCCATGATATTTCAAATGTTCCCAATGTAATTCAGATAGGGAAGGAGTCAGCGGTTTGCATGACAGCTGCACATGGAGGAAGGCTTTCACGTGCTAGGTCTCCATCCCTACTTTCAGAAGATGTCTTATTTACAGTTTGTCGCTTTCTGTGATGACTCCACGGATATTCAGTTGGTGTCTCATTTCACATTTGAGGAGGGCAGGGGACTGCAGGGAGTTAGTGACATGTATTAGGGCTTCACATCCTCTTTCCCCACTTACCTTTTGTCCTCTGAGCAGTGTGGATTTCACCACAAGCAAGCTATTCCAAGTAGTTTTATTTTGGTTGGGTTTTTTTTTTTTTTTTTTTTTTTTTAGCTTTCTATTTCACATGACAAGAAATTTCAAGAACAAGAGCAAAGAGGTGTCAGGGTTAGTGTGCTGTGAAGTTTCCACTTCTCCCTGGCTTTGCTGGACAACCGCAGGACACCTTGTGGAATTTTTATTAATTTACTTGTCTACCAGTCTTATAAGTCTTTTTGTTTTGGGGATTTATCTGGTTCTAAATTACAGATGAGTAGACACAAGCAACTTGTTTGTCTTGAATTGTGTCAGCTATTTCCAAAGGACTTCTTCCACAAGTTTCATTGAGTATCTCCTATGTCTGATCCAGAATATTAAAAACATCATTTAAGAAAACAGTTCCTAGCTTTAAATTCACTCTATGTAAAGTCTTAGATTGGTATTCCAACAGAAAAACATGCATATAATGGTACCAAAAATACAGTAGATCCTCAGGGTAATGCTATTTCAGTCATACAAGGGTGAGCTCAGCGCTGTAAATTTTACTACAGTCAGGTTACAGACACTGTAAGTGATGAAATGAAACAGTACCTACTTGAGTTCTTCTTCATGCAAACATTTCAAACAAGCTGAGGTAAAATGAGTGATGCATGCATTAGTGTTCTGCAGGGTGATATATTAATTAATTCTTTTAAAATGTATGGTGGACCTCCTTGTGAATCATGAGAAAATACCCAGTCTTTCCAACCTGCTGAGTGTCAAAAATGACCTAAAAATGGTAAAAAAACTTATTTAGGTTTTGTTTTGTTCATTCTTTTTAAAATGTGTGTGTCTGCATACTTTAACTACTCCTGATAGGCTATTAATTAAAACAGTTTTTTTCCCTTTTTTGATCCTTGTTTTTTGTACAATAAATAATGAAGCAATTCTGCCACTGGCAATGCAGAAAAGAAGTAGAGAGAAGAAAAATTCAGGCAAAATAGTGTAACTAGAAGTAATTTTGTCCAAGGGAAGCAGGCAAGGAGACAAGACTATTTTGTTGAGTTCTGTCAAGTATCAAAATGACTCATGTTGAAACAGTGGGTGCATTTAGGCTCCATGCTAACACCCAGGAAAGCTCAGAGTTCCATGCGCTGATAGACTCACCATTAAACTGGAAAAAAAGTCTTTGCATGGAGTGTGAACATCCTCTGCCAGAGGATCCAGGCTGTTAAGGTGACCACAGCTTAGAGGAAAAGGCTATCTTCTTGTCTCAGCTGAGAAGAATTCACTTCTCCTGCCCTTCTCCCTCCAATGGGGCAGAATTTGGCATCAACTCTGTTATGCTTCTGTGAATGACCCTTTTCCAGCAGAAAATCTTTTTGGCTGTGGGTTCAGGGGAGCTGTGGGAGCTCCAGCCTGGTGCTAACACAGCCGATGCACGGTGTGGGTGGACGACCAGCAGGTAACGCTGGATTTCATGCTGCACCTCTGTAGGCACAGACCTCTTGGGTCTTGAGCCCACAAGAAATCTCTGTCTATAGGGCTATAAGGGTTTGGAGAGGTTTCATTCCCCTCAGGTCAGGCGGGGGGAAGGACCTGCTTGCACACGATTTGTGAAAGGCAGGCAATCCTTCCAGCGAAACTGCGCAAATGGACCCTTGATTGCATTTCGGTAGGCAGAGTCACGTGCAGTGCTTTCTTTAATTAAAAAAATGTTTATGTGAATAATGTCTTAGGAAAATGGGGAAAAACTATCAGTTTTCCCACATTTTGAACTCTAGAATGTGACCCCGATAGGGGAACTACTTTTGCCAGCAGATTTTTTTCGTGAGCAATACTCTTTGGTCTGACATTTGAAACTTGTGCCAAAACCACTGGGGTCAAAAGGTAGAATTGCAAGACTCCAAAACTACTTTTTCTTTTATTTTCGTTCTTTCTTTTTTTTTTTTTTTTTTTTTTTAAGGAACAGGTATGTCTCTCTACACAGAAAGTAAAGAGATGGAGGGTTTTTGCCTTTCAAAAAGTTACTTATTCACTAGAAATTTTACGGAAGAAAATGTTATTTACACACTGGGCAAATATGTTCTGTTTATCTGCCAAGACAATTCTTGCACCATAGTAATTCCTTCTGAAGAAACAAATGTCCCCTTTCACATTACAGCTATGCACAGTTTACATGAATTTTTCCAGGACTCCACTTTAGAAAAACTGCAGCAACACTTACATGTTTTTCTTTTCCTTAATGTGTAAGCTGTGACCTTTTTATCACGGTCCCATGCTTACACAAGACAAAGCACTGGTAGGTGATAACCTGTAGGTGTTATGAAAAGTACTTTGCTAAACAGGAGCACTGCAAATTTTGTCAGAGAAAATAAAGTTTTACCACATCCGTGTTAGAAGGGCAGACCAGAATAGGATTTAGGAGCTCAGACTTGATGCAAATGTGGGACTATGTGATCCATGAAAGACACCCTTGATTTTTCCTTTCTTTTGGGTCCCCTTCTACCAACGTTAAGAGGTCCATTATACATTATACTTGGTTTGTTGTGCCAAGAATTCTGGTGTTGCCTACCAGAGAATCTTTTGAATAAAATCTTGCACCTGAGCTTAGTGATGCCCTTGGGATGCCAGTCCACTGGGAATTCTCCCAGGACAGTTAACCCCAGAGGCCCCATGAAACTGGATTCCTCTCAAAACAGTGTTATACAGATGCTTTATCTTAAAACAGAGTTGACACACCAAATGTCACCAAATAACATATAAAATAACCTCCTGCTCAGAGCAGAGGCTGTGGAAGTAGAGTGTGTAAGCCACGAGGAGACATCCGCCTCCTCAGAGGATTAAGACATGTCTCCAAGGAAGTCCTTAAAGTGTGGACTTCAAAAACATCTTATACTTTTTTTGTAATTCAGACTAACCTTGAAATTTTAACCATACCAGGCACAGTCTTTTAGAAAAAGGGTGCACAAGTTTGAGTTGTGAGAGGGGAGGTGGTTCATCTCCTTCTTTGTTTAGTGCTGTAATGAAATTTATTGCTCCTGCTGGCCATGTCTGTAGGTATCCAAAACTGATTGTGCACAAATAAACATCTCTAACACAAACCTATTTTAGGGCAGTGGTCCCTGACCATTATGAGTGGTCAAAGAGAAGCTGGTTTTGCTGGACTAGCACCCTGCAGGTACATCGCCTCCACCAAGAATTCTCAATAAAACCCAAGAAATATTTTTTAAAACTCATAACTGCTCAGATATTCCCAATTGCATATCTTCAAAATACTTGGAATATCACTAGGATTAAACATTATTTGCTTTGAGTCTCCTGTGCCTTGAAGGCCATCAGTTACAGGTTTTCTTTTACTCTTGATAGTGCCTTACTTTATTGAGAAAATACTGCTTTTTCTTGCTAGCAAGTCCCTTTTTTATTGGAACTGATGTATCATGTCATTCACAAAAGACTTGTGACACAATTTATGTGATGCATAAGATATCATTCCCAGAAAATCTACATAGATTTTAGCTGTGGAGAGAATTATTTTCTTGACAAGCAGCATTTTCTAAACACCTTGTGGAAATTGCAACTTTCTTATGTTGCCCTGCATTTTAAAACCAAGGTAAAAATTACCAGAAATTAAATGTACAACACAGGTTTTATACAGTAAATTCAAATGGAGAAGCTTCCTGTAAGAAATGCGTCACTTTATAAACATATTTCCTTTTTTTTTGGAGAAGAATTTGATCAGTATTTCCTGTGTTTTAATACTCTTGACGTATTTGTTATGATTGGTCACAGGAAAAGTAGCTAGACATTTGGCTAGTGGAAATAGAAGATATATTATTGTTTTTATTACCAATGGTAGCTTCACTGTTAGGACAAAGGAATGTATTTTCTTTTAAAAGGCTGTAGGTTACCAGATTGTAGATGTTATAATGAAAAACAATATTGATATGGTATGTGATTAATACGAGATAAAGCATTAAAAAAGAAAATTCTGAATATATTTTAGTTAGTTTTATTTTTCTCTTGCATTTTTTCCTTCCTGTGAAGTGAGAGCAGGCCTGTGTGTTGGACTTTTGAAAAAAATCTATTTGGTTTCAATTACCAGCTTTTACAGAGTGAGATGTTTCTTAGAAATGCAGCAGCATTAGGGAATGTATAATATTTGTACCATTCTTTTTGTTGGGGCAGTTTAAAATCACCTTAAATTTTGTATTAACTTTACTTTTTTTGTTTATAATTTTATCATTAAATTCAAAATTTAGGCCTAACCTAACACTGACACTGTCTCTTTAAGAGAATTTCAGCATATAGTCAGCACTCTGGATATGCTTTAAATTTTATTATTGTAGAGGGTTTTCTGTGGGGGAGGGGAAGGCAGGAGCGATACTGGACAATTCAGAGCAAAGGGGAAGAAAACCTAACAAATTCTTGGGTACCGTCCAATTCCTGAGCTAAGCCATGAATTCCATATTTGGCTTGAAATAAAGAATTTTCTCCTCAACAGCTGTCCCTGGAGTCAATATAAACTATTCTAAAATATTTAGTTACCAGAAGAGAGGTACTACAGGAGACACAAGCAAACTGCTGTGGAGCACTGATTCGCCGACTGACATTGCATAATGGTGCAGCTATTCCCCTGCACGCTTCTGATGTTGTGGCAGGTTACACAATGAGAGGGCTTCCGAGGCACCCCAGCCATTCTTTTGGGAGGAATGACACAGAGATCCATAAAGCTGCTTGTAAGGAAGGAATGCAGAGCCAGGCATGATGATAGAGGCTGGGTTACCTTGCCTCTATTCCTCGGAAAGCTTCGAAAAAAGAAAGTATGGTGTTCACCTCTTAGCCCGTCTTGGTACTTTTAAAAGAGTTACTGCTCTAATAAATGATGATTTTTGGAAACAATACCTTCTGACAATGGAAGAAAGCCAAAACACTGTTAAAACCTAAATGGAGCAATAGAACTGAAAGTAGCCTTTGAGTAAAATTTTACCATTTTGAATGAACTATGTATTCAATCAAAGTCTCAAAATGGTGCTTAAAATGAAGAAAGACAGTACTTTTCTTCTTCCACTTGTAAATCTTCATAAAATCAGGACAAAAACTTCTTTGTAATATGCTGCTTGACTCCTCAGCTGCTGAACTGAAACCTTATGCTAATTCAGTGAATGCAATTGAATAATGAGCTGAGACTGAGATTACCTACTCTAGGTTATACATTTATACTGCTAGAAAAGCAACAACCTTATTGTGTATTTAAACAATGTATACAAGAGCGTGCATGCAAATAAAGAATGTCAGGCAGATATAAACCAGAACTGGCTGGAGTAAGGGGGTTGTGGAGGTGAATCTTCTCTTATGGAATGTTTTTCAGTCTGCTAAAAACTGTATGTATTTTATTATCATCAAGGATAGTGACTATTGTTGAAATGTGAAGCATTGACATGTAAGGGTTGGATGTAACTTCTGCAATTAAGTATTACCGGAATACATCGCTGGACAGAATGGTTTTTGCAAGATTTCTCCCCTGAAGGGCAGTTAGAAAGAATGTAATAAAATTGGTTTATTTCAAATAGAAATGCATCAACTGGTGAGAGCTGTCTTGAAGCCCATGTAAAAGATTAAACCTGTCTTGAGTTTGAATGGGGTATGACACCAAGAGGCGGAAACTGATGTCATTACCTCACAGGTGTTAAATGAACATTGCTGGCAACAAACTCATTCATGTTTTGGATGCTGTTTGTTTCAAATGTGGTTAACCTCATTCTGTTAAACTGGAGGACTGTTTATACAGTTACTAGAAAGAGCACAGCACAAAACCCCCCAAACCAACAGCTTAACATTTATTGCAGAAAACAGAGATGGTGTGGGAAGAGGATAGTAAGGCACAGCAAAAGGAAAAAAAGACAGACAAAGCAAACATGTAATTATATGCAATATATAAGAACACAAATAACTGTGGGTTCTGAAAAGATGAGGGCTTTTCTTTTATTTCCCGTAGTATCTGGGGACTGAGCAGTTCCAAACAATGACTGAATTTTATATTTTCTAAACTGAGACAAGAGTTGGTATTAGATTTCTGTACGTGACTGCTGTCATCCTCAGTAAAACTATTACCATGAATGAATGATAGTATCATCTTAAAATTATACCTAAACATAGGAAACAATTTTTTGCATAAAATGGAATGTATACTGTGGTGTGTAGAAAGTTCTAAACGAAAAGAAGCCACTTCCTAATGACAGCCTTATTTTCTCAGAATTATTTTCTCTAAAGCCATGACACTGGTTGAGACAGCTAGCAGGTGCGGTCTGGATCTCACCTCTCTCCGGTGTCCAACTCTCACACTCTGGAGAGCCCACAGTAACGTTTGCATCCGTCCTAAAGCTGGGTGTTCATCAGCCTAGGACACCTCATCAGCCTAGCTGAGGTGATCTGTAGGCAAAAGCACAAAGGGCAGAATTGTGTTTACTTGTCTTTGCTGCCTGTAGCTGGTTTGGCCAGCCTGCAAAATGATGCCTTTCTCTTCTGCCCCTTGTAGAAAAACTGTCTTTGGCTCTCCAGCTTCCAACTCTACATGGAGAATAAATTAGATGGTGTTCAAGGGAGACTCAGTTAAATTTAGGATGGATGTAGAACTGAATTGCACACTCATGCTGTCAATGAAAATCCTGCTAGAAAGCAGAAAACTCAAGTTAGGGATATTTAGGTCCATCCAACTGCATCTCTGTTGTAACCCCTATATGAGGTTCATTCCCTGGAGATAAATCAATTTTTTTTGTGTGCATGTTCTTCCCATAAAATGTTGATATTTTCTGTGTCTGCTTGCATGGTCTGGTCCCCTGTAAGAAGTTATGTAGCATAAGAATATCCAATATTTTGAATTAAATCTCCTTGGGGAATTTATTGTCTTCAAGTTTTATTTTGCATAATATAAATTGGGCTGTTGACACTTGACGAATAATAACAAATACTAATTTAAATTGTGCAATTAATTTAAAAATATTAGTGGAGGTCTGTTCTGAGAAGTTCTGAATTCAGGGTTTTAGTTTCATTATATTACTTAATATATAATTTAACTTTTCTGTACAAGGTTTCAGATTAGTAAAGTGTGGTTTTCAAGTTCCAGACAATTGTTGATTAGTTTTGTTATGGGACCTCTGCAAAGGAAAAATTTGTTTAAAGCTGTCAATCTGCAGTCTATAGTAAATCACATCTTATTTCTGTGAATTTTACTGAACAAATCCTTACAAATAGAAATTACCTCACAGCTATCCAATATTAATAATTCATATCTGCTGAAATAATCAATTTTATAAAAATATCGAGTATAAAGCATACTTGGTACTTGGGCAACCTGCACTCAATCTGGAAGCAGGTTTATAAGTATTAATGTGATAAAATTTATGATGCTCATAACCTTTCATTTCTGTGAGTGTAAAACCCTGAGTTTTAAAATTGTTTGCTGCTAGAAACAAACTGGATGGAATTCTGCTTCAGACTCAGAAAAATGTTTTATGGGTGGGTTAGGGGGATTTTTAAATTTTCCTCTGAGGACAGCACTATGACCGTAAGCATCAAGGCCTTTAGTAGGTCTGGTTTACCTTTGTTTGGTCCAAGTTTGCTCTGCGTGGCTGCTGATATGTTAATGAGATGTGTAGCTATACTAATAAAACAGCTCTCACAGTTCCTGGCTGTGGCCCAAACCAGCTGGTACCCCCTGAGGAGACCTAGCTGTGAGCCCTTCCAGGAGCCATTCCCAGGAGCTGGTTTGGATGCTTCCACCCTGTTTTTGTGGGTGGATAGGGAAGGGGATACACGTGGTGTTCTCTGTGCATGGCTGACGGCCTCAGGACCAGCAAACAGTACCAGTCCTGCTGTGAATAGAGCCAAAACATCTAGCAAGGCTGAACTGAGGACTCTGCCTCTTGCTTATAGAAATCTTCTATGGGCAAGAACAGTTTTGTCAGTACCTTCTGCAAAAACGCCAAATAGGAAGTTTTTGTTATACTCCAGAAAAAAATCTGTGCGCATTGCTTTAGCAGGGAAGAGTATTTTGCAGGGATCTGTTCTTTAACAGCTTATTTTCTCCCTGCTCTGCCCAAATTCTCCTTCCTCAGAAACTGTGCTGCACCTTTCCTTTGCCATTCTGGGCATTATTTCACTCCTGACATGAGCTGGGACTGTTTCTTTGCAGATCATGCAGAGCTAACATAGCCCAGGATACTGCCCTGCAGAGTTTCCCATAAATGCAGGTGGACAGACAGTTCCATTTATCACTCCAGCAGATGTACTGTTCCTTCCTAGTAGCTCATCATAGTGAAAAACATTGTTTCTTACCCACTTTTCATCCCTTTCAGAAGAAAGAGTGAAAAAAACCATTCCTCAAATCTTATGACGGTAGTACTCTAGCAAAAAACAAAACAAAACAAAACAAAACAAAAAACCCCATGAATTTTGTGCATAAAATATTTATGGTGAAATCTAAGATTCCTTCCCCTGGGCTTGATTTCACATCAATGTGTGCTGAAATCAGGACCTGCAACACAGTCTACTGATGATTTCAGTCCCCCAGAGAAAGGTGGGTCCCCAGGACACCAATTATTTTAGTTATAATATATTCGGCATTCCAGTACTTCCATCTGAAATTCATAATCTCCCGGACTAAGAGGTCAAAAAAACATTTGGAAACAACTGACAAAGGCATTTTCTTCTTGTTACTGTTTCTGGGATTAGTGTGGAGACATTTGTCTTCTGCAAACTTTATTTCGAAGTGTTCTGCCACTGCATTTCTAGTTCAAATCTTCTTGTGAGGAAACTAAAATCTCTTGACTAGACCTTGGAATTGAGACTATTCATGGCCACACCACCATCTTCCCAAATCTGCTAGTCTAAGTAGGGTAGGGTATGCTGGGAATCTTCAGGGGAGAGGCTGTGGTTGAAACTAAGGGAAATCAACAAGACACTTTTGCCATGGCTTTCCTGGCCTTACACTTAGTTTTTCATTTAGCTTCTTGTTTCTCAGTGCGACTGAGGCAGTGTCTGGTCACATGCCCAAGTTCAGCTGCCAGGCTTTTGGGTCACTCAGCGGTGTGTCAAAATGCTTTGCACCCACACCACCCTTGTCCTGACCACATCATCATTGCGTGGCAGACGTTGTGCAAGCTGTTTGTGAGGCTTTTCTGGAGTGGATCCCCAGAGTGAGGGGGCTGAGACTTTCCTAAACTGTTGCATAATGGTGTGGTTGTACATTTCTGAGATATATATACTCTGCTTTTAGGGGCCTGCATGGGAACCTGGACAGGCAGGTGTGTGCATCACCCTCCTGCTTGCACTCCTATGGGCTGTGAATACAGCCTTGAGGGACTGCAGAAAGTCAGAGCGATGGCAAATCTCTACTGCATCTACAAAACTGGGCATCTTTCCAAATCTGTTGTTTTGTGCCTTGGTTTCCCTCTTATTTAAAATATCTTGCTCTTGTCTTAGAGAGGATCTCTGAGAACAAAGGTACCAATGAGTGCAATATTCCAGGGTACCATTGCAATAGAAGCCATTAGTGTATTTTCTTTCTTTTATGTGGCAAGTCTAAGATTTCAGATGTCCTTTATTAATTTCTTGGCTTTTAAGTGTTTCACTTTGGAAATTATGTGATAAGTGATTTCTTCTCACTGTCGTTTGGCAGCATTCACGTTAGAAAAACACCAGCTTGGACCTGGTAAGAAACTATGGAAAGCCTAGTTAGCTCTTATTTGTGTTGTAAGCTACACACCAAATGACATATGTCCACAAGAAAAATAGTTTTTAACTTTTTGAATTTTTTTTTCAACACCATCAATATGGTGTAAATTTTGTTAAATAAAAGTTTTGAGTCTGTCTGTGTTTGTATTTTCCCAGGCTCTTTTAATGCCTGAGGGAATAATTTATAGGGCTATAATTTTGTGGGTTCCTGTGTTATGACCATTTATAAATGTCTCCTTAGGGCACTAAAAGGGCCAAGAATATGTAAATACAAACACAAAACAGAAACAAATACCTGCAACATGAAGAAACCTACATGGAGAGAGACCATATGGCCGAACAATTCAACTCCACTTAATGGCTCCATTCACCTTCAATTGAAATAAAAGCATGTTTTACTACAGACCATGGTGAAAGAAGGATTGAATGCTAAAACCTCGTCCGTAATGTGACAAACACCTAACTCTCTGTTTGATAGTATTCATACTAATGTATGTATTTGTTTTTTTTTTATTATTGGGCATCAGTTCTTTACCACCAAGTATAACCCCTTGTTTGACTTTCCCTCCAAATTTAATAATGAATATTTTGCAGTACTCCTTTAGCTTTGGGCTTGGCTGATTAATAAGCTCTGCATGATTTTTTTATGTTGGGGAACTGTTGGCTGGGGCACCTGATGGGAGTCGGGCACTGTGGTTCCTGTTGAGTGTTTACAGAGAGGGATTCATGCTCCCATGTGGAGAAATGGGAGATTTTCTGGGCTCAGCTGCCCCGTGGAAGCACACACCTTATTGTCCAGAGCATCCAAGAATCAGTCATGGGCAAAACATTTCTTCTCAGGGCACTTTTATTTAATCTATGCCCAGTTCACATCAACTTCTGAACACCGATATGGCCAGAGAGAGAAAAAACAAAAAAATCAACAATAAAAAAATCATGAGCCAAAAACATTTCCCCCCTTCTTTCCTAGTCTTGACTTCCTCTGTATTTGTGGGGGTTAAGCTCAGTCTGTCCCATTTACTGTGGTTAGGTGGTATGTGACACATGTGACCTGAGCTGAGCCAGGCTGGATGTCAGGAATAGGTTTTTCACCCAGAGCATGGGAACAGCTCTCCAGGTAGAAGTGGTCACAGCACCAAGCCTGTCTGAGTTCAAGGAGCAGTTGGACAACACTCTCAGGCACATGGTGTGACTCTTGGGGTGTCCTGTGCAGGGCCAGGAGTTGGACTGGATGATCTTGATGAGTCCCTTCCAGCTCAGCCTGTTCTGTGATTAATAGTTCCATCTATGCGAGCATCTTGCTCCACATCATATCTTGTGAAGTTTCTCTCCACTATGAAGTGAAAATTTCTGATGTGCTTCTCATTTTTTTGGAATTAGGTTCCTGAGTATACATGGAAAGGTATTCCTTTGCTCTTTAACTCTCCATGGTTAAAAATGAGATCACCATGTGTACGTATAGTGTACATACACCACCAACAGACTGTGAGGTACTCCTGAGCTTGAGGCCACAGAGACAAACGTCTCTTTGAGGAGAAGATGGAAGATGTTTTTTCCTTTATTGTGTGATAACATTTTGTTAATAATGACCTGAAAGGGCTGTATGGGCCAAATCATGGGTAGTAATCCTACACAGGGCTAACTTCCTGCTTCATAGGGAAAAATGTTTCATGAGTTAAGCTCTGTGATTTAATTATTTAAGACAGTGATTTTCTTTGAGGAGTCTGTGAAAGACAGTTAATGAAGTCAAGGGTTTGCTTAGCTTATGTTTGCCATACATGTCTCCCACCTTTTCTGCAGAAAATTTGAAGATCCAGAAATGGAAAAGGCCAAAAATCACTGGTTTGGGCCATTCTTCCTCATATTACATCTGAGTTTTTCCAAGAAATCTCTTTGAACTGGGAGAGGAGGTTGTGTGAGAAAGTGTAATGGTGCTGAGGCAAGCAATCCTACCTTTTTCCCGCCAGAGGAAACTTTTTCTAAATGGTAAGAAAATGAAGAGAAGTGATGTAATTAGGAAGCCTTTTCAGCCACACTGATGGTTTGCAGAAGGGTAGGTGCCATATGAACAATGCTGCATGAGCCTTGAAACCTCCTGGCAAGGAAATCAGTTCTAAATGAAAAATCCTTGCCAAATGCACCCTGTCATGTTTTCCATCAGTAGAACTGGATATTTGTGTATAATTCCTGTGGGATTGGAGGATGGTAATGTATACACACAGAAAAAGTTCAATTTCAAGTAGCTGCTAACATCCAGTAAACAATATGTTCTAAATTCCTTTCAAGGAATATACCAGATGGCCTTGTGACAGTCCATTTTTAACATCATAAAATGGGGAAAATCTAGGCCCTTATTCTATGGGGTTTTGTGACCAAAGTAGGCAAAATGCACAAAGCTGCTGTTGATACTGGAGAGGAACTGAGTTGCAGGGACACTCTCAGAAGCTCTTGAGATGCACCTGTAAATTCACTGACTTTTAAAAACAAGATAAAATCCCTGCTCAAGGTTTTTGCAAAGCTTCACATGCTCGTGTTTGTGTTTATGCATGCTCATAGTAAGCAGAACTTTTGGTCAGCCGCATGGCAGCAGCGAAATCCCTATCATCAACACCGATGTTGCAGAAGAAAATTCCTCTGTGTTTAACTCACATTTTTGTTCTCGACACAGTACAGGCCATAAACATCAGCCACTGCAGCTCATCCAAACACTGAATTCTCTTTTGGCTTTGAGAGCACATGGATGCATGCGGTCAGCCCTCATTAGTCTCAGACAGCCTTTTGCTCATTTGCCATTAATGTCATCAAGAAAAGGAACTGCTCAGTCTTCATTTAAAGAGAAAGACATGTGATGGGCCATACTTGAGAGCCAAAATATTTATTCAAGAGCTTATGCAGTACTTCTGGATGTTAAATAAACAGACTTCAAAAATAATGAGAGTAACTTAAAAATCATGACTCGACGCATCATAAAATGCCCCATGCTTTCCCTTTGGACTTTGAACTTTCAGACATAAGGGACATTTAGGCATATATTTAAACCTCGGCTAGAGAAGCTAAATTTTGTGCTCAGGTCACCCAACCTATGGCTTCATTTTAACCTCATCAGGACACTCTTCCAGGCTATCTTTCCCATCAACTAGTGTCTTTGGAGGCCTGTAGAGGGAGATTCTGTCTGCTTAAATTCTGTGGGAAGGATGAATTTCTTGGGTGTATCAGGGTTTCCATACAAACTGAGGGTTTAAGGTGAGCACTAAATACCTCTCTTGTAAGCCATAAACTAGGATTCTTCATGAGCTGTGATTTTGAGAAAATTATAATTTTCTGGAATACTCTTGTTGTAGAAACCTGACACTATGAAAGAGAAGATGAGAACAACCACGCAGTTTTGTTTGGATTACTTAAGGTCCTTTAAATTCCTACAACTGTAATAGAGTTACCTTACCTTCTCCTTACCTTGTTACCTTTTCCTTTCCTCCTCCTTACCTTCTTCCCCAATCAAAAATGATGATTAAAAGTTTTGTTATATTATGATTAAATTCTACTAATTGCCAAGCAACAAGCAGTTCTCAGAATATATGGTTACCCAGTGTTTATAAGTTGATTTTCCAATACTTTCTCAAAGTGCAAATGATGGACTTGTTTCCATTATTGCACAGTGTCTACAGAGCAGTAAGATGATTACTGACTGCACCTGTCACACTGGATGGACACACTGGCTTGCACTTATTCACAGGCATTTGAAAAATCTTGCTATTGTGAATCTTACACAGTGCCTGCTAGGAATTGGCAATGGAGTTTTTCCAGTTCCCAAAAGTTTATTTGGCTTTTATACAGATAAAACAGGAACTCAGTGTTCTGACTCCCATCAGTTAACTTTACTAGGTGCTTATCCCCTCCGCATGGAGGCTAAAATGATCTTTTTAACCATTATTTGTGATTATGAGGTGAATGTATGTGACAGATATTGAGTTTAGCTGACAGAAAGAATAAAGGTAAGAATGGAATTTTTTGTTTCACTTATAACAGAAATGGCTCAACCTTGAGGTCTGTGAAGATAGATCAACACTTTTTTTTTCATTTCTTAGTTTTGTGGTCAAGAATCATTTCAAGTTGAAAACTTATCATTTGCATTGCATTCTTTCATTCCCTGACTATCTGAGCAATGCTGGAGGCAAGCACCTTCAGGTATCAGTCTTGCTCTTTGAAACAGGAAATAATTTCAGTAGGGTGAACACATTTTATTTTATAAAAGCTGTCTTTGTAATATTAGCTACTCTATCAGTGCTAACATTGTATACTGTCCCATATAATCCCAGAATCATTGAGGTTGGAAAAGATATCTGAAATCATCACGTCCAACCTTTAACTAAACATGACCAGGTCAGCTAAACCATAGACAACAACAAGTGCCATGTCCAATTATTTCTTGAACACTTCCAGGGATGGTGACTCGAAGGCAACCCATTTCAATACCTCACAACTCTTTCTCTGATGAAATTTATCTGGATCTCCAGCCCGAGTCTCTTTTGGCACAGTTTGAGGTAATTTCCTCTTGCTCTGCCACAGATTTTGTGGGAGAAGAGACCTACCCCCACCTGGCCACATCCTCCTTTCAGGCAGTTTGGAGAGTGATAAGGTCTCCCCTGAGCCTCTTTCTCTCCAGGCTGAACACCCCCAGCTCCCTCAGCTGCTCCTCACAGCACTTGTGCTCCAGACCCTTCCCCAGCTCCGTTGCCCTTCTCTGCACTCGCTCCAGCCCCTCAATGTCTTTCTTGCACTCAGGGGCCCAGAACTGGACACAGCACTCGAGCTGTGGCCTCACCAGTGCCCAGTCCAGGGGACAATCCCTGCCCTGCTCCTGCTGGCCACACCATTGCTGATCCAGGCCAGGATGCCATTGGCCTTCTTGGCCAGCTGGGCACAGCCTGGCTCATGTCCAGCTGCTGTCACCAGCACCCCCAGGGCCTTTTCCCCTGGGCACTTTCCAGCCACTCTGCCCCAGCCTGTGGCACTGCCTGGGGCTGCTGTGACCCAAGGGCAGGACCTGGCACTTGGCCTTGTTGAACCTCACACCATTGGCCTCAGCCCATGGTCCAGCCTGTCCAGATCCCTCTGCAGAGCCCTCCTGCCCTCCAGCAGATCAACACTCCCATCCAACATGGTGTCATCTACAAACTGACTGAGGGTGTGCTTGGTTCCCTCATCCAGATCATTGATGAAGACATGAAACAGGACTGGCCCCAATACTGAGCCCTGGAGAGCACCACTTGTGACCAATTGCATTTATCTCCATTTATCACCTCCTTCTGGGCCCTGCCATACCAGAAGATTTTAAACCAGTGAGCAGTGCACCAGCCCAGGCCCTGGGCTGCCAGCTTTTCCAGGAGAGTGCCATGGGGAACAGTGTCAAAGGCTTTACTGAAGACCAGGTAGACAACATCCATAGCCTTTCTCTCATCCACCGGCAGGGTCACTGACCAGGAGGGTCATCAAAGGAGATCAGGTTGGTCAAACAGGACCTGCCCTTCCTAAACCTGTGCTGAGGCCTGATCCCCTGGTTGTTCTGCATGATGGCACTCTGGAAAATCTGTTCCATAACCTTCCCTGGCAATGAGGTTGGGATGAAAATCCTGCAGTCCCCTAGGTCCTTCTTTTGTCCCTTCTTTTGGATGGATGTCACGATGGCCAACCTCCAGTCAACTGGGATCTCCCTGGCTAGCCAAAATGGAGTGTGTCTTAACAACTAAAGGATGGAGTGTGTCTTGGCAAACTCTTCTGCCAGCTCCTTCAGTACCCTCGGGTGAATCCTGTCCAGCTCCAAAGAGTTGTGGGTGTTTAAATGATGCAGCAGGTCACTCCTCCCTACTGGTTTATGGGTAATTCATTCTGCTCCCCATTTCTCTCACCCAGCTCAGGAGGTCAGCTGTCCTGAGGATCACCAGTGTTTCCTTAAAGACTGAGGCAAAGAAGGCATTAAGTACTTCAGCCTTTTCCTCATCCTTCTTGACAATGTTCCTCTGCATGCCCAATAAAGGATGGAGATTTTTCCTTTGCCCTCTTTTTGTTGTCAATGTATTTATAAAAAAGCTTTTTATCACCTTTCACAGCAGTGGCCTTATGGAATTTTAGCTGAGTTTTTTCCTTTCTAATTTTTTCTCTGCATGGCCTAATGACATTCTTGTACACTTTCTGAGTTGCCTGCCCCTTCTTCCAAAGGTCATACACCCCGTTTTTCTCCTCTGAGTTCCAGCAAAAGCTCCCTGTTCAGCCAGGCCAGTCTTCTTCCTCACCAGCTTGTCTTTCAGCCTGCTTCCATGTTCTTTTAAGATTTCCTTCTTAAAGTAAGTCCAACATTCCTGGACCCCTTTGTTGCTATGGATTGTTTCCCAAGGGACTCCCCATGTGTCCGGAACAGACCAAGGCCACCCTCCAGAACTCCAAGGCAGAGGTTTTGCTGATCATTCTTACTTCAGTAAGAATCAAAAACTCTATAATTTTTTGGTTGCTATGCCCAAGACAGCACCTGGCCACCATGAACTGCTAAAGCCCATACATTTTTTCTGACATGCCATGCCTCATCCTTTGGCTTTGTGCAGGGCTTCATACACGGAAGTAAAAAGCAGGATCTAACAAGGGTGACATTCCACTGAGCTGGAGAAAAAAGTCTTTTGAATTTATGAATAAAAACTGAATTTCTATTCTAACTGGTGGAAAGTCTTGCCTTGCCCTAAATAAGCTATGAACCAAAAAAAACCAGAAAAATTTCTACATTTTAAAATATGGCATCTATCTTTATGACCTATGAGCAGGAAAGTTCATCACATTGGTAGTTTTATTAGTTGTGCAAGCAGTCTAGCTTCTCTTGACAAGATAAAAAAGTGCCTTAATATGATTCCAACACTACTCGTTAGATATAGCTATAAATTTGTGAAGCAGTTTTAATATGTGTGATAATACTTTGCATTTCAACAGGGACTGTTATCTAAGCCAGAAGACTTACAAATATTAATTAAGCTTTACAAAATTCTTGTGAAGTAAGTGTAATAAATATAGCGGTGTTAAGTTTACAGGAAAGATTATCTGAAATGTTAAGCAATGTGCCAGTACAATAACCCAGTGCTTGATTTAGGATTACAGGTCTGCAGTAAATGCTCTAAGTCTTTAGGCTGCACTGGATTACAGTTCACTGGAACTATAAATTAACTTGGAGCAGTCCTAATACATATGGAAAAGATGCCTCAATGTTCTCTGTCAGCAAATTGCAAAGCAGCAAGTCAGCCACACTGGAACTTACAGAGAATTTGATGCTGGAGCAGTTGGATTCAATAAAGCAACTAATGATACTTGATGTGGCATTATATGAGAGGGTTCTCCACCACAGACAGAAATGACATGGTTGTTTTGAGAGTAGGAGAATCCCATCTTGGGAAAGTCAGTTGAGTATTCAGTCTTGACTTTGAAGCCTTTGATGAGAGAATCATGTCTGGTTTAATCTCTGAGTGACAGGTTCATAAACGCACACACTACAGTTGATACGCTCATGGTCACATTATGCTCTGCTGGTTTGCTTTGCCCTGCTCATTTAATTTCTTTAGAAATTTCAATCCAGAGATGAAAGAGAAAAATGCACAGTATGTTGTAAAGACCAAAAAGAGATTTTGTTTGCAAACTCTCTTGTTATCAAGCAAGGCACCAGAAAACTACAGCAGCTCACGTAACTTAAAGAGGCCACATAGCATGACAGAATAACACTCTTGTGGATGGAAATCTGTCGATGTCCATGGGAGGTAAATGCAGATAATTAAAGATACAAGGTCACTGAGAACTGCTGGTGCCTGTTTTTTTCCCTTTGCTGGTCATATCTCTGGAAATCATTTGCTACCAAATATGACTCCCTCTCCTGCTTTATGTGATGATGTGACTAGTAAGCAGAAGAACAACTGGCTTCACTTCTTACTAGGGAATTTTTCCAGAGAAGGATGAAGCAAGGCCTCAGGAATTGCAAACTGATGGTGAAAACAAGGGTTGCTATGATGCTGTGTGTCTTACTGATAGCTGCCACAGCAGCACTGGAACTCTGGGCAGCTGGGACAAAAATCAGGGTAGCTTATGAGCTGTGTTAATGCAAAGCAATGCTTTTGATTGACCTCTTCGACTGAAGGCCACTGGTGTTCCATGCATACAGCAGGCTAAAAAACTCTCTCTGTAGCCATTGATTTATTTCCGAATTACCAACTGAACAGCAGTTGGTAATGAACATTACTAAAGCCATCATAATAAATGTTTGGAATCTTTGTTTATGCCACTTCCAAATCTAATAAATTTGTAATGATAGTTTAATTTCAGGTCCCAATGGAAAATCATCTCTCTTTAAAATCTCTGAGCTAAATTCTTGGTACATGTTTTTCTTTTACAAAAGAGAATGTAAAAATTTTAATCTTGCATTCATAGGCAAGATGGTCTTGCCAGTTTCACAGACATAAAAATTATCTTTCTCTTGATGAGTAAAACTAAAATTGTACAGCTCTTCTAGCTATACAATTGAAATTTCTCATTTTCAGATGTCCTCTCTTGGCTGAAAAATTAGACTGCATTAATTCAGTGACATGTCATGGTGTGGAAAATAGCTCTGATGTGTGATACTGATTTATCCCCAGCAATGTCACTCCCTTTGTTTGGTGGCCTGTGGTGTGTGACCTTCCGGCTTAGTATGTCTGAATGTCCCCTGCTACCTGCTCACTCAAACCCCACACACTCTTTCCCCTACATTAAAAAAAGGGGGGATTCTCTCTTGAGGCATAAAGAGGAACTCAAAGAATGAAAGTTTATTTGTCCATTTTGAGTACGAAAAGTAGCACAATAGGTAGGAGTCCACTTTACGTTCTATGCTACTCTTCTCCCTCTTGTCCACTGCCAAAGTGTGAAAAAGACTAAAAGTCTCCAAAGAGAGGCTCTGCTCTCCTCTATGACTTTGGTGGGAACTGAAAATACAGGTCACAGCTGATAATGGGTTTGGAATCTGTTTCCTGTTACAGGAAAACGCACTGTTCCTCCTCAGCTGTTCCTCCAGTTTGGGTGTATCTGTTAACTGACCAAGGGAGCTGCATTCTTCTTTGACTTGGATGTCTGGAAAACCTTCGCCTTAGTCTACTACTGCATGACTCTGAGATTGCAGCCTGTGCTTTTTTTACATGTTGTTGTGGCCATAAAAACTTATCAAATATTTGATCTTTGCTGTCTATTGTAACTGCCCTCAAAAGTACAGTCTACTAAATATATTCAGTTATAAATCTGAATTATGATTACAACACTATAAAATTGCCTTCAGCTGACTAGGTCAGATCAGTAGATAAGTTGTGATGGTTTTTACATGTATTTTATGTTGGACAACTGTATGCTTTGGATTCTTGTTGCAATGAGTCCAGACACAGCCAGAAAAGAAATGCATATGGATTAGTTAATATTTGTGTGAACCCTTTGTGCTGTTTCATCCACCTCTTTAGGTGATTACATGCATGGTGTGGTCCTAATGATGTGTAAGGTATTCTGTTCTTCAAGGCAGACTGTCCTTACGTGCACTCTGTATGTCTTGATGATTTACCTTCGGATCCATCTTGCTAGCAAAACATTTGGTGCCGTTCTTTGTGCTCTTGGGAAGTCAGATGGATAGCAAACAGCTTGCTTTGCTTGATGCTCTTGCACCCTCATTGAACTTGATGCCTCAGCCAAATGACATTTAATTTCCAGTCAGTGTGGAACTAGGAGAGCTGAATACAGGACACCAGACACTTTTGTTGCATCCTTTGGTCAATACATGCTGGGAGTGTAGTGAGACTCACTCATATCCTGTACAGGGCTTCAGAAACTGTCCTGGAAACTTAGGGAATGGGTCACCCTATTCCTTCAAAGGACTTTGAAGATCCTTTTAACCATTGATAGGCACTGTGTGACTGTGTTAAAAGTTGTTTTGTGCACGGCGTATAAGAAAAAACCCCTTTCTTGCAGCTCTGATTATGCCAAGTAATTAATCACAGAGCTGTTATAATGGAAAGTGTATTGTGATTTGCCGTAATTTTCTTAATAGTAATAAATTAATATAGTGAGTTATGAGAAAAGCAAGACACCTTCTGCCCCAAACTCCTTTCTCAGGAAGGTTCTTTACTGAGTTTGTAAACCAAAATAATACAACAACTTCCTCCCATGTGATAATTACCAAAATTGCATCAATAACAAGGAGAGAAACAAAAATGGCATGCAGGTACAGATAGATGCAGGTCTTGCAGATGAAAAGTAACAGAGATAGACAGAACCCGGAAATAAAGACAGCAAGAAATAGTTTTCACAAGGAAAATATATTTTAGTAGTGTATACTTGCTTTAAAGAAGACTGGGATAGAAACAGAAAGACAGAAATAGGAAATCTTGCCGTGTAGCTGTCTAAGTCTGAAGACTTCAAAAACCTAATTGCAAAGTCTACAGTAGTTTTAATGCATTATGAGATCAGAGAATGTGTAGAAATAAGAAAACCTAGAAAATAAGGGAATAGAGAGGTTTCAGATAATTATTTCTCTCACACAAGGCAAGGTAATGGATTTGAGTATAAAACAAGCAATGAGAAATTTGTTTCAGTGAATCATTGTTTCACTCCTGTGCTCTGCTTTTCTAGCTGATGTAAGAACCATATCTAACACTGCCATGTAGAGCCATGTCCCGGTTCTGGCCCCGACAGGGTTAATGTTTGCAGTAGCCAGGAGGGGCCATGGCCGCGATCCAAGGTTATTCTATACCATCTCACCTCATTTCCTGGGAGTGGGGTAGGGGGTTCCTTCCAAGTTGGGGTGGGCCTAGCATGGTGACAGCCAACCAATATTGGGTTCCCCATGGTGCACTGGGGAGCATCTGCATGTGGACCAATTCCCCTTCTTGCACTCTTTTATGATTTTTACTCTTACTGTTCATTTTCTTGTCTCACTGCTGTTTCCAGTGTATTGTTCAGTATATCTCAGCCTGTGATCTTTACCTTTTGTGCCTCCAGTTCTCCTGTCCAGCCCACCTCAAGTGAGGGAAAGGGGGATGGAGGAGTGAGAAGTGGTGCATGGTTTGGAGTGGTTTCACTAAACCGGAGAGTACCATTCCTAATTTACAATAAACTATTAATAAAAATGGGTACAAGAACACTTAGTTTTTAGAACTTAGCTAGACTTATGATTAAGCCAACAGTGAGACAAAAAATTAGAGAAACAAAACTACTACATTGCTCCAGAGGCAAGTTTAGTAGCATGACAGAGCAGGTGACTAGATGGAATGAAATATGTGAAGGGATAAACAAAAGATATAGAATAAAAGAATAATTAGTATCAATACTCATACTCTGGACAGAATGCCAGAGCTTATCATTCACAGTAATGGAAACGGAGGCTGAGTCCTTCAAGGAAGCTGACTCTGCAAAAACTAACGGACTAGAGGGCCCAATGAAACAGAGAACCAGGAAAAGTAATGCCGAGAAAAGAGGAGATATAACCACTGAATCAAACATTAAATGCGGAGGAGAAATGTTAACGATTACATAGTGAAGTCAAGAGTGTAAAAGATAAGAAAAGCAATACTGGCAAATGAAATGAATACCCTGAGATTAAGATAATAGAATTTCCAGGAGAGTGGATAGTACATGAGAGATGAGAAGCCAGTAAAGGAAGGAGAAGGGCCTCTAAGAGCAGCTTGGATTAATTTACTGCTAGAAAAGTTAAAAATTACTAAAATCTCTTCTAAACCTCTGCCCTTACAAAAGCAATTTATCACAAATAAAGAATCTAGCAAATTATGGAGCACTTGGAATATTATTTAAAGATGGTCCTGACTCTTAGAGTGACATACTTGTCAGCCTGTCAGTTCCTTGGGAAAAAGGAGTTGACTTTCTTTGAAAGAAGACCTAGCTTGGAAACAGAATGGTACAGTGAAGTCCTTTCCTTCCCGTGAGAGTGGATGTTTTATGACCATATCAATTTGATTGAACTTCTGGGTTTTGGGTGTTGGCCAGTCTAGCTCTATCCCTCTGGGCTCTGAGGCAGCGCCACAATGCTTGGGCAGTCAGTTCCATCTTGACAGGTTGGTTGGGTCTGCCACAGACTTTGCTGGCAAGAGGCATTCCCAGCACCACGTTGCTTGGATGCATTTCCAGAGAGCCTACCTAGTGGTGGAGCTCTTGTTTCTAGTCTTCAGGGATAAAGCAGTGGGTAGGCGAGAAACTTGGGTTTAGCCAAGCCACAATCACTTTTACTCTGGAAAACACTAGACAGTTACAAAACAACATCCTGTACATACCCTCCTCCCCCGCTTAGTGTGAGCTCATCTCTCCTGGGAGTCCTGTTTTGGACAACATCATTCCTGACTTTTCATCATGCATGTGGTAGTGGTTTGGCCTTTTTACTCACACGATCAACTTTTATCATGGTCTCTGTCATTCTTTTGTTCACATTCTTCAACTGGGAGTGGTGTAGTTTGCATACTCTCCACCCACCACTGGCTTCTCTGCTCAGTTTGTCAAAGCAATGACTTTACTGGTAGAAAACCCATTTTTCCAATAAAAAAAGATTATCAGAGACCAACGGATCTTGACTGGTTTCTCAAGCAAGCAAGGATATGAGTAAATGACAGGTCAGAATGACATTTCCCAAGGGCGGAGTCATTCCTGGGATAATGTGAATGGACTCCGGTGCAGGAGAACACTTGCAGCCTGTATATTAACAAAGGAGGAACCTGGTCATTTCAGTGCAAGTATGACACATTGCTGCAGCATAGGTTTTTTCCCCACAACCCACCTATTTAGCGGTACTGACACATTGGTAACTTCCTGATGTATTTACAAGTGGTGCCTGTCAGCTGCAAAACCACTTCATGCTGTTCAGGTTCTTTCCAAGCCACTGGAGAGGCTGATGAGCCCTCACGTACTCCAGAGACTGTTTCTTGCATGGTCTGTATTGTAATTCTTTCTTTTACTGACCTTTTTCATGTCAGTTTGACTTCTCTTCCTTCAAAATGCTCAATTTGTAGCTAACTGAAAACCTCTTTGATTGTCTTGGTCCAGATCATCATGAAGATGGATTTGCATCACAGAGAAAAACTGCTACTATGTTTGGCTTTAGCTGAGATCCTTGCTGTCTCTTTGAGAAGAGAGGCCAAGGATTTAATTTATCATGGGACTGAATTCTTTTGTTACCTCTCGCATGATCTGGTCTCTGCCCGATGGAAGACTCCACCCAAAGCTAACTCTGGCAGAGTTTCCAAGCAGCATAACACTTGCATCAAAGAAAAAAGGGGGAAAAAGCACTTAAAATGTTATTTCAGTTTTCACTTGTAAATGCCACCATGGGAATAATTTTACTGTGATGATCCAAGCATGCTGTTTTGCAGTGGTATTTTAGAACTCTACTGTAGAATTGGTAAATAGATGATTAAACTGTCTTAAATTGAGATGAGTGGACTAAGGCTGGAAATCCAGAATAGACTGTTGCAGATGAAGGCAATGGAGAATATGACAGGTGAACATCACCCATAGCATTATTTTACTTGTTAAATACTGCTATGCTTTCTCAGAAGAATGTTTGGTGAAATACATGGTTCCAGTGGGGAAAACATAACCTAAATATTGTTTTGTTATCTTTTTCCTTTTGGCTTTATGGGGTTTTTTGTCTGCTATAAGGGACACAGGAACTGTTTGAGCACACAGGAAAGAATGCCTTTTTTTCTGCCCAGTTGGGAAAAGGGTCCAGCAATTTTGGTAATGTCTGGCAGAAAAAAAAAGGAAGGTAAGTACTTATATAATATTTGCAGGCCTATTAATATTTTTTAATTTTAATATCTGAACACTTATTTTTTCTCCTGTCTCTTCAAACAGGCCATGGAAGCCTCTTTTAGCTGCATACTAGATTACAGATATTTGAGTTTAAAGTGACTATAGTGGAAAGAAGAGCCGAAACTGGGGAAAGAGCGTTATAAATCATTTCTGTCTCTAAGTTTTGTCTCAGACATATTTTTGTCTCTATTAAATCGACTCTAGTGCCATTCATGACTACCCCTGGATTTGGTAATTTTCCATGGTGAAAACTAAGATGGATATCTTTTTAACAGCTGTAAGAAAACAAAAGTGATTCTATTGCACACATCTGGATGAACTGAAATCCAGCTTTCCAGTCAATCCATTCTCTCTCCTGCTATTTTGAGAAATAATCATGCTGTCTTATTTAGGATTATTTTAAATGCTCTAGGCTTATTTTCAAGAAATATTATTTCCTGATCTATAACGCTTGCAGGCCTATTGACTTATATGGAGAGGGAGACTCAGTGCCGTTCTCAAAGGTATGTAAATAGCAGCTGTCGGTGCAAACAAAACTGCGAAGAACCTCCCTTTGGAGGCCATGCATGAAGGTTGCTGTTTACTCACTGCTAGAAGGAAAGTGGCTACTGTGTTCCCTGCAGGCACTGATAAAAGCCAGTCAGCCACGGCAAGGCATCTCTCTTTCAGAGCGTTTGGAGGGGATGTTTGATCCAGGAGTGCCTTTTACCATTTTCATACTCATGCTGGGTGTAACCCTGATGAAGGCAGCAGAGAAGCTGAACTCTTTTTGCCATATGCATCATCTTTGTTGCGTGGGGTGTGTAGATGGTAGAGGATCATAGGCTGCTTGTGTGGGACACCATAAATATTGTAGTTCTGTGATACGCAGTGTTGGACCAAATTTATGACTAGACAGCATAACTGAATTACTTCATTGGAAAATATAGCCAGCTGGCTCAGCATTTGGTCTTATAGAATCTCTTGTGAAATTATTGTTTCAGTCTGAGATGGACTGTGTACTTCTAATAGACCAGATGGGTGATGGGAGCATTGCATAAGTGATAGTATCAAACCATGGCTGCACCACGTCGAGGACAGGAGATCAAATGGATGTTGTCTTACCACAGAAGGTATCTGTGAAACAGATCTGTTGGAGTCAGAAAGCATGGAAGATGCTCGAGAAGGCAGCAAAAGCTGGATTTTATTCACAGGTCCTTTGAGCTGTGCTATGAGGAAAAGTGGAGAATAAAAGGTTTTCTTTTTGTTTTTTTAAACAAGATCCTCACTTCCAGAAAACCCCCCATATGCTGGAAATTGCCTGGATATTCAGAGAAGAAACAAGGAAAAGAAACTAAGCTGATTTATTTAAATAGCAAATTATTTTAATTACCCATTTGATACACAGCATTGTCACCATAAATATAGTGGTAGTTCATAGTGTTGACAATAGTTTGTTCATTTGTGATGTATTGTACAGTCGGTAGAGGTCATGTTTATGTCTTGGTCCAAGCTGTATTGTAGAGCTGGATGCAGCCACATGCTGCAACTAAAGGGAAAGAGGTGAAGCATGAAATGGTGTTGCAAAAGCTGACAGTACAACTCCTGCATAAGTAAAAATCACTGTAAGGAGGAAAAGCAGTTGTTCTTGCAAAGTAATCCACAAGGCTTCATGTAAGCAAGACTTCAAAACTGCAGTGCTTTTCCCCATCCTATTTTTCCTATGTTGACAGGATTTACCTTCCTGTTCCAATGCACTCTGCTTGGCAATCTCCTTTTTTGATTTCAGCAGGGCATTGCCTCCTCAGGGCTTCTACCAATATTAGTGCATACAGTGTTTGCTGCCCACAGAGCCTTCAGGCAGGTTAAAGGTGAAGTGTAAAGATCTAGGGTAAAATACCACATATGCTTTTTACCTAAAGGGCAGTCATACCACAGCCTGGTATAAGCCAGGTACTTGAGAGCAGATATCTGTAATGATATGTGTCTGTCATGGCTAGAATAATCCCTCCTCTACATCTCTGTTACTGACAGCCCTGAAAATGCTCTGCAACATTAGAGAATCAACAGGGTGTGAAGCAAACGTGGCAGGGAAACTACAGATTTTGTTGAATTCTTCAAGATTTGAATCTCTCTCAACAGAAGTGATCTCCAAATTTTGTATGTTTACTTCCTGCCCTTTTCAGGTCCCTCTCACTGTCGTCAATTTAGCTGTACACGGATGGGAGCCAGTGAGTTTCCTCATTTTTTCTAGCTCTGTGGTTGAAGGCACACCTAGATGTTGGAGGTTCTTCCTTACTGTGTGCGTGTTTCATTCTTCATCATATTGCACTACTCTGTGCAACTGGCAGAAGTACTTCTTTTGGAGTTTTTCTTTTAGAATTTGAGGATCTAAATAGCCTTAATACCTAATCTCTCTACACCTGTAAATTTCCGTAATTTCTTCTGTTTTATTGATTTAATTGATTTTCTATTAAAATATTATTAAGTTGTACATTCTATGTAAAAATTATTAACAAAACTCTCCATGGACCTTTCACTTCCACACCCCTGAGCAACTACTTCTCAAACAATTTTAGAGTGCTTTAGATGACAGCAATCTTAGGTAAAAAACATTATGTAAGATTAAAAGTTGAAAGGATGTGGGCATCAGTGTGGAAGAGGAGGCAGTAAAAAATTGGAAATGAAATAAATTAGTTTGGATATTAAAGAAGAAAAATTTAAATTATTTAAATTAAAGAAAGTAATTTGGAAAAGGAAGGAAATTAAAATACTTTAAAAAAGTAGACTGGAAGCCGAATACAGAGCTCTGTAAGGAGAGAAGCGATAAGGGTTTATGAAGAGAAAGACTGGCAAAACCTTACAAAATTCAGCCTGGTTTGTTGAAACACAAAATTGTTGCTGTGAATGCAAATGAGAATTAAGAGGGGTCACATGGTAGTCCCACCTGGCACACTCCATTTGGGGGCCAAGTTAGGGAATAGGCCTTGTGCTTTCAGTTCAGTGTATTTGTGATGCTACTTTGTATTTACTTCATGGATAGAGAAGATATTCCATCCTTGGTGGTGTCAAGCCAGGCCTTTTAATGATTACTTGATATCTGTGTCGCAAAACAGCTTTAGATCATTAAGATTAGCCAGATGCTTTACCAAGAAAAAAAATATATGGCTTTTAATTTTTCTCTGAATTGCATCATCGCAGACAGACCACAGCTGCAATATAAACATCTCTCAATGGGGCTTGAAAATACCACGCAAATTTAGGTCAATTAACTGTTGCGGGGGAACTGGAAGGAATGAGTTCACCTGTTTCAAAATGAAAATAGAAAGAAGCAATAAAACCATCAGTGACGACTCTGACATTTAAAAAATCCACGTGTTGATGTAGATTATGACCTTGGTTTTAGTATCTCTAGTGATGATGCCAACAGAGCACAGCCTCAGCAAATGAAAGCTTGCCCTTAAATGAGTAGTCCAGAACAGTGCACCTTTAGAATTCATCAATAAAGATGGGGCCAGTTTGGACATCTCGCCTTATATTTTGGGATCAAATCAGAACATGCTGTCAGATTTTTTGCACCATCCATTGTTTGATTTAACTTAGACTTAGTGTTTTCATCGTGACCTGACAGCCCAGGTTTACATTACGAAAACTGAACAAATCAAACTCAAGGTAGTCAAGGCATAAATGTAATCCTTAAGTGGCAATCATGCTTCATTTTTCCTTCTGTTTATTAACAGTTCTCACCTAAAAGCAAGAAAACTGCGATTTAGAATCGTTACCTCAATGCTAGTAAAAGTCCTGATGTACTGCATGTGCAACCCTTAACTATTGGTCAGCTAAGTGTTCACCATCTGTTCTATTATCCTCACAGTAAATAATCACTGTTACAGCATTTAAATCAAAAACATGCTTAGGAAACTGTGCTTATTTTCAGACAGATTTTAGTTCAGCTCATCACACTGTTTCACAATTTACCTAGATGTTTTTCCATCTGGGAATATTACGAACAAGTAACAAAACAGGTGTGCACACCCTTGGGGCACTGGAGAACATTTTTAAACCTCAGGAGGATATCTGCTTATGTTTGTTAGACTTTCCACAGTATTTTATACAACCAGTAATGATGAACTGTTTGGTGATTGTGATAGTGCCAGAAAGAAAAGCAGCAGATCTATGGACTGCACAGGGACTCAGTTCAGGTTTAATCAGCTCATCCTGAAAGCCATGCGGTTTATACTGGGTGCATTTCGTAGTTTAAGATAGGTATTAGTGTAGTCACTGCCACCCTAATAAGATTTCATGATCTTACTTGTACAGTCCTGCCAACAACTTGATATCTAACCTTACACAGGAGAAGACACTATTTTTAAACCCACTTCCAATTTTCCAGTAATTTTGATTTTTGGCCACTTTGAAATGTTAGGAATATATAATTAGGAATGAATGGTTAAGATTATAAAATGATTGTGCTTTCAGTCCATAGCGTTTTTAGTGAATTAGCCTCAGTGTTTACAAGAGACTTGCAAAGTTAAACCTACAAAGCTTTAAAGTGAATTGCACCATTTGTGTAATTCTCTGAGGAGAAAAATGTTTTTGCAAGGTTCTTGGCACAACTTTCTTTGAAATTGTTCGAGCCTTTTATTTACCAAACAATGTATATTGTTAAAAGTAAAACTTCCCCTGTGCTCTAAATTTTGGCCCAGTTAATCTTTCAGCAGTGCTGAAAACAGAGCTTTAATTAACAACTTTATCAGTTAACCCAGTCACTCATCCCAGGGCTTATCTGATACTGTGTCCATACAGGCGTTTGGGGACATCAGAGAAAGGCCGACTTGTCAGTGGGACAGCTGAGAGGACCTTGGTGTCAGGGGGAAAAAGGAGACCGCAGAAATGGATGGCATTAAATGGAATTTGATACAAATCCAAAAGGAATTATCTGACCGCAGCAGTCTAGGACAGGCACGGACTTCTCTTGTGTTTCCCCCTGATCTTCTCTGGTATGTCACCCGCAGGAGCAGAGGAGGACAGTGGTCCCTTGCTGTGTGAATGCAGCATCTGGCGCGATGGAAGTCCTTTGCTGGGGAGGTGCTGACTGAGCTGAGAATAAAACCGTGCTGATGCTGTCGTCGCAGGAGCAGCCGGCTCAAGCCAGCGTGGGGCTCTGGGCCAAGGCACTCATTAAGCTCTTTTGCTGTCTTCAGCAACAAAGATTTAGGGAGAAATCTGCTCTCCCCAGTTGCCTCCAATTTTTCTGCTTTCTGTTGAAGGGGAAGAGGGTGTGTGTATATACGAGCACGGTTGAAGGGGTGACGTTAATTTCAGAGTGGACTGAAAATCTTATGTGCTTGCCTGTAAAGGGAACTGGGAAGAGTAATGGGTGAGGACTTTCTGGTGGATGGCCAGAACGGAGGAAACCCATGCTGATTTGTCTTGGGGATGAAAAGGGAAGACATCCTTGTTTCCTTGTAAGCCTGTCATCACAGACCTTGTGGCAGAAGGAGTCTTGTGCTCCACTTCATGATGCACTCAATCACGAGCAGTATTTGTCATCGGAGCACTTCAGTCTGTGCCTGGTGAGCTCTGTGACCAGCCTCAGGGAGGGCTTGTCCTGTGGTTTTAGAGGCCGTGCCTAGTCCTTTGAAACAAATAAATAAAAGTTCCCAGGGATATAGGTAGAAATTAAAAAGTAAGATGCATTAAAAGAATTGGTTGGCTTCAGATATTCCTGCTCAATAGGAAACATGGAAAATAAAAAATAAAATAAGAAAATAAGCATGGAAATGTAAACCAAATTGCAAAAAAAGAAGGCTATTAAGAGAAAAAAAACTCAAAGAAAGCACTTTTGGGTATGAGCTACACTTTCATTTTATTCTTCACTTTACTTAATTTGCATTTGTGAAGTGATCTGTTATGCTTGCACTTGGTTTAGACTCACATGGCATCATTTGTGGTTCAGAATTCTTACTCACCTCATTTTTTTCCCCTAAACAAAGATGTACCATTCATATAGTTGTAAAAATGTCTTGTCAGCAAAAAATCTGTAGTTCTTGCCAATGCAAGTTCCTTCCAATGCAAGGAAGTCTGATATTAAAAGCATGCATGGCTTCACTATCTTAAGATGAACCCATTAGCATGTGGCTGAAGAGTAAGTTCGAAAGAGAGAAATTGTGTTAAGAGGACAGAGTGACTACCTGGTGCCAAGAAGATATTTTATGCTTGCTCAAGTGGTTTTGATGAGTTGATAGCTGAAATGTTTATGCTTTTATTCACATAGATAGCATACTAAAGAGTTCTATTTTAAACAGCAGATAGTCCAAGTGGTGCATTTAGTTTGTGATGTAACTGTGGCTGGTGTTCTAAGGTTTGGAGATTTGCTCCTGCTTTTATTGACTTCTAGCTGGGCCCTGCAAAGTGAGGCCCTTGACTTCTTTCCAACATGAAAACAAAAAAACAAGAAGACATGCACAGGCTGTAAATTTTCTGTTCCTGTTGATGTAAAATCCAAATGCAAAGCATTGTAATGTTTCCACTTCATTGCTAAAATGTGTAAAGTCACAAAGAGTTCTGATTATAAATGAAAAATCTGGGTCTCAGAAATGTCCAAGTGTGTAATGTGGTGATTTGCAGGATATAATGAAGTTCAGTTCCAATCTGTTTAAATTGATGCAAGAATTTAAGTGTCATCAACAACTTTAATCTAGGTGATGTAAACTTTTCTTATGTATTGTCACCGCCTTCAAAGCGCTACTTTCACTACCTTTGATTGCTTATTTTCCCCAACTGCACTTTTCTTGGTTTTCTGATTCTTTCTCTTTAAAAGAAGGAATATCTTTGGCATTACATTATCCTTTTAAAAAAGAAAACTGTCCTTTTTTCCCTGCCTGGATCGGATTTGGCGGCCTATTGAGGACCACGGTTTATGTGTTCACTTGGATACTGTTAGTCTTTTTCTTCACAATTCTAGAATGTGCAAGTGAGCTTTTATCATAGAGCTCATATAAAAAGAGCCTATGTACCTCTTGCAACCTCACCTTTCTGCGGAGGGGTGTTTAATAGCTTCTGCAACATTCAAAAGGGGCAGTAAACCAGAGTAGTCAAAATAAAATAAACAGAAAAGGAATAATAAAATATTTATTTGACATCCATTTATTCCCATTTATTCTATCCTTAGACACTTTCTTCCTCTCTTGCAAATCCTCTCCCCCTGGTAATCATAGGTTAGCAGACCATTCTAATAATTTCTGTATGTATGTAACTGTCCGGACTATTTCAAAAACACCAGGGGCTGGTACAGCTACTTGCATCTGTTGCAACTGGGGGAATCTTTTATTGATGAACTCCCCAAGCAAACGAATTCCAAGTGTCTTTGTAGGAAAGCTAGTAGGAAAATGTAAAGTATGTAAACTTTTCAATCTTTGTGTCTGAAGGAGTGACATTTTACCAAGCCACTTGGTAGTTTCTGTGATAGGTTATCTAGCTAATGTTATGACAGCTCCTCAGTTCGTATCATTTGTGTCTATTAGTATTTGTCAAAGGCTGCCCAACAGCAGTGACTACCATGTGCCATCTGTTTGGGATTGCTCATGACATCCTGGGATTTTGGCTTCTTGGTGCCCTGGATCTGGTCTTTCTCTGGGTGTTTTTTAGTCTGATCTCTCCCGTGACACAGAGATACAGCCATTTTTCATTCTGTCCCATTCAGAGACCTATTGCCGAAATTCTAGGGAGTGGATATATATTAACAGTGATTGTATTCTCAGAATCAGGAAAAAGTCATTCAGTCCATTCCTTGTTTATGTCATTCATGAAAGATATTTGTCTAAACTGTTCTTAAATGCTCCTGCGGTGCTAATGCTGCAACTTCCCCACTCAGCAGATTGAGAGTGGCTAGTACTAGAAGGTTTATCCTAATGCCTTCTCATATATCCCTTGCAGTATTCCTTCTCCTACTGATCTTCCTAGCAGCAGCCTAGGTGCCAGATGATTGTTATTCTGTTTTCCACAAATCTTCTCTTATCTAAGTTAAACAGTCCCAGGATCTTTCAATCACTTCTTCCAAGTCACATTTTTTCAGATGTCACTTCACCACTGCAGAACTCCTCAAGATTTTTCCTTCATCTGTCACCTGTATCTCTACAAGTGATTGAGAACATATACCTCCTGAGACCTTATCCCAATGGAAAGAGTACTTTGAGTCTTCTGCAAGCTGAATTGCTCTTTAATTGCCTCAAACTGGCACTGATCTTTCCTTAACATGAAATTTTTGACAGCTATGGAGCTTGTAGTTGGCTATTTGTTGTGCACTGTCCTGTATTCCTAAAGTGGTTAATTGTTCCCCAAAACCCATTGTCGCTCCCTTGTCCATTGCTTTGGGTTTTTTATACCCTTTCTCATAATTGGCAAGATCAGGTTGAATTCTTTCACATCTCTCAAGCTTGTTCTTAACCATAAATTTGAAATTCAGTTTCTTTCATCCTCCATGCTGACCATTGTAGTATCAGACACAGGACAGACTCTTTCATAAGGGTCAATAGTCTTTCCTATTAGTTGTTAGTGTTTTCGTTTAGTTGTCTATGCATATTATCCTCAATAGTTGTTCTCCTATATTTCAGTAGTTTTTTCAGATTAGGCCTGATCACATGGGGTTCTGTGACTGTTAGGATTTATTAGATCAGGTACAGCATTTTTAAAACCAGTTTGTGTTGGTCCATTTCACTATACAGCTGAAAATGAAGGTAGCAGATAACTTTGCACTTTACCATAACACTGGAAGCAGTGTCAACAAACGTTACTGAAGCTAGGACAGACAGCACCTCAGATTTTTCCCATCATCTAAACCATCTCTTACCCATCACAGAAGAAAATTAGATGGGAACTTGGCTGGTCTGTCTTGGCTGTTGCTTATCTCCTCATTTCTTCAAGGTTCACTTGCAAACCGTTACCTTCATATTTGTGAAGGTAACCAGCGGTTTGTTTGGCTTTTATTTCTCTTGAAAGTGAAGTTGACCAGTCTAACATTCTAGGGTTCTTTTCTTTTTCAGTGTAATTTAAAGAGAGACAAAATATTTCCCATTTCTGGAGTTTCACTGGTTCCTGTAGACTTTCTAGGACTATTAGAAACTGTGGTGAGTACTATGCACATGCTGTTTGTCTAGAAAACAAAGTTTTCTAGAACTAGATTTAAAATCCAAATTATTTGAAACAATCTTATTTATCTAATAACTCTCTGGTATAAATTCTATTAGTGTAAGAGTGACTTGACCTTTTAGAATAATCTGAAACAAAGTGAACATTACATGCTCTGATCTATATAATATTCAGTATCTTCTGTCTTTCTCATTGGGTAGCAAGCCAATATTTTTCCTAGTTAACCTCTGACTCCTAATGGATTCCTAGAACCAATGTGACAATTTCTTTCCAATCCAGTCATTTTGCACCTGTACTGGACTGGCTTGTCCATATATATTTAGGGTTTTTTTACATTTCCCCCCAAAACTCCCAGTTCTCACTTTCTACGAGAGTCCTACTTATGTGCAATTTTTTTTTTAGTCAATAAACACCTCCTCCTTTACTAACATTTTTTTTTACAATTCTTTAAAATACTAGATTTTGCTATTTTCAAATACAGAAACATTTTCAAGAAATATATTCAAATACAGAAATATTTTCAATATTCGAAACAGAATCATGACCTCATACTGGTCAGAGGTTAGACAATAGCCAGGGTTCCCAAACTAAAAGCAAATCTCACTATCAAGAAAATATTAAAAATAACACACAGTCTCAAAAAAGAGTTAAAACTCACTACAGTATTGTCAGATTTACCCTTCAGCTGAATGTAGTCTCGACATCGCTTATCCTTTGCCTCACACAACACTGTCCTACACAGTTTTAGTACTCTGGGATGCTGGTGGTGGGCGCTGGCCTTGTTTTCTCTATTGTGGGAGATGTTGTACAGTCAGTCTTCATGTAACAATCTTTGTCAATGAATTTCTGGTTCTCAGAAATTCTCTATACTTAATTTTACTTCATGCTAAGAAAGTAGAAAACACTAATTTTTGTCTAAGTAATGTGTACAAAGTTAAGGTTACATTATGAGTGAAACTTGAATAGAGAATACTTTAGATGATCTTACACTGCATTTTGAGTCCTGGCTAATAGAACTCTTAACTTCTTTTTCCTCTGGAAAGGCCGAACCATGCGTCCATTGAGATAAATGCTTCTCATCTTTACTCCAACAGGGCCAAGATTTTATCTCCAAGAGTATTCTCACTATCTCTCCACACTGTATTTCCTAGCTGAGAACGATCACAGCTGTCATGATTCTAGCAATAGAAATTGCTTCATTTTCACTTCAGTCAGAGGACTCTTTTTCCATTGTTATGTTGGTGATTAATTAATGTTTTTCACCACTGAAGGCAACTGTTTATAAAATCTGCAAGGGTGAAATGGCCATTCTAACTTTACTATCAAGTAAGTCACAGCCCTTCCATTTTGTATAGCACAGATGTCATGTGAAGAAGCTTAAATATGCAGGAGTGACATACTCCTACATGAAGAATGAGGAGATATATACAAAAAAATACAGAAGGCCAATGAAGTAGGGTAGAAAGTTTTTGACTCCAGATTATTGCAGAGAATCGCCTATTTTGTCAGATAAACACTCAAGGATAGCTCCTGGAAAGAGAAAATTTCTGTCTTAGAAATCACAATACAGTGAGTAACCAAGTGGTAACCAAGAGTCCCACAAGGCAACCAAAGTTAAGTGTGGCAGACTGGAGCTCTTAAATCTGTGGGAGAATGTGGAACATTGTACTTTTATCTTTCTCTGATGTAACGCTTACTTGTGTGTATCTCCCAGATGTAGAGCATTATAAGTGGAATTATTCAGGGTTTCACCAGGTTTTGTCTATTCCTCTGGGCTTTCCTGTCTAACCACTTGCAGGTTATTATGCCTTTTTTGAAAACCATCAACATGTGATATTTTTATGGAATAAGAACAAAAGAGAGAAAAGCCTCATGGGTTTTTTTTTCCTAATTTTCTTACAAATACAAGATATTTGGTAATTTTTTTTTTGATAATTTATTTCTGAGTACATTTCATTTGCATGTACTGTTCCTAAGTGTCAAGTCCTGAGGGCTTGTGACCAGATTAATCTGTTGTCTGTGTTTCCACAGGATGCAAAGAGGCAAAATGGCATGGCAGAACCTTCATTCTTGTGCTTGACATAATCTGCAGTGGGCTGGTACCTCTAAGAACAAAGAAAGGTATGTCACTGGTCATACTTCAACATCTACAAATTCTTCCCAGCAGAATGTCCTGACACCTACTCCCTCCTTCTTACCTTTGTCCAATCTCCGTTTTAAATTAGCTCTTCAAAGAGAGACCAAGGAAAACCTGACTGGACAGATACAGACATAAAAGGTTACATTCTAGGTTTTTTTGGTGTTTTTTTTTTTTTTTTCTTTTTTTTTTTTCTTTTTTTTTTTTTTTTCTTTTTTTTTCTTAAAGAAAGGTGTACTGGGAGTGACTTAGAACCTGGAATCTGTATGAAACTCACGTATCCAAAGAAAATGTGTGGCAGATGCCTCAACACCATGGCATGGATATTTGCACATCACTTATTTTGGTGCTGGTGCATCAGATATATTTCTGATGAGATATGAAATCCGCCACAAAGCAAATTCGACTTGAAAACTTGAAGTAATCACTAAGAACTCGGTTCATGGCGAAGAACACAAACAACCCCAGCAGATCATTACCGTGAAACAAAGACTTAAGAGAGTTCAGTCAATTCTATATTTAGTCCTGATTGTCAGGCCTCCTGGGACAGCTAAGGCAAGAAGGGAGAGAATATTGCCAGACTGCCATTTGAAAAATACAGGCTCTCCACAGTGAGAACATTACAGTTATTGTCTTTTGCCAATCAACACCGAATTTAGACTGTTTGGGCTCTACTTACCTCTCTCTAGGGAGTGATAATCAGGGCAGAATTCCAGTCTTGCTTTCCAAAATACTCCTGACTTGCAAAACACATTTGTCCTGTTGAGGAATACAGTGTTTTAGAACACTTTCTATGGTTTTCTGTCTTTTCACACAAAAGCAGATTTTTTTCATTGCTGAAGTGCATACCATGGGTCAAGTGCATTATCATAACAACTGTATCTTCAGCACTTACCTGATTACTGCTTTTACAGTCAGCTAGATGAGAAAAGTAAAAAGACCTACACTTTTCTTTGTCTTGCTGATATTATAAATAAATAAAAATGACTGCTTCATTTCTTACATAATTTATATCAGATTCTAGGAGTGCAATTCCAGTTTTCTTTCCTTATCTTCTGGATTCAGTGTAAAATAAGGCTTTCCGGAGGATATTTAGGATGTCCAAGAGATACCAGACTACTGTGCTCTGGCAGCTTCTTTCTGTTTGATAAATGCATAAATCCATAATCTACTGTGTAATTTAGAGTTCTCCCCATCTTGCCACATTCGTTTTCTTCTTTTGCTGAACTACCTGAGACACTTTTATGAATCATATATCTTAACATTTAAAACAGCCTTTGAACTGTTTTTGATTAAGAATCAGGTAATGATGTGCTTTTTTCTGTGCAGTTTATCTGAGTCTGTATGCTTTAGAATTATGTGAATCATAGGATTTTAGTGGGAAAACCATTTAGAGGTATACACAGAAAATGTGGGGTAGAAATACTTGAGTTCCTTTCCAAGCAGAGAATAGATTAGACCAACATATGTTTTGAGTGAGTATGATCTGTGCTTTCAAGCACATCACATGCTTGGTCACTCATTCAGCTGATCACAGTTCAGAAGAATAACTCAAATCTCAGATATGCAAAAATACTTGATGAACTAAGCAAGTATCCCAGTTCAGTGAATATCAATTAAGTCCAGTGAAAATGATCTATTCACAGGTGTCTGATAAATAGAAAAGGAGCTTAAAACTCATGGAATTACTCATTCATAACAAATTAATCACTCAGTATGAAACGTGGTCCACTTCCAACCAGAAAGAACAATGTCTTTGGTAAAGACAAGATAATGAATTGCACATGTTTTGCTATTGCATCTATCTCCTGTTTTCTAAGATATGTCCTAAAACTTGTAAAACTTTAGAGAACTCCCCCTCCCCAAAGTGTGCATTTCTCAAGTTCCATTGTTCCTTTTATTTGTAAATATTTACAGATAATTAATATATAAGTGTAAAATACAGAATGAATTTCTCTAATCATCCTGCTTTAATAAAAATAAAATCCTCTCTGCACATATTAAAACCTAGAAGTCTTGCATTTAATTTATGGGAAACCCAGTGCCAATTTAGGACCTCTTTCAAGGTGCACTGAAGTAAAATAAAAGGACAAAGGAAATTTGGACCAGACCCACATTCCTTAAATGGCCCCTGTATCCTTACGGCAATCCTAAAGACTAATTGTAACAGCTCTTTGTTTGCACTGATGGGCTAGAGCACCCCAAATGTTGAATGAGAGATGACATTCAATGCCTGCCATAGCATTTGCCGGTAGGAAGGAGTAAGTCTAGGAAGTAGCATTTGTCTCTGAATGGATTTGGAACACCTATGGAGAAGTTTTTTCAGGTGAATGCAACGGCCAAAAACCTTTAAAAAATGAATGCTAGAGTTAACACATATACTAAATGATATGCAGGTGTTTGTATGATCAATTTAGACCTGCTTCAGTTTTCATTGAAATGACATTCTGACCCCCTGATTTCAGTATATTTTGGAAAGCCTACTGTTTTGTCCACCTATTGTAGTTTCAAGTATGACACTGGGTTTGAAGGAAGCTCTCTGCCCTTTCCTGCTTATCCAGCTGTGTCTGATGTCGATCATGATGTGTTCTCAAATACACAGGAGGACAGTCTTCTCTGCAGTAGTGCATTAATGCGCCTTCAGGGATCAAAGGGATCCTTTTCGGTGTGCGCTGCTGAGGCTTTCCTATGCCTTAGTGGCTTTGACTTGCACCTGCAAATGCCCCTTGGCTGTGAACATAACAAATCAAACACGCTCCTGAATCGTCCCTGAAGTGAAACATGCTGTGCTTATGTGTGCCCAGGTCGCGGACGCAGCTTCTGTGGTTCTGGCAGGCTCTGGGGTGACAGGACGAAGGTCAGGATTTGAAAAGAAGTTCCTCAGCAGCATTGCTTTACAATTCTTACATGTGACAAGCTTCCTAGTTGTGTGGCAAGCAGCAATATGGTTTGAAAAGGCACGCAAGAGTCTGCGCTTGCACATTTGACCTTCCTGCACTGAAATTGCGGTCCCAGCATGTAAATGTGCCCGTAGGGTAATTTGTTTTCCCATCTTGTTTGCTTGGAGGCAGAAGGCTCACAAATGTGGGGAGATCCCTGGCTCCCACCCCGGGGCTGTAAAACAGCCTATGTAGTGATTTCATAAGCAAGTCATACAGCACCTAATTCACAAATGTGAAAAAAGCATAGAAGTTCAGGGAACGTAGAAAGCTTTTAGGAAGGGAAAGCAGCAAAGAAAGATCACATAACAGCCTGAATATGGGACATATCTTTAGATAAAGCTGAAACTGCAGCCAACTGCTGCTAGGAGTCTGCCAGGGAGTAGGTGCCATGACTAGCAGATGTGCTTCCTCTGTTTGGTGTCTCTGTAGTGCTGACTGTTGAGACCAGAAGTGCTTGAGAGGACAAAGAGAAATGGGTCAGTGAGGTCAAAGAATTAATATTTCCTTGCTCAGAAGAGTGCTTATTGGTGCGTATTTTCCCAAAAAAAAAAAAAAGAAAAAAAAAAGATGTTAAAACCCATGTTTTCAGCTCTGGCTGCACCAGACTTCCACATAAGCAAGTGCAGCAATGACCTCCTCCAGCCCAACAGAGCACTCAGGCACAGCTCAACCTCAGTTCTCAGCACAGCTGTGTTTAATGCCACCCAAATAACTTCAGTAAGGACTCTGTTGAAATGTGTCTTTATATGGTGTACACAGTGCATCCAAAACTAAGGCATTAATGGACTTCAGAGATATAAATTTAAATGTTTAAATGTATAAATTTAGATGTTTAGGATTTAGGTATTTATACTTCAGAACGGCCACAAAATACCAGCCACTGATGCTGTTTAAGCATTCATCTTTTTACAGTAAGTAAATGCCCTTGATTGCAATTACAATTAATTGTACCTGCAACTTTGTTTCTCTAAAAACTAAAAAAGAAATAGGTTTTAAGGTAAACAAATTTCTGAGGTCCAACTAGGCTATACAGATCCAGCTTTTTACAGCAACAATTTTCTTTTTCCTAATTTCTTTTCCCAAATTAAAATGTGATAAACTAGTAGGAAAATACTTGATCTTGGTATTACGCTTTCACAAATATATTTCAAAATTATTGTCATTTTGGTTGCAGATGAAGAATATTTTAATTGCTTCTGTTCTAAGCTACTGGATAAATGTTAAAGTGATTAATTATTCCTGTAGCAAGTTTTTAGTCACTGTTCTCTTGTTATAAGGACTATAAAAAGATTACCTAATTTTGGAAGAAACTTGAAACTACACTATTGATGTTAATTATACTACTCATTTTGAATAATTTAAAATTTTATCCAACAATAAATGACTACAGAATCTCATTGAATTTTTTTTTATTGATAAGTAGTTGGAATGTAGAACATGGACATGGTGAAAATATTTTTCATCCAAGAACCTCAAATACTATTAAATGAAATTACACCCCTGAATCAAGTCTCTTTGAAGCAAATGGTAACATTCCCATGTTACAGGGAGAGGAGGTGACATATCTATAGATATAAGTGTTCTGCTTCAAGTCACAAAGAACACAGATGACAAGGATGCAGGAATTTGCAACCTGGAGCTTCTTTATATATAATATTTATATATATAATATAATCTACACATAATATTATATATTATATATACAAGATATAATATTATATAGTGTTTTTATATATTATGTAATATTTATATAATTTCTATCAATATTAATGGGGCTTCTCTATATAAATATATATATTCTCATATATTTCTATGCAACATCAACAATTCTAAAGATCAGTTTCTTATTGTTAATTATAATTATTTGAAATACAGTGGGTTTTCTTTTAGATTTATTGTTTTCCTTGAAGAAGTGCTGATCCTTTTTCTGGTCAGTGTGTATCTGAAAAAATTACAATCCTTGTATTGAGAGGAGACGTAATAAAAATATTCTGTGTCTTTTTCTGTCCAGTTCAAGGTCATTACTCTGATCTTTTTACTTTTTAACTCTTGAAAGCATACTATTTCCAATTGAATAATGAATATTTGGGCAAAGTGTCACAACATGAATATATTGTATCTGCAAGGTGCCTTATCTAGGAAAATCCTCTTATATTTTTCCTTCAGTGTCAAGACATCATAACGCACTGGCAGTGTACTACAAGTATATCTTTTGCTGTTCTCCCTTAATTCTTTTTGTTTAACAGAGAGCGCTTTCCATCATTTGCAAGGTAAACTATAAAAACTCCCTGCTAATGCTATCTGATGCAGCTCTGAAAAGTGAGCTGAAATATTTCAGTGGAGGGCTCTTGCTTTGTACATTTGTATCACAGGATCCCAAAGCACTAATGGGACCTTTACAAGGAGGGAAAAAAAAGGTAGTAGCTGCCTACTCAAAGACATACCTTATCTGAATAGTGTTATTGTGAGAGATAGACTTGTGAACAAAAGATGGAAATTACAGAAACAGGAATCGGATATCACAGGTCCAGAATAAGAATGGCGAATAGAATATGGGGCAAAAGACTCAAAGCCTGAGTGGCAGCTCAAAGAAAAGATGGTATTTCATACATTTTCAAAACATTGCTTCTGTGCTTCCTTCAAAGAAACGTTCAAATCCCAGCTGGCTTTCCTAATTAAAGAACAGTGAGTGTTCTATAGATAGAAATTGTGTGAGGGGAGGGGGTAGGAAGGGGCTAGATTGTATTTACCCTTTTCTCACTATGCTCTCTTTATGTAAAACTATGTGGCTATTGGGGGATGTAGACGTATGTTAGCTTAAAATTGAATAGTTTAAGCATTGCCCATTTATGAGGGGCCAGGAGTGGGGCAAGAGGAAGAGAAAAAAAAGCAAATGTGTGTGGAAATAGGTGGGTCTTGCAAACTAATGAACTAACATCATTTGTCTGACACTATAGTCTGTAATAAATGCTTTGAAACATGTTTTTCAGTGTCAATTCCTCTCAGCAATTAGTCCCTTGAAGTAGTACACTGTTGGAGTAGGGACAGAAGTGCTTTGGGGAGTTTAACACTGAGTTGTTACATTTGACAGAACATTCAAGGTCAGTCATCTCTAAAAGAGAAATATTTTTTAACACAGAACTCTTTTCAAAAATCTGTCAGCTGCTGTTTTAATCATTATTGTTTTGGACTGTTTTTTTTCTATTTACAATATCGCAGTCAAATGATGGCTGACAGGTTATAAAAGTTGAGGAAACATGGAGACAAGAGCTACAGGAGAAAAACTTACAGGATTTGTACCCAGTGAACTTGCATGTAAACATAATGAAAAAATGTAGTGGGATGGAAGAAATTCCTTTTATTTCTCAGTATTTTGCTGCACTATGTCACACTTTTCCTCTTGTGATAACCAGAATATCTAAAAAATTACATCTCAAAACATTTTCAGACTTAAATGCAACAGCAAAAAATAAGGCAGGTGGAAACAAACTTTTCAAGATGACAGGTTCTGGTATGAGTAGTAGCAAGACAACAGATAATAAACTAGCTGTAGAAAAAGGTGGAGAAAACAGTATGGAGGAATAATGACATGTAGGTCTATGAAAGTGAGTAAAAGCTACTGTAAATATTGTAAATGAAAAGTGGAATTTTTTCATCCAGGAAAGCCATGGTTACTATTGTTTTTTTGTTAAAACCATCATGTCAAAGTAGACGGTGACTTTCCCCATGTGCTGTTATCTGGTGAATTATGACTGGAAGAAATACTGGTAAGACTTTGGTGTTGAGGCAGTGGGAAGATATAGGGGTTAGCAAGTGCTGAGGGATAGTTTAGAACCAAAAACTCAAACAGGGAAAAGATTAAAGCTTAAGGGTGATAAAATTACACACGGTTGAAATAAATGCTTGGCTTTCACAGCCATTGTTCATTAGAAGAATTAATTAGAAGAATATACGGCAATGACTCTGAAAAAGGGAGAGTAACAAAGGCAAAGTGTCTAAGAAAGCTATCCTGTTTCAGTGTTATATTATTCCTCTAATTTCAGAGCTGCAATGAAACTATTTTCCTCAAGTTATTTTTTGTTTCTTTTTGTTCTTAGTTGTTTGTAAAATGTACAATATTTTAATTTTCCTGTAATGCATTTGGAATGATATTATATATGGAACACATTATCTTTAAAAAAGATGAACTTAATATTCATAATTTTTTGATGACACAGGGCCAAATTCAGTCAGTATATAAACAGGTGCAACTCACTTTAAGGTCTATAGTATTCATTCTCATTTATGTCAAGACTGAAATTGGTCCAGGACAGATATGCAAAAATCTAAGCCTCTTTCTTGTGGACTCAGTGCTCATGCATCATTAACCTAATACATTTCTGTTTTTACAAGGGTTATACAAATTTCTGCTTCATTTTAGCAAGAGCTTGGAGGTAGCAAATAAACCGTAAAGCCTAATAAAATCCAACTTTCAGGCAAACCCTCTTGTATATAAAATTGAAGAGTACAAAGTGCCAAGGGCTTGTATTAGTACCATCCATTTTGTTAACATTTTTCCAATTTATCTTGTGTTACGAACCCTCAGAGTACTATGTCTATTGTAAATATTTAAGCATTACTGTTGACATAAAGATAATGCTGACAAATTGAGTTAACATTTCTGCTGAGGATTACTGACCATGTGTAGCGCAGAACAACTTTAACACCCACACCAAGTGCTGTGCTCATGCCAAACTCTGTTTAGTCTACAATACGGCAGTGTCCCTCAAATGAATTTTTAGCTTTGATTTACACAAAACATGAAACAACCTTTCTTGGATCAATTAATTGTTTGACTTTCCTAATACATTTCCATTTTAACTAGATTATGTCTGTATCACAGGACGAGTAATGGTTGCAAGATGTTAGTGCTCTCATGCGTGTGGGTGTCTGTTCACATGTGCATGGTGCCATTGCTCTTTCTCCAAGTCAGTACCTCCTGTGTTTTCAGGATCAGCCTCCAGGCTACTCCTATCTGCTTGCATTTTCAGTAATACCTGGGTGTGCACAGCTGAGAGCATGAAAGAGTTGATGATGTGTTTCGTTTTCCAAGAAAAGAGCTTTTGCGGCATCTTCTCGCTCTTGACAAAACACATGCAGTGCAGAAAGAAAGAATCCAGGCAAAAGTTTGAAACAATTTATTCCAGCAGTGTGGTATTTTTGTGCTGTAGTTTACAATTTGGTGGCATTTGCAGGTATGAGTCTTCCAAAACTGCAAAAAAATTCATGTCACATTTGCCATCAAATAATTGGCGTCCTGGACAGCACCAACATATTTTGATTTGAAGAAGATTGTAAGGTATTGATATATAACCTCAATTTACAAAAATAGCAAAGCTTAAGCCATTTTCAGCTTTACAATTATTGAGGTTGGTATGTTAGAATTTCTCTGCTTGAGGAATTGTCTGTGAACATTATGAGATACATTAATTCTTATGTGTTGATAGAATTCAAGAATGAGTTAATATCAAGCCCTGATGTCTTAATTTTGGACTGTGTAAACACTAACACAACTGATGTGGATCAAGATACCACGTTTTAATTTGGTTACACAGCATCCTTCCCTCTTGCTTCAGTATCAAATTTCCCACATTGCTTCATTATGTTGATGAGAGATTTCCAAAATACATTTTATTATGAGGCAGTAAACCAATCCTTTTCATTTCTTCAAATGGCAGAAAATATTTTCCACACTTATAATGTCTCCAATTATTATACCGATAACTGTACTCCTAGTAGCTCAAAGATGTTTTACGGGGGGAGTTTAAAACTCTTCTTCCTGGCTTTCTAGTGGGGAGACCCAGTCAGACTGACTATCTGCCTAGTGGCCTAACAAGGACACAGGTCTCCTCCAGCTCCTGGTTATACTTCTAAACCCAGAGAGATGTAAATCCTAGGACATGAAACAAGGATAAACCTGAGCCTGAAACTAATGTGCTTTCTTGAGCAATGAAAGCAAACTGAAATTCCAAAGAAAATGGTAAACATTATGTCTGAGATGCTTGTCCTAGGTAAAATTTGCCTTTGTTTTTGCTAATACAAAATTGAAAGAACCAACCAAACCTTTGCAATTTTCATCTGGATTCATACATGGAGTTTCTCTTCATGCAGACTTGGAGGCTGCCTTAGAGCTTGAATCAGAAAGCTGTTGCCCTCTGATCTAGTGAGATGAGAGCTTGGGGCCCATAATATTAGCACTCAAAGGGCAAGATGAAGCTCAAGTGTCTGTACAGAAATGAGAAGCTGCTCAGATGAATATGCAAAATCCTTACTATGGCAGTCAGAGAAAGCTCATGTGATTTAAGAAAGTTTATATATATTGCATTATTTTGTATCATCAATGGAAATTTCACAACTCTGACCTGTTTTGGCTTGGCCACCTGATTCCCCTGGTACCTTATGAAAATCACAGCTTTCATTCCAAGAAATAACTGTGGTCCTGCGAAGTTCTTAGTATGTTCTTCATTTGTTCTGTGAGAACAAATGAAATTTGCTTTGAGGCCTGAAGCAGGAGGAGTATTTCTGCAGTGCAGAAAGAAGCAGTCCTGCTCAGGATAATTTTACTCTAACAACAAAAATACAGTGCTAGTAAGGTACCAGGCAGTTTTTCAGAGCTCATTACGACTTGTAGTTTCCAAGACCAAGTGTGTGTCTCTGTGTTTAGCCAAGGAATAGAGGAACATAGCTTAAGAATAAAAAAACCACCTTGTCTGTCAGAAGTAAATACCTAGAACTTAAGCATTTTATATTCTACCTTAATCACTTCTCAGGGAACTGGTATTGCACTTGAACTCTTTACAGTCTTGAAATGTGTCTGTTCTCAGTACAGCCCTGTAAAGCTGGCAAACAAAGAATTAAACAGAGACACAGTAGAATAAATGATACATCCTTAATAATAAAAGAGATCAATGATATGATAACATCCTGTTGCCAGTTTTTAATAGGAAATATTAGAAACTAATTGTACTCTAAGAGATGAATTTTACAGTTTCTTTACCTCAACCATATTTTGTTTTGCTTGTCTTCTCTCCCACATCATGTATTCCATTCTCCTCTTACTTTTCTGTCCTTCCTTGCAAGTCCATTGCCTTCCTTCCTTAAAAACACCGATTTACCCTTCTTTTTTTCCCCTTACTTTTGTGGAATAAACACTCACACATGCCTCAGTTTGCAGACAAACCATGGTACGGTGGCCAGCAGTTCTGCACAAATCAGTGTGAGAATTCTTTACAAGATGCACTTCTGCTGTGGCCCTTGTGCTTGTGGTGCTCAAGGAAGGCATTTGTACGACCACTCAACAAGTTGTCTGGTATGATCTAAAGTGGTATCAAGCAGAATGTCTCTCTCCTTGGTTATCTGCCTGCTTACCTGGAAAACTCAGACCATAGAAATCCATGGCTGGATGGCTTTGTGTAACGGCAGGTGTAATACAAACACAATATCTTCAGGTTTGTACTGAATTCTTTCTTTGTGTTTGGCCATTAATTAGTGTATAATGAGTTGATTCTTTTTCTATTTGAGTATTTGCATAGCTCTTTCTTTACAGGTCTTCCCTTACAGAAGTTATAGCCTTCTACTGGCACAAACAGTTTCCACTTCTTACTGAAATCACTGCTTAAAACTGCAGGGATATTATTTTAGCTAGCATACCTAGGGGTCTTTTCATAGCTACTGAAAGTCTTTCAGAGATATTTGCATCATAAAGTCTTGAGATCATACAAAACGAAACACATTTTTCACACATATCATGCCGCTTTTTTTGAAAAAGAACGGGCTGGGAAAACTTGCTTCTTTGACAACATCCTTCCTGTAGAGACGCAAAAGCAAAGGTTATGGCTTCTGGGGACATACTGAGTTAGTAGAAGGATCATTAAACACATTAACACTGTCTTTAATGATTTTTACAAGGAACAAGGATTATTTTGGGTCTAAATTGGTTCTTTAATTGGTGACTGAAAAGAAGGAGTAATGAGCTTGGTATATCAACATTTACGAGCAACATTTAAATGCCTGGGAGGAACTGAGCATGTAGTAAGACTACAGAACTACCACAGCAGAAGGTAGAGAGAAAATTAATTCTTTAGTTAGAAAAAAAAGTAAACCACTTAAAATGGGGAATGATAAGATGAAAGATTAGAGGGAGTAAGCTACAGTTGGTGTTGGTCCAGAGTTAGCTAGCTGTATAACGTAAATTAGACTTTTCCACTAAAGTTTTGTCATGCTGCCTAAATGACAAAATGCATATGAAGGAGCCTCCGTGCTGAATCTCAAAGAATTATTTACAGGCATGGAAAAGCCTGTTATCTGCTGCTTTCTGTTGAGGCTTACAAAAGCATCTCACCGACAACAGAAAACTCCTTTTCAGCATTCACAGATTGTCTTACTGCCCAGTTTGTGGTTAACATACATGGAACCATGCGCCAAAACACACAGGTGGAATAGGGCCGTGTACAGACTCATGTCAAGAAAGTGGGCTGATAATCTGCCTGTAACCTCCCATAAGGTGTTATGATTACACTTGAAATATCTTGTGGGCAGTGTTCCACCCCAAATCGTACTGATGGGAGGAGGAATTCAGCATTAAGGAGGGCTGCTGTGGAAATGAATCACAGACAGGTTGAGGGATTTTTGAGCTATTTAAAATATAACTGAACTCTTGAAGGAGCATAGACTGCAACAACCTTTTGCATGAACATGAGGAGAGATGGATGCATCAACAATACAGAGGAATTACGTACAATGATTTAATAAGAGAGGTAGCTCAGAACAGTAGAAGAGATTTTAGAGGAGGAAACCTCCTGGCTATGAGAATTATTAGCCATGGAAAAATCCCCTGGGGAGGAACAGATATTCTGTCCCATAGAACATGAAAAGCCAGACCGGATAAAATGCTGCAAGAAATACAATAAGGGCTGTACTCCTGCATTGAAAGGCAGTTAAAACTGAGGAACGCATAGGTTATTATTTGCAGATCCTGCGCCTACTGAAAGGATTGATAGCTCTCCTCTGCTCTCCAAAAATGGCACTCTGCTACTCATTTTGGACAGAGGGATAAAACTGACCCTTCCTGCCCCGGAGGGAGCCTGGTACATGTATGCAGTTGCTCCGCCTGGACTAATGCCTTACCATATTTTTGTTGTTGATGGAGTTTTTTGGTTTTTTTTTGTTTGTTTGTTTTGAAGCCTGAAGGCAGAATTCTCCTTTGACTATGCCATTTACCCCAGCTTAACTAGATGGTTTGTACATTTCAGAGGTTTACAGCCTGGCATGTCTATTCAGACTCCTGAAGCTTTTGATTAGAGCTGTCATATTTTCAGAGAAATGCTGGCTTTCCTCAAATAATTTAACAAATTCTAATTGATCTAACTGCGCTGTTCTGAGAACCAGCTGCTTATAAATCATGGTAGAACTTGTCAAAATGCTTTGAGATTCTGCAGGAGGACAAAAGATGTTACAATAAGTGAAGCATCTCATTTTATTTGAAACATAGACAATTAACATTCTTCAATTTTGTAGAAAATATATGTGCAATGTTAAAATTCACTGACTCAGAGGAGAAATTCTATAAAGCCATTCAGCATCTCATTTATTCTTTAGAGAGATGCAAATCTGTGAAAATGGAATTGAGTCTTCTTTATACTGATTGATAAATGTACAACCCACAAAGTGTGTAAATTTTTTTAATTAACAGAATTTTGGGTAGCATATCTCTACCTATGCATAGGGTGGGAATAAAGCAATACTTGCATCCTGATAAATCTGCCCTTTCTGGGGCAGAAAGTTTTCATTCTACTCACAGATATTCTCAGAATATTTCTGTGGGAAGAGTAAGTTCCTTCCACAGATTCACTTCTGGCATGATTCTTGATTGTGAGGGCTCCTTTAGGATCTTGACTGACAGAGCTCTTGGTCGACAGAGCTCCTTTAGGCTCATTTCCACTGAAAATTAGACTTTCATGCACACGTGGTATTTTCACAGTGTACAGCAAGTGTTTGCAATGCACTTGGATGCTGCAAAAGAGGGTATCTCCGGAACCCCACCTTATTGTTATACGCAACCTAGAATTCATTACTTTGGAGTGGCTTAAATCATTGCTCTCACTTCTCCTTTGCACACAAGGAGAACTCCCCTGCTTGCAGTTTTTTGCAAATTTGTGCTAGTAGGCAGAGTATGATCTTTCCGGTTTGGGAATAACCGAAAAGGATGAAGGGAAATACTTCCCCTGTCACTCGATATAATAGAAATTATTGCTCATTATCCTAAAAAAAATACATTAAAATCAAAAAGAAGATGAAACCATCCTTTCATCCTAGTGTAATTGGGAGTTACCCACTCTTTGTCTAGATGAATAGAATTTTAAGCCACAACAGGAAACAATGGCAAAATTGCAAGGGTTAGGTTACAGTCTTTGGATGTACAAAAAGTCAGTTTAATGTACTTTTTGTAGCTGATATAGGAGCACTTAATGATTCAAATCTTCTTGCTTCTATTGTCTTGTGAAAATAAGCACTGAGGGGAAAAAAGGTCTTGGAGACTTAGAGGCAAACAAAGTCAGCGGGATGCCAAGAGAATAAAATTAGCAAGAATTCTGGAGGCTAAAATCACAGAACCCAAACCCAGAATGTGCCCGTCAGCACTGTGTGCTTTCACCCATTTGTTTTCAGGAGTGTGGGAGTTGCTGGGGATGAAAGGAGGAACATTTTGGAGAGAAGGGAAATAGATCAAGTGAAAGATGCTCAGTGTTGCATGCTCCCAAACAGGTTGCTCTTTTTCCTCCTTTTTGAAGGGAATTTGGTGAAATGGAGTCTCCTTCCTGCTCTGGGCACGGAGGTGCGGTTCCAGGTTTCAGAACTTGGAGGAATCCCTGTCAAAACTCTCTGCCCTGCTTGGACATGGGCAGAGCTCAGTGTTGGGTGGCTGTGACCATGCTGCTATTCTATGCCACACATGTCATCGTTGGCTTCTGTACCACACAGGTGATTCCCCCGTGGCATCAGGGGGTAAAGATGGGTGTCATTTCTGCTCCCTCTGTGGCCGGGGAACGTGCCAGCTGTGGTGGTGCTCATCCCTTCCCATTCCTCCAAGAGGCAGCTTGGAGACACAGTGCTGAAAAAGTGCTGCCAGTGTGGGAAGCATCCTGAGGGAACTGAGTGGTGGAGGTGAGCCCAAGCCCAGCTGAGTCTGGCCTCAGCTGAAAGCAGCCGAGCCAAAGGAAGCTGAGGAGAGCTATCTAGAGTGCTCAAAAGTGGCAATGCCAACGCCAGACGCAGCCATGAGGAATCGAGTCCAAAATCTGAAGCAGTGGCGTGGCACAACACAGACCATCCAGCTTTTTGGGATTTGTCCATCAGTGTTTTGTGCTGTGTCTTGCAGCACTGGCCAGTTTATCTTTGCCTGGGGAAAGCCTCGTGGACACAAGCTATGGGGAGCACCTGTCGTCTTGGTGGCCACACAGAATTAAGTGGAGGTGGTGAACACCTTTTGTGTGTAAAGCGCTTTCTCATTTGGTATACTTACTTTCTTAATATTGCTGCTGTTCCTGTGTGTTTCTTGCTCCATTGCTTTTTTTCTTTCAGTAGATTGTTATCTCAATATGCAGTCTCTACCTTTGTCCCTCTCTTACCAGAAAGGGCAGGGGGAAGGTGAGAGGCTTATTTGGAGTTTAATTTCCGACTGTTGTTAAACCACCACATGATATACTACCAATTAGCAATCGGAGGATATGTGGCTGTACAAGTTACTTCCAGAAATTGCTGAATCCCCCAGTGTACTGAATTAAAGGCTCATAAGCATTTCAGATCAAAAGAAGCTGCTTTGACCAGACAGTTGCCTGAAATGCGACCCTCGAGAGTGTAGACATCCTAGTTATAATTTATTTGATTTCATGTAATCGGTGTGTTTAATGAATAAAAACAAATGCACACAGAACTGTAAAAGGAATGTAAGCCCCAGCAACTTGAAAAAAGAATTAAGCTGGGCACAGATGAGTGTCCTACAGTGGGAGGAATAATAAGTGTTCAGGAGATTTTTGACCATCCCAAAGTGTCTGGGGAAACTGGAAAGTTGCTTATGGGAAGTTTGGGAACATGAGCGTTGTGAATGTAAGGGCAGCTGAGGGCAGCAGTAGAGGGGGAAGAGGAGCACCTTTCGTCTGTGATAGGTGTGAGTGGTCAGGCTCAGCCCCACTGACCCTGATTATTCTCACTCCATGTCTGCATGCTGTGATCCAGAGGTCTGGGAAGCAGGAATGTTTTGAAGCTGGGAAGGCTGGGATGGATGTCAAATGGGGGTGAGCTAAATGCTTCAGGGTTTGACAAGTCCATTGTGAAGGTCACTGGCCAGCCTAAGAGGCAGGCATGGGTCATATCAAAGTATAACGCCAATCAGAAAGACTCACAGTGCCATACCACCTGGGAAAAAGTAAAGGAAATTCAGCATTTGGGATGCATAGATAGCCAGCAAGTCCACAAGTAAGGTGTAAGGGAAAACAGATAGGAAGATAAAAATCCAGTGATTTCAGGAAAAAGTGGGAAAAGATGAAGTATTGAAAAGGTATTTGCAAAAGCAGAAAACATCCAGAAATCTCCCCGCCCCTTAATAAGTAAAAATCCTCATGTGTGTATATTCTTGCAATCATTTTCTGCTCTTTTTTTTTTTCCTGTTTTTTTTTCTTTCCTCCTGTTCTCATAACCACCAGAAATGATGAATTCCAAACCTACAAAAATGGACCAGAAGCTTTGCAGACCTTCTGAAGCAAAGAGCTTTCTTTTTGTCCTAAGAGATTTTGTAGGTTCTGACTCTTTCTGAATGGATGTTTGGGGGGATGATTTCAGGGAGGATCCTAGAAAAATGCCTATAAGACATGGAAGTGAAACAAAGGCAATATGAAAAATACTTATAAGTCAACAAAGAGTTTTTCAGTACTGAACAGGTTTTGTTTATATAATCATTACCCCAAAGTCACGTATCCTGTGCAAAGTTAAATATTCTTTGTCCCTTCAATTCTTTCTTTGCTCATTTGTTCTTTCTTTAACTATAAAATAAAATTGAAATGTGATCACTATAATTTATATTTAGAACAAGAACTTCATCCTGGGCTGCAACATTGTCTAGGCTTGACTAGAATCTTATTTTTGTCTCAGAGTCAAAGAATCTCTAAAATAAATAAAAAGGGAAAATAATAGACAAACTTGGCATTGTGATTATGTATTTACTAGCAAATGCAGCCACTGCTTTTTGGAAATGGGCAGGAATAAGGTACAGGTTTCAGAAGAAAGAAATGTGTCTCCTCAGACACTTTTTACATGAGTTCACTTAAATGACACTTTGCTAATGACTGGGTTGTGTTCTCCTCTCTCTCCTGGGACAGACAATACTTTTAAACTGTTGGCTCAAAATAGACAGCTGTGTTTTTCAGTGTGGAGGCCTCATTTGAGGACCAGGTGAAGACTTGCATGAAGTCCTGCATGCATAGCACTACTTTTACATCACTTTTGAACGGAGCCACTTTAGAATTCGGGGAGTCATAACAGTGTCTTTGATGTGATGGTCCAGCTGTCCATCCTGTTGTTCTTCCTTTTGTGATCACAACTGGCTACAGGTTACGTCTGTCCTCAAAGGAAAATATTTTCCTTAAGAAAATGAAATATTGTCCCACTCATGTGCAGTAACCAGGAGAGTGAGATGCAGTTCAAAAGGCCTGATTTATGTTATTTCTCTCTGTTTGTTGTCTCTGTTAATGGCAAAAGATTTTCCCCTTGCAAACATAGCAGTGCACAAAGATAATATCAGGAGAGTAAAAAAAAAACTCCAGCAATGAAGCCTGAGCAGGCACAGATTTTGAGTCCATATGTATACCTTACATCTGAAAATGTTAAAAAAAGACACTGAATAGAAGTGAAAAAGAAACATAAACATAATTTCTGGATTTGAAGTGTAAGAGCAATTTCATAAATATTCATTTAGACATTCATTTCCAGTGAACATTATAACCCCTCTGAAATGTAGATTTTGTCTTCTGCTCTCCTGTTCCTTTCAGTTCCTTGTAACTGTCATCTCCCAATATCTTAGTCTCTTCGTTTTTCGTTATTGTTGTAGCTTTTTAGTTGAATGCTAATAGTCTTTACATTTATGAATGTAACTGCATAAATGTACACTGTCAACTGCAGTCTGGGGCTACGTAGTCAGAGTTACAGATCTAATTGATTATTCCAAGCTTAAAAGAATTCTGTCTTGTTTACTGTGGATTATTAGCTTGATAAATATTGTTACTAGAAAAATAGGTATAGGTGTGGCTTCTTTCCAAACTACTTTTGGATCACACTTGCTTACAATCAAAAGATACTTTTTCCTACCAACAGTTCTTCATGTACAAGATGGAATCTAAAAGCCAGGCTGCCTCCTCTGTCCTTGCCCATCACAATTGCTCTGTGCTTGCAAATTAGGTGCCAGTGCTGCTGCTGATGGACGAGGATGGCCTGAGGCCAGCTCCCTTTTCTACACTGTATTTGGCTTTGCAGTGCTAACAGAAGTGAAACATTCCATTTGTCAGGAAAAGCAGGAGCTACTTCTTAAAGACACACCAGAAGTATAGAGATTTTGAAGGACCATGACATTTCTACAGAGTTGGTTTTTGGGTTCTAACTCCCACTTTAAAAGAAACTGAGGGAAAAAATTCAGAGCATCTCTGCCGTAAAGGTCACATTATACAAGGACTTAGCCTCTTTACCATTTCTTTAAAAAAAGAAACCAGAACATACTAAATAAAAAAACCCACAAACTGAATTCTTTCACTTGAGAGAGATCTGTTCAAGTGTAATTCCTCTCCCTGAAGTACAAGCTGCCTCTTTAGGAAGCACAAAGGCTTTCCTCTGGCATGGTTTACAGAACTATTCCTTCACTTATATAATTCAGCTTCTCCTGCAGTGCATGTGGAGGCAATAGGGATGGTGGGACTGGGGGGGCTTGCAGTTCCACACCTGCAAGAAATGTCAGGAGGCACCAGCTGGGAGATGTGTTTTTTCACCTCCTGATTGTTGATCAAAGTGGTCAATAGAAGTCATGATGATGGCTCTCTCACCTTGATGGCTCTTGAAATCTCTCCTTGTGCACTGAGGAGAGAAACTTATTCCCTCTGCTGGAGATGAAGTCATGGAGACCATGATGTTCTCTCATTCTTCAGTATGCTGGTATCCACTGAGGAGCACGCGGTTCTTGCAGCCAGTATTTTCTGTGCAAGCAAAATGTTGTTTACAGACAAGAAAACTAGCTGAACCATCAACCACTGTTTTTAACATGATTAGTAATGCTAGATATGTTAGCAATCTTTGTAGTCTAAATGTCAGCCTGAAGGCTGGGAATTGCAGTTCCTTTCCTGGTATTCTCCTTGTGTCCTATCTAATACCTTCCCAATCAGAGCTGTGGCTTTAGTACTCAGTATTTTCACCTAATGATGACACTTAGATGCCACAGTCAACATCCTGCTCCTTTTCAATACCTCTCTTGCTGCAAGGCAACTAACTGCTCCTCCCCTCTCTTGATAAATATTTCTGTTCCTCAGATCTAACAACTTTCACTCATCCTTTTGAAAGCATCACTGCCAGATTTCTGTCCATTCTTTACCAAATTATTTACCAGCTCATTTTTGTTTCTCTTTTCAGACTTGATAAGGAGTGTCTTTAGTGTTGTGGAGTCTTCCTCTTTCTTTTTCTTGAAACTAAAAAACGCTTTTGTCTGTGTTTGGCAGAGAAACTTGTCCCCATTCTCTATTCTCTAGCACCTGGCTATGGTCAGTCTGATGGAAAGCTTTGTGGGAATGTGGGGAACACCCCCCAGTCTCTAGGTTCCTCAGACATCATTGGGTGCAATTGCACTGGAACTATTGATGCCTTTTTGGCTGGTAAAAATACGAAGCAGACACAGTGGTAAAGGGAAAAGGGAATATTACTTTGGTTTTTGATAGGATTCTAGGTGCACACTCATCAAAGGTGGAACACGCCGAGAAGCACACCTCGTACAGCGCGTATAGAATTTTATGGACCTCCCAAATTAGCATATCTACCTACAATTCCCCAATAAGAAACTTAATAAATGAAGAAATTGTCCCCCTATTCTAATTACACCCCCCTAAATGAGACTACAGCCTAGTTTACAAAATTATGTTTGAGAGAGAAGGCTCCGTCCAAGGTTGGAGCCTTTAGTTCTGAGATAGTATGAATGTTTGGTCTTCTTCGTTTTGCAAGACCCCAAACTAAGCTAAATATCAGACCACAAGTGATATAAACATGTGGGGCTAAAGTACAAGGAGTGTTTGTGCAGGGTACCAGCAGTGTATATAGAGGGCACTAGGGAAGGGAAGGGGTATAAAATGCATAAATGGATATAAAAAGAAAAGACAAAAATCATCAGGCATCACTATGTGCATTGACTATTTCGTTTGAACACATGGCATGAAGAGAAATGATATCTCCCCTTCTTGGCCACCTGGGCACAGCCTGGCTCATGTCCAGCTGCTGTCACCAGCACCCCCAGGGCCTTTTCCCCTGGGCACTTTCCAGCCACTCTGCCCCAGCCTGTGGCACTGCCTGGGGCTGTTGTGACCCAAGGGCAGGACCTGGCACTTGGCCGTGTTGAACCTCACACCATTGGCCTCAGCCCATGGTCCAGCCTGTCCAGATCCCTCTGCAGAGCCCTCCTGCCCTCCAGCAGATCAACACTCCCATCCAACGTGATGTCACCTGCAAACTGACTGAGGGTGTGCTTGATTCCCTCATCCAGATCCTTGACAAAAACCCCAGGACTGGCCTCAATACTGAGCCATGATGAGCCCCACCAGTGATTGCCACCAGCTGGATGGAACTGCACTCCCCACAACCCTCTGGGCATGGCCATCCAGGCAGCTTTTTACCCAGCAAAGAGCACACTGTCCAAGCCATGAACAGCTTTCTCTGTGAGAATGATGAGAGAAACTGTGCCAAAGGCTTTACTGAAATCACGGCAGACAATATCCACAGCCTCTCTGTCATTCGCTAGGTTGGTCACCTGTCACAGAAGGAGATTAGGCTGATCAAGAAGGATCTACCTTTCCTAAGCCCTTCTGGCTGGGCCTGAGCCCCTAGCTGCACATTCTGCATTGTGACACTCAAAGTTACCTGTTCCAGGAATTCCTTGGCAGTGGGATCAGGCTAGAAAGTCTGTAGTTCTGTGAATTCTCCTTCCAGCCGTCTGTGTGGATAGTCATCACACTGGCCACCCTCCAGTCAATTGGGACCTCCCAGGACTCAGGATAAATGATGGAAAGTGTCTTGGTGAGCACTTCTACCACGTCCTATTGTACATTTGAGTCAATCTCATCCCCTCAGAGAACTGTGTGTGTCTGTGATGTAGCAGGTCGCTGATCATTTCCCTTAGGATTATCGGAATAATCTATAATACTATAACACTGACAGCACCTAAGTATTCTTTTTAACTCTGAATATCTCAGCCAACACCCCTTGGACACTCAGGCCCAAATTATCTAGGCCTATGGATTTTAAGATACATGTTTTTAATCAACATTGTGTTTGACACTCCTCCTTGTTACTTGTGGAAATTGTGCTGCCCTTGCTATGTGATATATGTCTATAAACCTATTTCCTCGCAAATGCAGAACAGAAACATTTATTGTCTGGATTTTCATTTGTTGATTCTTCACCATGCTCAGTATCTTTATCATTTGCATTTACTAAAGAACAAAATTATTGTTATATTTTTGAATTGCAAGGTTAAATCTTGAGCAGTCCTCCACATTATCCATATTACTCTGGAAAGAAATATTTATAATGTTTTTCATGAGTCTCTAAGATCTATTATACACTGATGGCTGCTATTTATTATTTTGATTTTTTTATTATTTTTCCTTTACTGCTATACTGAGATGTTTTTAGAAAAAATATGCTATTTTCTTTGTGGAAAAAGATATTTCTCTACAATAAGTTAACCTTTCAAGGATTTTAATGTTAACTCATGTTTTACTGTTTACATATCTTCATAAAACTCTTTAAAATCATGTGTCTGAGGATCAGGGGATAATGGTTTACTCTGTTAACCCAAGGTCTCATCCAAATCCATAGGAAGGCCATGGCCCATGTTTTTCCTTGTTTCTCTGCATAGGCTCCCATCTGTAGAAAGGGAATAATGCTATTTATCTACATTAAAAGCCTTTGATGAATGCATTTTAAAGAATGGGCAAGCTCTTTACTTAGGGCAGTACATACCGAAAAGTGACTATCCCAGCACAGAACTTGAAAAATATTTGAATGTGAAGTGCATTTTCTATTATTTGTGTTATCCTGAACAAAAAGCTATATAGTTTTACGAAGTCTTTGTCTCACATGGCTTGCTACATATGTGAACGAGTGTTCCTTGCTTGGATATTAGTTTAATTCGTGCTTGAGTTTATGCTTCAATAAATCAAGTATATAAAGAGGAATTTGTAGATCAACAGGATAAGCTGTAAGTGATAGCCTGATTCTACTCTCATGTGAATTTTAATTGGAAAAAAACTTCACAGACGCACATGTAGTTGAATTCACATAAAAATTATGCTTTGTATGAAAATGAAGCTCTCCAGTGTTTGCATTACTACTTGCAAGACATTCACTTCTGCTTTCTCTTTACACATGTAGCTTCCTCCCACATTCTAGTTTGTTTCTTGTTGTATAGGATCAGAATGCAAAATGCAGGAAATTACCTGATCACAAGATCAAATGGAGTACATGAAGTGTGATGCCATTAAAAAGAATTGAATATAAAAGCTTGAGGACTTGCCAGTGAAATGGATGAACATTTAGGAGACATTATTAGTCAGCCCTTGGAAAGTCCTGCAGAGACATCACAGGCCTCTTAGCAGAGGTAACTCCCATCCCATATCAGTGTGGAACAGTCTGGTGTTTTGTCTCACACTCTGTCTTGCTCTATTTTTTTTTATACCTTCAAGACATCTGTAATTGCAGTTAATCTATTACACAAAATGTGCTAGTCGGGGATGGGATAATTTCAATTTTGGATCCTGTGCAGTTAGTCCAAAAATACTCCCACCCCTCCCATATTTTGATGAAGTAGTGGCTGCTCAGTGGGCAAAATGAGTCTGTGATGCATAAATTCAGAACAATGACTTTTGCCTGTGTTTACAGAAGTGCCAGAAAGGACAATGGGAAGAAAACACCGAAGTGCTATTGTTGAAATGGAGGGAGTGAGAAGGAGAGGAGTTGTTATCACTTCTGCTGGATTTAAAGCTCTGCTGTCCTTCTTTACTATTCTGCCGCTGGGCTGGACTGCGGTTGAGGTCTCACCCTGTAAATGGGTAAGACCTCATTCCTTGGCACTCTCATGTCATGTTCAGAGCTTTTGTGTATGAAGGAAGTTTGTTTTTGAGAAGTGTTTAACACTGCTTGATTATTCAGTGGTATTTAAAAAACCCAAAATAAACAGGGAGCCTGTGACTGGAAAAGACAAGTTCTCTATGTAATTTGAGAAAAATATCTTGTCATTTGAAGGTCTTTCTGCTTTTTAGTTTACCACAGGATGCTACAAGAAATTTCCTTCAGTGACTAGGCGCACATCCAAGACAAGGCAGGACTTAGCAGGTGTTTGCCACATGCTGTTGTGATGGCTGGGATTAGTTGGGTAACAGTGAGCAAACATCTGTCTTGTATTATTCATACAGACTTCATTTCAATTCATATCAATGTTCCTATCAGTATGTGACAGTTGATTTGGTTCTCTAAAGTTCAATACGAGGGCTGATGGTAAAGTACTCAGTAAATATGTCTTTCTATGCAGGGGTGCAGTTTCTTCCCAACTGTGATGACAGGACTTACCAGGTCATCTGAACACAAAGAAAGAGGAACTTTATCAATCAGCATGTGTCAGGGTATTTTCTTAAGGATTTTTTAAAATTTGGCTATACAAAGAAAATAAATCTACAAAACATATCTTACCCAAAAGAAAAGTTTACAATAGTATACTCCAATGGGAAATTAAAATATCAGGAAACAATTTTATTTTCTAATGTTTTGCCAGCTGCAGAACAAGGTCCAATAAGTAGAACAGACCTGGCTTGTTTGGTTGTTTCCTCTCTTTTGGCCAGATTTCTCTTGCTAGTCCTCTCATAGTCCTCTTTCAGGCTATTTATTTTCCCCTACATAATGACTGGCAAGCAATAATCCAGGCAAAGAAAGTATGTAGGGGACATTTCCTAATATTTCATTGGCCTTTAGAAAGGAAAAAACAGTTGAGGTTAGAAAAAGTGTCAATTTGTTATTTATGTAGTGAAGAGCAGCGTGATGGGGAAAAGGTAATTAACCCTGAGGGAATGTTTCCTCAAGACATAGCTTCATTTTTTTCTTCTCTGGCTTATTCCATGGCCTATTTCTGTTCTCTTCAGGGAACTGCTCTGGAGCTTGCTTTTCAAGATGTGTTGAGAAAACAAAGTAGATTGGTTGTTCTGCTTATGTTTATTTAGTTAAGGGTGGTTTTGGTGTTTTTTTTGGTTTAATTTTATTTTGTTCTAGGATGTAAGTCAAGATTTTAAAATAAACTTGTTGCTCTGAATTTAGATAAAAGGGTGAAATCTAGAAAGCACACAAACTCAGTCAGAAAAAAATTTCTGTTATCAATCAAAATACTTCTGTAATTTTAGAACATTTTGTTGCATTTTGTCGTTCCACCCAACCAGGATCAAAGTTAACAAAATCTTCTTTAAACAACTGGAGGAAGTCCCTGTATCAAAACCCTAACTTACTGGGGAGAATTTAGCATCTCTTAACATCTGCTGAAAGAGCAGTATGACAAGCTGCAATCAGTTGGGAAGGTTTCTGGAGGTTATAAATGATAACATCTTGATAAAGATGATGGATTGGCCAACCAAAGGGGAGCCACAGTTGGCTCTCCTCTGTTATAAGAGAGATGTGGTTGGGAACATGATAATCATCAATTGGCTGCAGCACCATGGGGGTCAAGTAAAGAAAGTGAGTAACAAACTCAAACTCATTGAGAGGAATGGTGGGTGGCACCCCATGAGACAGCTCTGAAGAGCAAAGGACATAAGGAAATCTTGCAAGACTTTAAGGACGGAATAATCCGAGCTTTTTTCTTATATTTATGAAAAAATATTGGCATACCAGGAGCATAATGCAAAGTCGTGCATTGTCAGTCATACCTGGGAAGATTGTGACAGAGTTCTGACCCTTTGCAGCAGCTGGGCACTGTCAGCCTGGGCAGCAGCACGCTGGATAAATCCGCAAGGATTTGGGAGAGGCAGAGCTGCACAGGACTGGGCAGCTGGGGGGGCTGGCAGCAGTGAAGGCCAGCATGTCCTGTGCTGTGTGGGCAAGGACACAGACAGATGGAGGGACACAGCAGGGTCATGGGGGGATGAGGGCAGCATGGGAGGACACGTCAGGGGTGTGAGGAGACAGGGGGGGATGTGGAGATGGAGGGGACATGGAGGGACACGGGGGGTGTGGGGCTACACGTGACAGGGACATGAGGGAACACGGAGATTGGTGACACTGGGAACACTTGGGGAAGTAAGGGGAACATGGGGAACACGTGGCAGGCATATGAGGGGAGGTAGGGGGGTGGCACTGGGGACACAGGAGGGAAATGGTGGAGTTAAGGGGTGGGGATGTGAGGAGATGTGCGGAGTGGTGGGACTGAGGACATGGGGAGTGAAGGGGACGTGGGGGACATATGGTGGGGATCTGCGGGGACACAGGGGACATGGGGGGACACATGAAAGGAATATGGGGAGGTGTGTGGGACACGTAGCAAGGATGTGTCTCCCCCATGTCCCCTTCATCATTCTGTGTTCCCTCAAATCCCCGGCGTGTCCCCCCATCAATACGAAGGACAGACTCTTTGGGTCAGGTGAAAGATCTCTGTGCCGGGTGTGGGGCTGGCAGACTTCCTTCTGCCCTGGCTCTGCTGAAGCCTACCTTTGTTAGCCTGCCAGTCATGCTGAGTTTTCAGCTTCAATTTGCCGTAGAATGGAAGTTAAAGTGATTGAAAACTAATGGGAGTTCTGCTTATCGGCAGACCCATGGTTCTACTCTGATTTCTTAGTATCAGATCATGATTTAAACATATGTCTGTGCATTTAAACAGATGAGCCATCTGCAAATGCTCTCCTTGCTATTGAACCCTGGGGATTGAGAAGTAACTTGTGCTACTTTGAATAATTTTTATGGAAATTTAGTGTGGGTTTTTTAATACTTTGGTATTTAACACCTATTATCTTATCTGAAAATTAGCAAAATTAATCCACAACATCACTTTTACAAATATTCTCAGCTGAAGCCACATTAGGCACAGACAGATATTTTTAGTATTTTATCCAGAACCAGTCTGAGCAAGTTGTAAATGTTGTTCATGAAACAAGTAGTTGTGGTGACAGATTATGGTTGCAGCCATCTGCTTTCCTTCTGCAGAGAAAGGAACTCAGCAAGAAAAATACGTAACAAAAGACTGAAAGTACAGTAGGTGACACAACACTAATTGGAAATAATTTTTTCTAAAAAATCAGCTTGTTTGGAAATGACCTTTCCTCATGAGCTGTTGCAGTTTCAACTCATGGATTGAAATCCCATTCCCAATGTCAGCTACTGGGTTATAAGGGATAAATGTTTGATAACTGAGGAGGTAAAAATAAACACGCATCATAGACTTTCGTACTAGATCTGCATGGACCTAGTCAGTTGCTTTGATCTGTTGAGTTTGATTTTTTTTTCTTTTTTTTTGCATCTAAAGCTTAGTAAGGATTTCACTATTTATTTGGGGACCTGACAATGACAATAATGAATGATTTGGGAAGAATGAGCAGTAGCTTTCATGCATAAATATTTTCAAGTACTTGTCAAAATTGTAAACCCTCTTCAAGAAAATATTTGGCCAAAGAAGCTACATAGAGCCTGCAGCACACAGGCAATCTGGTGATGGGTAGCTGTAACCGAGAACAGATTGCCAAGACAGCTCTGTATTGAGCTGTAGAGATGTCAGAACTGTTTAGGATTTAAAAAAGTCAATGAATCAATAATTCTGGATAGCAGTTTTGATTCCATTCACTACTGAACCCTGGTGATTGGAAAATAATTCACATTGAAATTAATATTAAAACCTGCCATGCTATCAGCATTAGTAACATTACCTTCACAGAACACATAATATTAATAGAAAAACTAAAATACTTTATAACCTAAGCAAATGAGTCAGAAATTATTTTAAATGAACCATTTGTTTCTAGATATTTTTAAGGTCTTAAAATTGAAATTCCCTTTAAAAATTGACGCAGTATTTTTTCTCTATTATCTTTTGACTTTGTCACATTAATCTTGTAATTCCACATAGATTCCTTAAAAATGCCATCTTTTTATTGAAATGTTCATGTGTTAATGTAAAAAAAAATAGTTCAGTCTTTTTTTGTTCATGATACTAAATTACTGGATTGAAACTACACTTTATCATCAACCATACATATTGCATTTCTTGAAATGGTATTATTCACCACTGGTACTTTTTGAAATAATATTTTTGAACTGATAATATGCAAATGTAGGTAATTCAGTAATGACAACTAACTGTCACCTTAACATACATATTTTTTCTATTTATTTAGTGTGTATATATACACCTCAAAATTCTGCTTTGTTGTGATATCATGGAAAGGGAAAGCAGCCAAACAAGGACTGGAACATTGCCCTCTGGATGGCTGGACTGCTGATATATCAAAACGATTGTAAACTTTGCCATTTGTATGTCTTTAACATTCTTCTTTCCTTTTCTTCTCTTGCCTCACACTGCATGTACAGGGATTATTTTCTTGTTAGAGGATGATGCTGTTCTCAACAAAACAGGGCTTTGGACCACAGCTGGGGCTCCTAAGCATTATGGTAATAGAAATTAAAGTAGATGTTTGTAATTAGAGAAACTGTGTGGTGCTTTTGATACAAATATGTTTGGATCACATGCAGGAGTTTTTGTCTTTGTTCCAAACAAGTGGTACATGTAAATAAATATTAATTCCTCTTAAGTCTACTGTGTTTATAGAGTCATTCCATTCAAATCCATTAATTTACACCAGTCTAAAATATTTTATTTACATATTCCTTCTTTGGTGTACACCTAAAATGCTGAGCATATTCTACAACATCTTTTCTATTTAAAAAAAAAAAAAAAAAAATCAGGAGAAAATCCCCCAAATTTTAAATTGGATCAGCTGCTGTAAATCAGCCTATTTTGGAAAAATTAGCAAACTGTTCCACTAGCATGTATTGTTTAGAGCAATCAGTCTCTGTAATCTCCATTGCCTGTCGTAGAAGCATGCCAGCTATCGGTTTGGATTACAGTCTCATGATAAAATAGTTGTGATGAGCCATCCTACTTCAAAAACCATGTGTACAATGGTTTTGTGTTGATTAGTGATGATTGTTTTTTATGGTTGACTTCACAGGTTATTGATTCTTGGCTTTAATCTCAAAATAGACAGCAGTTTCGGAGAAATTATTTTAATTTCTTACCTTTATCATAACCATCTGATTCTCTCAGACATCCAGATTTTGGAGGGTTGTGATTTTCGGTGAAGAAAGAAAAGGACACTTAATCCTGCATATACATACCCAAGAAAATGTCTCTGCTGAATTAATTTGATGCAACTGTTTCAAGGCCAATTGAAATCTCTGCTTTTTAATTGGGAAAAGAAAAAGTGATAGAGGAGTTTTTAATGAATCACTCACATTACAAGGGAAAGGCAATCAACAAAGCTGAATCAGTGGCTGGGTTTTTTCTTAGTTGGTATCTTTCACTGTCATGTCTGTGCTTTGCAGCAAATGTGGTCAAAGGCATTCTACAGCATTTGGACGTTCCAGCTTCCTTGGGCTTCTTGTCTGAGAAGGTATTAAAATATCTCAAGAACTCTTCTGTTTTTGGAAACTTCTGTATTAACAATATTAAGTAGTGGAGGTTTCAGAAAGCTACAAAACAGGAGTTGCTCTGGTCTCTGCATGAGGAGGTGACAAAATGGACAATGGACACTTTTTTCCTTTTTCAGCAAACGCACGTAAGCACCAGTTGGGCAATTGGCAATGTAGTACCAATTAATTTAACAAATTCTGGTATTCTAGGTATCTTTCCTGTTTTAAGCAGAAGCTCTATAACTAGAACTACCTAGGAGTTCAGCTGTAGTTATGCTGTATCACTTATTTTGAGCTTGATGAAGCCCTGCAATGCTCTTTTCTGACTTGAGCCCCTAAAAGCATTTTGTATCTTCTGCCAGTTTATACAGATGATGACTTAGCCCCTTATGCTAATAAATCTGACCCTGAGTCTACCTGGAGGTTTAGACAGAGGCATAACAAGAGTATTAAGCAGAACAGACTGTAGATGGAATGTCTTAAATATAGTACTCATGCACAGTGGCTTTCTGTTAGCTATCACACCGTGGTTACTGAAATCTGTGTCATTTAAGACATCTAATTTAGCTCTTGTTCTTTTGGCTTTTCTGTTTAGTGTCTCTCAACACAGTGACAGATGTGCATTAACAAAGTACCTGTGGAAACTGTGCTTATGTACCAATATCTGGATATTAATGAAAAATAGACTTTCTAATGGACACTGAAAGGCAGTTTGACCCTCACTGGTTTGGACACCAGAAAACAAAATAAATGAGGGCTATCTCTCCTTGTTGGTACTAACAAGGTTGTATGGGCCTGAATTTTAGCACTCAGACCATAGATTACAAACGGATATTCTTCTGGGAGTTATATGATTCACACTTGCTACTTTCTTAAAGAGAACCACTAGCAATAATTCCTAACTTCCTTAAGTCAGTGATCTTCATGTAACTCCCAAAGGTGGATATGGGAAACCTTACTAATATCCATTAGTCTAAAAAGATGAGTTTTCTTTCTCTCTTTTGTTTGATTTGTTTTATTGCTGTCTTTCTGAATACTAACAATTATTTCTGGTAGTTGATTTTTTCATGTACATGCAGTGTTATGTACGGTGCTAATAGGGTACGGACCTTTGCTGTCACACTTCTGACGGAGCAATGAGGCTAAAGAAATACCTGCTATGCATGGGCTTTGTCTAAAATAACATACAATAATCTTTTCACTCTCATATAGATTGGACTTGAAATATTGGAATTTAGCTATCTCTCACCTAATGGCTACATATGGAAATATGCTGGAGCATCCTCCTACTTTCTGTCTTTGACCAAAAATCTAAATATAGTTGAAGGACATGTCTAGACTGCTGTCAGACTGGAGAAAATGCTGTGGTTCTTCCCTTTTAAATGCAGTCAGGTTTTCATGATTGGAAATCACAGAATGGAGGGAGGTGGCAAAGCAGAAAGGCACTGAGAACATCCCTGTCCTGAGGAGCTGTAAGCACTCTGGCTCTGACCCCTCTGTTATCACTCACATGGGCACTTGTGTGTGAACACCTCACATTTTTTTGTATAGAATAGGTTTACAAACATTTTCTAGGCTCTGCTTTCTGAAATGTTTTCCTCTTGCTTCAGATTTTTTTTCCCCAAGTTCAACTTTTTAATCAGTTTTGCTCACAGATGCTGTTGCCACAATCCTTTTGGAAAACCAAAGGTTAGAGGGGCAGCAGCACAGACAGTCCAGCAGACATCAATGGACTGGAAAAGGAGCAGATAATGAAATTAATTAAGAAGTAGTCTTATCCTGCAAGAGCAACAACGTTTGCAGTGCTAGAGAGACTGCCACTCAGCAAGGCTTCGCAATTCATCTCCAGTTTCATAGTTGACCAGATTTAAAAGTTGTTTATAGCTGTTAACATCATTGTTATGCCACATGAATTCCCTTTTATCTCTAGGTTCAGGTTTTGGATATGTTTTCTTCTGGATATATTTCAAAGTCAGTAAGCCGAGGGCTTATACTGCTGAAGAGGTTAGTCATAGCTTGGTCCAACTTCTGAACAATGATTAAGCTTATGATTTCTGAAATGTTTATGTGAGCTGTGTCTTGTGTTGTTTATTGCTGTTGTTGACACTAACACGTATGGTCCAGATGGCAGAAGAAGATCTGCATTTGAGATTATGTGGTGTATTGTAAACTCAACTTTGCAGATGTACTTCTAGCTAATCAAAGACAGAGGAATTGCTTTGAGTCACATGTTGGAAAGTTAATAGGGATATTTAACGCAACTCTTCCATTTCCAACTTGGAGAACTTGACAGACACAAATAACTGGAGGCTTAGTGAGACATTTCTGAAGCTACTAACAGGCTCCTTTCTTTGGAAAACTTCAAGTGCAGCTGAAAGAGAACTCTACAAATTATTTACAAAATAAAATAGTAATTAATACCTGCTGGTGGGAGCAGACTTAATAAATACTGAGTGTTCTGAAAAGTGACCTAAACTAATTCCCTCACAAGAATCCAATGAAATACAATAAATATGTGACTACTCCCATGTTGCAGCTGAGGAAAAAGATGTAGACTTTCACAACATGGGGACATGACTAAGCCTGGAACCTTGTTACCACAACTTCCCTCTCAGTCTGCAGGGACAGCTAGATTCTTCCAGAAAGTTTGTCACTTCTTTAGGGTCCGAACTACACACCACTACAAAGAGAAGCACTCTTCACTGTCACTGACTTCTGAGAAAACAGAGGTCTGAACCAAGTATCCTGGATTTGTGTTAAAAATATCTGAGAGGTGGGATTTTAGTACTTGTTCAGGTGCCTAGAGTTGTGCTTCAATTTTCGTTTCAGATAAGGAAGCAGCTTTTAGCAAAAACCTGTCAGAAGGTGCTGGCATGACTCAAATGTAGAATTCCCATTCTGCCAAGAAGGCCTGAAGGCAGGAAAGAAGATCTGAGCCTGTCCTTAAGTTGACACTACTTCTCTAATGTCCAGTTCAAGAACATTTTCTGTGACTGCCTTCCTTGGAATTAATATTTATTTGCAATTTAATTTTTATTTAATTCTGATTTTTGCTTACATGCTCACTATAGCTGCTTATGGCATCAGATCACAACAAAGGCTTGTGAATAACAATGAAGTATCATTTCTTCTGGGTCTGTAACAATAAAAGCAATAGCAACAACAACAGCAAAAATAGTGTCAGGGTAGTATCGTACCTCAGCTGGTAGCACAGGCTTGGAAGCTTTCAAATCAATCTGAGTCTATTATATTTACTTTCACAGTTTTCTTGATTCAAAATAGGTCAACCAAGATAGTTTCATAACTCTAGAAAGGAAATAATTTTTAGGGTGAATGAAGTGATTCGGGGATAATTTTTCTCAAAGAAGAACAAACAAAGAAATAAGTAGACTGGATTTCTGGGAAAGGTTAGGATCTACAGTCTAGACTGGTTGTACCAGACATGAGAGGTTTCATCTCAGTTTTTCTGTACAACTTGTCTTTTGTTTTTTTGTTCAGCAGCTGTTGGTCCTTGTCTCCAGGCAGGTGTTCTGTGCCCATCCCCCTGTTTTTGCTATTTCCATGGGTGGAGAAATGTTTACAATTCCTGTTACACTGAGCTGGATGTTCTACGAAGTACAATTTCATTAGTCTTCTCTGTACTTTTATTGTCCTCCTGATTGATCTGTGATAACATCTTATGTGATTTAGCACAAGGAACATTGCATTTTTTCAGTGTAAAATATTTAATTTCTTTAGCTCTGCTGAAGAAAAAGAAACTTTCCACAGAAGAAACTTTTCCTGTTTTCCACTTATCTTCCATTTCTCTCTGGAAATTGTATATGTTCAGTATCTATGTGTTTTTAATGAGAAAAATTGTCTGCATATCTTTGTTCTAGTGTTACGATAGTCTTTTTATGATGGAATAGAATGTGAGTAATTTTTGTTTATAAACCACATTGCTTTTCAATAATTTGGAAATGCAGTTTACACAGAAATAAACCACAGAATAATTACCTACAAATGCTGTGCAGCCTTGTTTCTTATGTTTTTTGTTATAACTATAGTATTGATAAACCATTAAGAAACAAAAAGGAGTACTGTTTTTTTCTTAGTAGCTAACACAAGTTTTGCATGTGTTTACGTGAAAAGAAGTAGGTGTTTTGAATGGTCAAACAAAATAAATCTCAGTAACAAAACTGCACAAAAGCCAAATGGGTGCTTTTTGTTCACACTTGAACATTTTGATTTATGAAACTTTTGACATGGTTTTTCAGGAATCACCAAATATCTCCAGGTGCTAATATATTTATGACATTTAGTATTCCCACAGTAAACATAACAACTAGAACTTAATTTGGATTTCAACTGTATATTTGAAATATGACCTCATAAAACTGGGTCACATTTCACCATTTGTATTTACATGTCTCCCCTCTAATATATAATTGAATTATACAATCAGGCTATGTGAAATGCATTGTTTTAGTATCAAAGCATTTCTTTAATCTCCTTTGCTGTTTAGTATGATTCATTTTGTAAATATTTACAAGGTTGTTTCTGAAAGCAAGACTTTTAAATGAAGTAGGGAAGATAAGTACAACAAAAGTAACAAATCGGGAAAGCATTTTTTCTTGGCTACAGACTAAGGGTTCAGGGACTGATGAGTGTTGCAGCACAGCAGTTGTGCAGAGGTGGGGATTCCTCTTATCTTTGCCCCACAGCAGCTACCACTGTATGTACCAGGCTTTTCTGTCTTTACATTTAAGCACTTTCCACAGCACCTCATTGTAGCTAGACTGGCACAACAGAACTCACATGTTACTGTAAACTTCTCCATCATTTACATTAAAACATCTTTTAAAAGACAGTTTGTCCTCCTGCTTTGAGACATTTATATAGTGACTTTTGAATAAAAAGATCTAGGAATGTGTTATTTATTCCTGTGTTTACATGTGAATTATACCTATTTTTATTAAAGCTGCATTGTTACTTTTCATGAAGACTGATTTTCAAGCAGGGGTCACTTACAAGGTGGGGAAGGAGTGCACCAGCTCTGGACGACAGCCCTGGCCCCAGGGAGGATTCCACCACAGGGAGTTGAGCTATGGAAAGACTAAAAGAAGGGTTGGGGTTATCTATGTACCCCAAAGAGCAGAAGTTGAGGGAACAAACTTTCTGTGTCTGACTCATTGGCTTTGCTTCTCTCTGGCAGAGCAGAGCGGGTGGAGATGTTTCCAGAGATGTTTCTCAAGCCCTGGACGCGGGGCGATGGCTTCACCCGAAATATTTGCTTGGTCACCAGAGCTACGGAACCTGTTCTCAAGTTCACGGCCCTTTGGCTCCAGCAAACTTTGAAGGACGCAAGACTTAACATTGGGTTATTTTTATGGCTGGACTCAGTAATATTAAAGATTCCAACCTAAAGGCTTTCCAACCTAAATGGTTCTGTGATTCTTTGAAAATCAAGTCAGAAATGTCAAAGGCCTGCAGAGATCCTCCAGAAGGACGACAGTAGAATCTTCCATCAGAGTCATACACATCGAGGATGTAAACAAGATCTAGGAAGGGGGATTGTCCAAGAGAATAAAACTTAGAATGCTATATTTGGTCTGAGACAGAAGCTGTGCGTGAAATAAACAGGAGAAGAATGTTGAGAACTGGAAAAAGGACTTTTTGGCCTTTTGCATGGAAGCCTTTTGCTGAAATGGGGATGTGGCTGGACAGAGCTGGGTGAATGTTGCTAATAAATATTTATTTGACTTGCAGATACAAGTTTCACTCTGACTCATTCCCTTTTTTCTCTTTATTGCAAGAATTTTATAAGTAAAACTTTTTCTGCAGAAGTATCCTTGGAAAAGGAATTGACCAATGTGTGCTGGATTTACACATGCAGACACACAGGCAACATATGCAAACCCATTTTGAAAAATTTATTTATATAGAGATGATGTAATGAAATGAATGATAACGGTAAAATTATATCAATTACATAATCAAACCCACTGAATTCTGCCCAGTGTAAATTCAAGACTCTGACTCCACTTCAGCCTCTTATTTTCAGTGCCTCCTTATGTGCTAAACTATGGTTTTTCTTAACAGCAATTTCACCGCAGCCGTGTCAGCTTTTTATCTGCTGTGGTCCATGTTGCTAGTAGCTCCTGTTTCTCAGGATGCATATGAGGTAAAGTCTCTTTTTTTCACAAGTGAGGTGAGTTGCTGTAACATCAGTCTTTAGTTTTAAAGTAGCACTTAGCCAATTTTTATAGTTACCAAGTTTCTCAGCCTCGTCTTCCAAAGTTCCCTCTGCTACTTCATCCCACCACAAGGACAGTGTAAGTTTTTCAGGACCAAAGCTTCAAATCTGTCTACACAACTTTCTTAGCCAAGTGGCTCTAGTTGTATATGTTTTTTTCTTGACAATCTGCTGGGGTGCAATGTTAGACTGTTTGTTTAGTTCAAGGTTGGTTATTCTCTTTATTTGTTTTACTTAGTCATTTTGTCTGACAAAATGACAAGATGGTAGCAAGTGTTTCTTCAGGCAAGAACAGCTGCCTGATGTCATCTTTTAGGGTGGTTTATTTTCTAAACAAGATCCCAGCTGCTCTGGTGCTGGGTGCTATGAAAATGAAATTTCTTCTGGACTGCTAGATGCATAATTGCAAACACAGAGCAGTGCAGGTGGTCATTAGCTCCTCTGTAGTACAAAACAAAATCTTCTTCCTTCACCTCAATACCAGCTTCCTGATTCTCCTCCTTCCACTCAAAATGTGGATGAAATATCCCCTTTAGACCTTTTGTCAGGGAATGCCTGGGTGAATTGATATGTAAACTACATATACAGGAGATCAGTGCAGTCAAACTGTGTTAGACCAAGTAAGTTCCAGGCTCTTAAAGCTCAGATAGATGCACTTCGGGCTCATCAGCAGGTGAGATCTTGGGTGAAAGCCTCAGACAGAAATATATCTGATCTAATGTTTTCCACGAGCTTACAGCACCCTCCACATCCTTCTTAGTTTAAGTACAACTTAGGTATAGCTGATGCTCCTATAGCAACAGGCAGAATGACCTCTTTTTCAGTCATGTTATCTAGGATTCCAATTTGCCATTTAAAGAAATGATCCATGAAACGCTGGTGGGAGAGTATTCTTCAAGTGCTCTTTTGGTATCTGCTTTCTCAAGTATCTGATGTGTTCTTGAGTCCACTCACAACTATTAAATTCCAGTATTCTGAAGTTACAATATTGTCTCAGCTCAGGCTGGAGTATATTTTTCTTCCTTATCCTCCTACACAATTACGTTGAGGAATATAAAGATATAAATATGTTGAAAGTATCCCACAGGCCAAGATCTGCTGACCTGGGATGTTTTCCTGGTGTTACTGTTCTCAGATGAGTGGCATAGAGCCAAATGTGACATTATGGGCAGGAAGAAGTAAACGTATACATTCCTTGCACAGAGAAACCTATGGGGGATATACTTGAACTAAATTTTGTATAAAGAGAAGTAGTTAAGAAGATAAAAAAGATGCAAAGAATATTGAATTCTCTCCAAGATATCATGCACTTCCAAGAATAGTCTTGGGAGCAGCAGGCAAGCTGTATTTACAGTTGCCTTGAAAGTATGTGTGAGGGGAACCTGGCAGATAATCCACAAATGTGGAACTGGTGTGGAGACAAGAGTGGAGACACACTTGGAATGGTGGAAGAAGGATAAGCTCCAACACCTTGCAGTGAAACAGAAGGAATCTGTTTCAATATTAAATATGAAAATACAGAGATCATGAAATCTAGACTTATATGAGTTCAATGAGAGGAAATATATTGTGCTTGGGTGTGTGGGCAGGTAACCTTGTTCAGTTTTGGAGAAATGATCAGGAGTCAATTTCTGGCTGCACTATTTTCATTAAATGACACCAACTACCTCATAGCTTTAGACTTCTTAAAAAATAGATGGTGGCTGATGAAGGGAACACCTGAGAAGGACAAGGCAGAGGAAACTGCCCTCCTACTGTTCGCCTGGAAGGTGTCATGCCTGGAGGTTAGGCAAGGTGTAGCTGGGTGATCCTTCCTAACACTCACGGTGTTCTGCCTACTCTGTGCAGAAAACAGTGCCAGAGTCATGTCACTGTTTGGGTCATACAAGTTAGGGGCTTTTAGAAACATAGAGAAGGCTTAGCTTATTTTTCATGTGTTTGTCCTTATATTGACCAAAAAGAGGAAAGCTGGATCTGATGACAATGTAGGTAACAGAAAGAAAGGCAAATTCTTGTCTTGTTTATATCTTTTTCATTTTCCTGAGGACACAACTCTGCTCTTTGATCTGCTGGTCCTATCTCCATTTTGACATTCTCCTTTCTGTGTATGCATGGGAACATTACTGTAAATATGGAGGTCATGTACAGAAGAGTAATCTGAAAGCCAGCAAAAAGCTCAATATTGCAATGGCTCAAGAAGGATTATTTTGGGGTCTTAAGGATATTTTCATATTTTATATTCAATGTGAAAGGAAGAACTGTTATAGCTTTGTTTAGGTATAAACAGTTCTTTTGTTGAAATAAATAAAATTATCTCATTTTCTGTAGGCCAGAGTAGTATTGTTTTCAAGCATTGAGTCTGAGTAAACAGCAGACTGTTCTCATTCAGAGGAGAAATCATAAACTGTTTTCCCCCTTTAAATGTCCCTGGACTTTTTGAAATGACATCACCTGCACATTCATCAAAGCTCTGTATTTGGCTGGTTTGGCAAAAATTAAGCAACGACTTGAATATGGTCCAATTTGTAGAAAAAAAAAAAAAACTTAAAAAAATACATGTGTTTTAAATTTGCTTTGGAGGCTTAGTAACATAAAAGTTTTTATGCCATTATTTCCATACTTCTTTTCCCTCCTCAGATTTTTTGGAATGCTTATTGTGCGGGATCAGAAATGTTTTCTTATTGAAAAATCTGCAAATCAAGAAAATAAGCTGCTCAGAAACGTCTGTATTTTCACGACAACCTTGTTTGGAGGCAGGAATGTTTGCTCGAGGCCGCGCTGTTGTTTCTGCCTGGTGGGTGGGTCGGTGGTGCCGGAGCATTCCTTCGAGCAGCTCTTGGCACATTGTGGCACAGAGCTCCATGCAAGCACACAAGCAGCAGGAAAAAGGTGTCTCCCAGGTGCAGGATCAGACCCACACCACAGCGCTGGCCTAGCTTTGTGCCTGAGCTTAATCCCGCCTCCTGCTCGCAAAAGGCAATGTCTCGAGGCTCAGGGGCTGCTGCTGGACCGAGGGTCGGAATCCTGCGGTGGGTGGAAGGACACACCAGCTCAGCAGGCGTTGCATGGATGTCTCAGCACACCTGGGGAGGCCAGCAGGCATTCAAGCAGCCTGGTGGCTTCGGCACAGGTGTGCTGGGTGTGCCTGTCCGTGTGCCTGCTGTCCAGTGTGGAGCAGTGTCCTGCTGACCAAGCCATGCCAGTGCCCTGTGTCACACCAGCAGAAGCCTTTCCCTGCGCCAGCAGCAGGAGCTTCCTGCGGGTCCTTCTGTCGGCAGCTGGCAGGCTCTGCACATGGCAAGAACAGTGCCCTCCTGTCTCCCACCTTCTGGCACCAGCAAAGGGAAGTACCAGACTATTCACTAGACTAAATAAATGTCTAGATTCACTTTTGAGCACCAATGTAGCTTAAGATAGGAAAAGTCCAAACTTCACTGTTTTTCTTGGTAATTAGATAATAAACATAAGCTTTTATTTTTGATGATTACTTTTTAGTTTGTGTAACATTACTGGACAATGGAAGACAGACTGTGGGCAAGTAACATTCCCGTATTAAATTAATTAAGGAGGCCAGGCTGGAATTATGTAATCTTCATTCCTCAAAACTGAGAGCTTGGTAAAATAATTAATTCTTTTCATAGCAGCTTTAGATTGGACCCAGAAGGCCAGCTTGTTGCTGGAGATAATGAAAACAATATCATTGCTCTGTACTCCTGTTTAAAGCCAGAAAGCCAAAAGCTGTGGCCTCGTTGAACCAGATTTTTCTTCTTCCTTGCACTTTAACACGAGGATTGTTGCAGTGGATCAGGGCAAAAGTCAATTTATCGAAAATTCATCTCCAACAGTGGCCAGTATTTCATGTTTAAAAAGGCCATTTGAAACACAGTGTGGTAAGAAAACCTTTTCCTTCTGCAGTTTTCTACTGCTCTTAACTGAAGCTTGGACCTAAGTTTAGGCTTTGTCAGAGCTTCATTGGGAAGCAGAGTTTAACAGCCATCTACAAAGCTGCCTTTAGCATCTCAGTAATTCCATGGACTTCACTGGATTTTCTCCTGCTTCTGGAGAGGGTTATCTAGGCTGCACGTGCCTTTTCTGTTTATTCAGTTTACTGCTGGGGTTGCTGAACCAGCTATTTCCCTGACTGGTGCTCTGAGTGGTCTTCACCTTTATTTGTGTGCAGCAGTACAAGGTCAGAGAATAGTTATGTGATTAAAGAGTCAAACAAGAATTTTCAAAAGAAGACTTTGACACAGATGGCTATGTTCATATCTAGGTACTTGCTCATTAATTTTTAGGCAATACCCCTGGCAAGTTGCATTAGATTGGATGTTAGAAATAATTAATGGAAAGGTTTGTCAAGCATTGGAGCAGCCTGCACAGGGAAGTGGTTGAACACCAACCCTGAAGGTATGTAAAATGTGTGTAAACGCAGCACTTTCGATATGGGAAGTGTTAGGCATACTCAAAGACACAAAGGGTCTTTTCCACTGTCAGTGATTCTCTGATTTTATGATTGAGATCTGCTTTTTTGATAATCTAGCAAACTTTGGCATCAGACGAGCCCCGGCTGGTGTCTGGCAATGAGTTAACATTACTTCAGTTTTGCGTGTTTGTGCCTCTCCTTTTCTTGCTTCTTCTTATTTGTGGGTTGAGTAGGAAAAACCAGCCTAATATCTTTGTCTTACTAGAGCTGAAGTTACAGAGAGTAACAGAAAGAACGTTAAAGACTGTGACTGGTAGGTACCTTTTGAATTAGACTCTTTCTCTGGGGCTGCTATTCACAGGATATTGCATCTGGATGAGGAAACATTCAAGATGGATGACAGTCCTCTGACTGAATGATGACCTTTTTCTAGAGAAGGTCACACTTTAATTCATGGGGAGAGGCCCTTTATTAGAAGAGATGCCTGGTAGGCTTCATGGCCAAACTGGAGAAGCCAAAATGACATTTTTCTGTTGAGGATGAAATTCATACTCCTGTGTTCTGTTAGAATTAATTTTTATTTGTATACTGTAATCAGATTGACTTCTGCATACTTTATTCTAGTCTTTATTCTAATCTTATCTGCACAAGACAGGATTTCATTCAAGTGGGTTGTTGAACAATGCTGTGCTGGATTGTGTACATTGACAATCCTCCTGCAAGTTGAATAGGATCAACGAGGCACTTGCCATTTCCCATGTAAACAATTATACAAAAGATAAGATTTATTCCTTCTGTGAGAGGCAAATGAACAACAAATTTATGGGCCAGAGGCACTGCTGATAGCAAAGTCAGAATGCACTGCCTTTTGTCTAGTCTTCCAAAAGACTAAAGAGTTTTGCAAGAAGCAATTATGCTAATGGAAGCAGAGAACAGACAGTACTTGCTTACTTGCTTAAATTTCTCAAACAACCAGAAGAAGTTACAAATAAACTTGTCCAGTGAATTCATCTAAAATTGTAAATTGAAGACTGACATAGTACATTAGAGCTGATGTCCTCTTTTCTTATTTTGCAATTTGCAAGTGATGTGGGCATTTAGAAAATATTGTTAAAAGGAGGAAAATGGTCAATTTTAAACATACTAATCATTGTTACATTTTGTAAAAACAAGCTCTGATTCTTTTCCTCAGCAGAAAACTCTTAGAAAGTGATAAGACATGTGGTGTTGGTGATTTTGTAAACGCCATATTAAATTGAAAAACTGAGAAGCATGAGAAACATGGAAAAAAGCAAGTGCATTGTAAGGAAGAGGACACAGAATCAGTGTTAGCTGGCACTGCAACCACTGAGAAAAGTGTGCCAAGAAGTTACTGGGAGGGAAAAAATGGGACAGTTATTAAATGTGAATCCTAGTGGAGGGAAAGTAAGGACTTGCAGTGTGAAGCAGTTGTCAGAATCTAGTCAGATGAGTGGATAGGTATGTGACAACAGAAAGAAAGGAATTGAATGGGTAAATGGTGTGTCTCTGAAAGGAAATCTTATGATGGTGGATCGAGCTAGGAAGAAGAGAATATTTTGAATCACAGTAACATAAACAGTCAAGGATCATAGAAACACAGAATATCAAGGGGTTGGAATGGATCTCACAGATCATCTAGTCCCAACTCTCCATGACATGGGCAGGGACACCTCTCACTAGACCAGGCTGATCAAGATCTTAACCAGCCTGGAACTGAACACTTCCAGGACTGGGGCATCCACAACCTCCCTGAGCAACCTGTTCAGGTGTCCAACCAATCTCAATAAAATTTCTTCCTAATATTTAAACTAAAATTCTCCTCTCTGAATTTGTACCAATTACTCCCTGTCTTGTCACTAAAGTTCCTGATGAAGAGTCCTTATAGGCCCATTCAGATACTGGCAGGCTACTGTGAGATCTCCACAGAACCTTCTCTTCTCCAGGTTGAATAACCCCAGCTTTCTCAGCCTGTCTTTTTAGGGAAGGGACTTCAGTCCTTTGTGGCCTCCTCTGGACTTGCTCCAACAGTTCCATGTCCTTCTTAAGCTGGGGACAGCAGGGCTGGACATGGTGCTCCAGGTGGGGTCTCACCAGAGCAGAGCAGAGCAGAGCAGCAGAATCCCCTCCCTTGCCCTGCTGGCCAGGCTCCTTTTGATCCCAGGATTCCCTCGGCTTTCGGGGCTGTGAACACTCACTGCTGGCTCATGGTGAGTTTCTCATCAGCCATCACCCCCAAGCCCTTCCCCACAGGGCTGCTCTCAATCACTGCTCTGCCCAGCCTGTGGCTGTGTCTGGGGTTGTCCCAATGCAGGTGTAGGACCTTGCACTTGGCCTTGCCCAACTTCATGGGCTTTGCATGGTCCCATCTCTCAAACCTGTCCAGGTCCCTGTGGATGCCATCCCTTCCCTCCCGTGGGTCAACTGCCCTGCACAGCTCAGTGTCATCACTGAGGGTGGCCTCGATCCCACTGTCCTTGTCACTGACAAAGGTGAGGAGCAGTATTGGCCCTAGGACCGATGAGAGACCCTCTGAGGGACAGCACTCCTCACTGGTCTCCGCAAGGACCATGGGCTGTTGACCACAATTTGAGTGTGGCCAGCCAGTTCTTCATCCATCAAGAGGTCAATCCATCAATCGATGTCTCTCCAATTTGTAGAAAAGGACGTTGTGCAGGACAGTGACAAAAAAAGAAGGTGTACTTATGGTACAGTATAGTCCTGATGTAACAGGATCAGTTGCATTATTGATCAATAGTCCTCATCTTTTTTCCTTATTTTGTCTTTATTCTTTTATTTTGTCTTTATTCTTTTGTGTGTGTGTGCGTGTTTTCAAACCTCATTCATGCATTTAGTAGAAGTTTTCATTCTTTAGATGAAACATAAGCATATGTTTTCTAAAGCAAAAATTTAGGAGTAATGCTGCACTGTAGTAGTGTTCTTTAGTAGATCTCATACTTTATGTTTTCATTTGTCCTTCTTAGAGATGTTCTTTGTTATCTTTCATTTCTGTCTTTTGCCTTCTGCATTTGCCAGTCCCACTGGGAGAATCCAGAGAAGTTTGGAGAAACACCAGATTATTCTTGTCCCCTTAGCCCTCCCCTGAATTTACAGTCTAATGAAGCACAGATGCAGTCTTTTTTATAAGGTATAAATTTCTAACATGAAATCAACGACTAAATTGGGAAAATATCTAGTAAGTGGGGAAACTATGTAATTGAGTGACTATTGCTCTGTCAGAAAGTCCTGCTTTTGAAAAGCATTCCGCTGTGATTGCCTCTGATCTGGCCACCCTTGTGTTCTTTAAGTACATATAAAGGAAAATGGTCTACCCCTGAGTTAGTAAATAGTGAATTACACCCTCTCATAACTCAGGTTTCAGAGACATGCCTATTTCAAACCATTTATTGGTTCTCTGCTTCACCCTGGTGAAGCATAGTTTCCATTGAGTATTTGACAACATCACTGACGAGCATTCCGAAAATGAGAAAGCTTCTTAATTTTGTATGAAAACTCCAGTTTATAGAGCTAGATATTCTGGAAGTTTTGTGCTAAATAGGTTATAGAAGAATGCTCTGTTCCTACTATAACCAGAAATGGTTATAGTAGAACTTTGACTTTAGAGAAGCCAGAAGGAATTAGAGAGTGCTCATTCCCTCAGGAAACAATAAAAAAAGTAATTTTTAAAAGTGCTTAACTCCTGCATGTACTTTTGAAACTACTAAATATCATCTATCCCTCATTAAACATATACTCAAGTTAATCCACCAATAGTGAACAGACACAGTGATGTGAGGTTAAGTACCTGAAACTCCAATGGAAGCAAACTTTGCAGTGACAGCCATCTAACCAAGAAGAAATCTCAAGCTTTAGGCCACAGCAGGATCCTGCCTATAGCTCAGTGAAGGAAACCTGCAGCAGAAGCAGTGACTCTTTGTAGTAAATCGAGAAGGTACCACAGCTGCACAGTAGCAACCGAGGCAATATCATTAAATGTAACCACAGCAGCTAAAAGCTGAGGTGATGTAATGCAGCCTCTGTTCCAGTCGTGCTGGTGCCTTTTGACTGCCTGTTGACGTGAACTGCAAGAAAATCAAACAGATCTGGAATTTCTGAAACAGCCTGCTACCTGTATTGACAGTACAGCTGCCCACACCCATGTCCTTCACCAGACATCAAAGAATGATGCCTACAACATTCCTTTATCAAGGAACAATGCCTACAACTTGTGCAGCCTGGCCAACAATGCAGGATTGCATATGGATAGGAATAAAATGTGAGCTTTAGTGCCTAATTTGAAATCTATGTATTTAAGAGAAAATGGTAAAACTCCCCCACCCTTCTTATTTGGATAGCGTAATTACTTCCCTTACAAATAAACATAATACAGACAGTATGATCCATAGATACAAAAAATAATTCACTCATTTAGTGACTTGTTCTCAGTATGGATACTATTGTAGAAAATGCATATGTTATGATTTCAAACAGAACTATATCAAGATCATATTTTGTGAGATGCAAAGTCACAGAAAAGGTCAAAACATCTCATTATTATGTCCTTCTGAGATTTTAAGATTCAACACTGAGTTAACAGTATTGAACAACTGAAAATAACATTTAACAGAGTTAGAAAGCAAATTTATTTATCTCTGACAGTCTTGGTGCTCCTGCTTCTTTTTCAGGCTGACATAGACATGCACAGATTTGCCCTCTTAAAGATTTAAAAGCTGGTTGTTAATGATATTAAAATATTGCAATTAATAATCACTATTTAGTAGAAAGAAATCTCACCTTTTTTACAGGAATGATTTTGATTTTGGTTAAAAAATTAGCTACATAAAATGCTGGCATCTAGGGAGGATTAATCTCTAGTAAATATTGCTGAGATGAGAAGAGTCTTCCTGGAGCTGCCAGAGGAAAAGCACAGAAAATTAAAAGAAGGACCTAGGAAAAATTTTTCATGGGTATTTCTTGACTGAAAGCCACAGATACAGTTTCAGTCAAATGTAATTGACAATTCATGCCACATTTTGGTTATGATTTTTTATATAATTATTTCTCTGTAAAAGTGATATATTTAATTTCAAACCTCCAAATTAAATGTGTTACTATCTTTCTTTAGTGAGACAGTAAAACATGACATTTTGTTTTGAAATATGCTTGTAAAATTTTAAAGGTAAAATCACAGAATAAAAGTTCTTCTGTTTCTTTCTCAGTTTCTCAGGAGATGAAAACTCCTTTTCTATTTTGAACTTCTTTACATTTACTTTGGATTATTTAATCTGGTTTGACTGGGGAAGTGAAAAGTCAGTTTTTCACACAGTTCAGTTTCTGAGAAGTCAGGAGAGGATATTGTACCTAGTACAGGATATCATTACAAGAAATACAATAAGAAAAGACTGCAGTAGTAGCAGTAGGAGTACATCAGCTATTTTTGTCTCATGATGTATAACTTGATTCAAGCTATTTCTTCAACTAGGAGTATTTTGTATCCTGGTTTACACTGTGATTGAAGACATACTTTTCTTACATAAAACTGTTACGTCATGTGAAATGTGCATGCTATAAAAAACACCTTATAATGAAATCTGCCAAGACTGACTGAAAAAGCAACAGTTCAAAATGGGGTTGGGAAAGTAATTCTGACCAGGATGTCCTATTTTGCTGGTTTGACTGCCCTGATTGAAACCGTCTGTGAAGAAACAGCCTTTGCGTGATAGGCCCAGATACAAATTAATAAGACAACACTGTGTTGACCTACTAAGAAAAAAGCACAACAGCCGAATAACTACAAACAGACACAGCCATTTTACTGCTTTGCTAAAAACTTTTCTCCCACCCAAATTGTTTTGCGGTGGCTTCTTTTGGCTGTATGTAAATTCCCCTGTTAAAACGCACACTTCCCCAAACAATCCCACCTGTGAATGATTGCAGCCTTTAACCCTGAGGTTACATTTTCTCCTTATAGTTCACCCAAAGCAGCATTTTGTTCTGTTTTGTTTTTAAACAGCTTAGTAGTTATATTATATAAACCAAACTAGATTCTAGGGAGCTTGATCCCAAGGGTCAAAACTCTAGAGGTTTCCACCAGAGACCTCTGATCACTTTTGTAATCTGCATCAGAATTATGTCCTGTAATAAGTCAGGGTTAACACACTGATCCTGTAAATTGAATAAAGTTACCAAACTACAGGTAAGAATTGTGTATGGTCCACAAGGATGTGAAAGACAATTTTTATGTGAATAAAACAAAATCTTTTATAGCATCAGAGCAACAGTTAATCTGTTTCAAGTGTGCCTATGACAGAAGAATCCAATATTGCCTTTGTCCCTGCATGAGATGTTACAAGCCTCTGCCGCCGATATGGACACTCTGACACTCTGCCCATCATGTGTTTGACAATTAATTTCACTGAACTTAAGCAATATTTTCTTCATTATCCCTATGTTTTACTCAAGTTTTGTGTAATATTGCCTAATCTGTCTCCTAATGATATTTACAGCAGACAGGGTAGATCTCAAATGCCTTTTTCCAAGATAGTTGAACACCGGGGTAATATCAAGCTTTTAATAGAAATTCAGATTTTTAACTCTTTGGTTGCTAGCAGCTATTTGAAAAAATCTATTTGTCAATATCAGGAGAATTAGACTAAACAAGTGAACAGCCATAGGAGCTTCCAAGAACTGTTTTCACAAGTAAGTATACTCACAGTATAAATATTAACCTCATTGTCAAATAGTCTATTCAATTTATGACTTATTTTTTTCAATTTTTAAATTCCAAATTCGAATGGACTAATGGTTTCCATATTGAAGGTATTTTCACAGTATAAACAAAGTAGGCATTTTCCCATGAAAAGAACACTAAAAATTTGAACAACATCCATCAGGCATGAGGGAAACGGCAGGATGCAGCCTCTCTCCAAATGCAGAGCTCATGCAACCACATGGGACACTAAGTGCCAAACTGATTGGTGTTCAGCAGCAGGACTCATTGAGCCAGTAAATATTAACCTAGAACTGTCCAGCAGTCTAAATTGTCTGAGTGATATGTTGGTGGATACTGTGTCTTTTCTGTTCTATTAAAAAAGCTCTTCACTGTATTTTAAATGCTATATGAAGCTGTAGAAAAAGTCTATGATATGAAATAACCGGCTCCTGTAAATACACTTGGGAAGACAATGTTTGGAGACATTAGGCTTTAATGTACTCTTAGAGAATTATGCATTCATGGTTTCAGGTATGATCATTTCTATTATATATAGGGAAAAATGTAAAGAGTTTAAAAATATATAGTATAATTCAGTAATTTCCTAGGTTTTCATGAGATGTAATATCAATTCTAAATAAAAAACCAAAAAAACAACCAATCAAAACCAACAAAGCCCACAACCCCCCAAACAAACAAGTACCCCACAAAAAACAACCAAAATGTTACAAGGGAATACTTAATTCAAGAATAAAAATTATTCCTTTTAATACATTTTAAACCTGTTTTTCAGTTTGATAATTGCTGTAAATGTCCAAAGTGTTTTCATTCCAGCAAAAAAAAAAAAATTCAGATAATGAACAGCATGTACTACATGTTGGAATACATGTTGTTAGAAAAATTGATGATTCTGCTCCTGCTGTCACTGCCATAGTAGTTCATGAGGTCTAACTCACCTGTCCCACTCACCCATGATATTTTTGATACCAATTAAAATCCTTTCTTTGGCTTGGAAGATGGATTTTGAATTGGACTGCCTTAATTTAAGTCATATTCTGGGTGCAATGGTTGAAAAAATATGTTTAAATTCTCATGGTGAAGATGCTTTACTTCTCTGTTGTTACATAAGAATTATTTGGGCCAGAAGAAGTGTGGTGGTGACTCCGTGAACAGTGGTGATGCAGAGACTCAACACTGAAATACCTTCCCAAATGGAGCAGCAGAATGGTTTGGAGCAGATGTTTCAGCATCCCTGATGCCATTGTGTTTAAGTGGAGAATTGTCTCCTTTTCACAGTAAAAACGTATCTGATTTTAACTGCCTAACACCAGGAAACACTTCACTCTTGAGAACATGTGGTCAGGTTATGAGGTTAAGTGTGTAACGTTGTGAGGAAGATGAAGGCTAGAAATGTCTTTTTTTGCATTACTTGCCTCCTAGTTCAGTCTAGGAATTTCAGTATTGTGGTTGAATTTCACCATTCTTGTGTTAACTGGCTGATGCTATGATGAAAATTCTAAAGCTAACTTGACAACTGAAGCTCAGTGACAGGTTTTGAAACATCTTTCACAGAAATTAAATTTTTGAGATGCTGCAGTGGTAAGGACAGCAGAGCTCTCAGCAGGACCTGCCCCTTCATCCATTCTGCCACTTGTGACTGAAAACATTCCCAAGCAATGACTACAGTGAAATGTCAGTGGTTTTAATGGATAGCTGACAAGTCTTACCTCCAGTTTCAGTGAGATTTCAGCACAAGATCATGGGATAATGCAAATTAGAAGGCTTAAAGTTAACTGCAAGCTTAAATTCTTTGCTGGCTGCAAGTCTTTAGCATGTACCTGTTGTTCTAAAGATTCTTCTGTGGTACCAAGTGACTCACAAAAACGTATTAAAAATTTCAGCTTCCCACAGGACCAGCACATTACAGAGCAGGAAAGCAAAGTCTGGAGAATTTATGAGAATGGCTCAGATAACACAGGAAGCCATAACTAGAATGGAGTTCCTGGCTTTTAATAATATTGACTCTTGACTCTGCTTTTGTCATGGTAATATCTACCCCCGTGGGAATGGGAATGTGGATTTACTGATCACCAAACACATATTGGATTATGTAGCAGCCTTAAGAATATTTGTTTCTAGTTTAGGTTAAAGAATCACAAATTAAGGGATGTTTTTTAGGGCCACTTGCTTCAGATTTCATCAAGGCACATATACTTTCTCAAATTGTGATACAGATAATTGTAATCAAAGACAACAAAATTAAATTCAAAGAATTAATAAGATTCTAGTTGGTGAAGTATAGGGAGCTCTTTTATCAAGGCAAAATGTGTTTACCTCTGCAGAGAGTCTGACCAACACAGCAGGACTAACATATATCCTAAATTCAAATGATGGCATAACATTTTTCATGAAACAAATAAGCATTATGTATGCATTATATGACAGCAGAAATATGGGGGGTGCTTCCAGCAGTCCAGTATTTCTACTTCTGGCAATAGGCTGACATTAACCAGGAGAGGAAAATACACCTTCCTGTAACTCCCAGGCTCCCTTATCTAAATTTTCATTTGGCCCAAGTCCAGGACATAGTTTATGACCTCTGATGAATTCACAGTACAAAGCAGAAACCCCACAAATCTCATACACATAGTCTTACCATTTCCCTCTTATTATATTATTTCTCATAGTTGCTGTAACTTTCCGTGCTTGTATTAACATTGCACAATTTACTGGCAAAGTAGTTTAATTACTTGTTTTTATTAACAATTAATTGATATTGGAAACCCATGCTCTGGGGATATTTATACATGGAAATTTTAGTTTTAATAACTAGGAAAAAATAACAGCGTGTAAGTTGAACTCTTTTTATGTGGCATATTTTGTAGACGATTTTCCTTTCACATCTCATCAACTGCCATTCAAACAGTACTTTATAACATTAATAAAATGTAAGTGGAGAATATCTGATGACAGGAACATTATTTTCTTAAACCATAAGCTAAACTTAGTGTTTTAATAATATCACCTAAGGTGGGTACAATAATATAGCTTACCTTTTTCATTTATATGCCAAACTCTGTTTTTCCTATTCCTTCTTATTATTAAAGTAAGATTCTGCTTCTTTTTAATCCAAAGTAGTATGTTTTATAGATTTCCTGAGAGAGTTATTAATCTGCAGGAGTAGAGATTATCTGAGTTAGCTGAGGGACCTACACTAAGTCAGCATTTTTCAACAGTGAGGTGGTAACATCTCTAGGGAGAATTAAGTCTTATAACAGAGATTCAAGAAGGATTTAGGAAAACAAAAAAAAAGAAAAAGGTTTTCTTTTTTATTGGATACTTTTCTTCAGGGACTTACTAAATGCTGAACCATTTATTGAATATCCTGTAAGCATTTTGGTTTTCCTTCCCAAGAGCAAGAGAACGGTTGGCTAGCTGCCGTGTGCTTCCTGGGGTGAGTGAGCAGCAGATGTGGTTGGTGGGGGAATTGCTCTTTCAGTTCTTGGCAGAGATGGGCATCTCCTCCACTCTGCATGGAGGAGGGAGATATGGAGACAAGAGCAAGACAGAACAAAGGTCTGAGAACTGGGGGGCTTTGGGATTTTGCTAGTCTGAAGACAGATCTAGTGCTGTGATCAGTCAAGCTGGATATTCACACAGCTGCTATGGCACATGAATCTCATTCACCACATTGGAGATCAACGTCAGTTTCATTCTGTGTTCTCTCCCTCCGCTGGCACAGAATAAGAGTTGTAAAGATGGTTCAAAACATTGGCAGACACCGCTTCACTACCTTTTCTGTTCCTGCCTGTCTCGTCTCTGGCATACAATCTTGAATTTGGCAGGTTCTTTTGTCTTGCTTCTGTGAAAGTGGAAAATTCTTTGGACATGGCCAACATGTAAGAGTAAATTTGTATTGAGAGTAAGTTTGTATTATTTTGTCCAATGGTGCTGCTGGGCAAATATTCCTTTGAATTTCATGTTTATTGGGCTACCCAAGTACTAGGCTTTGGTACGTCCCTCACAGGCTTCTCAAATAAGCAGAGCCTGGGTTTTGGTTGGAAACTTGGATGACTTAAAAGAATCTTTTTTTGACTTGAAAGGACTGGGTTATCTCTGATCCATAGGTACTAAGTTTGTGTCTGTTTTGCAAGCCCTTCTGCATCTTCCATGTCACTGCCTTTAAAACAAAAAAATCAAAAGCTCAGGGTGGATCTGTTTCCCTGAATATTTATTTAGATGAATCAGTTTCCTAACTTATGCAGTATAAGGAATTTTATTTACCCTTTATCAGTTGATCTACTAACACTGATTTAAAGAGGAGTCATCTGCTTATGGTACTGTCCAAGAAATAATTATATTTTATGCTGTAAATATTTCTTAATTTAATGGCTTCTGGATTGCTCACTGGATAACACAGTCGAGGTCAGAGGATACTTTACCCTGTGAACAAACAGTGAAAGTAAAGGGTCCATATCCTTGACATTCCCAAACCCGAGGCAAAACAAGGACATAAGTAACTCATTTAAACAGTCTACTGGCATGCTTAACAATGGAAGGGGGAAAATGGATGCATCACTGTAATTAAAATAGATTAAACAGACATGGAATTTATTAGTCATGGAAAAATCACAGCTTCCAGCTCTTGAGGAGACAGTTTCTGGAAGGCTATTTTTGTGATATGATTGACTTCAAAATGGAATCCACAGTACTTTGACAATTATCTGGAGACAAGAGTGGCAAATGCATTCAAACTGTCATAGATCAGTATTGGGAAAAGGAATACTTTGTAAATAACATTTTCAGCATCTTCTGAAATACCCCGCTACTTTGAAGCTACTGTGGTTGTCCTCTTTTCTGCAGGCTAAGGAAACAGGCAGTGCTCTGCTTCTATTCACGTGGCATGGGAGTAAAAGGAATGTGCAGAAAGTTTGGATAAGGTGTAGAGTAGATAAATGGAATAGGTCAGATGAGACCCAAAAAGTAGTAAGAAATCTAAAATTGCAATTACAGCTGGTCAAGACAAGCACAACAGTATCCTGATACTTACTAGGTGATGTGAGCTTGATGACCATGGAGCTTCCTCTCTCCCTGCCATACAGGCAGAGATGGACCTGCTACTACCTCAGCTCCTAAGTTGGATTGCTCTCTGCAAGTCAGTTTCTCCATCTGTCATATTACCTGATAACTTGTGACTTTGAATTGTGGAAGATTTGATCTTGATGAATTTTTTCCACTGGGAAATGTTTTCTTCTTTTATGGCTACAAGTGTATTCATGTAGTAGTAGTAGTAGTATTGGTATTATTATTATTATTGCTAATAATAATGCTTGTGCATAGAGAGCTTAACTTCTCTTGTATTAAAGAGTCTCATGCTCATCAGAGCTTTGAGAAATTGTATAACCTGTTATGTGTATGATGTTTCATAAACAGTTTATGTTCATTGATTACATGATAAAAAGGAGAAGATTTATTTTATAAGCAAACAGTTCTAATGCTTTTGAAGGGAGCAAAATAAGTACGACAATAAAAATATCAAATTGTTCAAGGCAATGCACTAAATTAATAACATATCGTGTGAAGAAAAAGAGGCTTGAATCGGAAATAACTTATTTAAATATTCAGTAGTTTAACTCTCTTGACCTTAAGAGAATTGGATGAGATTCATAAATGAGCAAAATATACTCGAAGTTGAATGATATTTTTAGCTGTGTGATGGGAAAGACTGGGTGACATGAAACTCTTTAAGAAGCTAATACATTTTTTCAGGTGTCTTAGGACAAGCAGCAAAATTTAAAAGCAGAGATGTTTATTAGAATGTCTCCAATCTCAAGTCTCAGGGACCTACCAAAGACTTTGAAATTGTCAATATGGCCCTTTATAAGTTTATTACTTGCCTATGAACTGGCATGTGTTTTAGATTTGTTAGAGGAAGTTTTCTAATGTACACTTTCAGTGTTTTTCTACTGTAAACAACTCTTAAATACAGAAAGTTTTACTGTGAGCCAAGCTGGACTTTAACTGGTCACCAGGGTCAACTGCAGAACCAAGTCTGACCTTCAATCTCCGACTCCAATTAGTCACAGAGCTAATTTATTTTTCATTTTCCAGACCATTTGTCTTCCTGGAAACCACAGTGACTTATATAATTCCAAGAGTTACACTTGGAAAAAATTATTGTAGTGTGTTCATCTGTATTTAGTTTTAACACGTGTCCATACCAGTGATTTATATATTATAAAAGGTGCTAGTTTATTTGAATTAGAAGATTTTGTGGCTCTGTTAGTGTTTGTGTCTGGAACGTGTTCTCTTCAGGATGAATGTGGCTTGATTTTGATCTTTTTATGTTTTCCTAAGTGTAGGTACAAATACTGGAGTACATGTCAGGTTGTCACGTTTTAGCTATTTGATTAATTTTTCTACTGCTCTATATCGCAAACAGCATGGCAGAACTTTTTAAAGAATTCAGTATCTATGAATTCATACTGAAGTGCAGCTGGCCGTTTGGTGAGTGTAAGTTTTCTTTGTGCCTGTTGGAGATACCATAGCTGTATGATTTCCAGAATTAGCAAATCATAGCCTGTGGTATACCAGCACTATTTTTTAATCAGTGAAGTAGTATTATATTTCGTTTGTGGTACAGTACTGTGTACACACAATTATCATGAACAATAACTAGAATTAAACATTGTTCATCATGGCGTAGGACAAATAATCTTAATTCTCCTTCTGCTTATATTCTAGATAGCATAGAAAATATATACATACATGAATGATATGCAAAAGTCAAAGTAAGCCATGGAAGTTTAGACAATGACAACGAAGAAGAATAAAATCCTCAGAAAGAGATACCTGCTAGAATATTTTCACTAGCACTTTGGATTTCAGAATGTCCCTGAGACTGACATCTTGCATCCGTACTGTTTCTTCTAGGTAGCTTGCACTCAGCCTCAGGCCCTGAAAAAAGCAGACTTTTTTCTCTCCTGTATTGCACAAGAGAGCAACCCAGACACACGGGAATCACAGAAGGAATCAGTGGCAGAAGGAATCACAGAAGGAATAATGGCATGTTCATGTAGTCTAGACATAGTCTCATTCTGCTTCTGCTGAAAATGCCTTTCCACTATAACTTATTCTTAGGTTAGTCTACTGACTATCTTGTAGCAAGAAAGGACCAGTTTGGGAGACATGCTTCTCTGTGAAAATGCTCTGTCCTTGAGACCATCCTACAGCTATGGTGTCCTGACCTTTCTGAAGGTCAAATTTGCGAGAGTGCAATTTCACCATTCCTAGTTACAAAACCATTACTCTGATGTGAAAGCACATGCACTAACACACTGTGCTTTTCATAAATTTATGAAAAAAATATGATCAAAAAAATATTCTTGAATGGTAGCAATTTATATGTTAATTCCATTCGTGTCAAGCTATTTAAAGTTTGTTTTTTCAATTTCTAGAGCTAATCTTGGAACACAATGTCCAGGGAGACAGACGACGGAAGAATTTTGAGGTTGATTTCTAAAAACCTCCCAATTTTCCCATTGGTAGTGACTGTGGGATTTTTTGGAAGCCGTATGGAATGCGCTTTTTACAGTTTTCCAGTGAAACATCCAGAATGGGCATTCTCAGAGTCCTTTCATACTGTCTAGGTTAGCAGCCAAACCTTCTCCCACTTTGATATTTTAAGCTCACTAAAGCTTCAGTTGGTAGATGTGGATGACATATCACTTTCAGTGACTTTAACAATCACTGTATGAAAAGCACAGTATGCTGTTTTCACTAGAAAAAGGAAAGGAGAAAAGGTTAGTGTACACAGTAGCAAGCCAGTGGGAAGATACGACCTTGGAGTTTTTCAGATAAGCAGTGGAAATAGGCTAATTAAAAGCTGTCCGTGGAAAAATAGCTTGCATGATTTAATGTTTTAGCTATTCTGCAGAAAGCTATGGCTCAGGATCTCACTGGTGATCCAGCTCCTTTAAAGGCGCTCTTGAGAGACTCATTTCCCATCATGCAAACACCATGGTAGTCTGCTATAAAGATGTCTTTGAGGATCTTGTAAGTCCTCTTTTGAGAGACATGCCAGGATGGGGTTGAGACCCAGGAACCTACTGTGGTGTGACCATGCTTTGCAGGTCTGCAGAATCTGGGAGATCCTGAGGCTGACAAGGAAATTCATGTGCCTGATAGAATTGTCTTGAGGTCCAAGGAAAAAAAGTAATATCTCAGCAATCTAGAGTCATCAATTCCATCCTTCAAACCTTGCTATAGTCTATCTATCTTTTGCAATGTGCATGCATATGACACATATCCATCTACATTTATTAAGAATACATCTCAGTTGACCAGACTCACAAAATAAGCTCACAATCCTAAAGCTAATATCTAAAGTCTATTGAAAGTCTAAATAAGCAAGAAAATGTGTGAGTGGATGCTGTAGAAAACAAAACATCATAGAACATTTTCATAGTTAATTAGAAGAAAAAAATAATGAGATGCTGTTAGCCTCATTGTCTCCAAGAGGCAATTTGGGGTGAAAAATATAGATGGCTCAGGATGCTTAAAATACCTGATTCATTGTACTTAAAAAGTGATAATTTATGCAAAAATCAGTCTGAGAAAATGGAATGGCATATGGGTTTCCTTTTAAAAGTAGAACCACACCCGAGTATTGGATTAAGGACTAAAGACTTCAGATGAAATGCTGATTTTTTTTTCCCTGTAACATAGCATAGAAATTCATGGAAAACAACTTCTGTATTAAAAGAGTAAGGTCATTGTCAGTGTTATTTTTACTGGAATATACTCCTAAAAATTTAATATAAATGTTTGGCTGTTTCCATCTTTAGATCTGCATTTGAACAAGAGATATTCAGAGCATCACATTCCTTATTTCTAATGACTTTGACAGAGGTCTCTTCACTCCATAAATTCCAGCATCCGTAAGTTCACTGTCTAAGATGTGGAGCCTGCTTTTTTTGCTTTACATTTCAACCAGAACTGATTTTTTGTTTACCTTTTCCATTCTTGCTATCATTACTAGCGCACATTGTGAGGTCAGTGGAGTTCAGGATACAGAAAGGAGAAACCTCTGGCTGATTCCTAAAGATGGTGATCATCTCTTTTGCATTGGATATAAAAGGAACTGAAGGGATTCTTCATGTTTCAGATAAAAAGGACTCAGTCATTTTATGCCATTTATTAGACTGCTGAATATTTCCAGCCATTTCCCCACAGTTATGGCATCCAATCAGTGTAAAGGAAGAGAAAAATGTTAAAGAGAAAAAAAGGAATGAGCAATAGAGGGACCAAAAAGAAAAAGTGTAAATGAAAGTGCATAACAAAAAAATAATCCAAAACAGCAGGAGAAAAAAAAAAAACAATCCAAGGAGTAAGAAGAAGATGGAAAGAATAAGAAGCTGGTGGGGAGAAGGTTTTTCAGAACTAGTAGTATTTGGAGAGAGAGAACCATTTGGAATTTGGAAATGCATACTAGGCAGACGTACAGCTTTGGCTTAACAGCAAGGGAGCCTGAGGCCTGACTCAGTGTTGGATTCATATACCTCCCATATTGCTCGAAACTGAGAGTCTGAATTTACTAGCTCAATCTGCATTTAATATTTAAGTTATCGAGACTGCAACAATGAATTCTCTTATTCTTAAAACAGACACAGGGCTGTGGCACAACTCTGTTCCTACTTAGCAAGGCAATGCAGTCATGGACCCAGTCTCAGTCCTCATTGGGATGAGATCAAGTCACTAAGTTTGGAATGATATTTTAGCTCATCTGTTCCTCGGTTCTGGATCATTTGTATCCAAGCTTTTGCTTTGTGTTCTGTCCTCTTTTCTTTTCTGTCCATTGCCTCTATGATTATGGGTATTAAGTCTGGGGACTGGGCCGGGTTGTGCTGTATCCATATTCACTTCCATTGCTGGCAAATCTTTAATCATTTGTCTCCCAAAACAGATGGAAATATTTGCTTACTGCAGTCTTATGACAGGAATCTTACAGAAAATAAATTAATTTTACTTTAGAGTGAAAGCATCACAAGAGCTTGTGCCAGTAGGAAGGAGAGGAGACATCAAAACGTGGTGCACCAAAAGGAGGATTTTAGTTTGAAGGAGGTTTCAAATCTTACTTTAAATCCTATTTTGCAATCATTTCTTGGCCTATTCATCAGCCACAGAAAAAGTTCACCAACAGCTAAGCCTTATTGCTTATTCTATGGTGCAGGAAGGGCTGTGATTAAAGCTGTTCATGTTATAAAACAGTGCACTTACAATTCAAGGAAACGATAAAGTTCAGATTCAGTAGACTTGCTAACTTATTTCTTTTATGTAATATATATTTTTTGCTCTAAACTGCTGGAACAGTTCTAAATAGCAGATCTAGGGTAATATCCCTGTAGAGAGTAACTGAACTAGGGAGAAATATTTAGCAGAAAGATTCCTCTGAGACGTACATGAGGGTTGTTTTTAAACTGGATTTGTTACTTAGAGGGTAAGCTACCAGTTATTCTGTTTTCTGTTAACTCACAGGGCTGTTGTTTTCCGAGCATAGAAGTCTTTATTTTTATTTGCCATTAGTCTCTGAAATAAAACAATTCCAGTTACTTACTACTGTTGTTGCTGCTGCCAAGAAAACTACTTTTACAAGCCGTACAACTAAGTAAAATAGTAATGTCTTCCTGAGACTTGCTGTTTGACACACCTTTACCTTATTTAACACTGGGGCAATGCCAACTGGGACCACCCATTCTTGGAAATATAAAGGACCAGCACAAATTGAAAAAATGTTGATTGTTGAATCATCGTGTGGTATATCCAGTTCCAGTTCCTCAGGGCAGCACTTAAGAGTAGCCCACATGGAGTGCCAGGTCACAGAGAGAAGCTCTGAGCCTGTCTGTGGCCCTTATTCAGGAAAAAATTTTTATTCAGAAATGGTGTTAATGTGTATTCTAACAGTTAGCATGTGTTTTAAAGTCTTTTTACTTCAGTGGCTTTTAGACATATTCATAAGGTCTTGTGGGCGAAGGTCTAAGCCAGTAGACACCATCTTTCCCTGAAGAATTTTATGAAGCTTATGTGACCCTCTGCCAGCCTTTCCCAGATGCTTAAGTTTCTTTGTCTTACTGACACTTTGACAGAGACATAAAAGTTACTACTGCGTGTTCAAATATGAAAATATGAAAGTGTTACTTTTAATTTACCCACTGTAGGATGACAAGCAATGAAATAAAAGGATATGATTAACTGGTTATCAATACAGCTTTTGCTTAAAATAATCCCATTAATCCAAAAAGCTGTCTCAGGACAAAGTGTGCCTGTAGACCAGCAGGGCCTTGGTTTCAACCAGAAATTATGAGGTCATTTAATCAGATTCACAGACTTGTCACTCCTGCTGGGAATTTAATAGAAAGCACCCTTCTCTGGCTCAGCTTTCGGGTACTTTTAATTGATTCCAGCTCTAGAATAATTAACACCTTTCACAGTACTTAATATATTATCAGGGTATGAAACAACTGACAATTCTTACAATGTATATAAGTAATCAAGCATTCAGGTACTTAAATTTGTATGGTTAGATATTAGGATAAAACAAAATATTGGTGAGGAAAACATCAGTGGATTAATGTACCTTTAATGTGCCAATGTGAATTGAATGTGCCAGTGCCACATTTAATAATTAAGGCTATTTGGAAGGAAATTTTTTGTTTTCATGAAGTAATCGGAAGAAGATAGGAGTGATGCTCGTTCCTGTGTGCAAAACCAATCACTGTTTCACAAAGTCAGATAGGTTATATCTTAGAAAAGTTGCATTAACTTTTGGAAGAAGTTTCATAATATATCAAGCTCTTTTCATAGCACTGTTTATAAACAGACTTTACTGGAGTTCTGATTTTCCTTGTGGATATAAATTTCTTCTGTGAGATGAATGTGTCTCTTCCGTCTGCAAGATTTGTAAAATTAAAAATCCGAGATATCTGTAAATATTTCTTGGTCTAATGAAATAAGAATGATATACAAAACAGAAGCACAGTAATACATTCTAGTAAGCCCTCCCAGACTTCAGCAGTAATAAAGAAGTCTACTGAGCTGGAAGAGAACTGCAAGTGGTGCTGGAGCATGTCCAAAGAATGGCAACAAAGCCCGTGAAGAGTCTGGAACATAAGACTTGTAAGGAATGGCTGAGGGAACTGTGGTTGTTTGACCTGGGGAGAAGCAGGGTCATGGGAGAACTCATTGCTCTCTACAACTACGTGAAATGAGATTGCAATCAGGGGGACATCAGTTTCTTCTCCTGGATAACAAGCAACAAGACAAGAGCAAGTGGCCTCAAGTCACACCAGGGGAGGTTTGGATTGGATATTAGGAAAAGTTTCTTCATGGAAGGAGTTGTCATGCATTGGAACAGGCTGTCCTGGGCAGCAGTGGAGTCATCATTACTGAAAGTGTTTAGAAAATGTGTGGATATGGCGCTTGAAAACACGAATTTTTGGTGAACACACTGGTTGTTGACAGCTGGACCTGGTGATCTTGGAAACCTTTTCCTACCTTAATGCTTCCATGATTCCATGAAAGACCCATGCAGCACTATTCTAGAGAAAGACAATGAAATGGAGCACTCAGTAAGGTCTGAAAACATTCCAGGACATTTACATTTACATTTAAGTACTTCAGACTTACACCTGCTAAAGCTAACACATTTTGAAATGACTTAGTGAAAAGTGTAGATTCATAAACCATTGTCAAAGGTTAGGATTCAGGATGAAAGCTAACATGACAGATGATTATCTAACACATTCCTATGCTCAAATTCTTACACCTTTCTTCGGTATTTACATCTGGTATTTACGACTACCACAGACAAGGTATTGAACTCCAACGGCAGAACAACTGAATGGCAGATGTTGGCAATACTTTGAGATAGTTTATTATGTTTTCCTAAGGTATTTTCCATGCTAGGAGGTATGAATATGTTTGAATGTACAGTTAGAGAAAAGAGTGTGCTGCATGGCTAATTTCTTAATTTTTGAGATTGTTCTGACACTTTTTATAAGGGGTATTCATTACGGATCTTCGGTCTTTGTATTCCACTAATGACTTGAAACCATATGAATAACATTTAGCATGGAATCATACCACAAAGCTTAGTTTTAATTTTGAGGGGAAAAAAATGTATTCTGTACCTTAGTAGGTTTTTCTTATGTTTTTTCTTGGTTTAACTGTACAAATTTATGTAGCATGCCACTGAAATATATATATCCTTGACTTCTTTATGAAAGGTAATTAGAAGTAGTGAAAATACAGTAAAAATTTTTAGAAAAAACACCCAGTCACTCAAGACAATAAATAATTTTTAATTCCAAACTGTGACTTTTAAAAATGAAGCAATATAAACATACTAATTTGAACATCTCATGTGAAGGAGAGATGATCTTCCCTCATGTAATAATACTGCTGGGACTCCAAGAAGGGAACTCTTTGCTGTTATTTATAATTTTCTCTGACTAAAAAGACCATAATGTATGGCAGAAATACCACATAGCTAGAGAACTCCAGGTAATTGTGGAGAGGTACTAACTCTGTGGGTGGATGGAAATGTTGGTGGATGGACTGCAGTTACTGCACTTTTGTGAATTTGTTTATGTTAGTGGCAAAGACCCAAGAACATGTATGATTTGTGTATCACATCTGAAGGACATATTGCAGGTTTTGCTTATCTCTATATCAGTTTGGCAAATCTTAATTTATCCAAGAATAAAAAGGCCCATTGTCCAAGAGTAAAAGGCAGCAGGAGACAATGAGGTATTTTATTATTCTCTCATCACCTTAGTTCTCTCCCTGTATTTCCAAGGGAACAATTCATGTGGAACAAACATGTGCAGAGAACACAAGATCCACATAAAAGGGCACCAAGCATCCTGTTTGTGAATAGTTGTCATGTAGTTGCAGCCAACTGCCAGCATGTAATGATGATTTATGCTTTGGCTACCATTTGCTTGGCTTACTTGTGATTGGCTTTTAATCCTGACTAGATGGAATGAATGAGCTGCTTTCAAAAAACATGGCACTCAAAATGAGCAGTTGTTAATGCTTTTCCTAATCCATCCATCAGCTGAAGAGCTCTAATCAATCCAGTTCTAACACTGTGAGCGAAACTCACAGACAGTGTCAGTGGGCAGCAGAATACAGCTCCAGGGTGCAAAATTGGGCTGAAGGAGAAGCAGCCACACCAGGTAGTAATGCTGATCTTTCTGTAGTGCTTACAGAAGCACTGATGAAGAGAGATCTTGAGCAGTATACTTTGTCTTGCCAAGAGTATAATAGACTGTACAGAGAAGAAGGAAAATTCTGACAAAGAATATGTGTCACTGGTAATCATTTAGGCTGAAGACCTATGAAAACTGTTTGCGTGAGGCCTCTGCTTAAAAGGCCAGAAATAGCTACATGTAATTACCAACTTTTCAGTTGAATAATTTGGCAAGCTTATGAAACATGTGCAGAGGGTTTCCATCATCTCATGTGGTCCTTGCTCTTGTGAAGGGTGAGAAACACTTAAACTGAAACAGTCCTGGTGTATGGGTTCTCTGCTGGACCAGCATTTTCAACTGAGTTTCCAAGGGTCAATTACTTTCGAGTTGGGAAGTTATGATAATTAATTCCTAGCCAACATGGCTTCTTGGCTTACAAAAGAGAGCAAACAAAGCAGAGACAACAAAAACCTTCATGAGCGGAGTGTTACGAATTATAAAAAAACAACCCAAAACAAACCAACAAATCTTTAAAATGTCTTTTAAAGTTCAAGTGTTGTTTCTGTGAATAAAAGGCCTTGGGAAAGACACCTTCTGCCCATGTGGCAGAGTAGCAGTGTATGTCTATCGCTGAACTCTGTGTGACCTGTAAAAAAAAAGTCTAGAATACAGAACCAGGCAACTGACCTAAAAATAACACCTACAGTACATATAATACATGTTAACTGTGATCTGAAAAACAGCATGGAGAAAAAGGATTTGCACTACCTTTTTTTTTTAAATTTTTTTTTTTTTTTTTTTAAAGCATGGGTATTACAGGAATCTCTCAGAGTCAAAAATTAATTTAAAGTCTTCAAGATGTCTCACTAGATTTTTCTTCCTGGATGTCAACTGAACTACATGCATGATTCTGTTTTTAAGTGTACATAACCTTCACTTTCTTATGCTTTTTAATTCTTCCTTTTCCCAACACTTTTAAATAGAAATAGGAAAAATCTTCCTCTCTCTTCTGTCCCAGAAAAAACCACAAAAAATACAGTTTCAAATATCATGACAAAGTTTCATACTAAATTTAAATGTAAAGTTATAAACAATCAGCATCATTATTATCATGCAAGATTGTAGGTTGAATGCAGCAAATAGTAGAATATCATGTGTATGTGTGTGTCCTCAGTGAACTGTTTCGGTGGGTGAAAGTGTCTACTGTATAGGTAATTAACATCTACTTTCAATTTTATTTCCATACCAATGACTGACCGCAAAATGAGGAACTTTTAAGTTACCAGTTGAGACAGTTGAGTTTGCTATTCAGGAAAAGATTCCATTGAATAATTCACTCAAATAAAATTTTATGAATAGGAATTACTGAGAGACGGAGAATTACTGAAAGGTTACTTTAAGTTTCCTTTATGGCATGTTTGGGAAGACCTCAAATATGAACTCTGAGAACTCTGATTAAGCCCGTAGAGAAAATTCATTTATGATTCTCTCAGTTGAGAATATGCAGAAATTGTAATGGTCTGAGGTTGATGTTAATTATCAGTTGCAAGTGAAATTATTTTTTCAAGAAACTGAGAAAACTTGTGTCATTTGCAGTGATTTTGAAGTCAGCTACCTTCATCAGCATCTACTTAACTGTAGGGAATTTTAAAGAAAAATGTGGAATAAAATATGCAACCACTCCTGAATTTTGAAAACAGCTTATATGAATAAACCAGCTTAGATTTGTCAAGATTATCTCTTATATATCACCTTGAAACATTCTAGAAAGTGTGAAGCACTGTGAGAAGTCAAAGTAGATAAACCATATAATGTTTACTTACTAGACTAATTCAGTATAGCTATAATTCTTTATATGGTGACAATAAATTGGAGAAAGAATAAGATAGTTAAATCCATTAAAAAGTGCCACTCATAGGAAGGTTGAAATAAAACAGTGCACAAAATCAACATGAAATTTTGTTATTAACAGCTATAAAACTGGGGTATGTACACATATATGTGTCAGTTTTTGTTTGTTGTTCCTTTGAAAAAAATTGTTGAAAATAGCTTTTGGTATTATGCTCAAATACTGCAATTCCAGAGACCACTAGGAAAAGCTGAAAATGTTGGGTTACAGATCTCATCCCTTTTCCAGACAAAAACCAGAACAATCAGTTTTCAGTTTTTTCTTTTCTTTTTAGATAATTATTTTTATTTCTAAAAGATTTCTTAGAAAAAAAAAGAGGTCATATCCTGTCTCAGTTTTGTATAAGTTTATGTGAAAAGTTATGGGCAGATTTTAATAGAGCATCATTGTTTTGTGGTCAGTTTCTAGATGAATGATATAAGATAACTGTTAATTGGAAAATTTAAAACAGAGAATCTTTTTGGAAGGCACATGAACAAATTCAGATACAATAAATATTTTATTTTTGCTTTAAAAATGTTTTAAATATTGGGCAACACTTTATATAAATCTCTTCATAAACTTTAACTATTTTAAGATTTGGAAGTAAAGATGGGAGGAGTAGAAAGTAATAGCTGGAGAAGAAAATATTTTATTGAAAGAAGTGGCAGAACTCATGATGACTTCAATTGTACTGGAGTTAAAGTATAAGTCATTGTTTGGCTTTTAGATAATTGAAGAGAAAAATAATTTATTCTTATTTACTTGATATCAGATATTTCAAAAATTTCTTTCCTAGAATTCTGTGTTTAAAAGTGTTAATTTTTGCTTTTTCCCCCTGGTGTTTTTATCTCTTTTTTGACTTATGAACAAAGAGATGGTTGAATTTTCTGATGGCTAAGTGGTAGGGTGTTCCAGGGTTTTAAGTGGCTGGTTTGTTTTCTTGGGACGTAACAAGCCCTTTCAGGCTTGCAGTCATGAACAACTTCAATGGCCAAAAGGCAATTAATGACCTCAAGATGAGACGGCCTTTTTCACCAACATTTGAAAAACTAGCAAATATAGCTAATTAACTTTCATCTTGCTGTCAGTCTGTCTTACTGTCAATCCACTTGAACCTAAGCACTAATTTAGGCTCTTAAAGGAAATCATTGTTCATGTTGATTGCTTCTGACTGTATGTATGAGAGAAGTAAATATGCTGTGGGAGTAATTACTCTTATAAATAAGAGTCATTAACAGAGTCATTCATTAGGTATTCTTGGTGTAGCTCTGGGGAAATTAGGGTCTCCTGAAACGTGAGCAAGTGTGGTAGAATATGTAGCTGGATGATCTGGAGCTATGAAGTTCATGTGGATTTTTGCAAGTTCCTCAAGTGCATCCCCATCGCTTTGTGTGAAACAACTGTAACATACTGGCACAGAGGAGTAGTAGCAAGTACCTGTATGGGAGATATTCACAGTAAATCTAAAAATAAAAAACAAAAAATTGGACTGTACAAAATGACAGCTTTTATTTTGAGGATGATTATATACTATCAATCATTATTCACCTGATTTAGAGGGTGAAACTAATGGAAGATAAGTAAATATCACTATGAAAAAATTGGTTCCAAAATTATCTAAGTTGACAAACAAAATGAGACCGCTCAATGCAGATAGTTTTTTAGATTAATAAAATATTCATCATTTCATTACTGAGATCAGTGATGTTCTCCTCTTTTCCATGTGCCATATTTGCTGTAATATACATGCTGTGTAAAATCCTTGTGTGGTGTAGGGACTGCCAATAGTATGAGATACTGTGTGGAGAATGAAGAGCTCTATTTTTCTGCTGAACTTTGTCTTTTAAACATCCCTGGGGAAAATCCTTTAGCCCTTCAAACCATTATTTCTCTTTCGACACTTGTCTAACCTGTTCAGTTCCTTCTTAGGGGTTTAAGCAGTTAAAAGGGCAGTGGCATGTATGAGGCATGTGGATTCACTGTGCCTTACACAGCTGAAGCACAATGTACAGAGCCTTGAAACAGAAGCAACAATATGTAGTGAGTGCAATTAATTACATTTGGTAATATGTATAACAAAGCGCAGAATCCAGTCCCTCGAAAAGTCCTGTTCAGTCTAGTGGGAATACGTACACATGTGAGCTCACAGGATTGTGGTTCAAGTCTGTAGGGCCAGTAAGTCTGATTGCAAAATATAAAACAAACATGCAGCCAGAATCCTTTATCCACTGAGTTACTTAAAACACTTTCAACAATTATTTGTGCTACAGATGGCTTTTAAAACACATTGTTCTCCTTCTAGTGTTTAAGTGCTTCAGATATCCCTTGGAAAAGTGCAAATAATTAATTAAAGCAAAGATTTCCCAGAGTCTCATGAAAGCACACTTGTCAGGCAATCTTTATTATTATTTTAATCTCCATTGTTTCACAGGTTGTTTATGTTAATCTTCTCCTGCCCTTTTTACTGTTCCAGGCAATTTTGTGGCAGAATTGAAAGTGGAGGAGGTTGAGACAGACAGCATGAGGCATGACAGCCGCTCAAGCTCTCCTAGCTTGTGTATGGTTTTATGTGCTTCTAATTATCAATGTGTGGGAGTTTTGTCAAAAAAAAAGCTGGGCGTGTGGTTCCTTTTGTTCTTCTGTGTCTATTGTGGTTTATATTTTAAATGGGACACAAATGTGATTTATAGTGCATGGCATGATGCAGTTAGGGAAAATTGGTCTTTTCCAGGCAACACAAACATGAGCAGGAGAAAGAGTGCACGTGAACAGTATGTTCCTCTCAGTGGAGAAGAATCACTCCACTAAGGCTCACAGAGAGTGTAAACAACATGTGAGAAGCCCTCTCAAAAAAGGAGAAAAAAAGTCAGTGGCTTACTTCCACTGCATCTAAAAATACACATCATTGAAAGGCAGAGCTGTGAGAGATCAAAGACAATAGGCTTTCAGCAGAGTCACACTGAAGTGTGAAAAGCACCAAGATGGCATGGAAAGTACTGTGTACTGCCCAGCAAAGCATGTGCCATAACACCTGTGTTACCTTCTGGAGAGCCCAATGCTTGGTACTGCAGCTCTAAGTGATCCTGCAAGAAGATTCACACGAAGTCCTGCACAGCTCCCTGCAAAATGTGGAAAAATTGTTTCCAGGCTTACAGTCACTTATCAGCCTGTAAGACAGGAGGATACATGACGGTGACAGGTCTGAAAATGTAATCATTAAATTGTGTGATTTGGGAAAGGTAAAACATAAGAGGAGCAGGCCTTTTCCTTTTAAAAAATTCACGGTATAAATAGACAGAGGTTCTTGTTATTTGCCTATTCTCCCAATGGGCTAATGAAGTACACTTCATATTTAATTTAATGAAATTACGGTAAGCAAAAATATATTGGAGGGCTTGATATTCATACAGCTTCTAGTTCCTGATATATATTCTCAGAACAACTGAAAATGAAGTTACAAGAAATCTGATGGAACCCACTGGTTTTTCTGTCTCTAATTAAATGGTGCAATAAGGAACAATACCTGAAATTAAAGCTTTAGGTGCAGAGGCAATCATCCCAAGCCAGGTTTTGGAAATGGCCAGTCTTACCCTACTTCTAAAGACTTTAAATTGCCTCAAAAATTCCTTCAAAAAGACACAGTTCAAGCTGCTTATTTTACTACTGGTAATTAGGTAATCAACAACGTATGAACCTGAAATGAAACACAGAGATGATTTGTGGGAAGAATGAATACATGGATATATAACCCAAAGGACAAAGATAGGAACCAAACAGTTAATTAAAAGCAGTTCTTCTGAAGATAACACTTTATAGCAAATGTCTGAACTCTGCGAAGCTCAGTCAGTGGGTGGCAGGTTGTCTACAGGGGCATTTTTGTCTCTGTTTTAGTATGAAACGTGGTCTTACAATGGTTTAAGAGAAATCTTCAGGGTGTTTGAATTCTCCCTGGAGTACGTGTTTGGGAAGGACAAGACTGGATCTGTGGATAACTCCTACCCCTGGGAAAACTACAGCCCTATTTCTAAATTCTTTAGCTCAGAGCTAAGGAAAAAGAGAATGAAGAAAGATGTGGTTTCAAATGAAAATGGTTTCTTGAGTGTGGCAGTAAAAAATAAGCAGTGCTACAAGTATACATTGTCTGCAATCTGTGTTGTATTTGCATACAGGAAAAGGCAGGGAAATAGTTTGCTGGTTAGGACAGAGAGAAAAGTGAAAACCTATGTGAGGAAAAGTAGAACTTTTTCAAAGTGTATGGATTTTGACCCTAAAAAGAGGGTTCTTTAGCAAGAGAAATATCTATAAAGACTTTCTAGAATTTTGCTCATCTCTGTGTTCTGTGTGTCCCCTTCCTCATTACAAACACACAACAAAATGCTGTGCTATGACAAGAAAGCTAAAACTACTTCTGCCTCAGGGTATGCATGCTTTACTTTACTGCATTATATTGCTTCATTCCTGATGTTTCATCCACTTACTTAAATAGTTCACAAAACATTTGATTTGTGTGCATTAATGCAAAACACACTGAACTGGAAGTTTCATGCATTCTTACTCTCCCCACTTCAGGTATTTACTGTTTACAGCTGTGGAAATTTCGTACTTTGGCACCTTTAAATTCTAAATTTTAATCATATTTAGATTTAAAACTGACTGATTTAAACAAACAGGCCTTTATACATATGAGTTTTTAGGGTAGCTTGAAGTATGAAAAGTTACATTCTTCTTTTTTTAATTCATGGAATGTACAGCTTCTAAGCTCAAAATTTCAGAACCTCTAATAGCAGAAGGGATATTGGACATATTTACTGTTTCTTTTAGAAATCCACTCAATTAAAATTCTTTAATCTTGATGAGAGTTGGAAGATTCTCTGTGAAATATGCAATGGCTTGTGCTGTCTGTGGCCTTTCTTGGTCTTCTATTCATTTGCAGAATTTGATTTTCAAATCAGCACAGATATCTGCTACCGTGTATCCACTTCAGAGTTTCTAAGCATGGTAAAGTCAGTTATTTTCTGGGATAATGATTTAGCCTAACTCTGCAGATACTTTGTTTAATTTCTGGAACATTTGAAATGGGAATGAATATAATTTGCCTTTGCAAAGATGCCACTGAATCCAATAAATTTACCTTTAGTTGCACTGGGAATGAGCCTAGCCCACATATTTTATGGCTTGTTTTTTTTTTTTTTTCTGAATGATATTGACAGAGTATTTTAGAGTGAATCTAAGGGTAATATTTCCAGCGTTCTTGTTTATTGCAATAGAGTTATTGCGTTGTGCCCACAGGATGCTGCCTCTCTTACCCAATGAATTCCCTGTCCAGTAAAGTTCTGAGGTGGCTCATGTCACATATCCCTGAAACCAAGTAAGCACCAATGGAACCCTTTAAACTCCAAAGCAGTGTATTAAACTGAAAACATGCAATCGAAAAAAATGCAGAACAGAAGACTTTTAAAATCACAGCGGTGCAGTGAGAGGTGGGGTAATACTTTCCCACAGGTGCTGTGTCTGCCTGTGGGGCAAGGGGGAAGGATGGCTTGCTCCGGTCTTGTCCCCTGTCCAGACACCTGCACTGCTGCCACGCTGCCTGTCCTGTGCCCCCAGGAAAGGCCCTTCTCTACTCAGGGCTGGCTTTACCCCTGCTCCCACTCCTCCCTGGACAACCCACAGTGTGCCCACGGGTGATGCTTGGCAAGGCTGTCCAGCTCTAACACGGCCACTTCCTCTGGAAGGTTCCAGGGGCTGGAGTCTCTGCTGTCAAGGCAAGACCACCACGACATTGCTTCCCTTATCAGCTGCATGTTGGGCTGCACACCACCACTGAAACCTGACCCTGTCCTCCTGAACTCCTGCATCCTGTTGTCCTTCATCTCTGTTTCTGGCTTGTCCTTCATCTCTGTTTCTGGCTTGTCCTTTGTTTCTGGCTTGTTCTATCTTTCTATCTGCCAGAGAGCACCCTCACCTTGCATTTCGCTGCATTTTACTATTTTCCTTTGATGCCAATCTGTTAATCTCCTTTTCATTATTGTTGTTTTCTGCTTTTTTTCCTTTTTTTTTGGCACATACCGGGAGATTTGTTTTCCCCTCCATCAGCCATCTGGTGTCTATCCATTATCACCTTTTGGAAAAGTGCCTGATTTTCATCGGGCCAGAGTCTGTTTAGTTTGAGCTCTCTGTAGATTGAATTCCTGGAACTTGAACTAGCTTGTGAGTTTTGATTGTGGGGAACTGTGGAGTTATTTTGAGACCTGTACTGCAACATGGAAGGCAATGTAATTACATAGAAATAGGAGAGATCATGAACTTAAATCCATCTTTTAGACATTTAATCTCTGCTGGAGTGAGTATATGGTAGTTTTTAATGGATATGTAAAATACAGATGAAAACTAATTCGCAAGGGAAAGAAAACCAGCGATGCAACATACTGAGGATGATTGCATAACAAATAATAAAGCTAACATGCCCCTTTTTGGAAAAACTCATGCTTTGATCCACCATTATGTTTATCTTGAAAACATACTGTTTATCTAACAGAGTATGTGGTTGGCTTCTGAGGTCATTGTCATATGGTGAAAAGTCCAGTGTGCTGTGAGTAGGAACATTAGGAAAAACCTTGTAGGTCAGCCAGGATAAAGTGGAGAGTCAAACTATTGCACACTTTCCCTGGAATAAATGACTAGTTACAGGTCAGCACGTGCATGAGGATTCCTGGCAGTTAGAGAAGGTCACCATCTGTTAAAGGAAAAAACAAGTCCAAAATTAAATAAATGAGGTTAATCACCTTTTCTCAGAGGAGCCCAGTTTTCCCTCACAACATTACCGATTAGATTTAAGATTGCTGAACACTGCACAGTAGGGACAATCTTGTACTTGAATGAAGTCAGCAACTAGCATGAAACCCAGGCATTAAAAGTCAAAGTTTAAATAAAATTGAGCATAAAAACTTATAAATATCTAATAGGTTTTAAAGTACTAGTGGAATTTAAGGATGGATTAATGTGTTCAATTTAATGGTATCTAACAGATAGACATACCAATGTTTCCTTCAGAGCTCGTGTAGTACCTTAGCTTTTTCCAGAGAAGATGGTTTTTGAACACTCTCATAAGGATATGAATTGCACTCAAGTAATTTAGTGCAACCCAAGCTCACCTATCTGTTAATACTCATCACTATGATTATTTTTTTTATTCTTCATTGACTGGAGGAAGGATTCAAACGTTGGTTCTCCACAACTTAGAAGTTAATAATTAGCAATTAATAGATACCTAATGTAGTTAACAGATGTGGTAAGAGCCTGGCAATGTACTTTTCTAAATTTTATACATCTACAGAGCCTAGGAAAAAAAAGATGAGTAATTTTCAATGAGTATTCTTCCTTGTAAGATTATAAAAGTTTTTTACAGAGCTGTTTTTTCCTTTTCTAAACACTTATTGATTTCACCGGGCTTTTAGTTATAGCTGTCGGTTTCAGATGAAGTGATCCCTTTGGGTTCCTTTCCCAAGAAATTAGAAAAAATATATGCTTTACAGAGACTCTTTTATATGTGGCCTGTATAATGGAATAATCATAACCATAACATCACTGCACATCGCCCTCTTTGCTATGTCTGACAAAGCAAAAACAATGAGCGTGTTACTTCATCTGAGTAGTTTAGTTAACCTTTTGAATAACAGTTTCTGCTTGTCTAAGAGCTTTTTCTGTATGTAGGTAAAATTCTCATGGAAATCAATTGAGTGGAAGTTCCTCAAATCCTTTGACGATATAAACAGTCCTGACTGTCACACAATTATGTGATTTTTAGGCTGCTCTTATAAATACAGATCAATTAAGTAATATTTTTGGAAAAGTAAGCAACACTGAAATAAGGTACCTACCTGATGAGGGCTCCATAATACATTGACATAGTAGGAGTTCCAAATCATGACTTTACAGTTTCTTCTTGAAGAAATAAACACCTAATTTCTATTTAGTTCTATTTAGGATAGAAACCACAGTATACAATTAATTAATCTACTCATACTTCCCATACTGACTTGTGAATTTCATTAAAAATTTCAGATTCTTAGTCAGTACCTTCCAGATCAAGCCGTTTGTCCGGCTGCTAATATTGCTAGGTCTTTTCATATGTGATGGAAGCTGGCTTTGTGTGTGACCAGCCTCCAGGGTACACTACCGAGTTTATCTGAAAGATGTTCTGTCCATCAGTATATTGCCCAAGGAAGGACAGAAAATGGTGAGAATAAGAACCGCTACCAAAGTAGCATATGGCAGAGTAGAACATTACTGCTAACAAAACCATCTGTGAAAATCAGCAGTTCACTGACCAGTGTCAACAGGCCTGTCTATAGGTAATTTCTGTGTCTCTGCAAATGAAAGAAATTTTGAGTGAAGACTGAGAGGGATTATGTTCATTTCATTTCTCAATATTAGTAATGAGTTGTTAATCACTTAGTTCTAGAAAACAGATATTTTACAGTGGTCCTAGATTTTGGGTTGAATCTCTCTTTGAACATGTAATGTTCTTTATTATTTACTTATCTATAAATTTTTGGCTAGAGCTATTGTGTCAAGTATATTGTTTGAACTTCATTAGGCTTTTTTTTTTCAGTAGGAGGACTGTAAGAATTACTGAGGAATAATTTATCAGTGTTCCCCTTTGGTATTTTCTCTCAAACTTCCAGAAATATGAATAGGGTCTTTAGTTGAATCCATATCCAACTGTGGATTCTTTAGGCTAGATCTTATGGGTGCTAGAGTGACGTACTCCATTTGACTGCTAGGGTTTCATGCTGCTGTCTAAGAGTTGCCTGAGAATGATTGCAGTTTTCTCTTAGTAGTATTTTTGCCATACTCCTTATACCAGTGCCTTCCAGCATTTATCTTTTCTTTGTGATTTACAATTCCAGAAGAAAGAAGAGAAGACTTCTGTGGGATTGAGCATTTGTTAAGGTTCATCCTTTCATTCCACACTTCTCTTGTAGTGCAAGAAATGGAGCAAAGGTCATGTCCTCTTTAATTTGCCTTGCTTACTGTACAATTTTCTCAGCTAGCCTGCTGTACTATGAGCAATAAGGGCTTTAGTTATGGATATGAAACTGCAATCATTTACAAACCTACAAAATCCCTCAGAGGCCAGTTATACTCTATTATCTGAAATTAATTCTTTCCAACTAATGGGCTCTGTGAAAAGAAACCCTGAAGCTGTAGAAGTTCCAACAGCTGTTTCTCCTGCCCTGGTTTTAATGATCGGTATTATTCATAACCCTGTGACTCACGGCCCAGTCCTCCACAAACTCTGGTCCATGCACTCCTAATTTCTGTGTCCTGACATCTGTATCCTGGTGCCCGTAACGCTGCTCCCATGGAATGAACTTACATCAACTCAAGTGCTGTCAGGGAGATTTCACAGTGTCAGAAGCAAGGTTTGATACTGTAAAAGTAATATGAGTTTGTTGAAACTCACTTTTTCTTTTACTTATGAATATAAACAATGACCTATTTTGAGGCCCTGTGACTGCTGCTACCACTAGGAACATAATCAATATTCAGAGTAATAGAAACAACTTGGGAATGTGGTTACTTTGTGTTGCTTTTTTTATTTGAAGCACATCTGAATTCCTGCAAGAAAAGAGATATGTGCTTTTAGTGGCATGTGGAGAGAAGCTTAAGAATTAATAGGAGATGATACATCCTCAAATATAGCACCAATTAAAAACTCTTACTTGTGACACATGTTGCAGGAACATTTCTTTTAGGGGTCAATTGCTACAATCCCAAGAAGCTGAACTGTGGAAACAGCACCCCCTGCCCCTGAATACCTTATTCATACAAATGAATTTCATTGTTTGGTTACTACAAGAACCATGCAATGGTTGTGAGGCACACCCTGTTCTTTAGGAACTGACAGCTCCTCTGCAATCTTTGGCAGGATTTCAGGTAATTTTATGTAATCCCCATCACTTCCTGCACCACAAGATTGAAATGTGGTCAAATGTTTTTTCGTTGTTTTTTGTTTTTTAAATTTCCAGTCTCCAGTTCTTCTCATAGTGTTGGAGTCACTTTTTTATTAGAGTAAAGTTAGGCTCCACTCCAGGAAATGATAACTATTTTGCCCACAAGAAAGTTTCAGATGACATGCTTATTTAAAACAGTTTTGTTTATATTCCAGAAGGCTTGGTTTTCTTCAGCAAATGAACTTAGTAAATGGAAACATAATTTCCCCCTCCTCTTTTTATGTCTGTTTATTCAAATTCTTGAAGGTTGTAGAGCATAGCTTCTTGTCATAGATACTAAGTGAGCAAAGTAGGAAGGTTGCCCTCCTAGACTTGCCATTTGTGAATAGAGAAAAACTTGCAGGGGTTGTGATGATAGGTGGCTGTCTTGGCCAGAGTGATCGTAAAATGATTTAGTTTAATGTGTTTAGTGTAAGGAGAAAAAAGTAGAGTAGAGTTGCCACCCTGGGCTTCAATAGGCGTAACTTTAAGATATTCAAGATACCATTTAGTGGACTATCCTGAGAATTTGCTTTTGAGGGTTACAAGTTTGTGAGTGGAGGTCTGTCTTTAAGAACCAGCTTTCAGAAGCACAGGAGCAGGTAATCCCATTGCAGTGTAAGTGAAGCAAGTGGGGCAAAAGACCCCCTTGGCTGAATAGGGAACTCCTCATGGAGTTTCCTCTCTTCAAGAGGAAAAGAAAACTGTATTACCTGTGGATGTAACGTCAGGCTTTGCAGAAAAGTTACAGAGCTGTGGTTCATATATGCAGGGAGAAAACACAAAAGACTGAAGTTCAGTTAGGGTTGAGACTGGTTAGTGTTCTGTCAGACAACAAGAAGGGCTTTTAAAAGTATGTTTATAATGAAAGGACGTCTAAAGAAAACATTGGACCAATACTTGTTGAAGATATTAGCTGGCTGCTAGGAATGAAGAAAAAGTGAAGGCATTCAATGTAGCTTTTGCCTCAATCTAGCAATACTGATAGATCTGGGGCTTCCCAATGCTCTGTTGTCAGTGGGCCACAAGTGTAGGAATTGTGAATTTCCATTTGGGGACCCTGAAATTGTAAGGGACCATCTGTATCAGCTGAATGTTCCCAAGTTCATGGAGCTTTTTGGGATTCATGCCAGAATACTGAGGGAGCTAGTGAATATTGTGGCAGAACTCCTCTTTATCTTTTCTTAAAGGTCTTGGTTGTTCCTGCTGATTGGAAACAAGCTAGTGTTATTGTAATTTACATAAAAGATGTGAGAGAAAAGCCAGAGTAATTGTCATGGTTTAGGAATGCTACTGCCCACTTCAGTGCCGCCATCAAGGCTCTCCTAACCACCAGCCACTCTCTCACTCCTTTCACTCCTCTCACTCTCTCACTCCTCTCACTCTGCTTTCCCTCTCTGTCCCAGGTGTGGTGGGGTAGAGGAGAGAATTGAAAGCACAAAAGGTAAAACTCATGGGTTAAGGAAGAGCAATTTACTGAGAAGAGCAATGAGATTAAAGAATCAGTAAGAGCAACAAAATTAATGACAAAAGTGTACAAGAGAGAGAGTGATTCTCACTCTTTTGTACAAATTGTGCCAAAATGTACATTGTGGAGTCCACAACCTGATTACAGGCATGTTGCCCAGAGAAAAAAGAGCCCCTCCTTCTGGAAAGAGGCTCCTTTCCTCCTGCCTCTGGCAAAGAGGTAATATAGAATAACCTCTGTGTCCTAGGCATGGCCTTTCCTGCCTACTGAAAAAATTGCCTCTGTCCTGGCTGGAACCAAGACAGAACTGTAGACCTGTTGTTAGTCTAATTTGAGTCCCTGGAAAAATTATGTAGAAGATTATACTAAGTATTATTAAAAAACATGTGTCAAACAAAACAATCAGTTGCAGTCAGCATGGGTTCATAAAGGGAACTGTTTAATTAGTTTTAACTGTTTGATTACTTTGCTATCCTTCTATGTTAAGGTCCATCTGGTGGAGGAAGGCAAGGCACAGATGTGGAGTGCCTGGATTTTAGTTAGCCTTCAGATACCATTAAGGAAACTTTCCTGTCCTGCCACCCAGGAGCCACTCTGGCAGACACATCTGCACCACCTGAGCTGGGACCAAAGTCCCGTTCAATGGTTGGTTCCAGTGAGCTGCTAAGTGCTCTGCAAACCCCCTACACATACCACACCCACACTGTCACATCGGATTTCCTCACTGACTCAACATCTTCTTTTCCATAGTAGAATCTCAGACACCTTGGTCCTTAAAATAATTTAATCTTGGTGCAATAATTAAATAACAAAATAACAGCCCATTCTGTGTGCCTCCAAGGAGGGACCCTTAACAAAGGAAACCCTTGACTTTTGTACTATCATGAGTATAAGCTCGCAAGAGTCTGGCTCCTGCTCTCTTAGCTCCTACTCTCTTAGCTCCTGCTATGTCTCTGAGTGGTGTTCCCCTGGCTGCAGGTACCTATGCATTTGCTAAGCAAAGGTCAGCAGTGTGGGGCCTCTTGCCTGGAGTTCCTGTCACCCAGAACTTAACCTGCAGCTCCACTACAGCTGCACCTAGAGCAATCTGCACAGAATCTTTTTCTCAGCCATATTGTCCCTCAGAAGGCCCTTCTGTGCAAGTTGTCCAGCTGTGGGATGAGTGGGTTCATGCTGTGGTGAGTGAAGAACTGACTGAGGGACTGAGCCCAAGGTGTTGTAGTGAAGCGGCTACGTGTGGCTGGTGCTGGGTCACACCAGATGTGTTCCTCAGGGCTCCACTCCAGGGCCAGTTCTGTTCAATGTATGTATCTACCATCAGGATGCAGCAGGTGAATGCACTGCTGCCAAATCTGCTGATGCCAAACTTGCACGTGTTGCTGAACCTCTGGAGGAACAAGAGGCCTTGCAGAGAGATCTAGACTGATTGGACTGGACAATCATCAATGGGATGAAATTTAACAGGTCCAAATGCTGGATTCTGCACCTGGGATGGAGCACAGGCACAGGGATAATGTGGGAGAGGAGAGCCTGGACAGCTGCAGAGAGGGATGTGGGGCTGGCTCAGTGTGGGTCAGCAGTGTCCGGGCAGCCCTGGGGACAAACCCATCCCAGGGCACCAAGCATGGCACAACAGGCCCAGAGAGGGAATGATCCCAGAGGAACAGGCCTGGAGAGGGAATGATCCCAGAATAACAATCCCGGAGAGGGAATGATCCCAGAACAACAGGCCCGGAGAGGGAATGATCCCAGAACAAAAGGCCCAGAGAAGGAATGATTCCAGAACAACACTCCCAGAGAGGGAATGATCCCGGCTCAGCCAGCCCAGAGAGGGAATGATCCCAGACAACACTCCTGGAGAGGGAATGATCCCAGCACAACTGGCCCAGAGAGGGAATGATCCCAGAGGAACCAGGCAAGAGAGGGAATGATCCCGGCTCAGCCAGCCCAGAGAGGGAATGATCCCAGCACAACTGGCCCACAGAGGGGATGTTCCCGCTGGGCTCACCCTTGGGGTGGCCTCAGCTTGGGCCCTGCTGGGCTGTGCAGGTGGGAAAGGATGAGAAGATCCTTCAGTGCATCCTGAGGAGGGAAACAAAGCTGGTGGGAGCGCTGGAAAACATGTCCTGGAGAGTAATGGAGGAATTTGGCTTATCTAATTCAGAGAAAAAGAGGCTGAAGAGTGTCCTCAGTGCTTTCTGCAGCTTCCTGAGGAGAGGAAAAACATAGGGAGGAGCTGAGCACTGCTCCCTGCTATGCAGTGATGGGATGTGTGGGAATGATTCAAAGATGGAGGAGATTTATGCTGGGCATTACAAAGGATTCCTTTACTGAGAGGGTAGTCAAACTTTGGAGCAGACTTCCTGGTCAGGTGGTCAGTGCCCTCAGCCTGTCAGTGTTTATGAGGCATTTGGACAATGCCCATAATAAGAGTTTAACTTCTGGGCTAGGGAGCAGTTCAGCTTTGTGAATCAGGAGTAATTCTACTGAAACCAATGATTTTATCTTGGTTCTATTAATTTCTAAAGAAGGAGAAACAGATTTAACGTACCTAATGATTAGAGAAAGCATTTTAATAAACATGTAAGATGAATATCTTACTACGACTATATATTCTATGACTATATGATTCATACATGCAGATATAAGTTAGACACAACACCTGGTGTAAGCAAGAAAAATGCCATTTCACAATCCAGGTGCAGTCTTATAAGTACTGGCTCTTCAATACTAAGTTTGAACCTGTTTTCTGTCCCTCTAGCAAGAAGCAAATTATCCAGAAATCATGGGAAGCCTCAGAAAAGATAACAGAGATTAGAGATGGATCCCTGGTACAGGTGGCATGCTACTAGTATTTTCCAACAGTAAAATTTTCTTGTCTTCACATCATAAGAGAAATTGCTATTTAAACCATATCAGGCCTCTTTCCACAGTGGAATCTATGTTGTCTGAAACTAGAGGCTGGTATGTGGTGGTCAAATGGACTCACACATATTTTAAAATTTGCTGTAAAGTTCAGGAATCACTCATTCAGTTATAATGCTGATTCTGATAAAATTTCTACTGAAATTTTACACATTAGTCGAGAATGTTTAATTCTTAGAAAAGATACTAGAGCTACTGATCAAGGTGATTTTATTTCCTTGTCCACAGGTTGTGCCAGTGTCATAAGGCATGGAAAAAAATATAGCAGACTCAGTCCCTGCATCTGATTCAGCTCTTATTTGTAGACAATTATATATGCATGTGGTGATGCAATGCTCTGCAAAAACATATAACTTCTTGATGCTGGAAAATTAATATAAGCAGTAAACTTACCTACCAATACTCCTGACAGGCTATGCAAATATTTCTAGGATTATACAGGCAGCAGTTTGCTGACATAAATAATCTTTTTGATGCATCTCCAGGTGAATTAAAGTGGGGTCTTAAGACCTTTAATGTGGAATTAATCTTTCAGGTTGAGACACCTAGGTTTAGGTGGTTATATGTAGGTGTCTGCATGTACACTGTGCACTTGTATCACTGGCAGTGGGGCTCTAGTGCATACCCTAGAGCTGACCCTAGCAATTCAAGCCACATAATATAGCTTATGTGCCTCCAAATACCTTCTTAATAGATTCCTCAATTCCTTTGCAGTATCAGTTCACATTCCAAACATTTTCCTAAGGCTATTTGCAGGCCATGAACCTGGATACAGTGCACATGCTATGGAAATAAAGGAACATACATAGAGGTTTTGATTTATTAATGATTAGTTGTTCTCTTTTAGGCTTCTTTTCTCATTTCGTGCTCTTTCAAACAAGTTTTTGACAGAGTAATATTTTAACTAATGCAAATTTTAAACAACTAGATAAATAATTAAAACCATAAGCATTTTGGAGTACATCTTATTTTTCATGGATATTATCCATAATATTTTATCAGAGGTTGCATTTGCTCTTACGTAATGGAAAAGCTTTGCAGTACCATTGAAAATGATTAGGAGCAGCAGGTTACTAAAGTGCTAGAGCTTTCACAGAAACGGCTATGGTATCCGTTCTTACTTGATCTAATATAAAGTGAAATGTGCTTGACTGGAACATATATGCTTTAACTATTGTGCTTGAACCACATCGCAAAGGCAGAATTGAAACCATACGTTAATGGAATGCGGATATTGATGACAGGAAGGATGTTCTCATAAACAGAGATTGGAATCCATATATCCCTGGTCCTTCTGCTTGTTTTCATCTGCTGGCTAAGTGGATGATCCCACGACTTAGTTTGTATCAATTCTTGGAAACAAGCCAAATAGTACAGTGGACCACAAGAAAGGTAACTGCTTAAGGACACCAGCAGAAGCAGCAGCAGGGGTTGTAAAATATTAGCACAAATGCGAATTTTTTACGAAATCCTCCATGTGAATGCAATCCCCTATTGTCAAGGTAAAAATTATATATTTTATAGTGCCTATAGGCACATTTTTTCTGCTGTGATATTTAATTGCTGACAACAAGCACACAAGAAAGCATTCAGTGTCAAGTAGTTAATTTGTTTTCATGTAAGTGGAGTAATAGCTGTATAATATATATTTGATTGGTTCAAGACAATTTTTATCTGGATAAAGAAAATGGCTGCTGTGAGATGACCTCTGAGAAAATAGTTCTCATCTTGACAAAGCAAACAGAGGTTTTTGCAAAATGTACTTATCTCGTAATAGTCATAAATGAATGTAGTATCTATTTTGCTGCAACTCTGTTAATGCAAGCAATGGGATTATTTTGCATTTTATGTCTTATTAATTAAAAAATGCTTAAGAGGCCTGATAGTAAATATATTAAACATTATATAAGAATCTTCACCTTTCATTTTAGAAAACTGACAAGAATGATTTTTCATCTCTGTGGCCCGTAACAGTTAATTGGCTCTGTTGTAAAATTGAAATTGCTTTGGAGTCTTGTGGAAGATTCTTTTCTAGAGCTTTAGCACAAAATAATAACTTGAAATGTCACTTTTCTGCTAAATTTCAGGCAATCCGTGAACTTTCCCAGTGATAGAGAAACCTTATCTTCAATGTTTTGGGTTGGGTCCTGGCCATGGAGATACGCAGTGGCTGGGCAGTGACAGGAACTTGTGTTCATCTCTTCGGTTATAGCATCACTTGGCTTACAGAACCTGTTAATGGTGAATCTGTTAGCAGTGAATGGCGGGACTGGGGTGGAGGCTGCAGAGAGAAGGCTGCGAGTCTTAGATTTGGCTGTTCCATCTCAGTGAACGGGTTTGACCTTCACAGCTCATGTATTCTATTTTCTTGTGAATGGGATGTCATAGAAAATAAATGTAGAATACAAACAATTCTCGAAAAAGATGATGACTAGATAGTACTTAATTCAAAATAAAGATTTAAAATATATAAAGAACATATTTATAAAATTATTCTGACTAGTGCATAAGCAGTGTGCCGTTCAGAATACACTAATAAAATTCATCTATTGGACATATTTATTTATTTCTGCTTTTGTTTTAATGCAAATCTATTCTGTTTTTCTCCAGGCAATTCTCAATACAGTTAATTTTTTATTTTTTTTTTAGTGTGAAAACCCAGAAGATAGCTTCAGTGAGAATACTTGAGGGGGAAAAAAGGGAAAGATGAAGTCTTCTGTGTTTAATCTTCATAGAAAAGATTGACACACAAAGACTCATCCAGGGAGGGTAGGTAACTCTTCAGAGGGAAGAGAAAGTGTAACTTTGCCAAGAAATGCAGTAAGTCAAGAGAAGTATCATTCACAATGAGCTGGATTTGGCTAGAACTTTTCCAGATTCCTCCTGTATATCATGCCTATTTTTTCTTTGTCTCATACCCTGCCTGTTCTGCATTCAGTAAAGTGAAGAAATTCCTAAAGGTAGAATTTTTATTCTCTTCTGTGAAAATAAGGAGTACATTGAATCCCAGTCTCAATGTTGTCCAGTTAGCTGGAAATATTGTCCAGAAATAGCTGTTTAATTCAGTAAAGAAAAAAGGCAATTATATGCACATCTTTCTTTATGTGAACAAACATAACTGATCAGTGCTACTACGTTAAGTGAAAACTATTCAAGCATTTCCTTCACTGAAAATAGCTGAAATTCTTCCCTGGGTACTTACATGGAAGGGCTCAGAGGATGTGTCCTCTGAGGATGTTATCTGTGTTGTGTGTGTCCCCCCTCCATGCCTCGTCCCCCTCGAAAACCCCCAGACAGACAAACAAACAAACAAAGAAAAAACCAAAACTCCCCCAAAATCCCAAATACTGTAAAACTCATGCAGTTCAGGAGCAGCAAGACAGCTGGCAAACAGAAATTTGGTGGAGTTTGCTTGCATAGGAGAACCTAAATCTTCTCAGTTTGCAGAGTTGTAGATACTCTTCTAATGTCTTCAGTTCATCCTTGAAGCACAAACAAGATTTCAGCTGATTTGTAAACATGAATGCAGAAGATCCAGCTGTGGGAGGAAATGACTAATAAGGAATGCATGACAACTTGACTTACTGTTGACTTCTTGGGTGACCAGTTCAAATAGCCAGAGGATGTGTTAACTAAACCAACAACCAGATTCCAGTGGGTGGAGGTTATGACAACATTTGTCTTTCCAATCCCATGCCTGCTGACACAGACACAGGGTAGATTTCTGCTGGTTTTGTCGACTCTCTGACACATGGAGCAGTCTCAAAGTTTGCATTGCTCGTTTTATCTTTTGATGCAGAGTAAGTGCAAGGGAGAGGAAGTGATCTAAACAACCAAACAGTGAATAGCTCTAAACCCATGCAGATTTTACCTACTTCATTTTGATTTAGAATAGGTTTTACATTTTGGCAATTACCTAGAAAGTTAGAAAGAAAAATCTTTATTCATACTAAGTCATTTAGTCAAGATATTCCAGACAAAATGATACAAAGTATTAAAAAACATGTTATGATCCTCCTCTGAGCTTTTCAATAAGACCAGATCTTTCTTACTGATGGCCTGATGGGATTAATTCAAGAATTCTTAGAGCTGACTGATGTTGTCTCCAAGGTCTCTCAATAATTTTGAATGGTTTTGGGAACCTGGAGAGGTCCCACTTGACTGGAATCTGGTGAATGTTGTCCCAGTTTTCAAGAAAGGCAAGAAGGATGACTTTGGAAACTAAAGATCTGTCAGTCTCTCTTCAGTATCTTGTCAAGTTATGGAAAAGGTTATTCTGGGAGGTACTGATCTCTTCTCTCTGGTGATCAGAGGGACTCGAGGGAATAATGTGAAGTTGTGTCAGGGGAGGTTTAGGTCAGATGTTAGGGACAGGTTTTTTATCCAGAGGGTTTTTGGCCACTGGAGCAGGCTCCACAGGAAAGTGGTGACAACACAAGCCTGCCAGAGTCCAAGAAGGATTTGGACAGTGCACTCAGACACATGGTGTGACACTTGGAACTGTCAGAGCTGTTCCAGTTTGCAGACTTTATTGCTGTTAATTGATTTGTGGGCTACTGACAGTATATACTTTTTAGATCTAAAATCTAGACCACATACACATAATGCGTCTTTATTGCTTTTTCTTATAGTAGGAAGATTTCTTGCAGTAGAAATTACTGTAAAGTTCATTGATGAAATATGTTGATCCGCTGGATGATAGGAAAGTTCTGCAGTGGGATCTGGATAAACTGGATCAATGGGCCAATGATATGAGGTTCACCAAAACAAAGGGCTGAGTCTTGGGTCACAACAATCCCAGGCAGCTCTGCAAGCTGAGGCAGTGTGGTTGGAAAGCTGCCCAGTGGAAAAGGACCTGGGGATGCTGATTGACAGGGGCTGATCATGAGCCAGATTGTGCCCAGGTGGCCAAGAAGGCCAATGGCATCCTGGCCTGGATCAGCAATGGTGTGGCCAGCAGGAGCAGGGCAGGGATTGTCCCCTGGACTGGGCACTGGGGAGGCCACAGCTCGAGTGCTGTGTCCAGTTCTGGGCCCCTGAGTGCAAGAAAGACATTGAGGGGCTGGAGCAAGTCCAGAGAAGGGCAACGGAGCTGGGGAAGGGTCCGGAGGGGGAAGAGGTCTTATGAGGAGGGACTTAAGGTTGTTTAGCCTGGAGAAAAGGCTCCGGATAGAATACATTGCTCCCTCCAGCTCCCTGAAAGGAGGCTGTAGTGAGATGGGGGTTTGTCTCTTTTCCCACAAAACCAGTGACAGGACAATAGAAATTTGCCTTAAGTTGCTCCAGGACAGCAACTGTTATTATATTAGATATTAGGAAATCTTTTTCAGAAGTGGTAGACTTAGCATTCTGGGAAGCATTAAAAAAAAAATGTTTATGACACTTTTGGACAAGGTTTAGTGGTGTCATAATAATGGCACTATGTAAAATATTGATGACCTTAGAGGCCTCTTCCAACTTTAATGATTCTATGATCCTATGGTTCTATATATTATATTTTGCAAATATTTAGAGTCAACTTTGGCTACTGCAAGTCAACAAAATTCTGAATTATCAATGAAATGTTGACTTATCCCAGTTGAGGTCTAAGGTCATTCAAAAGGAAATCCCATAACTTTTTTTCAGAACTGCTATTTTTTAAAGCATCTGAGAAGTAGGCTACATGTTTAATATTAATGGTTTTTAAGATATTATATACAGAGAGACATCACATACATATATATATGTATGTACCTACTCTCTGAGAGTAAGTTACAATCATGATTATGGCGCTGGACTGGGAGTCAGAACATCTCAGACTCAGGCATATCTAAAAGATGTTCACATTCAGCACTGCTAGTTTTGAACAGACCTTTTTCTGGTATTTGTCAGTTTAGATTATGACCGTGGGAAGCAGGTGGCTCAGGCATAGCTTTACACCAGCATGTAGATTCAGCTTCTTGATCACATGCCAAAACAAAGAAATGATTTTCAAATCAAGCCACAAAATTACTTCAGTTGTAGGGATCCACAGTTCAAATGTATAAAGCTCTGGCAAATGAAAGGAAGAGCTACACTTGTATCATTAGTATCTTAGATCAGTTGAGATGGTAAACACTGAAAAATTAGGCATGTTGGAAGGCGCACAAAAAACTTGTTGTTAAAACTGTGTAATGTTCTTAGCTAAAGTAAAAATAATCCTGGGCTTTTTATAAAGTGTGAGTGACATCCCAGGGATAGCATAAGCAGATTGCTGTTACTGGCTGTTTTTCCTTCACCTGTTGGTTTTCCAACTGAATTTTATTTGTTCTTTCTTTGGTCTGTGTCTTTTTATATTTGTTTTCTTGTTCTGTGTGTCATTTTCTCAGTGTCATTCTAAATTCACTTTCATAGCAGGATTTTCTCCCTCTCTCATTCCCCTATCAAGAAAACAAACATGACAACCGCATTGTTTGGGTGGGCTCACATTTAAATAAAGAGTCATTCCATCCTTTCACACAACACAAAGTACTGTACTCACTGATCTTGGTATGCTGTTTGAAACATTCAGACCTGCCAGGAGTACTGAACATTGCCTATCTTCAGATACAAAAATGGTTAACTTAATTTTTTTGCATCATAACCTTTTCCATTCCCATCCAGGCTCCATTTTCTTGGCCTTTTTTTTCTTTATTCTTGATCTGTTTTTTTATTTTTCCTTCTCCAGTGGGAGATAGGACATAGAATGATAGAAAAAACAACTTAATTAGATATTAAAGACAATGGTGTTTTAATACAAGAAAAAGATTCATGGAAATTATGACCTTATCCTTTCATACATTATTAATTTAGTAATTTCTAATTAGTCAAACCATTAAATATTGTGTGTTGATTCTTAGGAAACTGAAATAAAATTATTCCTTTAAAGTAAATTTTCTATGCAAGTGAAGATACATTAAAGTCACTTCATGACATTCAGTTTTAATTTAGCCAAACCTGAGGGATTAAATTATTCCATGTGATGTAAAACCAGTAACAAGTCAACCAACAATTCAACTTAGGCAAAAATATGCTTTGCCATTCCAAGGGCAATAATACCATCCTTTGCTTCTGTAGCTTTAGTCTCAGTAAACATTTTGGAGACCATCTGCTGTGCAGTTTTTGGTGGACCAACAGCATACCAGCCTGCAAAGTTTTTGTCCTTGCAGTTTAGTATATAGTCTCTGGAGCTACTCTCTGGAGTATATAGTCTCTGGAGCTTGGCAAAAAAATTTTATGAGATGAGGAAATAAGTCAAGACGAAAAGAAATAAAAATTTTAATGTGATGAGCTATAGTCTGTATCTACATACATTCTGTAAAATATGTTTTCAGTTTACTGTATTTTGAAAACGAAAAAGTATACTGACTTTATATTTTTATTCAAAAATAACATGCCTTAAGTTTTAATTATCTTGTATAGAGTATGTCAGGAATATTGTAAACTATTGTAAGACCTGATGGAAGTTGTGGTAAGAAGTGGTAAGATGGAAGAAGTGGTAAGAACTGCTGAACTCAGTATAAAATGGAATAGTATTTAACATTATTGAATTTTTCCCCATTATTCAGTGGTATGGCTGGTTAGCATTAGGTAATGGATCACAGTATATGTGCTTACCTGAGCCTGGGTGTGTTCCATAAGAGAGGACTGAGTAGTCGTGGTTAATTAGTCTTACTTAGAAGAGAATGTAGAAATAAAAGATTCTGTTCTCTAAAAATGTGAAGGATTATAGAAATTAAGAAAATAAACTCTTTTCTTCAATTGATGTTTGTGCAACAGTATGGGAATTTAAGGTGAACATGGAAAAGAAATCCTACAGTCTCTAAAGATGAATAAATTCTAGGGCAGATTATTTTGAAGTTACTCTGGGATCTCCATTACTGAGCACTTTAAAAATTGGGTCCAAAAAGCATCAGTCAGGAATGAAAAAGGGAAAAATGACCCTGATTTAGACAGTGGCATAGACTAGAAATCTCCACCAGAACTTTCAGACTGTACCTGAAGGCTTCTATAACAAGGCTGAGAGTTGTCCTCCAGGGTATATATCTCAAATAATAAATACTTTATGTAAATGCAATTGCTTACGCAGATGGAAACACTGCTCATACCTTACCATTCTCTGAATATTTTTCTCTTTTAAGCTGCTCAGTTTCAGGGAATTAATTGGGATGTTCTGCAGCGCAAATTGTAATCAGGTTTTGGGTTACATTTTGTCTTGTTTGAACAGTGTTCAACGTCAGAATCATGCCTCCTCTTAGTATTGACCTAATTTTTAAGACCACAGGCAGAATTTGTAATTCTAATAGATCAAAATGAAATTGAAGTATCATCGTGCCTTGTTTAAAAAAATGAGCCATGACCCACAGTTATTAATTCTACAAGAGCATTTTCTATTCCTATACTTTATGTTTATATTTTCAGGCAAATTAAGTGCAAGTTTAAATAATTTATTTAGAAAATTAATGTTACAATGCTCATTTATTGCATAAAAATTGACAATGTTCAATTTCTTCTTTCCATTCCTGTGTGGACAGGTCAAATCCTGCAGAACTTCCATTCAACATATATTGAACTGAGTGGTGCTCTTAGGTTTTATGGACTGCGGAATAGCCAGAACTATATGGCTTCCAATCTTCATTTGTGTATGTCTCTTGTGGATCAGCTGTCACATCTACAGGTAGATGGTATATAGACCATGTCTAGGTAGGAGGAGGAAAAAAGATACTTCATTTTTAAAATAAAGAAAGAATAGGTTGGTAGTGGGTTGTCTCTTGGTGCATGCTTTCCCCCCCCCCCTTTTTTTTTCCTTTTTTTTTTCCTTTTCCTTTTTTCTGTGGCAAACAATTGCCAAAATAATCTGGTGCCATCTCGATTGACAATATTTCAGCAAAATTATTCTCAGCTGTTAAGACTGGAGCTTCACTGGGGTGGCTGTCAGGTACTTGCATCTGACAGCGTAACTACTGTTGTGCAAGTGACTCTGTAAAGGGGAATAGGTAAGGAGACAAACAATCCAGATTTAATTTGGTTGCAGTAAGGACTGAAAATAAGGTAAAAAGGGAGCAAATGGGGGGTTTTGTGCATATAAATAAAGAAATGCTGAATAATAACAATTGGATGCAATTAAAATTCCTGAAGTGAAGCAACAGTAAGGTAAAAGGAGACTAAGGATAGAAGTGAGATGTTTTATAGGGGTTATTATTGTCTCTCAATTAGTTCTGCTTGATCCGTAATGGCAAGAAAGTCTTTCAATAAGAGTGGCCTAAATGAAAAATGGAAAAGGTAAGAAAAGGAGAATATGACAAACAGAATACGTCAGAAGAAAAATATGACAAACAAACAAGCTGAACATTCCATTCTCAAAGTGCTGAACAAAACTGCCTTAACATATGAGAGGGGTATTAAAGAAAATTGTCCAAAAGCCAGTGACTCTTTTCCATTCAGATCACAAGAGTCCTACAAGCAATGATGACATTTTAATATATTTGTCCTCTTACACACTCAAACAAAGTGCAGAAGCTCTAGGCATGAATGCAACTATGCAAAACAGAATAGAACTGCTTTAAAACCTGAGTTATTGCCTACTCAGTAATAAGACATTTGATATCTTTCAGGGAATTATAATGTGGCTGTAAAAATGCCTGACACATAGGTATTCAATCTAGGAGCACATTTGTTTTCATAATATTTAAAAAACCCGTTTGGTTCTTTTTCAAATTACAGTAGTGCAAATGAATAAACAGAAATAAAACGGAAAAGAAAGAAAAAGGAAGTTACTGCTTTCAGATGTTCTTCCACACTTCTCTTAATTCAAGCATTGCATTGTTTTTTTAAATGTAATTTTGCAAGTCCTTCCAATACACCCTGTAGTGGTTGTGGACTGGTACTTTTGGCTACTCAGAGAAATAAACATTTTAAAATAACTAAATGCATAATTTTGGAAAAACTGCTCCTGCACATGTCTAGCCACAACATACTCAACCAGAAATGTCAGACAGTTTTAAAACTGGAACATGTGGAAGCTGCACTGAGACATATAATAATAAGCCACAACAGGGGTGCACATTAGCAGATTGCTGGTTTATTTCTTGGATGTGACGCTAGTCTGGAGACCAAAGTCTGAGAGATTCCAATGTCTTCAGAAGTGGGTTAATAGCCTTCATGATTTAACTCCAGTTGCAACTAAGCCCCACATAGCCACTCACTCTGCCTCACAGGGGGATAAGGGAGAGCATTGGAAGGGTAAAAGCGAGAAAAATTGTGTGTTGAGACAGATACAGTTTAATAGGGAAACAAAAGCTGCACACACAAGCAAAACAAAACAAAGAATTCATTCACCACTTCCCATGGGCAGGCAGGTGTTCAGCCATTCCATGGAAAGCAGCATCCCTCACACATAACAGTGACTTGAGAAGACATATGACATCATTTCAAACTTCCGCTCCTTTGTCCTTCTTCCCCCAGCTTTACACGTTGAACATGATGCCCTATGGGATGGAATATCCCTGTGGTCAGCTGGGGTCAGCTGCCCTGGATGTGTCCTCTCCCAGCTTCTTGTGCACCCTCAGCCTCCTCACTGGTGGTGTGGGGTGAGGAGCAAAAAATAGACCTTGACTCTGTGTGACTAAAGCATCCCTGTATAGTCAACAGTATTCTCAGCACAAATACAAAACATAGCCCCATACTGGCTACTTTGGAGAAAATTGATCTAGACAAAATCAGACATTAGAACATTCCTGTACATCTTGACACGATTAATTTGTCTTACATGCAGCCTGCAATTTAACATAATTCATTGTACTCTTCAGAGTTTAATGTATTGTATCTTTTCACTTTGAACAATAAAGACCAGAAAAAGAATAATTGAAAATATATATAATATATAGTACATGGTATATAGTATAGAAATGTATATAGGTATATAAATAGTACATAGGTTATATAGTGGTTTAGTTAGTTTAAGATATAACAACTATTATAAAAAGAAAATTTAAAAAATGAGCAAACAATTTGGAATATTGAAGAGACCTGCTTTAGCTTGTGCTTGTGTAAATCTAACTACCCATTAATGCTCACTCTTATTATGGGCTCAATGTGCATGTGAGTAGGTGGTAGAGATTTAAAATTGCTTAACTAAAATATCTTGTAAAGGGTTGCATGAATTTCAACAGATTTGCTGAAAATGTGTGGTTTGTTCAAATGCCCATTTTCATGGGCAGAATAAAACTCCTCAGGTCTTCAGTGCTTGATACACTATGTAAGAAGTAGTAGGAGCAAGATTTTAGTTTTCAGAATACATATATGCTTAGAAGTTACGTCCACAGGGATATCCATAGTGTAATCATATCAAAAGTATTTTGTAATCTCCTTTATCCATCTGGTATTTTGTAATTTCCCTCAGTCAAAAACCCATAAATTTTGTGGATGTGTATATTGTTTCTGCAAAATGCTTTCCAGAGAGACTGCAAAGTAATAGTATAACACATCACTTGATTTTAGTGTCTTTTAGTTGGTTGGTTTTGCTTTTTTTCTTTTTAAAAAAATTTTAATTGCTACACAGAATGCCTGTTGGTATATCTGAAAATATGTATTTCATTCTGTTGAAAAACTAAGGGTGATATTTTTCTCACCTATTCTCTTAGTCTGACTGACTACCCCTGATGGTCAATGGTAGGAAGTTGTTACCCTTGGAGATGTTGCCCCTAAAACGTTGCTTTGTACACTGAATAAAGAAGGGTCCCTGTTGCCATTTAGACAGCTAAAGATAAATCAGCTAAACATATCTATAAAACTATGTATATCATCTGGGCCAGCAGGTTTAAAAATGTACTTCAGGAGGGAGTTTCCTACTTAGCAGATTTTTAGTTTAAGTAAAATATGTTAAACACATAGGTATATAATCTCTGAAAGGGCAGTGGAAACTGCAAATGTATCTGCTCAATGAGGTAGAACAATGTTAAAGGACCAAAGTCAATTATTTAATTATTTACTTGTCTGTGGTTTGACAGTCTATTGCAATTAAGGGAAGGTAAACCCACAGCATTATGGCATCATTCCTACAAAGAATGATAGCATTCTTTCAGATGTCATAAGCAAATCCTAGTCAGTCTAATATCAATTTATATGGTAAGGATCAACAGTTGCATTCTGCTTTTCTAGTGGTGTGAAATTACACTGAATTGTTTAATTAGAATGATACCCCTAAATGTCTGAAGAAATACATGTATGCTTTCTCAAATTGCAAATAAATTTTAAGAGAGTATAAACAAAACAAATAATTAATTTTAATGTGTCATAATCTACTAAACTAATATATGGAAAACAAATACTCGTCTTCTGGGCTGCCAGCCTAAGTGCAAATTCTTTGTAAAATACCTGGATCAAAATGTACTATTTATTTTATGAGGACATGGAAGAGCCACTGGCATAGCTCTTTTCTTTTTTTCTTTTAATATGAAGGAGACTGAAAATACAAAAAAGGTGAGTTTTCTTTGAGCTGCACAGATCTCTGAGTACAGGTACACACTGAGAGGTTTTGAGTAGGCTGACACAGGGCTGAATTCCTTTTTTTTCCCAAAGTTTTTAGTGCAAGCTTGTCAGACGGGACATCTCAGTACTTTTTCTGGATGATGAATTTGAATGTTACAAAAGTTGTTTGGTTTATGTGACTTTCAATCTGTCCTGTCTTCATTTTCCGTGAACTACATTTTGAACTTTGAAATCACTGTCATGTTTTCAGGGGCAACAGCCATTTTTCCTTGAGTAAGGCTCAGAGGGAAAACACATACCAGTTTCTCACATTTTATCACACTGCAATGTCTTTTTTGTTTAGCTCATTTTGCAGCTTTGATTGTACAGGAGGGCTCAACACAGATTTAGGTTCTACCTTGGAGTTAACACAGACACGCTGAAACAGATCCTAAACAGGTGTAAGGCAGCAGAGAAGCCTCAGAAGTGAGTGGAACAGTCTCTCATATCAGAGAGGGGTCTAGTCAAAGGTTCCTCTGTGGTTTCCTTTAGAACTGAAACCAAATGCAAATGCGCTAAAAAATCCGAACACAAAAATAATCCCAGCTTTTTCTTATTCTGCTAGTCAGAATGGATTCAGCAGGAAGGGTTACAAGAACTGTAGCCGCTTGAACATGGCCTTGTGTCATGCACACTCCACGTCTCCACATGTGATTACAAATTGCCAACTGCAATATTGTGGCTATGTGCAGTCCTGGTAGTAATAAGCAAATTGGAAAGAGAATGGAAGGAATGGCTGTTTTTCTGAAGATTTTGCAATGAGACAATTGTTGGTATTTTAAAATCAAGCTGGCAAAACTAAAATATTGTCAATAAAGTCAAAATATGGGGCTGGTAAGAAGAAATGTGTGACTCAAAAGTTAACAGTATTGAATCCAATAATAGCTCAATGGCACTTCTGCCAGAGTAGCAACAGAACTGTTTTTTTATGGAACACAGCTATGCTGTCTGTTGCACTCAGTGAAAGTAAAGGCAGTATTTCTTATGATACTCTCACAGTATTGAAAGTACAGCATTGTCAAGTTCTGTGGAATTCATGTGGAATTAATGTATTACAGATTTACTTTCCTAATAAAATGCAATCATAAAACTAATTAAATGTCAGTCTATCATCTATGAAAAAGTAAATAAATAAGTCTGGAGAATTTTTTGTAGCTAGTGGGCATCTTCAATAAATTAAAATAAGGTATTTTACATCTATCTCTTTTTACCATTTTTGCCCTAAACTGAAAATTTCTGATCTAATATTTTTAGAATTTCCTTTAATACCTGCAGAGATCTTTGAATCAGATCCTGAACTAGCCTTTTTCAGACAGAAGGGATTGCAGTGTAAGTAGTAGTTACAATTTTCAGATAGTGTTTATTGTCCCAAATATTTTTCTTTATGTTAATACATAAAATAATTCTTGCACAAGCTACTAAATCAGACAATTAGTGTCAGGTGGTAAGTTTTGCTCTCATTGCATTAAGTTAGAGATACAACTGCGCTAAGCCAGCTTAATTTCTTGTTAGAACATTTTATCAAGACATAAAATAAATGAGATACAGTTTCTGCATACAAGTTTGGTCGATATTAACTAGACAGGAAAAAATCATTGGAATCTGAGTGTACAACTAAGTAGAAAATACAAGGGTTTGGCCATTGTTTCTTAATTTTTTTTTTTTTTTTTACTGTAAACCTTTCAACTCAGCATTTCCAGCAGTTTCATGTTAGGATGTAGTCTTATAGGCCTCAAACTAAAATGTCCTGCTGGTGATATATATATGGACTGTCCTTTGTTTTATAGGGTTCTTTCCATCACTGATACTATTTCCAGATCTAGACATTGTGAAATGGAGGAGAAAATCCTCTGCCTTCCTCTACCTCACAGACCCAGGGCCAACATGCTAAAAATATTGGAATTAAATATGTCTGGAATAATTTCTCAGATGTCTCAAGTGAAACCACTTTTTATAGAGTTATTAATTCAAAATTATTTAAGAGTAAACAAAGAACACAAACAAGAAAGTATAACTGCATTAGCAAAATTAGAATATATTGAAATTGTATTCTAATATGTAAAGACTGTACCTCTGCAAAACATTTCTAAACCCAACTACAGCAAATAAGTGCTTTGTGCCTTTGTGCTCTTTGTGATATGTTTTAAGAATCCAGGGGTAGCATAATTAAGTGCCACTTGCCAATATTTTCCAGCACTGTGTAAAGTTAACTGCACATATAAAACATATTGTCTCCTGCTGCTGACTTTTTATTGTCCTGTGTCTGTATTAAATGCTGGACTGGTATGCTTAAGGATATAATTCTGTGCAGGAAACCACAATAAGGTCTGGGAGTAATTGCAACACAAGATCAAGATTAAAAGATAGATTTTTTCAAAAATCATTTGACATTTTTATCTAAAGAATTTCTCTAAATACAGTAATTCTGATGATCAGTTAATGGATAAAAGTAAATGTGAGAAGGAGCAACTGACAGTTAATATTGTCACATACCTAAACAGTTATATAAGGCTCAATCAAGCCATGACATCACCTTGTCATCTGGCTCAACACTCAACATGAAAACCATTTTGTTATAATGTTTTACAGTTCTTCTAGCCATGAACCGTTTGGCTTTAAGAGTAGGAGTTTGGCTCAGTTTTCCTGATGTTGGAAAAGTTGTTCTTGAGAACAATTGCCAGCCCTGGAGATCTATACAAAACAAGGTTGAATACAGTCTGCCTTCCATTAAAGTTTGTTCCAATGAAGATTTTCTTTCTGATGTATGAGGTCAGGAGAAAAAAAATAGTTAAATGAAAGAGGCCTCTTCCTCTTTTATTTATTCAGCAGACCCCTTGTCCTTGATAAAAAGTGAAAGGTTATCCTAGACCCCTGAGTTTTGACATTTTGCACAAAATTCCCTTTGAAATACTTTTTTCTTTTAATTTGAGAGGGAGAAGAATTGATTTATGGTTCAAATGTTTCACAGACAATTCAAACATAGTCCACAGCAACAGAACAAGCAACATTGTAATCCATACAGCATGTGCCATCTGTAGAGGATGTAATTGCAATAGTGTTATAAGCTGTTCTCTGTCCGCCAAACATGTGGAACATTCTCTAGATGTTATATTCGGCTGAAAATGTTTAATGGCGTGGTATTTTGATTTGGGATGAACATCCAGGAACAATGTTCTGATCCTAAGCATTGAATAACAGCATCAAACAGAGCATTTTAAGAAGGGCTTGTAAAACACAAGAACTTATAAACCCCACACAGACCTTCTTGGGGTCAGAAAGGAAGAGCTGCACTTTAGAGCTTTGGTATGAGGTTCATGAAATATGCTTGACTGATTTTAGATAACTGATTAGATAATCTTTAAATAATCTTGGTCTGAGACTTAATTCATACCAGTGAGTCCAGTTTGACCAAAGGAATAATAGACAAGCAACTACTTTCTTTCTGTAGAGAGCAAAGAGTAGAAAATGACAATTAATGCTTTTTGATGTTAGAATTGATTGCTTAACATAATGCCTAAACTTATAGAAGTCATAATTTTTAATAACAACACCTTTGTTGCCTCAAATTTGTCTGCGGTCTTCCACAACACACTGACTGGCAGAGTTGTTTTCCTTATCTATCACTCAGAAATGTGTTCTCAGAGCTCTGGTAAGCATGACTTTTTCAGGGATTCATCTACCCTTGTGGGAGAAACTTCCACTCTCTGTCACATCACAATTGCCATGTATATTTTGTTGATTCATTTTTGCTGGTGTAAGATTAGCTGTCCAAATCCTCAGCTCCCGTGAGTACATCACACAGAAGAAAATCATCCTTAGGAGGCAGCTTGGAACTTAGAAGGTGGATCACAGTAAGAGGTACAGCACATAGAGTGTTGGGAATCCTGACCAAAAATAGAAAAGTGTCTATGGAATTTAAGCAGTAACCAAATTAAAGTTGTTGGATTAGAAGTGTAGGAGTGCATGGTGTGTGAGCTTAAAGAAAAGAAATGTTAATAATACATTACTTATAAAACTTACCTACTAACTATATCGTGTTTCTGAAAAACGGGTAGGTAAGATTACAAATTTTGAAGCAGTCATCATATCTGCCCCAGATACACTTTTGAATCTTTTTCATAGGCATTTTTATTTATATATATCTCTACATGACTTACCAATGTCCTATACAGCCACTCTGGCAGTAGAGATTTGAGGTCAGAATTCCGGTCCGGTGCCTTACCCACAGGATTATCTTTATGCTTACACACTAGAGACATCTTTTGAAAAGTTTGGTCTGTGCTTAAGATTGCAAACAGATTTCCTGTCTTCTACAGTAAACATTTCAAAGAGGAATAGCTTTTGGTTTGAGGTGACATGAGGATCTAGCACTCAACAGTTGCCCTTCAGAAGTGGAGCGTAAGGTTGCCATAATGCATTTAATATGGGCTTTCCCCTGTTCTCCCCAGCTTCATCTAGGAAGAGAGTTTCGTTCTGTCAAAGCCAAATAAAACAGATATTTTTTAATCTGTTTTCATCATTTGAGGTTCCTTAATATTTCAGTGCTCATACGACTTGAAGACAATGCTGAAATGCAGTCGAAAGACAAGATTTTTGAGGCTCTAAATTCAGCATTAAATAATTGAAACCCCAACAAGTAATTTAGTAATTAAAGACACAGATTAAAATCACATGAGGGCACCAGTCTTGACATCTTAGTTTCAGCATCAAACAGGTTTCAGTAAAATACTCAGCAGCTTATATTCAGCAGCTTGCTCTTAGCACGCACCGTAGCATCAGAGCCTCTGCAGATTTCTAGTCTAAAGATAAGCTAATCTTCATACTGCTAATTTATTACCCAAACACAACCCAATGTGTTTTAAAGATCTTTCTCACTTCCATTCCCTTTCGACCTGTATCACAAGTATTTTAACCTTTTGTTTCACAGGAAGAGTGTCACAGAGAACGTCCCAGACTGCATGTAGCAGAAATGTTAGCAGGTGTATTTATACTGTTTTCTAAAACATGTCTTTGAAAAATTGAAGGGTGCCTTTTTTTTAGCTATAAATTTTGCAACGAGTTACAGACCTTGCAGTTGGAGACTTGCTGCTTTTTTCAATAGGTTAATAGAATTTTCTGAGTATTTTTTAGACTAAAAAAAGAATGGCATGTCCTTAAACATAGCAAGTGAAAAAAGAAAATGAAGAGGGCTTTTTGAATACTAATGGTCTGATTCTGCAGATATGGAATAAAACTGCAGGATGTAGGTGTAGAAGTGTAGGGTATGTGACCTTAAAGAAAAGAAAGGTGAGTAAAACATTGCTTATAAAACCTACTTACAAAAAACATAGTGGCAGTTAACAAAGGAGCAGGTAAATGAGGAAGTTTCTTAGTACTTGGTATTGTAAGTACAGTTAAAGACTTGAATGAAGAATATGAGTTCCTTCAAAATTAAAGGGAAGAGTTGAGACGTACTGGTATTCTTGACAGTCTGCACACCAATGTGATGAGGATGTAGGCAGGGACAGAGTCCTAGGCTCTGTTCCTTGGACTCAGGATGTTCTGTATGTTAAAAAGTGGCTTGATGCTCTTTATGTCTCAAGTAGGACATATCATCACAAGGAGAATAACAGAATGAAATTCAAACTTCTTGTCAACCTTTAAATCCCTTTTCCAAAGCATCTTGGTTCTAGAGCTGTTCAGGGTAAGCTGCTGCCATATAACAATAGCATGTTTTTAATGATGAATATTGTTTGAGCAATATTATTTTTGCTTTTAAATTTTGCCTTTTGTTTACTAAGTCTAATGAAAGTTAATTTCTAATTTGAAAAATAATAATAAGAAAACTTCCGGGTGGCGCACAATTATGAAAATTCTTTTCGTTTTTGTCTTCTGTTGAGTTCAAGATAAGTATCCTAAAATGTGACACTAATATTCCTTAAAATATTCCAGAATCATACAATCATATAGATTGAAAATACCTGTAAGGTCATCTAATCCAACCATAAACCAAATGCTGTCTTATCTGCCAATAAACTGTGTCTCTGAGCACCACAGTTACACATTTTTTAACCATCTGGTGACTCAATTAGTTTCCTGCACATCCTGTTCCAATCTTGAAAACCCTTTCAATGAAGAAATTGTCCCTAATATCCAATCGAATAGGGACCATTTCAGGGACGTACTCTATCACTCCTGTCCTAAGTCAATGAAACAAAAACCTTAAAGGCTTTCTAAAGCTGAACTCAATTAACTATCTGCTCATAATGACAAACAATATTCCTGGTGTTTTTTTATTATATAATACTGGGAGTAATGTTCAGAAAATGGCCTGTTACAACAGACAGGCTAACTACTTATTTAGAGACAGTTAAAACAATATCTGGGGTCTGTAAGATAACTTTAGATTATTGTAGATGCCCTTAGCTGTCTGTTAGACACTGAGGCTTGGCAAGTGTTAGAGTAACATAAACGTGTTACATGTGTTATATGTTAGAGTAAACTAACTAAATTAAACACTTGTCTATATGAGGTTTATATGAAAATTGAGCCAATTTAGCTTGACTTACATTCTGGATCTCAAGAAACAAATGTGTTAACTAAATTGTTAGGGCAGGAATGGGATAGGATGTAGCTACAAGTCTGTAGTGAATAATGTTGGAGGGCAGAGAGAGGAAATTCTTAGTTCGTACAAATTTTGGCTCTGAGTGTGGGTTAATATTTATCTGTACTAGTCAGATGCTTTCCAAGCAGTCCTCTGTTCCATGATAAAACAAGGATTTATGGTTGTCAATAAACTGGTATAAAGTGAGGTCACTGAAGGCTGAAAATTATTTTACCTATTGTTCACTGACTACATGAATAGGAAATGTGCAAGGACTGGCTTGGAAAATGCAGAAAAGAAGTTGGGGGTACATATGCAACTGAATTTAATTTATGAAAGAGGCTAATGTAATTTCAAAAATTATTAAAAACATGTCTCTCGTTAGATTTGAGATGTGTTTATTTCATGCTACCTTATATTAGTGAGCACTTTCCTGGGAGAAGACACTTGCTGAAAGACACAGAAATTGGAGATAACATGTCATAAATAGTACAGAGGATAAGCAGTTTAGAAAATATGACTTCCAAGGCAGGTATGAAAGAATTTCGTTTGCTTAGTCTGGTAAAGAGAAAAATGAAGAAGGCCTATGATAACAGGCTTCAAATGCATAAAAGGTTATTACAAAGAGGATGGTGATCAAGTGTTTTCATCTCTGTAATAGACAGAATGTGAATTAGTTAGATTAATTGGTAGCAGGGACCATTTATATTAGATATTAAGAAAAGCTTTCACAACAAAAGGCCAGTTCAACACACAAACAAGCTACTTGAAAAAGCAGCAGAATATTCACAGGTAGATATGTTAAACTGTTGGATGAACTTCCATTCAGACCATCCCCCAGATGGTCTAGGTGTGGATTATACCTTGGACAAAAGGTCTGGAATAGAAAATTATCCATTTTATATCTCCAGTTCACTGATAAAATAATATTAGTAGTAATAAGTACTAGGCAAATAGAAAATAAACTGTAAATTTCCAGAGAGAGTCAGTAATTAATTGCTTGGGTGTTTTACTGGATACTGCCAATTTTTGTGTGTGACTCATTAGTTAGTGATTCATAAGCAACAAAACCAGTATGAATTTTCTTATTTGCTATGTTCCCGCAGCAAACTATTGTCTTAATAATTAAATGAATAGGTTTTAGTCCTTTTGCAGATTCAATAGAAATGAGGATGTGAACTTTAGCAAATTAGGCATATTGATGCTGGGTTTGTTTTTCTTAATCCTTTGGATCCTTTGGGATCTACACAGACTATAATCAAAATTATTGAATTAAATCATATCCCTGATACAAAACATACACAACTGTAATTATCATCTGAAAGGCATGTGGGACAACTCCATGGTATATAAACCAGCCAGTATTATATTGTTTCTGCAACAAGATTTGTGAACCAGAGAATGGAAGTATTGTAATAGCTAATAGGCCTCAAAGGAAATTTAGACCTTATGAACTAAATTAGATTTTCTTTAATAAGATAACAAGTCTGACAGATAAAAGTAATGTGTAGATACACCACATTTTATAAAATTTCCATTAGTCATCATATCTTGTTGCAGTTAAAAAAAAATCAACATTAAGAAGTAGCAGTAAAACACATGTTAAATGATATACCCATTGGCAAAAAGTAGCAATCAGGAAAAAAAAAACCAACCTGAACAGACAGGAGTTCCATATTAGGTCTTATGCTATTTAGGATTTTAATCACTGTACTGGACACAAACACCAATTTCTTACATATATGTACAAACTAACTTCATGGAAAGCATTCTGTGGCACAGGGTGAACAAATGTCATGCTCTGACTTATATGGGGGGGTGAAAGAACTAGAAATTTTTTACTTGCATCTTCATGGTAGGATAGTGTAGACACTACAGATGCTGTCACAAAAAACAAAAAAAAAGAGAATGAAACAGTATCATTATTAGAGGAAGAACAACATGCCTTATACTGAGCAACTGAAAGAGTTTTTTCTATTCAGAAACATAAGGAGTGGCTTGATTTTGGTCCTTCACAGTGAGTAAGACACTGGGTATCTCTGCCTTTTAGCTACAGTGAAGAAAAGGGAAAGCCAAAACTAAGCTTTGCATTAAACTGGAAAAGTACAATTTCAAAGATAGCATGTAACTGGGACAAAACTGGACTCATTCTCTCTTCAAATACTCCTGTCAAGATAAGATCATTTTCAAGGGGGTATACTTTAGTAAAGCACAAATTAAGCAATAGTCACTTACAAACTGGCTGAGAGTTTGTAATAGTCATGACAGAGAAATTTGTGAAGATGAGGTGTTATTCCATTCTAGTTTTTGGATATGTGAAGAAAGATAAGAAGGTAATTGTCTTGTTTGCAAGTGCAATTACTGAAAACTTCTAAAAATGAATATGTATAAAATACTATTCAAATACTCATGATCAAAGGCACAACAGTCATGGGAGTGTGGAAGGCATGGGTCATTCAACAGCGTGAAGTGTTTCCAGGGAATGATTGTACAGATGGAGCTCTCATGATGGCTGCAGACAATATGTTAAAGTACAGATAATTGCACAAAACCAGGTCTGCCAGCCCACTGTGCAACCAGCTTCTTGCACATTCTACTTCAACTCTTCTCTTTTGTCTTGATTTCGTTATTTGTTTCAGATTTTTATGCTTCTCTTGATTTTAGTGGTCTTTCTAGGAAACAATATTTAGAGCAGAGTGAGGGCCTTACCTGAACATGCCATATAAAACAGTGATTACATCAGATCTATTTACTGTTTGCACCTTGTTAACTGCTTCCACTAGTGGTTAAAGTTGCCATTCTTCCAAACAGTGAAGTCTTATGTTGTGTGGCAGCAGCTGCCAAAGTGAAGAACCTCTTCTCTCAGAAAGTCCCTGGATTTTCTAAGCATGTTCAATGACAGAGATATGGTTTGGTATGAATGATATCTGTCTCGATGTTCCCTGTGGGTTGGCACAGGCCAACCTGTACCTGGGTAAAAGCTGATTGCTGCACAGATCCACGGTCAATTCTGTGGCTTTGCACAGCACTGGCTTTTGCATTTGCAGGGAAGAGTAAGAGTGAGAGTGTGTCTTGTTCAGTTCTACCTAGGTGGCAGGAAATCTGTTGTGGATTTCATGCTCAATAAAAAAAAGACAGGAAATGGCACAAGATTTCTATGCATTTCAATAGTACTGCCAGCAGTCCTCTGTTTAATTAGGGCCATCCTTGTTACATAGTGCTTGTTTAAAATGTAATCTGGCTCAAGTTAGGAAAATTCTCCATATTTACATAAAACACAATAATGTTACCCGGAAAATGTTTACAATGTGGACAATCTGTGAGGGCTTGAAACAAACAAAAATCACATTTAATTTAATATTTAGAAGCCAATAGCAGCTTGCTTCTAGGATTGATTTTGAAGAAAGTTTCAGCTTCTCCCTAGGGCTCAGACACTGCCCAAAACTTAAATTGAAACTTTGCTGTGAGGTTCTGCAAAGTTAATTTAACTCATTCTTCCCAATACTCATTACCAATGCTGTGTTCCTCATCTAGTCACATTTATATTTTTCTGTTGCTTTGGAGATATGATGTGTATCCTGGCCCCTAATTGTTTCTTGTAGTGATCCCTAATCATAAAATTCCATATATCATCTTGCTGCACTCAGGTCATACCTTTTAAGTAAAGATTAAGGCTCTAATTTTGCTCTACAGTGTTGTTATAATTCCTTTTATTCTCATGTAATAGATTTCAGAACTAAAAATTTGCTTAAATAAGAAGTAACTTGGGGTAAAATACTTTCAATGAAAGTTTTGTGTATCTCTAGATGTATCCACTCTCCCCTTTCTGCAGCTTTTTCCTGAGTAGATGATCCTGACAGTTCTCAACAACATTGAGCATTTATGTTGGTCATTACATTGCATTGGCAATATTCATGTTATGCTTCTCCAGAATACATGTGGTGTTTTCTTCCAAAGCACAATAGACAATTACTATGTTTTTCTCACTAACTTTGTTTACTAAATGAAAATAACGAAGTCTTGTTTAGATACTATATTCCAAATGGGTAAATATCAATTCACTTCTAATTCCTTCCTTAACCTTTTATGTAGGAAAGATGTGTCATGATCTGAAATACCACCAACATGACATAATTCAAGGATTATGCACTATTTCTGTTTGGCTCAGATGCCGGCTGCACTGAGTCCCCTTATTATGAGTATTAAGGACACAGCTGCTCAAATCATTTTTCTGTCACAGAGGTTGGCACTCAATAATTGTCTTTCTATCTTTGCCCACACATAAAGAAGAACGTTTCATTGAGATTTTCCCTGATAGGTCTTACATGACTTACTGACCTCGAGATATTAGCTGTGACTGTTGCTTCTGCCTCAGTATGTCTGCTAGGGTTTTGTTCATGTTCCTTCCTTTGGACTCAAGAAAACAAAATCCTCCAAATGAAAACCTGGCTAGCTTTTACTTTATTTTCTAATAAATTACTCCTTGAGTTCTACCTCTACTGTAAAGACAATAAGTCTAACCTCCTTAATGTATATTAGAAGTATGCATAATCGTTCTTTTATGATGATACCCTCATTTATTTATTTTTCTTTGTCGTATTCCGCCACATCAAACAAGAGATAAGTAGTCATACTGGATAATTAATGTGTATTATCTTTTATTTTTTGGCACCTAAAACAATTGATGTTTTGAAACAGGAGTAGCTGTGGCTAACAACTGTACTTTGTCCATGAATAACAAATGGATAGCTGCCAAATATACAGAGAAATGAGAATACTTGCCTTAATGATTTTGAGGTACAAGACTTTTCCAGATGGAGTTGTAAGAGCTCTGGGCTTTAGAGATGGGCATTAGCTTTGAAGGCTGCTGATTAAGCAAACTTTCTACCTAGGTTTAGAAGCAACAGCAGGGAATAACATTGGTGCTGCTTTGGAGTTAAAGAAATGAAAACAATAGAATGAGTTTGGCAGGAAACTACCAATAGTATAAGTCTCTGTGCTTGTGTGTGTTATTTATAACTATTTGATATAAACATTATTACATATTGTATACATAAACATAGAATTAATTTAAGAATATGGTATTTAGAATGTGCAGCATGCTGTTTACTTCATTAAATATCGTATCTGTTAGTGCTACAGTTAACTGCAAGAATAATATTGCTCTCTTCCTGTATTTTAGTTATGCTGAGTCCTTGCCATGCTTACAGAGTCCAAGCAGTAACAGAATAGTCATGAACATTGTATATTTTCCCTCTTTCCTAGGGCAGTCCTTTTCACTGTGCATATAAAATTATGGTACAGAGTGTCAGAAGAAGCTGTGAGTGGCTGAGATGTCCCCAGTATAAATAGAAGGATCTGTATAATACAGGGTCAGTCTGTCGTTTGATCAACTGCCACACTTCATTTAAAATTAACAGAAAAAAATAAACATGAAATGACCACTACAAATTATTAAGCTGCAATCAAATAAAACACTTAAATTAAATATGAAAAATTTGTGGAAGAAATTGTTCATTGTGAGTGTGGTGAGGCATTGGAACAGGTTACTCAGAAAAGTTGTGGATGACCCATCTATGGGAGCGTTGAAGGTCAAGTTGGATGAGAGGTGCCCCTTTTCATGACAGGGAGGGTGGAAACCAGTTGATCTTTAAGTTTTCTTCCAGACCAAATAATTTTACGATTTTCTGGTCTATTTACTGGTTAATTTATAATGCTGTTAGTTAAGGCTGAAAGAAGTCAATTTTCTTAATCAATATCCATAAGTCAACTCATGTTAGTACATGCATTTTGAGGAGGAGTGGGTTAATGAAGAATTTTATTCACTGTGGCAATATTCTTGCAAGAACCACTGAAAAAAATACATTATCTAAGAAAACTATCTTTTGCTTTCTGTGCAAGTTACTCAATGTTAAAAGGAGGTGGATACTGACTTTTTCATGTTATAACTGCTTGTGTCGGTCTTGTCTCCTGCAATCAGGGTGCAAGGTAAGCTTGAATCAGACCAAGATTGCATCTCTCTACCTATAAGTAGAGATTAGTAAGATGGGTCCAAAAACCAGCTTGCCAACATTTCCTGGAAGTGTGTGCTCTGTTGAAAATCTTGTCCTTTGGCTGCTTTTAGTTGCTCTGTTTTCTTTTACTTAGAAGAATTTTAACTACCAATGTTTCTTTCCTGTTCAGCGCTGCAACACACTTGTGTGAAGTAATTGGGCAACTGTATGGCTCTGGGTAATTTTAAGAGGATCTTTACATCCTCGATTCAAGACATAAACTGGCTTGAGTTTGAGCTTGTTGGTAGTAATGGGAAGTTATGCCTCCAGCTAATTGTCTTGTGTTTTATATAGATTCAGTAGATGGTTAATAAGATCATGCAAAATATTGCTGTAAGGAACTTTGGAAGAGATCTGCTCCATTCTCCTGTCAGTGGCAGAATCAACAAAATAAACCATTCCTGATAGCTCTTACATGCCTTAAACTCAGTAAGTTGAACAATTATCCAAATCAATTTAGTTCAGAACTTAGTGTTAATAAGGTTTTTCCTAATACTTTAACTTAAATTTTTCTTACTTGAGTTTGATAATTTTATTTTTAAATTACATGTCGTTAAAATAGGGATATTTCACTTATCAACCTACCAGAACTGCCAGCTCAACATAAATAAAAAATCAATGCAACTAGTTTTGACTGGTCTCAACATACTTGGAGAAGTAATTTAGTCCCATGTTTCTTCAGTACTTTTGAGGTTCTGCCTCAAAATCAGGTGCTGCTACATGTATATGGTGATACGGAAATGCTCTCATCCCTTCAGTGTGTTGACCACACCACACAGTCTGGTGCACTCGATCCCAACATCTGTGTTATTGAAAAAGTTATTAAAACCGCCTGGTCCCAATACGGACAACTGATCTTCACAACGCTTTGAGTGCAACCATCCCAAAATTTGTTTTTCTACTGAGCAGACCATCTGTCAAATCCGTGTCTCTTCAGTTTAGAGACAAAAAAATTTTATGCTATAATGTTTTGCCTCCAACAATGAGCATGGAATTGTCGCCAGAGGGATTAGCAGAAGAGTGGAGAAATTTTTTAATATTTCCTTAAAGTACACTTCCAAAGTCCAGCACTAAGAAACTCAAGTACTTCTTAGGCCAAAACCTTGTGTCTAGCATTAAAAGTCCTCATTGGATAAGCTTGTAGGACTGTCTGAATCTTACTGACATCCTTTATAATAAAAGAGATGACCAGTTTGTGGAAAATCGAATACAAGGAAGTTGTAACACCAAGCATAATGCCTGTCACATGAGTGCTGAGGATTAGTCTATTCTTGCATCCAGTCCTGTGTGTCACAAGCAGTTTTCAGCAATGGCTGTGTTTGCAAAGTTCTACTTGAAAGTTTTAATTTTATTTTTTTCACAACTGAATTTTCATCCTCTGTTGGTATACATAGGATGTGTCAGAAACATAATGTTGTATTGAATTTCATCTTCAGTGGGGAAAAACTGTACTTGTGTCAGGCCTCTGACAAAAAATACAAGGAAAATATTAAATTCTGCAGAGTGGAGGGGAAGAAACAAAAGATTGCTGCAGGTGACTTAAACTTGGGTGTTGTCATTTTCTGCCTGTCGATAGAATTGGCTTCACATTATACATCTGTATATGTAATCAGATTCAAATTGACTTTGATGTGGAGAATGGTCGAGCCAATAGAACAGTCAGGGGAGTAAAGGGCCAGCCAGAGCTTCTGTGTAGCTGACTTACTCAGTCTTGAGGCTCAGACATTCATCTACAACTTGATGGTGGCTTTCAGTGAGAATATAGGCTGAACCTTGCTGCAGGATTTTCTTTAAAGAGCTTTAACAATTTTGACACTACCTTCCCACAGCATCTCCTAATTACCATAGAAATGTAATAATTATGGCTACCAGCAAGACTTTTCTCTCACACTATATTGTTCACTTCATAGCATTTAAGAAGCAATCAGTTAAATGAATAAATGGATTAAATCTTATCTGTCTCTGTCAGGCAAAGGATGCAGTACTAATTTAACATGATAAGCAGAGCCATATCTATTCTTCCAAAGCTGGAATCTTCTGGCTTAAGTTATATTTAAGTGAGCACAAACTGCGTGCTATATCAGTAGCACTCAGTAAGTCTAATTGGCTGACCCTAAGGAAGAGAAAGAGACTGATCCTTCTTTTACAGGATTGCTGATATCTGAATCCTGTTTCATGTCTGAAACTAGACTCAGTCAAAGACCAGGATAGGTCATGTATTGGCTACCAATTAATAAAAGCAATGAAAATTGTGCCACTACCACCACTACGGCTACTATTATTATGACTACTACTACTATTACAACTACATTATAATAATGTCTATCCTTTCCCTGAGTGAACCATAGAAAATGAAAGAAGGTGGAAAATATGTTTTCATTTGCAACGTATCTTGTGCAGAGAGGTTGTTAAAATTACCGAGTTATCCTCAATGCATGCTTAAATTTTGAGCCTAATTTGCATGTTTACTAATGTGTGCAGTTTCAGGGGAGACAAAGGTTACCAAAACACTACAGGATGACAAGCTCTCTCTGTCATGTTATACATGGAATCAGAAATTAGTCTTCTCTTTGTAATATTAATGACAATGTACTGCAGATATCAGTAGTGTGAGTTCCCTCAGTGGACTATTTCTGAATCTTGCTGTTACATGTGAAAGAAGGAAGAAATCATAGGAAATGACTGTAACTGGAAAAAAATACACTGCGCATAGGAGTACTAGAGTGATGCACATTTTTGAAAATGGGCAAGTGAAACTTCAAGAGTATTTCTAATGCAGGAAAGTACAAAAATTATCTGGCATCCTGTAAACAATGGAGCAGAGATATCAGTTTTTCATTCCACTCACTGAATGACACAGCAATGTCCTCTCACAACCCACAAAGCCAATGGAATCCTGGGCTGCATCAAAATGAGTGTGGTCAGCAAGGCAAGGGAGGGGATTCTGCTCCTCTGCTCTGCTCTGCTCTATTCTGCTCTGCCCTGCTCTGGTGAGAGCACTGTGACCACCTATGGGGTCCCCAACATAAGAGGGACATTAAATTGTTGGAGCAAGTCCAGAGTAGGCCACAAAGTTGATAGGAGGACAGGAGCACCTCTTCCCCAAAGACACGCTGAGATAGTTGGGTCTGCTCAGCCTGGAGAAGTGAAGGTTGTGTGGAGACCTCATAGCAACCTGCCAGTGCCTGAAGGGGGACTAAGGGAAGCTGGAGAGGGACCCTTTGACATGAACTACAGTGACAGGGCAAGAAACGATGGGTACAAACTGAAAGAGGAAAAATTTTGGTTAGATATAAGGAATAAATTCTTTACTGTGAGGATGGTGGAACAGGTTGCCCAGGGAGGTTGTGGATCCCCAGCTTTGGGAGTGTTCAAGGCCAAGCTGGATAAGGACTTGAGCAGCCTGGTCTAGTGGGAAGTGTCCCTGCCCAGGGCAGGGGAGGTGGGACTCAATGATCTTTGAGGTTCATTCCAACCCTTAAAACTCTGTGATTCTATTTTACATTAACCAATAACATACTGTGGCATCACTAAAGGTCCTGGTGAAGAATATCAGGAGTGGAAATTGTTTTCATTTGTAGTGCAGTGAGAGACCACTACTCCCTTATCAGTTGAAGCTTAGCTGTGGTTTGTTTATATTGCCTTTCACAGGAGCATACTTTAATATGCCGTTGCAGTGGACAAAGGACATAATTTTTTTCTGGGATTAACAAGTGAAAATATATCAATCAGGTATCTGAGATGCACTGTGCTTCATTAAACAATCCTAAACTTATTCCAAGAAAGCTTCTGCACAAACATGTTATTATAAAAGTTTGGGAAGTAAAGGTAACTGTAAATCATAATTTATTTGTTAAAAGCAAATTGATTTTTCATATTATACTTTTTCCTAGCAATGCCATGGGAAATAACTTTTCTCTGTATCTGTTACTTGAAGTTGCACTGAAATTGCTTCAGTCAAGGATCTTTTTCTGAAAAATACCATCGATATTGACACACGGACTAGCTGGAGCAGAGAGTGTTTCTTACATGTTATACATTTCGTTCTCCAATTTAATAGGAAATTAGGAAGATGAATTTGGTCCCATAGTCGAATTTAATGGAGTAAATAATGATACTTGATACTTTTAAGGAAGGGTTGTTTTCATGCATTAGTTTCAAGATCGCTCCTTGAAACAGCTATGACTGTGTGAATAGCGACAATCTGTTTCAGGACGGGCATGAACTACAAAGTTGTGCTTGTGCTTCTCAAGCTTCCTAACCTTTAGTGAACTTTATAACCTGAAATGCCTTGAATGAACTCTTATACCAAATGTAGCTATTTTTCCATATCTAAAGTTTACTTTAAAAATATGAGTACATGCTCTTCTTCCTAAACCACTTCAATGTTTCATCAAACATGCTTCCTCTAAATTCATTGCTTTATTCCACTGTATAAAACTAGGTGGATTCAAATACAGGAAGAATCTGAAGCATTTGGTTGTTATTAGTGTGGAGATAGGGGCCTCACACATACAAAATATTAAAAATACTAAGAAATGTTCAAACAATTTTTGTTTGGGGGTTGGTTATACAGCATGAAATCACAGCCTGTAGTACAACAGATCTTTTTCTTTTTTATTTTTATTGTGCAGTACAATTTCAGGTTAATAAAACAAACAAAGACAATACTTTTATCTCTAATCCCCACATTTTATTATTTTTATTTAAATATAACATACTATACATTGTTGCTCAGTGATTTTGGTATCCCTTTTATTATCTAAACCCCTCCCCCTGTTTTCCTTTTACTCAGGAGACTGTTATGCTCAGGGTGACAGAAAACAGAGCTTATGGTTGAGGATCTGGGACACTCTAATATCTGCAATTTGCTCCCACTACAGTGGGTATTACAGTATACCAAACACACAGGAATCATCGATTCCTTCAAGGGTTTTTTATTTTGGTTAATTTTCAGAAACCATTATTCATGTCACAAATGGCTCCTGGTTCACTTTGGGAAAGTGATATTTCCTGATCTTGTCATTTGAGCAGCATGGTGTTTTGAGTACTATGATAATATTTATGCATAATCCTCCCCTGACCAAGTCATCTACGTAATTCTGTAAGAAGAGAATTTCATTTGTACCCTAAATGTTCTTTAAGTGGTCATTCAATACTGCATTCATCCAAACTCATACTGTAGGTTCAGTACGGGTGGTCTATTACGTCTTGTCAGTTTTAATTACTGATTACAAATTTAAACAACAGAAACTTGCTTTTATCATGGTAGTTAAGTTCTGCTGTGAGCTGCAATTACATTTAAAATCTGAAATTCTTATTTCTCTTTCTAGAAAAAAGTCATTTGTGAAGAAGAAAACTGGAGATAAAGTACCATGAAATACAACATCAGCTATCAACTAAAATATGTTGTTTCTCAATGAAGTCCTAGTCTTAAAACAGCTGATTTTATTTAAGGACAGGAAATATAATCTGACCATTTTGTATTTTATGGGAAAGCTTTTTTTTTCTTTTTTTTTCTTTAAAAACAGCTAATATTTAAATAACAGATTAAGATTGAAGTGCTGGTTAAACATTGACTTAAATAACTTATAGAAGATTCCAACAACACCAGCCTTTATAGAGGTTAAACATTCTCAAAAAGACACATTAAGCAAGGCTCTCCTTTGTACCAAAATACAGTCTCCAAACAATAAAAATAAAACCAACTTTTTCACAACAAGAAATATTGAAGATAAACTGCAGCATCAATATAATCTTATAGTTATCAGTTAAAGTATTTAAAACAAAATAATATTATACTACTTTTGTTTCTTACTAAAGACACTGCAAAGGCTTATTTATTTATTTAGTGGAATACAATGTGAAGACAGTGGTACAAATTGTTTGATGTACTGTTTTCTATTTATCTGCTCTAACAAAATGAATCTCAATATGGTTACACTGGTGAGCTATCCAGAGCTCTCTAAAATTACTGAGTAAAGCAAAATATAAAACAAACCTTATGTACCCTTAATTGAACAGACTTCATATTATACTTAACTTTTTTATACTGCAGTTGCTCAAGTTAAGCCATGGGACGAGTAACACTTCATAAAAACGTGCTGGATATTATGAATGTTGAGCCTTCAGTTACTGTGGTGGTTATGAAAGGCATGCTAAAGCTGGAAACCAGCACAGCTTTTCAGTTGGCTCTCATATAGAATATACATGCAAGTAATAATCTCTGAAAAATGCATGAGCAGAATTTTGGATCTCCTGTCTTGCAACCCTTAGTTAGACACTGTTCTCACTGTATACCTATGATTCTACAAGTTGGTACCAATGGCAAATAGATTGAATGAGAGTATTAATTGAATAAGGAGTGCAGGACTGTGGTGCTTTCTTGCTTACCTTTCAGAGGCCAAACGTTACACTTAGGAATTACCCACTGTTAATTCTAATGCTTGCAATCTCAGTGTTTTTAACAGGGCTGTCCACGTTCAGGTTCCAGCCCAACCTGTGCTGCAGCATACCATGACTGCAGTGTGTTAGATCCTAGCTCCAAACTTAAATCAAAGTCAGATGGATATACACACAAATGCATTGACACCCAAATACAGATGTGGCCCCTTCTCTCAATATCAAAATAGCAGAAAGACCCATTGAACAAAATATTTCTTGAAGTTTGTTCTTGAGTGCTGATAAGTACAAAAATTTCTCCAATATAAAGACACCCAATACCATAAATCCAAGCACTGCTTGTTTGGTCTTTTGCTTAAGTGCAAGACAGTTTAGGAAAAAATGGATTATACACTCTAAATTCTGCCTTTAAAGCCTTGTCTAATACCTATTCTCTGAGTACTTCTGAGGTTTTGACATTTTAATCCATCAACCTCTCTGTGAAGTACTAAGAAAATGGGAAAATAAAAAAGAAGCAAATGAGGAAACATTTCAAATAAAAAAGATATTTAACATCCTATTAAATAAATAACTTAGAGAGAAATAAAGAGAAATGAATTTAGGACATACAAGCAAACCATACTATTCATTTTGTTAGAACAGTTATACACTACTTTGCTTATCCTATCCATTCGTCCACAAAGCTTCTCCAGAAATGTCATTATTTGTGCATATGACCCAAGTGCTTCCAGTAAATGCTTGTGTGTCTAACTGTTCATTGAATCATTAGGCTTGAATGAGCAATTAAGGACTTTGATATGAGTTAGTATTCCATAAATAGCATTCCCCATGAAGATCACGCAACAGATTGTCTTATGTCCATCAAGGTCTGTTGCAGTGATTAAAAAAAAAAAAAAAAAAAGTTCACACTGGCAATAAATTCCATCCCCTTTGATCCAGCTTGCATTTTGATTATAAGATACGACAATGAACTAAATAAAGGTATTTCATGTGCCAGCAATAAGTACAAAACCTTCAAAGGCTTCCCCTGCTCTCATTTCAAACATGCAGGTGTCTGTGCTACTTCTCTGTGCCTACCTTTTAAAAGAATTACCAAATATTCTTGACATAACAGCCTTTGGTTCAACTGCATTAAAAAAATAGTTCATTCATCTACGACATGACAACCATCGGAAGAAAGTGAGCTGAAGTGTTTTTCCTTCTTGTTTTCTGTCCTCTCTTCGTGGTTCCCCTCCCATTCAGGGCCACAAACATTTGCCTTCCATTGTGCTTCCAATTCAAGGATGCATATGTGTTATATCCATTTTCTTCTATTCTTTCCTTCAACTTGCAATCACTATTGAACTCCTTCTGTTAAAAGAAGAAGAAACCCCACAAATTCAGAACAAACATAATATTTCAGCATTCTGAAAGCAAATACTTTTAAAAAATATTTCAAAAGATTTTAGTGTTCTGTATGTGACATGCTTTTAGGAGTATACAGTGAATTTCAAAGAAAGTTTCCCTGTGTAGACAGCATGTAAAACAACGTCAATTAGACTGCAAAAAGTGAAACTAACAAAAGATATAATTAATTATTCAATGCATAGATATAGCAGTTAAATGATATAATTCAGTAAAGAGCTGGAATTCAACTTCTCTGTGTTGCAGTATGGCAACAATATTAAACCAAATTCTCAGTCATAAACTCAAAAGTAGGAGGAAGCAATCTTGGAATCATTAATCATATTTCAGTTCTAACAAATATAACTCTTAAATATCCTGAACGAGATTATTGATATCATATGTAAAACAAATATGTATGGAATAAGCCTACTTCTTTTTTAAAGTAAGAATGTTTAAACCACACTGGTCATGAAAAAGGGCTTCTTTTTTTTTTTTTTTTTGATAGGTGCAAGTACTGTTACGCTACTATCACAATTCATGTGAGGTCTATTCACTTGGCTGACCTGAAGAGGGGCTTAGCCTAAAAAGGAATTATGTATGATCCTATATCTTATTGACTAAACAAGATTGGAAGTAATTTTGGGTATGGTACCAAGGATTAATGTTTTCTATTTTTAAAGGGAGAACCAGTTGTCAGGCTAGAAGGAATAAAAAATACAAGCCTATGGAAACATATAGGATGACTACTTTTTTCTATACTGTTAAATGTACTTTTACACAGATATACTTTTCTATACTGAAGCCAAGAATACTCCATTGCACAAACAAGTAATTCCTACATATAACTAACCCAATTTGAACCAGCTACTTATATTCCATTTAGAAGGCTTTTAAAAGTGGGGTGTTTAGACCATACTTAAAGTAAAATGAAAAATTAACATTTTATTGTTACTGAATTTCAGAAAATGATGTCATTTCACAGTTCAGGCAGAAACAGGTCAATCTCAGAGTATGATATACTAAGTACATGCACTTTTTTAATATGATCATGAAAAAGACAAGAAATAAGACTGAATAATAAATCCATTTTCATGGTACAGTTAGGAATTTCAGGGACATTGTGACTTTTAGTACAATTTAAATCCTTAGATATTTGGCTAATAAACATATAAAAATATCCACATTAAGAAAACAGGGTATAAGACTATTTAAAACATATTTTCCATATTTATTAATTTAAATTAGAATTTTTAACTGGTTAATGTTAAGTACTTTGATATAGTTAGAATTTTGTATGTATGATTTATGTTTCACTTAGTTGCTTTTATGATCATGGAATACACGCTGAACAGAATTGCACATATTCCAACTCAGTTTGGCTCCCAAAATGTTCTTTGATTTTAGGATTGGTAGTTATTTGAACAATGATCAGTGAGGAAGACACTATCAAGGCAAGAATTTTACAAAAATACTATTGACATTGCCTGTACTCACAAAGCTACACATAGATAATTTAATAGTTATTTTCGGTACAATAGCACCATTGGAGTCAAGGTATTAAAAAGGCAGGTGGTCATCAATCACAGCTCTAAACCATAGTAACTTATCTGCCAACATCTTATTTTGTTAAAGAAACCTAATAGTAAGTCTTTTTTCTCTCATTTTAACTGAAATCAGTCAAATGGAAAAGAATTTGATTAACATAGAAGCAACTATACTTGTTTTCCCAGATGCAGAATTGTACTCATATCCAATTTTTACTTCTATTCTTAGATAATAGAGAAAAGATGATGTTTTGATGTGCTTAAGAAGTCTTACTGGCAGGGGTCTGACTGCAACGCAGGACTGCTTTACTCATTTCAAATAAATTTCAGCATAAGCCTGCACCAATGTCTATTGTGCACGTGCTCAAGGGTGTTTTTACAATTTTTATTGATTCTGGTATTCATATCCATCTGCAGGCTGCCACACTGTAGTAATATGAGGCTAACTGCAAATCCTGGGATTATGGGAAAAATAATAACAGAAGCATTCTTGAAATTGCTAAGGTATTATGGAAGAGGTTTTGATAAATCATTATGTTGTGATTTTATGATGTGAATATCGAAAAATTATCTCAGCTGGAATTGAAAAAAAGGCTTCCCACATTCGTATCTTCCTGTCAACACTATTTCTAATACACAATGAATTACTGAATCGTATGGCAGCAGTTTCCATCCATGGTATGTGAAAGCTGCTTCGATGTCTTTTGTACATATATAGTATTGGGATAGACTCTCACCACACCAGCCATGACTAACAACTAGGGTGAGAAAACCTGTCTTGGGCTTTGGGATGGACCATCACAAATGACTAAACTGCACAGTGTAAACTGAGATGCGTGAATTGAAGATGATGATTTGTGCCGAAAACCTTCACCTTTGTACAGAAGTGTACCCATGATCAATGATTGTACTGAGTAACTTATTATGTAGTTTTGTCTCTCAATAGAGAAGGGCTAAGCACTGATCATCCTCTATTTCTGACCAGAGTAAATCCAGAAATTAAAATCTATATTTACAGCAGTTTATAAAAATTTTCTTTGTTCTGGTCTTTCCTTAATGTGATTCTTTGACAATGTGACAGAGTTTAGAAAATCAGAAGTATTATGTTGAACAAGGAGTGACTAGCCACAGTGTAGGTGAGGGAGGACAGTTTGTATCATTTATATGAACTAAGCACATCCTGTAGAAATGTTTCCTCAAAAAAAAGGGCCAGATGACTACAAGTCCCTTGAGTCTCACTTGAGATTTTCATTACTTCACTATTTTCAGCAGAAATAGGAGGCCTAGCTACACTGCTCAACGACAAACTGAGTCTCTATCTGTGACCTTCTTTCTATAAAGCATATGGATGATCTGAACATTAAGCAACCTGCAGATTGGCTCACAACCTTTCCAGGAACTGGCAAAACATTGCAAAATTGCAAACCAAATCAGATGTAATGCCAGAACAATCTGGTGTTTGTGTAATCATGGGGATGTGTGAGGATATATTTCAATTTAGTTGTCAGATTTAGAGCTCGTATTGCTTTGTGTTAAAAATGTTTGGATGGTTACTGAGTTTTCTTGGGTTGGTTTGTTTTTGTTTGGTTGATTACTTTTGGGTTTTGGTGTCTGGATTTTTTTCCCTGAAAGTATGAGTAATCACAAACTTACAGATACAAATAAAGTATATGTGAACAGCTTTCAAATGTTACATGAATTCTGCCCAGACAAAGCTTATTTACTAACATTTAGGTTCATGTATCTTATTATTATTTTTATTATTATTATGGACAAGGTCTGTCTGTAATCTTATTCATTCAATATAGCCAATTTAAAGCCTGTTACTCTAGGAATCTTCTTCTTCTTCAAAGTCTTAATTTGGTGATTTGGTGTGTTTACTTCATCAGCTCAAGTTTCCATTATTTCAGGTACACTTTATCCCCCTCCCCCCACCCTCGAATTACTGCTAAATGTGACTTCAGAGAAAACAGGGAAAACAAGCCCTAAAGATTACATTTGTAGGACCCTCTCCACTGAACACTCCTTAATTAGCGATGTGACTGAAGCAGTTAGCCTGATAAATCCCAGCAGCTGTGTTGGCATGACATGAGCTTAGCAAACAACAGGAAGCTTGTGGAGAGGGGTGATCCTGGTTTATCAGAGGATGAAATTTTGATGAACAGCTCATTTCAGCTCTAATTAGTAGAAATACACAGACAAGCAGTGTTTTCAGTAGGCAAGACGGGGAACTGTGCTGACTACTGAAATCCATTTGGAATGTAACAAGGTACTTACAGAGCCGTAGACTTTTCCTTTTTTGTTCATGGCTAAATAGTAGTTGCTTTTGATAGACTTAACTGCCACAACTCCAATTTCTACAGATGTTATCTCCAATATGCCTAAAAAATAAAAATTGAGCTTTTTAATAAATTTGTTACAGGATTTTCTCACTATAGAAAAGAAAATAAATCTGAAAAATATGAAATTTTTAATATTTAAACCCAACTGATCAAAAATTCAGGAAAATTATTCTTTAAACCATTGTAAGAATACACATACAGATTTTTTCAACTAACATATTTCCTTTGCTAACCCTGCGTTTTATACCCCATAGATACCAAAACAATTCCATTATTCTTAGCATAGATTTTACTAAAATTTATCAGAAGAGACATTGAAACCACAGCATCAAATTAAATGTATAGCATACATCAATAGAATATTAGATTTTCCCCAATATTCAGAATCCCTGGTAAACAATTAATTCCTTTTAGAACATTAAGATAAACTTAATCTCTTGGTTGCACTGTGCTGATAAATCCACTTTTGACAAGTGTGTTGACAAGGTGTAAAATAGTAAGACTAACACTCTTTGTCTTTCACCTACCAGAAACATTTTACTCTGTAAATGTGACTCCCCACCCCCCCCCCCCACCCCCCAGCCACCCCAAAACAGACTCTTTCTGGGACACTGGATAGTTCAAGGAACCAGTAATGGAGGTATACCTTTTCGCCTCTGTTTTCTACCCAGGAGCATACTGACTTGGGAGTAGCAGACTACATGCCTGGCTTCAACATTTCTCCAGACATTTAAGTAGTAAGAGTTGGATGAATAGCCTGGCTAACTCAGTGATCACTAATGGTGTATCAGTAGGGAAATTACAGGAGGGGCAAAACTTTCCTCCTTAATCAGGTCTTGATGGTCAGCTTACATATACCAGTGCCATGCCATTGACAGATGCAGCTCAGTGAGCCTATACCTGCTGAGGTCTATTAGCTTAATATTATTCTTAAAATGTTGTTTATTTCACAGCAAAGAAAAGCCAAAGTCGTTTTTCTTAGAGAGCACTGTTATAGAGGATAGAGCAGCTCTCCCACGGGACATCTGCTAAAATAATTGTGCTCAAAATCAGAGTTAAGTGGACTACATTGTGGATGGTATACTATTAGAGAGCAAGAATGTGATGCTGACATTGTTATAACACCACGAGTGGCACTTCTGTTTTTATTTTCCATGCCAAAAAGTCTTGAGAACAATTCAGCTAATTCTTTCTATAGAATTGTATTACGATGACCTGAACTGTGGCACCAATAAAACTAGTCTGAGTCCATTTCGAACAGCACCAGTAACAAGACAAAAAAGCCAAATGAAACCAAAACACAAACAGAGAAGCAAGAGAAGTATTGATATAATTAATGAATATACAAACTAGTTTTTCTGCTAAAGTTTGTTTGCAATCTCACACTCCATTATATTCCTGGTGGGGCAACTGTGAGGAGGTCATGAGTAGGAATGAGGAGAAATTTACATTATATCCACAATAACTAGCTCGATTATACCTAGTTAAGCTATTTAGTTGTAGCCAAATATAACAGAATTCTTCCGAATTATTTTCAGTTTGATATTATCATCACTAATGATCCTGGATTTATTCTCACTGTGTATGTTCTGTGTACTTGAAAGTTGAAAAATGTATAATTTTCATTGACAATTTTGCATATTATATCCTCTGCAGTATTTCTTTTGTGGGAAGTGGAAATTTTAATGGATGTTTTTCTTTCAAATGAATTTAATCTTGATCTGCTAAGCCTCAAGTAATAGGGATCTCACTTGATGCTTTGCTACTCTCTGTACTTCCCCCAAGACTTCGCTGGACTAATCTGCTAGTTAGAAGCAGTTACAATCTAGATTTTGTTTAGATTTCAAATTATTTGGTGTTATTTGCAGATTTGCCTAGGAGAAGAGTCTCTAATTTGAGAGAAACCTTTTGAAGGTAATAGGAACCTTTCATTGGTTTCAGTGACATAGACAAATTTCAAAGATTGGCAGGAAAGCATCTACTCATCTGACATGAATCTGCAAGAAGGCCTAAGAATTTTCTAGAACTTGAAATAATTGAATTTGAATAAAAATAAGTAAAATGCATTTGATGTAAGGGTGAAAATATGCATTTAATTATTCTTGAAGTGTTATTAAATTCAGCAGATATATATTAGAAAAGGAGATTGAAGCATACAATATGAAGCTTAAAACTACAGTGTTTTTCCCTCTCCCCTTCCCTTTCTTTTTTTTTTTTTTTTTAATTTCTAATTCTATTCCCACCAATGTTAATTTTTCTTTGGAGCTCTTTTCTCAGTTCTCTAACACTGAAACAAAAAAGGCATTTCAATATGCTTCCTTGCATGCTTCTTGTATCTGATTTTATACCATTGCTGGGGCTTATGTATTTCCATGCCTTAAGACTTCAGTCCAAGAAGATCTGTAAAGTAAATAATTTGCATGATATGATGTGACTTCTAATTACTCTTGATAATAAGCAATACCAAAAAAAATGTTATTGGTGTAAAAGTCTTAGGAGTTATTTATTCTAGTTTCATGCTTCTTAGGAATTTGGAAATGAAAATAAATTAATTACAAAAAACCAGAATGTTCTGGCCTCTATTATGGTTTTAAACCAGATAGCACACTATTATTTTACAGCCATAAACTTTGTAAATGCCAACAATTATAACTAATCCCCATTGACCACATCCACTGTAAAAGCATAGCTTTCAATACCCAAACCATTTCCAATTCATTATAATTAGAATTATTTCAAATATCAACTTGAGATGTGCCCTGTAGCTATGCATGTGCTCTCTTTACAGTCCCAAAGGTTTTAAACACATTCCCAATAGAACCCAAATGTATTTAATTTAAATAAATTGTATTTTTATAGTTTATAAAAGTGATCATTATACGTATTACAAGGCAACAGAAACTTGACTGTTTGTCTTTGTGCTTTGCACAGAGGGACTGTAAAAAATACAAGTGAAATTTACACTATTAGGTATGTTAATTAAAAATGTCCTATGCTTTATAAAAATGCCAATAATATGAAGCAAAAAAATTACAAAATATCCTAGAAACTGAGTGAAATTATGTCAAGCAGTTTTTGGGAAAGACAATTTGACAGAGTATCAGATCTGTTGTCAAGGCAGTAGGGCAAGGCAGTGGATGCAAACAAACTCTGCGACAAGAAACACTTTATTCTGGGACCAAGTTCAACTTGTTTGCCGGGTGAGGCAGTGGTCATTTTTCTGTAGTTGTGTCATTTGTGTAAGGAGTTCTTGTAAACATGTTTAAAACATCTCCAACACTAGTTGTAGTCCTCTTGCTGTAGAACGGCACCATCATGCACCTTCCTACACCTTTCAGAGATCATCTCGTACATGTAGCGTTCCACAAACAATCCCTACCTCCCTTGTGTTTTCTTCTGTTTGCAAAGTTATTGCAGATGAAGAGTGAGTTCAGCTGGATAGAAAGTGATGAATACTGAGAGCTTCTGAAACTTTTTGGTTTCCCAAATGGTGAGAAGAAGCTGCTGGGCCCATGGAGGAAGTTGCAGCTCTTGGTAGGTAACTGGAGAAGACAGGACTTGGTGCCACCACAGGGGAGACTAAACTGACTTTTCAGAACTTTGGCTTTTGTACCCTACAGGGAGTTTCTCTGAAGGGGTGCTTTTGACCGCCACAGGCTTGAGTCAAAACAAATTGGAATTTAGGCATAATGTTGAAGACATGGTAGCTCAAAAAGCTGTTCTTAGTAGGTGGCTTGAAAAAAAAGGAGTTTGGAGCAATTAGATTTGTTGGATGTAGTCATGGAAGAGTGAAGTGCTAAGTTATATGAAGCCACTGCCTCTGTTTCCACTCTGTGTCACCAATTGTGTGCAAAACAAGCTGAAAATATTCCCAAATGGCAAATTACACTGATATTCCTATATTTTATCTATATTTAGTGTTAACATAAAGAGGAAGATGACAGATTGATAGAGAAAACGAACTGAGGAAACTGAAGATGCCAAGGAAGACTTGCCTTTGAAAGCTTTTTCAATGAACCAAGGTAGCTCCACTAAAGTGCAATCTTACAGACTTTGTGCTTGACTTTGAAAGTCAGCTTAAGATATAAATCTCACAACCCACCATGCCACAGTAATGGGCAGAAATCTCAAATAATAACCAACCTGAATCATAACCTAAGCTTTGATTTAAAAAATAAAAGCTTATTTGAAGTTAAAACCAGTTCTGTGGTTTTTATTAACGCTTACTATTTTTCGGGAGTGCCATTGTTCCTATTCTAAATCAGAAGTGAATGTACAGAAAGAACATAAAGCAATCTGCTAATAAGTCATATTTAGATCAACTATAGCCAAAATATTAGTGTCCCATGAACTTTCCTGTCCATTTCCCACATCTAATGCATTTGGATAAGCCTGAGACATTTATCCAAAGTTCTGGAAGATTATGGTAACAAAAACTCTGAGCCTTCCTACATCAGCGTAGTATCAGCATAAGGTGAAATCTCAATAGTGCATAAAAATCACATGAAAGACTCATTATTAAGCCTTTTTTCAGATCCACACAGTCTGTACCAATTCCCCTTTCATCATCTACTGTTTTTATGGCTTTAATTTTAAAGCAAAGCATAGATGACTCAACCAAATGCTTGTACATCAAGCAAATGGAAGGGTGGCAGCAGTAGGGAACCGGGGATGAGAGAACCTCTTAGTGATCAACAGTAAGAGCTGTTGGTTAGCAAAGGAGGAGTTTAGGTTTAGCTTCAAAATTGGCAGGGATCAATTTAGCCAGTATACATCCTGACATGTAACAGAAACAATTAATTCAGGATCACAATTAGCCTACATTTTCCCCTCTTGTCAGTGAAGACAGACAACTTCAAAGGACAGTTCTAAACACCATCACTCTCTCTATTACGTTTCCAAAGCTAGATGGGCTAAACTAAAGCAAAGGAAATGCTGGAAGTGACTTCGAGGACACATCAATGCTGTCAGTTATGATGAGTTCAGATGCTCCCTCAAGGACACCGTGTCTGTCACTTTAATCTCTAACACACAAGCATGTAATCAAATTTAGCCAAAGTGCTAGCGAATATAAACATGTTTGCTTCCTTCAGATGGATTTAAATCATGCTGTTGAGATGGGATGGCTACACGTAGAGCCAACTATACCTAGTTCTGTTAATCAGAGCTCAGATTTCTTGAGCTCTGTGTTTTGAGCCAAGATGGGAAGACGTATAAACAGCTGCATGAATGTTGATGGAAAATGTTGATGTCTGAACATCTCAGCCTGCTTGACCCCACCACTGCAAGATTTGGTAACTTTTAGATTAGACACAGACAGTGTAGGAATACATTATCTGATCTGTTTTTGGGACAGAGGAGCTATAAGTGACGACTCATACTAACCAAGGAATAGTAGTGATTCATATGCCAAGAGAAAAAATGGAAAACAAAACACCACCACCACAGCATAGTACATATGATTAGATGCAGGGTTGTAGTTATCTGATTTGTTAGATCTCTTAACAAAGATGGCTTAAGGAGTTTCAGCCCTCCCTTCCCCCTGATACTTTTTCCTGCCTCTGTGCTGAAGTTCACCAACCCTTCAAATATAACTGTTTGTGGAGCAGCACTGTAAACAAAACCATTGGAATTATCTGGCTTGGAAATAACTCTCAATAGAAAACAAATCAACCTAAAACCCTAAGGACTAAACAATCCAAGTTTTTGCAGTCAGTTCTAGCAGTATATATTTTCTAGACATCCTATTGCTCTCTTTTTGGTGTCTTTCCAATTGGCTAATTTTTTTGAAGTGAGGTGCCCAAGACTGGACCAATGTTCTAACTAAGGCCTGATGGGTATTGACTTGAGCAGAATGATTACTTCATGTGTTTATAAGGAAACTTGGATCCTAATCCAAATCCCAATCGAAACTTGGCAGTCCATGTATGTTTCCATTTTGTAGACAAGACCAGGCACTCAGGATTTCTGCCAAATCTTAAATTTCCATGTCTCCACAGAAACATGCAGGAGAATGGAAAGCTTGTAAGAGAGCAGTACAGCTCAGTAAATTTTCTGAGGGCTGTGCAAACCTGCTTGTTTCAACCTGGGTCAAATCCCAAGCTATCTTTTACATTCATGATTATTATATTCACCTCGTGCATTTTACCACTTGTATAAAATTGAAAGTGAATAATTTTAACTGGAAGAAACTGGATAGGGGTAAGGCTATTCCATTTAACGTTCATCCTAACAGAGTAGGGAGGGATAACACATAGTTGCCCTGCAGAAGAAACAGTCCAAATACATGGTGACTGACAGGAGTATCTGCACATCACCTGCAGTCTGTCCTTTCCCTCCTGGGGAAGGGAGGAGCTTCTAGCTGGGTGGAATGTACTGGCAAAAAGAACTAATGAGCAGAAATTAGCTAGCAGATACAGTAGATATGTTTGCAAATGGGGCACAAATTACAATTAAATGGAGCCCAACACTATTTAGACACCGACAAGTATGAGCAGATGGAAGTGAGCCTAGGTGCTAAAGTGGTCAGAGTACAAACAGAAGAAAAAAAACTCTTATGAAGCATTGCATAGAGGTTGTGAGACAGCAAACTCAATGTGCTGCAGATGTCCTCTTCAATTTGTCTAGCAACAGTCTTTATCCAAATGACAATTTTTTGCCTGCTGCTGAGACTGTCTGACACATACTGTGGTTGTTATTCCAGCTAAGGCTGCTCAGCTCTACATCAAAGTGGGACAACAGTTCTCTTTCGTCAGATTCTTTCATTTTGGACCTAATTTGTTCTTATGACAGAGCTCGACTCACTTTTGTGCAAGAAAACAGGACTGGAAAAATATAGTCTGTCATCTTAATTTCATCATCTCAAATACTTCCCCTCTTGTGGAAGGCAGGAAACAGAAGCATAACTACCTGCAAAACTATCACAAAGCTTGGCAGTGTGCATTGCACCGCCTGTGGCAGACAGGATCCTCTCCTGAATCCCTATGGGCATAATGAACAAGTAATAAGGTAAAATAGAAAAAGCCACAAGAGTCTACAGGCTCCTCTTTAAAATACCGTGACTAAGTACTGTTTTTAGCAGTATGCTGCTACTGCTACATTTCTCGGGGGAAAAAAAGGGTGTTTTAGTGTTTTTACTGCAAATCAGAAAGTTGCCAAACACCCTAATCCACAACATCAATTAGTTGTTTGTTCTAATGGTTTATATCTGTCTTTGCCTCACACAGGAAAAAAGGAATCCATGGTATTTTAAAATATGGGATCCACATGTTTATAATGAAAGATTACCCCTGGATGGCTATAATGATCATTCTTTTTCACATAATTATATTTGGTGGTAGTTACTCATCAACACTTTCAACAGTTTTCTTCTGCAATGCCACAAATATTCCTAATGTTACTTGATCATAATAATCACTTTTGCAAGAAAACTTTATAAGGACTCTGGGAACAGAATGAATATCTGAGAAGTGTTAATTAGGGCAGCTCTGTGGTACGGGTAATCAGTACTAAGAAAATCAATGAAGTAAGAAGAAAAGCAATGTAAATCTAAAAAATCCTTAAAATACCTATCTCTTTTTTGTCCCTTGTAGCTTTTTTTCCTCCAGAAATTTTTTTCTTAACCATCCTGGGTATGATCAAATAAAAGGCAGGTCTCTGACCTTAATATTTACATTTATATAGTTTGGGATAATGTTGTATATGATTTGATGGGTGGTTTTGAGGAGCTGGTTAACCTGGTGGATACTTTCCAAACAAACAACTGTGTAAACTTTTTCAGACAAAATATCCGTTGAAAGACACAATTGTTGTAACAATTGTTATTCCACAATCTTGGAGCAAAGAAAGAGAAATTAACTGCAAGTTGTTACTATAGAAGAAGATATTAAGGCCAGAAGTTTAGCAGCTGAACACAGTGACCTTTGATCTCCAGATGACTGCTTTATCCATTAATTTTTTTCTTTCTCTGACATAAAGAATTTTATGTACTTAATTAATCCTAAATTACAACCAATCAAAATACACCATTCAATAACTGTATTATTCTTGTTGCAATGCTATGTGAACTACTTCTCAATTTTTAATCCTAGTTTTATACTTCGTCTTACCTATTTGGTACATTTCTTTCTTCATCAAAAGTATGCAGTAAAAGCATGTAACAAGGTCAGTACTCTAGCACACATATGTAAACTATGGCCTGCTACAGTGCAAACACCTGATATATGTCTTTCACAGTGTTTTCATCTTTAATACTTGACTGTCTCTAACCTGGTTAGACCTGGTATCTTCAGACTGCTAGTACAAACAGTTCTTTTTAAACTTTGATGAGCACTGATAAGTGCTGTCTTCTTAAGCATTCATTCAACACCTCATAAAAAAGCAGGATGACAAAATCGTCAATCTTGCACAGAAACTTAAAAGGCTGATCTGAAGAGCACAATCACTTCACACCCTTCTGCTTTCATTATCTTCAAGTCTCCTTCTATATTGTTTCCATTCTCCCTGCTGACATCCTCAGATAGCAGCTAACAAGCATGTTTTGCACGCAGGGTTATGTGATCTAATTGCACGTGTTTGCAACTCATACCTTGTCCTTTTATAAATATTGTAGTTCCTTAGCCTGCGTTGCTGAAATCTTTGTGGGGCTCCTTTATTTTAACTATGTAAGTGTCTTGCATAAATACTCACAAAACTATGCTTGGGGCAGTTAAGAGACAATCCAGAAGCTACGATACATTATTTCCAGTTTTTCTGCTCAGAATTCTGTAATTTAACAACACAAATCACCCTCAGCCAACCAACCCCAATCACCCACGCAGCTGACAGTGAGTGTGATTTCTGCTATCATCCCAGCAGAATCTGAGTCAGGAAATGTGTAGAAGGCAGGCAAAGAATGTCCTGTCTTCTCTACATACTCTGTGTCAAGTTCAGAAATACCTTTGCTTACTCTACTGTCTAAGATTGCAAAGAACACCTGTCCCCAGGTCATTTGGTGAAAACTGTCTGACAATCATATTCACACCTTCTAGGGCTGCTCTGGTGTGTCCCTGAGAGGGCTTGGTTCCATTTTCCTCGGAATATTGTCTCTAGTGACTTTACCCAAATGTCAGACACATCTGCGGTATTCTGTTCCGAGTGTCTGACATTGTGCAGACTGTGTGGCAATGCAAAAGTTTGCTGTTGCTGTAGTCTGATGCATGGTCATGAAGACACTGCCTAGCAGGGCCTGGCATCAAACTGCTAAAAACCAGAGGAACTAATGCTGCCTTGGTCTTTTCCATGCAATCCCTGCAGTGAATTACCTTGAAAATTTTGTGGAAGTTGATCCCAGAAGAAAATAGCTCATGTCAAATAAAGCTAAGTGTGAATTAACATGTGCAGGGTAAAACAGGAGTGCTGGATCCAAAAGTAACCTTGGGAAATATGTTATTTGACTGTGTAGACAGCTGTGGAGATGAGCAGCTGAAGAACAGAGTTGCCATGTGATGGGATTTTGCATGTGAATACAGAAACACCTGAGAATGTCAGATCAATGGTGAGCATGCTTCTCGTACAGCCTGTGCACAGACATTAAATGTAAATCTATCTACAAAGTCTCATTTCTTTTGCATGACCAACTCCACAATTGTATTCCAGCTACAGCTGGTGTATAGTAGAAAATAAATAAATAAGTTATGGGTAGGAAATAGGGAAAAAAGGTAATAATTTTTTCTCAGGGAAGTAATCAACGAAGTCCTGGTATTTCCTGTGCTCAGCATATTCATTAATGATTCACAGTAATGCCATGACAAACCCTGTTGATACTAAATTATTCGGAGTACTAAATCTGAAGGAAGTGGAAATAATTGCAAAAGACTCTCAGAATCCAAGCTGATAAGGCAATAAAATACCAGAAAAAGAAAATATCAGTGTAGGTGAATGTTATAAAAAGTGATGCACACAGGAAAAATAACGTTAGGTTTATAAACATGGAATGTGTTACAGAAAGGCCTATGGCCCAGCTGCTAGTTCTTGGTCTCTAAGATATATTTAGGATATTTAGTGTCTAATAGATACTAAAAAAAAATAAATTAGGAATGTCCAGGAGAAGAGTTGGGAATGTTTAGGATATGAAAAACACAGCTACATAGTTTAAATCCACCCATGATTGGATTTTGGACACAAATGCTACCCTTGTCTCTCATCTGATAAAAGATACAACAGAACTGGAAAAGCTACAGGAAAGAGCAACATGCATGATCAGAAATAGGAGTTAACTATTATTTGAGGAATAACTACAATACTGGGCTTTACAGGGTGGAACAGAAATGACTTCAGTAGGGAAAATCTACAAAACGCAGGTAACTTTGAGAAAATGAAGAAGGAGCTACTATGCACTGAATCTTAAATGGAATCATTGGCCAGAAAACAAAAAAATTAGTGCTTAAAACAAAAGAAGTGATTTTTTCACACTTGTTAGATTACAGCCGTCATTGGTAGGATGTCAGTTTACCTGAACTGAGAAGCAATCAGAGCAATTAATTCCAAAAATATGTTCCTAAGACAAGTAAATGAATACTATCATTAGTCTCTGAGTTGCGTTCTGATGCACACTAGGAAAGTACAGCAGGCAGTTAGCACTGCCTGCTTGTTCTTCTTCTCTTTGGGCTTCCCCTACTGCTGCTGTCAGAGACAGGAAACCAGATTGACCTTTGGTCTGAGGCAGTGGAGTCACCCTTTAATTCTTACATATACATCCCCCATAAAGAGAAATGAAAGAAAGCAGAGAAGCAGCCAGCAAAGACCTGTCAGGAGCAAATTCCATTAAATCTAATCTGATTTTATAACGGCGTAACAGGTCACGTCATGAAAAGAGCTATGTATGTAGTTAGGCTTTTGACACAATCACATTACATTATCATAAATGCACTAGTTTAATATAAATTTATTTTAAGTGGGATGAAAAACAGGCTAGAAAACTGTATTTAGAGAATTGTTCCCAATGATTCACTGCAAAAATGGAATGAAATGCTGAGGAAATGCAAATACAGGACTAAGAAGAGCAAGATAACTATTTTGCAGAAAAGTTTCTGAGTGGCTGCTTGTGCACAATGTGGTCCTGAGGGAGGAACACAAAAAGTGAATAGCTTCCTAACATATCTAAACATGCAAAAGAAAAGTTTTCCATATAATCCAGCATTTGGAAGAGTTAATCTGAGCTCTATGCTCATTTCAAGATATGTCTAAGGAGAGCAACCAGCATAATGATAGGCATAGAAAAAATTATTTGTAATTGAAAGTTAAATAAAGTTATCCTGTTTATCTTAGGAAGAGGAGAATTGGGAAGAAAAACTGTAACAGTAACTTTCAAATACTTAAAAATTTCTGTGAAGAGGAGGGAATATTCCATGCAAGAGATAACGGAAATAATGCACTCGACTGCACAGAAGAGAAAGAGAGAACATTAAGAATAATAAGATTTTAATAAGGGTGATAAAAACTCTCTTTATTCATTAAAGATGCCTTGGAGTGTGTGCAGACTTTAAGAGCAGGTGATAAAAGTGTCCAGCTGAGTTGATGATAGATATGTTGTGGGACAAGGGGATACACCATATGATCTCTTGAGAATGCTTCCAAGCCCATAAAACTGTGTTTCCACGCACAGGAAGTCAATCAATTAGTTCTGAAAATGTTGGACTTGCTACACTATAGAGCAGTATTTTGTACAGAATTTGCACTTCAATATACTTACAGTGTGCATGGTGTGGTGCTGATTTTTGGCTACAAAGAAACCAGTCAGAACTACTGTGTGATATTTGTGACTAAGGCAGTGGAATTCCAGAAGAAGTGCAAAGAAACATTAAAAGGTAGCAGAAGAAGACAGTTTAGAGAAGTGGTAGTCCTAGGCAATAGTAGGAGTGTGATCGTTTAGATTATGCTCACAAAAGAATTCAAGACTATAATTATTTCACATTACATTGTCTTTACAGATTACGTATGCTTTGGATACTTGCCTCTAAATTGTGAATTTTATGTCCCTCATCCCCATGTTCATCATTTGCTTATTTTGTGTTTATTGATCTGATCAAATGCAACCCTAACCATATTTCCTTTCTGCTTTTTAAGACACCATTCAAACATTGTAGTCAGTGCTGTTTACACATGAGACATTGATTTCTGCAAATGAGTAAGAACTGACAACTGTACCAGGCCTGTTAGAGTGAAATTTAAAGGGACTTCTACTTAAAAGCAAAACAAATAATGTGTTTGAATACTGGTAAATCCCACAGAACTTGTGATTCAGTACATGAAAACTGGACTCGCAACTGTAATTCCTACAAGAATTACAAATTTGTGGGTCTCCTATCAGAAATCAGGCTCACAGACAGCAAGTATCCTACAAGGCAAACCACAAAGATACCATGTATGAAAATTTGATACTTAATGTCCATGTTTTTCTGCCTACCTCCATTGAATTATTTTCTTTATATTCTTTATTTTCTGGTGCCTCTTTTTAAACTCAAACCCACACTGTAATCTCCTCCCCTTTCCTTTTACACACTAACAGAAGAACTTGATAGAAAATGAGTAAGTTGAAACACGAGTAAGGATCACAATGGCTTCCTTTAATCACTCAGTCTATTTATTTACTTTACATATTTTGATGTTTTAAAATGTTGTGCCAAGACCGTGCTTTGGGAGCTCCTTGTTGGTTTTAAATGAATACAATAAACAACAGTTACAATGCTGCTGAATCTACTGTTGTGCATCTGCTCGATTATAATTCACTTCCGTGCAACTACAGAGCAATTGAACTGCCTGACCCCACTCAGTCCCACCAGTTACACTCTCAGCTGCCTATGAAAACACAAAAGCCTTCAGAGGGAGCAGAAGATGAAAATCTGACAGGAAAGATGGAAGAAATTTTTGTGTATTGATAAAAATTATATTCCAAATATTTTCTTTGTTATAACAATAGAGTAACATCATTTGACACCATTTGTGGTGATTTTTAATTTCCAGGTCCCTTATGTTTCACTTACATAGTGAGAAACAGAAAATGCTCTGTAAAATCTTTAATAAGATGGAGTTGATGGAATTCCAGTTGGCAAGACACCTTTTCAGTTCTCCAGTATCAAAGTGGAGCAGTTCTGCTGCAAGGGGATCTAGCATGTTGCCTGAAGTATCTCACAGCTTCCAGTGCAATGCTAAAAAAATCAGCTGACAAGATCCAGTGACCACTGACCTCAGAAATCCCTTCTAATTAATCTTACATCTTTAAATATCAAACTCTGATGTTAAAAGCAACAATTCCAGTGCTAATGGGGCACATAAAAGGGAAATGTTTGGCCACATTTCCAAAGAGAGGCAAGCTACCCACAGTCAAGAAGATGGTGACTTTCCAAAGAGTGACATAATTTTATGCCAGGTTTACCCTTTCTCCTTAAATCCCATTTCAACAGGACACATCAGACAAATTGGTGAGTGACCAGTCTGTCACCATTCTCAGCTCTTTCACCATTATTTGCTCAAAAACTTCTTAAGTCCAATGATCAGAAATAGAAAGATCTTAATGAGAAGCATGCTCTGTTTTGCACAACCTTATCTCTTCTTGGAGGTGTAACACATAAAACCAGCAATCAGTACTATTACAAATTATACTGCAACCATTCGCTGATACTTCAGCAATTCCTGATTTCTGTGCTACTTCTAACAAAACATACATAGCTTTGAAAATAATACAAAATACATTCTTGCACACCTGTACCCTGCAGTGGATTAAAATCTACCATTTTTTCTAGCTCAGAACTAAAAATTTGTAACTTCTTGGATCTCTTGCCTACTTTCTCACAGGAGCTACATCTTCATTTACATGAAAACTCTGAGCTATTCATTAACAAAAGTGAATGAAAATTTCCAGCATAAGTGAAAGTTACTAGGAGAAGATGGCTAAAACTTCACTTCTTCAAGAAACTTGGCTTATCTCTCAGTAATATGGGGCTAAGGCAAATCACTGATGGATTTGTTATGGGACCACTCTATAATGTCTTCCCACTCTACGCTCATAAAAAGATTTTTATCATGTACATTAAAACCAGGCCATTACCTCTGTAAGTGTTAACAGACATGCCCCTGAATGCCATTTCCTCTTATTTTTTACATATTAGCATACATATTGCCACACCTGGAAAGCGTGTGACCCTCCTTGCAGAATCATTAGCAATCAGAGCCAGGAGAAGCATTTTGGGAAGCCAGCAAACTGTTGATTCAGAGGGCTGGTTGCTTTGCTGCATTGACCTAGCAGAATAATAGCAAAGCTTGAAAGAAAACCCTGCTGTCTGAGGTCTATGGCAGTGTTTTATCTGGTGACACTACAATAATTAATGAAACCAAATTATTCTAATTGTCTTAAATGATTTTAATATCAATCTCTGATTTCTAGCTTAACAAGTCTAGAGTTCTGGGACATAGCAGGGATTTCTAGATGCCTTTTCAATTCAAACAATAATTTAGGTTGAAAAAGCCTTTGAAGGTCTTCTGGTCAAAACCCCAGGGGCCAAATTAAAAATTTTCATACGTTGTTCTATTTCTTGATTTTGTTATTTATATTATATCTGATGTGACTATCTTGAAAAAGAGCTAAGTGACTCCTGTGACTGAGGATCATGAGACTCCGTCTCTATCAACCATACCTTTCCAAACTGGATTGGTCATATGCAAACTGAAACCTCAGTGGAAGGCACCGTGTTGAACCTGGCATCAGATTTAGAATCTGGTCCTGATTCCACTGAAATGAATTAGAAGCATTAAGCTCAGAGAAGATCACTGACTTTTGACAAGAAGGTGGCTAATGGGGCACTGTAAAACATATGCAGAAGACAGTGACAGCTGATTCTGATTTCTCTTCCAACATGTGGATTATGTTACACTCACCCAAGCGCTAAGCTTTCATCTCAAACAGTTGTGAAGGTGAAGGCTTCTAGGGGTCTCATACTCTAATTATGCCTGACTTAGAATTCACTTAACTTAGACTAACACAGATAGGAAGTCAAGTTCTGTTAGCTGTTCCACCTTTCACCTTACCACACATCTGGGAAATATTCAGATCAAGATCATAACCTTGCATTTTGGCATTAGCTACCTAAAAAAACATTAAGATATCACCAACAATTTGCCTTTGACTGGGAAAATTAGAAGCATATTTGAGATGTAAACACTGTTGTGGCACTAATATTGCTGGTAATGATTAAAGGCTGCTACTTTAACTATAATGGAATAAACCGAAACTGACAGTCTTAGCCCATGCCCATTTTCAATTTAAACAAGATAAGGAAATCCCAGTGGTATATCATATTCTGAGCGAGGAAGAAAGCTGGGAATATTTACAGATGAGTATTTTCAATGAGGTCTACAAATGGAAAGCAGTATGTGTGAAGTACTGTAACAAATTTGTGGTTACAGGGCAGAAGTGAGGATAGTACCCAGCTCTTTCTGCTGGAAGAGGCCTCTCTACCACTTGAACTTATAATTGTAAGCAAGACCTATACACATCCTTAGAATTGTTGCAGTAGAGGGCAGCGTTCATTAACCAATTAGTTTCATATTAATTAGTTGATCTATTAAAATATCCTGACCATTATTATCAATTTATTTCAACAAAAAATAACAGAAATCAGAAGCTAATAATATAGGAGATCAAGGGGAAGTGTACCTGAGGCATTCTTCCACATGCAGCAATGGGGAGTCTCAAACTCCCTTTCCTCTACAATTACTTATTCAAACTACAGAACTTAAGTCTAAGGTTGGGCCTGTGTTAGGCAGGATTTGCTCTTACGGTCATAGTGGCTAACTCTGCGCACTTCTAGGATTATTTCTAAGTTGACATTTCTGTTAATTAGAAAAAAAGCAAAAACAAAAGATGTAAAATAGTTAGAGACTCAGCATAGATCAAATTGTAGAAGCTGAAGTCAGGGACACTCATTAAGAAAGAAACCACTTAAGTGAAAAAGTTGGTCAGGGATTTGGTACCACCTAACAAACAAAAAATGAAGTTTTTCTAAATATTGATGTCTAAACCAAGATTAAGGTTTATCTGGCTATATGATTAACCTTATATTACAGATGCTAAAAGTAGAAGTCACTATGCTCTTTTGTAGTGTTAAATGTAATAAGCTGCAATACATAAATTGTCAGACTAGATGCTGTTGATCTTACCATACAATAAAGAATCTTAAGATTCGCTTTATATTAGCAATTTTTTATCTATTTATTGTTTTTTTCTTTTTTTCCAGCATTGCATGTTTAAGCTATAATTCTTATTAAAAAGTCAGATTTTCATACTGAAACAAGTGTTTCTTTCTCCATTGAATTTTCATATTAATAAGCAGGAAAACAGTAATTGTGTGAAATAATGAAGTTGTATATGCTGCTAAAGATTGTGAAATGAGATACAGCAGACATTAACAAAAGCATCTGTCTTGCATGTTTAGTTTCTTAAGTCTTTGATGTGTTTCAAATATCAGTAGAGCCTTTTCCTCATCTTCCCCATTGCAGTGCAAGTTCAAAGAACACATATAATACAAAGGCTGAAAAGTAACAAAAGCTTTCTAGTAGCTTTGAACTGCCACATATGGCTTAGCAATTATAAGAAATGCTATAATATCTGAGATAAATTTATTAAACATTGTTTTTGTTAATTGGTGTTCATTTATTTCCCTCTCTGTTGTGGAAAGAAACTATAGATGTTTTGGGACATCAAGAATATACAGGCTGTACATTAGCTATAGGATTCATTTGGAAAAATCCAGTTCTATAAATCAAATTTAACAAAAAGTTCAGGCAGAAGAAAGCAGAAAACCCCAAGCATGAAAAAAAATTTTCAAGATAAAAATATCTATTTTATCTATGACCAAATTTGAATATCATTGCCCCTCATGAAAGCAATACACATAGCACATGAATGAGGGAACTACTAAATAGAGGCAGCACTCTAGAAAGGGTAGAAACAGATACAAAAATTTGAGGCAGGAGTTTGCCTGCTAGAGAGAAATTAAAATACCACAGTGTAAACCGAATACAGATCTTCTGAAACCCTTGGAATTCATTAGTGTTTGTGACTAGAGAAACTTGGGTAACATCACTTACAGAACAATTAGAACAGAACTACAAAGATTTTGCAACATTTGAGGCAGTAAAGAGAATGTTTTAAAAGAAAACAGGCTTTGTCTGCTTGTTAAGCTATCTCAGTATCTGAGAGAGAAAACCTACCTGTGCGATAAACTCCTATACAGGCTAGGAGCCTGCACTGATTAATTTGAATAGTTCAACTTGAAAGTAATGCCTTTAGGGGCATTGCACTGTATCTGATAAACGCCTCTTCCCCCAAACAAGTAAATATTGTGTTTAATTTTATACGTTTTACAAATCTGTACATGCTTATTTTCATGTGCTAAATGTATATATTACATAAATTTATGTCTATTTTGTATATATGTATCAATTTTTTTTTCCAGAGGAACAGTTTCCTATTTTGTGCTTGTACTGTGTTTAGTATAAAGGGATTAGCACCATGGGGTACTGGATCCAGATGATCTTTAAGCTTCCTTCCAACTCTGACCATACAATTATTATTAAATGCTCACCGTGGCACTGTGCTATCTCTGCAGGGTGATTCAGCCCGGAGGTTGGGTTGCTGTTGATTCTCAGGCTAGTTTATTTAATGTTATTTTAAAAAGCTTTATAATACCATGGTGAAGAAATACTTCATTCTCTCGACTAAGGGTCAGCCTTTCTGTTTGAATAATTCTAATTCTCTGTGCTTGTGGGCCTTGGGCTCAGTTGAGCAATGATGTTTCCACTTTAGTTCCTACCTTATCACATCTTCAGACAGCATTTGTAGGCTGGCATGTGGCTGTAAAGGGTATGTTGCCACAAAGAATTTTACATTACTCTTTACTTAAAAGGCACCAGAAAAACAAATGTCTTTTAAGTTCAGTGAGATAAAACTGAAGTAATAGAGGTAATATCTTCAGCTATGCACCTGCAAGAGTCTACATTCATTTTTCACAGCATTAAACTGCATGCAGGAAAAGGCTTTTTTTCACATGTGTATTTCTGCATATGTACTAAATGTAAACATACTAAACATTTTACATAGATGTACCTTATTCCATCTCTGATGATAAAATATAAATCCACCTATATGAATGTTAACTACTGATGCACTGTTTATGAAGGTATATATATATATATATATATATATATATGTATACACACATACACTAGTATATAGAGGCACACGCATTGAGCATTTCAGATTTAATTTAAAAACACACTCCTAAACTCTGAAGCACATTTAACTGGATGCAAAATCCCTGATATAATTCCCATCAGAAGCCAAATTGCTACATAGCTGTCAAATTATTCATATCCTCAAATTGTATTAAACCGGTATAACAAGCCAATAAGTAATTGGAATAAGTAATTGTTCCAATTGGAACAAGCCAATAAGTAATATTTTTGATACAAAAAATGATGTGGAAAAAGAACAGTTAAGGGAATCTGCATGCAGGCAAAATGATAGTGACATACTGTAAATATTTCATGTAATCCAAGGGCACAGGGTGAATTTGTTTCCCTTAAAATTTGATATATTTCAGCACAGGCATGAGACACTATTTATCTTCCCTTCTCATATTTCTACCCACAAGACAGATGTCAATGTTGTCTAATGGATAGATCTTGTCTAAGCTATTTCCCATCTGGAAGCAGGCCAAACAAAAGCAATAACAGCTAGAATGAGAGAATGATGTCTTTCAGAAAATATTCCAAGTTTTCGCTAATTATAGGCATCTTTGCAGCTTAGTTGTGTTCAGCTAAGTTTTAGCAGGTATCAATGAAGACCATGGTTTGGTTTTGGTGACATCAGATAACACACATCATTATGTCAACATACCCCTAAGATAATAATATCTACTACTACTAATCTAGTTTATGAATATTAAGATCATTAATGTAGGTGTTTGCATCTTTCTCCACACCACAGAAATTGTCTTCCAGATGTCCCAATGCATGACTTTTCTGTATATCATAAATAAGCAGAAACATCATTAAGTGACATAAAATACGTAATGAAAACTGAAATTTATGTACTGTATTCCAGTGTGCACTGCAGCTCAGGGCTGAAGTGTGTTCACACAAGATGCTCACAGAAACTGCAAATACACCACCAAAGCACCGTCAAAAATATGTCTGTACAAGGCACACTTCATTAATAAAAAGATGACAGTGAAACCTTGTGTTGGCTTTGCTTAAAGGGAATTGTTAAATGCAATTATGAAATGCAGTATCTGACAATAGGTGCACAAAATTGGCTCGATTTATTTATTTTCTCCCTGTGAGCCATATACATGGCTGGCGAATACAGTGGTGACAGCAGTTTTAGTAGAGATGTGTCAGCTATAGTTAAATCTCTTTGTTCTCTGGTTTCTCCGCATAATATATTTTTCACTTGTCTCGATGTCTTGTTAACCCTGGAAAAAATCTACTCGAAAAAAGCCTGAGGGCCCCAAAAACATAATGAATAATTAAAATAAAAGTACAGTGATTATTGCAGAATTATTACGTAATATAGTACAGAAAAACACAGTTCATACAATTTCCAAGGCAATATCATTTTGCCTTGTTTATTATAGCAATATTTTATTTTTGCCAGTAGAGTGAACATTTAAGATAAACGCACAATGACTTTTAAGACTGGCCAAAATCTAAAAAGTTAATTCATCTTAATTCTGCTTCCACTAAAATCAATGTAGAATTCCTTTCAACCCTGCATTGCTCTATCCCTTTAGAATATTGTGCCTCCTGTGTATCTGCTGATTGGGCATTTGGCTCTTAGGTCCATCAAGAGATAATATAAGAGATACTGCTTTGACTGTAGTAGGATGCACAAATCTAAACGCAGCTCTGGCTTTTTTTGTACTGTTTTTTTGGCTGACATAGAGTTAAATCTCTTCACAGCCGCTTGTGTGGTGCTGTGTTTTGGGCAGGTGGTGAAATGGTGCTGAAAGCACAGGGATGTTTCAGTCTTTGCTGAGCAATGCTTACAGAGCCTTTTCCGCCCCTCGCTCTGCCCCACTGGTGAGGACGCTGGGGGAGCACAGGACATTCGAAGGTGACACAGTTGGGACAGTGATTGTAGCTGGTGACAGGGATGTTCCACACCAGATGGTGTCCTGCACAACAGTAGGACTGGGCTGGGAAAGATATTGGGCCAAGGCTGCCCTTGCTCAGGGACTGGATGGGCATTGATTGGCTTTACCCTTCTGATTCTCCCCCCTGTCCCGCTGGGTGAGGGAGTGATGGAGTAGCTGTTGGAGATTTGAATCTTCAAATTTCCTAAAGTAATTCTATTAAGTAGATAATGGAAGCTGCTTAAGGAGTCTTATGACTATTATTTAGTAAGGAAGTTTAATTGTATCTCAAGACTGAAACTAAAATAATATTAAATGTAGTAGTGCACTTGCCAATGAAGTTGGTTGTCAAATACTTAAGTAGTAAAGGGCATGGATGAAACACCTTGCATTGGAGTTTTAGCAGAGGAAATAACTTCATTATGATTTATTCTATTTATTCGTGTCAGTAAGTCATTCATTCAAAGTTGAGAAGTGATTGCGATTTTGAAGCAGTGGAATTTGTAACAAGAAAGAAATCAATGACTAAAAGTAAGAAATAAGGTGTCAGAAGATGAGTTCTACTACTGAAAAAAAAAAAAAAAGAAACAATAACCAGAATCAGCTAGTTTAGTAACTAAATGCTTATTCTTCTTTTGCTTAATAAATTACTTCAAATTAAATGCAAAGCAATTTTTGACAAATTTTTATGCCTCCAACAGAATACGCTTCTTATTCATCCAACACAATTTCATTTAATGTAGTTTTACTAACAAAACAATGTTAAGTTGTTGGGTTTGAATTTTTTAGTTACAGGTTGATTTCTTTCCAAATGTGGCTTGACAAAAGCCATGTGAAAATTATTATCTTGGAAATAATTATCTTATCATCCACCATTTTCTAGCAAAACCAGAAATGAAAAATTATGAATCTGAGTTGCTCTTTATAAAGCCATATACATATGCATATACAAATCTGCAGATACTTTGTGGTTAGCAAAAAGAGCGTTAAAAAGTACCGAACACTGAGAATCAACAAAATTACTAAAACCAACAAAAGCAAAATGATTATTTTAAAATTATTCCTGTTTAAATTATTCCTGTTGGATGTTTTAAAGCATGATAATATGAAGAGCTAGTGGTAATAAAGTTAAATTAGCTGTTGTGTGTAACAGCCACATCATGTAGTAATTTTATAAACTGATAGATGTTAATTCCCGCTTAGGTTTTTGTTGAAAGTGTATTTCAATCTCCTGTATGGTACAGTTAAAAAATATAAATTCCAGAAAAAAAATTTAAAGGGTCAATTTTTATCCATTTTCTTCTGTATCATTACTTTCTTTTAGTGTAAACAGTCATCTTGTCTCTTTCAATATATGTAGGGTTATTTCTTTTTATCTTCCTGCTTAGATATATTAACAGAGAAGTCTTAAATCTTTTTTCAACCTTTCTTTTGCTTGATAAATTCTTTTCAGGATCATTGGTAAAACTGTGTCTCTCCACTGCAGAACTACCCACAGCTTCAGGTCTGCCTCTGTTACCATTTCCATTTTTTTTTTTTTTAATAAAGTAATGCATTTTATTTCAGATGATCCCTTAACAGTGCCAGAATGGAACAACAATTGCTCCATCTCTGCAGGAACTCTGCAACGTAGAACACTACAGGTTTGTGTTTATATTTTTCATGGCTGCATTCTTATTCATTCTCTGGTGTAGATGTATTCTGAAATCCTGCTTTCAGATTAATCAGTAGATGTCTATAATAAATATTATCATTCCTAGCTCATAATGGTATATGGAGTACATTTACAAGGAACCGCTAGGAATTAAAATGTGGTTTAGTTTGCATAAAAAGGCTGAAAAGACTGGAGACTGTTGTATCCCTGTTTCTTAGAGTACCCCAGAAGATTCCCATTCTATGTTTCCAAGTTTTAATGAAACAAAAAAATTTTTGTATGCTTGGGATGGATGACAAAGCACCAAATTTCTTGCTTTGCCTTAGAGACAAGCATGCATCCTCCCGAAAAATTATCTTGGATAGCAGTTTTGACATGACTTTGAACTCATCCTTGCCAGCATCTTAATCTGAACACAGTTTTATCTCAAAGAGCCCTACTGGACAAATGGCTGTCCTCAAAGATTTTGGTTCCTGACATTTGGAGGAATTGCAGAAATCCTTGTGTATATTAAGTTCAGATGACGCATAATTACAAGATAAGAGGAATCATTTTGTCTCCTTTTTTTTTGTTCGTATATTCATCCCCCACTCATGCATTTACATTCACCCTTTGAATTGTATGAAGACAGCAAGGTTGTAATTTGACTTCCATCTGCTGGCAAACAAGGACAGACCGTGACTCTTTAAAGTGCCTGTGAGATTATATAGGACTTTTTTTTTCCCTCACAGAAGATGGATTCGAGCGTTTTTTTTCAGAAAAATACCACCTGGTGAGCTGCTCCAAGGACATAGCGCCTTAAAGGCAGGTCTTAGTAAAAAAGTGGCATCCTGAGACTTCTGTCCTGTGGTAGCTAGCCACACCTGTCCCTTACATATTTTTTACTGAGTGGAGAAACAAAATAAACTGAATGTTTTACCACTGGATATTATCAAGAAAAAATTAAACCCCCGCAGTGTTGGGGTTTCTGATGCAGGAGAAGGAAGACTACTCTTAGTAATTCTGAAACAATATAAAAATCATAGTATAAAGTTATTGTATTCTTCTACAATCATTTAAAATGCCTGGAAATAAGTAGAAAATGGCATAAAAATTTAACATGCTTTTTCCAAAAGGGTATAATATCAAGGTAACCTGATAACTTTCTTTGACTGGGTTTTTTTTGTAGAAGGAAAATGAATGGGATCCAATCCATCTGGCTGGTCTTCAGGACAGTTGATACATTTTCCATGCTTTCAGTAGTAACTTGGACAACAACACAAATTAAATTTGGTCATGAGACATTGAAAAATCTCAGACATATAAAGCCATTGTAGTATACAGGAAGAATTTTATGAGACTGGTGAGTGGAGTAGTGGGATGTAATTAGATCATTTAAAGGGGATACACATTTATACATCTAGGGTACTCCAAGAAACTGTACTTAAAACAGGTATTCTGCCAAGACAGCCATACTAGAAGTTGATTTATCTGGAGCTGCCTTTAAACCTGATTTTAAAATCCCATTTGAAAGTTAAGGCAAGGAGAAGCTCTTGAAAACAAAAGGCTTGAAGATCAAACAAAATAGAAGTCAGCTCAATGAAATATTTTTCCATCTCCTCACCTCACAAAGAAGTCTCTGCTTTTTAACATCACATTATCAATGTAGGATCACCTCTCTCATATAAAATCATGTTTTACACAGGATAATTGAAATTCTTGTGCTTGAGCTGTTATTATCCTCCAATTGTGAATCATAACTACAGGGTAGTATTTCTGAGTAATCAAGAAAATAAGGCAACTTTAATTGGACAGTCATTAGGGATCAGATTTAAAGTTCATTGGAGTCAGTAGAAAAGTTTTCATGAACTTCAGTCTGGATCCTTTAGTGGCACATATCTCAGTGAAGTCCATTTCCTCACAACTCAAACTCAACTCCCAATTAGATATATATTACTTTATCACAATCTGAAAATATACACATGAAACAGAAAATGTCTGTAAGATAAAACATAGGAAAATTGTGTATTAATGTATGTTGATGATCAACCACGTCTGTGCCAAATACAGTCAACAGTTGTTTTTAATCAATCTACAATGAAGGACATATTTTTCCTCAAAGAAAAATATTATAAGCATTCTATCAACAACTCTCAGCAAACATATACAAGGGGACATTTTTTATTTGACCTCTAAAAGGGAAATATTTGAATACCAAAAACAAAATACCAAAATACTTCCCACTCACAAAGACAAGCAGAAACCTGAGTAACTCAGTAAAATAAAGGGATCAAGCCCTCATCTGCTTGATATCAAAGCTGCTCCCTTGGAATCAGTAGAAGATGCTCTTTTAAGTCACTATGAGTTATTACACCATTTATTAATATTATGTGGGTAATATAAAAAGTTTCTTGAATATGAGGTTGTTTGGACTTTATGAGTGTGATGATGTGTAAAGACATTGGTGGCACATGCTTAATGAAGTATTTGATTTTTGGAATTTCAGTGACTTAGTGACATTCAAATGGGGATGCTCAGAGCTTCTGTCACTTGTTAAATATTGCTAGTAGCCCACAAAGAACTAATGTCCAGAAAATGCTTTTCTTCTTCATTTCAGTGACACCAAATTTGCAGACTACTTAAAAGCACGCACTCACAAATGGCCTCAGCAACTTCAACAGAGATAAATAAGCCTGAAACCACGGCATGCAAGAATCAGTCTCAAATTTGTCAGTTTGCACATCACTATGCTATTGCAGTAGCTGCTTAAAATAAAATGTCACTGTAAGACAAAAAAGTGAAGGTTTTCCTTGCTGCTAATGAAGTAATCACTACTGAGATCTGCTGTGCACAGAGACCACCCTTGGGAATGCCTCTGTCAGTGACTATCAAGAGCACTATTTTTTCAATTGATTATTTTGTGTGAGATAAAATCTGCATGACACTCTTAACACTTGAAGATTGTGAAAGGTAGTTCAAGTGTTGCTTTAGAGGTGCCACTCTTTTTCAGAAATCAGTGTTTCACACTCTAGTGAAATGTAAACTGGCCTTAATCCCAATGAAGTCAATGGCAAAACTGCAGCTGGTTTGGGGGCGAACATTATCAGGTCCTGCAATTCCAGCTGCTACTTTCTTATCACTGAGGAGATGATATTGACTTTGTCTCTGTCAAAAAACTAACTTTTGCTAGTTTAGGAAAAAAAAGAAAGGAGTGTATTTTGTTACTCTATCACTGATAAAACATTGCATCACAGTGTCATGGAAAGATAACTTTGACTGACATTACAAAGAAAATGTTTGTCTTGGATTTAAGAAAGAGTTCTCTAGTGTTTTCCACCAAAGAAACAATAAGAATTATGCTTATTGCTTTCTCTTTTAAGGTTTATTCCGAAAATTTTCCTTCTAAATGAGAGGCAATAATATGCATGACCTGCTGAAGTCAGTTGTAATATTGAATATACTGCCACTAAGTTACTCAAGCAAACAGAGGATCAAGGGTTCTTTCTATTGCTTTTCAGTGCTCAGCTTCCTTAGTTTGATCTATTTCTCTGAGTTTTCTTCAAGAACCAGCTTCCTCTTATCCTTTCAACAACCCTGTGCCTGGGGCTCAGATTACTTGAGAACACATGTCAGTTGTTCTCCTCAATCTTCTCTTACACTGAGAAGGAGATCTTACAACTAGAGAAGAAAACCTTTTGCTCCTAATGTCTTATTTTGTAAGGCTGAGGTCCTACAATTATTACAACAAATCCAGAAATAGCCAGTCTGATGGGAGTTCATAATGTCGTCTTCCTGCTCTTCTTGTCCTTACTTTCTAAAGACACAGGTAAAGACTTCACCCGCACTGAAAATATGGTTTTACAGCACCTCAAAAACCAGCCCATGTGGTCCCAGAATCCAGCTTCTCCATACAAAGAAAATTTCCCCAAATCTCAAAACAACTAGAAACCATGAAAGAACAGACTGACGTCTTTTAAGTGTACTTTCAAAAATATTCAGTACTTCTTTTAATGAGATGACTGAATCAGGATAATGCTACTATAGAGGAAAACCTACCTCATGTCTTTAAATTACAAAACGTACATAATTTAGGGCATTCTTTCAATTGCAGAAGCAGCAGATCAGAGTCCTTTACAAGTTGTTTTCTTAGAAAGAAGGAAGTTGCATGCCTTAGGTGCTTAATTACATTTTAGGTGTGAGTGTTGATCTGCTGGAGGGCAGGGAGGCTCTGCAGAGGGATCTGGGCAGGCTGGACCATGGGCTGAGGCCAATGGTGTGAGGTTCAAGGCCAAGTGTGGAGTCCTGCACTTCTGTCACAACAACCCCAGGCTGTGTCACAGGCTTGGGGAAGAGTCGCTGGAAATTACGCATCAGAAAAGGATCTGGGGGTGTGCCCAAGGGCCCAAAAAGGCCAGTGGCATCCTGGCCTGGATCAGTAATAGTGTGGCCAGCAGGAACAAGGATTTTCCCCCTCTACTCACCACTGGTGAGGCCACATCTTGAATCCTGTGTCCAGTTCTGGGACTTTCACTCCAGAGAAGGACACTGACGCTGCAGCGTGTCCAGAGAGGGCAATAGACCTGGTGAAGGGTCTAGAAAACATGCCCCATGTGGAGCAGCTGAGGGAATTGGGGTAGTTTGGAGAAGAGGAGGCTCTGAGGCAACCTCATCTCTCTCTAGAACTAACTGAAAAGTGCTTGTGGCCAGCGGAGGGTTGGTCTCTTCTGCTGTGTCTCAAGTGAAAGGACTTTCTGCAGAGTGCGAGGACTAACATTCCCAGGGACAAGAAATCAGGCAAGGAAAGCAGGACACTGACATGGCTGAGCAGGGAACTGCTGGCCAGACTAGAGGAAGAAGCATATGCATTGACAGCTTAAGCCAGGACAGGTGACACGGGGAGGATACAGAAACAAAGTCTGATTACATAGGGATGGTGTGAGGAAAGCCAAGGACAAGCTGGACCTCAACATGGCAAGAGATGCAAGGAATAACAAGGTTTCTGCAGGTATGTGACCCAAAAAAGGAAGGTGAAAGAAGGTGTAACCCCCTCTGTTAAATGATGCTGGAAAACTGGTAAAAATGGATGAGGAGAAGGCTGAGATACTCAACAAGACTTTGCCTCAATCTTCACTGGTAACTTCTCTTCCCACACCTCCCTAATGGATGGGCAGCAGGATGGGGACTGGGGGGCCAAAGTCCCTCCCACAGTAAGAGAAGATCAGACTCATGACCACCTGAGGAACCTGAATGTACATTAATGTATGGGACCCACTGAGATGCATCTCAGAGTGCTGAAGGAATTAGCTGATGTAGTTGCCAGCCACTGTCCATGATATTTGAAAAGTCATGGCAGTGATGTGACTCAAAAAGGGGAAACACTGTACCCATCCTCAGGGGTAGGAAGGAGGGCCCTGGGAATGTCTGATGTGTCAGCCTCACCTCTGTGCCTGGGAAGGTCATGGAACAGACCCTTCTGGAAGCTGTGCTAAGGCACACGGAGGACAGGAAGGTGATTAGGGACAGCCAACACAGCTTCACTGAGGGCAAGTCCTGCCTGACCAGCTCAGTGGCCTTGTGTGATGGAGTGGCCACATCAGTGGACAGGGGAAGTGCTACAGAGGCACTTATCTGGACTTCTGTAAGACCTTTGACAAAGTCCTGCACAGCATCCTCGGCTATAAACTGGAGAGAAATAGATTTGATGAGTGGACTGGATAAAAAAGTGGTTGGACAATTGCATCCAGAGGTTAGTGGTCAATGGCTCTGACTCCTGATTATTTTGTCTGAGTCCTAATGGACATCGGTGACTAGTGGTGACATTAGTGACAAGCTGTGAGGTGGTAAGGCACTGTCCCAGGTTCCCCAGAGGAGCTGTGGATACCACACCCCTGGAGGTGTTCAAGGCCAGGCTGGATGGAGCTCTGAGCAACCTGGTCTAGTGCAAGGTGTCCTTGTCCACAGTAGGAGGTGGTTTTTAAGGTCCCTTCCAACCCAAACTATTCTTTGATTTTATGACAAGAAGAAATCATGTTAAGTTGTATTGGGAAGGTTCAGATTAGATATTAGAATAATTTTTAGAATAAGTTGCCCAGGGAGGTGGTGTCTCTCAAAGTATTCAAGAGGAATCAGGCTGTGGCACTTGGGGATATGGCTTAAGGGTGATTATGGAGGTGTTGGGCTGACAGTTGGAATCTATGAGCTTGAAGGTCTCATCCAACCTTTATAATTCAGTAATACACACTTGCACTTCATCTTAATTTATAACCTTTGTTTTCTATAGTTGGAAACACAGGATAACTTACTGATATGAACTAAAATTAAATTAATTATGAATTGCAGCTGACTAATTTGTTTCAAAAAACTTTTAAAAATTATTCTATCTACTTCCTTTTTATTTTCTTAAACAATATTCATTAGAGTGACCTGAATGGCAACATCTGAAGGGCAGTGTTTAACACTTCCTTCCAGAGTTCAGACTCAAACTATCTCTTCTATTTTGTACTTTTATTATGCTAGGCAGCAGCACTTGTGAAATAATACAGCACAGTGAGATGATGATGATGCTGATGTTTATGTAATTTTGAGCACTTAGGAGAGAAGAATACTTTGAAAGCAGCCTTAAAAGCAAAAACTCAGACTTGAGCCAGATAAGGCACGCTGGTGTACCATTGAGAGGTTTCTGTGTGGACACCAATACCTCTAACACCTTTTGTATTTTATATGAAATCATCATACAATATTGTCAAAAGCTCCTGGTTTAAAAAAACACTTTGGCCTGTGGTATGAGGCCTTCAATGAGCTCCTTGAAATGAAGAAAAACTCTTAGCACAAAAATGCCTATAGTTTACTGGCATCCCATGAGTAAGATAGGAGTGGGATAATAGTAGTCCATGCACCCTGCAAGGGAAGAGCAGGTGGTCATCTGGGCTATTTTCAGGGCATCTGCCTTTGGACCGGGCCACAATCAAAGGTTACAGTGTTTATTAAAGTCATTTTGCATCCTAGGTCTCAAGTGAACTATGCCTTCCTTATTCTTTTACTTTTCCACTATGATATAGTAACAGTACTTCCTCAAAATAAGAGAAAAAGCAGAATTTGCCAGAAATTTATCCTGTAACTGAGCTGAGATCTGTTTGTACTGGACTGGAACCAAAAGATTTCTCAGCCCCTTGAAGCATATTAATAGCAAAAGTCAGGTACACATCTAAAATTCCTGGATTCAGCTCACAAGTTAACACTGCAAGATATGTCACACTCAGGCTGGTTCTGTCCAGTCATTATACAATGTAAGACATTTTCAAACTGGTATTTATCAATTTCAGGGTGACCCCGCTGCTCTAATATTTCTGTGCCATGAATTTCTGAGGAGTGCTGACTTCAGAGCTGACAAAGATGCCAAAAGCTGACTGCTCTCTGCCCCCCGCTATGTACACAGAGCAGCGCAGTGCTCTCATCTGCAGGAGTCAGCCAGAGGACTCTGTTTTTGTTGGTTCTTTGCTTTCTGCATGGCTGAGGTTTTCAACCCTCAGAGTCACCAATTTGCCTCCAGGCTGGAGCTTGTAATTAAAGTCTTGGTGCCAGGATTTTGTACACTCTATTCTGCCGCTGGTCAGGATGAGGAAACTTTCAAAATAATTATCCAATTTTAAAGACAAAAGTAACAAATGAGCATCCAAAGAGCTGTAAGGTTCAATATAGGCTATTTCATCATACAGTTAGTACAAACACCAGGCCTAAGTTTAGCAGTGATTAAGATTGAAAACTCTGCAAAGCAAAAGAGAAATAAATCTGTATTGAGGGAAACTGCTGTGGTGGGAAATCTGCCCTCTACACATTACCACCCACAAAGCCATGTGGGGATTCCATGGATAAATATGTGACTGCTAGTGAGAGCTGGGTGGGAAACCATCTCTCTAGCCCAGGAAACATTTCCAGATTTCAAAAACGTTCCCATTCTGCACCATGGATATGACCAAGCTGACCAAGCTGCTACTACCACTGAAATCAGATAGGTGGGCATTTGTGTCCAAACTAAAATATGTTACAGAGCAAAATACATGGTAACAGGACCAGTTTCAAAATCTAGAGAGTTGGGGGAAAAAAAATATCAGCCATTTTGACCCTGGAGTCAGAGAACAAAATTTGAATAGGAAACCCCTTATTGCAGTCCTGATAGCCTGGTAAAAATAGCACACAGGAGAATGAACAAAGCCCAGAAGAACTACAACACACTCCCCCTTTCTCTTTTCAGATCTAAGTTCTTTAGTACAATAGGATAATTTGGATGTCACTGGATCGTTTGAGACTGAATATTACTGAACAAGTCCCGAGTACCACAATCAGGCTGGTGGCCTATGCCCTGTTGCCTTCTCTCCTGATAGCTCTCGAGCCACAACAAAATCTAACTGTTCTGATACATGCTCTTGATCAAACCATAGATGCAATTCTATTCCCAGGTCAAAGGAATGGTGATGTGAGGTCCTTTGGTGCCTCTCTACTCTTCACTAACTCAAACCCGAAGTTTTCACCATAGATTACCAACTACATTAGTAGACTGTCAGTAGAGTATTCAATACCTTATTTTAAAAAGGCCCTTGATAGACAAACTCCATTTCATATTACTAATAAACAGGGGAATTTTCTGTATTTTAAACACTAAAGATGGCAAAAGCCTGAAATTTGGAAGACTACAAATGATGACTACACTCCCCACACTATTACTTCAGCTAATACTCAAGACCATTTTTCATGCAGACATGTAAGCTGATTATGTTATCCTGCTACATCATATTCAAAGCACTAGAGGATTTTTATTGCTTCCTGTGCTTCCAGAACATTAATTGGCTTATGCTGCTACAGCTTTGAAAATTTGAAGTACAATTGCCGCATATTAGTCTCTTCCACAGGTTGATGAGTATTAAATTTGATTTCACAGTTTTGATATTTCACAACATAGACATGTAAAATTCAATATGAAGAGGGTTTTTATGACTGATGTAGTGTGCCTGTTTTTTATTTTTTTGGCACACCTTATACCAAGAAGAAAACAATACTTTTTCCAAAGCCTCATGATTTATATAGAGAAAAAACAGTCTTCTCTAAGGATTAAAAGACATTCTGGAATGCTGTGTTTGAAGCCAGTGCTGCAGCATCATCTCAGCTAAATGTTCCTCCTGTATATATAGGAAAGGAGCCATCAAAGCACTTCGATGAACTTGAGTGTCTGATGTATACAATGCAAATATTTTAGTAGCAGCAAAACATTGTCCAGCTGTCTCTTCTAAGCTTTCAATCCAGTTTAGCAGGAAGCCAAGTGGTCCTAGGCTGCTACATAAATTTGGTGACATCTGAAAGAAGTGGTGTGCTCAGTCGGACAGACAGGTTTTGCATGGGAATATGTTGTATTAGGAAAGTTATAAAGCAGCTGGAGATTTAATACAGAATCTGTGATGGATAAAATCCAGGGCTACTGGCTGTGCTACTGCCAGCCCTTAGTCACACCATCTCTATTCAACCAACACATGTAACATATTAACAATGCAATAATTAGTACACATTCCTGTCTGCTACTTAAAACTTCACTCCCAGATGCTGCTTTGGTCTGATCTCAATTTTACTACCTTTGATGATTCCCTGCACTTCGTAATACCAGGCTGCATTGCTATTCATTAGACTCAACAGTGGTTAGGCAGACACTAGCTGAAGCCAGGTTTCTAACAGAAATGCCCCTGCTTTTATTTCATGTGGCTAACTTCTGTAAATTACTGTAAATCCTTCCTCCAAATTCCCTGCAATATATGTTCATGCATGTGTGTATCTGGGAAAAACAACTGCAGCCAGGAAAACAAAATCAGGCAGCTAGATAACAGCAAAAATTACTTGAATAAAAAAGAAAAACAGAACAAAACCAAACTGAAATTAAAAACAAATCAACCAAAAAACCCCACCTTACCCAACCCAGAAAAAGCCAAAAATACACCCTTGTTTTGCAGTGAACCACCTTGTGTAAGATATCTGATGCACCGCCTACTCGTTTCAATCCTTTTGATTTCTCTACAGCTATAATACTACCAGGCATCCAATGCCCTCCTGCAGCTGGGCAGTCAGACCTTTTCATCTTATAGAAATATTTCTGCTAAACAAATGCTCAGGATCTGTATGCCACTGGTGACACATTTGTTTAAGGTATCAAGGCATGCACATTTGGACATGCATTATCAGGAGATACCCAAAGGCTTACTTTCTACCATCAAAGATTTTAAAGTTCTTTTAATTTAATACATACATACAAAAACTGTCAGGGTTAGCTTGGCTTGATCAAAAAACCAGTGCTTTAAAATATCTTTACCTGCCCGTTTGCTTATTACTACAGCAAAATATGTTAAAATTATGGAAGAAAAAACTAATTACCCAGTTTGTAACAACTGGAAATATTCACAGTAACGCCAGAAATTTTGAGGCTTAACAGACGTTGACTTTAATGAACATCCTGGGACTGAGTTGTTGCTAGTGTTTATACAAGTCATTCAAAAAGGAACGGGCCTGGTATTTTAGTCTGCATGGAAATCTTTTTAACATTTTTATTCAGTAAAACCCAAGCTAGAAAACAAATGTTCAGAAGAAAGAGTAGTATATGTCTAGAGTGACAGCACAAATGCTTTGAAATGCCAATGTTGATTTCCAGACAACTTTATTTCAATCTTGCTTAAGTAGATTGCATTTTCAAATTTTGACTTTCTTTGTGCTTAGAAAAGTGTGTAATTTCACTTTCAGTCTTCTGTTATATTCCTAACTACACTTTCAATCTTTCCCTGGCTTTTTTCTGATATGTATTTTACAAGAGTGTCATCTCTCATTGCACAATGAACATGAATTTTAGAATGGTGCAATGGTCAAGCTTTTATTACCTATGATGAGAAATTTTTCAACATGGACATTTCACATAATTTTCTGTTTCCAGATATGTTTTACACTACTTACTGAGGGGATGGAATGGAATAAACAAACAAAACCAACAAGCTACTCAAATTCTTTGGATCAGACAATGACTAATTAAGTGTTAGTGTCCATGAAGTATGTCAAACCAAACAAGGGACGACTGGAGCTTGTTTGCCACACTCTTAAACCTACTTATGAAACACATAACTGGTCATCTTGATAATGGAAAAATAAACAACAAACAACTCATAAAAGTTAGGGTGCACAGATTTTGTTCAACTGAAAGTGCCTGGGCAACTCACAAAGAAACCAAAGCTGATTCTGCAAACTCCTCCATTCAAGTGATATTCAAAATCAAGAATATTATCTAAGTGGCTACAATAGGGTTTTGATATAAAGAATGAGATCCTTAAAAATTGTACATGCACTCTACTGAAAAAAAATGGAAAAGGCCACACTCATTTTGAGAATCAAGGTCTCGTTTGACATAAGATGATAAGGTGTGCTACATCCCATGGGCCGGCTTCTACCACTGAATATTTAACTTTCCCTTTCTGGCTTGTACTATGAATTACAAGATCTTTTCCCCAGCATGCGGCTCCCCTGGGACCAGCAACATCTAACATGTTCAAAAGGGATGTTGGCTACACAGGTTTTTGCTCACAGGGAATAAAAACTGCACTTTAGACTTCTCTACTTCAAAGCAATAACCTTCCAAGTTGCCCTCTTAGAAAAAAACTACTGTCATAATGCAGTTAATTGCAATTTACAGGCATTATTATAGCAACAGCTTAGTCTGTTTAAATTTATATGAAATAGAATTCAACTGTCCTTCCACCCACTCTCCCAAGAAACATTAAATATAAACTTAATTTAACAACACTCTGCCAAAATTTAATAATTTCATTAACTGGACTACCTAACACTCTTTTATTACAGAACGTACTAAATTATATAAACATAATTTTTGGCATATGTGTATTTTAATTCAAAACCAGAGCTGGACAGCACAATGCAACAATTGGCAAATCACAGTCTTATCTTGGCTTTTGTAGTAATAGTGTCCAAACAAAAGTAGACATTTACTGGCAACAGCAAACAGCAGAACTCACGTCTTTTTCTTTTCACAATTCACAGTATCATGCTGGCATTTGTTATACATTTCTAAGCACATTTTGACAGCTAAAAATGTCCCACATCATACCTCACTGTAATGGCTGTTTTACATTATATTTTTGTATCTAATCCACTTAAAAAAATGATGATCCAATTATTTTTGGTACAAAAGAATTCCTTAGAAATTCTGGTAATTAAATCTAACAACCTGGAGAATTCCTTGAGTGTCTTATGATTTTTTTTTCTGTGATCTCATATAAGCAAATTCAAGACAGCTCCTATGCAAGCAGTGTCCAAGTTGCTTCAAGCATACGAGCCATATCAAACAGATTTAAAAGATTATTGTGCTGCTGCTCTGAAGAAGCAGGAATGAGGTGAGACAGAAGTGAATTGCTGCACTTTAAGCTCACTGGCTGACCTTCCAACCCTTCCTCAACTTGTTCCTGCACACTCTAAAGCATAAAACTGCCTCCTCTCTTCAAAAACAGTAAAGAAAGTGGTGTTGGAATGTAAGAAAACATTATAACAAGAGATAAAGGGAAGCAGCTACTTGCCCTTTCTTTTCTTTGTTTTGCATAGGAGATAACCAATTTAACTGGAGTTTGGTCTGAAATAAAGTAGTCTTAAATGAGACATGACTATCCTGAGGACTGTGTTTGTTTGAAAACCTTATGCTTTCTGTTTTTAACCTAACACCTACATGGATTCTATTAAAAAGAGAGCAATGATTTATCAGGATGTTTACACTGCACTCTTGACAACACTTCTGTTTAAACAGTTTTGATCTTTTCCCAATAAAATTTAGCCTTCAGCTCAACAGATTTAAAAAACCCTTAAACTTGAAAAATGTGCCTACAGAGCCTCAAAAGTTCTTGACAAGTACAATATATGCAGGTGCTCTACCAAACTTACTATAAGCTTTTACCAAAAAAAAAAAAAAAAAGAAATATTAAGTCCCTTAAATAAAAAGGAAGGTTTAAAAAAAGATTGTTAACTGTTAAATGTTTGTAGGACAGGTAGGAATCTTTTTGCTTATATATACAAAGGAAATATAACACAGAGGATGTGAAGCTGACCTATGAATTTATGTCTATGCATAAATGAGTCATGTAAAATGTACAAGCATGTATGAAAGCTTCGAAATCCAAGTGCAGGGGCTGGGCAAGTGCAGCTCTCATTCTTTGCTAATGATAGCTTCTCCCAGATTGTTTATGTAGTGTGCTGAGAGTGTCAACTGATGTGGAGAGCACTGGAAACTTTCAGGTGTAATTAACCTCTGCAGCCTCTTAATGTAGTTTCACCTATAATCCACAGGTCCCTATCACAGAAGAGCAAAGAGTTTGTTCAGGCCCAATTGAAACACTTCACAGAGAAGTGACTGATTAAAACCAGACATAGAGACAGTAAAAGAAAAGGGGTAAAAAAAGGAGTAATGTGATGCTCATTCTCTCCATATATCAGCTGCAACAGTCCACACTTCTTCTGTGACATCTTGATGCATCAGGGGAGGACTAAGAATAGCTTTGGTTGATATATCCATCTTACAATGACAGGAACAGGTGAAATTATACCTAAAGACTTCAGGAAATATTATATTGAAAGGATTTTTCACAGTATGTAGAAAACCACAATTGTTAATGTATTCTTCTCTCCTCTCATCAACACATAAGCAATAGACCTGTGTTATGTCATATGCAAACAGACAACCACACAAATCACACTGTTTCCTAAAGTGCTTTAATGAATACTAATGTGTTTTTACCGTAAAAAAGATAAAAAATCATGAAAAATCATCCTGGTTGCTCAGCTTGCACTGTATCCAGAACAAAAGGTAGTTGTCTTGCTACTCCTGAAAAAAATGTCAGGGAAAACAATGCTTTGCTTGGGGAGGAGAAAGCAAGTGTATTTCCTAATGTTTGTACCAAATCCATTGATTTAGTCGGAGGAATGACACCAAGGAAGTAAAGGTAGAGCTCTGCCTGTTCCCTTCTACATGTGGGACAGAGAGAGAACAACCCATGGACAGATTTCTGCAAGAAAATCAACAGTTGTGTGTATTCTGTTGAGCCATTATAGATATGTGCTGCAATCCTCTAGTGTTTCTAATTCAGTAATCCTTGGGGACAGAAGCTACCTAAGCACTGGCTGGAAAAGTCTACTCCTTCAGTCATACAGGCATCAGTGCCTTGAACCTCAAGTACTAACTTAGACATTTTATAAACTGTGAAACTTCTTGCCTGGATCAAGAAATTGGACACAGGCCTGTGCAAAACACAACATAGTCATTCTCTGCCTTTAGCATCATGTCAGTGAAGAGCTTGATTATTTTGGCAAAGAATACTACAACTGTCTTCCGAGCATTTATTTTTTTCTTCAGTTCTTTCCTTTTTTGAATTAGTAAGCTGTACATGGAACTCTTATGACCAAACATTATTTAATTTGAAAATATCACTAAATTAATCTTATTTCCCCATAGAAATAATGGGCTTCAAACAAATTTGCAATTCAACTTTCTAAATATTATTATAACATTAATTTTTTATCCTTCTAAAAGAAACAGAGAAACATCTTGTCAAACTTATGATAGTGAAAAAAAAAAAATTCAAATTGGATAGTTTTCATGATATATTTCTTACTCATTCCCAGAAAATGTCAGGCTTCATCTAAACTGACATTATTTTGGACTTTGATTTTGTAAGAAAATCTTTCTGGATATTTCTTATTCACTCTATTTGGAAAATGCTTTGACATTTCAACATATTTAAGAAAGCGGGGAAAAAATAAGTTCTTTCCCTAAAACACCATTGATTAACATTCTCCTTTGAAATTTCAAGTGGTCTTATATGCAAATCAATCAGATTTACATTTTTGATGTTACAAAAGAAATGTCTTAAATTCACTTTTGTCTACATCACTCATTTGTCTACATCACTGTATTCTGACCATCACTCTTGACTGAGTACTTCAACCTCTTCAACACTTTGCCATGTCAAATACACTGTAAACCAGGCCTGGACCTACTAATTCACTAATTGGGCAGAAGGCAGCCATTGCCAAGTAGCACAAATTAGGTCTGTTTCAGAGGCTTACTAGTTCTGGCAATCCTGGCATTTGTCTTTTGGGGCTGGGAAACGGTGCACAGTTCTAGTTTAAGGCCAGGCACCTAGAAGCGGTTCTTGAAAAAAAGGAAATGAAAGCATTACCTCACAAGAAAATAACATGTCTAGACAGATCCAATGAGAAATACTTCAAATTAAACTGCCCCAGAAAAGCTATTAAACCTGGGATTAGAAAACAAGACATCTATGTTTTCAGGGTACCATATAGTAATTAAAATGCTCCAAGACACATAGATTGTTAGCCTATGTGAATGTAGTTACCTTGCTTTGCATTCAGAACCAACAGGAAGATCACAGAATTACAGAATATTCTGAGCTGGAAGGGACCCACAAGGATCACGGAGCCCAGCTCTTAAGGGAATGGACTATACAGGAGCTGAACCCACAACCTGGGAGTTATTAGCACCATGCTCTGATCCACTGAGCTCACCTCAGGGTCAAGATATTGGGCTGTGCCTTAGCACACTGCCCTCTGTTTAGCAATGAAATTAGCATCTTAAATTTAGCAGAGGAAATAAAAAGGAGAGGATACCACTGTCTCCTACGTGTACATTGCATAGTAAACTATAAAGAATAAAATCTTTGGGTCACCTAAAGACACTCTTTGGGAAAAAGAACTGAAAGGACAGCTTTGATTATCACAGAGTCATAGAATCATCAAAGCTGGAAAAGACCCCCAAGATCATTGAGTCCAACATTTGACTCAACGAAACCGTAGCACTGATTGCCATGTCCAGTCATTTCTTGAAGACTTCCAGGAATGGTGAATCCACCACCTCCTTGGGCAGCTCATTCCAATGTTTAACCAATATTTCAGCAAAGAAATTCTTCCTGATGTCCTACCTGAACCTCCCCTGTTGCTGCTTGAAGCCATTTCCTTTTTCTCCTGTTGACAGTATTTTAGTCAAAAGTTAGAATTATTTGTAACCCTCAGAGTGAGACTGCGGGACAGCCTATAGCCAAGGACTATGGTGAGCAAATCTATCCAGTGTTGATTGAATCTGTTAAACTGCAGAACAAATTTATACAATGAACACTGGTGATAACAGGAACTGTTATGAGGGTTCCCAGGAGGTATTCTTTGGTCCAGCTTTTCTGTGATTTGACACTCTTTTAATTAACAGACACACACTTGCTAAGTATAACAAATGCCTATATCAAGGCTGTTCCTGCAACAGAGCTCCCCAGGCATCATAAATCACATAGCAATGCTATTTCCTTTCTGATCCTGGGACACAAGGCCTGTCTGGCTACCTTGAAGTGATCCACCAAAAGCTGATATTACAAGAAGCCAGGGAAAGATAAGCAAAGATTGTTTTTTCATATGGTAAATTCACCGGTTACCTATTATGTGGCTTTGCAGAATTTCCCTTAGACCAAGAGCCTCAAACCACTTCCACCTACCCACAGCTCCCAAACGGCCACAGACAGATGTTTGTAGGTGGGAGAGGCCATCTGGGAGTGTCCATCCTGTGGATGACACTGTGTTTTGGAAATGTGGTAAAGATGCCATTGGTGCTGTGCATAGGCTGCTGTTCCACAGAAACTGCCTGCTGGAGCTATCCAGTAGGAATGGTTCCCAAATGGTTTTGCCTTTGAAATTTATGCAGATAATGAGAAGACAGAGTTTCTACAGTAGTTGGAAGGAACAAAAAATGAGGAGTTTATTGTAGGAATTCTGAGTGCTCCTACCTCCTCACTGCATCTTGCAGCACAAAGAATTATTTTTAAATTTCCTTTTTATCCCACAGCTGACCTTTTCCCTTTACTATTTCAGTCCTCTGCAAAGCTGACATCTGCAATTTTTTCCAAGACTAGCACAACTCAAGAAATCAACTGGTATTTACTACTGGACTAGGTTATGAGGTGGTATTATAAGGTGTTGAAATGATACTCTTGATAGAAATTGAAATCTCAGTGGGAATAAATTGACTACGTTGCCAACTTCAGAGAAATACTAGAAATGCATACCTGAAATCCTGAGATTCTGGACTGGGTCAAAACTCCATCCTCTCTGTTCAGAATGTAAATGCTTTTGGTAGTTTTATTTCAAATGCCACTCAACTTTTAACACTCCCTTTATTTTGTTTTTCCTTCTGAAACATCTCACATTCCTTTTATGAATCATGCCTAAAGGAAAAAAAAATCTATACCAGCGACTCTTTATGGTATTTCCCCAGATGGAGCTTAGCTGTTCTCCCACCGTACTCCAAATTCTTGCTTTAGGTAATATAATTCAGAATGGCAGAAATCTTATATTTACACCAGTAAAGTGAAGTTGTGTGATTTTGCCTGTGGGAAGATTTGAAATGCTAACAAGAGCTGGTGAGATTTAGTAACCTCCAGCTGAGGAGTCAGAACAAGCTGCAAGAGGGCTTCTCCTCTACTCACTGCTGTTAATGATTCCCTGATTGCAATTGTCTCTTTTCAGACCCGTTTCTCCTGTCTTTCTGTAGGCAATTCTTCTTGATTCCTGGGTGAATATCTTTACTTCTTTTAAATCTCTCCTAAACATTAACATACAGGCTTAACAGTATGAACAGGAAGCAATTAAAACCGTGAATTTAGAACCCGTATGTAAAATCTGTTGGTTTTCAGATTGTGTAGTTTCAAAAAGACAGACTCTCTACAGATGGTATCTGTAGTGAATACATTAACAGCACTTTAAACATTTATCTTTCCTGATAAAGCAAACTCAACTCCCAGACTCTTCCAAGGGATTCCTCATGGGTTGCAGGCAGCTCCTAACTTTGCTCATTAAGAACACCTCATTATCAAACATTGCCAACTTTCTTCACTCCACCAAGAGAAGACATTTTCCAAAACCTCTGTATTTAGAGCGAATTGTCTCTTGTCTCTAGTCAATCATTTTTGTAGACTTTTATTTTCTGTATCTTTAATTAGTGTTAAATTTGTCATCTAGTCTGTCATTCATGGACATCTAGGCTGGAGAAATATTCTGCTATATAAAATGAATAGTTTTACCCTTTATCCTTCAATTCCCCTTTCTTTTAAGAATGAGAACATCATCCTTTGTATTATGAACACAAAATAATGAACAGAGTAGAAACATCAATCTATAGATTTATAGATTAAGCTTGAGTAAAGATAAAATAGAGAAAATCCTGTTCTTTAAACTCTCTGCATCAGTCCCCCAAAGAACAGGAAAATAACACAGCCATATTTCAAGTTTGGATTAGGGAATGACTGTAGAGATGAAAAAGTCTAACATTGAATAACAAACCTGGGATCTAGAACATATTGTCAGATTTTCTGTAACATGTGAGAATTTAAGTACTTGTTACAATTGTTTTTTTCTGCAACTCAACAAACTTTCAGCTACTACTTATCAAAAGTAACCTGGAGTTATGGTTCTGAGTACCACTACAGTAAAACAGTCTGTTAGCCTAACACAGGATTCTGTAATACTGTCTCATTCTAAAGAACTCTTACCCAGTTGAAAAGTTCACCTTACCATATCAGTTATTTTTGTTTAGAATATATTAACTTTTTGTTCCTAATGAAAGCCAGTTAGAAAAATGAGGGTGAGAGGTTAAACATACATCTGGTCTCCCTATTTAACATAGAGGTTTATCTTTTGCATGTTGCTGATGATAATTTAGAAGGGAGGGGGGCACAAAGGAAAAGCATACTTGTATATTTTTCTGTTATGAAAACGGCAGCCCCCATTTTTCATTTGACATGTGAAATAGCTCTGCCATAAAAGCCTGTGCTTTTCAGCTTTGTGTTTAATTGTTGGAGCCAGGAAAAGGAGGTGAAGAAACAAGACAGATTTTACTTGAGCTGGTAGGACCAAGTGGGCTACAGCAAGCATGGCTCTCATTATGCTTAAGTGAATTAGTCTGTTTCCTTTAAAAAAAAGGAGGGGGGTAAAAAAGGAGAGATTAACAAGCCACCAAGGACCTGCTGTAAGACTTTGACACTTTTAGTGGCTTGTGACAAATGACTTGTGAGTATTAGCTCTCCTTCAGAATCAGAAAACAAATCTACCATTTGGATAAGGAATGCAAAAAAAAAAAAAATAGCAACAGCAACAAACTCTGCTACAAGGTCACGCTGACTAGGACTCATTACCAGCGGAACAAGAGAACTGAAGAACAGATACGTTCTTTAACTGACTAAACCCTGAAATTGTTATTAAATGTCCAGAAATCCTTAACATTTGTCATCCTTTTCAAGGTAAAGCATGTGTTACAGTCCTTCTGAAGATATTAATGTGCTCAAATATTGCAACAAAGGCACATATTTCTACTTATTCTCTAGAGGTGTTTCAGGCCTGGGATCAACTTAGAGGCTCTTCTCTGGACTCATTCCAACAACTAAATATCTTTCTTGTGCTGGGGCAAAATATAAGTGTGCTTTTCTGTCAGGCCCGTACAGATTCTTTGGAAACTTCATCTTACATGCTACATTAGTTGGACTGTGATGCAATCTACCCTTGCATTGTCCGTGTGTCTGTAAAGGCAGTTTTGCACCTAGAACTTCTATAGCTTAGCACACCAAACACATCTACGAATGAAGAACATATATATGTATATATATACATACACACTGAAACCACCATTAAAAAATATTTGGTTGAAAACCCCACATTAAGAGTATTAGATGGTGCCAGACTGCAGCTGACTCAAACACCAAAATTATGTTCCCTTACCCATTATGGGTTTAATGAAAAGAGTCAGGTAACATCACCTATAACTTCTTGCATGAAGCACAATGTAATAGAAAGAATTGAGGTTTTTATCTACTAGTTTTTCTGCTAATCATTAGATACTTTCTGAGTCTGCATTGCTGTGTGAACACATGTACGTGCACCTCACATCTGTGACTCCTGTTTAAAATATTTTAAACTGTAGTTAAGGTTTGGAAGTCCCTGGATAAGAGATCTGGCTCCACTTCCTCCAGTGGTAATTTTTTTTGTAGCATTATTGAACTTAACAGTTCAGACAGCACTAAAGTTCTTCCTGAATATAAGTCCTGTGGTTTTCTTTTTTAAAAAATTTCATTTTGGGTGAAGGAGTTACTATAATTCAGTCTCTACTGAAAAGCTGTATCAGTCTTTGTTATGCCCTTTGTACAGTTGGAAACAAAAAGGTTATGGCTTGCTGACCTTTATGATGTACTGTGTACATGTATAAAATTAACAAAACAAAAAGAAGGAAGAGTTCTACAGAAAAATTAATATAGATATTTTACAATAGTGTTTGCCTCCAAATACTCATCTTTGCTAAATATTTCCTGTTTCATAAGCAGAATCAGCTGTAAGCAGAGTCCACAAATGCATGTGTGGCATAACTAAAGGAATAAAGCAAGCATGGTGAATTTTGAGCAAATCTGGATAATGCTTTGAGGAATTATTTGGTGTGTGGTCTGAGGCAAGAAGCCACAGAGAGGCGGAAGTTAATCTTATGTACTCCCCAGCTGCAGATATGTCTTTTTGAGAGCTGACTGCAGCAGGAGAAACTGAAGAAATGACCAAGAGACCAGATTAATTCCACATGAGCCAAGTGTCAGCCTCATTATAAGTGTTTTCACTAAAGTTGAAAAGACTTTAACTTGGATGGCTGTCATTTCAAAGGAAAGTTGTGACATGTAAAAGTAATTGTAATAAGTTAAACTGAAAGAATAATATCTTTCACACTAAAGTGGAAGTATCAATAATTTTAAAAATGGTGGAAAATAAATAAAACCCAAACAAATAATTCCAGTAGGTTAATTCCAATACATTGACAGCATTTCAGGGAAATTAAGGCACTTCCAAAAATAAATACTACATTAATACAATAACTCTTAGGAGGATATCATGCTCAGATTTCTTTTACTGATAGGCCTGGCAGTAAAGAGAATGAAATAACAATTATATTTTAACTGTTTAATCATGGAAACGATATAGATCCTTGAGCTGAAGCACCCTAATGTTCATACCTTCAAAGCAAAATAAATTGTGGCATTGCTTTTGATTATAATGTTCATGCAGCAGAGCCAGATCCAGAGATCAGTTTGACAGGACAGATCCAATATGTGCGTCCACTCACACTATTTGGTTAGGAGATATTTTGATATTAATTTTTGTTTTATGCTATGCAACAAACATGTTGGGCAATCTTGACAGAATGCTTGCAAGAGGGGTTATAGAGTAATATTTTTTCTAAAGTTAAGTTTTTTTCCTGTTGAAAGACAAAAATACCTTAGTCTGATAGAATTAAGAAGTAGCCTATCTTTTCCTTCTCTGTGGGAGGACAAAACTGCCCTTACTATTCCCTGACACTCATCACAGTATTACTGATGTGTTTCACAAATAATTGGCTTTCATTACACCCTTGCTCATGTAGGAAGTATTTCTAACCTCATTCTATAAGTAGCAAGGAGAAATTAGACTCAACTATTCATAGAAATTTTGAGGTGTAGTGGATAACAAACATATAGGACCTATTATTTCCTAATACTTTATGGCATTCCTTACGTTCAAAGTTTAATTCTTGCAGACAATCCTTGTGCCAAATTGTCTAGTGTTCTACCCTCTCCCTTTAAGCAGATGCCTCCTCTGTGCTACTTGACAATCACCATGACGACCATGAGGAACTCTGAAGCTTCCCTCAGCTTCTTTTATTCCCTCAGTATCTTCACAGGACATGTTGAAGGACAACCATTCCTGCAATCCTACATCATTACTCCAGCCCAGTATCGGTTTCAGTCTTGTTTTGAGGCCAAAATCCTTCATGGTCATTAAGAATCCTTCTAAAGTTTAAATATCCTGCAAACTCTTCTATAAAGAAAGCTGGTGTTGGATCTTTTCTTTCCCAACCAAACTCAACTCAGTAGCTGCTCTGTGAGGTATTTCATTCAGTTGAAAATAATTTTCTCAATCAAAGCTCTATAGCAAGGTATTTTATACACTGCATATAATATAGATAGGAATCTGTCCACCAGAGAGTGTTCTTAAAATGTTTTTAATAATGTAAGTGGGTTCAGTCTTGTAGCTCCTTAATATACAATAATCATCACCTTGGAAGCAATCAGCAGTCATTGTTCTTGACTGGTTTATGTCATATGAGGAAAGGAAGTACCAAGGAATAACCAATATGGAGTTGCTACATCATTTAAATTCCATCGGGTATACAGGCTGGGTTCCAATTGCCGCAACTTAGGTTATTCAGACACATGAGGCTGTGAATGAAATGGCATGTTCATAGCACCTGGAGCACAGATTTTATTTTTAGCCTTTCAGCTTTTCCCTGTCCTGCAGAATTTCCTATTTTAGGCTGGCAATAAGAAACATCATAATTCCCAGAGAGGATGCAAGTCTGTATGATCTCAGCATCTCCCTCCATCACTCTTGGCCTAGGACTAGGGCTGCTGACGTAGCAAGATCCAAGAGAAGCAACAAAAGTGCTTATATTGAAACCACCTTTACTCCTCAGAAAAGGCATAACTTGTACCTCCCAGTGCTTACCTTACTGAATTTTCTACTGGTTGCTCAAGTGGTTTAAACAACTCACTGAACTGAGAAATGAGTCGTTGCCTGTGTGTGCCCATGGGTGCTTGGAAGCAGAGGTCATATGTTGCTCTATGAATAAAAACTATCAGACATGACATTAAATGTCACTTGTCATAAGAATTGTATTTGCACAGGTGCTTTCATCAACATCTTCACCTCCAAGAAGCTGAAACAATCATTGCCTTCCACCACAATCATTGCCTTCCATCTCTTACACACTACTCTCTTTCTAAGCTATTTCTGTCAGAACCACATGAAGTGAAAATTTAAAGAGTTTGTAGAGGTTTGTATGTCAGAACACCTGGTGAAACCAGGCTTGTAATAATTTTCTGCTCCTGTTTACATATGGTGGTGCCTTAACTCAGCCCTTCAGCCAAAGTGTGAACTGCTGACCCAGCTACTTGCAAGGGTAGCACCAAAACCACACAAGATTTTGTACGGGTGGTTATCTTCTCAGCATCTGAAGAGACAGAGCAACCAAGCCTAGACATTGAAGCAGACTAACAGAAAGCAGCCCCAGCTTGGCTGATGAAGTTAGCTCTAGACTTCTGCTTCCTTTCATGTTATCATTAGTTTTGCATCACAGATCCTCTGTGAGCACAGAATTTTTGTGCTGCAGTTATTAGCACTAGTTTTTTGACAAGGGAAAGGTGTTCTGTCATCAGAACGTGAACCACATGCACCACTCTGCTTCCTCTGAGACAGGGCAGAGGGGCAGAGTCATGAGCCCAGGTTACAGTTCAGGGGAAGGTTTTCATTAGTGTGCCTCCAAGGGAAATGTGCCACAGGTACTAAGATCATTCATGTGGATAAGAGAGGTATTTCCAGACCAACTTCCGGATTGCCCTGTGCAGAATCAGAAGTTGAATACAACTTTAGTCCTTGTAAGTCCCTTCCAACTCAGGATATTATACAGTTCTATGGCTTTATGACATGATTTATACTTTTAGTGTTTACATACAGGAAAAAACATAGAGAAAAAATTAGTATCTGGGAAATAAATGAAAAAAACCTTTATTCTGTTGAGGTTAAAAGACTGCTTCAGAGAACATCAGAAGCTTTAGCATCTCTTAAAATGTAACAAAAATGTGTGAAAAGAAGACACTAAACACGCAGTCTTATAAAATCTAAATTGTCCATTCTAGGCATGCTCCCTTGCTCACTGTAGCAACAAACTTGTCACTATGTAGTTGTTTCAGATCTTAAAAATAAGATTGCAAAATATGACATATTTGATAACACTAAATATACAGGCAACAAAACCACTCTATTCCACCCTATTCCATCCTCCAAAAATCAAACCACTTGGAATCCTTGCATGCCTTGATGTCCTTCAAGTATATGTTTCTTTTAACAAATGTAATGCATAGTATTTGCATAGTGAAAAATTGAAAACAACCAAGCAAAACCCCAACTTTTCTTTTTCTGTATTGCAAAGCTTATAGCTTTTTCAAATACTTTCTTACTTTCAAGGGCCAATTCACCCATCCTTCTGGTTGCAAGTAGTCCATACTAAATTTGATATTAGGAATAAAGCAGGCTATTAATTCTCTTGAAGATGAAAAAGTGAAGAAGAAAACCCTGGAGTGGGTACCAAATATTATCTAATATCTACAGAACAGGGTCAGAGAAGGCAGAATGAAATTGGAAGTGGAAAGTTCATACCCTAACACCAAACACACGCTTCTATACAAATTCAAAAAGCACCTTAATATCTTCATAGTTTCAGTCTGTGAGCAAACAGATGTTACAGTGAGATCAGATGGGACAATTCAACATCACTGGCAGTTCACAGCTGCCAAAAGGGGTAAACCATGCTCCCCCTCTCCCCACTGCTCTCCCACTCATGACACATGCTGCCCCTATTTCTTTCTTGTCATCCTTTCTAGTGCTGATCTGGTACTTGTCACACGTCCCACCCACTTCCTCGAATGCGGGCACAATGTCATTGATTTATACTCAGTCTCCACTTAGCACTGTGCCTTAATTCCAATTAAATAACATCCTGAATGATTCCAAAAGGCTTCAGCATTCCCTCCCCAACTCCCACACATGCTGACTACAGCTGCACAGCTGTGTGTCAGGAACCTAAAAGAAAACTTGCATTTCATTTATTTCTATGCAATGTTTGAACCTCTAATATCAGTGGCAGAAGAAAGAAGAGCAATGAGATTCCTCACAATCCCAGCCCCCTTCCCCCTCTCCCCCCATTTTCACTTCTGCTCCCCATGTAGGAAGATGAGTCAGGAACTGCAAAAACCAACTAAACTTATTGTCCTTCACATATGTTTTCCACCATGAAAGGAGCAGGCATCATATTTCTTTCCTAAATCAAGGTTTACGGAAGATCGAATCTATATTTTTATAGAACATTCACAATCATTCATGTTTCTACTATCTGTAACCTTTTCCTCTCTTGCACGACACCAAAAATTATGGAAGAGGGGAAAGACAAAAGGCATAAAACTATTTGGTATAGTTTCAACATTTCCTTTTTTCTTGAAAGTTAGCTTCGATGTGTGTGAAAATTCCTCTTTAACTGTAGAAGATATACACTACTGACAGATTATTTAGAGGTAAATGTGAAAGGGGACAGGCTAATAATTCTTTAGGCTAACTATAAAATAGGGGAATGCTTTACAGCTGACATTGTGAGTATATCAACCCAGTAATTGGATGCACATGTTAGTAGCAGTAAAAAGGTACTGTCCAGTTGTCCACCTTACATGGGAATCTACTTTGAGCATATTCTTTGATTTACTGTTGCAATTAGAACTGAATGTTCAAAGAAAGAACACAAGTGACCTAATTTAAAAACAGTGCCTTTAAAACCACTACTTAGTATGAGACTTCTCTTGCTTGTAACCATTTCTTTCCCCTGCAACTTCCATTTGTTGCACTGTGCTCATGGAGCACCAAAACCAGTTTTAATAATCTGCACGACTAATGAATTCAGTTTTAATATCCATTCAGTGATTAAAGATTAAGCCACTTCCTCCTGACTCCTACCCTTGAAGATTTTAATTCTCTTCATAAACACAGAGAGCTTTCCCAGGCTGACTTTTCAAAACTTCATGAAACACTGTTTCCTGTCTCTTTTTTACTACGTTGTAACCAACAGAGATGTTTTACAACAAATTGGCACAAGAAACAAGCAATTAGGGCAGCTAGGAAAGGACCTTTCTAGTAGAGAGAACGAAAGGTTGCAAGCACCATTGCCTAATTTTCTGCGTTAAAGCACCTGAGCAATGAAAAGATGCAAGATAGTAAAACATCACGTCTCTCAAAATAAATTATCAAAGCAAAAGAAAGAAAATTTGTTTGACAGGTACACACAGTTAGACCAGTGGCACTAATACACCTACCAACCGAGAAACAAACATGTGCTAAGATTAACTAAATGCGTCCTCCATTTCCGACCTGCATTTTATTCATGGCCCAAAGTGAGCAAGGGTTACTTTTCCGTGCAGCCTCATCAAGCTGACACTAGCTGGCAATGCTGATAAACAAACTATTTGTGCTGTTCCAAGTGACAAAGAGATCATTAGATGATAAACTCAAGCATTTTAGGATAAGGTATTTCGGAGATGTACGCAACTGCAAGCAGTAGTAGCAAGTGTTTAAAATGAGCAAACTGAAATTTCAACTAGGAGTTACTTTGGGGAAAAAGAGTCTGTAAGAGCTTGATTCAGAAAGCTATCCACAAAACAGAAAACAATATTTTGTCATGGTATGTCAATGTCAAGAAGGGAACGGATAAGAAATCCCAAGCTGACTGAGTAATTTCTCTGCCTTGTTGACATTATTTCTATCAGCCCAAATACAAAGCCTAAAAATTGAAATACAATGTTATTTACTTTTTCCCCCCCTATTTAGAAACTTCCTTGTGTGAATATTGCTTTCTCAGAGGAAAAGTCAGTAATCCACATCACATGAGTTGTTGCTCTATGGTCTTACAGTTACCTGAGATTTTTAACTTGAGACGTAGGTTAACAAGTCTTGCTCATAGAAAGGTTTTTCTTTAAAATGAAAGGCTCTCTTTAATAAATGAAAACTCCCCTATTGCAGGATCTGATCTGACTCTCATTTGAAGTGAAAAGGCCCCTATTCACACACACAGCTCAAAGACATCTGAAAGTCATCTTAAAATGCCTTATTTCAAAACAGAGGATCTTATCCTATGAGTGAATGCATCCAAGATGTTTCAGAAGTGTAAGCACATTCTATAGTGCTCACTCAGCTAATGCCATCTTCAAGGGAAGTTTTAACTGAGCCACTACCTGTGAACCCTCCCATTAAAACAGGAGCATGGCATCTATAAACATGTAGGCCGCTTGTTTTCTTTCTTCTGTGGTTTTAAGAACAAACTTCCAGTTGCTTCTAACTCTTCCAATTTTTTTTTTCCAAGTGGCTATAAGTTAGATTTATGAAGACAAAAAGACTCCTTACAACTGTGTATTTCGAAAAGATTTATGACAGGGCTACAGTATCAGCATGGAGGGTCCATGAGGCAGGAATGCAGTAAGGGTAACAGGAGAGTGTCATGTAGACATTAAATAGTACAATTCTTTCCACATTCATAAATCCTAAGTGCCTATGGTTTTATACTGCTGGTTATAAATTACAAAACTGAGTTCTACAGACGAAAACAAAACCCAAAAAACCAAAAAGACCCAAAAAACAAAAGTAAAATTAAAAAACTCTCCTTAAGAACTATATATTTCACAGTAAGTATCCTACATTTCAAATTACTTCACTCAGTATTAGTTCTTCTTTTAAGTATTTTGATTGGTAAAGCCATAAAACAGAAATCTTTGGAGAGTAAACCAGCAAAACACTAATCAGCCTTCAGAAAAACAGTGAAAAGTTCTCACATTAATTTACAAACGTATATGATATGGAGTCAATAATCCCTGAAAGTTAGTTTACAAAATGTTCAGTAGCAAAAGAATGTGTTTTACCGATTTTTCTAATCTGCTTGGAGCTTCATAATGAATGTAAAAGTAACTATTGGCATTTTATTATTTTCCTGCACCTGAGGTAGGATGAAAAAAAGAGTATCAAACAAAGCATACTTAATCAAAACACATTCAATACTATTTCTCTGCATATAACCCAATCTATAGTACAGATCTCTATTTATGTGTCATGTGTATATGCAAACAATTAAAATCCTCATTAGTAATGTTCAGCACTTCTGGTAGTTAAGAGTGGTTGTTTACAATCTTTTGAGCTATAGAATGAGGCTCAAAACTTTCTTGCTTTCACTCACTATGTTGTTAAGCTTATCCCACGCTCACTAAAGCAAAACCAAAGACTACCAGGGACTTCAAGAATTCCTAAAGCTTACTATAAAAGATAATTGAGTACTCAGAAGCAAAACCCAGAATAGGTTAGCTTGTGGGAAGTGGCTAATTATTTCTTGCTAGCTTCCCTGACATACACTTTTATTCTGCAGCACAGTGCCTTTGCATGAATTAGTCCACTTGGGTTTCTCAGAAGGCAAATTAATAGAGTATCTGCTGGTGCAAGCCCTTTTGGCTTTGCCCGAACTAAATTAGCTCATAAAGTTGGGGATGCAGACCCTTCTTGTCCACCTCCTCTGGGCAGAAGTGACACCAGGCAGTGGCTGTGCCGCCATCTACTGTGGGTTTTGCATAGCACTGTTTGGTCCAAAGCCTGCAGGAATCCCTCCAGCAATTCTTCCCACTCATCTCCAGGCTCAGTGGCACAAACTCCACTCCCTAAACACATACCTAATGGCCTGATCCTGCAATCTTTGGTCGGGTAGGACTCCCTCCACAAACTGCAAGTTACCTGCTGCTAATGAAACATTGTGTATTTTGTTATTGTTCTTCAACTAATAAGGTCTGTCCTGCAAATTTGACATTTGTGTGCTTTATAGTACTGTTAATAGTTGCCTTAGAAGTCAATTGAAAATTGTGTGGCACTCATACATTCAAGTTTTCTTGAACCATATATCATGTAGCTTTAATACATGTCATCCATTAATCCCAAAGAGTTTCACTGCCTTATTCAAGAAAGTTTTCTGTGTGAGAGTAAAGTCAGAATTTGCACATGTGCAATTCCCTCCCGATTTTAATATATGGCTTAAGCCTCTCTTGGTGATCCCAGAGCTCAACTATAGTGAAAGCTTTTGTAATTGCTCTTTGGAAGATTTTTGGATTTGTTTTCCCCCCAGCTAGTATTTAAGGCTCCAGAAAACACTACAGCTCTCTTTCTTTGTGCTTGTAAAGGGGTCTGTCAAGAACAGGGGCAAGGGATTTCACAGCTGTGGTGCTGCAGGACAAGGTAGTTGTTGTATTTTGAGCACCAACTTCCAGATGTAAGGAACAATAAAATAAAGTGTCCTACATCTATCCAGTGACAGACACCCTTGAGCTATGCCAAGTGCTGCAAATTCCCCGGGTCTTCTGACAGAACAGTCAGAAACCACCTGGTACTCTACAGGTAGAGAAAGGATGATGGAATAGTTCCAAGCAATCAAGCTGGAATACAGCTGCCAGAGTAAACTTTAATTTAGTGCACTCCACACAATATTTATAGAGCAAATCTACGAATGCTGCTTGAGTTGTTTAAGGGCTGGAGACTAAATCCTGTTTTCTGAATGTTTATTCTGACTTTCTCCAACTGTTCTTACTTGACAGTGCTTAATTGGCAGTGAGCCATGAAAGCTGTTGTCTAATTAGACAACATATCACGATCTTGCAGACCTACTGATAAGGCTTTACTGCAGCATAAATGGATTTTAAACATTAGCATATGAGAAAATTAGCCTCCAAATTGGAATATTTCAGTCTCATGAGTCAATAGTCACTTTTATTTGTTTAGGATAACATGATTTCAGAAAGACAAACTTATTTTAGAGATTAAATAGCCTGTAATGTTGAACAGGCTATAATTTAGTGGCCTTTGTAGCTAACTCTATGCATGGCAGAAATCTATTCACACGTAATTACTTATTTCAGACCATATGAAAGATACCATATATTTGCATGGAATCAGTCCAGCTGGGGATTATAGAAGTATTATGATAGCGCTGCTACATGTGAAGCCGTGAAAAAACATAGATTTAGTGAATCCACTTGCAACATTTTGCTACACAAACAGCCTTGAATAAAGGCACAATAAATACATTTTTAAATGGTCTCAGACGATGTTTTTACAGAAAACATAATTTCACACTGCATATTACAATGACTATTAATCAACAACATAGAACTCTGACTTCTGTCAACCGGATCATAATTATTTTGTATTGAAGGATGTACACTAGGTCTGACTTTGTGATGTAAGTGCAATAGGGAAGCTACAAGTTTTAAGATGACAGCAGTCCTTTCTTCACTGCACACAATCTTCAGTGATAGGATACAATCATGAATAATAAAGGCATTGTTTTGCTTTTATATGAAACAAATTACAATCTCCTCTCCTTCAGCAGATACTCGGCAGATGTGAGAATAACCATGGCATCACTGAGAAGGCCAATTTCTGATGCACTGACTGGAAAACCAGGACAGACCACGCATATCCCCTCCCATAGTTGCAGGGGGCTGCCCTTGAATGTAGACTGAAAAGGTAGGAAGATGTATATGTGCATTTTAGTGTATTCTACCTCTTCTTGGCCAGAGTTTGCAAAAGTTCAAGCATGCGGACAAGTTTACTCACTGAGCAGTTCTGCTGGCTAAGTGAGACTGCTCAGACGTACAGTTCCCTGGGTACACTGCTGTGAGAGTGGGCACCTTACAGCCCTTTTTGGCAGCAGTGTGCTGCACAGAATAGTTTGGTGCTCTCAGAGATGCACACAAAGCTTTCAGAATCCCATTTTAGGGGTGCTGTTCTCCTCCAAATCCAAAGGTAATCTAAGAAACACAGTTCTACGGCCCCATTCCACAAAATTCATCAAAGTTAAGCCTCCCTCACAGCTCTCTTTTTTAAGAATTTGCCTTTCTATGAAATACAGACAGGGAGGTGGTAAGCTTCAGTTGCTTTGACATCTAAAGCATTTACAAACATTAGAGTACATGATAAAGCATGAAGTTCCAAGGTGGAGCAAGTGAAGAAACAACATATGATACTCCAGACCTTTTCTCCCTGTTTGTAAGCTTATATTTCGGGTATTTACTAGAAATACAGCTGAATTAAGAGCAGTGTCTATCATACAGCACAGCAACCTGCTGAAGTACTCCATATTTTACACATTAGCTTACAAGGGATCTACTTAATTCACTTTTGGTTGTTTTAATTTAACAGCAGATTTATTCCCAGGTTTATCTGGATTTATGTAAAACAACACAAGAACCAAAATGTGGTTCTTTACCAGTGAAGAAAGTCTGAGAGTTTCCTCGAGTTGCATGACAGAGCTTACTTTCTCAGTATGTTCCTATAGTGGGATATAGTCACTTAAGGCTTGCAAGAGAAAGCAATATATTGTGGTTTAGTACAGTTACAATTTGAGATTGCACAGGCAGAAAAACCAAGCAGAGGTTACATTTCTAGCACTATCAGCCAAAAACACATTACCAGAGCATACTATTTCCAAGCATCTAATTAGTTCTAGAGAAAAGCTCGAAACTTCAGCTATGGAGACTGCCATATGACTTTTGCTCTGAAATAATTTATTTAAAAAAAAAAAAAAAAAAAAAAAAAAAAAAAAAAAAAAGCAAGCGAGCGAAGGACAATGAAACGCGTGTGAGGTCTGTGGGAAGGCAGCCCCAGATGTTTACAATGGAGCGAGTAGCGGTATAGCGGCGCTGCAGCCCGGGACCGGCGGGGCGCAGCACGGCACCGCCTCCGCCGCACCGCGGGCGGCAGCGCGGCCGCGCACCGGCTCCCCGCGCCGCCGGGCACCCCCGCTGCGGGAGCGCACCCGGGCGAGCCCTCGGCCCGCAGGATAAACAGCCCTGCTCCGGGAGCGGGGCGGAGGGAGCGCGGAGCGGGCGGCTCGGGGAGCGCAGGGCACGCGGGAGTGCGTGCGGGCAATCGATTAATTGTTCCAATGCAGCGCTCTCGTCAAGGCACTCTAATGACAGGGGATAATGATTTTCAGATTCGGGAGACAATGTCCCCCACACACTCCGCGCCACTTCCTCGCAAATCTTTCTAATTTGCTCTTCTGCCAGGCGAAGAAACAAACGGTGCTCAGCGAGGCCATTTGCAAAACAAATGTAACCGGAGAGATTCGCAGACTCGGGCTGGCGAGGAGCGGCGTCCTCGAGGAGCCGAGCTGAGCCCACCCAACCCTGCCCTGCGCCCCCTCCCCTCCGCGGCGCCACCTCTCCCTTCCGTCCCCAGCCCGGGCTCGGGCGCTCGGCGCCGGGCGAGCCGCGCCCGGGGCGCAGCAGCCGCTGCCCGGCAGCGCGGCGGACAGCCGTACTTACTGAAGGGGCAGTTCTCCTTCTTGGTGCCGCTGACCTTGCCGTTCTTCTCGATCTTGAGAAAGTACTTGTTGTAAGAGTAGAGCTTCCTCTTGCGCACGTCTCCTTGGAGGTGATTGTAGCTCCGCACGTGTCTCCCCGCACTGGAAGGAGAGGAGAAGGACGAGGGGAAGGAGGAGGATGATGAAGAAGAGGAGTTGGTGGCCTCCGGGGACAGCATGTCCTGGCCGAGGTCATGGCAGGTGACAGGCACAGAAGACACCAAGAAGAGCAGCAGCAAGCAGCAACAAGGCAGGTGGGAAAAGGCTGAGGCACCATTTGTCAGTATCCATTTGCACATTGTACTGAAACTCTGGGCGCTGGAAAATGTCTTATCAAATGAAACATACTGGAAGGGTAAAACCTGGTAAAAGGCAAGTGGAGAGACGGTGGTTGCTGCTTCTGGTTAGATTCCTCTGAGCTCTGATCTGGCCTGAAGTAAGTGCACCAACATCCATAACTCAGGGGACAAATCGCCTCAGAAGTTGCTGCCTTTTAATCCTTCGAGTCCTCCCTCAGAAAAAAGAGCTGTTGGGTGTTGGTTTGGTTTTTTTTTTTTTTGGGTGGGGGGGTTGCTGTGGTTAATCCTCTTTCCTTTTTCCCTTCCCCACCCCCCCACATGCACACACACTCCCCAACCTGGTTTGAGGCTTTCCAGTAGTTATTTTGTTCTCTTCCTCACTCCTTTCTTCACCATCTTAGATGCAGAAAGGTCTGAAAAATAGATGACAGCAAAGTCAATGACAACAACAAAAACAACAACTAAGATAAGTAATAAGGGGCGGAGAGGGGTGCCGGAATGGGTTTTTCACACATACACCTTTACACACAGACGCACTCACACTTTGTGGCTTTGCACCTTCTTCTGATCCCCACCCTCTTGCCTTTTTGCAAATCCCAAACCAGTTGCACAACTCGTCCTTTTCTCACTGACAACCCCAGAGGAGGAAGTTTCTTTGTTTTGCTTTGAATTCTCCAGAACAGTATTAAAAAAAAAAAATCCCTAGAGAAAGAGAGAGGGAGAAATCCCAACTTGTCCCCCCGCCCTTCCTCTCCTTTCCTTTCCCTCCCCCTTTGGTTGTAAACAGGTTGGAAGCTGTAGCCTAAATGTCAGCGATTACAAGTCAGAGGTGGGATGTGCCTCTGGTGGTCAGCCCTTATTTGCAGGGGGTCAGGCAGCGGTGGGACATCTGAAACCTTTTTGCAGCTGGAGCAAGCGGTGCCTGCTGCGGAGGCAGCCCCGGGAGCTGCCCTCGCTTCCTCCCGGGCTGCGGCGGCCGCGGCAGCCGCCGCCTTCGGCTCGCTGCTAATTGCTCCTAAAGCGTCCTTCTCCTCGGAGCGCCGGCCACCAGCATGGCTTAGAGACTCATGCTTTACTAATTTCCCTGTCTTCCAAGTTGAACCAATCCCTTCCAGGGAGGCTTCCCTCCCCCTTCACTCTTCCCCCACTCTCCCTACCCCCTCCCCCCCAAAAAAAACCCCAAGCAACCAACCTCCTGTCCTAAGAAAACCCCCAAACTTACAAAAACCACCCCCGCCCCAAACCCCAACTTGTTTTCTAGCGGAGAGTTTTATTTTATTTTTTTTTGGCAGTGAAGTGATTGAGAAAGCCACCTGGAGCTTGTTGCCTGCTAGATCTCCCCCTCCCCCCCGCTGGAGGAGGGGTTGGGTGGAGAGGTTGGGAAGGAGTATATACTACAGGCAGACCCTGGAAAAGCAGATTATATGCTGGTCAGAGAGAGTAAAAAGGGAAGAGACATAATTAGCTCCTTTTCCTTCTTCTCTGCCAGCTTCCATGGAGGTCTTTCTCCCTCCTTCAATGAATCACTGATTTCTCGCTTCCGTTGCTGAAATAAAAAGTTCACACTTTAGCCTCCTCTTCCTTTTAAGCCTCTCAAGATTTATTGTGTCTCTTTCCCCACCCTCACTCTCCTTGTCTCAGAAGAAATCAGGGCCCTAAATGACCATTTTCTAATTGCTAACATGAGTCGTTTACTGAATCACGCGTCTGACTTCAAAGCAAAAGGGATTTTATTGACATTGCAAAGGTTTCCCCATAAAATCTGTCTGAATATTTTGCTGTCTTTTTAATTTTTTTTTTAAACTAATGCAGTTTCCCTTGCCAGAAAGAAACAATTTTTCCATTTTCAAGGCTATTTTAAGCGATTTTTCAAGCTATTATTTTCCTGGAGGGGCATATGTTGTTGGTTTTTCCTATGATTCCATCTCTTCTAGTGTATTTGTCATTTCACATTCTGAATGTTATGACAGATTCATATTTCTAGCCCATCACTGAACCGTCAACTTTCCCAGTAATTAGCAAGCATCTTCCATATGACGTACTATCTTTTAACACCAGAATAAAGCATCAGAAACTGACTGGATATGGGCAGCATGCAAGGTATTATATTTTAATCAGTATCTAGCATTGTTAAATACCTGTACTGGAACACAAGTGGACGGAACATTTGCTAAGAGAATAGAGTATCAGAGAAATAGGTACAGAAACACAGGGACTAGCTCAATATGTAAGCCCCAAACCTTTTTGGAATAGAGGCCATTAAATAATGCAGATCAGTGGAATGCAATGGAGAACCTCCTATGCAATTCCATTTGGCATTTGGAGTAAATCTTAGTTTAAATAGAAAATGCAGGAACGAACAAACAGTTCTAAAATTAGACATTCATTAGATTAAGATGTTAAATATATTGTTAACTTCACAACAGAAATTAGAAATTATTTTCTCCAATTATGGTGTTTATTCTGGAGAGGGTTGGTTCCCAAATTTATGTGTTCAGCTGCTGGGAGTGACAGTTAAACAGCCTTAAAAATGAAACCATTTAATGTTAGAATCAATATGTTTTACGATGTTGTTTATGGTACTTCAGAGTATTTATTCTGCATGTATTTGCACTGAGTGCAAAGCATTTCAGAATTTTTTTTTCCCAAATATGATTTAGGCTTTCCTTTTGCCAAAGACTTTTCCTTTTGTTAATTAATAAAAAAAATAGAGAAATAAAACAAAATGTAGAGCAAACCCCTTCTTTCTGTGAATGCCTGACAGCTTACATGTATTTCTGCAAATCTTATGGCAATGTCAGTGCTACCTGGGTCATGAAGGATACAACACATTATTTCTAAAATTGAAATTATTTTGATTCCAATAGCTTAAATCATAAACAAATTCTGGAATATCTTACAGTTTTAGATTTGAAGACATCTTTCTTTTTTGTTTTCCTTTTTTTTTCCTGTCAAATGCTGGAAAATAAAGTACATCGGCATTTTAGGATCTCTGGTGGGAGATGAAAATAGTTTGGGGATTAAACAGGTATAATTGACCCTGAAAAAATAGGTACCATCTTGAATTTACTCAAGAAGAGTTCTGCTTAAACCTCCTTCTAGCTCGTGACTATCTGTATATTAGTTGTAAGATTCTGTGTTTAAGAATAGAAAATTCAACATATGCAGAATTTCATATAAAATCTGCTTCTGGCAGGTGCAATATTCAGGGCATTACTTTAAAGTACTGCAATGCATAGAGTCCTTTTCTATCCTGTGTGATGACAAGGAGGGCATTTACAAAACAGAGTCCTAATGAAAAGCTGACATAGCTTTTTAGATTATATCTCATTCTTTTTTCTACTTTCTGTATAGCCTTTCTTTTATAGCACAGTTGAATCCCTAAATACCCCACTACTTTGTATTGTCAGGTCACCTCTTAGGTTAGCCTGAGAAAGCCTGAGAAAAGTTCCACAGGAAAGATGCACTATTTAACGGAATTCAATCTGTCCCAATAGATTTGAATCACTAACATAAATGTATGAATGTAGATTATATCTCTGTAATGAGGCCTGAATCATTCTCAGTTACTTCAAAGGCCTGAAATTCAACCTTCCTTTTTAGCAGCAACAATCAGACCTTAATGGGTTTCTTTATTAATTGTTCCATTGCTAAGCTTGAAAAGCAGCTACCTTCAGTACAAGTCCTAGACTAGAAATGGTACCTGCTGCTTCAAAAACAGTGCTTCTGTTTTGCCTTTTACCACTGTAAAAGTCTGTGAAATATTTCCTGCACTGCGGTTTTATAAATTATGTGTTACATTGACTCATCCAAAATGAAATTAGGAAAACACTTACTAAAAAAATTTGTAAAAAGAAGAGAATTTACTTTAAGAATTTTCTTTTTGAACTGCTTTCTTTCTAAAGAATGTTCAGGGAAATGAGTTGCACAAGTGAATTGTAATTGAAAATAGGCTAAAATTTTTTTAAAATGTTTATAGCAATAGTTTATGTAATGTTTTTGTCTTTTGATCAGTGAGGAGGGATATTTGGGGGGTTTAGGGTTGGGTTTTGGTTTTTTTTTAATTCCTCTTGCTAAGTAAGCGACTTGAATCAGAGCAGGAATATTTTAATGTAGTTAGAATGAATTTTGCCTTGCATGATTTCCCTTAGTCAAGGCCTTATCTTTTTTGGTGTTGCAAATAAGTTCTGTTTATGTCTTCAAGTGTTAGTATAATCGACTCTCTCAGATATCACCAGCCCCTCAGTTTAGATTGCTAGATTGCAATCATGAACATCTGCCGCTTACAGTATGATGAGAGATGCACATGCATCTTCTGTTCATGGGACCCAATCCTGTTCTTATTCAAGGTGTTGGGAAATTTGCCAGTGATTTCATTGAGAGAGATTTCGGCCAACTTTTGTCACTGCCAAAGAAGCAGCTCTGCCAGAAACGAGGTGTAAAATGCCAAATGCCATCAATGGTTCAGATGCCTCCCTCTGTACGTCTGTTGCAAAGTGTAGAACTTGATATTACTTCAAAACACTGAATAACAGAATCACAGATCCAGTTAAGTTGGAAAAGACCTTTGAGATCATCAAGTCCAACATATGACTAAATGCCACCATGTTGACCGGACTATGGCACTGAGTGCCACTTCCACTGTGTCCTTAAACACCTCCAAATGACTCCACCACCTGCCTGGGCAGCCCATTCCAATTTTAAACACCCTTTCTGTGAAGAAATTCTTCCTTATATCCAACCCAAACCCCTCTGTTGCAACTTGAGGTCATGTCCTCTCCTTCTGTCACTTGGTGCCTGGGAAAAGAGACCAAATCCACCTGGCCACAGCCTCCTTTCAGGGAGCTGTAGAGAGTGATAAGGTCACCCCGAGCCTTCTTTTCTCCAGGCTAAGCACCCCCAGATCCCTCAGCTGTTCCTCATTGGATTTGTACCCCAGAAGCTCTTCCCCAGCTCCGTTGCCCTTCTCCAGACTTGCTCCAGCACCTCAATGTCTTTCTTCTAGTGAGTGGCCCGAAACTGAACACAGGATTCGCTTCCCTGCTCCTGCTGGCCACACCATTGCTGATCCAGGCCAGGATGCCATTGGCCTTCTTGGCCTCCTGGACACAGCCTGGCTCATGTCCAGCTGCTGTCACCAGCACCCCCAGGGCCTTTTCCCCTGGGCACTTTCCAGCCACTCTGCCTCCTGAATCACTGAATTACAAAGAAAAGGCAGTGGCACATAGCACCAGCCATCAATGAGACAAGTTGTTTTGATTTGAGCTGCAGTGCTTCTTGCTGAAATATTTACACAGTGGAGTTCATGCCCACCAGCAACAGGGATTGAAGGCCATTGCATTTTATCTGAATAAAATCTCTTATAGCTTGAGAAAAAAATCATAATCTCAGATTTTTTCTTCTGAAAAATCACAGTTTAACCTCTATTTGTTACCATTTCATGTACCTTCATGTAATTAAAAAAGTGTTAAAGTACTAATATTATTCCAGTATTATGTATAGAAAGAGTTATCAGATAACTTCTTATGTTTTCAAAGATCAAGACTGAAGGGGATGTAATTAATCTGTGTGTATGCAGTCGGAATAAGACATATAAAACCAGAACATGATTTTAACTGCCTGTAGTGGAACTCAGTAGTGAAAGCATACCCCTTGGCTCCTCTGTGCGTACTCCTTTCCAACCAAGTACCCAAAACTGGAGAAGAACTCAAGCAGAGTTTAGAAAAGGTTAATAAAATGAACGTTTTATCATTTTTTTTTTTATTCCAAAACCACTTGCATTTCTAGGTGCGCCATAGCAGACCCAAGGAAAAGGAGTCTGGGATAACTGAGACGTAGCTCAGCCAGAGCAGGTTCCCCCAGCCTGGAGAGTCGCTGGTGGGAATGGCCAAGAGCCCTGCCCAGGCTGAGACTGAGTCCTCCAGAGGAGTGAGATGCTACCCTCGCTGAGATCTGGTGGAAGAACAAAGAGCTGGCTGGGCTAGCACTACCACAGATGATAGGTAATGATTAACTGGAATATACCCTGATTCATGTTTTTCTTTTGAGAAACACAAACAAAAGGTAGCCGCCCTTAGGACTGCGCAGGTGATCATCTTGTGAATAGACATACAAACTGTGGGACCAGGAGGGTTTTGCTCCATTACTTAGATTAATAATATGTGTGTCTCCCTCATGCATGCATTGACGAAACTGTCCTAATGCTGGGCTTCAAGCAAACAATTAAGAAAGTAGTTTATTCTCTCTGAAATGCCAATTATAGTTATTCCCTCAAATATAGTTATTCCCATTTAGAGTTATACTGTGCCTGACAAAAAAAAAATTACAAAGAGATGTATGACATTTGAAAATATCTGTATGATTTTTGTTTGGTAAATACAGCTATTAAGAGAAGAATAATAAATAAGTGAAAAATACATTCTGTGAAGGTCAGCAAGACTAGATTACAGACCCCCAGGTACAGAGCTGCAGTGCCATAAATAGTGGTGTGTGTGGGTTGGACACTCACCATGTTTAGTAATGGTCTGCTGGCAGCTCGTTTTGCCTACTCTGTGGCACAAATATAATTGAAAAGGCAGTATTTTCAAGGAGGTACTTTAATCTTAGGGGATTTGTTTTTCTTTTTTCATACTACCATGAATGAGGACCACTTAGAGTCTCCTATAAATATTAGCAATTGAGAACAAAACAGCCAGAAACAGCCAAGTAGAGACAAATGTCCATTAGGCCTTTGCAATTTATTTTCTCCTCCCACTCAGTGTCATCTAAGCCTGCATTTTCCATGGAGAATCCTACCAAAGCTTTGAGGAAATACTTTTTGCATTCTGACATACATTCCACATAAACCTGTACACCTGTGAGTACTCCATGTAATGTGTAAGGCAATGGCAATGATCCCCTCCTCGACCTCACTACAGTTTTATCTATTTACACAACAACTTTTTCTCAAGATATACTGTAAACATTTTCACTAGTCCAGGATCTAAACCTTAGCTGGAACATGGTGCTTGCTCTTTGGTGACACTGAAGCTTCCATTCCCTGGAGGAGGCTTTCCAGAAAAAGAGATCATTTGGAAATCAAATGTCATCTCTGTATCTTTGAATGGTATCTGTTTACTGGATTTTTTTATTTTTTTTTTTTTTGGTGGGGTTTCTAGCAGATTAAACAACAAAAGTTATACATACTTTTTCACACCCAGAGGGGTGTACCCTGCAAAGTGTAACTATCTAGTTACCTGGATAGTCAGCTCCACCTGCATCCAACCGCAATCCCTTTTAGACAGGCAACAAAGCCATACTAAAACTCCACAGCTCCATCCTTTTTGAGCGCTACTGAAAGGGAGTGAATAAGTCAATTCCAGGCTTTGCTCGTGGAAGTATTCGAAACAGAGCTGACAGCTAGGAACATCAGCCCAGCAGCTGAACACGCTTGCCTCACCACAGGCGACCAGGGTAGCCAGCTGGGCTCCCTCTGAGCTGGTTAATAGCTCACACATTGCAGGGGGAGCTCGCACATTGCCTCCTCTTTGTCAGTTAATTTGTAGCAGCCAGTGGATAACTCGTGTGAGTAAGCACCTCTCGCCCTGCGCTAGGGTGGTGGGAGCGAGCCCTCGGCGGGGAGCAAGGGACAGCTCCCCGAGCTCCTGCGGGGCAGGCAGGGCTGGAGCTGCTGCTCTGCCAGCCTGGGCAGGTGTCAGCCTTCCCCAGAGTGGCATCACCCAGGGGATGTGTGGCACAGTGTCTCTCGCAGGGTACATTCCATCTGCTTTTCCACGTGATTGCGTGGAAACCACCTTTCCGAAGACCATACCTTTCCACATACATGTGACAAACGCCTCACTAAAGATATCGTGAACACAAGTACCAAAAGGGGAGTCAGCTCTAACACACAGGATTTTTTCCTAAATGCTGTGCAGTTTAGGGCATACTAGTACTCTTAATATTATTAGTAAGAACGTGATGACTCAGATATAATTGCCCAGCTAGGTACACTCTTATTATTTGTTCCTGGATTTCAGAAAGAACAGCCAGACTCTGCTGCTTTCTAGGCTCTATATCAAAGAATGGATCCTCCAAAGTCAACTTATTGCTGAGTTGGGATCTTTTAAAAGATGGTTTTCATCTGTTGTAGGGTTCACTCCGGCTGCTGATTATGGTTTTGAAAATGCAGCTTAATTAGTTCTATATTTATTAGCAGATTGTTTAACTTTTTATTAAGATCAAACACAAAGACAAAGGATAACAATATGGTATCTTCTTTCTAGCATTATTTAAAATGTTTGCAGCATGTTAAAGATTTAAGCAACTCTCTGATGAGCAGTCATCCATTCTGCAAGGCTTAGGAAGATTATTTTTCTTTACAGCATATGGGTAACAACTGGCCACACAGATCCAAATCATTGCAGATCTTACCATATTGCCATTTACTGATGATAATGATTAGCTCCTAAATGCCATATTCGGCAAAATTGACATCACATTTCATGTCTCCTACATGTAGTTCAAAGCAAGGAACTTCGAAAATGACACACATTGTTTTTTGCGTGCCAATAATTGGTAAAATACCTTCTCTGGATATTTCTAAATATGAACAATACTGCTGAAGGTCTTATTTTTTGATGTTTTTTTTTTGTTGTTGTTTGGTTGCTTTCTTGGTCTTTTTTTGTTGTTTGTTTGCTTTGGTTTTGGTGTTTTGGTTTGGTCTTTTGGTATCTTCTTGTTTTCAGTGCAGCTCAGAGATATGTACCCTCTAAAGCAGACTGGGATTTGTGATACCAAGGGACATTAGTGATCACAGCAAGCAATAGAAGCCTGTGCATATGATAAAAGCTCATTCTGAGTAGTTTTCAAAAGTGTACAAGAACTTCATGCACCCAGAGAATGAAGAGAAGAGCTCATCGGAGGGTTACCTCCATTCTTTCTTTTCTACTCTGCTTGTGATGTTGCCTTGCCTCTGATATTCCTTCCAGCCTTGCATCACTAAGTTCTCCTATTCAAGTGATTACTGTAAAAATTGTTATTTTGGAGCCAATTTTTATCTAAGTGATATAAACAGAAAAGGACAAGTTTTCAGTTGTGGCAGATGTTGTCTGTTGACTGCAAAAAGCACTAGTTACATTCAGAATGCTTTCTAAGTGGAGGAGAGCACATGGAAGGGCTAAATAGGATAACCTACAACATCCAGAGGTTACATTCGAGTGAAAAGGTTTCCTTAGCATCTGAGGCATCTAAGACCAGTGCTGTTATTGTCTTCTGTACTTCTGTGAGTCTGTTGTACAAACAGTTTAATAAAACCGTGGTGACCCTTACTGCAGACTGCCGCAGGTTGGCTTTGCTTGTGGGTGCTTGTGTCAGATATATATCAAAAGGCAGAAAACACTGCAACTTATTAACGATTCTATTAGTTAGTTAGTTAATAAAGTGTCGGGTTAGTGTTTCCTAGAAAAAACTGTAGGCATGAGAGAAAGCTAGCTAGATTCATGGTTACTGAATGGCAATTAGAAAAACTTTAAAGAGCATGTACAAATAATGTATTGATTCAAAGCATACAATTTGAATACCAAACAATCTTTCTAGTCATGGGTCCCTATGGGCATGTGTACGAGTTAGTTAAGAAGTCACGTCATGAGATAAATTACCATAAGTCAGCTTTCTGAGGAAAGGGGGAAGAGGGAACCAAAGCTCTTTGTTTCTCTGTGGTTTGCAGTTAATTGTGCTCCTCCAGAAGTCTAAGACCGGTAGTTTGTGCACAGCTGCCATGGACAAGTTTTCCCTGGTGGCCTTCAGAAGAAATATCTTGCAATTGTTTAGTATAATCAGATGGGAGCTAGGGAGTAGCCAGACATCCTCCAAAATGTAAACTTGTCCTTGAAGATCTGTTCAGAAACTCACAGTATTGTGGACCCTGGAAACTGCCTATCCCTATTCCTGACATGAAATGTTGGCAGAGAAATGGACACTTAGATGCTGTGTCCCAGTATTTTGATTGATGACTGACACATGTAGATGTCATTTCTGTACACTGAATAGAACTGGGAGTAGCCTGCCACCAAGAATGACCACATCCAGACTGGATTGCTGACCAAAGCAAATCAATCAACATCAGTGAATGTGTAAAATGCATTATCCTCTACAACAGGAACAAATATATATATATGACTCATATCTATGAAGAGATCACTACGGATGTCAGAGAAAAAAATACTAGTAAACTCATGAAATCATGACATAGAAAACACTATCCATAAATAAGATCCTCTAATCTGTTAAATCTTCGAGCAAAACTGGGCTTGGCCCTGCAGAAATTTAAGCCCTTTGCCAGCCTTCTAGAAAGTTTCTTATACAATCCAAAACAGGCTGGTTCCCTGGAGAGCTGTACAGCCCTTCAGAAGGACCTCAGCAGGCTGGAGACAGGGGCAGAGAAGAATTGCCTGAGGTTCAGCAGAGACAAATGCAGGGTCCTGCACCTGGGTACCAGCACAGGCTGGGGGCTGATCTGCAGGAAAGATCTGCAGAGAAGAACCTGGGGGTCCTGGAGATGTCCATGAGTCAGCAATGTCCTTGTGGCCAAGAAGGCCAATGGTGTCCTGGGCTGCATTAGGAAGAACAGTGCCAGCAGCCCAAAGGTGATTCTGCTCCTCTGCTCAGCCCTGGTGAGGCCATGTCAGGACTGCTGTGTCCAGCTTCGGGTTCCTGAGGGCAAGGCAGACATAGAACTCCTGGAGTGAGTCCAAGGGAGAGCTGCAAAGATGATTAAGGGACTGGAGCATCTCTTTTGAGGAAAGGCTGAGGGAGCTGGGCCTGTTCAGCCTCAGGAAGAGACAACTGAGAGAGCACCTCATCAGTGTCTGTCAGTGTCTGCAGGGAGGGGTCAGAGCATGGACCAGGCTCTGCTCAGTGGTGCTGAGCAATAGGACAGGAGGCAGTGGGCAGGAACTGATGCACAGATGTTCCACCTGAACATGGGGAAGAACTTCTTTACTGTGTGGGTGACTGCACACAGGAGCAGATGGCCCAGAGAGTCTGTGGAGTCTCCCTCACCGGAGATATCCAAGCACCATCTGGACAAAGTCCTGAGTAACATGTCCTAGGTGTAGCAGGGTTGGACCAGGTGACCCACCATGGCCCCTTCCAGCCTTACTCATTCTGTGATTCTTTGTGATTCTTAAGCCTGTGCTTAAGGAGCTGCACATTCCAATAAATTTAAACATGACAGCATCTATGTTCAAAGCTACATGTATGTGGTCAAGTACTCTTAGGGCAGATTTATTCATCGTTTCCTACTCACACTTTCAGCTAGCCTGTAAAAAGTTTCTCAGATGTTGAGTCGTTTTTGTAGAAATCTGGGTATCAGGAATGAGATCATAAAGACTTTTAAGATAGTAAAAACTAACTAAAATCTAAGACTTGAAACATCATTTTTGAAAAGCACTTTTTCAAGTCTGAAAAATACTAACATTTTTGTAACTGGAAAGAATTGTACCAAAGTAGCCATTATGTATCCTCTCAGGAGAAATTCATTGTTGTGGACAGAGTTTCCAATGCTTTTGGTAAGCATTGTGAAGAACCAGTAAGTTGTATGACCATTTTCATAGGAAATTTCAAAAGGAAGTTGGAAAGGAATATGTTGGGTTGTTCTAGGTGGACCTGATCTGGAGCAGGGACCTATTTAAATGATTGCTAGATTCTTTATCTACGGTTTTTCTGACTTTGGAGAAAACAAATAGATTTCAATTAAAAGCTTAACAAAATGCTTGTATTACTTAGAGACAGCTGCTGCAAAACTACAGCCCAAGCAAAAGCAGAACAAGGTCTGTCATCCTTTCACAATAATTTATTTTCTATTTCTTCTTATGAGGATCCTCTCCCTAAAACTCTAATTCTGCTAAACTCGGAGAATAAACAGGACTCAAATTTCAGTTGATTCTGGGCAGATGACTTCAACAGATTCTGTGTGGTTTTCCTGCACTGACTAAACTGCAGAAGACACATCAGTGTGTGGCAATTCTAGAAATTCCCTGGAAGTTCCCGATGTTGACTAAGGAAGACAGTAATTATTGCTCATTCAATGTATGCTGATTTTCTTTTTCATTGCACTTGTATTTTTGCCAGTGATGTATAATTGTGTCATGTGTGCACACCCGCTAAGAATTTGTTTTAGCATTTTGTTTTACACAATGTACTAAATACGTGTGAGACAGTATGAGTGTTTGATCACATCTTAGTGAAAAAGTTCTATACTGTAACAGCAAAAGGCTTCTACTTTTATTTCTAATGCTTGGAGTTTTTTTCCTGACTATGTAAGGGTTTGCTCTCTGGTGAGGAAAAAAGAAAAAAAAAGAAAAGAATGCTAACAATCCATTAAATTCTGGGATATGAATTTCCCCTAGATTAAAAATGACATTTGCTTTAAGTATTGATTTTTTTTCCCCATAATAGTTGCTGTGTGATTTTGATTGAGAAAGACAAGTGAACAACATTTAAAGTCTTCAGGACTCACTATTGCATTACTGTATCATATGAATAACTTTGCTTGTTAAGTGAACATTTGCAACCAATTAGTCTGAAGAATGCTTCCCTAGAGCTGAGAAAAAGAGTACCTCGTCAGCTCTCCGTGTTCTGCTGTCTTGGGCATGGCTCTGCTATGACAGCCTAAGTCGGAGCTGTGTGTGGTGCACCAAGGTATTTAGCTGGGGATGGTGGTAGCAGATAATAATAGGTAGACTTTGCTCCTTTTACTCCCCTAGTGCTGAGCTAGAGGAGGAATCTTTTGCTGGTGATATTATCAGCCTTCACAGAAAGGGAATAGTTAGTCACAAGATGTTATCTTACTCAGAGCAGCTTCTTCTGTCATGATGCTGTTTATTTGCCACTCTTACTCAAGGCTACATTACCAATCCATGTCCTGTAAGCTGTCCAAGGTCAGCTCTGAAGCCTTTTTACTCACAGAACCTCTGCGGTTTTGAATTGCGTCAAAAATTTAACTGTGCTAATTGTATTGAGCCAAATTTTGTGTTATTTTCTACAAAGATAATGGATATGAGAAACAGGGAATTACACCAAGAATCACATCATCGATATCCAGCATTTAAACAGATAATTTAATAATAAAAACTCAGGTAGCTGTAATTTGTACCAAATCAAACCCTTCAGACGTGTTTCTGTATACACACACCCTCACTCCCCACCCCTCCTAGCAGCAGCCTTTTGTAACTTCCTAGGAATTAGCTGTAATAAATGTGACAGCAGATTAATGTACTAAGGACCTAAACAAGACACATACTGTGTTTGACTCAGATTAGTTGTGGATTATAACTTGACTGTCAGAATATAATTTCTTACTGGTAAGTGTAAGATACCTAGAACATTCATTTTTATGAGAAAATGTATGAATTACAAAGTTGGAACCTGAGCTGAAACACTGCGAGGGCTGCCAAAAATTACTGGGCATCTGCAGGCATCTTCATGTTGAGAGTGAGCTCTGTTTCTGTGCAATGCAAGCTACTGTGGGAATCTGTTCATAATAACAGGTTTCAGCACTTGTGATGTTCATCATCACAGTCCCTAAGTATCAGATGCTTGGTTCCCCTAGAAGAAGCTACAGCTTGATGCATCTAATTTGTTGTCTGTATAGCTAAGAGAAAGCATTCTGTCATAATTATTGCTGTAGGAGACTGAGGTGCTGTTTCCATACAGGAGGAAGATCCCTTCTCATTTGAATTTATAGGAACTTTAGGTAAATCTTTGTTCAAAAGAAGTAGGAAGCAATATTTGAATTAGATCTGAAAGCAGAAGCAGTGATCACTTTTCACACACAGGTCTTGCTAAAGTGATAAGACTTCTTGTTTCAAATCCTTCTTTCTAAAGCAGATTTTGGTGTGATCTACAGTCCAAAAAATGGCTTAAACCATGTTAGGTGAAATCTCTCTTTCTCTTCTTAATCAATTTTAATGCAATTTTTCTACTTTGTGTGCATGTGTCCAGAAAAACACCAACTATGGCCTAAGGCTAAACCTCTCCTCTAGAAGATCTGAGCTCCAGTGATTGCACCATGGTATGTTTAGGCATTTTATGACCACCTAATGAAAAATGAATCACCGGCAGTTCAAACAGGTACTGATATTCAAGTCTTTCTTAATTTTCAATCAATTTATTTGATTGTTAACACTCAATGGATTGAGTCCCTCATGGAAATAAGGAGATTTAGTTTCAGAAGTCCAGCAGAACACGTGCTGATACCATGTATATGTATGTATGATACGTATGTACTAGTGTGCAGAATTCCTAGGTCCTGTTGAGTTTTAGGTGCTCAGGTGCATTTTAACACACTAGAAGTTGATCTGTAGCTGCCAAAGCACCTTTGTTGAAATCTGATGCTCCTAGGAACATAAAACAATTTTTGAGCAAAGACTTTCAAAAGTTAAATTGATTAGGTGCCTAAGTCTGCCTTAAATCCCATTTTGGATTCTACAAATAACATTAGCTTAACATTATTTGCTCAAGGGTTTATTGCATGAATTGTATGTGGGGATAAATTGTCTCTCACATGCCGAAACCATATTTTGTCTTTACAAAGGGTAAGATCACAGTAAAAGATATAAAAAATACAATTTATGGCAGCATTACCAAGACATCACTAAATGCTTCTCAGAGGAAATCTATGCTACATGGTATGAAATTGAGCTCCAAGCTGTGCTTGCTGAGGAAACAGAAAGCCAGTAGCAGAAGTAAGAGCAAAATCTTCAGAATTTAAGTCTGCTACTTCATCTATGCAGCACATTCTTTCTTCTCATATAGTGTCCACTTACTTGGAATTGTAAAATAGCTGACCAAATAAATTTTTGCTCATCTGTGTATTTGTTCATGTGGTCTTTGGTTAACCTGATGTAGTTAAAAACTTTAAGAAATAAACCTTTGAATTTGTTTCTCTATTTCTCAACCAGATCTTTTCAAATTACCACCAGCCTTGTAGCTCTGCAGCTTTGTACATGGCAGGCTTTCTTTAAAATATGGTAACAAATTTACATCCATAATTGATAAATCTTCAATTTTTTTGATAAATACTAGAGCCAGGAGTAACTATTCTGGCTATTTGATCAATCTTGTGTTTTAACATATGCTGCAGAAAGATTCTCTTTCCTGTATCTGTCTTCCACATAATTCCTGCATCTAATAATTTGTGGTCAAAAGGAACTTTACAAAAGCTTCCAACAGAGTATCCAAGTCAACACTATAAGGAGGAACATGCTTTGAGTATGACTTCCACAGTCTTCTGGACTAGAAATTTATGACTTTGTACAATAACCATACCGCCCCAAAAATGAACATTTATACAAAGAAATATGTTCCAGTTACTTAGAAATGAAGAAATTAGTATCTAAGTTCAGAACATTTATTTTTGGATGAAATATAGAAACTTTTATATTTTATTTGCTGCTCTTGTTGTATTTTTGACATTTTAATCTTCTCCATCAGTAAAAAAGAACAAAAACTTAGCTGAACTTGTGTTCATACCCAACAGATGCATTCAGAAACAGATTTTATCTCCCTTTGCTCTTTGTGTCCTGGAAAATTAGTTTTTTAACTCTGATGAAAGAAAGATTAGTTTTAATCCTACAGAATGCTGTAGATTTTCTTCAGTGGAGCTAAAGATAACAGAACTGATGCCATTGCAATTTTTGTCTTAGAGTATCAAACCTTTGGAAAATATTAATGTCAGATAAAGTGAGGTCTCAAATCTCTACATCACTGGTGTTTGTGTTAGTCAAAATGTTGCAGTAAATCAGATCTTACAAGGCTGATATTTTTAATATGTAATTTTCTTTAGAAAAACTTACTTGCTCCAATTTTGTGGGAAAACAAAAAAAAAAAGCAAGAAAGTAAATAGACATTACAGGCTTACAAATTACAAATACAGGCTTATTGGTTGTCTGGAAGCTTGAGCTGTTAGACTTGGGTTTCATTTTCTTCCTATGAAAACTCTAGAAAGGGTTTCAAAATAGTGTAGACACGACCAACCAGACAGTTTGTCTTTATTTAAAGTTTCTTGTTGTACGTTTAAATGTCAGCAAACATTAGAAATAAACCAAATATTTCAAGAAAAAATATAGCTTGTGTTAATTTTTTCCTAATGCTTTTGCATGCCATACACCGACATGGCCCAGGAAAGTCATAAACTTCTTGATTTAAATTCACACATTGAAAGAAATGGTAGACAAAAGGCTGTTTACAATTCCTGAACATACAGCTGGAAAAAGATCTCCATTTTTATTTGTGTTTTCTGAATCAGGCTAACAGTGTGTTAACTTGAGGTTCTGTACAGGTCTTTGCAAGAGTAGTGACCACACTGGGGTATCCCAGCCTGGTATTTGTGGCAGTAAAGTAACTCTGATGGTGATTTTTGATATCTTTCTGTGCCAGTCTCAAGTTTTCAGAGTTTCCAGTGTATGTCTGGCCTGCCATCCAGTTGGCCAAAGCCCCCTTTAGCTGCAAGAACAGCCACCACAGAAAAGGCATTGACAGGCAATCTGAAAGATTTGGAGATGAATTTGTTGTGAAAAATGTCTATTTTTACCCTCCTGCTCTCTTGTGGGTAGCTGATGACAGATCAACTACCCAAGCACTTCAGCAGAGGAGAAGAATCTCTTTCGTGCTTGAAGATTGTCCAACACATTACATTACGCTAAAAGTTGTATCTCCCTATAATAAATGACAGGTTTTGTCCTGCTGAGGAACTTTGATTTCCTGGGTGGTTGACAGTAGAAATTATCTTTAAAGTACTCTATTACACCTCCACTTACAAAAAACCAAACAGGTAACACAAGCTACTACAGTCAGATTTATCCCTGAACCAGTATCTTGGCCAAAGGATCTACTCTGCACGTCTTCAATCCAGGACTATTTTAAAGAAATCTGAGACCCTGCTAATAGGCAGTTGGTTTAGGACAGCACCTATAAATCTTTGGATAGATTCAATATACCAGAGGTTGGGTACACCACAGTATTTTCTATTTCTCTCTATTCACAGCTATTCTTTCTGTGCTGACAGCCTGAGAAACATTTTATAATTGTTTTTTTGAAAGACTGCCCAACTTTCTTTGCCTTGCTGGCACAGTTTGGGTCATGCAAGCTTGACTCTTTCCTCATGAGAAAGTTGCAGAGGTATTTGTGCAACTTTGGCTGTGGCATTGGTGTCGCTGCCTAGAAGAGTCCCTTAAATATCTGCTGTAAGTGATACCTATATGCTTTCTGTTATCATGGACTGTTATAGAATCTCAGAATATACTGAGCTGGAAGGGACCCATCATGATCACTGAGTTCAAATCCTGGCCCTGAACAGCATCTCACCATGTACCTGGGAGAATTGTCAAAAAAATTATTGAATTCTGTCAGGCTGGTGCTGTGACCATTTCCCTAGGGAGCTGTTCCAGTGCCCAGCCACCCTCTGGGTGAAGAAACTTTTCCCAACATCCAACCTAAACCCCACCTGACACACAATTCACACCATTCCCTGAAGTCCCATCACTGATAACCAGAGAGAAGAGATCAGTGCCTGCCCCTCCACTTCCCCTCCTGAGGAAGCTGTTCTTTTCCTTTAAAATCCAGTTTTAACGTGAATGGGGCAATTTGCCTTGTTGTAGCTCAAGTGGGATTTCCTACTTAAAGAGACTGTTTTTTCTTTCCAAACAAACAAATAACTAAATAGTACCAACACAAAAGGCTGTTGAAAAACATCACATGCATGGAGCTTACTGAATGACTATAAGACCTTTTTGATCTTTCAGCATGGACCTCTGAACCCAACAAAATAAACAACCCAGATTATGTCCTAATTGTTCTTTGTGAGCAGAGCTGCAACACCTGGGTGTGTGGTTTCCCTTTATAAATTAAAAGGTCAAGCTCGCCCCTCCTCCCTTTAGGAAAACATCCTGTGCTTATGCTCTCAGTGGCCTTAGGCAGCTAATCAGTTTTGCGCCAGTGGGTTAGCTGTGTGTGTGAGAGTCTAGTTTGAATGTATCATGCCCCCTTCCCCCTCATTTTAATCTCTACTTGTTGTTTCCTTTATAAACATTCTTACTATTCAGTCATTAAAGAGATGATGCTTGACAAACGGGAGCACATTCATATCAAGCCCTGAACTCCTGCAGGCATATGATGTGAATAAAGCGATGTGAGCTGCATAAAAAGCTCACAGTGAATATAAGGGACCTTGCCTCCCCGGCTCTGGAAACAGACATTCACAGTGTGGGTATGAATTCCCAATCACACCAATACGGTGTAACAGAAATAAAATAAGAATGGAAAAGTTTCTTAATTAGAAAATGGCAAAAATGGTCTAAGGTTAGGGTGATTATACTAGAAAACACTTAGCATGCTGCCACCCTTTGTATTTTTTTTCTTTTGTAAAGGTAAAAACATCTTACCAGACTATAGTGTTGACAGTCTGCTGCTTTACTTCTCTACATATGGCATGCTGGTCTTTTTGAAAGTACTGCAAATACATTACATTTAACATATGTTACTCTTCTTACAGGATAGATTTCCCTTTGGGATTTTTTTTAAAAAATATTGTATTGTTTTAAAATAAACAGTCAAACAGTCCAAGTGTTAACACAGAAAATGAGCATATCACATATATGTATTTAGTCTTTGAGTCTTTACTCAGCTGAATGCTGAGCTGTAGCTGATGCTCATGAAATCTTATGTAATACCAGCTGTAATAATTAGTTAAAAGTAAAGTATGGCTGAAAATGATATCTGTTCCTTGAAAGAAAAGAAAATGTATATACATATAAATATAGATATATAGATGCCTAGTTACTGGACAGCTATACTTGATGGGGTTATTATTGTTGCAAAGGTATTTTCTTAAATCTTTGCATTTTGTTTTTTATTTCCATCCCAATAAAATTTTGCTGGCGTGGGGAGAGAATTTTCCTCCATGAGCAGAATAACCTATGGTGTTTCAAGCTGTACCTTAAATTTTGAGCTCTGTATCGACAAAACCTTTCTCAGGGAGCATCCACACAAAAATGCACAGGAACAGTGGAAAGCAGTGGCAGGTGAAATCTGTTTAAAAGTCACCAAGGCATTATTTTTCACAATGTAATGATTCTTCAGGGTTTTTAACCTAAAGATTCATAATCTCATTGTCATGCCTGTAATGTAATTAATTAATATGTTTTATGCAATATAGAAATTATCCTTAGCTATAGGGCTAAGATGTGTGGTTACACCTGTATATATACATACGGTAGTGTCCATGAGCTGCTGTGGCTGAACTTGCAATATCTCGCTTCTCTTTCTCTGAGCTTCATATGCTACAGTGTATTCCCATCCTTATTTTCACTCAAGTTCTTTCTAAAGGCTTGCTACTAACAATGACAATAATTAATGAATGTGTTTCAAGGCTTCCCAGTACATCCTGTCATTTCAGAGCCTGTCTTCTACACTGTAGGCTCTGAGAGGCAGTATTTGTTTTCATGTTTTGTCTTATGCAATGCCAAGCAATTCATTCTGTTCAACAAACAATAAAAGTGGGTGAAATTTTGCTCACTGTTACACTTTTGCAAATCTGAAGTCTTTTAACTCCATATATAAAGAAGCAAATAATTTTATTTCACATGTATTTTTGCATGTCAATATTTAGCTGTTCAGAGCAGAAGTCTATCAGGTTTCAGAATGAGGAATTCATTTATTAAACCATGCAAGGAAGACGTTTCTCTTAACTGGCACAAGCAAATGTTTTTGTGTCATCTGAAGCATTCTATGCATTTTATATTGCCTAAGAAATAGTAAAATCATAGAGTCATAAAATTGTTTAGATTAGAAAATAACTATAAGATCATCTAGTGTAACTGTAAGCTTAACATGGCTGAGCCCACCTCTAAACTGTGTCCCTAAGTGCCACATCTACAGGTCTTTTAAAGAACTCCAGCATTAAGATCACCCCTGAGCCTTCTTTTCTCCAGGCTAAAGATCCCCAGCTCCCTCAGCTGCTCCTCATTGGATTTGTACCCCAGAAGCTCTTCCCCTGCTCCACTGCTCTTCTCTGGGCTCTCTTCAGCACCTCAGTGTCTTTCTTCTAGTGAGTGGCCCAAAACTGAACACAGGATTCGCTTCCCTGGCCCTGCTGGCCACACCATTGCTGATCCAGGCCAGGATGCCATTGGCCTTCTTGACCACCTGGGCACAGCCTGGCTCATGTCCAGCTGCTGTCACCAGCACCCCCAGGGCCTTTTCCCCTGGGCACTTTCCAGCCACTCTGCCCCAGCCTGTGGCACTGCCTGGGGCTGCTGTGACCCAAGGGCAGGACCTGGCACTTGGCCTTGGTGAACCTCAGCCCATGAATTCACCTTGCTCACAGACTTTCTGCCCTCCAGCAGAGCAACATCCCCACCCAACTTGGATGTTGTTGATAAATTTACTAAGGGTGCACTTGACCTCCTCATTCAAATCGTTGATAAAATTATGTAGCCTAAACCATGTGATTGGGTTAAACCGTGACAGTAACTTCTCTTCCACGTGCTCCAGGAACCTTCTAGACTGTTACCTCTCCTTTGTATCATATGTCTAGCAGGACTTGCTAAAAGGTGAAACCCCCCACAAGAACAAGGGCTAGTGATTGTGAGACTTCTCCAAGCTGTTTATAGAACATTTCATATTTCTCTCCATCCTAGTTGGGTGCTCCGTAACAGATTCCCACCAGGATATTTGCCTTGTTGGCCTTTCCCCAGTCTTTACCCATAAACACTCAACACGATTGTCACTATTATTAAGCTCTGGACAATGAAAACACTCCCTAACATATGGGGCTGCCCGTCTCTCTCTTCTTCCTTGCATATTCCCTCTGAAGAGTTCACAGATCTCTATCAGACCACCCCAGCTGTGCAAGTCTTCCCACCACTTTTTCATGATTGCAACTGTGCGATAGCTTTCCTGCTGCTCAATGGCACCTGCTTGTTGTCCATGATACGTGTACCAGTGTAGCTACTGATCCCAACATCTTTTTGGGATTAGATACCCTAATTCCCATGTCACCATTTTCCTGGTGGTCCCATGGTTTCTAACACATCAATAACCCTTGCATCTTTGCTGTTGCATGGATCCCCTCTCTCTCCACTGAAACAGCAAGACACACCATCCTCCACCATCTTACACTGGCATGCCACCCTCAGGCTTACCCTAGGGAGTCCCTTTCACTGTTCAAATCTACTTTAAAGCTCTGTCAGGGAGCCTTACTAACACCTGCACAAAGATCCTTTTCCCCTTTGAGACAGGTGTGCACCGCCTGTTGTGAGCAGGCACAGTGCCACATGGGATCATGGGATCCCACCTGGGATCAAAATCCCCAAAATTCTGCTGGTGACACCAGGCTTGGAGCCAGGTATTCATCTGCTGGGTCTCCCTGATCCTTCTCTCATCAATTCCTACAAAGAGAAGGATAGAGAAAAAAAAAAATTGTGCTTCTTATCCCTCAATCAGTCATTCCAGGGCCCTCAAGTCTCTTCTGATTGCCCTTAGACTTCTTGTTGCAACTTCATTGCTTCTTACCAGAAAAACGGGCAATGATCAGAGAGCAGTACCAGAGTCGGAAGACTTCTTTCACATCTTTAACCTGGGCCCCAGGCAGTCAGTAGTCTTCCCTAAGAAATTACTCCAGTTTGCATATTTGACCTCTGTTCCCAAAAGAAAATTTTACTGTTCATTTTTTCCATTTTATCACAGCTTCACAGTATCCACACATTATAACCCAACACTGAATGAGTAAACACAGTCCCCTTCTTCCCAGTCTCAGTCGAGCTCTTTCAAAGGCTAAAGAATTTTGTCTGACACTTTTATTGTCCAGATGGTTTGTGACGTGTACAGATGTTATATTTGGTAATACACTGATTATCAAAACATGTCTTGTTGCTCACTTGAGGGTCATGACTTGATGTATAGATCTATTACAAAGATTGATAGTCTTAATAAATGCTAATCTACCAATCCTGTAAGTGCACAGAGAATTTGTTGTTGGGGTTTTTTAAAAGATGCTAGATGGCACTGCTAGTCCAGGCTTTATTTTGAACAGCTGGGTTTCATAAAGCTAATTGTGCAGTTATGAAAAGGGTATGTAAAGTATTACTTAAACTTGACAGCTAGCGCATTCTGAGAAATATACACCATTGTGCAAACAATAATGTTTCCACTGTAAGAGTATTCAGGTTGAGGTCTATAAACTCTAGTTAACTGCATTAAAACTTGTTTTACCAATATCCTTGTGTTTGCATTTTGTCTCCTGCATTTCTTCTTCACGTGCACCTCATTTCATAGCTGTTGAGTTATGATAGCATGGAACTTATTACATGTTTTGTTTTTTTATTCAAGATGGTTGTGGTATTTTGAATGCTTCTTTAAATTTAAGAATTAGAAATCCAGCAGTGAAAAAATATACTTTTTTTAAATTGGGATAATTTCTTTCATAATTTTTTTTTACCCATTTTGAAAGTCATTAAAAAATATTTTGCAGTTCTGTGGCATATTTAAGGATATATCTAACCATAGTGTTCTTCATTTTATTCATTTACTGTAACTTCTGTTTAGTCTGTGGTTTATCTTTCTTTTTATGCTAAGAATTTGATGCTATTATCTGCCAACAGGTGAGGGTTCCATTTTAGAAAAATACATTTTGCAACTAAAACATGAGTGTAGAGAACAAAAAAACCCACAATCTTTGCAGTAAAAGACTCCAGTAACATGCAAAGTCTCTCCTGCTGCATAAAGATTTGTGACTTGAAAAAGTTTATACAATGTTATTGACTATTCATTCTCTGTTTAGTTAGTATCAAATTCCCTTCTTTTGTTAATTGTGCAGTAAGCTTACAAAGAAGCTGCAAATTCTCAGCCTTTTGGGCAGACAGTTGGATACCGTGTCTAAGCGTTCGGAGCAACCAAACGGAACCTGCACCGTTCTGACCACTGGCTGGGTCACTGGCTGGGGCTTAAAGACTCACCTGAGTAACTCGAGAAATCCCTTCAATCTCCCCTTTTGATTTGCCTTTCACACGCCAGTACTTTTTATTTCTTCTCATCTGTCTGCTATCATGTTAACAAGCAAAGGAGAATCTCGGCAGCTCATTGACAGCATAATAAAATGGGATTTAGATTTCAGTATTTGAAGAATGGCTTGCTTTTAGGGTTTTATGCTTTTGTCTCGTGCTTGTATTGCCCCAGTGATCAAAAAAGCCTCAGACCCCACAAAGTACGTCACTGGCTCTATGAATTGTTCACCTGAGCTGTCCAGTCATAACTGGCAGAATACACAGTACATAATCAACTTTATGCAATGTTTTGCTTATTTCTCTGTCAAAATGTATCATTAAACAATGAATACCCTGTGAGGCTTTCCTCAGGCAATTATTTTCATCTAGATAAAGCTGAAGATGCAAACATAATTTAACACTACTGAACTATCAGAACACCCCAGCTGTGCAAATTTTCCCACCACTTTTTCCTGATTGCAACTGCATAATATTTTTCCTGCTGCACAGTGACTCCTGCTTCTAGTCCATGATGTTCTGTTGGGCTGTTGATCCCACCACCTCTTTGGGGTTAGAAACCCTAAATCCTATGTCAGCATTTTCAGGTGGTTGCAAATACCACAAATTCATTCCAGCTGTAAATTAAGTGAATTGATGAGGTGAATTTGGCCTTCTGTATCTTCATAGGAAAACTCATACTTCCTCTTGGAAACCCAATGCAAATGTAACCTAAGATTGCTGCTTTGAAAATCTGTACTAAATGATGCTCTCAGGTGAATATTGTGCTAAATATTTCATGACTGTTGAGAGATGTTGCCTGATGTGTAGTTCCTAGATGAAAATAAGCACTGCTTTGTAAAAGCAAGGCAGGAATAAACATTGGTAGAAGGTTATTTATTGTTGATGGGACAGCTACAGTGTAGCATAGTATTGATATATTCACAAGTTAATTTACTCTAAAACACTGCAATAGTTTTTATTTTTTTCTGGCTGTATTATTTCAAGTGATTCTTTTGCATATAGTTAATTCTAGTATGTTTTATCTGGAAAAAAAGTAAGGAGACAGGTATCAATCTAAAAGCCAAATGTTCTGGCATTTATGGAAAAACTCCATTTATATATTAAACATTGTGTTTTACTCAAAACTGCAGTTCACCGAGTATGCTGGCTTCAAATACAGTGATGTGTACTAGGATAAACAGTTATATGTATTAGTTTGTCAGCCGTTCCTGATTCTGCATAATTTAGGTGCTGTGAACAGGAGAGGTGTGCATTATTTATCAATAATATATGTGTGGATTAGTTTCATGTGAGACAAAGCTGAGTAAAGAAAACCACTGTGATGTGCTCTATCTATTATTAATCAGTGCAACAGAATAACACTTAAAATATCCTAGTACACAATAGGCTTCAGTAACAATTTTAGACTTGTGACCTGTTATGTACTGTTTGTGATCCTTGTTAAAATGGTTGTGATGTTATGTCAAATAATCTTATAATATAGGATTTGATGTAATTAAAAAAAAAATTACTGAGTTTGCCAAGTCAATAAATTTCTAGTTTTTGTTTGTTTGCTCAGTGAAACAACTTCATTGAGTGGGTCTGAAACTATCAATTCCTTATCTCACATAATCATCAGACTAGTCAATATCTGGAGGAATTTGGCACAGATAGACAATTATTTTTTCATAATCTGCATGTGTGCTCTGGTCTCTTAATGTATTAATGTATTAATGTAATCTCTGATTTTTTAAGGAAAGGCAGTTATACCAGACATCTTTTAAATCAAAGGGCTGGGTACTGTTTTTTGTGATGATCCTGCTTCTGCTGGTGTTCAGTAGACATGCTCAGAGAATGAACACTTGCTAAAAGAAATAGGCAGAGTGATCCCAAATCAAGAGTTCTTTTACCTAAGTATCAATATCTGAGGTAAGTGTCTTGTTGACAAAAGAGTGAGTAGAATCTATGCCACAGTTCTGAGCAAACCTTGGGGGAAGGTAAATTTTGTCTGAACTCTTTTACCTAAAGTGACACGATCTCCCCTGACCACAGAAATATTCCTGATGGTGATGTCAGAATGGGGCACCTGTATCCTAGATCCCCATGGCTCAGTGGAAGGCTCCAGTCTCAACCTGGCCATGGAAAAGTCATAAGTTAAGTAGGGATCAATACATAACACTTAAGAAAGAAGTTGTTTAGTCTGTTCCAAAGTACGGATAGATAGTCACAATAATAGAGGTGCTGCAAAATTCAGGTAGGTGTTGAAGAAAGATTTTTGGGGCTATGATTTTGTAATTAAATGCCTAAATTGTGCTCAAACTAGCATCAGGCACCTAGAGCCGATTTTTAACACTATATAGTTATCCTATTTATTTCAAGATTTAAGTCTAATGCTAAAGGTCTGATCTGCCTGCCCTGGAGACGGACTTTTGCCATTACCTTCAACAGAAGCAAAATTGGCTTTCATTTCTGTGCACACATAGTAAATCTGAGGTATCAACAAGCCCTTCCTGACACTACAGTACTTTTTAAAAAACTGTTTCATTTTTAACCAAGTTAATTAGTTTCCAAGTGAGTAGGATGCTTTTATACCCTCTTAATATTCTCTTTGCAGTGTGTTGGTTGCCTGGGGTTGAAGTGTTTTTAATTAACTATATGCGATAATGAAAACCATGAGAGCGACCTTATGCAGAAGTTCTCTCTTTCTGATGTTACATATAAAACAGCGGAAGTCTTAACAATATTTAACACACAGCTTTTTCTTTCCTCCTGCTCCTTCCTCAACACCCTCCTAGCCACAGCTCAAGCTAATTATGGAAGTGTTAGGAAAGGTTGTATACTGAGATTTTTTGTGTTTTGTAAAGTGCATCCAAGCAGAGGATTTGACTGTTTTTGCTGGTAAGAAGAGGCAACACAGTCTGATAAGAGATGAAACAACTGCAGTGAGAGCTCTTTGCTTACTGCAGTGTCCTAGAGTGTGATCACGCATGACAGCCGAGCACGTGAATGCTTAGGGTTTTTAATAAAACTAGTGGGATGCCCTGCTCCTCTTGACATTTTTTATTTTTTCAGCTAGCTCTTGTTGACTGTTGGATGCCTTCTGTACCCTTAAGCCTGTGAGGTGGATTACAACCAGCCTGTTGGGGCTAAATGAGATGGCCAGATGCTAGGGTTTGAGCAAGCAGTACTGACTCTCTGCTCTGGATCCTGGATACAGCCTTCATTCTTTGTGTTAATTCCATTGCAAAAGTACGTCTGGATATGGATGATTCTCATGTTAAAACATGCATCGCAGGGTGTAGTCCCTGGTAAAGATACAAAAGGATCTGTTTCCCCTCCTAGGGAAATAGGCAGGATTTTTACAATTTTCTTTAATTAGGGGAGGACTGAAATACTTGATAAAAGGACACAGCCTTAATAAGAAGGCATATTTTACTCTCTCACATGAAATAAAATTTGCATCAAATAGGTGTATTACAGCCTTTGCAAATATTTTAAGGCTATTAAGTTTGTATCAAATTGAAAATCAGCTTATTTCTGTGTGTCACTAGTGGGCAGAATTCTGTAGACTCTTGGGGCTGATGGCAACCTCCCAGCCTGCTCTGTTATGAGTTCTGAACTCTTGACAGAAATTATTCAAGCTTACTTTGGCGGTGCAGGGGATGGCCAAAATTCCCTACAATAACACAGAAAGGCTTAAAGAATTAGATGTCTAAAAATAATTGTGGCTCTGCTGTTGAAATATATTCAAGAGTATTAAGCTTGCTGGATATTGTTATACATTGTGTCAAGAGGACACGACACAATGTGATTTTCTACCCATGGGAATTATGCTGCAGACTATCACTGCAGCAGGAACTGTTACTGTAGTAATACCCATGTATTACTATTTGGCATATGCTACAGAATAAGATTTGGGCATATGTTGTACATCCTTGTCATCTAGGTTTCTTTTGGGTTTTTTTTTTTTGTTTTTTTTTTTTTGAGAGCAGAGCTATGCTCAAAATGGAAAAGAGGAATCGAGTAAAATTGAGAATTTGTCAATTCTCTATTATGCTAAAAAAACAATCTTCAAACTGAAGGAAGTTTAGATCAAAACAAAACCTGCTGCAGATCATAGATTTGAACATTGCAAACTAAAGTTGAATGTATTCTAAGCATAAATTATTTTGAAGTGAAAATAATTCTGCAATAATTGAAAATGGTGTGTGTAGTCCTTCCAGGACCGTGGTATTAGGGCTTTCTAAAATGTTGCTGTATCAGGCAAAGAACTTCCTTAGTTTGTTCACTTGTTAGAGTTAGGGAAATGTTTTTGTTAATGTATATTTGTTGATTAATTTCCCATCATTTGGCAAATGGGCAAACATTTTAGTGCAGGACTTAATGCATGTAATCACCCTTCCTGTAGACAAAAATCAAGAAGGCATTAAATAAAGATGAAACAGCCACTGTCAACACCAACAGAAGGATAGTGGATAGTACAGGGATTAGATAAAACTGATTCCATCCTCCAAAAAGAAAAAAAAGGCCTCTTCCCATCCCATTAAAAACTTTCCTCTGAAACCACGTAGTTATCTGTTCCTTTACAAATGCTCTACTACAAAAGTGCTAAATTACAGGGATCAAAAACTCTCCATACATTCAGATTAGTATTCCTCTGAAGTAAACACCACCTAGATGTTCAAAGTAAGAGCAGTGGCTTTGAAAAGGTGTTTGGGATAACTGTAATATTAGTTTTTATCGCAGCAGTATCCTGATGGCAAACAGACACATCTCAGCATGTCACCTTTTGGCAGATAGCTTCTGGGCCATAATTTGCATCTCTGCTGACTCTGCTTGGGTATAAAGAATATAAATCTTTGTAGAATTTCTCCAGTTCTGGCCAAAGAATGTTGCTATGAGAATTACTGAGAAATTCAGTAATAATTTTTACCATTAGGAAGAAAGGTAGGAGATCGTGCCAAGTATGACTCAAAGCCAATTTTCAATTTGTATTTAAATATTAGTAGCCTGATACAACTTAAAACCACTCATTGCTTTAAAAATCAAAAGTAACACTTTGTCAGATGTGAGAAATGTGAGTCAGCTTTCTACTGGCTAATTGTAAATGGCAAAACCCGTATTTTAAGAACATTTGTGACTAATTTAATGTTACTTATTTGTTTAATTAGATGACCTTTAAATCCAAGCCCAAATTATTTTATAAATATTTAGCTTTCCAATAAAGCTATATCCAGATATCAGTCATTTGATAGGAACCATCTGCAACATTTGAACTTTCTGCATGTTAAAATGCCTTTTTTATTCTTTTGATTCCATTCTGAAGGAAATTTGTTTTTTTACCAATGCTGACAACGCGGCACCTAAATTAGATCTCTCCTCTAAGGCATGACACAGGCACAAAACTGAGACTAAAGTCAAGGCCAAGCATGGATAGGAACGCTGAACTAGATGATTGCTGAAACTTCCTGCAGGTCATGCACATTTTAGAAACGCAAGAACTGTAGAAGGGAAACAAAAAATTGCACAGACAATATACTGATTTAGAGATAATCATTCGTCCTGAACTCAAGTTTTGTACAGTAAAATCTCTGTGTTGCTTAAAAGTCTCTATATTATTTTGAGATGTGATAACTAATCCTTTTTATAAGGATAATAAAGCAACTCATGACCAAAAAGGTTCTAGTGATTATAGTTTTTTACCTGATAAGCAAAGAAACATTTTGCTGGCAGCTACTGGTCTAACGCAGTAACAAATATGTCTTTCAGTCTGTTATGACTTTTGTACATTTTATCTTTTGTGCCTTCTACTGATATTCCCTTTAACTATAGCAATACCAGCTGAATTTAAAAGATAAGCTATTAACTGAACTATTTCTTACTATTTCACCTGTTCAAGTGAGATTTAATAAAGCAAAATATCCCATTACATGAGATGAAAGGTATGTATTTCCTGACAATAATAAATTCAGTTCAAAAGGGCTTTTGTGTTTTCTTTGATGGAGTTTGTGTGTTGCTGTTAAGTTTTAGGATAAACATCTGCTGAGTTTTCTTGATGGTGTGATGGCAGGTGCACAGAGTAGGACTTGATCCTGCTAACCTCTGCTCAAAGAAATACCATCAATGCTTACCCACAAGCCATGATTTTCAGGATAGAACCATCTCTGTTTTCTGAATAGTGAATATAAATTATTTACCTTGTGGCATGCAGTCGTTTCCTATATAAGTCATATATAAATTATATTTTATACTAAGCAAACTATTGTCCTTAATATAATTGCTCACATTAGAAATGGAAGCATTTTATGAATGCTTTATGAAAGGTAGAAAAGCTAAAGTGGCAATTGTTTTTTTACCATTAGATACTTTAGTTATATTTTTTCAGTTATGATGCTGATATTTTGTACACATACCAAGGCATTTTATTAAAGATTGTGGTAATATCTGTGTTAGTTCATGACAAACTCATTTTTCTTGTAATACAAAAAAATCATTTTAATGAGGCATGTTTGTACCTTAATTAATCCTCAGCTTTTTTTTTTTTTTTTTTTTTTTTTTTGCTGTGTTTTGTGTTTCCTCTATCTCGACTTTTTCAAAAGAAACCCTTCCTGTGTCAGTGTCCTCATGCATATATTTGTCTTCTCCAGGTTTTGTTATTTCTTCTAATAGCTTCGAATTCTCTGGTCATCAGGAGCATACCTGTTTGAAAAGTTATTGAGTCTGGAACATTTTTACAGCAGTCTCTCTAAGCTTTATCTACTTGGCAGAGGCTTAAAAATTCTTATTCATGCAAAAAAGGGGAACTAATTTCTCCTCTTTCCCCCTTACCCATGGCACTTGAGTGGGCGGGGGAACATTTTAAGAGTATGAAAAGCTTTAGCACACTCACCCTGCAGGGCAGAGCGTATGGAAGATCACAGCTGTCTCTACGTCTTGGATCTGGATCTTATTAGTGTCATTGAGCAGTGAATCCTCTGTGACTATAGGCTGGACTTTTCCTGCTGTTAACAGGCCTCAGAATGAACTGAAGTTCACCAAACTTTCTGCAGCTAAGTAAACTCGGCATTACTCAAAACGTTTTCTACAGAGCCTAAGACAACAACAAGTGGGATAGTTGTTAGTACAACAGCCCCATGGAGCTGTTTGATGTCTGCAAATTGACTGGAGTGTGAACATGGATCTCTCGGGGGCTGCTCCTCCTCCTGCCCATAACCTGCCCCTCTAAAAGGAGGCAGAGTTGCTCTGGCTGCAGTCCTGTGGAGGGGAAGTGCGGCTAATTCTTCAGCTGTCTAAGCCAGAGCAAGCTCTGCCTTTGCTACCTGTCCCATTGTTATCTTTCGTGTGAGGACAAATTGGAGACCAGGGAGGAGGAATGTAAGATGCCCTTTTGCAGAACGGAATATATAAGTGTGCAGCAAACCCAGAAAGCAGTAATGGGGGGGGGGGGGTGTGGGAAAAGGACAAAACAAAATCACTCTGACCTCACCTCTTCCCCCCACTTTCCTGATTTTGTTTCTTTGTTTCATTTGATGCTTAATAAAGAGGGAGCTCGTTTTTATGATATGTGTCAGTGAAAAATCCGATATCTTTCTTTTGTAGTGTATTATACTTCCTATTAAGACATTGTATTCCTGTGAATGCAGCTTAAACAGATATCCTGTTATAATAAGCTGAACCTGAAATGCTTGTGAAAATACAGCTTTAATATCTACAGATTTCCATGGATTTCGTGTCATGCAAACTGGCTGTCTGTTGTTAAAGGACTTTTTCAATAACATGTGCTGGTTAAGAACATAATTGTTAATAAGACCAACCAAATTTCACGCCTAATGCCATTTTTTTTTCAGAATGTCATCAAATTGCTGGTAAGAATGGGTGGCAAGCAATAAATGTAAAATAGACTCTCTCTTATTAGAGGTCCCAAGTGCTGCTACTTTAAAAATATTGGCCTATACTTAACAAGTAAAGCCAAATAGAAGAGATTAGTAACCCTAGCGTATTCTGGGGTGACATGGTAATTACAAGTGACTACAGATGGAAGTGTCATCGAAAGTTACACTATATTAAGCAAGAGAAGCATCAAGACACTAAAAGAAAACTCCCGTCAAAAGGAGCAGAACCTGTTTCCCTCTCATTGCTGAGGAAGTTTTTTGGAAAGCAGATCTGCTTGCCAATCTAAACGCTGTTTATCTGTGAAACAGATAGTAAGAGACAGTTGGATGTCACAGTTTGGTTATATCAAGACATTGAATTTCTTTTAAATGAAACAGGGGTACACAGATAAAAAAGGTAAAAACATGTTAATTGTACTCTTGGACTACAGTCCAAGATTCTGGCTTTCAGTCTCCTAAACAAATAGATATCCTGTCTCAATGAATTCCTGTCCTTGGATCCTTGTACAGCAGTGATGCCTGCAAAGAAAGGGGAAGAAAGTAGGTGTAAAGGGTACCCTGTAAAGAAAGTATCATCCACATATTTTTGCAGCAATCAGCATACTAGGGAGTAGGGCAGCATGAGTCTGAACTGCCTATACAACAGGGCAAAGATTTTAAATTTTGTCTCATTAAAAAATTCTTCATACAGATCTGGAACCTTTCCTCTAAAGGACCGCATGGGGCTTTTCCAAATGAATTCCCTATTGCGCATTTTCAAAGGTTTCATTAACTTTAATGTGATCCTATTTTGAAAGCAAAAACATCTTTAAAATATGCATGAAGAGCTCTACTCTCTCTGACAGCAACAGTAAAAGAAGATTGATGTATAAACTGATGAAAACAGAGTGGTTGAACTACTTTGAGACTAAAGTCGCGCATGCCCTGGATTTGCTATAGAATGGGTTAATGCCACAATTTTGTCAAACAGTACAGTGGTATTTGGTGAGGAAAAGTTATTTTATTAGAAAAAGAATCTGTGCACAGAATAGTGCCACCTAGCACCATATTAGGGCATCAATTTGTATGGCTGAAGGAAAGAATGTGACCCATTCACCATCCTCACTCGCCGCAGAATCCTGGGTTGGAAGCCTTCCACCCAAACTTGGCTAGACTTATCTCTAATGTCCTTGTCAAAGTCAATCTAAGATGGGAGTAGTTTGTGAGCGTCTTTTAATTTCTCCCAGAAAAGCTGTGTTTGAAGTCTGATTTAGCAAAAAGGTGGTCAAGGGAAAAAAAATGAGTCTGGCACTTGTAATGCAAAAGCCTGTTCAAGGTTTCAGTCGTGGGTTTTGTGGGATGTAGTATTTCGGTTCAGACTGGTTTCCTGAGACAAGTTCTCTATGAAAATTAAACAGGGTTTGGAAGTCTGAGTTAAGTTCTGATTTGATATCCCTGAAATCAAGTTCAGATATTTCAGTACTTCAGTTTTACTTAGTTAATTTATGATGCTGTTGACTTATAAGTGCTCTTGGCCTGTTCTGGATCATGAACTTGGAAGTCTTTTAACCACTAAGTAAAATTTTCTCCTGGAACCAAAAGCTGCTTTCCTAGGGGGGCTTACTGGAATTGAAAGCCAGTTTACTACAGTTTTCCAGACATCACATCTGAAAAAAAGTGAGTTAGAGAGAGAAAAAAAGAAAAGGTTGTAAAGTGTGGTTTTAAAAGAACTATGTTGCACATCTTTTTATTTGAAAAGTCTAGGTTTTGGCTTGTAGGAGATTTTTTTTTATTTTCAATTTCCTTCTACCTGTTGGAGGGAAAGTGTAAGAAAAAATATATCTGTCACATACCAGAACACAAATTTCAAATGTTTTCTCAGCAGCAGTTTAATTTTTGTTCTGAAGAATCTATTTCTGATGTCGTTGAAACCAGATGAAGTAAGTTTATGTAAATAGAACAACATTAAGTGCTGTTGGTTGAGCAGAATCTTTGAAAGATGTATAAATGATTAGTGAATACCCTGGAAAACACTGAATGGCATGTACTCCCAATTAGAACTAAAAATCCCAAGTCAGAAGCCTGAATAGCAGTAAATCAAGATTGTCAAAACCAGGTAAATTAATTAATTTAGACTTTTAATTTGCTTTTAAGAGAGTTCCTGATAAATTCTCAGTCTCCATTTGAGTTTGCTATAATTGCTGCTTTACATTCTAGCTCCATGATCCAAATGTTTCTTGTGCTCAGTTCGCACTGACAAGGCCTGCTTTGGGTTTGCTCAATTTGCTGGCTCCCTTTGGACTGCAGAGTTGTGTGGTATGGGATCCACACAGCTGCGAAACAAACACTGCTGTAATCTCCCGTTTGAACAGATCAGAGGATGCTGGAAGGAAGAATTAAACTGGTGACAAAAACTGCGAAGAGAGTGAAGGAGAAGGTTGTCAGAAACAAATTATCTTTCTCATTTTCTATGTGAGAAGAGAGCAAGTTCTTCTGCAGATAATTTCTTTGGCTGTTCTGTGGCCCTGGCATATTATTCTTGTGACTTCTTTCAGGAAAGCGTCTTTGGTGACAGTACAGTTTGAAAGAGTACAAATAAGACGAACAAAGTACAGAACAAAAGTTGTTCTTGTGAAATACCAGCAAAATTAGAAGACTTGCTTTTGCCTCTGTTGCATATTCAACTTGCTGGATGTGAGTTTCTTACATGTACACATATTCAAAGTGAGGGATTTTTCACCAGGCTATGTTTTTGTGCCTTTCCCCCCTTTTCTATGGAAAGCTTTCTCTTTTTTTGTATTACCTCGAGACAGAGAAGGTAAACAAGCAAACCAGCAGTAAGGGGATTTTAATGCTAAATGGATTCAATATCCTCAAAAAGTGGTGAGCTGAGCTGCTGAATCTCATGACTCGGGCAGCCTTTTCATGCACTATCTAGATTTTTTTTTTCAATTGTTACCTGTGGTGTGCTTACTTCTGCTAAATAAAGATGAATATAGCTCTAAAGGAAGCTAATAAGCTTCTCTTATTCTTACTAATTCTGGAAGCCCAAGTCTAAATATGAAAATATGAATGGCTAGCAGGTACATGTATTATAAATGCTAGTCCCATGAATTTTCCTTTGGAAAGTCCCTTGACATCTTTAAAAGTAAAACATTGCACAGGTCAGGTGTTAATAACCACACCAAGACAAAGTCAACTTGTAGTTCTATCAGCATAAACACAAAGTTACGGACTTGCCTTTCAGTAGGCCCTGGGGAGGAACAATGCACATCCTCTGAGACTTCAGAATTACTCAAATTGATGTTGCTGCTCTTGAAACATTAAAGTGAATGATGAAAATGAGGAAACGAGTGCTGGCCAGAGGTTAGCAAAAGGCGAACAGTGTGCAGCCATGTCCATGGCGCTCTGCTGCTTTGCCTCCTCTGCTCATGACCTGCAACGCCCTAAACACTCCAGTCCTGGATCTTTGTGGAAAAGCAGTTACAAGCTGTGCCAAACTGTGTGATGCTTTTGTGCTCTGAATACATGTCCTCCAGGGTCTAGGATGAAACCACCGCATTCATTTGCACTTGAGTAAAAACTACATTGTTTTTTGCAGTCATTTGGCATCATGTTCAAAAAATATAAGGTCAAATTCAGCTCTAGTGTTGCAACTCAAATGATTTAAATGGCATTTTGCCCACCTACATCAGAGCTGGATTTGGCCCATCATCTGGATCTACTTAGTGAATACTGTGCTAAATGTTCAATGTCTTGCACAGGGTTTTAGTTATGTGCTTACCATTGAATTAAATGGGAATTGTATTCTTAGGATCTTATCCAAATTATAAGACTGTAGGATTGTGAAGGGAACTTATTTTTGCTAAAGTTTGTGCAGCACCAAGCACACTAGAACTTAAATAACTTTATAAAATTAATGTATTTTAAAATTTTGCCTAGATTTATTACTTAGTGGATCTCTGCAGCGTTGATTATTAAGGCAGCTGCACAGTAAGTCAGAAGTCTCTGGAAATAGATTCATTACTTGTCACCATGTGTTGAGCCAAAAGTGATCGAGTAGTTTCAGTCATATTTGTTTTTCATACAAAATTAAGTTTTCAAATGCATTTCATTTTTCGTGAAAAAACTTCCTAAAAATCCCTTAGGACTTTGTAGATGTTTTCATTTTTGATGATCAAAATGTCTTCCTTTGACAGTGCACACTCTTATTGGCTCTAACTCACCTAAACCAAGTGCTTCGCATGTGTTCCTCCAAGATCTTTATAAAAACAGTACACTGATGAAGTCTAGGAATGAGAATTTTTTCCCCATTTCTAAGAATCTCGTTACTCTAAATATGAAAGCTTTCTAGAAGAGAAATTAGCAGAAATTTTTGTTTTAGAGAAAGGAATCTAAATTTCATATTGTCCTTCCACTTTCAGCTGATATTGTTTCACATCTCATTAAATCAAATAAAAGCAATGATGTGAAATTGCCTACTTATTAAGGCACTTAGCTTTAGATTTATCTAGTGGTTGCTTTTATGTAGATGTAATTTGTCTGTCCTGTCTAGTTCTAAATTCATCCATGGTGTCCAAATATCTTGTAATTTGGGATACTGTTTCATGATGTTGAAGCCTTTTATAAACTGTAAGTATATGTGAAATATTTGTGCTGACAGTTTCTTTGCCTTGTCTGGAAGCTCAGTTGCTTACAGGATGTGCAAGGAATAAAAGAAAACATGGAGTGAGGTAGGAAGGGCGCAGAGAATGTGTCAGGGGTGAATTCTACAGCATTCACACACAGAAAACACTGATTAATTATGGCAAACTGATCCTCTAAAGTCAGTGGAACAACATATGGAAAAGGCCATTTCTACATGAGATTTCAAAAAGCAAATTAAATGAAGTAAAAATGAAAGTGCATAAAACTAGTGTTGAATTGAGGCAGTGAATGCACTGACATGAATGTAAAATCTTTGCTCCGTACGGAGCACTGCACTCCCGAGGGATGGATGGTTGAGAATGTCAAGGCTGACCAAGATGTAGTCAGTCAGAAAACAGACCAGGGATCTCGGGTTCATTGCAGTTTATTCTGCAAAGGTAATCACAGAGCAAGAGGTGTGAAGCTCACGCAAGTCAAAGATCTAGAGGATGTTTTGGAAGCCAAAAAAAGCAGGAAGCAGCAGTGGTAACTAATTGAAAACTTGAGGGATTTGTTCTGGTGCTGTACAATGACAAGCCACAGCACGTTATTGACAGAAAGTCAGCCTGCAGGATATTGTGGTGTATCACCTAAAGATAAAAGAAACTAAATAATGTGCTGATTAGACATCCTTTACAGTAATAATTTTTCTTAAAGTATGACCAAAACTGGAGGACACATTAATTCTGATCCCACAGGTAGCTCAAGACAATTCACAGCTTCCTCCTGTAGCAGACATAAAACACTGGGAACAAAATATATCAATTATATTGTTTTGACCGTAATTAAAATGAGGCAAAATTTGCTGTGGAATGCTCTGGATTCTCCAGAGAGCAGTAAGTGATATATCCCAAGTCTTTGGCAGTAGAAGATGTTCTCAAGTACTTAAATTATTTCAACTCTTTATATGGAATAGAGTGTGGCTATTTGGTAGGAACTGGAAAGATTCTGAAGGCACCCAAATGAGTGTTTTTAATTTAGAGTTCACTCTTTAGCACACAGGAAGATGAAGCAAGTTTAAAGTAATGTCATCTGTGCTACTGCACCTCCAGCCCCAGAACTGACTGTTAGAAAGGGCCTGGAATCTTCTTCAAGACTGGAGGAAATTCATTGTTTGAGAGAAGAGATTTGTGTACAGTCTGGGTGCCTGGGCAATGCCATTGTAGTACCAACTAATGGAGTGACTTTTGACAGAGGAACAGCAAAAACGATTTGAATTGGTGAAGAAAGGATTTTTATGAACTAGATTGTATTTAAATTTCCAAGTTGATCCTGGTCACTTGCGGCTTCTGTATGGGAAATTACTTTCATGCAATGCTGAAAGTTGCTGTGGGATTTGCACTTGAATAAATTGAGCTTGATTGGTGTGGAGTTTGGAGGCTGCAAATTAAATGCTTAAAGTCTTGGTGAAGACTATAAATGCTAGAACATAAAAATAGCAATATTTTACTTTTCTAGTGTTCTATTATTTTAGTTTCTACAGTGCTAATTTTTGCACTTCTGTTCTTTTTTTTGCTAATGTAAAAAACACAGGTAACTATCAGAGTCCTCTCCAGGCAGCTGCTGTTGCAGTGTTGTTACATATCTGTCTGCAGCTCAGTATCCTGAATATAAGGCAGTTCTGAGCTGCAAGTAAAGACAGTAGAAGCCCAAAAGAAATGAAAATAATTATATTCCCAACCAGGGAGCAGAAAATGCTTGGCTCTTGATTAGAAAAAGTAGCCAGAAAAAGAATTCCAAACTTAGACCCTTTTGGAGAGAGCCTAGCCCAGTAATTAAGAAACTAAACACTTTATTCTTGTTGATTCCAAAAGAAAGAGCTCATTTCTTTGTTGAGGACCTTGTGCAGAAATTTAAGAAACATCCCAGAGGGATGAAGAGGGAATTTGGAATTATCCCAGCAAGTTTTTTGCCTAATAGAAGATGGCTTGTGGAGGAGAAATTGCTCAGAACTTGAGAGATTTCCTTGCAGCTGATAGATCTGGCTAAAAGTTGCTGATAATTTCAAACAAAGGACAAACAATGCTCTCTGGCAGAGATTTAGCAGAAAATTAACAAAACCTAGTCAGGAGACACGCTATTTGGATTTCAGGAGTTTGGAAAAAAATAAAACTTCTGTAGAAAATTTTCTTTAAAGGGAAGGGTAGTAGAAAATGGGCCATTATCACAAGTCTGGGTAAAAAAGTCAACCTGTTTTGACACCATTTTCTTTCTTATGTATTTTTTTCTAATCAAAGTGGGAAGAATGAGATTAAAATCTCCATGTGCGAGTTGGATTCTTTACTTCCAGTCTCCTAATGAATAATTTCATTTCAATAAGCAAGAACTGTAATATGGAGCTCTAGCAGTAAGGCAGATGGAGGCTTCAGGTATGATTTTCACAGAGTCACAGAAAATTCTGAGTTGGAAGGGACTCATGGGGATCATTGAGTCCATCATGTAAGTGAGTGGCCCATATGGGTCTCAAACATGACCTTGGTGTTATTCACACCATGCTCTAAACAGCTAAGATAATCTCAGGGTCTCTCTTTTATTGTAAATCATTCGATTTTCAGGATTCATAAATGGAGCAGGAGATAACTTCCCAGGTTATATACTGCTAAAGTGGTATAATGTGCTAGTGCTGTCATCACTGATTTGCACTCCACAACTCTTTAAATTGAAGAGTACCAACACTGTTCTGAGCACTGCTTTAACAGAGGTCTATGTACCTTCTTTTCAGATACAGTGATAATTTAAAAAGCATCACTGTCTGTTTTATACCAGTCCCCCAAAAATGCATCTAAAATAATTGAATTCACAATGATAAATACAAGTGATAATTGGAAGGGAGTATAAGCACACAGGAAATTTTATACCAAGTAGATGGTGGAATCATACACATTTAGGGCCCACAGAAATCCAACTTCAGAAATCACTTTCAATTTCTGGGCAAGATTTCTTCTTGAATTTTTTAGACACCTGATTAGCTATAAAAGTACCTGCACTTACATATGCTGTAATGACAAATTTAGTATAAAAATTTATTTTGTGAAAATAAGATTAGAGATTTTCAAGGACTCTTTCCTTTCACTTCCCCACTTGACCAGCTCAATATAGGACTGGTTTATGACTTGTTTTGAACAAATAACCTTTCACCTATACCCATAAACTGGCCTTCCATTTTTTTCTTTTACCAGGCAGCTTTTATTTTTATATCTGGTTGCTCCAGTTTTATGCAGGCAGAGTGAAATGGCAGTCTAGCATCCCTCTCCCATTCTTGTCACCTTTCTCCTGACACCCCCTAAAGCCAGAACAGCACCACAAAGCTCCTGCCTTCTCTTTGTGCCCTTCCATTCAGAGGCAGCTGCCTGGCCAATGCTATTGTACTCTTAAGCCTACACAAAGCCTCTGGACCCTCTCCCTCCTCCAAGCCAGCTGCCTTGCCTTGGCCCCGATCCCACGTGCTGAACCTGAAGAGCAGGTTCAGTGCTGGTTGTGTTCCTGCTGCAGGAGCTGCAAGTCGCACAGGCTGCCAAGGGGTGACCTCTGAGGCACAGAGCAGTGACGCGGCAGGAATCAGCTGGAACTGCTGGGGCAGGAGTGCTCCAACTCAGGTAACCCATCACCATTGTCTAGGAAACTCTTTAAGCGCAGAAAACCAGTTTTGAAACATCTGCTCCAAAACCTTTTCTTGTGGTAGAGTTTCAATAATTGCCAGCCTGTATAGAAGAATACCTTTCAGTTTAGTTTCAGGTTGGATGGTTCAGTGAATGAAAGGAATATTAAAAACAAGAACAGATTTTTACAGTTAATAGATCCATTCATATCAGTACAGAAGTGTATGTGCCTTCCTCAATAATTATTTATTTATTTTTATTGCAGTAGTTCCAAAACCACTGTGATGTGTAAATAATAATACAAGCTCCTAAGTGATTATTTTAGGTAAACGAGTTGTTAAAGTATATATCCTAGTAGGTACTACAGGAAATGTTTCATAACTTTAAAAATTTGGAGTGTATTGCTCATACTTAAGCTAATATCTAAATTTAGTGGTTATAAGCACATTCTCCTTTTCTTAAGTGTCTTTCTACCTACTGGTACGTGTTATAATATATACACAAAGTAATTTTCTTTTTTTCTGGCCTGAAATTGAATTAGCTTTTTTGCTTCCCATTCTGGCAAGAAAATAAGGAAAGTCCTGTTCCTTCCCGTTGAGAGTGATTTCAAAGTTAGATATATCACTTAACATTTCTTAAAATTACTTTGTCTGTTCCAAAGCAACTTAATTTACAGCTTTCTATATTTACAGTGTTTCATAAAAAGAAATCGTGTTTGGCTTTGTTGAATAAAAGCTGAACAGCTTGAAGTGAGGTATCTTCAAAGTAACAAGAATATTGTGCAAATACTTCAGAAAATCAAATAAAATAATCATAATCAAATGTTGCTCAATTGTATTTGGATCCTACAAGCTAAACTCCGATCAGACGTTACAAGCAAAATGCTGCAAAAGCTGGGATGGGTTTACTGGTGTTTTCTCTTCTGGACCAAAATTGTAGAGATTTGTATTCCAGCTAGAATCATTCCAAGAACTTTGTGAACAAATTTAATCAAGTCTGCTTTTGATGCTACTTTAAAAAAATATTTATTTAAAATAAGGCTTTCATATCTTAGCTTTGGAAAGGTTGAGTTGCCTTGTTAGTACTCATGGTTATGATTGCTCAGGCTTTTGTCACTACTTTATATTGGCAGCCTTCTGCATTTAATGTTGTTTTTCATGATGCCCTGCTTCATATTGCTAAGAATCTCATCTTTTGAGAAAAATATAGGAGAAAGAGAAGACCAGTATGTCTTCTGAAAAATTATAGCCATTAGAATATTCTGGTAGTAGTAGTTCTTCAAACTCTGCATTGTTAGAAAGAGACTCAATTTTGATTTACATTTCTTTGGGAAAGCTATGTTTTTGCTACTTCTGTATTCCCCTTCTGACATGGGTATGTTGTCCTCAAAGACCATCTTTTTTCATCTTTACTTTGTCATTGGACTAGGGTGGTTTTGTGTGTGGAGGACACAGGATACAGGAAGAGAATTTTTTTTTTCATGTCAGTGCTCTTTTTCTTTCTGTTCTTTTCTGCTTAGGCTATCCTGAAGTTTTCTCTGTGTGCGGAAGTTTCAGATAGAGGGAACAAGGTATGCCATTTTTGTGGTGGTGTTGCCTTTGGGACTGGTCAGTAGATGAACTCCTCTGCTCTGAAGGCGCTGAATCCACCAGGATCAAGCTGCCTCATTTTCCTAATCCTACACTTCTTGGGATGACTGATGGTCCTGCCCATTCAATTTTCACCATTCTTGGCCCTGTTACTGCAAATCACTCAGCTCAAGAAGGAAGCAGGTTAAGATGAGATTCTAAATAATTGTTTTTGGAAGGATACCTTTCATTACTAAGAAGAAAGAGCATGGCATATGCAGGTAGGAGACCTTTCTCTTCACTCTGAGCCCTGCATAAACAAAATTACTTCTCTTTTGGCTCACTGGCTCCTGTGGGGCTACTAATTTGATTTAGCAAAAGAAGAGTTTTGCCCATGTGGAATTTGAGCCTTAGTGATCTCCTTCTGATTTAAAATTATTACAGTCCATCTGAGTGTATTTACAGTTCCAACTAATTCTTTTCAGGTTCTTTAAACTATATTATGTAATGTGTGTTTTTACTTTTATTGCTCTTCCTGAAACTCTAATGTTCTTGTTATTGCTGTTCTGAAAATAAAACATCTATGTAACACAACTATCATATTTTACATTTTTTGGGACAGCCTCAAATTTAAAAAGCATGTCAAGGTGAATTGCACAACAGAATGAGGAATGCAGACCTTCCTCATTGTACTCATGGGAAGAAAATAATCATGATGCCTAATCTGAAGCCAACTGAAGTGATCTTGGAAAGGGAAGTGGAAGACTTTCTACTGGCTACAGATTCATCGTGTTTTATATTTGAACAGTCTGAATGCTTTCATCAGCCTCATTTCAAATTGTTTATTGAAACCCCAGGTCACATGCGGGAATGTAAAGTTTCTTATAGTATGTCAATAAAGTAATTTCTGAGAAAGCACATTCTGATTTTGGAACAGTGTGTCCTGGAGAAAGAAGACCTGGAATCCTTGGAGCTGCATAGGGAGTTGATTGAATGAATTTGAGTTAGTACCCCAGGAACTGCATCAATAATGGCATAGAGTCAAACTCCAGGAACCAATTGAACTTTACATAAGTTAGTTGTGAATTGCCAGAATGCAATGGCCATCCAGTCTTCTACATTTGCTGTTTTTATTGGCCTTTTTATAAAAAAGAAAAAGAAATTGGGCTTTTGTCCTGGTTTTTAGGGGTCGATGCTGAAGCTACTACAGAAAAAGAAAATGAAAAAGCGCAGACTAAGCCAACATTAGCTTGCAGGCATACACACATGATTTCTCCATGGTCAGGAGGACTTATGATTTCCTTTTATGATTTTTTGGCTTCAGCCAGAAGAGAGAACATTTGTTGATATTTGAAGAAGTGCACCAATCCTATTAAAATGATTGCAATAGTCAGAGAACACAAAATGGCTGTCATTCAGTGACAAAATGATCATTAGATTGTATTACAGATTTTTTTCTTTATTTCCTGTTGTTAATGATAAATCTGTCCAGGTATAACTAACATAGAGTTACTTCAACACAAACTTTATTGAAAACCTCATGCTGAGTATTTTGTGTAGTTTTGTCTCTCAATTTATCCACTGGGTGAGTGTTACAATTCCTGATCACAAAACTGGGGTTTTCCACATCCAGTTGCTACAGTCTGTATTTTGGGATTTCAGGGTCATCTCTTTGAGGGGTTTTTTGTTAGTTTTCCTTACCTCTTTTAAAGTAGACACTATAGCAGAACATAATAGAGATTATTAAATACCCAGTCTTAATCATGTGTGATCTGCTGTCAAAATGTGGCTTCTCAGGCTTCAGTCAGTTGCTTCTTACAGCGTCAATAATTTCCAGAGTCCTCTGTAATCATTATACAGTGCCTGTGAAGTCGGACTACAAAATCGTCTGTCTCTGTCTCTGTCTTTTCAAAGTCCTCTTCCACCACTTTCCCTCCCACCTACCATTTTGGAGTGATAGATCCAAAGATATATCCAGAGGAATCTAGAGCCTAAGAATTAAATTTAAGATCTCATTGAATTCTATCTTACTTCCAGGCCCACCAGAAATACTGATAATGCTATTTTTAAAAAAATCTCAGTTTTTAAAAATCTACTTTACAATTCATCCTTTCTTCAGTTGTTTTCATTTTTGTTTTTGGGATTTTTTAACTCCTGGACATATTTTTTTTCTGGTTGTATAGAGGGATGACAAAGTAGAAGTAAGACAATAGCGTACACTTGACTCTGTGGTTCAATTATAGTAGTTTCAATTTTAATAATCCTATCTGGACCTGGTGAGAATGAAGCCATGTACATGCAGAAAGATTTGAAGTATAGATTGTCAAGGGACTCTAAATACATGCTTTGGTTAGCATACACTGAACTTTACACCATTGTTTCTGCTGTGTGAATAGACATAAAAGTTAAATCCCAAAGTCTATTAACATTCTGGAATCCATTTCACTTTATCAGTATGAACTTTTGGATAACCCTTTTTATTGCTTACAGAAAAAATTTCTAATTGACTTAAAAGTTATTAAAATGTATAGCAGTTCTTTTTTTACAACCAAAAATATTCTGTAACACCACAGTAGACAACTCCTGCCTTCCTGTTCCAGTTAAAAGATTTACCAACTTCAGCAGTGCTTTATCTTAATAAAGGTTAAGCAAGTTTTGCTGGAAGTACTGCCAAGTAGATGATGCTCAATTTTTGTTTTCTCCTACATAGCACAGTTTGTGTCTAAAAGCCATTCATCTCAATCTCTATTAAAAATAAAGGACTGTGATGAAATCCTTTCTCAGGAAAATCCTGGACTGAAAAATTTCAAATAACATTAAAAACTTTCAATGTAAATCAATCATTATATGGTGAAAAAGTCACTATAGTGACTCTACATGGAGGAGCTCCTATTTATCCTCTGAATGCCAAGATATATGTCTGTATACACCTGCTTGAAAACCTGCACTAAAATGACAACAAACAAGTGAATAAATTTGAGACGCCTCATGCAATACATGCTATTGCTTTTTGTTGTAAAACTAAAGGAAATCTGAGTCATTGCAATCTTAGAATGTAATGCCAGAAAAATGAGAACCAGACCACAAACAATGAAGCCAAGTACATCATTATAGGTTGAGTAATGTGAACGACTTACATAAACTATGGCTGAAACTCAAGATTTAGCAAAAGACCATCACCCTTAATTGCATAACAACAATTAAAAACTCATTAGTCTGCAAGCTGTCCATCAGGCATCAGAATCTCATCAATTGAAGTCATAAATATTTAAGGAGGGCAATTTTTCATTTTGATTTAACTCTTTATCTTACCTTTCTTAAGCTATGGGTTGCCTTTCATTTATCCAAATGCTTCTCCAAAAAGGGGAAATAATTACACTCTTTCTTCACCTAGTCTCCATTTCCAGCAAGCTTTTCCAGAAAGCTTTTCCAGCAAGTTTTTCAGCCCACGATTTTTAATGGAATCACCTGTCTCTCTGAAGACCTTTCTTATTTTACTGACAGTGCTCTATCATGAGCTCAGTGTTAGGTTCCCCCTTTGCTGATCCACTGGTTACACAAAATAATAGTCCAGGTGATCCTAACATGCTCTTGAAAAAAAAAGTGCTATGGCTAGCAGCAAGGTCCACAGGACTTGTGATAACTTGATTTCTACTCTTCATTTAAAAAACAGGATAAAAATCACTTATCAGCCAAGTCCCGTTAATGCTAGCTAACACCACTATTAGGCATTTGCTGTCTGCACTGGAAGTTGTTCACTAAGAAGCACCATTTATAAGATGCACGCCCACATGATGAAATAAACCACAGATTATCAAAGGCTTTAGGAGTTTTAGAAGACTTTGGATGAGACTATGAAGAGACAAGGCATCAAACTGAGAACAAAACTTAAGTCCTGCAAGACAATGTTGTAATATCTCCAGTGTGCTGTCACACAGCCACATTAAGAAACTCTCACTTCTTCTTAAGTTGCCTCAAAGACCATGGAAATTGTCTGATGGCAGGAGGTACCAGACACTGAAGGCGTAATAAGAACAAATGCATCAGGGATTTTTCTTATGTACATTTGAAGTGGTTGGCCATGTGATCTAAATGTGTGGAGGCAGACTATCCCATAAGACATTTGAGTGTGGTAAACACTCTTGCTGGAGTCAGCTTAAGGGTTATTAAGATTTTCTAGAGATAATCCTAAAAATGCGAAAAGTCCACTGATTTATGAGCTCATGATGTTCCTAACAACAACAGCAAATGGCAAGAGATGATTTATAGGGGTGTAAGTACATTTGAAATGTACTAATTTCAACAACTAATGTCCAGAGAGTTGAAGAAAAGAGAGCCTTTTTAAGAGTGAGCCACACTAAATTAAGACTGGCAATTGTGTGGTGAAAACATTCCTTGGATTTCATAATCATAGGAGAACTCATCATCAGAATTAATGCAGAGAAGAATTTGTTTGCTGCCATCATGGATAATAAGCAGAACAGGACAAACAGTCTCTAAGCAGTAGTTAATTCAACTTTTTACAGCTCAAGTTTTCCAGTTCCCATTTTTAATACCTTAAGGAGCAGCAGCAAATCTATTCTTCTGAATTGTCTTCCTAAAAAAATTTCTCATAACAAGCACTTCACTATTCGAGTGGGAGACGAGAGATAGGGATTTCTTGGCATCTGCTGAAGAGATATCTGGTGGAAGTGACACGACTTTACAGACTTGTTACAGCAGCTATGTTTCTTTACTGTCCTTACACCTGCTTTATCATGGGCGGACTGCTTGATTTTGGAACTAAATTCAGATCTTGGCTTATTCTTTGATGTAAAGCAGAAGCTCATACCTAGTTCAGGGAGTCTGGAGTCCAACTCAAAGAAAAAGCATGAGGCTTAAAACCATTTTACTTTATTTGACAGAGGGAATGAGGATGAACTTTGAGGCTAAAAGTGTATACATGGGTATGATTGCCACTGAGATATTTCTGAAGCCATCTCATCTGATTGTAAGAGGGCTTCCCCAAGTTAGATCATCGGATATTCATACTTGCTTGGATGAAGAATACTGCAATGAATGACTCGTGCTCTCGTAAGCAACTCTTGCCGAAGCATGCCTTGATAAATCCTACCAGATTAAATATGTGCTGAAAGCTTCTGCTCTAGTGAATATTGACAAGCTCAGCATTTGCTCTTCTTCCGTAATTGGTTCTTGATAACATTTGGTACAGTATGTTCTCTCTGAGTTTCAACAGAAAGAATATTTTATACTATTGATCAGTCTCTTTGAGTTCCAGACATAGCACAAACTGAAATATTAGAAAGTAAAAAACTAAACTTATGATTTTTTAAATTTGAGGTAGCAAGGAATTTTATTTTCTGTGATGAGTGTTATTTGATCTACTTGAAGAACCAGATATATTTTTAAATCTGATGAAAATAAACTTTGAGTTTAAATTAAAATACCATAAAGGATTTCATTATGTCAATTCTGATTTCACTCATTTTCCAAAAACTACAGACCTATAAAATTTTCTGTTTTAACTGCCTGTCACTCTTCCAGAGATGGATGACACTGACCTGCTTTTCTAATTAAATTGCAAAATAAATACTCAAAACTAATAAGTATGTCAACTTTGTTATATCATTAATTTTTCTGGATATTCTGTGATGATGATCCCTTCTTGTGTTTCTTTGCAATGAAGAGCTGCAAAGAGCTAATGAGAATCAAAACCTTTTCTGGGGTACCTCTGTATGTTTAATAGACAGCAAAGGTTTGTGAATTAGATAAAATGACTTGTCTGTACTATCTTAGATTTGACACTCATATATACAAAGATTTTTCCCAGAGTTTTTCCTTTTAATTTTTTTTGTTGCTGTTTGCTTGTTTGTTTAATTTTGGTTTGGTTTGGTTTGGTTTGGTTTGGTTTTGGTTTTGGTTTTGGTTTTGGTTTTGGTTCTGGTTTGTTTTTCTTCTTTAATTTATGGTATTATCATTATGATTATTATTTCTCCTGTCTTTCATTATATCTTCTTTTAATTGTGGTGTGTGTGTCTGTCTGCCATACTATAGGCTTTTACAGTCCAGTTCCTAGAAATAAAGAGAGGGTATAGATCAGGCCCAGATCAGCCAAAGCACAGAGCCAGAATGCACACTGATTCTGGAAAGACAGAGAATTTAGCATAAACCCGAACAAGTTAAGCAATATTTTTGGAATGTACCTGAAATACCATTATAAAATTAATGCAAGCACGCTTAGTGGCTCATGTCTGCATGATCTTAGATCCAGGACTAGAAGCCTTAAAATTGAATTTCATGGTATCATTCAATGGTAATCAAAACTCTGCCTTCAAATGTCCATTGCCATGTAAAGATTACATATTTGTAGATTTACAAGGGAATTTTTAATTATATCTTGTCTGACCTAAAGTATTCACAAAAAATTACAATATTTATCTGAACTGTACAAATACAACATAAACATCAAAATATGATCACAACTGCAAAGACGTTGTCAAGTGACAGTGGAAAGCATCCAGAACTAGGCTTTCTTAACACTTAACAACACTTATTGTTAAAAATATTTTTCACTCAACAAATTCCACTAAGTGTCCCCAAAATGGGAACTAAATTCATTCCAAAGCCACTTAGTGACTGTGAAGGAGGAAATGAGGAACTGTAACTATTCTTTATCACCAAGCCAAAATACTTCATAACTCAGTAAATTTCTTAGTTCATACATCTGAAAACTGAGAGCCTGCATTGCAGATCAGCTTTTGTAAAGTAAAGCAACTCTTCTCCCAGGTAACAGGTGACAACACAAGAGGATGTGCCCTTGAGTTGCAGCAGGACAGGTTTACATTGGACATTAGGAGAAATTTTGTTACTGAGAGTGTTAGGCATTGGAACAGGCTGCTCGGGCATGATGGAATCACCGTCCCTGGGAGAGTTCTAAAGGTTGTGAATGTGGCTTTTGGGGATATGGTTTAGTGGTGAGCACAGTGCTTCTGTTTCCTTTTACTACATCCTTAACCAAAGTCCAACACACCCTCACCCCTCACGGGTTCAGCTGATTGTCAGCTGAGAGCCACCCCACCCAGGGCTAACTAGGACAGCCCTGTTTCTCGTAGGTTGGATATCCAATGCTATAGTCTCCCACAATAATGTAAATTTGCAGTAGTTTCTGTCTCAAATTAAAATACCAAGATTTTTGTTTACATACAAATCTAATCCAAAGATTTCACAGAGGTTTATGTTAGTCCAGAAAATTTGCACCATCATTCTTTGTCAGAGACTGATTTTTGGACTCAGTTCAATTTGCTTTTATTTATATTAGCTCTTTTTCACAGTGTCTGTCATCACTAGTGCTCAGTTTGGCACCCTCATCCTCGTGTTTCTCTGTTCCCCTAAATCCTACACCTATGCTTCAGTTACAGTAGCTGTTTGCAACTTCTACCATCTCTGGTTTCATATCCTGGACTAGCAGCTCTTCATCCATTTTTTCTCCTGGGTTCCTTGTGTTCAAACAATAAAGGTTTCAGGTATGTTTTATTAATTTATTTATCATGCCTAAAATTTCTGGAGAGGAGTTTCCCACACACATTTGTTGTATGCAGACTTGGCTTCTAGTTTCATTTTAACAAAAATAAGTCTTTGTTCCTTTCCCCAAATGCCATCAGGCCATAAGCTAATATTTTTTGTACAATAAACATAGCACAAAATCGAATAACATTCTAGGAGTATAGACAGGCCCAAAGCAATTGCAGTAGGAATAAAATTCAAGTGTTACTCAACCTTTTTATTGAAAGGCAGGATTATTCAGTTTTGGGTTAATTAAAATTAGACCTGCATTGAGAAGCAATGAAATTTTTATTCCAAGTCATGGAAAACCTCCAAAATTCTTATCACTTAAATTATTATTTTTTTCTTCTTTTGACAAATGTAAATACAAGGACTGATGTATACTTGCTGTCTTACTGCCCTACAGCAGCACAGGGATGACTGGAAATGTCCACTCACAGGTAGCAGGCAAGGCCAGGAAGCTCAACCAAAAAGTGGCTGAACATGGGACCTTGACCAAGAGCCTTGTCTTGTTTGGAGGCTGCCAGCCTCCAAGGGTCTCCAGATTCCCAGGGCTTTCTTTCCTGCCACTTTCCATATCCTCTCCAGAAAGATTTGCAAAGTTCAGAATTACCATTTTCAGCTTAAGAACTGCAGTTTTCTAAAACCAAAAGGTAAACTGCTGCTTAAAAAAAAAAAAAAAAAAAAAAAAAAAAAAAAAAAAAAAAAAAAAGAAGATAGAAAATTCTGTAAGAAAAATCCAGAATAGCCCTAACACAAATTCCATTCGGAAATGTCCCTCTTCTGTGGAAGTCTTAAACCTGCATTATATTTGCACACACTTCAAATCCATCACTTTGGCCCACAGCTTGGGAAATAAGGACTATTTAACTTGCGCTAATTGAAGGTTTTAATTCTGATAAGGCCTGAAAGCATTTCCCCTTCCTGGAACATCTCTCCCTGAACTTTTGATGCTCAGAGACGTCCACCTGCAGCAGGGGAAAATGCAGCTTGCTCAGTTCATCTACCCTATACATCAGAGTACAACTAAGCTTTATTTATGCTAATAATTTCCAAAGAGCGATATCTGAAATAGACCTCTAGATCCATAGGAAAAGGAATAGATTTGAATGTTAGCAGAGATCTCAGCACAGGAAAGATTTAGTCATAATTTTATTGCTTATATGAGAGTCTGGCTCTGAACCTTGGTACAGTAACCAAAAACAAAAGATATGACCTGAAATGGGATTATCTGTCTGTGCAAGAAATTAGTAGCTAGTTAACAAAGTGATTGTGAAATTCTGACTGCTGGCAATATGTCTCTTAAAGGTTTAAAGGCCATGTGTTTAATAGCTGCAGTTTCATAATTAAATTCATATCAAAAATTAAAGTATTCATTGTACAAATACAAACACCATTGTTTATAAGGGTACCATAATATTTACCTAAATAATAAGTTACTATTTATTTGTTAGTTGTCAAACAAGTATGGTGAAAAAAAGTCCACAGAATATTTTCTATATTTTTTAAAGAAGTTGGGCAGATTTTTGATTAGAAGAGACGGAAAACTAATTTTGCCCTTCATTACAGTGAAAATAATTAATTCATGTTTTGGTAGCCGAATTTTAGCTGCTGTAATTATAATATATAAATAACATATTTTAACATTTGTGTTTTTAGTGATACTATATAAATGCAGCAAAGACTAAAAAATCAGATTCCACTTAGTGCAGATTTTTCCAGCAAGGATCATATTATAAGTAGGAAGTCCCAGTGGAGTTGGAAGAACATCCCATAAATACCTACCTGTGAAACAGCACACATTTGTTCCTCTTTTAAATAAATAATTGGCAAATGAAAAATTTTATATTATATATAATTCTCATAATGTTATTCTTAGAATTTATAATATGATTTCATAAAATGCATAAACAAATTTATTTTATGACATAAATCAATGAGATATTTATGAAGCTCTTTTTAAAAAATGTATATACATATATTTTTTAAAACAACATGATGGAACTGTGACATTAAAATATATTCATTTCCTATAATCCTGTTATACGCATACAGAAAAGACACAAACCGTAGAAAACCAACCAGATGCAAAGGATTTGTCAAGGCCATTATATATTAATTTTCAGTTTTTCAAAACTTTCTTATGGATGACCTATTAAAGATCTATCAGTTGGCAAATGAGAGCAGACTTCTCACGAAAAACACCACACTCCCATTGCATCTACCTGAGTTTGAGCAGATGGTCTTTGATGGGCAGGGAGGGTCAGCCACTGCATGACCACAGCAAGCTGAGGGATCGCAGATTTAGCAAGGCAGGACAGAAATGAAGGGCTGCAATTGCTCACCTCATCTTGCTTGTGCCAGAAACAGGTAGAGCGGCTCTCCAGCAGGGTGACTATGACGTTGACGGCTGATAATGATCTGCTGCTCAGAATGGAAGTCGAGGAGGTAGCAGTGGTGTCCTTCTCCCCACTTCCTGAGGGTTTGGGGTGTGCTGAAGCCTTCTCTGAGGAGCAGCTGATGCTGCAAGCACAGCTCACCCACCGTGGGCTGCGTTCAGCCGCCGAGGACTCGTAGCTCACAAATTACAGCAAAGAGCCTTTCCAGAAATCATTGCATGTTCCTGCAACCACATTTAAAATTAATTTGTTAAAATCTACTCTGAAAAAAAGCTGAATGATACCTTTCTTTTTGTTGTTGGTCCTGCTTCTGCTCCTTAGGGACTCCTGATCCAACTTCATGCTGCTCAACCACCAAGGTCAGTCAACACAACAACGTGTGTCTTTGTCATTTAAACATGAAATGAAGGCTCCAGCTTCTTTAAAGGTTTGAACAAATGAGTGATTTTTTTGCTGACAGCCACTCTGGGTCACCAGCCAGGGATGATGAACCTGGTGGTGAATCTGATACTGTTTTGGGCAGTTGTATTTGCCTTCACGCTCAAAACAGGTTTGGACAATGTATTAAGCAGGAACTAAGAAGTATTAATCTGTTCCTCAACAGGCATTCCTATATGTTTAGGTAGATTCAGATTAAGGGTTTTGGCTCAAATGAATGAAAAAGTGAGTGCAGGAAAATTTAGTTTAATGACTGAGTTCTCTTGGGTAATCATCCAGCAGTTACAAATATGCCAGGTTTGGCAACAGGACGTAATTCTGCAAACAAGATACTTTAATGTAAACTTAGTTATATCACTTTTTCCTGTTTACTAAGGTTCTGGCCTTAAGATAACTCAAATAATTGTACTTGAAACAATTGCTTATGATGAGCCAACTCTGTTGAAATAAAGAGCTTTTGAAATTTCCTCTTGTTTTCCCTAGGGATTTCTGTTGTAAAAATGGGTTATGATATGACTCTAAGAAAACTTAGTATAGCAGGAGCTTTAAAGGAAACAAAAGTTATGATTTTTTTTTTTTTTTTTTTTATAAAATAATAATTTGAGAAGGAATTATGAAGAAGGCAGTTATATTACAAATACTCACAGTATGTCCAGGATGACCAATTGCATTATTTTACAATACACATTTTGGTTAGTGATAAAAGCTGTATCTTTACTGGGATGCGAACTGAGAACTGTCCTAATTCTTTATTTTCACATGTTTACTGCTTAACGTGTTGAAATGTCCCATGTTAGCATCTCGGCCAAAGGAAACCCAAAGGAGTTTTGCCATTTTTTTTTCAAAAATCCTCCCACTAATAAAATTTACTTTAAGTAGAGTTACAAATCCTTTGCTCCATAAACTAAAACACTAAATGCCCAAAGATTATAAACCTATTTGAGTATTTGATCCCAGCTCCTTTGTGATTACTGGAGTGGAAAATTTCTACTTTGTCACACCCTGTTTGTCTGACACTGTTTGATGTCTGAATTTTCTGCTACTGTAATAGAGACTGAAACAAAGTTGAGAAATCCATCTTCAGTGTCATGAGCATGCAAGAAAGGTAAAAACCTGATAATGAAAACACTATTCTTCCTAGACACGGAAACAGGCCCTTACTAACCCATTTTTTCTAATTGTGAAATATATCTGTGACAGTTCCAGTGAGGATTTCCAGTGATATTTTCCAGTGGACTGACCATAGAGAAAGTACTTTGTGATCTTCTAGAGCCTGCACTCTTCCATGACTCCTTAGCCTAACACTGTGGCTGACATGATTTAACACTCTTTCTACTCTTAGTACTAAAACTTACATATATGGTCCAACTCCAAACCCACCAATAAGCCTCTGTCTGCAGCACAGATAATTTTATTGCAGGAAGCATAATTTTAATTTAATGATTTACCATTGTCCTGTATTTCAATGTTTGGTATTATAGTTATGCTATGTATGTTATTTGTTTCCTATCTGGAGCTCACTAAGGATTGGTCATTACAACTGACAGCTTCTCTGCAAGACTCTATTCTTGTAATATTTTTCTGTTTCTATGGTTATGTTTGTTATGGTAGATGCAAAAATACACTGATGGAATACTGAGTGTGAAGCTGGGGCCTTAAGATCCCCTGTGTCTGTGAGGGGAAAAAACAGAGACACTTCTTTATTAATAACTGTTTAAACTTTTTATTACATAAAGTGGTCTAACAAAGGCATATTTTTCAGAAGAAAAGATTGTAGTTTTGGACTCCTACCAATTTTTTTGGAGAAAGAGACTAATACAGAATATATTTCCAAAACATTGGCACTATGAAGCCCTGAAACAACTGTATATTTAAAATACTCCTTTTCCTTCTGTCTTCCACTTGCTCTTTTGCTGAACAAGCCAGTTTTAACTTTTCAAGACTTTTCAGAAAGCATTACAAAGAATGTAACCTCATTAGCTTCAACCTCATCAGAAAGCCATAAATTATGGTTCTAAATCAGTTTTCAAAGGATAATAAAGTACAGATTCTTCCATTTTATCTGTTCTGGATAGACTTGATATACTGCAAGCAACTTGTATCAGGCTGTTCTGGGAAGCTAGACAACGACTCATACTATAACTTGCTAGTTGAAAGAAGAAAGTTGGGCATTTCTATTTTACAGTGATCTCTGCTCTGGTAGTACTGCAAAGGAAATTTAAGTATGTATTAAAAATACACTAAAAGGGAAAATCACCATAAAAATAGAATTCATAACACAGTTGATAACCTGTCAAGATCAGGTACCAATAGGTCTGGTAAGGGCTCTTTGAAGAGGTTCTTTTCCTGCCAGAGAAAAAAGTGCTTGACCTTGGCTCACCACCCCAGGTGGGATGTGTATCCTTCTTAGAGGGGTCTGTCACATCTGCTCATGCAGTCTGGTGCTGGAGTCTCCAGGAAATACTTTTTTTTAGTGTCTGTACTCTGAAAATGAGTTTACCAACATATAACCTGAAATTATATTATGTAGTTTTACTCTGTTGCTTTTATCTACCAGAAACCATGTTTTCCTTCTCAATCACATTTTATGTAACTCTCATGTTACTATACATCAGCATACTCACTGCTTTTTGATTGCAGCTGAAACTATTATTTAGTGGCAACAAGTGAACCCTGTAATGGAGCTCGGAAGTTGCTTGAGTGTTGACCAGGTACCTAAACTGGTTTGAAATGATTCATGGTGAAGCCGGCAGTTAATTTTTTTTTTATTTTTTATGGAGTGAGGAAGCTGCAGTGGAATCTAGATACTTCAGGTGCCTGTCCCATGTGCAGCTGTGGAAAAACTTCTGGTGAAGTCTCAGCCCCAGAATCCTCAACCAGCTCCTCCCAGACCCATTTTCTGGACACCACCCTACAAGCCATGTTCCCAAGCGATAAACCTTCACAGGCTTGAGAGCAAATAATCCTCCCCGGAGGGCATCTGGAGTCCAGGTGGGAAAGGACTAGGAAGCTGAAAGATAAATTTTCTTCTAATCCACTTCAGTCTGACTCTGAGGAAAGTCTGATGTGCCAGGGTGGGTGTGATAACATGTCTGAGACCATCACCATAACCAGGCCTACTCTGGATACTTCATAGTTCAAAACTGATTCTGACTCAGGCATTCTGCAGCTGTTGAAGACTGTGATGTGCATAGGATACTTTACAGCATACTCACAGTGCACCAGACACAGCCTGATTTTTCTTTTGTTGTCATGGATCTCAAATGCACACTCCAATTAGTGATCTGCACACAGTGCTTATGTGCACCTCTATTTTCCTCTCCTCAAATTTGACTGTAGTCTTTTTCAAAGCTAGGAGTTCTAAACCAGCTGAGAGGTCCAATTCCAGAGATTCCAGCTGAGCCCTAGGAAAGGTAATGGTATTTTATCCAAATAATAAGGCAACTGAAGTTCAGCATGGGAGTTTTCTGCTGTGAGTACCACAAAGGCAGAACAGATGTTTTTAACAAAAAAGTAGGCTCTTGAAAATTATGATCTTGTATTTTAAATGTGGCCAAAGGTGTTGTTTAATCCCACTTGTGCTTGTGCAAATACACAACAATTTGCTTACAACTGATGTAACAGTTCTGGTGTAATTTCATGCAAGACAGATCATTATCAGTTGCAATCATCTACACATTCTTGTTTAAATGTGGCTATCTCAAGAAGCATGAGTTTCCCAGGGTGTGATGCTTTTTCTTAACTTTCTCACCTGTTTTCCAGCGTGATAATATGTTTAAAAAATAATTATTTTTCTAGTAAAATTTAGAGTTATTTCTTTTCCATCTAAATTCAGTAAATTTCCCTAAATTAAAAAAAAAATTCAAACCAAACCAAACCAAACCAAACCAAGAGCAAACCAGTGCACTGGACTTATACTAGTAGAAGAATGAATCTTATGCCACACTTTCATGTCTGAGAAGAACTGAAGTCGCATCATTTGATCCAGATGTGGGTCTAAAGCATCCTCAATCCAGACTCAGGAAACACTAAAATTTAAGACTGTTTCCACAGTGTTTACTTGGCCAAGTCATACACGTGTTATTTTCTATTCCTGGTTTCCTTATTAAATGGAAACCTTAATGTATCATTTTGTTATTTATGGTCTACCATAAAAACTACAGGATATACAACGTGAAGAGTTAAAACTAAGGAAGTTAAAGCTTAGCATTTGGCTTTCCTGACTTTGCGTGAACGTTGCTTTATTTGTGTTAGCTCGCATGTATTTTCTTACATAAATTTACTTGCTTTATGGAAATTGTAAGAGCTGCAAGGCCGCTTTTGGCTCTCTCAAAGCTGTTAGTCTGTTACCTCCTTGCTCTCTAGAAATGATTTCATGTCTGTTTACGGCACGTCCCAGATGTGAATTCTGACCAAATGGTTAAATAAACAGTGATTATTCTATTTGACTAGTATGAAATCTCCTATGGGGACAGGGGGAAAGCAATTATTCAGTTTAAACCATCGCCTGTTTTAAATCCCCGTTTTGATGTTGTAATAGACGGGAACGGGACTTTTCCGCACAAACCTGTTCCGCACGTATTGCTCTGTCCCTGAACTTGGATGGGCGCTCCGGAGCACGGGCCCAGAGAAGGGAATGCTGTGCACTCCCTGTGCCAGCATCCAGCATCGGGTCCCTTGCTCCTGGGGTGGGGGACAGCGGCATGGGAACCCCTCCTGTCCCTGCCTGCCTGCACTGCTCGGCAGACTCTGGCCCTCGCCCTCTCCGCAGCCCTGCTCTGGATGTTTGGGGAAAAGAGAGAAAAAGAGCAAAAGATGAAGACGGAAGGAAGGAAAGGAAGGAAGGAAAGGAAGGAAGGAAGGAAGGAAGGAAGGAAGGAAGGAAGGAAGGAAGGAAGGAAGGAAGGAAGGAAGGAAGGAAGGAAGGAAGGAAGGAAGGAAGGAAGGAAGGAAGGAAGGAAGGAAGGAAAAGAAAACCTTTTATTGCAAAGGGAGGTGAAGGGATGGAAATAAATAGCTGTTAGGAGAAAAGAGGAAGCAAGATTTCTTTTTCTGACAGCAGTTTATGGTTAGATCAGTTTAGCTGTAACATCAAGCTGCATCCTTAGATAAGAACAGGACAGTTTAACTTTTGCTGCCTGTTGAACTTCTAAAAAGGGTGAAAAGTCACTTGTCAGAAGGAAGCTAACAATGTGTAGGGAAATGCTAATTTCCAGTTACTAAAAGAATTACTAGCAGTAATTCAAATATAGATATGAGGTATATACTGAAGAGTGCTAGAAAAGAACAATATCTTCAGTGTCCTTGACTGGAGTTGACTTTTGGGTGACCAAACTGCAAATGAAATGTCTGCTTTAGATATCAAGTAGTTTAATTTATTCATTCCTGGTATAACTCCAAAACATATTTATCAGAGAACATCTCCCATTTTGCTATTCTACTGTATTCCTCTCTTCAAGCACTAACGCATGGATGGAAACAGAAAACCCCAAAGCAAGGGGGATAGAAACTGCAAGCAAAAATAGCCCAGAAAAGAAATATTTGTGCTTCTAAACTAGGTTGAGTTTTGGTAGGACTGCTGTTTACGCTACGCTCTTGATAGACCCAGACTAACATTCTTGGACATGGGTGCAGTTCCAACTGTAAATTCTCACTATGGAGAGTTAACTAAATTAGTATGTTCTGCCCTCTCCATGAGTCTGTTTCTTTCCTCATCACTCTCTTTTTCTCCTTTGCTTGGGGAAAACCAAGAGATTGACTGTTCTTGTCTCTGTCTATTGTCATTTTGGTTTTTTATGGGTTTTTTGGTTTTTTCTGGCTCACCTTGTTTCTGCCCCTCGGTGGCTCTCTTTTGGAGCTAGCTGTCATTTCTCTCTCTGGGATAATTTCTAAACTGATATTAAAATTAGCAAGGAGTTTCCAAAGCAGACTGTGGACCATAGCAAGGATAAAATGCAGGCCTGCAGGAATGAAATCAAGTACTGTGAAAAACAGATATATTATAGCACTGTTACACTACTATGTTATACACTGATTTATGTTGTTTTTCTGGTTTCATGTTCTGTCCAATGTAATGCAAAACATATTGCTGAAAATTACCTATTTTGCTGTTATTTCAAGCAGGGCTAAGATTTGTATTCACTTGCTGCTCACAGACTTACATTTTATACCAGGGTTGCAGAAATGGAACAAAAGATCTTTTGGAGGACAGCTCTATTGTGAGCTTTGCTGGAACTATTTTTTTCCCATGGGACTCTTCTAATTTACATACATTGCAGGTATGCCTGGAAATCAATGTAATGATCAGATACCTCAATCATGTACCTCACTGGGGGCAAAAAATTATGCTATTATTTTTCATCTAATTATGATAATATTTTTATTATCCTAGTTTTATTAGGGTAATAAAAGTTACATTAATAATTTTCTCTAGTCTAAACAAGAAAGGAAAAGTTAGGAGGAATCATCCAGAGCTAATGCACAAAATATGAATGTACTTGCCCATTAGTTGTGACCTCTAAAGGAAATAAAGGTACTTTTATTTATTTTGGATGAGATTAGCTTAAACTGAAGTAAAACCACTGTGTCTCTGAATGTGGCAGTCTAAAGAAAACAAAATCTTTATCCACCTGTGCATTAAATTAATAAATTTAATTGATTTGCCTTATATTTCTTAAGAATCCTTGTCTAGACAAGATCTTTGCCATGCTCAGTGCATATATTACTAATACAAATCAGTCTCAAATTTGCATGACTTCTGAATTATGAACTAAACTATAATTAGTGTTGCACAGAAATCACTGTAATATGATGTCTCGATTCTTTGTGCCAGCTTGTGAAACTATGTGGGAAAATGAGAAAAGAAGTGAATATTTTATATCCTAAAATACTTCTGGCTGTTGTCTTTTGCCCTGGCGGACACATAGCAAGTTGACAGTGTATTTTATTAGTATCGAACAGGTATTGCTCAGTTAACAGTGTTCATCTTCACAAAGGAAATTGCCTGCAGGCCTGGGCTAGCAAGGTTTCCAAGGTTTCCAGTATTATCTTCTGTTCATATTTTGGAGATTCTGTCCTTGTTTAGGTTTATGCACTAGTCATGGCAAGCAAATAAAAGTCTCTCAAACTTAGAATAGACTCTTAACATCTTAAATCTAGCAAATTTAGAGGGCTAAATCCATGTTTGATCTAAAATACTTCTGTGAATATGTACCAGAATTAGATTAGACATGGAAATTAATAATTTCCCTTAAATCTGTAAAAATGTGTGTGCAGGCGTATGTGCACATACACATACACACATAAAATATATATTAGCAGTTATACGAGGTAGGTTTGCTAAATATTTGTTGATCACTTTTGCTTTAGGTATATGAATGAGAATTACATTTGACTTTTCAGTAAAAATACTTCTGACATTATATTATTTATGGTAAAGTAAGTGATTAATTAAAAGTAATTAAAAGTAACAGGGATCCATCAGAGCAGCTGTATTCTCTACACCCTTGCCTTTGTTTGACTAGGTTTCAACACTTGCCTTGTCTTAGTTTTTTCCTATGCTCAAAGTTTGCAACATATTAAGAAGTTGCCTCCTCCCTGTAACCTAAAAAATGAGCAATTATGTACCTTATGCTCTAACCCAAATAAATCAAAGTTTTTTAGAGATTACATTCTAGGAAAACTTGTGTTTGTTGCCTCAGCATTTCCTCTCCACTCTCAAATTTATATAAATCTAAACTCTGTGAATGGCTTAGTTTGAGAATGTCTTATTACAGTAGAGGTTGTTTGTTTGTTAGTATTTATGTTTTGGTCTGTTTTGGTTTAATTTTGTTTTCTTCCAGATCAGTTTGGATTACACTAAAAGAAAAAATGATCCACATGGCTTTTTTTGCAGCAACATAATAACATTACATCTTTAGCAATACAGAAAGTTTAATGAGCATCTAAATTCCTTGACACTGCATTATTTTCTTTTTGGCTAGTACAACATACAGAAATGGTATGAACAAGGACCTTGTGTATAAACTTAATAATGAATAATACAAGTCTTAAAGTAATAATTTAGGTATTGTCTCTGAAGTGTTTTGTGCTTCATTGAAAAATCTGCAAAAGCTGCAGATTTCTGTAACAAGGTGCACTCAACAATCTTGTTTGGAGGAAGTTATATCTGTTTGTACCAGACATATGCATATCTGGAAACATAGAGCTTTACGTGAAGACAAAAGCAGAAAACAAGGTTCTAAGAAACTCAGTTTCACAAATAGTAAAATAAATTTAAATAGAAGGGTATTGAAATACTTTTTAAAGTGCATTCAATCACCCTCTTCAATGCTTGGATTAGATGAGAAGGATTTAGTTTTTCTCAAGAACTATTAGTTTGACTGTTGACCTACTCCACTTGATTCCATTTCACATTCCAGAAGGTAATGATAAATGTAATTGGAAAATAATTAGAAATTTTAGATTGGTTTTGTGGGATATCTGATCTGCTGCTTAATTTAACCTAAGTTGCACTCAAATGTTTAAAATCTGAATATCTTTTACTCTTTCACACGTTAAGGAGCTGACACAGCATCCATAAAAATTATCTGCTGCATAGGGACAGCAAAGGAAATTTCATACATATTTGCAACACTTCTGATGGAACAAAAGTTTCCACTTTCTTTTGGAATATTTAAGAAAGAGACACATATGCAAAAATGCATTAACTATTTTGTTTCATACTGGATTTGCTGCAAACAACAGTGACATTATCTCCTGTTTCAAATCTTAGCTTTCATGGGGATGTGCAATGTTTCTAATCTATGAAACTTGCCTTTCAAATGTATTTGGCTTAGGTGTGTACCAGGAAGAAGTAGGGGCCAGAATGAAATCCCATGTAGGATGGTGCTAATGTGTGAGTAATCAAGATACAGTAGCCTCTCTTCCTCAACCAGCTGATGACCCTTCATGCCAATATTCTACACTTAACTGTGCTGCAGATATGATTCAGAAACATGAAGCAAGCCTTGGCAGAGCCAGGACATGTGTTATGCCGTGAACGCTGTGAAATACAGACATGTTTCTGCCCCAAACACACTCAGGTCTGAATGATGAATCCTCTGCTCAGCTGGCCTTCCTAGTACTTTTCCTAATATTGTCCAGACACTAGTATTTTGTGCCAAATCAGCAAAACATTAATTTAGCCTCCACTCTACAGCAATCTCATTACAGCAGATTTAATGAAAATTTAAGTAATAAAAGTACTGCTAACTACCACTGATATGCCTTCTCATATACATAAAGTTTTTTCTCCATTATTTAATACCTCAGATATGGCTCTGTATATAATTCTTGCTACCGAGTTGACAGAGCACAGATTTATGCCAACTTGCAGGGAAGAAGTTATCTTATAAACAGCTGGACAAGTGTTATAAAAGCAAGTTGTATGACCACAAGACAAAATATCTTCTTTAGGCTGAGTGACAAAGAAAGATTTTATTTTTGTAGGACCATATTTTTTGCCTGCAAAAAAGACTCAAGTAGGAACTGTACTTCTGGAAACCATTTTAACCAATAGTTCAACTGAATGTTATTGGGGCAATCAACAAACCATGTAATTTCCCACAATAATAGTTGGCTGTTTTCTGAACTGTAGATATTCATGGCGTGTTCATGAATCTTTGAGAAATAGATCTCTGCTGTGGCAAATGAAGTTATGTCAGAATAACCATAGCATATGGTAAAGTTTCAGTATTTCTAGATTAATTTCCTTTTTATATTTGTTCTATGAGAAGAAATTACAGTTTGAACAGCTGTGCTAAAATACTGAGAAATAATTTTTGACGGAAAATTGACAGCAATCTTGCAGTGGGTATCAGTTGGGTCTAACATATGAATTAAATAAAAATAATAGCTAGAGTGAAAATTGCATTGGACCACAGTTCATTTTGTCTTTGAAGCAATTCTATGTATTGTTTCTTCGATTACTACAAAGTGTTTTAGTTGGTATAGTTACAGAATATGAATTTTATGCATGCCTCCGACAACATATAAACAAATAATATTGAGTTTTTCTACATTCACAAGGATATTGATCTTCAGACTCTGAGTCATAAAACTTCTTACATCTTATCTTTGGAGTGACAAGGTTTCTACGTAAAATGTTCCTATTTTCTTCATTTCCAGAGCAGAGCTAACTGCTTGACATTGCCTACAATCAGTTGGTTAGTTTTGTTGAACTTTTTTCCATTCTGCAGTGCTTGATCTAAGATCTATTGCCCTAAAGCTTCTTAACTTTGATCCCTAGAGCAAGATAGAAGTGGCCTTCCCTTTCTTGGTGTATTGGTATTCAGACATTACTGATCTGATCAAGTGTAGTAGCACCAGATGCTGAGGAAGTCAACATGACTTCCATGGCTGCCAAGATGACATCAACAGGAGTTTCAGCAGATCCATAAACTTTTACAGTCAGATTTCTTGTGTGAGGTTCCTAAAATCTTTCTGTTTACAATGTCAGTGGAGGCTTTTCTGTTTGATGAATAGGGTGTAAAAATGCTTTCCACATGAGGGTATGCACTGTTACAATAGGCAGTCAAAAGATGCCTTTCTTATGCCATTATTTCAACACTGAAATACTTAGCCAGGCTCCACCCATGGTACATGGTATGTGTCTTCACAGTCTCAAGTCTGGCAGTAATTCATTCTGTGTAGACAATGCACCCTTCTGGTCATGGAGAGGATTTTTAAGTGAAGAACATTTCCTATTAACAATATTTAGATAAGCCCATAAACTAAACCTGAGTAGCTTCTTGAGAAAGCAAATGCAACTTTGATTCAGCTGTACAAGTGTTTGCTATAATAATGAATGATTACCCAAATAAGCTGAACCACACAGGGCTGTCTCCTGACTGTGTCTTAGGGGTCAGTGTTTAGAGACCTGGATCTGAGGAGTTTTTTTTTCCTGTTACTCCCTGCCTTGAGTGTAACCTGTGTATGCTGTTGGAATGAGATTATATTCACCAAAGTACTCTGCAGTTACAGTTTTGCTGAGTGTGCAGTGATCTAAAGGAGTCAGGGAAGCAAGGTAAGAGGCAACAACGCTAAGAGGACTCAGTGCTGGAAAGTGAAGGAAAAAGAACGTTTTGGGCTTTGTTCATTCACAAAGATGAAATCTAGTGGTAATTGAACTCAGTCATATTAGTGAAAGTAACAATTTGAATCTTGTGTTGCAAGTCCCAATTGCTGAGTGAGTACTAGGAGGGATCGAATAGAAAAATAGACAAAACAGAAGTCTAGTTTTCCATTCCGTTTACTGTACAGAAAAATGGAACTCGGCTTATGGGATAATTTTTGATTGTTTTAATATGGCATAGCTCTGCTTCTGTGAAATTGGTACTTCTTGTGGGTAGCACTGGCTATGTACTGCGTATCTCTTCAGCCCTGCATCATACCTATACTTTGGAAGGTATAAAAAGCAATCTGAGTTCAAGTTCTAAGCACGAAAATCTCATTAAATAGTTGCATGAAAACTACTCCTGTTAGCCAATTTTACATAAATTTATACCACAAGCATTTTTGCCTTGCCTTCCTCAGAAACTATTAAAAGAAGCCGAACTCCCAAATTCACTCTCTAAGAAAATGCTGACACCTTTTGGTCTGGCTTTTTATTAACTTTATGTCTCTTAATGATTATTTTCCCCTCATCTTTCTAGCCAAAGAATAACCTACAGGATGCAAAGTCTATATCTACACTAAAAACCCTCTCTCAAAATACTTCAATATCTCTTATGACAAGTAACATCTTTTTACACGAGCCTGTGATCACTAGGCACTAAAGAAAGCACAGAAATGCCCCTGCTGAGGCACCTGACTCTTTGAGACTTCATTTTAAAAATAGTGCAATGCACGATGCGAGAACTAGGAGCGTCAGAGTTGTTGAACGAATATCTAGACAAGAAAACCTTCAGAAAAAAACACTTCGGAAAGCTACAGAATACTTCATTTATGGAAGATTTTTTCCCTGTTGCTTTATGAAGACAAAATTGACCAAGGACATGAACTGAAGCTATTGAAGGCATTTTAACTATTTACTGTGTCTATTGAATTGTCTTAGAGGATAATTAGCAACATGCTCAGGATGTAAATTAGAAGTTTTGGAAAATTGACTGTGAATTCAAGATCTGGATGTCATGTTCATGTAGATAAAACTTAAATGATATGAATACGCAAAGATGTGAAGGGAAAGAGGCATGGATCAAACAATGGACTTGGCACGAATCATATTTTGTGTGTGCCTTTTTCTTCCATACTCCAGCAGCTCTTACACCCTGCTTTGCTTCCGACAGCAAGCAGACGAGAAACAGACATTTTCTTTCTTCAAATGGCAGATGGAATGAGGCAATGAATATCTGCTGCCTTGACTTTCTTCTCACTGTTTGAAATGGGGCATCTCTTTATTTTCGCTCTATAGTTCATAGCGTCCTGCAGAAGGTGAGATTTTCTATCGATGAACTGAACGTCTACAGAAAATTATTAGGGTGTAGAGGTTGCAAACTTAAAACATTAGTTATTAACTGTAAGCTTAATTATATGCAGCTAATGGTGAAAAAACCCCAACCCCAAGCCTAGAAAATTGCAATAAAAAAACTCAACCAACCAACCAACCAGCCAATCAACCAACCAACCAACCAACCAAAAAAATTCCTTTACATGCTTGTCATGTTTTGACCCTGGGCGGATGCCAGGCACCTACGATGTCTGCTCTCTCTGCTCCATCTTTGCACCCCACCCTACTCACTAGCAAAAACTGAACCAAGCAAAACCAACACAATGCTGGAAGTGATCACTTAGGACCAAATCTTACAATATAAAATGGCATCATATCTTTGTAACAGAAACCATGTTCTCTTTGTGTGCACATGTGCATCCAGAGGACTACATCTGTCTGTGCCCAAACTTAGGACTCAAACATACAAACGAAAACACTTTGACCGTACACAAAATCTAGGTTTTTTATCTTGTGTTTTGCCTCTTTTGGCCAAAAGGAGAAACAGTGGGAAGACAGCAGAGGCCAACGGCTCTCACAAGAGCAAGAAAACAGTCACCAACCACTGTCCCCTGGGGAAGACAACAACAACAACAACAACAACAAAGAGCTGCTGTGAGAGGACTGAAAACACATCAACATCCACACTGCCTGGATCAAGCCCTTGTACCTGGAGGGATGTATCTCTCCCACTATATTCTGTGTTGGTGTCACACCCAAAGCTGCACCCAGCACTCGAGGTGGGGCTGAACCTCTCGCTAGAAGCAGATGTAGACGTGGCGCTTAGGATCATGATTTAGTGATAGACTTAACAGTGTTAGGTTAATCATTGGGCTCAATTATCTTAGAGGCCTTTTGCAATCTTAGTGATTCTATGATTATATAATGGTTGATTAGACAGAGAACAGGCATGTGGCATAAAATTTCAGCTGGCAGAAAAGGGACAAAATTACTGAAATCAGAAGTCAAATGGCATATTAGAGGCTACATAAGCAACTTAAGAACAAACTCAGCAGTTCCAGACTTACATATTTTTTATTATTTCCCATTCACAAAGGGGTTGTTTATTTTTCTAAAAAAACATTTTCCATTTAGCAATCACATATATTTGTTACGAATAAAGAACCAAAGAGAAACTGCTGCATTTAAAACCAGTCTCAAACTTCAGTTACTTTAAAATCATATTTGTGATTCATTTGTGGATTCTTACAGATGAATTTGTAACTGTTTGGTGTCTCATAAATCCCTTTTATTACCCTTTATGGTATGGCTACCAACAGGAAGATGGATATTGCCTTAAGTGGAATCTGATGAAAAGTGGCGTGACTTCTTATATTCATATCGCTGCTGTTCAGTGTGAAAGTTATAAATGATTGTGAACTCTAGGATGATAGGGGAAGCATAGGTTGAAATCAAAACAATAGCACATTTCTGCATCTGCAAAATAGAGGCCAAATTCACCCTGTTAGACTGTATATAGAAAAAGAAGTGTTTCTTTTGGAATATGAACCATATGTTTTTAGCCCACTGCATATTCACCCTGAGGTTGTGAAAAAGCCAGAAAGAACCACTGCACTAAATCATGCAAGGTAGAGAGAAGAACTACGAGGAAGTTCATTCAGAAAAACAGCTAAGCAGAGCTTTAAATTTATATCTCATTTAGTACAATTTGTACAATGTACTGTCTTTGTTCACCGTCACAACAGTGACTATCTTGTTTGTGACAATTCTTGTTCAGCTGGAACTTGCTTTTTACTGCAGAGTAGTCCTGTGAAGCCTGGGTATTATCTTGCTTTCTTGTTGTTAACTTGATCTATTTGAAGTCCCTTGACCTCAAAAAGAACGTGTCTGAATATATACCAAATATATGAATAAAAATCTATAGGAACTGTAATGAAAGAGAGGACACATTGCTGCCAGGATTTCTTCAAGTTGTTCAGAAATAGAACCACTGAGATGTATTATTTGTGAATATACGATGTAATGATTAAATTAAGGATCTCCTGGGATCCTTAGTTTGGGATGTTTCCCATGGAGACATCCCAAACAACCTCAAGGCTGACTCTTGCCCATGGAACCATTCTGCATTTTATTTTCAACAAGCAAATGAAGAGTAAGATCCTGAAGGAGTAGAAAGTCAGCTACTGCTTTTGTACAGCTTACAATTTTGCATGGCCCTGGTCCTCTTGGAAATCTCTGCATATTGCTATGTAAGTTTCAAAAACAATGGGAGTAATTTCATGTTCTGCTTATCACATTGTCTTCATATATGTCAGTACTTTTCTAGCTGAATATTTCAGATAGGCTTTCTTATCTTAGTTTTTCACTTATATCTACTATTACATTACAAAACACAAAAATTATGAATTATGTGCAAGGATTAATTTAAAAAAGCACATATATATTCAGCATTATCTTTATTTTGTCTCAAGCATCAGAAACTAAGTGAAATTGAGGGGATGCCAACATAAGTCAAGCAGCCTCATATTGAAATATGTTGCGTTGGGGTGTCCTTGGGGTCCCATGGAGAAATATTAGCTTGTATCCAGCAGCGGTATAGCTATGTTATATGGTGTTCCAACTGAGCTAATCATCCCAGGAGGAATGCCATAATGATGTGACAAAAATATTTATGATTCTGGAGTTAGCTCAGGCATCTCTTCATCATACTGCTTTGTAATATGTAGACATAACCTTCGAAGCTCATGATATGCAGGAAGTCAGATTAGATAGGTGACCTGGGGGCCAGCTTGGGCCCTCAGTTCTATTAATCTATCTACATATCAGAACAAACCATAAACATATTAGAGGAAGCAGTAAAATAGCTCCATTAAACACCACATTAAGGGGACAAATTTCCACACAAGCCCAGGGAAAAGAAAGAAATAAAAGAAAAGGCAAGACATTAGAAGTTTTGTGTTTAGATAAGGTCAGAAAAAGAGGAAAAAGACTTCACAATAACATGCCCGTTTCTTCTAAGGTTTATAGAGAGAATGAGTCAATTAAACTGGGGAAAATGCTGCTGTGAGGAAAGGGAAAGAAAACCCAGAAAGCTTACAGAACAATTGCACTTTCTTAGGATTTGTTGCTGCATGTGTTTTGTTCTGCTGTATTCCATATGATATCACCCCAATATTTGAACACCTTCCAATAATGCATTAAGCAACGTAAGTAACATCTGCCACATGTTCACTCTCACATCTTCTCCTCAGTGGCAGATGCACAAGAAATGCTGTGTCTAGGGTTTATTTCTGTAATAGATTCATGTTGCTGCATGTTTATGGTATAGGCAAAAAATAAATGCTGAAGAAATTACTTTAGAGCAGAAGGTATTAAGCTAGTTCTTTATTCATGGGTAAAGCATTGTAAGCTATTCGATCAGCTCCTGAAAATGCCTGTTGCTTCACAGACAGTCATTAGGCTTTTCTAGCAAGTGCCATTGCCTCAAGAGCAGGGATTTATAAAAGGAAGGCTAGAACTTTAGGTGATAATGCTAATATGCTGGTTTAGGGTTATTGAACTTTTTCAAACTTGATGAGTTGTTATCTTTATTGTAGGGAATGGGATGCAGGTTTGAGTCGTTTACAGTAGCCAGTATTACTAGAAGGACAATCTGACATGTTTTATATCACTTAGTGTTTCCTAGGCACTTAATGTTTCATGTTGAACTGAAAGGTGATGAGAGTTTGAATAATTTAGGCTAAATCATCATGTGCCAGTATGTGACAGAATTTGGACAGTGACACTCCAGAAAGCACTGACTGGGAATAATACATTGTGTAAGAGTTTTTCATCAATAAGGTATATAGGAGTAGTCTCGAACCCTGGATTGAATTGACCAGTTTTGGGTAAAAATACTTTCGGCCAAAACAGAATTTAAATTTTACCAAGTCTTTTCTTTGCCAGAGCATTGCCCAAGACCAGCAGTCATTCATCTGGTAGCTCATCTAAGTCACTATGCTACTAAGGATCTGTCATGATCAACATTCCTCTCCTTGTTTAATGTACTTTTCTGATCTTGAAATCACTATTTTTACTTATTTTTGGAATAATTTTGTGCAAGCAGGCAAGCATATGCATGCAGTCATAATATGTTTGTTTTCAGAATTCACTGTATTTTTCCTTGAATTTTGGGGGGTTTTTTTGTTTTTTGGTGCAGATAGAAGTACCTGTGCTAATAGTAGTTTCTGCTTGACATGGATAAGCAGTTTTTTGAAGCCACCTAAGTAGGCAGTCTTCAAGAACTTGTGTGAAACTGTATGCTTCCCTAATATTAAGAATAGAACAATTACCAGTACTTCTTTTCTCTTGCTTTCACAAATAAATGGTTCTTTATTTAGCTGTAACAGGGTTGGTTGTTTTTTTTTTTTTAATTTTTTGTTTGGTTTTTTAAAAATTTATTTTTAGTTGTGATTCCAATTTTTCTTCCTAATTTATGAAAATCCCACCTTTGGTGTCTCCTTTTCCCTTCTATTTGGATGATCTGTGGAGGACTCATGCGTGGGAAAAGTAGTGCTCCCAGACTTTCCATAACTAGACCACAGGAAAATAAGACCACTAAAGAACTTAAACGGTGCCATTAATGGAAAAAAAATCAAAACAAAAAAACACCAAAAAAGCAGAGCAAAACAAAACAGTGAACCAACAGATCCAAACAAACGAACTTATGTCACTATAGCAGAGGAGATTGCATTAAGCAGCACAGATTTGCATAGTTAGAGCAGGGTCAGAGATGGGTGAAAGCACTTTTCCACACTGCATGGGGGACACCTGATCCTTACTGTCAGAAAGTCTCCTGCAAGGGAATTAACCTAGTCACTTTCTGGAATGCCAGTATCTGATCTCTGCCTTGCTCCCTCTGATGCATTCCATTGGAGAATGGTGCTTCCTCTTTTTTGTTGTGAATAGTTAGAGCCATGGTGTAACAATCAGAAGGTAACCAAAAGATTGTGAATCAGGCAATACATAACATATTGTGTAACAAGAAAATGTGTGCCTCATGCTGAATATATATATTACATACGTTTTACCATTTTCCTAATTGTATGTTATGTTAGTTCATAAAAGTTCTGTGAATTTTTTTTATTTTTTTTTTTTAAATAGAGGATTCCCCCAAAGACTGAGTCATCAAGAGTTGCCTAGTGCACTTCACTAATTTCCATTAAACTTAAACTGTGCATTTAAACTTAATCACTGTGCATTTAAACTCAGGAAACAAGGCAAGTAGGGACTACACACTCTTAACACTCAAGATGAAGATCACTTGTTAAAACAGAAAAGGTTCCCAGATGTTTACTAGTGACTGGCTGTTCAAAACACTCAAGTCTATGTGTAGCCGAAGTAAACAGCATAGAGAAGGCTAACTGGTCAGGTTCAGGGATGTTTCCACAGTCAAATTACGAACCTTTGAATGCTTTTCACATTTAGGTATGACCCTACCTCATAGTATTCTGGAAAAAACAAGCATATGAGAAGTAACAGCATTGCTTTTCTTGATAACCAAAACAAATGAGGTAAAAACTGACATCTCAGATTAATACTGGGGAGATTTTTACAACTATATTTATATTTTCTCTTAGTATTTCCTTTCATCATGATGTTCTACTACTTGCAAAGCATTTATATTTCTTTCCCAAGGGCTAATGAACATGGAAATTTAGTATTATAAGCTGAAATCCAGGTGAAAACACTTAAGTAAGTCATCACACTTTCAAAAATGTCAGGTTTAATAGAAGATGCTGCCATCTCAGCCCTTTGGAAAAGTATACAGCTGCTTTACTGTAGACTCAGAAGCCCAAATTTAGATACTCAGCTCTCAATAGCTTCACTAATTTTCCTTTCATGTTTTTGTGTTTATAAGTTTATTATAGTGTGTCTCTTGGTTTTCCAGTTCTTTTGAAAGTATTGGAAAAAATATGATATGAGTCCAATACTAATTGTTTTCATCTTGGAATATTACTCATCTTTTCAAAGAAAAGCATCATTTCTAGGCAACATTGTGTTCCTTATTTGCACAGTTGTGTGTTGGCTGCATCTCACTCCCATATATACATGCCAAAGATGAGTAGCTGTATGCATCCAAATTTATTATTTGTTTATAGTATGCGTGCAAATTGTACAAAATAAATGTACTGAATGAGAGTATTTAAGTCCTTTTCTTCTAATCTTGTATTTTCCTTAAAACATGCATATTCCTTCCTTAGTGTCCTTCTAGCCAAGTTTTTGAGAGTTCACAGCTAAGCGGATGAGTAGAAAAATATTCTAGGGTCTTTGATTTGCTGTCTATGAATTTTTGTAAGTGAAAACTCCATTTTTATCTTCTTTCTTATCTTTTCTCTAGTTTGGAGGAAGAATTTCAGATACTTCCAATAAAGTAAAATCTAAGTTTTATGCACAGTGCAAGAAAGCATAACTGCTTGATTTGGTATTTTGGTTTCTATGCAATTTTGTTAAACAGAGAAAATTCACATTTTTGTCTTCTGTGAAGAGCTGAGTTGTTTGTTTCTCATTTATGTAGGTCAGCCTTTTTAAAAAAGAGAAAGATATCCAAGATGAGAATCAGAATGTATTATGTCTGTGTACCCAATAAAGCTGTTGATCTCCTTACTCCACTCTTCTGAGAAGAATCCATAGCTGGAAATGAAAGAGCAGAAGGAAAACAAAGGCCAAGAATAGCAGACCTCCCACTGGGATCATAGTCTTTGTCTCGTTCTTTCCATTACAATGACTTGGAATGGTAACAGAGCCCATGATGTATCATTACATGTGACTGGAGAGTCCCTGGAAGGATGGTCAAAGACACTTCTACTATTAGAAATAATCATTCATTTTGTAGATGAATAATGTAGTGCTACTAAAATGTCCTTAAACTCTTAATTAATATTTCCAACTGAACGGTTTCTTCTTTATATAAATGCTACAGATGAAAATAAAATTTCAATTTTGAAACTGTATTTTCTAAAATGGCTGTCCAGTGTACTATTTTTAAGGCAGCTTTAGGGCCATATAATTACTAATAAGAACAACCTGCCATGTAGAAAATGGCAACAAGAGTAATTTTTCTTAGATGAATTGTGATCCACTGTCTAGTGGTAGTTGCTGGAAGTGATGCTTCTGCAAATATTGAACATTCTGAATGATGTTTGTGCATGTAACCTGTTCAGATGTCTTGAATGAAAATCCAGCACTTATTAACATTTCTCATATATTACTTCAAAAATTACTATTTTGTAGACTCTGAATAATAACAAAATACTATTTAATTTCTAACAGTATAGTGAAAAAGCCAATACATAAGAACAGCTTTCCAAGGCTTTCCCAGAGTTACCATCTGAAAAAATAACACCCAGTAGGGAACAGGGCCTGTCATGTTGGCAGGTGCTCCGGACTCTACAGGAACATGCCCTGCTGTCTCTCACTAGTGACACCAGTTTCCAAAAGAAATTACAGGTGCCTTAAGTCAAGAACTGATTTTCTTTCTGTATCAATCCAAATAGACAACTGAACTCTTGTGGAGTCCTCAAGCTGAAGTGACCCAAAGTTATAGTGATGTTGGCCAGCTGGTTTCCTCTGGGATAGAAAGACTTCGCTTTACATTAAAGATTTCAGTCTGCTCATTTTTTGTTGTCCTCTTATGTAAGGCCCTTCATCCTAAGGCATGCTGTTCAAAACCATGTTGTCAAGGAATGCTGTCATTTCTTCCCAAACTGTCTTTAGAAAACACCGTAAAGTCTGCTTAGCTATACTACACACCAAATGTTGCTTTATAGGTGATTTATACATTTAATGATCTGCAAAGTGATTTTTCAAAAATTAGTCATAATCATATTCTTGGTCTGTGTAATAGTCTTGGTGTGTTTTGTATTAAAAAAAGGATGACTCGGTCATCATGAAGTCTGATATTTTAACTTTTGCTGTGTCCCATAACTTTGTCCTACAAATATGAAGTTGCATTATTATGTGCTTTTTTCCTCTGTGTTCTTCACCCTTTTGTATTTAAATACATAGAGTCTGAACTCAAACCTGAAATGTGAAAACATTTCTACAGAGTAGATCCATTACATGAGAAAATGGTGTAATTAAGGGCAAGGTGTCACTTCTACTTGTTCCATGAATGTGAGGTCTGTAGGTAAGCAAGCTAATACTTCTACTGGAAAAAGTGACTGCCAGATGGCAATCTAGAGGGTAACACGGAATCTGGACCCAGTTTCCACACAGACTTAACAAGAGAATTAGTAAGACATTCCCTATGAATGTTTCCAACTGCTTTTAGCCAAGTCCCACTGATGTTGCCTTTTTTTCATCTATGCCACTGGGTAATTACCTCCTAATTTCTGCTGCTGACTCCTCTCTCCAGCTGCAGCACAGCTCATTAGCTTGGGCTCTGTTACACTACCTCTCTGTCTGACTGTCAGTGCCATAGATAATAAATCATTTGAGGTCATGACTGGTACTTTTGTATGCTTTCTATCAGGCAAACCAAACATGACCACTAAACATTGGTATTAGATCATATTAATTACTTTCATAAGCCTTTAAATGAATTATTCATTGTGGTATTTAATCTGGATATATATTAAAAGGAAAGCTTGAGTAATTACGACCTTTATTTGACAGACACACTACATAAAGAAACTATATTTTAAGTCTTGTACATACAGGAGTCAGAAAAGTGTAAGTGTCACTGATGACTCACTACACAGCTTCTATGAAAGATGGAATCCAGAAACAGAATCTGCTTTTGGAAATTGACAAAGTGACCTACCAAAAAGGGTCAAACCAGTTCAGTCCCAGAGCAAGGAACAGATCCTAGTAATTTTCCCAATAATCAGACTTTCCATAGCAAATTTGACAAACAAATGTACCTAGCGTTAAATGCCAACATGGAAATTTCAATTAGATGCAGCTAATGGGAAACTATTTTGCGTCTTTCAGCAAGAATTGAGTAAAAGGTTGGGATGTTTCTTTGCTAAAGTAGGTTTGTCAAAATTAGTGACTTTTCCGTATGATTTTTACATGCTTTAAAAAGAGTCATGCAAATGCAAAGAAATCCTGCAGCAGAGAAACAAGAAACTCTAAAAAATCAAGTGAATTCAGCTTAAATCTTCCTGTCAACTGTTTTGACCACTAAAATGCTCTCTCTGTCTACAAAATGTAAAGCTGCCTCAGATGCAAAACATTCACATCATCAGCAACAGAATAAGACAGGTGAGATATGTCCTTCTCAACTGGCATTGCCCTGGGAATTATATTTTAAAGATCCATTAATATGAAATCTAGGGTGAAATAGAAAAGATTGATTTTGTCAGAGGACACTGGAAGATTTCAAAAGCAAAGGAAAAAATACCTTTACAGACTAGCTCAAAATGCCATGCTTTGCCTTCCTTAAACTGCCTTTTATCAGATGGATTGATGTGTTCCAGCCATTTGAGAAAACAGACCAGTCCACGTGATAGAAACAAAGCATCTGATTGAATCTGGTTTGACTTTAACACAGAAGGGAAGTGTTTATTTCCCTTGTCAGTAGGCTGACAGAATTAGACAAATATTGGCATATGGATTATTTTAAATGAACTTCATTAATACAAAAATCTATTGAGAAAATTACAAATAGCAGAATGGAGTTCAAGAGGTTGACCTTTGTATCAGTTCAATCTTCCTCTCCACCCATACCCTCAAGCAACCATGACTTATGTGATCGTGTTTTTTTCCTTAAAGCTTGCTGATTAAAATTAAGCTAGTCACTCTTTCCACTGGCCCTTTTCAGACTGCGGTATCACTGCTGTTTTTGTTTGCATTGTAGTGTTGATCTGATTAAGTCACAAGGCTCAGAATTATTTGTCCAACATTTTCCTGTGTCTGAAAAATTATATAGCCAAATATCAATGTTTTTAGCCTACAGCCCTACTGATATACACAGGGGTGGTCTATGGAGGAAAGATTTAATTTTAATAACGGAGCTGTCAGTTTCAGCCAGGGCCTTCATTAATAACAGAAATGACAAATGCATGCCAGGGACAGGTTACTTCTTGGTCATTTCTTTTTTCTTGTCTAGCAAATAATCTCACATCACAAATAATAAGCATCAAATAGTATTCCCAAATCTGTTGCATGTCTAATGTACAGACATTGCTGTACATTAAAATTATGTTTGTCCTACCAATTAAAATTATTTGTTTTGCTGTTATTTTTTAAAACAGTTTATAGTAAAGGTTTATAAAATGTTTGTAGTGTTTTAGAAAAACAGTTTACCCTAAGAACCCCCACTCCCTACATGATGCCTGTAAATGTCAACATGATTGTCAGTATTGTGTAATAGATGAAAAATTGCCATAGAAACCCTAGTCATGGAACATCAAATTCAGGGCAGATGATGTTCTTGCAGCACAACATCATTTAGAAATGATAACTTAAACTTGAAAACTCATCTACAATCTATTTACCCCCTTATCATGGTGTGATAGTTTTCATGCATCCACTAATTTTATCCCAAGAATATCTGTCCCATTCTGGGTAATAAGACCAATTTAATTTGCTATCTCATGACTGTGACAAAGCTCTGATTTGTTCTAAATGTAAAAATACAGACAATGAAAGAAATTGTTTATGTAGCAAATGATGATGATGCCAAGATACTGACTTAAAATTAAAGTGAAATGAAAGCAATAAAAAGATAGAAAATCTTATAAAACAAAGGAAGATATTCCACTTTTGTCTTTCCAAACATTAGTTTTTTGACAATACATATCGTACTCACTGACGTAGAAATTTACATCCTTTCATCTGTAAGCAAGAAAGATGTGTCTTCTTTTCCTAGCAGAAGCAAATGGAAAAGAATGGGATAGCTGCCAATTTCTTTTCAGTTGACTATTGGAAAGTGATTTGTGCAGGTCATGAACACATGTTGAAACCTGCATTAATTTGTCATGGAATATACTTAATTTAAATACAATCTTACTAAAGAAGAAATGAAGAAAGTTAATATTCTGGATAAAAAGATCAATTAAGGTCTAAATATTATTTATACATTTGAAAATCAAGTTTAGTTGAGATATTTCCTCTAGTCATAGGCAGAAAATCCTATTTTGAGGGGCAGAGACCTATTTAAAACACATCCAAAGCACAAGAATACCTACCATATGAGACAGATTTGAGTAATGACAGAGTCTCCCTTTGCCTCTGGGATAGGAGAATGAATTTCTATGCAAAAATATTTCTACAATGTCCTGAATTCCCAACACATACTAAAAAGTTCACACATACACATTTTATTGGGCCCACTTTTGTTGAACTCTCTCTACAGATAGAAAAGCGGGCTCAGATTATCTTTATATCAGGTTTATTCCCTCTGCTTTTCCCTGAATATAATCAACGACTTTAGCTGTGAGGTCAGGGTGGGGTGGGGGAGAAATAGGAGTTGCTGCAAATAACATGGAGGCTAAAAGAAACAATTTTAGTTGTTGTACCAAAGCTAACCCACTAAAAACTGTAAAAGGGTCAGGAGGGTGAAAGGGCAACACAAATGTCATCTAACCCGCAACTTCTGATTTTATGATTCTGCTCTCTGTGCTTTCATATTAACATAGCTGATATTGTGAGGTGTATTAGTACATAATGGCTAGGATACCATTTTTTCCAGATATTTCAGAAAGCTGTACCAAAAAACATCAGCATCATAGGGGTTGATAGCTGGAAGGGAAAGAAAAGTGGTAGAGGAGCAGACATACACAAGAATCTACCACACGTACACAGATCTACCCACGCCACACAGCTCTAGAGAAACTTCAGCCATTTTACTGGCAATCTGCGGGTCTGCTTGCTGATTGAAGCCAAATCTCATTTACAGAAACTTTATTTTTCCTGCTACACACGCAACCCAAAATTTCTATGTAAATATTATTTATGGAAGTCTCCTTAAGCAATAAGTGTGATTCTTTTTCCACTAAAAAAAAAAAGAAAAAAGAAAAAGAAAAAAAAAGAAAATAAAAGAAAAGGAAAAGAAGAAAAAGGAAAGAAAAAAAAGAAAAAAAGAAAAAAAGAAAGAAAGAAGGAGGGGAAAAAAAAGCCTTAAAGAATGTCTGTGGGACAGGGAAACAGGACAGGGATCCTGTGAGCCAAATGCAGATCTCTATCTCCGGCACAACTAAGGAGCACTATGAAAACAACTCAGAAAGTTTTCCTCCATTAACAGGATGTAGAGAAAAAGACTGGCTAGAGCATGAGGAAGAGTCAGCTTAGGGGATGGATTAAATGGAAGTCTTCTGCGGCCTCTGAGCTAATTAACTGTAAAGTTTACTGTAGAACACTTTAGATGCTTACTTTCTGGCATCAGGGTTGTATTTAGAGGCTAGGGAATAATATCTTCAGCTGTTATTAGAGTTACAGAAAGATTTTGGTTCAAACACAGAATAAGTCTGGAGTAATTGGCAACAGATTGACTGAAATAGTCAATAAATATTGTTTCATCTAACTTTTCATATTGCAACAAAGAAAAAGTTTTTCCCTAGAGAAATGTCATTGTAGGTTTCATTCTCATATAAAATAAGCTTTTATTACTCATCTAATTTAAGAAACATTAAAAAAAAAAGCACAAATGTAATCATCCTCTTATATGCTATGAGTATCACATAATTAAGCTTTGCTTCCATGTTATTACATATGGAAACTATCAATTCAATAGAAAACTCTTTCCCTGAAAAAATTAAAGTAAGCATCCCAATGCTTTAATATTGCTTATATGTTCAAAATTCTATACAAGATCTCTCATTTTCCAGATAAAACTCACCAGGTTATCTGAAGATATTTTACCCTGCCTTGTGAAGGAGTTTGTTTTTCACGTGTATCATACCATATCAAAGCCTGTGATACGGCTTTTAATGTATTTTACTCTCTTCTTTACGTTTGATGCTAATGACTTCTGGATTTTTTTTAAATGCACAGAATTTTTAACTAACCCATTAAGTCATGATGAAGTTTACAATAGCTGAGACATCTGGCCTGGATGTGATATATATGAAAGATAGTCACCTCACAAATCAGCAGTCTGTGGTGCTTCAGAGAGATTAGTCAGGAAGGTTACTTTAAAGCTTCCTTGGATAAAGAGATCAGACACATCTCCCAGATGTAAAATGGCTCTGTCTCTTCTGGAGAATATATTGAAAGGTGACTATGAAGGAGAACTGGGTGGCCCAGGAGGTAAGGTAGCAGACTGTGGAGCTATTCATCTCCAAGCCATTTTTTGGAAACTACTAACGGCCTGTAAGATTTTGTGCAAAGCCAATGAAATAATAATCATTAAATACACGGTGGAGTCCTATTGCATTTGCGGAGGCTCTACTATAGCTGTTAACCTTAGAAACCAGGAATAATATACATTAGAAATTACAAAATGCAGCACTTGTATATCATCGTGGTTAGATCCTGGTGGGATTTTGTAGCCCTATTTTCTCTGATAATTTTTAATAAACTTGAGCATAATAAAAAAGGAAGGAAGTGTCCATACATGGCATTTTGCACATCACCTCCTCATTTAGTAGAATGAAGATTGGCTTCATGGGGTTGAGAAAGCGATGCAGTAGCAACAGCCACTTGTTCAAAAATACAAGGAGAGGGGCAGGTGTCCTGATTTATTTGCAGCATTAGTTCAGGAAGCGTGGGGACCCACCTCAGCCTGGAGGGTTTAAATGGTTAAATTACCAGGAAAGTGCAACAGCCATGAAGCCAGGAAGTAGTTTAGATAAGCAATGGCTACTAAAGAACAGGAATTGCAGATGAAGGCGACATTTTCTCTGACAGCGCTTCGGAGTGGGGGAGCTGCTGCTGGGTAGTTGATGTATTTCACTCCACACAGACAAACCCAGATTTAAATCAAAAACCAACTCCAGAACCAAGGAAAAATCAGAGTTTAGAACTGATCTCATAGCTCTCTTTTCTGTTCATGAAATGAACCTTGCTTTTGTGTGTGTTTTTTTGTGCTAGCTTACTTAAATACCTGCAGACAGGCCTGTTCTCATGATGCCTTTGTAGCTCTACGCTTAAGGCATTTTTCCAGGACGTGGGTTTGAATGCACTCGAGCTACTGCCAGGTAGTCCCAAGCCGCCTGTCTTGCTGATTAGTGTGCTGAACAGCATTTTAGAAAATTATCTAAAGGTAACAACCAACATAAGCCCTTTTAAAATGAATTATTCCTGCTCATATAGGTACCTAGATTAGGTAGTAACTTGACAATAATGGAGGTACCTAACACGTCATTACATTTGATAGATTTAGGTTTGACAGAGGCTTGGGAGCTGCCTCCTGCAGACATACCCCTACAGTCAGTGTTTCTCGATGCCTGACTTTAAATGACTCCATACTCCGTGTGAGGTTTTTGAGGAACATTTTTCAGTGGTGTCTATGTTGACATACTGTGTTTATAGGGTGCCACCGATTTTCTTATCTTCTGTAAAGTCCGCTGGTGTCTGACATCTGAGAACATGTCCTTAGTTTTGGAAAAGCACGGAGCACTGAGGTGCTGGACCATGTGCCAGGAGTTATGGAATCTGCAGGATTCTGTATGGTAGAGAGACATTCTTAAAGAATCGATGGATAACACATAATTTCAAGAATACAGACATTCTAAATGTTATGGCTATACTTGAAGAATTCCCAAAGCAGGTGATATTTATAGAGCTTTGCTTTGATTGTGTCTGTGCTATGAATAGCCTTGTAAAACAGGACCAGTCATTCCAGTGCGTTTTATAAGCAATTTTTATATGGATCTTACTTTATTGCCAGATTTAATTAATTTTTAAGAGGAATTTATGGCAAATAGGTTAGATATTCAATTAACTGGAGAGAACATAGGTATGGGAATAATGAAATAACTGTAAAGACAGGGGAGAAAGGGATTGAGGCAGAACAAACATGCTAGGTCCATAATTTTTCTATTGTTTTGATGAAACTGAAACTGATCCACAGGGCAAATGTGTCTGCAGCCATTTTGGACTTTTTAATATCTTCTTTCTCTCTATAAAACTGGAGGCAGAGATCTTCAGGGAATGGAATTATCACACACTTGGTGGTTTTGCCTCAATCTCCAACTATTTTGGAAATGAACACATGTTTATATCTCAGAAATAACTGAAGAGCCTCTAGTAATGCATCCTGGTATTTATTAATTGGCTATTTAGTCCGAAGGCCATTTATCTTCTTATTAAAATGAAATCAACTGTTGCTGTTGGCAGCTCAGTGTGGAATAACGCAGTTTTAGGATAAATGAAAGGCCTTCAGTGTATGAAAAATGTGGTTAGAAAACGCAAAACAGGAGCCTTGAGACTCTTTCCTTGGAAAAAGTGTCACAGTAGTTTAAGGTCACTTTGTGTAGCTGTATAACAATATCATTTATTATGCCCCTTCTAATCCTACCAAGTCTTTGTAACGAGACAATCTGAGTGATTTTAATTGATGATACATTTTTACAAGCTGGGGGGTATGTTTATAAATTATGAGCCATCAAACAAGGTTGTTTGAGATGGATGTGTTTAATGATATTCTGTTTTAGGGACTCAGTCTCTGGGCTGGCCCAGTTTGGCTTTGTTTCGGTCACAGAAGGATTGAGACGAGCAGTGGGTATTTTGGGTTTACTGTGTAAGTGGAGCTGACTGCCAGCACGTTTGCATTTGAAGCTTGCCCAAAACAGATCCCAGCTGATACGGAAAGCAAAAGTAATTATGGAGAGTTTTATGTAAAGAAGCCAATTTTACTGATTCTGGTTTTGGAGGTTTTTACTTGATTACTTGAACATAATAATAAAGGATCATCCAGCTCTTAGCTATCCTCAGTTCTCAAGAAAAATAAAAGCAATCAACTATGGCTTTTGACTGCACAGACTAGTCACTCAAAAGAGCACATAAAAATACAGGGAATTAAAAAATATATTACAGGAGATAAAGAACAAATGAAGGGAACACTGAAAGTTTTCAGAAACCAGATAGCAGGACCTGGAATGAAGAAGTCTGTCCTGATGCTGCCTCTTTTACGACATCAGTTTTCCTTTCTGATTCTGCTAGCTTCTTTGCATTTATTTTGTGGGTTATGACTCAAAGAATGTGTCTGGAATGATCCATTCCATTGTATCGTTTAGCTCTCTTTGGAATAAAAAAAAATAGAATCAAGATGTCATGATTTTTCTGCTACTAATGACATTATTTCTAGCTGGCCTGTTATTACTGTAGTCTTCGGCCAGGCTGCATTCTTTCAGGCTGCAAACACTCAGCTTATATGAGTTATACAAGTTGAGCTTATGCAAGCAGTGTTGATTAAAGATTTTCCCTGGCCTAAAGGGTTGCTTAAAGGGTATGGTAAATATTTGGCATTACAATATCAAGCCTGAGATCCAGAGTAATTTATGACAAAACACCTGCACAAATGGGCTGAAAGAAACTGAGCATGCTGAATTATTGCATGAGTTACTAAACTCAAATAACTTCATATGGCCACACAAGAAAGTTGGGAGGCTAAAACTATAATTACTTTCAGTCACTGTGAGGCATGAAAAATAGGTCTGTTGTGTAGTTTGGGGTTTTATTTTTAACACAAAAGCACAAGTCTGTCTGATAGAGGACACAGTTTTGATACTCTATTCCTAAATTTCTCCAAGTAAAATGACTGTACATAAAATTTTGATTAAAATAGTTGTATCAAATAAACATAACGAAGTGCACATTCATACCCTTCTGTAGGAATGGAGAACCGTGCTATTGTTTTCCCTCCCTCCCTCACTCACCCTTTCCACTGACTTGCAACCAAGGACCCACCTGCCAGGTAAAACTCAGTGAGTAAAACCATAAAGCATTCAATAGCTGCTGCCAGGATCTCTGCTCTGGACACTGGAAAGAAAGAGAGACCTGTGGTGTGGAAAATAGAGAAAACTGCACTATTGTCAAAGATATGCTGATTTGTGAACTCACAGTTCACATGTTGAACATGCTCATCATTTTGAATCCTTCAGCCAGTGGAACTGGTGTTCAATTTTCTTTTCCTCTGTAAAAAAAAGCTTCCAAGTTTTAATTTAAGATTTATTTTACAGGGGTTAAAGTAAGGTGGGAGAGCCAGCTGCTTATTGCTTTCATAGAATTACTTAATGCCTAAGTGCCTAAGCTTAGTAATGATGTCATGTTCTTTTCACCTTTTTTGATCAAGTTCTGTGTTTGTACAGTATCAAACCAGAAGAAAGAGAAGGATTAGCATAAGACATGGAAAGACTGCAAACCCCTGATATCTGAATAAGAAACATCTATCAGTAGACCTCTGCACTACATAAGCCCATGGAGACTCAAAACTCAGTTTGATGGAAACAGACAAAACTCATTGAGTCACCTGCAAGAGATTCCCAAGAAGCACAGTTATGCAGCTGCCTGTGTAATGTGAAGTAAATCTGATGCAAAGAAAGGAGAGATATGGAGTAATAACCAGTTAAATAACTGACTATCCCATATTTTTTCCAGTATTCTGCTTCAGGTGGTCATTTGCTCACAGCATTCTGCGTTACTCATTTCTGATTGCCATTATGAGTTAGGTCTGCTTGTATAAGTAAAATAAGGGATTCCTTTTCTCTGCCCTGGAACAAGTGTCACTGCACAAACGCTGTCACATGAAAGTGATTTTCTCAAACCATTTATGTTTGATCAGGCTGTCAATGCCCAAAGACAGAGGGGACCCTTGTGCCTGACCAGCCTGTTTATATCCTGTTATGGGGACCCCACTGAACAGCTGAACGTATCAGAGTGGCTCAACTAACCTGTTCAGGGGTATACACTGACAGCATATTAGAGTCAAATCCTTTAAAACAATTTAGAAACAGAAATAATTTCTGGATTTCCCCACTCTTAGTTGGCATATTATCAGTTTTGTCAAGTACGTTATCGACTGTCAGTGGCTGCTAGAACCCTTGAAGGACTCACACTAAACAGTTTACAGAATAACACATTTTATTAACAAACAGTGATAATAGTAAACTGTGATAGATTAAATTGAGACTGATGTTGATAGTATACTGACTGGAAAAAAAATAAATTTGAAGTAATATGCAGACAAGTTCTAATGCCCCATGAAAGCCAGCTCAAGATAGTTATTTAGCATGCGTAGAATAAGGTTCTTACCCTATAAATGTCCCCGTGGAGGAAGAAGACCGGTACAGCCTGCCAGCAATGCCAGAAGTTACAAGAGATTCTTCTCTGACTTCCCACTTAAGCTATATTTATATTATTTTCTTCAAGGGAGGGGGAAGGTTAATTTACAGTTGATGTAATTTCATGTTTAGGTGGATTTTGACTGACTTCAGTCATTAGTATTTGTAGAAGCCTGAAAATTAATATGTATTTTCAAGTTAATGAAGCAAAGTTCAGCTTTCATTCACCACCTGGCACATTCCCTTGGCTTCGTTCCCATTGGGTACATTGTTTTCAACACAGCATGATCACAGCCCCATTGTGTTGCTCCATTCTCTGTGTCATATGTGCATTGATTTCAACAGAGCATGACCACAGTACCTCTGTGCCACTGCATCCTTTGTTTCGTGTCTCCCTTAGAGCAGTACACCGAGCTCCCTCAGTGTTCCTGCTTCAAAGGTGTGCAGACAGTTTGTCCCTAGTGAGCTATAGCCAATGTATACACTCCTTCTTGCTGAACTTTGCTTTTCAGTATTTTCCAAAGGGCTGCGACACTTTAATTTTCATCATCCCTTCTCATTGTTTCAGCAAATGTGGATTAGTAGGCCATGGAAGATTGGCAGTGCACATGAAGAACTGTGTGGCTGTTGGGCACATATATAAAACGATGTACAGAAAATGGATGATAGAAGGTAAGATATCACTGGTGCATCTCACACATAAGGAGTTGCTGTGAGAAAGCAGTAGCTCTTCTAAACTTTTGTTTTGGATCTGTGAAAAAAAAGGCAGGAACAGATGTCCAAAATACACTAGTCCTTTGAAGTGCAGGAACTGGGATTTTCTATACAAAAAATAAAAAAGGTCATTACTGTCTGTTGGTAGTAGAGTTAGCATTTTTATGCAGATAGACCCCAAATGAGAGGGGCAATGAGGGACTGGCTCAAAAATCCAAAGAGGGTAGTTAAAGCCATATGTGTACAAAGCATATGCATGCACATATAAGTAAATTCATATAAACATGTTTCCACCTGTGCTTCAAGATCTGAGTGATGTTTTACTGAAGGTCACTCATGCTTTGCTTATGTTGGTCTGTACTTGAAGACATTCTATGTGTGCAAACAATGCACCGGGCATTTTGTATGAATCTATGGACGAATGTATATTAGAGGACCGACTTTCAAATTTCTGAATCTGAACATAATATGACCTATTATCAGTAGATATGACCCAGCAATTCTGAATGGAAAAACAGATTTCTATATGATAAACTTCTGATTATTACATGGAAACATTTCCTTCCTTTGCTGTTAAACAGGCTTGGGAAGCAGAATATCAGGGGGTGATTCCTCTCTCCAGGAGCCAACTGATCACTCTCTTTTGCCCACGCACTGATAGCACTGGATCTGACTATTCATTAATTAGTGCCAGGGAGAGATAGCATCAGACATTGTCCAAATTCTGCCAGTGCCCCCAAAATCTGATTAGGTGAGAAACAGACAAATCAGCAAGAAATCCATGCTTAGCACTACAGAGGAAGGCAAAAAGTCTTGCCTGGCAATTAATTCCTTCACAGTTGCAAAACTAGAAATCTAACTTTGAATATGTGAGCAGAAGATGTTGACCAGGTGTCCCAGGGGAAGAATTCCTTGCATTGCCTGGGACTAGTTATCAACAAAGTGCTGAAGAAGGCAGAAAAAACTTATCATAATGTAATCACTTTTAAAAAACACTAGAGAAAATATACTGCTCTAATCTTACCAGCTAATGAACTGATACCTTAAAGGCTGAGACTTCACTAATTTACAGTTTCCAGGCTCCTTCATGAAACAAGGGTTAAAGTGTGGGGTTTAGAGAATATAAGCTCAAATATGACTGTGCAGACCAACTGCTTACACCCCTGAGCTACAAAACCTCTTACAAAAAATTAATACAAACATGTTTAAGAAAGATTTATACTATAATAAAAACTCCATGAACTGGTGACTTCATCTCTTTTCCTTTTATTCCAACTTAAATGATTTTGGCTGTCTTTTGTATTCTGGTTAAATTACAATCTTACTCAGTATCCCACTGATCTGACTGTTTTTTTTTTGCAGCCAGAATGAGCAGCCCAATCTTCCAGAAACAGATGCACAAGGACCTATACACATAATTCAGATAACACTTTCACTGTATCTTCGATGATCTAGATATACCTAATATCATATCATTATGACTGTTTTCTAGTTTCTTTGGCACTCATTTTTATATTGCTATTTTTTCCCTCACATCTTTAATATTTCTACTTGAATTTAAATTTGAATACCAGGTCTAAAAATGGCATTTTTATCACTAATTTTGACTGTATCAATATTGTGGCAAAAATTCGTTTCTATTGCATCTTTTTCTCTTCAAGTACCCGAGTATCAATGGAAAGACACTCTCATCTATGACAGTATAAGACCTGTCCAAACCAGTTGTTTTTACATCAGATTCTCATTCTTTGCAGATATAAATTGTGGACCTCAAGTATGTTGTCTTGCATTGGTATACAGTTAAAAACACTTCAAAAATCTGTTTCATTTGAAATCAGTTTCCCAAATAATTATAAATCAGATCCACTTAGTTCTTGTGCCCAGAAATTGAATTATTCCAGACCACTATGCAATTCTGAAAATTTTGGCCAATGAAAATTTTTGCCTTTCATCTCATGTTTTGCACCAAAATAGCTAGGTTAGATGAAAAAGAAATGTATACATAAAACCTTTTAGAATATCTGACAGAAGGACAGAAACCAGACTAAAAGTTCAGTGGGGCCTTTTTTTTCCCATTAGGTCATGTCTTTGACCTAATTTTGAGTGGGAATCCCACCAAATGGGAATACCCCCCCTCTGCCAGCAGTTCATCTCTGGTGTCTCGCCTTTCCTAATACCTGCTCATGGAAGAATGCTCTTATACATGGGAGGAGAGAGAGAAACAAAAAGTCCTAGGTTTGCTCTCTCATAAAACTCAAATTCAAATCATGGTTGTATCCATTAATTTCAAAATTCATTCTACAGTCTTTGGAGAAGCAGTTGCTCATTTTAAAAGCAGAGGAATAGGTTCTAATTGAACTTGACTTTTTAGTTTTACATCCTTACTCTTTTGTCGCTAATATCTCTTTGGACCACCCAACATAACTCAGCTATCTTTCCTTGGCATCTATGCACTCAGAATCCTTGCAAATGTTGTCCCTATTAGTCATTGCTTGGCCCAGCTACAACTGGCATAGTGAGATTTTCGGAGTATATTTTTAATTTGCAGTCAGTTCCTTTTGAGTCTTGGACATGAGACCAAAGACAGGATATCATACACTAAATCAGTGTAATAATTAGCTTGATATATGCTTCCTAATTAGTATCATTGTAATTGGCAAAAAACTCATATGTTTTCATGACACAGGGGTTAATGATATATATAAATAATCGTGATGCTGTCCCATTAGTTGGAGTCCCAAAGCCACCTCTGCGGAGGACATATATAGCAGCACTATAATTCTTCCAATGGTCTAGCTCTGTGGTGGAGTTCTAGGATCTCAGTAACTTGCAAGAGCCTGGGTGGCCCAAAGTCACCGTTTGGGTGGCCCATGGAGCAGAATTTCACTGCTCTGAGTAGTCATCGTCTGTTTAGACTGACAATGTAAATGAACACAGAAGGCTATCACCCCCTAGGTGGGCGCAAGGCACAGAAGACTGGGATGGTCTGCAACTGAAGGCGCATTGCTCCTCCAGGATTTAAAAACTTCCAATTTAGTACATTGTCTACTTCTAATCCTGAACGCAGATGGCGTCAAAAATAGTTGCGCTTAAATTAGAACTAAGACAAGATGTACAAGCTGAGTTAAGGCTCCTGCAGTCATCCTCCATTCAGGGTTGTAGACAGACAGAACTAAATGCATGTGGTTCTATTTCTGCCTCTTCCCTTTGCTAGCTGAAACCCATATGTGAATCACAGTGCGCTTGAGATGTTCTGCTAGTATATATCATTGCGCAAAGTGCCATGTGTGCACTTACCTCATTTAAATCTCTGTGCTCCTTAAGGGATAGTTCATTTAAAAGTTGAGGGAGATAAGATCCTCCTAAATGTGATCTGTTCATGTATTTCCAGATGGACTGGATATGCTAAGCATACCTGAAGGCTAGCACAGGAAGCCAAGTGGATGATTTGCAAGTTATCAGTGCAATGTGGCTCAGATCCTTCATGAAAGAGAAACGTGCTGTGTTGGTTCCTGGTGGTACTAAAGAACATAGATGTGTTTCTGGAAGGATCAAGCAATGAGAAATCAAAACTGGTGTTTTGTGCAGAATGAAATAAGACAATAGGAGATCACACAGATAGCAAGGAGCTAGTTTTTCCTAAATAAGTTTTATAATCTGAATATATATGGAAATATCTGACTTAATCCAAACTTGAAAAGCACAGAACTCTCTGACATTGTAAAAAAAAAAAAAAAAAAATCTCTGGCCATTTTTGTAGTTTTCAGTTGCTGTTGAAAGTAGGAGTATGTTATAAATATGCTCACTCCTTCCTTCGTGTCCTATGTATTTAGCATTTTCCAGGAAAAGTGACTTCTCTTAATTTATGAAATTCAATGCTCCACAGACAATCTCTTTGCTTGGAGAGGACAATTTAGCTCCCTTGGTATAACTCGTATCTCCAGAGGACAAAAATCAGCGAAAGATTAAAACTGACAAGCATCATTTATCTGTCACCAACTTTTTCTCTGAGGTTACTACAGAGCAAACCAAGCTGTATGCTAGATTTTTTGCTGTTTTTATTGTACTGTTTTTCAAAAGCTGTGAATTTTCAGCATAATTGTGTGTGGTATAGTTCTCATTGCAGCAACCCAAAAGATCTGTTATAAAAAGAAAAGAAAGTCAACTAGGCAATGTACTTAAAATTGGGTTCCTATAACTGTGTGGGGTCTTTGAAGTGTTTTTAAAATGGCAAAGTGGCAACATAACTGTTTCTATGACTGTATATAGGCATTGGCTCCAATTCACAAATCCCAAATTCCACCCAATTCTCTGTGCCTGATGTTTTCTATTGGCAGGGCACTTCCTGCAGCCTAGAGCAAATCAACAGGAAATATTAGGGCTTGGATGGATTTAAGATGCCTAAATCTGGAATCTACTTCTGTTGAAATTCTTGGCCCAGGTCACCCACCTTTCAGTCTCAGGTGTGAACCAGAAAACTGCTAAATTCTGTCCCTACCGCTCCTGTCTCCTATCTCCTCTTCTTCTTTTAGCATACAATTTACTTGCTTCAGTGGAAGAACAGCAAGCTGGAGGGCAGTGATTGATAATAACAGCACATATAAATGGTGGTCAAGAACATCATAATAACTTTGCTGCTGCTATCAAGAAACTCAGCCAATTAAGTGCCATATTTTAATATAAACTTTTGCCAGGACTGTATTTGCTTTATTGAAGTTTCTAACAAGCCTTTAATGTTGTTACAACAGGATATTACTTTTTCTTCAGATAAAATACAAATGTTCTGCTAAAAAAGGAGTGAAAACCATGCTATAAGGTTACGTGTTAAACAATTTCTGCATACTTCCAAGCACTGTAACTTAATCTTAGCATAGTAGGGGCACAGGTTTGCTATGGTGCAAGATGTGAAATGTTTATATAAACCACAGTTAAAAGAATTTCTAGGCCCAGTTCAAGAGTTTACACTTTCAAAGTCATTCCACCAGGGCATTCATCATGATCACACAATTGCTTTGTCTGAGTTCTTTAATTCTTTCACCCCTCTGAAACTGTGTATTTAAAAACCTATCACAGGATTCCTAAACAGACGAGGTCAGCTAGGTGTTGTAATCACATCTCTTCACTAAAAAAGCCGTATGTAATCAGCTGAGCTTTGGCTCCAAATTGTTGTAAACTACCAGCATATATCAGTATTGCTGGGAAGAGACCTAGGGAAAATGTCTGCCATCTCTACTATCTGTGTAACAAACAGAATTATGTCTATCATTAGCACTCAAGCAAATAAGTGCTGGTGCTTTAATGGTACCACAACAGGTTTTTTCGAGTGGTGGTCAGGACTGTTAACCTGGCCCACTCCTCAGTGGGCTTGGATACCCTGGGCCTGGTGCCTGGAGGTGGATGCTGGGACAGTAGGAGCAATGCCTTCTCTCTTGCAGCACACAATGTGTTGGGTTTGAGAGGCCAGGCTCTGGTAGCAAAACGGCTGCAGGGGTGGCTTCTGTGAGAAGATGCTGGAAACCGCCTCCGTATCTGAAAGAGCCAACTCCAAGACAGACAGACATGCTGCTGGCCAGCCGGAGCCACCTGACAATGCTGGCATGCCTCTGAGATAACTTATTCAAGAAAGGTTAAAAACTGCTGCACAAGAGCAGCTATGAGAAAGTAGGGAGAGCAAGTGAGAGAAAGAGTCCTGCAGCCACCAGGACCAGTGAAGGAGGAGGAGAGAAGGTGCTCCAGGAGCCACAGCAGAGTTCCTCCTGATCCTATCGTGAGGATGATGTTGAGACAGGTTGTCCCTCCAACTCCAAGGACTAGGCAGCCGAAGGTCTGGCTATGTTAGTAAAATCTTAGGGAAAAAACATCATTGAATGGTTCCACTTTTTCTTCATCCTGAATTGCCAGGTGATCACCTTCAGCAAGTATCGTTCCAGTTTTTTCCTTAGACTTCCTTTACTATTAATGTACATTAAAAAGACCTCTTTGTTGTCTGACACAACACTGGCCAGTCTCAACTCTTAATTGAGCTTTGGCTTTTCACATCTTCTCCCTGAATATATGAACCATAGCTAAGTAACTTTCCTTCAAAAATTCAAAAATAAATTTCCTTCCTGACCTTACCTCCACACACATAATTTCCTTTCCTTGAGTTTCAACATGAGTTCCTTGTTCAGCCTGACATTGGACACAGTGGAATTGCCTTGTCCTGTGCTTTTAAAAGGTGCTTCTTAAGAACTGACCAGCATTCATGGACACATAAACCCTCAGACAGATTCCATTGGGACACTGCTAAGTATCCCAATGATAGTAGCTTGAAGCCTGAAACTTGTCCTCCTGAAATCCAGGGTAACCACTCTGATTACCTCCTTTTCTCATTACACTGAGAAGTTTAAAAGCAACCATTTTGTCATCACTGCGGCCAAGGGAGCCACATATCATCACAGGCCCCAGAAGTCCTTCTCTATGCAGAAACAGCAAGTTTAGGAGGGCAGCATTCCTGCTTGGCTCACTGAGTACCTGTGACATAAACTTCAGGAATTTGCCATACTAGTCACAGAAGTATGGTATTTGCAGTAGGTCTTTGGGAAGTTTAAATCTTTGATAAGAGGTTCCCATTCAGATATTTATCATAATTGCCTACAGAAGAACACATCATAAGATGAGAGGAGGTCTATTTATTCCCAAATGAGGAATCACAGAATCACAAAATGTGTGCCTGAAGGAGGAAGTGGTCAACAAAGTCGGAGGAGCTCGCCAGGAGTGCTCAGCAGGGCCTGTGGCCCTGGGGCAGGCGCTGTGTGGGACCCCAGCACCCTACAGTGGGCAGTGGGGTGAGGAGCAGGGGAGGGGTGGGCTTAGCTCAGTACCCAGAGCTGCTGCTCTCCCCAAAGCTGACTCAAGTCCCAGCCCAGGGTCTTGCTCAGGTGTGCACTGTGGCTGTGCCCACGGGAGCCCTGAGCACAATGCGAGGGTGTAGGCAGCTATGGTACATGGTGCCCCTGCTATCTGAGTGTGCTCTGTGGCTGCATGGGGTTTACAAATACCCCCTGCAGCCCTCGGACACCCACAGTGGAGCCATGCCACACTCCCAGCCAGGAGCTCTGTCACACTGCCGATCACTGCTTGATGGCAGAGAGGATTGAAGGGCTACAGGTGAGAAAACTTGTGGCTCACCATAAAACCAGCTTAAGAGGGAAAGCCAAATCCACACAGGCAAGCAGAGCTGGCCCCACCACCCCTTCCACAAGCACTGCCCTCGCTGCTGCAGCGGGCTCCTCTCTCTCTGTTCTGCCCAGTCCCACCTCTCATTGAGTATGACAACCACCCCAAGGGGAGGAAGCTCCTGCTCTGCAGAGCCTGGCTGCCATCACCAGGCCATGTCTCGTGGTGTGGTTGGGGTTTAAGGACAGGCCTGTCAGCTCCAGGGATCATAGGCTGGTTACCCGAGCAGAAGGGCCTGGTGGTGGGAAGAAGTGTCTGTGGTGGGAAACCCCCAGAGATGACAGAACACTGTTGGGGACCTGCGGACACTTTCTGATCCAAAACTGCGGCAGAACCAGGTCTACCTAGAGCTGCTTGCCCAGCCACTTACCCATGACTGAGTCCCGACACTTTTTGAAGTTCTTCAAGACTGGTGACTCCACAATTTCTCAGCAACCTATGGCAATGCTCAGTCACCCTCACATTAACGAATCTTTCCTGTGGTTCATTTGGAACCTTCTGTTTCAGTATTTGCCCATTGCCTCTTGCCCTGTCCAATGGACACCACAGCAAAGTTTGGCTCCATCATCTTTACATCCTCTTGATATTTGTACACCGTGACGCAATGCCCTGAGCTTGCTTTCCTGCAGAGTCCCAGCTCTCTCAGACCTTTAGGGAAGGTACTCCAGTCCTTTAATCAGCATTGAGGCTCTTTGCTGGATTTCATCTTCAGTGTATCTCCATCTCTCTTTTGTACTGGGAGCCCAGCACTGGACGCAGCACTCTCGAGGTTGCCACACCAGTGCTGAATAATGGGGAAGGATAATTTCCCTTGGCCTGCTGGCAACACCCTTCCTACTGCAGCTCAGCATGCCTCTGGCCACCTTTGCTGCAAAGGAACAGTGCTAACTGTGGTGCCTCTTTTTAACTGGGCTCCCAAAGGACAGAAGTCATGGAAAACTTGGATTCATGTAGTGTTCAACTGCTTTAAACTCCACATAACATACTCGTTGCTCTTCAGCTCATTCCACTGTATGAAGATACTGCTTTTGTGACTGAAACATCCAGGGACTAGAGACGAACTCTCATTTCACTGTGCGCGTGTGTGTATGCTTTTATAATATTTCTAGTTGGAGGGGATTCCTTCTAACAGATAAACCAACAAGTTGGAATTCATAAAATAACCTTTAGTCTTTTTATAATTAAATCTTAACAGCATTATGCTTTGAATTTTTTGACTGCTTATTTAGTCACAGGGTTCACAAATACAAACTCTTTTCCTGGCAAAATAAAAGCTTAGGAACTATAAATATCTGAAGTGGTGCTTGACTAAATATTACTAAGGGTAAAAATATACATGTAAACAATTAAGGAGTTAAAGCAAGAGCCTCAGAAGGGCTTGAGACACCTACTGCTGGATTTCCAAAGGTAGTTCACATTAGGGCCTAGAAGAATTAAGAAGCTAGTAGCTGTCTTTGGATATTAATTGTAACTAGAATCCATGACTGCAGCAATCCATCTTCCTGGCTTTCCATATGCCTTGAATTTGCTAAGCAACCACTAACAAACTCTACCAGGTGCACAAGGGTGTAACTCCATGCTCCTCTGGTCAAAGCCATCTCATCTGTGTAGCTGTGGGGGAAAGGCAGAGTTATACAAGCTGTGTTCACCCAGCCTGACAGCTTAAGTGTGTTTTTCACAACTACAGGGGTCTGTGAATTGTGGCAGTGGGAATTAGGCAGACACCCCCTTTTCTGATCCCGCTGCAGAGGAAGTAATCTGCAGTACAAGAGGCCTTTGTTTCAGTAGCCCCTGGTTCCTGAAACCAGGACAGCTTCATTCATTAATGTGTAGATTTCCATGGGTGTGAGGTATGCACACTGAAGCTGGTGATTATCATATCTGAAAAACTCAATTTGGTGTAATCTGGCAAATTTCTCCCATAAGGTTTCCTTCATCTCCTGGCACAAGTACAGCTGCCCATCTGCCACCATTTTCCTCGGTGACGGCCATCTTTCTGAGGAAGAGAACGACCACACAAAGGTAAAAAAGGAAGAAAAGTAAAGCAGAATCATTAAAATAACATTATATTGACCCAGTGATTTCAACAGGGTGGGTCCACCTGCACAGAGATGTTTGCAGCACTGGAGCCAAAAATGTGACAAAACCAAGTTTTCCTTGCTTTCAAGTCTGCAGTTGATTATAGAAACAAAAATGGTACCAGAAAGCTGGAAGCAAATTTTAAGGGCCATAATGAAAACCAACAGACGAACTGAGAAATATTTTAACCTGCCAGAATTTGTGTGCAAAGGTTCTGTGCTTCCTCTGCAAGATGTGATAATATTTTTCCCACTTAGCAGAGGATATTGCAAGTATTGGTGTGAGTGCAATCAGAGATTAAGCAAAAGCAGCCTTGGACACAAGAGCCTGGTCAATCAGGTGGTGAAGTCATTGTTTTTAATATTTAATTTTTATAGGTAAGATCATAATTACAGACAGCTCTTGAAATTTTTACTTTACATTTGACTTATTGATTTGCACCCTTTTTTTTTACTTTTCCTCTAAAAAGTAAACTAATTTTTCTCTTGCTCACCTTTTTTTGTTGTTTTTTATTTTGCTTTTGTTTAAAATCCTTTAATTAAGCAAGAATGTTGTGACTTGCTATTTCAAGTTATTTAAAGACTGTTAAAGGCAGAAAGATTTTTTTAAAAATCAGGTTTGCAATGGTTTAAAGGAGAAAGAGGATCTAATTTTGAAAATCCTACAAGGTTTGTATTTATATTCTTAGATAAAAACTTTGACATATTGACCTTCAGGGTGCAAATTTAGCTGTCTGGTCTTACATAAATTACTCATTTAGTAATCCCAAATATTTTTTTTCATTGCAAGATATGATAGTAGAATTACTTAATGAACTTTCAGTGTAAAGTAATGACAGGCACAAGATCAATACAACCAGAAAAGGACTGAAACTATCAATTTTTAGTTATTATAGCCTGACTGATAAATTTTTAATGATTTTAGATAATTGGTATAATAATTTAAAGCTATTTAATTTAGTTTTACAACAAAATGTTGCTCTTCTGGGTTCTCTTTAAGGAATGAAAAGATTTTTAATATGAGCTTGGTATATTCATTAACTTTAGTTTTCTTCTCCTAATACTCTAATACTCTACTCTAATTGTGATGTAAATTTTTTTTTTCGATATTTTCAAATATTTCGATCTTTTCAAATTAACGACATCAATTCTGATTTAATCTTTGAGTGCCCTGCCCTAAAAAGGTAATTGATGTTAAGTCTGTACAAATGAAAAGATCTCTTTAGGCTCCATTAATGTCTTGAATTAAATACAGTAAAACAAGTTTTATATTGGTTTAGAGTCTGAAGAATGAAGCTACTTCCACGGGGATTTTTCAGGCTGTAATTCAGTATAGAACCTAGTGTGACTTCTTTTAATAAGATGCATAAGACAAATGTTGGTTTACCAAAGCCATAATTCAAAATTCTATCTAACCTATAGATAACGATTTGCTCATGTAAGCAAATTATTGCAAAATATCTAGTTTTAAAATATGCTTTTATTTCAATGAATGGGTTGAAGTATGTTTAATTTAAAGAAAAATTTTAAATGCTTTTTTCTTCTTACACAGAGGCTTTAATGGGCATTTTGTTCACCCTGAGATTATCCAATCACATAACTATAATATGTACATATTCTTAAATATTTGGATGCAGTTTGCTATTTTCAAGACTGTGGGGTTTTGGTATTGTTTGTTGTTTTTTTTTTTTTATAATCTAGTGACAAACTAAAAAATGTTTTAAACTTCTTTGATTTTTTTAGGCTGAGTATGAAAAGCACACGCACTGTAACTGGATCTACCGTGTCTGTAAGTATAAAATACCTTATTTTCCTATATTGTCCAGGTTTTGTATAATTTATTACCAGCTTCTGCTTTCTTTCCAGATTTCGCCTGATTCAATGACCTGAATCTTTTTCCTCATAAATTTACAGCACAGAAGTTTCACCACATTCCAAATAATTTGCATCCCTAAAGAGATGGAAAACACTCAGCAGCTGGATCTTTTAGCACAGCTAAATTTGCTCATCTACATATACTTTGTATGTTTTCTTCAGTAGCACAGACACCATAAAACAGGTACTTATATTGCATGTGCCTCTTAAAATAAAGTATTCCTAGAATAGATCTTCCTGAAAAAAGTTTCTAGAAATCATCTGGAGCTACCAGGGTTTTCATCAGCTGCAGATTTTCAGAGACATCACAAAAGTAAGAATTTGAGGTAAACAGGGACACAGCATTTGCTGACTGGAGATCATTTGTCATGTTTCAGACTGAATTAAAATATTCCTTGGTTTTGTTTCTCGCCTCTTGCTGTAGGAGCTGACTGGGAGCAGGACAGTGATGTGGAGAGATGCAAAGCGAAGAGAGCTGGTGAGTGTGAGTGCAGATTCACTTCTTGAACCTCCAGGCCCTGCATGCAGTGCTGGGGTGAGGAGCCTGCCCACCCTCCCTTCCATGCGAGAGGAGGAGAGGTGTCCAGGCAGCGTTTGGGCTAAAGGTCCCGAGGCCTGCCTCAGGTCAAACAATGTGGAACATCTCTCAGCCTACGGCTGGCGGAATGTCCAAATGTTCAGAAAGTGCTAATTACAATATTGAAGAAATTCTATGGGCTTGTGAAAACTGTGGGTGTGACCTTATGACCCTAGCAAACCATAAGGGACCTGAGACATACAGGGGCATTAGATTTGAACCATTAAGTGCATTCTCCTACAGCCATACTTTCATGTCTACAAGACATTTGGTGCAGAGAAGTCACCGAGATCACCTCCTTCCACACGTGTACTGTACTCAGCCTCTTTCAAAATCCTGTGCCATCCTGGAGATGGTTTTGTATTTACCAGAATTTGTTCTTGGATCCCTCTGTCTACTCCCTCAGACCATCCCACTCCTTCACCCAACACTTTAGGGGCTTCCAGGGAAAAGTGTGTCTATGGCCAAAGCCTCCAGCTGGGGTCCTATAACTATCTGGTCAAACAGGAGAGACTTGTAGCTCTCAGAGTGGAGTTGGCTGTGATCTTTTCTGCTTGTTCTGAATTTCTGACATGTTTGAGGCTGTGGCTCCATGGTGCATCTGTGTCAAAGAAAAAGATTATGCCACAGCCTCTGCTTTGCAGCCATTTACCTGTTTGAACTATTCCATGGGCACAGGAATGTGATCCAGTTCTGTTTCTCAGGGTAGAAGCTGCAGGTAGATGAACCAAATGATTCAAAAGCAAACATGCTGTTGACCATTTCATATGGTGAAAACTCTCAGTAAATGAACTGAAAGGAACACGAAAGACATTTTAGAAGGAAAACTATGTTTGCAAAGCGTGGGAGGTCCATCCCTGGTTACAGCTGCCTCTCGCTCCAGCTCCACCTCCTCTGAAGGAAGCTCCTCCTTGGGGGAGGACTCGGGGGATGGAACCAGGGGATAAGATCCACCCCTATTCTAGAAGAGAGGAGTGCCCAGGGTCTTGGACCAAACCCCTCTTCCTGAAGATTCTGTTATGTTCAATGTATTATTGGTTATGAACTATTATACCCCTCCCTCATATGTGGCTATTGGACCCCTGACCCTTGTCCCTTCCCCTTGTCTCTTTCCCTATGAGTTGTTTCTCCCCCTTATAACTGGCTGCACGGGGGCATTTCCCTGGTGTTCTCCTCCACGACTCTCCCTCCCGAAGCTCCTTGCCCTTACCCCCAATAAAGGAGAGTTCGGGGGAGGCCCCACTCCCGCAACCCTTTGCCTCTTCTCACCTTATTCCATCGGCACCTCGTTGATCACTCGTCAGGGGCAGCCCCACCTCGGCAGGAGTCAGCCCCGCAGTAGGCTGTGGTGGCCCGGAGGCTCCTGCCCTGGACGAGGACAGCCAGGACAGCCAGGCGGCATTATTATTTTAAATACAACAGCAAAGCTATTGCTTCTGGGCATAATGTGGGTAAAAGAGCTGCTTTACTGTCACTGGCTTGTACAAAAAGGTGAAGAGATCTTCTGGTACATCCACCCCATCTTTGTCTGTTTTTCTTTGCTCCACAGAGCTTTTCCTAGAGGCAGATGTGATAGGCCTGTGGAATACAGCAGGTCCCCACATTGTGTTATGTGTACACATGGGCTAAGGCAAGTGACAACGTGAATTCCTCAGTGTACACTGATTTCTGCTCTTCAGCAGAGCTGAGAGAAGTGCAGCACCTTAGCATTCAACTAACTGGGCCTGTAACAGAACAGATCATCTGAACAATTAGTATCAACACAAAACAACACCTTCCAGTGTAAACAGCATTACCCATGAGAGAATACATTAAGTATGTCAGACACAGCACCTGTGCTTGACACCAAAAAACCAGTATTGAGGTATCATATTTAAGATGGACAGAGCCAGATGTTGGCAAAGCTAAGGTTCTGCTCTCAAAGGATTTGAAAACTGAAATCCATTTCCTTTACCAGTCAACATGGAGAGGAGGGCAGCAGATAAAGTCTATGCCAACTTTTATTTCCACACTGACAAACTTGCAAGGCTTTGTATGCCTTCCCCCATTAAAAACTTCTATTGAGACCATAAGCACCTCAACCTGACAAAATGGTTCCTTATGGGAGATGAACACACTGTTCCACAGCAGTTTATAAATACTACACGACACAGACAAGCTACAAGAGAGAAGTTCTGTCATAGTTTTTCCCCTTCTTGTCTTTTTTTTTTTTGTTTGCCAAAGTACTTTACATGATGGTGAATAATGATGAAATACAAAATTAATTACTAGCAAACCCAGTTAGCTTACACTCCAAAGTGGAATGTGGCAGGTTCAAGTACATGGGCTGAGGAAAAGACATGCACAGTGTCTATGCCAATGAATAGTGGCTATGATTACATAAGATAATCAAAATTAGTGTAAAACTAATCAAAACATCTGCATACTTATAATTTCCTGAAAAGCAGCCTCTTTTTTTGCCTACTTTGATTATTTTAATAGAGACTGAAAAATGTTAGAGCACAGTAAAATTTTACACCACAAATTTCACAATATTCTATGCCACTTGGGCCATTTTAACCAAGTGAGACCAAATGGGTTTTCCTTAATTTTAAATTACTTAATCTTACTTTTATTTTAAAAGTGAGATATATTACAACTGTAAGATGTATATATAACCGTAAGATATGTTATAACTGCATTTTTCCAGGGTTTTTCTAGAGACCGAGGTAGGTTTACCCAGAAAAGTCTTCAAAACATAATGTGATTCAATCTGATGATATGATCCTGCACGCCAGACTCAGTGGGAGTTGTCTTGGAAGATCAAAGTCAGTAAATAGGGGATAAGGACAGAATTGATTAACAGTAAAATAGCAGTTTTGTGATACTTACATATGTAACTAACTGGTTCTTGATTTCATTTCACACATTGCACCAATGAACTATTCTCTGGATATTTCCCTCATAGTCCACAGACTAGAAAAGTAGTGTATATACCTTAAGGCTTAAGCTTCATACTCAGCTTTTACACAACCAAAATTAGGTGAGAAGAATGTCTCCCTAAATGGGAGCCACATAAAAGAAACAAATTAGGAGAAATAAATTGCTATAGAAGAATGAATTAAAAATTTATCCTTAATCAGAGCATCTAAATTCACAAAATTGTAGTGGTGTGTATTTATCTGCCTGTTTATCTAATCTATACAGTGAATCTTCCATTTGCTTATATGGCATGTATAATATGTTTGAAGAAAGAGGCCTGTACAGCATTTTCAAGATGACTGGATTTATGCTTTACCAAGACTTAAAAAGTTAGCTCCCAAAAGGGTTTTAGATTCCAGAAACACTAAGAAAATGAAAGAATTTTTGAAGAACATTCAAAATGTTATTCTGAGAGTCTGGATAAATAAGAAATGTCTGGCAGATGTCTTTGCAAACTTTCCAGAACAATGTGCTGTCAACTCAAGGTAAATGATTATAATATTTTATCCAATTTTTAGTAGTGGGAAAACCAAAATATGTCCCATAATGAGAAACAAGCTTACTTTGTTTATGATATTCTCCTTAGCTCTGGTTTATCTTTAGGACAGTCAGGGTTTGCTTTATTTAGAATTTAAGATTTATAAGCAGTTACTGAAATATGCTTACAAAATTATTATTGGTGAAGTATTTCTATTGCGCATTCATTTCAAAATGATTCTTATTTAAAAGATCCTGTTTTTTTCTTATCCTACTGTGAAATTAAACCAAATGCCAGAACCTTAAAATATTTCACTATGTTGATTTTTCTCCATTATATTGCTTCTAATTGCTTAATGAAAGCATGTGGAATTAGACCAACAGAATGCTTTAAAGGCTCAGACTCAAAACATTCCTAAGCTTTGCCCTAATTTGATATGCAATAGTATGACAATAACCTCGTTAGTATCACAGAAGATAAGTGTCCTCTGAATGATTAGCAGTTGAGGAGCCCAATATGCACTAATGGTTAATCATGGTTATAAGTCCTCTGGACTGAAAGGTCTGCACCTATTTTTAATTATTTACTAATAGGATGCCTTTTTTTTTTTTTTTTAATGTAATGGACACCTACTTATTGCATTATTTTTCAGAGATGATCTTTACTACTGTGGAAAATAAACATGGACAGGTAGTTTTTCCCTTACTGTCCTGGTCATCCACTACAATAATTTCCATGAAGTTGTTTTTGTTAATTTTTTTTGTTTGCTTCTTTTTTCTTTCAAATGTTGTTCCTCAGGTCTGTGATCTTGCTTGTAGGAGAAACTGCAGAAGTAAAGTCTGTTTTCTTTGGGGAAAGACAACCATGAGTTATTTTGACTAAAGCATACTAAATTTAGAAGGAAATAAAAGGGCAGATATCAGGTTTTGCCAAATGTGCAAGAACCCAGGGGCATGGTTTGAAGTAAAGAGTAGGTCAAGCCAGCAAGGCACTCAAATGGAATTTCTTTGGAGATCACAGAAAATAGACAGAAAACACACCAGTCAGCAATAAAAGAAATTTCAAAAGAAGGTCAAGGAACATTTATGATATAGAGAAAATGTTGGACAAAAATCATATGCTAAAACACAGGAAGGACTGACCCATCTGCCACCTGGATGCTGTGGTCCTGAAAGGGAGCTGACCTCTCTAAGTTCTTTCACAGTACACAGACTTATCTGAAATATTTTTATACTACATTACTTCTTTTTTCTCTCTCATTTCTGGGGTATACAGTAAATCTAAGCATATTTATTCATGTTGAATATTTATGAGTATTTTTGTTCATTTATATCAGCTTACATAGAGTCCTTAATATTATTTGTGATTTCTGTAGTCAGCTACAACACGCAAAATGCTTTTCAACGTCAAAAATGTACAGTATTAATTTTCAGGGAGTCTGTAAAAGAAGACTGTAATGCAGGAAGGCAACACATGAATAAACTGCAGGAAGGAGAAAAGAAGTATGAGCACAGTACATCATATTTTTATACAGGGGAAAATATTGTTGGCAAATTTGATCAGGGAAGTGTAGGTAAAGAAGGTGAAAGCAGATTAAACCACAGAAGTCTGCTTCTTGATAATTTCTTTTGGGTATAAGCATTAGTTCAAGTTTTGTCATGTGTTATTTTAGCCTTTATAAAATGGACTATTAATACAATCTTTCTGACTTCTAACTCACAGCACATTATCAAAAAAACCTGTCCTTTCCATGAAACTTCTAAGAGAGACTGAATCTTATAAAACTTGGAAAAATCATGCCATGGAAATTATTTGGATAGAGAGGATAGTGAGGGGGTAGAAGGAATGTTGTTGCTAAGTTCCTGAAATGGAAGTTAATAATCCTAATAAGAGCACTGCTTTGTGCTCCTCATATGAGTATGTTCTGGCAGAGGAGAAAAAAATTTGGATTCAAAGACAATGGCAAGAGAAGAGAAGAGAAGAGGAAAGGAATAGTGTGGGTCTAAATCAGCATGGGATGAATCAAAAGACAGCTCATTTAAGTGTCTGACTCTCTGAGCTCTGCCAGTGACTTAGAGAAGGAAACAGCCTTAACATTATTTACAATGCCAAAAGGATATATGCAGAAATTTATGGGAAAAAAATGAATGGGTCCTTTCCTCCAGCTTCAGGCCTTCTCAATTAGAAAGCTGGAGGGATTCACACCATCCCACTTGAGTCACACAGTTAGGCAGCGACATTAAGCAGTCTCCCTGAGCTCCCTCACTAGTCACGGGAGACAAGGGTTTTCTGCAAAGCCAAGGCGAGGTGTTTAAGTTCAGTGTCCAGCTAACAGGAGTCTCAGGAACCAATTGCCTAACTTGGCCACGGCTGTTGGTGGTAATATTTCTCCTCAGAATTGAAATGCAACAGATTTTATATTACTGGATATAGAAACAGGCATTTTTGAAGCTGAAATCGCAGATCTCTACTGGGGTCAAAGAGTCAAACTAATGAGCTGAGTATGGCAACATAAAGGGAATCAGGCATAGTACAAAACACACCATCACCACCTCAGGAGCTAGTAAAAACTAATGGGTTTAGAGTTCTAAGGCACTCTAAGCTATAGAAACTATTAATCATGTAAAGAAATTAATTGGAAGACTGAATTGGATGCACTGACGTGAGGCACAGTTATACACCAAAAATGCGTTAACACTACAACAATTGTGCCACTACATCTTTCTCTGAGGGAGGTAAGCTTGAGAAATTACTTCAGGACAGAATGCCACAAGGAGTATCATCTGAAAAATCAAGGTCTAGTAGCAGGTTACCTGCCAAATTGTGAAAACTGCAGACTAGGTGCCTAATGCATGATGGCCATAAATTCTATTTGTTTCATAATAGATGCACGCCTTTAACTTGAGGGAACTAAATTAGCTGACTCTGTGACATCCAATCTTGGTCTACTTCTCAGTAAAGTGAATTCATATTAGCCTCCAACTTTTCAAGGGATAGATTGGGCCTCTGATTTGTGCCACGCCTGGAAAATCCTTTATAGAATATAATAAAACATGCCTAGCAGAAGCTCAGAACCAATATATTAAAAAGCATAGAGTCTGAATTCTAGTTTTGCTTTTTAATGGAGCTTTCATGGAGATCTGTGCCAGCAAAATTCCAATGCATGTGCCATATGTCATAATTACTTGTAATCTGCTTTGAAAGAGCTGAGGATGATACATTTCCATTCTATTTTCAAGTGATCAAAACGTTGTGCCTGCGCCTTTGATCCATTTTGGATCTCTGTGTCCTGCAACTGCACAGAAGACAGCATGCACTCCCCAGTAACAGCATGACAATGAACTCGCTCCCAAGAAAAATATTAAGATGGAAAGGAACACAAAAAAACCTCTAACATTTGTGATTGGAGTTGCAAAGAAATTTTTCATAACCACAGACGTGCTTGTTTAATGCAAGGAGGAGATAATTTCTTGCACTATGTGCCTGAAGATGTAATAGAGAAGCACAAATTGCTGCCACTTCCCCTTGCATGCAGCAACCACAGCATGCATTGCTCTCAGTATGACCACAGCAGGGTCACGTTCACATTTTTTCCTTTCCTAGCTTGGACTCCTGCATAAGGACACCTGTCTCAGGGAGTACAGGATTTATTTGTACCTGAATAGAATCTGCACTAGAAGCCTGCACAATATTAGCAATAAGCTGGACATAGACTGGCAAAGACCGGTTAGGGCAGCACACAATATCCGGCTTTCACTTGGGCAATATATTGCATTTCACAGGTCAATTTTTCTTTCTCTCTCTCTCTTTTTTCCCTTGTTTGTTTTTTTTTAAATAATAGTGGTCCTTTTTCTAAACACATTTATGACCCATGAACGTGATCTTTACAGCTCCCTTCCCTTTGCACCTCTCAGCATGCTATACAGGAATAGGAATTCATGACAGAAGCCTGCCTGCCCTGTTAGTAAGGACTGGCAGAAACTCCACCATCACCACAGGCAATCTATTCCTGCATCACTCCAAAATATTAGAGTTTAGAAACTGCACACTGTTCTATAACTTCTGCAACCCTGATAAATCTTGAAGGGTTACGTGAGATGTCTTATAAGCTATACCTCAATTCATTAACATTAAAGTATTTGCATTTTTCTTAACAGTCTTGCTGCTGTTGACTGATCCTCTGTTAATCCCTCTCTATTCCAACCCCTTTTTTTTCAGAACTGCTTTCTAGTCTGTTATTGTCCATCCCTTATTCAGGTAATGGATTATTACAGTTTGAATCCAGAGCTTCAGACTTGTCTCTATTGAACACCACTGTTTTACATATATCATCATAAAAGTCTCTGGTGATTCCAATGAGATCAATATGAAGTCCAAGGGTATGACATCAACTTTCTTTTGTGTCAAGCTCCAGGTTTTTATTAATGATAAATCCATACAGATTGTTACTCTTTGTTTTTTTGTAGATGACCATTTATAGTTTTGTTATTTGTTCCAGTATTTTTCTACAAATTTAAATTGAAGAAGAGAACCTGTAATTTCATGTGTTATTTTCCCAGCTTTTGAAGTTGGGAAAGTGTTCCCTCTATTCATACATTAACTTTGATTTTTTTTACAGATGATTGTTAATGGCTGCTAAGTTGTGTTTGGTGGCTCTTTGGTAATGACAAATGAAATATAACAGCTCTTGATAATATGAAAGTATTTAAGATGGTCTATTCCCATTTAAAGTAGAGAATTTTCCTCTATTGATGTCATTAATTGTGAAAATATTATTTGGTAGTGAAAACTAGTGTAAAACCTATTAAATATTACGGTCCCCTTTATCAAACTCTCAATGACAATTCTGATCCTCTGCAGGGCTGCAGGTCTTTCTTTTCCTGGGCTTTCCCTTAGTATAAATGCCCCTATGGTTTCCTGTTTTACCTTATGGATCTCACTTATTCCATACAATTTGTTTCTTGACTTTTTCCTATTTGCTTGAATTACATCTTTATTCTTGTCCTTGTACTCTGCAGAGAAAGTCACCAGATATCACAAGTTCTGTTTACTCCTGCAAGTTGCAGCTGGGAATCTTAAAGCCTCTGAGCTATGCAGATATTTTTGTGTGTCACCAAGGCTAGAGGTTCCCCTGTCACCATCACGGCACAATAAGAGTGATCTAACAGCTTTTCTTCTGATCCTAATTTTAACATATGGCTTTCCCTTTAATCCCTAACCTTTGGTAGCTGTGCTGTTGTTACCATGCTGTGGAATGGAAACTCTTACTTCATTCTGGTTTCAGAGAGAACAACAATTTTGCATTTTAAACTATTGGAAGTATAGGAAACACAGCTGGAATCTGCAGCCTATCTAGGATGAGACAATTTTAACAAACTTTTAAAATGTCTCTGTTAGACTTCTTTAACATGATTCAAAACACAGACACCTCCCCATATAGGGACACACCCTGTCTCGAAGTGACATTGGCATTTAGGCACAGAAATAATTCTGGAGATCTGGACTCTGGATATTTTGCAAGTTAGTGGACACAGTACACTAAAACATTGATATAATATCCCTTTACTTTTTGCAGTAGCACACACACACCAAACCTCACACTACCAGCAATGTTTTTTGGCAAACTGTACCATTAATGCAAATTAAATTAGGCTGCATGACATTAAACCACTTGGGATTTCTCCAGGGCATCAATTTAGCAACATGTGCTTTCAATCTCTATATGTTCTGTTCCCTTGGAAACCAAAAAAAAAAACCTCAAACCAAAACCCAATAAATTAAACATAAGCTGCAGCTTTTGTGTGTGTGTGTGTGTGTGGGTGGGTGTGCAGAAGGCAGGGTTAATTTTCTTTCTGACAATCAAGGGCTTGCCTTAATTTCAAATATTATGCTTGTATTTTTCTAAATGACTACGAGCAGCATCAGCAGCATGCAGACAATTCCCTATCTGCCGCTGCAGTCTTCGTGTACTGATGCTCTTTGTCTCTTCCTTTTTCCTGATGCCCTGTATGCCTTTTCCTTATTCCTCCAAGTGCAAAAGTCTCTTGTCCACCTTTCTTTCCCCCATACCTATAGATATTTCTGCTCAGAAGACAAATGCATTGAGACCTCAGTCTCAAGGGAAACTAGGTGTTATCTAGCAGAGATCTGAGGTCTCTGGCCACACAGCTGTGGCAAGCCTAGACTCCTGTGGAAATAGGCAACTGGATCCAGATGGGGCCCAGATGTGTTAGTCTGCTGAGGCATCCAAGGTAGTAATCCATTGGACAAGATCATTAGTCCAGGTGCAGTGCTGGGCTGACACTGCCAGACTGTATTTGGATACGAGGTGGCTTATGTCAGCCTGTGCAGATGTCACCGATACTTCCAGTTTTGGGGTCAGTGACAGAAGACTTCTCCACATTTGTCAGTGTAGTGGTACTCCAGCATGTAAATGATGTTGAAGTGGGTCACGCTAGTCCCAAACTTTGATCCCTCACCCATCCATTCAGGGGGAAGCTCACCTTTCTTGGTGCCTCACTTTGTGAACTTATCTGCCCATTCCCTGATCATGTCCATAGCTCTCTTGAACAGACTTTTGAAGCACAGATATCTCAACCCTAATACCATATAAGAATCAAAAACCCCTAGGAAATGTGACAGCTTCCCCAGAGGCTCAATTGATTAGTTGTTATTAGAATGCAAAAGGAAAAAAAATGAAGCACTAAAAGGCTTTTTTTTCCCCACCATAAAACTTGAGAAAAATTGGAAGATAGAGGTGAAAGGAGAAGAGTGGCTGTTATCTGCAAATGTGAAAGTTCATGTTTGGGGCTGGGACAGGGGACTGGCAAGGAGACTTATGGCAGGGCAGCACTGATGTGGTTGTGTACATCTCTGAGGTAAACACAAGGGAAAAACAAGCTAATCAAAAAAGGAAAATATCCTCGAGCAAGGGAAGAAATTAAGGAGAAAGAATTGTGAAAGCCTGTGATTTTCTCATTATTCTTGTTATTTTTATGTCTTTTTTTTTATTGCCCTTCAGTTCTTCGAGCCTTCTGCAAGTTTTCAGTGAAATGTAAGATTTAAATAGTTGCAAATAAATGAAACTCTGTTCCCATTCTCCCTGCAAAACAGCTCAAAATCTGGAAGACCATATAAACACAATCCCAATTTAGATGTTTTTGAAGTGCCATGTTTTTTAAACTAATTTTATTACAGGGAGGGAGATGGTGGACTGGCACACGAACTCTGACTCTTTTATTCACAAAAACTAGTGCCTCACAAATGGCAGTGCTCATAATAATGAAAACTTGCGCACACAGACACACACATACATACACATCTGGAAGGTGCTGAGAATGTGAAGCAGGGATAGCAAATGGGGATGAGAACAGAAGAAACTAAGGATATTCTTTTAACAGGCTTTTACAGAAAGCTTGTTTAATCTCATGCTTGCTTCTAAATTAGGGGTGATTTGACTGTCTCACGTAATGCAACCTCCAAAAACGTTTCCAGAATGTAGATGGCGAAGGCAAAGCACAATTATGGGCAGGGGCCCTCAGCATTTCTTTGTTTTGGTTATTTTCTTTTGGAAACCCTGTTAGGTAATTTGTAACCTTTGTGAGTGTTATCTTTGAAGGTGTCTTTATTTCATGTTTTGTTTTAGTAGTTAAAAGCACTGTAGCACTTTTTAAGTCTCTATTACTTTATTTTACTTTTAGGAACGTATTCTTATTAATCAAAATCATCTGTTTGGCTTACAGTCTGTTTTCTTTGCAGAAGTGTTTTTGGAAGCTTAACAGTGTAATTCCAGGGATGATATCGGCCCCAACACTTTAGAATCTGGGCCTACAGAGGGACTTTATATAGCTTTTTGGGAGGAAGAACTTATACTGCCAAAACAAAGTTCTTTGCCAGAATTAGACCCTGATTCTGTAAACTGCCTCCATTATCTGAGGTTCTGCCTAACTAAGCATGTGCACACTAACAAGAATATTGAATACTTTAATTCTTTACACATTGAGGCCTGCAGAACACTACACTAGCTCAGGACTCAGGGACAGAAGGACTGAATCTACGCACTGAGTATGGCAGGTGATGTGGCAGCAGACTGCTGTTCAGACACCACATCCCATGTGCCATGCAGCTCCACCACATATGACTCCTTCATCCCCAAATGAAGAGGCAGTGAAAAGGAATAAGGAGTTGGCTGGACAGGCAGATGAGTCTTGTTAAAATGTTGTGGTAGACAAGAAATGGGCTAGTGTTGGTTGCAAAGTTGGGTAACATTCATTTTCAGGCAGCTGGGAGTGTTCAGCCTGGAGAAAAGGAGGCTCAGGGAGACCTTACCACTCTCTACAACTCCCTGAAAGGAGGGTGTAGCCAGGTGGAGGTCAGCCCCTTTTCCCAGGTAACAAGGCACAAGGACAAGAGAAAACAGCCTCAAGTTGAACTATGAGAGGTTTAGATTGGATGTTGTTGCTGTGGCTGAAACCATCTCAGAGAAGCCAAGAGGCTCCCAGAGCAGCAGCATGTGGAGCTGCGAAGCCTTGATCCCACCCTCTCCAGGGCCAGCTCTGCCTCCCTCTGGGGAGGAGAATCAGAGACTGAAGTGTGAGCATCGCCCTCATGGGCTGGCCTTGGGAGTAGCCCTGAGTTATCTCCACCCCTACTGGGCAGAACTTGGGCCTGGCAACAGGGACAGGCCCCGCCTCCTTTTCTAGCACCTTCTCAACTGTTATGCTCCTGATTGGTTAGTTTGAAATATCTCCTCCCTTGGTTTCTTCCCGTTGGTCCCGGAGCATCAACCCCTGCCCTATGCCCCTTCCTGATTGGGTGGTCCTTTGGGTTAAAAGCGCGTGCACAGCCTGTTTTGTCAGATCGGTTCGCCGATACGATCCATGCTGTTCTCCCCGTGGGAGCCCCTTCAATAAAGTGGATCTAAAGCGGCCGGTCTCCTCCCTCATCCTTTACTTCTTGGAGTCCTACCTATTGCACGTGGGCTCGGGACTCGCACCTACCGCTGGTGGATTACCAGCATGCTGGTGAGACAACTCTGAGGTGTGAAATAACCTCTGAGTGTTGGTTGGGCGGTCTCTCCCTAGATATGCTAATCCTCCTATGTTGATTGGCCTTGACCTGATCCCTGACTCCGCCCCTCCCTTCTTCCCATTGGTTGTGACTGTATTTCCCCGCCTTCTCCCCAACCCTATTGGACCTAGATCTCTATATCCGTGGTTACTCAGGGTGATTCTTCCTCTTTCGTTGTTTGGACACCTTCGAGGACAAACCATCCTCGGGGCTCCATGCAACTGGGCTCTCTGGTTCTTTGTCTCTGGTAACACATGAGCTATCCAACCTCAGGGGTGAGTGTGTGCGTTTGTGTCTTCCACCGGCACAGGTGAGTTAAGGGTCTGCCTGCACAGTACCAAATCAGTACCAGCCAGGGTCTCACTGGTAAGCCTTAGAGACACTTTCGGAATATGCAGAGGACCTATCCACCCCACTACCTCCCCACGTTAGGATATGAAAAATGTTTTTACTAAAAGCATTGTCAAGCACTGAAACATGCTCCCTAGGCAAGTGGTGGAATCACCGTTCCTGGAGCTATATAATGGATGTTTAGATATGGCACCTGGGGACATGGTTTAGTGGTGGACTTGGCAGTGCTGAGTTTTGGGTTGGATTTCTGATCTTAGAAGTCTTTTCCAACACAAATGATTTTGTGATTCTACGAAATACAAAGCCTTTGATGTTACAAATCTTAGCGCATATGTTCTACCATTACTCTGCCCTCCCTAATGTAAGAGGTGAGGGTTTCTGCTGGTGTTTTAACACTATCTTTTGACATTGTGCTGTGAAATAAGACATCTATGTCCAAGGATAAGTCTAGGTATGCTTGTAGTAATGAGATAGACACAGCTTGCAGCCCAGCCTAAGTACAACTATACTTCCCTCTCCTTGAATGGCAAAATTGGGAGCTTAGACACTTGAAAGTAACCTTAAGGAAGTCGAGCTTTTCAAAAGCATTTTGGGGACTGAATTTTTAAAGGTCTTCTGAAATCCCAAAAAAGATGTGTCTTGGAGGACAGAGTTAGATTTTGTTAAAGAATAGATCTAAAACTAGAGTCGAACTAATCACAGAAGAATATGTATTTTTTACGTTAAAGCCCTAAACCAAACCATTAATTTGAAATGGAGGTAATTTAGTGTGAAAGAGAAATATAAGAGCAATAAATGCTATAAATATTCTACCCTGTACACCATGCTGTCAAATAAAAAACCAGAAAAATGAAGGACACTGTCTGGTTCCAACTGCTGACTCCACTTCTTTTGGAATCAAACAAAAATACGATTTGTTGATATATAACAGGCCATGTGTGACAGCAGCACAATTTTAAAAGTGACTTACTTTTATGAAAGAAACGTGGGAGTGAAAAAAGCAAATCAGACTCAGTGTTTCATATAACATTTGAGAAGAAAAAAATTGGAAAAATTGAGGGAAAGTGCAAAATGCTGGACAAAAAATTACAGTAAAGGCATAAGGAAGTATATCAGAGAGTAAAATATTTCAGATGTCATTCTAGTAAAGGCTCTAAATTTAGGGGAAATTCACTATGTTTTCCAACAGGAAAAACTGATTTGTTGTAACATTCCCATTCTGGACTGGTATGATGTTTTTTTTTAAATTAATGAAAACTATGTATTTTACAGGAAGTTTCTGTCTCATATACTTATGGAGAGCTATAAAAACAATGTGTTGTGACTCCAATGTCTCAAAATTTTTTAATTCTCCCTGCAGTTTTGATAGCTGAAACCTGTTTTATCTAAATACTTTCTATTAGTTAACATCTGATTAATGAAAACAGTCTTTTCAGAAACCTGAATGATGCACAAATCTAATTCAGAATATTCTGGATGAAAATGCAGACTTTGCACTGCTACCTAGAGGTTTGGGCTGCACCTCAGCACTACAAAGGCAATTGCCTGGAGCTGCACAATTGCCGCAGCAACAACGACTCATTTTCTTGCTTTAGATAAATCACAACCCCAAGGTAAGCCAGCTGCTGCTGGTGTGACATGTCAGGGGCATGCAGAGAAATTTACTTAGGGGATCAGGGCATTCTCTCCAGAAAGCAAACCACTGCCTCATTCTCTTGGCAGAAAGGACAGCCTCGTTCATGTCACAGTAAGGCTCGAGTTTGCCCACACCGCTAAAACACCTTTAGCTAGCTTTGTCCAACCTGATGTGTCAGCTGCAGATATGGTTCTGCCTGTGTAAGTGATGAGGGATGGATTAAACTCTGACACACCATGTATGTCTGCTAGGGTGGCTGAATGCGTAATTTCCCATTTCAGAGAATTAGCTGAGAGCTTACTCAACAGAATAAATGTAGATGTCCACTCCAGAGAGAGGGAAATTGCCTTCTGGACTCCACTGAATCTGTTCACTAGATATCCTTGGATTACATGGGAAGCTTGGGCGGCTTAGATAAATTAAATATCTGCCTAGGTGTAGATACCAACAAATTGATGAGATTTACTTTACCCAAACTCTCTGTTATATCGCTACATAAAATACATCATATGTAAACTTTAAAGCTGCATAAAGTTGAATTAGTCGATGTTTCTTTGGTTAGCCGTCGGGCTGCCCACTGAACATCTTATACCATGGTTTTAAAAGCTCCTTTAAAGCTTACGATTTCTTGACAAAAATCTTATGAAATATGAATTTGAATCTTTCATCCTCATCTAAAATGTCATACAGATATGTTAATGAACTTTATCACAAAAAATTATGGAGTTACTCTATTTTGAAAGTATCCTGTTGTGGTTTTACAAATACATGTCATATCTAATATTGGAATATAAAAATTATTGCTTTCTTCATTTCAGATTATGTAACACTAAATCCGTCTGTTTGCAAGAAAATTATGCATGATGGTCTGGGATTTTATTTACATGGTGCCTATTTTAAACTGAAGTATGTGGAATCTTATGCAGGTTCATTGCTGTTTTTTCTTCAGTCTGTGAATTGTCTTCCATCCTGTGCTTCATTCCAAACTGAGCAGCCTCTGGGGAACAGTGCAGACTACTACTTTGTGTTGTCACCTAGTGTGCTGACAGGATGAAGAAAAGTGTTTGGCACAGCCTTTCATTGGTAACATATACTGATAGACACGAGCGTGTCTCAGTCAAGCTGTTCAACATTTAAATGTGTAATTAAATATAATCACTACCCATATTAGGGCTGACAGTTTATGCTCTTTTTATAGTAAACTTTGTACTTTTGCTCATCAATCACTTTTTGTTTTTCTAGTAATTCATACTGCAGTGGTAATGGGACAGGACATTTGACTCAAAACCTCCTTTTTTTCCTCAAATTCAAAACATGGTATTCCCGTCAGGAAGTGAAAGTAGTCTTTCATGTTTGGGGTCTTACCTGCTCATACCTGAAAATACAGGAGCTCAGCTCAAGGAGAGAATTACTGCATGATTGAGGGGAGACTGCCAGTGGGAAAAGAAGTGTTTATGGGATCATGTTGAATATATTTATTTGGTTCTGTGGTTGGGGTATACATACTTGATTTGACCTTAGCTATGGTCTTGTCTGTTCTGGATATTATGCAGTTATTTTTGTGTTTTTGTCTGTGAAGCACAAAAGCACCTAAAGGAATAAGAGAAAATTTGAATGCAGGGAAGACTGCATTTGCTCCATTCTCTTATTAAAGAGGAGAATAAATATTTCCCCTTAAGGTCCAAATAAACAGATTTACACATGAGAAAAGAAAGATCCTGTCAACGAGACATTTTTATAAAATTCCACTTCCCTGTATTTCTATAAAAGACAGTGATGAAAAAAATAAGTAGAAAACCCCTTCCTGGATAAGAGCAGATAAAAAGATGGTTGGCCTATCCAGGAGATAAACTGAATTCAGCTCCTATTTGTATCAGATAGGATATTTAAAACTTAAACCTGATTGCAAGGTGATGTTACTCATGGAGTAAGATGAGAGGCAGCAGGAACTGATGACTTCAGATATCTCACACTAAGTACATCCAACAAATCCTCTAACCCCAATCCTGACTCTAGGGAAGTTTCAATGACTGCTGTGTATTGGGGTGAGGCTAGATTAGGGAATGGTATCTCCCTCCAGTATTTTTCTCAGCTGGACTTAAACACTTATTTTTTCAGACCCTTTGTGCAATACCTGTCACTGAATTCAGATAAAAATGATTGAACAAACAACATTACTAGGCTTAGTTCCTGTGCTGAGGGAACTATGGTTTATAGTAAACTGCTAACAGAAAAGCTATGGTGAAATGGCTTGCCAAAGTCATACAGTACATCAGTAAAAGAGTTGTAAATAGGATCTTGATCTCATACTTTCCAACAATCCACTGTCAACTGGGTTGAGCTGCAGCAGCATTATTGGGTGAATTTACCCAACAGTGTTTCCTCTTAGAATCATGAATCTGAGCTAGCCTCAATCCTGAAATCATGTTTTCACCTCAGAATCAGGATTTTAGGACTATCTAAACACAATGCCACCAGAAATAAATTATACCACATAGATTTTGAGTGGATTACAAACCAACAGAGCTGGTAAAACACTAACTTAAGACTTCATCTCAGTGTGGTGTTGGCGGAAGCAGTGTTACTTGTAAATCAGATCAGGCTGGTCGCTGATGAATTTTCGGTGGAGGGATGGTGACATCTAGCGGTATTGCTCCTCCCACAGCCCTTCACCTTATGTCTCGAAGCATGCTGTCATTAATACAGCGATGTGATTTTACAGACTTAATTCGCTCTCTTTCTGAAAGAAGGAGATACTTTATCAGCTTTTTATCAAACAGTGTCCACCTCTGAAAATTTCAAACATAATTGCCCCTTTTGTTGTTATACTGGAAAACAAAGGTTGTCATAAAGGAGTGATTCAGCAACCTGCAAATAAAGCTGTACTGTAAAACATTGCAAATACTGCAATACCAACTTAGACCTTTCTAAACTCATGACTTAAGTTCAAGAGTTACTTGCCTCAAAATGACATGATAGGCTCAGTTTCAGTAGGGACTTACGGAGTGGTCCAGGGAGTGATTTAATCCCCACTTAAAAAAAAAAAATGTTAAGAAAGGATGTAACAAATAAAACTTTAAGAGCTTTTTGCTCTCTGGCTTGGTAATTATTATAGTCCAGAGATCTAATTGCAACAGCTGAAATTAGGTAAAATAAGTAATATTAAAATGACAACTATAGCAAAGCCTATAACAAAGTCTAATCTGCTCAGTTCATTGCAAAAACTGCTAGAAATGTTTCTTAAAGAGAAATTTGGAAAAGGAAAGATGAAAGATACAGGCATGTAGAGAAATCAAAGTATTATCAATTACAGAAAATTGACCAGTGCCAGGGTTTGTTTGTTTTTACTCGAGCTCGAATATAGGAATTATTGACCTGCCAGACCAGCCCATGGTCTGGACTGCATGAGGTGGTTGCTGGGCATGGGCCGAGGACATTCCCAAAGGGCTGTATGGGCCCCTTGGTTTGGGAGCTAAAACAGGTTCACTGATGGAGGTATGCTGTCCTGTGCCAGATGCTTTACTAGAACATGTGTAACCTGTTATTCTAATGTGACAGATATCAGTGAGATGCTCTCCAGCTCTTAGCTGCCAGCAGGAAGAAAGACCGGCCAGGCTGAACAGGAAGCATTCGCAGGGACTCGGGGGAGAAAAAGAGGGTTTATGACCTTTAGAAGAAGAGGCAGGCAACTCAGAGTGAGTTCGAGGATGTCATGAGGTCATGCAGAGAGAAAATTGAAAAGGTGAAAGCCCAGCTAAAACTCTATCTGCCCACCATGGTAAAGATAACAAAAATGTTTTAACAAATAAATCAATTAGATTTATACAAAAAGAAGGCCAAGAAGAGTTGCCATTCTTTTTTTGGGTTTTGGGGGTTTTTTTTGGATGTAGAGGGAAACATTGTCACAAAGGATAAGGAAAAGGTTGAAGTGCTTAAAGCCTTTTTTTGCCTCAATCTTTAACAGAAAGACCAGTTATCCCAGGGTACCCAGCCCTCTGAACTGGTAGACAGGGACAGGGAGCAGGATAAATCTCCCACAATCCAAAAGGAACTAGTCAACAACTTGCTGTGCTACCTAGACAAGTGTATCATGTCAGGTGGGATCCACCCAAGGACATTTAAAGAGCTGGCAGAAGAGTTTTCTCTTTCCATGATTTACCAGCAGTCCTGGTTAATCAGGGATGACTCATATGACATGAGGTCGACCAATGTGATGCCCACCCACAAGAAGGGCAGGAAGATCTGGAGAAAAACAGACCTGTCAGTCTGTCCCCAGCGCCAGGCAAGTTTATGAAAAAATCATCCTGAGTGTGATTTCATGCAGTGTGTAAAGGACAGCCAGGGGATCAGCTCCACCCAGATGGGTTCATAAAAGGTCTTGCTTGACCAACTTGATCTCCCTCTATGACAGGGTAACCAACTGAGTTTATGAGGGAAAGGATGTGGATATTGTCCACAGTTCTTCAAATTCTACCTTCATGGTACCTTTCAAGAACAAACACCTACCACCTTAGTAATATCACATTGTATTAAAATTTATATACACTAGCTTTTTTTGCAACACTTGTGCTCTACAGCCAATCCTTCATTATCACACTGAGCCAAATCTACACATCAGTCTTCCTTTTGCATGATCTCTTGAACACTATAGCTGGCTCCACTCATTTTCTCATAAAAGCGTACATTTTTCACCAGCTGAATATTGTAACTGTGCAAATGACAAACTCTGTTATTGCAAATGTTCAATTGTTATTTAGCCATCACATCAGCATCCAAACAGCTCTACACCTTTCAAAATGACAGTATATTATTTCCTCCAGTCAATCAATTTGTTTCTTTCAGAAACTCTTTCCAACTAATTTTATGATAAATACTTTTTTTTAGCTCTAAGTTATCTCACAGAGTAGAGGTTAAAATTAGACTGATTTTCTGCACATACAAAGCAGACCTTGGGAAAATTGTATGCCAGGACCTGAAACAGCCCACGTGGAATGCCCACTAGTTGATGTTCCCCAAAATGCACGAGGAATATGTGAGGTATTCTTTTGTAATTGCAACAATAGCATGAAATACTATATAAAACTGAGTAAGAAATCTAGTTTTCCCAAAGGATTTCTGTTTTTTTTAGCTAATGGGTACCAAGGCAGTGAAACTAAGCCTTGTCAAAGCATGTTTTCAAGATAAGCTTTTATCTATACAGCAGTATGAAGCCAGAGTGGTCTTAAATGTCATCACCATTCTCAACTGCCCTGCTGTAATGGCATGTAAAGCCACAGCAGGCAGAAAGTGCCTGTGCACCTTTGAATTCCCAGTTGGAAGGTTCCTTGCTTTGAAATAAGGGGCTTTCGTTAAATTCATCTGGACTCTAGGCTTTCACATGAGAACTAGAAAGTGGACCAACTTTGAAGTTATTTCTTTTAACTTGTTTTCCTAATTAAAATGAAGCTTGGGCCAGAAACGTATCTTCCCCCTCCTGCTCCCTCCCCCCCTCATACTTCCATAGTTCTGTAAACAAAGGTGCTTTGATTTTGCTTTAAATGGGGATGAGGGGTGGTGGTGGTTGGTGGTGGGTAAGTGGTGTGATCTTTGATCTACAGATGAACATAGACAACTTTAGCCCAAAAGGAATTTGTTTGAGGAACTGCATTAAAATAACAGCTGAAACATAATGCAAACTTAATTCTACTTGATGCTCTTTGGAGTGACTGTATAGCTCTAGAAGTACTTTGATTTTGAAGGACACATAATGGGAGACTTCAGTCCTGTTAAATACATTTCATATTATTATAAAAATATTTGGAAATCATATAAGAAATATGCTTTTATTCACAGATATCGACTGGTAAAGATGATAATGACTTTTCTCCCCTGCATATATGTATGCTATCATCTGGAAGCTGTTGTTGTAACCTATAATCTGTCTTAAAATAAGCTAAAGGCATGAGTCATAGAATTATGAACCTCTCAACATCTAAGACCGTGTCTATTCCAGTATGTGGAGCTCTACATGGGGCACACAGTCCACTCCTGTTACCTAAGCTGAAAAAGGCTGTAAAGAAAACAAAAAAAAAATTCTAAACATACCAATTTCATCTGAAGAAGATATGAAGAAGCTGACATCCTCTCTTTAGGCACTAAGTCAGTCACAGAAAGACACTATAAGTATGGATATGACACTCTCTCCACTATGTGATCCCTGTGATCCCATTTGGATTGTGTCCTCTGGTGAAGATTACAGAGGAAGCATGTGCACTTCAGCAGCTTCTATACTTGCGTATAAGAGATACTGAGCCCGCCAGTAATTAATGTCTATGCAATCTCATCTCCGAGTGAGTACATTTAATATACACTGTCTCACTTCTAAGTTTCAGAAACAGAGTATGTATTCGATCCCTTCCCATGGACTAGTTTAAGTAAGATGAACTGCACTACTTTCTGTGTTTCAAACTGACACTCCCCAATGACCTTCCTGTTGGAACCAACATACAAGGGTTTTTTCTAGTTTCAATTTTAGAGATTTAAGACTGTGACATTCACTTTAACATTCGTTCTGAACATTTTAGGCAGGGTAAGCTTCCTAATCCAGGCTCTTTTTAAGCATCCATTTAACCATTACAAAGATGCTCTGGGTTTATAGATTTAGGATAATTTGAATATTGCAGATTATCTCAGTAAAGAAGGAAAACAGATCCTTTTTGAACAGACAGTTTGCTTTTTCAAACACAGAGACCTGTGGCTGCATAATATACTTTTATCAAAAGCTTATGACAGAGCTAGCAGACAAAGCACACCAGTACCTTTAATGGAATTGTATATTCGGTCATTTTATTCAAGCCCTTGCACCTCCTACCTCATGATGAATGATACTAGAATGTTGAGGGGAAAATCGTCGTGGCCACCCTCTCCCAGGCTGACTCCTCCCAGGAGGAGGAGGACAGCTTTGAGGAAGTGGACTCAGAAGTTTAAGGACGCCCCCTGGGCAGGCCCCAGGAGTGGCTTTGGCCTCAGTCCCACCCATATTGCTGGCAAGTTCCCTGCCACTCAGGGGCAGGGGCCGGCTCTGGGTGTGGTTTGGTCACCAGCCTCCGCCCCTCCTTCTAGCTCCTTCGGGCTCCCCCTTGAGTTGATTGGTTCTCGGGTCTCAGGCCCGCCTATGTTTCTTTGTTATTGGACCCATGAGTTCTGTACCCGCCCCTTACCCCCGCACCTATTGGTTGGGCTGCCCCCCTCTTAAGATTGCGCCGGGCTCTGTTCGGGGCAGGTTCAGCCAGACCCGCAGTCGCTCCAGGACCCCTACCCGCTCCCCAATAAAGACTGCTGTGGCGAACCCGCAACTCCGAGCCTTTGTCTCCCTGCGCCACCTTAGTCACTGACGCCTGACGCAGCTCTCGACAGCCCTGAGCTGCCGCGCCTCTAGGCCAGACATCCGCCCATGACCCCATGGGGTAAGCGGCGTGCGTCAGTGGTGGAGCCTGCCAGGCCGTCCGGCGACAGCCCCCAAACGAGCAGCCCTTTTGGGACAACACCGACTGAGCTACGCCAAAGGCAGACAACTTGGTCTGCGACAAGTGGCGCCCAACATGTTTCGCCATCCACCCACAATTCCGTGAGCTGCCCAACGTGGTTCTCCGACCATCTGTGACCCTGCGAGGTGCCACTACACCCGTGGACTGCCGTCTCTCCCGTGTGTAGCACGCTGCTTTCGGTCTGGTGGTGCTCCCGGGAGCTGGATTTGGTTCTCGTGCCTTGTCAGCTGAGGAACACCCAATGTTGCACGCGGACCAACCTTTGGTCAGGGAGAACTTGACGCTGAGGTCTTCGTTGGAGAGAGGGATTTCTCTCGGGAAGGGTAAGTTGAGCCCTCCAGTCCCACCTCTCCCCCTTTCCTTTTATTTTCGCTCATTTTCCCGGCGTCAAGGCAGGTTGTTTTTCAGTGGGAGAAATGGGGCAAAAACTCTCTACTGAAAAACAGGAGTTTTATTCCCAGTTGAAACATGCCCTTTTAGTTCATAATCTGCCCTTTTCCAGGTCCCGGCTGAGAAGCTTTGTCCGGTGGATTTTTAAAGAGTGGCCCCACAGTCTTCCGGACGTAGCTCTCTCCCTGGTACTCTGGAGAAGGGTGGAAGCGAGGCTGTTTGCCTCGGGCCCTCCGGGCACCGTTCGGCAAGGAAATTTCTTCCTCTCCTGGCAGTTTGCCGGGGTGCCGCGAGGCTCAGCAGACCTCAACCCCTGGTTGCACCTTCCATGAAAGCCGTTCCTACCCCCCTCTCTCCCATTCCCCCCATCCTTCTAGGAGTGGTGTCACGGATGCAGCTCGCCATGAGGCGCGGGGCTGCCATCGACTCCTCGGCACCCCTGACACCCCTTCTTCCCCAGCCGCGGCGAGGTTGGCCACCCTGCCTGGCACTCCAAAGTGTGTGTCCTTCTCCCTACCACCCCAAGTCATTCCTTCCCCCGGTTGTTCCCCAGCCACAGCAAAACATCGGAGTCCCCAAAATGGCTGCCGCAGCCATGCGGTTGGCCAAGATGGAGGACTCCATGTGGCGCACGACCTATCCCCCCTTTCTTTATCCCACAACCCCTTTTACTCAGATCCTGGGAACCCCTTCCTTCCCCCATATGCCCCTCCCTTGGTTCCTCCTTCCCATTACCGAGTCCCGTCCCCGGGGGTGGGCCGGAGGGAGGTGGGAGGTCCTGTCATCTCTGCCCCCTCTCCTAATCCCGCCCTCTTTCTAGACACGCCTACTTCTTGGCCGTGTCCAACCCCTTCCTATCCTGACCCCACCCCCGAGCTACAAGTTCCGGATTCCCACCGGGTAGGCCACGCCCCCGCCCAAGAACATCTGGTTCCCCAAGGGCCTAGTTCCGGTTCCCATGCCCTGCCCCTGGTTCCCTCGGCCCCTTGCCACGTTGAAGAAAAAGGGGGAAGGGGGGACGGGGAGGCACGGAGTGGAGGACTGGAAGCGACACCTTTCGCAGCTCCAGTAATGCTACAAGGCCCAGGCGACCACGAGAACCAAATTTTTATAAGGCATGTGAGATCACATACCGACCTTCCAGGTTTCATCGTGGAAAGGAACAGGGTGGCAGATATGCTTGCAGCCCCTGTGCATGTGGCCAACGCGGACAAATTTCAGCAGGCGAAGTTGAGCCACACCTTGCTCCACCAAAACTCCCACACTCTCGTCAGTATGTTTAATATAACCCAGGACCAGGCGAGAGCCATCATTGCTACCTGCCCTAACTGCCAGCCACTGGCACTGGTGTGAACCCAAGGGGGTTAGGTAGCGGGGAGTTGTGGCAGGTGGACGTTACCCATGTACTGGAATTCGGCAGGTTAAAATATGTCCATGTGAGTATAGATACTTTTTCCAGTGCGACCTTTGCCTCAGCGCATTCTGGAGAAAAGGCGAAGGATGCCATCCATCACTTCATCCAGGCCTTTGCGGTTCTCAGGATCCCTAAAGAGGTAAAAACGGATAACGGCCCTGCCTACATCTCAGGGGCCGTTAGGAAATTTTTCCAGGAGTGGGGAATTTCCCACATCACCGGGATACCCCACTCCGCCACGGGTCAGGCCCTAGTGGAAAGGGCTCACCTAAGTATCAAGAGAATGCTTCAACAGCAGAGGGGAGGGTCAGAAATAGAAGCTCCCGCAATTCGGCTCGCGAGAGCTCTTTTTACCCTAAATTTCCTAAATTGCTCCAAAAAGGAGCCAGATCCCCCGGTGCTCGGGCACTTTCACAGCAGCACCCGCGCTCGGCTGAAGGAGCATCCTTTAGTACTTACGCGAGAACCTGATTCCCTCAAGATAACGGGCCCCTATCCTCTCCTCACTTGGGGGCGGGGATATGGGTGCGTTTTGACACCTGATGGTCCCAAGTGGGTTCCGGGCAAGTTCATCAAGCCCTTTCACAAGTCACCAGGGAACCCACCGCGTCAGCATCCCACGGGAGCCGCTGATGCTAAGTGGCGATGGAAGAAAAAGTCCAGGCAAAAGGATCACGATGCACCAACCAGCGCCCATCAGTCACCAGAAAAGGAAGATGAGAAACCAAACAGCGACGCCAACAGGCCAGGAGAAGAAGACGAGGAAACAGCGTCCGAGGTGGTTCACTGTTTCTCCAAACTCCCTTTTCCCCTTTACCCTTGATGTTTTTGGGATCCCTTCCCCACTTCCCCTTTTGAATTTAAGTTGACACTAATGTTCTTGATATAATTTTCTTTAGATATGGCCCAGACCTTGCAGGCAATGGCTTTCATGCTGCTGTTCCTGTTTTGCCTCCCGCCTGCGGTTTCCTGGATCATCCCTCAACCGCAAAAGAATGTGTGGGTGCTGCTGGCCCAAGCCCTGGACCGGGAGGAGATGTGCCTGTCGGCGGATGTGGGTAACAACCTGTTGGCCGTGAGCCTGATTGGGGTCCCTGCAGAATACGCCAGCTATCTGCCCTCCCTGCCCGATCTCGTGGACAAGGTGAATCGGGAGTATACCGATCAGTATTGCCGACAGTGGAGACCTAGGTCATTCGTGGTGTGTACCACCTGCACCAGACTCCCTGCGAACAACCCGCTCGCCCTGTGGAGGGAATGGCTGGAAGGGCTGCCAAAATTGGACGCTGAACCATCGGAAATTGAATTAATTGGCTCCATGAAGGTGCGCTATTGCGCCCAATTCAATTTTGAACCCACCTTGTACTTCGTCAAAAGCTTCCACTACGTCCGTCAAGGGCATGTGGAATTACAGGCAGCCCAGTGGTACGAGGATTTAATGTCCTTTGACTTTCTCTCCACGGTATATGAAGGCTACGGGGAACCCTGAGTGCTACCATGGGGTATCTTCCTGATTTGTGGAGATCGTGCATGGAGCGGGATCCCCTCAGTTCTGACCGGAGGCCCATGCACCCTGGGGCAGATCACCCTTGCTTCGGCCAATATGACCAAAGTCCAAATTGGCTCTGAAGAAAAACGTTCCAAAAGGGGTGCAAGTGATCCAGACCCAAATTGCAGCACCGAGATCTATCATTGTTCTCGTACCAAAAGAGTTGCTGTCTCTGTATTTTTGCCCTGGGTGGCAGCGGCGAAAGCACTCGGGGAGATTGGCCACCTCGAGTGCTGGGTAACGAAGCAAGCGGCCCTTACATCGACTGCCTTTAGTGACCTCCTGTCAGAGGAGCGGGCTACCAGGCAGGCAACCCTGCAGAACAGGGCTGCCATTGACTTTCTCCTCCTGGCCCACGGCCACGGGTGCCAAGAATTTAAAGGACTTTGTTGTTTCAACTTATCGGCACCTGCCGAAAGCCTTCCATCAACACTGAACCAGATGAGGGACGTGATCCAGGACATTAGTTTCGAATCGCAAAACTGGTTTGCGGAGGCATTGAACCAAACGGCTAGGAAGATCTCTCATGCCATCGGAACTGCAGCAAAGACCACGGGAAGTTGGCTCGGCCAACTGTTTAAGGACCTGAGGCCGACAGAACAGGAGGCCTCGCTTGTAAAGGACCTGGGGTTTCTTTTCTTTGTATTGATATTTGGTTTGATAATTTATGTTGCTGCCTGAAGAGCTATTGTCCATCTAAACAATAAAAAAGGGGGAGGTGTTGAGGGGAAAATCGTCGTGGCCACCCTCTCCCAGGCTGACTCCTCCCAGGAGGAGGAGGACAGTTTTGAGCAGGCGGACTCAGAAGTTTAAGGACGCCCCCTGGGCGGGCCCCAGGAGTGGCTTTGGCCTCAGTCCCACCCATATTGCTGGCAAGTTCCCTGCCACTCAGGGGCAGGGGCCGGCTCTGGGTGTGGTTTGGTCACCAGCCTCCGCCCCTCCTTCTAGCTCCTTCGGGCTCCCCCTTGAGTTGATTGGTTCTCGGGTCTCAGGCCCGCCTATGTTTCTTTGTTATTGGACCCATGAGTTCTGTACCCGCCCCTTACCCCCGCACCTATTGGTTGGGCTGCCCCCCTCTTAAGATTGTGCCGGGCTCTGTTCGGAGCGGGTTCAGCCAGACCCGCAGTCGCTCCAGGACCCCTACCCGCTCCCCAATACAGACTGCTGTGGCGAACCCGCAACTCCGAGCCTTTGTCTCCCTGCGCCGCCTTAGCCACCGATGCCTGACGCAGCTCTCGACAGCCCTGAGCTGCCGCGCCTCTAGGCGAGACATCTGCCCGTGACCCTGTGGGGTAAGCGGCGTGTGTCAGTGGCGGAGCCTGCCAGGCCGTCCGGCGACAGCCCCCAAACGAGCAGCCCTTTTGGGACAACACTGACTGAGCTACGCCAAAGGCAGACCACTCGGTCTGCGACACTAGAATATATACCAAGCAAATAAAATTCAACTATGACGGAAACATTGGTAGTTGAGGGATTTCAAGCATAGGTTAAAGTACAGCACTGGTTCCTGACATCCCTGTTACAGTCAGTATCAGCTCTGGAACAAACTAGGGAAGATAAAAATCATTCTTTAAACATTCACTTACTTTATCACTTATATTCAGTTTCTGCATTGAACTTCTTGAGGGTTTAAAATAACCCATGCAAAACTTGCTCACAGTATCATATGGCTGAAAGGCAGGAAATTCTGATTTGACAACATGATGAAAACCATTTTTAACAGTGGTAAAATGTTAGTAATCCTGGCGTGGGTAATACAGTCCCTTTTATGAATAAATGGGTTAAGTATGGTCACATATCCCTGAGACAAATGCAAAACTGAAGGAAATGCAAGAAAGGGCTGTTAAGATGATCAGGGAAATGGAGACCCGCCTGTGTGAGAATAGCTTGTTAAGTCTCTGTCAATGAGGACTGAGAGGTGATATGACTGGTCTCCATCAATATTTCAGAAGGCCAACATTGCAGAGAACAAAAAGCTAATTAAACTAAAGGACAATGTTGGCACAATAACAAGCAGGTATAAATTGACCATGAATACATTTAAGGATGAAATGAGAAGAATATTTCTGATCAGCAAAGGAAACAAGTTCTGAAAGAAGAAATACAACAGCAAAACGCCTAAGAACAGCACATGGTGATTCTCCTTAACAACTTGCATAAGTTTGACATGGCTGGCTGTGATCACAAGCAAAGAGATTCAGTATCTTTTCCTTGGACACATCTGGCCAGTGTCCTTTACCTATCAAGAGGAAAACAGGCTTTTGGATGCCCTTGGGGACTGCAGTATGTGGGCTGAGGAAAAGGAAGGGTGGTTGCTTCCTAAATGGTCAGTCATCTGACCTAAGGCCTTGTCCCTTCACCCATCTGGCGAAGAGAGAGTCTGGATTCAAAATTAAAACATCCAAATTTTAAATACTTGATGCTAAACTTAGTTGCAACTTAACATTTAAATCTGTCTTTTATAACATACTTTGTGAATCGTAAACTAAAGGACAGTTTTTGTTTAGCTATGGATTAACAGTAGTTTAATTTCTATTTTACTTCGTCTTAAAGAAGACAATGTTTTTGTATTCCATATTCTTTGAAAAATCTCAGCCCAATCTCTGGGTTTACATCTCTATCATTTACTCCAAAAGTTCCTCTAAATTCCACAGATTCCATCACTTCAGCAGTGAACAATAGTTCAGCAGAAAACTAAGCAGAAGTTGAGAAAAGAAAGCCTTTTATCTGGGATGTATGTAACATGTCTCCTGTTCCCATCCCACTCGTAATTTCCAGTTCCACTCCTAGTTCAGAGGAAAAACCAGGAAAAAACAACCTATCTCCCATGACTACTGCAAATAATCAAGTTTTAAAAAGCAATGACAGATGAAAAGTATTAAGAATAAATATTGAGCTTCATCTGTCCACTTAAGAAAAATACCCTCAATTTTTCCAAGCATCTCTAAGACCAACACGGAGTTACTGTGGCATTCTTGCGGTGTCGGTATGCCACTTTTCACAAACAAAAGGCCGTAACAGATCGTATTTTAGCAGAGTTTAATTCCTTTATTAAAGGCAGACGCTGTGGCCTGTGGTGTCTCTGACAGAGCCATTTCAGTTTACACTCAGCGCTGTGGGTACCCACTGTCCCGCACGGACGGCCCTTCCCTGCGGCACGGCAGGAGGCTGAGGCAGCCCTGGCCTGGGCTCCTCGGGACTCGGGCCTGCGGAACGCCGCCTCCAAGGTGTCCTCTTCCCCAAAGGAAGTAGGTAAACCTTCCGTTGAGCCTTCACTGCGAGAGACAGGACGAGAGAACATAGCCTTACGCTTCGCCAGGGGAGGATTAGTTTGGCCATTAGGAGGAATTTTCTCACAGAAAGGGTGATTAGATTGGAATGGCCTGCCAGGGAGGTGGCGGAGTCACCGTCCTTGGACGTGTTTAAGGGAAAACTGGATGTGGCACTCAGTGCCATGGTCTGTGTGGCGTGGTTTGTTCGGTCACTGGCTGGACTCCGCGTGCACAGTACCGCTCCGCCTCAGGTGGAGCGCGGGTCCTGCCTCCAGGCCCGGCACTTCCGGGGCGGCACTCGCTGAGCATTTTGGGAGCTGTAGTTCCCGCGCAGTAAGGGCAGAGTTGGCGCTATTGCGCACGCGCATGTGCCCCTAGGCGTCCCCCATACATGTGACCCCCAAGGCTCCGCCGCTTCCTGACCCGGCAGCCCCCGCTGCGGAAGAAGCCGCTCGCCCACTGGAAGGCGTGTTTATCACGTGATTCCCAGAGGCCAATCAGATGCAGCGGTGTCCGGACACCGCCCGCCCGCCGCGCCGCATTTCCGCGAGATGGCGGCGCTGGGGGTCCGGTGGCTGCTGCGGCCCGGCCGGCGCTGGTTCTCGGAGACGGCGCCCGGCGCCCCCTCGCCGCCCCCCAGCCCTCTCTACCCGCCTGTGGTAGCGTCTGTCACGGCCAAGAGCAAAGCGGCCAAGGCGCGACGTTTGGAGCGCTTCAACCAGCGGGTGCACGCGGCGGCCACGGTGGAGGAGAAGCTGCGGCTGTACGGGAAGCTGCAGCGGCCCAAGTACACGGTGTACCCGCAGACCTTCGCCCTCAATGCCGACCGCTGGTACCGCAGTTTCACAAAAACCGTCTTTGTGCCGGGGATGCCCCCGAGAGCCGCTCCCGCGAAACCCCAGGTAGAGGCGGCGGCAGCGACCCTCGAGGCCGGCAGAGTCCCGGAGCCGGGGGCTGCGGAGGCTGCGGGAGCGGCGGAGGCGCCGGGGGCTGCGGAGACACCGGGGGCCGCGAAAACCCCGGAGGCAGCGACGGGAGCGGCGCCGTGTCTAAATATGGACGACCTGCGCTCCCTCGCCTGCGACGCCCTCCTGCAGGAGAGCTTCTACCAGACCAAGAAGCGTCCGTTCCTCTACCGCGACCAGGATCACACGCCGGGTCCTTTCCTCACGCAGCTCGTTTCCACGCTCGCCGCTTTCCTGTCCGGTCGCAACCCTCTGCTGGCTGCGTCCTCCCTCGGTGCGGAACGGGGCTAGCAGGGAAGGGGACGTGGGAGCCCTTGGGCGGTGGGGCCAGTCTGTGAGCCGGCACGAGTGTCGCTGGCGTAGCTGACTTGTTCAGACCTTCGCCACTGATGCGTCTCTATCTTTCTACGTGGATTTGGGGTTTGTGTTTGTCTGCAGCTACAGAAGAAGGATTGGAAGGTTTTTAAATGGAAGAGGGGAATCACTGTTTTTCTGTTTTCCTTGTTCTGTTTCAGATCTAAAGCCTGAAGTTAACTATTACTGGCATCATGGTGAGGAAGTTGTTGTTCATGGACATCGAAAGCGTAGAGTTGATCCTGTGCGATTCCAAATAGATGATACCCCACACCTCCAGATCCGTGTACCAAAGCAGCTTCCTGAGGTGTGGATGTTTTCAACAGCAAATTAATACCATGCATTTTCACTTTTGTTTCTGACAGCCATTGCAACCATGCATAAGTAGTCTGTGGAGGTGCTCATTAATCAGTATGTAGCATATTTGGGTATTTTTCAAGTCTTAATTACTACTTTGTGGTAATTACTTTGCAGATATTGAGATGGTCTTCTGAACTTTGGTCCACTTTGTACTTTAAATTGCATGTTGTTATATTTAATTACATTGAAATTTTAACATTCTATGCTTGGAAATAAGGCAAGAATAAGAAGTGTGCTGTGGATCGTTTTCAGTGGAGGAGAATAGTAGGAGTGGAGGTAAAAAAAAGAAGTGAAAGCACAGAGAATCTAAATGTGAGAGCTCCTGCCTATTTTTACTGCTCAGCAGTTATTTTCATGAATGTTCAGTTTTCTGGAGGTATATTCTGTTTCAGTATTGCAATGTTTTTCTTGTGAGTTTATACAATGGTAATTGTGTAGCCAGTGAGGGTCTCTGTTATCCAGTTTCCACCACAAACAGAAAACTGTTGTGCTGTTTGCTGACTTTGTTGTGCGATTTGCTTGGGTTAGTATTGTCAGATGCTGCAAACCTTGGCATTTTGGAAGAACTGTCTAGGCAGTTTAAAATGTTGCGTAGTGCAGAAAATCATATCTGTAAATGTAGTTTGCAGGTTCAGGTTTGTTGGCTGCTGCTAGAAATGTTTTTACTCTTTATCTACAGAAGCAGATTCTGGTTTGGAAGATAGTGACAACTGGCAGCCTTTTTAGCATCATTTCACATTTTTATATGTTGTGGAAAAATTAATACAAGATGTCTGTGCTAGCACTCATCAAAAGACGAAAAATTCTCGTGCAAAAAAATGAATTTCAGTTAAGATTGTCTGTATGGTGTGTGTAAGCAGAACTTGGACTTTCTGTTGTCTGACTAGGAAGTGGTGTATTACATGAGGCCTGATGTCAGAAATGTGTCTTATGCCCTGGCTTTTCTTTCTTCTGCGGCCTTCAAGGTTGTACCCCTGGAGTCAGATCTTGGAGATGTTCCTGTTATTGATCACAAGCCATCCAAACTGCCATTGTTCAAAAAGCAGTATGAAAATAAGGTATTTATAGGTAAGAGCTTTTAATTGTGAAATATTAGCTACTTGTTTTTTGTTTAAAAATACGCCAACAAACCAGCCAAACAAAAACCAACCCCAAAACAAATACCAACTCAATCTTTCTTATCCCATCAGTGCAAAAAAGTTGTGTATTTTTATTTATAACTATATTCTATAGATGTATGTAGTGCATAGATCTTTTTTTGCGATTTCTTGTACATTAGGCATTGGGGAGTAGCATTCTCCTATGCATATGGTACTGTATGTCCAAATTTGCTTTGAAGAAGTTCAGCTGAATACAAAATTGGCACAAAACTTTGAATTTTGATACATCTCCAGGGCAGTTGTCAGAGGCATTTTTAGTCTGTGAACACCTGCCTCTTGGAGGTAGGCAGCACCTCACGGACCTACAGTAGGTAGGTAGAGGTAGTAGAGGTTCTAAGTTTATTTTCAGAGTCTGACAATGAAGATGTATGTGTTTGTATGCATAATAAAGAGTGTTGTCTCTCTGACTAATTGTTTCATTTTGGGGAACACAGGATCAAAGGTGGCAGATCCATGCTGTTATGGACATACCCAGTTTCATCTTCTTCCGGACAAACTGAAGCGGGAGAGGTTTATAAGAGAGCGCCTTGAGGATCAGATTGAAGTTGTTTACCGATCTAATGGCATTGCAAGTCTCTTTGCCTGGACAGCAGCACAGGCAATGTATCAAGGTGAGACAGTCAGCTTGACAAATTCTTCCTTATCATGAATGCCTACTGTAAAGTTCTCTTAACCCTTTCTCTCCACCACCTTTTTCTCATGCCTTTTTTTTTTCCTGAAGATCATTTTTTAAGTAACTCTTTACAGATATAATTGATTTATAAAAGAGAGTTAGCTAAGACTTTGAGTACTTTGAATCAAGGGAATTAATTACAGAGAAAAATATTTTTTCGTATATAACATTAAGCCTGTGTAAAGACCTCAATCCCACTTTCACTTGCTCTTTCCATCTTAAGAGGGTACTGTGATGGATATCAAACAGTTTTGGCTTTTCTTCTTCTGGAACAACTATGTTACTTAGCCCTTGTTTCAGTAATTTTAATTGCATGAAAATACAAGGAGTGAAGGAAAAACATCAGCAGTCTTATATTAGGATTTTATGCTTGTGTTTGTCTAAAACATCAAAGATCAGTTTTCTGCTTATTCTTGTAAATATAATTGTTGTGTAATGTTACTGTAAGACACCTGATGGCTTGGCGTTTCAGTTGAGAAGCAACACATGTTAGAAAATCGTTTAACTATGGTGTATATTGCTTTCTCTGCATCAAAATTTTCATGGAATGGTGGCTTAGAAAGCTCCTTTGTGGGTGTAAAATGTTGAAGCTAAGTAAAACCTTGTCTTCGAGTTGGTCAGAGCTGTAAACACATCATGAGTTACAAAGGCAACATTCAAATCTTTTTCTTCTGTATGAGCTTCTAGTATTGTTACACATTATAGTACTATTCTGAAAAATATCTCTGTGTGTACTCGTGCACATGCATAAATATTTGCATATTTTTAACATGCTGCTAGTGCTCAATGGGGCCTGCTTAAAACCTTAATACTTACTGTCATAGTGCTCATGGTGCTTGGCTGGTTGATATAGTCAGTTATGCTTGTAAATACACGTGCATGCTTTTGTCGTGAAACAAATGCTCACTGCCTCTTGAGAATCATGGAATAGTAAAAAGACATTTTCCCTCAGCTCATTTGCAGGACTTTGGATGCATTAGTAACTGTTTTGGAAAAGTCACTTGGCTGATCAGTGAGTGGATTTTATCTACTGGTGTTAGGGAACTGTGTACAAAATGCAAGTGTACCACTGTGTCGTGATACAGTATGTTCACTATATCGTGAACATACACTTTATTGGTGATTGTGTTTTGATTAGTCTGTATGAAACGTGCTTGTGTTGCTAAAGCAGACAGGACTTTTTCTCTACTAGGCAGCTGCTGCAATTCCCAGTGTTTTTCTGTGTTTCAGGACTGGGGTTTAGGGGGGTGTGTGTGCTGATAGAAATCTCAAGTCCTGTTGTATTTGTTTATTTTGTAGGATTCTGGAGTGAAGCAGATGTGACCCGTCCTTTTGTATCACAGGCTGTAGTGACTGATGGAAAATATTTTGCTTTCTTTTGTTACCAGCTAAATACTTTAGCACTAACTGCAGAAACTATTAAAAGCAATCCTCGAAAGAATATCTGCTGGGGTACAGACAGTAAGCCACTGTATGATGTTGTGGAAGATGGTAATGTGAAAGGCTTTAACGATGAAGTTCTGCTTCAGTTGGTTCATTTTCTTCTAAACAGACCAAAAGAGTTGTAAACCATTTAACTACACCTAAAGTAAAGTATGTGCCTGAACTTCGCTGTAACTCCATGAAGTATGAGCTATACTATGCCTTGATTTTAGTCAGGTATTTGTCTAGCAAACACTATATACGTATTTTATGTTATTTGGGCCTTCTTTCTCTTTTCTTTTTTAATGTATACTGTACACTGACAAATAAATGTCTGGAATACCTTAAAGTGTTTTGTATACTTTCTCTTAAAAACCTACTGTGCTAATTCAGTGTCATGTGAGTATGGTTTTTTAGCAGATCCACAGGTCCATATCGAACTGTCACAACAAATGAATTCATATGTGTGAATTAATATGACCATCCACTAGGAAATGGCTGTCTTGATACTCAGCACCAGTGATAAGTTTCTAATTTTGTGCCTGAGAGGAACTGAATGCTTATTCATACTAAAGAGAAAGTGAGCTCAGAATAAAGTGTTTCTTAAGGAATGGTTGGCAGTTTAGTTACATAGTAAAAGAAATCTTTAGACATGGTAGTATAAATGTGTTGCTTCCACAGACTGTTGTGAACATGCAAACACAATTTTAAGCTGTCACCTCTGGAACCACGGAGAGAACTCTGCATTTGGAGTCTACAGTTTTCGCTTGAGTGTGGGTCCTTGATTTCAGCTGTTGGTATCTTGGTGTTTTCATTGCTGATACTTGGATGTCTTAGAGGTGTTTCTTGTAGACCACAGTTGAGCCCCAGCCACAGCTAGGATGTCTGATTCATAAAATACTGCATTATAGAATCGTAGAGAAGTTTGGATTGGAAGGGACTGTTAAAGGTCCATTTATTGCAAGCTTTCTGCAATCAGTGGGAACATCTTCAGCTAGATCCAGTTACTCAGACTCCTACCCATCCTGACCTTGAATGTTGCCAGGACTGGGGCATCCATCTACCCCCTCTCTGGGAAGCCTGTTTTACCATGCTCATTGTAAAAAAACTTTTAAGTGTATCTATCCTAAATTAACCCTCTTTCAGTTTAGAACATATTACCTGCCTTGTCCTATTGAAACAGGCACTGCTAAGATATAATGACTGGTTAGGGGTATTTACTTATCAACAACGTGTATCTGGTTCTGAGCTAACTAAACGTGCCTAGAATTTTGTGTAATTTCATCCGCTATTCTTGACCTTTTTGGAATTTTTCAGTGTTCTTGTGAAGAGTCAAGTAGTTTATTTTTAAACAGCACAGTGAGTCATTGAAATACTGGCCTGCACATTCTTCAGTATGAGCAACAGCCCACTTCCTGTTGTAAAGTGGCTTAAAAAGTATTTTGCTAATGGAAGATTAGGTAGTTGTAGTTTTACTTGACTGGTACTTTGCTATGTTGGAAAGCCTTGCCACTTTCTCCACCATCAAGAGATAATGTAAGTAAAATGTGCACAAGTACTGGTTATTTTTTAAGAGAAGTAATTAAGTGTTCTTTTTGTCTTAACAATGCATGACTGTTACCAGTTCTGATAACTACTGATCCTTGGATTACATAAATGTTCCTTGTAGTAACAGAAGATAAACTGCTGGATAAGAATGTTGATTATAGAGAATGACCTGTGACCTAGCTTAAAAGGGAGTGGTTGATACTTGTTGTCTGGTCTGATTAAGGGGTGATGCAAAACGAATGGAAGGATATGGAAAAAATAAGTTGGCTATTCTGGCCCTAAGGCATTCTTTACAGTTGGTGTCATATGTTACTCTCTTCAGCTTGAGATTCACTTGAGTTGCATACAACTAGTGACTGTGAAAGCTGACGTGCAGTGAGGGAAACTTGTGCTCCCAGGGATAAAAACCACTAATTTTTCTGTGATTCAGTCTTTTGTCTATCCTGAGGCTTCAGCTGCAGCACAGCAAGTTCAGAGAGCTTTTTTCCTTTGAGCAGCTTTCCTAGTGACTGAAATATCACTGTAGACGTGTCACCTGGTAGTAAAATCCAGCCTTGGGAGTGAGGGAGGAAGGCTTAGCATGAGCTGCTACTTCAGTAAACGCGAAGTACTGACTTAGCTGTCTTCAGCTTTCTGCAGCAGGAGGATGCCGTGGAAAAACAGCGGGTGGCACTGTTACACCTTCTAGCGAAGGAAAACTAGTGGCCATTGTTCTACTCTTGTCACTGTCTGGCAAAGTTGAGACATTGTAATGTATGCAGCTTTCTACAGCAATCTCCAACTCTTCAAGGCCAGGTTAGATGGGGCTTAGAGAAGGCTGTTCTAGTGGAATGTGTTCCTGCTCGTGGCAGGTGAGTAGGGCCAGATATATTTTAAGGTCCCTTCCAACCCAAACTATTTGGTGATTCTGTGATCTTGTACTCAACCTGTACAGGGTGCTTAATGCTGCCTTACAATGATAAAGTGAGAAAAAAAGAGAAAAGCTCTGTTTTTGTTTGGACTTGCTTTCTTATTTTGTAAGTGTTGTATATGTATTAAAAGTTGAAAAAAAAGAAAGAAGCTGCAGTGTTTCTGTTCTTCAGCTTTGCTTACCAGAAACCCCCCATGATTGTATTTCTCTAAGTCTCATGGGAACATTATTCTTTAGGACTTTATATAGAGTTTGCTGTTTAAAATAAACCAAAAAAGACAATTCAAAAACACAGCTTGGAAGTCTTCGTGTTTGTATCCTTTCTCCTGTATTAATTTCTACTTAGGCCTAGTGGAGTGTAACACAAGGGAACATAAGGTGGAATCTAAAAATAAGATTGGGTTTTGCATAATGAGGCAAGAATTTTCTCTAGTACTTAACTATTTTGTGTAAAACTTTTATCACCTTCAAGAAGGTGACTATCTATGAAATTCTGCCCGCATTGTTTCATATTATGCGGCTGCAAGTGGTGGCTTGGAATGGATAACTGAAGCGGAGGGGAAGAGATGGGAAGACTGAAACTTTCTTATATCTACTTAGGGTCATGTTGCACCAAGTTGTTGGGGTAGATAGCTCTGTTTCCTTTCAGACAGGAGAAAGAGCTCCAACATTTATAGTCTTTGCTTGGTCATGCAGAAGTCTCTCATGATATTTCTTCTGTATTCAGGTTTTCTGTTGTTGGAGAAGATACCCACTTCTTATATCAGGGAAACAGATGATGGCTTCTTTCTGGAGCTCCATGGAGTGGGTTTTCCTGAGACAGGAACAACTCTTGGAGTCAGCTGTTGTTGAGAGAGTCTGTTGACAGCTTGATACACTGGCAGTATACCTCTGATGGACAGAATGAAAGTAGCTTCCAGTATAGTATTAAAGAAGTCCATCCTGTTCTGATTCTGGAAATACTGTATCTTGAACTTTTGGAGGATGTTAGTAAATGGAGGCCAGTAATGATTACAGGAGTTGTGCCTTCTCTAGTATACTGATAAATTGTGTAAAGTTTACTGGGTAAATACACAGTAATATAATTTTTAGAACTGAGTTTCTTGAAAGATCTGGCTGTCCTACATATAGAAATTAAGGAGTTAAATATATGCCCACTACTAATACATTTACTAATTCATGTTGAGGTGCAAAGGGAAGAAGTTGTGGACCTCACTACATACTCCTACAGGACCAGGGGTTTACAGTTAAAGGAATTATTTGTATCTAATTCAGAATGAAAGAAGCCAGTTTAAAGTCTGCCATGCTACTCGGCCTGGTAACTAACTAGCTGGTTTTGAAGCACAAATTTGAAGATATGACATGAAAAATTGTTTCCTTTGCTTTGAAGGTAATCTGGGTAGGCCACTTACCAGTGGTAACAGATACTTTATGATGAGTTTATTTACAACCATTTAGAAAAATCCTTGAAGAAGACAAACAGAGCACTTCTTTTTTATATCTTTGCAAGACCAAATGTCCAATAGCTTATGCTGTTGGAAAGATAAATAATTCTTCTGTACAGGACAGCAACTTTATGGTGTCTTCTCAGCTGTATTTACCTATAAGTATTGGCAGTAATTTTTATCTGTCCTGTTCTCTGCATAGTTGGAAGTTTCTGTTTTAGCTAAATATTCTATGAGTGAGCATTCATTCTTCAGCTTTGATCATTGTTGTCTTTTAATTACTATTTGAAGCACAGTTTATTGAACTAAATCTAGAGAATCCTCTCTGTATTACCTTTCTCATTCCTACTAAGTTATGCTTGATTTCATTTCTTTAGTTGTATAACAAAAATAATTGATCTTAATGTGTCTCCTTTAAAGGAAATCTTCCTTCTATTTCTTTCTTGTTTTTATGCTTTCAGCATTCCTCTAAAGCAGTAATCAAGTCAGTACACCTTATCATTGCTCTCAAGGGACACAATATAGGATTGTTTTCACTGTTGGAAAGCATAGCTTATAACACAAGACTCTCTGCACTGCAAATGTGCATGCTTTTGTCAGTGAGATGTCCCAGTGCAGGTTTACATTTCAACCTCAAATTTCAGCCTGTAAAGGCTTTTTGTTTGGTCAGGTTTCTAAAAGTCAGTTCCTGCACCAACACATTTCTCTAGGTAATTGGAAGTGATTAGGAGTCATAATTTTAAAACTCGAGTGCTGTGGTTGTTCAGCTTGGGGAAGAAAAGGCTCAGGAGAGATTTTATAAATGTGTATAAATACGTGATTGGAAGAAGTGAAAGAGATTTCATGTAGGCCTGTTTCAGTTATGTCCAGTGAGAGGACAAGAAGAAATGGCCAGAAACTGAAAACCAGGAAGTTCTACTTAAAAGTTTTTGTTTGGTTGTTTTCTTTCTCTAATGGCAATTGAACTCTAGAATAGATTGCTCTAAGTTGTGGAGTTTCCATCACTGAAAATACTTAAAACCAGATGGCTCAGCCCTGGGTAGTAAGTAGTAGGTGACCCTGCCCTGAGCAGGGTGCGTGGACTAGACAGTAGGTGTGTTCCAACTGTTACCACTCTGTGATTCTGTGGAAATAAATCAGTGGTCAGTCTGTAGATCAGACACTATAAATGTGTAGGAGGAAACCATGTGTAGAGATTTGGGTCAGTAGGAGATATTGGCCTGGACCTTCCCTCTTTTTGGTCTTTGTGTGGCCGTCCATGTTTGCATTTATTCAGCATAAATTTTACTTGATCTGCAGCTGCAAATGACTTCAGCAGAAGACCCTTGCATTACATCTTCCTTTCTTGACAGAGTACTGACACCAAGAATACAGTTAAGGCTATACACTGAATTGCTGTGTCTCCAAGTTTATCTCAAAGCATGTTTGTGTCTGAGCTTCCTATCAATATTATAATTCCTTACGTATGATCTTTGACAGGCCCAAGTGTCTTCCCCATTTCGAAGCCCACATTAGATAGTAGTGGCTTGGCCCCTGTTGTCTGTGTAGGAGTGTTGTTGGTTTATTCTGCTTATAAGCATAGATAGCAAATTCAAACATTTCCTGAAATTCTCAGTGGTAACTGTTAAAATAGGACACTTCTGTTGCTGAAGGTATGTATTTTTTTACCTGTGTGATCAATGATCCCCTCTAATCCAGTTACAGCTAAGAAGCTCATGTCAAATATTTCACTGTTGTTTTCATAGAGCAGATATGCCTACTCTCTGGAAAATCCTATGCAAATACACAGACAGAACTTGCCGTGAAGAGCTTCTCAAGTTGATAAGGAAAGCAAAGAAGAATGGGGAAAACAGCAATGCCTGCTTCTTGGAGCAATTATCCAGTAGCATAAAGAGAAAATTGGAGTTACAAGTAAGACTCTTTGGTAGGATAATAAGATTTAGGTTTGTAACTCTTTACACAAGATATATGCACCAGTAGATGACTTTATTTTATAACTTTAAAAGAAGTTCCAAGGTATAATTTTATGTTGGTTTTTTTTAGTAGCATGTTGTTATCAATTTGGAATGGGCTATTATCATTACTATCATTATTACATGTTATTCTCATTTGGAACTGAATATTTAAAAAACCCCAACTTATATACTTAATGTTTTAGTAACATTTGCTCCCACTGGGATTTTTTGAAGTATCTAAACAGGCTTGATTCCTAAATCCTAGTAGTAATTTTAATGGAATTTTATTTTAGATTTATAAGGTGCATAGATGTTTTGCTGATTTTTGTATTTCTAAAGACGTTAACCTGCCTTTTGAAAATGTTCCACCAGATTTCATTACAATACAAACCTAAATAAAGCTTTTGCTCTGATGGGACAGTACAGAATTTCTGAAGCGTGCTGCATTTCCCTTTGTAAGCATATTATTATGCTGACCATGAGCTGAATTAGAACACAGCCAGCCTGGCATTCAAGAGGTACTAAAAAAATCAACATAATGACTGTGTGTTTGGACAGCTGCTCTCTCTGGAGTTATACCTACTGGGCTTCTCTGAAAATGTCATATGTGCACAAAGAATTATGGCTTAAATAAATCAACTATGTTTTTGTTGCAAGCCATTGGATTGAATCCGTGGATGAATGGAAGGAACTGGGATGAAGTTTAAATGTCAAATGTGATGTTGCCATTTTAGCTTCCATGTTAAGTGATGCCTAGGAAAGAGTAGGATGGACTGAAACACCTTAATGAGGACTACTTGAGCTCAGTACTGTAAGGAAACTATTGGGAAGACAGAGTCAAGTCACCAAAAAGCAAACTTTAAACTAAGTGAACTAAGAGTGAATTGTGCATCTTGCAACTGTAAACAAAAAGTCTTCACAGGAGAGGATAGATTATTTATGTGACCTAAAAGTTACTACCTTGAAAAATATTAGCTGGAGGGATTAAACTAAATTTAAATTTTTAAACTTAAATGCAAAGTGTGTGGCTGTATTGGTTAGGTAGTAGTATATTTGTTAAATAACTAAGATAAAACATCTCTGGGCTAGACACATCCTTACTAAACTCATGACCAAAATTCTTCTGACACACGCTAGGGAACAGATTGACTGAAAGAGGGGTTTGCTAGCAGGTGTGTGTATATGTTCAGAGACAGGGGTGAGTCCAGAGCATTTGGGTGCTTCGAGCAGAGGGAAGGGTATGGGTGGGGACCCTGTAGCAATCAGGATAATGGTTGTGAGAAAGAAAGAGGCTTTTTTCCCCACCTTCACCGTTTCCACCCTCAGGCCTTCCAGCCTTCAGGAGCCTCCCTGGCTCTTGCCTGTCTTCCCTCTTGAGACTGTACACCTTGTTTCTCCCAAACTCCTTCTGGACAGATGCTTTTGAGTGCCTCTGAACTACACATCCTGCATTTCAGCTCAGGTACAATAACCAGGGCAGCAGCCTCCCCGGTCAGTGCTGATAGCTCAGCCTCACAAATTCTGCAAGGGATCTTTTCTTCTCTCGTCCTTTAAAGGTACCTGAAGTTTAGGTATCTAGATATGATTGCTAAAGCAGATTTCTGAAATACTCAATAGAGAACAGAGATGTATCTTATCTAATGAGAGAACTTTGACTAAAGCATAGATGTATATTGTAGTTTCACCCCTTTTGGAGCCAGTGGAGGGAGAAACCCCTCTGAAGAGCAGTTCAGTCCTCCGGAGATTTAATGTGTCTGCCACTGCTCACTGCTCATGACAGTAGTGATACTTTCAGTCTTCCTCTTTCTTCCAGTGATTGTAGCTTTGATTCTTTCTTTCCTATAGGTCTCAATTTATTGGAAATGTTCTGTAATGCTGAAAATATGATAGCATGGGGAATAGATACTTTATGGATCCTTCTGAGCTGGTTACCCCTTAGTCCCCTTAGTCACTGCTGTTCAAAAGGAGACTGGACTGGGTAGTCAAGCTGACTTCCCCCAGGCATTCATGCAGATATCTCTGTATCCTTCAGAACGTAAGGCTTGTAAGCAGAAGAAGTATAAATTATTTTTAAAGAATCATAATAGTATCTTAACTTTTTTTTGTCTTGGTGTCAGCCAGCAGGAGAAATAGCTGGATAGACTTCTAAGTGTCTTTTGTTGGCTTCTTTAGGTCTGCTTGTTTCAGTTTTGTGTCTATGACTTGACTGTGTTTCTTCCCTTGGCACTCCTTTTTTTTTTTTTTTTTTTTTACTTGGCAGTCTTCAGCAATATTTGAAGGAGTGGGAATGTGCCATACTGAAAGCTTGAAAGCTATCATGCTTGGGAAGGTTACTGAATTTCATTAGGGAAAGTCAAGGGAATTTTTAGCTGCATTCAATACTTTAAAATAAATGTGCTCAGTTCCAGTCCACAGAAACAGGATATTTAATTTCAACCCAGTTTTGAGGTAAGCAGTTTCAAAATCCTTTAATGTTGCAGTTATTGTTTCCTGTGGAGGTTAGAATAGTTGTTATGGTATATAATCTGTTTGGCAGAAGGGGACAAATCACCACAGGATGAGAGAGAGCATATAAATGGTGTACAGGGCTGGAACTGAAGTCTAGAGGGATGCAATGTTGACATCAGTGACAGAAGATTTAAAAGAGACTGACAATATTTCCATGGAGCTTTTACTGCTAAATTTTAATTAGTAGTTATTACTTTGTAACAGTTTTTCATGGTGTTGTGTACTGTTAACTTCAAAGATTATTCCTTATTGTTTAAATCTGATGCAAATTCGTCATTATGTGTAGCATTGACAAAATTTGAATAAATTATAAATTATTATAAATAAATTTGTACATTTATAAATTTTTATAAATTCAGATGCTTTCCTTTATGCCATGTAAATATTAGAATGGAAGAAGTGTTTGCATCATGACTTTCAGATGAGAGCGTAATGGAAGCAAAGCCCTTCCCATGAGCAAAAGACTAATTTTTTCCTTCAAATAAACACCCACTCATTTCACTGTCTTCTGGGGAAAAAAAAAAAAGTGGAATAAGAAAATGTTTATAGTGCTGTAGATACAATCAAGGAGGTCATTTGCAGTTGGAATTTAGCCTTATGTTCCTTAACTTCACTCTCACTAGTTGGAAAGCTGTTCTGAAAAGTTTCTGATGCACTTAACAGAATACAAATTGTAGTCTCAGTTACACTGGTATATTTGTAGTTACTCTGTTGAGCTTTTACTGGAGTAGCAATTCTAATACTTGGCTTCATATGTTATTATATATAAATGTATAATTAAGGTGGAAAAAAAACCAACAGAAGTTAGATTCATTAAAGAAACTAGGGAGAGTGGCAGAATAAACAGCATATGATAAAATTTTGAGGAGAGTGCAGAATAACATAATTCCATAATTAACCATACTTAGAACCAGCAACCCATATATCAGTTCCACCCACTCCCCCCCCGTTTTTGGGGTTTTTTTTTCAACATATTACCAAGCTATGTAAGAGAAAATACTTGCTGAACAGTGTCTCACCAAATTTGCAAGTGGTATCTCCAGGCAGTCTGTTTTCAAGGAAGAGCTTCAGGCCTTCATGCAATACACAACTTAATATATTTCCAAATGGGTTTGGTCTGAACCTATATTTATGCCTAGAGATGTCTTCTGATTACAGTGGTACAAGGAATAAAGTATTAATAGTCATGTTATTCATGTTTGATTCCTGCTTCTAAAAAACAGAAGAGCTCAATGCTTTGTGCTTACAGAAGCCCCACAACAATGACAAAACCAAACAAAAACCACAACCAACCAATCACGCATCCCAAGGAGCAAAACCCAACGAAAATAGTAATAAATCGCATATAGCCAACATTAGTTTGAAAATTGAGTATTTCCAATTCCCTTTTTCTTGAACATTAACTTATTCTGTCATGAGGTGCTTACAAGGAAAGGTTAGAATGAGAATGGAATGTAATAAAACTTTTAATTTAGCCCAGCTTTGAGTAGAAGGTTGGACTAGATTGCCTCCAGTGGTCTCTTCTGATCTACATCCATCTGTACTTTTACAAAGAGAAGGAGAGGGAAAGTGAGGGTAAATTACTGCTCTCATGAGTGAGACCTCTCTCATGTTACCTCTCAGAGAATGCAGTTTGCATACTCTGGGTTCCTAGAGGATGTATCTGAAGGCATTTTTGCTACAGAATTGTAAAGTTATGTAAGTTATGTAGAGTTATAAGGTGCTAACAGTATTTTTGGGGGAAATACACATTGTTAATAATTGGGACGTAATGTTTAGATGATTGCTCATTTGCTCACTGAAATTTTGAAAAATTGTAGCAGAATATGAATGACCTATTCAATATGTGCTTGGGTAACCAGTTGTTTCTCTCTAAAAGAAATTTTAGTCACCCCCTCAGGAAGGAAAACTAATCTGTTTTGATTTAGGCAGCCAGTCACGCAAGGGGCACACAGGCAACAACACAGTTCAAAATGTACTTTCTGAAAAGAGCCCCATGTACTGAAATAATTTGGGATCAGCTTTTGGATGTTTCATAACCAAAACCAAGGTTTAACTTCACCAAATAAATGCTTCACAATGAATAATACACCCAGCTGTAGTGGTAAGTGCCATTTGCTCAACTGCTTAACTATTCATCCTTCTGACCAAGGTTTATGGTGGTGTGAAATGCAGCTTAAATTTGCAAATATGGAATGTATAGTAAAATTATCCCCTTTTGTGAAATTAGAAGGAATAAGCTTCTGATGGGTGTTTATGTACTGTGCTGACAGATTATAAAAGATTAAAAGGAAATTTTAATGAAGTGAAAAGCAGCCCTTGCAGCTTCTAACCCTCATGATTAGAGGAGCAGAAGCTCAGGGATTTAGGAGGATTTAGCAAGATGAGGTAGATAGGGCAGGGAGATTATGACCTGCGATTGGAACCAGTTGCTTGTCTAACTCATGTTTCCTTAGATAAAGCATTTAGAGCTCCAGTTCTTTCAAGAACCATGAGGATGAGATGGGCAGAAAGAAACATAGTCTTGAAATAGTTTGAGGCTTATTTTCACTAATCAAGTAACAAAACAAAAAAGGCAAACACAGAGTCAAACAGAAAAACCATAGAAGATTGCAGCATTTGCATTTATATAAAGGGGATGTTGCAAGTCACAGGGCAATGCAATTGTTTTGCATACTTTTTGTAACAAAAATCACCAAAAAGAGGCCTAATAGAATACTTGGGATTTTAAACTGGACTCTTCATTGTGTTTTAAGTATGTCGTTGTCATAGAAAAGAAACTCGGTGTGTAATACAGACATAAATTGTATAAATTATTGAAAAGGAAACATTTGGTTTAGACCATAATTATGCAGAATATGTATTACTGAAATACTGAAAGCATTTGAAGAATCCAAAAGGATATTGATGAACGGCATTTGTAACTACTAATGAATAAAAGTCATTAGTAAAAAGCTTAGGCATTAGGAAAAAAGTATTACTGCCATGTTGCAATTTTTATAAAACTGCTGAAGGATCACAAAGGATGAGTACAGAGCAGTTATTTTGCTCCCCATTGTTATATAGAATGTGCCACTCATTATCCATCTCAAGTTCTGGGCAAATGTCACTTTTGCAGATAGGCTTATTTTCTATCTTTGTAAAAGGCCTGCCACAGCAATGCCCCAAAATAACTGGCCTTCCTCTGTCATCAGTGGAACTTCCCATTTTGCTGCAGTCACAAGCTGTCTTGAGCTAAGAGCTCTGTGGAGAAATTTTTGCCATGGTACTTACTATTTTCCATTTTAAATCTCCATATTTTCCTGGAAACAGGATAGATGAAATTAGTTTTTATATCATGCACTCACTATAATAAAATTTCAGACCATGTACTTGCACTTTCTTTTTTGAATGATTGCAGCTGGTTTTTTAGGAACTTTTCATAGTCTGTCTCAATACAATCTGTTCTTCAAATCCTAAACAAGAAAAAGCATCTATCAAAGGGAGTTTAGAGATCCCCTTAGGTTTTTTCGTTTGAAACAGTCAGTACAAACCATCTTAAAAAGCAAAGCACTAGAATTGGAGCAGATGGATTGTTTTATTCAGGTGTGTGGAGTGAGTAGTATGAGTTGGTTTGGACTTCTATATATGCTTCTCTTGACGCTCAGAGTAGTTAGATACCTATGGCTTCAGGCATCTTTAGATACACAAGTGAGTAGGTGTGTGTCACTTGGGTACTCTAAATTCTCAGCTCAGCTGATAATTATATCAATAATTAGGAATATCAGCCTTCAAGTAGTACAGAGGTATTTAAGGACTGAAGTCCATGCAGGCCACTTTAGAATTATATCTAAAAGCGGAGACTCAGAAGCTCAGCTCCCCTCAGCAGTTCCAAGATTCAGAGGCATTCCCTGGTCTATTGTGCATGTAAAGACAATCCTGGTGAGATGCAATAAAATAGAAATGGCCTTTTCTGAGGCCAAAAGATGAACTAGGCTTTGCATAACTTTACTCCTGGCTAAGGAGTTGTCCTAAAATGCAGAAGGTTATTGCTGAAAATCATGCACACCTGGGTTTGCAGAAGAGTTTTAAATCCCTGTTTCCCAGAATCTGGAGAGATTCTTAATCATTGGAGCACTGATTTTGTGTATTGCCCAGTTAATACTTTATGTAACTTCAGAAGAGGAACTTGAGGGATATCTTTGGGAAAAATGAAGCAGGGTCAGGAAGGCTCACCTTGGATAAATATTCAAAACACCAGTTTGGAGTACATACATCAGATATGGAAATGAAGACAGTCTTGCCATGGTCTAATTAGGGTACTAACTCTCTGAGTTGATAGATATTTGTGATGACTTCACTTCTTATCTTAGGAAGGTGAGTACCTAATTTCAGGATTGAAGAGACTGATTAACACATATGATGTCTGGGTAACAGAGATCTCCTTGTGGCCATCATCTTTGTAACATCATCCCGCACCTTTCCTGATTGTTTCACTCCTGGCTACTGTAGATATGACTTCAAGTCATCTGGGTTCAGATTCCTAGTTTTGCTAAGTTTTTGGGGTTTTTTTGTAAAGCTGTACATCTGAACACTTCTTTTTAATTGGAAGCTTAGCAATCAACTAGCAAAATCTCCACTGTTCCAGCTTTCACAAAAACTGAGAATCTTGGGTTTAGAACCTGAGACAACTGTGTTGTGTTTCCTGAGACCATCTATAGTGTAAATGTCAAATAATGAATATCAAACTATTACTTAGATCTGCAGAGTATTAAAAATGCAGTTTTTAAATCTGGTTTTACAAGACTGAGAGAGTCAAGAAAATTGTGCTTAGTGCTATAGGGAGTTATAGCTCAAGTTTTAATTTTTGTTCATTGACAGTCTAGTGAATTATTTACCTATTTACTTTTGAAATGTTCTGTGTAGGGAACTATATCTTTTTCGCTCATCACAGCTGAAATTTGGCAATTCAGCAAGAGGAAGAAATAAATAAGCTTTCACAAATGGGAACTGTCTTTGGAACTATGATTTGACCAAACAACTTCTATAGAAATTTCCCATGAACTTTAAGCTTCAAATTATATCTCCACAGTTGTTTGAAGGAAATTTAATTCAGACAACATTGCAGATATGAAAAAGTGTCCAGAAGCTTGTCTAATTTTATTCTGGCTGTATCATTTGGTCCAAACAAAGATACTACATCTTCACAAACTTGCCCAGCTTGCATTCTCATACCATCCTCGGGGAAGTAACATCATTACTATTATTATTGTTATTGTTATTATTGTTGTTGTTGTTGTTATTACTATTATTAATAATAATAATAATAATTCACTTTTTCAAGGAACAGGGATCACATCAGTAGCTACAACATTCTCTGCACTTTAGTCCTAGAAGAATCAATATGAATGAACTTACACTGATTTTGATGAAGTTGGAGGGTTATTACAACTAGTATTCGAGCTAAGTTGTTCAGTGTTTTGTTGGTGTCTGTATGCTATATTATGTATATTTTGCAGATGTGTATAAAATGAAGTCTTTTAATTTCGGTCCACTGATACCATGTGTTATATTTGAACATTAAAAGTTATCAATAAATCTTGATTTGGTGAATTTTCCTATATTTGTGCTCAAGTAACTGATATTAGAATTTGGCACAGCTTCTTTTAGGTTGTGCATACTACTGGTAAGGGACATAGTGTGCAGTTAAAGGCATCAACAAAAATAATTTATGATCCTGTCTGCTCAAGGCAAAGTTGAGGTTGCCTTTGTCAGCTTCTTTTCTATGAAACAGCTATAGGATAAAATTGTAGGAGACAACTTCTAGAAGAAATCACAACAATTTTCTGAGCAAACTGTGCTGGAATAGATAATTGAACCTTAAGAAGATTCACCTCTTGGGTATTCATTTTGTTCCTCTTTAACTTCCTGTTCGTGAGATTATCTTTGACTTTGTAAATTGGAAACAGTGGGAACTTGTTCAAAGTGTTGCACAGGGTTGCTTGTTTAGACATTTTAATGTTTTTGATGTTATTGTCACCTTTCCACTGAACCAGATGTGTTTTCAGCCTTCACTGTTTTTGTTGAGGGCTTCTGAACAATTCCTGAAATAAGGATGAACTGATGGTATTTTTTTCTTCCTTGATGTTTAATAATGCTCATCTCAAATCTTTAAAACCGCCTTTTTTACAGGCAAAACAATAGCCTGATGTCTTTTGTCAACCCATTTTGTCACCATTTTGGTGAAATATGGATCAACTAGGAGAGCCCAAAGTTATAATGCTATATCAGGGAAGAATGACTACTTGAATGGCTTTGATGTTTGTTTCACTCACAATTATATGGGTGGTGATGTGATATTTTGAAACAAGTTCAAGTCTTGGTGCTGCTCTGTCCTGCCTTTCTTGCATTGCTTATGAAGTATATCATGCTTTGAGATCAAGCTGTGACTTTGACTGTGAAGAGCTTATAGGATGGTTTAAAACAGAAATAATTTTGCAAGTCAGTGAAGGCATGAGATTTGGACACATTGATATTCCTTGTCTGCATTTTTTGAGGTTGTTGGAATATCTGAAGTGGAATTGACATGTTTCATTTCAGCTCCTGTTCCCTCAGTCATTTAACCAAGAAACTATTGGGATGGTACAGTTTAAACTATTATGTGATCAATAGTAAAAAAAAACAAATGAGGAAATCCCCTCTAAATAGGTTTTATTAAAAATATGTAAAGATATGTACACAAATTGGTTTTGTCACAGTCATTTCTCATTTACAATAGGAAGAATGAGGGTTTTTTCCATGGTAATGAGCCTTTTGGATCTGATATTTAAGTTCAGAAATGTGCTGAGAGCTTGGGGGAGCTAAACTCTATCAGACCATTTAGGTTTAATCTTAGAGCTTGATGAAGTTCTATCACAACTTTAAGTAAAGAAAAAATTGCTTTGTGAGGCTGGAGTGCTCAGCATTTAGGAGAATGTGTGTCTTGCAGAGACTCAGAGTCCTCAAAGGTTTATGTTCTTCAAATACTAAAACATCTTCCTGCTTTTTACTGAGAAAACATCTCTTTGGACATACGCTATATGTAGGAAAGAGTGCATTATATGTGGATGAAAGAGTGCATTTCTGCCTTTTTTGAAAAATAGGATGCTAATTTCCTCCTTTCTTGTGAAATCAAGCTTCAAATTGAGAGAATCTTTCCTTTTACTCCTGACCCACTTTTCTTGATAATATATGGTTATTGCTATCTGGGAGAAACAGATATACTAAAACTTGTTATAAGTACCTAAAAATGCTAGGATGACAATTTAACCTTTCACAACATTTATATTCTCATGGTTTTGTAGATGTTATCATACTGATTTAGGAAGGAAGAAGTAAAGCTGTTTGGATAGGCTGACAACAATCTAATTCATAAAACAAAACCTAGATAGAATTGGGCCATTGAGAGAGACAGTTTTACATCTTGGAAAGCAGAATTTTATTATTAGTTAGCATATAGTGTCCAAAATGATCTATAGCCAGGTTTTGAGCTGTACAGAGTGGCTTGGATCGTTTTGACTACTTGAACAACAACAAAAAAACCTTAAAAGAAAACAAAAGGGAAATGGAAATTTTTTCTTGAAGTGAAGGAGAAGAGAGAATATGTCATAAGCATTCATCCCTTCTTGCCTTAACCCTATGGTTCAGAAAGAAGGCAAAAGAAAAAAGCTGAAATAATGATTAGTAATTTGAATAAATGTTATTTCTTTTCTTTCATCTAATATTATGTCTACAGTACTTGCAATTTATAGATAACTACATGCAGCATTAAAAGAAGCTAAAATAATTATTTGCTCAGCTCTTGTTATGTAATTGTTCATGGTGCTGGGTATTATGAGGACAGTGATATATTAGTTCCAGGAATTGTGTCTTAAAGCAAAACTGCAGTCAGCCACTGTGTAAGCTGTTTGAAGATGCACAGGATTTCCATTCAAAATCACTGCATGAGCCTCTCTGGTGGGGATTTCATGTTTTTATCCAAATTAGAGGGAAGGTCAGTGCTCACTCTTTGCCACCAGAGGTCTTCAAAGAACGTATTACAGATATTTTTTCAATGGCTGAAAATGAGAGGTGTATCATACAGTCACTGCTGACAGAAGTAGTTGGGAGTAATTTACTCAAGTACTTCAAGTCATTTTTTTGTCTGAGACAGAACTTGTGCCTGTCAGAACTGCTGCTGGAAAATTGAAACAGCTCTGCTTGTGTTTCATCTCTGACTGCATGAGTGGTTTTCTATTCCCCTGCTTGATGTTACAGAGATTTTAATAGTGATGAGTTAACAAGACATTCTGATTATTTGTTGAACATATGTAAGCAGAAGGGATATTTCGTCAAGAAAAATTTTGTATTCCCTGAGTTGGTCAGTGGGAGATGCTGTGGACTGGACAGGGGTGCTGAGGGCTCTGCCAAGCCAGGCCTCCCTGCAGGCTCAGCAGTGCAGAGTGCAGCTGACAGAAGAGATTTTCTGCCCTTGACCTGCAGACCCCGCTCTGAGTTCGCATGCATAGCCTGGTGTTTTGGATTCTGCCTTTTTGAATACTGTGGGAAAAATATATTTCTCAAGGTCCCTTTGTACCTTTCTTCCGTGCTTGAGGAAGGGAAGGGGTTTCCGGCAAAGTGATTCATTTTCAAAACTAGGTTCTTCCTTTTTCATTGACTTTTCTTGCTTTATATTAGCATGTGGTGACCTTTTACAGTACAATAATGCAAAGGAAAGACAGTTGTGTTTCTATTATGAAATAAATTCTCAGTGATATGGTAGGTCTTTTAAGCTCATGTGAATAAAGTCAATATTTCAGTTGAAATGTAAAGATTTTTTTTGTTATAACTCATAAGTAATTTTTTTTTTCATAAATGGAGACTCAGATGAATTTTTTTAAAAAAATTAATGAATGAAAAATCAACAGGGAAGGAACAAGGGAATGTTATGATTCTGTTTTCCATTTTCTGTCCTTGTTTCTGAAACTGGTCATTATGTTGGCTGTGGATATGATAGGGTATCACTGGGCATTTATTAGAGTGAGAAGGAAGAAAAAAGGATGGAGCCTAGACACTGCTGTGCTTGGTCATTTGGATATCCTGAAGCAGAGGAGAGCTGCAGTTATTAGGCTCCAGTTCCCTTGCAAATGAGAACAACCTCCTCTTTACCTCTCTCCCATCTCTCTGCTTGAGTCCTTTTAAAGCCAGATAAATGCCACCTTGTAGCAGTGGATCCCCCACAGAGAGCCACTTCCCGGAGTGAAATAAAAAGAAATGCAAGCTGGTCAATAAACTTCCCCTGCTTGACTGTCTTCAGGCAGTGCTCCCCCTGCCACCTAAAGAATATTGGAGCATGTCTCGGCTCAGGGCACAGCTGTTTCTGTCTCCATTAGGGCCTTCAGTTTTGATTTTGCTAGAGAAATGCTGTTCCAAGCCAACACTTGTATGTATCATTGGCTTCATATGAGGCTTTGATGCCATCACAGGGCAACAGTTTTACTGTCTGATTTTTGGAATTTGGGAACTTTTATATGCCACTTACATGGGTTTTGCTACTACTGTAATGAAAGCCTTAGAGGAAGCATCAGCCTCCAGCTATAGAACTGGCACATTCTGGAGTTGGATGTAGTCCTTGATAAAGAGGAAAGTCAAGCAAGCTGTCATACTGTAGCTGAAATCTTTAGGAATAGTTTTCAATGCAAGTTCAGGGAGGGTTCCTCACAGCCCCGGCTGTTCATGAAAATACCAAGTCAGTGTATTTTATCTCATCTGTGATTGACTCTGTGGAGGGAGTAAAGCATTAGAAAACCAAAACACTTAATTTAGTACTGTACACCAAGAGCCTTGATATATGTGGTACCAACAGATCTTTATTTTTTAAAAGAAAAAGCAAGAAAAAAAAAGTGCTTGATCTAGTGGACAGCAATGAAACATGAACAGTTAACAGGCTTTAATAGAACATACCAACTAGTTAATAGAACGTACCAAAAAGTAATAGAACCTATGAAATAACTGGAGTAAGACCATTCCTTAGCTTGCTCAGCCAAGCAAAATCCAGGTCTATCTTTGATAAGGTAAATGAAATCTCAGCTCCACAAATACCAGAGCCATATTGTGCAAATGTGTCTTCTGAGCAAATCTACTGAGGCTGTCCTTAAAAGACTTATTGGTAACAGTCAAAACCCAACATTTTCCCTATGACAGATATTTTTAGACAGCTTAGACAGCTAAGAGTTCTCTGAAAACCTCAAAATTTACAATAGCTTTTAATTGGATCTGACTGGCATTCTGTAAGTAAAATATTAGTTCTACTTGCCTGCACTAATACTGCTGAAAACAGTTTGGGTCCTGGTGCCTTTTTGGTGATGATTTTTATTATAGACATCAATAGAGTAAATTATGTGCTAAAATTTGGGTCATAAAATTCCAAAAGCTATTCACATCTGTGTAGAAAAATAATATATTAAAAGGGAAGCTGCAGAATGTCAGGTTTTAGACGTAGCTGACTTGATGGAAACTCTTGACACAACTTTATAATCAGGTAGTTAGAAACAAGACACAAAGAAACAGTGAATATTTCAAAAAGCTTAGGCTGAACCAGGTCCCATCTTACTTTCTTTCTGTTCTTGGCTCTAAAAGAGTTAGCTCCTGGGTGGGAGGAAGGAAGGAAGACTTTTCAAAATATGCTGGTTTTCCCTTACTTTAGCCTCTAGAAATAAGCTATGTGATTGTGGTCAGAATGTGTGTTCAGATAACACAGATATGAAAGAATAAGGAAGACAACTTTGTTCCACTTCTGTGAAAACTGCAGTTCAGTAAAATACAGACACACTAAAAGTGCAAGAACTGAATAAAAATTTTCAGAACTAGTTTATTTTTAGGAAAGACCAGCCTTAGGAATACCCCAATTGTTTAATGGAACACCCAAATCAATCATTAATCAAATGCAAAGCATAGTCTATAATTAATTAAACATAGATAGTTCAGAATCCCAGTGAATTCTTCAGCTTTGCCTGAATAACAGGTAATAATAATTTTTTTCATTCTTTATGAACAGAGATATAAATTCAAGAACCTACTGTAGCCTCATAAGATGTGAAGGTATGTAAATCCTAAACACCAATATGTAGCCATTGCAGCCCAATAAAGCTTGACATCCTGGGGACTGTAGTTCTTTCTCTGAGGATTGATGTGCAGATTAAATGTTTATTCTTTCATTATAAGAGATGCTGATAAGTAATTGCATACAGCTTCACATACCCATTTATTTAAGAGCAGACATTTTGGTTTTCAGTAAGGAAAAACTGAATAAAGGCAAGATAGTGATCATGTAGTTTTCTTTCATAGAGTGAGGAAGTCTTATTCCCAAAAGGAGTTTAGGGGTTTTGTCCTCCCACTGTTGGGAAACTGTTTCAGAACATAACTCTCTGGTTATATTCTGAAAGAACCTTGTTTTCATTCTGAGACTTAACTTATGCACAGTTAGTTTATGCAGATTTATTCCATTGCAGGATATGATCTTGTAAAATGCTGAGTGCTGCCTGTAGGAAGCCAGGCAGGTCCAACTTCCTTAAATGAATTATGTCCAAAGGAAAGCCAAGTACAAAAACGGAAAAAGAATCTGATTGGCAAAGAAAAGTATATTTTGGAAGTCAGAAAGGGTAGGAGCAAAATGAGACTTGTGTGAAGTGAAGATAAGTTTAGCCCTACAAACCAATCCAAAGGAAGTATTTTGTACATGGGTCTTTTGTTTGGTTTTTATTTTCTGTTTGTTTGTTTGTTTGTTTGTTTTTTGTTTTGATTTTGTTCTGTTTTGTTCCTTGTAGCCTCATGCAAAGAGAACAACATAAGAACAAGTGAGTGTATTGGAAAGCAATGATGGGCCATGACTAAATACAGACTGAACAGGAAAATTTATTGAATACCTTTCTTTGCAAAAAAGAAAGCAAATGTTAGGGTAAAGATGGACTAGTAAAGGATATGGAGGAGGGCATGAACTTTGCCTGTATGTAAGGGAAAGAAGGGTTCAACTGCCTGAGCAGAAGAAAAGAACCTAATTAAGCCCATCCCACGAAAGTGAGGGATACTGTGTTGTTTCCAGCAGCACTATTGTTGCTTAAGACCCCAACATCCAGGTAAAAGTAAAGGATAGAGAAGTGGTTCAGGTGATTATTTACTTGTTGTATTATTACGATAATTTTTAATAAAAATAATGCTGCAGATAAGGATGAAGACAAAGAGATCATAATTGACTCCATTTTCTCTTTACCAAAAGCTAGGTACTTTGTACTTAGTGCTTTTCAGGTTGAAATGATTCACTGAAAACAAGAAGCCTGCCTGCATTTCATTAAGTGTTTGACACAGTAACAGCTATGATATTAATTACACTAGAGAAGGAGGAGGCTAATGAGGAACTGTAAGACTGAGGCTTTGGTTCTCATTGGTAAAAATGAACCCAGTGTGTTGATAGCATCTCTGAAAGGGACGTGTGCTGATAACATCTCTGAAATGGATGTTTGGTCTGAAAGACTTTCTCTCAATTTTTTCTGTTTCTTTTATGGTCAGTGTAATTTAATGTTCTCATTAATGATTAGCATTGAAGGGCACAAGAATTCTAAGAATTTTTTTGAGACAAGATTGGGAGAAATCATCAACATAGAAACCAGATCCTGACAGGAGAAATACTTAGTGTATTTGAATACTGAAGTTCCAGAAATAAGATAAATACTATTAATATTGTTTGCAACATTTCACCTATAGGTAATGCCTTAAACTGTGGCCTTCTAACTGGAAAGAAAAACCATCTGATCTGTTTGTCAATCACAAACTGCCTGTAATCAACAGTTGACTATTGCTTTTGTAGGGAGAAAACAACAACAAAAAAAGCATATGTGAGTGTAAAATGTGTAGCTAGGTGTCTTTGTATGTACTTAAAGGGACAGTGTTAGAAATTATTAACAGCAGTGCCCGAGCCACTAAAAGTATTTTGGAAGACTACTGTTCAGTCACCTGTATTTGGAAAGCATGGTCTCAGCCGGGAGGAAGTGCAGGAGAAAGGGAAGGATTTTGTTTAAACTTTGTTTAAACAAAGGCAAATAATTACAATGCACTGCAAAAATTACAGAAAAGATTAAGACCTTTTATACTTGGAAAAGCATTCTGGAACTGGAAATAAAAATTATGTGTTTGCCCCAAAGTAGTCAAGAATTCGAAAGGGCTTCCAAATTTGTTATAGATGATACTGTTGTTTTGTCTGTGTTTCTCTAGCCTTATGCTTCTTACCAGCATAGCTAGTGCATACAAGTAGTATAGACGGCTTCCAGACGGGAATTGAGAATTAGGTTATTACAAAATACTGTTGCTCTTAGCTATGTCTGTCATTTAAGCACAGAAGCTCAGTTGCTTCGTGAGCTGACGGACACAATACTAAATGTAGAAATAAAAAGTGTATCTTAAAGCAGTATGACTTTTTAACAGATTAACATTGCTATATTATATGGCTGAGCTATAACAAGTTTTCCTCCTAAATTTAATAGATGTTAATATAATGTGTATTTCACCCCAAAATGTATCCATGTTTTTGATCAGTGACCATTTATCATTTTCTAAGGTCAAAGTCTTGTGGTGCAGTACTGTTAGGGCTATGGGACAGCAGAAGTGAATTTTCCCCAAGCTGCATGTATTGGCCAGAAAGACAAAAGCCAGGAAATGGAATTGGCAGCATCATAATTGAATGAGGGAACAGCCTGGATTTCTCAGTGACTAATAGTGGCATAACAGCTGCTAATTTGTTAAGGTTGTACCTGAAACGACCTTATTTATATAAGCATGGTTTTTAGGAAATTTTTATGGAGCAGAAATTTGGAAATTGGAAATATGTCATTAAGTAATAGCTAAAACTTGGCATAGTCAAAGTATTATTATTTGAGAGGCAATAAGGTACGCTGTGTCTTATAATCAAATGGCAAAGATGAGTATATATGGACACTCTTGAGCTGTAGAGATTTCTGAAAGACACCAAAATAAATCCATATGTTTTAGTAATCCTTTCACCTGAAAGCGCAAGTCTTTTCCAGGGCTTTGTACAAGTGCTGTATATATCTTTCTAATATTCAGCTTCATTGTCATGGCCAAAACTACCTCAGAAATATATATAAAAGTAAAAATGAAATGAATTCTTATCAATTTCTTTTCCTGTTTATTCAACCATTTTCCTTTGACACAGATAATCCTATGATTTTCCTATACTATTCCACTTTTTCTTCTTCTGGTAAATCTTTATTCTTTCTGTTCTGTTAGTTTCCTCTTAATCCTCTGTCTGCTGCTTAAGAATCTCCTTTAACATCATCTCTTCTTCCATATTTGAATTCTTTCACATGTATCCATGAGTCCCACTTTCCCTCTCTTTTCTCTCCCTATTCTTAATGTTTGAATGATATAAAGCACTCTGAAAGCTTTTGCTTAGCTTCTCTTTACAGGCAACTCCCAAGCTTACCTCTTCACCCCATTCTGTCTCTCTCAATTTAGTTTCACATTTCAGCCTGTCTTCCCAGATGTGCTGTTCTCAGTTCAAACCCAATATTCTGAAAGTGAACTATCTTTGGAGGTTTTTTTTAGATTATCAGTGTTGCTCAGTTCTTCATCCTAGCTGGTAGTTTTGTTATTTCTTTGGTGATTTAGACTGTGGCATGTGTCCTTTTTCAGCTGCATTTGTGCTGACTTGAAGAAATCACTGTTATCTGTCCCCAAACCACCTCTTTGCTGAAAGCATTTGTCTTTCCCGCATCCAGTGTCTGAGGACTTTTAGAACATATCATTTAGTCCCAGTCAGAATGAACCAGATTATTTTGAAAAGTGAATTTCAAGTTTATTTTGATGGAACTGTTTTGAAGAAAAGTCACATGAACATTTCATGTTGATGCTAGGCTAGTCCATAGTGTCTTTCAGAGGTCAGTGCCGGGCCAGAAGGAGTTGTCTGGGTGTGTTAAATGTAGCTTGTAACAGTCTCTATGCTTAACCACAGCAATAGGATGTTCAGATCATAATAGCATCATATTGGGACAAGGGTTTTCTTTTACTTCTTTTCTTCACTACTATGGCCAGATATGTGTAACAGCTTCAATTTTATTTATTAATTCCCTGTCATGTTGTCTAAATTTTTTTAAAAGGAAGAAAAAAATGATAGAGAGACAAATGGCATTCACTGCTTCAAAGAGCGGATTCAAAGCTTTCCTAAGCTAGACAACAGGGAACTCTTCCTGAAGGGAGAGTCCTAAAGGTGTCAGAAAGCTCCTTGTTTGACTGTCCAGGACCACGCTTCTCTCTGTGCTATATTTGCAATACAGGGTTTTCTTCTGAAGCTAGATGTGTAAGGTTTGTCTGTGCAGAAAGTTGAGGACTCAAGGTGCTGATCTTCTCTTTCAAACTGGTGTAAGAAGCTGGCATTCTTTTTGGTATGTTTCACAGCTCAGTAGCTAAAGAGCTCTCCACAATGTGTGAGGGTCCTGTGCTCAGCTCTGTTCTGATTTAAGAGATTCAGACCCTCATTTTTTGCTTTGCCCTGGTCAGCAAACAGTATGTATTTTATTCTTAAACTATCTTATGCGCAGAAAAATACATCTTTGCTTGGGACAATAATGTACAGTTTGGGCAGTCGGGCAAGTATTGCACTTCATGCTCCATCTATTAGTTATGTTTTAACCTTCCCTTTAGAAGGCCAAGAAGGAGTGTATCCAGTCTTTTCTCTCTTTGTGAATTCTCTAGCCACTGGACTACTTACAGGCTAAGACATCACTTGAGATGAGGAGGAAGGGACGAGGCAACATCAGCTGCAGGTAACTGTTGTCTCTGGGGTGAGCTTTGAGAGATCACTAGCTGATTCATTAAGAATTTCTTCAGTGAAAGGGTGGCTAAGGAATGGAATAGGCTGCTGAGGGAAATGGTGAAGTTCTTATCCCTTGAGGTGCTCAAGAAACAGCTGGACATGACAATTAGTGCCATGGTGTGGTTGGCAAGGTGGTGTTCAGTCAAAGGTTGGACTTGATGGCCTTGGAGATCTTATCCAATGTAGATAATTCCATGATTCTGTGATTCAGGAGAGAGGGAGAGAGATGAGTTGCACACCTGTGTGTGCTCAGAAGACATTTAGATATGCAAGTACTCCAAAAAGACAATGGTTAGTTTTAAGTATCAGAAGGATTAGACAGAGTCTGAGCATGGGGTGAGCCTGACTGTAGCAGATCAAGGGAAAAGCCAGTCTAAACAATACATTCTGTGATATTGCATAGTAAGGGAAGCCTGGGGAAGAGGATAAGAATATGCAGTCATACATGTTTTCATCAAGCCAGAAATTAGCATCTTTGTAGTTGTGTTTTTCCCCAATAAATTTATCCAGTTGGAGTTTTCTTTAGAGGCATTGAAAATTTAGTGTCCACAGCATCCTGTGGCAAAGATCTTCACTATTAGTAGCACATTGTGTGGAAACCATCTTGTCATACTTGTTTTGAACTTGTCCTCTGCTGTTTCCAGCTGATGCCTGCTGGAGCCTGAGAGAGGGTTCAGCCCACGACCATGTCATCCATCATGCTCTCCATAAATGCCTGTGCCAGTAAGTGAGCGAGATACCTAAACTTTTTTGTGGTCAAGCAGGGCTGTTATACTTGGGAACAAACAGTGCCAGTACATTAAGAAGATTTGCTGAAAATAAAGTGAAAAGTTGCTGTTAAATTTAAAAAAATGCTCATCTTTCTTCCAATATGGTCTGATGCTTACGCTCTTGGTATGTTTTCATCATGCATCTGCAGCTATGTCTGTAACAGCTAATTCTTTCTAAGACAGAGAGACTAGAACTGCATGCATTTTTCCACAAGGAAACACAAAATAACTTTATATATAGCATTATTTTAACAGCAGAAATGGAGCTAGTTTTCATATCCCGTTTCATCTCTCATTTTTCCAGAGAGTGGACAGCTTTTATTGCTTCCAGGTCTGAATCAACAGAGATTCACAGAGAGAGGTGGTGGTCCATTAACATTGCTTCATGAGAAGAAGTTCATTGCTGGAACCCTCAAGCCATTATGTGTTTCCCTTCACTTGAATCCATGTCGTTTTCCACTCTTCTGCACAACTGGGTAGTATATTGTTTGGGCACGATTTCGATGGCCAAAGGTAGTCTGGACCATCTGTTACTCATTTAGTTCTCTCAACCTTGGTATGTGAGCAGCTGGCTTTTCCTATTTGTCTCATGTTTTCAATGATTTTTTTTTTAAAATTTTTATTAAGTCTGTTTTAGGGCCATCAGGAGTTCTCTGCTTACCATGGCTCTTTAATATCACAAACAGAGCAAACAGCTCTACTTATACTAAAACTAACCAGTAACATATGCAAGGAAAGGAGTACGAGTTCAAATATTTTAATTCTGAGGATGTGGAAGTCCTGTACATATGCTTTAAGGACTGAAAATTTTTACTTAATTGTTGATTGAGGTAAGATATTGGTAAAAATTACTCATAATTAATGTTTTATTAGCAGAGTTTTCACTTTAACCAATAATCATTTGATATCTAAAGGATGTAATCTAATGCTGCAAATGTCCAGTGCAATTATCTTCACTGTTGTAGGTGATAATTATCTATAAAATGATGTTTTGCAACCTTTGATTTGTGTGCCTAAGTTTTGTTCTCTATTTAGCATTTGCAGTTGTCTCTAACTGTAGATTAAACTCTTTCCAGCAGAGGGTGATGGTACATTTATGCTCAGGCAGCTGATTACAGTAACTTGAGAGCAGGGATAATTTTGTACTGAAGAGGAAGGGTATGAACATACACGTGTTTCTGGTAAGTCCATTTCTGGATGCTGGTCTGAATGGATCCGATGTAAAACATTGCCTAGGATCATTTTATTACTGATCCGGGTATTAAAAACATACATCTGTGGACATCACAACTAAAGAAAGTTTTCATATGGTGTCCCTCCCTTCATTGATTGCTTAACGGAGTTATAGTATGATTCTGTGTTGTACTTAAATTTACCTATCACTTTCCCTTTAAGGGCAGTCCCCATCAGCCATATAAGTGCCGCTAGTTTTGACTGTAGCAGTATACCTAAAAAATAATAATTATTTTTTTAAATGTATATTCACATGTCTACATTTTACAAAAATTACAAGAGCTTAACTAATCTTAAGACCTCATTGCCTCTATCATGTTCAGGTGGAATTGCCTAAAGCTTGCAAATCTCATGTGGAGGAAGGGAACTGGAATCATGTGAGGCATAGTACAAAACATTAAGTCTTGTTTGCACAGGAAAAAAGCTATTTAAAGATAAATATATCTAAAAATTATGGATATTTCATCATCATTAATACCAGCATGCTGTACATTATTTAATAAGTGCTCTGAGACTTCTGAATTAAGGGTCTGTGCAGAAATACTGCAAAGCTTGACTGAATTAGAATCTGGCATGGATTAGAAAACAAAAGTCACAAAAAATCCACTGGTCAACACAAGTATAAAAAGCAAAAGAATTACACATGTGAAAATGTGTGTATATCTGCTTTTCATCATACTGAGGCTATTGATTTAATTGTCATTTATTGTCACTCATTAGTTCTGGTGATTTCATCATTAAAATGATGTCTGTTAGTGAATGGCCACGCATATATTGCATATTTGTCCTCATGTTGCAAATCTGTAATTGATCTAGACTCTTTTGTCTGCGGTAGAACCAACAGTTCAACAAATATTAGAAGCTTAGGTCTTCAATACCTCAATGTATTAACAGAAAAGTAGACTTGATGTAAGATACCTTTGACCAGAAAAAGGTTAATGTCAATTTAATCCTCCAAATAACATGTTTCTGTGGGCCCTTTCAGATATAAAAATTTATAAAAACTTTAATTTGTACTAATTTTTTATTCACTTGCATTGAGTTAATTGTTTTCTTTTCTGGTGCTTTTGTCTGATTTCTATGTCTATGTTTTCAAGTAAGTGTACATCTGACAACTAATGTTTGAAGTATAAGTAGAGAAATCCTGGTTGAGTTTTTTTTGTGCACTGTTTAGATGAAAATCTCTTTCAGACTTCTTAGGTAAAGAACATGGAGTTCTGAAACAGCAGCTCCTTGCAGAAAAGCACTTATTTTCTGCTGTGTGAAAGGAAATTGAAATCCAGAATAGAGTGCATTTGGGGAGAAATCCGTAATTGTGGTATGATGTTAATTTAGCTGTAGAATGAAATATTCATGGCTTTCTGCAGTGTATAAACAACAATAGTGAAAATTGCTAACATTTTTACACACGTGCTTACACAAGAAGAGGTAAAAAGAGGCAGGCAATACCCAAGTTTTACAACAGTCATCTGCTGGTAGATTCTGTCCTTTAGCAACTCACACTTGCAAACAAGTCGCTGGAAGGAATTGCAGTAGCAGATGCTGCTGTTTCTTTACACTCTTTTGGGCTGCTGACAAGCTCATGGCAGATGTTGTAACCTTGATGCTTCTAATGGAATTATTTGAGATAAATTATTATTTTGTATTATTACATCTGTTTAAACACGTCACAATCATTTAGTAGGGAGCTCTTGGTGCTTCACAGTATATTACTGGAATGGTTGTCTTCCTTAGTCCTCTGGTTACAGAGGAAAGTTAATTTATGGCCCAAGTCTTAAAATAGTTAATCCAGTGCTTACATTTATGCTGTGTGGCCACAGGGCCAACACCCATACATATGTATATATGTACTTATTTGGGTAACATTGTTAGATTAACCCTCCTTTTTGCAAAATGAAAACTTGTGTTTGCAGAGGATGAATCTCTTATAAACCTACTGAAACTCTGTGGCTGACTCCATTACATCAGGGAACCGGAATTCCCATTTGAATCTGATGTTCCCAGTTGGGCCATACAGTACCCACGTGCTGATCGAGACAGGCTCAGGGTCGGCACTCCCCTGCAGGCTGCAAAAGTGCTTTTTTTCTCTTGAAAGGAATACTTGACCTGAATATTTTGACATGATTTGAGAGTCTCTGACTTTTTACCAAACAGGATTTTCTTTCATATATTTTAGTCACTGTTGCTTTCACTGAGTAGAAGGCTAGGTTATTATATTTTTTAGTACTGAAAAAATAAAAATACAAGGGTATACAGAAGTGAGTCCAGGAAACAGACACTCAACAGTAAACAAACTCTGAAGAAATTACTTTTCTAGATCCATAGAAAAAAAAAAATTGATTTGCATGCCTGTTATCAGGAAATTCATTGCTACGGTTATATTCTTTTCACCTATGTTCATTTAATTGGTTTCAATTTTCCCAGTGTCTGAAAATGTAGCAAAGTCTGTGAGGTGGGAAAGTTTGAAGTTTGCAGGTGCATGGCGAGGCACAGAGACATGACATTCTCAGTGACATAGACCACAAAATGTGATTTTACAGTCATAATGCGGTGCATTGTTGAAAAACAACACGGAGCAAAGCCAAAATCCAAAGAAAGCCATCCCCAGCTCTACTGTCCCACTTTTTAATAGTGTTTTGGCGATGTTATCAGGCATTTTCTTACTGCTTATCTCTGGTGTAGTAAGTGTTTATGATGCACTTGGACTTTTTAAAGTACTTTAGCTGTGTCTAAAGCTTTTCAATGAATCCTTTCATGGGAGACATTTCCTTACTTATCTCAGTATCTGACTGTTTCTCTACTCCCTTTTTTATTTTAGTTGCACACCCTAATAATTAGTTTCAGGGAATCATAGGATTGCTTTAAGCTGTTGCTGTCAAGTGCTGAAAACACTGCGCCATACTTCCTATCCTCGAAATACTTTCAGTATGCGGACAATCACAACAATGATGTTTTATTTGGTTTTCTGTGTAAAGCAAAAGAAAAAGGAAGGAATTCTGGGCTGGTATGCTTGGTAATTTTTGTGAATGTGTGTTGTGCTAAGAAATACTTTAAAATTTTATTACTTAAGACTTAAAAAAATTTGTTAAATAAGTGGAAAATATCAAAAACCTGTTTAAAGTTTAAATGTAGAGACATGAATGAATGAAATAAATGACTGATCTGAAAAATAGTTTGAGCAATCAGAGTACATGGTGTTTGGTAAACTCCACAGAAAAAAAAACCAGCTGCAAGAAAAGTACTATCTGACACAAATTTGTAGGACTAATACAGAAGGATTATAAGGACTGTACTCAGACATCTGAATGTTTTCAAATGATGCAGCTCTGTAACATCAAAATTACCTTTTTCATCTTGTGAACAACTTCTGAGAGAGTCTCTCCTTTAAATTTAGTCCCTTGAGATAAACAAACCCATATATGCATATCAGCATTTACTTTGAAAACTGTTGCTCTTCATGAAGACACCTTTTGCGTTCTTCAGCTACAGCAGTTAACTCAGCAGTTGAAAACGTGAAGGAATAGAAGTACCTGAGCCAGCTTTGCCTGCTCATGTGTGATGCATCAGCAGAGTGAGCAGGACAGGAGCTTGGCAGGGCTGCAGAGTTCAGCTGGGAAGTAAAACAAACACCCAAGCTGTCAGTTTGCACTGAGCCCCAGCCTGCCACTGCGAGCTACATCGGTATTTGAACGTGCTAATTTAAAGCAAACAAAATATGCCCATAGTGGGCTGCACTGTAACCTCTTTGATGTTGAAAGGCATCAGAATAAAGAAACTTTTTATTTTGCAGGTGCAGGAGATGAAATGAGTCAGCAGTGGCAGTGCACTTTGAATTCCCCTTGGAAAGAGTGTTGTCTTACAAGTTGCATTTTTGGGAACAGGCTTTTTCCATCTGAACATTTTTTCTTATTTGACTGAACTGTGAAATTGTATTATTTTATATGAAAATCTGTAGGGGGAGTGGATGAGGGTGGGAAGAAAGGGGGAGGGCAGCATCAGCCATCCAGGAGTCCTGTGTGAGAATCTGCTGAAAGTGCTGGTGTGAGTTTATGTAGATGTAGGTTATTTATGCCTCTTTACTCAAACTATATAATAGCCCATGTTCTTAATCTTCAATTCTGTTTGCAACATATATTTTACATTGATATAGAATAGACTGGGGAAGGATCATAGGCCCAGAGTATGGTGTCTGCCTGCCTGAGCTGATTCGCTTGCCGCCTGAGATGAGCTTTTACTTTAGAGAGCTTTAGTGTTTTACTCCAGCAGTCACGGCAACTAGGTTACAGTTGTGCAAAAGGAAGGACACTTGGAAAACAAGGAGCTGGAGAGACTCAGAAAATGGAAATAGGGCAGTTCATTAAATTAAATATATCTTGTGAGAGGCTCATTTTAAAGTTTCTGAAGAGAAGGAAAGAAGATTGGAATTGCAATGGGAATGCTCTATTGGGGTCAAGAACAGTTACCCTCTCTCAGACGCAGAAGGAACTGTGGATCCCCCAGTCTGACTGACAGACCTCAGTTGCTATAGTTCAGGAAATGGTGTGATGAAGACCATGGTTGTAGAAAAAGAGGACATCCTAATGACCTCCAAAACATATTTTAAAATTCTATGTAGCCTCTTTAAATGTCTTCAGCATATTTAAACTTAAATAAGCGCCATTGTTCAGGAAATATTAAGTCAGCACATAAGTGCAAATTCAGAGTCTTGAATCCCTGTGTAAGGCTGCAAGGACACAGATGTTATCCATATCTCATGTCCTGATGAGCACTGTACTGTTGGGCTGGGCTCACGTGGAAATCAGGCAGGTCCTATTCCATTTCCCATATTCTTCTTGTGTAGAGGCAAGAGCAGTGCCTCAGAACAAACCTAACTCTTCTAGGAGTTAGTGTGTTCATCAGTTGTTATAAAATACCTGTCTATCAAGAAACATGGAACTGAAGGGTGTTTTGTAGGTCATTGAGATTGTTTTCTTCTGTTGCAGTCAGCCAGGATACCTTTGAGAAGCCAATCAAACATTGTCTCAGAATAATTGACTGCTTTTCTCCTGCGAACCCTATTCAGTATAAGATGAAATATTTTCCTTTTTGAAGACTAGACAGAATACTGTTGTTTGCACTACTTGGCATAAGACAAAGCTCTGTTTTCTCTGGTGCTTGTGGTTGATGTACCTTCTGTTTTTCTTCATTTACTTTCTGCAAGATTTTACTCAGCTTGACTGCTAAGGCTCCTTCTTTTCCCTTGAATTTGTGTGTCTCCATGATGCTAATCAATACCTATTCTCGTTGTTTTTCTCCTCTCTCTTTATTATCTACATTAATCTGGAGGTGAATATCTGTCTAACTTGGTCTATAATCCTTTCCCTGCCAAAACTTTGCGGGTTTTTTTGTTTTGGTTTTTTTTTGGGTTTTTTTGTTTTTTTGGGTTTTTTGTTTGTTTGGTTTTTTTGTTGTTGTTGTTTTGGTTTTTTTTTGTTGTTGTTTGTTTGTTTTGTTTTGTTTTTGTTTTTGGTGGGATTTAAATTTTTTTTTTCATTTTTATGTAAATTTATTTTATTTATTTATTCTTTTTTGTTTTCTCTTTTTGGAAGTACTGAGAAAATGTGAACATGCTGTTATATCTTGCATCATGTAAATGTAGCCTTATTAAATACAGTACTAGCATCTAAGAGTAGATAGTGCCCTAATGTACATGTATGCACACGTGTTATTACTGTATTATTATTTCATGAGGGTGGGCTCATGAAATATGCCCATGCCCATGCTTCTGTGAGCTCCACAGTAGAGATGCAATAGTCTCTAATGCTGGTTCAGACTCAAGAAATCAAGTCAGATTATTGCTGAAGTCTTCATTTTGAATATATTAAAATGCACAGTAGAAAATACATGGCTGTTCCGGCTTTGGGAATTATTTCTTATCGAAAACCCATTGCCTGGCTGTCCAAGAAAATAAAGCAGTATAGGGTTCCTCTCTGCGGCTATCATGTATTTTGAAACAAGATGTGGTAAAGAAAGTGTCTTCCCCTCGCGTGCTGTCTCTTGTTCCACGAAGGTAGATAGGATCACTTCCCTGTGTCCTGAGTGCAGGAAAGAACACATTTGATTCTACTTCCAAAATGTTGTATATGAGCCTGTATAAAGCTGAAAGCAGTTGGTGCTATACAAAGAAACTATGTGTGAGACGGAACGTTTCACTCAGAATGTTAACAGTCTGTGGATATTTTATATGATTCTGCTATTGCAAACCATGTTTATTTGATGGTTTGGTTGTGTGGGGTGTTTTGCTGTACTGCTCTGAAGTAGGAAGCATAGTGTACTGGGACAGGAGCTGCAAGATGACTGAAGGCATTTCTTCTTCTGAAAGACTTTACAACAAATTTCTTTAAACACATCACCTATATTTGAACAGGGCTGTCAACATAAACAAATATGTTAGGAAGCTTTTGATTTTTTAATGAGTTTCTCAAACCAGTCTGAGTTCAGTGAGAGAAGTGTAATTTGGCAAGAGTCCCTGCAGAACCTCTCCACACCCTGCAGGTTTCCCCCAAGATCCTCAAAAGCAGTGCGGGTTGCCAAGCAAAGCTGACTCCAAGGGAATACAATAAATTTACAGTCATGTATTACTTTCACTTCCCTCTTTGCTTCTTTTTTTATGACATTTTAAGTGGAAATTCGGCATATTTTTTCATATATGACTGGTTGATTCAACAACCAGAGTATGGCTGTTGTTCCTCCATCTTAGCCTTCAGGTTTCAAATTTGTTTGGCTTGAGACTCGGTATGAGAGTAAAACCCTAATATTTTTATTCAGGAAAAAAAAAAAGGACTATTGACTTCAGTAGTGTTTCTCCTGCAGTGGATGGAAATTATCAAAACCTGAGAGTTAAGTCAGTGTATGGTTATGTAATTCTGTTTTATAAGTGCCACATCTATGTTTAATGTACCCCTTGGTTGCATAAAGGGACTCCATGGCTATAAAAGGATAAAGTGGCTCTCACCAAGAGATCCTGTTGCCTGAGTGGCTGCAACTGAGCGAGTTCCTGTAAATGTCTGTTAATATGATTCTCTCCCAGCCTGAGATTTCTTGTTCTGAATTACATAGCAAGTTTTGCATACTTCAGTGTGAATATAAATATGTACCCTAGCTATCTGCATTCACTGCCCGAAGTTTAATGTATTTCAAAGGAATTTCCTCCTTTAGCATCTACTTTTTTCTTTTTTTTTTCTTTTAATGGTCCTTATGCTGCAGTTAATTTTGACAAATTTCTTTGTGCTCACATTCAAGGACCCTTGAAACTTGTGTACTAAGTTTCTGTCATTTACAAAGGAAAGAACAGCAGCAACCTCAGCATGCTAGTGTTGAAAATTATGTTTGGTTTCCTATTACAGGGCTGTGAATAACGTTTAATCTTTCAGATTTTAATGCTCTCCAATAGGAATAGGATGAGGGTAGGTGGGCGGTTTTGAAAAGAAGATGTGTAAATGCTTCTTTTTGTACAATGTAAGGTCTGTGGTTTGAAGCACTTTTGGAAGAAAGATTTGAAATTATGATGAGTCCACGCTTTACTCTAATGTTTTATAACAATTTTGATACAAAAAGTGATTAGATTGTCTCAGCCTCTGTGAAATATTCTAAGTGAAGACACACCAGCTGCATTCTCTTAGGGCTGATTATTTTCTTTGGATAAAGGGCATGTCATGCAGTGCTTGGATATGACTCGTCATTCATATATGCCACATGCCCCTCAAAAACAATTATGAAGAATTGTATCTTCTGTAGAACTGTAATACACCAGGGCCTAGGGAAAGAAGATATTTCATCTCTTGAAGTTCACAATGAATATGTGAGAGCTGTGAAGAATGCCTTATTGCTCCAGGCAGGTAGCTTAAATGTCAGATGATAGAAAGTTATAGGAAATCAGCCTATTTTCTGTTATATCTCTTCCTGCTCTGGAAGAGCATTTCAGCAAAGGGAAGATAAGATGGGGATTGTTTTAGACAAATCAAATTATTCTAAATTTACTTCAAGACCTGAATAACACTGTGTTCCATTCCAAACCAATTGTCCTCAAAATGGGAGTTTAAATGCCTGGTGGCTGGTGTCAGTGCCTGCAATATACATAGGTCTACCTTGCTCTAATAAGGCATGTTGAGTGCTGAGGAATCTTTGTGTTGCTGTTTTCTTCCTTTATCTGCTGGTCACCATAAGTGGGCAATCGTCCTCATGTTCTTAAAGCTAACCCCGGGAAAATATCAAGTATGGACACATTGCTTATTCAAGATTAGCTACTGTTTGCAAACTCTTTGCATCCTTTCATGAAAGAGATTTCTATTGATCTAATAGAAATGTTGGGTCTGCTTCTGTGCTGCTACAAAAAGCTACTACATTTCCACACATTATTACTCATTCACGGCATTATTCAGTTTAACCACCCACCATGAACTGACATTCATTCCGTTCCCCTGAGCTGCCCCTCTCACATCAGTAACCTGCAAGTATGCACTTCTCCCACGTTCCTAAATTTATTGTGGTAGCCGAGTGTCATGGTTTAATCCATGAGAGCAGCTGAGCCCATAGCTACTTGCTTGCTCCTGCCCCACTGGGATGGGGGAAGAGAATTGGAAGGGTAAAAGTGAACAAATTAGTGGTTTGAAATAAAAACAGTGTAATAACTGGAATGAAATAAAATGACATAAAATTAAACCAAAAGAAGTAGTAGTAGTAGTAGCAATAATAAAAATAACAAAAACAATAATAATAATTTGTAATGAAAAGGAAAATAAGAAAGAGAGGGAAATAAAAGAAAGACAAATGATGCAAATGAAAACAATTGCTCACCCCCAATCGGCTGATGCCAAGCCAATGCCTGAGCAGTAGCGCTTCTGCCAACTGCCCTCCAGCTTTACATGCTGAGCATGATGCCATATAGTATGGAATATTCCTGTGGTCCTTTGGGGTCAGCTGTCCCAGCTGTGTCCCCTCCCAACACGTTGTGCACCCAGATTTTAATCTCTGGAGAGGTGATGTGAGGAACAGGAAAGGCCTTAACACTGTGTAAACCCTGATCAGCAATAATGGTCATATGTTACGAACACAGTTTTCAGTACAAACCCGAAACAGAGCCCTACACCAGCTATTAAGAAGTAAATTAACTCTATCCCAACCAAACCCAGCACAGTCAGTAATCCCCAGGTAATGTTTTCTGTGGTTTTCATCAGAAAATATTGGGATTACCTGGGATCCCGTAGATTCGCCTGCAGTTATCAGCCTTGCTGCTGGCCAGCTGTATGCCTGTTTCCCATCTTCCTGTCACTAATTCCCCATGTTCCCCTCATTAACAATTCCAATAGAGGCAATGTTGTCGACAAATCATTTGTGGGGGTGCTTTGTGTGAGGCAATATTGTCTAGAGCTCATTTGTAAAGATGCTTACACCTACTGACTCAAGGTGCTACAAGACTTAATGATTGTGGTTATTTTATCCCTCAGTGAATTCAGAGTTTCCACAAATATCAAAATTCAGGGAAATGTAAATTTCAAGTTATATAGGTAGGTGATGCAGATAAATCATGGGATGTGCAAAGGTAAATGGGGATGAAAGGTATCTGTGAGGTTATGTCAGATGAGTGGAAGTAGGTTGATGTGGTAAGATAAAGGGCTGGTTTCCTTCTGAGGTTCAATCATATAAAAAGTTTAACTAGATAAAGTTTGGCAAATACTTTAAAGTTTTGTGCAGTTGTATTAAAAATTTTAAAACTTTCCTACAAACAGAAGTACTCTACCTACCAACAATGAGGGAAACAGGCATCAATGCTTGCGAGTTCTCTGTTAACTCTTGAGATGTGAGCATGCCATGACCTACTTCTGCTTATTTTTTTTAAGAAAGAACATTTACAAGGTGGAGTTATCTCTTTATTAAGATGAAAAGACTATGATACTATATTAAAATCTATTTACTAGTTCTGTGTCTAAGGTTAATGCTTAATTGAGAAAGGAAATCTATAGCTTAAGGAGAAGAATACTTAATTTACTGGGAGTGATACCATACAAGGGAGTTGAATATGTGCTTCCAGTAAACTTCAAAAAGAAGCTGTTCTTAGAATGACAGCTATATGACACTAATATGCCTATTTAGTCATATCTTCAAATAATCTTGACCTAAATAAATTCCACAGACATTTTGTCACTCAGTTACAGGCAGTATTTTAAAGGATTTAATTATTTCTGACAATGAGAATTGTAACCTAAAAGCAAGTTATAGCTTATAAGGAAATTGCCAAACCTATTTCAAAACAACGTTAATCAATGACATCATATCTTTTATTTATTTTATTTTTAAAGTCAAAGGCAAGGAAAAAATGTTTAAAAACTGAGATGATTATGCAGAATCCTGCTGTTTTGCTGAGTATCTGAAAGCACAGGAATTTCTGATGGTGTCATTACGCTGTGTAAAACATGTTTAGTTTAGTAACTCGTTTAATTAGTCTTCTCATACATCAGTTCATTAAGGTTTTTATTTATGTCTTGGATAATGTTTGTGTGAATAAGCAGTATGTTTTAGCACATGAAAATTACAAAGTTTGGGGGCAGGGGCCTGGGGGGTGGTGGGAAGTCATCTTTCTGTTGTATAATCCTTCCTTCTGGTCTGAAACAGCAGTGACATGTTAATGCTATGATAGGTCAAAGTTTACTTTGATTTTATCAGGTAATTTCAAAGGAAAGTGGGTTTGACACTAATGGAATAAGTACTCCCTGGGTTTGTATCCAAGGAAATTTCAGTTTGTCTTTGACTATAAATATTATCAACTATAGAAAATCAGTAGCTGGCAGTTTTCCTTGGATGTTGTGTTATTTTGAATTATGCTGTATAATAATTTATGTTTGGTCAGAGCTGATGTTACTTCATTCATTCAACAGTCCAGGGGAAGACAGATGATCTGACTCACAGTTCACAGACAGAGGAACAGAGAGGTAAACAAAATTACTATTTTTTATTAAGTTTATTCAGTTTATGAACATCTCCTAGTCTGTGAAAATGACTCTTAGGTAGGACTCTTAGCTAAAAAGTAGTCTGTTGGTTTAAAAAGATCCTTTTAAATTTTTCTGAGAAGTTCAGGATATGATTCCCATGTTGTAAGTTGTTCTATCAGTCATGGGAGCTGTTTTCCAATAGACATCTTGAGTAGCTGGAAATATTTTAATAGTAGTCTCTTAGCTTTGATCCAGCCAAGACCATGTAAAAGCAGATAGAAGAGAGATGCAAAGAAAGAAGGAAATAATTTGGCTTCATTTCAGGCTATTAAATATTAGCCTAATTTCATATGGGCTAATATACTTGTCCACTAAAATAAAGGCAAATTTAAATAAGAGGCAAAATTAGGGTAAGATTACCTCCTCTTTGTTTCCTTTTCCAACATAACTATTTTAAACTAATCTGGAATTACAAATAACAAATATGAGGGGGTTTTGCCCCTTCTGTAATAAAAGATTGGTGAGTTGCCAGAGATGTCTCAGATACTTTGATTCACCAGCTGAGATGACGTGGCAAGCAATGATCTCTGGGATGTTCAGAGCTGAATGTTAGCCTCCATCATTTGTGTATCTACCTCCTACACTTTGCTGTGAAGAACAGAAAGCCCAAGCAGCACTCTGTATATCACACTGTAGCAGTCTGAACAGTTCCGTTTGGCTTGGAGGCTCTCATGCAAATTCTTTCATTATGTTTTTGAAGGAGCGTGGGTTTGCATTCAAAACTACAGCCTTCAAGATACAAGTTTAGGGCTTGAATAAATTCAAACTCTTTAAGCACAACTTGTTCATAACCGTGAAGTTTCACTTTGCTCCAGAACCATGTAGAACTGTGAGTTGTGTATGATTAGGATGCAGCAATAGGAACTATGAATCATTTGCTCTAGTTTTATGAGCCTTGGAAGATTGTGGATGTGAGGCTGTCGTTGGCTCTGATGTGCTTTATATAGTTTCTGGGTCAGTTCCAAGCTGTCCATGTGAAAGGCATGGCTTGAGAGCAGCCCAACTTTTCTAAAAGACAAAGATCTGTGTCAATTCTAGCTACCTTTGAGCACGCAGTGTGATTCCTTCCTTCCTACAGAAGGAACCCAGTCAGATCTACAAAGAAGATCCCATTCTAGGGGACAAATTCTCCTTGGGAACACTTGTCTCCATTGCCTGGAACCAGGTGCCCACATGTTGCTGGAGAGATGGGATGCTGCACACAGTTGCAAGTTATTTTCAATCAGCTCATTAACAGGAAGTGTCATTTGTCAATAACCATTAAATGCAGAAAATTGCTGCTGAACCATTGGTGTCTGATGCAGGATCTCCCACTGTTGATCGGTGAAGTACCTGTGCATGCTGTGACTGCCTTTGGCATAGGAAGACTCTGGTCTGTTTGTCAGAATATGGAATCTTCGTTGTAGATTTTCCTATTGCCTTACATTATTACTGACCTCTGAAAGCTAAATAGAAACTAGAGGTATTTCACACATAGCTTATCTCTAGTAAGATTCAAATAAAGCATCTTGAGCTAAATAGGGGAAACTTTCTGAATGATATAAATGATTAGAGGGAAAAAATATGGAAAAATAATGTTGATTGGAGGGGCTTTACATTTAAATTTATCTGAATTTCATGTTTGAACATGAAAGACAGTAAAATGTGGGACCCTACAAACTGTTTTCTTCCCCAATTACATGGATACGAGCAATTTTTTCTATTTTCTATTCCAAGATCATATGATCGCATAGGTTTTGACAATGCTACCTCAGGTTAGTAAATATCTCTTGTTTCTGAAAATATATTCACAACCAGGAGTGTCAAGGGAAGAGTTCATTGCAGAGATTAATTCCAGAAGGAGACAACAAAGGTGATGTTACTACGTATTTTTGATTACTGGAAATTTATTTTGAAAACTGTATCAACTTTAACCATTTACTTTTGATTTAATCTGCAAACCCAGATGGCCTACTTGGGAAACTAAACAGAGCAATTGGTTGAGAATTGTAATTTCACAAACTTGTTAAATATGAGAATATTTTTTCAGGGCTGGCTGCAGCTGTGGTGAAAAATTGCAGAATTGTATGCCAGTCATGATGGGATGCAGATGGGATCCTGAATTCTTGCAGCTTCCCAGTTCCCATTCAGAGCAATATGGAATATTTCCTTTACCTTTCATTTATGGCAGTACCATCACCACATGCTTAATTCTCACTTAGAAACTAAAGATATAGTTTAGGGTCTACTGCCTTCAGGAAAAGACTTCCATTACCGTGGTGTGGGAAACCTTAGTTTATGTCATTGAGGACCATCATACTCTGAGTGAGGGCAACATAATTTGTTCCATGTAACTGAGATGAAGGACATTCATAATCTAGGGAGGAAACACTTTTTGGTGAACCAGTGGTAAGTGCATGCATGATAACATTATACAGTGAAGCACTGAGCTGTAGTGGTTTTCAACTCTTTGCCCTTCTGAACACAGAGAACCTCAAAGTTCTTCTTTGTGGCTTAAGAACTCCTGTAGATTAGGGCAGAAATATATATGGATTAGCAGATGTGCCATGCTTATGGTTTGCATAGGGAATGCAATTTAAAAGAACTAAAACTATATGCATTTAGCATATAGTCATTAGGTGGATGCCATTTCAGACTGTTTTTCATTTGTACACTATCACTGTAATTATTTCTAGCTGTACTTTAGCATATTGCTAAAATCCTGTATAATGTATGTATTATTAGAGGGGTGATGCTTTTATGAAAAGGATAAAACTAGTTATAAAGTTTCAGTGCTTCTGAGTATTCTGTTCATTGTGAAGTTGGAACACAAAATGTCCATTCTGTTTTGATCAAGGATGTCATGTTGTCTCTCTATATTTTGTCTCTTTTTTGTTGTGCTTTGGATTTTTTTTAAATTTTTCTGTATGTAGTTACCTCCAGGGTAGTAAAGACAGTAGTAGACAGTTGGCAACCATCAAAGAAATAATGAAGCATTTCCTTTAGAGGCTGTAGAGCTGTTCAGAATATCACTTCAAGGCTAAGAATAGCACAGAGAATTTAAATTACAGTGCAGTGTTGAATTTTTGTGCTACTTCTACAGTGTGAACTTTATTTTTTCCTTGGTTTAGGAAGATCCTATGATTATTTGAATCTATAGGTTGCTGGAAAACAGTTACTGAAGTATGAACTCAAGAAGATGTTATTTGGGGACAAGGAAGAATAAAGGCCCCAGGAATCAGAAAGACAATGTTTCTCTCTCATTATTTTGGGTCACTGAAGATTACATCTGAAAAGGATAATCTCAGATAGGTATTTCTAGGCTCACATATGGAGAAGTAGGACAAGAGATTATTTAACAGCTCAACACAAAATTTGTTGGTTAGGGTAGCTGGTGCCAAATACTCAGTGTACTTGGCAATAAATTGCTTTTTATCTAGCTTAATCTCTTTGCTAAAAACTAGCGTAACTAATACATACTCAAAAAAAAAAAAAAAAAGAAAATATTCCTTCTTGGATTAAGGCATGAAAACTGATTAAAAATAACATTTCTTCCCAGACTCTGGAGTCCAAAAAGCAGGTAACCAGAAAGGCCACTGCACTGCTTTTTCAGTGTCAGAAAGTTCCCTAGGACCTTGTAAGGCACTGTTGTTTCAGTAAATGGAAATTCAGCTGACAAACATGCCATTTCACTTCAATAATAGTCCTATTTCTGTAGGCAACAGCATTTAAAAAGATACATTTGTGAAGAAATGGATTTTAAGATTTAAGAATTAATATGTCATTGGCTCAATGAGAGGCATTTTTAGAAAAGTCGTTTGTCATCCAAAATGGTATTGATGTTGCCTCTGGAAGTGTTTTGTAATAGGGTTGTAGTTGGAGTAATTCCGTTTGTGCCAGCACAGTATAAAAGACAACTGCCTCAGAAATCTGCCTTTGAATCTCATATAATAATAGACTCATGTGGTTTTAATATGTTTTATGTTAGAAAGTCCTGTAGAGTAATCAAAATACTCTAGAACTCAGTGACTGCATAATAGAAATTATGCTCTCTATTTTGACATGTACAAAGATAGTTAAAAGATGTGATGCTGTGCAAACCAGACTAACATGGAATAAGAAAATATTCAGCAAATTTAACAAATAACATTTTATCTGTAGGTGTTGTGTTTTTATTTACTTAATATGATATATAGATTTTTTCCACGAAACCAGTACACAGATCTATCCCAAACGTGCCTGAAATCAAAGTGCAAGTTCTGTCTTACGGTGAGCAAGAAATCTTAACTTTTGCTATACAGTCTTCTTGAAACAGTGGAAATTGGTGTACAATACAAAGCTAAAAGTTTAAATAAAGTGAGTAGCTCAGTAGGCTCATAAGCAACCCCACTTCCAGCAGCTGTATGTTCTTAACAGAAAAGAATTTCAGTGGGATATTCTTTTCATTAGTGCTTTTGTCCTGGCAAACAAAGAACTAAATTGCTTAGTGACTCACCCTGCAGCTTGATAACATATGAATGAGTTGTGAGGTCATGTTCTGCCATCCTTAAAGTCAATACCTAACCTCACAGGCATTTATTTGCTCTCTGAAGGTGATTATGATCTGCATTACAACACCAACACTGCTGGTTTTAAACCAGCAAATTAAATTATTAATTTATTGTATATGAGTAAAAAACTCACTACACAGCCTGTTCAAGAAGAGAGCACTTCAGGAGCTCAGACGTTTCAACTAAAGAGGATAGGTGAAAGTTCCTGCATCTTTAGTTTAAAAAAGAAGCTTTTGAAACAGTTTTAATAGAGTCATAGTCATATGAAAGATTCAGAGAAAAGTTTTATAATTTGCAAGTCCTAAATGCCTGGAAAATGTATCTGGAGCTTACAGGCATCTCCATGATGAATACTCAAGCTGAAAGGAGATTTTCATCTCCCTGTGGCACGCACAGTTAGAGCTGTGATTCTCACTGAATATTTGTTGTGCTGCTTTCATTTTGTTCGGAAGGGTGTGGATGGGTAGCAAAACAATGTTCCAAAATTAAAAGCTCAGAAGACCTTAAACTGACCTCTTAAATCCACATAATAACAAAGCAACATTGAAGGCCTGACCTCACAAACTCAGAAAACACAGTGCCAAATAATCTTGTACACTATAGGAAAGCCAAAATATTGAACCTTATTTTAGCTCTGCTCTGACAGATGCACTGCAGCCTTAGGCTCAGAAGCTTTATGTGCTTTTCTGCTCATGAGTAACATTCAGCTCAAGCTTCCACCAAAAAAAAAAAAAAAAAAAAAAAAAAAAAAAAGGGGAAAAAGAAGTCCTGCGTGTCCACAAGCGGAGGTCCCCTTGCTGAGGACACGGGGAATGCAGACTCCTGCGCAGCTGGGGCAGGAGGTGCCGAGTGCATTGCCCTTTGGGGTTTCTCTTTGCTTGCTTGGGAAAGAATGGCAGGAGCTAGATACAATCCAGTAATGAAGCAGCAGTCCAGGAAACACCAGTGCTTTGCTGGTGAAGGCTGACAAGAGGTCCATACCCCTCCTCTGGCATTTGTTGTTTACAACAAGTCAGGGTGGAATTCTGTCACTTCAATTGACTGGTCTATGTGAGTTGTGTCGATGCAAGATTATATATGCAGCGAAGTAGAAAACAGAAACCTGTGTTAGACCTAGGGACAAAGATCTGTGAGAGTTTAATTCCAGTTTCCTTCAGACAAAGGTCCTTCTTAGCTCAACCCTGCGTCTGGCTACCATGGTACGGGCTACTCTCAGCAGAAATGTTAACAGCTAGAAATTTTTCTTTGGGGTTGATACGCCTTTGGTGGATTGCTAAAGCCATTTTCTGAACTGTGGAGTGTGTCCTAAGGACTTGCTTTGATTACCTAAATGCACCCCCATGTCTATCAGACGGAAAGACAAATTAAATGCTGCTGGACCAAGTTATCTGCAGAGAACTTCATTTGAGTGCTGTCTCTTCACTTCGAGGATACTTGACTTGCAATAAGTCTTTATAACAAAGTGTTAACTGCAAAGGGTGTTTGTAGTGACATAAATGTGTCTGTTTAGGGCTCGAATGTGGGAAATATTCCTAGTCAAAAAAGCTCTTATGCTAGGAAGTTTGTGTTCTGACAGTGTGGTGCTTTTATGAGGATGAAAGTACAGTGGCAATGCTTGGCTGCTCCTCTGTAAGTTATGCAGCATGCATAATGCTTTTATTGTAAAATATTGCATTTTTCTTCTTGTAATAAAATGGCTAAAATAAGTCAGCAGATACAATAGAAATGCTGCAAATGAACTGTTTAGTCTTCTGCCTTGTCAGTCCATGTATAACTTTCTGCTTTACACTTTGTAATGGGATTGCTGTTTATTTAGTTAAAGGGTTTTTTTCAGTTTGGAGTGGAAACTAATGTTTTGATCCTAGGTTGAAACTGAGGAAATATTATAAAAATTCTAAACCTAAATAATGAAATGGGGGTGCTTAAGTTAAAAAATGCATGCATATTTGGAAATCAGATATTATTTATTACAGTTTATTTAGAGCTTCATATTGGCATTAAAAATTGTCACAATGACAAATGACAAATACGGTATGGAGGACTCCAGCATATCCTCTATATGATGAAATTCAAATGCAGTTACTTCAGGATACCTTGGTACTTGAAATGTCAGGAAGTTTGTAGGACAGAGCAAGAGGAAGGTTTGCATTCCTTTCAGAGTGAAGATGGATTATAATGCCTGGTGGGATTTTTATCCAGGGACACTTGCAGTCATTAGCCTTGTCAGGATTTTTTTTTAATCTGAGTAGCATGAACTGTGAATAACAGTGTGTACAGTTACTAACAACATTATGATGGCAGAACTAGGTGCTGTCAGCATTATCTCTTACAATACAGATATTTCTTAAGCTGTGGGTACAGAGGGTGGTGTGTGATCGATGAAGGATGAGAAGACCTGAGAGGGATGTGGATTTTTTTTTTTTCAATTGAGACAGGGAGACATCTCCTTCCAGACCTTCCACACTGTCTCTGATTGTTTTCCCGAGGTTTTTGGCACAGCCTTTTCCAGGCAGCAGAACCATTTGCACCATGAAGAAGTGAAAGGGCTTGTCATTATCATGGTGTTTTACGGATGCAAAAGTCACTGCCACTTTGGGTATAGCACAGAGCCTGCCAAAGGTGGCCCCAGATAAGGTGAACTGAGGAGAAGCTGAGCACTCATCTGTTCCCATGCACATCTGAAATTCCAGGAATGTTATATCAGTGTGTTCCACCTTGCCCGAGAGGGCAGCAGCTATAGCAAATGTTGCAGAATTTTTTAAGCCTATGAAAGGATACATTGAGTTTGGATGGTGTACAGCTTTATCTTTTCATGTTCTTGTGAAAGGGTAACTTGCAACACTGGGAGATTTCAGGCCTAGGGCATTACATAAAATACTTGACAAAGAATGTTAATACTTGTCTTATCTGTTCTGGTCAGTTGTCCTTAAAGTAACTCCTGCAGACTCCATCTGGCCATCCTTATGTGACTTTGAAAAAGTCAGCACTATAAACTTCATCTGACTGTTAATTTATTATGGTGGGGCTTTTTTCTTGTCCAGACAGATGGAATAGTAAGAAAATTCCCTTTGCTGCCAAGAAACAAGAAAAATGATGATATCATACTCAGGTGCTTTCCTCTACTCCATTTTTCTGCATTGCACTGATGTTTTGGAGGGAAGGGTAAACACATGTATTCTCTGCCAAAGTTTCCCTGCATGTGGAAGAGTGAAGAAAAATAGGGAAAAAAATGTTAGAGGTTTTTTGTTTTGGTTTGGTTTTTTTGTCCAGAGGGATGCATTAGCAGGACCTGCACGTAAAAGATGCATAAGTGGTTATTCTGTTATTCTTGTTGCATGTGACCCTTCAGATGGACAAATATGTTGGAGATGGATCTTAATGTGGTTATTCCCTCCTTGAAAGACTAAGCGATCACTTTGCTATTCCCTTCAATTCTGCCCTTTCTATGACTTTTACCTTGCACTTAGGTATCTCCACCTAGTCGTTTTAAGTGAGATGACACTTTTTTATGGTAGGATAATCCTCAATTTCTTTTGATTTTTTGAGATGACGAGGCAGCTATCTTCCATAATGTATATTTCTGTATATCTCAGAAGGTAGCCTATTTCAGGCTCCATATCCCAGGCTTCCATTTATGAGCTTGAGAGCTGACTGTTAATTGCTGTTATTTAAAGAAATTAAATCCAAGGACTGGACAAGCCTGTGCAAGACATACAAGGAATTAAACATGCTGGTAGATGAATGCGGGCCACATGTGGAAATGCTGGATTTTGAAAAGTTTGTATTTTGTTCAAAGCCTATTGTAAAAATTATTTCCAATTTTTGAAAAAGAACAATCTTTTTAGCATTTTATATTGAATTAGGTACTTCCAAATTCAGATATATCCATACATATATCAACTCTCAGCTCTGTTCTGTGGCTCTTTATGGGACTGCTACAGATGGAAAACCAACCTAACCAGCTTCCTACCTGTGCCCTTTGTATCCCAACAAAGAATGGAATAGTGGTAGTGAAGAGAAGTTGTCAGAAATTATGTATTCAGGAAATCACAGTTTCTGCCACTGCTTCTTGAGAGCTTGTAGGGTCAGTAGGAGCTCGGGGAAGACATGGTTTAATAACAAACACTTCTCCAGAGAGTGTGTACCTGAAAAAAGGTTTTAATCTAAATTAAAATATTGGTGATTTGACTCGACTAATGCAAACTCTTTCAGCTTGTTCTTTATGTCCTTGATAGTAATTATGCTGTGCTCAATCTATCAATGCATTTTCAGTTAAACTCAGAAACAAAAAAAAATGCCCTTGTCGTATGGTTGATGACTTAACACCCCTCTTTACTGTCTTTTTTTAAGGAAATGGTTTCTCAACAATTTTTCAGTCCATCTAGAGTAAAATGATTTCCTAAAGGTACTCACTGACTTAGTTTTGATTTTTAATAAGCTCTCCTCCCACAACTATATTGGAATTGATATCTCTATTTATCAGAAGGTTGGCAGGCAAGAAATGCAGGCAAATATGTATGAATAAAATGTAAAACCTCCAGAAAACCATCATACATTCAGATATATATTAATAGATTTGGAAATACCCCAAATGCTGTGGTGTTCTTAAGCATTCCCATCCCAATTCATTGAGCATTTTGGAAGATGTTTCCAAAGCCTTCCACTGATGAAAATTCCGGATCTTTCATTAGAATTATATTCCATATTTATATTAGAAAGTTTCTGTAATATCTGATTTTGCCTTCTTTGAATCTTGTCCTCAGTAAACTTGGAGACCAACACTTCTGCACTTTTGTGATGTCTTCTTTAAAACATCTTATCACTTACAACTGAAAACACTTTTTTCTACTATTTTTCTATATGTCTTGTTTTCTTGACTCCATCAGAATGTTCTCAATATCTTTTTTGAAATATGTGGCCTAGGGCTGGACCCTAAAACCATACCTTATCACTTTTGGAAAGGTTACTTTATCAGTCCTGTATATAACACTCCTATTTATACACTGTTTTGCCTTTTTTTTCCCTAAGAAGATGGCAACACTGATTTATGTTTAACTTTGATGTATTCAAATATTGGTTGGGTTTTTCCTTTCTTCCTTCTTTTTCTTTTTTAGAACTGCTGTCTCTTCATTTACTTTCAATCTTCTAGTTGTGATGACAGTTTCTGTTGAAATAGTATATATGCTATTTGTCCTAATTAAAATGCAACCTTTTTCTACTTGTTTCTGCAGTTTGTCTGGGTATTTTAAAATTCTTGAAATTATAGTCTCCAAATTGTTTTCACTCTTTCATAGAATCATAGAATTTTTAAAGTTAAAAAATACTTCATTGAGTCCAACGATTGAGCTAGCTCTGTCCTGTTCACGCTAAGCTGTGTTCTAAGTGCCACACCCACACATTTGGGGTTTTTTTAACTCTTACAGGGATGGTGACTCCATCACCTCATTGGGCAGCCTGTTGCAATGGTTGACCTCTAAAGATATTCTGTGGTTCATCATCTCTGTCTTTGACGAAAATATTTATCAAGGTCCAAGCCCACAACAGAACACAAACTTTCACAACAAATTTTTTGTAGCTGCTGAGGACACTTTTTAGTGTCATAGAGTGTCATACTCCTGACTAAATTCACAGGCTCTATTTTCCCACTGAGTGGTTTGGTATAAGTTGCTTACCTGTTCATTTTGTAAGTACGTAGAAATAATATAAATAAGTACTTTGTTGGATTATTTTTTCCTGGGAACTTAGTTACAGAACACTGAGTAAAATTCCTAATTTATTGCTAAACCATAATAATATTTTTTTTTTGCCTCCTTATTCAACTAGATTCCATTGTTTAATGGCAGCCTTCATTTTCTGGAATTTCCCAGCCTCCCTTAGGCTGACATTCAGAAGACATAATTGAAATGGTTCTGCCTGGCCTTGAAATACAGGGATCTACATTTTTAATGCTATCCCTGTTCACTCCAGACTGAAATGTGTGTTGGGTTCAGATAAGATTAAAGATACCTAGACTCTCTCCAGTGGCTGCTAATCTTACAATGTTTTGAAAGTAGTCACTGAATAGCCTACTGTTTTTGTAGTTGACCACTCCTAGTATTTAACTCTACTCTGGATGGAAGTTTTTCCTAATGTCCTATCCAAACTTCTATTTTTTGAAATAAAGTGTTTGCTCCCTGCCTGGTCTTTGGTTGACATGGGGGACAACTAGATTCTTTATTTCACTTTTCTTCATGTTTGAACTTTATTGTTATGCTCTCCCTCTGTCTTGCCTAAACTGTGGAAACCTGAGTCCTTCTTTTTGTGTTCTATGCTTCAAGCCTCTTAATTGTGGCTGGTCTTTCTTGTGTCCTCTTAGCTTGTCTAATAGATTGCGCCAAAAACGGGATGGAGCACTTCAGCTGAAATTTTCCATTGTTTGTAAGTGGTACAAATGGAAAAACAAGTCAATACTATGTGCAATACTCTTTTTATTACTTTGCAGATTGGCAGTTCTTTGTAACCAGACTGTGTACTTGCATACACTTAAAAAATGCATTAAAAATTTTTCCCTTATCCCTGTTTTATTCATTTGTGTTAGGAGTTCTCTTCACTGACAAAGTGTAATTCCATGAAAACAGTGTGTGACTTCCAAGGAAGGCAAAAAGTCTTCATCAAATGTACTCAGCATAAAAGAATGAAAAAATAAAAAGCAAGCAATAATGAAACCCAAACCCTAATTGTAAGCTCTGCAGAGACAACTTGGTTAAATCAAATTTGTTCTTCCCTGATGTACTGACATGATGGCCAGCTAGCTTATGGCTTTTCAGAATTTAATTTGCTGCACTGAACATGAAGGGAAATTCCCTCTGTGGGCAAGTCGACTTCCCCAACAATACAAGCAGAGCCTAATTTCCCTACTAGAATAAAGCACAAGTGCTCTCCAGTTTGCAGTCTGGATTACAAGCCACCCCTCCCCTCAGTGTAACTCTCACCACATTTTCACAGTGAAGCTTCCCAGTGTTGAATAAAAAGGATGAGTGTATAAGGTAGAGGCAAGCACAAAGCATTGCTGGATACTGAGGCAGGAGAGGTTAGCTGCTCATTCCAAGGATCTTCCTGCAACTGACATTAGTGTGCTTTTATACACAGTCAACCACCTGCTTTGCCCATTCCTAAAGTTATCCCTTTTTCTAATGAAATCGGTGGGAATTCTGCTCAGTGCTTCCCCATGAACTCTATGCCAAAACTTAGATATTTGTATGGTGCTTCAAATCTATCCATCCTGGTCTGACACATGACTCTGAAGTGTAATTTTGTAGGACTCTATCTACGGCTAAAAATATATGTAAGTTTATATGTAAATGTTAAATCAACAGTTGGAAGTCTCCTAAATCAAGGTTTGTTATCCTTTCCTCCTCATTCTTTATGTGAAGGTGAGAGATTTGGTAATCCATGATAAGGTGTCTGGCACATAAATTGCCAAAAGGTAATTAGCAAGACTGTATCTGATTAGCACACTGACACAGGGGCAGTGCTAGAGTTCAGACAATATCCTCAGCAGGCCTGGCCAGCTGTGTGAGGGGTGAAGTGGGAGGTCCCCCCAAGCATGAGAACTTCATTTCTATCTTCAGCAGCACTAATAAATAATAAACAAGAGACATAGGCTTGTAGGGGAAATTTAGCCCCTTTAACCCCGGGCTTACTAAGCTCAAATTGCAGGTGAGATGCTGTCGCTGAAGGACCCTGTTCCACAGATATGTTGGGAGTTTGTAGTGAGGGAGTGGAAGAGATCGTGGTGCTGCAGCCTAGGTACCCATCCTACCCATGATTGAACAAGAGGCCTTCAACAAACTGAAGTTACAAATAATTGTGTTTGTTTGCAGAGAGGTTGTACAGGAAATGGAACCCCCCTCATGTTGAAGGAGTCTGCTGGCTGTGGTCCCTGCTTAGCAAGGACTTGTGGACATGAGGGACTGTAGTCACTTCTGTGTTGTACAGAGCTATTTTCTCTAGCACTGTGGCCTTTCTCCCACCACCACTTCCACTGATGCATGTGAGAGGCTTTGGATTTTATGCCCTATGACAGGATTTGGTTTGCCTCAGCAAAACTCTGATGACTGAAATCTGGAATCTAATAGGGTCAGTATCAGACCCTTATAATGTTTTGAGCATAGAATAAGAGGTCAGCATCTTCCTGCAAAAATTCTCTTTGCCTTCTCTTTACACTCAAAAACCCCCTGCTCTTTGCCCTCGGAGGCAACTGGCAGGACTCTTGTAAAATTTCCTACAAGTACTCAGTATGAAGTTTTGGTTGTGCTTCAGGTGACACACAAATGGTCAAATATTCCTGATGATTATAATTTCCCTGGATATATGAATAACACTCTTTTATGAATATTTTTCTTTTATGACTGCTTGGTATTCTTATCCATATGCGGAATATCGGTAAAATAATAGTTTTTGTTGTTTTGTTGTTTTTTTTTTTTTAAACTGAGAGTATAATAGCAGAACAGACTGGTAGTCTGCTTAGCTTAGTATCCTTGCTCTTGGAGTGGTCAGTAGCAGATGGTAGAGATAGTTACTGTGAGAAATTATACAAGTTGTAAATTATTCTTCCTCTTGTGATTTTCTCAAGCTCCAGCAGTCAGTATTTTAAAAAATTCCTGGAGGTTGCATCTGTTCAGTTTTATTTATGTACTCATTAACTCCTGAAGTCAATTAATATTTTTTTTAATCTAGAACTTGTTGGCGCTGTTATCGTCAGTGACATCTCATGGCAATGAATATAATAGTAATAGTAATAGTAGTAGTAGTAATAATAATAATAATAAACAGTAACTCCTTTGACAATTATTCTAAAATCTCCTTTTGTTTTAAACCCACAACCCCAAGATCTCATAGTGGAGAACTGCTTTTCACAGTTAATTTGCAGGGACATTTGCAGTTTGACAGCTAGACCGTAACTACTCAGTCATCTCTTTTCCTATGAAGAGCACCTGCCTACTTACCTCACTTAGAAGTTACTAGTAAGTTGTAGTTTACACATCACTTGCTACCCACCCAAAACCTTGTTTTTCTCCTTAAAAAAAAAAAAAAAGAAAAAAAAAAAGAAATTTCTCGGGGAAAGTTGTGAGTATGATCTAACTAGAGATAAAACCTCAAACCTCATGAAACTGGGAGACTGCAATTTTGAGAAGTTCACTGGGTTGAAAGCCTGCTAGGCTTTTTGCCTGGCTGTCGGGATACCTATTTTCCCATGGTAAAAGCAATGAATAAGTGTATTGGTTAACGGTGAAGGAGAAAATGAGAAAATGCTTGCACCCTCATCAGCCAGCATCAGAAGCCTTCAGATATAAGCTTAACCTAGATCTGAATTTTGAAGATTTCATTTGCTTGGCCACTCACCATGCAAAACTGACTGACCGAGGGTGACATGGAATGATAAGGGTAGGAATGAAGCAGGAAACCTGCCACTGTCATTCTGATGAGTCTGAAATCTCCTGATTCTAATTATTTTCTTAGAATCATTATTTTTAGCAAACTCCAGCGTGAGTGTATATTACTTTTTAAAACAAACATTAGAAGCATTATAGCATAGGAGGTTAATGACCCAACTTTCCATTGAGCTAAACTTACTTTTTAAAGGAGGGGATGGCCATATTTCCCAACTGACCTTTAGAGCCATGAACCAGACTATTTGTCTGGCTGGGAGCCTCATCACCTTTTCCGTGGAAGAAGAGAGCCAAGGAGATGGAGAGCTCCAGGAATAGCAGGACACGATAACAGTTCTATCACATGCAAGTGAGTCATGTAACAATATCAGCCTGAGCAGTTTTGCTACTTTACTTTGTGCTGTAGCTTGAGATTTGGGTTACCCGACCACTCCTTCTTGGCTACAATTTCACTGGGACACTTGGCCCAAGTGACACAGGTCAGCTGTATCTGATTAAGGAAGACCTACTTGTAGGCAAGCTCAGAGAGCCGCCTGAGTGCACCTACATCACAGGTGTGAAACTGACTTTACTGCAGAAGGAATAATCTGAATAACCTTTATGGAGCAGTGCAATGGTCAGGGCACTGGTGCAGACTAGGTTCAATGCCAGTGGTCAAACCCATGATTTGGAAAAACATTTTTGAAATGGCAGATGTTTATGTGATTGTCTCTTCCTATGTGTAGGCATAACTAATTGAAGAATAATAAGTAATCTCTGTTAGATATCAGATTTTTTTTTCTTAAATAATAAATTTCTTAAATCCTGCATAAATATCATACCCTCACATATCTATAAAACATTTTATAATTGTGCTCATGCATGTGTAACTGGAAATGTAGAGCAGATAGATGCATCTTCCATGCAATGGAAAAGAGCATTTTCTAAGGGATGGGACACTATTTAGTCAACAATTTCATGTAAAATTTGCATCTGGAGCTCAGATGCTGGAAACTGCAGGTCCTAATAATGTCTTTCTCCTGGTGACAGGTAATACCATCATTCTTTTATGTAGCATCTTGGCATTGTTCTAATTTTAGTCAAAATTGTTTCCATTGTTTACTGGAGTCTAAAGTTCAGTTAGCTATTGAGTTTCACTACCATATTCTGTAAATTGCTTCTGTTGGTTATTTGAATTAAAAATTGTTCAGTATATATAACTACTTACTATTATGAAAAGGTCCATTTCTGACATCTAATTCCAGTTTATCAGCCAAACCAGTGAACTGATGGCCCTGGTCAGCACAATAGGATGATAAAACCCAGCTTTGAAGTATATAATCCTCTTATTAGTTATATAAGACAGGCTAGCAGGAAATTTCCCAAATGAGGTCTTAAACTGTGTTGTTTTCCAGTCATTTCAAACCATCATAGATTCTCAGTAATGCCATTTCAAATGTAATGTTGGCTAGAAAGGAATCATCATAATTTTTGGCATATTTTGTTACTCAAAAATAATCTCATCCTTTCTGTCCATTCTGATTTTTCAGTTGATTCTATATATTTTCTATTTGCTGCCAATTCTATCCATAACCACTCTTTCATAATTCTATTCAAATACATTGGGGCCTTAAGGAGATAGTTTTTTCTTTTCTCCTGAACACTGTTTTTGTTTTGTTTTCTTCTCCTGAACACTGTTTTCAGTGGGAAGAGGGGCTGAGAAAGCATTAGGAGTACACCCACCAGCATCTTTGTTCCTTCCTTAATTTTTTGAACTTACTTCAAAGACAGAAACTCTGTGCCACTGTACTGAGTATGCTCGTAGTTTACAGAAAATTGTTGAATTTAGCTGTTAGAGAGCTCTGTTCTCTCATTTAGTGTTCTAAATATGTGACATATTTTAATTCACAGAAGGGTCATGCTGATTTAGCTGATAATGGTTTCTATTAATTCCACATGCTGTACCAATTAAAATTTGGGCATGCAAATTAAAATGTTTATTCTGGATGAATGGGAGATAGGGGAGGTTATAAACCCCAAATGCTTCTTTGAAGCATGGTTCTATTTGAACAGAAAGAGCTTCTAAATATTATACTCTGGGAGTCTGTGTGTATTGTGTCTCAATCAATCCTTATCAAGTGCTCCCAGGTTACAATAAACAAGGTTTTTATTTCCTTAGCTGCCAGCTTTGACAAGCCGATGCAGTCTGTCAGAGTCAGACTGGGATCTTTCCATCACACATTACATGACCAGTAAGAAAGATTCTGTGAGCCAAAATCTGTCCTCAGCTGCACTCCTGCAATCCTGTTACCTCTGCAGCATGTCCTCAGTGACACCAGAGCAAATCCCTCCTGCGCAAGGGAACTCCTCTGTGGGAGACGCAGGCAGGGTGTTAGAGGTAGCAAAGGGATACGAGGAGGCAACTGGTGGATTTTCCCTTTGCGAAGATTGTTCTTTATCTGTTTTTGTAAAACATGCATTTTTACAGAAAACACAGACCCTTTCTACTGTACATCGTGACTGACAACTATTTCACAGAATCACAGGATATGCAGAGTTGGAAAGGCCTCACAAAGATCAAGTCCAGCCCCGGGACCTGCACAGGACAAACCCAAGAGACACATCATGTGCCTGAGAGCATTGTCCAAGCAGTGGTACTCTGTCAGGCTTGGTGCTGTGACCACTGTCCTGGGGAGCTGTTCCAGTGCCCAACCACCCTTTGGGTGAAAAGCTTTTTCCTGATATCCAGCCTAAATCTACCCTGAGACAGCTTCATGACATTCCCTCTTCAACACCCTAGGCCTTATAAGCATTTAGTGACCAGTGGTGTCGAAGATAAGATGGACCAGAAGAGCCAGAATACAAGTTCATCCCTTGGTTTCTCTCTCTCAGCAATGTTCCTTGTATTTCCATTGTTTTTATTAAATGAAAAATTACCTTTAGAAAAAAAAATTAAACCTGTATTTTAAGATCAGATTTGCAATATCAGATGTTCTGTTTTCTTTATGGAATAAAGAAATATACATTCCCCAATTAGTTTCTTTCATGTCAATAAAGAACTTTTATTAGTAACAGCTTTTAGTCCTGTAGTTTTTGACAAGTGCTTGTTAGTTAGCACATGGAACATATTCATTTACTCCCTTTATATCACAGAATCATAGAATGGTTTGAGTTGGAAGGGACCTTAAAAATCATCAACGTGCCTGCCATGGGCAGGGACACTTTTCACTAGACCAGGTTGCTGAGAGCTGAATCCAAACTGACCTTGAACACTTCCAGGGATGGGGCATCCACAACTTCTCTGGGTAGCCTGTGCCTGACCACCCCCACAGTAGAGAACTTCTACATAATATCCAATGTAAACCTCCACTCTTTCAGTCTCAAACCAATTCCCCTTGTCTTGTCACTACAGACCCTCATAAATAGTCTCTCTCTCCATCTTTCTTGGGGGCTCCCTTCAGGTACTGGAAGGCCACAGTTAGGCCACCCTGAAGCCTTCTCTGTTCCAGGCTGAATAAACCCAATTCTCTCAGCCTTTCCTCATAGGAGAGATGGTCCACCCCTCTGATCAATTTCATGGCCTCCTTTGGGCTCCAGCAGGTCCCTGTCCCTCCTGTGCAGGGACCGCAGAGCTGATGCAGTGCTCCAGGTGGGTCTCACCAGAGTAGAGCAGAGGGGCAGAATCCCCTCCCTCCCCTGCTGCCCACGGGGCTCTGGATGCAGCCCAGGACACGTTTGGCTCTCTGGGCTGTGACTGCCATGGCTGGGGCATGTCCAGCCTCTCACCCACAGCACCCCCAAGTCCTTCTGGGCAGGGCTGCTCTGATCTGTCCATGCCCAGCCTGTGCTGATACCGGGGGTTGTCCCTACCTGGGGACAGCACCAGCACTTGGTCTTGTTAAACCTCATGAGAATCCCATGGACCCACTTCTCGAGCTTGTCCAGGTTCCTCTGGATGGCATCCCATCCTTCAGGTGTGTCAACAGCACCACTCAGCCTGCGGTCATCTACAAATTTGATGAGCATGCATTCAATCTCACTCTCCATGTAATTGATGAAGATATTAAATAACATAGTCCCTATATAGACCACTGAGGAGCACCACTTGTCACTGATGTCCATCAGGAGTCTGAGGCATTGACCACTACTGCCTGGATGTGGCTGTCCAACCCCTTTCTTATCCATCTAACAATCCACCCATCAAATCCAACTCTCTGGGTAATGCATCGTGGAAAAGGTAGACATGTATATTTAGCTTAAATGCAGGCCTTGGTGGTGGTTCGTAGAATTTAGTTTTTTAAAGGAATGTTGTTTCTATAAAATGTTTCTGTTCAGAAGAACTGCAGCTGTAGGAGAAGAAGGTTTTTTTCTTAAAGTAAATTAATTGTTCTTTTAATTCATGGAAATTAAAAGGAAGATAGCTTTAAAGAAAATTTAATTAGAGATTCTCTGGGGTCATGAAAATCCAGAAGACATAAAGAGTCGTCTACTGTGCATGCCTAGGATGTCATAAAAATGCTAGCCATCACTTGCACTCAGCTGGTGACATTTGTAAGTCATCTTTAGTTGTTTTTATGTCAAAAATTACCTGATGTTGATCACTATATCCATGTTAAGAAGTGTTACATGCCTGAAGTAAGCCATCAAATCTTTGCATTCTTAGTATACTGGCAATATTGTCATCTGATAATAATTTTAAGATTTTTATTTTACTGTATCTAATACTTTTTGCCAACTGTTTGATGCCTTTCTAAAAATCCTCATCTCAACTTCCTGTGTTTATAACTATTTTTGAACTTTGCATTTTTTACAGCTATAGAGAACAAAGCCTTTGAGCACTTGAAGTCTGACAGTTTGGCAAAATTAAAAAAAAATTGGCTTTTGGAAACGGGGAAGGAATGGGCTTTAAAGAAAATTCTTTCTCATTGCAAGAACAAGTAAATATTAATTGGTCAGGAATAAAATTGGAAATTCAAAGGTTTGTATTTTCTAGAGTCTGGAATTTCTTCTAGGGGATTGACAGGCTGAACTTGAACTCTTTGTGAATGGCAGGATGTTAAACAGTTGCCTGAAAACAGAACATCTGAGTAAACCCCAAGTCCTTTCAGTCAAACATCCTTACAGAGGTGCTGGCACCTGTGTATTCAAACTGAAAAGTCTTGCTGCTGAATGTAAACATTAAGCCAAGTTAAAACATTTTATCTACACTTGGGTACCGAGGGTTTTTATTCAACCTCTAATATTCTGTCAGAAATTAAAGGTGACTTCTACTTTCCTGATATCCTTCTGGTGGTTCACTTCAATAACATTGTAATGAAATTGGATTCTGAAAGTCTGTGTGAAAACAGAGCAAACAATAGGAAGCTTTTGTTGTTCATAGGTTTTAGGGGTTTATTTCTATTATCTGGTTGTGTTCTACTTCCACTGTTTTATCTCTGTCTAGAGGGAGACAAAGTTATATGGCTCTCAATTCAGTAATATGCTCACCTAAGAGCATTGAAGCCTAAAATTTATTACTAAAATAATAAGCTATACTTAAAATTTCATTGTGGTTTAGTTCTAGAAAAGTAGTACATGTCTGCTTCTCTGCTGAAGAATTAGTCTGGACCTGTGTGATTGAGAATAACTGAAGCTATTTTCTTCAAGTTTTCTTGACATAGGTTCATTTAAAGCAAATAACCTGTCTTACATCTTGCCTTTTGGCTGGAGTAATTGTCCATTGCTTGTGCTACCTTGCACTTTCAAATAGCTTAATCTGCATGAAAAGAACATGGCCTGAGCCAGCAGAAAATAATTTAGGAAACAGAGTAACACCCACCCTTCACCTGAAAGTAATCCAAAGAAACCACCCCTTTCTCTTTCTTTGTATTTGTCCATAGTTGGCCACTACATGCCACTTAGTAGTATTCGAGATACTTATCTTGCTTGCCTCCCCTAAATCTCTGTAATTCAGAAGTATAAAAAAAATCAGGACTTCTGGGTATCATAAAGATTCATAATATTACAGTTGGTGACAGTTCTTCCTCCTGGCAGAAACTTTGTGAAAGAGAGAAAGAATTTTATGTTATGAAATTCAGCAGTATTCAACATTTTCCTGGAAAGATGTTTTTAAAAGATTTTTTCTTTCCTTTATGCATACTATTAATAAAGCCAAAAGTCCATTTATATATACTGCTATTAAAAAAATAGCCTTCTAAAACTTGGAGCAAGGGTACTGATCATTTTATGTAATGACATTCCTGCCAGTTCCGGAATTTAGATACTAAATAGGGAAGGGGAATTACAAAAGAGCATAAGAAAAGCTAAATTTTCTTTTTTCAGCCCCGTTTAGAGGCTTAGCAGGATAACTCTGATTAAACATTTGGAAGAAGAAAAATGGGCGTGTCGGGTTGCAAAATAGCCATATGTTTGCCATGAATCACTTCAAAGGCCTTTTAAGTTGGGAACTCATTTTTCCTCACATGCATATGCACACAGCAGGCTGAAAGCAAGGTGCTCAGAGGCCTTACCATGGTTCACTTAGAGTGAAAACAGCAACAAAAACCTATCCACAAACCTCAAAAGGACACATGCATTTTGGAAGAACAATTGAAACACATTTTCTGTACTTACAATTACTGGAAAGTCTGTTTAATAGTGAAAGAGTAGTATTACCAGAAATAGTTTCCAAAGTTAGAAAAATATTCACACGATTGTTTTTGGGGTTTTTTTTTCCCTTTTTCTACCTATTTCAGGATTAAGTGCTCAACACTACTCTTAGACGCAGGGTGTGCTTACAGTTAGATGTATAAATTCAAATTGGCAGTCTCATCCTGCTCGGTGCAGTTGAGAGGAGCAGGTGCATCCACCCACAGACCTTTGTGATTTCCTCTCCCGCCTGTGATGTGAGTGCAGGAGATTGCCCTGGCCCGCAGGAATTGCTGGGGGACCCAAGGCTAACCTGGCTCACCTGGTTCTTGCAGCTTGTGCATTTATCTCTCCACCATCTGTCACAAATACCTGACTTGCCTTTCCTGGTGGCTAATTCAAGCAAGGATTAGAAAGGAATGTTGTTGTCTAGACTCCACAAAGCTCCCGCTGCTGCCACCTCTTCCAAGGTGAGCTCGCCAGGAGTGGGTGGAAGCAGTGCTAAATCTGGTAGCATGCAAAAGTGTATCTTGGACTTAGGCTTTCTTCTTAATTAAAAGGGGGGGGGGGGGAAAGGTAACCATCTAAGCAGAATGAAGCTTTTCTGCTGTCTTTGGAAGTTGTTTCTCAGGGGGTCCCAGCAGACAGCTCGTGGTGCATCCTGGCAGTCTGCTGCAGCGCACCAGGGCCCATCCTGCCTCCTCATCTCAATACAGCAACGTTGCTCAATAAATGCAAAGTCAAATAGGTTGTTTTTTTTTTTCTCCACAGATTCCTCCAATTTAATTTTCTGTTTTCTATCAGCAGTGGTTTAAGAATAGTTTTCAGGTGACCTTGGATCCAGACAAAATTGGAATGGCCTTTATTTTAAGAGGTTCAGCTGATATTTGCTACTCCCCTTATTCCTGCTGCATTCTTACAAAACTCCTAGTATATTTTCCAAACGCTTTCCTGCATTGTTCCTCTCTACAGCTGACATCCTACACCATAAAAGACTTTTCTGTAATAGCCGCTTTCCTATGAAGCTGCAAGGACATGAAATGCAATGCCTCAGACTAAAAGTGGTAAAGAATGAACATCCAATTGGATTAGACTCTTGGATCAGAGTTAATAAAACAAAGTCTAAGGAAGGAAGAAAAAAAATACCAGGGTGCTTACTAAATGAGGAAACATGTCTTCGAGGCTGCTGTAGAAAATAGAATTTAAAATCAGGTACAATGTCCAAGGAAAAGCATCACAATCAGCCAAGTAGCTGATGTAAAATTAAAAAAAAAAATTATAAACAACTAAAAAATCCCCACTGTTTTTTCCCCCTGCTGTTGACATATCTGTTAACCAGTTTTCTGTTGAGAAGGATGATTTAAAGAAAAATACTGATTGTTACTTATTATTTTAATGTGCTCAGAATTATATTAAGCAGTTTTGAAATTATATCTTTGAGAAACTGTCTCTGCCCTGATTGCCTCCTTCAGATACATATGTCACAGTAAATACAGCAAGAGCATGGGGTTGCTTTTCATCTCCTTGCACCACTCCAGGTTCTTGGCCTTGAAAAGGTCCTGGCCACCTCCACTTAACCTCACACAGTTTTATTTGTCTGACTAACTCCCTGCATCCGCACATTTCCTCAGCGCATTAATAGTCCATTCCTTCCTCTCCATGTGGTCCCTTCCCCTTCACATGGTCCCTTCTCTCACAGAGGATAGCATCAGCCAGGTCAGTTTTACCACACAGAAGTTTGCTGTGCTCTTACAAGCAAAGTAATATTATCACCTGGAGCTCAGGTTCTGAGAGACAATTCCCCTACACTGCAATTACTGTTTTTAATGGAGTGTTTGGCATTATATTATTGCACACTGACTTGAACGGTGTCTTAATGTCTAAATTTTGTCAGCTATCCAGATTCAATCTATTGCAAATGTTACTGACTCCCATGGTACAGTAAAGTGTATGTAAATAACACTCTTGAGGCCTTATTAAATTAAAATAATTTACTAATGCTGTGTAGGAGGAAAAGCAGAGGAAAGAAAAGCGGGAATTAAATAGTGTGGCGCTGGGAAGATTTTTAGTGACTGTTTCAGATTCAGGCCTTGCAATGCAGGGATACCAAGCTAACTGAATGTATTTGTCAAGAACAGAATTTGCAGGTATATACTCCTGCTTTGTTTTAAAATAACTCTCAGCTGGATCCTTCTTACATGATTTAGGGGACATGATTTCTGGCTGCAGCTATAGAGTCTCAATCTTTTAGAAGAGATTGCTTGTGCCTGTGACAACCTCCTGTTGCTGTCTTTATTTTCTGAGAAATTTTTCCCTCTCCCAAAGCTGATACCCTTTAATGACCTATCACAGACTAACACTAAGCATTGAAATCGGGCTTGATGATTTAGGTTGTTCTGGTTTTTTTACGTTGTATAAGTGCATATGCATTATCCTTTAATGAGTCAAGTTATTTAAATTTCAGATCAGATTGGGGATATAGCGAGTGTGATGGTTCTATATTCCTCTACCATCTGTCACTGAGAAGCTTCTTAAAGTTGCAGCCTCCGTTAGAAGAACAGCTTGGTCCTATAATCTCTCTGCCGCTGTTTCTAAACAAAGACTGGAGACAGGCTTCTCATCTACTGAGAACAGTTGTTTTGAGTGAAACTTGGTGGGGATGCTAAGGCTGTGTGGAATATTCAAAGACTATTGTGTTGGTGCTACAAATATGTGTACCTCAGTGGTTCAGACCACGAGCTCACTTCACAAGGCACTAATTTAATGCAAATCCCTGGTGCTGAGGCAAGGTAGGTGAGTGGTCTTAAGTTGCATTCCCACAGGGAAGTGAGGTATCTGCTCTTACTGTTTTTATTCCGTTTGGTAGCCTTCAGTCAGACAGCCCTAGCTGAAGCAATGGAGTCGCTAAATAATTTTGGGAGTGGAGCAGAACTGACCAATCCAGAGACTCTGCAGAGATGGTCTGGGGTACTTCAGCCCTAGAGCTTTCTAGAACCTGGATGACAGCCTGGAATTTGGATGACAGCCAGGCTTATTTTCTGAGTGTTTTTTCCTGCCATGTTTTTGTTCTGAATATACAGTACTTTATTGAAGCTGCTGGGTGTTGATTTGGGCTGTCCTTAGTCTCAGAAGACAGTCTTTCTGCAGGCACTGAGTTGAGTCAGTCTTGCTCCTGTGGGCTGTAGTGGACTGCAGGCATTGGTAAGGAGAAGGAGCAGGACAGGTTGGAGGTCTGAAACCGAGGTGGAGCAGCCTCAGGGAGCCCCTGGTGGCACCAGAGGAAGAAGAATGGGTGCTGACAGCATCAAGAGTGCTTGGTATAAAGGAAAAGGAATTGGCCTTCAATTAGTCCTGTTTCACCCACAAAAGTGCAGAAAGTACAGAAAGACCTTTTTTTTCCCCCTGAAAACACCTATAATCTGTCTTTTCTTCTGAATGTTATCTGATTGAGTAGTGCTGATCTTCCTCAGCAAGAGGCCCAAGGACAGAGTTGACAAGGGCTCAGGAGACACAGTCCAGTATGTCCTGTCATGGACATTAATGTTTTTTAATGTCCCATTTTCTGTTATACAATTAGTAAAGTCTCTAGGAAAATCTTGCTTAAAGCACCTGGATATTTGTTAGGGCTTTTGTAAAAAACAAACAAAAAAACAAACAAAAAACCCCCAAAAAACCAAAACAAAAACAAACAAAACCAACCAACCAAACAAAAAAACCCCAACAAAAAATCAAACCAAAACTAAACAAATCTAACTTGCACTAAGATATCTGAGAGTGGAAAGGGGAAAGCTGTTGTGGGCAGAGTGGCAGCTTCCGACAAAGTTTATTAAAGAAGCCTCCTCCCAATGAGTCATGAGGTGCAGAAAGGACCCCCTTGCTTTCTAAGCTCCTGACCAGAGAGGAGCCTGTGTGTGGCTGGATCCAATCTTAACCTCAGACTTTGCCAGTGGTTTCTGTCTAAAGGATTATACAGGTGTAACTGAACCTTTATACAGCTTTGTCCTCAAGAAGTAAGGATGGAAAACCAGATATATATATTATGATAAGGATTAGACAAAAAGATTTTAATCAGAATTATTTACTACACAGTGTAGGAGCTATAAAATCTATTATAGTGCAAAATGAAGCAATATTGAAGCAATTATATTAAAGGTAGAATAAACAATTGCTAAGTAAAAATTGATGTTACCCACCCATACCAATGACTGGGCAAATCTCTTTCCCTCAGCCTCAAGGAGTAACCTTGAGGGGCACTGAGATGTCAGAATAAATGACACACATCCACTCTAACTGTAGGCTACTACATATATGAAAAAGCCACATGCACAAATTAAACATGATATTTGCCAGCAAGGGGGTCTTGGAGTACTGATGTGAAGTGCAGCATTCATATGCGAAATCAGAACCATGAGCAAAATCATAATCTTCCTCTTACAAGCAAATTCAAGATATAGACAAAATGGATGCCACTTTCTGTTCTCCTGCCTTACTCATGCCTTGCCTCAGTAAAGTTTGAATAATTTTTGCCTTTACATTTCTACTTCTCTTCATGCTGCTGTTGAAATTCTGTCATCATGTGAAGGTTGCTAGCTATTTCCTGTGAAACTTCTGTATTCTCAAAAAGAAAGTATTTTCACATGTTCCTAAGTCTTTGACTTCCTTCAATCTTTGGATTACATTCCTCTCTTCAAAATTAATTTCCTCAGTAATATTGACTTCCCAGCGAAATGATGTTTTCTGCAGAACAAGTAGGACATCAATGCTGTAATTCAATATATGTCACTAATCACAGTTGTAATTTCAGTGCTGGTATTGAAAATTAATAACATTTTAAATTACTTTTTTTCACTTCTCTGTTCAATTTCAAAATATAGTCTCTAACATATAGATCTTTTCCATTGGTACACTTGTATTTCTACTACTTATGGGATGAAGAATGTGTGCCAGATTACAGTCTTGCACAGGGAATGACTTAAATCATGTACATCAGAATTTTTTTTTGTGTCAGATTGAATATATACATTGACAAAATTAAGTCAAGGAGAAAAAGATTATTAGAATACTCTAAAGGCAAGACTTTTTTTTTTTTTTTTAAGTACTGCTTACCATTGAGATAAATAAATTTAATCCCATTATAGTTACCGTAATGTGGTTTTACCTAAACTTCTGTTAGTTCTCAGTGCTCTGAGTGTAGAAAGTACTGAATACAATTGTATACAGTTATTTCTAAAATCTTTGTAGTGCTCCAACGTGGCACACAGCCCTTCCTGTGCTTTGAAAGAGAACCTTGAACAGCCTGGCATAATGGAGGAGAAAGGGTGTTACTGCTGTGTGAAGTGAAAGAAGGACAATGTAAATTCCTGAGATGATTACAGAATTGTAAAGGAAATTTCAAAAATATGAAACAGCATATGAAGGAAAGTCTAGGAATAGGTTAAGAGGGGGGAAGTCAAATACGTGTGATTATTGAAAATCTGCCTGAAGGTTTGTGGTGAGTATTGCCTGCCGTTTCCCTTGGGCAATGTAAAATTGCAGATTTTAAATGCCTCATAAAAGTGCCATTGCCCCCAGTCCTACCTGCTGTGGCTGACACCTGCACTTTGGGAATCTGCCTTCCTAATGCAAACGTCAGCCAACAGTGATTTAAAGAGTCATCTCACCTACCTTGCTGCAGTTCAAATGCATTTAGGTCAATGTTACACAGGGGTTGTTTTTATAGTTTAAAGAACTTTAAGGAAACAATATGGATGCTCACATAACGGCTGTTGGAATGTGCCAAATCATCCAGGTTTGCTCCATGTCCCTTGCCACTGCAGAGAGCTGGCAGTGTCCACTGCTCCCAGAGCAGCAAGACATCTCTCTGAGGCATAAAGCACTGCCTCCTCTCTGCCTGCAACACTGATGTTGTCTCTGCTCTGAGGCAGCAAAATTTCTGCGCCTAGAAATAATCTATCTGCATCTCAAGAATGATGTGTTGTGTATAGGATCCAAACATTTCGTAAACCTCTTTGTAAAACTTCTAGCATCTTTAGAGAAAGGTGTGCTGTCACTTTTTAAAGAACAGGTAGATGGAGGTATTGGAAGAATTAATTCAGTCCTAATGGGAGAAGTGATGTAGCTACTGCGATTTCTTGTTCATCCAGCTCTACCTTCAGCAGCTGTCTCACGCTGTGCTCTCATTCTAGTTTAATTCTCTTAACTTTGTTGAACTGACACAGCTGTAGGAAAAAGCTGTGGCCTCTTCCTCCCAAGTGCCATCAGCAGAACTCCTTATTGAGGTCATGTCCATCACAAGTCAGGCACTGGGGCTGTGCTACTGCCCTCGAGGGACTGTTTGTTTGGCAGATACCTTGTGCAGACCCCAGTGCTTAACAAGGGCAAAACCCAGCTTGACTGTTTTACGAGTAGAGGAAAAAGACCCCATTTTATTTTACTCACAGACTGAATAAAGCATTGATGATACATGCAGATGATTACAATGTAAACTAGTTCCTATTTTTCAGAGCAGGTTTATGATAACCAGGTAAATGCTTTCATGATAACCAGGTACGTGCTTATTTATCCCCTGAGTATTAAAAAAGAGAATGACAGATAAAAGGCAAGTGTTACAGGAGAATTGACACAGAAACAACCTGTCTGAAGTCAGACAGTGTGTGGGTCAAAACCAGGTGGAAATTACTTTGTTCTAACACCTGGGTGCTTATGAATTGCGGTTCAGTGGCTCTGGCCATCGCGGATACTCACCTTGCTGTATGGAACTAGTAGTCCTAAACTCCTGTTACAGATATTATGGAGAAGTATATTCAGGGTACAGTCCTAAAGCAGATGTCTAAATCAGAAAACTCATGCCCTAATAGTTCCTGTGCATGCCTTAGTGACAAAAATAGCTCTGCGTGAGCAGTTCAGCCCTAAATGTTGGATTACTAGATGTCCAAAGTCATAAGAAGCAGAATGGGTCCATTTCATTAAAAAAAAAAAAAAAAAAAAAACAACAAAAAACCAGACTAGTATGTGGGACTTTTCTGTAATGTTTTTTACCTTGTATTTGGAAAATGAACTGTCCCCTCCCATCCCATCCACTTTCCTCTCCCTGTCCTTAAGTACAGCAATCATACATGTGGGCTTGCTAAGAAGTGCTCTCTTTTGGAAATTTGATGTAGACAGGTTTTTTGCTAGTTATCCAGTATCTTTGTAAATTTCAGACTGATGACAGCTTGGCATGGTCAGCTGAAATGTTCTGTATATGTGGAAAAATTAACATCCATCTTGCATGGATCTCCACGAGTGTGCATCTTCAACAGAAACGTGGTAACCCTCATCTTCTTCAAGTGCTGAAAGTGGAAAAGAGCAATGAGTGCACAGATAAGAAAGTGAAGGTAAAAGGGGGAAACCGGCAAGGCTGGTGGAAACGAGACTATTTTCATGCCTGAGAGTGCTGAATTCATCATCCTATTCAGATAAGCTTTGAGCCACAGATTTTATATGCAAGCTAAATCAGGTTTTTGTCACGGAGCTCTTTAAACAGAGGTGCAACTTATGGCTATGTTCACGTTGTCTGTCATCATTGTGGCAGTGTGTGGGATTCATACCCTAACCTAGCCTGACACTTGGGCACAGACCCTGCTGCTTCCCAGCAGCATCCTCTGCCAGCCTGGCAGCACAGCCTTGTCCATTGCTCTGTGAGCCCTGAGGCTCCTCTCCATCACGTTGTCCTGCTTTGCACTTATTTTGCTGTATTTTCCTTTCTTTTCTCTGCCATTATATATTCCTCCTCTTCATCCTCTTTCTTACCATCTTTAGGTAAGTTTTAGTTGCCAGTGCTGGTAACTATTTATTTATTTTGCTGCACTGCAAGTTCTAAAATATTTTAAAAAGTGGTTGAGTGTTACCCGAGTCTTGAAAATGGTGAGGCGACTTTACATACCTGTGAGTAGAATGATGACAATTAGCACTTACTTTAGGGGCATTTCTATTTCCTTCCCTCCCACTGTTTGCTGAGTCCTTTTAGCCATCTGCTCTTTCAATATGTAGTTGAGGAGCAGTGGCTATTGCATACCTTTTGTGACTGTACTGCCATTTCACAACATGTCTCTGGCTGCAGTGATAAAGCTGGCTTTGAGGAAGAATGCTCATATTTGCCCAAGTCCTCTCCTACTTTTCTATCCACCTCCATTCCCCTCTGCTTGCCTTTCCCTTAGCTGTTGTTATGGGTATTTGTGGGGCTGTACAGCAAACATTATCAGTGAAATGAAATGCTTGAAAAAAGTAAACCTCATTTGTATCATCAAGAAGTAGAGGATACAACAAACAATGGTGCAGGGGAAAAGCAGCAGACAGGAAACCAAACTGTCCTGCCCACCAAAGGAGGGCTTTATGATGAGTACATTCTGTATTACTCATGATGTGCTTGGGTGGGGATCACAGATTCACTGTAAATATTGCCCTCTGCAATGAAAGTGTATGGGGATGTGATTCACGGCTCAGCTTTGCCAGTAATCAGCTTGCCTTCCTCTGAGCATGAATGGAGACTCCTCTCATGAAAATTTGTGCAGTGCTGGGGGGAGGTTAAAGCTGTGCTTCCCTCCCGTGCATCAGCTGCTCCTGGTGATGGAGTGGTTCTTAATGCCTTAGCTATTCACAAACTCTTTCTGAGCTTCTCCTCAGATAAAGGCTGTTCATGCTGTCCGCAAGAAAATACATCAGCTTTGTCAGGCTATGGTTTTCAAAGAAGTCTGAGTGATTTAGGCACCCAGTTTATTTGAAATTAAAAGTACGTGTTCAAGTTTAGATGGCTTTGAAAAGTCCCAGCTGGAGTCTGCTTACAGGTAGAAAAGGGACAGATCGATAAAACAACCTTGGCCAGGACACTGAAACATGACTCAGTACTATAATTCAGCATATAGCCTCTATTGCATTTAACAGTATTTATTCATTACTTGTCCTGAAATCTTTTTCTTCCTTCTTTCCACTTTCTTATCAGGGACAGATTTCTTTCAGATCTAGTGGAGAGAACATTTCTTTCAAAGATATTCTGGAGGAGTTCTTTGCACAAAACTGATCAAAAACTGCTAAACTGAATTTAAAAAAAAAAAAAAAAAAAAAAGAAAAAAAAGACAAACTTCTGTACTTAATGTAGAAAACACTAATAGCAGACTTCCCACAATAACAAACCAAACTGCAAATAAGACATGCAACCATTTAAGAATAACTTTTTAGTGCATGAGTTGCTTTTCAACACTGCAGACTCATATTCTGAACCAAAGTGGTTGAGAAGTAGCAGTCTTTGTTGTGAGTGAAAAGGTGACATTATACTTGTTTTAGGAAGGTTATTTGTTTGAGTGTCTGATATGTCCCCAGAGCACAGTGCAGTGTGGCACAGAGACATCTGAGCTAGTCCCCATGCAATAGTCTTGCTACCAGAAGTGGGGTATCCGGAAGTTCGCACAGGTGCATTTGTTCTCATTTTCCCTGTTCAGTCATCTGCAATGCAGACTCGCTTTATGAATCATGGAACAAAATGTTCTACCTCCTTACTTCCAGCCTATATTATCAGATAAAAGCTTTACAAATACTCTGTGAACTGTGTTCACACCATTTGTTAACAGATTTCTGGCTCTTTACTCCAGTGGACAACTTTGTGTTACAAAACCAAAGCCTAGAAGATGAGTTTTTAAAAAAATAAAGCAATGCCAAACTGTATGTTAGGTAAACATGCCATTATACTCTGCATGGCAATGAAAGTCATTGAGTATGCAACTGACATAACCTTCTCAGCATCTAGTCCAATATTTGGGGTTTATTTTAAAATTACCTAATAATTTTTAAATCATTCAAGTAATTACTTCACAAAGATATTAAACAGCATATCGTTCTTTAACCTAAAATTTTCCTGTGGGCTTCACATTTTTGTTACACTCAATTGTGTAGGAGGCTGTAAATTTCATAAGGGTGCATTTGATTTAATTAGTTGTTTTGATATATGCACTTGTGTCTGCTCTGAATGTCAGACCAGAATGGCAGCTGATCCAAAAGAGTAGTTTTCTATTCCATCCAAAGGAAGTACTTGAATTTGCATCCTCTGCTGAATGGGAGCTCTAGTTATATTGTCAGTGTCTATACAGAAATCCAGAATCCAAATCCAAATGATTGGTGAAAACCTGACTATTGAAAGAAATCAAGGTTTATGCTCTAGAGTCTGAATGTCTTCAATTAATCATGTGTTCCATGACTTTATGTTTCCTGAAGTCTACCCAGGCTGGAAAGGAAAACCATTTTATGGCACCTGTAAATCCAACAGTCATCCTTTTAATATCCATTTTCTTAATTTTGTTCTGCTTTTTTATGATTTCCTGAGGCCTCCTGAAAATCATTTTGATGTAGCCAGAGTCTTGTTTTGCATTTTCCATGGTGCACAACAACAACAAAAAATAAAGGACTGAATAATTTATATACAAACTTTAAAGTATAGAGGGAGACTTTTAAAAAGTGCTCATATCCTTTTTTGTTGTTAGCAGAAGAAAAACTGCAAGACTTTCCTAGGCACCTAGTTTATCATGTTATTCTTGAAATGTATCTCTCTTTAACCCCTTCCTTACAATAGGTGCCCCTCCCATACCAAGAGGTATCCACCAGAACTCCTCCTACAGCATTACTCACCTGAAACCTGGAGGTCCTGAACAGAGTGTCTGAGCACTATGTATGAGATCCCTGATCATGCACAGTGAGACTTTGCATAAAATAAACCAAACAAGGAATCAGGGGTGAGCTGGATTTACTCCATCCACTCCACAGCAAATTGAAAAGTCAGGGGCTTTTTTTTTTGCGAGCCGTTCCTGCCCTGCTCTACCTGAGTGCTCTGCAGTGCAGCTTTGTGTTCTGAATTTGCCATGAAGAGAACCTGCCTTGAGCTTTTCTACAAGGTCCTTCAAACTTAAGACTAAAGAAAAGCTGTTTCTCAATTTTTAAATTTATTTCCCCTTTTCTGCAACAGTAGCCTAGTTTGCTCTTTTCTGGGTAGGTGAGAATTTTGTTTGAGGCTATATCTGACTGGGGCAGGGACTAGTAAATTTTTGAGCTATTGTGTGGGTGAATTTTTATGAAATTACTGTGTTAGTCAGAAATCCTTTGACAGAACCATTTAGAGAATATGATGTTGTATACTTATATATCTATATTGCTTTCGTCCATTAGACAAAGTATTAACACTTCTCTCTCTTAATAAAGAAAAAACAACACAGTTAGAAATGGTATGAAACAAATTCACATGGACCTTTAAAAATGGTGTCTGCAATAAATGAAAGCTCCTTCACTGGCTTTGCACTTATTCAATCTCAGATAGCAAATTAATAGGCCTAAGCATTACTTGTGCCACCGGACTTTTCATCAAGGGGTTTCTCTTGAGTTTGCATCTTCTCATCTTGAACTAATGCTACCTAGTTTTTGCTGTCAGTGCCAGTACATCAGCAATTAATGGCAGTTTCTTGATGATTTCTAAACCATTTCTTGATAATTATCCACAAAAATTACAGTTCTGCATTTGTTCCATTTGAACTTCTGCAGCACTCTACAGATCAGTAAGCTCAACAATATTGAAATGCTGTTCTGCAAGGCTGCAGAACTGAGGCTGATTTACAGTCCCTGTGGCAATATTAAGCAACTTGGATGTTTTCCTGTAGTCAGTTAGCAAATTACTCTTCCTTTCAAGTCTGCTGCATTTGATGTTTACAATGTTTACATTTCCAGTATTTCCATTAATATCAGTATATGCTCCTGATTTACTTTGGGATCATGAAGGTGTAAATTTTCTGCAGTTACCTGTTATTTTTGCATTTTGGCTACCAAGCTCCTGGTTACCCCAGCTGCAACTGAGGTTGAGTTTGTAGGGTCTGCAGCCAGAATTGGTAGTGCCCATTGTATTTTAGCACTTGCACTTGTGCAGAGTGGAGTTTTTCCTCACTCTTCTTTGTATATATGCAAATTCATAAGACATGAGAGTACATACTTATTGCTTGTTAGATCCATTGTTTATCCTAATAATTTAGACATGACCTATTTAAAAAGTAAGCACTCAGTTAAGGTGTCCTGGAAGCAGCTCAAGGACTTTCTCACTTGAACTAAGCACTGTTATTTTCCATGTTTCTATGCCTGCAGATAATGTTTTCCCAATATGCTTCCCTGAAGAAGGATCACTGAGATTATTCAGTGGTGCCAGCCTCGTTGTCCCTGCACAGTGACACATGGTATTCTCCAGGGTCTGCTCCAGCTACTGCTGGTGTGTGAAGCTCCAGCTGGCATGGCAGAGGCTTCCCTAAATGCTTACAGGTGCTGTGCAAAGCCATCCTCACTGTGCCTGTCACAGCTGAGCTGCTCACAGCTGGTACAGCCTTCCTGGGAATGGAGATGAATTTCTCTGGGTTTTATTGTTGATGGTGGTGATGGTGGTTTTGCTCTGTGGCTTTATCTCACTTGGAGCCCCTATTTGTTTGTGGGTTTTTTTCCTAGATAAGGCCTCAAAGAAGGAAAAGGCAGGTAGTTTGAGATGGAGCCCAATGAATGCAGGTTCTATCACACGCTGGTAGAGGAACCATAGCAATTCTACTCTAAGCATATATCCTACAGCATGACAGTGTAGCACATTACTCTGTTTATCTGGACTATGAAAAATTACATTTCATCCAACTGTTGAAATTTTCCCAGGAGGCACAAATGATTACACCACTTCAAAATTCCGGTTTGCTATGAGAGAAAATATTTTTAGCAAAACTGTTTTCCTATTTATTTTTCTTACAGTCTGTAACTAAATTCTCATTTTTGAATGGCTGAATGATAAGGTGACAGTTGAAATTCTGTGTAGATGAATACAAAGTAATCAATTAAAGGAAAATATCTTAATAACAAATTGAAAAATAGCAGAAACTGAATGAATATTAATATTCAGGATTTTTTTTTTTAATTACGAGAGTTTTGCAGAAGCATGAACTCATTACCCAATAACACTTAACTGCCCTGCAACTCCCCAAAAATGTTATAAATAACAAGGGAAAAAACAGGCAATCTAATTTTACTGGTGTATAAATTCGTGGTATCTCTGAACCTTCAATGACGTGTGCAATTCTGATTTTGCCAACTTAGAAAGATGTCACAGAACAGGGAAAATTTAAAGGGGAACAATAAGGATGAACAAGTTATGGAGGAGTAGTCATATGTGGCAAGCAGACAAGGACATTTTTGAAATTATGAGTAGTAAACGTCTATGGACTTTTAAGTGACCATAAAAAGATGGTTTGGGAAAAAACTGGAAGTGCTTACTGGATTATGGATAACTTTGGTTTGAAACAATAAAACTGTTCTTTTTGAAGAATAGAAGGCCTCAGTCATGATACTTTAAAAGACATGAATTTTCTGTTTTAATACATAATTTCAAGCTGCTTGGAAATTTGAGTAAAATTTGATTTTTGATAAAGCTTATCAAATTGCTGCAAAGTTCTTCAGAAATAGGAAATTCTTTTCTGAGACACCAAGAGAAAAAGTCAATGACCTGTCCATCCAAGAACATAAGGATAGGCAATTTTAAATCTTAGTTAAAAGTTTCAATCACATCTACCCAGGCAGGTTTCAAAGAAAGGGAAGTTGTCCTTAAAACCTCACTGCTCTCTCTATAAGCGTGCAAGTGTAATAGCTTGCTAGAGTGACGCCAGTTATGAAGTGGGTTCTATTTCAAAACCATTCTTCAGAGGACATTTTGAGTTATGATAGGATTTCACAGAAATAATCCAATCAACTCTGTATATTTCAACATTAAGAGACTTCTTGTGTTTTTTTCCCCTAAATAATTAGAGCCACTGACTTTAGTGCCTGTTGCTACATCAACCTGGAAGGACAGGAGGGAGTGATCAGGATTTACCACTGAACTTCTCCTAATACTCCAATGGTAGCATTTGATTGCAACCAGCACAGGACATCACAAGATCAACTGGTTTAATAGTGAGTAAACAGGATCTAATTTCTGTGAGGCCCTGCCTGACCATCAGGATCACCTTAGACATCAGCATGTTTTCTCGTCCCTATTCTCTGTGACATCTCACCCATGGGGTGCAGAGTCCTCTTTTTGCCTCCTTTCTACTCTTTTTTTTTAATTGTTGTTTAATAAATCAAATTCCCCCAAGACATCCTTTCCCCATGGCACGCTATGCAGTTTCTCAGGGATAAATTAGCCACAGAAAGACTCCTGTACAGAGCAGAAATAGTAAATTAATAAAAATGAATTAATTAAACTTTAGATGAGGGTGTCATAGTTCAGGGAATTTGAAGATCTTCTTTCATGATGTTTTATATTTGCATGAAACATTTGCATTTCATTTTATATGCGTTTAATTTTCTGCCCCATTAAAAAGGGACAGTGAGAAGAATTAAGGATAGTTTCCATATTCTTATTTAACTTTTAAAAAAGTATTTTTTTTCCTGTGTACATCACTGAATAAAATAATTCCATGGAACACATAAAAAAGGTAATATTTGGCCAGCATAAGGAATAATCTTTCTACAACCCAATTTCACCCAGGTAATTTACATAAAGATATAAGAGCACTATTTCTGAATTAAGGTGAGGGAAATAATCTTCCCTTTGAGAGAACTCATAAGATACCTCAATTTTCATCTACATTGCTTAATATATTAAATATTTCTGAAAAGTAATAAGGTTTCACAAAAGTCTCTCAGTTCTAGAAAGTGACAATCCTCACTTTATATATTTTCACACAAATACAGAAAAGAAAGCCACAACAATGAAGAAGCACCAATATTAAAGTACTACCACCCCTAAGAGTAATAAAGTGTGTGAGCAGTGGGAAAAGCTTGTGCACAGGCACTTCTGCCTCTGGGCATAGCAAAGGCCAGATGACTGCTGAGTGCCTTTCCAGGTTTGATTTTTCTGGTTCACGAGGTCAGGGTGAAAATGCAGCTGTTGCATCCTGCACTTCCACAGCCACGGTATGCAGCCTTTCCTTTGGTGGATTCCTAGATATTTTCCTGTGGAAACATAGGCCACTCTTCAGTGGGTTTTACTCCCTTTACCTGATAGACTTGTGTTTTTATCCTTCCCTGGGGTAGTTCTGCCTCAGTGAATTCAGCAAGACGAACCTGGTGCTATACAGGCAGGTTCTGGCTACATATGATTCATTTCCTGTACCTGGGACAAATATTTCCTTCTATACCTCAGTGAAATTCCTGTGCCAGGCCCTTGCCAGAAACTGTAAGGATGTAGATACTCCCCACAAATGCTGGCTAGCAACTGATTCAAATTATCCATGGCCCCAGAATTTCTCAGCTTGGGTATTGGCAGCAAGGCAAAGTTGATCTCTAGGAAGTGGATTTTCCACTCTATGCAGCAGAACAAAAACAAAAAAAACCGAAACCAAACCACCTTTCTTTGTGTAGATTTCATATGAAGCAGATATGCTAGTTTTTTTCTGAGCTTTTAGTGAAATCTTGCTATTTTAAGTAAAAGGATTGAAGGAAGACATCGACAGTAAATATTTTTCAAACACTCATTTTCATATAAAACTCATAGCAATTTATATCTGTTTATTGTAATAAAAAGGGAAAAGTTCCACACAGAAGGGATTGTTTTATTAAATTTGGGGAGGGTAATATTGACTAGTGTTTGCATAAAGCTTCTTCACTCTAACATTGACTCTAACAGATACGTAGGTAAGCAGAGGAAACTCTGAAATGTGTTAGAAGTGGCTGCCATTTCAAAGACATTCTCTCTATACGTTGCTGGCCATGAATTCTAAAAATAAGCTTTAATCTCTTAGTTTCCAATAGACTGCTAAGCAGCCAACATGTTGTCAAAGCTTCAAAACCTGTAGATAGTCTTCTGTTTCCCTGGGATGCCAGAGAAGAAGAAAGTAAATCCCTGAATACTGAGCTGACACTTCCATCAAATACTTGTTTGTGGTAGTGCTCAGATAAACAATCTCTTCTAATAAGTCATCATCTTTCATCTCCAGACTACTATGGAGCTCATTATAAACAAACTCTTTTGAAGTGCATTGCTGAGAAATAAATTCTAGTGCATTTTTAAAATTTGAACTCCCAGTTACCTTGAGGATAGTGACATCAGCTAGTCTGGTACTGGAAAAAAAATTCATCTATCAGATCAAGTGATATTCTCCTTTGTAACAAAACTGACTGAGCTTGCTGTTGTTTATTTATAAACCATGCAGAGTGTCAGGAGTTCCATGGGTTTTTATCTGGGGAAAGGAAGAGTAGAAATTTTGGGAAATTTGGTGAGATGTTTTTGCAGTCATTCTTCAGTGAGCTCTTTGTGCCAATGTGACAGTAGAAGACCATAAAAAATAAAAGACAGCTTGATTTAACAGGACCAATATATGTGAGATGTAGACATGAAAAAACATTTTATTTTTGTAGCCAATGTTTATGACTCTTTAGAGAGTTTATGACTCTTGTTAGATTCTTAATTATCTGACTGAGACTTAAAGAATAATAGGAAAAAAAAAATAAAGTTTTTTTTATTCTCCTTTGTCTGACTTTCTACTTTTTCTGTTTCTATTTGTGCATTTTGATTATTTTCAATTGCCTGTAATTCACTAACACATTTAAAATAGGTTACATAGTTATTTGTTGTAGAGTTCATGAAATTGTGAAATATCCAAATTGTCAGTGAATATCTCAGCCTCAACTGCAGCATTTATTATTCAGATTCTTGTTCTCCAATTTCAGCTGTAACACACGAGCTTTTGCTAAATACATATATATTAAGTTTCTGGGTGTTAAGTAGTATTGACAAAGCTTGGATGGCAAGAAATCCATTACAGCATGACAAACAGAAATGCATGGATGCCCAAAAAATGAATGAGAAGAACATCAGCAGGAGGAAAACCCTCTGCATGTCTTGCACTATGCCCTGTTTTATGCTAGTAGTATTAAAAGATACAAAGCAAGTGCAACCACTGTTGCACTTTTGGGCAGAAAAGTGCAACAGTGCTTCAGGGCCCAATGGCTACATTTTATAATAATATACAATTTTATAATTTAAATTTTGTAATAATAAACAATATGGGTTTTAATATGCTAATTTTTATTCTCTCGATGTGTTCTAGATTTATGCATGCATTCTGGAGGTGGACGAAACATTTAAGTATTAATATTTAAGTGCTAAGTCCAGGCCTCTGAACTTGAGCTTTGAAGGTGTTTTATCCCATACTGAAAATACACAGGTGCAAAGAAACACCTGATAGACATCCGTGGATGCACCTGTCCTCTTATAAACTTGCTCAGCTCATCCATTCATTAGTGCTGTCCAAGGCTGAGCCGCCTTTAATGAAAACACTTAATTTCTAATTACAGGTACAACTGTTGGTTTTCTGGTCTTTAGCTTAATGTAAGCTTAATGTATTTATAATTAGTTGCTGTGTAAAGTCCTGAATAACACACTCTTCTTGTATCAGCTGCGAGGGTGGCCCACAAATTGATGATGATGATGATGATGATGATAATAATAATAATAATAATGATAATGATAATAATAATTTGCTTAGAAAAAGATTACTATTTAGATAGGAAAATAAGATTCCCAGAAGTAAGGAAATGCCCCTTTCACTATTGTCCATCCAAACATACCTCCCTTTACTGACCATTTGTTTCAGCTGTTGTGCAAAAGCAAGCCGAGTTCAACTTACATAGCAAAGAAAAAGAACTCATCATCACTGTTTTAACATAATTTGCTCCTATTTCTGTGGGTTTTCTAAGGGAAAATAAATAATTGCACATTTTAATGTTGAGTACTGTTGAGAAAAATGGCCCTGCAGATCCAGAACTTGCTGTGCCTTCTGACTCCTTAGTAAGTACCCACCTAGCACTTGAATTTTGGGATGGACCTCACAACCTCACTGGCTTATTCTGGTCTCCCTGCTCCTGCAGCACTCTCTACAGCTATTTTAAGTGCAAAGTCTCAGCTATTTTGAGTGACTGTTTTGAGTCACCTTGCCTTGGCAAAATCTCTCAAGAAGCACAAGCAACAGAAAGAAAACACTGTTCTTCCTCCCTTCAAACCATCCCGCAAAATTTGAGTGAAATGGCATAGAATAAATTCAAATAACGTTACCACCTGACTATTTCTATTGCTGATTTTTAAAGGATGGGAAACCCACTGGCCTTCAGTACAATTCTCAAAGTAAATTTTCCTACAGAATCCTCTGCAGTGGAAAGTGTCAAGCATTTTTAAATGTTTCCCAGTCTCCATTAAAAAAGGAGATGGTTAATACTTAAGACGAAATTGAGAAAATAGTATCCAGCTTTACATGTTTCATTTGAAATTCTGTAAATTGAGGACTGGCAGTGTCAGCCTTTTAACCTGACTATATTTTAAACACCTTGGAAGTATTAGGATATTTATTTGTATGTTTGTGGTCTTCTTCTTAGAATTATGTTGCAATGGTGGTACAGAGTATTAAATGTCTGGCTTGAATAAGAACCTTTGCTTTTCCTCCACCTGTCAGCCTCTATATCCACCATGTAAAATCCAGGAAATGCTACTGTCCTTTGTTTGGAAATATGTATGGACCTTGTTGTGGACCAGGAATCCATTGTGCTAAGGGGTATATGAATGTGCAGCACCAAAAAGGGACTGCTCTGTAGAGCCTTTCTGCTTTTGCTGTGTGTTGTGTTTGTCTCTGCAATAACTGAGTGCCTTCCAGTAGTGCACTGAGCAATGCAACTACCATCTGGCATGTGTTTGTTCGCTCACTGTCTCCCCAGGGGAAGAAGTGTGTGCAGTGGAGTGTTATGTTTCTGAATTTTCATGCATAGATACTGACACGTGCTTACTCTGGAAACGACAAGGTCAAAATGCATGCCTTGCACTGGGAATGAAAAATGGTGATATTTTGAATGTTCCTTGGTTAATTCTACATGTGCCAGCTCTTGAACAAGATCCCCCTGTTGCATAAGAAGGCGCATTTTGAATTTAATGCAGCATTTTCCCATCTTGCATAGCCTCTAGTCACCCTCTATCTTCAGTAAGGAGTTGCCAGGGGCTTCCATCCCTTTCTCCAGATGGTGTTGGGAGCTGAAGGCAAGAAAAAGGAAGAGGAAAAGTTAAATTTAAAAGTGTTCATGCTCAGAGAAATGAAATCTGTTCTTCCTGAGACGAGGAAAAGTCATGACACAACAAATTCCCCACTCATTCACATCCTGTGCAATCCCATCAAATACAAGATGCTGTTCCATGTGGAAATACATGCACCATTTGGTCATTACAAATTTGCTGGTTCTTCCAAAACTTGGAATCAAGTGCCATCTTTACATCTATAGTATTTGCTGAAACTAAAAAAAATTCTTCATGATCATTCACAAGTGGGCCTTGAATGGAGTGAATAATTTTTGAAAAATGGGTTGTTCAAGGGATGAGGGTTTTTTACTGTCCCAGATTCTTACATATAAAGATAGTCTGTTACACTGTTGCATTAGCCTAGCTGAATTTCCAGAGATGAGTATTTCTGATAAGATAGGGATCTACATTTCTTTAGTTATTTCATAACTCAGAGTGGTGTCATGTGGATTATGGGTACTTATGCTTGAAAAGTAAAAGAAACCTACTGCTTTCAGATTTTTTTCCCAAAGGGAATTTTCAGAAGATTTCTGAAGAAGTCAACACAAGTTCACTTGTAATCATTCAGTAGCCCCTGGATGTGCTGTAATCAAGTGATCTCTCTTTTTTTTGTATATTTAAAGAGACAGAATCACTATCAGTTCCCTAATTCTTTTCCTCTATAGTTATTTTTTATTCTTCCTGAGCCTTTCTATGGAAGCTGCCTGCTTAGCTGTGCTCTTCCAAAGTTCTCTTATTACAACATTTTTTTCCCCTGTGGATTTTTTAAAAATTAACTTAGCAGCAGAAATTGATTATTAACTCAGTATTAACAGCTTTAGAATGGAGAAATTCTGAGTAAAAACTATGATACAAGGGACAGAGCAGGTTACTGGGGGATGATATTTTGAAATTCAGTCCTGAATTCTGCCAGGAATTTCCTATGTGGTTTTTAACATGCTGCTTACCTCCTTTGTGGCTGAGTTCACCCATCTGTTCATAAAACGTATAACTTTATCCCACAGAAATGCTACAACATTTAATTTTTAAATTAACTTGCCCACTTTTGATTCTATAAATGAAGGTTTTCTCTTAAATCTTCGCTGGGCTTTTAGAGAGAAAATTAATTGGGAATAATTTTTACAATGTTTTTGTGGTTTATGATATAAGCTAGTAGCAATCCTTTTTCGAAGTTCATTAAAAATGCCTTCAGTTTTTTGTGTAATTTAAATTTGTGGTGTTCAAAATCTCACATAAAATCTCTAGAACATTTCCTCTGCTCTTGTGGTTAATGGTGGCATAATCTAAAAGAATATTAATAACTTTCCCTATGTCACAGAATATACAGTTTTCTGTAAACTTTTCTATTAATTGCACAAGATCATCCTTAATCCCAATTTAATCCCATAAAATTAGCTTTGTGGTTTTTATTATTTGTGGGAGTGCCTTTGTAAGTGCATGACTTCTTACTTCTGTGACAGAAATCAAATTTTTTAAAATTTTGTATGAAGGAATGTATTTCATAGTACTGTTTATAAGTATTATTATCTTCTAATTTAGGTGGTTATGACAGAACAGATGAACATACTTCTAAATTTTTTTGGTTCTATTTTAATTGATTGCTGTAGTTGGGTTTTTTTTGCAAATATGGTTTTGTTATGTGTGTATTTTGCTCTTGTCATATTTGTCACAGGACTAATGGATTCAGCTGCTCGTTCTCTGATCTGCCTGGATGCATTACAAAATGGAAATCTAGGGTTTAACTGGACTAAAGCCTGTTTCACATGGTAAACCACACAGAGATGTCTATTTAGGCACTGGTGGCATCAGTGCTTTGCCTGTAGCTCCTTTCAGTGTTTGAAGCTGTTTATTCCTCTTCTACTAAGGGCAAAATAAAGGCAAAAACATCCTTTGTCTTCTGTGCAGCTTTGCAGTATCAAACTGTGTACATTTGAAACTGAGTTTTGAATCTGTAATACCCAGACAGAAGCTTGCTAATATCAATTGCTGAAGTCTGCAAAGTCTGCACTGAAGCCCCATCATCTCCTGCATAAATGTATTGCATAGATTTTGGGTGTTTTAATTTCCTTTATGTCATAAGACATTATTACAGACATAGTTGATTTGTTTCTTGAGTATACAAGTATCCAGAACAAGAGATAGTCATGCCCCTGTTTTGTCCACTCAGCTTGGGAATGTTTCACTGTCCTGGAACTTCTGTCTTAGGGAAGTATGGCAGACCCTCTGGTATCCAAGCAATTAGATGTGGGGAGTGAAATGATTTATGCTCCTGAAATCTATAGTCCCTGGAGTGATGTGCTTAAACCCTGTTGCAAAGAAAATGGGATAATCCAGTGAAAATCATAGTTGGCCTTATCTTAAACTATCAGCGTAGGGGAGAATGGTGGCTGAAAGACACAGATAAAAAAATAAAGATTACAGGACAAGTTCATTCTAAGGGGGGTCATCTGAAGTTCACGGGCAGTGGCAGAAGGTGCTGGAGAGAGATGACAAGAAGCTGAGCTGCTCACCCTGTTTCCATGTTTCATGATTTGCCCCAGTGATGCTGGGATTACCGTGTTCCAGCATTTCCAGTGCCTTTCAGGAAGAGTGTTCCACAGCCATTGCTTACGATTTTGAAAATAAGGTTTCACAAAATTCCATGTATTTTTAATTTTATATAGACATTTCTAAAATGGTATAGAGACATTTTCATCTCATTCTTTAGATGTATCATACCTGGGTATTGCTAATTCACAGCAGAGATTGTTATTCAAAGTGTTATCAAAACCATGGAATAATGCTGCCAGCTATGCCATTTCAAGCGTAAAACACAGTTTTCTTTTAAAATTAATGCAAACCTTCCCTAATACGATTACACTTGTGGGAATATTTGTCAGAGAGAACACAAACCAGTCAGGCATTTCTTTGTGATGATCCATTACAGTTCATTCTAAATCAGCTATAAATATTGTTCCATTTAAATTGTTATCTGCTACTGTCAGTCTAGGTCTTTCACAGATGAATCTTATCACTATAAAGAGCTGACAGTACTTTTTTTAATGAACTCTGCAAGTCAGGGTTATAGTCCATAACTTCAGTGTCCTCCCATAGCCTTAATGTCTACTGGGTGAAAACTGTTACTTAATTCATTTGACACTTTCATCCATTTTCACTCTTGAAGGGGATAAGTAGAACTCGACTTTGTGTGAGTCAGAAAAGATAAAACTGAATATATAGCCTAGGAAATCTTGAAAAAAGTGTATATAAAAAAAATGAAAAAATGAAAATTTCCAATTTGTTTAAAATACTTGAATGTGTTATATATTAAGGAATGTTATGACAAGGGAAGTAATTGGGGTAAGAGCTGTGTTGTGTTCAGTACTTATAGATAAACTAATACTCTTTTCCACTTTTTGAGGAGTGCCTAAAGGGAAATGATCAGTGACTGGTGGCCTCTAAAGTCCTATTAAGCCTTATATGCTCTATAAAATGCATTTCTAATAGTGACTGTCCTCAGCTTTTAAAATGGAAGTGACTGTTACATATAATTCTTTTTCTATTTTTCTGCTGCTCTAACAAAGACCAGCGTGCAACTTTTGTTTTGTCCAGAAATATGCATTTTGTCCATGATGTCATCAGCTTTTCTGATTGGAAACCTCTTTTCATTTACGTTTTCGGGTTTTTTTTTACGCCAAGGCAATGTAAAGCAAGAAATGAAAAAGCGCTGACTCCATACATATGGAGTCATGCCAAGTGTTAAGGCAAGAGAGCCAACAGAAACTCCTTTTCCTCCCTCTTCTCCTGCTGTTTCTAGCCTTTTTCCCCTATGACCCTCAATTTGCAGCTAAACAATACATGGGCACGAGTCCAAGCCGCCAGGTGGGAAGTGAGCTGGCTTTTCTCCAAAAGATACAATGGCCAAGTTCATAGGCAGAATTGGTTTCTGACATTTGCCAAACTTGCCTGAAAGGTTGCCAGTCTGACAAAGGGAGGAAAAAAGAAGAGAAGAAAATGTGTAGATGGTAACTGGTCATGCATTAGACAATAGTGTTAACTCCATATGGTTTATTAGTCATTGGATTAATATAAATGACCAAAACATTTCAGTCTGTCTGAGCCCTTGTATTTTCTCTGCTGCTTCATGCTCACACTACCTCCATAAAGGTTGCTTTTGCTGCTATTCAGTGGTCCAAATTAAACAGAAATCTTGAAGTTTGCATTTAAAGATTCTTTTTAGTAGATGTGGATTTGTTAGGCTGAAGAGGGAACTAAATTTGCCTTTATGATGTACTACTTTAAAAAGAACATCACATGAGTAGTACACTCTATCATACTTGCTTAGGAGTCCAGAGTGACATTCTCTTTTTTTTTTTTTTTTTTTTTTTAAATAGACCAAAATATTATGCAGCAATGAATGGGGAATAAAAAACACTTTCTTGAAAGGGCAAGATATGCTGGATCCCACCAATAGGTCTGGTAGGATCTCTGAGGAAGGTCAGAAGACCACTGTGAAGTCAGCAAGTGTTCTGTCATACAAAGAACCTGCAGTCATGTGGAGATGATTCTGCACTCCCAGACTGGAAGCCCACGTGCCCACATTTCTCATTTCCTCCCTCTACTGAGAGTCCATCTCCTCAAGGATGGTATCAGTGCACAGAAGCTGAAATATCACACTTCCTGTCAGAACAGACTGGATACAAAAAGTTGGCGACCGTGCAGGCATCACAGGGGCAGGGAAGGCAGGTAGAGAGCCGATATCTGTGAATTCTTAAAGCAGGCAAGTAAGATCAGCAATAGCATCTCTGCAATTACCTTTGTCTTCATAGTGGCTTGATATTTTCTATTTAGTGTTTCCAAGTGCTTCATCTAATCAAGGAGTTAGTTTTTATTGTTCTTTTACGTAGGACTGGTAGGCTAATTTTCAGCTACCTATAAGTAATAAATAATTTACAATTCTACAAACACGTGTCTTTTGCTGCTTGAGTAGTCACTTGACAACTTGTTAAGTGGGAGCTGAGTAATTGGGAGCTGAGAAAAATCCTATGGTGGCAGCAAAAAATTATATAATTTAAAAGAGGCTTATGAAAAGATGAGGGGGAAAAGGTAACGGATTTAATATCCTTCAAGTGCAGTTGGAAGGGAAAAATCTGCTCACTGTACTGGTACAAGGGGCTCAGAGTAAAGTTCTGGCAGTGAGAGTGGAAAGTGTACACTTCGAAAATAGCCTGTTGATGCAGGACACCAAAATGAAAAGAGTCATAAATAAGGGAGTTATTTAACTCCAAATAGTGGCAACATAGCTAGCAAAATATATAATGTAGTTCTGGGCAACAACTTAATCCGCTCAAATATACTAGCTGCAAAATGAGACATCTATATCTATGATAGTGAGATCTGTGTTCTATATCAGGCATTTACGCTGTTGAATGCAAGAATCAATATTTAATCAGAACCTCTAACAGTTTGTCTTCAAGTTTCAGAAGTCATGATCCAGTTTCAGAAAATGCAATTTGAGGCCCTCTGACACCTCAGAAAATAGGAAACACTGTACACAATCACAGCTGTCAAATGTGAGAAACAGAAAGTATGATTAGTTAGTTGTGCTGTTGAAACACTAGCTTTAATGATATGTCCGGCTGCTTTCTCCCACTTGTAAGGAAATAGAGGAAATATCTGACTGAATCTCATTTTTAGGACTCAGCTATCACTGTGCTGGATCAGCATCCCACAGTCTATCTCCAGTAAAAGGCAGCATTTGACTGCCTCGCTAAACTGACCTAGAAACAGAGCAGTCCCAGATTAGCTCCCAGCTTGGTTGCTGGCTTCTCCTCCCTGTCTTCCTCACTCCTTTCCCTGTGCTAATTCTCCCATATCACTCAGGCCATATCACTCCATATCACCGTGCATGTGACAGACATGGGTGTATTTCATTCTTCACATCTGTCGGAGTGTGTGTAAAATTATCCTGCAAGCTGTTTTTCTTTGCTAGGTACTGAGGCAGTGCTGGTTCCTACATCCTGTTGTTCCTTTGTGCAGGATTTGGGAGAGCTTTATGTCTCCAGTGATGCTGAAAACCCTCCTGCTGAGAGGAGCGCTTGCAGAGCAGAAATTGAGATTCCTCATCTGTTGTGATGAGTCTGTGCTGAAGGCTGAGCTGTGTTGGTTTCATCAAGAACTGCTTCACACTCATAAGCACTCAGTGATGTTTTTCGCTACATGGGACATGTCAGGGATTTGTGCTTAGATTAGGTTAGTGTCTTGTTGGTTGCTAAGGTGCATGGACAGCTCTAATTCTTTCAAAAGCATCTTCTGAAAACATTGGTAGGAATTGGACTAAATCAGATTCAGATCTTAAAATGCTGGGTGAAAGAAAGGTCAACACAGTCTGAAATCTGAATTACTAGTATTTAACATCCAGATGTCATCTCTATTGTCATTTAACTTGCCAGTAAAAAAGCTTGATTTGAGGCATCTACACATTACAGAGGATGTATTTATTTACTTATATGCAGCAGATAAAATGTACTTATTGTTGGAGATTTTCTTTTTTTTTAAAATAGATTAAAATTGGGTAAAATGAGCAATGAAGATGTGGCAAGGGAAACAAGAATCCATGTGAGAGCTGAAACACTGGAGGAGAGAGGTGAGGAACTGAGAGAATGTGTGTCTTGGTTTGATAGACAGGTGTCTGCTAAGAAAGGTGGGAACCTTCCTTAGAACAGAGACTGTGAACTCCCCTCCAAATTATTATAACTTTGGAATCAAGGGCTCTCAGGCAAAGATATGGGAAAAGGAATAAGAATTCTTTACTAGTATCTATAATGAGGTAAACAGTCAGTAACAACAGCAAACAAAACCAAAAACTCGGTGGCAGATGTCCCTGGGCTGCCAGACACTGTTCTGTTTGGTGCAGTTACAGTCACAACCAGCAGGGGCGCTGTTGGCTCCCAGCCGGGCAGGGTAGGTGCAATGACTCCGGCGCAGCTGCAGGGGGCGCTGTGGCGCGAGGCCAGGTTGGTCTCAAGAGGATAATGGCGCACAGGCTGGGCAGGGATAGCGTGCAGCAGGACGGGGCGCAGCAGGGAGCTCAGAGCAGGGAGATGGAGAGGCAAGGTGGGCTCAACTGGGCTAGCCAGCAACAAAAAGGTGGCAGGAACTCTGCAGTTGTGGCAGATGGGGTCGCGGGGCGGCGGCAGCCGGGTCCTGTTCTGCTGTAGTGCAGCTGGGAAATGCACCCTTCCGGAGGGGAGGAGAGGGTTGGAGTCCCATGCGCTTTTTTCCCCAAGCGAAAACTCACCCACCAGGTAGAGAAAAACCAGTGCAAAGCCAGGCTTTTGCCTCAGTCGCAGCCAAAAAGCAGACAGCAGCTTTTTCCACTGCTCTCTCTTCCAAATCCCCCATCGAGCGTGTCTGTTATCAATCCCTAGATCTCTTGTTCCCGTGCCCCACCTGGCCAAAAATCTGTGTCTCTTTTGTAAGAGGAGATGGCCCTTAAGTATCCAGTCGTTTGTTGCCCAGCAATAGAATGGTAAAAAATTCCACCCCCTCCCAACCTTCAACAGTGTGGAAAGGGATCAGGATGAGAGGGTAAACACAGGTAACAATGGCAGATGGTCAGAAGAGAAAGAGAGGGAGATTTCCAATGTGAGGTTTTCAGGCAGATTTCCAAGTTGCCGTGCCCAGATGTGGAAAGCTGATCTGATAGGCCACTGTCACGTCAAGGAGTAGGTTATCTCCTCTTCACAGAATCACAGAATCACAGAATCACAGAATGGGTCAGGTTGGAAGGGTCCACAGTGGCATTGCCCAACCTTCCTGCTCAAGCAGGGCCATCCCAGAACACGTGGCACAGGATTGTGTTCAGACAGTTCTTGAACATCTCCAATGTGGGCAACTCTGCAGCTTTTCTGGGCCATCTGTTCTGCTCACCCACACAGTAAAGAAGTTCTTCCCCATGTTCCGGTGGAACTTCCTGTGCATCAGTTCCTGCCCACTGCCTCCTGTCCTATTGCTCAGCACCACTGAGCAGAGCCTGGTCCATCCTCTGACCCCTCCCTGCAGACATTGACAGACACTGATGAGGCACTCTCTCAGTTGTCTCTTCCTGAGGCTAAACAGGCCCAGCTCCCTCAGCCTTTCCTCGTAAGAGATGCTCCAGTCCCTCAGTCATCTTTGTTGCCCTGCACTGGACCCACTCCAGGAGCTCCATGTCTCTTTTGTACTGAAGAACCCAGAACTGGACACAGCAGTCCAGATGTGCCTCACCAGGGCTGAGCAGAGGGGCAGGATCACCTCCCCGACCTGCTGGCACTGCTCTTCCTAATGCACCCCAGCATTCTATTGACCTTCTTGGCCACAAGGACATTCTGCTAGCTCACAGACAGCTTGCTGTCCACCAGGACCCCCAGGTCCTTCTCCTGGAGCTGCTTTCCAGCAGGTCAACTCCAGCCTGTGCTGGTGCCGAGGTTATTCCTCCCCAGATACAGGACCGTGCATTTGGCCTTCTTGAATTTCAGGTTGTTCTTCTCTGCCCATTGCTCCAACCTGTCGAGGCCCTTCTGAAGAGCTGCACAGCTCTCTGGGGTATTGGCCTCTCCTTCCAACTTTGTATCATCAGCAAACTTACTGAGAAGGCTTCTGCCTCTTCCTCCAAGACACTGATGAATAAGTTAAACAATAGTGGGCCCACTCTTGACTTTCTGGGGCACCACTAGTGACAGGCCTTCAGCTAGACCTGTGGCTCTGATTACAGCCCTCTGGGATCTGCCATTCAGCTAGTTCTCCATCCACCTCACTGTCCCTTCATCCAGTCCACACCTCACTGTCCCTTCATCCAGTCCACACTTCCTGAGTTTTCCTGTGAGGGTGTTGTGAGAGAGAGTGTTGAAAGCCTTGCTGAAGACAACATCCACTGCTCTCCCCTCATTCATCCAGGTGATTGTTTCATTATACAAGGCAACCAGGTTGGTCAAACATGATTTACTTTTAATGCTGATTACTCCTGATCACCTTCTTGTCTTGTGTGTCCACCATAATGAGGCACTCCATCACCTTTACAGGGAAGTTGAGACTGGCTGGCCTGTAGTTCCCTGGGTCCTCCTTCTTGCACTTTTTGAAGGCTGAGGAGACATTTGCTTTCTTCCCATTCTCAGGCACCTCTCCTGATCTACACAACCCTTCAAAGATAATCATGAGCAGCCCCACCATGATGCCCACCAGTTCTCTCTGCACTTATGGATTCATCCCATCATGGCCATGGTTTTCTTATCTCTCTCTCTTTCTCCCCATAAAATTTCTGCCCATCTCTGTCATGTGCTATGGCCACTCATGACTGCTCTAGTGCACACTCATCCCTTGCACGGCTTCTGACAAATGTGGCAGAGAAATAATCTAGAAAAATACAGGGTAGTCTTCTGCTGAGATAGGTTCTGCTTCCTCTTCTGCAGAAGGATTCGGTCAGTGCCTTAGCTGGCTCAAGAGATGATATCACCTGGAATGGGTATGAGGAGAGAGGGAATGAAGAAACAGGAGGGATGGAATGGGGTGGGATGGGCGTAATGCTTCTCTGCTCTCCTTTTAATGCTCATGAGCCATGTGGTAGACTTCACCATGGGTAGACATGCACTCTGAGTCTAATTTATGTCCGCAATAATTTGTAGGAAAGCTGGGTCCCACACTTTTCTACTTAAGATGAAACATGAAAGCAATCTGAAAACATATCAGCACAAATCACAGATCTTGACCCTGCTGCAGTATTTGCCAAAGCAAGGTCTGTTAGAGGGAAGGTGTGCTTTCCTGTGAGATGGTGCTGGTAGCTGTTAAGCAGAATCCAAGAGGCACTGATGCTGTGAAAAGAGTACCTGTCTATTTTCCTATTCATTTCCTTCCCTGCAATTCCCACCACCAGTAAACTCAGTGAAAGTTCTTGTGCTTGTTCAGATGGAGCCCCTAAATCATTTGCATTGTGCTTCCCCCCAGCAATTATAAGAATAGAAGTCTGTACAAGACCTTTGCCAGAATAGTCTATTTTTGCTGAGCTAGGAACAAACCATATTTCTCTCTGTGTGTGATTTACAAGTTTGAATTACTTGCCTTTCTCCTTAGGATTTGAATTCAAAGCTTTACTTGTTTCAATCACAGACAAAAAAATTGGCTTCTGCTCATTTCATCCCCAAGGCAAATCTCGCAAATGTGTTTTCAGTTCTAAGTGAATCTTCAGTAAGTGTGCTCAATTACAGGCCTGTTGCTTGTCTGCAATTAGGAAAGCTATCAGTGAAGCATAAACCAAGTTACCACAAATTATCTAATTGGAGTCAATTTGTCAGTGCTGTACTGGTATAAATAAAATATTTCCTTTGTATTTGCATGTCTGTGATGTACCCATCAGACAGCTACAAAGCATGGCAACTCTCCTGTTTGGGAATAAGACAATCTGGGATATATTCTCAGCAATTTATAGACAAATTCACTTAAGAATTGCCACAAAAAGACTGTTTGCTATTGTTGTGGTATGTTGGCAATGGGAAGCATACTTTCCAGACTCACTCTGAGTTAGTAAAAGATTTTGTTTAGGGTGACTCTGGGCAGAAGGGCCATGGAAATGAGAAGAGTTCCTTTTGTGTGAGATTGGGTAGATGAGAACTAAAACAGTTGAAGCTGGGCACATGAATTTCTTTCCTGTATACAGTTTCCCCTGTTTCTGTTCTTACTCTTGCACATATCTGCTGCCACCTGTGAGTTTCAGCTAGTTTGCACCATTTTTATCTTCTTCCTGTAGATGAAACGCCTGCAACAATCCGGCAATTACTGTTGCCAGCTCAAGGGGGAAAAAACAATTACTAGGATGAGATATAAACAGATGGATTGTGCATATCCATAAAAATGGCTTTATTTGAGGCGATCTTGAGACACAGTTTTAATTGATTAAAGCTGGTGATTAATTAAATGTCATTCACTGTATCTCTGCTTTATTTTTCCTTATTACTTTTCTTTCTTCCATGTCAGTTCATGTTGTTGAGGTTTGAGCTACTTTTTATTTACTGTACTGTTGTGGTAAATTAAAGCAAGAATACCCATCACCATCCCTGCAGAACATCACCTTGAAATGGCTGAACAGAGCATGAAAAAGGATGATTGAATAACTAGTGATTTCTGCTGAGAAAAGAACAGAAAATTCCTATCTGTACATGTAGGATCTCCACCTTTTGTATTTGAATCCACTTTCCACAATGACAGATAATTCTTTCTGAAACTAAGGAAGCTGCCTTTTCTTCTTCTAGTACAATGGAATTGATTTTCTGCATCTGTTATGGTGACTTTTTGCTCAGTGTGTTTGTGCATGTCCCATTGTATCATCAACTGTCAACTCTTTTTAATAGACTTGGCCAAGTTCTGGTCTGAACTCGTGAAAACCTGAGGTAACACCAGTGAAATTATACAACTTGTGAGGTTCAAATGGTTTCACAATTTGCCGCTTTTACAACCAAATTATCATAAATTTGGAGGCCATGTACCATGGATATGCTAGAGGAAAAAAATGTCTCTCAGACCTTGTGAGAGTTATCCTCCAGATAGTGGAGCTTTGGATTTATCTTTGCATAGGTGAGGTTATCTGAGTAGGGAATAACATTCTCTGGCTTATAAGTCTCTACACTTATGTCAAAGAAAACAGGTTAAAATGAACCATGAAAACCTATGATAAATGTCTCTTATGCAATTGTTCTCCGCAAGCATCACTTTCCCAAGTACAGTTTTAAGGCACAAGCCCAAATTCTTTCTCAATGTCCTGAGAGGTCTTCAACAGTAGAACTGTGTCACGGAAATCAAGCAAGAGCCTGGATCCAGGATCTCTATAGGAAGGAGATGCAATGTTACTTTGTCCTGATTTTGTAAGGTCTTTTGAGGTAACATCTGAGAAATAGATTCCAGCCTATTCAGCCACTGGAAGAGAATTCCTACTGCTTTCCAGCACTTTCATCTTCTATTACTTTCCCAAGTAGGCTATTCTGAAGTAGAGCGTGTAATAGAATGTCTAAGAGCCTGTAAAACGTCTGCCAACTTTCAGTTAAGTTTTAGAATTCCTGGAGTGATATTCAGAGAAACCATTGCATGGGGTTTTCTGCAGTGACATGAGGGCTATGCTTCACTCCTTTCCTTAGTACCTTGGCTCACGAGGTTGGAAACAGACCTTGCCACATTTACAGATGCAGGAGATGAGGGCACTCATCTATCTTTAACTGTATTTTCTCATTGTCTGTGCTTGATACAAGAAGGAAGCTGGCAAAGAATAAAAGTTCCATATGACGCAACTTTTCACTGTCAGCTCCCGGGGGATTGCATCACCTGAGGCTGGAATTAACATGTCACACTCCTCATTCCTCTTCTGCTTCCATCACACTCCTTTGTGTAATGAATTTACGTAGGGCTATGGGAATATGGTGCTGTTTTTCTTCCTGTAAGCAGGATAGGTAGCTCGTGGTGGCATCCCATCTGCAGTTGAAAGTCCACCCATTATTGCCAGCAGACTGCCAGGTAGGAGGTTTTCCTTCAAATTAGACAGAATGGAGAGTCAAATCTGAGCCTTGAACATCCTAGGAATGCCACCTGGGGACTCTGCTCTGTATCCCAACATTCGTAAAAGTTAATTATAGTTGGTTTTAATTTTCAAGTCTGATATTCCAGCAACACTAAAGGGGGTAGCTGTCGTTTTGTATCTGCATCTCTGACAGTTTGTCAAATAGTTTGCTTTTATCAACTTCAGTATATTTGCTGTAGTGGAATTCATTACTGTGTTGAGAAAAATCAAGCATTTCTCTCCGGTTATCAAAGGAAAAAAATGCTAAACCCAACTGCCCTGAAACAGACAACATAATTTAAAATTAAGGATGAGAGTGGCCAAATGTTTTGGATGTGATCAACTTCCATCTGACCTACTTTCTTCAGAGTACTTTTTATAGTAAAGTAATCTTTACACTGCCAGATCCTCAACATTATCAGTGTCATTAATGCATCCTTCCCAGCAGCAATCCAGTAAAGGATTTTGCTGATGATGCTGCTTCTTAGAGTTCCCAATGACTCATTGTCTGAAATGTTCTGATAACTGAACACACCAGACCCAAAACCCCTTCCTGTAAGTAAACTCAGTCCAGTTCCAGCACTGGACCTTGGCACATGGTGTGCGGAGAGCAGATAACTGTACATTTAGTTAGACAAGAAGTTTTAGTAGACTAGACAGAAGTATGCAAAATTTTGCCATTTATTTCTTCATTGATGTCTTTATTTGGTGAAAATGTGGCCTCTTTATATCTACCTTCTCTTTGTCATATTCTGTATTTTAAAAAATATCTTCTAACATACAAAAATTTCTTCATTTACCACTCATTTTGAACCTACTGGCATCTAACTTTTATCTTCAGTTTTTTCATGATCAATATAAACCCACTTCTTTTGAGCCAGTCTCTTAATCTGAAAGATTTGGTTCTTTTCTCTGCATTTTATACTGCTTCATGCTTTTTCCAGTTGATTTACAAGCAACTATCTTTAAACCAATTAGTCTGAGCAACTCAGCTGAACCAAGGGGCAATGGTAGCCTTCATCTATAAAAATATGACCCAGGTACCTTCACCTATGTTGATAAATTAATCTCAGAAAGACTATTTCTGCAATAAGGCTTTAGCTAGTAGCAAGAGTAGCACCATGTGACTTGAAAGAGATTGCATATCTTGCACTATAAATACTTTAGATAAAGTATCTTAACTGGTGGCACTTTGATGTGGAAATCTGTTCTGTTACATCCTCACAGACTACTGCTCTCACTTCTGAGATTATTATTTTAAAATTAAAACTGTAGAGAGAACCTAATGAGGCTTTACAGCCCAGCGTCCTAGCAAACGAAAGATTATTTTTGGACATCTGACTACTTTATTGATAATTTAACCATTGAGATTTCCAGATAACACTGAAACTTTTTAATTCAGCACAAATTCTAGGATTTACCTAGGCTTTGAAGACCAAGAAAAACAAAACCTTCAGTCTTTGTTAAGGAGAGATATAGAAATTATGGCAAGGAACTTCACTGCAGCACTAGTCACTGTGTATGGTGACATAAAATGCGAATGGTAGACTTCTAACAGGTTCAGTGTGAACTTGTTGGAATGGTATTTTAGACTAATAATAACTGGTTGGGGTTTGGGTTTAGGGTCTTTTGGAACATACAGATTCACCGAAATCTGATCTGCCTATGAGAACTGACTTATTTCACTTTGTTTCACCTTTCCAAAATGTAGTAGGGGGAAAAAAAAAAATTAGTTTGAAACAGTTTCAAATACCTTTTGTAAAACCTTTAAGGCAAAACCAGTTTGAAATAATGCTGTTATTTTATAACATAAGTTATTATAAGCAACATGTCAAATTTCAAAACTAGTGGAAAACCCTGTGATAACCCAAAATGATCATGGGCATGATTTTTTGTTGCTCTTGCTGAAAATTTGAGTGTTTCCTGATTCAAACTGAGAAAAAATCTCAAATTTACATCTCAAATCTTAATTTGTCCTCTTGAGGAAAAAACCTAATCTCTGAAGTATGTGGATATCTATATATTCTTTGAAAGAAGAAACTATTAAAAGTACTATGTATCTTGCAACAACACTGAGACTATATGTCAGTTCTATATCTTCTAGTAGCAACCCATATTAAGAAAGCAAGCCAAGTCTAGAGAAAAATGGATTAACAAGAGGGCCTTCTATTAATAGTAAAGTGTCAGTAATAACAGAAATAAGATTATCTTCAGGTTTTTTAAAGTATAAACTGATACTGAAGGCCTGTTAGAATGGTGTCTTTTTAAAAACAAATTTTTTTTCTTCTCTTTATGTATTACCATATTTACACTTCTCATCCCTTGTACACACAGGGTAGTATGAATTATATTTTGTTCCTAAGGCATCAAAATAATATTAAACATGACAATAGAGGAAGCATCTGCCATCCATGAAGAGAGTCAGGAATCGAGACATGCCTCTGTATTTGCTCGACTACATTTTTGTGCTATTTAGTGTTGAACTAAAAATAGAGAAACACCCTGTCAAATGAGAAAAATCCTGGTACCATAATGAATTCTGTTCAACAGACTCATATTCATGTTTATTTTCCTGGTACTTTTCATTAACAAAACTAACACAAATTTTAAAACAAAATATGTAATATGTACTCTTTTAGTATAATTTAGTACATAATACAACATACATATTTCTTAGCACTGTTTAAATTTGCTTAAAATATTTCCCAGTGCATTGTTCAAATGAAGAAAGTAAATACAAGAATTAGGCTGTGCACAAGAAGGTGACATTAAACAAGTGTTGCTGTTGAGTTTGGGTTAGTGTGGTGGCATATTCCAGAAGTGATTCTGGCTCCTGATAGGTTCCTTTATTTAATTATATATTTACTGGAATACGCAATCCACAAATATGGACTACACACATCTTAGTTAACAGAGCAGATTGAAAAAGCAGTATCTGTAAATACAGATGGAATGTGATGTAGAACATAATTGATCTAAGTATATTGTAGAATATGTGACTTAGAATCAGAAGGCAAATGGATATGGCAATAATGTAAAAGAATATATATTTGGATTTGTGATAATAATAACAGTAATAATCCTCAAAAGGAGAAGAATTATAGAGGGAATAATACTAAGCATGTAATTTCACTAACATTGGAAACAGCTTAAAAGTCTATTTGTATCAGAAGCCACTATTGAATTTAATTTGGGATTTTAGTATTTACATATATATCCAAATATATGTGTGTACATATGCGTAGCTTTTTTTTTGGTATTTTTGTATTTTTATCATTTATGTTGACGTGCACAATTCAAAAGCTGATGCAACAACTGAACGTTGCTGATACTTCTGTTGAGGGGATTTTTCATGACACATGCATTTGAAAAGACATTTTGCTCAGTAATAGAAAAGAAAAAAATTGTATTTCTTTCAAGAAACTAAAGACCAGATGTGATTTTGCAATAGTCATCAAAGATTAAAAGAGTTTCAAATGGACAATCCAAAACCTTTGGTCATCCAGAGTCACTGAATGTTCATCAACAACAGCTAAAATTTGGAAAAATTATATAAATTGCCCTGCAGGCTGCCTCCGTGCCATGTTAATGCATTTTATCAATTTGCTGTTATTTTTAATATTGATCTACAGGAGATACTTTTGCACTTTAGGTTCCTAATTTTCAGATCATTCCAGCAAACACCATCTACTGACTATTACCTTAGTTCAGCTTTTATCACTTCTCAAGTGAGAATGAAGCAGACCCTACACTGTTATTTTACTTTGCTTATCTTCCCATTGCTGTTGACCATTTTCTTACTATTTTTATGTGTCAGCATTTACATACTTATTGTGTTATTTCATAAAGTGTTAAGTATGTTTTTGCACACATTGAAAACCTGCCTTGTAGAAAATTTACAAACTATTCATACATGGGAATATTTAGAAGGCCACATAAATTTAACTTTGTTTAACAGCTAAACTAACTATCTACAAATTAACTGATGAAAACTTAGTCTAGCACTGTCTGGGGCCAAGTGTATATTATATTTCTTTAGTAGAAACAATGTATGGTATCATAGTATCTTTCACTCTGCAGAAATTATTCTAACCCTTGTTAAGAATCACTATGTGTGGATTAATTATAAATATCAATAATTATAAATACTAATAATGATAGCATTGTCTGCTAGGACAGGGAATGGATGCTATCAGGTGACCAGAATAAAAAAGAATAATTTCTTTGCTAAGACTGTGCATCTTTCTTTCAAAGGAGTGTTTCAAAAAACTCTTGAATAGGGTCCTAAAATGAGAAAACCTGCTCCCACAATTTCCACTTTCCATGGTATCTGCAGAACTAATTGTCATCTACTTGTAAATATTTGCTCTGTTGTGTGTAGCCCAAATCCTATTAAAATCAAAACAAATCATATCAGCTGGTCCTAGCTGAGCAGCTGATGTTACATCAATTTTACATAACCACGCACAGGTTTGTTCTTTAGCACAAGTTATGTTTTGCATAATCTTCACACTGAATTTTTTGTCTGTGGAGGATTCGCTGGAAAATATTCCAGTTTCTGAAATATTAACAGTCTTTCACAAGACAAATTGATTATGTTTAAAGCCATTTTCTGTATAAATTATTATCCCCAGAGAATGAAGAGTACCTAAGATTTGCAAAAGCACAAAACCAGGTCATGAACACCACAGAATCACAGGATGGCTGAGGCTGGAAGGCAGCTCTGGAAATTACTGGTCCAACTTGCTGCTTCATGCAAGGCCACCGAGAGTAGGTGTATCAGGGGTCCCTCCACCTTTTTTTTTCTCTTCACAACTTCTCTGGGCAAACATTTCCTGCGTTTCACACCTCTTACCACCAAAAAAAAAAAAAAAAAAACTTTTAAAATAGAATTTCTGGTAATTCTGTTCATGCCTGTTCCTTGTTGACTGGTAGCTGGGCATCACAGAGAAGAGTGTGGCTCTGTCATCACTAAAATCAGTTTAGTCTAGGCTGTTGAAAGATTGTCCAGCAGCTTCTATTAGCCAGCAACATTGTTAAACAAGAGATGACTATAGAGTTACTATACCTGGAAACAAACACCTTACACAGGTGTGACATTTCCACTGAGTAGACAAATTGTGTATGAGCTTCTAGACAGATGTTGTTTTCCGTAATATCTGTCCAAATATACTTTGGGATATTATTGCGGTGATGGTTGACGTCCGTAAAGCAAAATGCCCACGAATATCGACACAGTGCCACAAACCAGACTCCCCACTAGACATCCCCACCCATTTCTAGGTAACACCTGAGTCAGGAATTATTAGTTATTTTCCTGCTGCTTCAGTGAGGACATTCAGACCCTCCTACCCCCACTAAATTTCTTCTTCAGGCCTCTTGATCCTCTTACTAGCACTATTTGAATGTCTGTTATGGCAATATCAGCAGGCAGTGAGATATGGCACCTGCGGGGATGTTCCCAGGTTGTAGGAACATATAGTTGAGTCATTTCAACACAACCTATACAATACTTATTTTTTTCCTACATTGCACAGAAATTAATTCAGAAGAAAGATGGAAAGAATAGCTCAAGCTTACACAATACTAGCCAGGTAAACCGAGTCAATATGTGCCTGGCATCTGTTTTATCTACTCTGTAATTTTGCTTACTGTTTTTTCCTAACCATTAAAGGATTGTATGAAGTCACCTACTATGAGATGTGAGCCTAAAATTACTTTATGATGTTCAGCTAGTGCCAAATAAATGCTGATGAAGTCTGGAGAAGGCACTAGACATTTTAATGTCAGGCACTTCGCCTGATTCTGCATAGCTCGCTGCCAAGTGAGAATGTCTGCACACATCTGAGGACAATGTTATTAGGAGAAGTTAAAAAGAGTGCAAACTACATAATGCATGTGACTTTGTCCAACAGAGGGAAATCCATTGCTGTGAATTTCATAATTTCTCTCTGCTAAATTACTTTGAGATCACCTTGGGCTTTAGGAGTTATTTGGAAGAGGAAGGCCCTTTTCAGATTGCAGAATCTGGGCCATCTTGAGGAAATTTGACAGCAATAATTAATCCAGTTTTGGTCATTCATTTTTCTCCCCTGTACTTCATGAAGCACCGATATTTTTGAATAAGATCTTGATATTTACATTTTTGATTAATCAAAAGCTTCTATCATCATACATGGACTAAGACATTTACCTTTCCCTTTGAAAACAAATACATTTGCCAAATTTTGGCCACTGCTGCCAAGACACTTGACTGTTTCATATTGGGTATTGATGGGAATGTGTGTCTGCAGCTGAAAATGCGAGGCCAGCAGGTAATCAAGAAAAAAGGATGGGAGGAGGTGACCTCACTGAATACATGAGCTGGGTTATCGTTATAAGTACATATCTCACTGGCTGGGGATTTGATCTGTCTTATTCTGTGAGTTTAGGCAGCAGGTTTAGAATGCATACTCTTAAATATATAATCTACACTCTAAACCCCATGGTTTTTTAATCTCTTTTTGCTTTCATTTGTTGCATGAGAGAGATACTGATTTGCTTGTTGCAAAAATGCCAGTATGCACTGTTAAGGAATTGAGGATAACAAATATTTTGTCATAACTCTATCAGTAGCAAATGGATTTAGAGGGGTTTTCAGAGCTTTTGTCCTGTTGAAAGAAATTAATTTGGTGACTGTTGAGAAATTTGAATGCAGTAAGTGTTTCTACAGCGGAACACCCAAAGCTGTTCTGACTCTATTTCTGTGCATCTGCAAAAGGCAGTCCACGTAATGTAAGTTGGAAAACCTTTTGATGGTGCTAACATTTTCAGGTCAGTGATAAAATGTCTGTAGATTAAACAATAATCATCAAATATTAAAAATACCGTCTCATATATGGCAGCAGAGTAAATCGTAAACCTGAAATGACTGTAATTTTTACTTCTGCTTGTCATTTCTGATGTCACAACACTGAGGAGACCCTGTGTGGGAGTAATAGATGCCTTCCATGAACACAGTTATCTCTTCCCCTGTTCACAGGAGGGATTGCAGACACATGCCTGTTCTCTTTTTCATCCTCCAGGGTAATGTTTCTTCGGGGACCATATTTCACAGGGCCTATTTTGATCTTATCTTCATGCTATGTTTGTTGATGTTTTCTGAGTGAGTGGGCCAAAAGACTTCTGATGTGTCTAAGCTATTCAGTAAAATCAGGAAAACCAGAAATGTATCTTCTAGATAGACTTTTCTAAAATAAAAATAAATGTAGATCCCTGTATGAAATTTAAAAATAAAGACATGAATGAATTTTGCTATATTTTGTTTGCTTTGCCATACTGCAGAATTAAATTACTAGCTAGAAGTGCAGTAAACCTTAACATTTCAAGATTATAACAGAACACGACGAGTAGATGCCAGTGAATACATCCATAAAAATTATTGTTTGTAGCATTTATACTTTTAAGACCACACCCTTGATTCTAGAAAGGGTTTTCTGGTTAAAAGGATAGACATATTTAACAGTATTTATATTTATATTATTATTTATATTTATTTATTATTTATATATTATATTATATTTCTTAATTATTTATTATTTATTATTATTTATTATATTATTATTTTTATTTATTTATATTATTATTTAACAATATTTTCTGCAGTTTGGACCTTGTAAATGTGAATACCTGTGGCCTTACATTTACTAGTATTGCATTGTAAAAAAAATAAACTTGTGGGTTACCAATGGCCTATACACTCTTTTTGCTGCACTGTAATATTAGTATTGATAAAAGCAATTGGAATTATGCCTGCAATTGCTCCTTTGAACCACCTCCTTTACTGAAAATTATTCTTATGGATCCTTAACACTTTTTTCTTGTCATCTCAATAGTGATGTTGTTAAAATATTTGTTTTAAAAGAGAGTCATCTCAGCCTTGTAAATGGATCACTTTATTTATTGTCAGGCTTTTTTGTTTGTTTGTTTGTTTGTTTTTTGTTTTCCTATGAAAATTTTTTCCTTTGTGTTTTCTGTGAATCCCACTCCATTTTCTAAGCTTATACATATTTTAAAAGATGTTCTCATCTCATGGACATCTATTGTCAATGCCCATGGTTCACCTCACATCAAACAAGCATCAACTGTCCCTACACAAGGTCCTGTCCTGTCACTGCAGGGGAAGTAGTGCAGATGTACAGAAATAAGATACACCAAATGGTCATGGCCACAGGCCATATGGAAGAGGTCTTAGTGGGCCACATCTGAAGCTGTTTTAATCAGCTACAGCATCTTGGCTGTAAGGGAGATATGTCATGAATGAGACATGGTTGGGGATTTCCTTTAAAGTAGGCTCTTTATTCCACCATAATATGTATCGCTGTCTCACTGCAAGTTAAGTAATATACACTTAAAGTGACTAGGATAATTAGAGGATTATTTTTCTTTATAACTTTGAGGGCTTTTGTTTCATCAGATAACTTGTTAGTTTACAGACAGACATGCAGTGTTTGGCTCCCTTTCCCTTTAGTCTGTCTATACCGTGTGATACAGTGCCATGATGTTTGACCTAGCTGTGAGCAAGGTTTCTTGGGTGCTGGCAGCAGCATGGCCATATTCTGATGCACGATCTGAGCCCCCTCAGAGTGGAAAATTAGCCCCCTGGGATTATTCCAGTAGGTTGTCAATATGGCTCCCTAGACCGAGGCTAGTAACTGTGCAGCCCTGTTCTACTTTTGACCCATGTTCAGATCAGGACCTGCAAAATTTTGAGAAGTGTCTCCTTCCCTCTGTGTGTCTTGAGGTCAGTAATAGAAACTTCTGTCACTGAAGCTTTAGATTAGTGAGAAATAATAATAAAAAATCCTTTTGAAAAAACAGAAACATCTGTTACAGTCTGCTTTTTCACTTTTGTGTCACAGCAGTAGTGACCCCATTGCTGGTTATATTTCAGACTGGCATTAATTTAAATACAACAATTTATAGTTAACATCTGGTCTCTTCTCTTCTTGTCTGTCACAGACCATTCTGACCCAAGAGCATTGCCCTTGTGGGTGGTAAACAAGTACAAGACAAAGGAAAGCATACCATCTGCCTCCTCTTGTGTTTGCCCATAATTTGTTTTCGAGTTATTTATTCACTAAGCAGAGTCAAGAGCTTAAGTGCGGTCAAAAATATATAGCAAGAGAGATTTGATTAATGGCACACTTCCATAAACACAGCCTTAAAACTGGAGTAGTCCTGACAACATGGTCTAGAAAAAAAAAAACCAAAACTGTATCACGGCTTTTAGTCTGGCTGGGAACCTACTTGGAGTGTTATTTTAAATAACTCCATGCCATTATGGAAATAGAAGGGGAACTCAATGCAATTTTGTAAGGGTTGCTCTAACCCTGCTGCTATTCAGTGCTTTTGTAAATGGCCAGATGCTACTGGAAGGTACAAAGAGCCAAAAATGGTCTAGTGGTACGATAGCAGAGAGAATTTGAAATTACATTATGTGGAGAAATTGGAGAAATAGTCTGGAAAACATAATTTTCATTTGACACAGGCAAACATTAAGTCCCAGCCTTGGCAGGGATAGGCAGCGAGGCAGCTGCAGGACATAGTATTGGCACTGTATCTGCCTATGGGTTCAGAGGTGTCTGGATTGTAAATTGAATGTGAGGCAACACTGACACCTTACAAGGTAAATATCATCCTGGAAAACAGAATGGAGAATAAATTGAGATAAGCAATGATATAACCTTGTCCTATGCAAAATGAGTAAGACACGAGTACAGAGTCAGTCACTTCACCCTGAGGGAGACTTGGATCACTTGAAGGCAGTACAGTACAACACAACTCCTAAGCATGCAGGAAATATTTCCTACAGAAAGACTTATAGATTCAAGATTGTTTAGACTGAAGAAGAAATGGTGGAGGAGGTTTATGTGAAGAGAATCTCAGCTTTGTAAGAGAAATTGTAGAATTTTATTGATGCAGTGAAGATTCAGACCAGGTTTTAGGGAAAACTTTGTGACTTGATAGTCAACTTCTGTACAGACTCTTTGGGTAGAGTAATGAGGCTTTATCTGTGTAAGTAGTCACAGCTATGGTAGACAAGTAAATGCTAAAATATGGTCTTACTCTGTATGAATGAACAAACCAAATACCATCTTTTAGGGATCCTTCTAGCTTAACATTCCAGGATTCTGACAGCAAGTTAGCCTTCACATATTCAAAAATGGTTCCTTTATTAAACAAACACAAAGTAAATTTAAAGGCATAAATAGCTGTATAAACCTTTTTGTTCCTTTCACTCTGTCAGCTACTCTAAGCTACTAGTTTACAAAATGTAATTCTACTATTACTAAAGTACTGTATCAGACTGTACATGTCTTACAGTCCTGGCACTTGCCATTATCTCATTGTATTTATGATCATTATGACTGATAAGACAATTACTCTTCCTAGAAAATTACAGCTGAGAAGACCTTGGTGTAAACTAAAACACAGCAGAGTAATGATAGTCTTGGTGGTAAATTTTAGGTGCTTTAAAATTATAGAAGAAAATTGGTGATCCTGTAATCAGTTTGGAGAAAGGCTAAGATGCATATATTGCTTCAGTGAACATTCTCCAGAAAGAGAATAATCATAGTAAAATAATGTAATTTTATAACCTAGTTATGAGTGAAACATATATCTCTATGTAAAGATTAATCAGCCACAGTCAGTTATTTAGTATTTATCAAAAGTATGGCATTATTTTATTTTACCTGCAAACTTTAAAAACATCTAGATCCTATGAATGTGACAATTTGTTTGGATGTCACCTCTCTCTGGTATGAGGGCAATGACTCTGCAGCTTTTGCTGCAATTTGCCCTGACACTCACATGAATTATTCCCTTGCAGGAAGTGAGCTATGCCTTTTGTGACTGAGAGAGATCACATCTATTCAATTATAGATATAATAAATATATATTTATTTGTATATATACCTCCCCAATAGCTTGGGAAGGCACACCAGCCCAGGAACAGCCAACTTTATTAAATCAGTCTTTATGTATTTGTGTGGGCGCATCAAATAGTGCTCTAATAGTGCATAATGTGGAATGTAAATGGCAACAATAAGCTAGAGAATTTATAGGCTATTTAAATTCCTCAAAATAGATGTTTGACTTGGAAAGCTCTTCAAGCTATGGAATAATGCTCATGCATGTTCAAAATCATTACAGAGTTTTTAGATGATTTAAAATTATTACTTTTTCATTTTTTTTCTTTTTTTTTTTTGCCTGCAGTTACATTTGCTGTTAGAAGCAAGTTCTTTCAGTAAATACATCAAATTTTATTTTTCCCTAAAATGACATGTTTTTTAATATCATAAAAAATTTAATTTCTTTGCAAGTCTGCAGAATAAATTTGAGTCCGAAAATGCAGATAGGAATACTGAGGTAATTAAATAAAGTGCTTTTAATACTCTTTTTATGCCCTAAGTTATAGTCCTATTCAGTTTTTCTCTAAAAAGATAAATTATTTAATTTAATTTGACTGAATATAGAAATATTATTAGAATGCTATATTTTTTAAGGAACCTCTTAAAAATACATCTGATAAACTCACTGGGTTGTTCAGAGGTTTTGGAAAGCAATATAACTCAAAGAAATTGTATTAATCCAATAATTTCTAGAGAAATAACTTCACCCATTAATTTTGCCTGTGAAGATTTGTCAAAGAAATATTTCATTTTTCATACTATCTTTTACAAATTCTTGATTTGTTAAAGGACAAACAATGTATTAATTCATAATGTTAGATAAAGTCTAACTTGCATATGGATTTTTTTTGGCTTATGGAAACTAGTATAAATGTAGTCAAAACTGCATAGAAAAAGATGTCAGATGTCAGTAAAACAATTTCTGATTTTTATAAATTTATTATAATATTAATTTATTGAATAAGTTTCAGTAGCTTTGTATTCTATATAGAGAACATTTCTTACAGACATCATGTTTTATAGTCAGTTTTATATTCAGAAGGGACTTACGTTTCTGTGGAGGAAGGGCCATTTTTGAAGACATATCTAAAATGTGTTCATCAAGAATTGATGTGCTGCTACTTTGACATATATCTCATTCCACTTCAGAGAGAAGCCCAAAATATATTGAAGCTCTTGCAGAAACTATTTTTTTGCCCTTATTAAAATGAAATGCTGTGGGTTACAAAATTATATTTATTAAATCTATTTCTTTTAAATATAATGTGATTTCAAAAATGTTGCTTATGACCTCTCTGCTCTTCCTCCAGCCTCTCTTTTAGGTTTACAGCTCTGGCAAATGTTCCCAGGGCAGGGGCACAAGGTATGGATGGAGCCTTAGGAACAGGGCATGCTGAACTGAGTCCTGTCATTCCTTGTGACTTTCAAAGTTCAGAACAGTGAAGGACAAATCCCTTAAGTACCACAATTCTGAACATGTTTGATATTTTGAAAGTTTTTTGGTGGTGACAGTGAAAATAAAAATCTTTCTTCATTTGACAAGACTTCATATCAGTTTTTGAGTGCTGTCTCTGAAAGGAAGAGAGCTGAAGTTTTCATTGTACTGTTATATAACTTAAAGTTTCTGTGATTTGCAAGAGATTTGTGATTTATAAGAGAAATTCAACTTCAACTGCAAAATGCATGGTCTATTCTGCAGAAAATTTTTATGTATTTAAGGGTTTCTTAGAAGTTTTATATGTAGCCGCAGCGAGAAACAACAGGTTATCTCAAACACATATGAAAATATCCTCTATGTAAGCTCCATGTTTTGGATATATTTTAGGTTTATTTAGGAGACCTATCCAGTGAATTTGCTCTAGAAACTTAGGATAAAGTTATCTCACCTGCTGTAGTTGGCTAAATGTTGGGTGTTGATCTAAGTTCATAGAATTAAAGTGTTCTTATAGTCAATGGAGACAAGCATTTTCAACAGCACTTAATTTACTTGTTAAATAGGTATGCAAAACTGCAGGAATCAATACCTAATATCGATTTTGGGTGATAGGAGTCATGTGAGAATCCAGCCAGTTTTGCTTTTTATTTACATGGTAGAAGTTGTGTATTTATGAACAACTTCATTTTGTGTTCTCACATCTTTGCTATAGATGACATCAACACTTCTCTGTTATATTGGATTATCTAAGTATGATCATTTAAATAAAATTCAGACTGTACTGTTGAATTCAGTGGGAGGGAACACCTGTCCAAGTTTTCAGACCTTTCACTGTTAGAGATGGCTGGGAAGTCTCCATGCCTGCTAAGAAAGGTCAGACCTCCAGAAAGAGGACTCACAAAAGAAATTATCTCTCTCAAACACATCTCAGTGGTTTAATTAGTATTTCATTTAATTTGTTTGACTCATTTGAGAGAGAATTAGTCATATGAAGAACTCTGACACAGATTAAGCCTGTTTAATGATAATCTCTTTGGTGGTGTAAAAATATTGATCTGGAACTCCACTTTTTGTTGCAGAATTAACGGCAATACAAGTATTTTACTGCTATAGATGGGATCTAAGCAACAGATTAATTCTTATGTGATCCTGAAAATGCTTCTGTGTTTACTGAACTTCTTACTTGTCACTTTGTAGCGGACATTCAGAAATGGAGGTCCCCTGCTCCGGTTACTGTTGATGTAATAACATATTCTTTTGAAGACCGACTCTACACTTTGTAGAGTGTATCTTTGTTATACTGGAGAGTTATAGGGTTGTTATTATTGTTAAAATTGTTATTATTATTGTTGTTGTTATTGTTGTTGTTATCATCCTCATCATTATCATTATTATTGTAATTTTTTAAAATTTGGTATAGTATATAAATGTTATTTTTATTTGGCTGTAAACATTCAGTGGAGGTGATTCTCATTGCAGTGCCTTCTTGTTAATGATCCTGTGAAATGTAACCTGATCTACTATACCATATCAGATCTTTGGCACTTGCTCTTAAATAACCTTATCAGATTGACAGATAATCTTACAGGAAACTGGCTAGGATTGCATGTACTCCATGTGCAAAGACACTATAATACACATGGATTTTTCTCATAAATTTTCCTAAATTTATATTCCATGAAATTTCATGCTACATATTTAATAAAGATCAGAATAATGCATTTTTTTCACTAGCTGTCATATAGGCAATGCAGAGTTGGGTGCTCTAAATAAAGTAACAGAAATTATATTTTTTGGCAGCAGTTATAATGTACCCAGTGACACTTTTCTTTTTTTCTTGCCTTTCATAATTTTGATGGAAATTCAATGGAATGCTTATTTGAATTAGTTGTGTTCACAGCGATTTTTTAGATGATTGACTAAGCATGAAACTCATGGAACATTAAAGCTCAAAGACAAACCTTGGTGGAAGGCAACATGAGAAAAGAAAGCCCAACTGCATCCATCATGATTTAGTGAGCTGTACAGCATGAAAGGAATTCAGACAAAACTCTGGCATCAAGTAAAGTAATATTTGGTTTTTAACCATTTTATAGGTGAAATAAATGTCACCACTATGCAAATAATACTCTAATACAAGTGAAAGCTCCTAAGTCATGCTTGAAGATAGTGTCAGACTCAGAACCATTTCTGTCTTTCAGACTGTCTGGCCAAGCTGCACGAAGTCAGCTCAAAAGTCTGTTTTCCTTCTGTCAACAAAATTATTTTGTTAGGCTTCTTACTACCTTCAACAGATAAAATATGCTCCAGTGCACTACTGTCAAGCAAATGTGGCTGACACCTTACCACCAGAAAGAAACAAAGAATATTAATTTGTCAATAAAATTGAGACTTACATTTATTTGGGGACAACAAAAAAGAGGAATGTTTTTTGCAGTAACTCTGAAATTCAGCAATTTTTTCTCAGCTGACACAGAAACCTGTTCTCAGCTATATAAAAATGAGGGCTGTCTTAATAGGAAAGATGGTGTCATCATGCTCCAAGCTCTGTGAGAAAGCAGAAAGACTGGAAAGACCTTTTGGTCTGTTTTGTGGGTGACCTGTCAAAGAAGACTGCAGTACTCCATTTCTCAGGCTTAGTAATTGTCCTGAAAGTAAATGCACCATTTTTCTGCTGCCCATGTAATATGGTTTTTAGGAAAAATTATTGTGTAGAGGAGCAGTCAAAAGATAATTTCAAACTGGTTTGCAACTGATAAATGAGTTTTTAGCTAAGATAATTTTTTTAACTTTTTTTTTTCCTTTTATTCGTCAAAAAGCTCAGAGATTATTTACCAGGAAAAAGAATCCAGTACAAGTGGTCGGATTTTAAAAGATATTTAGGTCTCCCATGCCCACTGATGGTAAGAACTAGAAATTTAAATATTTTAAAATTATTTTATCTGTAGTACCTAATCTCTCCCCAAAATAAAGATAGTCACACAGACAGTGAGTATTTCTATAACTGATTTTCTGAAAAAAATCTGTAACTAAACAGTAATTAACATGTTGAGGTAGTGATAGATGTAGCAGAAAAAGGTCATATCCTGGCTTAAAGGGTTTTTATTGCAATTAGTAAGTTTTGAAGTCTCTTAGATATTTCCCTGCTTTTGAAACATATTCTGAGAAATTCAGGAGGCATATTGGAGCTGATGTGAGACCATTGTACTTGCCCTGTTAACGTTCCCTTATCTTGGGATAGTGCGAGGTGGGAGGATAGGTGATGGTACCTAATGATGTGCAAACTTACGTGAATTATGTATAAACCATGACAGGAAATTGTTTTCAAGCTAAGGCTGACTCCTCAGTGACAGCTTAGGTCTGCATTTCTGCTTCTAGAAATATCTGTCACTGAATTCTGTGTCTCGCAAAAGGGCGAGGATTTGTTTTCCTACAAACTAACACGTCTGTAAATAAGCATTTTACATTGAGATTCAGCTTTTGAATTGTGCAATCCTGCCACAAAGCTTCTCTCCTGTGCAGTTTGCTTCAGAGCATGTGTTTCCATCAAAGGGACACAAAGATATCTTTCTTTAGGAGGAGGGTCTAATGATGAAGTGGAAAGATATGTTTTGGATTTTTCAAGCACAGAAAACCTCATTCAGCAGAAGACAGGTGTCTGAGCATTGTACAAGGTCTCCCTCAAAATATCAGTTCATCTTTAAATTACTGACTGTCAGTAAGGTTATATTTTTCTTGCTTTCTTTGGTTTTCCTAGGATCATGTTACAAGGATATCAATAGGTGTGTGTTGGTTCCTGCCTTCTGGTTTTTTTGGTTTTTGTGAGGATTTTTTGTTTGGTTGGTTTTTGTTTTGTTTTGTTGGTTTTGGGGTTTTTTTGGGTTTTTTTTTTGGTTTTTGGGGATTTTTTTGTTTGTTTGTTGGTTTTTTGTTTGTTTTGGGTTTTTTTGCAGCCTCCCAACATGCAGAGCAACATAAAAATAGACATTAATTTATAACCAAAGCCATAATCAAAACCATATTCTGTCTTTTTTTTGCTTATCAGACTTACATGAAATCCAAAAAATCTCAACACTTGTGTAGAGATGGTGATTTCCATGCTTGGGTGATGATCTTTCTACTATTTAATGTGAAGTTCACTAAAGTAATTCTTTTATTCCTTCACTTTCAGTGACTGGAGTCTATTCTGCCAAATAATTTTTCCATTAGTACCACTGACAGGTCCTTTTGAGCTACTATGACTCAGGATAGAGGAAGCTCAGATAAAAACTCATGTTTTGTAGCTGCATGATAAATTTATCCTCACAATTTAACAGGAGAGGAAGAAAATTGCAGTGCATTTAAATAGCCTGTCCTTTCTGCTTCTCCCACCTTCTGAAATATTCCAATAACTTGACACCAGGGAGTAAGATAGGACCAATCCCCAGTCACCACTTCTTTTAAAGACTGTAATACATCTTGAATTACTTCTAAGTCTTAAAAGCTTGTAATCAATTTATATCTAGCTTTAAAATAATTTTAAAAAGAAAATGTCTTTTAAAAGCACTGACAACTACCTTTTCATTCCTCCTGTGTTTATGCTTGAAGATCAGGATTATGATCTTTTTACAATAAAATACAGTAAAAGGAGAAAAAAACACATCTGAAACTTGACTTCATTTGTACAGCCCAACTTCACCTCTTACATTCCAAAGCATTTCACAAATTATATGCACATCAGCAACAAATTTCAGCAGTCATAATGAAATATTTGATTGTCCTGTGCCATAAGGAGATCCCAAGGAGTTTCTACTGTATTAGCAGCCCTGGAGCAGCTCTATTACCAATGAAGATTGCAGCAAGCATGGTGCAGCCACATGCAGGCATTTGGAAATCTACTTCTCTCTCTGTTGCTGTGATTTCCCTTGATCTTGGCAGAACTATAACATACATGCAAAAATACAGGGGCTGCTCACCTGTTTTGGATATATAAAGCTAAATGTATCACATTTTAGGCAAGATCCTTCTTTTTCTTTCTTTTTTTTTTTTTTTTTTTTTGCAAATCTGAGTCCCTACTTTTGATATCGATCCATAGCTGTCAGGCTCTCAACAAAACCATTCTGCTGGTATTTTTGATATATCTCTCCTTCTATATATTGCTCAGTCTGGGTATTCCCTTGTTGCTGCTTTGGTATCTGCAAACATTTATGCCTGCAAATATCTGTCACAGAGAAAAAAACTGCTGGTTCTGAGAATCAGCCCTTGAGTCCATGAGCTGCTTTTTAGCAAGATTTCCATGATCAGATCTACTTTCCTTGCTGCCTTTGTGGCACAAGGCAGAGCTGATCCTGCCTAGGGCTGCTGGCAAGTATGGCTCTGCAATCATTCGTTAGTCTGACAAACAGAATACTGAGGCAAAATGAGGACAAAACGATTGTGCAAGCGGCTTTAACTGGGGTGAAAGCAATACTCTAAGTCATTTGTCTAGCATTTTAGTACCACAATTCAATATTCCCAAAAATAATTTGCTGTAATAGAAGTCAGATAGTGCCAGGCTTAGAAGCAAATATGGACCTGATAAGGAGGATATCCACCATAAAGAGGGACATTGGTGAAATGTGAATTATTCACTCTTATCTACTTACTCTTCTTTATTGTATTTTTATGTCTTTATCTATTCTATTTCATCCCCTCACAAAGAATAATTGGAAATGACATTTCTATGCCTGTAACTATGAAAAAAATATGCAAAATTAATTCCATTAGAAGTAAACAACAATAGCATTGTCCTTAGGATCTCATTTCATGTTGTCCTTAGGTCTTAAAGACCATCAGCAGAGATAAAATTAAAAAGGCTGCAGAAATTGGAGCTTACTTTCATATTGGAGCTAACTTTAATATTGTTTCACTCTTCTAGGCTGTGAGTGACTGCACAATGAAGGGCAAAGAAGGAGAGGGAAAGTGGAGGGGAGAGAGGTGACTTTCATGTAGATACCTATAAAAGGCTGAACTGGAACTTCTGTTGCAGCAAGCTTTTATCAGCCTGCCTTTATTATCTAAGCAGCAACAGCAGTGGCTTGGTTTTTAAAGAGTGTAGCTGGTTGGACAGTATTTAAAATCTTGGAAGTAATTTTCATCAGAAAAAGACTGATCAAAACAAAAATATTTTGTAGGGAGTCACCAGTTCTGATAAGTTTCTTGTTAGCCTTTTCATGCCTTCTTAAATGTTTTGAAAGTTCAGAATGTTCCAGCAGCCTTCTTAAAAATAAAAGTCCAAAAGCAAGCTTTTTACATAATTGGATTATAGATATTTTTGCTAGTTACAGAACCAAAATATTGAAAAAGTGAGATAGCAAAAAAAAGGTATTTATTGTGATCAGCTAGAAATTATTTCAGGTTACATGATTTACATTAAAATTTATATTATAATTATATTATGGTTTAAATTATTGTTCGTTTGTCTTTATAGGAATAATTTTGATGAAAAACTGAATCTTTTTATAAACAGAAACAATTTTTCTACTCAGTTGAGGTCACTGTGTTAAACATGAGAATTAGGAGGAATCTAATATTAGCAGATAATTTACCATATTCTAGAGTTGTAATTTTTCTTACAAAAGATTACAAAGGTTTTGCATTGGGAAGTTTCTTGGGGAAACATAAAAGACATCACTTTAGTATTCAAGTATTTTTTTGGAAAGGTAATATAAGCTTTTGCTAACTCGTTGAACATCAGTGTTGTGGAACAGAATCATAAGATATTTATGCTGGAAGGATGCAGTGAAATTGGCCAGCGCAGTCTCCCCAGTGCAGCCAGCTGTGAGGTCGCATTGGGTTGCTCAGGACTTGGCTCAGCTGTGTTTTGAACACGTCCAGGGATGTATCCTCAGCAGCACCACTTGACAGGGAGCCTGTCCTGATGCTCTCTGGGTCAGCAGACCCTTATTCCCACTGTGCACCTCTCAGGTCTTAGGTAACCAAAACCAGCTGACAGATCCTTCCCTTGGCCTTCTTCAGACCCTTTTCCAGATGTCTGAACTGATTTTTTACGATTCATTAATGAGGACCAGCTCTGAATCTCGATGTAAATCTAGATGTGATCTTTGAATCTAGACCAGTACTATCCAAAATCTACTCTATGTTCCCTGCATGGCCTGGTAAAAGTTACTTATTATGGTAGTAGCTGCATGCTAATGTGGCATGGAGGTGCATGCCAGAGAAACCTGGGTTGGTAACAGAGGGTCTGAAGTCACTCAGACATAGAAGAAAGAATGAGTTAGAAAAGGGTGAAAGGGCTTTTTTTTTTTCAGTTCAGACTAATTGCAGAAGATTTGTTCTTATAAGTGTACCAATTTCATAATGGATTTAACATAAGCAATTGATATGATGCACTACAGGGGTACAATTTTTATTTAAGGCAATATTTATATAAGGAACTATTTGGGGCAACCCTACACAATATTGATGTTGCTGTAGAAAGCCTAAAGATATAGCAGTCTGGTGGAAGAAAAGCGAAAAGGTTTATATATAATATGCTTAGGATCAAACTATATCTATACCAACATCCAGCCTGAAGAGATTTGTCTTCTGAATAATGGGATTAATAATGAAATGGCCTAGAAGCACAGTGATGCTATGTTTTACATTCTTTAATCTTGCCCAGTTATCTGTACATGAATGAAAAGAACACATAGAAATTAACCTGACAGTGGACTATATGACCACAAAGAAAATGAGAAAAAAGTGATTACATCATGGTCAAAATCCATAAAGCAAAAAATAATTTTTAAATCCAAAAAGTTTGCTCTAAGAGGAAAATAAAATATTTGCTAAAAATGCATTTTTTACAGAAAGCTGTGTGCTGTTATAGATTTGGAAAACTTCAAGCCGTTACTTTCTCTAAGTTATACTGGGAGCTTTTTAGTCTACTCCCTAAGGTTCTTTTCTCCCCTCAAAGAAGTTCAGCACATGTGAATTCTGTGAAGCCTAATATTCTAAAACGCCTGCAGATTTTAAGACATAATAAAAGGTGGCAAAGCAGCAACGGTTAGATAAAATCTAATACAAAGACTTTATGTAGGACTGAGAACATATATAGTGTTGACAGCTACAATGTGATTTGGGAGCAGGTAAAGCAATTTCACATATACCTCTGTGGAGTTGATTTGACAGTTAAAAGTGGCTGCACATTCCCTTGGTTCAAACTAAGAACTCCTTGGAAAGTCTGTCTTGACAAGGAGGAGCCTACTCAAACTATGCCGAGCTTCACCAACAATCTGTAGAGAAAATGTAAGTCTGTTGCCTTGGTTCCTGCACCCAATGTTATGTACATTCACATTTTTTGGGCCCACTTCTGTGCCAGAAACTACGTGTAATCTGTGCAAACTACCACACCAGGGTTCAAAACTAATTATCTGCAGCTATAAGTAGTGCATTTGGTGAAAAGGGGATTAAAAATTGGGATTTTTAGTTAAATTGTCCTCCTTGAATAGACTTCCTTCTGTTCGCCCTGTTTGATGGATGAGATCTTCCACTGGCATAAAGCAGTATGGGCTGCTAATTTTAAGGTACTGATTCACATAAACCAGGGGTTTGGCATTATGGAGAGTTCCAAACAGATGTTCATTTTGATGCAGATTCTGAAAGAAGACACCAAATTAATGCATCAGGGTGTTTGGCAGTCTGCAGCCAGACTGCAGTGTGGATTCGTCAGTCCCTAAAACACATATGAAAATTCGCTTTTATTTAAACAGGAAAGTGTCAGTTTTCACAGAAGTGGGAAGGGATTCTTGAACATGTTACAGTTAAAATTCACACAGATCTTTGAAATGTATCCAGTTTTAACACAAAAAGCCCCAACAAACCTGAGTAAAGAATAGTAGGTTTTAACACTTCTTTCCTTTTTATAGGGTAATGTAAACTGAAACAGAATCACACATTAGGCAACAATTATGTTGCTCTCAAGTGTGTGAAATGACAGATTCATTTGAGGTAATCATGTTTCACAAGTGTGCTGTGTTTCCTGAAAGAATGATGGATCCTTGCCAATTTTAATGACATTGTTCAACTGGCAAGTGATTACCTTTCTTCAACCAAAATAATTGCATAGCCCAAATCTGTAGTAACTAACAGTGAATAAAAGTATGGTGTTTCTGTTTTTTTCAAAATTGTCAAATTCTTGGTAAGAACTTGCTGAATACTTTTTATCTTTTGTTTTTTAAATTATATGAAATAGGAAAAAAAAGCATTTAAGGAGAATAAAACCATAACAGAGTAATAAAAAGTAATTCCAATAGCAAACAAAAGTAATGCCATACCTTTAGACTAGACAACTTAAACTCCATTTACAGGAAAGGCCACTTCATGCAAAAGCTGCACAGCTGAAAAAGCCATTTCACTTTTGCTACTGAACAAGCAGATCCACAAAGAAAGTCTGTGTTAGTGCACAGTTGTTTAGCTTCTAGCTCTTAGGCTCCCAACAGTTATTTAATGACCTGACTGAGATTGCTGTATTCCACAGGCATTTAGCGGCAATGTTTGTGAATAGTTTCTTGCTACCAATAAATTCTGAGCACAACTAAAGTCTCCCTAATCAATATGAAATTTTGAGGACACAGATGGATTGTAAGTCAATTTTTCCCAAGACTGAGGCATGCTTTGCAGAACTGAATACAGTTTCAGACCTATAAGATTATTCAGGTTGGAATGCATCTCTGGAGACTATTTCTCTCTCATCTTCCTAGCAGGGCCAATTTTTAAGATATATCCAACTTTGATATTAATGGGGTTACTTAGGACCTTTTCCACCTGAATTTTTAACTTCTCCACGGATGGAAATTTCACAACTTCTCTGTGCCTCTGTTTATTGTCTCTTTTTGGCATTTAAAGATGTATTTATTAATTTATGAAATACAAATTAAAAATAAGCACCATTACTAAAGCAATCACTATACATATGGCAGCCTCAGATCCAAGTCTGTCCTCCACTGAAAGCAAGTCTTGTACCATCATCTACAGAGCACTTTACAGTGGTGGATGGAAGGGAGGTGGGGTGGTGAGAGAAGACAGCATCTAGAAGCTCTTTAACTTCAAAATGGCTGTGGAAGCTCTTCTCTTGTATGTAGGACAAATAAATGCCACAGAAACAGAGTCAAGCTAGAGAAGTCTTTCTTTTTCTTGTAGGAGGCAATATGTGCCTTTCTGTATGAATATAAATTTAAGTATCAGTAAATGTTATACGTTTGAATAAGGATAGCTGTAATCAAGGTTCCTTATACTATAGTTTCTTCTTAACAGCTATATCTTGTAAAGTTGGATCAACTTGTGAAGGAAGGGCTAAAAGAGACACTGTAATAGATTAGGAGAAATAGGTCTTGTTCTTAAATGGCAAAGATGGAACTTGACTCATCACCTTTTACTGCTGAACTTGGATAAAAGGTACTTAGCAGCAGGGAAGGTAATATCTCTTTTTTTGGCTGACCTCAGCCACTTGTGCTTTAAGAGTACCGATCACATTAAGCAGTAAAGAAAATAAACACGTCTGGTTTATGCCTTCCTACAGGATGTAAAGGTGAGCTGAGTTCTAACTTCTGAACAACAAAAACAAAACGACTTAGAATAAGATTAAATTTGCAGCTATTGTGAAAAGACTTGGGGGTCCCTATGAAAATGTGGGTGTGCATCACTGAGGCAGAAACTGACTATTGAGGATCTGACAGCTCCTACCTTGCTCAATAGGTGAAAATGGTGCTCTCAATCTAGCCAATAATACATAAAACTTCTCCGCTCCCCATAGAGTAAAAGGTTAAAGGCATTCTAGAATATGTCAGTGTGAAAATACCGAGGCAATATTTAGTATGGATATACAGATATATTTTTGTTGGGTTTGATGTCCATTTGTCATTGTCAAACTACAAAAAGTTTACTCAAGCTTCCTATGTTTCAGGAAAAGCTACAAAAGTGATCTAGGATGTTAGAAATAGTTTTTCAGTAATGCAGTAGAGAAATTTAGTCTAGTCATCCACAGGAAATTAACCAGGTGATCTTATCATTCCTGTGTGGAAAATAACTTTCTGGTAGTAGACAGGCCTGTATTTTATCAGTCTTAATAGTTACAGAGATTAAATTAATCTATAAAAAATAAGACACTTCCTTTTTTTTAAAAAAATTTTTAACAATGAGAATAGTGAATCATTAGATTAGTCTCTCCAGGAATGCTGTTTTTTCAGTCATTCAAGGTCTTTAAATCAATAATAGGTAATTTTAAGTATGCTTACATGAAAATTAAAGTTTTCACAAAGAAATTACGGCAAAATATCCTCTGTAATTCTGTAAAGAAGGAGAGGCTATATAATTGGATTTAACCTCTTCTGTTTTCAAATAGACTGTTCTATTAATCTAACTGATTTATATGTCTTCCCCAAAAAACCATGGCAAAATATGTAATTCTAATGCATATTTTTTGGTCAACCTAAATACCTCCATTGAAAAGTTAAGATGTTAAAGCAGAAAAAGATAAGGTGAATTAACAAAGTAAAGAACAACCAATTTAGTGACTGGGCAGTGCAAATTTCTTTCCAAATGACCTCTATTCTTAAAAATCACTTTTTCCTGTATTAATGTCCTGTGTTACTCTAGACCCACTGAATCTTCCACTCTCTGAGTCCTTTTGCCTTAGTTGAGCTAAAATGATTTGTAAACTGGTAGTTGATTCTTCATTTTATTTTCTACTGTGGTCACTTGCTATTAATTGTGTAATCTTAGACCAAAAACTAAGCACTGACACAGTTAGTAGTCACAAAATTACCCAGTTTGTCACTAATAGTAACACTAGTAAAAAACCACAGGTTTAGTAATTCACAAATTAAGTCCCCTCCCAATCTCAACGTGGTAGGCATAAGCCAAAGTAACCTTTATTACATCCTCTGAATTTAGAGAAAGGAAAAAAAAAGATAATTATCTATTATGCTTCTACTTAACACAAGTGTTAAATTTAACTCTGTGAACTAAACAGCATTTTAAAATACATAAAAAATATGAAGGAATAGGCAAAAGCTATCAAGAGCATTTAATGCCACAGAAGCTAGTGATACAAAGTTGTAATCAGAATATTCACCTATAGGAAATCACAAATAACCCATATCTACTTATCATTCTAGCATTATAAAGCATTCTTAAACACTTTTATCTTTAATAGAGTAATAATCTTCAAAGAACCAAGGTACAGTTTATAAAAATAGGCCTATACAATTCCTATAATAGTTTCATAAGATTTTTACATAATTCTTAACAGGAAATTCAGCAGCAATACTTGATCTGAGATATTTAAAAGGTGATAAGCATACTTCATATGATTCCAGTCCTTTAGAAAGCTGTAGCTAAATTGATTAGGGATAGTTTCAAGATTGCGAAAAATTAAGACTGAGGCAGTCTGTCAAGCAGTGTTAAAAGTTTTACAGTCTGATTAGAAAGTCCATGAAGCAATTTCAGTTAATATTTGGTGATTTTTTTTTTCTCTTTCAATTACTAATATTTGCTGCTGTCCAGGAAATTGATATCCAAGATATATTTTTCTACTTCCTTGGCCTTAATGGAAGCATCTTGTAGTATTGTGTTTGTTCACACTTCTGTTTTTCTTCAATTAGAGGCATTTTAGTCATTTTACTACTGATAATTATACAGTACCTGAATATTACTATAGCTTACATAATGAATCATGAAACCAGAGTTACAAAAAGAGTTACTTATGCTAAAGTAATTAATTTCAATCTCAACTGCATTGCTCTTTATCTCATCATCTGGGAGTATTAAGAAGCAGGAGAAATGTGATTCCACACTGTAGTCGATCATTTACAGTCCATGCTGAATGCAGTGTAAAAAAAGTACTTTCAAACATCCCATTCCAAATGGAATGATACTTTATTACTAAATAATTACTAAAATCCATATATTTTTTTAAGATGACTCACATAGAAGTGACCCCAGGATACATTAGCAATGTACAACACACATTTCTCATTCTTACCGTTATTTTGAAGATTTTAATAAATGCCTGGCTGATTATACAGAAAAGTATGTAAATGACATGGTGAAAATGTGTTACCTTCAGCATGTGAAAGATTGGGTATTACAAGCCAAGCAGAGTGGCAGTATTTCTTATGTTTTACTTATCATTAGCAACTTATATTTAACATTGGGCAAAATGAAACTTGTTGCATGAAGAGTATAAAAACTTGGCAGAAAACAAATCCCCTTGTGTTCCAGCTGCTCCTCAGAGATCAGAGGGGCCGGGTATGGTTAGGATTTATTCTGATTACAGTTCATTTGGCACTGTAAACCTGGTCACATTCAACAGGAACCTTCACAACTCTAGATTCACAAATAGTGTGACAGAAATAAAAGTTTGGAATTGCCATTGACAAATGCACTTCATGCTTTAGTGCTAAATCTTAAAAAAAGAAAGAAAGAAACAAAAAACCCAAACCAAAACAACCAACCAACCAACCAAAAACACCCCAACATGACTGGTAATTCATTAAGCTTAACTCTAACATCAACTAAGACTAATTTCATCCATGTATGCTTTGAGACAGGCAGACGTACAAATCTTGCTCAAGAGGCCTCCCTGCTCTGGGGAGGTCAGAGGAGGAGTTCTTGTCTGCAGATGGGGTTGTATTCTCATCCTCTGCCATGGACCATTTCAAATGTCAATTTATACTTTTGGAAGAAGCGGAGGTGAGGCTGTAATGAAATATCCTGCTCCTGCATCACAAACTTGGGGGCAGCCACTTTACATGTCAAAGAGGGCTATCGATAGGTAGGCTGTGGGTCTTGAGCAAGGGTGCTAAAGAACAGAATTCAGAACACAGTAGAACAGAACAGAACAGAAGAGAAAGAAATCACCACATATCTCACAGCTTTAGGCTTCGTTCCTACAAAGCTGTAGTGACAAGTATGACCCCTGACTGTTAACCTCTGCCTTGATCTTTAGGGAAAAAAAGTAATGGCTTTTATTTCTCTGAAATAGAAGTTTTCATCTCTAGAGCTTTGAGTGATAAGCTGCAGTTGCACCCAACCCATAACACCATGTTAATAAATTAACTTTTCAGCCAATGCACTAGCACTAAAATGTTAGAAACCATTTTTTGGGCATACTTAAGAAGAACAGACCACTGTGACTATATTAGTTTACTAAAGAGAACACTATATTTGACTCTCTGGCCCATATGCAGAGTAGAATTTTAAAAACTCTCATCTGAAGGTGGCTTAATTTACATCTTTTTTACAGTCCATTCTAGAAGGGTACAATCACTCTAGCTTTGATTTCTTATCAAACCACATTAATGTAAGTGTATTCTTTATAGAATGGTTAATCTAACTTCTGTCTTGCTTTGGTTATAAACCACATATATAGGAAATATGTGGTCAATTATTAAGGTGAAGAAGGGGCTCAATTGTTAAAAATACTTCTCTGTGCCGCAGTTACAGAAGATAACTATTAAAAACAGATCTCACAGTTCCTATTAAGAGTGGGACAGAGTAACAGTGAGGAATGCAGCCCTACTTCTGAGCAATATCAATAACAACATCACCAAGCACCTTGAATCGATGGTGATACCAGCACGGTGACAGCTTTTTTTGTCCAATTCTAGTTAACACAACAAAAGCTTACAGATTGCAACAGTCTGACAGAAATATGTTCCTGCTTATGTCAGTAAGAATGACCTGCCAACATCTGTTTGGTCATTGGAGCAGTTAAGTCACCATTGTATATTAAAAAAAAAAAGAGAATAATTTCCTGGCCAAAAACTGAGCATAATGGATACCCAGAGGAAAATGCGTCTGTTCATTCTGTCCAGTGAAGTTACGCTTGAATGAAAGGGGAGACTAAATTTTACATTGCAGGGAATGTTTAAGAAAGTAATTACCTGTATACACAGAAGCATCTTGTTACAAGGAACACAGGTCCCGTTGTGACTAGAACTAAAGAGAGAATTGCGCCAGAAAATCAGCAGAAGACTAAAAGTACCAAGCCTGATACAGAGAGTGCCCTACAGAAAGAGGGATCATTTCTTCATATCATGGTGTAACCCCAGAGAGCAGCCAAGCCCCAGGCAGCCACCAGCTCAGTCCCCACCAGTGGGATCAGGGAGAGTTGGAATGGTAAAAGCTGAAAAACTCATGGGTTTAAGACAGTTTAATAGGGAAAGAGAAAGCTGCACACACAAGGAAAGCAAAGCAAGGAATTGATTCCCCACTTCCCGTGGGCAGGCAGTGTTCAGCCATCGCCAGGAGAGCAGGGCCCCGTCACACGTAAAGGTTACTCAGGGAAGACAAACACCATCACTCAAATGTTCCCTTCTTCCTCCTTCTTCACCCCATTCTAAATACTGAGCATGATGTCATATGGACTGGAATATCCCTTTGGACAGTTGGGGTTGCCTGTCCCAGCTGTACCTCTTCCTAATCTCCCACAAGCCCCTAACTTCCTCGCCAGTGTGGCAGTAGGAAAAGCAGAAAAGGCCTTGGCTCTGTGTGATCCGTGCTCAGCAATAATAAAAACATTTCTATATTATCAACCCCGTGTTCAGCACAAATCCAAACGACAGCGCTGTACCAGCCACTGAGAAGAAAATTAACTCCACCCCAGCCAAAATCAGCGCAGTTAGGAAGGTGAAGTAGAGGTGTAATTATTAGAAGAGAAAATAAATATTATGTAATGAATTAAATTATAAATGAGCTGAAGAGGTAATGAAGTTTGAATTTTACAAAGAAATGAAATTAAAATGCTCCTTCTACAAGAATTTGAACAATCATGGTACAAGCAAGGCATCAGGGAGCCCTAATCCTATTAAATCTAATCATCACAATGTCTGTTTCTGCATTCACAATGAGTTTGCACACAGGAGAATAAATTAAAGCACAATATAGTGTGTCATACTTTTCTCCAGACAACATGATGGGACAAATTCTGCCCTTCTAAAATGCATACATAGTCACAGCTTCTGATACATTCATATCATTAAGAGACTTAGGTGTTACTCAAGTCACACATGGTGTGATGACCTTCTTGGTCTACTTTTCACAATTCCTGTGTAAATGTCAACAAGTCACCAAGTTTCTATGCCATGGTTACCTACTTATTCCTTTCTAGTAATACCATCCTTCACTCAGCTAAAAGAAAAAGTTTCAGGTTTTTTTCAGCTAGGTGGAAGTGGAAAAAAATTTATAATTTTAGAATTTTCTCCATGATCATCTCAAGCATCATTTTAATGTCATAATATACATGACAACTGTACTACAGATCATAGTTTTTTCCTAACTCCTTTTCTTTCTCATCTCTATTTTCAGTTCCAAACCACTTTCCCAATCTGGTAATAGAAAAAGAAAAGACTAGGCATCATCCAAACCCAAATCTACCCTGGCAGATGGTTGAAAAAATCAGTCCCTGTAATTATTAAAACAGGTGTGGTATAAGAGGGAAGAAAACCCTGAAAAGAAAGAGAATGGAGACAGGAGAGCTAGAGAAGGATGGATGGTTGAATAAAGCTGCAGCTTTTTTAATCTTTGTAATTTTTCACTGTGGACACTTGTGGGACAATGACCAAGTCTCTGATTTTGAGCATATGAGCAGATGAAAATTTGAAAAGTAGTTTTAATCCCTTTCTCTCAACTCTGAGCCAAGAGTCTGGCTGATTTTATCTTCTCCAGTATGAACTGTTGGTTCATAGATGCAATGTTCTCAGTGCAGCTATATTTAGTGTGACCTTAATCCTGCATGCACTTAGACACCAGCTCCATTGAACTTGATGTAAGAATATTTCATGGGTGCTTCACTATATCCACTGTGAACATCAGGGAAGAATTCTATTAAGCAGTCAGGTATATTAGCTGTTCTACTATTTTTATTTTTGTCTTTAATCTGAAGCATCAGAAATACTCTCTCATCTGAGAATGGGATCGTGTATTTACTGTGGAGAATGAATATACTGATTTTCTATGACAAATCCTATATTCCTTCAGAGGTGACATTTCATTTATCTCTTTCTTGGAGCATTTCTCTCTTGCTACTGGCACTGACTGAGTTGTATAAGAGTGGGACTAGAGAAGACATTACTGGAATAACTGCACATCAGTTTTCCCTGCAGGAACTGTAAAACCTAATATCTCTACAGAAGGGGATTTAGCAGAAAAATGCCTCTACCACAAAAACTATTACAAATAAGATCTATCTGGTGTGACAATCACAGATATAGTTCTTTATAAGGCAGTTTCCCCAGAGAATATACCACTGATATTTTATGTTACTGCTATTAGTCCCACCTTTGGCCTTACATGGGATCTTCAGAGTGGTTTGGATCATAAGATGTAAGAATGAAAATAGAATTAAACCCTATGTGAATTTGGATCACTGTAAGAACATGTGACTTTTGTAGGGGTGAAAAGGTCTTATAGTGGTGGGGTCCATTTCAGTTGGAAAAGAAATGTAAATTGATAATGCATATGATCAGGGTATGTCTGGATCAGTCTGCAAATGCCATCTTGTACTTATCACAGAGGGACAACACTAGACACATCTGATAACTTTCTTTGATAAAATAAGACCATGTTAAACAAGGAAAATGAAGTCGATGTAATCTGGATTTCAGTAAAGCATTTGATGTGACAATCATTATTTAAAAGAGAGAAGATAGGGGTTAGTGCATGAATTGTGTGAAAGATAAAGGATGGGCTAGAGCTCAGAGAGCAAATGATTGTGATGAAAGAAAAAGAAAGATGTTACTAGCGAAACACGAGAACTGCTCACAGGGCTGAGTTTGTTTGACATTTACATTTTTGAACAGCTTGAAAAGTAGCAATGTGAAAATGCAAATTGTAGAGGTTTGCAGTGATTTAGGAGGATTCCTCTCACGAGATGAAAAAGAAAGAAAAGGAAGAAAGGAAGAAAGAAAGGGAGGGAGGGAGGGAGGGAGGGAGGGAAGGAAGGAGGGAAGGAGGGAAGGAAGGAGGGAAGGAAGGAGGGAAGGAAGGAGGGAAGGAAGGAGGGAAGGAAGGAGGGAAGGAGGGAAGGAGGGAAGGAGGGAGGGAGGGAGGGAAGGAGGGAGGGAGGGAGGGAAGGAAGGAAGGAAGGAAGGAAGGAAGGAAGGAAGGAAGGAAGGAAGGAAGGAAGGAAGGAAGGAAGGAAGGAAGGAAGGAAGGAAGGAAGGAAGGAAGGAAGGAAGAAGGAAGGAAGGAAGGAAGGAAGGAAGGAAGGAAGGAAGGAAGGAAGGAAGGAAGGAAGGAAGGAAGGAAGGAAGGAAGGAAGGAAGAAGGAAGGAAGGAAGGAAGGAAGGAAGGAAGGAAGGAAGGAAGGAAGGAAGGAAGGAAGGAAGGAAGGAAGGAAGGGAGGAAGGAAGGAAGGAAATATGAATGTCATAGTAATAATTCAAAAACTCTCTGAAAGACTTTGCAGATGTCAGCAAAAGAAATAAGATTCCATTTTAAAGAACAGAGAAAAAAAATCTGGATTTTGTAGAACTTTATTTGTAAACTTAATATTTTCATTTGCAAATGGTAAGGGGAACAGCTCTTTGAGATAGCTCAAACTGAAAGAGGTGTGTTTCGTCTGTAACCAATAGACCAGTGGGGAGAGACCAACACCCCAGAGGATGGTCCTTAAAATGTTCAACATGTCTGGGAAACATGATGCAGCTCCTGCAGAGGAATGTGGCTTAGGATGTGCCACACCCTGAGTTGTGGCTGCTATCAGGGTTTGCCTAGGGGAGCACTCTGGAACACATGAGCTACCAGCAGAGACCAAGTGAGCTGTGGACATCAAGATCAAGGCTGGAAGGTACTTTGACTTAACTGTTTCTCTGTAAGTGCTTGCTGAAATTAGGGAGGGAGCAATTTTGAGAAGGTTGGAAACTTCTATCCAAAAAATTGGCAACTATCTGTCAGAAATGAGGTATTGATTCTGGTACTGCCATCCTTGTGACACTCTTGAGGACACTTTTCTGTCGTTACTGGGCATTGATCTTTAAAACCTCTCTGAGATAAAAGCAGGAGCATTGACTCTGGCTGACTCTCCAGCCCTCAGAAATCCCTGCAAAACCACAGTGTCTCCATACAATACCCTAGGAAAGACATGAAACAAATTTGATGTCTGAATATCCATTCAAAAGGATATTGCACTTCAGAATGACCACACAAAGGGGCTGGAAAGAAAAGTAATTGTAAGACCCCATCTAGGCTGAAATGCCAAAAGGTGTCCCACCACACAGGAGGCTGGGACTAGATGACAAACAAGAGCACCGCAGAATACTTGCAAAGCTTTGTAACTCTTTTCTGTAAACATATAACCATGAAATATCCTTTGTTAAACTTTATTCTTAAATTTTCTGCTGTAATTCTCCAGAAGGTGCAAGACACAGTATCAGTCACCTTGTAGATGACCTCTGTGGGATTCCATTTTGAGAGGAGTTTCCAGAGAATATACAGAGGGTCTGGTTGTAATAATGTTCATAAATGATACATCACTAGAGTGTTTGGATCATAATTTTAATTTTCTACAATTCATTTCTCACTTGTGTGAATGTTATTGGCACATCCTAGTGATGTCACGTAATTCCAGTGTTAAATTCACAGAAGATTTCTACAGTGGTTTGAATTAGCCCTTTCAAAAGACACAAACCATGAGTCATGAAACTACTTATGAAGAGTGAATCAAAGATGGAAAAAAATAGTCCTGCTTTCCACTGAGATCAGGTTCTGTCAGGGTGTTAGGGTTCTATCCAGAGCAGAGCAAAACTTCTAATCATTTTAAACATTAAAATTACACCAATTCAATAATCCAATCCTGGTTATTGATTCTTGTTCAACTGTGAGCCAGAAGCTTCACAGTGAAAATGTGATTTTTCTAAAATATAATTGTGAAAAAATGCCTAACAAATCTGGCAAGAAATGAAGAGGCCTCTCTTCTCCCTGGGTTTTAGAAACCATGCAGTGTACAAGTCACTATGATCAGGGTGAGGTGTCAGCATTTTGGATGCACTTAGGAGCACGTTAATTCAATTTAGCAGCAGCAGGGGTGGCTGTGAAGATCCAGGTACCTGTGCAGAGCTCCTGTGCCAGCCCAGCACCTTTGGGCTGCAGAGACAGCTACTGATGGGGGTCAGTGCAGATCAGAGCAGATCAGCACGTTCCCATCCCAGGTGGTATAATGAAACAGATCCAAAACTAAGGTTTAAATGTTTGATTCAGTTCAGCTTTTCTCTTAAGTGACATAAATCCTGATGACAATTTAACTTGCATGCATGAGTCCAATTAGATTAAAGGTGCTGGGGGTGCTGCTAATCATCTTGCCAACAGCTACACCAATTGCCATTCAGAATGGTCCTTCTCTCTAATAGCAGGATTATTCTGTTGGGTTGTTTACTGTGGATTTCTTTCTCCATCCATACTCTTTAGACAGGAAGCAGATATTAATGTAAACCTATTAGAAATGTTGCATACATGTAAGACATCAATTCTTAGCTAGTGTAATCCTGAATATTTTTAGCCACTTCTGTAAATCTGCAGAATAAATTAATCTGAAAAGCTGGCTGAGTAGTTTGAATTTGCTGGGGCTGAGTCTGTGTACCCCTGGGTTTAGTACCTCATCACAAAAACCATTTGAGTTCCAGATTTTTTGAAAGTGCCTGTCACTTAGTAGTGGATCAGGTTTTCAAAAAGAACTCGAGTCCTCATGTAGGAGATGTCAATTTGCCTTTTGAATTATTTGACTCAAGAGATGAATCTTCAATTCACTGATTTTTCAGTGTTCCCTGCATTTTTTATAGATTCCATAGAGACAGAGTTCTACTACCACTTTTCTTTCCAGCCTCTCACTGGCAGACTTCACTTAACAAATATATTCAAGCAGCATTTTCATTTCACTTCACATTTCCATTTGTTTCCACTTCCATCCCACTTAAATATTTTTTTCTATAGATCACTTACATTTAATGTGATTATAGTAATAAAATAGCTTTGCCTGGGGAGTTTAAATTATACATGAAGCCCATGTAAGCTCAATCTCTTAGAAATACACATTTAAATAGAAGGAAATTGAATGTTGAATGCTAAGGATCAGTGATTTACTGTGAATTCTGGCTCCATGTGAAATAAAATTGAACGGGTAGTTTTCCATTCTCTTATTTTTGTTAAAAATGCAGTTTATATAAATGATCATTTAGCTGCATATTGGCAGATAATACCTTCTGCCTCAGTTGCACACTAAATGGAATTTAAAAGATTGCTATATTGAAGATTTTAATCCCTTCATTTTTATTCTTTTCCCCCGATAGAGAAGAAGTATGTCTCTCCTTTGAATTTTTTTTAAATTAATCTGAAGAATATTTTGCTGCCTTGAGATCTCTATATGGTAACTAAAACCAGAAATATTTATCAAGAGTAAACAATTTTTATTGTATATTTTATTTATACAACCTCATTTTTTATATGACTGATCTCTTACATAACAGAATAACATGTTTCTTCAATAGTTTATGTTTCAGGGATAAAAATCAAAGAGTTTTAAATTCTCCTGAAAAAATTGGAGATAGTTTTAATCATCTACAATGTGAAGTTCTGTGCTTCTGCTGAGTAGCTACTTTTTTTTTTTGAAAGATGCAGATTAAGCATCATTAAAACAACTTCTCATTTACAGTGTTAGATCTCTCAGAGAATCCATCTGCTCTCCAGTCCCTCTGTGCACACAGAGCCAGAAACAAAAATAAAAATTAAAGATTTGAAAGCAGAGATAGAAGGTATTTGATCAGAGAAAGAAACTATAAGGTAATGTAGGAGAGAGGGAAGGTTGGGCTTGGGGGCTCAATGGGCTTGGTACATCCTGAATTTGTATTACCTACTCAGGAGGACCAGAGACATTTTTTAGATCAGAAAGATCTGAAGACATTTTTTCTTGTCCAGAATTGATCTGAAGGAATCATCTTCACTGTTTTTTTTAAGTATTCAGATTAAGTTGTTGTGCTTAGCTTTCCTTTCAGTCTAGACAGATCTTGTAAATAAGATTTATTTTTGTAGATTAAAGCTCTCAGTCTCTAAGGAGAAATACTGCATCTAAAGGCAACATCTGCACTCAAAAGAACTGCTCACACACCTGCTGCTTAAGTGTCTTGTAAAAATCCGAGTTTACATGTTTGCAAAATCTAAGAATATAAGGAAAAACCTGTTTGGAAAGGGAAGAACATATCAGTATATGTACATGAGACAGAATACATACACTGGAGATGCATTTAAGGATTAAAAAAAATCAGAACTTCAAAAATTCCATTTTTCTCTTTAAATTCTGGAAAACAAAAATAATGTTTAACATGCCTAGAACTGACTACTCCTTTGTGTAGATTGTCTCCCCCTTCATGTTGGGAGACAGAACTAGCAGAGAGGAAGAGAATTGTCTGTCATTCCGCCTGGGTTATCAGGTTTAGCTGGGCGTCCTCACCCTACAGTCTGCTGTGAAATCTCTGTGCCCTGATTTTCAGATCTCTTTTATGTTTTAGGGCCCTCTTTGAGCTCCATGGAAGATCTCGCTTTGGCTTTTCATATACATAGGATGCTTTTTAAAACTTGGTGCATTACAGTGAATTAACTGGGTGTGACTGAGATTATCTGTAACACCATTTGAAAGTTTCTTTCCTCTGAATGAAATCATGTGAAGTTCCAGTGAGGAGATGTGTCCATTTTCCAAAGAGTCACTACCAGCAGTGGTCGAGGTGTTTTAGCATGTTTGATGATGTTACATAACTTGTACTTTGCAAAGTTGTCTTGCAGCTAAGCAGTAAATGGTAAGTGGAGATTCTCCATCTGCGAATATATATGATTAAATATGTTTATACAAACACAACTTAAATTGGTGATTAGAATGAGAAGTCACAAAGAAGAACAGTCATAATGCAAGAGGATAATTTTCTTTGGTTTTGACTGGTACACACAAACATTTCACAGGGGTTTCTTTCTCATGTTATTGTTTCAGTAATACTGAAAAATAAGTCTGCTTTTTTTTTTCTGTCTTGTCCCTCTCCTTCCGCCATTTGAGGTTCTCTTCTGCTATATTAAAGATTGTTAAGCAAAACTAGCAGGTGTTTTTACTTGAGCTGTTACTTCGGAAGAAATATTGGTACAATGTTTTTAAACTGCCATTAAAAATGTGGCTTGTCTCAGTTCCTCCTGAGCATTTAATAGACCATGTGTGATCATTATCTTGTGGTATCCCTAACATTCTGTCTGTGGCATGCACATTTGAGGCAGCTGTTTTCGACTTCTTTCTCTTTCAGAACAGATTTTTGTATGGCTGGCAGAAGGAAAATGATAAAATTTGGCTCAGGCCTGCATGACAACAGCTCCTCACGAGTGCATTCTCTGCTGGCACTTTAGAGTATAAATTGTTCTCACAAGACCTTAGGCAGGCAGATTTGCTTATGCTTATTTGATCTGGCTAATATCAGTTTGTGAGATTAATGCAAGGTGTTCTACATCTGCTGCTATGCTGCTGATAACCACAATTTGCTGAAATAATAACATCTGATCGAGATCCTGGAGTCCTGGATAGGACTAGCAGGGTGGGTAACCAAAATAAGGAAGTACCTGTAAAAATTATCTTGCTACTCTGCAACCTTTCGCAATGCTGTGGAAAGCCTATGGAAAATTTAATCACTTAATGAATGTGAGCTCCCATATTTAAAGGGAAAGAAGATAAGCTGTGGAACAGCAATGAAGAATGTAGAGGTCATAAATATATTGTGCAACATTGTAGGGATTCACCCTGACTGGTTTTTGGTACTAAAAGATGAGGCAGCTCTTATTAAACTACCCAGGAAGAACAAATGGTGTTGAGAGAGGGTTTCAGAGTGCTTATATTCACATCTCTGATACTAAGCAACATGAATACTATCCCTTAAATAGCCCTCTCGGCTGTTGAATTTTCGGTGGAGGAAAGTGCTGCACGCCCATGAGCAGTCACACATTCCCATGTGCCCTGCAGAAGACATTACATCTGACAATTATTTTTTTCTTGCTTTGGAAAAGTTTTCATAACCTGCAACTTTTCAATTAACAGTTCAACCAAGGCACTGGTGTAGAAATAGCGGTAATTGCTGAGAAAGTTTAGCAGAAGACTCTTGATTTAAATAAAATCTCATGTTCTTGAAAATATCTTTCTTGATTTTTTTAATAGAATTATCTGCACTAATATCATAAAAGTGCCATTATTGTACAGCATTGGAGTCCAAGGTGATTTTGGCAGAAGTATTACAGAAAATGCAGATAAGTATATAAGTCCAAATCTGCTGGGCTACGCAGTTTACCCTAACAAGATTCTACTGTACTCCCCTATGGATCTTTCATTCATTCTTGCCTCCCTAGTCCCTAGGGAATTACTTAAATGGTCAAGATAAATGGTTTTTTTAAGAGCTGCTATTTATGGCAGTATAGAGTTTAAATCAGCTTCTTCTCCAAACTAAGCACTTATGTCTATTTCAGACCAATCTAATCACTGGTCTGTTGGAAGGTCTTAATTTTCTACTTTTAATGCACTACAAGTTAATGTTAGTTGCTATCTTTATAAATAAAAATTAAAAGCTGATAAGTACCCCGATGAAAGTTTTAACATCTATTCAGAATAACCAACCCATCTAAATATATCCAGTTGTGAATGTAAAGAGATTACCTATAGAGTACTTGATTCATCTCTGCGTAGATGTAATTTCCACTATCACTATCAAGAGGCTTATTGTGTCATTTATTGCCATAATGGACATGCAGTTAGGAAGAAAATGGGGGGGAAAGGTATTTTCATGTACAAAAAATGAATGGCAATATGATATCAGATCCTCACTCCTAAAAAAATTCGTCCAGAATCCATAGTCCCAAGTTACTACACATTAGCTCGGTAAAGCTAATTTTTTTTTGCTTATTATGACAATTAAACACCTAATGTTTGATTGCTGAATAACTCATCAAAAGCAGTATCTTAAGAAAATGTAGATTACTGTTAGATAATAGATTATTATTATTACACTGGGCAAGATTAGTTGTACATTCCATTATTTTTGTACTTAAGGTGAAAACAACTTCACTCATGAAGGTGAAAATAATGAAAGTTTTGCTGAATCACTAGCATGTAAGCTTCCAAGTTTAAAAGAAGTCAGGAATGTTGCAATGAAGTACGTGAGAAGTATGGGTTGTCACTGAAGTCTGTGAGAAAACCAATTGCAATTTACAAAATATTTGTAAAAAAGGATGAAGTGACTGTCACCTGTGTAGCATTCTCTTACACATGTGCAATGGCTTTAGCTTATTTTTGAAACATATCAAGTTGAACCAGTGTGGTTTCCCTTCACTGCAGAAAAATGATGAGACAGAGACTTAGTGATTTCAAACAAATTTATACATGTTTTTAAGTGTCAATGTATAGACAAACTTAAAGGACTTAAACTTTGCCAGGGTTTGTTGTCCAGTGGTCCCTACTAAATATGAACTAGCTTTGATATTGGCTTTGATATCTTGCTGGTACTCATCACAAATATTGCAATTGCAATTGCGATACTTCTCTAATAAATATTTCACAAATGGCAGCCTGTTTCGGTCAGGTCAGCCAGTCACGATGCTGCTCTGTAACTGGGCATTATTTATATACACACATGTACAAGTTAAGGTTTCTGTTTTTGGCTGTGACTGTCAGCTGTCCTGTAGCTCTACAGGAATTGCAGCAGTGGCACTGCTGGCAAAAGACACAAGACTTGCAAGGCCTCAGCACTGAGCTTGTAATGCTTGTTTCACCTGACCTTGTCTTGGCCTACCTGGAGCTTTGTTCATTCTTGCTTTGGCTATAACAGCAGCTTGTCTAATGGCTATGCCTAATTTCTTTTATTTTTCTTCATGTGGTGTAGCCAGGTTGTTATATGGGCAGAATTATATAAAACAATGTATTCTCCACAGAATAAGAGATTGATGAGGCTGGTATAAAGATATACTGTGGACAAAGAGAGGCATGGCATCATCGCTGAGGCCCTGAGAAGCAGGAGCAGAGGACATGATACACAGGCAGGGGCACAAGCTGGCACTGGAGAGCTCTTGGCTGTCACATCTCACCTGTGCTCAGGATAGGGTTAGGAGGCACAGAACGAGGAGTGAATATGAACAGTTATGTGAAAACCAGCATGCATAGTATATTGGAACTAACATTAACTCACAAACCAATGAAGAGAAAGCAAATTGTAGAAAACATATTATCAAAGTTAGTAATTGCCCAAGGTAGGTCATCGACCAAGGAAGAGGAGACCATCAATATCAACAGCACATAGCAAAGGACATAGGTTGGTGATGACTAGCTGTACACTCTATTACCACTATCAAATGGACATTGTCAACATTAGGACTCGAAGAGGCAAGGAAAGGGCTTGCATAAAATGAAAGAAAAGCATAGACATCAGAAAATAATTATCTTCACACCTCAAATGAATTAGAATTTTATTATTTTGAAACATCTGTAACTGTTTTAATTTATTTATTTCATTAAAAATAAATCTCTCATAATATCTTGTTGATTATATTGTTAAGATTTCATTTACACTAACAATTAATTCATAGGTTCACATATTCAGTGTGTTTTCTGTTTTTCCTTAATAATCCCACAATCTGACTTATAAAATAGGCTAGAAAAATTGATACATGATTAGATGTGACACTGCATACTGAGCTTTCAGAATCTGAACAGGTTAACTTGGATGTTCTTGAGTAGTCGAATGGAAAATTAGGGTACATTCTAAGTACATTGAATTGTGACTGGCCACCAGGGGCACAGATCTGATCTTTGAAAAGCAGGAGTTTGTTCTTGGTTCAGTTAACTGAGGCAAAACTTCAGTGTGTGTGCTGGCAGATTTGATTTTCATGGTGAATGAATCTTGTGTACTGTAAAACAGTAAGCTGTTGTTTGTAGGACATGAAAACCACTACAATTTTCTAAAATCAATCTGCTTTTTTAGTAAAGGTATTCACCATATGGGTAATAGGCTTCCTAATTTGGGGATTTAGGTTCTAAAGTCAGAAAAATTAATTCTGGAAAACAAGAAGACTGCAGCACAAAGATCAGTGAAATTGGGTGCCTTCCAAGTGATGGCATCATAAATTTAGTATGTTGGTTGTTGGAGAAGACAGAAATTCCTTGGTGCTGGGGACATGAGTCTGATGCACAGATGGAGGGTCTGAACAACCTGGAGGCACCACAGAAATTCTGAAGCTATAAAGCCTTCCAAGAAATTCAAATCAGAATGAGAGTGTTGTACCCACATGGTGTGGGGACGGTGACAGCCTGGAGGAGAGCTCATGTTGTTCAGAGCTGAGTCCTTCCTCAAGAAGGATCAGGAGCAGACAGAGGCACTGACTTGGAATTGGCCAGACATGTTCCATGCAGACAGGAGGAGTGTTAACATCACTGGCAAACACCTTGAACTGGTGGATTAATTTTTACATAGATTATTCAGGCAATAACATGCACTTTTTTATTTTTTGTACCAATGTTACTTTCTTGGTCTGGTTTTTGGTTGGGTTTTGGGTCTTTTTAAAAAAATAGATGTTCCATACAGTATTTCCTCTGCAGTTAATTGCTCAATATAAGCTTATATTTGTACATTAATTTTCCAATACTTTGGCAATTTACTGAGAAAAGTGAAATTCTGAGTTAAGTTCTCATTCAAAAAGAATGTAGCATTTATTTTCAATTTCATTTATTGATTTAAAATGCATTATTACTATGTTCCTTTGGCTGCTTATCAATTCAGTTCTTTTAACTCCATGATTCAATTACTTTTATTTTAGAATAATTTCCATTTAATTCCTTTTTTTTTTTTGCATAGAGTAATGTGTGCCTTATTAAAACTGTTGAATAGTGAAGACTGAACTCATTTTCTTTATTGCACAATAATCTATTAATAACTTGACTAGAAAGAGAAAGTGAATCTCAAGTGAACCTATACTCCTTTAATTCATGTGTTAAATAAGATCTTGCTGAAACCTCAAATTCATGTCCATCAAGCTAACTAGAAATATCTGAAGTGTGTGACTACAAGAAAACGTACCACAAGAGCAGATTTATACAAATTTCACAGAATATCAATAAAAGTAAAATTTAGGAAGGAGGACCCTTATTACAAAAACAAGATTAAGCGATAGTAACAATTACATGCCCATCTCCTGATGGATTTTTGGTCATGATGGGAGCCTGGGGGCCAGATTTATTAAGAGATTTAAGTACCTAAGAAGCAATTAGGCAATGAGATTTGTCAAAGGTGCCTTGGTGCCAACGAATGCACTGGTAAAGAGAAAAATTACTGCTACATTGCTGATTAAGGCCTATACCTCTTATATTCCATATCTTCCAGCTATTAAACAACTCTTAATAGCTTAATTCTCTCAGCTTATTTATCAGTAAAACACCTTGTGTGGTTAAATACCTACTCACATGTAATTAAATATCAATTGGACCAAGGGGAGGGACTAAGGATATATCCTCAAGATAACACAGTTCTGTCACAGCTGGCAGAGAGATTGTTATCTCTCTGTTGGAATGAATCTCTTCATGAATGCTAATCTAAGTAATTCTTACGTGCAGGCAACCCATGTGTGTACCTCAGTGTTTGTTTGGGTCAGGCTGTGAGAGGCCCTACCACTGCTCCCTGGAGTTCAGGCAGTTGGAACCAACACTAGAAAAGAGCAACACGCGGTTAGGGTGTGCACTTTGACACTTTCCAGTTAGACGGTGTGATGGTCTGTCCCTGAGCTGCTTCAGCCTCCTGGGCTGGCCCCGCCTGCCCTGGGATGACTTTGGGGTTGAGCGTCTGGGTCCGCCCCTGGTTCCCGGGGAAGGCGTGTCCAGGGCTCAGGATCCACCCACCTTTCCAGCAAGTTGTTTTCCGTTGGTTGTATTATTGGTTAGTTTGAATTGTACCCCGCCCCCTTTTGTTGTAATTGTCTCCTGTACCTTTACCCCACCCCTCAGCTCTCCCCGGATTGGTCATCCTTTTCCCCTTTTAAGTGGCTGCACGGAGGCTCTTCCTTGAGATCTCTTCTGCTCTCTCTCCCGAATACCCCTGCCCTAACCCCCAATAAAGAGAGCTGGAGGGGACTCCCTCCCGCACACCCTTTGCCTCCTCGCGCCGCCTTTTCTATCGACGCTCTGCGCAGGACTCGGCAGCCTCGGGCCAATGCGCCTCTCAGGAGAACCATCCTCCCGTGACCCCTCGAGGGTAAGCAGCGTGAGCCGTCGGCGGAGCCTACCCGAGCGTCCGGCGTTACCACTGTGGTGACCTGTCATTTGCCTACCTCCTGAGCTAGCTAGACAGTCCCGGCCAGCGCTGGGCTGACCAGAGGAGGACCTCTGCCTAAGGGAATTAGGCTCAGGTCTTCTACAAGATGTTGTGTTCAACATTGGATTTTGATAAACCACAAGATGAATTTTCATCAGTGGGATCAAAGGAAATTGAAGAGACATTTAATCCACACAGTAACTTTTTGGAATATATATAGGCAAGCTTACCTGAGACCTATTGTATTGACACTTTTTCATCATGATTAATTTTTCATGGCACCAGGCCTGTAGGCAGGAGGTGGGGTACACCTGTCTTAAGGGGTGTGTTGGTTTTGCTTGGCTGTTTTTGGTAGTAGGGCGCTCACAAAGATGGTTCCTGTGAGAAGCTTTTGGAAGTTTCCACCATGTCCAGCAGAACCAATCTCTGATGGCTCTGAAGATGATGGACATGCCGCTCGCCAAGGCTGGGCCAGTCAGGGATGTTAGTTACGCCTCTGTGATAACATATTTAAGAAGAAATCAAAACAATATGTGCATGCAGTTTTTTCTAGCTGGAGGAGGAGGAGGAGGTGAGACTATGTGAGGGAAAATAACATGGAGGCACCGAGAGGTTGGCCGAGGAGGTGTTCCAGACGCCGAAGCTGAAAACACTCTGCAGACCCAGGTGATGGCCATAGAGGAGCAGCTGTGCCCCTGCAGCCCATGGGGTCCATGGGGGGTGCACAGATCCTCCCCCAGCCCATGGGGAGGTGCCCACGCCAGAGCAGGTGGATGCCTGGAGGAGGCTGTGATCCACTGGGGGTCCCAGTGGAGAGAGGGGGCCCTGCTTTTGGGCTGGAGCAGCCTGTCCTTGGAAGACTGCACCCCTGGAGGAGGGGCCCACACCACAGCAGTTTTGGGAGGACTGTCTGCCTGTGGGAGGACTCACATTGCAGCAGGTGTGTGTGTGTGCTGCTGCTCATGAGATTGGACCATGCTAGAGGAGCTCACAGAGCACTGTCTCCCGTGGGAGGGACCCCATGGTGCAACAGGGGAAGGACTCCTCTCCGTGAGCAGCGGAAGAAGATCTCAGTGATGAACTGACCCAAACCCCCACACCATGTCCCCCTGTACTCTCGGTGGGAAGGAGGGAGGGGGTGGGGGGAAGAATGGTGCTTTAAGGGTTTATTTTACTTCTCATTATCCTCCTCTGACTCTGTTAGTAATAAATTCACTTTGCAACTCCAAGTTGAGCCTGTTTTGTACCTGGAGTGTTTTTTCCTGGTCCTTATCTCACTCATGAACCCCTTGTGCTAACTCCATTTTCTCTCCTCTGCCCAGCTGTGGCAGGGGAGAGCGAGCAAGCAGATGTCGTGCGTGCCTGGCAGTTGGTCAGGGTCAAACCACAGTAGAGGGATAAAGATCTTTGCTCAGGGGTTAGCCTCTTCTCCCAAGTAACAAGTTTCCTCAAGTTGCACGGGGGGAGGTTTAAATTGGGTATTAGGAAAAATTTCTTCACAGAAAGGGTTGTCAAGCCCTGGAACAGGCAGCCCAGGGAAGTGGTTGTGTTACCATTCCTGGAGCTACGTAAGAGATATGTCGATATGACTCATGGTTTAATGGTAGACTTGGCAGGGTTAGGGATTGGACTTGGTCAGCTCGAAGGCCTTTTCCAGTCTAAATGATTCTATAATTTATGATTCTATGAAGCCACTATGATCTTTATAGTTAATATACAAACACCATGCTATTTCTTTTTTATCTAATTTCAACCTGGAAAGCCAACATTTAAACACAAGGCATACTTCAGATAGTTTGCCTTCAGATTTACTTAGCAGAATTTGTTCCGTCATTGTGATTGTCAGGTGGTTTATTTTTGCCATTCTGCAAGTCATGTGAAATGACTTTTGGCATTAAAGTGCATCTAAACATCCACGCTAAGCATAGAAGAGGATGGTGAAATCTCTATTCTGCACACTCCAAGCTGACTGAAGGCCCAGAAGATACACACCTGGACAGTGAAAGCAGAACCAGGTTACTGAGTTCAGAAAATTATATCATCCCATTTCCAATACCTTAATCAATTTACTTCTTTAGTTTCCATTACTGATTCTGTCATACATGGAAGAGACCAAACCTACTTTCAATCTTCTTTGATCTCATTGAGATACTCTCAGAACATTGAGTATAATTTAATAATACCTTCCTTAATTTCGTTTCTTCAAACATATACAAAATTTCATACCTACAAAGTAACCGCAATGTCAAATTCCAGACAATATCAGGCTAAATGACATGGGTTCTAACCCTGTGTATGTGGCAAGGAAAATCTTGCTTGCAACAATTTCTCCTGATTAATACTCACTTAATGTAGGCAGCAGCTTTCCCTTCTGAAGGAGTGATAAGTACGCATAAGTTTCTTGTATTTTTGCTACTTTGAATAAATTCTGTTTATATATTACATTTTTCAATTTAGTAACTTTATTGGAATTGTAAAGAAACCAGGTTTAAAAAGACAATAGACCTAGCGCGCTACATGCTTTTACAGTGAATAAAGTGGAATGATTTTTCTCTGAAGGGACCACATTCCATTTTGTGAGTTATTGAAATTGTAAAGAAACCAGGTTTAAAAAGGTAATAGACTTAGTGCACTACGTGCTTTTACAGTGAATAAAGTGGAATGATTTTTCTTTGAAGGGAGCACATTCCATTTTGTGAGTTAAGTAGCAGAAAAAAGAAATCTCACAATGTCCAACAATGCACTAATTTGCCAGGTTTGCACTGTTTAGAGTAGTCAGGAAAAGTAACTGATAGACCATTATGAAGCAATTCCACCTAACTCGCGTATGTCCACGGGTATGCAAAGGAAATGTGAAATCACTGATATATGGTACTGACCACAGTCAAAATCTGATTTTTACTTCCACAAAACTAGTCGGTGATTGACGTCAATAGGTTGTAGATTTTGCTAAGGGGGAAAAAAGTAAGTTACTTATTGCAACATACTTAAAGTACTTACAGTACAAATAACTCAGTAATGACAAGTAGTGACAACATTTGGGAGAATCTGGACATAATCCTTTTTCACACTTTATTATATCTATCATTTTGCACAGTCTTAAACTTCAAACCCAAAACAATGTGGTTTTAGAAGTATCATTATGAGACATAAGAGAAATTAATAAAAATAGATTTGTCATGATGTGAAATGCATGGAGACAGTGGAAGGAAAATGGAAGATTTTTTAGCAAGGGACTGCTAGAAAAGCAGTAGTAAGTGTCATAACCTCCTTTCATTAAAAAGAAACCAACTAGCCTTTTTCTTGAAAATTAAGATTCTCATGGATTCAGTTTTGTGGGTGTTTTTTTTCCACATATCATAATATCTAGCACTGAAATGAATTAACAAACACCTAAAATAGGGTACTAGTTTTTCAAGTATTTCAACAGCTGTCTTGCATCCAACTAGTAATTTGGAGACTGAGCATTTTTGTAACTTTTAAAAGCACTCTGAACACCATCTAAGAAGATAAACAAATCTTAAAGTCACCAAGAAGCTTATTTTGTGTAATCTTAGTAAACTCAGCCAAAGTTCTTCTAATGCATGCCTCTTAGCTGAATTATCTGCATGAAGATGTTTACTTAGCAGATAGAAAATTACCAGACCTAATGGGCAGAAGACAAGCTTTGCAAAAGTGGCATTTTAAATGTGCATCTAGAAATATCCTCACATGCTTTAAGTTAGGCATCTGAAGTACACCTGTACGTGGAAAAATCATAGTAGAAATTAATTTGTGAACAATTCTCAGTGTCAATCAAAAAATGCAGTCTGAAAGAAACCTCTAACTCCTACTCAGAGTGGAGATAATTCCAAAATTAGAGATGTTTGTTCACGGCCTTGTTCAGCTTGGTTTTGAATGGATGGAGATTCCAATCTCTGTGAGAAACCTATACCATTACGTAATGAAACTGAATTTCTTTCCTTGCTTGTGACCTTTGGCTGCTCCTTGCTCTGCGTCCCTGCCTCTGCAGTCTGCCTCTGCTTTTGCTGTAATTTCCCACCAGACTGGGGAAGGCTGCAATGAGATTACCTCTCCTCCCCCTGCATCTCCTTACAAGTTACCTGATGCCTTCTTTTTTATAATACAGCCAGGAAAGCGGATAACCTCTGCCACCACAAGGGCACACTGGTGGCACGTGGCACGACAGGCACTGGAGATGGTAATTTAGCACCCAGAAAGGATTACAGGATTCCAGCAGACTTGAATTTTAAGAATTGACCTAAATTAATAGCAATGGCATAAATTTAAAATCTTCCAGGATTTAGCTGGAAAAGAACAGAATAAAATTTTTTCCTGTAACTATTCCACAGAATTTGCCTATCCAGAGTTCTTCTCTTGTGGTGACACAGAGTATCTCCATTATTTCTTGTGGAATTAAAAATTAAGGATTCAAAGGGTACTCCTCACATCATCAAGTCAAATCCTCTTTCAGGGTTATAATCCCAGAAACACATTTACTAGAGTTTCTTGTAAAATCTAGCTCAGGCTTATGTTTCCGGTGCTTGCACTAAGAAGTGGTTCCACTCCACTGACAGTTAGAAAAACTATTCTAATTCTCAGACTAGATGTATTCAGCTCAAGTTTATAACCATTTGTAACTGTGCCTGTGTTGCCTTTTAACTGTAATAGCTCTTTATCCTCCCCAGTAATAACAGTCCTGGTGTATTTATAGATACATCCCTTCTTAGCCTTTCATTTCCTGGTTTCAAAAACTGAAAATCACAGAGTGCAGCAGAGAATCTTTTCTAAAATGTTGTAGAATTGTATTAACCCGTATTATGACTCCATCTGTTTAATAGTTCCCCTAGTGTCTCTCACCACCTGCACTGCTTCCTTTTACCTCACTCGTTAAACACCTGACCTTACCCCTTGCTTTTTTTTTTACTGAGAGGTTTGATTCTGCCTCACATATATTCTGAAAGAGCTGTGACCATTGGACCACTAACACAGCCATTTTATTTCACTCTCCTTTTCTCTTTCTCTTGGAAACTTCAAGTTACTCAAGTTTTGGGTGGGTTTTTTTTCCCGTTGTCATCTGCAAATAAAATAGATCTATGGAACAGGTGAACAATAGAACAAAAGTGAGATGATCAAATGTGTTTCTATTGTTCCTATGATGTAGATAATAACTGTGAATCTTCTTGTCAGAGCTGTCATTAACTATTTGAATGAAATTCTCAGGAACATTTCTTGTGCTGGAATTTGAGATGGAGAAGAAATTTGTTCCCCATAAAGTTATTGATACAAATTTTAAAACAAGTTTTTAATGTCTTAAACACTGTGAACCATTTATCTTAGTAAAAAAACCTGAAAAGGTGGATATGCAAGTGAGAGTCATGGCATCACTAGAATAAATTTCACAATATGGTGCAAAATCTATGGAAAGGTTGTCTAGAGATGTTCAACATGGGTTACAGAAAATAAATGATGTCTCCACAGCATGGATGGATGAAAGAAATCCAACTTTCAAAGGCTATGAAGATGAAGAGGATGACAGCAAAGGACTAAGTCAGATATTCTGTACTAATTATTCAGTATTAATAATTCAAATTAGTTGAAAAACAGTGAAAAAAGATCCATTTCTAGGAAAACAGAGTTTGCATTAAGATACAGAAAGCATCATTCTCCTGCTATTTTATGCTTTTTCTTTGCAATATTGAAAGGATGTGTATCATTTCCATTCTGTGTAACACTAAAGAAAAAGATATGTAAAAACAAGGGTGAAGACAGAAGCAAGCTTGATAGGAGAATAACATCATTACTGCATAACTGAATTTTATGAATACATTTTCAAGTGGATTATCTACCTCTTAATTTCAATATGCAATCTATTTCTACTGGTATCAGTGATAGGCATATAAAGCAAGTTTTGCTTTAAATGGTGGCAAAGTTGTGTCTTAATAGATGTCTGATGAAGCACCAGTATTGTGTAAAGGAGTAGTTTTTTAAATGAATCTTGTAGTTTTAAAAACAGTAAATTGTAGGGGGTTGTGTAAATTTTTGTGTATTTTTTATGAAGTTTGGGTTTTCACAGTCTTAAAAATGGATTTTATTTATTTCTACTAAGCTTTAACAGGTAATTCAAGGACACATTAATTAATCTCATCCTACAATGTGTAGTCATGCCTGTTAGCAAGAGAAAAAAGGGTTGTGGGTGTTTTTTAATATGCAAATACCATGAGTCCTCTGAAATTCATTTGTAAATTAATGTTTTTCATTCAGACAAAATGCTTAAGGCTAAATTAAATAATATCAAGGACAAGGGGTATCCTTACTTGACAAAGTCATGTACCCACTTAGAAATAAAAATAGATCCAAATAGTCACCTCTTGGGTCTAGACTTAAATCCACATCATGTTTTTCTACACATATATTGCATCTTGTACATCTTGATGCATTTGCAGTAAAACAATACTGGCTGGATATAAAGAACAGAGGCAACATTTCATTTGAAAAGGAGAGCGTAGCTGCTTTGACAATTTGAACTACTGGACATTTAAACATATATTTACACTTTCTGGTTCCTGCATGGAATTTTACTAACAAACATCATCTTCCCATAAAAACAGAGGCTGGTGCCACATGTTCACAGAAGAAAGTGTGTAAGCCCAGGAAGAGCTCACCTCTCAGGCTGATGGCAGATTAAAAGCAAAATTAACTGGCCTTTAGGATTACGCTTTTTAACAAGAAGAAAACACATGCAACTAATATATAATACCTGAGACATGGAGAATGACTATTCTGAAGCCCATGTTATGGACCCCCGAAAGAAAGAAAGAAAGAAAGAAAGAAAGAAAGAAAGAAAGAAAGAAAGAAAGAAAGAAAGAAAGAAGGAAGGAAGGAAGGAAGGAAGGAAGGAAGGAAGGAAGGAAGGAAGGAAGGAAGGAAGGAAGGAAGGAAGGAAGGAAAGAAAGAAAGAAAGAAAGAAAGAAAGAAAGAAAGAAAGAAAGAAAGAGAAAGAAAGAGAAAGAAAGAAAGAAAGAAAGAAAGAAAGAAAGAAAGAAAGAAAGAAAGAAAGAAAGAAAGAAAGAAAGAAAGAAAGAAAGAAAGAAAGAAAGAAAGAAAAAGAAAGAAAGAAAAAGAAAGAAAGAAAGTTAGTTCTGCTTTTGTGATCATTTTGACATAAACATTAGGAGAGGCAAGACTGGGATTTTGCCTTTTGTATTCAGCTCAAGATACAACAGCTGTATGCAGCTTCAAGATACAACAAAAAACCTACCCAAGCTCATACTCTTCTACCACAAGCCAGCTTGTCTGTCCCCAAAGCTAGGGGCCAAAGATAAAACACCAGTAAGATTTAGATTTCAGGAGTAACAGATATCTTTCCGCTACCCCATCATATTTTCACTTTAAGTTTCCTTCGTGCTATTGAATCACACCTGCTTGTAGCAAGAAAACACATGGACTGCTCAACAGCTAACTAATATAAACTAATGAACAGTGGTTTGTCTGAAGCACAGAAAATGCAACCAACTAAAACCACCGGAGGTGCAAGGAGAGACTTTCAATTGAGCTAACAAGATTTATAGCTTCCTTTCTCCAGATACTTGATTAAATCTCCACTGGTAGCTCTTATATAAATAATAGTCTACCTGACACTGATTCTTGCCCTAAAGTAGTGAAAATGAAAAGTCTGAACCTAAACCCATTACTGCTTAGGTTCTTCCTTTGCATCTTCATTGTATCACTTCAACTATTATATCACTATTATATTTTTATTTCTGAACAAATACACCACTCTTCATCTCAAAATGCTTAATTTTAAGACCAAAAATTATATACAGAATTATTAGCATTGTAAAAGTAAGACCTTTACTTTCAAAATATAGATTTCCCTCCTTTTAGAAATACACTTTGTAACCTTTCTGCTCTAAATGCTAAAATCCTACAGAAATGCAACACATGTCCTCTAGCTGAATTTTCTGGCCATCAGGCTGCAGAGACATTATGGTTTGCCTTGTTTTCCCTCTCTCTGTTCCTGTGAGTTTTGATTTATCCTGTTCCTTCAGGAAAGCACAATTTTAAGAGAAGCCAGTCCCTTAGCTGCAGGGCACTCTTTCACCTGATCTGAGCCAAGGTTTAGCCACTTTCTGGTTGACACAGGTCTTTTCCTCTGCAGGTAATCATTCAATCCATTATGGCATAGTGTTGGAAGGCAGGCAGCTGCCTTCATATGGATTTCAAAAGAAAACATATTTGCTCTGTTCTTCAAAAGAATGGTTCAAGATTACAGCTTTAGCATAAAACTGAAGGATGGGGGGGTCCCAAAAAGGTAGAGGCACATCCTGATAGTTCTGGATCAAGCATTCCAGAGCCAAAGAGATGGAATTTCAAAACACAGCCTATCCTCCATGTTTCTTGTTCTTCAGCACAGGGTCCATTCCTTTTGAATGGCTTCTTTCTGAAGTGCCCTGAGATGCATCACAAGGTTGGAGCAATGAAAAATTAAAAAAGGTGGGTTTAGTTTTTAAGATCTCTCTCTAAGTTAGAGCAATAATCTGTGACCTGTGGAAGGGTTTGGAGTACCAGTGGATGTATCAAAACCTCTGTGTGATGAGCATAGTGGTGGAGCACCAAAGGTGATGTGAGGGGAAAAACTCTTTTGTGTTTCTTATGATGAATACATTAGTTGCAAATGCAATTAGTACTGGATTTGTCAGTTCATACTCTTAGACCAGTTTTGTGTCCCTTTACATTATGTTATCCATGAAATTTTCATCATTCTTGAGGAGTTGTAAGCAGCATTTCTCTTCAGTTCCAACCTTAAGGTTGATTCTGAAAAATCTAAGTTAATTTTCAGGTTAGCATATATTTACAATAAAATTAATTCTAATAATATTATTTCACAAATTCTTAATTTTATATTTGTACATTATCATTCCTTTTTCTTTAAACTTCAGTCATAGACTTTAATTTCCCATATGATCAGCCTATTTCAACCTTGTACCCTTTATAGAATGCATAGCAGAAGTCTTTGGGAGAAAAGAGGAATGAATATATCAGATGCTTCAGGTTCAAATGGCAGCTAATACCTTGATAGTTTAAGTAGTATTTTTTTAAGACCTCTTTTATAAAGGAAGAACATCATTCAGTGATCATCATAGCATATCTGGAGAAAAGGACATTGCAATTCATCACAGACTGACAAAAGCAGAAAGTACATTTTAGACAGTAAAACAGCTGCACTTCCATCTAGAGACAGACAGATAAGAAAGGCTTTTCACAGAAATGATTTGTAGAGATTGTGTTAGCTAAATGCTCAGGTCTGATCAAAATTAGTCCTGCACTTTCTGGTGGACATAATACTTTGTTCTGTCTGCTATGATTTTTCTACAGGTGCTCCATATACTCTTTGTGGATGCTAGCCCATAAAATACAACTCGTCAGTGGCAGTAAGAGAGGCAGTCTAGGGTCTCCTGAGTCAACAGTGGGAGACTATGGCTCAGGCTAGCATGTTTTATTCTTTTTCTTAGCAATAGAATGTGTTCTCAATGGCTAAAGCCAAGAAATTAGAGGGTAAAATGTGTTAGCCATAGGAAGACAGCCTTACCATATTGAAACTGATAAAGCAATGGTAATCTATTTTCTAGGTTGTTCACTACTTATTACTAAGTTGTGCCGGGCCAGCTAAAATATGCAGCTTTTGGTGTGGGGGTGTGTGGGGGGGTGTGTTTGTTGACCATAAATAACATAAACATTTTGTATTTGTGGCTCACAGCAATCTAAGTGGGTTGCAACTCAAAGACATTATAGTAATTTTTCAGCTTTCTGTGTCCAGCCAACTGAGAAAATGATGCTCTGGAGCCGTTCAGCTCCTGTCTAGTCTGAAAACACTACTTACAGGGAAGAAGAAATTAATTCCACGCCAGAGAACCCCTGGCCTTACTGTTTTCTATTTCCTGCCACTAGTATCTATATTTAAAGAAAAACAACACCCATAGTAAATGAAAGGCATACATACAATAACAATAACTTGGGTATTCAGACAAAATTCTGAATTAAAATGTACTGGATGTGTGCATATGAATATTTCTTTAATAGAGGACGTAATTCTGATATTGTTATATAATTTATATATTAATAGTGGTAATGAAAAGATGGAAGTAAGGGAAAGCATATTGGAAGAAACTCTAATATATGCATGTAGCTTTTCTTGGCAGACTTACAAAGGGCTGTACTGACTTTGCAATAGTTATATGCATAAGCTCTTCAGGGACCTTGATCCTGAATTGCTCCACGCCGACATAAATATTATTACAGACTTGAACTGCCACAGTGAAGCTCTCTGCAAGAAAAGTCAAATAGGGATGCACAAGTTATTTCTCAACTTTCTTGAAAGTTACTTGCCATTTCTATGAACAGCAAAGGCAGAGGAGGTGTTCATTACCACAGGGAAGTACAGAGCAACTGATCACAAAAGAACAAATGATCTAAGAGTAAAATACACTTTGTAGAAGCTTTATTCATGTTTTCCTTTTCTAGAACTAAAGAGCAGCTGTTCCAATTAATGTGATTTTTTTTTTCCTTTTTGTTGTTACAGTTTTTGAATTTTTCTGGAAACATAGATATACATATTATATGCAGTGTAATCAACAGCAAATTTGAATTGAGATTAGGAAACAATGCAAATATTTCAGTTTTGTGAAAAAAAGAATGGTGATTACATGGCCAAAAATACCATGACTTCCACATCTTCTGAATTAAACCAACACCATTATGTAATTTTTTATACACTGTGTGACCCTGAGTCTGCAAAACGAGACATCCCTCTTCCCCCATTTTTCAAATGTGTAAAAACTCTCCTATACCTTCCAGGAAGTCTTCCAGGAGTTTAACTTGCAGATTGAGGGAAAAAGGTGTAAAATAAAAACATCTATCTTGTTAAAGAAAAAGCTGCCTCTGTATATAGACAAAACCAGATGACTAGAATTATGGATTCTGAAGCCAAAAGGATCATTAGAAATGTTAACCTGGCTTTCTGTATACAACAGGTAAAATTATTTATAATTATTTGTTCTTTATTGTGTGCATTTTTTGTTGCGGTTGAAAAATTGTTCTTTTTTTCACTGGTTGCTTTAATATTTTTCATTTGTTCTCTTGAAAGTATTTGTCTTACCTTCTCTTTGAATTTCCTTTTACCACGTTTAGCTTACTTGAGACCTGCAGTTATGTGAGGCTAAAGAGGTTACTTTATCCTCTTGATGGTAATAACCTTTTGTAACACAGAATTTCCAAGGCAGAATTAAAAAAAAAATTAGTGCCATATTTTTTCCTGAATTATGATGAAACTGTTTTCTAGCAGAAACTTCCGATCTCTGACAAATTCTGTTTGAAATATTCCACTTTGATTCTTGTTTTATTAATAATTTCTTTCCAAGATAGGTAAGTTAACTGTGTTTTCCATTAAATGTGTAGAATTTTAGTTGTGATATCCTCTTGCCACATACAAAGTCTGCAGTACATTGTATCTACACAGTTGCCTTCATTAACCTGTTTTTCTGTCTCTTTAGAGAATTAGGTTTCTTTGTAAAAAAATATTATCTTAATTGACAGTAATGAATTTCCTTCACTTTTACGCCCTTCACCTTTAGTTCTTTATTAAATTAATCCTCTACCAGCTTTTCTGTTTATTTTGTCAGCGACAAATTTCACTTGACTGACCAGTAGGATCATCCTTTTGCCCTATGGTAAACCAAGTATTGTTCCAATCTTGGCATTTCCACTACTTCAAAAAAAAACAACTAAAAAAACCTGTGTGGATTTAGTAATTTTACAGGTTTATTCCTATTAACGCAGTTTAGCATACTCCTTAATTGATAATCACATGAAGGCTTCAGAAGGTGCTTCTTCAGGGAACAGCTTAAATTTCATTAATATTTTCAAGGAAAAGTATCTAGAGTGGTTTATTCATTTTTAACCACCAATTCATTAACAAATAATAAATTGACAAATCAATGAAACAACACTGGAATTGCCTATTTGTTTAATATTCTTGGCAATACAGGCAGTATAATCCCAGCTGTTTGTGGCATGAAAAGGTTTGATCTTTGCAAGCTCCCCCATTAGGAGTCTGAGAGCCGTGAGTGTGGAGCAGTGACATTTATAACTCTGTGTACCTGGGTATTGATTGTTCTTGTATTTATGAGTTCATACAGGAACAGATGTTAGTTGACATTTTTTGTTTAATCTTACAGACGTGCTGAAATTGCCCTTGGAGATTTGGGTGAATATGGAGAGTCATGTTATTATCAAAAACTGAAACCGCATGGAAACAAGCCAAGAAAAATTTTACTCTCAGAGAAGTATAGAAGAATCTGGGGCAATTTCTGATCAATCTGAGCTCATCACTACCAAAATATTTAGGAATTTTGTTCTATTGTGCAAACCCCAAACCTGTATCTGTTTTGATCTCTGCAGGATTTCTGGGACTCCTTCTTCCTCCATGTTCTCCAGGGAGATAATACGTTTATAAGAGTAAGAATCATTTATTTTGCCAGGTACAAAGCTAATTTTCATTGCACAAATGGAGATTCTTATGTTAAATACAGCCTGTTCCTGGGCAAGCAACCTCAGTAATGATGGCATGTATTCAGCCTTCTGGAAATAATATTTTGAGTCCTGGCTGATGTTAAACTAAGTGAGATGGACAGACAAAGCTTCATTTCACTTAATGTCCTTGTCTTACACATGCCTGCGTTATCCGGAGATTTAAATGATATGAAATTTGGACTATGAAAATGCCAATGCCTATGACTGAACAGAAGTAGTTTTATTTGCATGAGAAAAAGGAAAGGAAGAAACTAGGAGACTAGCTGAGACTTTCACTTTAGTTAGATGGAGAAAGTCCATCTACCCACCTCTATTTCAGGCAATACTCATGGACTACAAGAAAGGAGAAAGCAAAACAAGGGAGTCTTCCTGACAGTCTGACACAAATCTTTAAGAAATGTGGGCTGGGTCACAAGGACTGTTTGTGAAGTGTGAAGTCATTCTTCACCACTCATATGAAATTATCATTAGGAATTACATGACAAATTCAGGTCTTCATTGTGTTTCATAGAGTTTGATCATCTCCTACTTGAGACAGAGACAGAAATGAGAAGCCAGGTCCCTCAGTGCCCCAAAGATAAATGTCTATCACTCTGTGCTCTCAGACTACATTTGATCTTACCTGGATCCCTGGCTTAAAAGTTTTCCTGTTAATTCTACATGATACCTCATGTATGAACAAGATAGACTGCTATCCATTTTCCACTTATTTTGGTGCTCATGCCAACAGCCTACTGGAAAAGAAATTCCTTAAATATTTATACTGATTTAATTAATCACTCTGAAAATAACAAATACATATCTCTGCTAGTGGTTCCTTCAGTCCTATGAAAAACAAAACTGTTGCGGAAAAGAGTGCTACATTTTGGTAGGACAGCGAAAGCTGATCTGACACAGGTTTTCAAACGCAATATTTGATGTAAGGCCATTGAAAAACATGACATGAGATCCATAGTAGAATCTGAGAGGGGTGTGTGAGTGGGTGTTTTACCTTTCTTTTCTAATCTTTGTGCTTGTATTTGTAAGCATCAAGAGTAACATTAATTGCTAGCAAGAGGCTGACATTAATTACAATGGCTGTGCTGAAGACATTAAACTTGGCTAATGGGCACCAGGCAGGATCTAACTTTCAGAAACTTTCCACTCAGCAAGGATCCTTTTACTTCTGTCATATGCTTTTGTGCAATTCACCATACCACATCCAGGAGGACCTTTCTTTTCAATAGCTGTCAACATTTTGTGAAAGCTTGATGGTTATTAGTTCAAAAGTTGCAAGGGAGAGGACAAAAAATAAAGCAAGAAGACTTATAGTCTTATTTTCCCCTCAAATTACATTTCTTTACCCTATATGAGAGCACTATCAGTTTTGTAACATATTTTGGAAAGGTCAGAATTATGCATTAAAGATCCCATTTTGTATTTCACAAATTAATCACATCATGTATTCTCTTTCTGTTCTAAGTAGTTTAACAGAACATGGTGAATTTGGTAGTAGAAAAGTGATAACTTCTTTAAAGATTTAGGTTCTTATTTCTTTGGGGCACAGTGAACTTTTCAGTGTTTATGCTCATGTGCCCTGTCTGTATTCACAGAGCAGTTCCAGGCAGGGGGAGAACGTTCCTGAGCCAGGCTAGGGAACAGAGGTAACCTAAAGGGGACTTTGCCTGAAACCTGTTCTAAAAAACTGGTCTTGTTCAACATTATTACGGATATTAACTAGTACAACTACTGCAGTGTACTAAAATGGCTTGGCTTGAAAACATCATAGTTTGTAGACACTTCACCTGATAAAAAGATCTTAATGCCTCATTGTGCATGTGCCTGCTGAAAATAATATTTAGCTGATACAGTTTTTCCATTGTGACCAATGAAGCTCATAGAATGCTATGTTTTCAGCTGCCTGATGAAGGATTCTTCCTTCATTACTTACAAAGTATGATCAGCTACAATCAAATTCAGAAAGTTTTCTTGAGACAGAATTATCCAGAAGAGACATTTATAATACAAAATGCTTTATATCAATGGAGTATTTTTATTAAATGTTTTAAATTTTCTTGCTCCATGACTTCATCTGCCTCTTACTTAACTAGGATTAAAATGCTTAAGTAGGTTTAAGTGGTTATAACATAGGTCTCTGAGGTTTGCCAGTCCTTCTGGGGTCCTACAACACATATCCACACTATGTCTTTGCATATGTAGGGCAATTTACAGCTGTGCAGTCAAATACTGTAGTTTTAAGGGTGCCATGGATAGGTTTTTCTGTGCATCCCTGGCAGACACAGTTATCCATTGTCCATGGCCATAAGGCCATGCTCTCACTTGCAGTTCTTGCTAGGACACACCTACATGCTCACAAGCAAAGTTCTGCTTAAACTCTGAAAAAATAAATTAATATAACTAAATTAAATTCTAAACAAAAGTTTTCTCATTCTCTTCTTGGGTTGTACCTTATTACTTCTATTTATGGCATAAAGAATTTTTAAAGAGTAGAAAACTTGTCTTCTCTTGCTACTCTATTACTGCTTTAACAGCAAGTATTAGCCCTCACAATGTAACTTCAATACATCAGGATTTAATTTAAATATAAGTAGTCAAATGAAACTTAGCAATGAGGTGATGACCCATAGTGACAAAAACGATAATTAGAATTACCATTTTTCTGGTATGAGAAGAGCCATGCAGTGACATATACCAGATATTTGGGAATATGCCTAGGCATTTCCATTAATTTTGCCTTAATTTTCACTTTGAGTTCAGACAAAACTCAGCTATGAATGTTACTGTGGAAACTAAATGCCTGTGCTACCTCACCTGTCATGCTGGATTCCTGTATAGAGTTATACTCTATATTTCTATCAGTGAGCACTGGAAAATGAAGAGTAAGCACAGATCAGAAATGCCCCTTGTGAACATTCTAAAGCCTATTTCTTGAACAACTCCTTGGTCGCAGTACAGGTTTTAACCAATGCACCCTCCCACTGTTTCTCTGGGATCTTTTCCACCTCTGGGTGGTGCTTACATTTGCATTTGTGCTATTATGTTGTGAACTGGACGGAAGGGCTTATCCAGATCCAAAGCAAACATTCATGATTTGGCTTGTGTATTATTAAATATTGAATCACACTCTCACATAAGTCATAAATTAGGAGTATGTGACCAAAAAATGTTACGTTACAGGCATACATTCCAGCAAGAGATAAACACATGCATATTCTTTGCCTGCCCATATATCCACCATATCATCCTGATAATTGTGCCTGAAAGCCCAGTGAAAGTTCAGGCTGACAAAGCTCATGCAGCAGGAATAATGTCCTGGCTGAGAGAGGCAGATATTCCCTTTAATTTTCCCTCTCAATTTGATTTTTGATAACTTAAGTTTCTGAATGACTGGGTAGTCCCAGCCCTCTCCAGGGCCTGGTTCATTTCCAGTTGAGCATATTATGTGAGGTAGGAAATTTAAGGGCTGTCTTGGCAACAGCTCAGTCTTAATAGTTTGTATTTCAGTGCCTTAAGGAAAGGAAGTGGTTTGAAAAACAGCTCTGGAAACAAGTATTTTTCCTTCTGAGAATAACTCACCATATTTACTGGGGCCCAGTGCTTAAATTCTCACACATTTGCAGCATCTGGCTTTAATCAGCTGGTTGAAGACTTGATCCAAAGACATAAGGACTTGTGGTTCCAGGGACATAATGACTTAAATCCTTATTATGAACAAGAGCACAATCTGTCTTTCATTAAAGTCTTTGTAATGAGGATGGGCAAATTGGTGGAGCTAAGCAGGCAGTTCCTGTTTCACAACTAAGTCACCCTGCGAGACTGCCCTTGCGTTGCTTTGTTTGGTGGCTCACAAAGGGCATGGCACAAGGGTGGCTGTCCCCAGCTATCCTAAAAACCTCTGGAGCATTGTTGGAGCATCATTCACATTCCCATTGCATCAGGAACAACTGCCTTCTCACAGCTTGTCTCCTGTATCAAAATAAGGCACCTGGTTCTGCCAGTACCCATTCTAAAGCAGGTTCTGGAGGATGGAAGGCCCCCATATTTCATTATACTTGTCTCATTACATTATTTGAAGCAAAATTATTGAAGTAGGAAAAGCTAATAAAGATATTTTGGGTAACATGCTGTACTCTTAGCATGTTCATGCTGGTTGGAAGCTAGGAAGAGAGGACTAAGGTACAGCTATTCCTAGATACACAAAACACCACTGATTTCTTTCAGAAAAGACTTATTATGATTTTTCGGACATCAGTGTCACAAAACCTTCAAATATTTTTCCATATAATTAAGAGCAAACTTAGGTACTAAGATTACCATTCAGCTTCCTGAAGTGCCGTAAGTGTTATCCAAGGGAATATTTACAACAGAGTACAACTAAATAGCGAAACCTATCAACAAAAAAAACCCAACCAAACAAATAAACCCCAAAAATCAACAACAACAAAAAAACCCAAACAAGCAAGCAAACAAAAAAATCATGTATCTTCAGAAAATCTTAACTACTCATCCAGTATCATGTTATGATGTATACCTAAAGCTCAAGGATTGTTTTTCCCTTAAGCACGCATGCATCTCTTTTTTCTTTTTTTTTTTCTTTTTTTCTCCCCTAATCTGCTGCTGGAACCTTTACAGTGTAGTTTTATTTAATTCATACATAACATTAATTTTTCAAATTTGTTTTCAAGTTCACTGCCAAAATATTCTTTTACTTTTAAATTGCTTTCATCATTCAACTTCTTAGATTAAAACATCACAAAGAATTCACAATAGTATTTTTTTGTTTTATGGAACTTTCCTATGCAATTATTTATTTCCTTAACAAATAAGGTTTTTGTTCCATAGCATGTTTGCACCTCAGTCAGTCCTCACTGCTCCCCCTGTTCTTCAGGCCAAGGATGCTTACAATGAAGAATAAAAATTCCCTTTGACCTTTCCACAAAGAAAAAGCCAAATAATGCTGGGACACAGCTCACCTCCCACATCCAAAAAAGATATTACATGACTAGAGGACTAAAAATTTAGAGAGCAGAGCAGGACAGAGAGCAGTCATGATTTTAAATTAAGCAAGTTACCTTGCATAAGTGTTCCTTACACACTACCAGAGTATCCATGCAGCCTGGGGCAGCCAGAAATGTGCTGATAGGGATCCCCCAAATCCCAGGAGGTCGCTGCCAACATGTCTTTTCCCTCACAGACTCCTGCCAGCCAGGAGCTGCTGTGCTGTGGGTCCACCCTAAAGGCTCCTGTGGGATCAGAGCTAAGTTAACATTAATTTAGAGCAGCCCTGAGTTTTTTTTGCCATTTCCACTGAGGCAAATGGAGAGGTTTAGGACCAAGGAATGGGAGCTTCCTTGCTGGCACTTATTTAGCAGTACCCAGCACAGGCTGGACACTTCAGGTAGGTGCTGAAGTACACAAGGTAATCTTTGGAGCAAAAATCACACAAACACTGCTAAATTCTATTAATTATATCTTGCTCTCTACCAGCAATGCTAGTAGTATTTTGCAGTCTTGCTGTTCAAGCTGTACTAGGAGACCAATGGACTGACCAGAGGGGAAGAGGAGAACAAATCCCTTAGAAGACAGAGATCAGATCTTAAGATTTTCTCCGTCATGCTGCCAAATGCAGTGTTAAGCAATCATTTGGCACCTATGCAACAAAATAAGAAAAAAAACCCCAAAAAACCCAAAAAAATGCTTCCAAAGTGGAACTGATTTTGTTTGTAAGCTATAATAGGCCTACATATTTTGCTGACCAAGATAGTCCTGTATGCTAACCAGCTGAAATAAGCTTTAGAATAATGCTAAAATAGAATTTAGGTGCGATTAGTCAATTACCTTTAAACATAAATGGCTTAATTGTAAAAAACAAATAGCTACACCATATGTAGTCACCCTGAGATTGCAGGAATTTTAGCAAAATACTTCCATTGGCAGGAAATATTACAAAGCAAATTATCCCTACATACTGTGTTTGTTAGAGATATCCTATATATATACTATCTATCTATCTATCTATCTATCTATCTATCTATCTATCTATCTTTCTGTCTATCTATCTATCTATCTATCTATCTATCTATCTATCTATCTATCATCTAACTATCTATCTGTCTATCTATCTATCATCTATCTATCTATATCTATGTCTACATCATCCAGATCTCTATATCAGTATCTCTATCTATATAATCTATATCACTTAATCTATATATATCTATATCACCTATATCTGTATCTCTCTCCCATATTTCTATAGTATAGAAAAGGTATATTTTGTATTAGAACTTACTCATTATTAGCTTCAATACATTCTGACATACTGCAGATATATAGGATACATACAAGACCTCAGCAATAAACAATGTGATCAGAAGATTGATAATACATCAAACTTGAGGTTTCTTTAGGATTCATGTGACTTCTGTATGGCTGAAACACTTGCCAGTGGGGAGTTTCTTAGCTCCTGCCCATTGGATGGTTGACTTAAGTGACTGGAAGGAAAAAGTATAGAAATGCACTCTCTGACTGTAGCAGCACAATGTGGAGACTAAAATAAATATTGAAAGCTTTCCCTTTTCAAATATCTTTTTCTAATTGCCATTATACTTTTGATAAAGCTAAAAGGGAATTATAATTACTGGGAATACTAATTTGAATTAATTTTAGCTATGAATGAATGGCACAAAGACTTTTTCTTTCCTCTTTTGTAGGTCACAAATGAAGGTGAGAGCATGGCATTCAAACCTACTTAAAATAGTGGTGTCAATTTTAACCTTGATAGATGAAATAATGATCCCAGAGTAAGGGAATTACAGGATTGTGCTAGTTCTAGTTTCCCCATGGGCCTGGGTGTCTCACCAGTCAAGTGGAAGAGTGGCTGGAGGCAGATGTGTGATGTCAGGACCATGGGAAAAAGCCAGGGAAGGGAGCCTGAGCTACCACCACCCATGGCAAGGCATGATTCATAAAAGAGGGTAACGGAGCTGAGACCAGGCCATGCTAGCAGAGAACCACATAACACATAACACCCACACTGAGGATCCCTTAGGTCACACATGGATGGAGTTGTGCTCATTCTAATAGCAACCTCGAAAAATTCTATTGTCTTGGTAGCTATGTTTGCATAAAGGTTTCTTTTACACTGTAACTTGCACTTGCAGACACTCCAGAAAAGATAGGTGAGGTGGAAACAGCCCAATATTTTGAAGCATCCCACAGGGTTTATGGGGTTTCTGTATGCATTAAGAGTCATAGGAGCATGAAATAGTAAGCATCTCAAGCATTTCAAATAAGATATTCTTGCCACTACATGAAAAAAACCACACACTCATCTAGAGACTTCGTCATCTGAAAAAAGTCAGCTGATTGTCAAGAGAGCAATGACTCAGATATTGCTCTAATATTGCTAGATGACATGTCAAGGTTTACTGAAATTCCAATTACCAGAAGTCATTCAAGCACTCTCTAGTAATAATTATATCCTCTGCTACCTGGTAGATGGTACTGAACAGGAAATTGGAGGGAAAATATAAATCTACATTACATTCTAATGACTTAAAATTTAGTGAACAATCCAAGGGAAAAATGACTATTTCCAAATGATTGTCCCTGAACTTCATGAATAAAGAGAAATATAAAGTATCTTCATTCATGCACAAGAAATAAAAACACAGCTGAAAAAGAATCATCTATGTCTTAATAACCATGTAGGTTCAGGTGTTTCTCATTATCATGGTTTGAGAAGGTATAGGATTTTGCTTCCTCCTCAGTCATTATGGCTTCATTCCAACATTTTAATGTTTAAATGAATCTTTATCTTTCTGTCCAAGAGATCCAGCTAGTTAATGGTTGAACAGCAATTCTAATAAATGTGTTGAACAAAGTAGACGATCATCATCATAATTTAAAATAATTCCATAAATGCTTTATCACCATTGTGTAATATTGTAGCTTTAGAGTGTGTTTTGGTGAAGCCTGCACTTCCATTGCAACCCTGGCCTCAAAACAAGAAGCTCATTAAGAAAATTGCTTAAATATTTTATCTGGCAGTTAACATATGCAATCTAAGAGTGGTCATCATTGACTCATTACGGTAACAAATACGATAGCATAAATCTGATGAGACAGGGAGATTTATGGGGTCAATACATGTGGATAAAAGAGCATGGGATGAGTCCAAATTCATTAGTTGCTATGGGTCTGTGGGAAGAAGGAAGATCCTGGATGGCAAGAATTGCAACCAGGTGGCAGCCGGCACCAACATCCATCTGGAGAGCTACAGAGACTTTCAGAATGATAAATCAAAATTTTAGCAGTGATCTCATGGTTGTGCACTCATGGGGATAGTAGATACAAGATAGATAAACTCATCAGGTTATGTGACGAGCCTAACATTATGTGTCCTGGTATACCTTCTGCCAGACAGAACACCCTCACCTGCACTAATGAGAACAGTCTCTGACCTGTTCCGCTCATCCAGACTATGAAGCAAAATGGATAGCTGGAGGCCAGAGCTTGAACCCTTGACCAGGCTCTGTTCAGTCTGCAGACTACTGCGTCCTGTCTAATTATCTCACAAGTGCATCTGTGCTGACACAAGTTGTTTCAGCAAGCTCTTCGGGAATTTACATCAACAGCTCTGAGCGGCGTTTACATCTCCACAATGTCACTTAGAGAGGTGATATGAAAGATAAAAGATACTGTTGATATATACAAATATCAGAATGTCTTTTAGATGTTCTTAAAAACTAGGGATGTTTATTCTGTGCTGTTCAGTGTCAAATAGCTCATACCATAATTTCCCAAATATGCTATTTCCTTTATCAGGTCTTCCCAGTTTAGGAAAAACAGAACTAGTGAAGTACAGAATTCAAGATTGGGTAACCATTAATAGCTTCTTGAGTACAAGCAGTGGGAGTATTTAGTAAGTGCTCGTGCTGTCTCACAGAGAAGCACTGCAAGGCAAGCAGCACATCTGCTGTCCAGAAGCACTTGGGCCACCAACTCTGGTGATGGCATTTCCTGAGGCTCAGCTATTTCAAGGGGTTGGAGCTGTTTCTGGCTTCTACCTTGGCAGTCAAAACAGACGACTCAGGCCTCTCTCTGTTCTCCTGTTATCACTGCAAAGAGACTAGATGTTGTCCCCTTTTCTATTTGTCTCTCTTCTCTATATGGAAAGAAAGACTTTGGAGTTTGTTGTCGCCAGGTACTGTGACATTTTTGCCCATCACAATCTCTTTGGAAAGCTGTGTCAGATTTAGCTAATAAATGAGAAGATTTCTCAGTTTTCTTTTATATCAGTAAGTACTCAGTGGAACTCCTGTTAGGTGGCAGTGGTGTGGGCAAATCTTATTGTAAAAAAAGGAAAGTTGGGATACAGGGTTACATACTGATGCAATGGCTCATTCTCAATAGTAGTTTGGGTAATCACAATCAGCTTTCCCCATAGTATTGGAAAGGCAAGTTTTGTTTTTTCTTTTTTAAACTGATTGGCATGCTGTGCTGGGATTCTGTGCAGACAGAGCTGCCTGCATCATTTCCTCTGAGAGAATACATCCCCAAACTTTCCAAGACTTTTGAATCAATAAATCTGGAGACTTTTCACAAGTCATTCTAGAATACCTAACTCCTTAAACAGAAGAAACACACCAACCAGGGTTAAATAGATGAAAATGACAGGATTTGTTGCAGAGAAAGTTCCCTTCCCTCAGAGCTATCAGTAGTTCAGAAAAATCTGTGCCGTTCCCTGTGGACCCCTTGAGATTTCTCCTTCCTATCTTGGCTGGCACTTGACAATGCAACTGCTCTGTGTCTTGCTGGGAACTCTTCCTGGCCTGTGACTGAATGTCTGAGCAGTGGCTCAGGGGATCTCTTGCTCTCTGCCTGCCCTACCCAACAGCCAGAGAAAACACTGAGAGCAAACGTGATCTTTTCATCACTACACATGCAATCCTTTGGCTTTGTATCACTTTGTATTTGCCAGAGGCTCCAGAAAATGCATTAAAAAATAAAACAAATCTTACCCAAGTTTGTGTCCAATCTGTAAATCTTGTAATTACATCTGAAAACAAGCAAGAATTAAATTCCTTGGCAGGTTTTCTTTCTTGGTTAAACCTCTCTTAGCTACAAAGACAAATGTTTCTTACTTAGCTAATATTGCTTACTTAGCTAATATTGACCTCCTTTCAAAGACATGAAATTTATTTATGTCAGTGCCCAAGGACCAAAGTCTAGTTTTCCATTTGAATAAATGGTTTTAGCAAGTACAGTGGTAGATAAATCATTGTATATTGTACTGCTTCTGGGCATCATTTTATCTTGCATTTTATGCTACAGCATGAACAACTCCTGGTACTGATTTTGTTGATTCTGAGTTTGAACAGTACACAGCTTTCTCCCCCAGGTCTCTTTTCCTTCTCATTTTACATTCTCTCTCATGTCCAAACTGCAGAGCCACTATCTGTCCCTATAAACATCAGACCAGATGAAGCAAATTCCCTTGCTTGCCAGATTTAATTACTTTGTCAAAGACAAATTCTGGATCTTTCTGAGTGTTCTGCTTCAAATACTGTAATAATGTGTTCCCTTAGTCAGAAACTCTCCTCAAATATTCTTTTGGTGCTCTCTCAATATCAATAAGAATACATCTGAAAAGTTTGTTTGGCTTTTTTTCCATTCTTTTTCCCCAAGTAAAAAATAAAAGCAACACTTGACTCATACAGTTTTGTCAAAGTCCTCTATTCACATAACAGCTCAGTGGCCTATAAATTATGCCTGTTTATAAGGGGAGTTTTAGACTGATGACTGGAATCAAAGTTATCAGATTGCTAGACTATAGGAAAATTGGTTCATGAAAATTTCCTTTTAACATCTTAGTCTGCTGTTACGTAACAATTTTTGTCTTCCCTTAAGATGAATCAAGTTATAAAGAGCCTTTTTGTTGGACAAAAGTTATGGTCAGTTTTAACTCCCATAATTTATGATTGCCTCTTGGTTAAAGATTTTTGGGTACAAGGTCCAGAATTCATTAAAGAAGTTATAAATGCTGACCTTGATCTACCCTTGCCTCTGGTGGTTCTCATATCTGCTTGCCTGCCCAGGGGCAAGGATACTAATGTTGAAAATGTATTAAAATATGCCTCCACAAAGATTCTGGCTAATTGGCCAGATTTTTCCAAGATCAATAGCAAGCACTGGGCTGAACTCTGAGTGCTTGACCTATAAATGATAAAAAATTCCAGCAACCAAAACTGACAGCTTATTAAGATGTGGTCTCAGGATCCCAGAATATTTTTACTAACTGCTAGTTTTTCCTGCCCAAAACTTGAAGCCATGAGCTTCATGTTTCCTACTGTATCCTGTGGCACCACATTATAGCCTCTGGGATTATCTCACATTTTGTTAAAAGGTGGTTTTATTTGGTTGCCTGGCTTGTTTTGATGTCTCCTTCAATTTGGGAAAGCCTCATATATAAAACGAATCAAGCAAGCTAGAAAGGAAATGCATGAATCTTTGCATTGTATCTTTGTTTGGAGGGAACATCCAGAATAGGATTGTTTTCAACATCTAAAGATGTCTAGACCTATGCAATTGTTTTATGCTCCCTCCCTCATCAAGAGAGAAAAACATTCACATCCAAGCAGTGAGTCATCCTATCTATTTTGGGCATCTTAGCAAGACTCTGGAGATGCTTATTTTTCTTACTTAAGAGAGACTTCTTAGTTCTGTTAGATTAAAGTCTACCAAGGCCATCAGGAGTTATATTTTTAATTGGCATGAATTAGATTACATAAATTATTATAAAACTGTATGAAATTCTATCACATTACTAGAGGTATTTCTTTGGATAACAGTGGAGTGAACGACCACTTGATCTGGTAAGAATAGGACACACAAAAACTGCCAGTGTTGAGATTGTCTTCGGATTTTTAACTCCATACTTGACACTTGATGTACTCTTCAGTATGAAACTTGAAACATTTCCTATACTTTATCATAATAATGTAACAGGGAATTATAATTCCTATGACAAAAAAATGATCCTTTAAAAATACTTTTACAAAATGAATTTACATTTCACTTTAAACTAGAAATGTGTTGAACTGGAAAGCAGACACTGCAAATACTTCCTGATTAATCTTTAAGTAGAACCTGGATTGTTCTTTAATGAGCAGCATCTTTCTCACCTTCCGTTCTGAAATATGAGGACATAGATTAGCAGAAATATAAGTGAAAAAGTCTAGGGGGTAAAAGAAAAGGCTGCCTATTCAGCTGCTCCCAAGGGCTGCATGCCAGGAGAAGAGCAGAAGCCCGGGGGAAGTGGTTTGGTGCTGGGAAGAGCTGAGCTCTGAGCCAGCCTGAGCTGCAGAAGTTCATGAACCTCCAATCTTATGAGAAAAGAGGGAGAAAAAATCCCCAAAACCCAAAACAAAACACGAGCACTCCATGTTTTACCTGTCCTTAGTGACCCAGGGAGAACTGTGTGGTTTCAGGCAGAAAAGCCATGGAAAGCCACTGGGCTAACATCAAGGGAAAAGGAGCAGAGAGCAGACAGAGGTTTGTTTTGAAATTTTTGTTAGAAGTCTTTTCAGCAGGAAGACACAGTTCTCCCCCTTTCAAAAGTGACATTTTTTTCTACTATAAATGCACTAAAAATTCTGACTTCAAGAGACTGAAAACAATTGCTGGTTTCACAGTGTTCAGTTAAAGGGAAAATTGTAGTCCAACAAGTCAGGGATTCATCAAGAGGAGCAAAACATTCTCTAGAATCCTCAGCTATGGTCACATTAAGTTAATTTGTAGTAACAAGATGCCTGGTCCATATATAAAGAACTGCTTTGTAAATGCTAGCTCAAGATATTGTTAAGATATCAGTTGGACGGATCAGAGCATTTGTGTCTTCTCTGGGAAGAAACTTACTGAACAGTCCTGAATATTGTCATGGTATGACTAAAACAAGCAATAGGCTTCCCTTAATTTAAAATGTCCTTCACAGTATCCAAGACCAATACTTAATGCACATTTTTCCAGTTCTGAAATCCTTACCAAAAGATAGTCTTCTTCCTTGTTCTGTGTTATTTCATAAAGACCTAGGTTTGAGGAAAAGACAGTGAAGTCTCTTTAAATTACACATTACTTTGATCTCAGATAACCCTTAAGCTGGTGTGCACACAGCAACTCAAGTTTGCATACATAAAAATGAACTCTCTTTAGTGTATTGAAGATAGCAGTAATTTTTACTTCAGGTTATTTGCCTTCTGCTTTAGTATTAAGCCAGTTCTGAGCTAGACTGCAGTTTGCCTTAATTGCCGTTTTTCTTCTAAATTTATTTTAATTTTTAATATTGAAAAGATTTAGCAAAGTAAGGTAGAAGAAAAGGAAATGCTCTCCTTTTTTTGCAATGTTTTGCAAAGAAATAATAGGCAGAAACTGGCTTTGACCATATTTCATGAAAGCTGGAAGACACCTTGGAAAATGTTGCCTGTGCCAAAAAAATTGCAGGTGAAGTTTTCTGTTGAAAACTGCTGAAAAAAAAATGTCCTGACACTCCAAATTACCTATATAGAAAAAAACAAACAAATGAACAATGGCATTTGAGTTTAGTTTAGGAAGAAGAATTCATCCTGAAGAATAAAGTCGCTGACTTTCCAACTGTATTTTCAGTGACCAATTATAAAATCACAGAACAAAAGACGAAAAAATGGACTGAGAAGGTCACCTATTTTACCTTCAGGTTACATCAACTATACCTAACCAGTCCTGACAGATGTTTCTCCAACTTGTCCTTAAAATCCTCCAGTGATAGAAAGGCTTCCAAAGCAGTCTCATACACACTGATTTATTATGATAGATAACTAAACAGTTTAATCAGAGATTACATTTAATGTTCTAAAGGAAAACATGTATATAGTTTTGAAACTGCCTGAATATCATCCAGGCTGGCTTGAGAGAGTCACAAGAAGATGTATAATTGCAGTTCACTCAAGGTCAAGGCCAGGACTCAAGGAAGTACATCCGTATGCTCGAAAGGATGATGGATCAATTGCTGAATGCAACTGCAATACAAAATTACAAATTACAGGCAAAGGGACAGCACTAAATCCGTGCAGCACCTGGTAGGTACACATGCACATGGAGCCTCACCAAATGCCAGGTACCCTAGTTCTCATTTATTGAGTGGGAGGAGACAAAGAGAAGAAACTGAACACAGCCCAGCAATATGGAACAGCTGATCAAAAACTCTCACCACTGTTTACTTAATAATATTTCCATGCACCTATACACACAGAGTCAATACGATAGCGCAATATATTATAATCTTGATTGCACTAAAGATTTTGAGAGAAATATAGTAGGCTTCTTTTTCTTGGTGGTTTTTTGTTTTTACTTTATCAGGGTTTCCCAGGGCCAACCCACTGACAATCACAAGGGAGTCTTACACTGAGAGTCAGATGAAAAAAAGAATCTTGAACTTTAATAAAAATCTGAAAAACAACCAAAGGATTGGGACATATCCAAATTTCTCTGAACTGGGTAATAGGTTGCCTATTGTATAATATTGTTGCCTATTGCACTGTAAAATCAATACATTGCTGGTATTTTTCAGTTCCTCCAGCTCTCCCAGTATGAGCAGAAAACTGTCGGATCTGTGCGTTGACTTGCATTGGAGATAAGAAGGTCTTTTGAGTTGTGAATATGTACTAAATTTCTTGTATCATATATTTTGCATCTCTTGTGAATGATACAAAATTCACCACAGACCACACTCATTAGAAAATGTTAGCTATAGGAAAATGTTTGTTCAGGGGCAAAGAGAACAGCAATATTTGGTCCTTCAGATATAATAGGAGTAAAGATTGATGTGGACATCAGATATTAACACAAAAGGATCTATTTACACTGACTATACACTGCCTGCACAGGGATCATAATTCTGAAAAAGAAGAGTCAAAGATTTAATAGATGAACTGTAAGACAAGGTAGAAAATGATGGAGTAATTTGGGAGGAAAAGAGATGATTAAACCACAGTAAAAATGAAACTAAGGGACATATGGGCTTTTTCTGGGAATAGGAAAACTGTTTAATTGTCAATAGGACAATTACACCTCGGAAGTTTAGGCTGGAAATTACAAAAGAACAGGCGGAGTTAGGTGGCGTTGGAAAATGACCTCTTGGCAGACAGAGGCTGGGGAAAACCTTTCTCCAGACCTTTTTTTTAAAGACCGTGTTAAAATAAACCTCTGTGAGGACTGCTTTAGGAATAGTTCATCTTGACTTGGAGCAGAAGACCAGATCAAGACACCTGCAGCTCTGTACTACACAGAATAAATTTTTAAGGGTTCAAAACCTTTGTTTGCTCTAAGTAACACAGCTTAGAATTTGTCAATAAAGACAAATGAAATGTAAGAAGAGAGTTTCTTCCATTGCTTTCTGGAGCTAATGCGTTCTTCCATTAGTGCTTGGTTGTACATCCATTATTGCTTTATAAACTTGCTTGTAAGTTTGCCTCAATCACAGAATCACGTTGAAACTGTGCCAATGACGTCCTAGCCAAGTAGCAGAGAATGGAATCAGGAACAAGGCACTGAAGAAGAGACTTTCAAACAACTAAGAGAAGAATCTCTCTGAGTGTAGCCTGTTACAAAGCCTGAGTAGTTGTGTAACATAAACTCAATGTAAAATCCTTCTGAAAAATGTAATTTTGTGAAATGTGTGAGATAAACTATTTCTTGGTCTGGACATAACCTGGGATGAGATGCTACATGTCCTATGATAATCCAAATCATTGGGACTGACATGGTTCATTCAATTCAATATGCCCACTTGAGTCATTTTGCCTCTTCACAAGAACAAGGACAAGCTGATATCCACTGAAAGGGATTTCTTGTTTTCTTTTGCAAAATTTTCAGTGGGGAAGTTAACCAAGTGAGTGTAGTAATCCATTTACAGCTCAAGTATATTGCACAAGCAGACGGGCTGGTAAGTCTCAGACCAGGTGGAGCAGGATGGTGCTGCAATACCCACCACATACTGAATATCCCAAGCACTTTGAAACACAACTGACAATCCTTCATGAGAATCTGGAGAACTGATCACAGATTATGGAGAGAGAAATTATTTATTTTTGTAAACCTCATAGTAATACAGGGTCTTCTTCTAAGCCAGGAATTTTTTATTTGTGAAATTTGAGTGCTAGGTGACTTTGCTTGTATATGGCATGCTATTAGTAGCTTACTGAAAATATTTCTGGAAGAACTGTATATGTGATCATCTCTTTTCTCTGTGGGGGACTTACTTCACAGCAGAATGCTGCACTTGCGAGGGGACTGGTGTTCCCTGCATGGCACTTTGGGGAAGTTGACACACCCATTTTCACTCCTGCTTAGTTTGGACAATCAGAGCAAGAGGGCCCAGTGCATCATGACCTTCTAAAATTGAAGGTAATCAGTAATCTGTATGCTTTTCTCAGTCCATGAACATATCTGTGTTACCATGTGTTTAAGCAGCACGAATCTTTCCTTACATCTGTGCATTTAATTTCAATTAATTAGAAATAGTGCTAATGCTAGCTGGATTATGCATGGATTAAATACATAGTACAACCTCTAGTAAGAAGGCTGATGTTTTTCAATGCCATGTTTCACCACCTAATAACCAAGCATTCCCTCTGGGTTGTATGTGTGACCAGGAAAGGGTCATAATTACAAGGTCAAAGCACACAGTAAGAGTTAAGAATGATTGAGAATTATTTAATTTTAGAAACTAGGAAAAAAAAGGTACCATATTTTGATGTTTTTCTTGTAATAAGAGCAATTGCCAATTCAGAGACGAAACAAAAACCAACCAATTCTCAGAAACCTTAGTGAAAGCTTAATGAATGTACTTGAAAAAACATAATAAACTAAGGAATAAGTGCCCAGTGAGCAAAAAAGTAATGTTTCCCTACCTGTGTAACTATTTTAGGAGAATTTTGCTGCTTAATGATCTTAGCCTATTTCTATTTCTAGTTTTGCAAGTACTGCTTTTTGGGAGTCTCACAGCATTTGATACTTTACAGTGGTGTGTGCTGTCCCAGATGTGTCGTTCTACATGCTAAAATATATTTGCAGCGCTGCAGGTTTTGTTCTGCTGACTCTTAGTACAGTATCAAAAGCAGGTGCATGCAGAATTTGGATTAAAAATTATTAACTACCCTATAGACTTTTTTTCCCCTTTTCTTTGGTTTTGTTTTGGTTTTGGTTTTGTAAATGTAGAAACAATTTCAATACTTCATAGGCTGCAGGGATGCAAAATGCAAAGGCTCAATATCGGAGTTGTTTTAGTAAAATTCCAGGGAGTCACTTGTTCAAACAAATTTTACTATTCTGTTAATCCTACGGATGAACCAGATGCTCAGGAAAAGACTATTTGGGTGGCAGATTTGAGGGCTGGATTGTATTGTGAAAGCTGCCACATGTCTCTGCAGCTTTTTTATTAATGCCCATCACTGTAGGGGATGGGGAGGATACATGACTTGTAAATTCTTAGAGGAAGATAGAAGTAATTACCAAGCCAGACCTAGTCCTCAATACTGTTACTATTTTAGCTCATCTTTCTTGAGCCAGATCATCTGATATGCAGAAAAATGTGGGTTTAGCCTGAATCTCTTTAAGCACTCACACTGAAATTGTTCCTGTTTCTGAGTGCTTCTGGATAAGAACCAGGAGTTATTAAATTATTATTTTTGTGTTCTACTTTAAGCACAAAACCTAAGTGTGGCTAAATCAAAATTATAGGAACACCTTCAGAGAAGCTGAATATCAGTTGAGCTGTTCATGTCTTCACCACAGATAGTTTGTATGACTTTTAAAAAAGTATTTTGTAATACCAAACCATAAAGACACAAGAATAGGTTTTATTATAGGTATTTAGACATCATTCTTCGACAAAGTCCCTCATTATTAAAAAAATCTCATCTCTGTACTAATGAGAACAAACTGAAGAAATCTTTACTGGTTATATCGACCCTTGCAGTAACTTTCCCTTTCCCTCCTCTCCTCTCCCCCTGACATATGCTTGGCTCCGGTTCATCCTAATTCTCTTATATGATAAATTCCTAAAGCTTCTTGAAGCTTTTGGCAGGGAGAGATGTAATAAAAACAGGGGGGAGAGGTCATTGGTACTTATAATAACACTGTCACCAAATGACTTCCACCAGTGCTGAACTGTTGTAAACACATTCCCAAGGAGGGGTTCGCCAGGCTGCCTCCCCCTGTCCACAGTTTAGCTCCAGACTGAATAAAGAAATAAAGAGACACATATGAAATGTGATAGAAATTAAATATTGTAGAATTAAAGTATAAAACCACATTTTTTGAATGCTTATGCGTTTTGGAATCTTTTAACTGCATTTAACACTAGGTAAATAGACATGAAATATTATTTGTACCACTAAAACCATCAAATAATTAAAAGCAAATTATATTTTTACATTGTACTAGGACAAGAGCTTTTGGTATATTATGTAGATTCCTAAAGAGGAGTAGACATTTCAACAGGCAGGACACTCCTAAGAATGAAAGCAACCTTTCTATTATGATGACTGCTTTGTACATGATTTTATTGTAGTTTAGCTGACAGACAAGGAGTTTGTACATGAACAAAAGAAAAACTATTTCATACATTGAATAAACTGTATCCTCGCTAATTTCTGTCAGAGTGATAGATTGCATTGTCCTATATATGTTGTATGTAAAGAATACAAACAAGAAAAGTGCAGAGCCTGTGAACCACATAGTTTATGTTCAGTAAAAAACACTCCTGAGAAGAAAAATATTATTAATGGCAAAGACTCAAATAAAGATCATGGAAGAACAGTTTTCTCATTTCCTGGTCTTTTTTCACTTCTCGTAGAAGAAGAGAAAGTTAACTATACATAATACTGCACAATATTATTACCATAATTCTTCATTAATTCAGGTAAGGAAAGAACATACCAGATAATTTTCAGGCATTTTACTTCTGACACTGAAATTATATTTTAACTTCACTTAGGCCCAACTTCAGGTCCAATTTTATCTTGAGCCTCTTGCTGGGTGAGACAGATGCAATTTTTACTGAGATAACATATTTACTTAGCAATTAAAATTCTGGTGAATACTTTGAAATAAGGTTAGTGGTATTTTCTTGACTTGAAATTTTTCGGAAAACTGCTAAACCTGTGGGGATTTTTAGGACTGTATATAAGCCATCACATGTTCAGTGACGGAACTGAAAAGTTAGGCATCTTTTTCCTCTGGAAAAAACATCCAAATCATATTCTTACTTTTCTTCTGACTTTAAAGAACTGTAACTTGGTTGTATAAATGTTGAGGCCACTGTTAAGAGTTTATTGTTATAAACCATTGTGAAAATGCATGTGTTCACCCTGGGCTGGTACTCTGGGAATCCAGGTAGCCAATAGCCATTACTCTCCCCAAGTCATTAATTTCATTGTAGATTATTGGGCTGGTCAAGCATGATGTCCCCTTTATGATTCCTTGTTAATTACTCCTGATAACGTTGTCATCCTACATGTTCCTGGCAGTTGTTTCCAGGATTAGCTGCTCCATCGCCATCTCTAGGTACCAAGGAGAGACTGAAGGGCCTAAAGTTCCCATTATCATCCTTCTTGCCCTTTTTAGGGTGGCAGTAATATTTGCTAGTCCTCCTTTCACTATTCCAATTAATCTTGTCATTAACTGTAAACAGTTTCATGACATGATGTTACTGTATAAGAAAATATGGATGATGACCTTTTTTAATATTCCCAGGACAAGTATCTCAATTATAATTATTTGGATGCCATCCTGCATAAGGTACAAAACTCTAACTCAATTCAAAATTATGGAAAGCAAACAGTCATATTCCTAAGACAACATCTGAGGAAAAGAAATACATAAGTGTGGCTCTGACTTCTCACATGGACATTACTTCCTCAGTCAGCTTTAAAAATATGTTAGGACCTACAGTGGTCCTTTTATTTAATGTGAACTGAGAAGAGACACCAACTGTAAGAAAGTTAAAGCTATGTTAGATGGTCTTGATCACATCAGTTCTACTGGCAGTATATCACTAAAAATTCTGGGAAGAGTAACAAGGAAAAATCAAGAAAATTCAAATGGAACTTAATAATTAAAAAATGAAAAAGGTGGCTTTGTTAGCTATTTTTGTTTTCTAGTAAATTCTTGCCATCTAACTCTGTTGTGCTTTTTTTTTCCTCTGATATAATGATGGAAGATTATACAAGTAAGATGAGGAAACAGAGACTTCAAGAAAAACTTGTAAAGGCTTATACATACATATTAAAAAGTACGAATGCCAATCTTTTGTGGGTTCATAATGAACAGAAATTTCTATAGAATTAAAATTTTTGAAGAATAGATGTTTACATAAAACATCAGGAAAAACTGAATAAAATGAGTTACAAATACTACCAGTAAGAGCATTGCATTTGTATATCACAACATGTTCTTTACTGAACAAATTGTTTTATCACGATGGAAAAAACTTGAAGAAAAACAGCTTCAGATATTTGAGAGAGGAAGGCTGATATATGTTTATGCAGGAATGATAAGACAAAAATTGAGGCTGCAGAAAATAGATGGGAATTAAAACACATTTTTTAAGAATCAACACCATAAAGCACCATATAGGTCCTAATTTTTCCTCAAAACTTTGAAAATGCTCCTGGAAAATAAATAGCTAGTGCTCACATGCATAACATAGGAAGAAACACTGAGCCTGTCAGATCACTATTTCATTTTCAAAAGAACTTGTCCCTAAAGAAGTCAGAGCATCATTACTGACACACCACCCCCCGTTACAGTCCCCTGAAACTCTGGGAAATGGAAGCCGATGAACTGAGCACTGCAAACTCATGAGATAGCCACACACTTGTGAGTCACACAGTGAAAAGAAACAACCAAACCTGTCATGGACTGAAATGAAAGGCATCTTCTTTCTTCTTCTTCAGTTTGCTCTATTTTGACAACGAGATAAATGAGGGCATTGAAGGAAACACTTTCACCAAGAGGTACTCGGCAAAATAGCAACTGAAGAGAAACATGAGGTTTTTCTGTACCCGAAAAATTTGAAACAGATACATCTTAAAGATGTTGGGTTTTACGGTTTCAGGGGTCTCAAATGTAAATAATATGATAACACACAGCAATCAAACCTTATCCCAGCATATTTAGAGGTATTAAAGTCTATAGAAAGTCTGTTCATGCAGAACACAGCATCTCACCCCCCCCAAAAAAAAGGGATGAAGTTCAGCAAACCATAAATAATTATGAAATTATCAAGGGCTAGTAGTAAAAAGATGAAAAATGAAAGAAAAAACCAACAACACAACAAGCAGTGAGGATATACCTTATTTGTCATTGAAGTCTGTAAATTGTTGTGAATAAAATATGACCAGCAATTGTTGGCTTAGGTAAGTGATAGTAAAACTTAGGGAAGGTCTTGATCAGAGAGTATTGTCTTACACAGCCAAGGAGGGTAACATCTTTGAATGCCTGATGAAGTAATTATTTTCTATTAACATGTTTAATTGAAGAATCTGAATTTAAAAAAAGTCTGTTTTTTCACAACGGCCATTTTGAATCTAGTATTTCCAGCATTGCTATACTAAAATGTATTCTTGCCACAGAAAACGGGACATGCAAAATGGAAAACTAAAAAACAAACTCAGTACTGCAGGGACTGGCACCCATGAAGAGATGCTGCAGCACAAATAGATGGCAATGGTTGATCAGAGACCATACAAAAAAAGCACAGGGATAAAATGCAATCAGCTGGCAATGATTTAAGCAGAAGAAAAAGAATATAAAATTAATTTTGACTTCTGAGCCGTGACTGAAGAAGATGCAGTTAGGTCCCCTAGGGGATGATAGGAGGGGAGCAGCTCCTACACACAGAATTTGATGGTATTTCCAGCAGCTCTGCTATTAAAACATGAGCCCATCAGCTATTAAACAGGTATGTAGCAGACTTTTCTCCTTCACCTATATATGAAGAAAGGAATTTCTGGTGATGGGAAAACCCATACCTAATATGATTTGTAACTAAACTTCTGGCCTGCGTATGTTATTCAGTCTAAAGCCCTGTAAGGGCTGCAATGTGGTTGCACACCTGGGATGTGAGAAGGTTCCAAGCTTCCTTTGCACTGAAATTTTAATCCAGGCTGTGCTTAATTCCACCTACTTGGAAAATGTCTCATCCAGCAGGCTGTGAGAAAAACACACCAGAGCACTTCCTAAAAAAAATCTCCCGATGTAATATCCTGGTGACAGAGATGCTCAGGACATCTGTGTCACATCACTGCCCAGTTAAAGTGGGTATTTGAGGTTCAGTCCTTTAAATCGCAGATGATTATTCATTCATTTATCTGGCAAAAATCCCTAGCTCACAGCCAGAAATGAAGGCCTGGCTTTGTTTAGGCACCAGATGAGGTTCTCAGCTCTGAATCCTCAGTGGAGGAAAATGCTTCTGTCTGGCCTAGAAAGAGGTATGTGGCTTAGCATCACTTCCTCCAAGGACAGCTTTGGCTCTCTTGGCTCTCACTTCTCCTTGAAATTTTATTTCTGAGTCAGGCCTTCCCCTGCTTAGTCACCAGCCTTTTTGTCGGCACCTAACTTGTCACATATGTTGTATCAGGGAGCTCCGTCAAGGTGAATACTGTGAAGGACAGCCTAAAAATTTGATAGTGTGCAGTGTGTCCTAGAGTGCCTGCTTTTTCTCAGCTAATGAGCACTATTTTTCAAGAGACACTGCCAAAATATGCCATTTAAAGTGATTTACATTGCTAATGAAATGAATGCCAATGAATATCCCATTTTCTCAGCCTATCCAAGGCATGGTTTCCAAGTGTATATAAACAAAAAGCATATTAAAAAAATGTGCTTGAAATATTTCTAATAGGAACATAGAGCCTGAATTTGACTGCCTCACCTCCTGAAAATAACCTTTCTAAATAACCTTTCTTCCTAGACTTCTATTTATTTGGGATTCTAAATTTTACTTCTAGACTTCAGGGGGAAGGTCATTTCCAACAAACCAGAATCTTTTAATGAGGCAACTACTTGGAGATCAGAGAAGCCTACGAAGTTGTAGCTGTGTAACAATCACATGTGATGGAAATCAAACATTTGTTACAAACCCTGTAATTTTAACTGACATACAGAATGTTAATGACTGAGTAGGGAACAAAGGCAATGGAAGCTTCAACAATTCCTCATGCAAAATTAATAGGCAACTTCAAATGAATATTTGAAATTAATACAGAAAATTTTTACTTGTACCTGTAGTTTCGCATCTGTATTTGACAAAGCTTTTCAATCTGTCTTCCCTGTTCAAGGAAGTGTGAGTGAAATGGGGGTGGGGAAAGGCAAAAAACCCCCCAACTTGATGCTGGGAATCAGCTTTTTTTATTCTTACTCTGACACTCAGAACTTTAAGTGTTATTACTGCCCCAAAAAGAAACCCTGAAAAATAATTTCAAATTTCTCACAAGCTATTTTTTTCCCCACACTCTTCTTTGTCTGGCTGAAATTATTCTATCTTAGGGGCAAGGCTCAAATAATGTGCCTATGTGCCCACATAGAGACAACTATATATTACCACACATGCACAAAGGCTTCACAATTTATTTACAGTTGGATGGCACTGAAATTAGATGTCAGTGCCCAACCATTCTTGTCATCAGAATGACAGCTGGAGTAAAGGAATTACTGGTCCTGTTTAATTGTTTACCACAAGAGGCATTTACTAAAAAGAAATGAAGATCCTGTGCTCTTGGCAGTGTATAAAGGTATTACAAGATTCTCCGAGATTTACATTTACCAATACTCTGTTAATTGTTGTTCCACTTCTGACTTAGCTGGTTGCATCTAATTTCACGGTTGAATTCCTAATATAATTTCTGAGCTTTATTAGTAGTGATCTGGTTATTAAGAGACATATGGTGAATTAAAAAACCCAATAGCTTGTTAAAAGGGGACCGGATGTGCAGTCTATTGAAATCAGTGGAAATTTCCCTTTGACTATGGACCAAGCCCAAGGGAAGCATCTCAGCCACCAGGAATGCTGGTAACTCACTGCCTTCCCACTGCCTCCCTCCAGCAGGGTCCTGAAAGCAGTCCCCGGTCTGCTGTCTGCTACAGTTTTGCACCCTCCTACTAAAGAAGGCCATTCTATTTTGTTGGTTTATTTATGATTTCAACAATTTTAAAGCAGCCACATTTTATTTTACAGTATTCATTAACAATTAGTTTTTGCCCAGAAAATTTCTAACTGGATTCCATAGGACTACTTATTGCCAAGACTTTGAATAATTTCTTGACTTATAATCAACTTTCATCCATTAAAGAAATACTTCTATTACTTTTCTCATAAAGCATATTGATGTCAAAAAACAGTGATATCAGTCATTGTTACTGCAGTGAAAAATGAACTTCTAATCCAAAAAAATTGAGACACATGTAATATATTATAGAACCAGTACGTGCCAAAATCACAGAAATCTTACTTAAGATCCTAGTGTAGACATATATCCTTTATTGTTCTAACTTAAATACATAAATTCACCGTGGTAGAATAAGATCACACAACCCTCTTTACAGTAAGACTCAGATTTTAAGAGCATTCCTGGATAGATTTTCAAAGAAATTTATATCACCACACAAGATTTTTAGGAAATGCTGCTAAGCAAGCAGAGGTTTACAGTTCCCAAACTACTTATTAATATGACAGTGATAAAGAATAAATTTTAATCAATATTAATTCCATTATAGCAGCACCATATATGTATTTAGAGATGGATTACAAAACAGAGACACTGAAATGCCTGTCCCCAATTCGGTTTTATACCCTTTCCTGGGACTCCCAAAGCTCCTGAGGCAGGTTGATAGCAAAGACCTGGTTTAGGTTGGCAAAGAGTATCGTCATGTGAAACTGCATGTAAATAAAATATTAGAAAGTGCTTCTTTGGTTAAAATGATAGGGAATGGCCACATGAACAGACAGAAATGGACCAGATGATAGAAACAAGCAGGACACTCTAAGCTGTTGCCTGTGCAGAGCAAGCACCAACATGGAAAATAGGCACACCAACATGGTGTCATGAGTGGACACCAGATGTGAAATGGCACTGCCCCAGTGATGCGTTTTAGCATACTCCTGCTCTGTGGAGACACATAGTCCCCATTTTTCACAGAGGACACTTGTTGAAGTTTGGGAGGGGGGTGGAATTTTTCCCTATTCTGTTGCTAGGTAACCAACAACCTGGTATTTAAGGACCATTTACTCTTACAAAAGAGACAAAAGATGTTGGCCAGGGCGGGGTGAGAGGAGGGGAGATCTAGTCATCGGGCACTCACTCGCTCACCAGATTTGGAGGAGAGAGCAGTGAAAAAAACCTGCTGCCTCCTTTTGGCTGCGACTGCGGAAAAAGACCAGCTCTGCACTGCTTTCTCTACCCGGCAGGTGAGTTTTAGGCTGGGAAAGGGGCATGGAATTCCAACCCCTTTTCCCCTCCTGGAGGGCACATTTCCCAGCTGCGCTGCAGTTGCTGTGAAGGGGGGCCCAGCTGCCACTGCCCCATGCCCCGCCTGCCACAACTGCGGAGTTCCTGCCACCTTTTCTGCTGGCTAGCCCAGGTGAGCCCACCCTGCCGTTCCATCTCCCTGCTCTGAGCTCCCTGCCCAGCCCGTCCTGCTCATGCCATCCCTGCCCAGCCCTGTCCCTCTGCACGCCATCCCTGCCCAGCCCGTCCTGCTCACGCCATCCCTGCCCAGCTCATCCTGCTCACGCCATTCCTGCCCAGCCTGTCCTGCTCACGCCATTCCTGCCCAGCCCATCCTGCTCACGCCATTCCTGCCCAGTCTGTCCTGCTCACACCATCCCTGCCCAGCTCATCCTGCTCACGCCATTCCTGCCCAGCCCATCCTGCTCACGCCATCCCTGCCCAGCCTGTCCTGCTCACGCCATTCCTGCCCAGCCCATCCTGCTCACGCCATCCCTGCCCAGCCTGTCCTGCTCACGCCATCCCTGCCCAGCCCGTCCGCCATTTCGCACGTGACACAGATCCGACCTCGCGGCACAGCGCCCCCTGCAGCTGCGCGGGAGCCATCACACCTGCCCTGCCCAGCCAGGAGCCAACAGCGCCCCTGCTGGCTGTGACTGTGACTGCACCTAAAGGGAAAGTGCCTGACTGCCCAGGGACATCTGCTGCTGAGTTTTTGGTTCGCTTGTTGCTACTATTGCTGTTATTGATTGTTTGCCTCGTTATAGATGTTAGTAGAGAACTGTTATTCCTTTTCCCATATCTTTGCCTGAAAGCCCTTGATTCCAAAGTTATAATAATTCAGAGGGAAGGGGGTTCACATTTTCTATTCTAAAGAAGGTTCCCACCTTTCTTAGCAGACACCTGTCTTTCAAACCAAGACAACACTCCTTGGACTTCATCAAAGGTGAGATTAAATTAGCAGGGAGCTGCTAACACTGCAGGTTGGGGCACTGGCCCCATGTAGCCATGTTGATGGTCCTACACCTTGAGCTTGCACTGCTGTGTATGACAGTGCCCAAGCGCAGACTTGGTCCCTAATCAGACTACTTTGTGTCTGTGAAGGCAACGCACAGCTTTCTGATGCATTTACTGCAGATTTCCATCCGATGCACTTGTGGGAAAGGTGTTCTGCTTTTCAAAACTGCCCGCAGGAACAGCTTCCACCTGAGAGCTGAATGCTGCTGGCAAAATGAAGAGTATGGCACTGCCTGAGGCAAGATAACAGACAAGAGAAACTGTGGTTTTGACACAAAGCATTTCCTAAAATGTAGGTATTTCTGAGGAAAAAATCATACATTAACCATTTTTAACTTAAAAATGCCTGAAATTAATGTAAATTAATTTTAGAAGCCCTCTGCCAAGCATAGTCACTGAGTGTCTCCAAATATTAGAGAGAGCAGCATATAATGGCCTCTGGAAGGAACACTGGTGTAACATCAGGGAGAATTAGAAGGAATTAGACAGCTGGCTTTGAATGCTGTCTGCAGTATGCCCAGTCCACAGCCAGACAGCCCAAAGCTCCCCCACCAGCACAGAGAAGGGAGGAGGCCAATAATGCAGAAGAATGGAAGCTTTCAACACAAAGAAGGGACTTTGGCCGCTGCAGGAGGTGACCTTGTAGAACCACCTCACTGCCCTGCAGACTGAAGGGCCATCACATCAGGAGAGCTGCTGGGGCTGGCTGAGCCAGCCTGCTCTGCTTGCTGCATAGCCACCAGTAAAGCAGCCTGATCTGCCTGTGTAACACCCAACACAGCCTGCAAAAGGTGACAGGTGACAGCAGTGGGGGACTATCATCTGTGGGGAACAGAGGAACCCGTGTGCTGACTTGACGCACTCTCTAGAGAGGTGTGCTGTTTATTGGGGGATCATGTCAGGGATGTCATGAGATGTCAGGGATGTCATGAGACATCGGAGATGTCATGAGATGTCGGGAGACTCCTAAGCCTCGTACAGACTACTATTACCCACTGCTGTGATTTCACATGGATGCCAGTGACACAGCCAGGGGCAGTCTGAAGAGTATCAAGAAGGATTACAGAGCCCTGGGAGTGACAGTAAGGGGCTCTGGAGCACACATTTTTCATCAGTCCTTCTGGTCAAAGGGAAGGGGTTTGAAAGGGCCATCTTCCTCATAAGAAAGGTGTGGCAATGCTCCAATCATCCTCCTAGCCCTTCTCTTGATTTTCTCTGTTCCCTGTCTTTCTTGAACTGGGGAGCCCAAAGCTGGACACTACTCCAGGCATGACCTCACCAGGGTAAAGTAGGGTCGCTTCCCTTTACCGGTTGGTCACACCCTTTGTAATGCATACCACTGGCCTTTTTGGCCACAAGGGCACAGCAGGACCCCCAGGTTCTTTTCTGCAGAACTGCTTTCCATTAGGTCAGGCCTCAGCCTGTGCCAGTGCATGGGGTTACTGTTCCCCAGGTGCAGGACCCTGCCTTTGCCTCTGTTGAACTCCATGAGGCTCTCCAGCCTGTCCCAGTCTCACACAGCTTGCTGGTGTGTCAGCCACTCCTCCCAGTCCTGTGCCACCAACAAACTTGTCCCTTCATCCAGGTCATTGGTCAATAAGCTGAACAAGACTGAACCCAGTACTGACCCCGGGAACACCGCGGACTACAGGCCTCCAACTGCGCCCACTCTCTGAGCTCTGACAGACAGTTCTCAACCCAGTCAGGTGCCACAATATAAAAAAGACATTAAGCTTTTAAGAGCATCTAAATGGGGGTCACAAGGATGGTGAAGGGTCTTAAGGGGGAAGCTGTGTGAGGAGCAGCTGAGGTCACTTGGTCTGCTCAGCCTGGAGGAGACTGAGGAGAGACCTCATTGTGTTCTAGTTTCCTCATGGGGGAAAGTAGAGGAGCAGGCACTGATGTCTTCTCTCTGGTGACCAGTGACAGGACCTGGCTCCATGACGTGCTGGTCTATCTTTCAAGGAACAGTGGGGCGCTTTGCAGTCTCTCAACTTGTCAATGTAATCCTATAAGTTATTTACTACACAGTGCTTTTAAAATCCATCAAGAAAAATCTATTATGCTTTAGAGAATGGCCTCACAAGGGTTTGAATGCTGCAGCAGCCTGTGCTCCAGTATTAAGGCAGTTACTTGCAATGAGACCAGCTGTTTTTCAAATGGCCACAGCCTACTCTGTCTCTGCAGGAGCAGCATCTCTCATGTCTGCCTCCACCTCATCATCTGCTCAAACTGAAGGCGGCTCTCACAGCACTCCCCTTCAGCTCCTCAGAAATGGATGAGCAGAAAAGCATTTGTAAATCTCAAGAGATCACAGGGAGAATGTAAACACAGAGAAGTAATCCAGAGGTAAAAGGGTTTCACAGCATGTAACTAAAAAAGGATGCTCTGAGTCAGAAAATGGCTGCTACCTGGACATTTTGAAATTAAAAGTTCATGAAAAATTTCAATTTATTGTAAGTGAGTTATGGACAGAGATGTATTTTCTTTCATAATTGCATTATGAGAGTAGAATATGAAAGGGAAGATAGATTTAGTATGTCTGCTCCTGATGAAGTACTCATTAAAGTATTATCCCAGGTGAGCATAAAAGGATATCATCTCAGCCCCACAATTAGACAAGGAGTTGTACCAAACTGATACCCAACTCTGAGTTTTCTTATGTAACTTGTCCAGTTACCTGAACCTCAGTTTGATAGGTGTGTACCACTACATCCGTGAACAGGAGTACTCACCCCAGTATGACCAAGCATAATACACTCCAGGAAAAAAGACTGAAAAGGCAAAAGAGGCCACCTCTCCCTTTACCCACTCAACCCTCTGGAGGGCCAACCAGGGAGTAATTCGCTATGATATTGACAGATCAATAGGTTGAAACAGCTGTGCTGAGGCCAAAAGGTTGCAAACTCAAAGGCTGCAAAGGTAACTGAGCCCTTCTGCAACCAGAACCAACCTGGGGAATGATGAGGGAAATTGCTTGAAAACCACAACTACTCTGAAACAAAATACTAATGTAGGCACTGCCGAAAATACAGACAGCAGAAACAGAATTTGTTCTATCTCCAAGAAGATGTAGTAACAAAATTAGTCTGAAACATGTAAGGGAACAAAACTCTTTTTCCTTAACATCTTTACCTCATTTGTCTCTAGGAATAAAGAAGTAGTTTCTGAGAGGAAGCAGGATAAGAGTTTAGAGAAATTGACAAGTGGCAGCTAAATATAAATATAAAAAATAAAAATAAAAATAAAAATATAAATATAAATATATATAAATAAATATGTAATATAAGTGTATAAATATATAAAGATATAGATACAAATATAGATATATGTGCACACATATGTGTGTATGAGTCTAAATGCATAATTTTAGTCTTCTCCCAAAGCTCATAAGATGCGAGTAATGTAAGACCTTCTTCTTTCTCTGTCTTCTTTCTCTCTTGTTTTTTCAGACTCGGTTTAGAATTCTCTGAATTAGTGAATTACTGTCAGTTCAGTAAACACCTGATGAGACCCATATATTACAACAAAGCACAGCATTCAGAGGCCTGTCCTACCTTGCATGAAAAGCTGCGAACACAGCTATCAGTAAGTATTTAATATTGCCTTGCAAGTAAATTATTTTTTTCTTTAAAAAATCAAGGAAATATTGTGAAAATAATAAGCCATGGTTTACAAAGTCTAATTGTTCAATAATGTATACAAATGTGTGTATAACAGCTCTGAAAACTAGATTTCTATTAAAATCCCCAGCGGTATTAAAGATCAAATTTACCTCACTGAAAAGCAAATACAAATCAAATTAATTTACTGAATACTTTAAAAGCCATTTTTACTTTTGACAAATGTGAAATTCACTAAAATTATTTCAATTTAAAATGGGATACTTACATCCTTATCAGTTGCAGATTTGTTACAGTAAGCAATTAAGGAATTCGCTTTATCCATCAATAATGTTGACTTTTCTCTCACTGTAACAATTCACAGTTAAATTAGTGCAAAATTAGCAATTGGTTGAATATTGAGCCCAAGAGATTATAAAAGTTTGACCTTCCTTTTGTACATCATGACCAGAGTGTAATTAATCAAATAGTATTAGCACTCTGGAGTACTGCAAAATAGCCCACTGCAATAATTCTTAGGATGCACCATGTTAGGGACAGGCTGCTGCCCCCAGCAAAGAAATCAGGTGTCAAAGAGAAAAACGAAATGTCTTTTGGCCCTCCACCCATGCTTGCGTTCGTTTCAGTGCCACCAGGGAATGAGGGGGTGTCAGTCTGTCAGGCTTTCCTTTTGCTGCATTCAAAGATTGACAGTGACAAACTTAAGCTTTCAAAAATCATGCATTAGAGCTAAATAAATGTGAAACTTTGCACCTTTTCTTGCTTACCTTACATCCTGGACATATTTTCAGCTTGGTTAGATCTACTTTATTATTCTTTTAGTGAAATTGACATGCTGATATGTTCATTATTCTAGTTTTAGGGTTGCTATGAAAACTATGAAATAACAGAAGAGTCACAGTAAATTAGTGAGGATTGGCAACACTGTACCATAATAAGATTACCATAACAAACACCCCTGGGCATTACTGTTTGCATAAAAATTTTATAAGAACTTCCATTAACTATGTGCTTCACATTCTCCTAGATTGTTTGAATCAAAAAGGGATCCATTTAGATATAAAATCAAGGCATATTCAGTTGGCACTAATTGTCTAGCAAGATTCGAGATAGGAAAATGTTTTGACTCAGAATAAAAGTTTGTTGGTTATTGGAGGGTTTTTTAGGTAATTACTGAACTACTTTCTGAGCAGCTATTTACTCTCTTGTTGAACTACCACTTTTTACCTTACTCTTTGCCAAAAAAGACTTGCAGAATGTGGCCTAACATAGGAACTGTTAAACCAAGACATGGAAGTGAAGTAACATATGCCAGGATGCTGCTGATATTTTTGATATATTGGTTTAAACCTACGAGAGAGTCTTTCGTCTGTGCTCCCAGTAGGTAGCCTAACACCATGGCAGACGCACACAGCTGACAAGTGACACAACAGAGCACTGGTGTGAAGTGACACAAGCAGCTGAAAGGCAAGGAGACTTGTCTCTGTGCTTTGCTCATATGCTTTTCTTTCATGTTGCGAGATCTTAATTTAAAGGCTGATAAATTATCTGGTTAACAAGGAATCTCTGAAAATGGATTGGTCTTCAAGCAGCCAAGCTAATGCCAAAGAAAAGAAAATATTATCTCTTAGTTCCCTTTATTTATTTTGCCTTTTGAGCTGATTTTGCCTGGAGTCCAGTATCTAAATTTTGAGTGTGCCTGAGGAGGCTTGTTTTACTCTTTCAAGCAGGCCCACATATTCTGGGAGAACATTAAAAGATGTTGCTTCCACCATGGTATTAAGCATTACACCACATGTTGGGAGGAAAGGGTTAAAACTAGAAGATTTGGTGAGAAGTGAATAATTTCACTCAAAGTCCCCTTGCAGCTGGGAATAGTAGGAATATAAGTGTGGGAAAACTCCACTTACTATGCCTAGCATTCATCCTCTGCCTGCTCTGAGATGAAGAGACACTCTCACATGTAGAGACAGATGGAGAGACACTCTCACAGACACGCTTGAGCCTCCTGCCGGGATAGAGAGAACATGAAAACACAGTCTTTCCATAAAGTGCATGTGGCAAAGCCCTTTCATATACTGGGGCAGGCAGTGGGGCCCCCTCACTGTCCATGAGGATGAGCTGAGCCTGACAGAGCCTGTGTCCCCGTGTGTCTCTGCCCACTAAGATGAGCAAAGCTTAACCAGAGCCTGTGTTCACATGCCTCTGCTGTCTGGTGCTGTTAGCAAGGTAATGATATAAATCCACTCTGCATTTCAGCTGTGGTTTGGTGGTCTCCCTGGTTACCTGTATCTGTCAATTCACACACCATGAAATACAGGGCATGAGTTGTACCCAACTGATGTCAAACTCTGAGTTTTTTATATAACCTGTCCAGTTACCTGAACCTCAGTTTAATAGGTGTGGACAGCCACATCCAGGAAGACAATTCTTTCTGCATTTAAGCAGACATGTTATAACAGGCACTGAAAATTGGTTACACATGCAGTGAGTTAATTTTCCTTGTAGTGTTTTATATTGGAGCCTGGCAATTCAAATTCAAGTGGTTTACAAAGCTGTTACTTTGCCACTCGAAGGAATTCCTTCTTTGTAAAAGACCCCAACTTTATTCTTATTTAGCATCTCTGGGGCTTCATATATGACTACTGCAACAGACAGGACAATATTCAGGACCTACATGACTTGGACTTCCTCTGTTTTGAAGAACAGTCTGAGTTCAGAGGAGATGTGTGATACAGATTCTAATGTGTAGAGACTGACAGTACAAGCTGCATTTATTGACTGAGACAGAGTGAAATTTCGGCCCTTTTAAAACCAAAGATCATTTGACTCTTGACTCTGGTAATGATTTCTAGTCCTGTTTCTCTGTTCCTGGTCTGTAAATTCAGAATAATGACTTTTCCTCATCTCCCAGATTATTGCAGCAACTGTTCAGAAACTGCTGACATCTTTGTTATGTTAACTAGCCAGGAAAATATGTTGACTAGCCAGGAGAAGTGTTACCTGTAGACAGAAGAGCACATTAGCAAAATACAAAGTATATAGAAAGAAACATGTTATGAATGTTAGAGGGAGTTGGTTTTTTTAATCATAAGGTATGTGATGTTATACAATGTTCTTTCAATAGGATGAGTTAAGGATAAAATTCCCTATGAAGTAAAGAGATTTAGGAGAAAATAAATCTTGTGGGTAAGGAGGACAACTTTTAACTCCTTCTAAGTGTTTAAAAAAATGTATCTCAACAGCACTCTTTTAGTTTCTAGGGCTGTATAACATATGTCCTATACTTTAGTGCACATTTTAAGAAGAATTTATTTCAAGAGAGCGGATTCTACATTGCTGAAAAGAATCCTGATTAATTTTACGATAATTAACTAGTAAAATATTTTCTCAATGTATGGAAATGTTTGGCAGAAATCACAGTGCATGGTTTTGGCATTATTGTAAACTCCCTAAAGCAGCAGTTACATGTGCTGTCAAAAAGGAGTGGTTCTAATATGAATAAAAGAAAATTTGTGCCAGTTCCTCGAGTTTTCTTAGGTAAGGCAAATTGGAAATTTTATCAGAAGATGTGTTTTATTCATACAGAGATTTTAATCAACTTTTTTCTTATGTTACTATTTCAAAGAGAAAAAATATACAAAGAACTGAAAATAAGTTTAAGTATCTCATTTAAGCTCAGGTCTTTCCAGTTTCAGAAACCCCAAATCTAAATGCTGTCTGTCATATTACTAAAACCCATGCCCATACTTGCTTCTCTGACAAGACTTTAATGAAGCCACAGAAAACTTTGAAGATATAATCCATCTGTAATTCACAGAGAGTGCAATTAAGTGAAGGGACAGCAATCTTTTCTGAGCTAATCACACCCAACTTCTCAGTTTCCATTGCACTAACAGGTCTTTGCGGACGCTGCCTTTTCAAAACAGAGCTATTCTGTCACCGATAGGAACTGTGCCTGATACGTAATTAACGTGGCTTGACTTCTATTTCACCTCAAATGAACACAGCCACTATCACAAACACTGTAAGATGAGTTTATATAATTATTTTCCTTTCTTTGCAAAGCAGCATATGATTAGTAAAAAAAAGATTTCCAGACCCAAGAAAAATAAAGCTTGACTTGTTTTGGAAACAGACTAAGCACATCTTCAGATCACAGATAAGCTCAGTTTGTTCAAACAGTTGACTCTGTGAATTCAAATGAAGTCACTAAAGTTGCCTATAACACTTGTTTCTTGAGCTTGCACTCCAGTGTTCTGCTGACACAGCTGCAACAAAGATACATGGAGTCCCTGAGCTGCAGGATCCCTCCTAGACAAAACTACTGATCAGCAAAACTCTACTGTTAGCAGAGTTGCTCATTTCATTCATTGCATGAGCATTTTGCAGACGGTATAAATTGAAACTGTACCTTTCCCATTTAGAACACTTATCTGGGAAACCGCATTTGCATTTCAGTCAAGCCTCAGTCCCTACCTCAGTATGTTCCATAGCACTTTCTTTCATCCCATTGCACATGGTAGCAACTAGAGAAGCAAAAGCTGCAAGACAGCTCTCACATCACAGGAAAAATTGTTTCCTGTACATCATCAGTTAATATAATTGGATATTCTTCTGGAATTTGGATATAGACACTGATCATCTGCACATGGGCCAGCAGAGCTATTAAGATGTTTCTGTTTCAGCATCAGTCCTTTGGCAATGTGTTTAAGGCCAAGTAGAATCAGTAAACCTGATGGCAATAAACAAAATTGCCAGATTGATTTTACACTTTAATTAATTACAAAGGCTTACAAATTATCTTTACATCTTCTAGATGTAAGGCTAGCATTACGTAAAGTAAATCACCATTAACTGTTAAGTTGATAATAAAATGCACAGATTTACAAAAACTAAAGTAATTAATAAAGGAGGACATTTTTATAATGGACACAGAAATGAATGCAAGGATGACAGGTCAAGCAACAATGGAAAAAGCAATTTTAAATAAGAGAGAGGCAGTGGCAGATGCATATATTGCTGTTTAAACTTTCAGACTTCCTTAAAAGTTTTCATTGGAAGGAATAAAGGAAGCTGACCACTGTGTATTCTATAAAATAAAGAATGTCTATGTGGAGCCACAGAGTGTAACACAGCACTTCGTAATTTTTTATTCTGTATGGTAAATACAGGTTCTACACAATTCAAGATGGAACAAACTGGGAACAAATATCATTCTTGCAAAAGTGACTGTAAAAACTCAGCTGTTTAAGGCTCTGCATCTTATGTGTCGCAAATGCTGTAAATCACATTTGTTCAAAGCACAACTTGTTTTTTTCTCTTCCAGAAACATGGCCAGAAGGCTTCTCTTGGGATAAGAATATTCTACTGTGTTCCTTTTGGCTTATGCATCATCCTCGGGAAGATGATTCATTTGAATACATATCTCTGAGTACGGCAGGCAAGCCAAAAGGAAAGTAGAAGTTTCTTGTAATACTGACTACTTGCAGAAACCTTAACTTACAGCATAATGATTCAGCACTGACTCTGAATGGTAGTGGAGCACCTCACCTTGCTGCTTAGATTAACTGATGAGCAGAATTAAACTGTAATATGGTTACCATGGTTATCTGTTCAGTAGCTAACTGAGCACAAAGGCTTGGATGCACCTGAAAATGACTAAAACTTCATTTAACATACACAGAGAGCCTACCACCAACTTTGAGATAAATAATAATAATTAGCTTGCAGCAATATGCAGTACACAACTGCTTCATGCTAACACTTAAAATACAAATAAAATAAGACACTATTAAGAGCAGTTTCAACTGCATTGAATTCCTCTGTGTGGCTCTTCCTAGGTTGTTTCTGAATGCAAGGTCTGAGAACTGGAAGGAAATGTTTCAAAATGCCTTGAGTCTGTCATCTGAAATAAAACGATCTCAGTAACTTAAGGCAGCTTTGGTTTGTAGAAACCTTTAGAAAGTTACTCAACTAACAAAGCCAGAGAGGCTTGAACTTGAGGCTCTACTGCTCAGATTTCAACCAGAAAGCACCTTTTAACCTCAAAACTGAAACAAAGTTGATAACCATCCTTTTGTAGCCTAATTGAAATCACTTCTTGAATGACAGCAATGGCTGTCACACAATCCAGGCATGTCCAGAAGAAGCAAATAAATACCAGCATTTACATGTACTAGTTCTCCTTCCTACTTTTAACTTTTTTTCAGTATTATTGGTCCATAAAAATCATGGCAAAATCAGTTTGATTTGTATTTGAATAAAATATTTAATTTCCTTCAATAGAGAGCGAATGTGCAAGGCCATGTTCAGATTGTGTGCAGTGGCAATACATACAAAACAAGTATATCCTGGTTTCTATATTACAGATGAGGATGCTGGGCAATAATCCACACAGAAGCATAAGCAAGATGCTTCTATCAGCTTTAGTATTACCTGTTGCACTGCTGCTACAAATGAGTTTTGGCTGTATAACTACAAGTTTGATGACAGTTTTTGTACTGGTTTATAGCAGGAGACAGAAGGGAATGCAGCCCAGCCTGCTGGCACCATAGTGTTAAGTGTGAGAGATAGTAAAGATACTTGTCAGCTGAGTGAGCAGAAGAGGCTTGAGTGCATGCAGAAATAACACTGCCTGAGGAAAAAATTGGCAGTTTTACTTAAAAATTTTCCAGCAGGAAGGGCACTGTATTACCTGAGACATTTCACTGCTTTCCCCCCACTCCTCTGTGTTCTGCCCTTTATCTCTTGCTTTTAACTCGAAAAATGATTTTATGGAATTTCACTTCTCCTAAAGCATCTTGTACAAGGGCTGCTCTACAATGTCCAAGCCAGAAAAGGTGTCCATATTAACAACAAAGCAGCAGTGGCTTTGACTTGGTGGCGTAAGAGCATTGGATGCGAGCCTGTTCAGACAAACCTGCTGGTGCCAAGAGGGCAGGAGTGGTGGGCACAGATGGTGAGATTACAATCACAAAATCACAGAAGTATTTAAGTTGGAAGTGATCTCTGGTGTCAATCCAGTACAACACCCTGCCCTAAACAGGTCTAATTAGATCAGGTTCCTCAGGGCAGTGCTCAGCTTAGTCTGGTATATGTCCAAGGACAGTGATGCAACAGCCTCACTGTTTTCCAGTATTTGTGTGCCCCAATAGTAAAAACATTTTTCCTTTATATCTACTTGGAACTTTGTATGTTCCAACTTATGTTCATCACCTCTCAACTTGCTCCCTGCATCAGCAAGAAGAGTCTGGCTCCACCACATCTGTATCCTCTGATCAGGTATCCATAGATAGGAGTAAGGCTTCCCCATGGCCCACCCACTTCATCTTTAGGCTAAACAAGCTCAGCTTGTTCAACCTCTCTCTCCTTGTCCATCCCCCTGGATGTCTTGCATATCCTTTGCTAGACTTGCTCAGTTGTTCAATGATTTTCTTGTATTGGGGAGCCCCAAACTGGGCACAATACTCCTGATTTAGTCCTACAATTGCTGCACGGAGGGAAAAGAACACTTCCCTCAGCCTGCTGGCTGCTGCCTTGCTAATACAGCCGAGCATGTCAAGTGCTGTCTTTGCTGCCAGTGGACAACCTTGGCTCAGGCTCATCTTGTCATCCACAGGACCCTGTCCCCAGCTCTTCTGCAAAATCGTTTTTTACACAGCCATCCCTCAGACTGTGATGTTGAATTGGGTTATTCCATACCAGTTGCAAGACTTGGCATTTGCTTTTGTTGACCTTCATGAGATGTCAGCCCATTTTGCCAGCCCACTGAATGTCCTTGTCCTCTGTCATATTAATTGCTTCCCCACGCTGTTCCCTGTCAATTGTGGGGTGTTGGTAAAATTGTGAAAGTGTACTTTGTCCCACTACCAGAGTTACAAAGACATTAAACCATATTGGCCTGAGCAGTGATGGCAGAGGGATGCTGCTAGTTACTGACTGTCACCTGGACTGTGCACCCATCCCACAACCCACGCAAATGGTTGTACACATCACTTAAACTGCCTTAAAAGACAGGGAATTGCTGTAAATAGCCTGTGTCTGCCCTGAAAGAAAAGAGTAAAATTCAAGCTGGACTAGGACAGACTAGAAAAAAAGCTAATGAATGAACTGCTAAATTAATAATCCCAAGCAGAACAGATGCACCACATCTGAAAAGCCCATACTGCCATGAGACTTGGGGAACAGAGCCAAAAAATCTGTTCATGGTGTTTTGTGGTGTGAGATTTCTTTACTCCAGCCCTTAAAGAAATTCTTTTAATCAGTTCTATTGGGTTAGGGATTTTTGGTGTACTCCAACACTGTTCTCTAGTATCAACATGAAATATAAGAAATTAAGGTAACAATCAAAACATATCCCTACTGATGGAACCTTAATCTTAGCATATGGTATAAACTTTATAGATCATCTATGCGAGCGCTCTACTTCCTGAAAAAAAAATCTAAAATAAAATGTCTTAAGTATCATATTTGATATTTTTATAACTGATCAAGTTTAAGATTAGGAAATACTTTTGGCTAAATTATTTCCCTGCACCTAAAGTTCAAAAGGAATAGTTTTGAGTATGACATTCTTCTGCTGGGTGAAAAACTGTTCCACCAGTCACTGATGGTATTGCATGCAATAGTTGGTGACTACAGATGGCTGTAAACAACTTAATATCCAACGTGCAGTCTTTGGATTCAAAGTATAGAAGGCTGGGCTGTACTGCTATCTTCATAAAAGCCCAAGCATGATATTTAGATATATGTAGATAACTGTTTCAGTTTTGTTCTATTTGATACAATTTTATTTATTTATTTATTTATAAATTTCTGAATAGCTTTCCATCATTTTGCTGTAAGGGCATATGATCAAGGTGTTAGTACAAATAAAATTTTTACTAATTTACATAAGGCCTATGCTATAAGATGCTCCATCACAAAATGTAGTTTGTATGAGTGTTCTTAGATCTTAATGGTTAAATGAGTAACATTTCTTTTCCTCCCAAAACTCATTTGTTGTAGGGTGGTAGGTGCAGTCACTGGACAGTATATTTATTTATCCTAGATTTGATGTTATTATCTATGATGAGCTTGCTTTTCCCCAACTCTAGTTTAAAACTTGATGTATAAATAGATAGGATTCAATCATATTCTGGTTATTTTATTCTTGATGGATTTCAAAATAATTCCAGACTCTCTTTAATATTTGCAGGACATACCATGAAGCAAACAAGAAGCCTTTTCTGATTATAGTCTCTGGCTGCCAAAGACAGTTTTATCACAGTTTTATGGGGTACTGTCATGATTTGTTGACTTTCGCCACTAGTACAGTGATGTTCTAGCTTCTGGCTTCACTCCCAGAAGCCAACAAATCACTTACAAGATGTACAAAAAACAAACCAAAAAACCAAAAGCAAAGCAAAGCAAAGCAAAGTAAAGCAAAGCAAAGCAAAACAAAGCAAAGCAAAGCAAACCAAACTAAACCAAACAAAAAAACAACAAAAAAACCCACCAAAAAACCCCACCAGAAAAAACCCCAAAACCAAAAACCAAACACAACAACCCCAAAACAACAGAACAAATCAAAACAAAACAAAACAAAAAATTAGGCAGATGTGTGGGATGTAAGTTAGAATAAATCTCTGAAACAAACTTCATTGGAAATCTCATATGCTAGTTATGCTGTGTCCCAGCTTTCACTGAGCCCTGATAAGTATTATTTTTTGTGGTTTTCACCTCAGTTATTTGGACTGATTCACACTAAACCTGCTTCAGCCTATTTTGAAGTTTAATTAGCAACGCTGACAAATATTCTTCACATTTTCCAGTAATTATAAAAACAATTGTTAGACATAAAGTGCAATGCTATTGTAACAAGAAAAAAATTACTACAGCATTTTTCTGTGTAGAAAAGATGCTACAAGGATTCATGAGATCAGTGACATAGAATGCCCAGAATACCCATCAGTTTTGTGATATTCTTGACAATCTCTCTTACATTGTTCTTCTAGCAAACCCATCTCTGATATCAACAGAAGCAACCAGCAAAGTGGGTCTATCAGAGTTCAGTTTTCAAAATAAACAAAACAAATTACCTAAAAGAAGTCCTTTATTTCTGACAGCAACAAGAGAGATTGATTTCTCCTGCTCCTCCTGCTTTATCGCTACCCTCATGACAGAGCCGCTTGGCAGCCTTAAATAGGACATGACATGTTGTCATCTTTCCTCCCCTATCCCTTTCATGTCCTTCAGGGAATCTCAACACAAATGCCTTATTTCAAGGAAGTAATTTTTTTCTGCCTCTGGCAATTCTCTTTGCCTTTCATCTACTCATTGTTATTGTCGCTTTTGCTCTTTTCACTGTGCTTGGGCATGACATCAGTATTTCACATTACTACTGAGAAGCTTCTCCAAGCACATGAGAAAGAAAGGAAAAAAAAAAAAAAAACCTAGAGAACAATCATTCCACTTGATGCAATGAATTTTATCACCTATCACAGCTGAAATGATGAAAAAACTGCTCTAGAAGACAGAACAATTTCGATATGTTCCACATATTTGTAGGTCTGTCTTGCACAGGAGTATTAGGGACAGGATAAGAGAGAAAAAAGTGACCAGAGTGCAGCAATAAACAGTACATGACCTCATTAACAATCACGGACTTGAAATAGCCAGTGTAACCAGGACCACGACATATGGTGCTCTGTGCTCAGTGTTGTCTGCTGTAATAACACTGCCTACACTATGGAAGTTTACCCCAGATATGTCAGGTTTTGCCACTTATTAACAATGCCAACTCTCTTTTTCTGAGCAAGTTGTTAAAACAATGACAAAAGACCAGTTAAAAGCATGACTCCTCTCACAGAACACTTGACTGTCACAGACCTGAGCAAGAAAATAACAGCTATACAGTATTCATCTTCTCAAACTCCAAATCTAAGTGATGGCATATGTGAGATACTTTCATTCTGATTAATTCAGCTCTCACAGAAAACAGAAACCCAGTTGGAATGCTTATTTATAGAGGATCAAAACATTAGGGATTTGTAATGTCCTTTTTTTGTGTTGCATTTGGATTTGTTATTCTGGGACATTCAAATGTGTACAAACAAAATGGGAGATTAAAAGCCTAAAGACGCAGTTTCTCACTTTCTGGCTCAGAGGTTATCTTTGATCTAACACACAGATAGATTACACAATGTTTAGGGTCACATACCACCTTAAATCATGTACGCAATGGTGAACAAATTAATTTTTTTTCATGGTCTAAAAGGTTGTTTTCTTATGTTATGTGCTAAGATTAGCATATGCTTTATAATTTCTCTATATGCATTAATTCAGTCAAGGTTTTCACCAGGAGTTCTCAATTGTGTCAACATCTTTCTGTCTTGCAAAACAGACATGAACTAAAGCAACAGCTTTGAACTACACCATCTATAATCTTATTTGTCTGGTGGATCTGATGAACAACTTCTTGGTACTGGAGAAAAGGAGATGTCAAAACCATTCTCTAGGATCCTTCCATGGCATTCACCATTTCTGCCGAGGGAACTGTTATCTGTGGTATATCATCAAAGATCCTGGAGGACGGCATTAGCCTAACACCAGTTGGTTAAATGCACACAATGCGTTTCCTTCATCAGGTTTGGTAGGTTTTTTGCGTTTGTTTCTTGGTTTAATATTTCTTAATGTTTTTTGATATTTAACATGCAAGAATCAGCCAAACTGAAATACAGTTGAGATACATTGTCTACAAATATTGTCTACTGCATTTCTGTTGGCAAGATGACTTAGCAGAGGATGAAGACAAATTACAGACAATGGGTATTGACTAGCAGATTTTAAAAAAAGCAAAGTTTGCAATTACAATATAATCTACTTTATCACAGAAGATTCAGATGTGAATTGATCAGTCTGAATCATATTTAGGAATACTTCTGGTTCTTGGTAAGACCACCTCTAATATTGCTGTCCATCTCCTCTCTTTACCTAGATTTCCTGTTGCAGTGCACAATGACCTGGCACCAGTAACTGGTCACACTGCCTCTCGACAGAACTTCCAGCACTTAGAAAAAATTAAATGCTATAAAACAGTGCAGGCCTCTCCTCAAAAACACAGACTGCTTATCTGGTGTAGCAAACAGCAAATCCATTATTAATGTTGACTTTGCAGAGAAATAAAAAATCCAATACAAGAAAAGCCTTGCCGAGAACCCCAAAATGCCTAACTGCCCACAGGAAAACTGAGATCTGCAGTTACTGTCCTTTGAAACACAGGAACTTTTCTTACTTCAAAACCAGATCTCTACTTAAAACCTCTACACTGCAGTGACAAAACAGGAAACAGACTGCACACATTTCTGAGGAAAATGTAAGCATGAATAGTGGTCATACTCAATGTACCACCCACAGAACATCTCAGATTTTGTGATGTTAACATGATCAAGAAGGTGATTCACAGTGCTAAGTATGCAAGCATTGGGTACCAATTTTTGGTGAAAAATCTGTAAATTCAAGATTCACAGCATGCATTTCTCCTACGACACAGTCTAGGGCAATATTAATGCTCTTACAGTCCCCTGATTTAAAAAAAAAAAAAAGAAAAGAAAAAAAAGAGGAAAGACCCAATCACTAAAGAAATAAATTTGCACACCCAATTCTTACAGTGTTCAGATAAGGCTTGTAGCTCAGACCTGAGATTTGTAAACAAACCATTTTTGTTCCATACTGTAGCAATTTCTTAGTGTGAACAGAGGACTTTTGAACAGCAAAAATTACGGTCACTGAGTATTCCCAGAGCAGTTGAATTTCAGTTGAAAATTCAGCACTTGAAAATTTAACATCTTATTTTAAAAATAAAACTTTTTTCTTCACTGGACAATGTCACTTACACAGCAGAAAAGAAAGCACATGTATAGAAATACTGGAGTCAGTGTGAGAACTCAAATTTTGAAAAGAGAAATACTAAGCTTAATGACATGCATCAAGACATTAAAGTTTGCCTTTAAAATAAAATTTACTATAGTTCTAGTCCAATATAAGGTAAGGAGTAGGCTGAGGTAGATACAGAGATTAGAACTGGAGAGACTTTAAAAATATATAGATTGGTGTGTAGATACACATCAATATTGTGTGTAGTGATATACCACTTAAAAACAACCCCTTGTTTTGTTTGGTTCTGCACACAAACATGTATGAAATAAGACTGGGCCAGACAACGTATACTCTGTGCAATGGTCAAATGTAGACAGCAGAACTGAATTTTAGTGCTTAACAAAATTCTTCTATTGCAATGCTGCTATTTTTGAAAATAATTTCATTTCCTACCATTGGAACAGAGTTATATCTTAGTATTGCAAAGGAAAAAAAAAAAAAAAGAAGAAATACTAATGAAAGGAATTCACAATACACTTTACAGGGCAAATTTAAAATACAGCTACTCATGCTTGCTTAAAATTAGTTTATCAATCTAGGATTCTATTGATCCTAACTTCTATTGAAGTTAATGTAAAACACACAATGTGCTATTGATTTGAACGGACTGTGCTTTTTAATTTACAATGACCTAAAACGTAATTAATGAACATTACTTCCACATCAATGTTCCTTTGAAATCTCGACTGTTATACACAAGTTCAGAGGTACATCATCTGGGATTGGCACACACAATAAGATCAAGTGAAAATATGATAAAATACACTTTCCTTAAATTACTCTAACAAATATTTGTGACTTTCCCCCAGGATATTTAGTATATAAAAACCAATTTAATTTTCAAATATTTGTACTCATAATGTATTTCAGTAAATGGCAATAGCATAAATGAGAGTTTTTTGGGAAATGAATTTTTCTAATCTGCAGACGAAATATGGCTTAGGAATTGCTTGAGTAAATCAGGTAGTTTCCTTGAATTTCTAAGCCCACTTCTTTCAGGAGTGCACATAATTACTCAGGCATCTTTTCCTCCACCTCCCCATACTTAGTCCTACCACTTCTGGACCCAGAATAAAGAAAAGAAATAAGCAAACCATTCTTCTTTTATGGTAAAGCAAAAGTTGCTCAGTTACAGAGATATTGGAAGAAAAAAAAATTCATGGTTTTATTTTTTTATATATTTTCTTCAATTTATTAATAATCTTTTATATTTGTTTATTTATGGCTTTGAGCAAAGACAAAAGAAAAAATCTAACTCATCCCTGATCATACAATTATTGTAAGAACCAGATCTATAGTCTTCCCAGCAGCAGTAAGATCCAACCTTTTTCATGAATACATTTCATCTTGTACAGATGTGAGATTTCATACTTATGGGCTTACTTATGTACAGAGAAAATAGGTCACTTCTGAAACTAGCAATGGACCTTTATATTACAGGAATGTGAGTCATTTGTTTCTTAATCTAAGTATATATACATTCATACATACATATATATATATACGTATATAATTTTATACCCTGTACCATTTTTTTTAAATTAACATACAAATCCTAGATATTGTCCACTCTATTACAAAGTCATTAAAAATTATTTATGGTTTCACTGAAAGACCATGTGAATTAATATTTCTTCATAGTGCTTAAAATAAAATAAAAATATATATAAAAATATTTTGCTACTAACCCCATTTCTCCTATTAAATGTAAACCTTAAACAGTTTTCAAGATCAGTATATGATCTTAATTAACTGACAGAATTTGTTAGCATTAAAATAATATAAGGGGTATTGTACTCATAAATAAATGGTCTTGCAGCGTATCCATAATGTTTGAGACACTTTTTTAAACAATCATTTCCCCATTTCCACTCCAGGTCACTTAAATTAATGGCAGCAGCATGTTAGTGGGTTAATTACATCGACCTTTACTGGTGAATGTGAGTCAGCAAAAAAAATGGAAGATTTTTTAAAAATTTTATTTGATGTACCACTTCAGTAAAAGGTATAACAGGCAGCATGGGTTCAAGCTCTGTTAGCTTTAGAGTATTTACTTGGCTCTCAAGTACATCTGGATTCACTGCATTACGTAGTTTGTGATGTTATTTAATTTTTCCATGCATCGTTAAACTCAGCATTGATGGGAAGAGAAGAACTCCTTTGCATTCACTTCCTTAACAGAGTCAGCTGGGTTTCAAGGAACAGAATATATGCTTGTATCATATCCATAATGCTGATTTTTCAGTGAGTTAAATTATGACACATTTAGTTTCAATCTCTATTTAATGTGACAAATCAGGCACAAATGATTACGAATTTTTTTTTTCTTTTTTTTGTGGATAATATGAAGGTTTGAGCAAACAAAACAAAATGTTCACAAAACAGTATGCTTTAACCCTGCTTTCTGTCACCATTTCCTTTCTGTTTTGAAGACATAAAAAATAATAAACCTCATACCTATGGGCTATGTTTGACACTACATGCCTTAGGATATACTAACCATTTAATTACAATATACACAGAGCAAATCGTGCATTTCCAGACAGACTTGATGCTATATTATATTTATTTTTGTAAATTAACACCACAGTCAACTACAAAACTACAGTGAAGACACAGAAAGCACCTGAAAGTCTAAATCAAGCTGTGGTTTACAAATAATCCTTTAAATGAAAAACCTCACTTCTAGACTTAAACCAGAGATTCAAAGTCAGCATTATAGGAATTTTAAGGTAGACACAATTAATGAATGGTTATTATTTTCTAAGATATCGTAAAGCCTTTTCCTACTGACCAAACCTATTTTTATTGTCTTTTTTTTCCAAAGCATGCATGGAATATTCTCAGATGCTATTGAGGGCAAGAAGAAGAAAAGTGATGGTATTGGTGAAGTACAAGCGGTTTGCAGGATCAAGCGTACAATTTTGCATAAAACATTGCATGTAAAAGTAACACTGTAGGTTTTAAGCCATTGCATTACAATTTAACAGTTGTGTTGCACTTAGCTTTAACAAATTTTAAAACTGTAAATTTTGAAGTGAAAAGCGGAACCTAAATTCCTAAACAAAGACCTTGCAATGGTACACCACACAGAAGCTATTTTTGCTTGGGTTTAGAAAGTTATTTACAATGGCAATATTTAGTCTTTGAAAAGTCTTTAGCAGTGTGAAGATCAAAGTCCACCCAATTCTCTTAAACAACAGAAGGGTTGACATGCCATGAGGTTACAACCTATCCAGAGGAGTGCTAGTGTCACCCTTTAGACTGCAGTATAATTCTTTTCCAATCTAAATTCCAATGGATGGTGCTAACATATGAAATGCAATGTGAAATAACAATTGAATTCATCACGAGAAATTAACAACGTATATGCAATAAATGAATAACAAAGGTTTCAGAATATCACTCGGTCAGTGCTATGTGTTAGTTAAACTGATAATTCTTTTTTTTTTTTTTATTTTTAATATACTTGTTTGAAGTTTGTCGTAGTGTTGACAATTTCCCCATGAAAACAGCCAATCTCATAAACAGAGAAATCTGTTAGGCTGATTTGAAAGTCAACACGTTAAAAATAAGTAATATTAGAGCTAAATTTAATCTTCTGTAATGGTTGTGAAAAAGGAAGACATGAACTCAAACAAGTTTTTTTTTAATTGAATTGCTTTTATATATATATATTTGGAGATAGAGATATATATATATATATAAAAAACTTTTACATTCGTTACATAGGGCAAAGCTGTCTAAATTATTTTTCTCATAGTAGACTGCTGGGGCACGTTAGGAAACAGGCTAAAACAGTCCGGGGGATGGTGCTCGGCTTGTTGCAAGTCTGTTGCTCACAGTCGCCAGGGATCATAAGTTTGAGGCGAACCGCGGTTTGTCTCCCTCGGGCTCTGTGCTTAAGACTGTGGAAGAATCCCTTTGCAGCGGCGCTGCGGGCGGCGCGGCCCCGCGGTTGGGCGGGATGGCTCCCGAGGACATCTGCCGGAACAGCGAGACCCGCTGCGGCACGGTGGCCCGGCCGGCCGGGGGCACGCCGGGGCCCGGGGCGGGCTGCGGGAGAGAGGCCAGGGACTCCCCGACGGTGGGGTGCGGCCTGGCGATCAGGGTGGAGATCTCGTGAGGCAGGGAGGGCTGCGAGGCGGACAGCGGCCGCACCTCCCGCGTCAGGTTGGTGTTGTGGAGGGCCTGGGTGCTCTTGTGCACCTCGTTCTTCTGCGCGGCTCCCGGCGGCTGCTGCGCGGCCTGCGGCTGCTGCTGCTGCTGTTGCTGCTGCTGCATGAGGGACAGCTGCGAGGCGGTGGGCGAGGCGTACTGGAAAGTTCGGCCGGCCAGCGGGCTCTGTACCGGCGGGCTGCAGACGGCCGTGGTGTAGGAGCAGGGCGACAGGATGACAGCCTGCTGTGGCGGCTGCGTGCTGGGCGAGGGCGAGTGCAGGTTGGTGTGCGAGAGGCTGCTGGTGGTGTACACGGGAGGGGACTGCGTCCTGCCGCGCGACGACGAGGCCGAGCTGCTGGAGTTGAGGGCTGGCATCTGCTGCAGGCTCACCGGGGCGATGGTCTGCACCATCTCCCTGTCGTGCTTCACGATCTGCTTCAAGATCTCGTTCTCCTGGTTGTTGAAAACGCCGGTGTTTAGGTCCTTCTGGAACTTCTGCAGCAGGATCGAGTTCTTTTTCCCTGCACGAGGAGGCAGAAGAGTTAGCGAGCCTGAGGCGCAGGGGCAGAGCCCCGCTCTGGCTTTAGGTTTCAGCGCCCATCGCGGAGGGCTGTGTGTTGTGAGAGCCTCAGCAGGCACCGGGGGCTGAGCGGGGCACTGCTCGGGGCACTGCTCGGGGCACAGCTCGGGGCACTGCTCGGGGCACAGCTCGGCAATCAGCCCGCGGCAGGACGGGCTGTGCCCCCACGGACACTGCCGCAGCTCCCCACGGCCGTGCCCCGCAGGCCCTCGGAGCACCGCCGTGCTCTGGCACCTGGCCTTCCCCTGCCTCCTCACTTGCGCTTTACTGTTATTACCGCAATTACACGTAAGAATCGTAATTTCCTGAACAACTGTCAGAAAAAGTCATCGTGCTCTGTTCTTGATGCAAAACTGAATTTCTACTAAAGAGTTACATATTTTAAAAGTACATCTGGGAGCACATTTCTGTGGGAACTAGAAGAAGCACATTTCTGGGAACTAGTTACTGGACACCAGTAACCGGTGACCACCATTTAGCAAGAAATCATCCTTTTAAGTGTTTGTGAACTAATATGAACTCATGGATAATGTGACACCTGCTTGCACAGTAAAGACTGCTGTACACTGTGACCTGATGTCTGCTTGATGGCTCACAGTGTCTGTAAGATGTAGACACGATTCTGCCTGAGTCATCAGATGCACAGGAACACAATGGCACTCAATTGCTGGGGTTTTTTTTTGTTTTTTTTTTTTTAATAAAACACTGGAGATGGGATTGCTACTCCAAGAACAGACTTAGTTTTACTGCTAATATTTTTCGAGCAGATACTACTTAGAGTTGGACTACGTTTCCAGAAAGTCTTGAGAGACAAATTGCAGGAGTTTAATGCACTGAGTGCTCACAGTCTGCAAAATAAAAACCGGCCATACTGAAATTAGAAACCTGTATACCTGTATTTCAGTTCTTTTGCTATATTAAAGAAAATGTGCTTTTATCCAAATCACATCTTCAACTTCGAAAAAATAGTATGCATGCTTCCTTTCAGTTCTTTCTGGTTTAATTTTGAAGAAACTGCAAGCATAACTATTGAGGAAGAGGTATGTGGAGAAATCCTCATACTGAGGTTTTCTTGCAAAGTTGAGGAAACACCACCAAACGGGATAAGTGATTTTTTTTTCTGCATAGCTGTGTTTTAAAGCCAATTTCAATAATGATGATCAGAGTGCAATTCTCCTCACCAAAAACTCTATATTTTTCCTAGTATGTCCTATTAGAGAGGTCCAAAATACTGGAACATCAAGTTCAGACCTTGTGTTTTGATAATCTGCCATACCCTTCTGCCTTTCTCTTGCGTATTGTTGGCCTGCTTTTCTGATTGCAGGCAGATCTGAGCAATGCCAGTGTGCAGCCATCAAGGCTAGCAGTGCCCATGTTGTGAGGAAAATGAGAGCCCTGCTGCAAAGGATTAATTCACTTCAACAAACAAGGGGTTTGTGAGTGCTGAGAGGCTTCAGCTCTTCCCAGCATTATGGATGTCATCTGTAAGCAATTATTTAGGAAAATGTCATCTACTGCTCATGACACAGCATAAATCCTATCAAGTGCTGAAGGCAGCAAAAGAAATCTACAGGATTAATAAATAATACTAATGATAATTAAAGTATGAAAAATAATCCTCAGAGGAGTACAAGAGCTTTCTACAACTCAGTGGTTTTTATTATTTAAAAGCGAGATTGCAAAATTTCTTGTCTGCACACATGTGTTATTTATAGATCAAGAAAACAGTTACTGCAGTATAACAGAAAAAAACTTTTAAAGAGGGGTATTTTATCATTCAGCTCAAGGGAAAGAAAATGCGGAAGGGTTTTAAGAATGAATCATACGCAAAAAAGGAAAATAAATACCTATCCTGTCGAGTCTATCAATTGCCACCGTTTCAAAGGCCCTTCTCATCATGGGATACTCTTCCAGGACCTCGTTGAAGTTGTCCACTGAGAGGGAGTACAGGCGACAGTATGTGTCTGCTCGTACACTGGCAGTGCGACGGCCCTTGGTCAAAAGGCAAATCTCTGGGGAGAGAAAAATTCAGCACACATTGAAAACAAAGAAGTTACTTTGTGAAACTTAAAAGTTAGAAATTGACTCAGTGCTAACAAGTAATAATTTAGTACGCAGCAGCAGTTTTTCTATTGCTGCTTACATAAGGTTGCAGGGACAATTCTGAAGGTATATGATTCTATTTTTGCTACTCTGAAAAAATAATTCATGTCCTTTAAGAGTCCTGCCTATAGGTTTTCTTAGTCTGAACTCTGATTTTATCAGGCCTTTTTAAAATAGTGCTTCAAGTTCTAAGAAATTATCCATCAGTTGTCAAACACAGCATGATGACTTTTATTAACCCAAATGCTGAATTAACCCAAGTGATTCTGTTGATTTTCTGTTAAATATAGAGCTGCCATAGAGGACCAATCCCTCTAATTGTTCTTCAGATTTACTAAACTAATGCAATACGTGGTGGAAACTGAACCATGTGCAGAGTCCCAAGAAACAGCCTCAAACTTTTGACTGCTAATTCTGAAACCCACAGTAACAGGGTGATGGCATAAAGGCCAAAGTCAATGTCTGAGGTTTGTAACAAGAAAACATATGGGATAGAGTATTTATTTATGTATTTAGATTAAAATATAGAAAATTAGAAAGTCATTTGCAAAAGATAGTGTTTGAGTTGATCCCATTTTCAAACTGGGGAGCAAGAACACACTTAGAAGTATCAAGAATTCTTGAGCTGAGGCAGGGTGAGAGATAGTTTCCCTACTCAGTTCCAGCAGTCATAAGCTGCGAGTTCATCTTTAAATACAAAAGTAGGAAACTGTCTCCTACCGTGATTTTTTGTCCATCACATGCTCAATTTCAATCAAGCTATCATTTTCAAGTGTGGAAAACCAAATAATAATTTTGCAGACTTCAATTCTATGAAGTACCAACATAGTTCTTTTTTGTATGCTTTTTTTTGGCTTGGGTTTTTTGTTTTTTGGTTCTTTTTGCTGCGTGTCTTTAAGAAATTTATCTTTTATTAACCTAGAATATGAAGAACCTTGATGGTTTTTAGTGTCATACTTCTTGTTGAGGAATTTCCGCATGCCACCTAACCCTGAAGGCTTAGGGGATAAGATGCTTAAATTACAGTGGATAAATCATAGTAAATTAACATTGGACCAGTACAAGCACAGAATGTACTTAAACCCCAACAGCTTTGGGAAGAATTTATAGAGACTACTGGGAGAGTAGAGTAGAGAATTTATAGAAAATTCTAGTAAGAGCCTTGACCTAAAGTCCCTCACAAAACTTGATGCCCATGAAATAATAACAGCTTACTGTATGGAACCAGCCAGGTATAACAGAAGTCAGTCCTTTCCTTTTCTCACTCCCAGCTTAGCCTGACATCTTTGCCTTAGATTGAACCCACTGCATTTTAGTTACAAGAGTGAGAAGGACATTTTGCCCAAAGGGAGCAGTTAAACGTAGTTAGTATCTTTTCCATTTTCTAAGATATTCTTTGGATCTCACAAAAAGTAAAGTTTTGCAATACATGGTTGAATTTAGAGATAACTGTCTGGGAAGTCTGTGTGACTAATGATCACCTCTTAATTTTCAGTGCTCTTCAATAAAAATTGCTGCAAACAATACAAGACACATAAGGAGGTGTCTTCTGCTACTCTCAACAAACACTTGAGTTTTAAAAGCATCAAACCCCCAAACATAACAAGCATCTCTTAAATCCCTATCATTCTGAAGAGTATAAAAAATCAGAGAAAATACAGTTTTCATCATTAATAATCTTGACCACAGTATTGTAGATTGCTTAAACAGGAAGGATGGGAATAAACCATAAAAGACAATGTTAGATTTCATCACAGGGACCATGGAATTCATGGATATTACTGCAACAAATATAATTACTTTTTTTTCTTTCATCTTCTATTATTCTTGTCTAGTAAGGTGAATGGAAAAAAATCACTGCAAACTATGGCCTGCAGACTCTGTCAACCCACAACTTCTGGTTGAAGAATATATGTCTGGAAGGCTTTTGAAATCCATAATCCTACTAGATAATATAATAAAGAATGGGTCAGAAAAGATATGACGAAGTCCCAGTGCCCAGAAACTGACCAGGGAGTGCTGCTGTGGAGCCTGCCTTCTCAGGAAGCAAGGAAAGCTTTGTGTTCTTAACTCCAGTTGAATGGTCTCTTTCAAAAGATGAACTACAGTTTTCTTACAGAAAAAATACTGTGTGATGAATACCCACGTACTGCATTTCCAGCAGTGTTTCCTGACTGATTAGAACTGTATTATAGTCACTGACACATCATCTATATTGCCTTGTTATATGTATCAATAGCATAATTTTTAGTCTGTCCACAAGACTAATGTGTTTGTTAATTGTATGTGTTAATCTGTCCCCTATTTGTTTGGAGCAGGCCCTCAAGCATAATAAAACATAGTACATGAAATCTTCCTTACCTGGACCAGAGAGGGAGAACACAGAATATTGAAATGTGTTCCCATCAAACACTTATGTTCATTTAAATAAACCAAAGTATTTGTTTTTCATGAAAAGAACAAAGTAATGAAAATATCAATGACATATTTAAAATGAGTCTTACTGGCATCAAGTACACCAGGTGCCCTCAACAATTATGCTCTCCTTGATGTTCAATTGATTTAAATAAAGTAGGAAATACAATAATAGCATAGGAGTGTGTAGTGAAACACAAAAGGCACAGACTATTTTTAAACAGCTTGGACAAACAAGGTTCTCTATTAGCATAAAAATAAAGTGTCGGCAGCATATTACTCACTAATACTCCCATCTGCATTTGGCAAGGTGCATTGCCTTCATGCTGACACTTTCAGTGTGTCAAATACTACTATCTTTCCAAACAAAAGAATGTCTTCAGTTCCAATTAATAATTATGTATTGAGCTACAATGAACCTGTAATTCAATTCTGAATGTGTATTTTACTTTAATTATTTAATCTCTTTGGACAACGGTTCCCTAGAACATTAAGAAACAAATGTCAGTCACTGTCTTAATGAAAAGTGACTGTTTGAAAGCACTGAATGATGCTAAAAACATTCATTTGTTCTCACAGTCCATATTTAATGCAAATGTAATTAATTAATCTGTGAAAATCATAATTCATGATCTGCTAGGATCAGATCTTTCCCACAGAACAATACACATCTCAAAAGAATATGGAAATGGGCTCAAATATAATGTACTTTCTGCTGTGAAGACACTGACTAAAAAGTACAATGATAAAAGTCGAAAGCTAAGCCTGTTCTGAAAGTTATAATAATCAAAACCGATCACCAGCATATCAGTTCCACACATACATGTGACATGGTTATTGCTGGGTTAACAGCTGGACTCAATGATCCTAAAGGTCTTTTCAATCTAAGTGATTCTATGATTCTGTGGCAGGATTTCAGCAAGAGCTGAATCAGGTTCAATTTTTGGAACACCATGAATTTCTAAAGAAGCTTGCCCATATCTGGATCTCGTAAAACAGGGAATGAATAGGTTGTATTTTACTATCACTTTAATGTGACAGAACACTCTGGATAGGAAATTCTACATACCTGAAAGACAGCAATAAGGAAGGCTGACTTCAGGAAAATCTGAATGAGTTAAGGTGAGTGACACAGCCCACAGGATGAATTTTAAAGAATTAGGATGAATAGGCCTTTTGTAAGGACCAGGTTTTGATTCCAGCTGAAACCAGCGTCATTGTTCCTATGGACTATACTGATATGCCACTGTAGGTGATAATTTTTCCCCTCCCCTGTTGCTATGTGATTCCTAAACACCTTTTTCTTGGAGAAATAACTGCTGCAGATGTGGAAGAGATTAATCACTAGCACCATGTATATTGGTATCTTTCTTATGTACGATTATAATGTTGATGTTTCTTATGTATGATGATTTCTTATGTGTAATGTTGATCTCTTAGTCTTTGCTGGATGGGTAGATTTCAACTGACTGTCCTAGCAATAATTTCTGGTTTCCACTTTAGACAGCCTAGAAAAATTCCTTTTTTAATTTGAGAAGCAGTACAGTTTATCTGAGAGTGTATACTTGTCCATTCATCATCTGATCATTTTACATATAAGCTCTGGAAAACATGAAATACATTTATTTATATTTTTTTCTGATTTTTAATGTGTTCTTTTTATCTTTCAGTGTATTATCACCAGTGCACAGAATGGTAAACCCAGAGATATGCTGCTTTTTGTTATAGTTACTAAAATAACTACCACCAGGTCTTAAAATTACTCAGAATGTAGTTTGAGCCAATTAAATGAGTTTCAGTAATCTCTGTTCCAAAAAACTCAATCCTACATTTAAGAAACCCTAAAATATAGTCACTGCTCAAGGGAAACACATCTACAGCAAGGGAGAGAATTTAAGGATGAAGGAGAATGGAGATAATTCCTGCCTTTTACAGCCAGATTTGTAATCTGGGCTGTCCAAAATAAAGATATGCAAAACCTGCAGCTTTTGCCACAACGTTTACACTAAATGTGGAATTGCAGACAATTCAGTTTGTGTTAGCAGATATTCCCTGCATGACCTCTTCATTTAAAGAATGACAGCAATAATTGTCTGTAGAGTTGCTTTCAGATATCTGGGTTCATCAGCTGGAGAGCACATAAAACAGCCTGGATGCATGACTAGGTAGTTACTATTTTGAAAAGGGACTGAAAATAGTTGATAAGAATTAAAAACAACTTCTGTAATATCCCATCTTCAGTCTTTTGTCCCTTTGTTAACTATTTACCTGAACCTAATTTAAAGATGTCTATTTGCAGTTTGTGATAGCTGTTGCCCTTATTAGTCATCCATTAAGAAACGCAACCGAAAAACCAACAAAAAACCCCCAAACAAACAAAACCCCCATAGGTTAGTTTAGCTGACATTTTTATTGGCTGTTTGTAGTAATTTGAAATTTCTGTCTTTGAAGACTGATACCTGAGCTCTCTGCATGTTCATTGTTTAATTTATCACATTTTATTTAATTCAACAAACAATAGCAAAAGAGGTAGCAAAAATTCACTCGGGGAAAAATTATTCATCTGGAAGGAACTGCTTCCATTTCATTGACCCAAACTTTGACAGAATTTGTAGACAAATACTTAAAGAAACATTTCATATTTATTTAGGGTTTGCCAACAGCCCTGAGAGTATGATTCTTTCTTTACCTAGCTCCAATTTTGTCTTTTGTGCTGCTTACCTAGGAGGAACCAGTTTCTTGTCTTTATAAAAAGTGGCAAATTATCTGACCAGAGACATTTTATTTTCCATCCTGACCTCTCTTTGCTTTTTTCCATGTGCACATACTGAAAATAGCTGTGGCCAACTTTTCATGTCTAGAGCAAACAAAAGCCTGTAACGGAATCACTGAGGTTGGAAAAGACCTCTGAGATCATCAAGTCTGACCTTTAACTGAACGCCACCCTGTCAGCCAGACCCTGGCACTGAGTGCCACATCCAGCCTTATGAACATTTCTTACATCCTTGCCTATTTCCAGTGTTTAATCAAATTCTTCTGAGAAAGCTCTGTTAGACAGAACAGAAGCTTAGGATAATTTTATAAAATAGAAATGCAAGTGCATATTTTATCTTTAATGCTATTTATAACAGAGCATCCATACATTTTTCTCCTGCTTTAATGAAGTATTCTTTCTACAAAGAGAGACTAATATAGTCTATTTATCATCTTGTAAAAGCTCACAACTTTACTGATAATAATTTCATTTGCCTTAAAAATAAAAAGTTTAGATTCTAAGATAATATGCCTACATAAAGATTTAGTTTTCATACTTGCTGTGTCAAAGGCCAAAAGTGATTTATGTAATTCCTCTACTCCTACTTTTTTTCAGATGGATGCTTATTCCATATTGAAAAAAACCACTTAGTTCCTTATGTATTCAGTGGTATGATTTTGTAACCCTGAGTTTGGCAAACAGTAACAGTTCCAAACTATTTAACTTGAGTTAAAGTGGGGTATAAAAAATTGTACTTCTTTTTTGTTTTCATTAAATTATTAAAAAAATCAGAGACTGTCAGTTCTGAATTAAATATTTAGATTACATACTTAATCTAAACTCAAATATTTAGTTAAAATTCTACTGTGTGAAATTGAAGGTACTTGCAAAATCTTCTGGTTTATCTGTGTTGACCACTTTAAATTCCAAGGCATGCTTGCAATGTGGTATTTTAATTTTGTCTAGTAATTGTATCTATGAAGTTTAAATTTAAAATGTATACTGTTCATGAATTTGTAGAATTATAATTTATTTATGCTTTTAGATTGCAACACTTATTACTTGTGTTATTATTATGAATACTGTCAAATTTATATTTACATTTGCTAAGTAATAAAACATCTAAACCCAAATAAACTTCTACCTTTTAGCATAAAAGAGTAAGTTATTTTCATTCTATCTTCCTTCAAATTCTCTTGGATTTTTAGAAAGAATATTGAGTTTGAATAACAAGAAGTCCTTCTGACTGAATATTATTTTCAATATGCAATATTATGAGGAATTGTAGCCTCAAAAGTGGCAAATTAGTCTGTGCCAAAAAGACATTTAATTTTTAGGCCCTCTTGCAGACAGTATTTTTAGAAAAATGTTCTATACTGTTCACCTGAAAAATGTTTTACAAACTAGTTGGCATGGAGATCTGGAGATCCTACTCCCTTAAAGCATTTAATTATGTCCTTGCCATTAAGAATATGAATAATCACACCTCAGGGGGGCTATTTGTAATTAACTATTTGGATTATAACATGAATATTGAAAGGCTTAATCCACCACTACCTTGAATAAGGAGTAGCCATATGCAGTATTTTTTCAAAATGTAAAATTATATATCATCATATTGTCCATATGTAAAGCACTTCAATGTAATTTTTTCTATTTATAATTAATATTATACTGCAAATCTTTTAAAGTATTCTATCAAAAGGAAGCACCTAGAGTGTAACCAGAAAAAAATAAGTGGCAAAATATAATCTGAAGTGACTCAACATTTCCCATGGTATTATTTTCCACTGCACTGGTCTAAAATATAGTGACAGTTACTGTTCCGAAAGGGGGAAAAGCTCCATAAATAATAGGTAGGTCAAAGAAGTTCTGTCTAATTGGCCTTCTACAAGCTGAAGCAAATGCAAGATAGAGTTTATTAGAATTTCAAGTGCAGAAGGGTAAATGTTAAAACTGCATTAAATAATTTAAGCAAAATAAAACATTTAAAATTTAAAGTATTCCATGAACTACATGTTACAAAAAATAAACGAAAAAAGAAAAGATGCTATAATATGTCTCTGGGACATTGTCTGGGAAGATGGCAATGAGAATCTGGTTTCTGGATAAATTTGCTAGATGAATGATGACATGAAGCACAGATAGTGATATCTGCCTTTGAGTAAGTAAAGTAAAACATGTATTTGTCTCTTATTACAGTGCAAGAGATAGGCCAATACAGTTTCATATTCATACATAGTAACTCTCACATATACATATCATAAAAAGTCTTTTAAAAATCACATTCATTTCTTCATCTTCAACACACCTGGAAGCTGATAGAAAAAAAAATTCAGCAGTATGAATTTTAGTTAGTCTAAAAACTGATTTATCTACTGGCTCCAAGTGGCATGATACCATTGAGATTTTCACTGGGGGAAAAAACCAATGGGGAGTGGGATCTGCAATGGATGCATCAAAAATTGGGCAGCATGAATTACTGCAAACTTATCTACTGGAATTAGAAAACTTCAACTAAAAAAAAAATCTCCATGGGGCCCCCAGACCTAATTAATAAAAATGTATTGGCGCTTCCTACTAACTCAGTTTGGATTTCCCCGGCAATAAAGGCATTCCTTCATCTCTAACACATTATCTGTTAAAAAGGGAAAAAAAGGGGTTAAATTTCCTGGAACATATGTCTGGGCTGCTGCATGAAGGAAAGGCTGTGTAAACACAGGTGGGAAAACAGATGGAGAAAGGAAAAGATAGCAGGGAGACCAGTCTTATCTTGTGTCCTTTGTGATTGAGAGGAATTTTGCCAGTGACTACAGAAAAGAGCAGGATGAGACCACAGTGAACAATCAGGCCTCTGTCCACCAGTGAGAAAGCAAATGAAGTAACAGCAGAGTCTTGAACATGTTCCCAGAAATCCTCCTTTGAGTAAGCTGTGCTGAGCCTTACTGGTTGGGTAGTGGGGAATTTATTCCTTTCTTCTTCTCTCTGTAGGCATGTCAGCCCCACTCTCACACACCAGTTCAGCATGGAGGCAGCTCAGCACGTCCTTATCGGAATCAGGACTGCCTGCCCTGAACATCCCTGACTCCCCAGGGCTGGCCACTGGAGGGGCACAGGACCTCATGAAACCACTCCTGCTCATCAAAGTCCTCTGCACTAGCTTTGGGACAGATTAAAACTCTTATGTTTGCAGGGGTAACAATCTCAGGCAAGCTATCAAATGGCAGAAAGCTGCTTTTCCCCTTGGTTTGCCAAGCAGGAGCCTGCTGTCTGTAGTGGAAGGCATGGGAGCACCATCTGACTGAGTCCAGGGTGAGGGGTATGCAGAGAAGTGGAGGCTCACAAGGCATCAGGAAGCAAAAGGCCTTTCCAGAAGGAAAGGAGAAGCTGCAGATCTTACTGTGATGACTCAAGTAGCCCCAAGAGCCACACCTGGAGCAAACTGAGTAAGAGGAAGGAGATCATGGGAAAGAATTTATTTTATTAAAGCAAATTTCTCTTTAGTTTATTGCACTTCTGTGTGTTTGATGTGATTAATTATCAGAGATTTTGAATTACCAACTTATATAATATTATTACAGAGTGATTCTGAAACAATTTACCATAGCAAAAGTCAGAATTGTCACACAGCAGTGGTATTAAATCAGTTTCTATCAATATGTATTGGTATAAGGTAAATTGGATTAGTATTAGGCCCATTAGATACGTTAATATTTCTGCTCTGTAAAGTTCCAGTAAGTGATGAACTAATCTTTTCTATAAGCAAAAGACTCATATTCTTGTGCTTCATCTCTGAAGATGTCAAAATCTTTGCATTTTACAAATTTTATATGTATAGTGAAGAATTACTACACAATCTGTTCAGTAATTCCTCCTGTCACAAGAAGCATAATTTCTAATCCAATCACTTGGTACTGAGAAGAACAGGTTCAATAGGATTGAAACCTGGCAATTTCATCCCTGCCATTACTGGGATTACATCATAAATTAGTTTGAATTACCAAGATATTAAAGAGAAAGACAAATAGGCACTGAGACAGAGAAAACAAGAATGGGGGAGCTGCCATTATCCACTGCTGTGTATGTAATTTTGTATTTTCAGTATTGTAAACTGTAGATACTGATGGCCATTGACAAGATGACAAAAAAATTAAACTTCGTAATCATAACATACTCAAAATACAATTGTGTACGTTTTTCACCTGCCTCCTGATTTTTATTCCCCATTCCAGGAAGGCTGAGTTCAAGTGTGTTGATCTCAAGCTTTCAACTCAGCATAATTGCAAACACGTGTGCAGTCAGGTTTTCCTACTCGCTATTCAAAAGTGATAGGTGTAAGCACCTTCCCTCTCTTTTCCAGCTTCTAGAGGCTGTTCTGTTCAGATGTGTGCTTGCTGCTTGTGTTTTCCTCCCTCTCCCATCAGTCTCATGCCTGTGATGTTTCCCTGCACTGTCAGCTCCTCTGTCTCCTATTTATTTGCACCTCTCATAACCTGACTCCTACCCGCAGAGACCTCTCTGTTGACATCTCTCTTGCTGCCCACATTGTTCCCTATGCTTTTGCTCTACATGTTAACATAATCCACACCATTCTCTCCTGACCCTCATTCACATGTTCCTCTCCCTACAGAGGCAGCCAGAAGGAGATCATAATTCCTTGGATAAAGAATTGGTTGCATGGTCACATCCAGAAGGTGGTGGGCAATGGGTCAGAGTCCTGGTGGACATCAGTGACAAGTGGTGTCCCTCAGGGGTCCATATGGGGACCAGTTTTGTGTAGTGTCTTCATTCATGAAATAAATGAAAGAATCAAGTGCTCTTTCAGCAAATTTGCTGATGAATCCAAACTGAGCAGTGTGGTTGACACATCTGAAGGATGAGATGCCTTCCAGAGGGTACTGGACAAGCTCAAAAAGTGGCCCATGTGAACCTCATGAGGTTTAAGAAGACCAAGTGCTGGTGATGCACCTGGGTCTGATCAACACCCAGATCTCGAACAGAGCGAGAGCAGCCCTGCCCAGAAGGACTTGGGGGTGCTGTGGGTGAGAGGCTGGACATGCCCCAGCCATGGCAGTCACAGCCCAGAGAGTCAAACGTGTCCTGGGCTGCATCCAGAGCCCTGTGGGCAGCAGGGGAGGGAGGGGATTCTGCCCCTCTGCTCCGCTCTGCTGAGACCCACCTGGAGCACTGCATCAGCTCTGGGGTCTCCAAGATGGGAAGGACATGGACCTGTGGGAACAAGTCCAGAGGAGGCCAAGATGATCAAAGGGATGGAGCACCATTCCTATAAGGTAAGGCTGAGAGAATTGGGTTTTTTCAGCCTGGAAAAGAGAAGGCTTAAAGGTGACCTAATTGAGACCCTCTGGTACCATAAGGGAGTCTTACAAGAAAGATGGAGAGAGACGATTTACAAGAGCACAATAAAAGCAGCTATAGAGTATCAAAATACCATCATTCTTCACTGGTAACTGCAGCTTACATCATTTCACTGATGTAGAAATCACTGCACAGTATAGTGAAAATTAGTGTCATATATTCTTCCTTGTATAATTCATGTCCCTTTTGTAAAAACTCATGAGCATTCCATGTGAGGGCAGGGATTCTAAGGTAAGGCAGTAAAATGTTACTGTTTTCTACAAATGCCAGTAAAAGGGTAGGGGGAATATGGCCTATGAGAAAGAATAGTACCAGAAATTGCTTTCAAATTCCTACTAGCACTTGGAGTAGATATGTGGGATGATAATGTCCTTCAACCAGCAGTCTGAAAAAAAAATCCCTCTTATTGGGATGAAAATTAACATCCTACACACTTCTGGTCTAAATAATGCTTCTGCACACAAAGTTCAAGAAGATTACATTCATGAACTACACATTAAGCTCAAGAGACAAAGTGCTCTTCCCACAGAAATACCAAGGAACAAACCACAAGATCTCTGCAGTTACAGTCTTGTATTTACTCCTTCCCTCCCAAAAGGAGAACCCAGTGAGTACAGATGAGGAAGGAGGCAGACAGTAATCAAGCCCAGATCTATGTGAGGGCTCTTTGTATTGTCACCACTTTTCACATCCCTCAAAAATCAACAGAAAATGTACAGAAGAGGTGTAGTCTGATTCATCTATTCCATTGGTGGTTATCCAGGCATGTTTTTTTTGAGAAAAATTACCAAGCAATTGTAAGGTTTATCTAGTTTCTTATTAGACCACATCTATAGGGAAGCATGTTTTTAATTAAAAACAATGATCAGGCAAGAGAATTTAAATGTTCAATGTGAGCCTTCAAACTTCAAGATTTTTTTTTACTGCAATTTTTGGTTTCCCAGGCCTTTGTTCTCCATTCAAGTCACTCCCAAATATTGATGATTCTGCTTTGGTTCTTCTTAAATCTTGGCTTTCACACTAATCTCCAATTCTCCCAGAACTTAACGTTGGTTGTTGTTTTTTATTGGTAAGTTTTTTTACATGTTGTTTTACTGATACAATGTTGTTAGTGCAGAAATATTTTATATATTAAGAGTTTGATGAATGTTTTCCAAATCAAAGGCAGGATGCTGATGAAACCCTCCACTGAGTTCTGGAGGTGAGCCTACAAATCTCTGCAGAGTCAAGGTCCCAGGTAACTCAGCTCTGGGACATACCTGACAGAAGTTAGCATCTCTGAGCTGGGACAAGGAACTTTCAAATTATAAGACATTTAAAAATTGAAAAGGGATCTGTTTAGGCATGGCACCCTGTCACCTGTGTGCCCTTTACTTGCTTCTGGCAGCACAAATGTTGATATTGATATATCGTGTCAGACCTGGGAGCTGTACAGATCTGTTGTTATAAGTAGCATCTTCTTAAACAGAGCCTCAGCCTCAGATTTCTCATGTCTCCATTACACAAAAATGTGGTTATTGGTCTTAGGATTTGAATGCAGCCTTGCTCTTCCAGTTTATTATTTTATCACTGCAATGTTTCTTGTGTCTGCTTTGGTCAAGAAGCTTTACTCAGATTCTGATACAGGCTTCAGGGAAAGAGGGTGTCCTCCAGAGAGATGAGAATGTTAGAACTGGTTTTTTTTTTCTGCTTTGACAGTCCAAACCTTTTAAATTCACAGATATCTGATTTGCAGCTTGTTTCCTCTCTTTTCAGCTGCACTCATAGAATTATGAAATCACAGAATGGTTTGAGTTGGAAGGGACCTTAAAGATCATCTAGTTCCAAGCCCTCTGCTGTGGACTGGGGTGCCATTCACTAGATCAGCTTGCTCAGGGCCCAATCCAGCCTGGCCTTGAACACTTCTGTGGATAAGGCATCCACAACTTCTCTGAGACAGATAGGTCTTTCTTCTCCTGAGTTGGAAATACACTTCTGGAAATCCACAACAGACCTGATCCACTTTGGATCTTAGGGCATTTCTTTTCTCAGGTTCTCTCTCCCTGTGCATTTGCCCTTCCTCAATTCTCCTCACCCCTCCATGCTACAGGAGCATCTATTACCTTCCATTTGCCCCAGCAGCTGTCAGGCTTTGGATGCATTACTACCCATTTTTGCAACACCTGTCTCATCCCAGCTGCAGTCTGGGTGAGAAAAAGTGCTTTGGTGTGCAGTGTAGTAAGTTCTTGTAGTGTCTGGATATTGCAAGTGCTGATTTTTTTTTGGTCTGCATTCCTGTTAAGAAGGGTAGCAGATGAACAGGATGAGCTAAATAGTTGTTTGCACTGCAACAACAGGCTGACAGTTATGTAAAATACTTTGATGTGCAATCTCCTCTGATCCTCTGCTGGTTCAGAGGAGTATTATGGTCAGATTCAGCACACAGACTCTCGCAAACTCATTTTCATAAACTAGGGCACTGCTAAGCATAGAGGAGACCAAGGCCAAGGTTGCTCTGTTTCTTCATCCTCAGCATTTACCTTTTCTTTCTGCTTAATCTCCTGTCTTCAGCATCTACAGTTTAATCCTGTGGGATAAGCACAAGACCTCTTTGCCAAAGTGCTTCTACAAATACTGGTGATACAAATCACCTTGCAGAGGCTACTTCGGAGTGACAAGGTCTGCTGGCCAGATCAGTAGGAGTTGCTTTAGCGTATTATTCTAAAATGGGATTAGTTAAGTAACTCTATAGCCCAATTCAAACACTGAGCGCAATTCACTTTTCATAGCTTAGTATACCAACTAAATGGCACTGATTAGGCTCTCAATTGAGCATTTTCTGAAAGGTGTTCAGGTCAGTTCTGGGTCCATTCATGGAATTCAACAGAAAATTAACACAATGACCAGCTAAGTGTAACTGTCATTGGCAGCAGTGGTACACACACAAATGTTCAAGCAGCTACTGAAAGCCAGCATTTCTGCTGCTTATGGAAGCAGACACCTATTCTATTGCACAAAAACATTTCACAGTCACAAGGAATAACTATTTTATATCATCAATTATTATATGTAAGAAAAGCAATTGCTTTCATCAAAATATAAATATTAAGATGCCTTCATCTAAGCAAAAAACTATTTTTCATTAGGATTACCAGATTAATTTGATTAGGATTAAAATACATGCCTGTTTTTCATTAATATATGTCTGTTAGAGAGCTACCTAGTCAGATAGGAAGTCGAATTTTTCATAGTAGATGCTGGAAGAATAAATGTTGATGTGTGCTAAAATTCAGTGAAAAAGCGTTGATAACATCTTGTATTGTATTCATAAATTACAAAATATCCCATGTAAATAATGCTCTAGGATTTTTACTTTTAGATTTATGACTCAAAAAATTGTATTCTTTTTCAAAGATTAATCTCATCAATTTTATCTTTAAAAAGCTATAAAATTACTATGTAAAAGATCATATTTTTATTTAAATATTGTCTGCTAAATAACAGTGCTCTTAATTCAAAATAACTTCAAAATTGTGGAAGGTCATTTTGCATTTTTAATAGCTGTCCTCACAACAGTAAGCAGACTCTGAATTTTTTATTCAGAAATATTTTGCATACTCTTCACTGCAGTTTGAATTGTCAAGGCAAATGACTCTTAGCAGACTTATTTAGAAGTCTCTTTTTGTCTGTTATCTGAACTTGTTTTGTTCTAGTGCATTCACTCCAGTGTTATCATTCAGTTTTTTGCTACTCACCTCCAAAGTAAGAGCCGTCTGTCAGCTTCAGCTCCTTGTTGGATTTGGTGATGACACCAGCAACACCGTGTTGAATGAAATACATCTTCTTACCCACAGCCCCTTCTCGGATAATATAATCTCCAGGTTGGAACACCTCAAATCGCAGTTTGCTTAGCATGGCAGTCACAAAATTTGGGTCTGCATTAGCAAAAAGAGGCATTGTAGCCACCAGCTTCCGACAGTTGAAGTTGACAATTTCCTAAAGGGGAAGAAGACATCAAAACAATGGTCAATAAATATGTAAAATATGATGGAGATTGAAAAAAAGACTTTCTCCTTTCTTCACAAAGAATTTCTTTATGCTCATATTGCACTTCTCTGTGTCTCTGTGCTCCCTTTATAATGTATTTTCATCTGTTTCTAGTGAAGTGATGGAAACAAATGTGCAGTCTGACTTGTATTTCTGAGGTTAAAGGTTGTCTTCTTCTGGTGACTTTTCACATGTTGTTTATTATTCCTATTGGAGTTTAAGGGGACAATATGACAGAAAGGTAGAAATTAAATAGGAACTGCGCTGCTTGACAACAAGATTGGCTGTTGCAATAACTGTATTAAGTGATGAAGTTGTACAAGCCCTGTGTTCCCAAATATTACGCCAGGAACATCTTTCTGTTCTGAAAATATCCAGTGGTAATATAAATATACATTACAGTTAGCTAGTTGAAAACAGCAAAATTTCCTTCTCAGTTTCTAATTCGTTTTATAAACACAGAGACGTCTATTTCTTGCCCTTCCAAGAGGTGTGTATGAAGTAGACCCCTAAATGCAGAAAGCACTACTATTTTTCTAGGTCCTTAAATTAGAAACTGTGTTTACATTTACAAAGCACACTATAAGCACATCTACAGGAAAAGATTAATACGAAAAAGCTGTAAATGTCATACTTGCTTTAAAGTAAAAAAAAACAAACCCAAAAAAACAAAACAAAACCCTATGAACAATTTCTGAAATATTTTCAAGTTCATTCTTGCAGACCTTACATTCTCTTTGAAAATTAACAGTCAGTTGCCATTACAGATTTAACATTGTATTGAAAAACTGAGACTAATCAGTATTACATATAGAGAGGGGCTCAGGCAGGCAACATCTACTGAGGTAGCAAACCCAACATGACAGGAAGAGCAAATATAATCATCTGTATGTAAATGGAAACAGAGCAAATAAAAGAAAAATACAGCCAGCAGTCAACTAACTGCTTTGCAAAACTAAATATGCCTTTATTGTTAGTGGTGTACCCCTACCATTTCTTACACTAATCCAAGGCTTCAAGGTGGATGTAAAGAGGACATTCCACCTACTAGTTCTCATTCCCTTGACTGCATTCCTGCTGGAAGTGGCTTTTACAACTTCCCATGCATCTGCTGTCTCACGTATTTCATATATGCCATGCAGACTACTCCCTGAGCATGAAGCTCTGATGTACTTCTCCATGGATCAAATTCCTTTCCTCTCCCAGTCCCACAATGTAATATCCTGCTTGCAGACATGGTGGGGAAGTTCAGGTAATTTCACACCATAAGCAATAAAACCATAGTCGATTCTTCAAATCAGTCCATTTGGATTTGGGAAAGAAGTGGGCATCCACCTCTGGAGGGAACCCATTGGCTACTGAAGCAATTAACAAGCAAATGCATGGAGAGTGAAGAAAGAGAAGAAACAACTACCTTTCCCTGAACAATTACATCCTTTCCAACTAAGTCTAGTGGGATTTAGTAAATTGGAACAAAATGTCTCACCAGGCATCCCACAAAATAGTCTCCCTTGTAAAAACACATGGTAAATTTGATGAAAAATATCTTCTGTTTGCCTGAATCCAAAAATTATCTCAAGTAATAGCACTGCAAGGTGTGAACTTAGCAGATAGATGACATTCAAATCTGTGAATACTGCTGAGTCAGTAAGTCAAGAGGGGTAGTCCCAAAATAACCCTCTAAGTATATTCTTTATGAGGCCATAAATATCATGATGAATTTCCAACTGTCTGTCTTTGTAAAGCATGAGGAAGGAGAAGCTTGTTTTCATTCTTGTGCAAACTCTACATTTCTCAGTAAGGCTCCAGCCACCACCTCCCTCCCAAAGGAAAGTTATGTGCTTCTCCCACTGCCAGCAGTATGGTAGCATCCCAGGAGGAGCCCCAGACTGCATCCTCAGCTCCCTGTGGGACTGCCTTGCTGCTGTCTCCACTGATGCTGGCAATAACTATTACTCGTCTTGCTTAGGGACTTTTCAGTAGGCTTGCTGCTTGTTTTTCTCCTGAAAGTGAATAGCTTGTCTTGCATGCCCAGGAGGCAGAGAAAGGAAATTACTAAAGAAAGAAAAAATTGAGTGGAAATTATATAGAAGCTGGTGGGGAAGCAGAGAAAAGGCTGGGAGAGCAGAAAGTTCAACTCCAGTCACGATTAGGAAGAAAGAGTAAAAGAGACTCAGGTGGAGTAGTACTACAAAAGAGACAATGGGAGGAAAACAAAATGAAGGAACACAAAGACCTAGAAAAGAATATTAAAAAAAAAAAAAAGGGAAATTGCTGAAAAGTGAGAGCACAGAAGCACAAAACCTGGAGAATAGGTGTCTGGAGTGAAAGCTGAGAAGTAGGGCAGATGAAGTAAACAAAAGGAAAATAGAAAAAAAAATAAAGAAAAGTTATCCATAACGTAATTTTAACAGTGTGATAAGAAAGAGCATGATAGATAGAGAGGGGAGGATTCAGACCTGGATGACTCCTTTGTGCAGAGCCAGTCCAGCCCACCCAGAAAGGAATTCATCTCATCTTGGGAATCCTAATAAAACGCACCCTTGACAGAGGATTTTCACCCTTGGAATCTCATGTCTTTTTATGCCTGAATCTTCTGACTACTCTTCTCTTGCATTATATAATCTGTATCTGGATATACCCATGTATACACACACACATTATCCTGCTCAGCCTGAGCTGCCTAATGAAGGTACCAACATAGCTACAAAACCACCCTGCTGTGGTAATTTCAGCTGTTATTCCTAGTAATGCATTCATTTTGTTGATTAGTTTTCTGTGAAAGTTTGTGCTAAAGTACAAACTTCCCTTATTTAAGATGTTAGAAGGTGGAAAATTACTGAGGGAGAAAGAAATGTGTCATTTTTAAGTGCTTTGTTTTTCTTTAAAGTGTTCTTTTATTTAAATATGAGATCATTCAGAGCAAGTAAAATACATTTCCCTGAGTCTTAATCACAGGCAGTTCAGCAATTTCAGGTTCTTGTGTATTACTTTAAATATCATCCTGGGGAGAAAGAAACAGTAAAGATTATGAAAGTGTTTTATGTAACTCAGAAAGTACTAGGAGAAAAAGTTCTGTGTTTTAAAAGAGAGGTAGCAAAAGAACAAACTGACAAATTAAGAGTTGACATTTTGTACATAGAAAATTTTTCACTCGTATTTTTCTTTTAATTCTTTGGAGCTACAGTGGAATCAGACTATGCTGCCCAATATGATACATTAATTAAATGAGATTTCATCTCACCTCCACTTGAAGAAAATACCAAATAAAGCCTGAGAAAAGAATCAGGGAAGAAAATACCAAATGAAGCCTGAGGAAGGGAATTAGGAGTGCATTATATAGCTGAAATGGTTAAAGAGCAAGAATGATTCAGACCTACGTGGAGCAAGCATTGATCTATTCCAGTCGCTGATCTCTTACACAAGAATTAAGTCAGAGGTGCAATGGTCTGCTTTATATAAGAGATTGGTTCAGTAATTACACTGGCTTCTGCTCCTTTATAGTATATTGGGTTTATTACTCATCTTGACCTTCCCGGATATTTTTTCAAACTGATGTTAAAGCATCAGATATTATCATTTTGTGTGGGTTCAATATTTCTTGATGGCTGCTCTGAAGCATCTCAAGATGTTCCAGAAACAGTCACAAGGCTGTCCCAGCTGTGACTGGGGTTTTCTGATGGCATCTCTAAAAGTTTTTTAGGACCGTTTTTCCAGAAGATTTTTAGCTGGATGTAGTGCTCTTCATTAGACTGATTGGAAAATGCTGTTGCTATTAAAAAGTTCTTGAAAGATCTGTATGCCTGAAAAGTCCTTTACTTTTTCTCAGTAATCCAGTTGAGCTAATAAAATGCTCTACTTCCATCTACAAACTATGTTCTTCTTATGTGTAGTCCACCAAAGTCCATCTATGACTACACAGAAAAATAGCTAAGCTTAGTTAGGTCACTTCTACATATTATTGCAAAAATCTAGTGTATAACCATAACAATGCACTTTTTTTTTCTGAATGCTTTTCCTTTACACTTTGCTTTCAATGGATGCAAAACTAAATCAGTCTTAATTTCCTGATCATTGAAAGGAAGAAATCACTTTATTAAGGAAACTATTTTTTCTCTTAGAAATAACTTGCAAATGAAAAATTACTGAACCATCATTAAGAGAGAACTATAGGAAAGAGCATTTAGGGATTTGGGGCTGTTTAAGCAGGTTAGATAGATTTAAACCCAGTTTTAAGGAGCTATACTCTGTATGTGTTCGTGATTTCCTGTAATTTTTTAACCCATTGGTCAATTATAGCCAAGTTTGGCAGAAAGGAGGCATCTCACTGATACTAAGTTCTCACAGGTTTTATGACAGCAGGCAGTCAGGAGGACTAGGATTAGTACCCCACTGAGGGAATGACTACATCATTATCTAACAACTTGTTAAATGCCAGAAAATCTACATGTGGCAATGAGATGCAATATTCTTCATTTCTGGTGCACCTGAAATTGTTCAAATTGCTTTGACACATTCTGTTTAATCACCTCTACAGAGTGTATGACTTAAAAATAAATTTCGTTCAGAGGCCTTTCATGTAAGTAAAAACAACTATGTACATTTTTTCTCTTTGAATGGGATCGCCATGATTTTCCATTTTTCAATTACATGGATCAGTTTCAACATAGAGATTCTGCTTAAATTTTACTTACAAATATGGTAACTCTTTGATATTATGCCTAGAGCTGTGTCAAGAAACACTATTCTTTTTTCTTCAGGACTTGATATTTTGTCATTCTGTTAATATAACTGGGTACTGCTTGTGTCTGTTTAAGAAAAACTCCCTGTCTAGCCCCTTTGTTTATATGTTTTAAAGCCCAAGAATGCTCTGGTCTGAGGTAGCCTACATATCTGACCTACCGACAAAGAACAAAACCTGAAAAAAGCCCTCTGATCTCCAAGGCAAAGAGAGTCCATGGGATTTCAGTTGCCTTGAAAACCAGTGAGCAGCCTATCTATTTACATTTTCAAAGTCCTCCAGTTCCCAAGACCCCTCGTATACCTGGATACAGCTTATCCACATGCAGAAAATTTTCCAGCCAGCTGTGATAAGCTTAGGCAAAATGAAGGAAGGAATACAGCTTTGCGGCCAAACAATGAATGAAATTCTGATTCTACCAGGACTGACAGGACTGAGTCAAAGCAGGGGTTTTTTTTTTCTGTCTAGCTCTGTTCAACTCAGATTAAGACAAGTCAACCCTAAACAGAGCATATGGTAGCTGGTATTGCTGTCTCCTAAGAGAAAGCGATCTTTTTCATGCATTTGCAATGAGAAGGGATAAAGATTTGACCAATTATATTTTCTTGGCTTCGTTGATTAAATGTTGGCCTTCTGCATACTCTTCTGTCATTCCCTTCTTGATTAGAATTTTCTATTCAATTCCTTATATGCATTTTTTATGCTTCAGTATTATTATTGCATTAAATTCAAATGCAGACAGAATAATCCTTTTGAGGCAATATGGTTCAACCAAACCCCAATAAAGTCTTTCTGATGAATGATATCCATCTTTTCCCCAGCTTGTTAATTGATTTAATGGAGCTTAAAAGAAAGCAGTTCTGTGCATCTCAAGCTCCTCTTTTGATTGTCCATTATATTTAGAAGATTAAAAAAGAGAAAAAAGAAAGAAAAAAGCTGCTATCTATCCACTCTTTCACTCATCCAACTGTTTATCCATTCTTTAACTATTTTAAAACAGAATTCAGCTTTTTTCTTCAATGTTCTGAAATATTCTATGCTACTCAAGTTTGGTTTCCAGCTGGGAAAAGGACGAGTGGCTTTAAAATAGGAGCAGCAATACAGCCAATGTTTTAAGACAGTCTTTAAAAGAGAAATAGCCAGTTTAATTTCAAAACTCTGAGAAGTCCTGATAATTCAGATAAGTACTTATAGTTTGGGCCAGCTGACCAATCTCTACTTCTTGAAGGTTTTATCCTTTGAACTGTTCTGCCAACCAAATCTCCTCTATGTATGCTTTTAGTAAAAACCATACATAGTTTATTACAGAAGGTAGTATGGAATTAGTGCTGTACTATAACAGCAATTGCAGTAGAGACAGTTCTCTCTTATTAACTGAATAAATAAAGTGCAATTTGCAGAAGTATTTAACAGTCACTATTTCAGTTTTCTGCCCCTGAGTAACTAAATATCTTCCTTCCCTTTTGTGTGTATGCTGGAGGGTTGTATTTGCTAACCCTATACAGTATTTAAAAAATAGTATCTTGGGCAGGGGGCAATTAAGGCTGAAATCTTTGTTAAGTAGGCATTTTAAATACAGAAGTTGCCCATTATGCCAATGAGAATAGACTCAAACACATGCATTTTAAAACTGTAGCAGAAAATGAATCCTAAGAGATGTGAAGTTGAAAAAATCCTATTGGCACCCATGTCCTGTTGGTATCCATATCATATCCATATTTTCTGTTAGCACACGGAAGAGTGGCATGTTAGACATTATGTTTGCTGTGCAATGAATGAAGCTCACTTCATGTTTTTCTAAACATCACTTTCAGTGAATAAGACATGGGAGAAAGTTTTGCTAATAATCACAAACCTTTGTCTATTTTTCTTGTTCACGGGTTAGTATCTGCTGCAGCACTTTTTTCCCACTGTGTTTGGAGCCTCTAGTCACCTCCTCCAGCTGGTGATCTGCTGGTTCTGGAAACCATTTTCACTTCTATGCATTTGTACTGACACTCCAGTGGTAACACTTGCCGTCACCAATCGATATGTGGTTGACATTGTATGTGATCTGTATGGCAGCTATTATTTTTTAATTCTACATGCTCCCAAAAAATTAGCTCAATTGCTACTTACAGCTTTGCTCAATGAAGACTACCTCTTATATTCACCAGAGTCAGTGAGATTTCACCTGATCTCCACAAGAAAAAGGGTTTTGTTTTAGAATAGTGCTGGAAAGAGTGCTGCTGTTCTCAGGACAGTGCTTGATTCACCTGACAGCAAGGGGTAGTAATTGTGCATGACAGAAAGAACAAGAGAAGACAGTGGAGTTTCACAAAGGCAGTCTGTGTTACACTTGTGTGAATTATTATGTAAAATATAATGATTGGGATGCTTTATTGTGTAAAACTTGTCAGTTAGAATGCAGGACAGCCTGAAGAGTTACTCTCACTTGTAAAAGGGAAGGCCATGAAGAGAATAACTTGTGGATTAAAGCAGGCAGGAAGAAATCTGTGTTTCAAGCTATCAGGGATGACTGGGGGCTAAAACAAAGTACGAAGCAAAGAACTAGGTGGTGGGAAAATATAAGCATGCCTTAGAAGAAATGGAAAGCTGTGGTTTCGATACAAATTCTTCTGTTATTTCTGGTTTGCACTTGTTTGATCAAAATCAGAAATTGAAGCTGTGAATGCTTCCATGGAGAGTTTATTGTGTGCTCTGAAACAGGCAAAGATTTCCATCTGCCATTTCACCTCTCGCTCTTTGTCCTCTCCTCCCTTCTTCCATCTCCCATGTACTGCAACCCAAATGACAAAAACTGAGCAAGAACAAAGTTCTCAAGAGAATGTGCTTTTTCTACACCCTATGTGTATGGTTTAGTGGACACAGTAGCAATCCCAACCAGGAAAACAGTTATTTAAAAATCAGTGGTGATTTGTTCACTGAGTTATTTTACAGCTCTTGAGTGGCTCTGGATGAGAAATACCATTATCTTGTTAATTGCTAGGTTAACACTTACTCTTCTTATTATGAATTAAAAGCCCATTGGTTCAAAGGATCTCTCTATAAATTTATTAAGTGGTTTAAATTAAATCTTACTGATTATACTGGATAAATCCCAGTTAGCTGAGCTTGAAATATCCACACTGAAATTACATTTAGTGTTTTTAAATACATTTATTTCAGTTTGCATCTAATTTGATTTGTAACTATTCAGTGAAGGCCTAGTGTATATTGCATGGGAGAAACATCAAACTCTTGACTTTACCTAACACACAAAATTTAGACATTGTTACACAATGTATATTCCACATTTTAAAGTGGTGAAAAAGAGCTGTTATAAGGAATGAGAGTTTAGATTTCTTAGGCAAATGTGTGACAGGACCCTGAATGCCTGTGTGTGTATGTGCTAGAATATTTAAAATGCCAGCTATAGATGTACACATCTATATATAACAGAAGGATATAAAAAGAAAGATAAGGAGGATGCACAATCCCTTTCTAATTCTGACTCGGCCTTCGTCACTGCTTTGCAATGTGAACTGGGACAAGCTAATTGTAATACCATTTGAATTTGCCTTCTGAAGGAAGCTACTGAAAAGGGTGCTGGAGTGGGATCAGGTGCAAGGGCTCACTGATCTCAAGTTGTGAGTAGCACTTACAATATAGGTGTACGAAGCCTATGACTGACATTCAGACCACTGCACCAAAGCCCAAGCATGCAGAAGTAGAAAAATACTGAAAGTGCTGATTTTAGAGCCCGGATTTACAGTGAAACATGAGGATGATGCTCAGCTGTAAGGGTAAGACACAGAAAGCTGGCTCCAGAAAAGTTATCAGCAGATCATAAAAACGAAGGTGAAGTTTCTGGGTATAATTTTGTAGAGTGTCAGCCAGACAGCCCTCAAGACAGAATTTGCTTGAGAGCTCTGCTTTGGCTAATATTGGTAGCTGCAGGGGAAAGAGATGAATAAATGGCAAGGGAGTTGTAAAGAGTGGAAAAAATTCTGAGGAGTGCAAATGGTGACAGCAAAAACTGCCTCCATGGCAGATCATGTGGAGCAAAGAGAAGGCAATCTGGCAGGAGTAGACTAGTCAATGTGTATTAGAAATAACAGCTAGAGTAAAAGTAATGCATCAGACTTTAAACATCCAGTAGGTAGACACACTAAATAATGGCATGGCATCAGAGTAACAAAGAGTCACTTTACAACTAGGAGCCAAATCACAGTCAATACTTAACAGATCAAGGATGCACAGGACATCCTCAGGATTTGTACATCCTGAAAAGTCTTGTTCTAGAGAACATGGAGAAGAAGCAGCTATGTAAATAATAAAAAGGAAACCAGGGGAGATATGTACAGCCTTCTTCTCAACTACTGTTGCTCTGTTTGCTCTCTGAATGCCATCACTGAGGCCTTAAGTACTTGCGCTTGTGCTTCCCCTCCGGGACTGGACATACACTAAAAGCAAATGGGCCTGATGACAGCAGGGTACTCAGGAACTGCCATTAGCCTCTGTGCATGAGACCAACCAGCCACGGGATGCAGGTCTTTACATCAGTTTAATATTCTTTTTCAAAACAATTCCAGTTCATCTGCTTGCCTGAAGTTTAAAATTTATTTAACTATTAATAGCATTTAATTTTATATATATATAAAATTTAATTGCTCACTTAGTGAATTAAATGTAGGCTGAGGTTTATTTCCATAAGAAATATATTCATATAATTTATTCAGAAAGTTCTTCAAATGATCTTTAGACTATATCCTAATCTTTACCTTTATGCATAAATTTATGTATATTGATTTTATATCATAGGAGGACCCCTAAACCCCTTGTAACTACAGTTCATTTTAAGGTAATATATTACAAATATAGTCTGGTGGCATAGGAAATATGTTCTGAGATATATGGGAACAGTAGAAAGAAGAGAGACCGTGTCAGAGTACCTAGTGCAATATATGCACTTAGTACTATGCAAAGATATCAAGAGTATAACACAGCATTCTTCTCACATAGAAATCTTGGACATGTGTTTGCATGTATGTGCCAGAATATATGTATATATATGTGTTTATGTCTGTGTGTGTATATATATGCATGTATATATATGTGTGTGTGTATACATATATATACATGCATATATGTGCTCTCCCATACATATATTTATATGTGTACAAGGACATACCTATATGCCTACAAATGTACATATTTGTACACTAAATGAAAAAGAAAATCAAAGTGTAACTAATTGATGTGTCCCATTAGAACTATATTTCAAATTAGATTTGGTTATCTTTCTAGAGGTTAATACAATTCATGTAAGAGCATGTGCTTGTATAACCCAAGTTATAATCTCCAAGCAGAGAGGTGAGAGGAAAGAAGATTCTGCTCTGAGTCCCAATTATGTACTTTGGAAATGAAATGTCCTGATGTTCTATATTCTGCAAGGACACATGATCTGTATCTATTTTCAGCGAACATCTTCTCACATGGTGGCCTAAAAATAGGCCAGCCATGAACTTTAAATAATGGCTCAGGAAGGGTATTAACCTCTTTCTCACATTCTAAGTTTGTCCCATTGCTGCAAGTATCAATATTATGAAGAACGTATCTGGTGTTAGAGAATGACAAAGCAAGCTACGTACACTTCCATTTCTGCTTCTCTACAGATGTCTTTGCCTCTTAATTCCCTTCAAGGTCTGTTACATACATTAAGCTGTCTGCACACAATGCTGACAGCATTTCTCTTCCTGTAAGTAGTGAATCTGTTTTCTGCCAGGTGTTAAAAAGCATGAACTATTTCATTTCCAACCCAGCAGGGTGGGAGACTTTCTACTCTTGGTGAAATACAGATGATTGTGAAAACTCATATTTTCATAAATGCACAAGTGTTTACTCAAAGTGTGGCAATGATTGGTACATTGAGTTTCTGGATTTTTGTTTTGGGGACTGTGAATGTCCATATTAGCTGCATTTCCCAAATCATCTATTACAACTCCCAAAGCATAATGCAAATTTTTCAAATGTTTCTCAATAATTCTGCTCTTTTCTTGCTTTTTAATAGGCATGGGTACATAGCTGCTTCCTGATTTTCAATTTAGTAAAAGAAAAAATCCTCACTATGAAGTAAACTTAATTTTTTAATACAGGTAAGGGATATTCATGAGATCACAAAAATAATAGTTTTCAGTTGCACAGTTATCTAATAATGCTCATATAGTCTAAAGTGAAAACTGCTAATTACAAAGAATGTGGCTTTTCTTTAAATTTATGTATTCACCAGGTACTCATTTTATCCACAAGGTATTTTAGTCTTCTAGTAAGGCATCATCCATTGCTTCAAATGTACTACAGTGAGTGCACAAACATGCAATGATCAGGTCATAAACTTGTTAATGTTTTAGGGCACCTCATTAATATCCTTTCAACCAACCACAGAGTTTTCTTGCTTCTCTCAAGTGAGGGAAAAGAGAAGTGGATTTATTGACAAGAAAATTAACATAGACTCCACAGAACAAGTTGGGAGATTAAAATTCTTTTCAGCGAACTCCTTGCCCATCAGTGCTCTACTACTACCAAGGCTAGCTTAGGATCCAGTTTTACCACTGAGCCAGGGCTGTGTGAAGGTATTGTGAAACAGGCAGTGGGGACAGATAAAAATATTGCCTTGAACTCAGTCCAGGAGCTACCAGGAAGTCTGTACCTGTACTCATGGTGTCAGGCTCCACATTTTGCACAGCTTTTAGTTTCACTCATCTCTGAGACTCTCATTAATCATGAGAAGTATCACATACTAAGTTCTTTCAGTGTTAGACATTAATCTTTAAATGAAACAAGTGTAATTCAACACCTTGTGCATTCATGTCTATGCTATATTTCATTATCTGGCCATTTATAATAATTTCAAAATTTTTAATTCAATTTCCATTTCCATTTAATCCCTAATATAAAAATTCTTCATCAGAAGAGATTGCACTTCCAAAAGATTATTTTGCAACTGCAGAGGAGACCCTTGATTTTTCAGATACTAAAAAAAATTGCAGGATTTCAAATTTGACTTGCCTGCAAGGCAGTTTCTGGAGAGAAGATTTTAAGTATTTGCTTATCATGTTTTCTCGGTAACAGCAACAATACAAAACTACAGATTAGACAGAGTTTTGTGCAGGTTTCAAAATAATGTACAATTTTTTTGGTTCAAGTAGCACTAGGATGAAAGTAAAACAATGATTTAACATTGCCTTGAAGTACAAAATTTAACTTGGATTATGTCCCACAACTTTAACTAGATTCACCTTCCTAAATCATTGGTGTACCAGCTGAAAATTAAGTTCATAAATGTGCATTCAGAAGAGATTTTGTGCTCCGTTGTTTTTTGCTCTCCTTGTCTCTGCCTTTGAGATCACATACTTTCAAAAGCATCTCCAGATTTATGCATGGGAAGTGCTGAGTACCCTTCTGTATGCTGTTACTACCATGATGTGCAACTGAGTGCATAAAAATAGGCACATGCATTCGCTTCTGCATCACACAATTCATGGCATATTTATCTCCTCTTGATGGTGGTGAGTCACAATTCTAATATTTATTTTGTGGTGACTTTCACAGACAGTGGCACATTTCAAGGGTGCCCCCTCGACGCAGAAACTTTTGTATTACATGCCCCCCACAGCATTTTTACTGGTTCCAAACAAATAGACTTCAAGAGCCTTTAGCTGTGTTGGTTTTGCTTGGCCTGGTTTTTGGTAGTGGGGGGCCCTAAAGATGGCTCCTGTGAGAAGCTGCTGGAAGCTTCCACCATTTCCAGCAGTGCCAATCCCTGATGGCTCTGGAGATGGACATGCTGCTGGCCAAACCTGGGCCAGTTAGAGATGGTGGAGATGCCTCTCTTATAACACATTTAAGAAGAAATCAAAACAAAGGCACATGCAGCTTTTTCCTAGCCAGAGAAGAGGAGGAGGTGAGAACAAGTGAGGGAAACAACATGGAGACACCAAGGTCATGGACCCCAGGGAGGGGGAGGTGCTGGAGCTGAATTTCCTCTGCAGGCTGTGGTGCAGCCCATGGAGTCCACGGGGGGTGCAGAGATCTACCTGCAGACCATGGGGAAGTGCCCATGCCAGAGCAGGTGGATGCCTGGAGGAGGCTGTGATCCACTGGGGATCCCAGTGGAGAGAGGGGGCCCTGCTTTCGGGCTGGAGCAGCCTGTCCTTGGAGGTCTGCACCCCATGGGCGAGTGACCCATGCCGCAGCAGTTTTGGGAGGACTGTCTGCCTGTGAGATTGGACCCATGCTGGAGAAGTTCACAGAGAACTGTCTCCCGTGGCAGGGACCCTCAAGGTGCAGCAGGGGAAGGGCTTCTCTCCCTGAACAGTGGAAGAAGATCTCAGTGGTGAACTGACCAAAACCCCCACACCCTGTTCCCTGTCAGTGGAACACAATAAAAATTGTTTTAAGGGCTTATTTTATTTCTCATTATCCTCCTCTGATTCTGTCAGTAATTCACTTTGTTACCCTAAGTTGAGCCTGTTTTGCCCTTGGAGTGTTTTCTCCCGGTCCTTATCTTGACTCATAACACCTTCATTTAATTTTTTCCCTCTCCTCTGCCCAGTCTGTGACAGGGGAGAGTGAGTGAGTGGCTGTCATGGGTGCCTGGCATCTGCTCAGTGTCCAAACCGTGACACCTGTTTTTTGAATTTAAATTCCACAGTGAAATCTCAAGGAAAACGTGTTCACTCTGACCCACTTCCATTGGTGAGATTCCTAGGAAGGGGATATGGGCATGTCTATACTGTGCATCTCTGTCTTGTCTAAAATATGTTTTTTACTGGTGTCCTGGCTGCATCCTGCCCTCTGCTTTCCCCCTTCCCCTTGCCATGCTTTCATTATGGAAGTGCCATTACTTTTTATTAGAAGTCCAAGAGGGGAAAATAGAAAACACTGGTATGTACCAGAGTAACAGGTTATGCATCTCCTAATCTTGATTTAAGAGATACAATGTAATTTCCAGATATGCATCAAGAATTTTAATTTACTTGTTTTTCATTTATCATCAGTTATTCTCTAAAGGGTTCAGAGGGACACATGTTAAATTCTGCTGTTTTACTGTAATGGATTCATAGTCACAATTCAGGGGTTAGGGCAAAAGATCACTTGGTTTTAGCTAAATAAACCAAAAATTTCCACATCCTACCAAAAAGGACACATGTCAAGCCAAAGCAAGCATGGTATTAAAAGAATGTGTTTACATAAGAAGAACTAACTCTGAAGTTATCTGAAGTATGTTACCATTACTGTTTTTAATCTCCTAAAAATCATCTATCTCTAATTGCAATAGCATATTCAGATCTGATAGAAATTAACACTTTGTGGTAGGCACCAATATTCAGCAACCTCTCTTGGCTTTCACCAGAAACTGCATGGAGATTTTTAAAAAGTGCTTGACTCGTTCCATCTACTGCCCCAAGCACCACCTGGGTATCAATTACCTTGGTCTGTTAAAAACTGAGAGATGACAGACACTTGGAAGCACGATCTTGGGCATAATAAGGCCATAGGTGAATTTTGCCTCCGCAGGACAGCTGCTGTTCTCTCGTTGCACTGGACCTGGTGCCCACAAAAACCTTTCTGATTCCGCTCTTCAGATGCCTGAATAGCAGTTCAGACAGGAGCAGGCACAGACTGGATTTACTTTTCTGTAACAGGATTTGACCTCTCTCACAGTATTCTGTTTGTATCGAAATAGTTTGGAACTTTTCTCAAACAACTTACCCTTCTTTACATGAAAGACAACTACTTCACTAAGAATTGGGCATTTGATTTGAATTAGTATATTTGAAGAGCTCATGAAAGAACTGTCATGTCTGAAATATTTATTAAACAATTACAACAAAGGAATCTCGTAGGTGCAGTAACACGACTATTCAAAATCATAACTACTGAGAAGTGCTGGTGTATTATTATCTGTATTATTGGAAGCAGTTAGATCTGGGACTTGTCAAAGCATGTCTCAGCACAGGATGGATTTGCTAATAAAGCATGTCAAACACAGAAAGGACTGTGATCAAAGTTTCCTGAACACGTGGAACAGCAATGGAAGTGGCTGACAATTCAGCCGCAGCATGTACACTGTGAATGTGCACACATCAAAGGGCAAACACACTCCCCACAGCTCCGCAAATCAAACCACATTGTCTTAGGTCCCTGGGAAACAGCCTTCGGTGTGCACACTGTTTGTTACCATGTCGCACCTGCTGGGGGAAATCACCTTAAAACACAATAACCCAATCACCTGGTGATTGTCTGCCCATTTCCACATTAAAATGGCCATTTGCTACCATTTTCAATTTTAAAAATGTCATTATGGTTCCCTCTTAGAACTTCTCTTTCAGGCTTGTATACTTGGACTGCAATTTAGGCATAATTTACACGGGTATTTGAAAAACACCAATTTTCCTTTTCAGCATTTGTCAGATAAATAATGCTGTGGTATCTCAGCATTTATTGTGCAAGACTGACATGCTCCATAATTCACTCATGATTCAGTACTCCAGAATATGAACTACAGTTATACTTTAGATGTGCCTCTGAGAAAAACAAACAAACAAAAAACCTCTTTAATTCACTAGTTAAAGATAAGGAGATATTTAAATGACTTCCAGTGTGATTACATCTATAATAATGATGCATTTTTTTTTAGTTCCTCTCTTTAAGCTTCATACCAAGGATCACTGCATATTAAAATACAGAAAAGTACAGTAGATTGCAATGAACTAATTACCTTTCTGTCTTTTATGAGATAAATTTATGGACATAAGTTGTTATAGAACCAAAATCTCCAAATTTAAATATTTCCCTGATACCTTACTGGTTTTTAATAAAACAATTTGTTTTTCTACTATTATTTTAATATTTGAAAGTTCATAGCCCAAAATCATAATAACTACACTATTAAAAAGGTTCGAAGCATTCTGTAGTCCAATCACACCACATTTTGGCCTTATACTATTACTCAGGAGATGCTTCATGTTTTGTGCACAGGATTATAGTATAGACTCAATAAGAATATATTGCTTCGTGATTCCTAAAGATAAATAGTAAATAAAAATAAAGATATTAAAAAGGAGGTAAGTTTTAATGGGGAAAAGGAGAAGGTCAACAACTAAGGAAAAAACCCAAGGTTACCAATTAGATAACTTTAAAATTGACTTTAAAAACACAAAATAATTTGTCTACAAAAATACCTGATTTGCCTACATGTACCAAACCATCTGGTTTGGGTCCAGTTTTCACTTAGATTCAATATAAATTATAAATCCAGTAATGGAAACTTTCCATTATTTTGTTGTGAGAGTACTTTCCTTACAAGGACTGTCACAAAATGCCACTCTTGATGCAACACTTAAGTACTGCGCAAGATGTTTCTCGGAACCTTACGCCTGACTCATTAGGCTGTAATAAGTGCCACACTGTACCTGCATTCACTATCCCTATGGGAACAACAAAGGTCAAGGACTTCACACAGGTCTGCTCAGCTCCAGAAACAGCACCATGTAAAGGTGAAGAAGCTTTTTAAAAAGAAACTACGAGAAGCTCCTTATGGTCTGCTTGGAAGTCACTGGTGGAGAGCAATATTAAGTGATACACCTAAATAAACACATACAATAATATATCTGCTACCTCTTAAAGTTAGTTTTTACTGTTGCAATTAAAAAAAAAAAAAAAAGAAAACTCAATGCTTGGCAGTGATTAAAAAGCAAATTAATATTAGGAATTATTTCTATTATTATAGTATCAGTGTAGAGTCAGCTAGATACTGACCTGGTGCTCTCTGCTCTGAAAGGCTAAAGTAGACCCAGGAAAAAAAAATTGAAAATGGCAAGAAGAATGATCTGGCTTCCATGCAAGGAGTAATTAAATTGATAATGTCTCTTTATGATCAAAAAAACACAGTTTAAGGATGTTGTCATATAAGTCCATAAAATCACAACTGGCATGCAAATAGTCAGTAAAACTTGACTGTACTGTCACTTTTGCTACAAAAATTAATGACCATCAAAACCAAAAAACATTTGGAGCCATGTTCAATGCCAAAAGAAGGTGGTGGTTTCTCAGGCAGGAGGGGTCAGGTCTGTGCTCCTCAATAAAGGATGGTGTGGTTGCAGAGAGTATGTAGATTAAAGAACACAAATAAGTAACTGGAAGAGATGTGTATTGAAAGGATCACACAGTAGTCAAATCACGTAAGTCTCAGAGCATCTCTCAACCTGAAAATATTGTGACTCTAGGAGAGTCATTAAGGAACACACCGTTCTTACCCTGTTCTTGTTGTTCCATGGGCATCCACCTACAGCCAGTGCTGCCCAGGCTGGTGGCTCAGACAAATGCCAGAGCTGAGTCTCTTTGACTTACACACTTTGACTTACACATCATTTACAAGATGGAGCTAGAAATGTATATATATTTAAACTTTTATAATTCTGATGTCCTTTTGGAATATGTTTCTCTTAGGTCTGTGTGGGTTTTGTTGTGTTTGATTTTTTTTAACTTCTTGTCTGTACCATCTCCATTTCATGTCATGGTAGTTATAAAGGGCACTTTTGGGATTAAGCCTTCTGAGGCCAAATGATGTTCAATTCTAACCTTGTCAGTTAGAATTACAAGCAAAAAAATGTGAAGTTTAGTATCTCTGTCTGCTGAAGAACTAGAGATGATATTTATATAAGGGAAACGTGCTAATTGTTACCAGTTTCTGCTACCTCAAGAAAAGAGGGAAAGAGACAGTTAATTGCAAATGCTATTAAAGAGAAAATTTATTTCACATGTTAACTGTTGTTTGAAGACGCAACCTTTTTTCTAAGCTAGTCAGCTAGGTTTTCTTTACCGTGAGAGCATGTGTGTGTGGGTGGTACGTGCAGAGGGAGCCTGATGATTATCTTACACTTGTTGCAGAACTTGTATGGAGCTACAGATAGGTTTGATGAATCCAACCCTGCATGGCCTCTAAGAAGAAATTTAAAATCTTTCATCTCAACCAGAATTGTAACTGCCAGGAGTCTCTTGATTATCTTATTGTTGAGAAGACTGGACACTTATTATCAGATAAGTCTAACTGTGAGAAAGGGAATATGCTTTTCAGTTCAAGGGAAGTTTCTGAGTTTAATGAAAAGAAACCCTTATCCTTTACTTTTGTCAGAGAGCATGTGTCCTGATGAGCAGGTAGTAGCACATAACATGTTGCAATTTATGGTTAATTCAGTTTGTGTGTAGAGCTAAGAGTATCCAATTAACTACATTACCAATGGACTAATATACTCAAATTTTGCAATTAACTAAACGGGGGAGAATATAGTTTTTCAGTCTCATAAATGTCTGCTTTAGTTCCCAGTCATCAAACACAATCTCTTTGTTAATACCAGATTATCCTTGAAGGATACAGGTCAGCCACTAGTTGCTTTACTCAGATTTGAAGCATTTAGACAGAGCCTTGTACAATTAAAAAATGTTCAGGACTCCTTTTTCTCTTTTTTTTATGAAGCCTTAGTTAATTCCCCACAATAAACACGATTATATTTCTATTACCTAACAATGCGAGGCACTCACAGACTTTGCATTAACTATTTTCTCAGATTTTTATTATTTTAATCATCCAATCTACTATGAATGTTCCATACATAATGTTCAGAAGCTCATTAAAATGAACATCCATCCTCTTTTACAAGGAAAGTCTTAACCTCTGTTATCAAGGGCCGTGATTGTCCTGCTCTGCTCTGCTCTGCACTGGTGCGACCTCACCTTGAGTCCTGTGAGCAGTTTTGGGTGCCACAATATAATAAAGATATTAAACTATAAGAGGGCAGGTCACAAGGATGGGGAAGGGTCTTGAGGGGAAGCTGTGTGAGGAGCAGCTGAGATCACTTCATCTGTTCAGTCTGGAGGAGACTGAGGGGAGACCTCATTGCTGTTACAGCTTCCTCATGAGGGGAAGAGGAGGGACAGGCACTGATCTCTGCTCTGTGGTGACAATGGCAGAACCTGAGGGAATGGCCTGAAGTGTCGGGGGGGGTGAGGAAAAGGCGGAATATCAGGAAAAGGTTCTTCACCGTTTGGTGGCTGGGCACTGGAACAGCTTCCCAGGGATGTGGTCACTGCACCAAGCCTGACAGAGTTCAAGAAACGTTTGGACAATGCTCTCAGGCACATGGTGTGACTCTTGGGGTGTCCTTTGCAGGGCCAGGACCTGGACTCAGTGATCCTTGTGGGTCCCTTCCAACTCAGCATATGCTGTGATTCTATGATTCTGTAAGCATATACAGCTTTATTACTAGCATTTATCATGTAAGAATTATTTTTACACCAGATTTTTACTGCTAATTCTATGTACTTTAGCTATTTTTACTGGTTGAATGATCATATTTATATCATGCATAATTACTTTCCTGCTTAAAAAATGCCCAAAATTTTAAAACATGGACCAAAAAGAAGGTCATCACTCCAAAAGTGAGCATAGCTGTGGAAAATTTCAGCCCATACAGTAAATTTGAATGGTTGAGAATAAGGGGTAGTGAAAACCCTGCAATTTTTTTGGTAACATTTCATTATGCTATAATTATGCAGCAGTTTTTATGGTTTCTTTTGTTCTGCTTACTCCAAGTGAGGAAATAATGGTTTCAGATTAATATCTTTGTCAGAAGCTACTTTGATCAAGCTAAGTATGTCCTGTGGAGACTCTGAATGTTTACCCTATGCTAAATTCCATGTATAACCAAATGCTGGATTAATTAAAAACTTAACAAATGCATTAAATATTTATTCTTCAGTGATGCAGCTAGGGTATCTGTGCTATTACCTATTACAGCTTTGTGCAATTATTGGCATGTAAGATGGTAAATCCCATCCAATATATGAACAACTGTGTTCCACCTTTAAAAGGCTCTAATTTATTATCCATTATTTACATCAAAAAGCCACCACCTGCACTACTAGACTGCACATACTGAAGAGATAGATAAAACAGAATTTGAAACTATTAACTAAGCAAAATACCTAACTGGTGTTTTCAGGATACAGTGCATAAGCTGCCATGAAAATTTGAACAGATTTATTGAGAAACCTGTTTGGGCATTGCTAGTGTCCAGTTCTTATTTTTTCTCTTTTTTTTTTTTTTGACCTTTCTCTGTAACACTACTGTGTTGTCAGCCGGGCAGTGTGCAACCTGATTGTAGCTAATTTTTTCTTATATAATAGAGAGAACAAAGAAGACCTGCTAAGTACAGAATAACCATAGCAAAATCAGAAGCCACTCCTTCCATGAAATTTTGTTCTTCTTTCATGTTTTTAGGGGCTCATTAATTTTTGAAATTTTCCATGCTTGATCTCTCCCCAGAAGTGCTTTTTGTTTTTTATGGTTGACCAAATTTGCCTTGCTGCTTCTAAGCTATAAGAAAAAAGGAGGGGAAGGGGACAGGGCTAGGGGAGGCAGGGTGGAGGGGATGAAACACAGAGCGAGGCAGGAAAAGTGGAAAACATGGGTAATTAGAGTGCCACAACTGCAAATTGTTGTTAGTAAAATAGTATTTTTGAATGGAAACTTATTAGGCTTCACTTTTGGAGAAATGCTTTCCTTAGAAGTAGAAACAGAAGAAACTTTCTGATGTCAGTGACTGATGTATCTGTACATTCTTCTGTTCTCTTAGCAAAACACAAGCTCCATACTGGCCAAGATCCATGTTCTGACTGTCACTGTAATCTAGGGATAATTCCCACAATTCTCCTGTCCCACATGGTGGATTTTTATAGTGCATTCTCCTTTGCCATTTCAAAAGCTACCAAGGGGAGCCACAGTGTAAACAGGCAATGGCAATGCAGAAGCCAGGGCCCTCTATCTGCACTCCAAAACCAAACTCACAATATAAAGAAAGGACTCAGACTACACCTATGTTATGGAATTAAGCAGGCCCAGGATCTGGAATTCAGTCATGGACAATTAAATTGTTAGAACAATCATGGTATGACCTGATTTTGACTTGAAGCCTTTAGCAGAGACCCACCAATTTTGGGCAGCACTCACCATTCCCATTTGGCAGTTTGTAGGAGGGAGGCTACTATTGAACTTCCGTAACAGAGATGTGGATAAGCTGTGACTTGGCAAGGCTTTGCTTCTTACTACTATTTTAAATATGGAACTTGATTGATTTTGGCAATGGATGGTATGACATGTCTTCCCTTCCCAACCAAATGCAGGATTCAGTAGTACAGACTATCCACCGCAGACTTATGCTATACTCAGGCCTCAAAACTTTAGAAAAAAAAACTTGGCCAACCTTCACATATCTCTCCAAAATACAGATATCATCCTGTGCTCTGTTGGGTGTTACATATACATTATACATGCCATATATATACACATATATGGACATATAACCAGCAGTATTCCTCCAAAAGCAGGGGACATTAAAAGACATTACTTGGTAACACTGAAAATTACACAGATTTTATCACACACCAGACTGCTCCGTCCTTACTGTCCCCTTTTCTTGTTTCTTTTCTCCTTTCCCTGTTTATGCTGTCTTCTTTCCGGGTTCTTCAACTTGATTCTTCTCTGTTTTTTTCCCTTCTCCTTTCAGTAGAGGGTATCAGCCAACATCCTTGAGCAGGTCAGGCATGAGCACAACCCAACAGAAGACAGTCTGATTCATATTCCCATTAAGTAGCTACTTCTGCTGCCGCAAGATGAACACCGCCTCCATCCCACACAAGCAAAGAAAATTCCAACTGCTTCCACACATCACACAGCATAGCATAACCACCAAAACTGGAATACAGACAGTTTTTTAGATTTTTTTAATGACTTATATATGTAGTATTCCAGCTTCCTCATCTCAAGTAAAGACTACCTTCACCAATGATACTACTTCGCAAAACAAAACAGAATAACTCTCCCTTTGTGGTGACTTTCAGTGGTTTTATCTGTATAGATGTGTGACTAGCAAGTAGGGAGAGCAGAAAATGATTTCCACCCAGGATCATTTTAGTCTAGCCACTCTATTTTAAAAAGTGGCAGAAAAACAGGAGTTTTAGTCAACAACAAAGGTGGGGGTTTACTCTTTGGCAGGATTTTACCTTTTGATATCCTTGTGTGAAGGGACTCTGACAGACAGGTTCCTAATGGAGTGAAGATCTGATTATTTCTTTGTGCCAGCCTGGTGTAAATTAGATTATAAGGGTCATTCATTGACTATGCTAAAGAAGATGAAATGTTACAGAATAGAATCAGAAAGAGCATTTCAACACAGAAACAGCAACGATATAAAACTTTTACATATACTTTCAAATACTTTAATCTTACCTCCCTGAGAGGATCATTGAGCTCATTCAAAATGTTTTCTTCATCAAAGATCTTTCCTTGGTAGCGATGTTCATAGTAATCATGGATCTTCTGGCGCATTTCAGCAGGTAACTTGTGGAATGACATGTACTGTTCCACTTGTTTGTACTGTCAGGATAAAAAAAAATGGAAGACTCAGAAAAAAGCCTCAAATTTTTGCTATCTAAAAGCACCTACAAAATACAATTCATTCATGTGTCCACTTAAGCTTTGCATCTTTTATAAAGATAACATTTTTTCATATGCCAGAAAACTCTCACACAAATATTAGTTAATGTAACATTACTCACGTGACAGTTACAGAAACAGCCTTTAGCAGTAATGCTAATATCCATATGAATATAAAAGTTTTAGAAGCCAAACCCTCATACTTCTCATATATTCCCTAAATTCCCAGCTTCACAGGAGTTGCAAGAATACACCAAAACAATTTTTAGCTCATGCAGTAAACAGGAAACCTGTACACAGTGTTTAATCTGTGGCGCTGCATTCAGGGAGAGCTTAAGGTGTGAAATTTCAGAGACTGGCTATGCTGTATTACTATGCAACATGTTAATGTTGTGTATGCTTATAAAGTTAAAACCTGTGCAGATAATGTAATAGAAAACATTCCTCAGGAGGGATAAAGGGAAGAGAGAGGTAAACTAGAAAAATGGGCAAGGCATCAGGAAATAGAAACCAAGGGAAGAAAAAGATACCAGGACCCTGGAGACTTAGAGGAGCTCACTTCATTTACCTTGTGCATTTGGTTTCTTTGTTTTTACTAGTCCTTTGTCCTGTATTCTGGGGCTTGGGGCTTGGAGGGGAGTTGTGCTTGCTTCCCTATTTCAGAAGTCTTTATGGATAGCATAATTTTCAGAAAATAAAGCCCTGGATCAACATGCTCAGAGTTGTATTGTATTAAATTACATGATAATCCGAGACCCATGTAATGGACAAGTTGTCTAAACTGCACATGGACAAACACCACCAGAATAAGATTTTTGCCCCTCAGAGCCTCCATCCTTGTCTCAGCTGAAAAGGATAAGGCACTGAGGCAGAGTAGAATATCTCAGGCTGACAGGCAAGTTAAAACTTGGCAGAAATGTGATTCACGTATGTATACAGTCTTAATTTATCTTTTTATTAATTTTTTCATGCTTGATTAGGGAATTTAAACTGTTTTCAATGGAAATGCCAATGAAGTCCTAATTAGGATTGGCACCTCTGTAGAACAATTAAGCACATGTGTAATGTACATGCCCTCCTTGTGAACTGGAGCACATATCCTTTAACTTATATAGTTCAAGATTGTTCTGTCTTCTGGAATTGAAATTAGCTTTTGCTCCACAAAGTGGCAGATTAGATGAGGCCATGTACACAACATGCATTCCAAAAATAAGAGGAAAGTAGTTTTGCATTGGAATATTTAACAATGTATAATGAATATGTAAGAGTGGTTTAACCTCTGCATAGCTATTTTGCCCTGCCGCAGTAACAATTCTTCACCCATATCCTTTAGATGTGTGATTGAAATTTGCATGCTTGCCTTTGGCTTCTGCTCTGCTATGAAGAAATTTATCCATACATTGTGGGTTAGAATCAGACATCGCTATGGCCCCTAGGACAGAGGCGGCTCCCTCTACACAATCTCCTTCACACACAAATGTGCTTAAGCAACACTAATAACGAATAATCCTTGCTAATAAAAGAAATACATTCATTGAGATGTATATTGCAAGCAAGCTGCAAAGGACTTTTATACCAAAATGACCTTGAAAGAGAGAAAATTCAAGTTACGAGGAAATTGCTTGGCCAGCAATTTCCGCTGCTGCTTTTCATTAGTGCTGTTATTTGAACAGGGGCTTTCTCCCACACTAGCAAGCTCTTTTCTTTGCCAGGATTTATGCTTACACATGAGAATTTTAGGGAAAAAGAAAAAATAAAACTAGTAGGAATGTAGCATTTATCACTGGCATGTCTCAAAATGATTGCAAATTAGTAATGTATAGAATAATGGGGACAGCTGAATATTAGGAACCTTTGGTTTAAAAATCTATGAAGAAGTTAGAAGTCTTCCACAATTCCCAGAAGTATTTAACCATTTAAAATAATATCAAGGTTCCTTTCCATATCTAAATATCTGAGCCTGGGAGTGTCTAGTATACTATCACTATCTCTTTAATCAATGTCTTTAATCTTTGTCTAGTATTTCTCAGTGTGTGACTTTGGCTCATTTCCTGTATCATTCACAGTTCTACTACTCCCTTCCTGATGTTCTGATCACCTGTAGTGTTTGCCTCAAAACTTTTAACCTGCTCTCTAGATGTAATATTTTGGGTTGCTTGGTGTTTTGTTTAGTTTTGGGGTGGGATATTTGCTACTTTTGTTTTGGTGGGGTGGGGGTTTTTGTTTGTTTTTGTTTGTTTGTTTGGGGGGTTTTATTTTTTTTTTCTTTGGTTGGTTTGTTTGTTTGTCTGCTTTGGTTTATTCAGAAAATAGATGTCTTAATTCCACATTCATAAAAGCACCTCTGATTTTTATTACAGTTGCGTAAAATAACTGTCAGAGCCACAGTAAGTCCTCCCCAAGACTGACTTTAATTTCTTTTTCTTTTATTTTTGTCTTTTTGTATGTCACATGAGAAGCACCAGACTACATTCAAATACAAAAGTCTCTTTTAACCTCCTCTTTTTTAATTTAAAATTGCCTTTCCATCCTTGCTCCTGCAAGCTGCACTTGATTTTCTAGGAAGGAGTATTTAATAAGGGACTCCACATGCGCACATCTAAATGGATGTGTCATAACTGTTCTAAAAATGTATTCCTGGTCCTTTCAATATCTCATTGAATGGAAAAAATATTGTGTTGCTGACCATTCAACAACTATTTTTTCTAATGAATATTGAACTGTTTGTCCTAAAATGAATACATATATTAATGTGATTTATATATTGCACTGCCAGAATTTCAGTAATTTTTATGTTTTATATTCATCACTGAAATGGAAATGCCTATAAATGCTACAAAAATAAGCAAACAAAATCACTGAAATAGGTAAAAGCTATTTCAAGGTTTCAAAGTAACATTCCATCTATTCTAATGCAAAACACCATCCAGTAATAATTGTATCTTGTTTCAGACCTAATTTTATTCATGGGCTCTTGGTATATAGCAAAAGGTGGCTACTGTGACAACAATTATAAGGGGTCTTTGATAGAGTTGGTTAGGAAAGTACAGTTACCCTTTAAAAAAAATGGTATGGAAAAAGGTAAAGGAGAAGGAATGACATCTTGTGCATAACAATTTGCAACTGATGCAGGGAAAATATTATACAATTAATATAGTATCACAATACAGAAAATATCCCAATGAAACCAGTAAAACAGAAACCTGAATGTTGATCTTTCATAAGATATTTTAGTATATATGCTGAGCCTACCGGGTCCTTTCCTCATAATGTTTCGTAACTAAATAGTTGACCTTTTTCGCTGGAAAAATTCTTGGAGTCCTAATAATCTTTACAGCTCAGCATTCTGTCCTTGATACAATAAATGATATAAATATTTGAAAGATGTTAATAGTATCAGTTAAAAAACATTAATCTAACTAAACATGAAACTTCTGTGTACTGTGCCTGGAACTGGTCTCACCTAAACTAACTACCTGAATACTTTTCAGGCACAAGTGCCAGAATCAGCTTTTTCCAAAATGTCAAGAATCAACAACTTCCATAACTGGCTAGTTTTTCAAAGAACCTGGATCCCTGTACAATCACTTGAAGATCCAGCTTGAACAATAGGCCTTTTGCACTTCATATAATAATTTTGTCCTTGGCAATAGAGCCTGTCAAGAAAGTTTGCCCCAAAAAATTGTAAACAACTCTAAAATTGTTTGTGTTCAAGTTCTCTTTCCCTTTACCACAAATCTAATCCTGACCCTTAAAGTATATTAAAAAGTACTGTATTTTTAAAATACTGTATAAAATAATCTAAAATAAATCATATATAGACAAGCAAGGCAAAAAAAAAAAAAAAAAGAAATAGCAGTATATTGGAGATTTATCTCCAGTCAAAGCCATAGCTCTATTAATACAAACTTCAATGAACTGTGAAAGAAAAAAAATCCGATATACTGATTGCAAATGTAAAAGCAAGCAGAGATCATTTGTGAAATCCTTCTACTGAATCAAGCAAGTTCTGTTCCACAATTTAGATGCAACAAATTCATCAGTACTCTTAAAATGGTTTGAAAATACTTGCCTCCCATGTGTGAAAGAAGAATCTACGCAGCATTATAATATGCAGAAGATTCAACTCACTGAGAAGGAGTAGAAAGATAAGAGGGGGAATTGGATCAAGATGAAGCCTTTCCAAGTAACAAACACACTGTTTCAAGAAGCTCTGTGGTCTTATATATAGTCCTGAATCTTATTTTAAATTTCAGTCTAGACATATTCAGATGCAGTTTAAATCTACTAATGTTCATACAAAATTATCTAGCAGATCCAAAAAAATTCTGTCTCCTGGCATTTCTCTCTGCAGTGTTTATAGATGGGAATTGTGTCTCTTCCCAGCCTCATGCAGGTAGTCGATTCTGCTTTTTGCTCAGAACACAGCATTTTTGTTCAGAACTGGCCCTCTTTCATCTGTTCTAGTCTGAGTTCATTTTTAGCCAACTGCAATTACTAGAAGAGTACGTAATATTTTAGAGGAAGTATCACCAATTTGTAACTCATACTTTCCATACTTTCCCATTTCTTTCCCATCTATTGGAAAACCAAGATGTATGGAAAATGTTTGCAGTCATTTTATGAGCAGCTTCAGCACTCAGATTTCTCATTTTCTCCTTGCCACTTAACATTGCTGTGCTCTTCATCTCCCAGTTTATAACAGCAGTTTGTACTAGTACCTGAGTCCTTGGATTTTCAATTTCTGAATTTCATCATACTACTTCATCAGTTCTTTCTATTTTGATCTTTCTATAATATTAGCATCTAAAGCTTTTTACCATCCTAAACTTCAAACCATTGTTTAGCACAACCCTATTGACAATATCACGCCTTTAGGTATTTTTCTACTATGGAATCACCACATCAATTAGGTTGGAAAAGGCCTCTGGGATCATCAAGTCCAACCTATGACTGAACACCAAAATGTCACTGAGTGCCACATCCCAAACACCTCCAGGGATAGTCACTCCACCACACCCTTGGGCACCAGCCCATTCCAATGTTTAAACATGTTTTCTGTGAAGAAGTTCCTCCGAAAGTCCAACCTGAGGCTCCCCTGGCAGAGCTTGAGACTACATCCTCTCACTCCAGCTTGGTATCTCAAATCCTTGCAGAAGGGCCATAACCAAACTGGGGTGTAGACTGGCAGTAATACATGTGACAGCAAAGAGAATTGCTGCCTTTCCCCAGATTTGCTTGTGAGAGAAGAATGACCTATATAGCCTAAAGAAAATCAGTTTTGTGTATGTGGCACGTTATTATCAACGTAGCAAGTATCCACATAGAACAGATCCCAGAAACGTCCTATACATCCTAATACATAAATGATTTTCATATTTGTAAATTTTCATCAACTACTACTTTCAAAAAATCAGGTGAATCACAAGGCAGCAAACTTGACTGTCACCAAAACTGGACAATGAACAGAATCTTTTAGGATTATAAAATTAAGGTTGTTCCCTTTCTTTGCTAAGCAGTCTTGAAAAATGTGACTGACAACAAAGACTGGATACCAGCTTCCTCTAAGTCCCTAATTCAGACCACTTAACCTGACTGTCTCTCATAAACAAAGGGAGACACCAAGGGGTAATTAACCTCATTCAAAAATTCATTTATTTAAATGAATTTTTCTTTTGCGAGACATGTAAATGGTCCAATAGATCCAATTGAACTTTCAGGTTCCATGCCCTTACAACTGCTCATCTACAATTTTAACCTTAAAGAAAGAGACATAAGAAATTTGGCTATCAAAAGAAGGAAGTGAATGTGACAGGGAGGCACTAATGAATCTCCAGTTATCAAATGTCAGGTGAGGATTTTTACAGACTGACAGAATGGTTTGAGTTGAAAGGGACTTTAAAGATCATCTAGTTCCAACCCCTTCTGCCATGTATTTGAGACTTCTGATAGAAAAAAAAACCAGCTGGGTGCTCTGTATTGAAGGGTAATAATGAGGCTCTCTCTGAGTCGAAGTATGGGGAAGGTAGTTTGCCAACACATCAATGAATAACAGCTGACAAAATGCACCAAATTAAAGAATGTTCTGAGGTATGAAGGATTGTATTCTCATTAAAAAATATGATTATGAAATTTACCCCTTTAAGAGTTTTTATTACTGATTAGACCCATGATTCAGGTGACTGACAGCTATCTGGCATTTCAAAAACCAGCTGAACTTAATAGGTTTTCAAGCAAACATTGAATGAAAAGGGAGAGCCCAAATACTTTCATAGCTTTTTAATGATAGACTGTTTCTGTAAACACAGTTTAAAACATTAAAAAACAATTTTCCAGTATTTTTTAATCTCTATGGAAATTCACTGGCTTTACACCTCAGGTATATTAATGTCAAAGTTCTTTTTCTCTGGGCTATTGTGGTGTAAGGCCTTGAAACAAACTGAAGGAACTGAGGAGCTTTGACTCGCCTCTTGTCCTTCATTTTGCTGAGCTCAAGGTTTTATTTTCTGCTTACAGATTTTTATTTATTTTCCAGTGGAAAAAAAGAGAGAAAACCTTTCTGAAGTAGTTCAGGAGGACTGGTGGGGGAGGATGGGGGACGAGGCCCAGGGAATTGTTTCAAAGCATAAAAACACTCAGTTAACATAATTTGTGTATTCATGGCGTTTTAGGCCCCTCATTTCTCTGAAGGAGGTACCAGACAGACAAATTTTGAGGAAAAGAGGGAAGGTTCAACAGCAATCCCTGTGATACAGAACAGGAGGGATGGCTTTTGCAACAACTGTATATCCAAACACAGTGTAACATTGAAGATTCCCAAAACAAAATGTTATAAGGTAAAACAGCATTTTGTGGGGGTTCTGTTGCAGTTTGTTTGTTTGTTTATTTGTTTGAATGAAAAATAGTTTTTTTGGAGTGTATAAAAGTTAACAGTTTGCTTTGTGAAAAGTGTGCTTGTTATTAAAAATATCTGCCTCCCTCTGCAGCAGCACTAACACTGAGCTCTGGCGACGGCATAAGCTGTATGGACAGGGACAGGACTGAACGATGATCACACATTTGCAGAGAACTGCAGATGGGGAGAAGCTCTGCCATATTAACTGCATGAGAGGTTTTCTGCCTCTTTCCCCAAATTATTCAAATGCATGGTGGAGTTGGAAAGCGAACAATCAGGGAATTACACAAACTATTAAATATTCAGGAAACTTCAATTTCTGGTTAAACATTAAACATATAAAAATAATATTCTGGTTTACAGTTGACAGAAGTACCTGTACTGTCTACTACACTTACATTTGGCATTCAACTGCATGTTGACTTTTCACTCAAATTACATTGAGGAAGAAATTTTAAAAGAACAAACTTATGTTTCATCTGACCAAAAAATTCACAGACAATTAATTTTTAAGCATCATATCTATATTTCATTTGTTGAAATTTCTTTCTGCACAGAAGGATAACTGCAAGTGCAATGAATGACTACTGAAAAAATTATAAAGGAGAACAGTTTTTCTCCTGATGAAAAAGGAGTAATACATTTTAAAAACAACCTTTCAGCAAAATACACTTTTTAAGAATAAAGGAATATAATTCGCAAAATTTCATTTAAAGATACTATTGAATTAAAACATTGTGCACTTTAAAATGAGCTACTTTGCTAAAACACTTTATAAGCCGTTTCAATTAAATTCTATTCTATAATGCGATGCTATTAAAATGGTACATACAAATTGCATTATTTCCCCTAAAAAGAATATGTAATTTCATATGGCACATACCCCCCTTTTTATGGTATTTTTCTCTCTCTCATATGAAATTATAAATTAATTTGCTTTTTCACTCACTCATTTGAGAAATTAGATACTAGATTGTTTACAAGCTTTTAAAATTATCTCTTAAACCAGTATTCAATAGTGGCAACTTGCTAGCTGAGCTGTGCAGTTGGGTGTCTGAATACCACATGGTATTGCTTCAGTGTGCTAAACGAATAATCTAATTGGTATAAATAACAATAATGCCTGAAAAAAAAATCCTGAGGCTTCTCTCAGGAAGAATTTGAATAATATTAGACAATCATAGACAGCAGGCTACATTTTTTTCCTTTTGCAGGAACTTCCAATCTAACATTATAAGTGGGTTCTATGTTAAAATAATAATAAAAGACATTAAGTTGCAGATTAACTGGAAAGGAATGAGAATTGTATAGCTTATATTTATTAATGGCTATTTAATAAATTTTCAATTTTTCTTGTCACATTTATTCTGAGAACATGATATTTCTTTAACTTCTTACCATGTCACCAGTTACAAGCATTACTCCTGACACACAGTGGTGTAAATGAGGTAAAACCAGTATTCCTGCTCAAAAAAGAGGAGCAAGCCATACTTCCAGCCCTGCCAGTGTTTCACTGCGGGAGCCTGGGCAGGGCATGCAGCCCCTGCAGGGTATTGCTACACGCCTCTTCTCTGTCTCATGCTGCAAATGGTGCTATTTAATGAGCCTGTCACCTGGATGATGTAAGGTCTCCAAAGGTATTATCTGTTCTCTGCAGTCATTGTCAGCCTCACCGTCCAAACCAACTCTCTGTGTGCCTTGAGTCGCAGTTAGAGAACCAAACAGGAACGGTCTGGGTCTGCTGCTCTCTGTTGGCTGTGCTGGTGGCTCCAGCCTGGAGCTGCAGCTACCAGCAGCCACGATAAAGTGGAGAACATAACCGCTGATCATGCCTCTCCTACCATAAGGGAATCCTACCTCACTAACGAGGATTCCTTGTTACTGCAAGGGCCTGATGTTCTGTAAACACAAGGACCTACCGCCCTTGGGTTAGGATCTGAATGGTTTTTAGAATACTGAGGGACAGAAAAGAGACAAGGGTCAAGAACACCTCCCCAAGCTAGAAAGAATTCTGGATAAATATTACTGGAGTGTTTAAGCTCAGCATTTCACCTGCCATTTAAAAGCATGATTTTCAGTAGCTGCTAATATGTATTTGCTATTTGGAGTGCTCATTGTCTTCCATATAACAGTTTTTTCACCTATACAGTAGTGGACTTGAGCCTTCTGTCCTAATATTGAAAAAAATCTCGTTAGGCTACTGCTTCACGTGAACTAGAGGGCTTCAGCCCTCACAAGTTTTCAGGCACTTTGCCACAGGGATTCTTGTTCCCCAATGGAAATTCAACCAGGAATCAGGAAACATCGCTGTGCTGGGTTACTCTAAGTCTGGTGTTTGTACAGTTCATCCTTTTATATTCCTTTTTACCCTATCTTTGACTGGTATTATTAGGAAAAGAAAGTAAGGTTTTTCACGTTGAAATATCTCCATGCTTCAGATGGGGACAGGACTCCAGTTCCTGTCCCTCTCTTGCATGCTTCCCCAACCACACTGGAAAAACAAGCTATTTCCATTTCAGAAACACATCTTGTTTATCTGTGGTCCTTTGGCCTACAACGGGTATTTCATGAGCCAGCAGAACTTTTAACCTGACCACCAAGGCACCAAAGGATGCTCTCCAACCAAATATTTGGTCAGACCTGAAGTTAGCAGTACTTTTAACTCACAGGGTGATTATCTGCTATTACAGATCAAAAAGGAGTAAGCACAGATGGTTCTTAAATGACCAGAGGTCTGAATGTGTTCAGAAAAGACACCAAGCAGTGCACCTGCCAGACAATGATTTGGTTATCTTATTTCGGTAGTGGCAAAGTAATAAACTCACCTGTCCATCCCACAGTCACTGAACAGCTGAATTTACTAGGGCTCTAGAGATATTTCTAGAATTTACTTTACTTACTGCTACTTTACTTAACATAAAGATATTTTCACAAAAAGAAAAACCAGTTTATAATCAAACACAGGTCAAAATAAAATTTAAGTATTCCTACTGAATGGTATGTTAATGGTAAGTTAATTTTTATAGTTCTTTATCATGAGATGGAACTGAAGTGATTTGTTTAGCCTAAAAGCTATCATCTGTTTACCATCTATTTTTCACTAATTACCCCCCAAAGAGTACTGTTGCTTACAAGAATGCTTTAAACTGTCATTTTACTTACAAGCAGTAATTAAACATTTCCTTTCAATTGCCACAAAATACACAATCTCTTATTATTGTTCCCTTCAATTAGTGTAATTGAGAAATTAATTAAGTTATAGGGAGATTTCTGAATAGGATTTGTTTTCTTATTCTGTTCTTTATCTTGCAAAAATTTGCTTTTTACTGCTTTAAGAAGGGGAATGAAGCAGCATGAAAACCAGGATCAGTTCCTCTCTTCACAGAGGCAATGACAGGACTCTGGTTTAATGAAACAACAACTGGAGCCCCAAGGCATGAAAAGAAAAGCATCTCTCCTCCATGCTACTATTGGTGAAACTGCATCAAGTCTAAGGCAAGATGATTTTCTTTCTTATGAGAAAGATACTGTAAAAATGACAACTTATTTAAAAAATATCAGATATGCTATAATTGCCTCCTTACAGTTGCCAGTTTTGAAGTGAAGTTTAATACTTATCCTGTCATCTTGTACTATTTTCCTTATCTTTAAAACAATTTGAATTTCTTTGGGTCTTTCCCCCCCCTTTTTTCCAATTTACTGTGCCAGTAAAAAATAATATACATTGAAAGAAGTGCCTAGTTGGGAGGAACAGGAGACAAAAGGAGTTATTCCCCACAAGCAGCCTGGGGAAGAAAAAGGGATCAGCTCATCTCTGCTAGATCACTTCTTCACCACAGTTCTGAGCACAAGCAGCAGTTTGTGCAGCTCCAGGATACACGAAAGGGACATGTGTACCTGGGCACTGAAAGAACCCTGAAGATACCTTTGAAGCTGACCCTGAACACGGTGACAAGTGTCAGTCACCTATTTTCATTTCAGTGTAAGGTTTTTGGAAATATGTGTTAAGTCTGCTTATCAGAAGCAGTGGTTTCCTGTGGCATGGGCTTCACCTCAACCCATTGATCCTGCCACACAGAAACACTGCATAATTCTAAATTCAGTGTGTTCCATAATGCCTTTAGCCAAATTGGCATGCTTAGCTGTGAGCATCTCACCCACAGGAAATCCAGTTATTTCAAGAAGCAAATTGAAGTAGCAGTTTAGAAAAGTAATACAGAAAAAAAGCATAATTAGATTGAAATTATGTAACTTTGTATCTATTGTTTAATAGTTGCAATAAAAAGAAGAAAAAAAGTTTTATTAGCACTGTAATTGTTACATCTGCTTGGTGTTGTGCCAACAGCTATGCTACTAGCAGCACCAGCATACACAAGACAGAAACACTGGCAAAATACAGCTGCTGATCCTGGTAATTTTATCTCTGATAAAACCTAATTATGGCTTCCCAGTTCCTTTTGTATTAATTAATGAAAAATGCCAATTCATCAAAAATAACCTGCTTTTTTAATGCATCCCTTTTCCCATTTTTCTCTTCCATGTCAAGATACTTGCACAGCAATAAGTTTATCATGCATGGGAAGGAAGATCTGTTCAAAGCTAAAGCAAGAAACAAAGAGATTCTTCAGTGCATAAAGTTGCTCAGTTAAAGAATGTATTGCTTTTCTTGACCTCTGATCAGAGACCTTAAACTGGCCTCCCCTCATGTCACAGCAGTGTCCGAATGATGAGGAAATGGTTCCCCTAGGCTGGGCATGGCATCTCCCACTGCCTTTTCTGCTTGTCTATTACGTGTGTATCAAGAGAGACAGAAAATTCTCTTGTTCCTCATAGGGATAGAAACAGTGGTGTAGATGATCACATTTCATCTTGCTTTTCCAAGAAAGTATAATCACTCACACAGAACTCAGGTGGTGGGAAGCACAAAGAGTCATCCCATGCAGATGCTGCTCCTGGGGAAGAAAAGCCTACACAAGGCTGTTGGCTGCAATTCATCCACCTCCTTGCAGGCACTTCACATGTAAACACCTCCATCAATGTCACACGCATGCAGTACTAAGATTTTTTAAGACCCATAGGAACTTAAAGGAGACCAGACAACCTCTGCTCTGAACAGGCAATCTCATTAATACTGTTATTACTTTATGAACTATTATTTAACATATGCAGCTTGAAACCTTGCATTTTTTATTTGAGCATACAACTAGATATGGTAGCATGACGCAAAGAGCCCTTCCACTTATAAAGGAGACTTGAAGACTATGACTGATTTTTTAGATAATCTAAGACTCTTTGTCAGGCTGTTCAGGTCTCCAGCTTCATCTAAAAGACTGAGGTTAACACACAGTATCACACAATATTCATGCATTCCTCACCAAGAACTGCAACAGTCTTGACAAACTGCTCTAAATGTTCACAATTGCTGTGTTTCATTCATTCTTCTAAACTATCCATAATCTTTTTTTTTTCTTACCCTACTTTTATCTAGTCTTGAAGTATACACACTTCAGAGATATCCTTAGAGAAATAAATTTATGGCATCTGAAGGCTTCACTGATAAATGACAAGCACGGCAGGAAAGTAATACTCCAAGCAACCTTTTGTACTCTCCTGAAGAGGATCATTATAAACCTGATGGCTCCAGAGGAATGAATGTGAGCAACAGGATGTATTCTCTTATACTTCAAAATTATGGAACTTATTCACTAGGTACAGGGTAAAAACTCTTCAATTTTTAATGACTTAAAGATAATTTTTAATTAGAGTAAAAATGTGATATATACGAGAACTTCAGGGTCCATCAGGGATGGAAAAGCCAATGGAACATTCTGCAAAGAACAAATTTTAAGGCAATTTATAGCCTCCTTCAAACAAATAGACTAATCATTCCTGTAATAGTTCCAGTTACGAAGACATAGTTCAGTGTATCAACCATTCAATCATCCAAATGCATCAAATCTTGCATAAAGAGTAGGTCTTATTTTTAATTCTCAAAAATGCTGCAAAATGTTCTTAGTAATAGTGGATTACTTCCCACATCTCTGTGGAAATTTAACTCTCAAACAAATAGTGATACTGTTTTTCTGTGCTGATTGTTTCTTCAGAAGCACTCAGGGAAAGTGTTTTATTCAGTATAGCTTGGTTCATTCAAAAGTAAGTCACAGAACTGTAACTTTTTAAGAAAAATAATGGAACTTCTGTGAAATAATATCTTTATTTTCTTTTTCCCCCTTCTTTCAGAACAAGAAGGAGAAATAGAGAGAGCTTTGAAGAGGTGGGCAAAACACCTATAAGATGCTACGGAAAACCCATGAAAGGAGTAAAAGGCTAAGAAAGTTTTCTTAAACAATTCTACAAACAATTCTAAAGACCTAAGGCTTCCTCATATTTTCTTTCACTTAAAGGAGTAGGATTTGTAAAGTGCGTATTTATTTCTTCCTGTCTTTAGTATTTTAGGAGCACTCTGCTCAGCATCTGAAATTTTAGCAAAATTTACCTTAGTTTTAGGGTCGAATAAAGAATCCTTTATTTCCAGGGCAAGAGAAGCAATTTGCACTCCAGTACCGCTGGCTGTGAATATGACAGTCTGCCATGGATATTGTTTCACAGGGCCAGCTGATAATTCACTTCTGTTCTGAACTGGTACCCTAAACACCATTACCAGCACTGACAGCGGTGTCTCATGGAAAGGTTGCAGGGCAGGACCCTGCTGAAGCTGGGGGGGCACCTGTCAAGGAGGGTCCTTCCTGGCAGGCAATGTGAAATGCTTGGTTTTGTACAAGAAAAAAAAAAAAAAAAAAAAATTGTGAAATGGGCCTGTTGGGGCTTTTTTTGTTTTTTTCCTCTTTTCTTTTTTAAATTTTTAAAAAATTTTTAAAGCATGCCCTAGCTAAGTAAAAGATCACCAGGCCCCTTTTCAGTCTCCCAGAGATATTTGGTCTAGACCACAAGGTTTTGTGCAATGGCCATGAAGCTGCAGGGAAACCTTGCTAAGAGAACAGCAGTGCACCACCCTATAGAGAAAGCTACGCCTGGGCTGTGTGAAAAACAGTGGTAAGAATGTGCTGAGGCAAGAAAAGCCTTTTCCATTTGTATTTTGTTTTTAAACTGAATCTGAAAAAGAGCTGGAAGAATTCAGAATGTCTTCCCAATAAATCAATATATTTTGAAGCTATACAGACCGTGAAATTTTGAGTACTCGTAAGCAAATGTAGCACAAGGGCCCTACAATGCTAATTCCTGAGAACTAGAGAAACAGTATATTGTTTCCTCTAAAACTTCAGTGTTATGTAAGAACCTCACTATAAATAATAACTATCTAATGATTAGGTGGTAACCTAATAATTTTAAAGGCCAAAGCAGCAACCACTTCAAGTATAAGCTGGCACTTCCTTCTGTTTTTCACATCACAAATTGATAACCAAAACAGAAGCCCTCTCTGCCACACAGGAAGAGTATATTAGAAATAGCATATAGTGTAAGTTATAACATTAAACTTTGTTTTGAGCCATTTAGCCCTGGTGGGTTACAGAAATCCAGGCTAGCACACTGAGAAATCGCCTCAGCTGCTGCAGAGACAGCTCATTTTCTCAGCCTGCCTGATTGATCCCTCCTCTGCTCAGAGCTGTACTGCAAATTTAAAAGCCACATGCAATGGGGCATACACCTGATATTAATGGATATGCCACAGCACAGTGCTTTCATTATTCACTTCCTCCCCCCCCTTTTTTCTGCTTTTTCACATTATTCTATGTAATTACATCACTGCAACCTCCCCAGGAGGCTCTAACTTTCTTGACATTAAGTGATACAGAATTGTTTGGAAAATGAAAGCTTTCTTCTCCTGCCATGGCATGGTGCAAGGTTTACATGAGTGTCCTATCTTCTCTAAATCCCACTAAACAGATTGGTTTTACGGAAGGTTTTGAGGTAAAAGAGGAAAAATGGTCTCTGCCAGATGCAGAGACTGCCTTAGAAAGAGGCATGGGGATTGGGGGGAATTCTGGTAGACTGAGAAACTATGAAAGAATATAAAGCTGCGGTAAAAACAAGGAAGGGTTAAGGTTTATGTCTGTCCCAAATAATTTCTGGGTTTGGCACTATTTTACAAGGTTATACTGTTCTCTACTATCTTACATAAGTCATGAACCCTTGCAGAGCAAGAGCCTGTTTCTTAAGTATTTTGCAAACAAATCTAAACCACAATCGATTAGCAATAAAAAAATATCTTTTCATTTACTGAGTTACATATACTATTGGTTTTATTGTGCTTTCACTTTTCAGTCAGAGTTACGCTCTGACTTTTATAGCTTTGTTTTAAAATCAATGGACCAATACAGTCCATTAGGGTTTTAAATCTCTTTTTCCCTTTTAATACTAGTCCATTTACTTCCTTGCCGATTTTTTTCCTAGCAACACTGCTTGAAGAGTAAATACTGTTGCTTGCCTTACAGGTGCACCGGATGGAGCAGGGATTATCAGATGATATCTTGTCTCTGCCCATGCAACCCAAAACCTCCTGCCTGGCTGAACTGGGTAATGCAATATAGCAATCCAGGTAATCATACCCATTGATCATCCTCACTTCAGTTCTCTTCTATTATTTTATTTGCACTGTCCCCGCATTGAAGGTCTTGTTCAAAGTGAGGGGATATGCAGATGGAAACAGAAACAGTCTCTATCTCTTTGCCAAAAATTCAGAGTGCATGTCAAATGATTTCCTAATTTCTTTCAGATAGCATAAGTCATGTACTGCTCATTGAGAGGTTCTTCTCAGCCATCAACACATCCCTCATTACAAGCTCCTCTGTCTGTCACAGTTTTTCCCTAAAACAAGTCAACATCCTCTCCCCACTGGTGCAGTCCCTGTTGCTTCCTTCTTCACCCTCCCTTCCTCTCATATTCTTTGGCTCCTGCCATTTCAAAGCGGCTCTTTTCCTCACAGGCAAGCCATAGGAAAGAGCCACAGATGCCTTTCTGCTTCCTCTGTTACACTGACTAGTCATCTTCTGGGGCTCTCTGCCTCAGTTTTCCTTTGAGTTAGCCTTTTGGGCAGCCTCTGGCGTCAGTGGCACTCCTGGCTGAGGTGAGGTCGAGTCTGATGCTGCCTGATGATGCCCAAACCTAGGCTGAAAAACACCTAATGCTGTGCAGGAATGAAGCAGCAACAAAGAGCTGGACTCTTCAGCCACACCTCTCCTCTTACATTTCCTACAAAATCAGGGGAAACAAAAACCTATGCTTAAAACAGTGTTGAAAAATGAAAAAGGATAGGCAGGTATCCTATATAACAGAATTAACTCCATTAAATTCTAGTTACCAGCTCCTTCATGTATCTGATAGGAAATACCCAAAGACTTCACTTCTCATTTAAAAAATGTTCAGTGTTTTCCTCAAAACTTTATAAATTACTTTTACATTTACATCAAATTCTGAAGTGAAGCTCTGCCTGAATATATGCAGGCATTCAGTGCTGCCCATAATACAAGGCATCTGACAAATATTTTGTCTAGAAGGAGATCGTATAGATACTTATCTGAAAATGACATTTTCCCAACTCCAAACTGTGAAACCCTATCAGTGTGAATTTTTATTAAAAAATTATCTTTTCTTATGCTTTAATAACTAGTGTTTAGAAAAATATTTTCTAAAAGTTTTGTTACTTTTTGTTTTCGGTTGCAGAAGACATAGAAGGTAGGTTTAGTGTCTTTTATGAAAACAAATGGACATAAAGGCATTCTACTTCTATATTTATTACTGTGTCTCTTTTCTAACACAGGTTACTGTTGCAATATTTTTTCAAGTTTAGTAACCATTTGGACTAAACTGTTAATTTTGCACACAGAACAATATGAAGGGGTTTTTAAACCATTTATTTGCAGAGAAAATGCTTAGGTCATTCTGCTATCCTCTGCACTCCAAAGTATTCATAAATATTGAATGTCTTAGTTACACAGATTATTATGTTTTTACTTTAATTATTATGTTTTTGCTTTAATTACTTGAATATTGAGAAACAGGGTCAGATTGGAAAGAACTATGATTTAAAAGTCAATATTAAAATAATCAATCCTTCTTCCCTTCTTCTCTAACAAGGTAAAAGAAAAAACTCCAGTCTTTCACAGCAAGGATTATTGTCTCAGTCTCAATATTGCATTAGATAGTATTGACTGCAATTTCCTTCTACCTGTCTACAGGACATAAGCACAATAACTCTAGTGCAACTGGGATAATTTCTACCATTTATACCTATCTGGTGTGAATCAGAGACTTTTCTCTTGATAAACTTGTAATTTGTGCTGTATTTGAACAGAAAGTTTGAAACCCAAAACTTAGTTCCTTGTTTTTTGCTTCTCTTTTTTTTTTTTTTTTTAATATAATTTTTTAAAATCTATTTTATGTAGGAACCTATGGTAATTTGGTAATTACTGTGGAAAGAAAGCAGATTGTGTGTAAAATCTGACTCTGGAATAACTTCATGCCTTCACAGCTAATTTTATATAGTCATCATGAACATGGTTGAAATTGTAATGAGCTTGCTCTGCAGTTTCATATGGAAAACTGTTAGAAACCTAATCCATAATGCAAGACAGCAGAACACTTTATAGGTAAATTACCCACAACACAGCAATAAATCAAAGACAGTCCCATCTGTCATTTTAGAAGCAGTGGGAGTCTATTACAGTTTGGCACAGGTATGATGCAGACGGGTGGAGAGCCCTTGGCTTGCACAGTACCTGCTACCGTGAGGAACCAATCACCTTTTGAGAGATGAAAGGCAAAAATAACCAGCCCGATTACCCCAGCAAGATTTGCCGTAATGAGAAGCTGAAACACAATAATGAAGGATCAGGACAAAAGAGGAGAGCAGTCTAGTGAGAACATTCTGACTGATTTACATTTCTCTCCGAAGTCTTACCCTCAAACTAAAAATAATATTCAGTTCAAGGTGTAAAGAAACAAACATTTTTATTTTTTTACCGTTGCATCATTAAAGGTGACTAACTTCTGATTTTTGATTGGGAGAGGGAAAATAATTTTTGTCTTTACTTTTTGAAATACAATCTATTATTCTTTCCCATTTCAAAAATTGGGAAGACCGATGTCAATATCACAAGTATGTGCAGCAAAAATCTAGGTAATCATTATAAACACAAACTGATAAAGATGAGAAAGAGAAATCAAGTGATGGCAGTGAAGGCCTCAAAGTAACACACCAAATATTTTCATGTTTAATGAATAATCCTCTGTCTGCACAGCTCACACTGGTTCTCACAGCTGTATTTACATATTCATTTATATGTCAGTGGGCTGATTTCATGATGGCCTTAATTATGCATCAAGTTAAAAGGTGCATATAAGTAAAAGAATTAATGTACCTACAAGTTCTTGTATGTGCATGTTCTTTCAAATAACAATATGCGTCCTGTGAAATGAAGGATCCAGTTTTTTTTGTGACATACAGCTGTTTTTTCCCTTTCAGAATGTTTTGCTATTCAGAGATACCAAGTATCTTTTAATAGCTTGCTTTATTCTAATACATCTCAGTGCTTTCTGCAAGGACCAATAAGACTCATAGAAGCCAGGAACATTACACCTATCCATTTAGCAGTCTGTGACCTAATGTGTGCCAAAACAGCAAAAGATGATCCCGAAATAATCCAAAAGTCAAGACTTACAAAATTTTTTCTAACTAAAAGGCACCCTGGACTTCCAAATAAAATCACAAACCCAAGAATTTTAACTACCAAGAGCAACCCACAAATACTGTGATAAGTAATGACTCTCAGTCGTGCCTAAATATTCAGGGAATAATGGATTTTCTCATTCACAATACTGCGATGACTATATGACTTTTGATACAATCAATACATAGTCCTGAAGTTCCTACATCGTACAAAACTGTTAGCAACTCTTGATCATTCATAAAACACTTCAAAAATTGATTACTATTTAAAATACTGAACTGCAGCAAAGCTAAATAGGATATACACCTGTGCAAGCCGATGAGAATTTTCTAAAAGCCTGCAAGACTACGGGCTGATACTCAGCAAAAAGGTTTTGCTTCATTTTCTTGTTTGTTTCTTTTTTTTCCCCAAGTAGGTAAAACTCCAGGATAAAGTAAACCACTCCTCATTTTCCAAAATAAATAATTCCTTTGGGGTGGCAAGTGTACTGTATCACTGCTGTATAGAAAATGCAAGATTTATCTTCCAAGTGGCTCACCTTCTCCAGCAGTCTGAACATGATGTGACCTATTGCTAAAATTATACTTTATAAATAAAAACAGGCTATTGTTAGGTAAAGAGTCACAGAACATTTTTATGTTACAGTGTTGTCAGACTTTCTAAAAACTACTACCAGCACCAGAAAAGCAAGACTTCCATTTTTAAAAACCATGTGTAAACCATGAAAAGCTACTGAACTTAGAAGTTAGTGCTTGATGAGTACTTTGCTGCTCAGATCAGACCAGTTTCAGGAATAACATTCTAAAACTTCACTACTACAAGTTGAGCTGTGTGTCTAAAATTCACGTTCTGCAATTTCTATTTTGAACATTTTTTGTTCAATTTAAGAAATTAAAAAGGCCATAAAACTAAATTTTCAAAGATTTTTTATGAATGGCATATAACATGTAGGCAATGGAAACTTCTTTATCTGTTTCACTCTATTTCATCTGACTCTTGACTCCAGTAAAGGCAAGCTGACAAATGAATATTTACATGTGTATGGATATTTATATTTAGTTTAACAATATAAATACACCACAGTGTGGCATAAGCCTAGTCCAATAGTGATGTGATCTTTAGTTTCCCATGACTCTTCCCTTCCTACGAATTTCCATTATGACCAGAACTGCCATTTCCTAGACTCCAAAGGAAATAAACAAATCCCTGAAACTTACAGATGCCGTAGTTACAAATATTTAAAATTTTCCAGAAACATTTCCTAAGAACCAAAGTAGTATTAATGAACATGCCAAGAATTTGGTATCCGCCTTGTTCCACTTTCAGTTTAAAAACCAAGTGTTTGAAACTTAGGAAAACACGGAAGTGCTGTCTCCCATTCCTCTTTAATATGCAGAGGCATCACTGGCCACTGAGTCTTGATTTACTCTACAGCAGAGCCTCTCCACTGCACCCTAAGACAACTGCTCAGGGAATGAAGCCTGAAGAGGTTCTTGGTAGTTTTGGAAGGGAGGACCTCAGATATGTCACTACACAAGGTGATTGAGTGCATACAGAGCCTCCTGGAAGGGAAGGGAAATGGGAACATGCTCCATCCACAGCTGCCGCAAAGCAAAATATGGGGGTAGAAGGAGATGTCCTCTGGGACATTGGAGACAGTTTTAATTTTTTTCCATTTCCTATATGTATATGGTTGAATTGAATATTTTTTATGTCTCTTACACTACTTGGAATTGATAAAACTGCTCTGATTCTATTCCCTGTTTTCAAGACCTTGTGTGGTTTGAGTTTTGTTAGAGAAAAAATGAAATATACAAAATTATAACATAATGAAAATGGATCAATAAATAAAATAATCCCCCCCTACCCGCCAGCTAATACCCGATACTTTATCAAACCAATTTAACAATCTTTATGCTATGAAACAATTTCTTTGCTGCTACAAATCTTTCCTCTATTAGCTTGTTGTTCCTAGGTATTTTATTCCCATGACAGACTGCAACAGAGAAAATATTAACCTGTCTTCAATCACGAAAATTCAGTAACATTCACAGCATTAGGTGAATATCTTCCTATTAGGAACTGCCAACATCTAAAGGAAGAAATATTTAACTAATGATCTTCACCTCCTTGTCAAGTTACTGTTCATTTTGCCTTCTTTGTTTCACACTAGATTGTTAACAAGCTTGGCATATGCATTTCCCATTCTTTCAAATAAATATTGCTTTTGCAAGGGTAAAAATCTTTGAGATTTGCTGACTTCCTAGACATTAGAAAATGTCAAAGGTGTTGTCACTTAGAATATTGCTTTTAGTTGCTACTGCATTCCTCTTTGACTTACACCAAAGTCAGAAAGGAGAGTGCTAAGATGACATTGATTTGTTGATTTATTCAGTCCTTTTGTAAGGTAGATGGTCTGTCAAACTTTATTACTGAGAAGAGAATATGGATTGAGTATACCTGGCTTGGACTTCTTTCTCCTTTGTCAGATATTAGCCCTTCAGTAATTGATATCAGGATCTGATGTATGTATTCTGAGAAGTATTTTTTTTAATGTAATCTGAGAGGTATTTTTTTTCTGTGAGAACAGTTCCACTTCTTCAGCAGAAAAAAGCCTGAACTTTGTCAGAGTGACCAGAATGTATCAGTGCATTCTTTTTTGTACTGCTTCTCAGTATAAAGGTTTACTGTCCAACTCCTACGTTTGACAGTTTATAATCACTCTTAATTTTCTCTGATACATTTTGTCTTTGGCCTATAACAGTAAGTATGTGGAGCAATATTTGCTTCCTTACCATATTTTGATTTCTCTCAGCATGCAATGCTGGCACAGGTCAAATTCTTAGATGGTGTTTGACTTATTTGGCTTAATGAAATCTCTTTCCTGTCTTCCCCTGTGTAGTTCTTCCATTTTGAACTATGTTTCTTCTAGTTCTGCATGCCTTGAGCTTTGGAAGGGTGTGAATGAGAGGGATTTCAGCAAATATTTATTTTCTGGCTGCTTTCAATGTGAGAAGGACCAGAACTTTCCTTTTTTTAGTTGCCTTCCACAGATACATTTCTGATGTTATTTAGAGAAGAATCAAATAACAACCTCTTTCTTAACCTCCACTATTATTCTGTGTTGCCTAGCAATTAATGTTAATTTCATTATTTTCCATAATTCTTACAAGGAAAATAATGGAGCTAATAAATACACAACCCTAGATATATATGTCAAAAAAAAAAGAAGTCGAAGCCCAGAAAAATCAAAAAAGTTTCACTCTCCTGATTTTTTTAATTTCAGAAGAAGAAAGAAAAAAACAATGCACTATGCAAAAATGGATAATGGATTATAATAAAGCTCTGAAATCTGTAGCTAGAGATTTGATCTACCTTTTTCTCAAGTCTCAGATAAATGAAATACAAACAATTTTTATCCAGCAATATTTTAGAAAATATAATGACATAATGGGTACCATAAACTGGTGTTTGAAATACCCATTAATCTAGTTTGCAGAGTAAAGGAAAATACAGAATACTCATTAGGAATGTATAGTAATGGCTTATAATTATTATGCAATAATCAAAGATTTACTTCAAAATATGATTAAAGTATGATAAAGCAATGGTTAAGAATACACAAACATGTCTTTATAGTGGTTATAGCTGATAATACATATATGTCCAAGGTCTCAGAAATCAGTAGAAAAACATTCTTTATTCAAGACATCCATAATCTCTAGCCCTTAACAGACAGCATACAAATAGCTTACAGAAAATAAGAAACATTTTTCTAAAGCACAGAAATATGCAATTTCTGGCTCATTTCTTAAATTTCTGATTGTCAATGTCATGCAATTTTTTTACCTCTGAAGTCAGGAAACAAGAAGTAAAAACAAAAAGAAAAATTAATGTGTTGACAATTGCAGGAGTTGAAAAATGCCAGATATTTCTATGCTAATGTTTAATAAATTGTGTGCATAAAACCAGAGAAGAAACAAACAAACAAAAATTTCTGTTTGCTGTTATGTGAAAAGATGAGAAATGCAATACTGCTTGGCTGCTGCTGGGTTTTAATTTACACCAAAAGTGCAAATGAGACTGGCTTTACGCATCACAGTTTAAAATATATTGATATCTTTACACTTGTACTACATTTCTGATGCTCAAAACATTGTGATATCATGCTGCAACCAGCAAGGTCAGAGGATAATGATTAAGATGAGATTCCAGGTGAATAGTGACATTTCTTCTGATTTCTTAAATATGTGTATATGTGTGTATATATGTTGACCCTAACCTCTGATGAAACTGCAGTCATTCTTCATGTCCATGGTTATGATGTTTCTGTCCTACAGCTTTCTAGAAATATCCCATTTGGATAAAATTCCTTTCTGTTTACAGAACAGACCCTGTGAGCCAGTTGGGTTATATAACCTACCAGGATTAGCCCTCTGACATGATACTGAGATGATAAGGGGGCTTCACATGGTCACTGACAGAACTCAGATTTTCGTTTTAATGCTCATCTAGCCTCTCTTTCTAAACCTCTCATTCTCACTTATGTTCCATCACACTACACTGTGTGAAATTTCTTGCTTGCAAACTTCTGTTTTGAACAGCTGTTTTGTCAGCCACAAGCTAATTTTTCTGTCACTGAACTTACAGCTCATCCCTTACTTCTTCCTGTCTCTCATATATGGAAACCATGATCTTGTTGCAATGTGAGCTTAACAAAACTGAATGTAAACCCTTGTTCACCCACACACTCTCATTTCCTCCGTCTTTGCTTCCTTGTAAAGAAAATGTCCCAATCCATCCTACTTTTCTTTTTTTTCTTTCTTTTTTTTTTTTCCTCCTCTTTCTTGCCTAGCAAATTCAGGTCATTCCTCTTCTTCCTCAGCAGATGCCAGGGTCACCCTCTATGCTGTTTAGTCTCTGCCAGGTTTCTCCCTCAGGTTTGTGTTACATCATACTGTGATTTCTGCCCAGTTTGCCTTTCTGAACCTTGTTATGGACATATGCCAAATACTATTGCTCAGGCTGTGTTTCTTATTTGCTGATGTGAACTCTGATTTCACTATTTTGCTCAGCTGACCTCTCCCCTGGCATGGCTTCTCCAGTTCCCCATTTACTATAATAACAAATTTTGTCATCTTTTAAGCACCTCAATAACTCTGCACATTCTTTTTGTCCCTTGCTGTGGTTCATTCTGATCCTTTCCTCCTTATGCCATCATTCCTGGATGCATTTTCCAGTTTCATACCTTCATCGACACTTGTCTCTGATTTTTATTACACAACTGACAATTTTAATTAGTACTTAGTCCAGAAAGTTCCCACCCTGTAGGCATTCATATCTTTTTAATTCCAATCTTAAATGAAATAAAACAATGTTTTACTTTCTATTTAGAAAGAACTCTCTTCCACTAACCTTTCTCTACTTTTCTACCCTTTGGCCACAATCCTTTTTGACCTTGGAAAGGACCTTACAGGTCCTGGATTTGCATGTCAACAATACTGTTACTAAGCAAATGGAAGACCTCTTCTGAGCACTTCTCTGAGGAAGCTGCCGACAAAACTAATTGATTTGGTGGGGTCCTCATTTAAAGGCCACTCTTTTGACATGTTAAAGGGTGATCCCTAACCTGCACTCCAAAGTAATGACAGGAAATTGTACAGAAATGCCCAAAATACCAAGCTCAAGGCCCTTGTTCAAGCTACCTGGATCAAGTATCTACAGAATGTAGCAAAGGGATAAAAAGCAAATCTGGAGCAAGGGACAGAGTTTTCACAGAAGCATTTAAAGGAAGTTGAAAATCAAGAACTGGCTGCTCTCTAAGCAAAGTCGGTTCACGCAGAAATGTATTGAACTCCTGGACTGTTCTGAACTCCTTTGTGTTCAACGACCTCTGCCACAGGATTAAGACAATGCCAGAGTATTTAATGTAAAGTCATATTGCCTTTTCCACAGTAGAAACAGCCCATTAATCCATTTCAGAACTTAAGGAGCTATGAGAAAATGAGTTACCTTTTCTTGATATTGTCGTCGTGAGGAATCCAGAGACTGGATGAGGGCAGTGGCATGGCCAACAAACATGGCATAGCAAGTGGCCCCCACAATCATACTCAGCATGGTTATCCAGAGGTCGGACATGCTGACGGGGGCACGGGCGCCGTAACCGATGCAGAGCATGTGGCTCATGGCTTTGAAGAGTGCATAGGAGTACTGCTTTCCCCAGGAATCGTTCTGCAAGAAAAGAGACAAGTGACTGAGCCTGAGAGCAGCTGGAGAGAAAATGGCATTTGTACCTGTTTGGTGGGATCATAGATTGCTCGCTCTGAAAGGGTAGTCTGGTAATGTATCCTCTATGCTTGAGAAGAGATATTACTTCCAAATTAATTGCTAGATAAAGTGTCAGAGATTCTGACAGATAATACTTATCACTGTGAGATGAAAAAAATTGACTATTTTTAATACATGATTGTATTCTTAAATGTGGGTGCTAGCCTAATTACAAGGAGACTAAAGGTCAATTTTATTTTACAGCCCATGGCAGATGGATTAGAAAAAGCTGAGTACTCACTTATCAAGCACAATAAGGTGGTCTTTTGTTTTAATGTGCCTCAACATACTCCTATGGCCCTGTTCCTTTGTTTTTGGAATTGTCAATTTTAACACACAACCATATTTACTTTACTAACTTCCTTTCACTTTCCAAGGACAGAAAAAAGCCTTATTATTTGTTGTAATGTCTGCTTATTCTGATTTTGGGGTTTATTTTGTAATATTGTATTTATACTGGAATAATCTGAATTGAAAAGAAGTCTGTTTATTCTGCACCATAGCAAACCTATGTTCATAGTCACAGTCTGTGAAAGCCAAAAAAAAAAAAATGGTGATGTCTAGGTCCTGCATTTCTGATGTGTAGCTACCCCTTCCAGTCTCTCTGGTGGATTACAAGGACACGACTTCTTGCTCACAAGCTTTTAAAACTGCAAAGATGTTGGCAGCATCCTCCCTTTAGCTTTATATAAAGACAGTCAAAGGGGCTGTTCCCAGCAAAAAGGAGACACCTTAACACATTCCAAAAAGCCCTGGGACTCCTTGTCAGATTTTTCTATTTTCCTAGCCAAAAGGATGAAACAAGAACAGGAGACAAACTGTGCTTGCAGGCATGCAGTGCACATGAGAAAACACGGTATTAACCACAAAAAGAACTGAGAACAAATTAAAAAAATGTAGAAGTGAAGGAAAAACTGGAATGACATGAGAAAGATTAGTCAGTTATACCGTTTAGTTTCTAATATACAGGACCAAAAATAATAAACTTGTTATCATAAATCTCCAAATCAGCAGTAGCATATATGTATAAAATTTATGTATGACATTAATATTTGTCTCTCTCTTCTACCAACACAAGCTTTACTCAAATACTCTAATTTCCCAAAGAGCTGCAAGCTTGCTCTCTTGCCATTTAAATGCCAAGGTTACTAACTATCCTTGTGCTTTACAACTATTAAAATGCTTTTTCTAGACCCCCTATTAGCCTAAATAACTGGTAACAGAAAATAAGCTGCCAATTGTTGTATTGCAGATGACATAGTTAGTACTTATTCACTAATATAATAATTTAGAAATTAGTGGTTTCTCTGTACTTACACTTGTTTCATGTTGCAAGTCAAATCTTTTCAGATTTGTGGGCTGTTGCTTTTTCACAAGTTAAAATTTGGTCTCATAAACACAGCTAAGGAATAGGTTTTGAGTGTCTACACTTAAAACAAAAAAGAAAAATTACCTTAGATAGCTGAGAGCCAGACAGGTTTCAGTGACTGGTAAGGAAATAAGTTTTGGGCATCAAAAAAGAAAAGAATTGAAGAATCATTCCTGAAAAGTCTCCAGTTCAGGATTCAACTAACGAGTTTGAGCACAGAAGCTCCATGCCATCAGGGCTACTGCAGGTATCCTAATGAAAGTTCCCTATTTCTCAGGAAAGCAACTCAATAAAATTAAGGTACTGTTTATTTTGAAGACCTTTTCTTCCAGCTGGCATCAAGTTCGTTTGTGTAGAAATAATTAATAAGGAAATTGTTAGAGACCAATATCAAATTATTTAGCAGTTGTGCTTTATAGAGATTATATTGGGAAAAATAATGAACTGCATGGTAGATGAAATATATCTGTTTTAAAGGCTACAAGTAGTGCTATTAAAGGCACAGTATTCAGTGGCTTCAGTATTCAGGAGGCTATGAAATCAAATCTTCAGTTCTTATAGGGCTCCACAAAGTGGATGTTGCTCCTAAATTTTTTAACTGTTTTTAACTACAACTATTGTAATTAATAAACAAAAACAAAAGCTAATCTTGATCCTGCCTATGAATATTTCCTATCATATCCTTGGTGTGACAAATCTCAGTGAAAATACTTTCTACCAAATTATACTTTTAAATCAAAGTCTCTGAGTTAATCTAAATACTGATGGATCTTATTTCTTGACTGAGATATTTTCCAAGTCTGTGAGTCACAGTTTGAAGTAAAATACAATTGTTTTAAGAAAATATAAGAAAATGGAAGTGAGGAGCAGAAATAAGAAACAAACCACAAAGGATGTAGGTAAGAGGGTGAGTGAAAAATAAATTAAATACTACTAAAGAAGTAGTACCATAAGGGAAGAAGCGGGAATAAGTGAATTGTAATGACAGAAGCAAAATAACTAAAAATGTCCAACGAAATAAACAAACATAGGTTTACCTACATATATGCCTTTATATATATATATATATATATATATATATATATATATGCCAAAGTGTGATACAACACCTCAGAGAGTCACATCTGCACCTGAATCCAGAGTGGAGGTCAAGGCCATCTCAAATGGCCATTTTTTTTTAATATAAGCAGCATCAGCTTTTACTATGTAGCTTGTTGTAGACCATGTCACAGGCACAGAAATTTGTGAATGGATTTTCCTGAGCAGCTGGTCCTCAGACAGGTAAAAAGGTTTCAGGGAAAAAAAAAAAAAAAAAAAAAAAAAAAAAGTAGGAAAAGCATCCAAACTCAGCTTGGATTTGCCTGAGGATTTTGTTGTCTAAAATACTTGCCAATGTGGTTTTGTTTCTTTTCTTTAATAATGATGGGTTCTTGTAAAATCAGGAGCAAAATTTGCCTTTTTAGTTTGTATGGGTTTTTTTTTTTAAATACTGATCAACAAATACCATTGTGGAGGGTACAGATTTCAGTACAGTTACTTGTGTTGTTCAATGATTTATTCCATATATAAACCACTTAAAAATAACATTGATTCTAATGTCAAATCCTATACATCATGTATGTTGCAACTAACGTTACTAAATGAAATAATAATTATTTAATTATTTTCCTATTAGTGCTGTATAACCTAAGGGTTTGGCAGGAGTAACACTAACTTTGTTTCATTGTGAGAGGTTGGAATTTTCCACAACCTTGTTCCCACATGCTGCTCTTTGCTGTTCTCTGTTACTAGCCTACAGTGATATTTTTTTTAATAAGTAATTTTGCACCTGCATCATGAAATTTTTACATAACACATTCTCAGATAATATCCCTGAGTTAATAGAAGTCCATTCTATGAAATCGAAAATCCTTGTTTTATACAGTCATCTTTAATACAATCTTAGTACAGTATTAAAATTTATATAAATACACATTAAATGTTTCCCCAAATGGCCATATTCTGCTTTTAATGTATAGATTTAAAAAACTCAACAACAACAACAACAACAACAACAACAACAAATCCTCTAGAAGCTGACAAAATCGCCTACCAATTAATAAAAAAGGGCATTTAATTTCTTAGCTGACAATAGGTTGATCACTGTTTCCAGATTAGCAGTAATCGGTTTAAAAAGTTTTAGATTAAATGACATTAATTTGGAAAAACTATTAAAGACTGTAATTGTGAGAAATACCAAAGCTGTTTATCCAAGGATTGATTGCATAATCTAGCTTGATGACATTAGGAAATCCTCACATTTTTGAAAGGAATGGTCACTGATCATTTGCAATTAGTTCTGTAACTATATACATTAACTTCACAGTTATCCTGAAGAATACATTAATTCCGGGGCACTTCTGATTATTAAAAATCTGTGTCCAAGCCTTTTCCTTCACCAAAGGATGTTATGGTTTGTCCCATAATTTCACATAAGACTGCCACAAATATCTTTTTGTAATATTAACTTTTCACCTCAAAACAAATAAATCACAGAAGGGCCACACAGCACCTTCTAAGGGACAACAACAAAAGGCAAATTATTTTTCTCAGGGGATTAAGAAAGGATTTCTATTTTACTGTAATCTTTGGAGGTTTTCATCAGGAAATTCTGTTGTCATAAGACAAATCAATTCCACTCCCATATTGTAGTCATTCCCTCAGGCACAGCTTATCTTCCCTCAGCCATATCCTTGCACTGAGATATAAACTGATTTAGAAATCTCCTACCAAGGAGACTATTGCACAGACAGTAATGGTTTCCTCATTTTTGCCTCAGTCCCTTTTTTCTCTCACGTCACAATTTACTGCAGGTGTCACAGAAATGGTTCTGTCAGTTTGTAAGGGCATGCTTTACAATCATGGAGCAAAAATGGGCTTAATAATTAGGTGAAATGGTTCCTACGAGGATTTTCAACTCATCCTCATTCTCCCTTTCCAAACTGTAGTAGAAGTGGGGACAAAGCCTCTCCCTCCCTGAAAGAGCTTGCCTTATCCCTCACACCCAGCCTTTCACACTCATCATTGTCTTTCAGTTCTGAAAGAAAGTGATATCCAAAGGAAGGAAGATCTTGACAGGATATAAATACACTCTACCCTAGTAAATTAAAAAATACCAGAAAGCATTTCCAAGCTATAGAAGTTGGTTCACACAGTTTCACTTTAGAAATGCCCCGGGTCTCACACTGGCTCCACAGCACTCCCACAAGCAACAGCAGTTGCACTTTGGAGCTGCTGTCGGTGAGGAACTCTTCCTTCTGGGCAGTTCAGCTTCTTCTGAGCTTGTCCTGTGCTGAAATCCAGACGAGATTTTTGCCAAGGAAAGTAAGTAAGTAAGTAAGTAGCTCCTAAACCAGTCCTACTGCAGTGCCTATCAAAAAGTTGAGAACTTCCAATTTATTTATGACGATGGAGGCAGCTAGACAGTCTATAAGCCCTCTGGTTTTAGCATTGTCACAGGAAGCCATTGCACAAAATGAGTGTAAAGTAAGGGATGAGGCTTCAAAGGCTGAAGAAACCACAAAGCATCCTTGCCTGCATGGTGGCAGGCCATGAGGAAACATCTGCCTAAAATCTGGGGGTCATGAGCTACTGCTGGTCAAATTCACTCTAAAAAAAATTAATCTCTTCCATCAGGAATTTAATTAAACTGTATTTGTGTATTACACAGCCATGAGTTATGGTTATATACTTATTTACAAGTCATTATTTTCATCAGTTTCTTAAAGACTTCTTAAACTGAAGAGTTACTTGTAACTTAACTAATCAAAAAGGCACACTAAGAAAAGCCTATACATGCATGTTAGTGCAATTTTTACCAGGTATGTCTAACACAGCTAGAAAAAAGGCTATGTGTTTCTTTCCCTGTACCAACTACTTACATGCACAAAATATGACACTAGAACTGGGCCTCTGTATTGAATCTATCATTTCCTCAGTAATCCATGTACATATATTTTGATATAGATTTATATTTTACATACTTTTCCATCAGGAACCAGCATAATTTTCTGCCTCCAGTATCATACAGTAACTCAGACAGGAAATTGGAGCAAAGAATCTCCGGATTTCTCATTGTTTGAATTCACAATGAATAACCAAGTTGGCCAATGGGAAAGGTGTCCAATATTTGCGGTTCCAAAGCTCATTCAATGGCGAATGCACTACCATGTAAAACCTCTAGTTCTTATCACAGCTATTTCTATTATTAATATCTTGCTTTCTAAAACTAGTAAACAAAGGCAAGGTGGGATCAGACTTGGAAGACTAAAAATCCCGGTGTTCTAAAGTTCTTAAGAAGCGCAAGGAGGAAGAGTCTAGTTTAGGAAGTGTGCAAGTACGTATGATTTAAAACAGAAAAACCCTGAATCGGTAAGCTCAGTGAAATGAGCAGATGTCTTCAGAAACTTCTGAACATTTCTCTCTGCTAATACGTGCACAGATAACAGATGGTGTAAGTGAGTCAGCATATACTTTGAAGAGCAGTACTAGCAGGAAAAGAATTAGAAATTGTTTGGCAATGCATTCCAGAGGAAAAGAAGTTTGACTGGAGGAGCAATGACTAAATATTATATATTTACCCTGTTCAGAGTAGTTACATGACTTTGCTGTCATTACAGCTTGTTCATTTTTTGGTGCTATGTCTTTGGCACTAGCCATCAAACAAAAACAATGTAGCATAGCCTGTCTTTCCTTTTATTTTGATTATTTTTCCTGACGGAGAAAAAAATCAAATATTTATCTGCTAATGCACTCCCCCATTAAAAGCAATTACCCAGAGTGTCTACTTTTGGTCACCTTTCTGAGCTAAGGATGAATAATTTTCACTGTAGAACAAGTGTGACGATTCATAAACAGCAGCAGAAGGGCAGATGTTTGGTTTATGCACACAGCCTGGTCTTTCACATATATTTGAGTTATTATAGTCAAACACATAGGCCCATTGCATTAAAAAGGATGGTTCACATGAGAAGATATACCCAGAATCTAGTAGGGGAGGCTTCCCTATACGTTGCTCAGTACTGCTCTTCATTCTTTGTACATAGTTAAGAGATACAGTTGTGAGTTTTTAAAGCTGTAAATATAAAGCTACAAAATAATAAATTAAACTTTATGTGAAAAATACTTTTTCTGTTCTTTTGCCGGTGAATCAGCTCCCTATGACTCATCCTTTTATCTGGCCACTGTGCTCCCTTAACTGAACCCAGATGACTAAAGAAATAACATTCCATTACAAAGGATTATTTTAATAAGAATTTTAAGGGAATTTGAGCTTACAAAGATGTTAGAAAGCTTTTATAAAGTTGAGAGTAAAAATATTAAAAGTACAAGCTATATTTTTCCAACATGAAAATTCAACAGTGCTAGAAAACATTCCCTTATTATGGAATTTGACTGTCCATACAAAATACTTTTTCAGAAAACTGGGGGTTTGGCTCAAGCCATTTAATATCCTCCAGAACAGCTCCTGAACCAGCCTAAGTGTTAGCACAGGTTTACCTGAGGCCCCTTTGCCTTGGTAACTAAGAAATCCAGCTGTGGAAGCAGCTGACATCCAGGAGAGAAAACAGATCTGGGCGTATTTAATCTATCAGTATCAGTACAGCCCCCATGTAAACCAGTCAGTGACAAAAATTGTGCCTGTTACTTCAACTCTTTCCCATCTTCTGGAAAAGCAAAATCAGAGTGCAGGGAAGCAGACAGCCTTTTTAAAGGATTTGTGTTTCAGTTCCTTGAGGAACTCTTACAAGAGGTGAACTGCTACAAGAGGGCTGTCAAGGAGCTCTAGACCTTGCTAACCAGTAATGACTTCTTTTTTATACACCTGTTTTCAGACTGAATAGAAGGTATCATCTTTAGCAAAAATTACTGCTTCTGGAGAGCATTTCTTTTCCCCTGATTTGAAATCAACTTCATTATTACAAAATATATTTTAAAAAATAGTTTTTACAAATACGTACTACTGAAGCTCCAGATGTTACCATTCCAGTCTGTGGTGAACAAAGTTCTTCAGGATCTTCTTTATTGAAATTTATTAAATAAATTAAAAATCTGATCAAGACAGTTGGTTTTGCTTGTCTTTCTCACAATGCACTCAAATTCTGATAATGTTGAAACCACTCTGATTTTTTATCTCGAAATACACTTAAGTGCCTTTGTTTGCAAGGGGCTGACTGGAACAGATATACATTGTCTGACAATGGGAAAATACGCTGTAATCACAATAAGTATTGTGTGATCACAATAAGGGATTACAAGCATATCTACAGGTTTCTTCTGGGCAAAGAACACATCCTAAAAAGAAACACTTTTCTTACAGGAAAAGATGGGAAAAAAGAAACAATACAATGGCATATCTAATAAGAGAATACATAAATCCTACAAGGAAGCATTTTTGATGAGCAACTTTGTTCACGAAATAGCACTGTTCAGGAGAGGTAAAAACTGAGTGCGTGTTAAGGACAACGTATCTCTTTGTTCTGCTCCTTTAATATGGCAAAAGGAGCTGGATATAATGTAAAACAGTTTACTTAAGCCTCAAGTATTGAATCAAACCATTTATGAAATGCTTTTACAATGCAATCACTAAGAAAAGCTTTGAATTTTTAACAGTAGCTATCTGATAGTCAGGAATAGGCAGATGATAATGTGGGCTTAATATAGAGCAGTTCTGGGAAACAGCTGAAGGAGTGAAGTGACATAAACCTGACTCGCGGCTCCACAGTGCACTGCTTTGCTGAAAACTGCTGGGAAGAATCTACACCATCATAGACAGTACTTACAACCAATTCAGGAAAAGGGAATTTGGCAGAAGGAACTCTACCTCTCTACTATGTGAACAACTCAGACTAGACAGCAAATTATGTGAAGCACCCAGTCCCAAATAAAATGAGAAATGGAAATTATATGGTTTTGGAAGTGGACACTGAGCTTTCTGAGTGCTGTCACCATTCCCTTTGAATCAAAGTGATTTTGAAGCTAGATTAAAAAAAAGGCAGGAAACAACAAACCTCACAAGTGGCAGAAAAAGCTATCATTAGGAAATATCTGGGCAAACCTGATACATAATTTGAAAAATACATAGACGGCTATGCACAAAATAATAGTATCACAATGCTTTCTCACTAAGAATATTTCAAAACATTCAAACATTTTCCAAGACATGCATCCTTGTTCTATATACAGGCATACTCTAGTTAAATAAAATTTCTTTGTAAATATTTTTAAGAATGTGTCCTTAGGGGCAAAAAAAAAAAAAAAAATAGTGGATTAGAGTAGATTAAAATGGTCTAATATAATCCACTCATAAAGAGTCTGAATATGTTTTAATCTGCTTAAAAATGAATCAAGGTGAACCCATGCTACTTTGACACAGAGAATCAGCATAAGGGTAGGATTGGGATTTGTGAGTTACTGAATTCAGTGCTTTAAAAAACAGGAGTTTTTCTCTGGTGAAGTGATGCTTGGTACCATACAGGCTAATTTAAGTATTTTTTTGCTTAGTCTAAGGATATAATTTTTACCATGTTTTATTTAAGTAATGTATTTTTTAAGGCAGAGGATCAGTGCTGGTTTTAAGCATTTTTTTTCACTTAGCTGGTACTTTTCTTGTCAGTCTTTCAATAAATTTCCTAACCTGATGCCTTTGAGACTTGAGGCTACATCTGGTTACTTTACAGTTCTTCAGGAAATTACCTTACTAAATATCTGAGCTTTCAAGAGGCTGGTCTGCATTTTTGGTAAATCACAATCCTTCATCAAATACTATGTCATACAAAAAGCTGTGCATTATTTTATTAGGCAGTGACAGCAGGAAGCAAAGTAGTTCTGCAGCTGAAAACCTATTTTGGCTCTATGAAAAGAACAAACCTCAGTGTCAAAGCAAGTAGGCTGAATCTAGGTCAGAGGCTTTTCTTTTTCTGAGAACACATCTGAGTTTTGCTGATGACCTTTTCTTAAACTCAGATGCCTTAAAACTGCAGGTGCTTACTAGAGTCTGCAGGACTTTCAAGGTAAGATAATATAAAGAAAAATGATTTAGCAGCCTAAACACCACCTACAAAATGATGTCTAGGCATTTAAAAAAGAAAAAGTCAGACTTAGACACTCACATAAAATTCATTTCCCTTCTTTAGCAGAGGGAGGTTAATCTAAATCATAAAATAATATCCTGACCTTTGGGGTATGAACTTCGTACCCTGAGGGGAAGGAAAGGGAACACGCTCCTCTTTAACATCCTTGAGGGAGTTAGCAGGGCCCTTGAGTGACCCTGTCGCATCCACCTAAGAGGTACGGAGCACTCAGGTCCCAGTTCCAGCTGTAAAGACAGGGTCACCCCTGGACAGCCACCAGTCCATGCCCACTTGGTCACTCTGGGCTTTCTCAGGTACAGTCACCCCAGTGCAGGGTGCAGCGTCAAGGACAGCCACCAAGGTCAGCTGGAAACTGACAGTCATGGTCTTGTGACACTGTCCCTGTGCTTCTGGACAAGCAGCAACATGCAGTCAAAAATTGTTGGGCAGACTACTCGAAGGAACCCATAGTGATAGTTGTGAAACACCTGGCTCAGTCCCTTGGCTGCAAATTTCTGAAAACTGAGGGAAACAACACCCCATGCTTGCTGTGGTTTGATCTTTCCTGGGCATCTGCTCCTTGCCACCCTTGGAAAGGGAACAGGAGATTGCAGGCAGGCTGTACATGGCCACTCTGCTGGTCCCACCTGAACGAAGTCTCAGCAGCTCGGCCATTAACTGGGACACATTGAGTCTGTCTTTACGTGACTTTTGTTTCTCTATTCAACTGTCACCTGTTTAGGCAAGTCCAGAGGAGGGACACAATGATGATGAAAGTGATGAAGCACCTCTCCTATAAAAACAGGCTGAGGGAGTTGGGATTGTTCAGCCTCGAGAAGCTCTGGGAAGACCTTGCAGTAGCCTACCAGAACTAAGGGAGGGCTTATGAAAAAGATGGAGAGTAACTTTTTCAAGGGCGTGTAGTGATAAGACAACAGGAAATGGGTTTAAACTGAGAGTAGTTTTAGATTAGATATTAGATATATAAAGAAATTCTTTGCTGTGTGGGTGGTGAGACACTGGAACAGATTGCCTATAGAAGTTGCAGATGCCCCACCCAATGAAGTGATCACGGCCAGGTTGAATGGGGCCTTAAGAAATCTGGTCTAGGGGAAGGTTTAACTTTTCTTTAGCCAACTTGCCTTCTCACAGTTCCATAGTAAGTACTTATGAAACAACTGTTTCAGCCACAGAGCAATGGTAATGCCATTTATCTATTCAGAAGCTTATCTTGGAAAGCTTATGGGATACTTTCATAGCTACCGCATAACAAGTAAGAAAGTCTCTTGCTGCAATTAAGAGTTAAACTGCACGCTTTGATTACAGGAAGACCTGCAAAATTATCCTGTGGAGCAACTAAAACATCCACCTGGCGAGCAGCTCACAGGAGCCCAGGTTCCTCAGTCTAGATCTAGAGGATGAAAATACTCTGACAGAAATGGGTAAGGCTGAGGCAGACAGCCCAGGCGAGGGGACAAGCCCTGGGGAGAGGCCAGACATGGGATGTCTAGCACTGACGCTTGAGGGAAAGAGGCACGGCAGGAACACCACAATCCTGAGCAATGGAAAATGAACAGGAAGAGTAAAATGCTTTTTTTTTTTAATTGTTTACACATAGATGTCTGCAATGACCAATGGTCCCATTTGTCTCGGGTTTTGTTTGTTAGAACTGGCAGTAAGAGAAGAAGGCATCCCAAAATTTCACTTCAGCTGACTTCAGGTACTTCACTTTGATAGCTAAGTGAGTTGGCAGGTCTCCCTAGGCTCCCTACACAGTCAGTAAAAATCAGACTTCTGCAGATGGTGATTCAGAGTAGAATGTTAATGCAGGTGTTCTTTATCACCTCCAGGGGAGAATTTCTCTTTCCATAAGCTGCCCAGGATCCTATTCAGCTAAAGCTGCATCCATTATCTTCTTGAGCTTCCCTACTGGGCATACCTCTGTTTTCGGGGATAGACTTGACACCCCATTTCTTCCTAGCTCCAATCCAGTGGAGAAAATAAAATTCCCTTGAACAGTCTCTTCTCTCAAGCTCTGGTTTTATTTTATGATCCATGTGTTTTCTCTTGCAATTGAACTTGCAGATCAGGACATGAATTTGCCCTTGCAAGTCTGACAAAAGTCAGTGGGGCTCTGTAAGAGGGGCTGCAGATTTGACTCGGTGAATTCTATTCATTAAAGCACACTGGCTTTAATGTAAGCACACTACAGTGAGATGGTATCATAAACTACAGATAGGAGCAGGTGAGAAACAAAAAAAGATTCATAATGAGGACAGAGGAATGCTTAGAATGCAAACATCACAATTATTGACTTATATGGATGAAGTTATACAGCAGAGAGCACACAGTGAGAGAAAGAGTTCTTGGATTCAGGGCACATATCTGTATATCCATCTATTGAAAGTGTGAGATTTACTTTGATTGGAAAAGGTTGGGAAGGATGTGAAACTGGAAACATCTTAAAGGACTCAGATTCTAAGGAATATAGCATATATTTATCCAAAAATTGCAGTATCTAACATGCAGATGGTAGGAAACTTTTCTCAGATAGAAGCTTCATAATAACTGGTCATCTGCTATATTTCAAGATTGATCAAAAAATCTGATAACCCATAGCATATCTATTTAATGTTAAGTAGAATAAAAAGAATAGCTTTGTGTTTGTTTGTTTGTTTGTTTTTCAGTTGGTTTCTCAAAACAAAGTAAGAGAACCACTCACTTCAGACAAGCTCAGTTAAGCTTGTCTTGATGCCAGTACCACAGTAATGTTTGAATATTTTAATAATCCTAGCCAACCACAGCACTCAGCACATATATGACAGTTTGAACAGTGACAAAAAATAATAATTTGTTTCTGTTGCAGCTGTGATTTGCATCCTCCAAGCACAAAGGTCAGACAAGTTTAAGCTGAGTTACAAATAAAAGCAGTTTAATTATTCCCAACAAAAATTTACCAAGCAAAGTTCTTATTTCATTTAAACTAGGTTTAAAATTTTATTGAATCCAATCTCTGAATCTAATTTCAGATCTCATAGCTATTTCTTCCTTCTGAAGATTACATTAAAAATCCCACAATTTGTGTTAAAAAAAATAAAATATACTAACATATTTTTCAAATCCAACATTTACAGTCAAAACTGTGAAAAGGAACAAGATCACTCAGTGGGAGGAAGGTCATCAGAGGATATACATCAAGGCAGCTTTCATTCTTCAAAACAGCAAAATGTCATGGTTTTTTTACTATATTTTAAAATAAAATTGAGAGTCATTATTGATTAGAAACACACATTATATTGTATTTGGACGTGTTTTTAATAGATACCGTGAGTATTTATTTTCTAATTCAGATTTTGCATGCAGTGTCACCACTGTAAGTAAATAATTTAAATGGTATTTTTCTGTCTTTAACATTATTATTGAGAAAATTTTTAAGAATATTTTCTACATAGTCTCTGGGCAGAAGTCCATGTATTTTCTGTATGAGCAAGGAGTGAGCACTTTCTTACACCAAGTCTGAAAGATTTTAAAAGCAAAAGAGCAAAAACAACAAGCTTTGTTAGACCCTAGAAACCCTTCATCTTTTATTTATGTGTACACTTGCCAACTTTATGTTTCCTCAAATCTTGTTGAGATGGTTGAGTGCACTGGCTCATGCTTAGAAAAAACCCAACTTCTGCTGCAGATGTTCTATTTCTGTTTAAACTGTCACATTCCTTCTTTCTCCTCCCCCTATCACTCTGTGCATGTGGGAGGGTTTCGTTCACAAAAATTCAACAAAAATGGCTTAGATTTAGTACATTTTCTTGATTTGCAAAACACATTTACTTAGGAGCAATACACCATTAAGTCTGAGGGCACGTGGCATTCCCAGATGCACGTCCTCTCAGCATTTATATCTTATCCTTTCCATAAACATCTTCTTTGTCAAGATACAGACTGCAAAAACCTAAGAGAGCCTCATCTTTGTGTATTCATACAACTCATTAATTAATTAATTTGTCTTAAAGTTTTATATGCACAAAAGTGTTTGTAGCAGCAGGACGGCCTTGGTGCAAGAGTAAAGCCATGGCAGAGTTACAAAAGGAACAAGAAGGTAAAAGCACATTAAAAAATTCTGTATTGCACCTGTGCTTCATATAGAGAGATGGGGGTGCAGGACAGGCAGCATTTAGGTGAACGACATGGGTTATGAGAGCTCATACAGAGACATCTGCTTCGGTCCAAAAAATTCCAAGGCCAAATCTGTCCTTACCTACTGTAAATGTAACATGCCTACCCACTGCTCTTGAGTGTACATTTCCAGGGTGAGCTCTTGCATTTTCTTAGCACACAAATCTTAGTTATATTTTGCTCCAAGAGAGGTTTTTATTGTGGATGGTAAACTTGATTTCTGAACACCTGGAAAAAGCTACAAAAATAAACAGGAAACTCCCTCAAATATTCTTCTGTCAAGGTTGTTCTAGCAACATTTAGCTGAGTTTAGGTTTGCCATAACTTTTCTAGTTGTATCTAAGAGATAAATTTTAAGTCTCTTGCTGTTAGAGATAAGCATAGGGATATTACATATTACTGCAGAGAGTGACAAATGAGTGGCACACTGCCTTTATTCCTGACCAGCACCCAATTACTCTCTGTAGAACTGAGCTAACAGCCGAAGTTCACTCCACTTGAAAATATCACTGCTAAGTAGACAGTTGTTCGTAACCAGTCATGCTAGTTCCCTCCCTATCTATACCAATACAGATAATCCTTTTTTGATTATATGTACTATTGCCGAAGTGCTAGGCTACCCTCAACTGCAAGGTAACTTCATCGTCTTTCAGACATAAAAGATCAAATACATTGACTAAAATGATGAATGCGATGGACTAGAAAGAGAACATGAGTCATTTGTGAAGAATATGGGCATTATTTTCTTATCTCATTCAAATGCCAGCTGCTGGCTTTCAAACAGATTGTTTCAAAGCGACTCTCTCATGTTAGCAGTACCCCAAAATACAGGGGGTAATACAGGTAATATTTTGTTATTAAACAAGACTTCATGCTGCAATCCACTTCCCAGGAGACTGTCATGAACATTTTGCAATAAGGCCCAGCCATTCAAAACAGAGAGAAAAAACTAAGATAATATTAATAAATATTTTTTTAATTTTGTGGGAAATGGTTTAATTTTTGCAAGTAAATTAGACAGATTAGTACATTATTTATAGCAAGTTTTTTAGAGAAATACTATTTTTTTAATGATAATATTGCTCTTTTCCTCACATGGGGAAAAGAAACCCACTGCAAATTATTAAACATGGCATATGGGCCGGAGAAAGTCTCACCATAGGGTTTTGTTATTTTCCTTATGTTATCAGTAGTATTTCCTAAAGCATAAATGAAACAAATATAAAAATCCAGAGAGCAGAAAGAAAGCAAAATATATTTAAAGGGCATTCAATAATTAAAGCTATTGATACCAAAAGTATTCACTGCTTGCTCTTACAATTAATATTCAGACATCTGTACACAAATCTAGAAGATATTCAAAATTTACTCATTAGCAACAACATTAAATAAGATGCTGCATATTGCAGAGAATATAAAAATTTTCCTATACAAAATCTTTTCTATCATTTGTATTAGATTTAATTATCTGGAAGTTTTATATTTCTGTTTGAATTAGTTGAAGTTGTGTCTGCTCAAATGAGTCTATGTGCAAAAAGTAGGAAGAGCAGGAAAGCAGATGGATGAGGGCAATCTTAAAGAATATTATCCTACATTTTTAAAACAGGCAAAATCCATGCAGCCTACACCCAAATGAGTTGTGTACGTCCCTGGCTTATATGTATAAATAGCTTGGGCAAAACCATTTCAGACATGAAGGAAAATCAGTAGGTTAAAACAAATGAAATAAAAATAATGCCATATATTTCCTGCTTTTCTCATGTTTTGGTAACCAGAAGCAAATGCAAATTGAGACTTCCAGTTTTACAAGGAAGCTTTTAGCTTCATTCAAATTCAAATTAGAGTGAAAATATGAAATATTAAAATTTCCACGGAGAGAGAAGTTCATAAATATACAGATTTTTTAAAAATGTTATAGAACCTTCTTTTCTCCCTCTGGAATTTTGAGAATTTGGAATACAGATCCTACAGACTACTGATACAGGTCTGGTAGACACAGACCTATATCTCAACTTTCTCATGTATCAAAGAGACTTGGTTTAGAATTACATGAACCAGAAAATCGTATTTTGCTTTGATTTTTTTCTAGTGTGAAATGTAAGCATTCTAAATGTGCGATTTCAGATGGCCATTTTTTATGTCTAATTGCATCCCAATAGAGACTTCTCTCCAGATGTACTTTAAATATTAGAATGAGTCAGATGTTGAATAGCCGTGTGTAGAAAATTCAAATTTGATATGGCAAAACCCATCAGTTAAAAGCAGTAAAATCAGTGCTCTTGAGAAAATCTGATTGTGATAATGACCCCTTGACAAAAATATGCAGCTTGTGCAAACCACATTTTTGTGCAGTCTTAAATCGTACGGATCAAGAATTAGACTGTGCCTTTTAATTAAGGTTTGCAATAAAATAGAGGAAGATTTGCTGAAGAACAGCTGTATGTGAATGGTATTCATCTGGATATATCTACACTGGGTTTATTCTGGGAAACCTGGTCTGGCATAAATATTCCAAGAGTTCAGTTTTTGGATACTCCAATCACAAGAGAAAAGGCCGCCCATGGAGTGCTACTTCAGAATAATTGTTTCACATTTATATTCCAGTTCAATCCAGAGTACCACTACATGCAGAAAAACATTTTAAATTTACAGATACAGAGCAAAGTAGACTGATCCAGCTCCCCCCAGAACAAAGGGAACACTCTCTTCTGCAACAGAGAATCTGCATTTGGCCATGAGGTGCTTATTACACCTCCTGAATATTTACTCTAGGGCAAATGTGGGATACAAGGTCCTAAAATACGACAGGTCCAATTAATGTTTTTACTTTCGTTCACATTTTTTACTAAAGAAATGGCTTAGGGCATGCATTATGAAGTCTGTTATTTTTCCCTCGACTGTCTATCAAACACAATACTAGACTTTACCATATTATGTGCAATTTCTTGTATTCTTTCCGGTGTAAGGCTTACATAAAATATTTTGTAGTTTACAGTTCCCAGAAATCCTTTCCCTTATGCTGCAACATAAGCATTTATGAGTTGTGTTGATTCTTGAGGGAGAAACATGGAAACTAGATTTTGATGACAAATAAGCAAGCTCTTCCTTGCATCTGCTCCTTGACATATTTCTACCAGCTCTTTCGAAAACAAAGAAAAAGCATGAAAATAAGTTAGTATCTTTTAAGTGTATCAATTTGCTTTTCTATGCTCTCTCTAAATAATTGTTTCATTATCATCCCATATAAGGAAGACCAGCCTTCTATCTGAAAGAAACAGAAGCATGCAAGGCAGCCAAGTAATTCATTATAGAAGTCATCCTCTTCAGCACCGATTATCACATCAGTAACACAGTGCTACAATCAACACTCACAAACACATGTCCTAATTTAGAGCCTTCCTCTGTTGCATTAAGAGCCAATATCTGCTGAAATAATTATCACCAGAAGCATTAAATAATTACATCAATACCACAACACTGAGTTTTAAGCATTTTAGTGAGGCTAAGGTAAGGTGGCAGGGCTCATGACAGTAGTTGAGTTCTCAATCCTAAATAATTTTCAAAGTTGGTGGAGTTGCGTGATTGCAACTGGGAAAACCTTCTTTGAAAGACTGTTTTCTCTTTTGAGGTAGTTATAATCCAAATATTCAAGTATAACTTTCCCTATTGTTAAACTTTTAGAAAGTTTTAAACCTCCCTGTAATTGGTTTTGCATCTTTACTTTTCAGTTCTAAAGGTTCTACATCTGAATTAGCTCATGGCATTAAGACAATAAAGTAACATTTATCATCTGAGAAGACATTAATAGCAGAAATAATACATAGGAAAAAACAGAAATCTTCTCAGTAACTGTGAGGCACTGGAAATCTAATAACTTTTTATCTAAGCACATCAGAAATCTACTGTCAAAAATACACAGATCAAATGTATATGACACATCAAAAAATATAGAATATTACATCAAGAAGGTTGGAAGGAAGTGAGGAGGTTGAAAAGCAAAATTATTACTACTTCCCATTTTAGGCCTGCAAAAGCAGGTGACCTGCTAACCTGTCAGAGAACAGAAAAAAAGCATAAGCCAAAATCTATGTGGTCTTCCTAAAGCCTCAGCAATTGTTGTAAAAATGAGAACTTGATTTGTTTCCTCTTCATTGATCATGACACACTGAATTAAATCAACAGTGTCCTCAGATACCCTATTTTTCTAGTCCCCACTGGGTTGGCATAAAATTTTGGTATCACAGTTGATGCGCATCCTCAGTCTGCATTAAACCTACCTTGTCATTTAGTATTGTACATCCACAAAATTTTCCTCTGCAGTTTATTTTACTGTCAGATCACACAAATTAACGTATTTTCCTGAGCTGATATATTTTCAGGCCTATCACTTCATGCCAAATCAGTGAAACAGGTCATTATTTCATCATCTTAATGCAGGAGGAAATAGACTGACCTCAGTGACTAGGTCAGTGCTGAGGGCAGGAGAGACCAGCAACTGAATTCTGAACAGCTGCACACAATAGAAGCAATATAATTATTCTCTGTAGATTTAAAAAATATGTGTGTCTTAGTCCTAAGAATGTCAGTTACATATTGCCATTATCAGTATTACTCTATTTCCAAACCGTATTGTAAACAGAGCATCTGACTCAGGCAATTCCACTAATTTTGATCCCAGTCCATCTCTAATTCGTAATTTCACACTTTTATCTGTTCCAAGAAGCATTGCTCTAACTAAATAGGCATACGTAAATATAAATATAAATACACGAGCATAAAATATATTAGAAGTAGTATACCTCATCAGATCCTCAGTGCCTCTAGTAATCAGATGATTCCCATATGGTCCATACTCTTTAAGCACCCCACATAAGACTGTGGGATTTGATTTACATAAGCGTTTATTGCTCAGCATTGCAAATGAAATCAGAGGACTCTAATGTTTTAAATGTGGCTCTATAATATTTTATAATAATAAAAAGGTACTCAAAAACATTTGTGAACCTCAAATGATGACTACCACATAATAATCAAATGCAGAAAAATCTCATGAGAAAATTAGCTTCCCTAATTGCCAGCTATAGGGAAGAACATGCTAAGCTGATGCATTAACAAAAAGGACAAAACACAATGCAGAATAACACATCAAATGACTATAAGAAATCCTTGAGCTCCACCAAGTAAAGCAGAGATCTTACTAAGAAAAAACCCCTAAAACATGATTGTGTAATGGAAAATAGTGTTCATTAGTAAGAAATGTTGAAAATTAAAATTATAGTTTTGGGTGGTATATTAAATAGCTTTTTTATATATTGTATATATGTTAGCACAGTTCTTATGGCATTATAAATCCTCACAATCTCCTGCGTTTCTGAATTTCCCTATGAAATATTCATTTAAGTAATTCACTTTATAATGAGAGAGACTTCCAGATTCTATAGCAGAAATTCCCAAATTCTTTTACTAGCAATGCTGATACCATCAGAGATGAAGGTCTGATTTCCTCTGCCCCTGAGAAAATTATGTGACACAAATAGGTGTCAATACAATGTAAAATCCCTGGTTACCAAATCCAAACCTAAAACACCCTGAGAGCTGCAAATAATCCAACTGCAAGGACAGAAAGGAAAAGACAAAACAAAATAAATCAGAGTACCTGAAGGGCTCTTGCTGAGCAAACATCGGCTGACTGCCAGGGGAAATGCCAGAAAAGTAAGGTCTTTCCAAAAGCGTTACAATCCCTTTTGGCTTTTAAAAAACTCGCCATTCAAGTTAAATTCTATACCTCTCTGCTACACTTTTATCTCACAAAGGGAACATTATAAATAAAAAATCTGTAAAGGCCAGGAAAATAGCTTGTTTAAGGGGCCATATGTTTTCCTAACCATGCAACTAATTATTGCAAGTACAGGTAGGAAAGTATAGGTTGGGAATCTTCAGATACTGCTAGTAATGATCTGCTGCCAGGGATGCTTTATTGCAGGCTGTGATGTTTAGATGGCCAGATGGCATCAGTGGCAAAAGTGTCATCTCTCATCTGCGCTTCCCATATAAGACCTGACTTGGTGAGTTCTTCAGCTGCGACTCACACACTCGCTTTTCAATTACTGCACCTGAAACTGAATGCAGGATCTTGGTTTGCACAGACTGGCCATAGCAGAGGACCACTGTGTTCTTCTGGTTTTGTGTGTAACTAGATTCAACTGCAAGTTTTACTTCTAATTTTCTGAGGAACTACTGGCTCAAACTCTGAGGCATGATAAAAATGTTTAGTCTATGAGTCATTATGGAAGTACACTAGTCTAAAGCAATGCAGATCAGAAAGCTGAGGATAAATCACACAAGGAGCTGCAGATAATAGGCTTTCTGAGCCAAGGAGAAATTAGGCAGCATCATTAGGAAAGTCTGTGAAACTTCTTCAGAAAAGACCTTCTTTAGGAATGAAAAATCCGAGTGTTAAAAAAACTCAGAACAGCATCAAAGAGCTATATTCCCTCCTAGAAGTAATTGACTCCTATTTTGTCTGTAATGGATGGGATGGAATGTGACTTAAAGTGAGGGGGAGAAAACAGCTGCTATTTACTTTCATATTATATTTACCAGTGTTCTTATTTGTAACAACTGATGCATTGATATTCTGGAAGATATCAGCTCTGGCAGTCATTTCATAGCACAATGAGGGCCAATGCTAGGAACTGGCCAAGAAGGTCAAGATGAGAGTACAGATAAAATATGGGTTCATAATTATTATTACAGAAGAGAGTATACCAATGGGATTTGAACAATTTTGTTGAACTACTTAGGCCGTAGGTTGGTTCAGTATTAACCAGTGGTGATCTTATTCCCTTTTACAGAGAGGGGTTTCCATTTTATAGTCTCCTTCATGTTCCACTATGACATTTCTATTAACCTTTCAAATACAAAAATCCAACTAATTTGTTTTGTTTCAGTTGCATTCAATCACATTGTTCAGAGAGGTAGTAAGCAAATGGCAACTTGGGCTCATTTTCCTATTCCTCTGTGACATTAATTTTAATCTATGTTATTTTCCACTAGTATTTATAAATTAAAACCAAGAGCATGCCTGTGGAATTTGGAAACTTTTGTGTATCACTTCAAATGGAAGAAACAGTTTTCAAGAGCAGGTTTTTAAAAGTTCTTGCACTTTGCAGCCTGAAGCAAGTAATGTGCAAGACAGAAGGGAACTATGGACTGGAAGAGTGGGCTGGGCTGTGTCAATTGAGGAGACAGCATGTCATCCTTCTGACTTCCTTACTTCCTTTATCATCAGATAATCTGCAAATGTTTGACTCACGACTGGCTTACATTTTGGAAAATTACTTTTTCTGGCTGAACACACATTGGCTTGAATAAGTCTTCAAGCCAAAGATTGCAAAGAATAAGTTTAAAATTTCACTTTGCATCCAAACCCCAGTACCAGCGACGGTCGTTTCAGAAACAAAAGTTAAAATTCAGAGTGGATGAAATTTTTATATGCTACAGTATACTGGGGAAGTAAGGTTTTCTTTCTTGCCAAAGCTCTTGCAGTATGAGGAACATGAAACCCTTTCAAACTCCAAAGTCAGCTGTCAGTTAGACTCTGAATACACCAGAAAAATAGAAAAACATCATCATAATCATTATCATTATTATCAGCAACATCCTTCTGTTTCCTCTATCATTTTAGAAGACTGATATTCCATGACAGCTTCCCTGTCTGTTTTCAGTGCTAAAGAATTCATTCCCAGAGCCTGGAAAGCAACCAGGAAATGTCTCGTAACACAATGACATGGTCAGAAGAAAGGTCTAGAGGTTTTCCCTAACAGTGGTTTTAAATATTCCAGGCTTGCCGACTACCACTCTTTCTCTTGCCCCTGGCATAAAAGACTGCCTATCCTGTGAATATTATATTCAAATTTCTCCCCAATGGTCATTCAACATAAACAATTGAGTTGCTGACAAATAAAATTTTTAAAGGTGCAACTTTCAGAAAGGATCTTTCCAAGATTATGCAGACAGTAGAGAGAGAGTATTGTTTCCATTAAAAAAACCCCACAACACAAACGTCCCCCCCAAAAAAACCCACCAAAAAACCCCCAAACAAACAACAACAAAAAAAACCCCAAACAAAAAGTAAACAAACAAAAACCCCCAAAATACAAATAAAAACAAAAAAACCCATCTGAATGTGAGTAGGCAGAAAGAAGGGTCTGAGCATGTTCATAGTCTGTACAGCTTTCTTAAGATTGAATGTAGCTCTTAAGAATCAGAGAGAATTTAATAGTTTGTTGTTTTCTAAAAGTTAAATACTTCAATTAAGTGTAATCCAAAGCTTCCTTTCACTTGCTAGCATGATTTTCATCCAGATCTTAAAAAAGCTGGTAGAAAATTTATGCTTTGTAAATGTGAATGGAAGATGTTAGAAAGCAGAACACAGAATACAGCAGAATAGAAAGATGTGCCAGTCAGCACTGCGGTGACCTACTTTTATTGTAGCAATCCCATTTTTGAAGATATGTCAGTATTTTTTTTAGAAAAGCGGCACAATGAGGTGTCAGCAAACATGCTGCTTATCATTAAAGATGTTGCCTGATGACTGCAAGTACTTGTCTGTGTGACTGACAATCTTAGTCAAGGAGCTCCCACATTAATGTGCAGTATCATGTTCCTAAAGATTCAAATACTATGATGGTTCTACAACAGGAATATGTGAGACTGAGCAAGATGCCCCTCTACAGTAAAAGTTATGGTTTAAGGATCCCAAGATTACAAAAACTGGAGAGACACATGTTTTCAGATTAACAGTGAGAGACTTGCTTGGGGCTTTTTCTTTTGGCAAAAGGCCCATTCCAACAATTTCACTGTATATCCTATAAAAATGTCCTATATACTGCCACATTATCTGATTTGATATAAAAAAAAATGTATTTTTCACAGCCATTGTCCTTTATGTGGAAAGTCATTACCTATCCATATAAATAAAGCACAGTCACATTCTGTCCTTGAACATTCTGTTCCCCCACAGAAAACTATCATACAACTGAATCTATTTATCTTATTTTACTTGGAAGAATCTTGATCTATGTATTGGGAGCAATGGATCATTACATGACTCTGAAGTTTACAAACTGAGGATACCATTAGATTAAACTAACTCCAATAATATACCTTCAGGAGCATTCTGAAAATATGGCCTAAACTGAAAGCATGGGTGGACTGAGTGTTTCCATATTTCTTTTGTTTTTTTTATGGAATAAGTGTTAATATATTAGAATAACTTAAAACTGAAAGTATTTTCTGGCTCATTTACTGACAGGAGTCATTATCATTTTATTGACCATGAGGACTACAAACAAACTTTACTACAAAACAAACTTTAGTTCATCAGCAAGTGAGCCAACAAAATACGAGAGTAACATTGAATAAACTGCAGGGGAGCATATCACTAGCCATGTGTTTCTACCCTAAATTCTAAAGCTAACTGTTTAGAAAAATAATGTTTAGAAAGCACAATGAAAAATGAACAATACTTACAACCATACCGTTTAGGGACACCCAGCAATCTGGTGGGAAATCCTGGAGTAACGGTACTAAAAATTGTAGACAACCATCCCAGTGGCACAGCAGGAGCATCATTCCAATCAGATTAAAGATTCTCACCACTGCACTGGCCAGATCGTATGTCATGTGGAAAATCTGCAGAAAAAAATTACAGGTGAGGTACATGTTGCAAGTCAGAAATAAAACTCATTTAATTCTCATCAGGCAGGATAAAGGAAAAGAAGTGTCATCCTGAACTTCTAAAAAAGCTGAGGTTTCTAAGCAAGGATCATTAATTTGAGCACATTAATTTCAGCAGAGAACCATACTGACACACCTGACCCTTGGCTGCCTGCCAGTGTTATGTAAGCTGCTGAAAAAGGCATATATAGGATAGAAGTCACCCACTAAAGTGTTTTCTTAAAGGCTCCAACTCCTTTCAATTGAGGCAAGATTCACAAATTAAAAAATACTTGGTAAAGCTAGTGATACCATTACTTGTCTATGAACTTGATATTTAAATACTCAAAAGCTGTGGGAGATTTAATGACGCCTTCAGAGGATTCACTTTTGCATTTATTACCTTCTCAAAAGCACAAAAATCTGAGTGAAGAAACAATACAAGTGGTGTTACATTTTTTGGTTTCTACTTCTGTACTATTAATCTAATTTACACATACCAGTTCACCAAACAAAAATGACAAAAATGTAGTTTATAGCACTTAATCGTTAGCATTTTCCTAAAGCATTGATAATTCTGTGGCTGCTACATCTGTACCAGGTAAGTTCATATCAAACTAATACAGTAAATTGGATTTCAATGTATTCCTCCATTCTTAAGACAAAAACAGTTTGCATCTAAAAAGCATCTTATAATTCTCAAAACCAACAGAGACATTTTCAGGTTTGTCATGGGCAAATCTGTTGGACAGAATTTGCATGAAGAGCAGCAGTCAGCTGCCAAACAGTACAAAAAAAAATCATTTAGCACTTCTCTGCTATATTGGTTTTAAGGTACTTCCAATCTATAAATACAGACATATTCTGTACTTTTTACACAATTCAGTCAATGAAAGATAAATATATAACATTTTAATGTACATAAAAATCACTATGCAAGAGTTATATTTAGAAGCTGAAAAGTGTCCAGTGGTATTTCATGGACTTTTAAGTATAAAATACTATTTAGTAGTCTGGCTAGACATAGAAATAAGAGGATTTAGGACTGAAAATATCAAATTGCTAGAGGTATATGGGCATGTTGCACCTGACATTTTGCATTTGTAAATAAAAGAATTCACACATGAAAGAGGGAATGTTTGTGTCCTAACTTTTACATATCTAAGCTAAAAGCAGAGATTAAGTACCCACTTTGCAAATGAATTTTTATACGTGGCAAGAACAAGTATGGAGAGCACATTGTAGTGTCTTTAACTTTCTGTTAGTGGGAATTGGTCATTGTTTGAAAATAGCAGTGTATGTTTTGAGTCCCAAAATGCAAACCCTGCACATTGGAAACATACCTCAGACGCTAACTCTATGTACGAAACATTTTTTCAGTCTAGGGGATTTAAAGAGAATATATTCCAAATTCTAGTTCAATGGTAATTGGAAATAGATGCTTGTAATATAAATCTTATCCAAATCTAGCTGATCGCAAAACTGAGAAGATAACACTGATATTTAGAAGATACTGCAAATGGAAATAAAGAGAAAGTGTCACTGTTACACATTTTTCTTGCTAAGAAATGTATTTATGTTACAGCTATTTCAATAGCTTCAGTTTCAGTAGCTGCTATGAACCAAAATAGCGAATGTGTGCACTGAAATTATTTTATTTTGAAGAACTGGAAAAAATAGCAAGGATTACTACTGGTTTGGAACACTAGCACTAATTTAGGTTGTACTTTGTCCACATGGTCCCTATACTACAACCACAAAGAGCAGATAATTCCTGATCAAACGAAAAGTGTCAGAAGTTTTCCCTCAAGATTCCCATTAGGCTTTACTGCAAGAGATCCAGGAGTCAAGACTCTCGAGAGTCCAAAACCCAACACTTACATATACCCAAGGCTCCTGAGTCCTCATCCCGCCCCTGCAACCATGGGCTTAGGCACTCTGCTCTTGGGTTTGGGCTCTTCAAGGAAAATTCTGTCTTTGCCACTGTTTTCTTCAAAGCCTCTGCATTAGCAGAGTGCCTCTGAAGAAATGGTCACATACTGCAAGGATGCTAAAATGCTGAAACTTTTGTATGAAACCAAATCCATCAAAGGAAGCGACTGCAAGAGTCTAACACTGCAAACTTCCATAATTTCTGAAACTGTTTGCTCCAGAAGTAGCTTCTCTGAAGCTTGGTGTTCAGTGTTAAAAATACTTGGACATATCCAGGATATTATCTTGATTGTATAAGAGGGTAATATTTTATCAACATTTCAAACATACCATTCTTTTATCACTCATCTTTTGCTAACATAGTCTAATATTTATGTAGTCTATTCTAACAGACTGTGATGCCTCTGTGTTAAAGAATATAACTTCAAAAGAAAAATCTTAAGCAAATGTTGGGAAAATCTTAAAAAAATCTCTGCATATTCGCTCTCAAAAAAAAATAGTTGATTTTTTTTTTCTAAAAGGAACCTATGGAAATGCGTGTTTGGTTAAAAAAACCCAAAAAACTGCAAGCATATGTTGTACAATGTAAACAATAATATTTGCTCATAGTATTGTATTGACATATTTACACTTGGACGGGTGGGAGGCGTGGGGTGTGTTGATTTTTTTAAACTAATAGCCAAAATGCCCTGTGGACTGAAGTCATATATTGCATGTTTAATGTTCTTCCATTCAGGAATTGATTGTGATACACTGAAACAGGAGTAGTAAAAAAAAGTCATATTTTCACAGCTTTTTTTTTGGTAATCACAAAATGCGATTCCTGTATTAATGAGCTAAACCTCATTAAAACTCCTAGGAGATACATGCAGTGTAGTTTTCTTAGAGATGAACTGGAGGACAGGAAACTAATGCCATTCATTTGAGCAAATGGTGGCTTGCCCATCAGCTGGTCCTCCAGTGGGATAGAGAGAAATATAAGACGACCACAAATCAATTTACCTTGATTTTGCAGTACAGATGTGTGCACAAATCTCTCTGTTGCAATGAATTTCTTAACAAGATACTATTCATAACAAAAATGATTCAAACACTTGCACGCAACTGAAGTCAAGCTCCTAAGCCCTTCACTCATGTAGTTAAATATAAATGCTTGGTTATCATTAAATGCTTACCATGCAAAAACGGCATGCAAATAAGCAGGAATAAAAACTGCAAAATGTATTTGAAAATCTGGCCACTTTATTTAGATTCCTAATTCCATATGTAAATATTCATTTTAACCAGAAAGGGTTTTAAGTTTTGGACAATGTGTTTCTACAAAATTGCTAGAATTATTTAAGATTACTGCACCTGAGAAAAAATTAAAATTCTCCTGAGAATGAATTTGTCCCACGGTTTTGTTTCATATAATAGGAAAGATTTCATAAATATTTTTCTTTTTTCATTACTTCTCAGTTTCATTTCAATTGCACATTATAGTTTTTATTATCATGTTTGTCTGTCTGTGGTTGGCTATGGTACTGCCATTTTTCAGAGTTCCCACATAGTTAAAAAATGTTCAATAAAAATTTAGCCTGTAAACTTCCTTCTAAGAACACATAATTTCTTCCTATATTAATTTTACAAGCTTTTATCAACAGCATGAAAACCTTATATTTTTGCATGAATAACTGAAATGGAACCACAGATTCTAATTTTTTGGCACGGTATTGGTCACAGAGAATAAGAAATTGCTGAAAAAGTCAGACTTCACATGTTTTATCTCAGTTTTCATTCAGACTTTATTAATGACCCTTTTTATTCCCACATAAGAAGCAGAAAGCAGAGTATCCCTTCCTCACATTTATAATGGAGTGTATACATCAAATTGGTCCTGCCCTTGATTTCTGAGCCTAAGACTGAAAAACTGTTCCAGACTTACCAGCTCACATGGTTAATTGTATTTGAGGGCTGTCATATTAAATTAATAGCACACATATAGTTTAACTAAGTGAGCACAAAATCTGTTGAACTGCTGTCGTGGAATGCACAGGTTACCTCTTCAGTCCTCTGAAAATTGGTATGTAATTTTTGTTCAGTTGTGATTTCTCGTTCAGTTCAGAGTTATACAATCATAGAACCACAGAAAATATGGAGAGGATTTCCAAAATCAGCAAATCTAACCTTTGACCGAAAATCACCTTGCCACAGTGCCTTAGTCCATGGCACTAAGTGCCGCATCCAGTTGTTTCTTGAACACTTCCAGGGATGGTGATTCCACTGCCTTTGATTTTTAGGTTCCACTTACATAAAAATTAATTTATAAAAATTAAATTATATAAATTATCAGAATTTAATTCTGGTTAAATAATAAAATAGGTAGGATTTCCTAGAAAAATTTATTCAAATCTCATGTCGTTGAGTTCATGCAGACACTTCTTCCACCTCTCAGAAGTACTAAAGGTACTTAGCATCACCAAGCTATCTTAGGTTTAGTCTCCAAACTACGATCTGCACCATGCCTTGGGCAACATGAAATGGCACTCACTGTGAGTGAGCTGAGTGTGGAGTCTGGAATGCTAAATATCCACACTGGGGAAACAGGGAGAGCTGCATGGGTGCAGCTCTGGAAAGCATGCTGAAAGCTGTACTTAGAGCAATAGTGAAACTACAGGCTAGACTGCAGGGCAAAATAACAGTTATAAAAGGGACAAGGGTTTTTTTTGATTCAGTCTCTAGGTCAGCCCAAAATTATTAGGTTTATCCCTCAGAGAACCATCTAAACAGAGATTATAAACCACAGGATCTGAATTTTCCTTCCTGAGCTGAATGTTTACTTTTAAGATAGTAGTTGCAACAAAGATCCCCTGGAAATAAAATAATATAAAAGGGAGAGCACAGTGCATTTTTTTGAGCATCCATCTCTCAATCTTTGGGCAATGAAAGGCAATCATGACTTTTTTGTTTATCCATTTCATACTCAACGAATGGACTTCAAAAGATATTCTTCACAGATATCACTTGGGATACCACAGGTCTGATTCAGCTGCTACAAAAGCCAGTCTTTTTGAGAGTTGCAGGTTACTACACTCTATACTGGAAATGCATCTGCACAAGTAGGTGTAAACATGCATTGATTGAAATGCGTGGCTGTGCCCTCAGGGTAACATTTTTCACTCAACTGATTCCTGATATGTGTGCTTAATTTTATGATAAATAATTCATCTTTGATAATTCTGTAGTGGGAAAAGGTATGTAGGATTATCTAATCCAATTGTATTTGTGACCTTAAGCCGATGACAAATGCAAAGATCTGCTTGTGCTTTAGTTGGCCCTGAAGGGAAAACACCAGTGATTTAATAAACAGAGCAAACTATTTTTAATCAAACATATTCAGAAAAAAAGAGCTGTGAATGGCCTATTTTACGTGACCTTTAAAATTTGTTACTTTCTAGATAGAGTCAATCTGACATTAGGTTTTATAATAGAAGCCCTATTTATTCCAATTCAAGGAAATGTACGAATAGAAGCCAGCATCTGGTGATCAAAAAGAACAGCACAACAAAATAGGAAGGTGACAGGTTAAATCTGAAAGCATCAATATAACTGCTTTGCTGAAGAAATATTTAGACAAGACTTGAAAAGGTCACATATAAACAGGAAGTAGTATTTATTTACCATATATAAATTCTGCAATATTTATTTTCTACTGTAAATTGGCCATACTAAATATTAGCTCTCACACAGAGGGCATGACTTCACTGTTAGAATGTGTGGTTTTGCCATCCTCTTGTGATAAATTTGTGGGACCTGTCTTGACATCTAAATAGAGAGGAGCAGCCACTTTATCTCCACAATGAAAAAAGCAAGCAAATGACAAAGGATTCAGGATTCTGAAATAAAATAACTAGTGCTAATTCTCTCTTTTTATAACAGAAGTGGAGGTCTCATTCATTACTTACATTGATGACCCAAAGAACCTTAGCAGACTAAGCTTTCATCTTAACTGAAATGAAGTAAAAACAAACAAAAAACAGTTCACAGCTGCCAGAAAGACACAAACAGGCAATACTAACAGCCTGCCTCTGTGACAAAGTTCAGCTGAAACTCTTCTCCTTAAGACATAGTACCAAACTGAGTGTGACCATGTGGCAAATAATGCTTGGAACTGCACATGAACATAGAGACTGAGAGTTTTGGCAGCTTGAAATATAGGTCCATTCCCATTTCAGCATTATTTCAAGCATCAGCATCACCTGAACTTCAGTTCAAGCTTCCTGATGGGTCAAGTATCTCCACTGACAGCATCACTGAACTCAAGCTGGAGACCTCTGAGTGGGGAGGTGAGCTAGAAGGGACATTTTGTCTTTCATAATTATTGATATCTCACAAAGAAGGCATCTTGGAGACACAGCCAGTCTCTAGGTGGCCCAAAATATTACATGAGATTTTTCTTACTAGCTGAGCAAGAGGAATTGTTTCTTTTATTAATGTGAAGATGTATTTTGGCAGCAACAAGAGAAGAGAAATAAGTTACTCCCCATCACTCATCTGCCCACAGAAGGCCAAGGCAGGGATTCCCACAGTGCTAAAAAGACAGTTGAACAAGCAATGTGAATCCTAAAAAGTATCACTGCCTACCATTTTTCAAATACAAGGGCATAAAGTCAGATACCTGACTGTATTTTTAGAAATTAATATCAGGTTCTGAAGCCTATGTTTCCCAGTTTTAACACACTTACACAAGCCATTTTCATCCTTAGTGAATTTGAAATAAAAAAAATAAATACCAGACTTACATTTATAAAGTAATTGAACATAAAATATATCTAAATCCAAGATAATGGAGGGAGAACCTTAGGAAGTACCAAAGTCTCCACAAAACTGCATGTCTGATAGAAATATTCTACAACATTTTTGATCATTCAAGTCTCTCAAGCCCTGAACCCATTTTTATTTCCAGTTTTAAGGCATAACTTTGGAGGCAATCACACTCTACCTTCAGCACACCAGGTCTTTTCCTCAGAGACAGGTATTTAAAAGAGAGGAACTCTGACTGTACCTTCCATTGAAATGGGTGGGACATGATCCAGCCCCCAGCCTCCTGGATCAAATGGCATAATTCAATCAAAATGAATAAACAAAAAATAGCTAAAATGCTTTCTGTGCATTATAAATACATAGAAAGTAATAGCATATTGAAGATATTTTTACAATCATCATTGTACAAATGGGACACGTAAACAATTTCTTTCAATCTCAGTATTTTCCTGACCTTCTTTTCTTTAAAGTTTTTAAGGTAGTAACATTTTAAACTTCCCAATTATGTGAATGCAAAATGAAATCAGATACATTTTTGATAGTAGATGAAGTTCCAGAAGACTGGATGTACACAGAAACTTGAAAGTTTGCACATTTATAAAAAATGTATCTGAAACCACTGTTGTTGCAAAACAGTTTTTTTCACTGGATCTGTGTGTCATAACAGGGTGTAAATATTTCAAGTAGCTTCTCTTGTCTCAGACAGAACCAGGTTTGGGAAGCAAAAGAAAGGGTGTGTAGAAAAGTAAGTTTTCTCTTGTGTTTTCTCTTTCCCCCTAAAAGTATCATTTTGAAAGTTGAGTGGATGGTTCATTAACCGCAGCTCTTTTTACACGATGCTTTCTCCCCAAGTCACACTGCCACATAGCTGAGCTTCAAATCAATTGTCCTGATTATAATATGTGAGTGTAATGATCTCATTGAAACAATAGAAATAATGAAGAATATTTCTTCTGGGGAATTTGAGTTGATGTCTTTCTGAAGCTGTTGAGGTTAATCTTCCAAACATGGAAATAATGGGCAAGGAATTGAAAATTAAAGTAATTATGTTAAATTTCCTGTGGAATAAAAGTTCTGAGATGAAACTGGTTCTAAATGCTTTCTTTTAATAGCATGAAATACCTTCTTTTTAAAAAGCCCAAGAAACGTTGCTTTATGCACCACAATTGTTTTAATGTTTAGAGACTTGGGTTAAGATTAGATACAAGATGTGAAAAAAATATGTAAAGTTCCATACCTTATTGGAATCTGAATTTTGCTTTTTACAGTAATTTAATTGAAGAGTTCATAGGTCAATAGTTACAAAAAGAAACCCCAAAATATCAATACAATTCAAGGTAGTTGATTAGTGCACAATATTGTGTGAAATTTGGAACTGTTCATCATTTGAATGCTTAAAGCCCTAAACACATGAAATCTATTTGTTCCTATGAAAGTCATGTAATAGCAGATACAATTAAGTCACTCATATATCTTAATAACATGGAGACATAAAAATCTAAGAAATAACATGTAAAAGCATATATGTAAGTAAATTATTCTTCCAGTTAGGAATCAATGATTTGCAGTCTAAGTCAATGCTTCACAATATTGACAAATGTTTTAAAAATTATATGGCTAATTGAACAAAATTACAGAAAACCTTTTTTGTGGGAAGTGCAAATGAAGTTTACAGTTAAAATCTTACTGCCACTCAGAATCACATAGAGTATACCTTTTAGAGTTTTAAAAGTTAAATTAAAAAAAAAAAAAAAGAAGCCTGTGCAGGTACGAAGAACACAGCAGAATCATAATCTTAATAATTTGCCTCAAAAATTACCAGCAGAATTTAAGAATTCAGCTGCCTGATAAAAAGCAACATACAGCCAAAAAAAAAAGAAAAAATTTAAAAAAAATCAACATTTTAGAGAAATTGTTCTGGAAATTTGCGTACAATAGTCTCTCTTCAAAAATACTATGTTTATTTGGTTTCATACATAAAACTAACTTGAGCTGAATTATTCATGTGCTGAATTATTCTATTTTTTTGTGTTCAACGACTGATAAATACATGGTTATCATTATTAGAAGAAGTGAGGGCATGCTTTCATGCGCAAAAACATAATTTGCTCACGGTCTTGAATACTCAACAATTCTCTACAGATAGCCTGTGAGATTATGAAAAAGTTAGAGACTGAAGAAAACCCCAAAAGACAAAGTAGACATACAGGTAGTATTAGAAAAGAGGAAATATAGTAAGAAGAAACATGTGTTCTTTCAGGGTCTTATTCGGGTTCTTTGATTTTTATCTATTTTCAAAATATTTAAATTGACATTTTTGTCTGATGGCTAAAATTTTTCAGCATTCAGTAGAGAATCAACTTAGATTTTATGCTTTAATGCTATTAGTTTAATCAATGAAGGTCTGATAAGGGGCTATTGTGTCGAGACTTCCTATTTTTTAAAATAATATATATTAATATTACATAATTAATAATTTTAACATGGTTATTTTACTGTGCTAAGTTTTTTTCAAAAAGAAAACTGCTAGTGCACAGAAAGCAAATGTGTAAGTACCTGTCACTGTGTTTACTATTATAAGTAATAAGTGTCTCAGAGAAAAATTTATATTTAGTAACTTTTTTTTAACTAGTTAACCACATTAAGCACAATGACTAACAGAAATAATAGAAAATAACTGGTGCACTAGACTGCACTTTCCAAAAGCTGTTTCCCTACCAGAGTTCTTGCTAGACTGGTGTCACCCGAGGTGATCACCTGTGGTGTCTCTTCAGAGATCTGATCTGAACATTTCATCATTCCAGTCAGATCTTATGTGACTGCTGAGTCTTGAGTGATCTGCTGTTGAACACGACACAAATAAACATCTTTTGCACAATTACTGCTACTTCAGTGTATGCTTTCTGTTGATCATTCATGTTGTAGTAGAAAATACACACCTTTGTTTCTCCCAGGAAACCTCTGCCCTCTCAAGCATTTTGATTTAATGTTCCAACAGTTCTGCTAACTCCATGTTATTGCCAGATCCCCTCCAGAGAAGTATTTAAGTCCATCCTGCACTTGGTAGCAGGAACAACCTTCTATGCACTCATTCCTTGAGATCTTGCACTGATCTACTGCCCGGGATTATCTGTGGGATTGTCTGCAGCCTTTCCCAGTGGATCCATATGGATGTTAGAAAAATCAGCTGCATGTTGCTCCACAGAACTAGATGCTCCACCCAGTGTTCTGCAAACCTTACAGGTGTAGCAACCCACAGTGAGCTTTTCTGGGGGAAACATCCTGCCCAGACCACATTGCTGAAGACTCAGTAATTTAGGCTGCTTTCTTACAGGTTATTATTTACAAAAGCAAAAGTGACAGAATTTCGTCTGCACTCAAGAGCACTTCATGCAGCCTTTAATTCTCTGACCCCCACCTCCAGTCCCAACCTGCTACATGCACACCAGCAATTAAAGTAACTAATTCTTTCTTGAACAGAAGGAAAACTTTGCAACATTTCCTCTGGGATATTTGATAGTTTTATCTTTGGTTCCCTTTACATTGCTGTTATAAGAACTTTCTCATTGCTGTTTCAGTGCATTCCGCTACAGTACAGGCTGCAATCAACTTCTTTCCTTCTCCATCAGTCTGTTTCTTTCTAGTCCTTATATTTTACAGTTTGAGTCTCCTGATGTTTGTTTTCCTCTTCTGGTTTCTCGCTGTTGCTTACATTTAAAAGAAGATTGCTAAAGAAGTATCACATAATTTTTTTAAAGAAAAAAGTTTCCTTACTTTCTCTTTGTCAGTTATAAGCAATTCCAAATTAGTGCTGAGATTTGGCTCACTTTGTGTTTTTAAAGGCAGAGTCTTCTGTTACTAAACATCTGGAGGAAAAGAATGTAAGCAAATGAGAATATCCCCCTGATTTCTGTGCTTTCTCCTATTCTTGCTCCCCAGAGCATCCCTGCAGTACAATTTCAGTTCATCTCTTCTACATTCTACTTTTTCTATACCCTGTCCCTGTGCCTTATCTTCTTTTCTCTTTTATACACTCCAATAGAGAACATGAATATTATATCAAAAAATACCCATAAAAGATTCTCCAGCTCAGAAAAAATAGAATTTTTAGAATGACTGCACCCAATGGTTGCCATGAAAAGATCAGTTTTTCAAGTACCACATCGTAGCAATATTGCCAAATCTGAGCCAATATTATTGTGATTTAGGTGACCCTGTAAAACCAGTGATTAATTTAAAAACATCCTTTGGGTTGTTCTTATATGCATGCCTATCAAACTTCCCTCAGAAACTAATGGCTAAAAATAGCTATTAAAAAAAAGAAAAGAAAATACTAATAAGTCTGAGATATTTGCAAAATCACTCAACTCCAGGAACTGGGACAGAGAAAGAAAAGCATTATTTTAAGGCCTACAATAAAAATGGACGGGTTTGCAAGTTTTCAATGATATTTCAATCATCTTCCTTTTACTAACTTAATCCTAAATTACAGAAACCCTTTGTTTCCAGAAGGCTAAATCCTGGAGCCGTTTATCCTGTGGGCTCCCAGTCCTGCAGATTACATCTCTGTGACCGCGCTGTGACGGAGAGTGAATAGCAAGAACAGCATTTACGCAATTGCAGAGTGGCAGTGGGATGGAGAGGTATTTTTATCATTGTGTTTGGCAGCACCAGCTAAGCACTGGGTGCTTCAAGTGTTCCCAAAGGCCACGGTACAGCTAATAGCTCGGGAAGAGAATGACAGAGAACACAAAGGTGGCAGTAGGGAGGAGAACCAACACATGTAAAAACCAACTCCTCGTGCATGGAAATGTGCTCAGACTGTGCACGGTTCAGGCAGTGCCATCAGGAGTGCTGGGTGACGGCACCTCACCACACGTGGTTGACAGGGATGGAAAAAGCAGCACTGAAGCACATCCCCAGGCAACAGAAGTGGAGAGTGCCAGGAGGAGAACCGGCATGCTGCCAGCAGGGCTGCCCTCTTCTGACATTGTTTTATGCTGTAACAGAGCCAGGACATTCGGTTTTTCTCTTTTTTTCCAGTTGACTAGGTTTGCCCACATGCCACGATCAAGCATGTAAGCTGAACCCGCCATAAAGAGATTCAGGGTGTCTTGAAGTATTTTGTGGGGATGGTGGCAGACCCTCTTATTTATCAGCCCCTCTTATTTCTAATGAGGTGGTGAAAATAAAATATGAGGAGTTTCCAAGCAACCCAATCCCACAAGACAGATAATGTTTTATCTCCAAATACTTTTCCAGCTGCATAACTGTTGGGTGCCTGTGGGGCATGCATGTGTGTAGCATCACTCTAGGAAGGAAAAAGAGCAGGAGAAGTCATGGTTTTACAGAGCTACAAAAACTATCTGTCTACACAGCTCTTGCCCTGTAGAGATGCTCTATAAGCAATGAAAACAGGCTGCAGGGAGTTTTCTGAAAGACTGCTGAATGTGGAGTAGCACTTACTCAATTCTCTACCAGGCAGTATTCCCTGAAGCACAATTTTGAAATTACTCTGGACAATTTATCACCTGCCCAAATGACCCTGTTGCTCAGTGAGTCCATCTGCATGGACTTGTTCTAATATTCCCAGCCCCACAAGCAGCAATAAACAACGGCCATTTTTTTATAAATCAATCTGCCAAATACAGTTTTTTATCATCTGATGCCCAGAAAAAAAAAAATTAATATTCATTCCTGGGTCACCCACATGTTTTCTAGGCATTAAAATGTCATAGTTTTCACTGCTAAATAAAATTTTTAAAAAATTCCAACCCGCAGTCATGATCATTCTGGGAAATCCTTTGTGGTTTGACTGGCTACCATCTGACTTCTATTTCTGAAATAAACACATTAAAAATAAATAAAGAAGTTGTCTTACTTTTTTAACATGCCTCATTTTAAATATTCAGACTGTGTTCTGCACAAGACCTTCACTTACTCTGCTCACTTGTGCTTCTTTACAACAAGAGCTGCAGAACGGCTTATTGTGGAGAGGCAGCCGATGTGGATGCTGTGGCTCCTCCCTGGCTCCCTACTGCCTACCTGGACAAAAAGGGATAGAAGACATTGGACCCCTCTGGGGTTGCTATCCTCTTTCATAGGCACCCAGCGCATGGAGGTCATGTTTCTCATATATAATTTCTAACAAACAGTGCTCATCCCATGTACATCCCTGAGATTACGGGAATAGGAGTAGTCAGTTTCTTTACATGAGGAGAAACAATGATAAATATTATTCATGTTAAAAACCCTAAATATTTAATTACATTTTGTTTTTATTTTTTTTTCTCCCCAAGAACAAAGGAGCTCATTGCATCATGGTAACAATAAAGTGAACATTATCTCTGAAAGTCAAAACAACCAGTGAAGTATATCATTATGTTCAAAAGATGGAAAAGATTACATAACCACAGACTAAATCCTCTCTAAATCACAGTCAGGTCTCTCCAACATCTTCCTTTCAAACTTTTTATTTTTCCTTTCAATTGGTCTTCCATTTCCACTTCAGTGATTATTGATTCCTCCTTTCTGAAGGAGCACAATTCTAAAACAATTATCTGCTCTCTTAGTATTTCCCTCTCAGCTACAAGCAGAATTTTATTCCATTAGTGTTCTGTTAGTCCTTTTCTCTTCATTAAAGTACAACGCTAAAATGGGAAAACAGTGTACAACTTGTTTTCTGACAGTGGATATAATGCACTAACATAAAAAGGATATAATCTACCTTAGCTACACCCCTCAACAGTGTTTCACTACCAAATACATAATTTGTATGTGTAAAGACAGCTCCAAACAATGACACACTCAACACACAATTTCCTGCTCCATCTCTTCTTCGATTTCAAAAAGATCTTTTCTTAAGAATCTAAAAGAGTTCTTCTCAGGGAGGTATATACATTCATGTATCCCAGGGGAATCCTTTTTCCCAAAAGTCAGTAGGAGTTTATTATTGTCTTCAGTGGATACAGCATTTCACTTGATTTTCCCTGTCCTCTTGTGGCTAAATTAAATTAAATGGGAGTCTGTCCCAACCATAAGAGGAGAAAGGCTTGGGGAGGCTTGTATTCAAGAGGGAGAGACAGCTGTTTGGCAAAGATAGCCAAAACAGAAGAGTTGTTGTTCATATGGATTTTAGTTCATTTCAAGTATTAATCCCTGGCTCATTAGATATTATACATTTTGGTTTTATGCCTGAAATAGCAAAAGGATCCATTAATGTTTCCTTATATATCTCCACATAAAAATGTATGTAAGTTCAAGTTTTATTTGTGTGTCTGTACTCTTGGTACTGAGAACTGGCATGACTCTTTGTTATCAACAAACAGCAACATTATACCAGTCTGCATTAAATATTCTTGCATTTTTCTCTATCTGTAGCAGTAAAATTGGCCTTGCTGATGCACGTGGTCTTTTCTGAAATGCAAGCTGGAGACAAATTTTTAGATTTTGCATATTTCAAAGTTTACACAGGACTCACATGGAGACCAGATCTTACCTAACCAACTGAAGAATGTCATGTTGGCATTTACTACTCTTGTATATTTCTCTGATGACCTATGAGAAAACACTCTGATACTGCTTCATATATCTTGTGGACTTGAACATATTTAGCAGGAAGCTGACAGGAAAGAGTCATCACTCTCTGTTAAATTTGTATACGTAAATGTAAGCTCTAGCCCAAGTCATCAAGCACTGAAACCCTAGAGAGAAAACATGCACAATCTGTATAGTTTCCTTGCTATTCCTATTATTACTTATTTTGCACCTGTCTTTTCTTAAATTTGAAACACATCATTAGTTGTAAAGCTGCCTTATGACAAATATTAACCAGTTTAGGCCACAGTTAAAGGTTCTTTTGTGCATTTGAGCTTTGGTTACTTCAATTCTATATCAGATGTCACAGAATCAAAGCCAACGGGACTGAAGCCATCATCCCCAGTGCTCCTTCAGCAAGAACACAGATGTTGCCACAAGTGCAGACTGCAAAGAAAAGTTTCAGATATTCCTTTTTGGTATTGCTAGCAGATCAGCTGTCATGCTTTACCTTTTGAAGCTTATTAATACAGTTGATATTTGGGATCACACTGAAGTCTACATATAAATAGATACAGACCTATATGTGTACATATAATTTACCAATTGGAGCCCAGCAATAATGGTGGCTCCTACAGAGGACACCACTCCATAAACAGGAAAGACAAGAACCATAGAAAACTCCTCTCATACCCCACATGAAGACCAACTCAGAGCCTCCTGCTTTCTCAATAAATGAGCCAAATGGGTGCCCTTTGCAGAAAAAACCTCCCAGTGTCTCTTGAGAAGGAGATCTGGATGATGGAAATCTAAAAGACACCTGGGAAGACTCACATCTAAGTCTCAGCACCTAAATACCCTTTGAGAGGATTTTCTAGGTTATTTTACTGCAGTAGATGGGGCTTTGGTCTCCACTCTCCAAGGGCATTTGTTGCCCTTAGTAAGAGATACAGCAGAGGGCTGAACCAACATGCCAAGGCATTTCTTCCTGGTTAGGGGAATGAAGTGGGTAGGAAACAACAGCTGTAGCTCCTCTGCTCCTTTGACAGCCTCTTTTGCCAACCAAACCCTATAGAGCCAAGGTGAGAGCGATGAGCCAGCTGAGCAGCAGCTCTCATGCAGCCCTGCCCCAGTCCCGCAGAGCCCTGTGCTTGTAGCACACGGAAAGCTGACTCAGCCTCGTGGGGGGGCTTCTGTCTCACACAAACCCATGGGACAGTCTTGTCCAGATTTTGTGGCCAGCGGATGAAAAAGAGGAACATAATTGTTAACATACCACAACACCTGCTGGTCATCAGAATGGACTGATTCACACACACTACGTGTAAGGGCCTTTATTCTTATGAAACAGGTTAACCACTTAGACCCAGTCCACTCCTGTTTGTCCCCTCTGTCCCTGTTGGCATGGCTTTACCAAGCAAGCATTAAAACATGTTAAAATCTAAATAAAAATACAAATGTATTTTTAGTGGAATTTTTATACCTTTTTAAAGAAAATTCTATAGTCAAGTCCTTGTATGTATTTTTTCAAAAAATTCTAAAAATAAAAACTTTAGTAGAGTATCACACAATCCTCAGACAAGAAAAGTTTTATTCCATGAGTTATTGTACTGGTTTCATCTGGGATAGAATGATTTTTTCTTACTAGCTGGCACAGTGTTGTCTTTTGGATTCAGTATGAGAATCATGTTGGTGGCACAGTGACGGTTTGGATGTTGCTCGGCAGTGCTCACCCTAAATCCAGGACATTTCAGTGTCCCGTGCTCTGCAGTGATCAGGTGCACAGGAGGCTGGGGGAGCATGGCCAGGAGAGCTGACCCAAACTGGCCAAAGGGATATTCCATAGACAGACCAACATGGCCAGGGTATGAACTGGGGGAATTATCTGAAAGGAAGATGATCAGAGTTCAGGGACAGGGTTTGGCATTGCTCTGTGGGTGGTGAGCAATTTTTAGTGCATCACTAGTCTTGGGTTTTATCAGCCTCTCTCCCTCTCCTTTTTATTACAATTATTAGTAGTAGTATTAGCATTACAATTATCAGGATTATAATTATTATTGCTGTTGCTCCTATTATTGTTGTTGTTGTTATTATTATTATTATAATCCTTTACTCTGTTTCAGTTATTAAGCAGTTCTTATGTCAACACATGAGTTCTATTTTCTTTTCTTTGCTTTATCTGCTCTGCATCCCACTGATGAGAGAAGGGGGAAGGGGAAGGAAGAGAGCAGCTCTCTGGTACCTAGTTGCCATCTGGGGTCAGACCATGACAGTTGTTTAAAAAAAAGCTTATTAGCCACCTTTATTGGAGAAAATATAGAATGTATTCGTCATGTATATTAAGCTATTATGATTTTGCTTTTATTTACATATAAAGTATTTGATTATTTTTTAACAGAAAAAGCATGTAGTGCCACCTAGGGGTATTCATAAGCTTATGAATTTGAATTTTTGACAGCTCAAATCTTTTGGATTAGATTTATTCTTCATAGATGCATTCCTAGGAATAAAAATATGCAGTAAAGGAGGTATATGAAATTTTGTTTTGCAGGCCTGACAGTAGGGCATATGCTAATTCCAAAAACATCATGAGATTATTTTTTTTCTCTGGATCAGCCAGTAGCAATAAAGTAAACAACTCTCACAGAAAAATACAAAATAAGGAATCCTTATATTAGAAAGAAATAAATAATAAGGAAAAAAAAAATCCCTTCTCCTGACTCAGAGCTCCCACATGACCAAAATAGTGGAAAACTAAAAAATCACATTAATTGGCTGTCTCAGATGTGTGAAACTCCATTTCACATGCTTGAGTTTGCATTTGATTTCCTCCAGTTCAGCAAGAGCTGGGCTGGGGAGAGGATTCCTCAGCAGCAGCATGAAGCCAAATGCCATGTCAGCCACAGCATATATTTACTCACTTTCATTTTTATTTCTTGCATTTCTTTGTTTTCCTCTGTTTTGTTTTCCCCCTTGCTTGACAGTTTGTGTCAATGAGGGATATATTGCCGTTATTTTGGAAATATTATTGATGGAAAAGTGGATTAGTCTGCCATAGACTACTTTCAGACACAGTTCATTGATAAAAAGTGTACTGCTACCAAAACAAGCCTTTAATGCACCATACTGATTACAGCTAACAGTTGTTACATTTGTCAAGTAGATTTTATACAGAAAATACTACAGCAAATATAAAAAATATTGACAGAGAACTAAACCTTGCTATTGTTTTACATGGCAAACTCAGAATGACCAAACAATCATGAAAACATTTTAATCAGGCTCAGCAACAGAAATGTCTCACCACCCTCTGTGTACATGGTGTGGCCCTTACAACAGTACCCCAGAATCTGACCAAACCAGAGCTTTACCCATTAACTTGTTCAATAAAAAATATGCATTTGCAAGTGATGCAGCATAAGCGTTTTCTGCCTAACCCAGCAAAGCACTTAGCAAGTACTTTATTTTAAGGGCGTGAGCAAGTGCCTTGATTCAGTGGGGAAAAAACCAACCAACCAAGCAGAGCTCTGTCCATCATTTTAACTTTGTGTAGGAAGATTGACATCACTGGAAAGCAGACAGTTATTTGTCTCTCTACCCTGCCTCTTTTGTCAGACACCAAAGGGAGCAGCACTGCTCGTGATCCAATCTGCCTCCACCCCTATGAAATATCCTGATATTGTTTTCACAAATGCCACAGCAGCAAGAAGGGTTAGCTTCATTATTTTGAATTGATTTTTGATCAACTTTCAGTCGACCTGATTTTTGAGATTATTGGATCCTAGTGTCATAGTAATGATTTTGTCATACTGGATACAGCCTAAAAGAACCCCACATAAATGCAGAAGTGGTAGAGTCTATTCAGTGCAAATGATAAGAAAGCCAGACAAGTCATTTAACAAACAATCTCTGTTCCACATAGCAGGGTTTTTTTCACAGCTTCCTCCTCTCTATCAACCCCACCCACTCATCTCCACACTCAAGTAATTCAAAGATGTTACCAGAATGTCTGTGAGGTTTGAAGAATCTGTGAAATTGTATGGATTATTTAGAAAGCACTCTTCAGAAACACTGTATTTAAATGGATTTTTCCAAAGAAATTTTTCAGCATTTCCCTTAGAAATCTGCAGAAACTAGAAACAGTAGCACACAAGAAAGGATTTAACTCTCAAAGTACTAACATGAATGCATATGTGGGCTGCAGAATCTTCGTATTCTATTTGTAAACATTTGGGTGATAGGGGATACAACAACGTTAACACAAAATTCTATTAATCACAATAATGATAAAAAAGGACAAAAGAAAAAATAAATGATAGCAAGAGGATAGTCCCTAGAAATATGGGATTTTTCATAGACTATATGGGAGATCAATCCTGCAAAATGCTGTGTGTGTTCCATGGTCCCAATCCAGGAAAGCACTTAGCAAGTATCTTATTTTAAGCATATTACCAGTTGCCTTGACGCAACCGGGGAAAAGAAACTCCAAATCAACCAAACAGGAGTCTTTCCATAATTTTAATGTTGTATAGTAGGGTTGGCATCACTGGAAAGTTATCTTTTCACCTGTCTAAATGTAGAAGCATTCTGGTTTAAAGTCACTCTATTTTATTTGAAGAGTCTGCTTTACATCATCTTGCAGACCAGAGGCCTCCTCAATTAGATTATTTATTTTCTCTGAAGCTAGTGCTCCTGCATGTAGATCCTGCAAATCCTAATGCATCATTGTATGAGGGTTCTTGCATAAAATTCACCAAAGTAATAGCATTTTTATAGCTGCATTTCATTGCAATCTAATTTGATTTTCTAGTGCAATGCTCTAATCATCTATTTGGAAATAACCCCTCTCTGTTCTCTGAGGCTACTCTTATGCTGCATGGAAGGAGAACAGTTATGGACAATTAAAATTACTCTAAGTGATAAAGGGAAATTATGAAATGCGAGATAAGGTTCAACAATTAAGTGTTTTTTGAGGTGACCTCTCTGCATTACAAGAAGGCCTAAAAATACAAAACAAACAAGTACCTCTCCTTGATACACTGATTATTGACTTTCTTGTTCTTACTTTAAAAAGTGGTTAGAGGTTATTGGGTTTTTTCCCTTATGAATTACTGCCTTCATTTATCCAAAGTTAAATTTTTATGAGTCAAGGACAACCTAGGCCAGTTTATCTCCATCACATTCCCAACCTCTAACATTTTTCATTCTTCAGAGAAACTCACAAAAGGGTCCCAGTTAAATTCATGTTCTGCAACAGACTGGCTTAACACACTGTCTGCCCCTTCTTCTGTGTTGTACAGGTGTCATGCAAACTAAGGAATGGGTTCTAAAGCAGCGCTTTTAGCCACTTCCCCTGCCCTTCTGATGTTTGTTTGAGACATCTCACAAATTTATGTGTTTAGTTCTTCTGCATCTGTACTCTGAGATCACATGGCACTGATCACATAAGGAACTCAAACTGGAATTTACTCTTCTGCATAAAACCAGAAAAAAACCACTAAGTTTTGTTACAAGTTTGGTGAGCTCACTCATATGAACTTTTATCTCTCTCAAGGGGAATCACACTCAGACCAAACTGAGAACAAAAGAAGGCAATGCAAAAGAGCATAGTAAACCAGTTCAGTAAGGCAGGATGGGGTAAAATACGTGAGGAGTCAAGATAATTCACTTTAAAAAGACTTTAACGGTTTGGTGATAGTAGGTAGAGGCATTCAGCAAAGTCTTTTGCTTTCTTTCTGATTGGGAAAGGGAATATCAGAGGACAGAGGTAAACACAGGTTTTCTTAATTCTTCCTCCAGAGCGCATGAAGAGTTAGCGAGTATGTCCTGCCTGAGTCCATCCCACACCTCAGATGTAGATTGCTCTAGACCTACACTCCTCCTGAGGTACCTGAGAACCTCCTGAGACACAATGCAGAGCAAGCAAAGATACTTGACATTTGATATGTGGCCAAATGTCTATTTTGCTATTTCAGGAATTAAGCCGTAACAGTTCTAGTGCTCTCTGCTCAAAACAACATCTCTAGCTCTAGGTTTCTGCCCAAAATTGCTTTTCTACATCTCACATAGAGATCCAAGCTGCCCCTGGCCAGTCACAAGGCAGAACAAGTGCTTTGTGCGCTCTTGGCAGGTCATAGGGAGTCCTCTTTGCACAGCGCCAGAAGCCAGCTGCTCTCTGGGTGACCAGCTCACCCAGCCTCAGCTGGAGAGGAAACAGGACTGCACAACATTTCACCTCCATGCTCCTGCACAGAGAAACCCCTGACAAACCTGAAATATGCAGTGAACTGCAATTCTCAGCTTCATTTTCACAGCCTGGGCAAAGGCTTTGGGATCAACTGTACTCAAATGAAGTACCTAATGCAGTTTTGACATGTGGACTTGGACTCACAGGTCATCTGAGAGTTTTAATGGAGCAACCTCATGCACACTTACGTGAACATACAGAGATGAGCCTATTTCTGCAGGTTTTCAGAAAAAAATACAAATGAGTTAAATTCACACATCAACCCTTGAGATCAGATGGTGGAAAATGGTGCTGAATCCTTCTCCTATCCAGTTCTAAGAAAGTTAACAAAGTACAAATCTCAGAATAAAAGTGAAAGGAAAAATAATTGACTTTTTTTGGTTCTTAGCTCATTACTGCTACAGTTAAATTGGCCTGTCATTACTTATGAAGCTTTCCTCACAAATTCATACTGCCTGTGTCCAAAAATTATTCAGAAATCTAATCCCTACATTTCTTTCTTGCACTCCACATGGACAATTGCAATGCTTTCTCAGCAGGTCTACCAGTAAAGCCGATTAGTAGACTCCAAGCAATTCAAAATCCAGCTGCAAGACACAGAGCTAGAAAGAAAAGAATATTTCTCAACTGTAAGCCCAGCACAAATCTTTCAAACAGACTTTTAGTGTGCACTTGGGAACATATCATTTTGCACAGAACACAGAAAGGTAGCTAAATTAAAATTAAAATAAACCTCACTAAGTTGCCCATCACATACTTCATTCACTCCTCACTTTCACTTTGGTAATATGGAAAACAAGATGTCAACAGTCTGTTTCACTGAAACAGCATGCTATTATAATCTGAATTATCACAGAACCCCATTTCAATACATTACTCAGAATAAACTCCTGATCCAGAGGGTTTACTCTTTGACAGGACAAGTAACAACTTTAGAGTGGACCACAGAGACAAATATAGCACTTCTCTTAACCTGCAAGGAAGCAGGCGACAGTAAGAGAATTCCTCCAATTGTCCCCATTCAAGCCATGCAAGCTGCGGTGCTGCTCACTGCCCTCTCAGAGCATTCAGACCAGGAGAGGGAGAGAAGCAGAGCGACTTGGGGGAGCAGCACAGGGACCTGCAGGCAGTGTTAAGGGAACTCCTGCTCCCAAAGTGTGCTCCAGCCATGGGGCGCAGCTCCACCGACACACAGACACAGCAGGGCTCACGATGAGGCTGCGTGTGCCTGTGCCTTCCCACACAATGTACTACAACTGCCAGACAACAGGAAATGCTTCCCAGCCAGGGAGATGCATAGAATTAGCGCTGGACCTATTTCTTACCTTTCCTAGCTGTGATGCTATCAAACAGACTAATGGCTAATGGCTTTTAAACAAACTCCCATCTGGCACAGCAGAGCAGACCAGTTTGAGAGGGGATTGGATAACACATTCCTGTAGATCTGCTGTACTTTTTAGACTCACATTTTCTGCAGCAGAAGATGGGTAAAATTTATTTCTAAGACAGGAGAACCTGCAGGCCAATGTGCAGAAATTAAGACCATCAGGAAAGTGAACATACTTAACATACTAAAATCCTTATTTGGCATCCAAAATTACATACACCATTACTTTCACTTGAACAATGACTTTCTGATATTTTATGTTCTGCCTTCCTCTGAATCCCATCCAAAAGTTGAAATTGATAATTTTTTTGATGTCTCATTATTCTGAACTCACAGTCAGCTCATGTTATGATACAAAAATGATTACATTTTTATCATCTTTCTGTACAGGAGAGATAATTTTTTGCTAAATCTTGACCGTAATTTATTCATGTTTAGCATTAAGACCTTAACTAATGGAGTCCAGTTTGTTAGGGACAACCACATGAATAATATCACAATAATTCATTAGAAGTATTATTTACTAAAATCCAATTTTGAACATATTTACATTATTATTGAGTATTCCAAGGGGTTTTTTTCTGTGTGGCTATTCGAAATTTTTCAGTTTAGTTACACAACTTCCTGCTTCCTCTTTTCATGGATGATAAGAAGATTCCTCTTGACACTCATTCATTACCATCCTTGGTAAAGCTGCAGAGGACACCATGACAATGAGGACACATGGAGGCACGTTTTGCTGACACTTGTCTATTTGTGAAAAAGTTAACTGCCAGGGTAAAGCAAGAGAAAGTAAGCATCCTCCTCACATTTTAGTGACCACCAGGTTAAGTAAATGGGCTAAAAAATACATTTCATTCTCGCAGATCCCAAAGAGGCCAACTGAGAAACCAGGTAATGATTCTCCCACTACTGTCAGGAATTCCTCAAAAATTCCTGAGTGTCTGATCTCAGCTGCTGGTGGGATCCATGGTCCACATGTTGATATTTATTTATACACAGCTATGTTTTGCAGTGCATGGGAATGGGCTGCTTGTTTTTGTGTGAGTACTCTGTTTTCTGCCTGGATTGATCAGTGTGGCTGCGTATGTATATGCATACGTATTTATAATGTATGCATTTATAACCTACTGACAGCACATGTTCAGCCTCACTGCTGGTTGGGCCTGGGAACACGGAGCTGCAACAGCCTTGACTTTTTTGGGCTACCAGATCTGGCAACTTCTAACAAACATCACTGACACAAATGAAGATACTCAAAACACTATTAGGCACTGCTCAAATGGAATTAAATGGGTTTAGTATATCCATGGCTGTAAGTGTGCTACAATTTTTGGTGATAGGAGACTTACAAGGCTTGCAGAGTAACTGAAACAGCTGGAAAGGGACACAACCTTTTGGGCATGTGGTTCTGTCATTATGTATCTTTGTAATTCTTAATAGAACAATAATATCTGTGCAGAAAACATGTTTCTTCAGGTAATACATACTAGAAACATGTAAAGCTGTCAATGTGACATGGAAACTAATTGCGTTCAGGGACCAGTATTACTGCTGACGACAACAGCAGCAACAGAGAGGCTTAGGAAGGCTAAGCACAGAGAACAGATTTTCTGCAGGAAAGCCAAAGGAACCAAGTATCCATGTGGTCTGGAAGCATTTTGTGAAATGACAATAAATCCTCATTAACAATCTCTAAATCTAAAAATGGTTACATGTCCTAAGATTAATCTAAACTGCCAGGGTCTCTCAACTGTGCAGATACTTCCCTTTTTTCTCAGTTAGCCTCACAAAAAGTGATTTGGGATGCCGATATTTTAACTTTGCTCTTATATGACTACCATCCTGCGGTGTATTACAGCAGTAAAGTGAGATCACATGAAAAGTACAGAAGTTCCTATGTCTGATTCCATGCCCTTTCATTTCCCAGGCTGCCCACTATTACCATTCCAGGGGCAGTGTCCATCAGGATGCTCCCTCCAGAGAAAGGCTGACGAGGCAGCATCCTGCCACCCGAGGAGATCTGCTCAATGAGTCTGTGTGAGATCAGTGCCTCTCGTCACAGAAATGACAAGGCCACTTGCTGCTCTGGCAAGGAAAGGAGCAGTTGCTCTCTACAAGGTTTGGGAAGAAGGAGGGGGAAATGTGTCTCAAACCAGTGAAGAGTTAACATACTTACTCGGTTTATTGGGTAAGAACCCACCAGTTTCCATGAGCACCCTCAGGTATTGGGAGCACCAGAGTCCTTGGAGATGCTGAGGTCTTTGAATACAGTCCAGGGAGGTTATATGAAATTGATCACCTAATTGTTTCATTAATTGCAATTTACATTGTAATTATCCCTCTTGGTTTTATTTTGTCCAGAAATTATTCTGCATTTTACCCATTAAAACATGTAACCCACTAGAAATACCTAAAATAGTGTCTGACTATTTCTAGGCTCCAAAGCATATTGAAGTACAATAAACCATGTCTTCAGCTTCTTCTAAACTAGTGAATTTCCCTTTATTTCCTTGAAGTTCACAAATTTGTATCAGTCAAAGGAGGGATGTGATGGTTAAAATGCATTTCCATTGCTGAACATGACACAACCACTGACAAAAGTAAGGTACTCACCAGCTTAAACTAAGGTGAACCTCATTGCTATGTTCTACACGCTACATCAAAGGGTTGCTTTGTTTTGTTTCAAATCTGAGTGCACTTCAGAGACATTGATTAAATGATCCAACATTACTTTTACAAGTAAGCTCACATTAACCTGACCTACAGGTAATCTCAAATTTAAAGTGAACATACTGATTCTGCTCAGAAGAGATTTGCAATTCAGTCTCAAAATTTGCCTTCTGGTACAAATTAAAAAGAAAAGGATTATTCTCCATCCCTGCCCTAAACTTCATCCAGTTTTAACATTTTTTTCCCAAAACATCAGCTCTAGAATTGTGTGATATTGTAATAATCAAACTTCCCTTTAGCTTGGTCTCTTGAACAACAACAAAAACAAGAAGTATTTTTCTCTCTGAATCTCATAGTGCCCCTTTGTCACCCCACTTCTAAGCATCCAACAGAAGGGAACATTAGGGCAGGTTTTACCATATTCAGGAAATAAGCTAGCTGAAAGACAGATCACCTTTTCCATCCCATTTCTCTTCCTCATGCAAAAATAAGGCCGCAAAGCTCAAATAATATTAGATACTAGCAGATTCATAAGGAGAAATCCTAATCCCAAAAGAGGTTCAGAGATTACATATTATTATACATAGGAGGGTCAACATAGAACAAAGCTATAGGAAAACAAGTTAGAAATACCACCATTACCAAATCTAAAACCTGAAAAATGCAAGTGACTAACTCTCAAGATTGCTCCAAAAAACTCACAAAATAAGAGTCTGGGGTTTGCAATCTGACATAGGCCCCAAATGTTTTCCTCCTGTAATCTTACGATCACAACATGAAAAATAATAATTTCTAATGCTTCAGCTTGTATTCAGTTTGTGGGATAAATTATATGAGTTTTCATACAGTTGTGTAACCACAAATAAAATCTGCTCTGAAGGTTCTGAATGCTTTCCTTGGGAGGACACTAATGGCACAGCTAAAATGAGTTCCTCAGGATGCTGTGAGCTTTGCAAAAGCCTCTAACCATATTATCTGGCAGAGCTTTTATTGTGATAACAGACCATAATTCTTTTCTGCTTTGCAGCATATTGAGTAAAAAATGTAAAACTGCAATATATTCTGAATAAAAAGAGTGGAAAAGGGAAATATTTTCTAAGGAAAGTTGTTTTCATGATATTGTAGAAAGTAGGAGAGTTTGTGAGTGAGTATTTGTCCACTAATGCATTTCAGCATATATTTTTCAGTTGGAAATGAGAAAGAAAAAATAAATCTGTACAGATATCGGGGTGGGGGGCGGTTTTGTGTCTTTATCATCTATCTGAATTTTATTTTGTTACAAATTTAATTCGTAGAGAGTAATTGCATTTGCACATGCACCTGAGTAGCCATTTGCTTTGCTTTGCCTTCTCAATACAAAACGGAGTAAATACTGAAGAGGAAATTCTACTCCAATGGACACTAGCCTTTAATGATCTAAAATAATATTTTTATAGTTACGGGTAATAAGTACACGGAAATATTCCTGGCTTCTTTTCATTACAATTGTTTCTTCATTACCCTTCTTACCCTTTCTTACAGCAGGGACCCAGATATCAAAAGGAGGAAGATGGTATATGGTCTTAGAGCCAGGTTTTTCAAAATTGGGTGCCATATTTAGGCACCTATATATAAATGGCCTGGTTTTCAAAAGAACTGAGCACTCATCAGTTTCCATTGATTTCAATAGGACCTAGAATTGATCACACCTCTGCAAATCAGGCCACTTCTATTTAGGCGCGGGCATGCGAAAATACCAGAACCACTTTGAGCATCTGGTTTGAAAGCAACAGCCAAACATTCTACCAGAGAGTTTTTAGACAAATGTTGTAATCTCTAAATGAACTCACAGCAGCACAAGAGTTTAAACAGAGGCACCTCGGCTGTAGGATTTCTTGTTGCCTAAATGGAGTTGGTGAGAATTTTGCTGCTGAACAACTATTCTTCAGAGCCCTTCAAAAAACTTTTCTATTTGTAAATAAAATGGATCTGAATAATCTCATATATTCATTTTCTTTCCTAACTAAAATAACCCAGTTCTCAGTTTCCATTTCACTAGCTGCCTGCTGTGACACTAAAAATTATGTTAGTTATGTAACAACATACTCTTTGTAGCTGCAGAATAAGAGAATAGTGACAGGGACTGGGACAGCGAAGTCCCCATGATATTTCAGCTTTAGCTGCTTAATGACAGCAGGTTGCAAATGCACTTTGCTGAGCTGGAAGGCATTTGCTCCTTTATCTGACAGAACTAGACAGTTTCAAGGAAAAAAAAGGGTATAAATGGCACAAACAAGAGGCATGAACTTAATTTTTAAACATCGTATTTGTTGGGAATTAAGAGACCACACACAAATAAATTTTATGTGCAGTTTCAGGGACAGAGAAGCAATAAGAGCAACTTTATCATTTCACAGAAAATGTCAGATTGTCCTTAAAAACCATAAAAATGACATATGGTGATGCAAACTGCTCTCCTTAAAGTTTCGCTTTCTTTAAAGGTGCTCTTTTACAGTCCTCAGTAAATGCACAGGGACAAAGATCTCCACAGCAGCCTTGGCTCAGGCCCATGGATTCGAGGGACGCCGAGCCGTGCTATCCAAACACAGAAGCTTACATATGGAAGCAACACATGTTTGTGTGATGCTGCACCCAACCTCACACACCCTCGTCAGGATACCTGATAAAAGCTACACAGCCTTAAAGGAGCACAGAGGGACAAGGGCTGGAGGGGGAGGTGGCAGGAGAGGAGGGGTGGAAAGCACAAATAACTGAAATAATCCCAGGCTGCTCCCGGTGCTGCCCCAGGAGAGGCTCAGCCCCAATGTCCAGGAATGAAAACCATGAAACTGAGTCAACCCCACCGCTGCTTTTGACTCAGGGGTGTGAGTGCCAAGGCAGCATGGCACCCAGCATGGGATGCAGAGGAAAAGTCAGCTCAGAAACCTCTGTATTCCTGTCCTCAGCAAATCTAATCCCAACATGACTCTGTGCTGATAGCCTTGCAATCAGGATAGGTGAGATGGGTATGAAAATAGCTGCCAGTGATGAGCTCACAGCAAGAACTTTCACGTGTAAGTTTGTAAATACAAACCCTCTCAGTGCAGAAATTACCAGCTACTCCCTTTAGCTCTCAGGGACCACCTCTAACCTCCAGCAACAGAGCATTCTGCATTCTCACCTTTGCTCTTCAGAGAGACTGATGGATATCCATCACTCCTCTCTCCCCACTTCAGAAACATGCTTGCAAAGAATCTGCTTCTTTCTCTCTGACTATAAAGCATTAATATTTTGGTACCTTCTCTTTTTGACAGTTATATATTTATATGTTAAATTAATTTTTTTTGTACAAGTGTTTCCCGTATCACAAGCTCCCTGAACTTTAATGCCTTTTCAATAAACAAGCCTTATAAACTGAGGAAAAGGACAGGGCTCAGGAATGAGGTTTCAATCTGTTTTGTTTCAAGCTGGCAGCTAGCATGGACACTGCAGCTCTTTTATGGGAGTGTTCTGGGATGCATGTCACTGAGGTGACAGTGACAGAGAAGCAACAACAGGAAGAAGTTGTCTTCTGACCCTGGAACATTGATTTGGAAGCTTACAAAAAGCACACAGAAAGTATTATACCCCAACGACACATTAAAGCAGTGGCTAAAAGCTGGATGCAGCTTCATTGTGAATGAATGGGAGAGAAAAACAGGCATCTCTGATGGCAAATTGATCTGCTCCTGCTCACCGAATTCGTGCCGTAATGGGCACTGCTGAAAAGGGCAAGGGAGATTCTGCAACTTGAGACCCTACTGCTGCTTGTAATGCTGTAATTTCTCATTCTAAATTAAAGTATGCCAGGGATACTTTCTCTCTGTTATAGGGAAAGAGATTTCACTGAGAGGCAGAACATGCTGTACATAAGCACAAAAAGCTGAAGTGTAAAAAATTTAAGCAGCAAGAGTGTCGGGGAAGCTGTAGCCTGGTTCCACTTTGAGGCGAGACTGAAATACAAACTGCTGAGACAGCTCGTTGACTTCCACCAGAGCAGAACTAAACGTCCGTGAACATATAGAAACCTTTCCCAAAGAGTACAAAACATATATATCTTTGCACTGTGCCGCAAAAATAAAAAAACTCCAACCAAAAAAAAACAAGTATTTCAGAAGCTCGAGACAAAACAGTGAATCCATGCAGGTTAACAGCTGTTGGGAGAAGGGGGGATGTTAGGATTTTTTTATTTTTTACGGACAATGTGTAGCTTGTGTAAATTCTATTCTTCTTTCCTACCTACTTTTAGTTACAAATATTCCCTTGTTAGACCTAATTGACAGCACTTTCACATACTCCTAGAAAAGGGCTGCGGCATCATGTTGCTATTCTGAGGCTCCGTTGCACTTTCGACTCGCACAAATTGCTGCCTTTGTTTTTGTTCTACTTATAAATAATTTCTGTGTTATTGTATATATACACAGAGAAACTCCTGATCACATTATTCTAAACTTCCGAGTCTAAGGAGGCAAAACACAATAATTAAACAAGATGCTGATCCTGACATTCTGAAAGAAACGTGGTTCATAAATAATGGGATAAGAAAAAAATTATAGATGATACAACTATCTACAACTGAGGCTGGTACCAAGAAAATACCTATCTACCAAAACTGATTTCTCTAGACCTTCTTAACAGTTCCCAGCTACCTGAAATTTTTATTCAATACCTGCCCTTTTTTCCTATCATGTACATACTTATCATTACTATTCTTGTATCACTGATACAAGTGATCTTCTTGTGTCTTCTTTTGATGTGAACGTTTTCTTACCAGGGTCGGGGGAAAAAAAAAAAGTCGGAAAGAGATATTATGGAGGCATTGAACTCTGAACATGATGATTTTTATTTAAGGAAAAATTGAAGGGAATAAATGTACAATTACAGAGATAAACTATTAACCAAAGACTTCTCAATACTCAAGGAGTCTTCTCTTCTTTTCCTGTACTGGGCTGTATAACATAAGTAGAGGGCTTTTTACAAAAATTACATATTTCTTCTGGTTGTTTTTTTTTTTTTTTTCAAGACAACTGGTAGGCTTTGCTACAAAATGAACTGAGGCAATGATTGGGTTATAAAAATAAAGATAAAAAGACTATTTTGGTTTTGAGCTTAGATCTTCTCCCTGATCTGCTTTACAGAGTAGACCTGACAAACACCCACACTAGTGCAACCAAAGGGGTGAATTCAGATAAAAGAGGTCAAGACAGGCACTTCAGCTTTTCTAACAAAGCATATTCTCTGAACTACTCTCTCAGCTACAACTTTTGAGAAACAAACCCTTCCAAAATGCAGAGGTATAGCCTGTGCTCTTTGTCTCCAGGCCTGTTATATTCCTTACTGCTGGATTAAAATGACTGATCAATTTTCTGTCACAATCAAGTTTTTCAAGTGAAGGTTTTATGTTTTCATTCAAGTTGCTGATAAATGTATGAAAGAGCATTGGACAATGAACAGATTCTTCTAATAAGCTGTTAATTTTCTGAGTTACATTAGTATTCTTTTTCTTATTTTGCAGTTTGTACAGCATATTTAGGCCTATTAACCTTGGTCTCCTTAGCCCTCTTCATCTGTTCCTAGCTACCTGACTACATTTTTATTCAATACCTTTAGGTTTTTTTATTTCCATACTTACTAGAAACATGTATGTATCACTGATTTTGTATCTCCTTTTGATCTGGGTGGTTTCTGATCAATGCAGGCCTGAATAAATGTGGATCTATACATCTTTGGACAATCAGGAGAACGTCCTTGAACAGTTTGGGGTTTTTTTTATATTTTAAGACAATCTAACTTCAATGCATAGTCCTGCTCAGTATAGCAAGAGCATTTTGGAATGCCAGTCTCAGACAGGTCTAAATTCTGAACATCTCATTTGCATATGGAAAATATAGCTAAATTATAATCACTGCAATCTGCACAGTTACTGAATGGTTTTCAGCTTCTATAATTCACTGTTCTGAACAACATCCAACTCTGGATTTGAGCTTTTTCACACAGGACTTTCTGGTCTCAAACAGTTATTCTGATTTTGGAAAAACTCTGAGAATGTTTTCTTTGTGTATTAAGCAGAGAATTGCAGAAGTGGGATGGCACGTCTATAGATCACCTCATTCACTCCTTACTCAAAGCTGAGTCACCTTCACAAAGTTCCTCACAGCTGTATTTCAGTCAGGTTTTCTGCATCTTCAAGGATGAAAAGGCCATTGCCTTCCTGGGCAATCTGATCTGTTGCTTATAGATTAACATTCTAACAGTCACTAACTAATTACAAAACCTGGGATTACTAGTTTACCACATTAGGAATCTCTGCAGCACCCAATGCATTGAGCTTCTCCCCAACCCTTAAACTTAGATTCAATACCTTATTTTGTGTCTGATAGGTGTTGATTTGATATTTGATTAGAGTAGCATAAAGCAGGTCTTCAGGAAAAAACAAACAAAAAAGAACTAGTGCTGTGGACCCTTCATTTTTTGCATGGAATTTCAGTCCAGCCAACATCAACCCAGCCGAGATGGATCACAACCAAATTAAAAGTTTGACAGAGAACACAAAGGCAAGGTGATGCTCCTCTGAGTTTATGAACTGCCATTCACAACCACAGTTGTGAAAAATAACTCAAAGCCACCTACTCAGTTCAACAGGTGATAATGCTTGGTACACGAAGTAGAACTGCTATTGACATTGTAAGACTAAAGATCTAGATTTTGGTATTGAACTTGTTTAGCCAAGGTGTTTGAGTTTAATGCTTTGTACCCTCAATCACCCATAACAGATAGTAATGAAATATGTCTTTCCTACCAGGCTTCAAATATCACATTTTATTTTCTATCTGAAAAAGCAACTGAAACTCCTTCCTTAAAAGTGTAACTAGGCCTTCTAACTCTTCTTTGTTAAAATAATATCAATATTCAGTTCTACTTTAAAAATGAAGAAACATTAAGTCTGATTGCTAAAGGGCACTCCTCCTGCTCTGACGGCATAATTCTCTGCCATAATGTACATTATTGACAATTATATTTTCATTCACTAACTCAAAGATGATTAGGAAAGTTGGCCACTACAGATTTAAGCTTTGACAAAAGTCTCCTCGGGCTTACTCTAAAAAGCTTGCTAACAGCTGTTTGTCTTTTAGATTTCAAATGGAAAACAAACCATAAAGCAGCCAATGTTTAATGTGGAGAGTTGCTAATTTGTCTTTTCCCTATGCTTTTTCCCAAATCTGACAGTATTCAAGGGACAGTGTATAAAACCATAGAGCAGGTGACGTTGCTAGAAGGCAGACTGCAAGGGAAAAAAGCGATTACCAAATCAAATAAGGAGACATTCATTATGAGTTTAATTCCCCTTTCTTTGACATTTCCTCCTCAATTTAATTAGTCTCTCCTGAGGCTCACAGTCTTAGCAGTCTTCCCATGCAAAAGAAAACTTGCTTGCCAAGGAAAATAAGTCCAAAACTGTCCCAACTCTGCGTCAGTGAGACTGGATTCTATAAATAACCCCCACAAAATCTACCACATTCTCAGCCTGCAAAGTCAAATTATTAAACTTGACATCTCCATTACATCCAGCTGTGGCACAATTCCTCTCTTCCTTCTGAAATCTGCTACTGTACCTTGCAGACAACAGAAACACTGCAGCCGTGAACAGCTAGCGCTCCCCACGAGAGACGTAAAGGTATGGTTGGTTATGAGTAGCGCAATATAAGCTGGCAATGGGCATTTGAAGCCCAGAAAGCCAGGCTGGGCAGGTCAAGGGAGGTGATTCCACCTCTCTGCTCTGCCCTCCTGAGATCCCTTGCATCCCTGCATCCAGCGCTGGGGTCCTCAGCATGAGAAGCACACAGACCTGCTGGAGAAAGTCCAGAGAGCCACAGAGATGAGCAGAGAGCTGGAGCACCTCTGCTGTGGAAACAGGCTGAGAGAGTTGGGGTGCTCTGCCCAGAGAAGAAAAGGCTCTTGGGACAGCTTAGGGAACCTCCCAGCACCTGAACAGGGCTGGGAGAAAGCTGAAGTACCTTTTAAAAGCCCATGCAGTAACAGGATAAGGGGTAATGTCATCAACCTGAAGAGGAGAATATTTAGATTAGATATTAGGGAGAAATTCTTTACTGTGAGGGTGGTGAGGTATAGGAACAGGCTGCCCATGGAAGCTGTGGAATCTCCATCCCTGGAAGTGTCCCAAGGCCAGGCTGGCTGGGGCTTTGAGCAACCTGGGCTAGTTGAGGATGTTCCTGCTCAAGGCAGGGGAATTGGAGCTAGATGATCTTCCAGTCCCTTCCAACCTAAACCATTCAAAAAGTCTATACTGTCAACTTTGTTTCAGAAGGACATATAATTTTTTTCTTAATTAAAAGTTTAAATTCAAATATATTATTAATGATAACATGGTACTTCAGCGATTTACTGCTTGTCAGTAGATGATGAAAAAGAGAAGACTAGTGAAATTAGAGCTTGTTAAGGGCCTGATTCTGCAGACCTTCTCCTGAAGAACCTTTGCATTACAAGTCACAAAAATCACTATTAGTCTAATAGTTCCTGACTTTGTAAATCTCATATCCTAACAGGATACCCTGGAAGTGTCTCATCGTCAGTGTCTCCATTGCTATAGAGATTAAGAAAACCTTGAAGAACACTAGTCTCAGATTGCTCCAAAAAATCTAAACGCAACACATTTTTTCTCAAGGTAAGTACTACGATCTCTGAGGGACATAACTCCTGAGTTTTGAACTCCTGGCAATAGTTCTGTATGTTGAGCCATGCAGTCATATTGGCTTTCATGAGATACTTTCACATCGTATAGAAGGATTTATAAACTCAGACTTTGATAACATTTTTCTAAGACAGAGAGAGAGAAATATGGACCAGTTATTACTGCCCTGAATGTTCTCAGTTTTACTCAAGGTAACCAGATGTAAAATTTTGTTGCTTCTTCTAAAATCAGGATGCTACTTTGCTTATATTACTATATTCAGCTGTCCTGTCTGTTCCAGACCTTTTTATCTGCAATATTTTTTCAATGCAACTTCAGTTCTGTTCAGCAGTTTATAACTGTAGCTGTGTTACCAGTCTTTTTTGTAATGCATTCTTCTTTGCTGCACACTTTAAAATATGTTGTTGCTTTATTTCTGCTTTCCCTCTATGTTGTATAACAAAACAGCAAGCAGAAACAGCAGTGAACAAATAAGACTTCTAAAACAGAATTATATTCTCTTTTTGTGTTGACCTTAGAGGAGCAAGAGGAATACTGAGTTTTTCCTGACTGAAAAAGAACAGACTAGTATATCTGATGGCAAACCAGTAATGAAAGAGTCTGCAGCAGTAACTGATCTTTCCACTATACTTCTCCATATGGCTATGTCCTAAGCATCAAAAAGCTTAAAAGCTTTCAAGTATTTTGTAACAACCTCTCCATTGAACAGTTCGTTTGTTCTGTAAGCAAGCAAAAAAAAAAAAAGCTAACTCTCCCTTATTCCAGTCTTTTCAAAGCGCACAAAATACTTGCAGTTACAGTTACACAGTCCTCTTAATATATTTGTCTTCCTGGATTCTAACGCTGTAGGCACTTACAGCAGTTTACTAAGGAAACAGCCTATGACTTCAGGCATTTCCCTGGACCTCCATTATGTCATGACCCAGTTATCTATTCTTCTCTGGATCTGCTCTTAAATTGTTCACAGAACTTTCTGTTTTGCTTGATCCTCACTCAGGAAGCTTATTTGTCTCTCTGCAGGAAAAGTCTATGAGCTCAAGTAAGAGTCTTATGTCTCACACCAGAGCTTTATGTCTCACACCTAGAGACCGCTCAGAATGTCAGCATAAAGAGGAGTCTCCCAAAGACAAACCCTCACACATTATTTATGACAAATTTAAGAACAGGGATGATGTCCACATCACCCCCTTCTCCAGCCACAAGGCAGAAGATGTTCAGGCAAGGAAATCTGTATTCCCACCAAGTATTCTCTCTACCCCACAAGCACAATAATCGTTCAGGAAAGGAACATAGATTCAACATGGTTTTTTCATTTACTTCTATTTTACTATCCAGCCAGAGGCAGAAGAAGAAGCCATCAATCTTCTTGCCGCTTGCCCCTGTTAATAACTCTGATGTGCAACCTTTGCATTTCAAGACCAGAATTTCATGCAAACAGTTCTCCATAGCATTGTTCATATTGATTTGTTTTTTAACAGTTTACAACTGTCAGCAGAAAAAATAAAGCACAGATAGAGAAATCTATCTGCTTCCTTGGTATCATCCTTAAAGTAGCAGAGCCGGCCCCAAGTATTTGTAAACAAAAATATTTCTCTCTATGCACAGGCTATACGGAGCATAGTTCAATTAATCTATCATTTCAGAGCCCTAACTGATTTTAGGAGGAATTCCTTTTTCAGCAGTATATTCTGACATATTCCTCTCTATTTCTCTATACTGACAAATACAAGCACTTTGAGAATACAATCATCCAAATTGTTACCACCAAAAAAAAAAAAAAAAAAAAAAAAAGAAAAAGAAGGGAAAAAAAGTGGTTTCAAATACGTAACCCTGTATTGAAGGAACAATAAGTTGCTTTTTAAGCTGACCTTGACATACTGTCTGCCTTTCTGTGAACAAAGTAGTGAAAAAAAGATGTTTACATAATTATGCTGGCATTACACACACAAAAGTAACTGTCCTGTTCTATAGCAAAAAAAAGGAAACTTCAGACTTCTTAAGCAGTCAGATCCTTCTTGCAGTGAACAGATGTTTTGGACTGAAATTCAAGTTTAAAACTTTCAACTTCCTTTAATCTTCCATGGCTTTATTGTCTGTGTTGCTCACCTTCTCCAGGAGGCAGGCTGACCTAGAATCCCAAGTCTAAAAAGACTTTACTATAGTGTACAGATCAGCACACAGCCTAGCCAGACATAAAACCACAGTTTTGGCCTCTGTGTCAGCAAAAAGGTCTGGAGCTTTCTTCAGTTCTACCAACTGCATCTCTTGTGCTCTTCACTGCTCTACAGACGTTGGGCTAAAATGATAATCTTTGCCTTTTTTTGCTTTTATCTTCTTTTCTTCTTTGTGCTTTATCCCTTCCTACAGAAGTTGGCTAAAGTATCTCACAGTGGCAGGAAGCAGCATGGTCAAGCCATGTGTCCTTGAAGCGAGAAAATTTAGTTACAACCAACTGACTGAATAATTTTTTTTAGTAGTGTTTTCAGCAATATTCATTATACTGTTCAGTGTACAGGAACATTTTTGTTTCTTTATCTCTTTTTCTAGTTTTCATTTGCATATTGCAAAGTCTGGTAGACCTAAAGAGTTTTCCTATTTGTCAATCAGTGACACATTTCTTGACCTGGTGTAGCTAAGTATTACTGCTATGATGACAATCAACAGTAATACACAACACCAAAAAAGTTGTCTTTGACATGGAAGTTCACAACCTCAGAAATATGAATTACAAACCAAACCCTCGAGACACAATATTCTGGTGCCCTTACCACTCCCTTCTCCCTGTTAACAGCCAATTTTTTTGTTCAGTTTCGGTATAGTTTCTTTCACCCTCACTTTTCAGCTTCTGTCAGTGACAGCCTCATCAGCCCAACTTCACTGTCCTGTGCCAGTACTAGGTTTGTTTCAAAGTTAGCCACAATAACTCGTGGATTCGCTAAGAAGCCTTTGCATATTTCAAACTTATCGAAGTGGCTACACGGACAGCTCATTTTTTATGTGTTTTGAGGTAAAATTAATGTGATTCACTCTGGAGTAAAGAAGTCGTCATGACATTCCTGATCTTGAAGTACTCGTATTTGAAAAACCTAAAAAAAGTTTAGCCTCCTGAGAATTTTGTTTGTTTGAGGCAGGAGGAAGACAGTATACAGGAAGTCAGAATTCAACAGTTGGGGGTCTATACACTAAACAATATAGAATTCAAAAAATTAAAACCAAACAAAAAAACTAAACTAAACCAAACTAAACTAAACTAAACCAAACTAAAACCCCAAAGAAAAACCAAGCTCTCAGCCAAAAGATACCTGTCATGACATGTCTACAGCAAATTTCAGCCAGAAGTTATCTGTCATGATAGCTCACCAGCACAGATTCAGCATTTTCTAATAGTAATCTGCATGGGAATGCATTCCAACAGTAACTGAAATTATGTATTATTCTTTTATGAAACAGTCTTTATCATCAAACTATTGACTAATTTTATTCTCACCAAAGCACTCAATTAATGCAAAGGGTATAGTAGTAATTCTTGACTCCTACAATTCTCTTGAAAGATTATTAATTCAATATCAATTAAGGTTTTGGAAATGCTTCTCAATTACTTTCCTGTAAATCACCAAACCAACATCTTACTGCCACATATCTACTGCAGTCAGAAAAAATTCTAGGTATGACATCTTACAGCTTGAGAATCTTGAATGCTAGCTTAAAACATGATCTAAATTGGTCAGCTAGATTAAAAAAAAAAATCCATCTTACCCCCTGTTGGTTCAAAACGTCATAATTTTAGGTAGTAAGAATTTGAACTTGAGTGACAAGGATTATTCCATTTTATTTCTTCAGGGCATGCATCATTTCTTATTTTTATATCATTTATCTTTAGATTAGCAAACCATGAAAGAATGAGAATGACAGGAAACTCCATGACACCATGCAATTGCTCTTCCCATGCAGAGCAGGAAAAAATGGTGTTTTCACTTTCCCTCTTCTGACACAAGTACCAAGATACCTCCTTTACTCTTCTACTTTCTGGAGAAGAAAGCTAAAAGCTATATATGATGCATGAAAGAATAAAATGGGCAGATATGGAAGGCGGTGATGGTGTTTCTCAGTCAGAAAATATTTTAGTTTTTTCAGCATCTTTTGTATGTTGATTTCTTATTTTTGAGCTTCTGAGTAATTTAGTATATAAACTTTCCTTAATCTTGTTTGAGTAAGTTCTTATTCTGTAAATTTGTGCTGTCAAATGCTGCTTTTTTAACTTGCCTTTTCAATGATCAATTATATTCTGACCTCATTGAAATCATTAGCAAAGTCACTTGCAACATCTGTGGAGCTGTGATTTCATTCTTCATGTTTAGTTGTTACTGTTAAATTAGTAAGTTTGTTTGCATATTAAGCTCCATTAAATCCACTCGGAAACATACGCTTCATTTGTGGGAGAGTTTAGGACAATTTCACCTCTTCAGCACTAAGCTGCTGCTTTTATTTTCTTTATTATAAATTAAAAGGTTGGACCTAAATGAAGCCAACTGCTGGACATGTCGCAGCCTGGTGGGAACAAGGCCTTAAATCCTGGCAGCCCCAACTATACAACACATTATGCTGTCAAAATTTCTTTCTATTATCTAATTTTGACAGATATCACAAAATAAATCCTAACAAATACTTGGCGTTAGGAAGAAGTATGAATATTATTTTTGTAAAAACTCATTAATAGAATTGGTAGATGATGGAGTTTGACATTAAATTGGCATTTTTTCCAAGCACTGTCTATTCAAGATGTTTCAATAAATATTGCTTAAAATGAAAATGCATATATCAATTGATGTTTTTCAATTAATGCCTAGTTACAAAACTCTTTATACATTTGCATGTTTAACAACTGGATTTATGTTAACATTGTGTAAATAAATATGAAGAGCAATTAACAGTAGGTCATTTTGGAGCTTCGTGAGTTTGAGGGGTTCTGAAGAGTAGCTGAGGAGAAAAGAGGTTGCATCGTGACTTCATCAGTCATTAGCAGAACACCCAGCGACTCCAACACGACCAGAATGTCACCGTAGGAACACAAATCTAAATTTGAAGTGAGACACGCAACAAGGGCATTCAAATGAGAAGTAAAATGGCAACATTCTTTGGTTTAGACTGTAACTACCTCACTTAAAAAAAAAGAAAAAATACAGAATATGTGAAGTGATTCGCAGTGCTTGGTCTTTAGCTAGTTAATTATACTCTGTCAGCACAGGGAAAGAAATGTTCCAGAATTCAATAACTCCACTATGAAATCTTTACAGAGATTTTCAAACACAGTCAGTTTCAAGCAAACGGTTACTACAAAATGAGTATGAGCATGTGTATGCATATATCCCTAATGATGGACAAAACCAGCCCAAATCTAAAACAAACACTATAATTCAAACAAAAAGCAATAAATCTTTTAAATTAAAAGAAAATGTAGCAATTTCTAATCAAATTATACTGATAAGCTTTGCGCATGTCAGAAAATGACAGTCTTCGAGACTGACAATCTAAAATTAATCAGAATTGTTTGATCTTTTTAGATCTCACAAAATCAGTATATACATGGTATGCTGCAAAAAGCATAAGGAAAAATTAATGTGCATTCCCAAAATCCTGGGAAGTACTAAGGATACAAAAGCCAACCTGCTTTTAAAATAAGACAAATGGGACATATTTAGTCTGGGGCAAAGAACAAAAGAGAAGAAATAAAGGATGGTCTGGTATCGAATAAACAAGGGACAGGTGGCAGGTTCACTTAAAGCTGCTATTAGGCTGTCTTGGAAAATAAAGGACAGTGGAGAAAGGGGTATGAATATGTGGGATCTAGGGCTCCTTTATAACTGCTTTCATTTTTCCCCCTATTTAAAATAACTCTTCGATACCTTCTACATTACGACCCTGAGTATTGTTTCTGTCAAATGCTTTCTACCCTGGCTGCGGCATGGCTCAAAAAGCAGCCCAGCTTGTCCCTTAGAGTCACGACTGAAAACACAGGGGAAGGAAATAGCAAACCCAAAGGCAGCTCAGTATTAGACAGTGGAGTTCCCAGTGCAAATGGAATGACTGTCTCAAGATATAGTGCATAGTATAAAAATTTTCTTCTTTTTGAGATGATCCTATTGAAAAGTAGCTAATGTTGTATCTGACTGTCTGTCCTAGTTGTGCTTTCTCATTTCCCCAAATATATTTGAGGGTCAGCCTAAGTGCAAGCTGGGAATGTCTTGTATTTTTTTCCATCAAGATTCTCATACAGAGCTAAATTTCATTAAAGCTTAAATCAGTTTATTTTCCAATTCAGGCTACATTATGTTTGCTTTTGTCTCAAGTAATTTTTCTAGACATTACAAAATACTATAACTGCTGCAATACTGCTAGTTTTCAGTTCCACTCTTGAATGATCTTTAATTTATGCTACACTGCTTGCTAAAATATCCTGTTATGCCTTCCAATTTTGCATTGTTAGCACTGAAAGAGTTCTGAAGCAGTCACATGAGCCCTTCCCATAATACTGAAGAACTATAGAATTTCCTCAAAGTGCTGAAAGATGCAGGGGTTTTGTATCGTTTCACCTGAAAACTGCTCTCCTCAGTTTTCAGGAAGAACTGTTTCCATAGAATCACATGTAATACTTTAATACTGTAACCATTAAAGTATATTAATTCTTTTGATTTTGAACATGCTTTCTGTTATAAATGAGGGACCAGGGAGGAGTTTCTGATAGAGCAATGTCATTTCTGGCTCAGTAAGTCGTCCCTTTTGTCTGCTCCTGCTTTCACTCTCTCAGATGCAGTGATTGACACTTTAATGTTACGTGCAGTAGAAGTCATCTTCAAGTTTATTCTTTAGCAGACAGCAGTATATAAAAATGAATACATTTACTTACTGTAACAAGTTTAGAGGAGTTATGACCTACTGCAATCTTAACTCAATTCTACCACCTTTGGATAAGCAGCATAGGCAAAAAATTTAATATCCTAGGATAGTTTCTTCTCATTTTTAAATGGTTCTAGATAAGGAACCATTTTACCAGCAGTGGCAAAAATTATCTTTGTTTGTTGAGGTGTTTGTTTCTAAAGACAAAATACATGTACTGCTTTTTATTTTAAGCAGCATGTTATAATAGAGATAGACAATCTGATAAAAAAGGAAAGAAAATTCTCAGTGAGCTAAGCAATTAGGTGAAATTATCCGAGTATGACCTCTTTTGTGCCATGCATATACATATCCATACTATCAAACTACCTGAGAAGTGACATTATATTAAAAAGATATTTTTCCACCACTGTAAATACAAATATATGAAAACAAATAACTTTTCAGCACAGTTAAATATTGGAACTGATGAGGTTAAACCTATCAGATGACCTAGCATGTAAAGCTTTCAAAAATCAGAGAAGGGCTATTGCCTTTTACAAAACAGTAATCAGCCATCAAGTTGGAGGGGGTTGGGGGGCAAGATTCTCAATAACCAACGACATTTTGTGGTTGCAAAATTTTTAAGCTTTTGTATGGCACCCTTGACAGCCAAAAAAAAAAAAAAAAAATTAAGCCATAACAAAAGGATGTTTTTATTTAAAAGGCAGCTCTACTAGTGAAAAAACAGCATTTGAACTATAAAGAGCCAGGCATTGGCATATGGCTGAAATGCATTTATGAGCACAGCTGTGCTTGCCCACCAAAAAACCCTGAAGTGGCATGCTGTTTTATATGATGGATATGTGTCATGCCAGCCACAGGGAACAGCACGAGAAAGAAGGGCTGGGGACAAGGCTTTGAAGGCTGCTGGGGAGAAGCTGACTCTGTGCAGAGACAGGAGAGGCAGTTCAGAAGCCTGAAAAGCAGTAAAGCATCTTTCTTTCAGCAAACTTGAGAAACATTAATATGAATGAAAAACTAGGATTTTGAACAGAACATGTGAGCGCTCGTGTCAAGGAGGCTGTGAGGGTGATGAGCAAAAGACAAAAACAGAAGATTACAGAGGGCAGCTGGCAAGGATGCAACTAACAAATTAGTGTGCGTTTTATAACAAATAGTGTTTTAAGTCAGCTCTGCTTTCACATATTTCAACATCTGTATCGGATCAGCAAGGATCAGCTACTCTTCCAATCCCATCTTATTTATTTATGATGTATTTTCAAAAGAGGATGCTTTTTAAAGCTTTTTATAAGAAGAGCTTAAATTAATACTCTGTATCAGAAAGAAGTAAGTAATTGCCAATGGGCTTGAGGTATTTTGTGGCAATATGGGGACAGAAGCTGGTGAAAGGTATTATCCTGACCAGAGACACCTCTGCTTCACAGAAATTTGATCTCCTAATTAGCACAAATGTTAGATCATGTACAAATACTAAAGCAGACATAAAAAGGCACCTTAACAGTCATCCTACAGTTTGCTCATTATTTCCTAATAGCTTTCCCTATCCCCAGTTCAGAGCCATTTTGCTTACCACCTTTATCCTTCATTTCAAGCAGCTTTCATATACTGGATTTTTAAGCTTTTTAAGCTTTTTGAGCTTTTTAAGACTCAGATATCCTAAATACATACCTTTTTATACTGCCTAACCTAAGAACTGGATCAATTTTGCAGCACCTCTGAGGATTTCAATAGCACAATATGTTGCTGTTACTCGTGGCTGGAAAACAGAGGACATGCATCAAGAAAATGTGAAATTTTACTACTTTGCAATTCTGGAACAGCTCCAGCTGTAAGAGTAATACTCATGAGAGGATGAAGAAGAAATTTCATGCATTTTGACATATGTTCAGTCCTGCCACAAGCATTCACAAAACAAAAACTTAATTAAGCTGAATTACTTTATTTAAAATAAAAACAGTGATGGAAAGGATTAATTGATACTTGAGAAAAAAAAAGAGCAATCCTAATCACCCCCAGCTTTGTATAGGGAGACATGGCTCTTCATATTTTGGTATCAATGATGAGTCTCAAAGAACTCGCATACTATTTTTTTTATAAATAAAAGTAACAGTTTTCCTATCATATAAATATACACCCTGCAGCAAGTAACAGGCACAGAAATTGTGAAGATCATTATTTTCACATTTGAATTCCCAGAGCTAAACAACACAATAAATTAAATCAAACTGACCATCAGGCAGAATTGATCGCACTCTGTACTTCATGCCCAACCCTTTGGTAGGCCAGGAGAATACTGTTCTGAGAAGTGACAATCATCAACATGACCCCCTTCAGACGCTAAGTACTCGATTCCAGGTGATATCTCCAGCCACCAGGTTATTGGCCAAGACTACGGCAGCACAGTCCTGTCTATATTCCCTCTGAATTTGCCATTCAGACCACAACATGATTCGTGTCCTCACTCTTGTCTGTAGTCTCAGAGACTGAGGAGGGATCATTCCATACCTCAATTATCCTAATTTCCCAAACTTAAGTTTATTCTATATATGATCTAGACAGAAAAAATTGAAATAAAAAGGAAGCAGCGGGAGGTCTACTGTCAAGACTAACCAACGATTTTCTGCTCTTATTAACCTTCAGTCAACAATAGAGTTTGCTTCTGGGTCCATTAAAATCAACTGTTCAGCTTTTATTTTTTGCATTGTGGTTAGGAGACATTTCACATGCAATTATATTTGAAATGCAAGCTTAGAGATCATAAAATCACCAGAAAATCAGGAAAGATGTTTAATATTTTTGTACTGTATATGTGCTATTTTGTCTTTGTTAAATAAATTACGTTGGTTATTTCATTTTCAGAATTCAGGTAAAGAACATAGTCTAATACAGCAGTAAGTCAGAATGCAAACCATTAAATAATTATATTATAAAAGATGTACTAATGCACATAATCGTATGTATTTGGTACTTAAATGCTGATTCTCACATCTTATTAAGATATATAGGTGTTCCTAAGACTCTGAAATGATGCTTTGGAATCTTAATAGCAGAATGATAATACAGTCTACTGCTTCAGGCTTTAGATCACACACAGAGCAGCCCTCCTTCCCTTAAGCAATATTTTACAGAAGTTTCATACTCTGTGATGTGAAGAAGAAGTGAAATGCAGGGAAGGGAAAAAAATGACCCTAATTTATTGACCCATCCTTCAAGCTGAATAAGCAAGAAAGATTGGAAGAACATATAGATCCATGAGTGTTTTTCACTGTGTAGGAGCCCACCTGGGAACATTTCTGAATATTCAAAGGGATATTTTGATCTCATACAAACACATTGCTAAGTTGCATCAGCTAACTCTTCATGATATCCTGTCTAAGGCACCCCTCAGGTGCAGAGGAAAATAATGGGGAGCAAGTATTCTTTAGAAACCTCTGAAGCTACTACACACTAGAGGCAAGGAAAGCAGTTGTGAATTGCCTTGCCACTTCCTCTGCTATTTCTTTCCTAGGACAGCAGATGAGGGAAGTGGAATTTCATCATTCTCAAAAATCCTGCTAAAGGCAGATATTTCTATTTGCTATTTTATTTGGCACTAGTTCTCAACCAAACATACAAATTCTGTACTTAAGTGAGGCTGAGCACCCAATGTTATCTCATCCTAATACTCAAAAGATAAAGCTCATAGTTTGAAAACACAGGTGTTCTTCTTTCCAATTGGAAATATAAAATTCTACCCACTTTTTTGGATTCAGTTACTTGTAGGAACATCAAAATTAGAGGAAAGCCCTAAAATCCTTCTCAAAGCTTAGCTCATGTGAGCAAGCACATTTTATTTTCTCATAGCATCAAAACTGAAAGAATAACTGTTTAATAATTAATCTTTTCTACACAAGACTACCATCATTCTCAATTCCTCAGTGCAATTCTTCTATATTTTATGTGTTCATTATGAAATAAACAGGGCTTTTCAGACTCAGGGAAAAAAGTACCAAATGGATTCTCGTGACTATAGTATAGGAACATATGTATTCCAGGTATGAAAAAAGGATTCTCTAAATGCATCCCCATCTCAAAACTGCAGTGCTTTGATGCTTAGATATTCCCTTCAACTGTCAGCTGGAAGGGTTATTGCAGATTTCTAATATATTTCATTTGAAATAGTCAAAGTAGTGTCAGGAATTTACAAAAAATTTTTGTACAATAACAAAAAAAAAGGAAATTCATTTTAGAAAAGCACACAATGTATAAATGAAAAACTCTGAACTGGTGAAATGCAATAAAAAAACATGAAAGAATACAGCTAAGTATTAACAGAGAAAATGCAGTTGACATAATGTCTCTGAAACAACTAATGCTTATTTATCCTCAAAGCACTATTGTGTGAAGAATGAAAATGAAATAACATTCAAAATCAATTTAAAAACCCATATTATTCACATTAATCAACCATTAAAATAATATTATCTTGATTAGAGATAATTTTTCATTATTATATTCTCCAATTTACAACATCAGTAACCAATACCTTGTGGCTGCTATCATAATTAAGCTTAATTTCTATCTGGCTTATTGTGGTTGAAAATGGTCTTCAAAAATAAAACCTGTATAGAAATAATGACATAGCCTAAGCAGGTCTGTATTTTGCTAGAGGAAACTTAAATTCAGCAGATCTTTCCTTCCCCAAAGCCCCATGTCACCATAGCTAAGGAATGCCGATCTGTAGGTTGATCAAGTGAGGTGTTGATGGAATGAAGGTCTCTTCCTCTCATGAGGAGTATCGTGCTGTAGAAAGGACATGCAGCAGGTATGGAATCGGTGAACACACCGTAATTTTTATTGCCTTGACTTGGGTAAGGCAATGCAGTAGAGAAATAAAGGGCAGGGGATGAGAAAGACAGGGCAGACACGCTGCCAGTAAGGATGACAAGTGCACATCTATTTGAAGAGCAGATGTGAAACACAAAGTTGGAATCTTATTTTAGAAAAGCATTAGTTCAAAATATACCAAATGAGCACAAATTAAGGTGCAAAGAAAGACACAAATAGATTGGTTTCCTTTTTCAACAACCAGTCTTTATAAAGAACTTGCCCCCTTACATAACAAGATCTGTGGCAGCTGAAATTCAACTAATTTATTGCACAAGGGTGGTAAAATATGAATGGGTAATATAATGCAATCTAATCAGTTCTGGTTTTAGTCAAAAGGATTGCTGTGGCATCACCACGGTAACAAAGTCCTACTTGTATAAAAGCTGAGCTCAGGGCAGTACCGACTGTTCTGCATAGCAATGCTAAATTGCTGTTGTGGAAATATCTTACAAGTATCACTTTACAACGGTTATCTCTTTGCCATAGTTTAAAATGAAACATAATGAAGGCATCCAAACACTGGATATGCACAGACGAACATATCATATGCCATATACTCCTTTCTTCGCTACACATGTTCTGGTCTCAAGTAACTAGTTATTTGTAGTTGTATATCCATTATTGCAACATGGATCTGACACAAATAAATTATTTATCCTGGTCAGCGGAAAAAAACATCTTCTCCTTAATGCACATTAAGGAAAGTTAATTCTTATTAATAACTTTCATCTGAGTTTGAAGCTTGCATTCTGTCATGATATTAACGCCCTCAAATAGAAGCCTGAAATCTGGAAAAATAAAATATAGTCAGGTGATAAAGACCTTTCCTTTGCTTATGGACTTGATGTGCTTAGAGGGAGCTTTTTTGTAGCCTGTTGAATTTTAACAGTGCCACAACTATCATTATCTCAGGGGACACTACTCTCTAACATAACAAAACTAAACTTAAAGAAATAGACCTTTTAAGCCATTTCAGACTACTAAGACCAACCTTTCTACAACGTGATGAACATGAAGAGAAGATGAACAACTTTATCATATATTAGACGTGAACAGGTACATGAATGCAGAACTGGTACAATCCTCTCATAAATAGAAGTGGGAAAAATGTATTAAAAGCTAAAGGTTTAGTGTGGCCAGAAACAATGACCAAGAATACTACATTTAATGAAAAATGTTGAGATCTGAAAAAAAACTTTGATTTTATATGGCAATTACACCTTGTGTAGAAAAACAACAACAACAAAACACCATCACAAACACAGAAAAGAAAATAAAACCAGATAGAGTAAGCAAGCCAGGAATATTAACAGCCCAATAACAGGTTATTCAGTAGGTATGTGACACATTGATTCTGAACTGAACTTGCGAACAAAAGTAAGAGTGTTCACCATCTTTATAGCTCTATTTAAATGTACTTTGTTTCTAGTATACTTTTATTGCCTCATGCCTTTGCATATTGAGGACATGTTTAATTTTCCTAGTGTTATCTTTCTTGTACCTGTAATGACAAAGAAACAAGACTCCGTGCAGCTCAAGGCTCCAAAGGGCAGTAGGTGCTGTGCTGGACACGGGCTGGGTCAGCCATTTCGAGCTGCAGCCATTTTCAACACTGACTTCAGAAAACTATCAAAACTACTTCTCTTTAAAACTTCGACTAACTGCAACAGAAACCAGCAAAATGTGACACATACAGAAAAATATTTACCAGTAGCCATTTCTGATCATAATAATGCTTCTCATAATTTTAAATTCACTCAGGAAGAGAGGCCATAATAAAGCTGTACAAAGACAGAGCTAAACAGACATTTGAAATACGCTGCACTCAGCATAAAAAATAAAATGTGATCAATACACTCCTTTAAAGAGAATGCAAAAGGAATGGGAACATAAAGGACTTTATGATTAGTTAAAAGGTGAACAAGTCCAGCATATTTTTGAAGGACTGGGGGAGAGGAGGCTTGTGATGTGTGGGCAGTGTTCTGACATAAATAACATTTCAAAGAATCCAAAGGAATAAGAGAGAAAATACTCTGGAATCCAATATTGAATTCTGTCCAAAACTACACAACTGCATACACAGTTGTGGTGACCAACGCAGCATAAAAATGATGCTTATCTCACATTAAAAGATGTAAGAAATGGAACAAATAATATTGCTTTGTGAATTTGCAAAGCAGGGACAAGAAGTCCAAATTTCATCATCTGCCATAATGTTGTCTGCTCCGTTAGTGAGAATGAATTTCTGTTAGTCTGACACAAAAAAACATTTTTTAATTTTAAATTGGACAAAGATGCATAAGCAATTCTCTTGCCAGGACAAATTTAACTGGATTTTAAGACTCTAAATAGGTGAACCTGTGAGAATTTTCTAATAGCATACACATGAAAAAAAGACCGGAAAAACAAAGTTGATAAAATCACATCAGTTGGAAAATTCTCCTAAGAGATCTTCTGGTCCAACTACTTCCTTAAAGAAAGGTCACCTTTTATCAGGTTGCTTAGGCCTGAATCCTGTAGGCATTCAGTGGAGTTCTGAATGCCTACAGGAACTGAGATATCACAAGTCCGCAAGTTGGGATCCTGTTCCAATATTTTACCAGTCTCATGGTGAAAGGACAGATTTATCAAGCATGTCACCTCTGAGAAGTACCTTTACTCTATCGTGAATCTTCTTGATATGAATCTCTCTACAGTGTTAACATTAGTATTTTGTAATCTTTGGAGTCAGATACAAGGGCACCTAGTTTTCCTTCCTTGTTTTTTTTGGTCTCAGGATACCACACTTCGTGCAAGCATTTGTCCTGTACCTTTGAAAGCAATGTATTCTCTTTCCCTGGAGAAAACAGTAAGTTTTACGAAATTGAGTTTGCACTTAAAGAAAGGTTTATGGTTTAGAGGTGGACTTGATCTTTTCCAGCCTAGGGGGTTCTGTGATTCTATTATAGGAAGTCCAAGTTTGTTATTGCTATTTGTGTGCACAAAATGTCCCCTTATTTGGCACCTGAGAAAGGCCTAACTCCATCTTCCCAAAGACTGACAGAAGTTTGGCAGTTGTAGACATTAATCAGATGCTGCAAAGCCTTAAATGAGCCTTAAATGGTGTCTCAGTTGCTTCTTTTACCTCTTCTGCCCCAGACCCTCAAGCACCTTGATGGCCATCCCCTGCTCTTGTATGGCATCTGTCTGGTACTGGGGAGCCCAAATTTTGGCCCAGCACCCTAGACTTGGTGTAAAGCAGAGGATTACTTCCCTCCATGTCCCAGTTGTGTCCCTGTCCCTGCAGCACCAGATGCTGCTGGCTTTCACTGCTGCCAGCCCCAGGGTGGCTCCCGTGCAGTCACCTGCGCACCACAGGGACATTTCCACAGAACTGCTGCCCAGGCAGGCAGTGCCCAGCATGGACTTTTCCTAACAATACCGAGATATCATTGCATTAACCTGTGTCTTCTGAACGGCAAGATTAAACAGCTGAGGGAGAAGTTTAAGTACATCTTGCAATGCATAAAGACTCTGTCAACAGAGGAGCACCACATTCCAAAATTAACAGATTCAGCAGTTGAAAGATCAGAACTGTATCAACACTGGCAATATCAGAGGTGAAACCATAGCTTATGAACTGAAAAGGAAGATATTTTTGGAGGGAAGCGAAGCAAAAATCAATAAACATGGAGAGCAAATATTTACTCCTATGAGCCAATGAAGCAAGTTCCAAGAGTAAAACAGAGCAAACATTTGTGCTCAATTAACCCCTTTCACACCCAACACTATTCTTGAAGCTGTGATTGCCAGCCGTGGGCTGGGAGCAGAACCTGACCAGAAACAGACTCAGAAGAAAGGCTGAGGGTTTATTGTTTTCATGTTGGTTTACTGCAATGAACACATTGAGAGAGTACATTTTTTATTCCTGGCATCCTTTACTTTTAAATTTGTAAAACACTTGTGTGTTAACTATTCAGAATGTACCAGCTGTTAGGGGACCCAGCAGGAAAATGACCCTCTGGAGCTTGCTGTGTGTCTCCAAGATCATGCTCAGAGGCAAACTGCCAGAGAGGAATGGCTTGCCATACGTTCACAGTGACACCTTGAATTGGACTGGGTACAAAACTATCTTAATTCTAAGTTTGAACTGAAAGTAGAAAAGCACTACCCTTGACTATATCTAAAAAAATCCACAGCCACAACCTTCTTCTTGCTCAGACAAAAAGTTCTGAAAATATTTTATGAGCAAAGGATGGCAAAATTACTTCCAAATATGCCTGAAGTAATGCTCACTTTCTGCACTTATTTTCTCCATGTTAAGGTAGACAGAACAGAGTGTACTACATGTTAGGTCAAAAATCTTAAATAATTCTGTCAAGCCTGAGTCTAATACCAACTTTTTGCTAAAAAGCATCAACTGTAAACACCATCTCAAATGTCCTTTAAGTCTAACTGTGGCATCCTTAATATTGCTGGGAAATATATGACCTCACAGTTAGGATCTTCTTCATGCTTGTTATTACTGTTAGTAATTTAGCTTAAATAATTTTGCTAAACAATAGCAAAGTTAGCAAAATAATTTAGCTAAAATAATTTCAATTACATTCTTGTAGTCACTTTGCATTTGAAGGTGTCACTTATTTGACATATTCAGGGCAACAATGATTAAAATTTTTATTCATCTATCTGAGTCTCTTTGCATATGCAAAATAAAATAAGAACAAAATCTCTAGCCATGTGATATGGAAAAGAAGACTTATCTTTTTTTCCTTTTTTTGAATCAACTACTTTTGAGTCTTTATTTTCCACTTAAATCTACAGCAAGAAAAAAGTGTGTTTATGTATACTCTGGGTAACTTTCAGGTTCATGATGGCACATTTTACCAGGTGTTTCCAAGACTAAAAATCCCCAGGATATCTGCACTAATTATTAGCAATTTTAGCAATTAATATTAATGTGTTTCAAAAATTACCTAGCTGTCTTGCTGTGCTGACAGGTCAAAAAAGGTTATTCTAGCTTATCAGTAGTCCACAACATTATATTTTATCTCTATTAAAATCCAAAGTATCTCCTCAAGCTTAAGATAATGTCATGGTATTATTCTTCTTCTTAAAAAAACATTACCAAACAAGCTTCCAAAACTGAATTAATAAACACAAATTTAATTTTTTTTAAAATATTATCTCAATCTGTCATATGCTACCTCATGTTGAGTTCTTTTTTTACTTTTCACTGGAGGGTTACTTCCCACTCAGCAAGTTTTACAGGAACAGTTTTAAAAGAAGAATAGCACTAACACCCAGACAAGCAGCAGTGTGGTCACATTTGCAAGTTTCAAGTTCCACTTTCATCAGAAGTTTATTTAGTCTTGATGGAGATTTATATTAATGAGACAATAAAGCTGGAAAATCTCTGCAGCACCTGAGCAACTTTCGAAGAACTGGATTGTGTGCTAAATCCTTTAAACCCTGATGGGTACCTGTCCTGCACAATATAGCCTGCTCAAAATACCACTGGAAAAGGCTTTGGTCTGTTTATTGAAATACTTGTTACAGTTTCACATTAGAAATAAAACACACTGATATGTAGAACTTTCTTTTTTAGGGCTTCAAATCAATTGGTTTGGGGAAAGTTGACACTGGAACAGTTTTAAAAGCACCGAGAGAGCAGAAGTATTTTCAGTCTTTGAAGAATGGAAAATGAATGAAGGCAAGGAGTTAAGGAGAAGATAAAAGCAAGTAATTTTAAATACTTTGCAATCATACATCAAAATACTAAACCATGACCTACTAGTCTGTCAGTATGATGATGTCAAAAAAAAATCTGACCAGGAAGCCCTTTGGAAATGTCAACGACTTCGTGTCAAGGTACTCTTGAATCAAAAGTGCTGTAAAGAGCTATATTATTGTAGTAAATAAAAAAAGAAGAAATATCACAAGTGTAATACCACAAATTAAACAACTGCGCAATGTTCTCCTTTCACTACGAGGTCTAAGATTAAATTCTGATACTCAGTTGTTTTGAAGCTTATTGCTTTGTAATGGAGCCAATAAGACGAATAAGAGGAAAAAAGATGTTCCCGATTCTGTCTTAGTGTAAAAAGACTGACTCAGCTCCCTTGATTTCATTCGATCTCAAATCACTTTTCTACAAATGAAGTAATCCCAATACTCTTAAAAAATTATAATGAGATCATTAGTCTTTATCCAGCAGATAATTCAAGAGTGACTATTTTTTAGAACATTATGTTTAAGTTTCAGATGCTCCCTCTTTCCAGGAAGGTTAATTACTCTAATGTGTTTATCTAGTTCTCTAACAGTAATACCCTATGTCACATGGCAATATCACTTTAAAAATAGGGCAGATTAAACAAATCTCTTTACTTGTCCTGTAAAAATATTGGTTGTGGTTTAAAATGCACTTTCATAAGTATGCCATTAATGGCTTGTCTTCCAAAACATTAAGGCATATGTAACTGTAGTATGTTCTTCATAAACCCTGAGGCAATGTTGAAAGAAGATAAACAGCGACTTAATTCTAGCTGCTATTGGCTAAATCTAAATGTGCTCTGAACAGATAAGATCAAAATTAAGCAATACTCAAGATCTGCTTATGCAAAGCAATATGTACTTGCTAAATTCTACCGCAGATTATGTCTGCAGATTTCATGTTTAACATCTTTAAATAGGAAACAAAGTGTACAGGTATGAAAAAGAAAACAATTTATGCCATGTTTTAAACATTTAGCTGTGTCATGCAAAGTACTATTTGCTCTTGTCCTAACAGAGCACAGGTTCTTGCAGGATCAAGCCCAAATCTAACATCTAAATAACCCAATGCTTAGCAGGCATGCCCAGCATTTGCTTCAGTGTGTTGAAGCTGAATTGAACTAATTCATGTGCATAATTTTAAGCACAGTCCGGGGGTCAGGAGGGAGTGCCCACCACACCAACACCTTCCTGTGAGAAATGTTCAGTTCTGACAGCGGAGAGGAGCACAGTACCTCTGCTGGCCCTGTGCTTGTCCCCATAATGAACAGCCTGGAAAGGGGATAAGAATGCTTGCTGATAATGATTAGTTATAATAAGGGCAAAGACTGTAGGAGAATTGCAAAAAGACATTGAAATTAGCAAGAAAATTTCAGAATAATTTATATTCCAGTCTAAAGTGACATACAAGTTTAAAAAAACTCCTTACCTTTACATCCAAGATGATGAACACTGAGCTAATTATTGCATAGAGGCAAGATCTTGGGTGATGGTAGTCAAAGAATCACAGAATCGTCAAGGCTGGAAAAGACCTTCAAGATCACGCAGTCCACCCATCCACCCAGCACTGCACCTGCAACCCTTAAACCACTAAACCACATCATCTAGTGCCAGAGCCACATGCCTCTTGAACACCTCCAGGGATGGTCACTCCACCTCCTCCCTGGGTTACCTACTCCAATGCCTGACCAGCTGAACAGTGAAAATATTTTTTATGGGATCTGATCTGAATCCTCCATTTCAGCTAAGGCCATTTCCTCTTTTCGTCTCACTGTAGGCACAGCTGAAGAGATCCCCACTCACTACATCCTCCTTTCAGATAGTTGTTGAGAGCAATGAAGTCCCTTCCAAGACTCCTCTTCTTGAGACTAAACACTCCCAGCTCCCTCAGCCATTCCTCATAAGGCATGTCTTCCAGGCCCTTCACCAGCTCCACTGCCCTTCTCTGGACACAGTCCATCACATCAAACTCCTTTTGGAAGTGAGGGGCCCAGAACTGGACACAGCACTCGAGCTGTGGCCTCAGCAGTGCCCAGTCCAGGGGACAATCCCTGCCCTGCTCCTGCTGGCCACACCATTGCTGATCCAGGCCAGGATGCCATTGGCCTTCCTGGCCACCTGGGCACAGCCTGGCTCATGTCCAGCTGCTGTCACCAGCACCCCCAAGTCACTTTCTGCCAATGAAAAAAACAGCCAAATGGTCAGCTCTGGTCAAAAGAAGTATATAATAAGTTTTACTTTATTAAGAAAGAAATAGAGACCAAACAAAAATTATTGTTCTATGGTATAACCTGTAGCTTTCTTGCATCTTAGATATTTTTGCCTAAGTTGGACACAGAGCTGGACACAACGTAAAAAGAGTTGCTTTCTAACATCCGTTGTCCACTATTATTCATAATCAGAAGAGTTAGACTTGCAAAACAAAATATTGGATTGCTATTAGCAACACAGGGGAAAAAAGTAAAAATGAAGATCTCAATGAAAAATTGTTTTGTAACTGAGTATCTTTACCGTAAATAGTCAGTGATTTGCTCAAACCCTGGTCATATTTTTCATTTCATATAGCAACGTTTCATTAGTTTTCTTTCAAAAATAATTGAATTAAAATTGATGTTCTTATGAAAAGCAGATAGAAATTACTCTTAAAGAAAAAAAAAGACAGTAGATGAACAGCACCAACTTTGACAAGTGACAAACAGCAAAATCTCAACCATTTTTCTATGATAATTTTATAGGGGGCTGAGCCTTTTATAGGTTTTCCAGAAGTAAACATCTACATTTCTTCAGATTAATTTTATTGCATGTGTCCATACAATTTTGATCTTGTCTTGAGTCTCTAGGCACTAAGACAAATAGAAAACAAATAGTAACGACCTTGGAGGTTACAGTGATATCTCAGTGGGTGAGCTATTGGAATGCAGATCAAGTTATTAATAGCAGTTATTAATTATATTATGATAGTTCCTGCAAAATCTAGCTGAACACCAGTACACAACTGTGCCAGCATTTTACAGGCAGAAATAGAAAACACTCCTGCTTTAAAGAATTCAAGATCAAAAATTTAGGTAAAGCAGGAAAAGATGGTCAATCTAGACTTGTTGAATCAAAAGAGAACCAGAATGATGTTAGCAATAAAACAAGAAGTTTAGCTGAGTGTGTGGAGACTCATGTTTCCACCTGCATCAAGAATTTAGAAAGAAGAAATCTGTTGTGCAACTGGAGTCAAAACCGAACAAAAGATGGGAATTACCTCATTCCTGAAAACCTGGGTGCTCTCCAGTAGTGCCAGTAACCTTCAACACACAGATTTCCTTCATTTTCCCCCAACTGCCTTAACACATCCTTGAAACAGCCGCCTCAGCATCCCAGCATGTTTTCAGGGTATGATGCTGTGGCAGGAGAAGTGCAGATCATGATAATATCCCCCAAAGGTCCTTCTCAAAGGGAAAACTGGGAAGGAGGCATCACCGAAGGGATTTGCAACCACTTTTCATGTTTTTATTCATGATTTCAAACACTGAAATGATTCTGGAAAGGCTGGTTAAGTGACTACATTAAAGTGGTATCTCAGGGACTAAAAAGACAAGCACAGATGAATGGCTGCAGGAAGAACATTACGTCTTTAAGCAGGTGAATACTGACAAAAAATTGCAGGGGATATTAACCTTGCTTTTCTGTCAAATCCATTGCACTTCTATTCACAGCCATCTCTTTGCATTGCAGGAATAATTTGCCAGAACAGGGCATTTTAAATTCATACGAGAGAACACTAGAAAACAGAATTGTTATTTATAGCTGGGAGTACTTGTACCAGAAATATGACTGATTTTTTTCTGGTCAGGAAACACAAGAGCACGTGACACATTTATTTAGTAAAAATCAGCTGAAATTTGAAGACAAGCTTTAGTTTCTGTTCCAGCCGATGATTTTTTTTTTCAAAAATAATCCAGCAAACAATTTCTAGTCAATAAATCTGTGAAAATGCTACATAAATAGTGAACAGGGAAAATAGTTTTGACTGCTTAATAGTAATCTAGAGGAAAAATTGACTAATATGTGTGTCAGGACCTTTAAGCAAGCAGACTTGCTTACACTACAACAAGACTGTTCTTCAAATAGCAGCAGGTCCCATTTTGTCTGGTTGTGGATCTCACTAACTCCAAATTTGCACTGCAGTGTAACCAAGCCCAGTCAGGCATTAAATAAGGAAACTAGCATTTCTGGAATCATTTATAGAGGGGGAAATTAGCATTTCTAGAACAAGCTACATTTAGTTGAGGAAGCGATAAAGAACCCATGAATTATTCCACGTGAAGAGACAGCTTCAAATAAAATGCATCTTAGGTAATAACAGTCTATGCTGTAACAGCACGATGGTAGGCATGAAAACTACTGTATAGTTTTACAGCTCCAAAATCTATGCTGTTGCTACTAAGACAGTGTAAATCCATAAGTGTGGCTGGAAGAGGAGTTTTGGCTTGTCTCAGACAGAGGAAAGCAGATGGACACCCCACAGGGTTCTCTCTACATCTTGCATGGCTTTCTCCCTTGATATGAACAAGCATATTCCTCATTCTTTTCAAAGATAAACTCAGGATTGTTTAGAAAATTACCTATGCCTACTTTCAAAAACATAAAAATGTGTTTCTCGGAATAGAACAGTGTACATTTCAGTAATGTATTTGTTGCTCAAGTGGTAAATGCAAAATTAAAAAGCAATACTATTAGTTCACATGTGATTTGAAATTTTGATTAAAAAAGCATACATAAAAAGTGCACACATTACAAAAATTGAAAGTGTTAAGCATTATTCTAAGATAAAATTTATGTATTTATGCATTCTGGATGGAGACTGAATTATTTGAATAGTTACACACAATAACAAGTTAATTTTGCAAATGCAAATGTTCCATAGATTAGACATGTGTTAGGCTAATCTAACAAAACTTTTGCCTACTGAGTGAAACCTACGTTTCCCTTTTCCTCTGCCTCCTAAGAAAATCACAGTAGTTCCTGGCTTAAAAATAAATTAACAGTTGCAGTCATCTTCCTTAGGTTTCTTTTGCCTTTAGTCAAGAAAAACAGAAGTCTATGTTTTTATGACATGATAGTGTCAGATATATTGAGGAAAAAAAACCCCTCAGACACAGAGTAAATTACTGGCACTGTTTCTTCAAAGATGTTGCCAGACCTGACCTTGTTTTTCTTATTCCTTATTAAAAATGTGCATACAATTAGTACATAATTTCTCTATTTTCACTGAGAGGCTGTAAACCTTATCAGTGCCATTCCATTGACTCTAGAAGTAAAATTATTAGGAAGAATGTATTTCAGCCGCGGGTACACTGGGATATGTTTTCTGTTAATTGTTCGGTACTGCTTTATAATTATGCTTGGTTTATTTAGATTTGCCTGTAATTAGTGATTTTTATTAGGCCAGATAATTCATTCTAGCTTGTAATACCACATAAAAATAGAAATAAGTGTATTAGGGAAATACTTTGAAGAACAGATGAATAAGGTTACCCTCACTTTGCCTCTTTAGCAGGTAACAACCCTGGGCAGGCTCCTGCTGTCCCTGGAACAATGTGACTCCGTGTTATATGATTAGTGACACCTGCCTCCGCCGGAATTAAGGTGCAAACACGACCACATCCCGAAGCCAACAAACAATATGCATTCTATTGAACAATAGTTGTGAGGTAGAGAGAGAGAAAGAAATAGAAAGAAAGAGATGGGGGGAGAGGGAGAGCGCTTCAACATCAAATAAAGTATTTTCAGGTAGGGCTATAGCGCAATTAATGAAGAAGTACAGAATGCCATTTGATTAAAGATTTCTTAAGAACTTGTCAATGGATTGTGTAAGAAGTGAATGTCTTTGTCCTACTGGCAGAGATTGCATTATCTTCTATAATACAAAAATTGAAGCGAGTCTTTGTTGCCTGCACTAGCAATTTAAATGTCCTGCTTGTCATATTGGCTTTTTTCATCTTGCAGTCTTATGATACTGTGTTTAAAACCATTATTAGACTATAATTCATCATTTGAGTCTTAGATTTTGTTTAACTATTTGAATCAGGCAGTACTAAGCCTGGATTTGATTCCCTCCAATGTCTCTTAATGAGCTACTGTAACTTTTTTAGTTACTTCTATGAAAGTACTGATGAGTATGTTCAGTTTATTCATATCCATTTCACTTGCTCCTCCACAAGATTGATTTTACTTCATTTATTGGAAAACTGATGAATGATGAAACTCACAACCGAAGTAACAGATGTGACAAAATTTCACCTTGTAATATTATGCGTCTAGCAAACTGCTTACCGTGGAGAAATCGGGACAGCATATTTTACCCAAAGTTTTCATGTTGCTATCTTCTTAAAGAAGAGATTCCACTTTATTAATTAGAAAATATCAAACTTTGTTTGCAGTTGTTCAGGACTAGTTTTGTAGCTTAATAGGGAACTGAATGGACCTCAATGTTAAATGAAGATTGAACTAAAAGAAAACCTTACAACCAGTAACTAAATGGTCCATTTTACAAAAACTTTTTATAAACGCAGTCAAAAAGGCTTGCCCCCTCACACTGCTCTTACCAGTTTTAAGCAAATGATCATACACTTCCAGCCACAGCCTCATTGTAAAGGCAGCCAAGGACTGAGCCTCCAGTGCAATGACCATCACAGTGAAAGTGAATGAGGCAGCAGAGAGGACAAAAGAAAATATGAAGAAAAACCATCATTGTATAAAAACACTAAAAGTCTTATTCCTGATATAATATTGAAACAAAGAAATCTAAAACAATAAGAACACGGAGATTCAAAACCAACCTTGGATTAAAAGCAAAGAGGGGCAAAGAGATAAAATGAAAGCTAAGGCTGAGGGCATGATTCTCAATATGTCCCTGGAAGCATGGTCTGGAAGCACTCCAAGAGATCAGACTGTCTGAAGGCAGGATTACCTACACCTACAGCATTTACCTGACCTGGATAGGCCCTGGATCTTGTGGAATACCTCTGGTTATTTATGTCTGAAGCACTATTTTTTTCCTAAGGCTTTTTATTTTCCCCCCCAGACCATTTAGTCTCCACATGACTGTACTTCACCTACACAACAGTGTGACCTCCATGCTAACAAAGTGCATTCAAATGCAATCTAGAGGACAACCTTAAATAATACCTGGATGATGTTATCCAGCATCAAGCAAAACACAGGAAGGTAGAAATCAACTGAATTTAAAGCATGGTGCATTAGTAAATACATCATTTAGCCTTAACTAAATACTCTATTTGGTTTTTCAGCTTTAGGTCATTTTCAGTGTTACTTGCCATCAAGTCAAAACTAAAAACAGAGTAGAGAGCAAGCTCCAGCATGCTCCAGAAATATCACACAATCATGTGGTGGGGCAGGGATATTGTCACTTCAAATGAAATAAAATTCAGTATGGTTATGAAGATCATATAAAGCCTAAACTTCAGAATAAATTTATGATGGCTAAACTCCCATTAAAGCTGCTGCCTTTCTCCTTGGATTCTTCCACGGTGATAATAAAACATAGAGATATGTAAGGTTTTGTGACATCTCATACAGTGTTATTCTGACTTTCTACTTGAAAGAAGAGAGTATTTTTTTTAGTATTTCTTTTAGTATTTTTTAAAAATGCTGTCTAATTCTCCTCCTGATTCTTTGAAAACTACTCTGATAGGTCTTCTCAAAGCAGCCTAATGCAAACCACCAGGAATCAACACCTCACAGATTTAGAATCACAGATCATAGAATACTGTGAGTTGGAAATGACTATTGATCTCAACTCCTGGCTCCATATAGGAAATCCCCAAAAAATCACACCATGATTAAAGAAAGGACTATTAGTGGTACTAGCTTTGACAACAATATCACTAGCTTTTATATAGTAATTTTGTGTAATTTTAGCCAATTGATTACTTCATGAGGCCCGAGTGGGGGCCCTGTTTCAGACTGTCCCACAGGACATATGCCTGAGCCACCACGGTACAGACCATGCTGAATAGCAAAACCCTACACTTCTCTGGCCTCTGTGTTTTATATTGTCTATCCAACCACATCAGGCTCAAGGCAATTGTATACACTTAGGGGCACAGCATTTAGGATGATTTTGAATCCAGTTTTGAAACAAAATCCTTGGCACAATTAATGGCATAAATATTAGGTATCACAAGTTTTCCCCAAATGTAATTTTTATGGTAATTTTTATGCTTTCCATAATATTAGATTTTTATTCTTGAAAAAGCACAGAAGGTATGAAGATCTTAAGAAGAGAAAACTATTAAATAATGTATGCTGTAACTGAAAAGTAAAAGCCAAACAGCATCAAGGGTGTTCCAGGCAGCATAATGGCTTTTTATCTGTTCCTGAAAATGAGTCATTCTATTTCAGCAAATGCATGGTCTCCAATCTTAGTCTGCACAAAAATCTGTTATGGTTTTATGTAACTCAGTAGTAGGTCTGTTTAAAAAAAAAAAATATATATATATATGTATATATAAATGTATATATATATATTTCAGATTGGGAAGCACATTTCTTTCAAAATGAAAGAATACCATTTCTGCCAACACTTTCTGGAGGAGGAGCAAGGAGGAAGTTAAGGACTTGACAATGTTGAAATATTCCAGCTCTCAATTAAAACTAAAATTGTAACAAGTGTACATAATAATGTAAATGAAAAACAAAGGTGAAATCAAATGTTTTGTTTTTGTGAAGCTGAAACTGTCTTGATTGAAGAATATTTTTTGTTTCTTCCTGTTTGTAAACTTGACATTATTGTATTTTGTTCTTTATTGAAGCAAAGAAAGATTTCAAAATCACAAAATCCTTCACAAAACAGAACTGCTGAATTAGAGATTGTCACACATTGCTGTCTGCTCTCTCTTAAAGTCACATCCTGAATTGTGATTCTACATTCACTGAGATGCTGTTGTCATCATCCTCTAAATGATTTCAAAAAACCCAAAACATTCGTTCAAATTGTACTGAAATAATAAATAATCCCAAATCTGCACTAGGAAAACAATCAATATAAAATGTCATAAATTCATCATCTATTGTCTTTCCTCATGATTAGATTGCACTGTAGATCTAACATGCATTTATGTCTTTTACCTGCGGATACATAAAGATAAATAAATTCCCTAATTTATTTTTCCAAACTAATAAATTTACCTTTGAGCTTATAAATTACAAAAATGAACTTTGAGCTAAAAAAATAACATTGCCTCCTATAGGGGGTGAAGAGTGAGGGGTAATCAAACATTCTGTGCAACACATATCAAAAATCCTGAGCACTTTACAGCGTTGAATAATAATAGAGACACAAAATTATTACAGTGTATTGGCACTGACCACTCCCTCAGCAAAGAGCAGCTGTTAATAACAACTTTTCCATGAGCTGCCAGCACTGACATTTTAAAAGCAATTCTGTCACCAGTGGCTATAAACACCTTAGAGTAGTGTGACAACTGTCAAGGCTCCAGAAGGCAAATAGAGAAAAGTTAATTTTCAATTTATATAAAATGCAAAAAAAAAACCCCCAAAAAAAAAACCAGTGCACAAAATAAACATATTAGTTTGAATTTGATACTGAAATTTTGGAAGAATATGCAGACATACCATCTGCTTATTTTTAGGAATGAGAAGGAAAGTTGTCCTCATCCCAAAAGCCTCTACAGCTTCAAACAAAACACAGACATTTCTATGCGCACTGTTAACAGGTCCAAGACATTTCTGCAATGTAATAAAAAACAAATACGGAGGCATTTCTCCTGTGGAGCCTCGAGGCCAGACCACTTATCTGAGATAAGAAATAGATGAATTATTTCCTAAGAACAAAATGGAACCACTTCAATAGATCAAAAAGGGAGTGCGTAGTCATCTGATAATTGGGACCACTCACTGGGGGGTATAGGAATGTATCCAGGCAGGGACTTTATCTGATTCTCATGTGCTCAAGATGAGTTATCTCATTTACTGAACATTATTCTTTTTGGCATCTCTCTCTCTCTCTCTCTCTCTGTCTCTCTCTCTCCCCTTTCCCTCTCACATTGCTGAAAAATACTCAGATCTGAGGTTTTTCCACACTAAAGAGCTGTCATTGGTAGCATCACTCTTTCTTTTTTTTAAATTATTATTATTATTTTTGGCAACATGAATTGGCATCTGCTGTAAAAGCTCACAATTTGCAGAAAATGCCAGCCCTAATTATCCTAGAGCCTTAACTTATCACTGCCAAAATGAAGGCAAGATTGGCATGCCACTTGGGTGTGTTACAACACAAGGTCAGACATTGCTACTGCTGTTACTGGAATTATCTACAGTACGTAAAAATAGCAGAACAAGAGAAGAAAATCCCTAGCAATGGTTAAGGAATATTTAATCGTCTAACAGTGGAATTTTCCCTTCATTGATTACAGAAACCTCCCTACCAACTTCTGCTAAAGAAAAAAAATGTGGACACAATAATATCCAAGCCTAAATAAGTTACATAAGTGGAATATAAAATTCACAACAGACAAAAAATATTGCTAATTTTAAATATGTTTTTCCAAGAACTGAAGATTGGTGCCCTTATAACTACCCAGCAGAGTTGGTATCAGTATTTTTTATATTTTTATATCAATCATGGAATTGAAAAGAAAAATGCTAATCATGAAGCATCTTCAAGGAAATTCTGGAGTTCTGCCACTTCAGTGGGAGGTATTTCAGCACACAGAACCTCTGTGAGTTTCCCAGTGTCCCCTCCCTCCCTATACACTTATCCATGGGATTCCCACATAATTGTATCTTGAATAGAGAGAAACAATTAATTTAAGGGATGAAGGGAAAAAAAAAAAAACCTCAGCACAACAAAACTTCACTTGTTTTGGAAACTCTGAGAAAGCCCTTTTTCAAATAGTACTTGGCAGGCGATATGTCACTTCAGAAACACAGATTGTTAAAAGCACTTGGAGCCTAGCTTCTATTTAGAATTTGATATATTAAAGTTCAAGCCTTCACACTATCTTCAAAGTATTCCCTGTTTCAGCTCTGAAACCTAAAAGTCAGTAAAAGGCCCCCAAATGAAGACTGTAGGAAGCAACAATGCTCCCCAGCAAAACTCAGTGGTTCACAACCTGATTCAAACTTGTATTTCTTTAAAAGGTCTTAAACAAATACTAAGAAACCTCATCCTTGAATAAGAGAATTCATGTTACATAGCACTTCTGGGAGAAAAAAAAATAAAAGAAAATAAATCAGTTTTAAGGAGCTTGATAAGACTTAAGAAACAATATTGACTCGGCTGGCATTAGTGCTCACAGAAACAATACCAGAAAGACGAACTGTGAGGCACAGAGCAGCTCCCCACCAGCTGCAAGCAAAGGCAGAAGGGAACACATCTCCTTGCCTAAGAACTGCAGCAGTCTCAAAGCTAAAGTAAATGTGGAGTACATTTAACACTGGGCTTGATGTGGGCACAAGGGAGCAGGACCAGCAGAGCATCAAGAAGGGCTTGTCTCTAACAGCCTATTCAAGTTCTTAAAAACTTGCACCCTGGTAGGTACAGAGGTTGCTGTAACCCCATTGATCTTACAGAAATAAACAGGATAAAAGGATAAAGACGTGTGAACACCAATGGATCAAGGATCTGAGATGGCTAATCTGCACTATAAAGAGGAAGAATATTTTACTGATCCTTTTTGGTGACTGCTGAGTCTCACAACCTCTTATCAATGGCACACCTAAAAAGGCATAGAACAAAGGGAATTTGTAACACTTTGTTAAGAATGGTGCTATAGCATCAGGGAAATCACTGACAACAATTAAATGTAAGCATTGGTATATATTTAATATCATTCTGAATTGCTGTCAACTATGTCAAGGTTATAAACCAATCTGTGTTACCCTGAGAATACCAAACTCCAACTGGTTTCCAATTAAAAAAGTGCTGACTGTCTAGGAATTAGATGAGACAGGACAATATAACCTGTACCTTACAATGCATTTTTTATATGCTAAGGACCCCATAGCAAACAAACAAAAGGGGAATCTTCAGCTGTCAAGTAATCTTAGGAAACTCAGATGCGGAATTCTACTTCAGATAACTTATACTTTACTCCTTCAAGGAAAGAGGGAAAAATGTGGCAAATCAAGAACACTGAAGAGATGTCACTTTGGGGAAAAAAGCCTTAAAAGCTGTTGATGCTTCATGGAACAGACAAAAGCATCCCATGTCACAGAAGAAGTTCACAATCACATTTGGATTTGAAACTGGATTTCAGTTGAAGAAATTGTAAACTTTGAAAGAAATACTAAATTACAACATATAGAATGGCAGCCTTTATTGATGCTGGAGCACTTAGCATGACAAAAAGTTATAGTACAATATCTTTACATACCAGCAAAGACAGTACTATGAATTACAAAGGTGCTGTTCGGGATAGTAACACATTTTGAAGAATAGTATTAAATAAAAGATATGTCATGTTAATCATTTCTCTGAAGGTATGCAGATTTTTTACTCTAGCCTTTTTAGTGCAATACATTATTTTCCTGAGCCATTTTGGCTCACTGTTTCTTCTTATACTGATCAGATATAATAACAGCAGATCTGTGTCAATGTCAGACCACCTTTTATCATTTTTTCACCTGCCAATAGTTTATCTCATCACACTTTCAATCAGTAAGTAGATTAAGTCACCAAACTCCTTGAGAGACACGCCTCTTTTATGCATTGTCACAAAACTTCACATTGAGCACTTAAGGATAAAAGGCTCATTAAAATGCCCTTTTTCCAACTGATTTTTTTTTTCTAAACTAGTCATACTAAGTAGAAGACTGAGAGTCTAGTAATGGGCCAAATCATCTGATGTTTCTGAAGTGCCACTATCCATTTAACACATACTATAATTTAGTTTGTTCTACCTATGTACAGGAGGTCATCAACACATGTGAGCAGAACATTTCTCCCCATCCTCCACAAATCCATGAGAATTCTTTTTCAAAAAGCATAACACAGAATACATAACAGTTTTTCATGTACAAATACTTGATCTCCCATGGGAAACACTGTGAAGAGTTAGAATCCTTTCCCTGTTACTAGAAATATTCTGAGAATATCATTTAAGGTAACTGAATGCTAGTAGTGTCCCTGTAAAGCTCTCACCCAATCACAGAACACATTCTACACTTAAACTGAAAAGCAGCTTTAAAATAAAACTTTAAAAAGGTCAGATTTGTTCTTCTGTTACACATTTAAAAGCGCTTTTCAGCAGACCTATTTATGACCTATCTATTTTTCCTCTTGCAAACGAATGAAAAGGGTCACCAATGCAAGTCGTAAGGAGACTCCAGAGCTTCCACCAGTAAAACAGAAAATTCTCAAATTTTCAGTGGTGCCATCTTACTTAATTCAGCTGAGGTGCACTCAGAGGCAGAATCAATGAACTCAAAATATTAAAAAGTAAAATTAAAGGACCCCCACCTTTCCATTCTCTCCAGGTCATGCACCTTATTTCTCCTGTAGACAAGCAAATTCTCAGTGCTATCACTGGTCAGGACTTGAGGGTAGCTCTAACAGCCAAGCCTAAGAATGTCCTGATTTTGAAGTGTTTGCTTTCTACTGATTAATGGGTGTTTGTGCTCCCTGTCCAATCTTTAGAAAGAGATGGACACTTCAGAGGGTGCTGCTCAGAGATGTAGCAGGGAACACGGCTATGCTGACAGCAAGTCAATGGGAAATGTCAGGGCTGCCCTTTCTCCATGCCATGGAACAGTCATTCCACAAAACCCACACACACCCTCGCTGCCTCTCCATCGGTATGAGCGCTCCTGCCCGCTCCATTAGGCGCTCAGTCTGGCACAAGGAATCAAATCAGGTCAGGTAGGGCAGTGTGCCAGTGCCTATTTCGTCCCATGCCAACCCTGCCTGAAGCCTTTCAGACCATGGAAGGAAGGGATTATCTTCTTCAAGATGTTATTGGATGATACAGTGGACTTCCTTTGGTTTATTTCCTTTTATAAAATAAAGCACTGTGACTATAGGGGAAAATTTGTAACAGGGAATGAACCTGATGAGTGGAACAATTCTACATTCTGTAGCTTTCATCTTGAATGGCTTGCAAAAATCCTCATTGAACTCAGCAAATACGACAAATTTAGAAAACCAGTTTTCTCTCTTGTTTCCAAGTGTAAGAAAAAACCTGGAGGGTAAGTCTTCTTGGTATACTTATTTGTACTAGCCCAAGAAAAAACTGTCACTAGAACCCCTCGTGGTTTGCATCTTCAGCTAGACTTGAGGGACACGGAGCTACTAATCCAGTAGCAGGCTCTAATGCTCCAGAGCCACTTCCTGCAAGCACAGAGCACAGACTTTCTGTCTTCCCAAGATAACAACATAAAGGAAGAGGTGTGGGACTGGAAGGATATTGTCGGAAAATGTCTGGGGGCACAATTTTCAGCTGGAGGTCACTCAAGTACATCTGTAGCTCAGCTTAAAAATACAATACAGATGGGTAAACTTTATCTGTGAAAAACATCAGAAATGTGAAAATGCTGAAAAATATTTAACAGATTTATAGAGCAGCATTCCTGAATGATATTTTCAAGTATAAGTCATTCAGTGAAAAGAAAAATGCCAGGCCTCAAAGTAGTATCTCCCTACCCTGCTTTGAATACTACACATGCAAAATGTTAAATACATGCAATGGTGCAAATACTGCACTTGCAACACTTCAGTCTCGAGTGCAGTGTTCACAACAGCCCACCTCAGCTGCTGCCTGCTCCTGCCTGACAGGCTCTGTGTGTACCTGACCCTGCTGATGCCTTCTAGGCAGCTGGAAACCTGCTTTTATGCCTGTCCCAAACTGCCCTAAGGAGCCCAGACAACTAAAGACTCATGAACATTCAAGAATTAGAGCAAGAGAATTGACCAGGCTTCATGAGCAGAGAAAATATTCTTTTGTAACTTGCTAATTATTCAATTATTACAAGATAATACTACCAGAAACCTGGAGATGCCTGTCAAAACTGGAATCCCAAAACATAAACACAGATTAAAAGATGGTGGCTGTTAAGGAAAATGGGGAGGAAAAAAAACCAGCAAAACCAAAGCTAAGGCTAGTTGAAGACTACAAAGCCTTCAAGCAGTCATGAGAGAAAATATCAGACATTGTGATTTCCAGTATAAATTCCTTTAGTGTACTAAATTGCCCAAACTACTCAGAAATAGATACGATTTCTGTTAAAATCTGCCATTGTTTCTATAACAACAAATATACAAATACAGTAAAACAAAAATATTTACAGATAACATTAATAAAAGCACTCTTCAGTAGATTAAGTAGAAATTACACTGAATATACTTTCTCTCTTAGAAATTCAGAGCGACATTTTCTTATGAGGTGTGACCAATCGTGTTTCTTTTTCACCACTCTGATTCTGCTGCGTACTGGCAATGACAAGAACACAGTCAGAAGAGAAACGAATGGAGCTTTCAGTTTCCAGTGACAAAGTGGCTATCAGAGCACTGGAAGCAATTCAAACACGTCTGTGATGCCACCAGTCATATCACTTGCATATTTTCACATAGCTTAAACTAAAAGATGATAGTCATGGAAGGTGTGACAGATGAGCTTTTTCATACAGGTTTTCTAGACAGCAGCAAGTAACAAGAAGGACCAGTTATAATGAAAAAATGGGCATGAGATGTTTTGCCCTCTCTTGTCAGATTTTTTTTTCCCTGTCCTCTCATCCTCCCTAAGAGTAGGATAAATAAGGGTTAATAGAGTATTAAACTTTTTCAGTATATTTAGCACTGGAGCATAGCTGGAGCATAGAGCTGGAAGTGCACTGCTGCTTCAAGAACCTTAGGTCAAAAGATCAAAAAAGATGAAGGAAGACTCCTCAAATATGTATAATAATACTAAAATTCAAACTTTATCTCAAGTCATACTTCTGTCATGACTCAGCAAAAAGTTATAGTTTTTTAATCGATTGGGAATTATTTGGAGGAAAAACCAGCACTGGGCTAAATTTTCTAACTCTAAATGAGCTGATAATCACTAAGAGCATTATGATATTCATGAAATCAGGAAAAAACCGACAAAAAACAAAACAACAACAAGAAAACTCAAACATTTAAAGAAAGTGGAAAGAAATCCTTGGGACCATGACGGAGACTCATGTGGCACTTTTTAAATGAGGCGAGAAACAAAGTTCTGTACTCAAATAATTCACAAATAACTGAAAACTTTAATTTTATATGCTTCCGTTTGCATTTCAGTGCTGAATTCACAAACCAAATATTAAACTTTTTTTTTCCGTTGTCCATTCGAAACTGTGAAAAGAAACTGATTTACTACATGAGGCTGAGAGCTTAAATAAAAATATTCTATCTATAACAAATAATGTTCTAAAGTACTGTCATGGCTTTTAATTGTGAGCTCTAACTAGTTAATACAGACACATTTAGTTTTAAAATTACAATTCAGCTGTAGATTTTATTCTTCAGATTTTTTCCAGAAACATGTTCACTCTACACAGAGGATAAAGGTACGTACAGACACCTTCTGTAGAAGTAACAATGGGAAAATAAAATTAAAAGGAAGAAAGCATGTGAAGTTCTACTGGAATTTGTTTTGCAATTTTTTAAAAAATAAGTTATCTCTTCATGGATTTACTTCAACGAAAAAGATTACAGTGTTGATACTACTTCTAGTCATAAAAACCTTTTACACCTCATTTCTTGTGCCTTGCAGTTACTATGCCCATTAAGAATGCCTCAAAATAAACTGATTTTTTACAACTATTTCTAAAAGATCAAGAAATGTACGTATTTCTGATATGCAGGCATTATCAGAAACATAAATAGATATCCAAAGTAGACTAAGCTGTGTATTAAGTTACCAAAACTGACACACAAGGAAAAGAGAAAAAAACGTTTATGGTAGAGGCTGGTTTTGCCCTGGGCAAAATGAATAAGTGATGGGAAAAAGAGTGTTCATATGACTGATGCTGGGGAGAAATAGTGTTTTGCTTAATTCATCCAAAAGTCCTTGCAAGAAAAATGTAAGTTACTTGTTTGGGTTCAGTGTTTTCAAACTTCTTGGTGATCAAAACAATGCAGAATTCTAGAAGTTACCTCTTACCCGTCGAAACTACATTTCAGTTGCATATTTTTTTTCCATTTCCTTGTTGAAACATATCTGACATTTTATTTACCCAGATGGGAAACAATTCCCATGTGAGATGCCTAGCTATTTTTGAGACGGATGAAGACATAATTCATGTCTTTGGTTAAGGGAAAAATCGATCATTCCAATGAGAACTACGACATGGTTTTCAATAATGCGCTTTGGAAATCCCACAGGAAGGTGCTCTTGAAAAGAGATTAATTTTAAATTATGCACAGCAATATTTGTTCTCCAGTTTCAAGTTTTGACCATAAATTTTGAATGCCACTATCTTTAGAGTATGAACAGAATTATCAACTCAACAGTGAAACTTACTGCTTTTAGTCGAGATAAAGGACTGCCTGTTTGTCATGAATCTTTGAATACTGGCAGTCACTCAAGGTAAACTGAGTACATGATGCATGGAAGATTAATCCAGAGAGGCAAAAACTGTAGATAGGTTCATTTTCTTTTCAGAGGTACAGAGTGAAATGTTTCCATTCAAAGGTGCAGTGAAGGTTAGGAATCTTCACCCTTTAAGACATACATAAATATGTACATGCACAATTGTCTGAACTACCATTGTTCTCTCACGTTCTGAATTGCTGTTGTTTCCTGGGGTTTTCTCTATTTTATTTTTGTTTGTGTGGGGAGTTTGGTTGGTTTTTGTTTGGTTGGGGTTTTTTTGGGGGCGAGGGTGATTTGATAGTCACATCTTTCCTCTGCTCTACAGGCCATTCAACTGAACAAGGTCCATGGTTCTGGCAAAGATTACAGCAGTTACATCATAATTAGCCTTCAGGTATTTCGCTTTTTCTAGAGATGGTTTCTCTCATGCATCTACAGGGCTCTACTCCCACAGCTCCTCACCTGGGATGGTCCACTTGGATTCAAACATGATCTTAGGTATCGCATACCATTTTGTCACCCAAACCCAAGACTGAAATACAAATACACTACATGGCAGCAGTTTCTGCCAGGTAGTAACAAGTTGGAGCACTTACGAGACAGAAAGGAAGTGCAACTATCAGGCACTGCTCTGAGGTCAGCAGACATACAGTTAAGCTCATTGGTTCTGAAAGAAGGGAGGATGGGGAAAAAAGAGGTGGATGGAGGGTAAAAAGAGGTGCCTTAAGAAGATAAAAAGTAATGAAGAAAATGCTATGAGCCTAAACACATGGAAAGACTACAGCAAGGCACTTGCCTGGGTTAAGAAAGGTGAAAATGGTGAGAAATAGAGCATGTTCCCAGTGCAAAGTGGTAAGGAGAGAGTAACACTTCAACCACAGACTTCATTTCTGCTTGGAACAAGGAGCTCTGGGAATCTCTGAATTAAGTTATTTCCCTGTTTTTTCCAGATCACAACTACATTTCAATCATACATTACACATGTGGGATAATATCTGTTACTTGGAATAAACTCCATGAGATTCAGGTTAGAAATAACTCATTTAAAATAATGTGCAAATGGTAGAGCCATTTCCACACTCCCATCTCAGTTCCTCAACCCTCTCTAAATAGGTTTATACAGTTACATCTTACTCCCTAAATGGTTAATCCAGGCCATTTTACCCTTATAAACAGACCTTTTTTCCTAATTAACTATTGAGACACATTCCATTGTGCTCAATGGGAGCCCTAAAAAGAGAAAATTACTTAAACCAGTAGTGTCACGGTATTTTACTGCATTAGAAGGTTGTCAAATGTGATCAAAATCAGAACATGATCCTCAACATATTGACATGCGGTGAATTCTGCACCATTTCAGTCCTGATTTACTCAATAGAATGCCCATATGAGCTCAGGGACATGACACACAGGGAGAATAAATAAATAAAAGCAACAGTACATGGATGGTCTAACCAGCACAGCCTAGCACAAGTTCTCCAGATATCTCCATTTTCTACCTCTCAGGCCCTTTTTGAGATAACCAAATCTCTCTTACAAAATCCCACAAAATTTCAGCTGCACAATCTTGTGCACATAAGAGAACCAAGACAATACAATGGTGGGCTTGGGGATTTATTTCTTTAAAAAGCTGTTCGCTTCAACTGACAATTTTCTTCTCAAAATAGAATATAGAATTATATCAAATTGAAACCTAATGAAAGATCTATTCACCCTTTAATAAATGATTACTTAATTTAAAAATTGAAATGCTCCTTTGTAGTCAAATGTTAGGAAAACGTTAAAATTTTTCATATCCACTTTTCCCATTTATTTTTACTGTATAATTCATTCCTGAGCTTTCAAATACTAATGATGCACTGTAAGGACAGCTTTGCTTTCTTTAATAGGCATCTCAATATATACTGTATTAAGAATTATTATAGTGAATTATATGTCTCTCATTTCAACTGCTAACTGGGCAAATTTTACCAGGTAGAGTGGCAAGCTGGCTTCAAAGCTGTGTTTTTAAAATTTATTTTAAAAGTAAGGATTTGTAAGAAAGCATAAAACGACCACAAAATATCCCTAACTCTTTCTTCCCTAGCACCTACTTAAAGACAATGACTGACACAGTTATTTGCAAAGATCTGTAGGTATTATAAAAAAACAAAGAAGGAAAGGATTTTACAAGGCATTAGTGACAAGGTGAGAATATCTTTTAGTTAAATTACTGTTGCTGATTAATTTAAGTTAAATAGTCATTCTGTACTGGTCACTATTAATACAAATTTGAAAATGCAGATACCTGGATGAATTGTGTTTAGCTTGCAAGAAACAAAACTAAACTTTTCATTCTTGCAAAATTTTTAATTTTTTAAAAATACAGTAGAGAAGAACTGAAAAATCCCATTCACATATTCCCTTTCTGTCTCATCCCTGCAGGAATCAAAGGGAGCTTGTAACACATGCACTCACTGTGGGAAGGACTCTGCAGTATCGCAGTGTCCGAATGGTGAACCATGATCCAGACTGTGGGCTGTCCAAACAGCTCTTTGGCTGTCATCACCTTCTCTGACAGCTCCGCAGCTCCAGGGAGGGAGCAGGACGATGCGGTGAGCAGCCAGCAGCTCTGTCTTGCAAGAGGACTGAACATTCCTGACCTCCCCCCATGCCTGACGTGGGGTGCATCCAGCAGGCCATCACCCTGTAAAGCTAAGTGGGTTTTCAGCTTCTGCTAAAAGCTTAAGATGGAAATACAAGGCTTTTTTTTTTTTCTTTTTCTTTTTTTTCTTTCCTTTTTTTTTAAATCTGCAGCCATGAGTGGTGTGTGCAAGCTCTAGCAAGTGCAAAACAAGGAGTTATTGCCGGAATGGCTTAAAAATAGTGAACGATGAATTAGACTTTAAAAAAAAAACCTGCTAAAAACCTGTGCTACACTTAAGTGTTAAAGACATGCTGACACTGTTCTGATAATTTTCAAAACTGATTGACTGGCATTATCTATAAATGTTACTGCAAGGGTGAACCAACCTTCTTGGGTCTACAGCCAAGTCCCCAGGAACATTACCATAGCAGCCAGGCAAACACTTACATAAAGGAGAAAACATTATCATCCAGCTTCTGAGTTCAGGGAAATTTATCTCAGGCTATGTTCTACATTTCCCTGGTTTATCTCCCAGGGAAAGCATCACCACCACACAATTACTCTTCTGGTGTAGGCACAGAAGAAAGGCAGCTCAGTTTGCACAGTCTTAAAAAGGGGGTAGAATGATGAAGCAAGAAACTTTACACTCATTACACTTCCTATTTACTCTCTAGGGGAATGGATTATTCTTTCTATGAAAGTGATTATGCCTAGGCCATAAAGTAGGAAATTAAAAACCAGAATACTCAGTGTCTTGCTTGCATTTCAGTAATTGCCTCCTCTACAAATGTGCTGTTTTTTTCTACAGTTAGTATTCTATTATTAGGACACCATGGATAATAATGCCTTTTAATTGTCTCTACCCATTATGTGTATTTCCCTACAGTTGCACGGAATTTAAAAGAGTGAAAAATAAAAACTTGATTTTTATGTATGTGTGCTTTATCTGCAATGACACATACATTTCTCAAACAAATAATTTTCCTTCAAATTTTTCCTTAAAAAATAATGCACAACTGAACACAATTTATCCACCTAAAGTTAAAATATGCATAATTTCATGTACACAAAAAGGCTTACATGAAATGAGATCCATCATAATTTCCCACTTGAAGCACTACCAGTTTTGTAAAGATTGCATTAGGTGCTCTGTTTTAGCAGAACACAGACAACAGCCTTCTAAGTCACATGTCAGAGAAGAAAAAATTAACATCACTGTGGCTTACATATCTGTATGAGACTGATGAAAATTCTTTTGATTCACATGTTCATTTCTATTGTATAACACCTTATGTTAGCATTTAGGTATCTTACCTTCTTATTTATGTAACTTACCTTCAGTTCTACCCACACAGGCAAATTCTGTTTAGCAAACCAAAACTACATTATCTAGACATAACACCATCAGCGTCAGCAGTCTCAAAGAAACTGCCTTTACACTCTCTAACTTTAAGTGGAAAAAAAAAAAAAAGGCTAGTAGTCCTGGTTCTGGCTCTGTGCACATAAAACACCTCGCTGTCACAGAGACAGACTATCCATTAGCCACCATCCCAATCAAATTAGGGAGGAATACCAGCACTGCAATCTCACCCAGGAATGAACTGACAGCTAGCACAACACATTCCCTCCGTGGAACAGGGCTGAGCAGCTCTCTGCTCTGACAAAGCTAGAGAGCTCCTCTACGACAGCAATGCAGAGCAAAGAGCACTCAGATTTTCTGATTCAAACTGCAAGCAAACAGCATGTTTGGGGTTTTTTCCTCGCTGTAGATTACACGAGAGGTGGTGCTGGTCAGCACAAGCCAAGCACTCATGACCACAGTTGCTCATCACAACCTGGTAGGGAAGACAACAGAGCAAAGAGGAACCCTAAAGCAAACCTTGATGCACACATGACCCCAACCATGGGCTTCATGCAGGAGGACACAGATTCACAAATTTATGCATGAGGCATTTTCCAAGCAAAATATTCCAAATAGGGGGAAAAAAAAAAAAAAAAAAAAAAAAGCAATGCCTGTGTTTCTATTTCCTTCCTTTAGAACTGGGGGTTTTCTCCTACCTCCTACTTCCATCTTCTTAATAGTAGGAAGGCATAAGACATCAATACAGAGGCCTTGTTGCAGAATTCACAGACTTTGTGCCAGTAAAAGAAGGTGGACTTTCCTATGTCTTCTTTCCCCTCGAGTTACTTAAAAAATATCCTACCCTCACTGCTTAAGATATTGACAACTCATATTTGGTTCATGTAAAAGGCAATAAAAAAGTGTCCTGCTTTAAGCTAATTTGCTTCAAAATTGCCACTCAACCTGTACCAGTGTGCTTATCTATAGCACTTGACTAATTGACTCAACTGTGTAAGGCCTAGAAAATATATTTCAAAATATCTCCTTTAACGATGGAAATTAAAATTGAATTAAAAGAAAGTAAAAATATGTCACCTCCCATTTCCACAAGTCTATTAATTTAAAAAGTTAAACCGTAAAACACCATCATTGATAGGAAAACCCCATGTCTTGTAGACACAGTCCTGTTAAAATAAAATAAAATAAAATCAATAAACCAGTCAGCACAGATAAGCGTTTTCATCCAAAACTACCAAGTGTCCACCTAACTCAGCATTTCTCCCTTCCCACACAATTCCCCAGTCAGTAATCAAAAGGAGAGATAAAAACCTTGAATTCCCACCTGGCTGTAGGGGAAAGATAAAGTTCTTTGGTTTTCTTATAGGGAATAAAAGTCATCTATGTACCTACCACAGGAACAGCAGGCTACTGGAGTAGGAGTTTGCTTCTGTTGTCTGGATAACATAAGTGTTCTTTTACTATAATTTATTTAGGAAATAATAATGATTCCCCATCACAGAGGCACATAATGAATGCGTTTGTACCGTTGGCAACAAACAGAACAACAAGGAGAGGACACCTAGTGGTGGTCTGTGATACTCAGGGCTGGTGCAGGGGAGCAACAGATGAAATTTTTAATGGAGAACCTGATTTGGCAAAGCTCTCACACACTTAATTTTTAATCACTTTAGTGAGACTTAGTATTTCAGCAAGCTTCTATTTATGAGCTTTGCTGAACCTGCATTACTGTGATTATCTGAAATAAAACAGCAAAATTGGAATATGATACGTCAGTCAGATATGCTCAGAAGCGAGTTTCATTAAACACCGAAGCTTGATCAACAACTACAGTGGATATCGATACTTATGTAGCTTCATGAACCTCAAAAAGGTTTGGCAAACTGAAACCCTTATTTCAGTACAAGTTAAACCAAAATAAGACATGGCTGCAATTTACAATTTTTGCACATTTTGCTATATGATGTTTTGCAGAACATAACCTTTATTACATAACTTCCAATAAGCATTGCTTCTCTTTAAAAATGTTTCTAGTTCTACATAATCAGAAATCTCAGAACAAGAAAGACTTAGGGCAAATTTTTAGAATAACCACTTCTATTAACTCATAGTTACTAAGTCTTGTCCTGTGTTTAGAGTAGCTGAAAGCAAAGCTATTAAAGCCTGGGTTTTAGCAGCTTTTGGAAAGTATTGTTATTTTAAAGAATCAGTAAACTAGCATCATAGGCAAATGTAGAGCAAAGTGGCATATGATTTGGCACATAACAATGTTTTTAATTGTTTGTGTCTTTTATTTTTAATTCTTCACTGATCTATGAGCATATTTAACTAAGAATAACTTACTAGTTGCTTGTTAACCCATGTAAAAAAACCACCCAAGGGTCAGCAGTTTAGGCAGTCTCATAAAACTTAAAGTAAATAAGAATTAGGTCCAGTACCTCCTGTTCAGTATTTTTAGAAACCTAAATTTTAAAAAAATCCAAAACAAGCCCACTGCCAGAAATTTCTGCAAAAGTATAATTTCTGTAATCACCAACTGAAATATCAATTCTTTTCTTGCATATAATTTAGTTTAAGTAAAGACATGATCTATGGTCAATATCTGAGATTAAAAGACTTGAATATTAGAATTTGTAGCTAAAAAGCAGTTTCAGGGAAGTGTGAATTTGCAAATTCAGTAAATTATTTCCTGCCCACACATCTCCTGTCCCTTTCTTTAAATGTTTCTTCCAATTTCCACTGAGCCATTCATTTGGATAAGTAATTAACATCAGACTAATATGAATATATCAATCAGTTTTCGTATATATTCCACCACCGGCTATAGCTGTTCCATAACACTTAATGAGGAGAAAGCTTCTGCAATGCATACATTATTTACCTCAATATTACCTTAGGTGGCTGTTGGCAGCTTGATCTCAATTACATTGCCTTAAATGATGTGGAAATAAATAAAGGAACCATGTTTCACTGGTTTCATATAAAAATCTTCTGAATTTTTGCCTACTCCTCTTAGTATAAGGAGATTAGATAGATAGATAGATAGATAGATAGATAGATAGATAGATAGATAGATAGATAGATAGATAGATACTCATCAGGATATTGACCACCTGAATTCCAGATATATGATATCTAAAAAGGAAAAGCTCAAACAATGTCGGCCTGCCTTTTTTCTTTGAGAATGAAGAAATACAGGGATAACTGCCTTATCATACAACTTGCTTTGTTCATCCATCAGCTATCCATGAAGTATTCTCTTTGCACATTATGAAGAATGAGTTTGCTGGCTGTCCTCTCAATATTTTTGACATAATGCCCATTATTCTGGATCCAAATACATATATTTCAGATTTACCTGCGCCACATTTAAAACCAACATGTCAGTTCATATGCAAAAACTATTAAATCCTTTTAACCACACATAAACAGGCTCCAGTTCTGTGCCATAAAATCTAGTTAACAGTTGTTCCTTGTTGTCCATGTGCAAACACAAATATACAGAGAACATTAATATCAGCAGCAAAGTCTCACTGACGATCCCTATGGGGTCATCTAGTTATTGTTTCCCAGTAATTCAGCAAATGTCCTCCCTAACCAGTTATTTTGTGTTTTAAAACATTATGATAACACACAGGTTCTACAAAGCCATATACAAAAATCCATGATCACCTTTGTTTCCGATCTCTGTAAAACACTAAAAAACATAAAAACAAACAAAAAACAAACAAAAAACAAACAAAAAAACCAAACAAAAAACAAACAAAAAAATCCACCTTTGACTTTCACACATTTCATTTTGGGATTTGTCAGAGCCTGATTCGGACTATGTATTTATCTCAGCTCTTGAATGTGAGAATCTTTTTCAAAATCAGCCAACTAATCTTTTGCTGCTTTATTACAGGTTCAAAAGAAAATAGAGAACCAAACAAAGAAAATATTCCCTACCTTAACACACAGTTTTACCTTCCTGAGAATATAATTCACAAATTTAACTAGTGGAATTAAAGATGAAGTTATAATCAAGCAGCCATTAGCTAAAGATAAATGGACCAAACAGCAGCTATTGCTGATTTGGACCACATAGCCTGGTCACTTTCAGACCCAGTTAGTGGCCAATTCAACTGTTTTTATTTAGATACCTGATTTCTGTTTGTCAACAGAAGGGCGATGGGGGCGGGGGGAAGAATTAATTTCTCTGCCTAGTAGGCCTTTACAGTGGCAAGCGAGTAACTCAAGCTGCCAGAAAATAATGTCATTGAATGCATTTCAGAAGGTTGTCTCTCTGTGAAGCACAGAGGAGACAAAAGCACAGCTTTATGGTAGAACTGCAAAATATGCTTAATCATTTGCCTTAGTTAAATTGAGTACAAAACTACAGTGCTCTATTTCTGTGCAAAAACATCTTTTGCAGTGCTTTATAGAGAGGAAAAAAGAAGCAGATTTACCAAATAGAAGAATAAAAAATAATGACCTATTTCAGGGGGCTTTTGGGAAGCTATTATAAATTTTTCAGACTTTTGATACTTAGCATCATTCAGCATCATGCCATTTTAAATTATAATCTGACTTTGTGAGATGGCTCTGCTTTTAAGTTTCTCTTAGACCAGAAAGTGCATATTATACTGGAGACAGCCAGCAGTAAAAGCACAAAAAATGATACAAAATCATCCTTCAACACTCTTTTAATCAAATAAATCTTTATCAAATGGGTAAAAAAATTATGCAAATCAATTTTAATAGTGCTTTTATTATAATGCTCGACAGAATAATTCTCTTTCTGCTTACTGCAAGAAAGGTTTAGAAAACAGCAGGTATTTTTCCTGTGGCTTTAGCACTTCTGTTTAAAACACATGATGATATTTAGAACTATGGAAATGAAGACAGTCAAGAAACAAAATGACTGAATCATGGTGGTATGGGCCAAAGCATTGAACATTTCCTAGCCATGACTATGTCAAACCGGGAAATGCCATAATTTCCTGGAAAAGTCACCATGCCAATTGACAGGCAGCCTAGTATCATGTCTGGAAATAGTGGAGTTGACAGTTTAGAAGGCAATGGCTCAGAATTTGAATGGCCCATTTTTCATAAAGAAGGCTAGTATTTATTATATTCAGCCTACATACAACCTTCAAACAATGAGCATTGTAGGAAATCTACACAATGGTAAATGGTTTCAATTTCTCCTAAAAAAGAAAAATACAAACAAGTATTTTAAGTTCTCTGTGACTACAAGAGTATTAATAAATTTAAGTGCTAGTCATCAAACTCCAATGCAGGTTTAGGTGGTTGTTAAAATTTCTAGTATTCCTATCTAGAACCATATTCTGATATTTTGGACATTTGGTAACATCACTAGGAGTCCATCCATGTGAATTGTACTGAGGATGCCAAACATATTTTGATCTCTGCCATTGGCAAAGAGATGGTTATTCTCTGCTGTTTTTTTCCAAAAAGGCCTTGCCACTAGCACCTGTTCGTAATTACAACAGCTAGTGAGTAATTAAACAGCTAGTGAGTAAAAGCTGTGTTACATTCTTGTTCTTGTAGCTCTTCACAGAGATTGACTAGTGCTGTGTAGGAATAAAATCTTAGTGATGTTATAACCATATAAATCTTACCTCTTCCCACTGGTGTATGTATCTAATCAGTCTTGAAAGGCGCAATAAACGTAACAGGCTGAGGATTTTTGTAAATCTCACAATACGAAGCGCTCTTGCTGTCTTGTAAACCTCTGAATCCATTCCTTTTTCTACAATGAGAAAGATATAATCCACTGGTATTGATGAGATGAAGTCAACCACAAACCAGCTTTTTAAGTAATTCATCTTAATGATTTTAGGGTCCAGTATAATTTCAGAGCTGTCCTCATTTACAGTCCCAGTTCTAAAATTCATGATCAAGTCCAATAGAAAAACAGTGTCTGATGCCACATTGAAAATAATCCATGGTGTTGTTGTTTGTTCTGTGAAGAATGTGATTCCGACTGGTATAATGACAAGGTTTCCAACCATCATTATGAGCATGATTAAGTCCCAGTAAAACCTAGGAAAAAGGGAAGAAACAGAATGGTTGATGTAACGGTAAAATGTTACAAAATGGTCTCTATCATGCCACCAACTTCACCACCATATTTTGTTATTACTAAGAAAATTCTCACTGTTTTAACTCACTCAGCATGTTCATGGTCAGTAAAGACAAACTAAGACACTTCATTATGTGCCTTCCTTCTCAAAATATGCATCTAGGATAAACGCAGTGCTAAGGTTTATCATTCCATGGTATATCACACACTGAAAGGTGTGTATCCAGACTCCTGTCAAAACATCTTTGTGGTTTTATATAGGTAAAACCAATCCCTTGTGCCAATCAAAAGTGCTTTAGCAATGCAATAGTTTTCCTAAGACTATGGCAAATGGAAAACCAAATATCCGATAGATAATATATTAAATGTCAGTATCTCTTTGCAAATGTACTGATACCATTACAGTGCTGGAATAAAATTACAGGAAGAGGAAAAAAGCAGTGAAGCAAAAAATAGAAACAATAATTAGATAACATAAAAACCTTCATCCACTTTTACAACCTTAATTGAACTTTCATGCATTTTTACAACCTCAGAGTCTATCTTCTTTCAAAGCTAGCTAAGAAGTTTTGGAAAAAATAGCTGCAATTTGCATAGTAATAGAAAGGGGTACTGCATTTCATCATTTTGCTCTGGAAGGATCTAAAGGCTCCCCTCTAACACTGTTAGAATGCTAACCATGCTTGATACAATATGGTAGAGAGCCAGACTCATAACTTCAGTATCTGTGATGGAAATGCTGAGTAAATGCACCCATTGCATAGAATATCTATCCTGATGGAAGATTTCCAGCGGACAGTAGTATATACCAGATTTTAAGAAAATTATGATAAATCCTAAATGTTAAATAGTCAAAGAAAGCTATTCCTATGCAGTAAAAGAACTGAAACGGAACTCAAGAAAGCCTGAACCCAATGCATAATCTCTTATTCTGTAAGAGAACAGGTTCTGGTCAACTAAAATTGATTTGGGGAGGTACTAAAACCAATCTTCTTGCTAGAAGACCAAAGGCAGCAATGGCTCCACATCTCTCTGTGTCTTTTGTCACAATGGGGCCTGGACAGGGGACATCAGGACACACCATCAGCACATCAATTCAACGCTGACCTCCAGGCCACACCCATCGTACTAACACCAGCCTCCTGACATGCAACAAACACCCTCATCGCAGTAAAGGTTCATGGCAACCCGCAAAAATAAGTTTAACTGGCCATAAAAGATTTCAGAACCACGAGCCTAGTTTTTGCTAGACTTTCACAGAGAATATGGATTACATTGGATTTCAGAGATTGCTTCTTGTATTCACCAAATGATCACAGAATCATAGAATGGTTTGGACTGAAAGGGACATTAAAGATCACCTAGTTCCAACCCCTCTGCCATGGGCAGGGACATCTTCCACTAGACCAGGTTGCTCAGAGCTCCATCCAGCCTGGCCTTAAATACTTCCAGGGATGGGGTATCCACAACTTTTCTGGGCAAATGGTGAAAGTGCCTCACCACCCTCACAGCAGTTTTTTTTTTGTTTTTTTTTTTGTTTTTTTGTTTTTTTTTGGTAGTATCGTATCTAAATCTCTTTCGGTCTGAAGCCATTCCACCTTGTCCTGTCCCTACATGCCCTTGAAAATAGTCTCTATCCATCTTTCTTGTAGGCTCCTTCAGGTACTAAAAGGACACGGTTAGGTCACACTGAAGCCTTTCCTTCTCCAGGCTGAACAACCCCAATCTAGTTCTAAAAATCCCCTTTTTTTCATGTTTACCTGTGCAAATACTTCTAAGTTTACCGAGTTCTGATAAGAGAATATCAATTACTATCTGCAACTGTAAAACATGATTAAGGAAAAATAGCATAGGATTGAGAATGGCACGAGAATTCCCAGTTTTAAAATAATTTATTCCAAGAGAAACCTGGAGAGATTAGTCTTTACTATCACTTGAGAGAAGAGAGTAACTGGCAATGTACCTCTAACTGGTACTCAGAAACTGCATGAAATAGAATTTAAAAATAATTCCCTGTGTACCACAATGTGATTTGTGTCTTACACATTTTTCAGTCTTGCAATAAATGTGAACGTTAACTGCTAAAAATGTTCAGTTTTATTCAGGCTGTATGTATTTTTGTTCAGCATATGATAGTATTCACCATATCTGGCAAAAAAATCCCAATTTCTCTTGTCTTTTTTAATTCATGAAATACGTCTCACTGTGCTAGATTCCTTTTCAGTAATCTGGAATTACCATACACACGGAACCACTAAATTTATACATCCCTGCTACTGTGATCTACAAGTAAAATTACTACAAACAGTTTTAAAATGCTATCAACCAAAGTACTTCACAAAAGCGCTCTGGGGGAATAAACATCTTCATGGAATCCTGAAAACTAGTGGAAAACAAATAGGAAATAATGACGAGAGGTGTCCTTGTATCTGTGGCTCACTCCTAAGCAAAGCGCTGCTAATTTCAGATTGACCTTTACATTTCTCTAGCACAGGGAGCAGTTATGCAACAAAGGCTAACCAAAGCCACACAACAAGCAGCCACCCAGCCAGCATAAGAGATAATACAGAACCAGGTGTTTTTAACCTACGGTAATCCGCGGTTTAAAGGATCATCGCGTACTGTGATTATGCAAAACACACTGGTGTTCCTGATGCTGAATATCAGCAAAAGCGGTAGCATCAGGGCTAAAATAACATTGAATGCTAAGGATTTTGTATCTTGATTTCAGCCCGCAATATAATATAAGCTGATTAGTTAGTAAGAAAACCCCTTATTATTTTTCATTTAGAAATGACTCGGATATTTCCCTTTAGGAAAACTGTTTCTGAATGCCATTGTGTTGGCCATATTATATTTTATTTCAGGTGAGAAAAACTAGATGCAGCTCCCGTATTGCCCTTCTTTGACCTGTGCAGAGAAAGTAATACAATGCGTTCCCTGCCTACAGTTCAGAACATCCTACTCTTCACGAAACAAAGAGGAAGATGTAAAGCCTTGCAAGACAGAGCAAGGAACTGCCATTGACACACTGAGATAGCCCTTTGTTTCAAACTATTTTAGCATTATTTATTTATTTTTGCTACTCCCCCTCACCCCAGTGAGGATGGCTATGAATCTACAATTTGCTATCTCAAGAGTTCTACATTTATATAAGGTAATATAAAACGTTGACGAAGAGCAAGGATGAGGAAGGCTTATGACCCAAAATTTTCAAAAATGAGGAAAAAAAGCAGGAATCTGGGGGTAATAAAATCTTCCAAAGCTCAAAATTAGAAGTAAGAACTGACCTTAGCCCCATAGCAAACAGCTATCGAGCTTATTGCTCAGCTGAAGCTAACTCATTGAAGCTACTACTAGATGCCATTAACAGAGGGTGCAGAGGTCACCACTGCACTGCACTGAACTATTCCTGAAGCTTTTTAAATGTTTCTAAATGGCTCAGAGGTATAATACCTCTCGGCAAAAAAAAAAAAAAAAAGAAAAGTCTTCAAGTATTAAAGCATAAAACCCTATCTCAAGGCACATTTTTTCAAAGTTTTTAAAAAAATTATTTTATACAGAAATATTTATAAAGCCATACTAATTACTACCTTGGAAGTCTCAAAAGTAGATGGATTTATAGCTCCCTTTCAGTGATCTTTTCACTCATAATTTATTTACTATATTTTCTAAACTTACAGTAATAACTGTGTTTTTTCAGCTCTGGAACCTGGTGCTGAAGCGCTGGTGTTTTATTCGCTGCCACAGGCTGTCCTGGATAGTATGAACAGTCTGTTCAAAATGAGTGCCTACCCAAGCAGCAATGAAGAATTACTTAGTATTAATTACTCACTGTTTGTATTAAGCTTGGTAATGTAAGGCGCTATGAATTCTAACAGGCGTTTCATTTTCCACCTTGTATCCCCAACCCAGGAAAATCTGAGTCTTAAGGAAGGAAATTTCATCTCTAAATTAACTTGCTGCATAATTTACTGCACATACAAATTCAGATTTGCTTGCTTTATTTCCTTTTTCTGCCCATCAACAGCAAGAGTCTCAATTTCCTTGAATCAGCGCAGTTAGAGATATGATTATCCCTACGGTACACCCAGACTGTACCAGCAGAAGTCATCAGTGGTCTCACAAACTGCACAGCAGAGTGAGCAGCATCTCTCAGGCACTGAGTGCTGTGGCTGGAGGCTGCAAAATAGTCAGGGCTTTGCTTAAGTTTACGTTTTCTGAGTTTCAAGAAAGAGTGCAAAATTCTGATCTTTTATTATTATTCAGTCATAAATACTCATTGGCCACATTATAAACTGGAAGGCCCTTGAAAAAAGGTACTAACCCAGACTGCTTGTAAAATACCTCAGAAGCAAAGCACGATGCATCAAAGATTAGCTTTTCTGATCTTGGATACATCATGATCTCTACACATTGAGAGAATCAAGAACTGTAAAAAAAAATTCATAAGCTTTCCTAGAAAACTTGATTCTTCTGTAGCTAAATATTTTGATTGACTAGCAGATGCTCCATGAAATGAACACTGGCTTTCGTTTTTTCTTTTCCTTTTTTTTTTTTTTTTTGTCTCACCTTCAAACACAGCTTTATTTCCTTTGCTTTCATGGATCATTGGTTCACCTAACAGAGAAATCAATGTCCTATATAGAACAAAGCAACCTTAGTAGAAATAACAGTAATTTTAAATTTTATTGTACTCTGTGGTAACAAACACTAAACTTGATATTATTCATGTCAGAATTTGATTCTCATAGAACATGCTCTCTTTCTCTGGTTGTGCAACTCCATTATTCTTCTAGTAAGAGGGAACAAAGCTAGACATGCCTGAAAACATCCGAAAAATACAGATAATTATTGGGATGTGTTGAAAAAGACAGGAGAATGAAGAAGGGAGTGTTTTCTTCAGCGGACCCAATTCTTTTAAGGATTGCACAGGTGTCTGTGCTTGAAAACTTTCTGAAAAATCATCACTATTTTTTTTATAGCCCTAAAATGAGGATATCCCCTTCTGCCCAGCTATCCATTTTCATTCTGCCCATCTGTTTCTCTCTTACAAATACACTAACGTAGAGGAAAACAAACTTCTGGGGAAAAGGCATACAAATTAAAATACTAAATTCATTCTATTTTAGCAAGGAATATTGCATCCAACATCCTCCATAGAGCAGACTGTTTAAATGTTGCAAATCCATAGTGGATTGCTTCAGTGATTTTGGCTCAGAGTAATTTTTATTTTAACATTTCCAAACTTAGAATTTACTGTAATCTGTCTCTGTGACCATACCAATACAAATGAATTAAAATTAATAGTGGAGCATCACTTTTTTATGTTGGCCTGTTTTTCACTAGCAAACAGGTCACTTCTACAGTGGTGTCATCCTTCTGTACAGATAAAACTTTCCTCATCTGCATGTACCTAATTTCGCAAAGCTTTAGGAAGACAAAACTCCGGGGTCGGTATTTTGGTTTGCTTTTAAAGGATAAACTGTTCTCCTGAAATTGTCGATTTAGATTTTTTATGCTACTTTATTTCCACTCTGACAGCTTAAAGCATATATTGAGTAAACACAACCAAGGAAACTTTGTGAGTCTGAAATAGGGTCTCTTCCGTGGCTCATTTCTTTTGATTGCAAAGTGCATTCTGCAGTAGAATTCTAAGAGTGTATCCTACACACCAAGCGGTGAGACAGAAGGGCAGAAATATGATTAAGCGACACTTTCTGAGGTGAAAATTCCATCAATGTTTGCTATTCTTTTTTATTTTTAAGCATATCAAGATTAATGAACAGTCATTGACTCAGCAAGGTAACCTGCTGGAGCAGGGGAAAGGATTTCTCTACCTATCTGAGACTGGTCAGCCTGGGACGAGGCAGAGGCTGATGTTCCGAAAACTGTGTTTCCCTGGTTGAAATAAGAGCAGTGCTGTACTTGGGAATCTTCCAGCTTAATGGTTTCATTCTGATGGAGACTAAAAGCAATTAAAAAAATAACCTAATAATGAAGTTTTCAGGCAACCAGAAATCTTAATTTGATTTCAGAATAATACTAGAGTCCATTAATTCAAGGTTAGCCACATATACTTAAGAGATCCCATGTATGTCCCATGCTGTTTTGTTTTTTTTTTTAATATTGATACAATTTCCTACCTAAAAAAGACATTAATAAAATTCAGCAATACTGAGTATACTTTTTTATAAAACCATGGAATGAATCTAAAATTACAAACTTCCACCATTTTGAAAAGATTTCATGATTTTTATCTGTTTAAATCCACTTAGTAGTGGCAATCTGCAATTTGTTGCTCAGCTGTGATTCTACGCACAAGGCAGATGATTAGATAAATGTATGTCTCAGGGGACATGATCAGAGCCCAGTGAAGCCAATGAACAGCAATTTACCACTTTCAAAAGTCTTTGGTTACATAGTCTGGTTAGGTTTAAAGCTTGAGTGCTTCGAACACTTGATAAGGAAATCACAGTACTGACCATGGAAGGTCTAAACCAACTAATTAACATACACTAATATATAAATATATATGTATATTTTCAGTAAATCAACTAATATTTAATCAGTGGACATTTCATCAAAAGATATTTGATTCTTGGCATGCATGCTGCAGCTTCTATCTGAAGTTTTTACAGTATTTTAAATGCATTAACAAATTCAGTCTCAGATTTCTGAGAAATAAAGATACATTAAGGAGGAGTAAGGTTGCACTTACTGCATGCAGGAGGGAAGGAATGAAGGAGAGGGCAGAGAAATTTATATAATATGGCAATACTATTTAAAAATGAGACTCCTAGTTTTTAGCCAATAATCCCCTACCACAACTGCTTGAATACCACTGATATTTGCAGTTGCTTTTCCTCCACAGAAACTTATTAAACTACAGAGGAAGAATTAAAGCCTGACTTACACTTAACCTTGGGCAAGAACAGTGTACCACTGTCAGCAGAGCTCTGATAACGTTTTTGCTCTCCCTCATCTTTACATAACTCCTTTCTGAGCACCCTGATCTAGTGGGGGGCATCCCTGCCTGTGGCAGGGGGTTGGAACTACATGATCTTCAAAGCCCCTTCCAACCCAGGCCATTTTATGATTCTAAGACTCTTCAGCCCCATTCCTTATTAAAAAACCTGGGTAGTGCCCCTGTCCGGATAGCTACCAGATGGGCAAAAAGTGCTGATGAAGAGTTAGGGCTACAAATATGTTTTCTCACGGGAAGTGTTGATTCTGTCTTTGTTTACCTGATCAAAACAGACATATTTCACGTCAGCAAGATTGCTTCTGCATCAACATATGTCATGGCACAAGTAGTACAGCTCCCTCCAATTTACCCCCTCATTCAAACTATTGGACCACTGCTCTCAGAATGAGGCAACATTTTGCGTAGCAGCTGTAACTGTTTTATTTCAGTTGGATATTATCAACCCTTAAACCAACTGAAAAGTGACACATATTGGTTATTTAAGCATCAGCAAATTTCTGAAGTGGATCACTGTAAAACACGCATTCACATTCTCAAATTAGAAATGACCACTTTATAGGCATGAAAAAAAGTTTGAAAGAGACAGATCTAAAAATATTTCAGCTGCAAAATAATCTTGTATCTCATGTTGGAACACTTGCATTAATTAAGAATTTTGTAGTGACAGTAATTTTAAGAGTGCCATTTAGAAACATGACATTTAGGATGCCTCCATACTAAAAATTCAGAGGCTTAAATTGGAAGAAGCCTTCTGTAATTCTTCTCAATAAAGAATCAAGTGAAAAGGAAGGAAGGTAGCTTCCTAACGCCCTTCCAAAAATTAGAAAGCCAGTCAGTATCACCTAATATTTTCCTATAATAGATTTTTTTTAACCAATTCAATCTCTCAATTGTCAGTATAATCTTCAAGTTTCTGCTGACAGGGAAAATTCTATTTTCTCTTCAGAGAAAGAGATGATGGAGAAGACGTCATTCAGTAGCTATTGATAGATCTCAGGCAAAGGGTTTGGTGAGGAGACTGGCCATGATCGCCAGATGAGGTGGGACAATCAGGTTTTTTTACATTAATACCTCTGACAAAAAAAGCCCCAAAAATCAAGGCGAGGACCATCAACTTGTATTTGAATAGATATATTACTACTAACGATTTTATTCTGATAATCAGAGGTAAAACTGTCTCTGTGCGTAGCTGTAAAATGATACAGTACGTTCAGAAGAGCGGCTTCGAAGTAGAACTTGGTGTATCATTTCTTGACAAAGTGCATTGAAGGCAAGAATAGGCACTATTTTCAAACTGAAGAAAAAAAAGAGGCAGTCTTCAAATTTCATGAAGGGAAAAATCAGACATGTGAAAAAGTGTGAAAGAACTATAGACATGAAACAAGCTGATGTACTCCCACATCATAAATGAAAACAAATATACGACTGAATATTTACAGTCATCCTATGTATCTACACAGATGTGTAAGATTCTAATGCAAGACCAAGTAATCAAGATTGCATAAATATATAAATTTTAATTATTATTCCCTTTACAGCTATTTATAGCTGACTTTTGGCTACAAAGCCTATATTTCCTTGAACATAAAAATAACTACTGATATTTCAACCCCTTAAAATCAATGAAAGTACACTTAAGAATCAGTAAGTTCTTTTATTATAATCCATTAATATCGCATTGCAGTAATGGTAATTTACTTCAAATGGTAATAAATTGCTTCAAATGGTAATAAATCTAATTTTTATATTTTTAAATATATTAATAACTTATTTGTTCTGAAAATAACATCAGAAATTGATAAATCAGTGTTCAAACAAAATTAAAATGATAACTTTATAAATTTTTACTTATACTTGGTGAAAAAGATTGAAATATACTTCAGACAATTTTTAGAAAAGCAAAGGCAATAGAAAGATCAAGTTCATGGCAGAGCAACATGGTAAATAATTAGGGTCACGTCACATGCATCCTGCCCTCAAAAAAACAACTTAATACCTAGAGCTTTCATCAACACCTGTGAACATCCATTGGACTTTCCTCCTCTATCTGTGGGCAGCTGAGCCCAGGATCTCCCACACCTCAGGGAATTCACTTTCCCCAAGCCATACGGTGCCTCCTGAAGTGAGGTATGCTGCTGACATGTTCTCTTTCCCTACACAAATATAAACTAGAGCAGGAACAAAACCTTGTTCCCAAGGAAGGCAACCAGTAGACAGGAGAAGCGTTCTCAGTTCTTTGCTCTGCCAAAGCAGAACAACTCTGAGAGGTGATATTGTTATTGGAAGTGTTCATACCAGAAGTGCAATGCAAAGTAAATGCACAGGCTCAGATCCTCTCCAGCAGAGGAAGAAAATTACCCTGCAGTTTCAATATGCATGCTGAACAATTTTAATTCCTGAGCAGATAAAGGAGACATTTAGGTATGCACTCATATACACCGAAAATTGTATGAATATGGAACTGTTATTTTAATAATTTTATTAACTGAACTAATTGTATCAATTTATCTAAAACATCAACTAATTGAAAATACAGTGTGCACAACAGGTAAAAATGGAAGGAGTAATCTTTCACAGGCTTGATTATACTTTTCCCCATGCATATTTATTATGAACACCTTTTTACAGAGGGATGAACCCCACTTTTCTAATTACTCAGCTTTTACTCATCTCTCTCTGCTAGCCTTTTGCCTTTCACAGTATTTAAACAGATGCAATGTTAATTTTAACATTTCTTTAAAACTTCCCAATTTGCATACTGCGGTGTTACCATCCTTTTGACAGCATAGCGCTCTGCCTGCGTTGCCAAAACAAATCAGCGCATTATGCAGCTAGACAGAGCAGTGATCAGATAGACCTGATATTCACTTGTTTGAAACAAAAAGGGAAACCCAGAAGAGCAAACAAAGTAAACAAGAAAGAGCATACATTATGCTCAGAGATGCTCTAGTTACAGGCCTAAGTAGCCGAGACTTTGTCAGCTCTGCCTGTGCTCCCTCCTCGTCTTTTCATGCTGTTGATTTAACTCCCGAACGCTCCTGCAAGCCCCACGCAAGCTGAGCTGAGCAAAGCCTCGTGTGTTGCTGCTGCTGGGAGCAGCCCAGCCAACGGTGGAGGTTTGGAATACAACCCAAGTTTCTGGGGATGTAAAATCCATCTCTGATATTTATGAACACTGCTCAGTGTAATGGGATGCAATTGCTGAATGGCCCTTTTGCAACTTAATTCAATATAAGGAAACAAAGAGGTGGGTTGTTTTTTTTTTTTTTTTATGAAATTACTTCAGTTATTCTTTAAAAAATGAAATAAACAAATTCATTCAAAAAAAAACCCCAAAGCAGCCTATGCAAACTTAATATTTAAATGGTTTTGTGATCTGCAAAACAGGAGATGGCCCACAATATCAAGCATTCCAGGAGATGCCTTTACATTCATTGATGCTTTTTCTCTTTCCCGCACACCTCTGCCAGCAGTACGGCAAGTCATTTCCATTGCTTGGTTGCAATTAAACATGAGGGTTTATTACATTTTATCACACATATATGCAATAAAGACATAGACGGTCGAGATCCTAAAAACAGGTCCTAAATTTACAAACTTTGTGTAGAAAGTATTTATTGAATTACGGAAGATTATTTTCTTGAAATACATTTGTTAAGTATTTTGTTTTAATTTAGTCATATGAAAGGGTTATTGAGCTACTGTAAGATACATTTTACCAAGACCTAGATTAATTTAAAATTCTGTTCTATCTACATTGAGACAGAATCATCTAAAGTGGAGATGTTATACAAAATACGTACACTACATAGAAGTTTTTTCCTCCACGCTGCCTTTATTCATTTTTGTAAGAGAGAAAGTCACTTTAGGCATCAGAATAACATGTCAGTTTTTAGACTGAAAAATGAAACATTGCTAAAGATATTAAGATTTGAAAATTTATTCAAACTTAACTACAGGCTTTGTTATATGCCTCACCTATAAATATTTATCAGAAAAAATATAAAAGAGAATTATTTAATAATCTGCTTCTGCACTTTATATTTTGGTAGAGTGACTTTGACAGATGACTTTGAAGTCTCTTCATACAAAAAATTCTTTCTCCAATCTTCGGGCCTTCAAATAAAATAGTCTGTATTCCTTAACAACGGGCTGGTCTTGACATCAGACACCCACTGCAGGTTAGGGGTTGCAGAGGGAAGTGTTTGCGTGCAAGCAAAGTTGCCTATAATTGCAGCCACTGATAAGCAGCTCTAAAATAAGCACTCAAAGAAACTTTGGTCAGGGACCCATGACCTGGACTATAAACAACCGCAAAAATACCAAGGAAGCTCTTTACTTCCATACTGATAGATGACTCTTGTTTTGACACAGCAAAACAAAATGAGCTGCCCTTTCCGTGGTGAATAAAACACCAGATGTCCATCTTTATCTTCCATCCATATTCACTCAAAATGCAGTTGTCTAAATATAATAAATAGGTTTCTGGCTTTCAGCAAATGAAAACATTTTACTTTGGAGATCTCATAAGAGGTTTTAGCCACAAGCCAATACTCTTCAGAAAGACAAAATCTAATTTAGCCAAATATTTATGTTTCATTTTTTGGAGGACAGTGAGTTATGAACTAATCAAATGTGTTTAAACTAAAGATGTCTAATAATTAGAACTGCCAAATAGATATTAATAATTTACTGGTAGAGAACAGCAAGAAATTGAGGGTGAAAAATGATTAACAGACCTCTTCCTCATGATCTTAGAATTTACATTGATCTGTAAATTGCAAATCAAAATATATAATACAACAAAAATGCAAAAATGGAAGCTGAAACATCTTCACATTATTCTGACATGCTAGTTCTGCAAATGCACAGCACTCATGGGCAATGTTTTTGAAAAATCAGGTTTACCATTTTGGGCTCCTTATGACTGGAATTCTGAAAGATGTTCAGGCATGGAGTCCAGATGCTTACAAGTATCTAGGTCCTGAAATCCAAAGATAGATGGGCTCCTGACTTCCATCTCGGATCTTCATCTAACATCCTATAGATTTGCACATTGTGCAGAGCACTGCGTAAAACTGACACTTTCAAAGCCGTTCCAGAAATGGAAAAAATTTGTACTGGAAACATGAAACCATGTTAAATATCATATTCCATTTGCTCATTTTGCCAGTGGCATAAAATCAGTCTGCACATTCAATGCAGACGAGCTGCTATTCAGTGACACTTCACGGAATTACGAGTCAGTAGCCCCAGCAGGAACATCTGCCACCATTTTAGGCAGACCCATGGTACCTGCATTCCCAGGCTACAAAGCTAGCTCTCCTTCCCTGAAGCAAGCCTGAACTCTGTCGTGCTATGAGGAACAAGTGTGGGAGTGGAAGTTCACTGCAGCTCTCCCATCCCTTCCACAGGAAGATAAATTTGGTCTAGCCTGTGGAGACTGTAAGAGTTGGCTGCAGCTTAGAAATTACAGAAACAACCACAGTCACATCGAGCAGTGCTCATACAGTCCTGGGGAATGAGGGGGATGGTGGTGGAAATTGCTGAATAACATTGACTGATTGTATAATACTGGCGGAGTATTCCTCAGACCTTCCTTGAAGAGAAGCATGGCTTGACAAAAGAAAATTAGTGTGCATGTGAATGACAGAGCACAACATACAGACAGACTACAGAAAAATCAAACTTTCAGAAACAAGAATAGAGAACAGTTTAAAGTGAAGCAAGAAATTTTAAACTCATAGTTAGTGCCTTTAAATAGCAATGTAATACCAGAGACATTTAATTGGATTCAGTCACAATTTATGTTGTACTTAGTTTACATCTAGCTAAATAATATGTCTATGAAACAATAAAATTATTACATAGTGGATTTAATTATTTTCAACACAATAACCTTGAAATTGTTTTTGGACTTCTTTCTCCATTACAGAGAGATGAACCATCATAATAAATTCACTACTTCAATACATAAACAATAACAAAAGCATGTACAAATCCTACTGAACTTTTCAACACCCAGCAGTATATCGCTGCTGATCACTAATATTCTGTTCCAAATTTCAGAACCACATTTAATTTAGCAAAAACAAGTATTTCATACATTACTGACAGAATGCATGCAATTAGAAGTCTGTTTGGTCATGTGGGCACCTCATGCTTAGGTTACTCATCTCTCACTTTTCCCACACATTCAACGTCTACTGCTTAATAAGCCATCGGATTTCAGACATTTTCAATTCTGACCCTTTTAAAATGCTCTGATAGATTGCCTACCATCTGGCAGTGCTTACTCTTGGTGCCACACTCCCTTTGCATTACAAAACTGTGCCTCTGATAATTATATCTTTAATGTGGTAGATGTATGCAACACTTGAATTCCCATGCTGGCAATATACAAGCTGAAGGGACAATTTCAGCAAAGCGTCTGTGTAACAGTGTATGGTAACAGTATGTTCAACTGCATCATGCTGCAATTCTCAACAGAGAGCTGCTAACCTGTCCAAGTCAAGGGAAATGGAAAATATACAAGCAGGGTTATTCAGATTTTTAATTTCTACAAGGCATTTTACAAACTGCAAGTGACTAGGAAAAATACCTAAACTTCTCCCTGCTATTTTGAACAAACGGCTCAGTATCTTCTAGGTAACAGACAAGGAATGGAAAACTACACAGCAGAAAAAACGACTTAAAAAAAAATAAAATCAATGCATCTTTTCCATTTATTTATTTAAAGGAATACATTATATCTTCAGAAAAAGATGTAGGAGGAAGAAGACTGAATGAGGGGAAAAAGGAAGTTGTTTCCAAAAAAGTAGTATTCTTTGAGGGACTGGATCCCTCTGCTCCTACGAAATTTTGAAAGCAAGTTGCCTATAGCAAGAATTCACTACCTGAAAATTAGACAAGGAGAAATGCTATAAATAAGAGAAAAAGCAGGATTCAGTACTTAGGCAGTCATCTAAATAACAGTTTCCATGAACACTGGACACACAGCTCTGAAAAACAGCTTCTAAGAACACTTTGTAAGGTGGGTATATGAGAAAGGTACCCAATTAACAACTGAAGTTTGAGGTATATGCTTTATTTATTTTGGTGTTTATGTTTTTCTTCCAAGTTCCAGTCTAACAGACTAATACCGAGCTAGAAAAGGAATTCTTTGTGTTACTACCAGACTTGTCTGGCATTAAAGACAAGGTGAACCAGAGTGACAGACAAGCTTGGCTGTTATCTTCACTGAAAAATCAAGTGCAAACAAGCCCATATGCAGCCATCCCAAGGATCCTGTAGCTCAGGATTTGTTTGGGGAACCCAGAAGCTTGCAAGTGTCTACTGCCAGGCAGTAATAAGATATTTAGGGATAGTAGTACCACTGGTTCATAGCAATTTCTCTGCTGAACCAAAATAATAAGTCTGCCTGGAATGAGCAACTAGACAGAAACCATTCAAGAGCCTGATGGAAAACCTCTCACTAGCCATGTGAAAGCTTGATTGTACCTCTGTGGTTTTGCAGCCATACTTTTATTCCATCTCCTGGGTAGAGCTCAATAGATCCTACTCTATGTATCTTACAAAAGCTCTGTATATTTTCCATACCTTTTCCCCAGGAAAAGAGGGAATAATCATTTAGGGTCTCATGATATATTACTCTAAATTTACTGCAATCCACATGTTTGCATTAAGGTCAGATCGTATCAGCACCACACTGTCCATTGCTGCAGTCATGCCATGAAGAGGTGCTTCTTGGGGGATCTGATAAATTACTGTAAAATTCAATGGAACCAGCTAAGGAAATATCAATATTTCCACACCTTAGTCTGCTGATAAAAGGGGAAAAAAAATCACGGAGGCAACCGGAATACAACACGTATAGAACTGGAAGATTTGGTATTGTGAGGGCACATTTTATTTCAGTGGGGCTCTTTATATATTGGAGCTTTAGTGCAAATGTAAGATTCTGTGACTTCCAGACTGAAAATTGGATGGAAAAAATAACACCACTTAAAAAACCCAATGCATTCAAAAACATTTTTACCTATATTGGCTAATTTAAAGTAATTTTAAAAAAACAAACTCATGCAAAAAAATCCAACAAAAAACCCCCCATAGCTTTGACTTTGAGCATAAATAAACCTGTGTTTTTTCAATTGAAAAAAAATCTTAATTATTTTTTTTAATAAATAAGACATTTTTACCGATAGAAACTTAATAGCAGTACCACATTAAATTCCAATAGTGTATTGAATTATTTATTAAGTAGCATGCTTCATTAGATAATATATACACATAAACAACATAGGAGTTAACCAAATAAGAACAAAATCTATTCTTAGCTATATAATGGAACTTCAGTTTTGGGAACTTCACTGGCAAAAATACAAATGGCTTTGGGGTTAGTTTTGGGTTTTTTCAATATGTAATGCAAACAGTATGTAGCTCTTTTGTAATTAAATGAACATTTTCTGAACATAAGTTTATTCCAGACTTATTCCAGTTGCATCGCACTACAAGGCAATAAGATTACTGAAAAATACAACACAGCTTGCCTGAATCTGACAATCATCAGATTAAAAGATATTAGCAGAGATTTTGTAGAAGCTAAATGACAATGTCCTTGAGGTAGTACTGACATTGACTCCAGCTGATACAGTTTTTGGTCATTAACATACCTTACTATGTGTCTAGAACAAGCTCTCCAATAATTAGAGCTGAATACACTATGATTTTTAAAATTAAATCATGCCTCTGGGAAAGAATCAGGAAATAGACAGCTAAAGGACTTTCAAGCAATTAACGAGAACTGTACTGTCAGGTTAAAAATTAAATGTGCAAAGTAGGTTAAAAGTTTCCTCTCTCAAAAAAAATGTATATTGACATAGAAAACAGTTCTCAGACATGCTGTTAAGTGAAAGCAAAGGTGAGAATGGATAACTCTTATTTACAATCAAATGAAGTACATTTCTTTTCAATTTTTCATATTCTACAGTCATCTCTAAAAATAGCTTTTTGCCTTCTTACACCTTCAAATTGAACTTCTCGAAAAAGCTGACAAGGTTTAATTAAATGTTACAGTTCCACTGATCTTAGACAGGTAGGTAGAAATGCAGCACTAAAGACTCATACTTTTTAGGTGACCTCTGAATTCATACATCTCTATTTCTGCTACTCCAGGCTGAACAATCAGAAACTGAGCCACTCAGATTTTAACTTCATTATGTAAACACACACACACACACACACACACACACACACACACGAGAAACCCTAAGCAAATTATCAAATGCTATGCATCTTTCACTTAGCTGTGTAGTCACCAAACCCCCAACCAAATCATAAATCTAGACCTTTATGTATTATTTGATGCTTTTACACAGTATTCCAATTCACAGTTCCCATCACATACCCAAGTATATATATATACCCAAACTTTACTGACTCTATTACAAGCATTGTTTATTTTGATGAGCTAGCAAATAAAGTCCCAGAACACATTTAAAAATGTGTCGCCATGCTAAAACAATCAATTGGAATACCAGAATCAGTACCTTTTCCCCACAGGTCCAATCACGATGATGATCTTACGAGATCTAATTTTTGATAAGTATATATGGATATGGATATAGATCATATTTATCAAGTACTTTCTTCTCATTGCAATCAAAACCAAAAAATCAGAAGATTGAAGAAAAAGTCTCATGATATTGACTGTCCCAGGTTAAAGACTCACATATAACATCCCCAAAATATCATCTTTTACTTACATGTTAGAGAATTACCTGCAGGTATTCTGTAACATTTGGGGTTTATTTTATTTTGTTGTGGTTTCTTTTTAAACATATCTCAAAATCATGACGAGCATATTTGCCTTTATTTAGACTGTGTAGAAGGTGAACATTGTAAAATTAAGCATCTTGCAGAAAAAAAATGTACTTTTGCACTTATTCATAGGTGCTGCCAGTGATCTTCAAAATGTCCCAAGTTAAATTAAAAGAAACAGAGAACTGAAGAATTACTTGAGTTAAACTTGTTCAACTCTTCCTCTGCTCTAAACTCTATTCAATGTTCAAGTAAGTAACACGACAAAAGTGTGAAAGAAAGTGCAGTGAACAGACCGTTATTCTAGAACTAGAACGAACATAATGGAAACTGGCAAACGTTCAACATATAAGTGAGCTCAAACTAGGCATTAGTATTCTACATATCTAGAGACAGAAGGACATCTTATTAATAAAATGAATCGCTTTGCTTGAGCAAACAAGGGCATACGGCTTCCCACATGCCCTAGAGGTCTGGAAGGCGAGTGGATGCTGCACCACCCTTGGGTGGACTCCACTGCCTTGCTTTAGTAGCTCTTGAAGAAAATCTCAAAGCGGACGAGAGTACATGGCCCTCATGAGTCCAAAAGCACGAAATGCACCTCTCTATCCCCATTTTCTCTCTCACATCCTTGCTTACAACTGGTGCAAAAAGAAATGTCAGTAGCCAGCTTTAATCAAATAGATTTCATAGCAAATGAATCCACGACAACCAGTGGGGAGACATTATGCAGTATGAAAAATAATAGGAACTGGAGATGAAAAGCAACCTAAAGCATTTCTGGCCTATATTTCACATCAGAAAGTTTCCAATAGAATATTTTTTGCTTCTTTTTGGTCCTGCTTCCTAAACATCTAATTTAGATATTTGTTGCTGCAATTTCACTCCATTACTTCTGTGTAATTTCTTTCCTCTTTGTAACATCCATTTATGCATTTGAGGACCATTACTGCATTTGTCTTCAGCCTGCCTTTATGAGCATTGCATTTTACCTGGGGAACTATTATGAAGCTTAATATATAACTTGATGTCAGCGAGAATATTCAGACATTATAAATGCATTATTTAGATTAATGCTACGATTCTGTCATTTTATTTTTTAGGGCATTTATAGAAGTAAAGGGCAAAAATTGTTGGAATGCAGTATATAAAACCCCAAGCACTATTAATAATCTTTTTAATACCAAATAGTTCTCCATGTTTAGCCACATGCTAAGACTGAACATCTAGTAATAGGAACAATTTAGCTGTACAAAGGTTTTCTTTAGTAGAACTAAAAATTATAGTCACCGCAATAGTATTTGAAAATTATACATGAAAGTTAGCCCCAGCTGAATCTGTGCTTCATTCCTAAAAACATAAATAATTTTTAAAACAAATCTGTTTGTGCAAGGAATGTGCAGTATACAGTACAATTATAAATCCATGATTATCAGTTTATTAATGAATTCAGAAGCATCAATTCTGCAATAGAATCTCATGAAAAATCCTGAGCAACAAGAAATTACTACCTCGAGAATACAAAACTATGGGCATTTCATATTCCTACACTACCAGTCACATAATGTATCCATTAAAACCCACACTGATTTGTATCCAAACTATTTAATATAGACCAACATGATTTATATATTTTATTTTGAGTACATATACCGCTATCAATTACGTTTAAGTCTGATACAATAGTTTGTCTTCATTGCATATGGCATTACCTTCAAACGCTACTGCTCTATATAAACCTAAGTATGTAACAGCTCACAAAAAGATAAATCTCATTAGCTTCAAGAGAGACATTAAAAACATGTGACAAAAGAGAAGGACAAAGTGCTTACCCTAAGCTTCTTAAGATACAAATGATAGGTATGACACGTAGAGTGAAGACTGGTCCCAAAGGACAGGTTTTAAACAAATGCATGCATGAATTTTAGAAACTTGATTGTAAGCTGCACATAAAACATGCACAGTCTATCATGCTAGAGCGAGTGCTGGTGGTCAAAGACAAGTCCAAAAGACAGGTGAAAATTTTTTTTTAAATTATTTATAATTCAAATATATGTTCGAATGTTTGGAAAAAAAAAGGTATAATTTTAAAAAAACGAGGCACACAAAACAATGGCAATTGTGACTTACAGTTTGGCACACACTTATTTGAACATTTAAGCTGTATGTGTGTATGACAACATGGATGGGTGGCATAAAACTGCACAATGTAACAGAATGGTTTTTAATAGCAACAGATGCGAAAAGAGACTTCTATAACAACCTAGGCATACACATGCAAATCTGTGTCTTTCACCCTGATTAAAACCTGTTGCAACCTGCTATTAAATTACTTGCAAGGTACTACCAATAGGGCCTTCAATGATTTATGGAGATTTATATGATAAACCTCAAACATTCACATGATGCCTCACATGTGTATACAAAAAGGTTTTGAAACTGGAACAGCACACAAGCTAAAAAAAAAATCTGACAAACCTTTACTATTCACTGTGCTCTGAAATTATCTGTTCAAGTTATAGAATTAACTCTGCTTTTACTTTACTGTTATCGTTAAAATAAGGCTTTGAGTTTCTTGGGTACATGACAAGTTACCCAGAGAGATAAAATGTCAATAGGTTTTTCGTCCCTATTGTTGCAAAGTAGTTTATACTTTGTATTCATCTACACAGGGGAAAAAGACCTTCAGCACTGCCTGCACTGCACCTCTTTACCTGCTGCTCTGAACTTACAATGCCACATCACAATCTTATTTCACTTCACTCGAAGCCAGTTATAATTTTTGTCCCCACTTCCAGACAAAGGCTGTTGCCAAACATCAAGCTGACTGCAACCATCAGAGTGTGAAGGCTACATTTACGCATACACATATTATTTCCACTCAGTCTGTCTCATACATTGCTATTTCTGGTCAAAAGATGCCACTCTGGTAGTAACTTTGTTTTCCTCATAGATTGCTGACTACAGATGCCCCAGCCAATGTGGTAATAAACCCAAGATTTCCATGACAGTGTGAGTTTCTCTGTGTAACCATAGACAGGAAGGGAGGGAGATGCTACAGGGCTGGATGAGCAGCCCAGGTACGTGCAAGCAAGCCCTCTGAACATTAAGGAAACTCCTGATGTGCCAAAAGACATGGAGTAATTAATCATCTAAAAATCAGTCATGTACATTTCCATTAATACCTGAAGGCCATATCATACGAAAGCCTCCCCAAAGCTCATGCCCACCACAAATCTGCTGTGAAATAAACGAAATGTGTACGGCAGCGGCTGACCCATGTGCGGTCGCTCCCATCTCCTGTTGGCTTTGTCCTGCTCTCATCCAGTGGCTTCAGGGCCACGGGGCTGGGCCAGGATGCTCTCCTGCAGGCTCATTCTTCCACATATGAGAACGGACAGCCGGAGGCACTCAGTATTTCACGGAATGCACATAGGACTTCAGTAAACTCTGACTGATAAATTCACTTCTCTGACTCATGCAATTACACAGAATTGTTGCCCAACTTTAGAGATACAGTAATCACAGCTGCGAGGAGATAAACAGAGGCCTTGTGCTGGGTTTGATGTGCGTTAGGTGCTCGGTTTATATAACAGCTTCCAAATTACACATTAACCTCAGAAGACGAGGAAAAGACAACCAGGATCAAAATGGTCCCCTTGTGGAAAAATTATGTAATACTTATTGAATTTAATCCTCCAAGGGTGTATCTGCCCGATGAAGAGACAATTCTTCCCTGAAACAGGCAGGATGGAGAGTCATAAAACTAAAGACCAAGCCCCACAAGGCTGCAAGCAACCAACCCACAGAGCACCGAGTTTAGAGAGACAGCTTCCAAACCCTGTTCATACCAAAACAAGGGGCAGGAGGGCACCGGGATGCTGCTCACTCCTCCAAATGTCACAATGATTTACTGTTTGGTGTAGATAAATATAGTGTTTTGCAAAATAACATGAGAATGAGATCAAGAAATATAACCAAATACATAAAACTATCCCAGGAAATGCATACAAACATGCAGAACTAGGAAAAAAACCCCAAAAAACCAAGAAAACAGTCCGCAGGAGCCTACATCAGAATTTTCCCACATTTTACATGGTTAACCCAATATTCTCCTAAGTGTGCCTATATTTAAAGTTTATTGGGATGTCTATTTTCCTACATGCCACAAATATCCTAATAAGAGTTGCATTTGCAAATCCACTACATATCTTCTCATTTGGACACCACAAAATACTCAGTCTTTTACTTTTTTCTTGTTACTTCGGTAGAAAATTTAGTTCTTTCCCCTAATGGTATCAACGCCAAGACAGTGGCATGGGAATACCTGTGTCTCTTTGGATGCTTTAAGTCTTGTCTATGCACAAGCATTACATTGTTAAAAATAACACGAAAAAATAAATCAAGGCAGCTCCATCCTTACATATGCATTTATTCTGGTACAGAGACACTGTTCGATGGCACATAAAAGCGCTGTAGTAATTCTGAAATAAGAAGGTGAATATACTGTATAGTACAACTTCTTCACACATTTCGTACTGCCACCCGAAAAGAGTTGTACCACTATACAGCTGCAATTATTTCGGGAGAAACAACACACACATCTCATATTTCTCACTGAAACAGTCTTACTAACTAAAACATTGGGTCTGGAGCAGGCCACACCATCCCAATACTAATGAAAGACTATGAATTTTATTTTATTTTTAAAAAACCACTTACTCTAATGAAATAAAAACAGAATGAAACCACCAGAAAATACCAATTAATTTAAGAATATGCAGACAACAGGCCTGAAAAGGATGCAGTGTTGTTTACTCCTCTTGAAAAAAATAGGGAAACATATGCTACAATCTCTAAACCTTCCCACTCGAAGAATTAGGACAGAATTAGAAGATATTTCTGTAATTAAACTGAATGAACACGCGTATCACCTATTTCACAGAACAGCTTAAAAAGTTACATGCTGTAAAATATGACAAATAATCTCCTATTGCCCAAAACATTGTTTGGGTGTGCACCTCACTCAGAAACCAAGCTTAAAACAGAGCAAGGAAAATTATTCACAAGAATAACCTCATTCATTTCAATGGAAACCTCACGTGAATAAAGTTACTCATGCACACACACGGGTAAGTAAGAGGCTATCAGACCCCCTAATCCCCTATGCATGCTACCACAGCACCAGATGCGACCTGCCACGTTCCTCTCTAGATGTAAAAAGGGAGTGGAGTAGGTGCTTCTCTCTCTCCAACCTTAATGCACCTGCTAATGCAGCTGAGCTGGCATGCAAGGGGGAAAAAGGTACTTCAGGAAAAGAATGAGTGCTGTTTATTGCTTTCAGGGAACCAGGAAAACAAGCAGGGCTTTGAAGCATGATGTGAAGTCATAACTGAGTGTTGCCGTGCTCCTCCACTCCTGTAGCTGTACTGCTCCCAGGCTCAACTGCAAGGTGCTAGCACAGCTCATTGTGAAACACCTCACTCCAAACAGTCCCACAGAAACTTGGACTTTGAAAGTATTACCTGCAAGCATGTTCTATTTAACCCAGTTTTATCTCAGAAGATCCATATAACTATTGAACATTCTGGGTCTTCTTTTTTTGAACACAGTCTCGGGTGCAATTCACTTATCGTATAGACGCAGGTTGTTCAATTCGAGCTGTTGATTAAATACGCTTAACTACACTGATAGTTCCTCAGCAAATATCACAGAGAGTGTTACATTTATAAAGGCATACCGCCAGCTGGCACTGAGAATGGAATGAAATAACCTTACACTTTAAATGTAATTTTGAAGGAAAATATAACTTCTCGAGCATTTACTTGCACTGCTTTCTGTATGAATATTCCTATTCTGTATCCGTGCAACTTACTGTGAAAGCAATGCTAATTTGCCATCACATTTACCTGCCTCCCTATGAAAACATAGTTTTCCACACATCACCTGGATAAACTTATTTTACTGTAACGCTGACAGAGACGGACTTCCTTCACTTAACCCCTGGAACAAGTGTTTACACGGGATGCTCAGGAAAGGACAGGCATGTGCAGACACCGGGATTCTACCGATGTTGATGCAGCTGTGTAACCCCCCGGGGCGAGCTTTCATCCTCGCCGGGGTAGAGCCGTGCCCGACGGCCCGCGGCCCCGCGGCGCAGCCCGACCGGGACGGCAGGATGGAGAGTCGTAATCTCAGCATCCTGCCTCGGGGGCTGCGGGCGGCGCCCCGGCCGGCGCGGGGCCTGCGGGGCCGTCCCGGGTGCAGCACGCTGGAGAGCGCCGGGCCGAGCCCGCGGCAGCCCCGGCCCCGCCGCCCGCTCCGGCGCCCGCCGAAGTTTGCGCCGGGCGAGGTGCGAGGCGCTGGGGCCACCCCTCTCCCGCCCGCCGTGAGCCCCGCGCTCACCTGAAGTCGCTGTAGGGGTGGATGATCCAGAACCCCGCAGTTTTAACCCTTTCCTGCTCCTTCTCCACCGCCTTCTGGCTGCCGAACATGCGGAGGGAAAATTTGTTGACCCCCGGCTGCAGCATGGAGGTGAACTGCCGCTGCATGAAGCCGTACTGCCGCCGGGGTCCCTCGGCATCCTCGAAGCCCACCACGGGCTCCTCGCCCCCGCCGCCGTCCACTTTGAAGCACACCGAGTTGCCATGCTCCTTCACGCCGCCGCTGCCGGGGCTGCTCTGGGCTTTCTCCGCCGAGGCCGCCGGCTTGGCTGGGAAGGAGTTAGCGCTGCCATCGTCCCGGCTGCCGGCGGAGGAGCTGCGCTTCCCAGCCTCCATGCTGCGGGGCGGGCGCACCCCAGCCGCGGGAGAGCGCGGGGAAGCCTCGCCGCCGCCGGTGCCCTTCAGCGGCGCGGCTGGGCTGTGCCGCCCTGGGCTGGGCAAGGCTGGGCTGGGCAGGGCTGGGCTGGGCTGGGCTGGGCTCAGCTCCGCGCCGCCGCGCCGCCCGGCATCACCAGCGCCGCCGGCCCCGAGCGCGCTCCGCGCAGGGCGGGCACCGCCGCCCCTCGCCCGCCCCCTGCCGGCGGCCCCGCTCCGCTGACATTGAGCGCCCGGAGTCCTTGAGGGGCCGCGGCCGAGCGGCGGGGGAGGAGCCGGGGCGGCGGGGACACGGCCCGGGGCTCCGCGGGAGCGCTGCGGGAGCGCTGCGGGGGCGCTGCGGGAGCGCAGCAACGGGCGGGGTGCCTGTTTCACCCTGGGCGAAGCAAGGGGCAAGTTGTGGGGTGGTAGCGTGCCTGTACAGCCCGAGCGAGAAACAGAGGCTGGGAGTGATGCAGTGGGGCGGTTCCACGGGCTCGGCTGTTCCTTGAGAAGCCTCTGTTGCTCCTCATGGAGCGGGCGGGCTGGGAGAGAGCAAGAGGAGGGGATCTGCCTGGCCGCGGGGTCGAGTGGCGGCACTGGAAGTCGCAGAGGCGTTTTGGGTTCATCGCGCTCACAGGGCAGCGTGTGTCCGACACCGGGGAACGCCGGTGGAGTGTGAGTGAGCAGGGAAGGCCGGCTGTTGAGTGGCATTCGTTTTCACACACCGAGCACATCAGTCCGGTTAAACACTCCCGCCGAGGGGCCCTTGCTGTCCCTCAGCCTTGAGCGGGCTGGAAACGCGGGGCCGAGCGCATGAGCGCAGGGCGCGCCACATGAGATGCTCCGAGCACGGCTGGACCACGCAGGGATGCAATTCCCGTCGGGAAGGCTGTGCTGCCACGGGCACCTGCCTGTTCTCCCTGAAAGGTGTAAAATGGCAGGTGCACCCGAGTGCGTAGACAACCTTTTCACATGTGCCAAGAGGTGATTTGGACTTTGAGCGTCGGTAGGAGACTGGCGTCCACATTCAGTTTGCTCCACCTGACATATAAGTATTTAAATTACAGTTTTAAGGCCTCCAGGAGGCAGAGAAAAAGCTGTCGGACAGAAAGGCAAGAGTAGGTATTTCTAGCTCCCGGTACTCTACCTACACTCGAAGCAAAGAGGGTACACATTGCCTTCAGTATCTCTACGCACATCCTAATGATTGCAGATTGTATTTGGGGAGCTGTGGGGTGAGGTAGGAGCTGAGAGAGCAGATGGTAAGAAGCTGTTTACAAACCATGAACGAGGAAGAGGGCCTTGGTCTCAGCTCTGAAAAATGAAAGATGCTGATACTTGCCCCAAAAGCTGTGGGTTTGTTTAAGTTAGGGAGTGATGCAGAATCAATATCTGCAGATAGTATTACAGGAGCTCTAGCATTATGTCTGCCTGCAAAAACATATATTACAGCATATACATGTAGGTCCTGGCCTTCCGTTTAGAATAGGTTTGTTTTTCACACATTCTCGACACATTTTTCATTTTGCACATTAAAATAAGAGTACGAAAAAATTAGTAAAGCCTCACAAGCTTGACTGGTATTTTCAATGGCATTTTCCACTTAATTTTTACACACTTTTTCCTTTACACAACAGATGCTTAAATCTGGGAGAGAAACAGATGTGCAAATCTGCACACCACCATTTGCACAATGTCAGTCAGGAGCATTGGGGAGCTGTATTTCAAAATGGGATCTGAGGGCTTTCCTCAGCAACTGCAGCTCTAACAGAATGTTTCTGCCTAGTGCACTCAAATGCACCGCGTTCCATTGATGCCAATGTCTTTGGTGTGGAAGATGCTAACATCATGCCAGTGTGGAAGAAGATGGCAAGGGCAGATGCACCAGGATGGACTGCTGAAGTGACCAGCATAGGAAGGAATATGCTCATAGCATGATTGGTTGAGGGCTGACATACATAAACGTTCCCCATCTGGAGTGATACTTTTCTGTAGGATTTTATCCTAAAACAGTGAGGAGTGTGTGCACAGCTGCTAATGGTTCATGCACAGCTGCTGATAGACAAAAACCTCTTAGTGTTTTATCCCCAGATGATGTCCGCCTCCTTCCCTCTTCCAGTGTCTGTCACCAAATGATAATTAAAAAGTAAGAAATTATTACTGTTTTGCAGCTTTCTGAAAGAATTAACTCACATCATATTTGACAGAAACCCACAAAGGCAAGGGATGAAAAGGCTCACTCACACAGTGCTTTTCCATACACTCAGTGTACCACATCACCAGCAGTGGAACTGGCAATTTTCCAAGTCAGTCATATAAATGTTGCAACCTTAGAATTTTTCCTACCTCTTCACACTGTTTTCCACAGGACTTTTCCATGCAGTCCTTGACCTGAATGGTCTCTCCCATTATAAGCTAGGAGAGCAACAACTAGTCATGTACAGGACAAAAATAGACTTGTAATGGGGTAAATCAGAACAGAGAAATGAAGACATTTACAGCTGCAGTAAGCAGATTCTGATGTACATCTCTTTAATTGGAGAAGGGATGAGCACTGGATTAATGGTAATGGTTCTTCATTTATGGATGATGAAAATTGTGCACAGCAAGAACATTCAATTTCTTCTTTCATGAAAGTCGCTTTCACTTGTATTTAATGTCTCATTTGGCAATGTTTATCTTTATTTAGCATGGTCTGCAGACCTACCAAAATGACCAACCCTGTCTACCTTCCCCTCTTTCTATCACATAAGAATCTGGAAATATTCTGTTCCCCTTAGTGGCATTATATGGATCTGTCAGGAATTTGTTACATCAAAATGCCATAAAATTTAGAAGTTCTTAATGAAAGAATATAACCTGCATTACTCGTAACACATGTAATTTTACACGCGCTTCTCAAACACAGCATACATAAACACCACACATAAAAATATCTCTTGGTAAAATTGAGATTTTTATATTTTCTGCTTCCTGTGATGAAATATTAGATGTTTGTAATATTTTTTCTGCATAGAACGAATGTATACTCATTTGTACATCTCTGAATGCTATTTGCCCTAAGTATCTGTGTGTCCTAATTGACCTTAAGAGCTCAACATCTTGCAATTTTTAAGAGTAATCCTGAGATGACTAGGATGAGAAAGCATTTTCATAATCTGTAGTTTTTCTGTGGGAGAATGGATTCTTCTCCAGGTCAAAATAACTTAATTTTTTTTTCAGCCAGGAAATTGAACTCTCCAGAGGCCAAACATGTTAGTTTAGGTGAGACAATTTTGGTTCACATAAGAATAAATAATGGAGCACGGTGTTTATGTGAATAGTCCTGAAGACTGCGCCAGGGCTAAAAGTGGTTGAAAGGTTACAGACTCACTTTAGCTGAAGGTATAGCTTATTCTTTGCAAAGTTTTACTTTGATTTTATGACTATGTTGGGAAAAACACACAGAAAAATGAAATTTATGAATTAAATTTCCAAGAAATCAGTGCTAGCAGAACAAAAGGGGTGATGAATTTCTTTTTACATCTCTTTACTATGCCCTAGATTAATCGATCACTACGAAAAATTTAGTAGGCTTCCTTATTTGTCTGTATTAAATTATTTTTATTACTTACTCTACTTTATCAAAGTACAGTGACATCATTAGTTCCAGTGTTTTTTATGACTTTATAACAGTAATACCAATGTATACTATGACTAATATAAAGAAAATTAATTTTCTTCTCTTCTGCCGAAGATAGTAAATTTTTATACCTGTAGTAAATACATTCCTGCTTCTCTTTATTTTTGCATTTTGATATAACTTGAACATATGCAGAACAGCTCAGCTGTAGAAATGAAAAAAATAACAGCCTGTGTATTGAGGCATATGTATTTTTTCAGTGAAGAAACTGGGGCATAGAGAAGTAACAAGACTTCTATGAGATGACCCAGTAAGATGCACCTGACTGCAGAACAAAGCTCTTGTCTTTCAAGTTAAAGTTTCATGCCCTGTGTGGTATTTTTAAGATTGTTTCTCAAGAGAAGGTCACCATCAAGTCAAATGGCAAACCAGGGTTAGCAAGGAAGGAAAATATTTATATTTACAATTATATAACTATGTCTGCCAGCTCAATTGAGGATTGATCCAGATTCATAATATGTGTTGTTTTCCATGTCTGTTTGCTTGAAGTTTGCAATAACATAATTTTGATTTGATCCAACCCTATTTATGTTATTTTCCATGCATATTTACTCATACATACTTACTGGCAACAAATATTTTTCAATAGATTTTATATTCATATTAGCTAGTGTTTATGAAGCAGGAAGAATCTTACTTTTGCAAACATGAGTATCCTTTGAAGAAAACATGACAAGGCAAGTGGAACTTCAAACATGAATGTTACATGGCAGCTTTCCATGTAGTTGTTTGGTTTTTCTTTTACTCTGTGGTACAGTTTGAATACCCCCAGTGAGTACTGATAAATATGTAAATATGATCTTGGTGATTTCTGTTCTGGCCTGATGCTAAATGCTGGAAGTCCTACCGCAGCATCCCAATACAGTTCTTCAGAGCAACTGGTAAGGTGGAACAGGAAGGTAAAATTAAATCACAGAATATTCCTACTGGTTTTTACAGGGTCTCTGAAGTGTCTTTTTATGCGAATCACTTTCTAAATTTAATAGAATATTTGTGTGCTTTGAGTCCCTATCTTTTTTGAAGACAAATATTTTAATGCTAGTGTTTATCCACTGTTTAATAACCTGCCAGGTCTTTGTTCAATCCTTATGGAGATAACATCACCACAAAATAAAATTAGAAAGTGAAAACCAATTTTTTTTTAGGGTTTTTTTGTTGTTGTTGTTTGGGGGGGGGGTTAGTGTTTTTTTTTGTTTTATGTGTAATATTCTTTACTAGTTTTTGCTAAGGTTCCACATTGTCAGGTACCTGAAGTACTTTAGAAATTATTAAGAAATTGCTTTCTCTGACAAATGTTCAGCTGACTGACTAAATGGCTTTGAGAAGGGACTTCACATTTTTGCAGTGTTAAAGATGTTTATTCTTTTAGTTGGTATACAGATGCACCACAAATAATTTTTTTTCTTAAAAATAATTTTCTTAAAAATGACTATCTTATGACTGCATTGGTTTGAAGAACTATGATTTGACACTACAAAGATGTGGACATTTCTGAATATTTTTAATATGATACTTGTTTCATACAATGCCTAATCTTGTGAACATTTTTAAAATTAGTGTATACAGATGTGAAATGTCACACGTTACTATTCAGAGGGCTATATACTATACTAGGTTCAAGTATTTTCAGGCTTGTATCCCTTCTCTGTAATATGAGAAAAATATATAGTTTCTATAAAAATGGAAATATTTTTAATTGGTCTAGAGTGCAACTTGACATTGACAATAGCTTTTTTCTCCTGTTGCACACAGTGTTCCTTCATAATTGTATAGTCAATCCACAAAATCAAGTCCTTGTGATTTAAAAACCTCTCCCTTCTGGAAATTCCAGACCCAAATAAAAAAGTGCTTTATAAAACTTGTATATTTCAATAACATATGAATATCAGCATTAAACAGAATGACCTAATTGCCACCTTCCAGTATATAAAGGGAGTCTATAAGAAAGATGGAAAGGGACTTTTTGCAGGAGAATGAAGTGACAGGACAAGGGGGGATGGCTTCAAACTGGAAGACAGTAGGTTTAGATTAGATATTAGGAAGAAATTCATTACTTTGAGAGTGGTGAGGCACTGGCACAGGTTGTCCAGAGAAGTTACAGACAACCCATCTCTGGGAATTGCTTGAGGCCAGGTTGGATGGGGCTCTGAGTGGGAGGTGTCCCTGCCCATGGTAGGGGGATTGGAACTAGATGATCTTTAAGGTCCTTTTCAACCCAAGCCATTCTATGGTTCTGTGACAGGTCCTAAAATACCTCTTAAAGTATCATCTTTCCATGGTCCTGATTTTTCAGACTCAGGCATCTTTTTCACCTTTTCATCCTAACTTTGCTCACATTATCCGAACTGGTAGGATGCTTTTAGAGATAGCTGGAAAGTGCCATCTTGTTGACTTAGATCATTAATAAAAGTTTGAATAGTTGTCAGATTTAATCCTGCAAGCTACTCTCCTGTGTTGCTTGACTTAGTTTAAGTACTTAAGTTCCACCACTTCACAATCATATTTTAATGGATAGATACTAGCAACAAGCAATATGCCTGAGCTATGTCTTCAGTTCCTTACAGAGAGCAATGTCTTGCAGGACTAATGTTTGTCTTCAATATAATATTCATTATGTTGAACACAGTGCTTTTGAAAAGTTTCTTGGAATCTTTCTTCAAGATATAACCTAAATTCTTGAAAGCTGGTGATTGCTAGCTGCTTGCAAAAAAAAAAAAACAAAACAAAAAAAAGACAGCCTGTTCCAGTTGTTCCTCAGCTGTAGGAAGATCTTCAAGTTATTATCAAGGAATTTCACCTGTTAAATCCGCAATGGGGAAGAAAAACAAAACCGAAGACTTTCAAAACAATTCTTTAAATATACACTGCTTTTTACAACTTCCCTGAATAGTTTTTTTAAAAATTTCAAATGTGAAAAAGTGTTTGTATGATAATAAGTACTTTCAAAAAAGCACTGTGTATGTGTAAATCCTCTCAATGTTGACCTAAATGTTCAGTTTTACTACTAAATAAAAACAAGTCCAGAGCAGTCCAGAGATCGCACAATCCTTAATCCAGAGCTGTATCTCACTTGCTGTTTTTGAGGTACCTACAAGAGTTCTGATTGTTCAGAGGTACTTTTTATTACTTCCAGCTAGCTGTGCTGGCAGTAGGCACATTTCCATTACTAGCATGTGTAATGAGAAGAACACACAGCGCTATTCCCCGTTGATTGCAGTGCCTCAGAGATGCTGTCTAGATGGTGACATTGAACACACAACTCCGGAAGGATTGCCCCAGTTTTTGCTGTCAGACTTTCATTCCCCCATTCACATGGGCAGCTTTCTTGCAGCTAAAGAAATCTCTGCTGCAGAAGAAGGGAATAAGCTATCACAGCTGGCAGAGGCAAGCAGTACAACATGCACAGCTGAACAAATGTAACATCCTGAATTGCCATAAATACTTGGAGGCAAAGCTGCTACAGAAGACAAGACACTATCTGTTTAGGTTTGAAAGCTGGTTCCCATACTCTGACTTTTCCTATTTGGAATGTAGATTAATTGTAAAGTGATTATAAAGAAGTTGCATGTCTAAGATGATGTCTCCCCTTTCCAGTTTTGATACCAATAAATGAGGGTTTTTTGGTAACTGCCATAATGGAGACGTGCCTGTTATAGGCTTCATGTCCTTTAATAAAAGGGAAATATGAAATAAAAAATCATGGGCAAAAAGAATGGAAAATAAAAAGTGGCTTTTCTCCCTAAGCCACTGCCAGGTTAAAATACACATGACCTTAGACATGCATCCTTGAATTAGACGGTTGGGTTGCTGATGGGAAGTGGGCTATGGCAGCTGGTGGGAGATGGTGTATGGCTAGTAGATGTAGTGGAGAGGGGACACGGATAATCTTTGTGGTGCTCCGTAAATGAACTGTCCAATGTGAGTTCCATTCCTATGGCAGCCTTACAAACTCTAATGGACCTTGTGTGCCTTGTGGCAAGTTCATGTCTTCTGAAAAAGTAAGACTTACTAGAAAACCCCAACTTTTATGGACTGCATGATGTAAGTTATTCACCTCCTAGGGCTGTCACAGTGGAAGCATTAGGAACATGAAGCATAAGGAGGCTCTTAATCACAAGCATCCTGGCCATCTCAGAGGACTTTGGAGTTTAATGCTAGCAGTAATTATCAATGTTCTTGAAACTCAAGTATTGCTGAACTAGCAGTGACAACTGCAGAGAATTAAGGGATTGCAAGCATTCCTTCTAAGTGATATCAGAAAAAGATATGAAGTCTTTGTTATTTTAAAATCAAAGCATGGGGAAAAAATGCATACAAGCTTTAACGTTTTTGAAAGTATATGCATAGTAGATATCCTCAACAGTAAAGGAAGGTAATCATACTTAAAACTTCAGTTAACAAAGGCACTTTCAATATTTATTTCTTATAGACTTTTAATATATTTATTCTTTCATTTAAGAATTAATTTCTTTAAATGGCTGCATTCTTCCATGTGACTTTCAGTTTAGTTACAATCACTGCTAAAGACTACTTTTCATGGAAGTTGGATAAACACACTTACAGATGGAATTGCCATGAAACCATTCTGCTTTGTCTCTATGCATTCACAGAGACAGGAAAAGGTGTTTGACACACAGAACAGAGGAGATCATTGTATGGTTCTAAGTTGTTGTTCATCTGTGTGAGTGATGGAAGAACTGGACTCAAAAGGTTAACCAGAAAAAACCCACAGGTATGGTAAATCTTTCTAAGGCATTAAATTTTAACAAAACTCAGAGGACATAATTTTAATTTTTTTAGCGATTGTAAGGAAATGAGAGGGCAGGTCTTCAACACCAAACAATCTCTATTTGAAAATAAGATGATGCAAAAGAAAGAAAATAAGAAAGAATCTGTATTTGCCTTCAAAACTTACCTGAAAAATTTTGCATCATACTTAGGAACTAAAAATCAGATAAATTTGAGCATCAGTGGAAGTAAGATATTATAAAAAGGATGAAAAATTGTAAATGTCTTCACAGAAGCAGGGACAGGAGTCTGGGCAAGATGCGATCTTTCAAAATGGTTGTAAGTTCAAGATACTACTTGATACAAAAGGAGCATCAATTGAAGGCAAAGAATATCCTCAAATACTTTCAAAGCTTGTGTGAAATACATGTCATGTGGACCAATGACAGATAACCAGAGGAAACGGGTTTCTGGCACTTTATTAATGGTGTTCTCCTATCTTACTTGTTTGTAAAGGCATTCAAAGCACAACAACCTTCTCTGACAGGAATGCTTAACGGGTGGTAGATGATGTTGATATTAGATGTTAGAAAGTTATCTCAGTTCCTTTTGTAAGAAAGATTGGAGTTTCAGAGTGCAATATGGCAAGCTGGAAAGTCAAATCTGATAAGTAGAAGACTGTAATACAACTGGAAACAGGTATTGGAAGCAACAGAAAAGAGATCAGGAAAGCTCTGTATCTAAAACTTGCTTTTCTGGAATGCTCAGATAAGATTTTTTATACACTAGACGGAAAGTTGCAAAGGGCATGAATGAATTGCGATGACCTGTAATGCCCTAAACTTGAGAAGTTCTTTGTTTCACCATTTTTCTTGTCTTTGAGAAGTACAGTCTCTATGAGCAGAGACTGTAATTGATTCTTCTGCTGTTCTTATTTTGTGTCCATATAAGAAAGAGGCTTTTATCTCATGTAATTACAAAACTGATGAAGCTGAATATTCCTAATCAAATAATAATCCAACCACTTTTGCCATCTTGCAGGTGATCTCTTAGTAAATTCTCTGAATGTCACTTGTGTGAAGAATTGCTTACCAGTTAATGTTATGTAAGTTAGTGCTTTCTTAGATTTTATTCTTGAATTCTGTATTTCCAGCCTGGATAGATTTGTAATCTGTCTTTATTCATATTGGCTATTCACTAACCATTCTTTTAGCTCTCTACTGCTAATACTGCTATTTTAGAGCACTTTCTATTTAACATGAATATGAGCGTCCCCAAAGTGCTACTCCTATCTAAAAATTCTCCATCTAAAAATTATTTAGATGTTTGAGTTGGATGTCTTCAATGCATTGAAACACAGAAGTGAAAACCATGAGGTAAAAACTATGTATTTTATGTTCAGAGTTTGATTATTCTAAATATGATAACCCTAATAAATTTTTTTTAATCCATGTATCACTGAGAAACTTATCCATGCTTGCATGAGAGAGAGCTTTCCTAGAGCATCGTGTAGTTTGCAAGAACTATGGCTTCTGAAAGACAGAAGTTTATAATGCTTTAAAATATGCTATTCCATTATTTATAATCTTTATATGTTGTGCATTGTGAGATGTGGTTAAGTGTAGTGTATTCACTCCTGTGAATAGCAGGAGTTATTCATATGTATGTATTTCAAAAACTGCCTATGATCAAAGTATACATGAGATAATATCTTAAAACCATATCTATTTGCTACCAGGAATTTGTCAGTGAGGATCTGTTCAGGAATGATGGACTTTCATTCTCTGTACTTTTTCTCTGTATTTTGAAAACTGTGGCCCACATCCTGCTAAGAATAATCACAGGAGAATGGGAGGCATCAGGCACTCCCTAATTTTAAAATTCATGACTGACAAAGCCAGTCATTTTGTAGTAGTGCATATTCTTTACTAGTGTTCCCAAACACCCTTTCTTTTCTTTGCCTCTCACTTACGTTCATCTGTAACTCTAAAAGGGATAGTCCATCATCAAATCTCTTCAGCTAACAGGGGAGAGGGAACTCTCACACAGACTTAGAATCATAGAATCATTTAGGCTGGAAAAGACTTTTAAGATCATCGACTCCAAGTGTTAACCTTACATAGGCAAGTCCCACCAGGCCATGTTCCCAAGAGCTACATCTACATATCTTTTAAATATCTCCAGAGATGGTGACTCTGACACTTCCCTTCAGCAGCCTGTTTCAGTGCATGATAACACTTTTTGTGTAGAAATGTTTCCTAATGTCCAACCCAAGCCTCCCCATGGCACAACTTTAGCCTATCTCCTCTCATCCTGTTGCTGGGTGCCTGGGAGAAGAGAAGCCCCACCTGGCCACAGTCTCCTTTCAGGCAGTTTGGAGAGTGATAAGGTCTCTCCTGAGCCTCCTTCTCTCCAGGCTGAACACCCCCAGCTTCCTCAGCTGCTCCTCACAGCACTTGTGCTCCAGACCCTTCCCCAGCTCCGTTGCCCTTCTCTGCACTCGCTCCAGCCCCTCAATGTCTTTCTTGCACTCAGGGGCCCAGAACTGGACACAGCACTCGAGCTGTGGCCTCACCAGTGCCCAGGACAGGGGACAATCCCTGCCCTGCTCCTGCTGGCCACACCATTGCTGATCCAGGCCAGGATGCCATTGGCCTTCTTGGCCAGCTGGGCACAGCCTGGCTCATGTCCAGCTGCTGTCACCAGCACCCCCAGGGCCTTTTCCCCTGGGCAGCTTTCCAGCCACTCTGCCCCAGCCTGTGGCACTGCCTGGGGCTGCTGTGACCCAAGGGCAGGACCTGGCACTTGGCCTTGTTGAACCTCACACCATTGGCCTCAGCCCATGGTCCAGCCTGTCCAGATCCCTCTGCAGAGCCTTCCTGCCCTCCAGCAGATCAGCTCCTGCCCATCTTGGTGTCATCTTTAGCACTGCTGCTAGACAGAGAGAACAGATATTTTGCTAATGGATTTAATAAATATTTCCTGGCAGCAGAACAGTGGGTTCTATTCCTGACTCTGGACTCTTTAACTAAAAGATTTTGAATGTGTATTTGGAAGAAAGACCAGGGCTTCTTTCTCGCCAAAGAGGACTTCAGCAAGTGTGATTTTTTTTTTCTTAAAATCTTGGATATTCTGGTAATTAGAAAAAAAATTGCCACCACTGGATACAAGAGAAATATGCTTTGTTTTGTCTAACCCTTAAAAAAACAAAAAATCTGTGCTGTTTTGTCCATCTGTTAAAATTCAGCCTAAGGCAGATTCCTGGCACAGGCGAAATATAAAATTTAAGATCTGTGGGTTTGTGCAGCTGGCAAAATTTCTTCCCCCTTTTTTCAGCAATTCAAATGGATTCCACTGTTAGACAATCTTATTAAAAGAAAGAGGTGTTAGTCCCGTTTACAGCATGATTATGTTGTCACTATTGTGTCTGATAAGAGGCCAGCAGCATGTTTTCTGGTGAGAGAAAAAGTAAGAGAGAGCATGGTAACAGTGCAGAGTTGGACCTTCACTTTTATTTGCTCAGCCACCTGCCGCTTTGGATCTATATAAGGAATATGCCTGCCCTGCAGCCGGCAGAGAAGCACAGAGATAGTCAAGCTATCCACACAGTTGGGCTTGTTTATATCAAGCAATCTGGTAGCAGCAGCATGGAGCCCTATGTGAGGCAAGGTATTCGGGTGAGAAATGAGAGTTGATTAGCTTATGCACTGATGCTTTTAGACCTCTTCCAATGCTTCTGCTATCTCTTTTAAAACTGGTTTGTGGATTCCTGTATTGAACTACAAGGATACTAGGAGATACTATTATACCTGATAAGAAATTAAATTTACAATTTATTATATTTTCCAGATGTGTTTAGTTAAAATATTTTACATTTCTTGCCTTCTGTGTTCAAGTATTCAAGGACTAAAATCTTTACAGTATTTGTGTTTCATATGCCAGAAATATCTGAGCTGCTCAAGCAGAAAAGATAATATTTATTTACTGTGATCATGCTTTTTTTCCCTCATGTTTCTCAGTTTCTAAGTCAGTGAAGAGTTTACCCCTATACTAATCAACTCTACTTTGTAGAGATACTTTTTCATTAACAGAGAGACAGATTGTCTTTTCCTCAGCACTGCAGCCCACTCCAAGCAGATGACTAAAGAACCATGGAGAGCATATGCTCAGCTATGACAGTGAATGCTACACAAGCATTTTTTCCACTGTTGTGAAATGTGGCTGTTAACATCTCTCCATTTTTCTCAGTACACTCAAAGACTTATTCAGTTGCTAATGCTGTTTGAGTCATGGAATATCTTTCCCTACCACATGGAAACAGGAGGAAAAACATGGAACATATGCTTTTATAAGGAGGCTCTAAGAGAATATACAAATAGCAATGGTGGAATTCTAGCAATACCCTTAGGATTATGGAAAAAATCTTTCACAGAGGAAAAAAAAACCCATTATAATTTTTTTTCTGACTTTTAGAGTTCAAATGATAAATACACAGTTTGAAATTAAATTTATGGAAACAATCTAATGGATTAGAAATTCTACTGTTAATTAATGAAGGATTTTATATAATTCCATCTTTAAAATAGTCTGCCTTTAAAAGTGTAGGTCCATTCATTTTGCGTAGAGACTTGGCTGTTTGTGCTTACAGGGAGTCATGCATGCTGCTTTTACTTTGAAATATGATGGTAATTTAAGACTACATATATAAAAATGCTGAGTGAACAGCTAATATCTCAGAAAACAGTAGAAACTCATCATTTTAAGTTGTGGATATGATAAACAGACAGTTGATAAACCTCAAGGACGCATGTTATTAATATAGAAGTCATGCAAACTATGTAGTGTAAGCACTGAGAGTTGACATTGTTCTGTATTACTCATAGGATCCAGTGATCCCTGGAAACAAGGCAAAGATGTGGTTGACTGTAAAACTTAGAGCAGGTCTGGATGTGATCTAAGGATGGAAAATAACCTGGCAACATTTTTAACCATCTTTAAGAATTCTGCTTTAATAAAATTCATCTATTTCTGCTGTTTAATTGAGATCCCACTCATTCAGTTCTGCAGGGCAGACTAGATCTAAAGTCTATATAGGTCTGATAATCTTTCCTAAGAAAATCTGTGTGGTTCCCTGACCCTGAGTGTCTAACAGAATAAAGACATCAGAAGTAAATCGCCATTGTGGGGTGCGATGGGCATCAAGGTTGCTGCTTGACCACTGACCTGTTTCGTAGTGCTTTTTGTACTGTGAATGTTCTGCAGCTTTTATCATATGATGCCTTGATCCATGGTCATTGAGATAAAAAGTGATTTTTTTTTTTTGCGAAACTCTGAAAGAGAGTGCAGTCATGCAGGTCACCTCACTTTCAGTCATAAATCAAACAAAGCATTCTGTGACAAAAATAAAAAAAAAATCTCATACTGCTCAAGATTATTTACCTTGCTTGTACAAGATAATCAATTCCAGCCTCAGAGGGAGGTCACTGCCTGTGGTCATACTTTTAAAGATATTATACTGGCGTCTAGCAGGAGCATGTAGCACTGCAGAGCTTGCAGGATTATTTCTGTAACATTTAGAATAAGCAATAGAGCCCATTTTAACCATGTTATTTTAAAAAAAACTTTTTGCAACCTAATAAATGATTAAAGCCTAATCTATCTGCACTGGTAAGCACTTTCCTGAAACTTTTAGGTGACTATCACATACTTGATTTTGCCTACCTACAGTAATTTACTCTGTGATTCAGCAAAATAATTAAGCTTACGTAGTCGTGTGGATTTCACTGAGATCATGCACATTCTCAGGATTTGATATACACCCCATTAATTTGGGGAACTGAGGTCCGAATATTAGTCTTACAGGGCTGCATCCATCTGGATGTATCTTGGATTTCAGTTAGTCTTCTGAGTACAGACACTTTGGCATAGCTTTCCCCACAGGATCAATCTTAGAAAGAGTATATGAAAAAATGGCAATTTAAGAATTTCTATTTAACAGAAGAAAGAAAGCCAAACCAAAGCTTTCTTTCAGGAACTCTTTTTTCAGAAAATTACAATCACATCAGGATATGGAGACATCTAAGCAGGATATTCAATGCCAGTGAGCTCTTGTTTAGAAGATTCATCTAGTCATTCCTGTTCCCCAAATTATTTTTTTAAAGCCTCAGAGGCGTGATGATGGGCAGAACAATACTCCACTTTCCATAGAACTACTTTCCAGTACAAAAGAGCTAGTAACATGCAATATTTTTTCTAAAATGTCAGTATATATTAGGAATTATTGTACTGAAATCAATAGAATTAATGGTCTAATTTTAATACACATAGCAGTAGAATTGAATTATATTTTCAATTTTTTTCTCTGAGGCATGTGCATTACTTAAATTTTAAAAAGTAAAGAGTTAAACTCAAATGGCTAGTAAATTCTATATGCTAAATCCTATAAATAACCTGTGACGATGAAAATATTTGAGCTAGCAATCTTCCATGCAAATTAAATTCAATCTAGGCAGAGTAACACTCTCAAAAATTCTGTAGAGAAATAGTGAAGTCTTTAAGTTTCAGTCTTTACTAATAAGATTGAAAGTTGGTGTTTTTTGTTTCTTTGTTTTACAGGAAATAATTTAAGTGTCACTGAATTTTTGAGTTATGGATAATAATAACATCTGCATGAATCACTTGTGGTAACATTAATAGGTCTTGCTTTTAATGTTGCCACATAGAAATCCCCTGTTATGAAAAAAAGCCCTACAACTTTCACTCCTACTTGAGTAAAACTATTGCAAAATATGAAGAAAATCCTCTAAAATCTTTCTACTATCTTGTCCAATAAATCTCAAATCACAGTTCAGTGGGTGCCCTGTCCTCACATCAGTGATAGCAGAATATGTATGATTATGACAGGAACAGCAAAAGGCTTGTTGTGTAGAATTCATAGCCTTATGTATGTTCACAGCTTCTTATATGTTCTTCAATATAATGAAATTGGATGTAGCTGAGGGCATTGGCTTGAGAATGAACTCCGAAAGGGACTGACCAGGGCTGTGTGGCTGAGGTGTCTCATCGCCTGAATAAATCATTTAGCTTTTCCCAGGCCTCTCTGGCAAAGTATTTCCTGGAGGATAAATGGAAGCTGATGTGCCAGTTGGCATTGAATTTCTGAAATGAATAAAACACTACCTGGTGTTCTTTAACATCTTCTAATCTGTTTTATCAACTGCCAGCAAACATTTCAAATTAGCATGTCACATTCTATAGACAGCTGAGAGACAAATTTTCTCAAACACACTGTATTAGGCTAAATAATGTAACATATTGTTTGAAAAATCAATAGATCAAAGTAAGTGGTTTTGGTGTCTCACAGATCCAAACAAAAAGTACATTATAAATCAAATTAAGCACTAAAACTCTGTGAGAATAGTCCACCACATAACAGTAATTACTCATTTACTTTCTTTGTCCTTCCTTGCCAGTACTTCCAATTTGAAGATTATACCAACAAGAAATAATGCTGATGGTTGTTTTCAAAGGATCTTTGTCATAACTACTTTCTAAATCTAAGCAAGTCGTAAAATTCACAGGAAGTGAACAGCAGCACCTTTCTAAAATCAAAGTATTAAAAAAGATAATTTATAGACATATTATTTTTCAATGAAGTGTGCACTCTTCTTATGGCAAGAGGTTTTCAAGATTGATTGCATAATTACCCAAAATATTTTTGAAGCATAAGAAAATTGCAGTGTCGGTTGCATTCCACCAGAAATGCCTCTTCAGAAGGGGTTGAATTCACCATCACAGATGTTCACCAACAAAAGTAAGATTTACTTTTTCCCAAATTAAATAGTTTTTTCCTTTATCATTCCCTAATTAAGGTTTTGTCCTCAGAACTACCCCACTGAGGGTAACTCCACCCTGTGATGGGATCCTCGATGGAAAAGTTATTTCTGTGCAGTTATTGGACTATTGTCAGGAAAGATTTTTGGATTTCCTGGTATGAAGTTAATTGAGTTGTAAAAATCCACAGGCAATCTAGTAATAAAACAATTGAGAATATAGAGATTAAAATAATTAAAATATTTGAGCTTCCACTCTTTAGTTTCTTCAATGGAAAATTAGCCAGGTCTTCATAAAAGTATAATACCTAGAAGGTCAGTGGATGAAATACAGGCCTAATTCTGTGAGAAATAATGGGACAGTGAGATCTTTTTCTCCCTTAGGAATGACAGCTCAAATCAGGGACAAATCAGCTTCCTCCTTTCTGACTTAATAAATCTTAAATTACTTCTTTGGAAAATAGGAGCTGTTATCCTACATTGAAGGCAGGTAGTAGATCTAATAGGGTTAAATACCTCATCAGGCTGAGAAAATAATTTTACTCAGATCTCATTTTATTATAAAAAATGGACATCACCCCATTTGCTGACCAGTCATACCTAGGAACAAAATTGGTTGATAAAAGATAAAAAGTGATTGTTTTCAAGATGCATTCTGTTGAAGCTCTTGATTTGAGTAGAATTCAAGAAGATCTTTTAAAATCTATTTGACAAATCTGGGTTTTTGAAATCTGGCAGGCCTCTTCCGCCAACCAGGCATGGAAGGGGCACTGCCAGAAGCAACATGAGAGATTTAAATTGCTCCAGGGAGTGTAGGGAACAGGAGCAGGCAAACAGGACATGGTGGGTCAGAAGGATGACGTGGCAGTTCACGTAGCAGTTGACACAAGCAGGGGGAGCAGGAAAGGCACGACCACCCTCCCAGCTCCTGAGTGGAGTGTTTGTTTCTTTCCTAGCTTACCCAGCATGATGAGACCCAGCAGTGGATCTAGTCTTACACACAATTGAAAGCCGTTCTATCAGGAGCAGGGTGGCACAGACAAAGCTCCCCCAGAAGGACACAACTGGCCAATTTCTGGCTGTATGGAGTGCCTGAGCCAGGTGTTAGTACCAGAAGACAGTGGAAAAGACACTGTGGGCAGTGTGAACAGGTGGATGACATGCTCTGTCTGGTGGCAGAGCTGAAAGAGGAGGCGGACAGGCTGAGGAGTATCAGGGAGTGCAAAGGGGAAGTAGATTGCTGCAGTCACATTCTTCCATCCCCAAGAGAAGCTCATTAGATGGAAGCTCAGCAGGAGCTGGGGGAACCCCACCCCTCTTGCCATCCGTGAGAAGGAGGAAACCAAAAAGAGAGTGGAAGTGGGTCGCTGCCCAGGGGAGTTAGAAGAATCCCCTCCCAGACTTCCTCTCCTTCCCAAGTGCCCTTACAGAATAGGTGTGAGGCTCTGTATCTTGAGGGTCAGGCAGATGACAGTGAAGAAGATGGTGTATCTGTAGAGTCTACCAGATCAACACAGACGGCCAGACAGATCACAATTTCAGGTATTAAGGAAGAAAGAAGGGTAGTTGTAGTGGGTGCCTTGCTTCTAAGGGGAACAAAGGGCCCTGTATGCCAACCAGACCCATCCCACAGGGATGTCTGCTGCCTCCCTGGGGCCTGGGTAAGGGATGTTACCAGGAGATTCCATGGACAAGTTCAGCACACTGATTACTACTCAGCGCTGGCTGTCCAAGTCAGCAGTGATGAGGTTGACAAGAGAAGCACCAGAGTAATGAAAAAGGACTTCAAGGCACTAGGTCACATGGTTGAGGGGACAGGAGCACAGGTGGTATTCTCCTTGATTCCTTCAATAGAGGGGATGAGTGCCAAAGGGAGGAGGAAAGCCCAAATGATCAATAAGTGGCTTAAAGACTGGTGCCACCCATCAGATTTTGGGGGTTTCAATCATGGGCATTTTTTGTGTCACCAGGCCTGGTGAAGACAAGAAGGGATTTGCTTATCTAACAAAGTCAAAGGGATTCTAGCCCATGAGTTGGCAGGGCTGCTTGAGAGAGATTTAAATTAGGTTTGAAGTGGGAAGGAGATGAGACCAGGCTAAGGGGGGGGCATGCCAGAGTCAGGGGTGAAATCTTCAGCCCAGCTGAAGTGCATGTGCACTAATGCACAAAGTCTGGGAAACAAAGAGGAGGAGCTGGAAGCCACTGTGCAGCAGGAGAACCACGACATAGTCACCGTCACAGAAACGTGGGGGGATGACTTGCGTGACATGGGTGGCTGCTTGCTCTTCAGGAGGGAGAGGTGGTGTGGTTCCGTGTACTGGGGAGACTTTTGACAGTATAGAGCTTGAGGATAGTGATGTGGTTGAGTGCTTGTGGGTGAGGATCAGGGAGAAGGCTAGTGTGGCACATATCTGGGTCAGAGGCCTGGTCAGGACACTGACTGGGAAAGTACATTGGGAAGCAGCCTTTGAAAACAAAAGGGCCCATGGAGGCTGGATGTATTTTAAAAAAAGAAATCTTGATGGTTCAAGAGCAGGCCGTCCCTACGTGCCGAAAGATGAGCCAGTGGGGAAGACCAGCCTGGCTGAGCAGGGACCCTTCACAGGAACACAGGTTAAAAAAGGGGGTATATCGCCTTTGGAAAAGGGGGCAGGCAGCACAGGAAGTGTTTCAGGATGTCATTAGGCCATGCAGAAAGAAAATTAGGCAAAAGCTCAGAATTGAATCCGGCCACTTCTCTAAGAGCTAGTAAGAAGTGTTTTTTATAAATACATTAATAATGAAAGGAGGGGCAAAGAAAATCTCCAATCTTTATTGGATAGGGGTGGAAATACAGTAACCAAAGATGAGGAAAAGGCTGAGATGCTTAAAACCCTTCTTTGCGTCTGTCTTCAACAGTAAGACTGGTGATTCCCAGGACAACTGGCCTCCTGAGCTGGTAGACAGGGACGGGGAGCAGAATGGACCCTCTGTAACCCATGAGGAAGTAGTTAGTGACCTTCTGAACTACTTAGATGCTCACTAGCCCGGGGGACTGGATAGGATTTATCCTAGGGTAATGAGGGAGCTGGCACAATAACTCGCCAAGCCACTCTCTATAATTTGTCATCATTTCTGGCTAACCTAGGAGGTCCCAATTGACTGGAGTCAAAATTACAGACAATAAAAATACAGTTTCATCATAATGATATCACACTATTGACAGCGTAAGTGGTAATTCGGAGCGCAATGTCAAGCACACCAAAGGCTTAGTAGAATGAGGATGACAGAACCTCAAAAGAACTTTATTGAGTAAAACCCACTTTGGTTTAAGCTCAGTTTGAAATCATAAAATATGTATAAAAATTGAGCAGAAAGAAATGCACCTCTAAAATTTTGCTGTGAACTTTCACTTTACCCTAGCCTTGTTTTGTTTAGGAAGCGATACATACTGTGAGCTAGTTAAGGATAGTAACATATACCATGCAATTAACTTTAGATCTGTTTAATAAATTCTTTGAGTATAGAAACTAATTAAAGATTTTCTTTGGGGGAAGCAGACTTTATAAGGACAGACTAGGTTGCTGTTTTAAGTTGAAAATTAACATGTTTAAGGACAATTGCACACCCTTACTCCCATACATTAATGTGTACTTCAAGTCTTGGGCACTACCAGCTCAGGATATAGCCCTGAAATACTTTCTGGTTGTAGCATCTTTTCTTCACTGTGTCATGCTTACCAAACAGAGTAAATTAAGTCAATGGAGCTGCTCACAGGGTTTTATTCAAGGGACAACAAAATCCAGCTACATTTTTAGTATGACACATTTTTTCCATTCTTATCCATAATTCATTTGTGCAAGTGGGCTTTTTTTACATTTTAATAAACAACATGAAAGAAAGAACTATTCTCATGACATTTGCAGAATAACAAAGAAGTGTTGAAATGTGTACAGTAGCCCTTTCTTGTGATATATTTAGGCTGATTTCTCTGATTAAGGTGTTTAGTCACCCAGTAAACACAATTATTTAATGTTACAGCAGTCTTGGTTTTTATTGTCTAGAAAACCAAAATACGAAGAAAAATATTTTATCAGGATACCATTTGAATTGGGGATTATTTTTAAATTGTTTGTGTACAATTCACTAGAGAAAATGGCATGGTCTGTATTGTCCAGGAATTCTTTACTATCTCAAAAGTGATGTTCATACAAAACAAGAGCAAGAAAAGAGAATAGCTACTATATTGCAGAAATAAACCTACATTGAATCCAAACCATTGAATCATTTTGCAAAATAATTGTTGCAAATAAATTTCAAAAGCAACTGTTTACTAACATTTTCAGAGTAGCTGTTCAAAGCTTTCTTGTGGGAATATTGATCGTGACATCTAATTTCTTGGGGTAGAGGGGCTTTTTTAAATTGTGCCGCATCTGATGTACCTTTTTTAACAAAACTAAGTAAACCTAATGAGAACAGAAACATTCTTAAGCAGCTTGGATCATCAGGGGTATATTAGTACACAAGGTGATGTCCCAAGCACGGTTCTAGAGAGAGCTAAATAATGAATGTATAGTACATCTGCTACCTCCCAGTGGTTAGGAATGGGAAGTGTCTCCTTTATGAGCATTGACATGAAGGTATGCTTCAAAATCAAGGGCTAACAAATGATTTGAAATTGATAATATTTATAAAAGCACTACTTTTATGTTTACTGTAGTTGATAGGACTTGAAGCTATGGGGGTGGGAATTCTTCTTTATTGCAAGATATATCAATACAAATTTAATATTTCTGTCTGTTTAAATGAAAATAGCTATAGGCAATCTGTGTGTTGCCACTTGTTTAATAGAAATTGCCTTCAAATTCAGCAATATTTTGTGCTCTGGCTCCGATTATCACCTGCCCTTTAGCCTCTGCTGAAAACTGGCAGAGTTCAATGCATCAATGACTCCAGGGTCATGAAAGCAATTAGAAATATTGAAACCAGTGGCTCTTTTAATTCTGGAAGCTACGTGATCACTCACCTCTCCTTTTTTTCTTCTCATAAATGATTGGGAGGTATTAACAGAATCAAAGAATCATAGAATAAGCTGAGTTGGAAGGGACACACAAGGATCATCAAATCCAACCTCTGGTCCTTCAAAGAACCATCCCCAAGAGTCACATCGTGTGCCTGAGAGTGTTGTCCAAACACTTCTTGAACTCTGTCAGGCTGGTGCAGTGACCACTGCCCTGGGGAGCTGTTCCAGGGCCCAGGCACACGCTGGGTGAAGAACCTTTTGCTGATATCTAACTTAAACCTCCCTGACACAGCTTCAGGCCATTCCCTCAGGTCCTGTCACTGTCACCACAGAAGAGGTCAGTGCCTGTCCCTCCTCTTCCCCTCACGAGGAAGTTGTAACCGCAGTGAGGTCTCCCCTCAGTCTCTTCCAGGCTGAACTGACCAAGTGACCTCAGCCCCTCCTCATTTGTCTTCCCCTCAAGGCTCTTCACCTTCTTTGTTGCCCTCCTTTGGACACTCCTAAATGGCTTTATAACTTTTTTACTCTGTGACACCCAAAACTGCCCCTAGCACTGAGGTAACGCCGCAGCAGAGCAGAGCAGAGCAGAACAGAGCAGAACAGGACAATCCCCTCCCTTGCCTGGCTGGCCATGCTGTGCCTGATGCTCCCCAGGACACACTTGGCCCTCCTGGCTGCCAGGGCACTGCTGGCTCATGTCCAGCTTGCCACTGACCAGGACCCCCAGGGCCCTTTCCATGGCACTGCTCTCCAGCCTCTCATTCCCCAGTCTGTCCATGCATCCAGGGCTGCCCCATCCCAGGGGCAGAATCCAGCACTTTCCCTCCTTAAACTATGGTTGGTGATTGCTCAGTCCTCTAATTTGTTGAGTTTTCTCTGCAGGGCCTCAGTCAAACAGTTCCTCTCAAAATCATTGAGAGAGGTTTTGCAATGGCATCAGCCAGCTCTTTGAGGATTCTTGGATGAACACCATCAGGCCCCATGGCTTTGTAGGGATCCAGCTGGAGCAGCTGATACTGCACAGCTTCAGTGTTGACTGGCAGTTCATTATTCTCACAGAATGATGGACCAATGGGGTCTATCCTTCATGTTGAAGACAAAGGCAAAGGATCTATTCAGAGAAGAACTGAGGTGTTTGCCGAGGTGTACTTGCCATTTACACTGTCACAGTGGGAACTGAGCATTCAGATGCAGAGGTGAAAAGTTTTAGTGATTTGTAAATAAACAGAAATGTCCATGTTCAATGTAAACTTATTTTAGATCATAAGGATCCAAATGTGGCCAAAATAACATTTTCATTACGCTGCTGAAACTTAGATGTTCAGTAGTCTTGATATGTAATTGCTAGATGCTCAAGAAGTTTTCCTCGCATCAAGTAAACTCCTGGTATTAACATATAATGTTGCATAAACAAGTCTGCCTCACACAGCTGATTATTTTAGCACAGGAATAATGCGTGAATTGTTACTGTGGATAAACAAAATTCCACTTTGCTTTTGTTGTCAACTTTATGAATACTAAACATACAGGATTTAGCTTAGCTGAAATGATTCTTTGAGATACAGCAATAAATTGCTTCTATTGTGCACTATTCTAGTCCCAAGCTTTCTTCTCAATGTCCCTTTAATTTCCACCTTCAGCATGAGAGGTTGCCAGATAACTTTCAGTGTGGCTTTGAATCAAGATTTGGGGTTATTTAGTTACGGTTAGCTAAGCTGTGTTTAGGCCCAACTTGGGTTTGTTTTGGTTCCCATCCCCCCCTTCCACCCCAGTTTGTTCTGTTTTCTTTTCCTGTTTTCATATTTTTGGGGAGTTTTGTTTATCTGGGGTTTTTTGTCCAGAAAGCTACAAATGCATTTCAGATTAAAAGATACAATACTATAATTGTAACAATAAATAAAATATTATATTACATTAATAAATTAATAAAAGTAACAAATATTAAAAATAAGTTATTTCTGCTTGTGCTGACTCTTGCATTTACAGTGCTTGCACAAAATAATATCATGGTGGGTCTCTGCCTGATACTCGTAAGAATAAACATAAAACGTACAACATTACATAAATGAGAAAAAAACATAGTATTTTCTGGGGTTTTTTCAGGCCCAAGCTGAAGTCTTGGAAACACTGGAGAGGGGATCTTTACGTACACTCATCTTCTGCCACCTTTCTCTGTACTAGAAGCTGTATGTGAGATATGTAAATGCCATCCTCTTTTAATTGAATGATTATTCTTCAAATGCAACATAACATCATGAGCTGAGAATTTATTTTATAATACATCCTCCCTTTCTACCACCCAGATTTTTATAATTTGTGAACTTGCTTATCCAAATTTCCAGAGGGAAAGTCTTGTCTGCCTTCTGTGTTTGGAACATATTGTGCATGACATTAATATTCTCAAAAGATCAGTAATTAACAGTGAAGAAAATCTTGAAACACATGCAGCAATAGCATCTGACAAGTCAACATTTCACAATTTGAGGATAAAAACATATCCAAATCACAGAAACTATTATAGTAGACTGAAATAATAAGCAAATTAAGGTCTAGAGCTTGAACTTTAGAACTGAGGGGAATGTTTAATTGTTTGCATAGCAGTTATCCAAAACTTCACTGAGTCAAGCAAACAGTATTAGTGAAATAATGGACAAAAAACCAAATTAACTTATGGAAGAACAAACCAACAGACAGACTTTTTTACTGAGTGAGCACAGAATGGCAATTTCAGAGAAATTAATATTCTTTATAAGAAGGTGTTAGTGAGACAGTAATATCTCTACGATTTTTTGCTTTGATATCCTACTCTGCTAATGCAGACTTCATGCACTCTTGCTATTCTTATCACTTAAGTTTGAGTGCCTTCAAGTAATGCATTAAGCAAATTGATTACCATCTCTTACAAGCTTATCCTTTCATTTTTTTCCCATGAGAGGGAAGCTCATGCAGTTAGAAACTATCTTCTATATTTTTCTGTACTATTGATGTGCACAAATAGAGATATCAATCTGATTTATCTATAAGTCAGTCCATCTGATATTAAGGCAGATGGTGGGAACACATTTTTTCAGCTGGAAAAGGAAATTGAGAGGTTTGTGACAGTCAATAGTTCCCATGGTCCTCTTCTCTGTAGTCACAGGCCAGTCTGTGGGAGTACATTACCCACTGAAAACACAAACAATTTCTGTCTTTATTTCTAGCATTTCACTGTGCTACCAGAATGAAGTTTTTGAGCATGGTCCTCATGAGGACCCAAAGATAAGTGTAAACCAGTGAAATACCAAAAACTTAAAAGTTGCAAATATGACTTAGAGGTCAGTTTCCACATGGGGATATTTGAAAAAAATTTAAGACTTATTTTTGTATTCCAGATTTTTGGGAGTTTAATTTAAATGTCTTTATATTGATTTCTAGATCTGTTGTTCTAAATCAGAGTATAGACATGCAGCTAGGATTCATGCATTTTGAGGGTTAATTCATTTACTATTAGTTCTACATTTTGCCACTCAATTGAATTCTTAATTATGTAAAATAATTGTAACTTTTAAGTTCTTATGCTTTGTGAAAGTAGAGCAAGGTGTTTTTATCCTCAGTACTTCTTTAATTTCAAGACATTTCTATTTCCCCAAATACATCTCCCCATTTCTATTCTGCCTTGAAACCTAAGGCTAGAAATTTCTCATACTCTGGTGTAATTGCCCCAAACAGTCTTGCTTAATGAAACTAGTTAAAATAAGAGAATTTAAAATACAAATCTTTTCTACCTGATATTTTTTTTTGGGGGGGGTGAAGGAAACAGGTGCAAGTGGTTGATTGTTATCATCCCATTCTTACATTGATAATGATGTACAAACATTTATTTTATACTTATTAGACCCTCATCTCCATTTTAGTGTACCTACCAAGCTGACTGTCACAACAATTTAAATGAAAACACAAGTCATAAAACTGGTAAAAGCACATGAATTACCTGAAGTAATATGTTGTGTTTAATTTTTAAGTTTCAAATCAATGTCTTTCCATCACATTTATGATCATATTTTTAAAGAATTAGATCATTTTTGTTTGAAAATTATATATTTTGGAATGCCAAGAAGTAAAGCAAATAGTATCAAATAGCAGACACATCTTAAGTAAATTATAGTTGGAGGCAACCTTTCCCCAAAGTACATCATAACAATAAAGATAAAAGGTGTTAAGCCTGATGGGATCATTTTTTGCTGCTGCAGAAATTGGCAGAAGGTGTAAACCATTTACGCCATGCCTAGAGATACAGCCTACAATCAGATCATACCCCCAGTATTAATCTTATTTTGTATTGTTTTGTTGAGTTTTTTTCTCTGGTGTGTTGAATTTCTACGTTTAGGCGACCACTCGTTGGGATTCTTGTTCAGAGTCTCCAGTCAAGCCCTGTGAAGGTGGTGGCCAGGTGGGATGTCCATGCTGTGCCCTCACTGAGTCAAGCTGAATTCACAGAATCACAGAATGGGTCAGCTTGGAAGGGCCCACAGTGGTCATCTGGTCCAACCTTCCTGCTCAAGCAGGGCCATTCCAGAGCACACAGCACGGGATTGTGTCCAGACAGTTCTCGAACATCTCCAGTGAGGGACACTCCATAACCTCTCTGGTCAATCTGTTCCAGTGCTCAGTCACTGCACAGTAAAGAAATTCTTCCCCATGTTCAGGTGGAACTTCCTGCACATCACTTACTGCCTGTTGCCTCATGTCCTATTGCTCAGCATCACCTATTTATAGACATTGATGAGGCCCCCTCTCAGCTGACTCTTCTCAAGGCTGAGCAGGTTGAACTCTCTCAGCCTTTCCTTTTAAGAGAGATGCTCACTCCCCTAATCATCTTTTTTGTCCTCCTCTTTTGCCAGTCATGATTTTGTAGACCTCTTATGTCATCTTTCCTTCTTCTTGTTAGTATAGGTCATGGAGATCTATTTTGTTTAGTCAATCCTTCTGTGGAAGATTTTTCTTGTCTTTGATCATCCTTTTTGCCTCTTTGTCTTAATTTTTCTGTTTTATGGTAATATTCTTCAGACAGAAAAACCAATTCACAGGCACCGTTTGCAGGTGCTATACAGATTTGTATCTTACCATAATTATGTTCTCTGTTCCATTTTTTATTCCTTCCTTGATTAGTTGTAACATTTTGGTTGCTTTTTCACTTCTGCTGCACACTGAGCTGATTTCTTTATGAACTTTTCATAATATGAAGGCTTCTTTTGTAAGCCTTTAATAATTCAAAAATTTACTTTCTGAGTGGTTCTATCTATCTCATAAACCTATCACTGTGTCATACCCTAGCTTGCCATTGCCATGGCACGCACAAAACTTCTTGGAAACTATGTCTCTGGTGATACACTTATTTACTAGATGGGGCATCTTACTGTGCTGCTAACAGGTAGACTGTTAGAACTCCACCCCTTAAAAGAGTAATGACAAGGGAAATGGTACAATCGTGGCAAATTGGATATTGATCAATGGGGCTCAGAGCCCTTTCCTTAATCAGCACTGCCCTCTGATGATACCTTAGCAGGTAACTGCCTGTCAGTCATGATTAGAGAGAGATGATTTCCTCGCACACCAGCTCAAAGCCCCACCTTGTATATAATGCTTGGTCTCAACAGTCTGCAGCTGAAAATTGCAACAGAGAATAGGTAATTCCAGAGGTAAGCACAAAACACGGTTACCACAGGAAAGAAATTTACAAAAAAATGAGCCAGAAAAGGAGCCAGAGAAGAGGTTTCATGGATCATCTCCTACTGACTGCTGGATGTCCTATTTTTGAAACCAAACTGTTCCTTGTTTATGATGAAATGAAATCGTTTGATAGACAGATGACAGGCATGCTGTGTACTAGAAGAACAGCTGTTTGCAATATCATTAAAAATTCTGGCAAATCCAAGGATATTGAAAGCAGCTGCTAGACACTTTCCAAAGTAATGTTATTATGTTTCTATACTAATTCTTGGGAGTGCAATTCAATTTCTTAATAGTAAATCTCTGAATTTTATTTCAAGGCAGCTGAATTAGACTCCTACTTCTTAACTGACTTGTAAGAAAATCTTCATTTTTCTGTGAATTTAGAAAATTATACCTAGTCACAAAAAATTATTAACAACTCCAATATAATATCCCAATGCCTTCAAAAAACCCCAAAACCTAGTGCCAACTTTAGAGTTAATTGTTTTTGTTCGCTTGTTGCATGTGTTCCTCATTAATAACAAAATTGACAGATTATTATTTTGTGTACTTAATTCCTTGAGATGCCTGTGTGATTGGTAGAAAAGTGTCTTTTCTGATTTGTTAGACAAGTAATTGTACTTAAAAAGTACTTAAAATCTCAGTATAAAAGACACAAAACAAAAGTGAATGAACAGATTCTAAAGACTCCAAAAGGAAAACTCCTCTAAATATTGCATTTACACAGTAACTATGTATTGCTTGAAGGATGGATACAAATGGAAAGTCTAGTTTAATGGATGTAGAGTTCTCTTTTCATCTTTCTAGAAAAGTAAAAACGAATGCTGAAATATTCCTCCTCCAGGTCCCACATTCAAGATACCTTGAACCAACCCTTTTACTCTGATTGGTTGGGGTTTTTTCACGTGTTGGGTCAGATATTTTTCCTTCAGAGTTTTATGCTTTGCTGTAGTTGGGATATAGGACAGTAAGGCTGTGGTTAAAATTCCCTCAATTCAACTTCTACTTGGCTCATTTTACCTTTCAGCTTACACCTTATGCCAAGCTATTTTCTCTAGCTTGGCATCACATGAACTGCCCCTCCATGACTGCCTTGAGGTTGATTCACTTCAACTTACAACAGGTTGTACAAGGCTGGTTTAGGAGGACTGACCTTGAAAAACTAATTCTTCCTGTGGATCTCATGTTGCAAATCATTGTATTCATGATTATGCATGGGGTTATACTTGCCAACTGTCTATATAGTTTAACAAATTAATGTGCCTGTGAAATTTCTTCTACAGCTTGCTTTCTTAAGAGGTCACCTGCAAAGCACAACTCTGATCTTTAGCAAATCCTCAAATCCTCCTCATTTTCATTTTCACCGCATGGAATTTTTTGTCACTTATGTTTGTTTACCCTTGAAGTGGACCTCTGATTTGTCTAGGCTGTTAGTGATCTGTTGTGGTTTTCGGTCCAAAGCAGGTAGAATTGCTCTCTGGACATACTTTTTCCAGTGACTGTAGAGGGGGAGAATTTAGGTAACCAGCGCTACATCTCTACTGCGTGCATACCAAAGGTAAGGAGAGACAAAGTCCCCACTTAAAATTTATAGCTAAATGTCCTTTCCAATGGATAAATACTTTGGTTATAAACATCTCTCTCTGCTCATTCACAGTGTTACCTTTCTGTATTTTTGTATCAAGGAGGTAAAAAGTGGTAGTCTGTTTTGCATGGTGATTACTCAGAATCCACATCAAAGCTTCCTTCCAAATCTGCCTATTTCTGAAGACTTTCTCTAAGGCTTGCAGACCTTGTTGCAACGTGAGTGAGATAAGTGAGACAGTTGGAAGTACCCCAAAACAGTTTAACAGCTTTTGCTCTGCTATGAAACTATAATGGCTCACCTCTACTAAGAAGGTAAACTATAAGTAAACCTGTTACCATATTAATAAAAAACCCCATATAAGTTAGAATCACAATATCTTGGTATGACATAATCCTATGCTTAGTTAATACAAATACAGAATGACCTGTGGTGGACTCCCATGGCTATTGTGGAACTGAATAGCGTAGACTCTGGTGGTTTTCCTTCTTCCAGAATGCTGAAGTGCTTCAAAATTATATTTAAGACAACATCAAGATGCTGACCAGTGTAGAGAACAAACTCTACCTAGATTGTAACCTCATAAATCCATGGAAAGCAGAATTGCAATTCTTAAAAGAGTACAATGTTCTCATCATAATTTTTTTAATAGAAAATGGTTTTGAAAGGAGGAACAGTAGATAAGGAACTGCTCCACAGTAAGTTCTTTAAATCAGCTGCTATAGAAATACTGTATAAATAAAATCAACCTATTAGATTCCTGTATTAGATAACTTCTAAGCAGCACATAAGAAATGAGGCAATGTTTTTTCATGTGATGTATGCAGTGCTTGGCTTTGAGAAACAGCAAAGGAAAAAAGGTGAAACCTTCCTTTGTTTACAAAGTGCACATATGGATGTAGGCCATTCTTCCTTTAGTGAAGGAGTTTAAAAGCCCCCCAGATTACTTAAATGCCATGGAAAAAAATCATAAGAAAAATCCCATTTTCACTTTTATAGCATATGAACTGTGTTCGAAGAAAAATCCTGGATGAGAAGCACCAGAGGTGTTACTAAAGGAGCATCAACAACTCTACAGGCAAGAGAGGGAAGTAATAATTTTGCTAAATTTGTTTCTGGATTCAGTGGTTTAAAGTAACTGACTGTTCCATGGCTTCTGGCAAAACACATTTTTGACTGCAACTTCTTTTTGATGCTATTTTCAAATGAGCAACAGCATCACACTGAGTACCAAAAGCTGGCAAAGCTTTTGCATATCTCTCCCTCTCATACTACGACAACAGAGTTTTTTAAGTCGTTTCAAGGCAGTCCATTCATATCTTATAAAAACCAAGAGAAATTCTTCTTTTGCTACCATGCAGATAAATGCTGATTATGGTCCACAGCATAATTAGCAGAGAGATTTCCCCTTTTCCCCAACTTATCCAGTCAATGAAATTTCTGATGACCTGGATTTCAGAAAAGAAAAAGTCAAAGTCATGCTAACCAAGACAGATAATATGTATAAAAAACAGCCCCTGTAACTCCCATGCAACTCCCAACAGGCTGTCTGTCTTGGTTGCAGGCCTCCTGGCTTGGTCTTTGTATTCTTCACACTGGAATTGCAAATCTCAATCTCTTTTGCATTATAACAGTAATGGGCAATATATTCTTTGCAGCTTTTTCAACCTTCTAGTCCATGTAATGAGAAGTGTTTACAATCTAAACTAAAAAGGATTTGTTTAAAAGGTATTAATCAGACCAGTGCACCTGTTCAACACTTTCTAATGAAAATTGAAGATGCAGCATTTTTGTTTATATAGGTATCCTTAAAATAATATAAAATTTGGTTGAAAATTACATATGGGGATATTGTCTAAACAGGATATAATTGCCCAAGCAGAACTTACTTGTCCAAGCAGGACTATCTTCAAAACTGGATCAGGTTGCTCCTAAACCTTGCCCATGGGAGTTTAGAAAATCTCCAACGGACAAAAATTACAGAAGCCTTGGAGCAGGCTTCCAGCAGTACCATCCAGTGAAAGACTTGTTTTTCTCATATCCAAATTGAGCCTTCCAAGCAACGGTTTGTGCCCATCATCCCCTTTTAGCTCATCTGGCATTATCACAAAAGACATTGTCTCTGACATCTTTGCAAATATCTTTAAAATAATTTCAGGAACATGTATGATTTACAATCAGCTAAAATGCTTAAAAAGTTATATAAAATTTCACATCCGAAGAGAATTGCAGGAAGAAAAAAGAGAAATTATGAATGTGGAAAGGTGCACCATTACTTTTAAACATAACTACTTTGATGAAATTTTTGTTCAAGGGGGTATCTGCAGCGCGATATACAGATTACTTTTCCTCATGGAATGAAAACTAATTAGAGTTATAGAGTTAGATAACTACAGCTAAAATAGAGAAATGTTATTTCTTAAATTTTGGGTTTCATTACAGGTTGGTATTGTATTTATTTTATTCATAATGATCATGTATTATGTAAGTTAACATATGATAAGGAATATCCTCAGAGTGTACCGTAGCTAATGGCATGTTCCTGAGCAAAGGGGATTAAGGTGTAAAATTGAGGCCAAAGTTAAAAGAAAGTGACTGCTCTGAATGCTATTTAAAGGAATTTAGAGGAATGAAGGCAACTCAGCATTTCAGATTGCTGAGTATGTTATTTTTAGTGTGCTCTGGTGAATTGGTGTGAAACTCATGGCAGCTGATACTAATTGTAATGAAAAGATACTTATAAAGTGGTGTGGGGTACAGCTGTGTATGCAATTCACTGTCTGAATGTGTAGAGAAGAGTCACCTCAGGGAAAGTATGAAGTAAATGCTGTTCATGAAGAATAAAAATACTCAGCCCATGGAAGGCAGATGAATGACCTCAGTGAGTTAAATATATATTAACAGCATAGAAATCAGAGTTTAAAAAAAAAAGGTTGTTGCTATTTGCAGGCTACAAAACCACAAAACATTATGGCATTAAGCCATTTGAATATATATCCAGCTCCAAGGTCTTTACTTGATTTTCCTTAAAGAGGTATGTTTTATAGGTTTTGCTTGAATGGAATGAATAGTTATAACTTACACTTGCTGAACTCTAAGACCTTATTATCTGTTCTGTCAGGTTTTGGGTTAGATTTTTTTTTGTGTATGACCTTTGGCACATATTTCAACGAAGTGCTAGTTTGGTGAAGATTTCTGTTAACAGCATAGAGCCAAACTTCCATGATTTGAAGACCCCCAGTGGAATTATTTAAATTTAGATTAGAATTTAGATTTGAGCTCTGCTTCAGATCTTAAAAGTGAAATATCAATGCTATGTTTTTCTAAAAGCCCTATGGTCCTTTAACTTCTGCAGCTACAATAATGGAAGTAATGACCAGCTATGATTACAGTTTTCTTTCATGACAATGATTTGTCTTAAAATCAGACTATGAAATCTGTTCATAGCTTACAAAACTGGATCTCATAGGATCCAAGAACTCTGTCATTCAGGCCAAAAGTTCTTAAACAAGAGAAGACTTGAAAAAGATGTACCCCTTGCCTAAAGCTTACATGTCCAGTTATAAGAAAGCACAGCTGAAAATCAGAGCAAAACTTTTCACTGAAAATCTTTATATTTTGTTCATTTTATGCTGATTGTTTTTCAAGAGCTAATTATTATGAGGAATTAAATGCACAGGTACAGTATGGGGTTAAAAAGTGACCCCAAACAATGAGCTATCTGGCTACACATGAGGCCACATCTTTAAGATCTTTCCAACATGTGAAAACTACAATAAAGGCAGCACTGCTGGCTTATTGCCTTCTCCTGCAACAAGCATTTAAGTTCAAAATCATGTCAGCTGCAGACTGACAGAGTACCCTTAGAGTGTGCACCAAGACTGAATCTGACGCTTCTGTTTAGAACTGACACTCTTACTGCTTATATCACACATTGCATGAACACAGAAAGCAAAGCAGGACAGAAATAGAGTGGATTATGTTTTTGCACTCAGGATGAATAAATGCCTGTGAGGGGATGAACTGTATGTTAGGGCTGGAGAATAGCCTCAGTGGAGTGGGATCTGCCTGAGTCCATCTGAGGTGAACATTAGGTGTTTTGGTTTTTAATGAGGTAAAGAGCTTGTTTGGCTAGGTATGACAAGAATTGTTAACTTGGAGATTGGTGATGAGGTGGCGGAAATCAAGCTAGTCATAACTGGTTGAGTTAATGTGATGAAAACTTTGATGGTTTCTGTGAGAAGGCACTGTTCATTGTTTTCTAGAACACAAAACCCTGAAAGGTCCTCTAGTCTTCTGCCCATAGTAGTATAGCTACTGGTAAAATAAAACTGAAATACTACTGCTGTTCAAACTGAAGCAGTATCTTGTTCTCTCACAACCCAGTTGTTGTTTTAGTGTGTCACCTGATAGTTTCCAATTAATCTAGCAGATTTTGTGTGTTAGGAAAACTTTTTTTGATGCAGAAAGGTACAAGAATTTTTAGTCATAGGTATCGCACATGAACAAATTAATCTGTCTAGGTAGCAAGTCTGACATAACCAGAATGCATTGGGTTGACTTGCATATATGTTCTTCCATGTTGGTTGGGGGTTTTTCGCTTTGTTGGTTTGTTGGGGTTTCTTGAGTGGGTGGTGGTGGTGGTATTTAATGTACTAATTAATCTCTCAAATTATCCAGAGGACAATTTTCTAATGTATATTAGCAGTGGTTAGTATCACATCTGCCATCCAAAATAAGATGTATTCTACAAGTTTTTTTTCTGATAAAGTTTTAACAAGAGATAAATTGTTAAATAGAGTCAAATCATGCACTTAATGCTAAGAAGAATAAAATAGGCTGATTCCTGTGCAAATCCCAGCATGGAGTGGACAGGGAAATATAGTCTGACTTAGTCTGTGTGTTAGTTTCGTTTGGCATGGGTTTTGGTAGTGGGGTGCCCACAACGACGGCTCCTGTGAGAAGCTTCTGGAAACTTCCACCATGTCCAGCAGAACCATTCCCTGATGGCTCTGAAGATGATGGACATGCCACTGGCCAAGGCTGGGCCAATTTGAGATGGTGGTAACACCTCTGTGATAACATATTTAAGAAGAAATCAAACAATATGTGCATGCAGTTTTTTCTAGCTGGAGGAGGAGGAGGAGGAGGTGAGCCTATGTGAGGGAAAATAACATGGAGGCACCGAGAGGTTGGCCGAGGAGGTGTTCCAGACGCCGAAGCTGAAAACACTCTGCAGACCCAGGTGATGGCCATAGAGGAGCAGCTGTGCCCCTGCAGCCCATGGGGTCCATGGGGGGTGCACAGATCCTCCCCCAGCCCATGGGGAGGTGCCCATGCCAGAGCAGGTGGATGCCTGGAGGAGGCTGTGATCCACTGGGGGTCCCAGTGGAGAGAGGGGGCCCTGCTTTCGGGCTGGAGCAGCCTGTTCTTGGAGGACGGCACCCTGTGGACGAGGGGCCCACGCCATAGCAGTTTTGGGGGGACTGTCTGCCCATGGGAGGAGTTCATATTGCAGCAGTTTTGGGACGACTGCTGCCCGTGAAATTGGACCAAGCTAGCGGAGTCCTCAGAGAACTGTCTCCCGTGGGAGGGACCTCACAGCAAAGCAGGGGAAGGACTCCTCTCCGTGAGCAGCAGAAGAAGATCTTGGTGATGAACTGACCAAAACCCCCACACCCTGTCCTCCTGTGTGCTATTAGGAAGGAGGGAAGGGCTGCGGGGAAGAACAGTGTTTTAAGGGTTTATTTTACTTCTCATTATTCTCCTCTTACTCAGTAATAAATTCACTTTGCAAGTCTAATTTGAGCCTGTTTTGCCCTTGAAGTGTTTTCTCCCAGTTCCTTATCTCACTCGTGAACCCTTTTGTTTAATTTTTTTCCCTCTCCTCTGCCCAGCTGTGGCAGGGAAGAGCAGAGTGTGTGGCTATCATGGGTGCCTGGTGGTTGGCCAGTTTCCAAACCACAAAAGTCTGGGAGAAAGAACAATGAATTGCAAAAGAGGGATCAAAGCATGAGCTCAAGAGCATGACTGCTGTAGCAAAAATAAGCTTAACTTTATTTGATAGATCTTCGTTGGGGGGTTATTTTAATAAACAGAAGCAGATGTCATTACAACATTGTTATAATTTTATTCTGTTCTTTGTTTTTTGAATAGAAGTGCCTATTTGTAACTTGTGACCTGAAAGGACAAGGAGCTCTGAATCACACTGGGACTCTCCTCGCTGGTACAGCTAATACAGAGTCCTGTGCTGTAAAGGTGGTAAAGATGAAGTAGCAACAAATGACTAGGCTTAAGGAACAGGAAGGTAAAAATGGACAGCCAAGTTGGGTAAGAATATCTTGTAATTTCCCTCTGGATTATTGCAAGTGTCTACTATAGTTGACTAGGAAAGGGAGAGGCATCTCACATTTGCTTTAAAAACTTAGTGCTCTTCAGTGTCTGTTCAAACACAGCACCATAGGTATTTGGATGCAGTCAATTTCTCTGGCCTTTGCACTCTTTTCTTCAAAAGCACTGAATTGTAGACTTTTAAAACATTGCTGCAGATTATGTAGATTAATAGGCCACTTCATATGGTTTTTACAATGTTGAAAAATCCTGCTTCAAAATGTAACACTTCAGGATCTGTATAATAAGATGGGGTTTATTAATTGTCCTGGCTATGGATATAGAACACAAAGATAGCTGGATATAGAACACAAAGATAAGGAGAAGGAAAGACAGAAAAATCTGTGTTTCCTTCAGCAGGAACAGTTGTTAGCTGTAATTCTTTTTCTGTGATATGTCTGACAACATCTCAAACTTGCTGATGGGGTACGAGCTTCTGACACTTGCTGCCTCTGTGGGGCAGCAGGTCCATCTGGGCTATGACCTGGGGCATGAGGCATGCTGGATGTGATCAGCATGCAGAAGTGTTGAAATGCAAAGGAAGGGTTCATTAGAGCTGGTACTGAAACCATCAGAGAGTGCTTCAAAAGTTGGCAGTGACAGATAGAAAGAAATGCATAAGCTTTGAAGGTCCAGGTCAGTCTTCCTGCATTCACTGGAGTTGCCAGGTGTCACTATGGCATGGGAAGTTTGTTAGTTTTCTCTTAAAATTATAGAATAGTCTGAAAAAGCCATAGTACTGCATTCCAGATTGGTGGCTCTAGAGCAAGACCCAAGAACGTATAATCTTTGTCCATTCCAGTTTTTTTAAAAAAATAAGCAGGGGGTTTTACATTGAGATTTCAGTACAGCATGTTTGAGGATGGTTATATTCTCATACAATTCTCATCTCTATATATCATAACTGAGTATGCATCTCGAGTGGACCTCTGAGATCAGCTATAGACTAGGAACTTTAATCTATGTTAACTTCAGATTGAAAGATTCTCAGTCTGAAGTTGAGAATTATATGGAATTATATATTAGTTTCCATGGGCCTCTGTCAACAAGTCCCCTGATTTTTGCAGGTATTTGTTCAGGAAAGTGCAGGCTTTCTGCCATGCCATCTGCAAGGAAGGAAGTTGTGAGTTGGGGGAACTTCTTTTTTTCTGAGAAAAGGAAATTCCATTTTTATGTGATAAGGTTCTTAGAAGTTAAAGCAGTTGAATCAGCTTTACAGATTTAGCCTGAGTCCTGAGGAATATGTGCCTGACAGGACAGAAGAGAGCTGTGAAATAATTTAATTTGACACCTATGGAATTTTGTTCACAAATCTTGAACACAATAATTTGAAATAAACCATCCAAACCAAAATTTAGATCATGCAGGATGAAGTGTGTAGTTTTCATTTTGAAATGTTTTAAAAACAAGTAATTTAAATTATAGGTGTCAGTAATTCAGAAGATGAAAACATACCATTTTCTAGTAGCTTAAATATTCTTCTTGTAATAGATAATTTGATTGGTGTTTGAGATCATTCTTGTCCTGCATGTCAGAGAGACTTCCTTTGTCATGATGCAGAATATTCATGCTTCCAGCTAGATCAAACTTTCTCCCACAAACTTCATTAAGTATGTGATGTATGAAATGGATACTTAAGTATTAAAGCTACATAAATGAAATGTAGAGTATGTAGCATGGTTATGAAGTTCTCAGATGCATAATGGATCAATATTAGCCTACAGTAGTAAAAAGGAATTTTATCCCACAGCATTTTACTAAAGTAAATTTTAGAGGTTCTGACTTGTTTACAGTACTCAAGTACTGTAAATGATTTTCAGTGTGTGTTGGTTCTTAGTTTTATAAGTTATGTATCATAACTCTGTAAGAGCAAAAGATCATAAGATACATGGGGCTTTGGATGAAAGCTGGTCCAGAATTAATCAGTCTCTGGTCGTTTGGAGAATTTCGCTTATGACATGGTCTCTAGTTATGTGATTCAATACAGCCAAATGCTACAAGCTAGATTATAGGAAGAGATGAATGATTTAGCACTCCTGTAAAAATAACAGGCTCAGACTCCCCTAATCTGAAACTTACAAGGAATGGTTGACAATAATATTGTGATTCCTGAGGCCATAAAAATACATGCCTCTATTCTTGACTAGAAGTATTGACCTTAGTTTTCTAGAGACTTGCTAATCACAGCTCTTGTAACCTAAATCAGGAGTTCGAATTTTTAAAATCTGAACTCATCTTCAAATTAATGTTCACCTTTATGTTTTCATAATTTTGACATTTCCTGCTTCATATACCTTAAAAAAATGTTAGCTAATGTTTCAGACTAGCAAACTTTAAATTCCTGACTCAAAATAGTTCTCAGTGAAATTATTTTTACTCAGTACAGGCAACTGCTTTTTTTCAAAACACCTTCCACAGACTTCTTCCTTACAACAGGCTGACAAATCTCACTCCACACAGACTTTATGGAAGAAAGTAATACATCAAAATTGGGCTCCTATAATTTAAATATCATTTGCAACTAGAGATTGCATTGAAAATGAGGTCCAAATTTCACATTTGTTGACATGGTAACATTAACTTATATGTGTTTTGACATACATGATATTGGCTACAGATAACACTGTAGTTCCCTGCACAGTCCATCTAAATAATATTTTAAATTTGGAAAATCCAGATGTAGAAAAGTAACTGTGTGAAGCCGTTTTTCTAACCTAACATTTTTCCTCAGGTTCACCTTGTTGGTCTTTCTCATTCTTGTATTGATTGCTGTAGTGGCAGAAAATATTTGTAGCCATAAAAATAGCAGAATTATCTCCATTGAACTTCTCTGCATTTTTCACAGTCAAATTAGATCATGTAATTGCTTTTTAAGCTTCCTTCTCTGTTGTTTCCTGTCACACTTGATCTTGCAGTGGATTCAGAGAAGACCACTGCAGTTTACTGGCGCTGTCCTACAAAGTTGATTTGAGGCCACATCCTGTCACTTGTCAGAGTGAATTTTAGTAATGCTTGCTTCATGTTTGCATTTGCTGAATGTTGTGAAACTCCACTGAAGCTTTTTTGCCTTTATGAATAGATGTTTGCAAATAGGGTCTTGAGTTTAAGACCTCTAAAAGTCAGGTTTTGTCTGTTAATTCCCTTAATAGTCCTCTTTCAGCCTCAACACTGCAAGAGGTCACAGGTAAGACCTGAGAAAAATACTTGGGAGAAAATATCTTTACACTCTTTACACTGCCACCAGCATTTTATGTTTCTTAATACCCCCTGCTTCTCATTACTTCATATACTGTATGAAAATACTTATTGTAAGAACTAATACCACTGCAAGGTGGTATTAGTTGCATATGAACAGAAAACAGAACTGAGCTGTAAAGCAATCAACTTAACTGTAATTTTGACAAAATTAAGTGATAAAATCTCAAGAAAAAAGTTCATTGCATTTGTGGTACTTCTGGTTACATTAGGTTGTTTTTTCTTGCTATACTTTTATAATATTCGGGCTGCAAACATTCTAAATACACTTGACATCCAATACATAATCGATTCAGACTACTTGTCACATAGTGCTCAAGTTATGAGAATCTTTGCGTGGTTAGAAGACTGTCCACAATAGGATCGGTGGAAGATTTGCACGCCAGCTGATCAGCTTTTAAGTTCTTGTTTTGAAATAGGAGTTGCTCTGTGTAGGTATAATGGAAGTATTATTCTCACCTTTTAACTGATTTGAGAAAAATGTAGTATTTTTTGTTCTGAATTCTAGTAATTTCAGTCTTTAGCTGTTCTGTCTCACATAAAGAGGTTTTATATTGATCTGATGGTCATTTTTCATTTGTCAGTTGGATCAGAACAAATTGTTCCTAAGAGTTACGTGGCTTGAGAAATGATTTTGTTTGATCTCTTGCCTACGATTTTTTTTAATTTAAGATGTGTTGAGTGTGATAAAATGGACTAGTGTTTTCCAGGTTTATTTAAAAGGCTCTTCAAATATAAGAAAAGAACCAAGAAATTTTAATCTTATGAATCCATAGATCTTGTTCTTCCTAGTGTCACACAGATGTCTCAAAATAGTTGCAAACCCTGTCTTGTCAATTTAACAATTTGACAGAGTAGAATTTAAGGATCTCTAGATTCATGGAATTTTTCTTATGCTGGCAAAAATTCTATTAAGAAAGTATTTCCACAAACTGTTACACATATACCTCAATTCCAGGTAACATGCCACAAAGGATGAAACAGTGGGGTTTGACATAGTTTCCTACAATGCTGCTATTTGTGTTATAATACAGTTTTGCAAAAGGTCAAGTCGTTCTCTCGAGCGAAATTAAAGCAGCTGTGTAGATGATACAAACACAAATTCGAACGTTTTCAAGCAAATACAATGAACTAAGACTGAGTCTGTTGTAGTAACCACACTGTATTAATGGATTTCCTGACCTACAGTCTGTGTGAATGGAAATCTCTCGGGGTGCCTTGGTCTGCTGGTGCCTTCTAGTTCGTCATGATTATATGGAGTTTTATCATTGTCCTTCTTGATATCCACTTGCAAAATGAAAAGTCCTGTTCTCTCTTTGTATGGAGAACATTCCTTACTCTTGAAGTCATTCTCTAAAGATTTCCACTTATTCTTCCTCTTTCATTTGACGAGAGGGAGAGTTGGAAGGTTTGCACCTTAGCAGCTGAGAAAAATATTTATATCTTAATTCTTTTCTTATTCAGCGAGGCTGTTTCATTTGTGGGTTTGTTGTTTTCTATTTAAGTGTTTATCAGTCACTTAAAGGCAGTACATGATAATAGCAGAAAACTTCTTTGACTGGCAGCCTAAAGACCATAAACTGCATCCTATTCAAACTTCATACCTGCTTTCTGGTAGAAAAATGTTTTCTGTGGAAGTAATTTGATCCTGGAAGTAAAATCCTGTATATTAATATACAGAATTTGAAGCATGGGCATAATGATGTGACTTTACTCACAAATTTCAAGTATAAACAATATAGATAGGCATAATTAGGACACCTGACTCTCAGTGACATTTACGGTGCCATCTGTTTTTTCACAATCATATCATGCATCTTAAGACTTTTTTTTCTTCTGAGGAAGGTCTTGTTCTCTTATCTTGCTAATCCTCTATATGCATTTACAGAACAAGGAGTAAATTTTTCTCTCCTGTTTATTTTTTGTATAATTCCTTTCCTTGCTGAATGTGTTTGTAACAAAACATAATCCTCCATTTCAGACATTTTATTATCTGGAGTTTTTTATTATGAAGCTTGAGAACTTAAATGTTTCTCTTCTAAGTTTCTTTTGTTTTCTGTGCCCTTATTTATTTTGTTCTGGTGAGGGATGATAGCCACTCACTTCTTTTATCGTACAGAAGAGGTAATTTAACTGTGATATTTCAGAGAAACTCAATATATTAAATACAGTACAAGTCTTAGAATGTCTAGGGCAAATTATGTGTCTTGCAGAGGAGTAATGTGAAATACTTTGTATTTTTAGTTATGTATTCATCAATTTCTGTAGAATACTTAGCCTCACAATGACAAATAGTAGAGCAAGATTATTGAATATGTTAAGTCTTAGATCATTCTGAACCTTAGATGATGAAGATGGCAGCACAGTCTCTGAAAGCATAGGAATTGATCCAGGATGCTTGGATATATATACAATTTAAATACCAGCCGTCTTTTGAAAGAATGTGCTCTATTTTTGTTCAGACTAAGGTTCTAACCCACAATAGGAATATTACATGGACTGGGCGTGCTTCTGAAAATATTACATAACCTCATATGGTTTTAAGACTTTTGGTATGCTTTTTATTTGTTATCTCAACAGGATTTGCTCTATCTTTTGCTTTTTTTTTTAATGCTATTTTGAAATGAACAGATAATCCTGGCAGATCATCTCTGACAGGATATCAGCTTGTATGTAGTGAAATGCTACCTTATGCCTGGATTGCAAAACCTTTTCAGAAAGTCCTCAAGCCTTGAAAGACTCAGGAAGTTGGTAATTTGACTTAGGTGGCTTAAATGAAAGCTATTTAAGGACTTAGGTCCATATAAATTTAGGCTTCAATAAAAACATCGCATGTTTGCCCAAAACCTTCGTCTCTCTCCTCACTCACTACTTAGAGTCTTCTTCGTGGATAGTTTACAGGCACAGATGAGCAGTTAACATTGTAAAGCCCATTTATTTGGTTGGGTTTTTTTCCCTTTCTGTTCTTTGAGAAGAACAGTACTTTATTTTTATTGTTTAGGTGATGCCTATGGATGTTTAGTCATAGAGTATAAATTGAAGTCTTCCCAAAAAAATGTGCGTAGGAGACACTGTTCCTGTCTGGTGAGCAGCCAAGCTCACTCGTGTAGTAAGGGAGCTTGGCAGGTAACTGCAGTGCAGAGGTGGGAGACTGCAGGGAGCAAACAGCCAGGCTTCAGGGGGAGAGGGGTAGGAGGAGCCCTCCAGGGTTGAAAAGCACAGAGAAGAGATTCTTACTACTTGTTTACTGATTTAATCTTGGAACGGCTTGAAAGGGAAGCTCTGCCTCCAGGGGCGTAACAGGTAGGAAGCTTATTTGGCATCCTGTAAAACTTGGATTTCAGCCTTGTGCAGGCAGGGTACTCCCTGTAAGCCAAACCTGTTATCCCTCCAGGAGACTGACTGTGGCTACCTTTTTTTTTTTTTTACATGCATGCTCCTCAGCAAGCTGTTTCTTCATCCTTGTTCCTGGAGCCTCCTCATGCCTTTCAGATCCCAAGGCCATGTGATGGGTTTTGAGCTCAGTGAACACAACTGGAAACACAGATTGATACTTTGCGTAAAACAGCTACTTGGTCAGTGGTGGAAAGCCACCTGGCTTCCTGAGTGTTTAGGTAACCTCCTTGAAATTCTCCTGTTGTTGATTTTTTTTTTTTTTTTTTTTTTTTTTTTTTTTATATTTTACAGAGCTACTTTTGCTGCAGCTCATGAGCTTTAATCAATACGTACCTCATACCGTAGTGGCCTATTAGCCTTTAGCCTTCCAAAATAGTGAGGATCAAAGCTGAGGAAAATAAGTTCTAAAATAACAGAAGTCCTTTAAAACACAGGGTTTTAGAAGCTCTGTAAATTCATAGTGAGTTGCACATAATGAGGAGCAGGCTGAGATTCCAGGCTGATGTAACTGCTGAGAAGATATTATACTGAAATGTTCTACCAGTTTTCTAGTACTGAACTGAAGTACTGTATCCCTTAAGCTTTTTAGTGGTGGTTGGATTGGTCTTTATCTGAAATCCACTGTTGAAACATTCCGCGGGTGTACCAGATATCTTACTTTGTGTTTTCAGCAATGCTTAATGTCTATCACTAGATGGATATACATAAAAACCACTAGCATAAATCCAAGATAATTCTGTTGATTTCAGAATGCTCAGTGAAGCCAAATCTTGGAAGAGAAATGCCATCTATTGTCTAATAATTTAGAATATATTGTATTTTTAAGTTAAAAGTTTTAATGTTTTGTTAAATATTATGAACAAGCTTTGCATTGAGAAGAAAGATTCTACTACAATCCGACATATGGTTAGCTTTTCTGAGGTTTTACTATATAGGTATTTTGACATGTCACAGCTCACACTGAAACATTTGTTTCTGAAATCACTTTGATGTATCCTAGATATAGATATATATTTCTAGGTCTGTATTATACCTATGTATTTTATATATGTAGATGCATATACTCTACATATATTTAAATTTTTTACATAGACAAATGTATAACTCTATCTATATAATACATCTCTATGCTTATATAGATATCGGTAGATATATTTATATAAATACTTATATGGAAAAAATAGATATCCAATATATTCATGTATATTACTACTACATATCTACTGATATGTTACACATGGATATCTCTATGTTTATGTATCAATATATCTATGTCTTTTCTGTTTATACTCACCTACATAGAGATAAAAATGTTGTCTGTACATAAATAAGAGGGCAAGAAGTAATGGGAGAAGTCACTGCCCAGACCTATGCTAGCTCCAATCTGGGTTTTCCACAGCAGGTCCAGTTTCTGCATGTTCCCAGCATCCTTAATGTACGAGCTAACACAGGGCTACTGGGACACCTGCTATTACTGGCATGTGTTGTGTTGTCCAAAGTAAAGAGTAATGTGGAAGACTCTGGGCAGAAAGAAAATAGGCCAGGAATTTATAAAAGGTTAAATATGGAGAACTGTGGCCAGGAAAAGCTTATTTTATTAACAAAGAACTCAATTTCTTCTTTCAAAGAAATGATTGATTTAGCTTGGTTTACACTAATGATGAAAGCAGTCAAGACCAACCAAGAAAAATACAGCTTCTGATTTTGGGATGCCATATATCGGATTGTTTTATCACTTCTCAAGAGGGCTTTGTGTAGATTTTCCAGCACGTAGCTCCCCCAAGTTGTGAGACATCAAAGATGCAAGAAAATATTTGCTAATTTCTTTCCTTGGTTAGGGTGATCTCCTCCTCATTCTTAGCCCTTCTGATGGGTTGAGTGGAGATGAATAGGCTTTTTCTTATTTTCCAGGCTTGACAGAGCAGGTTTTTTCTTGTCTCTTAGATTCTTATAGAAGAACGCTGGAAGGATAAAACAATATGAAAATCAGTGAGTCACAATCCATAATTTAAACATAATTCACCATGACTCATTCATGAAATGCTTTTGCAGTTTCATGTGACAAAACAATAACCATAAGCATAATCATCACTGCCTACTCAATCTTCTCTTTACAGCTATGCAGCTCTGTGATTCAAATGATTTTGGAGAATCTTAGCAGATATAAATCGTCACAAAACCATCAGAAGCAAAAGACCTCAATGACTTAGAGCAGCTGCGCAGTCATACTTTTTTACGGGTAAGTTCAGCTGGCACAAACATCTTCAGTTGTTACACAGACTCCTTTCCACTCCTTAAGCAAGAAGGTGAATAAGTGTTCCAGGATGGGCAGCCTGATCCAGACTGCTCTATCAAGAGTTGGCTCTGTGCTTCCAGAAAATAACAGACCTCCTGTACTGTCACTCAGTATTGGAGCCGGGGTCTTCCCTCTTATTCCAGAGGCAGATTACCCTTGGAATAAAGTCTGTGGGTCTGCCTGCTGACAGATGTGGCTTCACTGAGGTCTGCAGAATGAGTAACAATTGCGCAGCTCTTTTAATGAGTGTGTCCTTTGTTATAAGGCCTTGATTTTGTGCTTCATGTTCTCTGTGCTTCTTGGATGACCTAGCATAAAACACATAAAAGGAAACTTAAAAAGCTGAATAAACAGGCTTTCCATACAGGGAGTGTTGGAAGGGATTAAAATAATTATATCAGTGTTTCCACTAAATTAGAGGAGCTGCAGCAAGTTACTGCAGCTTTTAAGTAAGTTACAAGCTTTTAAGTAAAAAGGAATAGAGGAAAGAAATATGGAATATAAATCAAAATCCAGTTTTCAAGAAGAATCCGAGGTAAAGAAGGGCTTGTGCAACAGTGGCTTGTTCTGTTACTGAAGAGGGAAGACATAATATTTTTCCATTGCCTACCACAAATCCAAAATGCTAAACACTGGACAGAGCCTTCTCAGTACTTGTTAGCAGTGGTGTCCTTGTGAAGGAAATTTACATATTGTATCTTGGATTAGCAGCCTGATTTATTCAATCATTGACACCAATATATTGCAATATATTAAATGGCACATAATCAATCATGGTTCTCAATGTCTGTCATATTAAGAACTTCATTAATTATAGAACGCAGCCTTCCCAGAAGCAGATTTTTCAATTGACACTGAATGATAAAATTAATCTAGCTTTAAAGTTGGATTTTTTTTCTAACAGGTTTCGTCTGACCTTTCAAATTTCTTCAGAAGGTCCTTAGCAAGTTAACTTTGCATCTTAAACTTGCTCTGTGCACTGAAAAGTGAACAGAAAATGTGGCTCTCTACTTCTGAATAAAATGTGTTGCTAAATAGTATAGTAAGGTCTGGGGTTGGTGCCATTGGTTGAGAACTATCCTTCTGTTTTGGTAATATTGTATCTTTCACAATCCAGTTGAAAGCAGAATTTCTTTCCAAATGGCCTACGAACTTTTGAAGTGCATTTAGTTTAATATCTGACTAGCATAACTTAACTCATTAAACTGCATTATTATGTATTTATTAGTGTTTATGGCATTATTTATTCTGCTAATTGTATAATCAGTCATTGGCAGGAAACAAATATGTTAAAGTTTACACTATTAGTCCTTAGCTACTATTTAGTCCTTAAAATTTATTCCAAACCTTAAACATAACATGCAACCATCAAAATATAAAACAAACCTGACTAATTTTCTATCATTGACTAAAAGGGATCCTAGAAAATTGTCTGTTACTCCCATACCCAATACCAGCACTAATTTATAATTCTCTCTCAAGACCTGTGAAGTACCTGTGATATTAAAGAAATTATGGCTATTCCACAACCTCCACAGGCAGTCTGTGCCTGAAGTCTGTCTTGAAAGAAGCATTTCTAATATCTAGCCTGAATATTTTTAACTAAAATCCATTATTACTATTTGTCCTACTGTGACCATGAACTGATTGCTTCCTGTCTTTAGATACATAAAAACATTCTAAAAGAGGCTTATGTAAGCTTTGAATAGCCCGGGATAATTCATCTGAAGAAGGGAACAGTCTTTGATACAGGATATGCATTGGTCCCTGATTGCTCTTTCTGCTTTTCTCCTGTTCTGTAAAGTCAATCTACACTTTGAAAATTGCAATGGAGGTCTGACTGTTGCTGGGTAAAGCACATAGATAAACTTGTGTGTATTTCAGGTAGTGATTCTGATTATGGTCTTTTCACTTTGGCAAATTTATTTTTAAAAATATAGTAAATGAGAAAATGCTTTTTTATTTGGTGCAATATACTTATTCTTATCCACTTCTCCAGCTAAAAAAGATAAGTGAACAAGGTATATTAATACATGTGGCCAGTGTAAACAAAATTTGAAAATTTTTATTTCTATTAAAAAATGTAAAAATCTTTTTTTGTGTGTTTTTCGGGGGGGGTTTGTTTGTTTTTGGTTTTACTTTTTAAAGAAAAATAAATTGATGATACAGTCTTGGTTACACCATTTTTTTTTGGATATGATTTTTCAATATTGTAGTTCTGAAAGGTTTTATGGAGACTATGTCACAAGAAATGCAAGTGTAGATAACATTTTGTGTCTGCAACTTAAGTTGCCCTGTAACTACTGGATATCTGTGAACTATATCAGTTGTTTTTCCTTAAATCCTTTTTCATTTCCTCTAGTTTATTTGTGTTGCTTCCACCTCAGCAGTTTTGCGGTGTCAGATATATGGTATCAAATCACTCTCCAGAGGAAAACCAAAGATTAGTCCTGGAAAAAATGACATTCCTGAAGGAAAGAGAAAATAAGCACAAGGTTTTCTGGGGTGCACTAGGTTAATTGGTGTCTCTGAAAATTAGGCTGTAAGTGGATATTGTTTCAGTTAGAAAATAGATTGGTTTTGTGAGACAGTTCTTTTTATATGATTGAATTAACTCTAAGCTTCTTTATGAGCTATTTATATTGATGTACAAATCTTCTACTAGCAAAAAGAAAATACTTTCTGAGGATGTAATTAATTTGTTTTAATCTATTCTGTAGTTTAAATTGAAAGAGAGCATAAGCATCCCACTTGAATAGCTTGCTAAGACACCATCTGAACTGATTAATAGTCCTCTGGATGAAATGTCATCTTTCTTCCTAAATAAAATAAATTTAAATTGCTATCTTAATATAGAAATACAAAATATATGTAGTGTGCTCCAATATGATCCTTTAGGTGCAGCTTGCAGTGACACAAACGGAAGGTCCCAGCTGTTCTAAGTTCAACCATAAGGCAATGCCTTAAGAGTGCAATCAGTTTGTCCTAGATTTCTTCCAGCATAGTTCAGGAAGCTCTCTGACAAGCAGACGTAATCCTCTGAGAAGCTCTGTGTTGTGAAGTCCTCCTTTAGATGAAATTTTAAATAGATTTGGGGGTTTTTTTTGGTTTTTTTGGATTTAACTTTCAGGACTTTACATGCATAAAACCAGGAATTATGTCAGAAAATATTAATATTCAGTTACTTCTACAAAATGCATCTGGCCTTGTTTTCATTTTATTCATCTGTAATATACACAGCTGTATATGTTAGAGCTGTGTATGTTACAGTTGTCATTGTCTTGGTCTGACAGACAGGCGTCTGCTAAGGAAGGTGGGAACCTTCCTTAGAATACAGAGAATGACCCCCCTTCCCTCTGAGTTATTATAACTTTGGAATCAAGGACTTTCAGGCAAAGACATGGGAAAAGGAATAACAGTTCTTTACTAGTATCTATAATGAGGCAAACAATCAATAACAATCGTAACAGCAAACAAAACCAAAAACCCAGTGGCAGGTGTCTCTGGGCTGCCAGGCACTGTCCCATTTGGTGCAGTCACAGTCACAGCCAGCAGGGGCGCTCTTGGCTCTGGGCAGGGCAGGTGCAATGACTCCTGCACAGCTGCAGGGGGCGCTGTGGCATGAGGTCAGGTCTGTGTCACGTGGGTAATGGCAGATGGACTGGGCAGGGATGGTGTGAGCAGGACAGGCTGGGCAGGGATGGCGTGAGCAGGATGGGCTGGGCAGGGATGGCGTGCAGCAGGACTGAGCTCAGAGCAGGGAGATGGAGCGGCAGGGTGGGCTCACCCGGGCTAGCCAGCAACAAAAGTGACAGGAACGCCGCAGTTGTGGCAGGCAGGGTCACAGGGCAGCGGCAGCTGGGCCCCCTTCCACTGCAGTGCAGCTGGGAAATGCGCCCTCCCGGGGGGAGAAGGGGGTTGAAATCCTGTGCCCATTTTCCCCAAACGAAAGCTCACGCACCAGCTAGAGAAAAACCAGTGTAGAGTTGTGGGAGGTCCATCCTTGGCTGCAGCTGCCTCTCATTCCAGCTCCACGTCCTCTGAAGGAGGCTTCTCCTTGGGGGAGGACTCGGGGGATGGAACCAGGGGCTAAGATCCACCCCTGTTCTAGAAGAGAGGCGTGCCCAGGGTCTTGGACCAAACCCCTCTTCCCGAAGATTCTGTTATGTTCAATGTATTATTGGTTATTAACTATTGTACCCTCCCTCCTATGTTTCTATTGGACCCCTGACCCTCGTACCCTCTCCTTGTCTCTTTCCCTATTGGTTGTCACTTCCCCTTATAACTGGCTGCATGGGGGCATTTCCCCAGTGTTCTCCTCCACAACTCTCCCTCCTGAAGCCTTGAGCCCTTACCCCCAATAAAGGAGAGTTCTGGGGAGACCCCACTCCCACACCCTTTGCCTCGTCTCGCCTCCTTTACCAGCGGCACCTCGTTGCTGACCACTCACCGGGAACAGCCCCACCTCGGTGTGAGACATCCACACAGTGGGCTGTCATGGCCCGGAACTTGTGTCTCAGGCGAGGGCAGCCAGGAACGCCAGGCAGCTTATTATTTATTTTATACTACAGCATAGAGCTGGGCTTTTTTCTGCAGTCGCAGCCAAAAAGGAGACAGCAGCTTTTTCCGCTGCTCTCTCTTCCAAATCCAGTGAGAGAGTGGCTCCATTATCAATCCCCAAATCTCTTGTCCCCTTGCCACACCTGGCCAAAATACTTTGTTTCTTTTGTAAGGGTAAATAGCCCTTAAGTATCCAATCATTTGTTGTGCAACAGCAGAATGGGGAAAAATTCTGCCCCCTCTCAACCTCCAACAGTCATGCAGCTTTTCCTGTGGGAAAACTAAGATCCTGAAGCAGTTACTTAAACAACTACAAGAATTAGGGTTTTCTGGTCTATATGAAGCTTAAGAATTTGTATATTAGTCATGTATACTACAATTGTATAGGGGTGTCTTCTATATTTGAGAATAGTTTGCCATGTCTTATGTTGTTTGGACTTCTTAGATTTTTCTTCTCCAGCAATTAATATAACTGTTACTTGATGTTGGTCATCATATAATCACTGATTAATTATATTTTGGATTCCTGAAATACCTCAACCTACTCTCTGGCCAGCGAAACTTCAGTCCACAGAACATACTGTCTACAGAAAGGACTAGGCCTCTTTTGTTTCATTAAAAAACTCAATTACGTGGATAGTCCCATCCGAGATTTCAAATGTTGTTTTCTATTTTTCCAACTCTAGTTACCATCAGTATCATTACTGGAGTCACCCTGCTCATAGCACATCTCAAATGTGGATTATCTGGTAATGAGGTGAGGCCACCCCAGAGCAGAGCAGAGCAGGACAATCCCCTCCCTTGCCTGGCTGGCCATGCTGTGCCTGATGACCCCCAGGACAGGGCTGGCGCTCCTGGCTGCCAGGGCACTGCTGGCTCATGTCCAGCTTGCCATTGACCAGGACCCCCAGGGCCCTTTCCATGGCACTGCTCTCCAGCCTCTCATTCCCCAGTCTGACCATGCATCCAGGGCTGCCCCATCCCAGGGGCAGAACCTGGCACTAGCGCTTGTTGAACTTCATGTTGCTGGTGATTGCTCAGTCCTCTAATTTGTTGAGGTCTCTCTGCAGGGCCTCCCTGTCCTCAAAGGTGTCAACAGCTCCTTGCAATTTTGTGCTGTCTGTGAACTTGCTCAGTGCTCCTTTCAGTCCTGCCTCCAAGTAATTTATGAAGAAGTTGAAGACCACAGGGCTGAGGATGGAGCCCTGCAGAACCCCACTAGTGACATGACCCCAGTGTAATGTTACCCCAGTCACTGTAACCCTTCATGCCTGACCCATGAGCCAGTTGCTCACCCATCACAGGATGTGTTTGTCCAACTGAGAGCTGGACAGTTTGTCCAGAAGTATACAGTGAAACAAAGTATCAAAACTTTATTGAAACCCCGAAAGATCACATCAACTGGATTCCTTTGATCAGCTGGGTGGTTTACCTTGTGTGATAGTTTTGCCTGGCCCAGTTTTTGCCAGTGGATAGGGTGGGGTACAAAGATGGCTCCTGCATGTCCTGAGTAAAGATTCTGGACATTTCTCCACCATGTCCAGCAGAGCCAATCTCTGATGGCTCTGAAGATGATGGACATGCTGCTGGCCAAGTTTGGGCCAATTAGAGATGTTAGTTACGCCTCTGTGAAAACATATTTAAGAAGAAATCAAAACAAGGTAAGCACGCACTTCTTTGTACCCAGGGAAGGAGGAGGAGGAGGTAAAAATATGTGAGGGAGAACAACATGGAGGCACCAAGGTCAGTGGAGAAGGTGGGGGAGGAGATGCTCCAGGCGCCGGAGCTGAAAACCCTCTGCCAGCCGTGGTGAAGACCATGGGGGAGCAGGTGGTCCCCCTGCAGCCCATGGAGTCCAGGGGATGCAGAGAAACCCCCCACAGCCTGTGGGGAGGTGCCCACGCCAGAGGAGCAGGTGGAAGCCTGCAGGAAGCTGTGATCCAGTGGGAGTCCCAGAGACTGAGAGTTGCAAAGGCCTTGCAGGAGAGAGAAAGGCCTTGCTCCCGGGACGGAAACAGCCTGGCCTCGGCTTGGAAGTCTGCAACCTGGAGAGAATCTCGGACAGCAGCAATCGGGCAGGGCTGCTTGTGAGATTGGACCCATGCCAAAGAAGTTCGCAGAGGACTGTCTCTCGTGGGAGGGACCCCCATGGCTAAGTAGAGGATTCTTTTCCCCTGATGGACTGACCCTGACCAAAGGAAAACCCCCATGCCCTGCCCCCACCCCGGAGCTGTTGGTTAGAAGGAAGGAGGGAGGGGGTGAGCTGAGAAATGGCCTTAATAGGGAGAGGGGTGAGCAGAAAAACAGTGTTTGTAGCAGAAGAATTGTGGCGTTGGACTGACTAAGAAAAGCCACATATCTTGCCCCAACCCGGATCTGTTGGTTGAATAGAAGGAGGGGGCGAATAGAGAAACAGTGTCTGTAGTAGAAGAATTGTGATGGACTGACTTAAAGAAAAAACCCCACACTCTGCCCCTGCCTGGGAGTTGTTGGTTAGTTAGAAAGGTGGGAGGGGGTGAGCTGGGAAGCGGTGCCTTAAGAGGGAAGGGGGGTCAGTGAAGAAATGGTGTCTTGAGAGCTTATTTTTATCTCTGATTTATCCTCCGACTCTGTTAGACTAATAAATCACTTTTTTTGCAACTTTAAGTTTCCCCGCCTGCTTTTGCCCTGAATCTAGTGCGCCCCCTTATCAGTGGTCTTATCTCAACTCATAAGTCCAGTGTTTTGTGTTAATTTTCCCTCTCCTCTGCATAGCTGCAGCAGGAGAGAGCATAGAGAGAAAACGTTGTAGGTGCCTGGCATTTAGCCAGGGTCAAACCCACGACACCTTGTCATAAAAGTAAATTAGGTTTGATAAGTAGGACTTTCCTCTCATGAAGCTGTGGTGGGTGTGACCAAGGACTGCATTGTTTTTCAGCACCTCCCAGAATAATCTTCTCCACAGTTTTACCAGGCACTGAAGTGAGACTAACTTCTTGCCCTTCTTGAAAATCTGGACAATGTTCAACAGCCTCCAGTCAGCTGGGACCTTTCCAGATTCCCAAGACTGCTCAAAAATTGAGAGAGGTTTTGCAATAACATCAGCCGGTTCCTTCAGGATTCTTGGATGAATCCCATCAGGCCCCATAGATTTGTGGGGATCTAGCTGGAGCAGCAGATCCTGCACAATTTCAGGATCAACTGGCAGCGGACTGTTCTCACATTCCTGGTCCTCCAGTTCAGGCACTGGGACCCCCTTGTCCTGTCATCCATGTTGAAGACAGAGTCAAAGAATATCTTACTTCTGACTCGTCCATATCCCTGTTTGTAAGGTGACCATCCTTATCCTGTAATGGGCTGATGTTGTCTTTACATTGCCTCTTGCCATTAAAATATTTGAAAAAACTCTTTATTTTCCCCCATGTTTCTGGACAGCTTCAACTCCAGGACAGCTTTGGCCACACAAATTTTGTCCCTAAAGTGACAAGTAACATCTCTGTATTCTTCTCATGTCAATGTCACTTCCACTGGACATACATCTTCCTTTTTGACCTTATTTCCAGAAGGTTGCTCTTCTGGCTTTCTGCCTCGCCTGCTTGACTTCCAACATTTGGGAATTGTCTGCTCCTGAGCCCTTAGAAGCTGACATTTAAAAAGTGACCAACACTGAGTCACCCCAACACCTGCAAAAACATTTTCCTAGGGATGTTATTTATTAAATTCCTGAGCAGCCTGAACTGAGAAGTCAGTTCTCCTCATGTCCAGAGTTGAGGTTTTGCTGACACATTTTCTCCTGTCAACAGAGATTTCAAACTTGATCACTTTGTGGTCACTGAGGCCAAGGTAGACACCAATCTCCACTTACAAGGTCCACTCTGTTGACAAGCAGTAGATAAGGAGGGCATCTTTTTGAGTCGGCTCTTCTCTCCCTCAGGCTTTCCAGCAACAGCTCTTTGTGATAAAACACTGTACTTCAGGGTAAAAAGATTGAAAATTTCAAAGTACATTAGGGTTTTTACATTTAATTGCCTATACAGCATGCAGCATTGAGGGTAAAAACCTGTAAGTTTAAGGTACACTTCCATGCTCTCTGCCTGGGCTTTCTGGTGAACGATAGGGAGTCTTGTTTTCTCTTGTAACTTTAGCTGCCAAAAATTTAAGCTGTATGTCTTCTCTCTCCTACTGCAGAGAGCTGTACTGGAAATACAGTAAATCAGAAGTCACGGTGATGAACGGATTAGTCTTTAAAATAATTGTGTATATTAATATAATTGTGTAAATTAGTTACTGTACAAGTTAGGACTTCTGTATTGACTTTCCTTCCAGATCTTCATAACCATTGCAAAGAATCTTTTAAGTAAGATATGATTTATGGGCCAAAAATGCTTTGATCTTTTCCAGAATCTGTAGTAACCCTTCTTTTCCATGACCAAGTAATTCCTATATTTATGGGATTACAGACTAAGCCAATGTAATTTACAGTGTTGCTAAACTCGTTTTATTTACCCTGTACCAGTCTCCAATGAAATGATGACGTTTTTGCATAAGAGCATCTGTTTGTCTGAAGAAAGAGATCTTTAATACTGGATGTAGTCCATGTTCTTTTATGTCAGGTAAAGCACCAAATATTTGGTAGCATGGTAAGCAGGAGAAAAAAAAAACCAACAAAAACTTCATAAACTCTCCTAAGTCTTAAGAACAAGAAGGAAGTTCTAATAGCAAAAAAAGCTATGGATTTTTAGCTATTCAGGAAGGTAGTTTGCCTAAAAATTTATTCTGATTCACCTGCAGAATGATACCTGAAATGAAATCTGAAAGTCCTGCCCACTGTCTGCTGCTTGTTAACAACTGGGAAACATGAGATATCATAAAATGTTCAAAACTTAAAAGGAAGCTGAAGACATCAGACAGTCTCAGAGCTGGCTGGACAACATAACTGTGTCTTAGGAGTAAAAGTAGAAGAAGTAACAATTTTGATATGAGGTCTCCTTTTATTGTACCTCATTCATAGAATTATCCTCAAAAGTATATTAGATGAAGAATAAAGAGTGAACAGGTATTCATCAGAGCCTCCATATCAAAAAAAGTTAAGAGTCACCTAAAAATTCAGCAGGCTTCTAATGTATTTTATACATTAAGGCTTGTGACCGTTTTGGACAACTATGAATTTTTGTTGTAATTCCTCTGTTTTCCAGTACGATCATGGGATGATTCCCTGTTGTTTCTTCTGCTTTTAGAGCAAAGTTAAGAGTGATTATATGCCTTAGCATTTTCCTAGGTATAGGTATTGCCTTGCATTTCTGAGACATTTCTGTTAATCTTTGTTGTCCGTTTGAATTTATTATGAATGTTGGGTTTCGTTGTGGTTTTTGTTGCTGTTGTTTTAGTTGTTTTCAAAATAAACTGATCCAGTTTTCTGTACCAGTTCATGAAAATCTGATCACACCATCACCATTATTTTGTGGGTGGGCATATCCACGGCTTAGTAAAAACAGTAATTACTTCTGAGAAGTTAATGTGTTTGTGACAAGCTACTCATTGCAGAAATGTAACACCAGTCCCCGTATCTTGTGCTGCAAACACCAAACTATTAAAGAGCAGTAATGACATGTGCTTGCTCTTGTAGCTGTCACTGCTAACAAAGCTCTCTTCAGCAGCCTCGTGCAGTCTGTTATCTCTCTCGCTGGTGCTCACTGTTTGTGACTCTGCCCTATGTTTCTGAAGTGACAAGCTCCATTTATAAATGGGTAGCTATCACAGTAAGCAAGCGGCTGATTATCTTTTTACTTGACGCTTTTTCTGTACGTAGGGGAGTGCAGCTGGTTCATCCCTGACACCCTGTGGTGCTCGGAACCATGGGATGATGGTGATGGCAGTGGAACAAAGCCAAGGTGCCTGGAAACTTCATCACTGAACAGGAAGCTCTAATATCTAAAGTAGGGAAAAATATCCAAAATAAGACAGGATTGTAAAGATTCAGCTATCTGTAGTATTATATTATAATGCAAAAAATATGACAGGAAAAAAGTACGTATTTCTTCATACTAAGCAATTCTACATTCAGGAAAAAAAATCAGAAAAGAAGTCTGTTTCTCTCCCCCTCCTCAGACTGTTTTGATAACATTTAGCTCATGTGATTAGATGATATAAAATCACTTGTGACTATTAGAGAGAGAAGGCTATGAAGAACTGGAGGAGCATAACAAAGTTAGGTGCCTGGGAGGCAGAATGACAGAAGAGACTGTCTTTTGTCAATGCAAGCAAATGCACAATAAAAGGGATAATTGTAACTGCAAACATACCTTGGGGGATGTTCTAAATTAACTGTACCTTTCAGGAAAAAGGATCTGTGCATAAGTCCATGAAATTACTTGCCTAAAACATAGTTGTGCACTAGGAAAGCAAATAAGAAAATATGGATGAAAGAAGGAGAGATAATAAGGATTCCTGTAATTACCCTAACCCTTATGTAATGAGGATTAGAATGAAATATTAAATAAGTATATTACCTATAAAACTTTATTATTATCCTATATATCTGACACCAATTATCCTATTTAGAAAGAGAATATATATGTAACATTGAAACATGGTTTTTATTTAGGCTTAAATTTACATATATAATTTACATGAATTAAGTAGAACCTTTTATAGCTGAACAATTGTCATTTTTAAAATAGCTGTTTTATACTGATGAAATAGTACTTACTTATTTGCAGGGAGAAATGTGGTTCCTGGGGAAATATAATGAGTTGAGGTGAGGGAAAAATAAAGGGAAATTATATCAAAGGGAATTGTTCCACTGTTACCCCATTTCTTTAGTGTTGCTGGAGAAGCTGAATAGATGAGAATTGATGGTTCTGTAGCAGATCACCTTGAGTGTCATCCCATGGTATGTACAAGACAACTAGGGGATCGGGCTCAGCCTGGTGGGTTTGTGAAGGGCAGGTCCTGCCTGACCAACCTGACCTCCCTTTATGACAGGGTGACTGGCTTCATATGTGAGGGAAAAGCTGTGGATGTTGTCTGCCTGGACTTCGGCAAAGCCTTTGACACCATTTCCCACAACATCCACCCAGACAAAACTACCTGCTTATGGTTTGGACAAGTATGCTCTTTACTTGATAAAAACTGCCAGGATGACCGGGCCCAGGGAGTGGTGGGGAATGGAGTTACATGGGGCTGGTGGCTGGTCATGAGTGGGGCTCCCCAGGGCTCAATATTGGGGCCAGTCATGTTTAATACGCTAATTAAATATCTGGATCAAGTGCACCCTCAGTCAGTTTGCAGATGACACCAATTTGGGCAGGAGCTGATCTGCTGGAGGGCAGGAAGGCTCTGCAGAGGGATCTGGACAGGCTGGACCATGGGCTGAGGCCAATGGTGTGAGGTTCAACAAGGCCAAGTGCCAGGTCCTGCCCTTGGGTCACAACAGCCCCAGGCAGTGCCACAGGCTGGGGCAGAGTGGCTGGAAAGTGCCATGGGGAAAAGGCCCTGGGGGTGCTGGTGACAGCAGCTGGACATGAGCCAGGCTGTGCCCAGGTGGCCAAGAAGGCCAATGGCATCCTGGCCTGGGGCAGCAATGGTGTGGCCAGCAGGAGCAGGGCAGGGATTGTCCCCTGTCCTGGGCACTGGTGAGGCCACAGCTCGAGTGCTGTGTCCAGTTCTGGGCCCCTGAGTGCAAGAAAGACATTGAGGGGCTGGAGCGAGTCCAGAGAAGGGCAACGGAGCTGGGGAAGGGTCTGGAGCACAAGTGCTGTGAGGAGCAGCTGAGGAAGCTGGGGGTGTTAGCCTGGAGAGAAGGAGGCTCAGGGAAGACCTTATTGACTTCTACAAATACCTGAAAGGAGGTTGCACTGAGGTTGGGTTCAGTCTCTTCTCAAAGGAAATGGCCTCAAGTTGTGCCAGGAGAGGTTTTTATTGGATATTAGGAACACTTTCTTTGTAGATGGGGTTGTCAAGCATTGAAGCCAGGGAAGTAGTGGAGTCACCATCCCTGTGGGTGTTTAAAAGATGTGTAGACACGGTGTTTAAAGACATGGTTTAGTTTTAAGTTTAGTTTTAAGACTTGGCAGTTTTAAGTTTACGGTTTGACTTGACGGTCCTAAAGGTATTTTCCAACCTAAGTGGTTCTATGATCCTACTATTTGAAGGAGAATTCTGCAATTTCTTGGCTTTTGACTGAATGATGGAATCCACAATGTTACTGGTTTCAAAATATACATCAGGATAATACCAATCCTAAAATAAAGCACAGCACTTTCTGCATCTGCTTTGTATAGTCTCCTGGACTTTTTATTTGCAGATTATTTAATATGATAAATTAACTTTGTAGTATCATATGGGAAATTTAACTTTTTTAACTTAGTAACTAGATGCTTTCATGTGTCATTTGCTCTCTAGAACTTAAACTACTTCGCAAGGTTCACTGAAGATTATGCTAGATTTGATATTCAGCCATTAAAAGAATTTGGCTGCTTTATATTTTTAAGATTTTACTTTGTTCAAAACAAGTCTCAAAACAGTTAGTAAAATCTTTAAGATAATGTGTGAATTTTAATGAGTATTCTGAGAGCCACAACTGTCAGTGGAATCCAGCTTCTGAATATCAATTTCATTTTGATCAAGCATTACATCCTAGGACTGCAATTTATTCCATAACTCTGAAGCAGTTATGTCAGCGTGATCACCATCTGCACTAGGCACAATTTCAAATCAATGCTATTCTTTTATACTTTTTTCTTGAATGAGAGAGGCCTTTGTTAATCTTATATCACATTGAAAAAAAGAAATCTCCCTATGGAGCTCCATCTATCATAAAAGGAAAATGAAATATGAAGCTCTTGGGATATTGCCTCAATTTCTCTATTGGTGCAGTCATAAAACAAATTGTTACAAGTATGAGAGACAAAAATGCTCGGATTCTGTCCTACACCTTGCAAGTCCCTAGATAACTTACACAAATGCCTTATTTCAATTCACACTAAAGAGCTCATCTTGAAAGAGTTAATGTAATCAGCTGTCACAATTTTTGTAGGACCTGATTCTGAAATTAGAAATAATTTGCTGAAGACCTAAGGCTGTAGAGTCCTGGCATTCTGTATAAATTACAAGGGTTAGCATGTCAGAGTAAGAGACACTCATAATGAGAATAATATTGACATAATAAGCCATTTCTGAAGAAAGTTGAACAAAAGTGCATGATATTAAAAGAACTATTTATATTGTTTCCAGTCCTAAACTACAAACCTGATCACCACATTTGAATTCTTTGTTAGATTTAGTGAACAAACAGAGAGAATGTCTCTTGATGTGGCCTCCATTTGTAGGATTTGGACCCTGCTTGGCTACTGAAGGAAATCCCTATCTGGCCTTAGCCTTTTGGATACAACTACAGGAAGTATGTAGGTACATGTTTGTAAGCTGCAGTTTGTCTGTTTCAATTTTGTATCGACAAAATGAAACCATAAAAACAGGGGAGGCCACTAATAAACCAGGAGAAGCAATCACTCAGCTCAAAGCCTTATCTCTGAAAGTGGACAGATGAGAACTGCTAGAGCAGAATGAGAGAACAAGGACGTTTTTTATTGCTTTGTCTCCCAGCACAGAAATAAAAATATTTCAAGAGGCTTAGTGTCTGTGTACTTTATAGACTTCTGTTCTGCAGTTTCAGCACCCCTGATGTCCTGCCACAACTAATTCCTCCACTTACCTACACTCTGTGAAAACAACTTTCTTACGCCTTTCAAATAAAAAAGCTGAAAATTGGTAGAAATAGTTTTACCCTGACAAGGTCAATAGCTTTTCTAATTGGGAATCAATCTCAAACTTGGTTGGGAGGGGGAGGAGCATGAAGGAAATGGGCAGAAAAGTGCAGCTGTTCCCTCAAGTAATGCTTTAGTTTTATTTCATCAGTCATGTGGAAAGTTGATCTGCAAGGGAGCAGTGAAAAAAGACTTAACTATAGTCCTGGTTCACTTTTGGATTGTGTGGAGGGCAGATTTCTTATTCTATTCTTAAAATATTAAAGGTGAAAAAAGTCTTGTTTTTGTTAATCTCCAGGCTTCCTTGTTCTCAGGGAAAATCCTATTTAGCTTCCCACTGCAGATGAAAGCTTGAGCTCTACCATATGTGTATGCTGGATGCCTTCAAAGGGCAGCGGTTTCTGTTATCACATCCTAGGTTTCAATAAGCTGCACCTCAGAGGTGCTGAGCCTGAGGCATGAAAGTGTTGTACATAACCCGCTGTGACTTGGCTGACCTGTCATGAAGTGCAGGGAAAAGACAGAATTCTGTGATACTGGAGGAACACGCGACCACTTTTGCTATAATGTCAACCTCTGTTTCTCTGAACCAGGTAACAGACAGGATTGGACATCTCTAAAATGAATTAATTTAGCCTTGTATTAAGAAAAAGGGCACAGAGTTTAAACCTGGGCTTAACAAAGATGAAAGTAAAGATATATATATTGGGATGGAATAATCCTGAGCAGCAATGCAGGTGGGCACTGCCTGCCTCAGCAAGGCCTGTGCTGCAAAGTCCCTGGGGCCCTGGGGGACAGCAAGATGCCCAAGAGCCATGCTGAGGATGGCAGCAGCAAGGGCCACCCCCACCTGGTGTTTCAGTAGCAGGGGCACAGTCAGGAGATCAAGGGTTGGGATGGTCCCCCTCCACCTGGCACTTCCTGGAATCCCCCACAGAAAATCATGTCCAGCTTTGCTCCCGTCTGGCCATAAAAGTACAACTGGAGAGACTCTAGGGCAGGGCACTGAGGTGGAACAGAGTTGAAGTCTTACAGTACCTGCAGGGTAGTGACAGAGAAGATGGAGGTGCTCTCTTCCCAAGAGTGCAGGGTGGCAGGACAAGAGACAGCAGGCACAAGTTGTTTCAGGGGAAATTCTGTCTCTATATAAGACAATTTTTCCCCATGAGATCAATTAAATGTTGAAATAGACCCCACAAAGAAGTGGAATGGGTGGGTGCAGGCAACGTGAGAAACAGCAAAGCAACAATATTTTTTTGTTTGGTTTGGTTTCTGGTTTTGTTGCAAACAAAGTGAGGAACTGAAATGGGGCATGAAACGTCAAACCATCCAGGAGTTACTTAAGCAAATTTGTGCTTTGTTCTTTAAAGTGCTCTCATGAGATTTCCTTTGTGGAGGAAAGCAGTCAGACTTAGGACATTTTATACCTGCTTATATAAAATGACAATGCAAATAGCTATGTGCAGTGTTAAGCATTCTCTAGTACAGATTTATTTTATATCTCTGGATAAGTTGCTTAATGTACTGTTTAAAATCCAGGTTGGGTTTTTTTGGTTGATTGGGTTTTTTGGGGTTTTTTTTGGGGGGGGGCAGGGGTGTTTTTTGGGGGGGGGAATTTTTGTTTGTTTGGTTTGGGTTGGGGTTTTTTGTGGTGGTGGTGGTTTTGTTTTATTTTTGGGGTTTGTTTGTTTAATATGGTTTTTTTTCTGTCTTTTAATACTCCTCTTCCTGTAGCTTCTGGTCCTTAATTTAATTGTCTTTACCATCAAGTCCTCAAGTGGACTATAAATGGCAATATTGGTGCTTGCCTTGATTATTTATTTATTTATTTTATTTATTGCCTGAGCTATATCATTGTTTGGGTAGAATAGGTATGAACTTTGCATTTATCTTATTTTAGTGCATTTTTTGTACTTTCTCCCATACCTAGGAACCAGTTCAGATTTGCGTATAGCAATCCAATTTTAAAATAAGGTGGTATAGATCCCCTTCCCTGTGTGACATTGATTCACATTCTGTTCACATGGATAGTGATAAATTGCCAACTGTGAAATAAGCAGATACTTCCAATCAGAACAGTTTTAATGTAAAATTTAGCACCACTACTTGACTCAGCAGACCGAGGCTTGAATGTAAGTTACAGTGAATTTACATTTCCATCACTGAGTTTGTCCCCTGGTACCAAGGTTGCATTACTATTTTATTGGCAACACAATTTCAGACTCTTGGGGTATTAATAACACTGAAACTTACTTTAATGCATTTTCAGATAAAAATTCATTTCTAAAAGGCCTCATGACTTTGGGCCTGTCACCTGCAAAATATTTGCTGGATTATTGCGGTGGTACAGTGAACTGTTATAGTTGAACTAGTAAAAAAAAAGTAATAATCAAGAAATCGCATGCTTTTAAGAGGGTTTCTTAGCACTGCAGATTACTTGCAGAGCCTTCTAGGTAGATCACCTTAAAAATGCCAGAATAGCCTGGTTAGCAGCATGGGATGCCTTAATTGTGAAGTGCCGTACCCATATGCCAGCCATGTATTTCTCAATTTGATAAATTCATCACCTCATTTGATGTTTCCAAACTTATTCTCTGTTCACTATTGCTATCCTCACTGTTTGAACAGTTGTTAATAAACTTAGCCTGCTTATTTTGTGCTTTTTCCATGCAAATAGCTATCAATTTAATGTTTGGGGAGGGGGTGTGTGTCTAACCATTACAGCAAACACAATTACTACATTTTGATGTGTATGGAGTAGGAATTGAGTCTAAATTTGTGCTCTTTCAAAGGTCTTGTGTGTTTGGAAGCATGAGTCAACAGGGTAGATACAACCTGTACCAAACAATGGGAACTGGGCACTGCTAGAAAAGACAAACAAGTGTAGCCAATGTTGTGGCAAAGTACATTAATCTACCCCTGGATTTTTCTCTAGATGCAATTTTACACCTGGAGAAATAATTCCATTTGATCGAGGTGCATGACAAATCTTATTTCAGGTAGAGCTCTGCCTGTGTTTCTTGAAGATTAGTCTGAATTCTTGAGGTTTCCCAACAGGATACTATTTGTTCCCTATTTTTGGTTAAGCATTCTTTGCAGTATAGGTGCCTCTCTAAGAAATCCTTATATTTCTCCTCAGGCTGCCTCCACCAGTTACATTTGACCTGCTCTGACATACAGCATTGTCAAGTAGCCAGAGTGCTGTCTCCAAGAGTGTTCTATGTATTAAATGTTTTCTGAACACTTTCTTGAGCTGTTTCATTTCTGGGCATAATGACATTTAAAACTGCATATGTTTTTATTCATTTGCCTTGCTTCATCTGCTCTGATGGACTGATCCTTCTGTTTCAGTTTGTTGACAAATGTAAAAATTCATTAAATGGGTTCCTGATTTTGAATTTTTCCTCCTAATGCCAAAATTACTTCTCCTGTTCTGTTTTGAATTATCGTAATGCTTTTTAATATCTGTTATGGCTGTGAGTATTAATTGATCTGCTCTACAGGGTGTTAATAGCATTATTAGGTACTCCTAATAGTCACTCCATTAGCTGTATCTGGAGCAAGACCATAAAGCTGAGACCTTTTCAAGCTGGGCTGCAAGTCCTCTAAGAAAAGTAAACTGGAGTATTCTTCTTCCTCACCCTATGGCTATCATCCCAAAGGATTTAAGTAGTATTATCTCCTATTTTTAGGTATTGTCTCTTGATTCCTAGAGACAAGAATTGTGGATTACTGCCACCTTGGATGACATGCTTTAGAAAATGCTGTAATGTATTAAAGCCTGCTAGCTTTTGGGCTTTAGGGCTGATTTATCTAAATGCCCAATTGCAAATTTCACATTTTGTGGAACAATTCAGGGGTTCAAACTAAATGTTTCACTTTTGCAGTTCTTTGGGTTTCATAAAATAAGGCGTGAAAATACAAAATGTGGATCAAATATCATTCTCATATAAGTGAAAACTCAAGTTTGTTTGTTTTTTTTTAAATTTCTCCTCTTTCTTTATTTTCAGAGTTCTACCAAACAGATGGACATATATTGAGGGAAGAAATATAAAGAAGATCGACTTAGCTCTGAATCAAGTTGTTCTGACCATTAGAATTAGCTATATTTCCTGCTGTGTTAGAATCAGTTAAATTCCAAACGCTATCACAACATAATAGACTGCAATGAACTGAAACTGTCTACGGCTCTCCTTAAAGAAGGGCCCTAATTCTGCTGCTGGAAATCTTGGAAGCACCCATGGGAGTTGTTTCAAGAAGCAGTAACCCTCAGGGGTCCCTGATGCTGTTGATGCTCCTTGCTGTTTGTGTAAAACCTCAGGGCAACCTCTTCACCTTGCTGACAAACCACTCCCAATTCTGCCATGTGACTGCTGACTGGAGCCAGATGGAATGATTCTTCACCCACCTCTCCTAGTGCAAATACTGAACACTAGATATGCAAATTGTTTCTAGGCTTCTTAACAGCACATACAAGAACAAACTCTCTTCCCTGCTCTTACCATCCCTAAGGAGCTGGGGTGGAATACGGAGGGGAGGAGATGATGGGGGTGCTTGGCTCACAGTTTGTTGCTCTACTCGTTTTCCTGAGAGTAGTGACTGTCAAGAGGACAACTTAACTTGTCTCATTGGTACAGTTTGCAGCAAGTCTGCTTGCCAGTTTTCTCACACAGTTGCTGGAGCTGTTACCATTTTGCCACCCATTGTGATACAGTCACCTTACTCATGCTCCAGGCTGGCTGAAGAGGGAAGTAGACATATAATTCTTTTATAATCCCTTCGTTAGGGCATCCAACAAGTTGTTAGTGTCAGCAACAGCCTCCATTAACCATGTTTTCTGTGGCTGCTGCCCCGAAGGCTGGAGTAGCAGGTGACTTCCCTGCCAGCCCCAGGCTAAGCTCACAGCCGTGATACAGTTGCATCCCTGGACTATCCCCAGCTTTCTTCCACAGAACTGTACTTATTCCCTTATGGGTTTTTTTCCATTTTTTAAAATAATAAAAATGCTTGAAAAAACCTCCCTTTTATATCTAAATAAGACTTGGTCTTTCCTGAAGATAGTCTACACCTAAAAGATTGAATCTCACACAGAACAAATTTTGGGCAGTATCACTCAGTGCTTGTCCTCTTTCTTATTTTTTCGTAAATGTTTCCTGCTGTCAGACATGAAATATTGAGGTAGATGGACCTTCAGTGTGACCTTGCATTGCTGTACAAAATGTTAGAGAATGGAAAAAGGAGCATGAGGTTTGATTATCAGCCATAAAACACAGAACTCATTGGAAAATTGATGGGTATGCAGTCAGATTGAATATTCTAGTTAAATATCAGTTTCCACACATGGAAAATTATGGTAGAAAGTAATAGCTATGGAAGCAGTACTTTTTCTTTATTAAACCAAATGAAAAGACAACTGCAATGTTGACCTTGATTGTAGTGTCTTATTAAAGGGTCCATCTAAATTATAGTCTGGTTCAGAAAGTTGATTCCTGTTGGAGAATAGAAATCCTTATAGAGATTTTTTCATACTAGGTTCTTTAACTCTCATTTCTTGTTCTGTAGATTGTTACGAAATACTAGTATGTAACCTGAAGAGAAAGGACAGATTCAGGTAAAATAAACATAAGGCAAACTGAGTGGTAAAATATTTAATTCCAATTTCCTGACTGAATTCCAGATATTGCACATATAACTGGCATTTACTGTTGCATCTATATTAGACCATGTAAATCATATGCAGGCATTCTAAGAAAAATAAATTTTTTTAAAATAAATCATCCTTCAAGTATAGTTCATAAAGCGCATAGTTCACATGCTAGTTAATAAATGCTGGGTTTAACTAGTCAGTACTTATTTGTACGCATTTTAAACTGCTCATAAATGCAGTGTTGGCTGTGGTAGATAGGCTTTAAATTATTGAGCCTAATAAAGGCATAACCAAGAAGTGTTTTTCAGGTCCTTGACTCCTTGCAAAAAGTGTCGTGTTTTAAACAATACTAATTTTCTGATTTTCTGACACACTTATTTGGTGTCTTCATTGAATGACAGAAATGTCAAAAAATACGTAATTCCACTATGAAATATAATCATCTGGACCTGTCTGACTTCTCACACCACCACAAGAGCAGGATACACAGTCACTGCTATGTTTGGAAATATATAAAGCGTTAATAGCTGTAGGTAGAGCTACAGCTCACTGAGTGAGTGAAAGTAGTTGAAAACTGTCTGCATTTAACCATGTGATTTTCCCACTTTAGTAAGTAATGTCTGTAAATCATCTTTATAAATGCTAGTAACAAGGCAACCATAGCCATTGTTTACACAGAAGCATGAAGGTTTTTGAACACAGGACTGTGAATCACATCTCTCCCTCCCTCTTTTTCCATGTAGCTTAACAAATCTGTGAGTTTTTGGAGTTTTTTCCACACTTTTGCCTAACTAGGATAAATAGTTTTAATAGACCCCTCAAAAGGAGGTTGTGAAATTGTGTGAAACTCGCAAGAAATGCTAACTCTGTTTTTAAGTTCACCGCTAAGCATCCAGCTGTGTGCTGCTGACTCTAGTCAAGACCTTTCTTCTATGTGTGCCCAAATGGAATTATATGTGGGAGTACAGTCTCATTTTAACACGCTGGAAGTACCTTTAGGGGAAGGATGCTAGCTATGGAAACACGGACACCAGTTTTTGTATCTAAGTATTGTTCCCATTCAAATTTACTGCATGAAAGTAAATAGGATTTCAACAAGAAGGTATAGATGGTCCACACAACAAGTGGAAAACACCTGGTCATGTAGCACAGCCTGCTCTCTGCAATGAAGGGGCATTTCATGCCAAAAAAGTGTGACTTCCCTTGTCTTGGAATTTTTTTTTGAGGTTCCAATACCTCATTCCACTGTTTCTGGTAAATGTTAACTTCTGCTTGCCACTGAAGAGCAAATACATATGCCTCTGTGGAAATCAGCCATTCCTCTTCCTCGCAGCATTCACAGCATTCACTTTTGTCCTTAATTTAGTGCTCATGTGCTTGCTTGAGCTTTGTAGCTGGGAACAAAGTATCTTGCCAATAGCAGATGGTGGTGAATGGAAATACAGAATGTATTTCACTGAATCATTTGTTCATTAGTTACAGTTTGGATACAATTATTTTTGACTCAGGCACATCTCTTGGGAATTCAGTGTTTCATTTGCATATTTTTCACAAAATTCTCCTGAGTCCCTGTTAAAAACAAGATGAAGTACTCTACAAAAGACAGCTACATTCAAGCTTATGTGACAGGCTCTTTTAGATAGTTACTGTGAATGCTTACCTTCTGTTTCTCCACAGTATACACACACTGAATTAATTTTCCTGTATCAAAAGGAAGATGAGAGTCATTGATCACGCTTGATGATGTGAGGGAAATCCCCAGGAGACAAGTTACTTCACAGTCAAAATACAGGAGTGTCATACAGACATTTTGCACAAACAGTGAGTATTTCAACCTCTGAAGTTAAGCTTTATTCACATCTTCAATTTATCATGAATAAAAAATTTATTCTGTATCACTGCTTTGTAACTTTAAAAAAGAAAAAAAAAAAAAAAAAAAGAAAATGAAAAAAACATCAATACTGTATGGTTGCCCAAAAGAGCTGATTCCCCCATCTGCTACAGATAGGCTGGAGTAGAGATGTGTGAATCCTGCCAGCTCAGTTTTCATTTGAACTGCAGCTCCTGTAGTAACAGAACAACTTCCAAATTAGGAAACCAGTAAGCACATAGAAAAATGCAATGGCACGGTGGTAATTCCTCCAACTACAGCCAAATGATACCAATACCTTAGTTTTCCCTCCCCTATTTTGGGCTGAATCAAAAGATTTTTGAGGATTGTCATTTTCATCTCCTTTTCTTTCCTTTTTTCTTTCCTCACTGTTTCCATCAGTGTTGTATCCTACTGTTGCAAAGTAGCAGAGTCAGAAAGAAGAGGTTCATCTTGCACATGGCCCTGAGATTAGCAGTATTTTTTTTCAGTTTTTTTCAGTTGTATAATACTTTGATTTTATTTTTGGTATAAAGTGTTGCTTGCTATATCACAAACATTTCTTTAGGCTGAAAAAGTTCTGGAGCAACTAATGTTGCTAATGGATGTCATCCTCATAGCAATGGTTTGCTTTGGTTTTAGACCATTTTCACGAAGAACCTTGAATATTTCAAAGGAACTTCCAATAAATATTTTATATCATCTTACATGAGGAAACAGCATTATGAGTCGCTGAAGTGCTGTTATAAATGATGAGGATATACATTACTATGTCAGTAGAACGTGTTGGTGTACAAACAAATAGAGGCATGGAGATAATTGTCATGGTTATGGTTCCATGAGGATTCTGTGGGATGTGTACAACTGGCAACCACTGGGATTGCCAAGCTCCACATTTTGGATAATGTTTGCTTTACTGCTACTTGCCTTTCTGTGCTTTTGCATGGTGTATGAGAAGTCAGATTTCTGGGATAAAGGTGTGCAGTACCTTTAAATTCTCAATGTCTCTTTAGGCAAATTGTGCATAAAGGAAAAAACTGCATTGGAGAGCAAGCTTTGATGCTGCCAACTCACAGGGCTTTCTCGAATGCATTAAAATAGTCAACTGCTCCTTCAGCTAGTTTATCACAGAATAACGGAATCATTTTTGTTGGAAAAGAGCTTTAAGATCATCAAGTCCAACACTTAATCTAAGACTGCCAAGTCCACAACTTAACCACGTCCCTAATGCCATATTTATAAGTCATATTTACATTTAAATACCACCAGGAGTGGTGACTTAACCACCTCTCTATGAAATTGTGGAGTATGTGATTCAGCATGAAAGAGCAAACAAAGATGGAGTTTTTAAGGAGGATGTGTTTGTTAATGTTCTGGAATTAACTTTTTTCAACAAAACTTCCAATCATCAACAACTTTGCTTTATAATTTCTATAAACTTCTTGCTTCTCCTCCATACAAATTAATTGCAGGAGAATATTACATGGATTTAGAAAATGAGCTAATAAATTTAGAATGCCTTAATTAAATCACAGCTTGTAAAAATACATTTTATGAAGACAATATTTTAAATCTTGAACAATTTTTACATGCATCTGGAAATAAAGTGATTGCTAATAGATAACTACATACTTGGCATGTTTAAGTGCTCAATTCTTAGTCTGTGACTTTAAATAGTACACATTTGCCAGCAGTGCTTTGGGTTTCAGTAACTCCTTGGTAAAAATTCCTAATAGATCATAACACCTCATATCTTTATTTGTAGAATATTATCCTAATGCATTAGACCGACTCAAAGGCTAATCCATTTATTTGTAATTCCACTCTATTACCATAAAAAACCTCTAGCTCATCAAAACATGCTAAAATCATGGTAGGCTTACAGTTACAGCTCTGTAGGAGAAAGAAAATACAGATACATAAACTGCTTGAATTTTAATACCAGTAATTTCACACAACACTAAGTCACGGACATAAGGATGTAAAAATACTATATTCAAGTAGATAAATGCCATGGAAGTATTTTTTCATCATGCCTTTATCAGTACTTTTATCATAATGAAGTTGATATAAAAGCTTGAGTTCTTTTCAATATTGCCTGAATATTCACATTGCTGTTACTGGAACTCCCCCATTGCCACACCCTTCACTTGATGGTGGTCCAGAACAACCTAGAGTGTATCCTGCACCACACTGTGTCTGTTCTGTGTGTATTTTTTCTGCTGAACTTGTTCCTCAGAACAAGTATATGGGTTTATGGTAGTTGTCACCAAATAAAAACAGCTTGAGAGAGTAGAGAAGTAACAGAGTCTGGGCACCCCATTCAAATTGTCACACAAAGCCATATCTAGAAACAAAATGTTATTTAAAATTATGTGCAAGACTCAGTTGTTAATACAGGTAGACGTGCAGTAGGACTTCAAATTCCATCTTATCTTATGAAGTCTGGCTTTTGGGCAGCATTTTTGGGGGGGGTTGGGGGAAGATAGTAGTGTGTAATTGGGGTTTGTACTGAAGTTCAAGAGATAGATCATAACTCCACACTAAAAGTCACATTACGACAAAAGGCCGGACTGTGGGATGTCTTCTGAATGACAAACTCAATTTTATGACTCATTAATACCTAAAAATTCTCAGGTACAGCTACAACCAAATGGTAGTTTGATTCCTAAACTAATGACAGAATGACTTTGTGCTGAGGTAATGGTGGATTCTCACAGATCTTTACCTGAATGGCGAGGAAGACAGTTTGCTCAAAGTTACCTTATCCTGTCCACCGGGACACCGTGCCTCATGTCTGAAGTAGTATTTAACATCTCCATTGCCACACTGGGCTTCAGAAGGTGTGCTGATTGATATTAATTACCGTGTGTCTTTTTCCTATGATGTGCTGAAATGCATAATAAGACACAGTTTAAGTACACGACATGATCCGGTAACATGCTGTCATCTTATCTGAAGTGTCCATTCCCTTTGGAAGTCTTCTGTTGGGACAAAGAGCTGCCTTCTTTTGAACAGTGAGGCTCAGATTGCACAGGAAAAAGATCCTGGCTCATTAAAATATATTTTTTCATCTGTATGTAAATGCTGTATTTTCAGTACCTGAAAATATATGGAATTATTCAGAGCTGTTGATAGGGGGAATGACTGGATAATTTAATTGGTCTCTTCTATGTCTAATTCTTAAGACTTCATGGATACAGATGAAAATATAAATTAGGAAATATGCAAAAGTGTATTTTTCACTCCTGTCTTTTGTTAGTTTTATACTTTTCAGTCAAGGGCATAAAAATTTCCTAATTACGGTAACTAAGGATAGATCTTTTAATCAAGACCTTATAGGCAGAGTGAAGGTGAAAAAAGACTGAATTTGTCCTTTAGTCTTTTTCCCCATCTCTACTTTTCTCTGCTTCAGACCTATAATTTATGTTTTCTCTTGCAGATATTTTAAAGTGCAGTAAAGCCTTTTCATATGAAAACCAGTGCAAAAAAAAATTATTTATTTTTTCTAACTCTGAGACACAAGCTCAGGAAGGAATGTAATTATTATTCAGTTTTTATATGTAAGAATAATTTTCTTGCTCTTTAGGGGATTGCTGACAAGTTTAAGAAGCAGAACAGTTACCCAAGTAATTCATTTTCTGAGTAAACTGTCATTATCTGTGTGATGTAGTTATCTACCTTTCAGATTTTTTGAGCATATATATTCTGTAATTTATCCTAATGAATAATGCCAGCAGCTATAGAATTGTTATTAAAATTATCCCTTTTTGTCTTGAGTGTAGCTTCTTCACACAATCTGTACACAGGGAGCTACTGGAGAAGCATGCTGTTTGGTGTAAGGAGTCTGAAAGAATCTGTCATTCATTTTAAGGAAAGCCATTACGGAAATATGATTTCTTTATTTCTCTTGGTGGTTAGTGCTGTATGTGTTTGTGTTGGGGGGTTTTGTCTGCTTTAATTGCATATGTCTCTATATGGATAACAAGTCAGGACTATCTGTGTTCTTTGTACTTCATAGAGAAAAATCTTCCTCTTAATTTCGTGAGCATCATTGATACTTCTGGGTTTTGTAAAACAGGCTCCATGAATCTTGTTTTTTATTCTCTTGACGCTTGCAGTACAGATGCAATAATACATTTCCTTGTTTGAAAGTGAATGCATATCTGTTACATTTATCTTATCAGTGCTTTTTAAACCATTGTATATTATCCTTTAGTTCTTGTGGTTTTTGTATACAGAAGATACAGTCATCATGGGTAGCAGTGTCCTTTTTCTGACAACATCACAGAGAATGCAGTCAGCAAGTGCACTGTAAAATTTACTTTTCACTCATTTCCCCCAGCAGTATAATCTCTCTTCGCTTTATGCTATATTACATATTCTTAAGAAAGAAAGCCATAGTACACTGTAACACTGTAATTTCTATGTAAATGAGAATTATCATTGCAAATAAAACCAATGGTTTAATGTTTAAAGGCTGTATAAGGCACAAAGTAGAAGGAAAGCATTAAGTTGGCAGATCCCTCAGTATTTTTCCATGTTAAATATTTTCTTTATTCTTTTCATATGGAATTCCTTCAATGCTTAACTGTACTGCTTTTGATTCTATTGATACTTACATGTGTGATTAATTCTCCTCTGACATTGTCAGTCAAGCAGTCCATTACAGTTGTGAGTCCATTACAGTTGTGAGGATTGTTGAGTTGTGAGTCTTAAATCAAATGATCACCTTCATTTTTAATACCTGAAAGCTCTGATAGATATCTGAAATAGTGCTTGTTAATATGTGGATTAGTGATATGAGTCTATGTAAAAACATAATAAAAACTTAAAGTAAAATTCCTGTGAGTTATATAATAATTGCTTCACTGGCTTCAAACTTTTTGAACTAAGTCACAGATAACTTCAACTATTGAGCCTCACCACCTAGATTTTTGAGCAGTGATTATTATCATGATCTTTCTCTGCTGTTCAAAAGAGGGGAAAAAAAGAACAGAGGATCTGTCTCCTGTTTCACTAAAACAGAATTTGACAGGCTCAGAACTTCTGTCTGGTTAGGATCTTTTATGTGCCGCTACTTTCTGTGGCAAGAACAGTTCATATCCATTTTTCTTTCCTTTTGCATGTCATCTGCATCTCAGAAAAGATTTCTAGCATTTGTTGTCTACATCAATATAACATTTCATAGGCTGTTGCAGAACTGTATTCTCTTATAACTGTGATTTAATATGCCATCAGTCTCCTTTTCCCCCATCAGAAATATGGTTTTCTTCTTCAATGCAACAAACTATTCACTTACCATGAAAATGTGGGAGCACTACATGTCTATTGCTTGTCAAAAAAAGGAAAAGGAAAATAATGCTGCCCTGTTAATCAGGAAAAAAATGCAGCAATTTTTCCAGGACATTACCTATGATGAGAGAATCTAAAACTCCACCATATCTATGCTGTCTTCTCATGATTTGTAAGATACAGGACAAAATATTCACTCTGTTTCTATATAAATGGGTACAGCTTTAAAGGTGGTGCTATTCAGAGATCTAGTTCGTATGGGAATACTTAAACATTGCAATCTCAGTTTTTCAACCTAAGAACAAGAGCAATGCAATACTCATGGCTGGACAAAAAAGCTTTTATGTGCAGGTCAAGTGCAGCTGATTTATATAGCCCAACCTAGATACTTTGCTTGAGAAAGAGTGAGCACAATGCCTCCTCTCCACCTCCTCAGACATCAGAGTGGGACAGTGAGCACCAGGTCTGTACTGCTCTGTTTCTCTCCAGCATCGTGGGTAAACACCTACTCACACTCCTAAGTAAACAAACAAAAGTACCACAATGCAGTGATGGAAACAGCCAGTTTTTATAAATGCCTCTCTTAGAGCAGAATGTTCTTGCTGCTTCTGAGAATGCAGAGGACAAAGAAGAGCTGTTCTCTTTAGAGACTTGCAGAATCTACGCCCTCTGATGGCCTTAAATAACATGGAAAAAGAAATGAGGCCTTTCACCACAGGGTGTTCTGAGCCCAGATTTATTCAGCACTACATTACCATAGCTGTCCAGATTGCTGAAAAAATAAGGAGTAACCAGTACACAGTGACAATACTCAATGCCCAGAGAGTTGGTGGATGTCCCATTTTTGGTAACATTCACGGTCAGGCTAATTGAAGATGTATGCTGCCTGGTCTGGTAGAAGGTGTCCCTGGTTTTAGCAATATTGGACCAGAGGACCTTTACAGGTCCCTTCCAACAGAAACCATTCTAAGACTTCTCAGAAAAGCAAGCTGGAGATGCAGTAGGTACCTGGAATGTTACCTTGCAATGTACTGACTTGCAATCTGCAGGTCATTTGGCTTTCCCAACCCCCGAGCAATGCTCACATCACATCAAGATGTGAAGCCTCATTAAATATGTGAAGTTCTTGCTAGGACTGAGACCCCACCAATCTTGCCTGGAGCTTCCAGTTGAACCAGTTTCAGACTGGCTTAATATGTGAATTACATATTAATGTAATTATTTACAGCTTAATGTAATTAATTACAGCTTAATGTTGTAATTCACTTGAGCTAAATGACTAATTTGCAAGGCTTAGAATGTGCCAGAGCAGCATGATTATGAAGCCTTAAGCTGTTCTTTCATACAAAAAATGCAAACAGGTACAAACAAGTATTAAATATATTTTACCATTATGTTCTCTAAATACTTCTGAAAACATTAATTCAAGAACTGTGTGAGCATGGGTAGGCTTCCTGTAAAACTTGCAGACTGCTGAGTGATAATTAGTCTTTCTGTCACTAAAAAAACCTTATCTTTTCAAGAATCTGTAAATACTCTGCAGTGCACACATACAGAACTTAAAAAAAAATATTTTATCAGCCCCACATGGAAGACCAGGTAAGGAATTTTATATGCAGACGAAAGTTGCAGTTTTCTTCAGGAATTATGCTGTATTCCTAAAGAATACTGAAATTCTGAGAGAGATTGTCAAACCTCCTTTCCTCTTGTTCTCAGATTCACTGAATGAGTTTCAATTGCCTGTCTTGCTGCAAAGCTCCTGTGTCTAAGGCAATGCGTACATGAAAGGTGAGATCCTTCCCTAACCTTCACTTCAGTGCACCCATTCACACTTGAAATATAATAGTCTTGCCTTGTCTAGGTTATTTCATAATGTGTTCTGGTATTCACTGGTTTTGTGCTACAGCAATTGGTGCATCAGCTCTTCTAGCCAATTAACTCCAAATAAATTCAAATGTTTGTTTTCTTCCTATCTCACTTCTGTAGCTGGGGAGTGCAGCTCTGACAGTCTTCCTGAAATCAGAGCATTGTTCCTTAAATCATAAGAACAAAGCTTTCAAAGAAGCAGATACAAGAGAGTCACAGCAGGGATTCTCTAACCTGAAGTGTTGGTAGCATTAGCATAATTGAGCTGTTTCTGAAGTTCACGTGTCTCAGCAGAGATCTGGCAGCCGCAGCTGCCTGTGGGTGTCTTGCAGCTCTGCTGATGAGGGAATACTTGCCAGCACGTGTGTTGTCTTTCCCCCACTGGACCAAAACCAATTTTTTCGCTTAAGTGAAGGATTATTATTAAGTGTAGTTCTTCCTCTTTGATGTCGAGTAGGCACGTTTGGGTCATTTTCTCAGATTTTTTCTGAAGTAAACCAGACTAGTCCACCATAAAAACCCTGATAACATTGTCAGCATTGTCAGCATACAGCATTTATGGATAATTACCAAGAATGCACAATGACACTTGGTAATACCATGCTCTGTCAAGTATTTAAGGAAACTGAGTCTTTGGAGTTATCTCATGCAGTTACCAGATACAGCTATATGGATTAGAGGCAAAACATCAGTACTCCTTTGTCAAGAGTCTCTGAGGTGAGTGCAGGAGAAGAACCACTGAGAATCAGGTACAGATTATGACAAGGAACATATTTTTTTTCATCAGCTCTCTGCAGTTGCAATTATGATGACCCTTCAAGTTTATGGGACACACAGGCAAGAGGTATTTGGTAAAACTATATAAGCATCTGGATGTGGAATACTCAGAATATGAAGAATCAACATTTGTTACTCTTCATTACAGTGCCGGCTTTTTCCCTCTTATCTAACAGGAACTAACTGGAAGAGACTTCAACTTGAGAGACATTAGGAAAAGATGGAAAGGCAATCATGTATGTAATTTCTTCACATAATACTGCAATTATACATTCATATTGGACAGTTGCACAAGAAGTAACTGTAATTGTCTGTTTCTGTGTCCCAGAAGCAGCTAGCCCCTGTCTTCATGCAATCACTGTAAATCAACATGCAAATTAAATCCAGAGCTGCAATCTGTTATTACAGCACGTGTCATGTGTTGATCTCACAGGTCTTCCTGAAAGCTGGTCTGGTCTGCTGAAGATAACCAACAACTTTGACCAGGCAGTGGAAGTATATCAGCCATGATCCTTCAGTTCTGATATTTGTTAGGATTGTGCTCATACTATGAGTATCACATCAACATCGTTGCCCTCATTTTCTGCTTTATTCATTGACTGCTTAAATTTGCATGAAAGAATCACCTATATTCTTTGGAAGCTTCTGGGATACATAAGAAAAATCCTAAGGCTGGATGTAGCCTTTTCAAGTTCTGTTTTTCAAATAAATCCATCATTAACTCACTGGGTTTTTTGTTTTAAAAAAAAAAAAAAAAATCAAGGGGGAGTTTTTGTAGCTGAGAAGATTTTCCTGCAACATAAATACACTGAGTTCAGAACCAAATGAGTTTGAAGGATCCTACTGAGCTTGTTGGATCAAGCTACATGCATATAATTTTCTTCAGGGCAGTCTTGGATACCATTAAGTCTCACATCACAAAATACCATTGATTTTTATTACAAAATAGATGTAGGAAAACTTGCAATTTTCTATTCCTGTCAGACTACACAAATTCTGTCTGAGTTGGAGAGAGCAGCTGGCAAAACTATGCGGACTCTGAAGATTCAACAAGTTCCCCAAGCATCTACATATGCTGGGGGAAAATCCCTACCTTCTTCTTGTGAAGAAATACATGACCCAAACAACAGGCACTCCTGCTTTTCGGGGGAGAAAGGACTGATGCTCATAAAGAAAGAAGCTCTACTTTGCTCAGTCTAACTAATGGTCTTTGGTCTTGAACTAATAAACCTTACTGTAATTTTACCAATAAAAGCTTTCAATGCTATTTTTATGTGTGCAATGAGACATTTTTGTTCTAAAAGGCCTCCTTCCTAGTGCTGTGCAAAGAGCAAAAAGTATGAAATAAAACCTTATTTCCAAGCCCTTACAGCTACAATGCTTGGTACAAATGGGAAAAATACAGTTTTCTGCTGATCTCTCTGAGACGGTAGCCAGTCCTAGAAAGATCATTTAGTCTGAATTTTTTAACTGGGACTACAGATGGAAAATGAGTTTGAAACTTTTAAATTCTTCTGTCCCTGAGTAGCCCCTTTGCCTGACATAGATGGAAGATTTCAACAGTTCAAATGAGTTTCAACTGTCTTCTAAATATTTATTATTTAATTTATATACTTGAAGGTAGGAAGTTTCATGTCTTTAACTGTGAAAAATTGTATGTCAGCAAATATATTTGTTTCCAATGGTGCTGTAGGATCACAGAATAACTGAGGTTGGAAGAGATGTCTGGAGGTCACCAAGTCCAAATACCCCACTCAGGGCAGGGTCTCCTAGAGTGGATCACTCAGATTGCATCTCCATTTGTCTTGTTCATTCTGGCTTGATACTTTCAAGAAAAAAAAGAGTAAGGGTTTTAAATAGTAGTACTTCTAATGAAACCAGACCCTTGTAAAAAGGATATGTGAGTTAGAGGAGAATGAGACCCTTCCTAAAGAGCTCTGTATCTCTTGCTTTTCAATATACTTGCTTATGTTCATGAGATTACTTCAGGAATCTTTATTTTGGATTCATGTTATAATGAATAGAGACAATTCTGAATGGCCGGTGTGCATAACAGTATCAATATTTATTGTGGTGAGTAGCTTCAGCTTTGCAATTGCTGAATATACAGCCCAGCAGCTCAAGGACCTGTTTGAGCTTAACTTGAAACCAAGCTGAGGTTGTTAGGGCTCATATTTAAAGTAAACAAAAGTGATCCTGGACATCTGATATTACCTGTTGTTTGCCTTGTACCTCCTGGCATAAAGAAGTGCACTTAGCCACCTGATACCCTTTCAGTTCTCTGCTCCTGAGGCTTCTCAGGTCACTGATGTTGTTGTCAATAACAATGTGATCACATATCAGTAGGTTGAGGATTTTAAACATCCTTTATTGTATTCTTCCCATCATAAATGTTAAGCTATCTTATGGATCGGTTCCATCTCTTCTTTATGATTATACAGGTTCTCTTTGCTTGTACATGGTATCTCAAACGCCAATATGAAAAAGCATTATCTATATTTATAGCAGCCTTAGTAGTTACTAGCAGTAAGAAACCAACACAGATGAATCACCCTGGTCTCTGGGGTTGCCATAACCCTTGTGATAGATCTGAAAGCCTATTTTTAATATTTTCCTCTGTTATATTCTGGATTTTAAGCTTAGGTAAAGTACAAAACAGTATAAATTTTCAAATAGTTAATATGGATTGTAGTTTTTATTTTTTATTTCACCTCAGAAAGGTGAGAGTATTTCAAACAATTAATAGAGGGTGTGAAACATACAATAACTATATTTTTTTTAAGAAATTTAAACACAGTGACAACATCTATAAGCTTATTTCTTCAAAAATTTGATTTCACAATTCTATTTATCTGTATAGGACCATATTAGGTAATCTGAGGGTGGAGTTGGGTTTCCTTGGAGTTTTATTTTTCGTTTTCCTAGACTTCAATGTCTAGGTTTATTTGCTCAGTTGATTTAAAAAAATTTTTATTTACAGTTCTGTTTCCAACTTTCTGTCTCTTACAGACTCTTCTTTTAATATCTATAGGTTGCTACTGACCTAATTTTTAGACAATCTCTTAACATTTACTATGTACATGATCCTTTGTAGTATTTCAGTATATTTCAGCAGTTCAGCCTGTTTTTCTTAAAGAAGGCTGACAAGACTTTTTGAGCAACACCGTCATTGTAAGCAAGTTTGCAGATTTTTTTTTAAAAAAGGTTGAGAATTTAATATTGATATAATTACTCTTCTGTAAAATCATGGAAAAACAAAAAAGAAATTAAAAGAAATGTTGAGAGTTAAGGGGCAGGAAGAGGCTCACAGAATTGAACCAGATGGTCTCTAAGGTCTGTTCCAACCCAAACTGTTCCAGGAATTTATGAACTTCCCTTCATGGAGGATTTGTCAGGTAGAACAAATCCAGTTTCAAACTTCTATATTTTTTAAAGCCTACAGTGAACTGGTGTGTAGGAAAAAATATCCTCTCAGATAAAATGGGAAAATCGCCATAATGGAGAGCAAGGATTATAGAAACTGTTTTTAAGTAGTACTGTTTTAGATCTCTTGTTGAATGTTATCAGTAGCGTGAAATTAGAGATTTCTTGAAAACGCCGTAAAATATTAATGCTTTGTTAATTGAAAAACAAGCCTTGTTCACAATGTGATTCTATTTTGCCAGATGGGCAAAGGTTTAAGTACCAATATTTGATATTTCAACTTTTTTATCATTACAAGACAAATGAGGCAATCTGAGGGGAGAAAAAGCCACAAATTACTGTAAGATGTAGATGTGACAGATCTTTTAAGCTTGAACACTGCAGATGCATGGATGTCTTGTACAACACTTCTGAGGCTGTTCCTTACTTAACAACACAAAAATGCCTAATAGTTGAGAAAAATCTGTAGTACCAAGGCACTGGGAAAAATGTCTTGGGAAATCTTGGAAAGAAGTTCCAGGCCATGAGTGAAAAAAAATACTGAAGATAATGTTGAGCCTTTCAACTGAGATCTCTAACACCTTGGCAGGTGTAAGCAAGGTGGGTAAATCTTTACTTTGGGTACATCTACATAAATATACAACTATGATGTGTTTCAAGCAGATGTCACTCTTGTTCTTTTACCCTGTCTTCCAAATCAGTATATAAACATCCTTCTGATCTCCACAGAATAGAAAAGAAATAAAAGGGTGAACACTGGTCTCAAGAAAGTCCTTTTCCTTATGGATTAAAGGCTAACAGGTTACAGTGTGAGGTCTGAACAAAGTTTCTTCTTCTGTCTTGGGACTAAGCCCTTCCAGTTAGGTTATCTGGTGTTTGATGAGCAACCTATTGAACAGTTTTCCCTCTGTGGGAATATTGCAAGACTGTTTCTCACAGAATTTTTTTTAGTTTGTTTTTCCATCAGCTGTGGCTGACCTTGGAAAGAGTGTTCAAAGGTTATCACAGGATCTTGGACACACATTTCCACAAAATTAATTTTCTTAGGAAAACAAAATAGTAACTTCAACGAGTAAAGGGCCCACTGTACTAACTTTTGGTGGTTTTGCTTGGCCCAGTTTTTGCCAGTGAGTAGGGTGGGGTACAAAGATGGCTCCTGTGTGTCCTGAGTAAAGATACTGGAAGTTTTCCACCATATCCAGCAGAGCCAATCTCTAATGGCTCTGAAGATGATGGACATGCTGCTGGCCAAGTTTGGGCCAATTAGAGACGTTAGTTAGCCTCTGTGAAAACATATTTAAGAAGAAATCAAAACAATGTGAGTAAGCACTTCTTTTTAGCCAGAGGGGGAGGAGGAGATGAAAATATGTGAGGGAAAGAACATGGAGGCACCAAGGTCAGTGGAGAAGGTGGGGGAGGAGGTGCTCCAGGCACCAGAGCTGAAAACCCTCTGCCGGCTGTGGTGAAGATCATGGGGGAGCAGGTGGTCCCCCTGCAGCCCATGGAGTCCAGGGGGTGCAGAGAACCACCCACAGCCTGTGGGGAGGTGCCCACGCCAGAGGAGCAGGTGGATGCCTGCAGGAAGCTGTGTTCCAGTGGGAGTCCCAGTGGAGACTGAGAGTTGCAAAGGCCTTGCAAGAGAGAGAAAGGCCTTGCTCCTGGGATGGAAACAGCCTGGCCTCGGCTTGGAAGTCTGCACACTATGAACAAGAACTCATATTTGCAGCAAAATTCGGGCGGGTTTGCTGCTCATGAGATTGGACCCACACCAAAGACATTTGCAGAGGACTGTCTCTCGTGGGAGGGACCCCCATGGCTAAGTAGAGGATTCTTCCCCCTGATGGACTGACCCTGACCAAAGGAAACCCCCATGCCCTGCCCCCACCCCGGAGCTGATGGTTAGAAGGAAGGAGGGAGGGGGTGAGCTGAGAAATGGTGTCTTAATAGGGAGAGGGGTGAGTAGAGAAACAGTGTTTGTAGCAGAAGAATTGTGGTGATGGACTGACTAAGAGAAAAAAACCCCACACCCTGCCCCTGCCTCAGAGCTGTTGGTTGAAAGGAGGAAGGGGAGGTGAGAGGAGAAATGGTGCCTTAAGAGGGAAGGGGGGTGAGCAAAGGAACGGTGTCTTAAAAGCTTATTTTTACCTCTGTTTTATCCTCCGACTGTTAGGTTAATGAATGACTTTGCAACTTTAAGTTTGAAACCAGCTCTGACATTTTCTCCCTGTGTCCTCCCACCAGTCTTTATCTCAACTGATGAGTCCGGTGCGTTTATGTTAGTTTTTTCCCTCTGCTCTGCATAGCTGCAGCAGGAGAGAGCATAGAGAGCAGATGTCTTAGGTGCCTGGCATTTAGCCAGAGTCAAACCGACATAACAACAACACTCCTAGGTGATGGAAACCACCGAAAGAAAACCCTTCAAAAACCCAAGTGAAAACAAAATAGAATATCTATCTACACAACAGAATTATTCCAGATGAATTTACATCAGTACTGATAATAGTTTACTTAAACCAATTATTAAACATGCTTATTTGGATTGATAAACTGAACTCATACTTGTGGTTATAACAGATTGAAATTGACCAGGACTCAATCTACACAAAATTAAAATACTTTTCTAAAAGCCAATATGTTGGATAATTCATACTGTACTCACAGTATGCAATTTTTGCTCAAGAATTTTCTTCATGTTGGTGGTACAGTTTTAATTAATCCTATTCAACACGCCCCCCAAAAAAAATTAAATGTAAATATTTCCACAGAAAAGTTAAATATTAAGCAGATTTCAAAGTTAGGTTACAATGAAAATCCTCTGGATCTAAGCTTAAAAGTGGTGAATTATGTAACTGCAGATTTTTTTTCTTTTTAAATTATATTTACCTCATCTAGAATGTGATGTCAAAGAATGAACATAAACAGTGCTTAGAAAAGTTGATGTAGATTTGGGAATCGTTGCTGTCAAGAGGCAAACTAAAGCCCTGCGAATTATGCCAGCCATGAAGTAAGTGTAAGAGGAGATTGAATTCTGAGTGTCTGCACACACTGAGATGAAAGAGTTCATATTAACAAACCATGGCTATATCTCTGTAGGACAGCTTTTCCACAATACAAGCATTAGCACCTAATCCAGCAGTGAGGGAGATGATGACTTTATACTTTATTTCTTGCTGGTATTTTGGTACTTTCCTTCTTCCTTCTTCCTTTCAAAAGGTCTCCCTATTTGTTAAAGTAGGCTGTTATAGTAAAGTTCATATGTTTGGATAGTACCTGAGGAAATGTGGGTGTTTCTGAACCTGCAAGTTGTGAAATGAGAGAAAAGACCCGATTCATGACCTGCCTGCCTCTGGCAGAGTTAAATTTCAAGTATTCTCTTTCAACAAGAACCACATGCTGCAGAGGGGCACACCTGGAACTGATTCCATGGACATAACTCACCACAAGTCTCTCTTCGGTGGCAGGTAGAAAACAGCTTTTTCTTTCTACAGCTCTCAATGTACAGTTTTGTGGATCATCTGTCGTTTGGTGGTTACTGCTATTCCTGCCTTCCTACAATTTTGCTGTAAGACAGTGGAGCAAAGGGAGGCAAACTGCCCCTAATTAGTATCACAGGAGCCTGGTCATGAAAATATTTTGGTTATTCTTTCTTAAATGGTTATATAAAATAGTGTATGTGGATAACAAAGCTTTGGAAGACTGAAGCCTACCTGTTTAACGTCACAAATTTTTATGTCTGCCACTTTTAAGGAGCTGGTAGAGGTACAATATCCTTGAGAGCAATCAGTCTTTTGGAGAATTTTGGTCTCCATTGGACATCTTGTTTCCTTTAGGCTGCTTCAATGGCTATGTCAAAGCCAGATCAGGATCTTCTTGCCAGAATCATTTTGTTGCTGATCTTATTCAGATTTCCTGGCATCTTGAAATAGATAATTAAATTCTGTAGGTATGAAAGCTGGATGTATTTTAAAAAAAAAATATAGATAAACCAGAATACACTAAAACAAATGTAATTCAAACAGAATTTATTTTCAGACCACTAGAAACTGTTGCTGGCATTAAACCTAAAACGGACATGTATTTGCACTTGGCATGATATAATTAGCAAGGCACTTCAATATAAGTGGTGTCCTTAATGATTTTTGCAGATATCATCATAATACTTTATATTTTTACAATCTCCAAAAGTAAGGAGAAAAGTAGTCCTAAAAATAATGAAGAAATGCCTTTTCTTTGCTCCATTCTGAGACTTCAAAATGTCAAGGAGAGAAAAAAATTATTAATAATCTTAAGGAGGCTCTAGGAGACCATGAATCTGAACATTTGCATTATTTTTGCAGAAATCTTTTTATAACAGGTTCTTTTTCTCTCGTTCTCTCTCTCTCTCTGAGAATATGTGCCTATGTGTTTCTTATATTCAGGGATTATTCAGAATTAATTCTATAGAGAAATTAGTGCTCTGAAAACTGGGTTTTTTCAGATCAACTTTCAATTTTAAAGAAATTGAGAGAGCTACTAATTGTGACAGTACAGTAGCATGTGCTTGAGGCTTTACTAGGCCTTCTTGATGACCCTGTTAAAAGAACCATGTGATTTTTCCTGAATGTGTGATGAGCTTACCCTAATTATGTGAGGAACTACTGAACCACTCGAAAATTATTTAAAATATTGTCCTGAAACTGGCTGTAGAGAATGCTGATGGGCCCAGTACTCTGACCCAATGTAAAAAATTAACATCAAACTTTTGAAATTTTTGCTTTAAGAGTAGAGAGATTTGGCAGAAAGTAAACCCACTTGTAGGTTGTTTGACCTAGTTCTATTTGAAGGTATTTTTCTAGAGATTCTTAAGCAATGAAATAACTAGAGTTGCAAATTAAAATAATTTTTTCATTGCAAGGAGGTAACATGCCCACTGGAAAACTGAAGGCTGAGAAAACCACACTTTTTTTTACAAAACATGGAAATAAAAGTCACCTTTAACTGAAAGTACTAAATACTCCAATACTTTGTTGATAAGACATCATAATGGGGTCTAATATTACAGAAAATCTGTTATTTCTTAAAATTTCTCATAAAACTGAATTTTTTAAAAAATCATATTAAAATATCTGAGAAATCTAAATGTAATTTTTTTACACAATTACTTTTAGTATTACATAGAATAATCAATTTTTAAAGGATGCCTGAAATGCAAGTGGAGACAGGAATTTTAATATCAAACCAAGAAATTCTAACTACATTGAAGTGATCTTGACTTACTTTACCATTTTTAAGCTTTGAAAGAGATAGCAATGCTGTGTTTGCAAAGTATTTCAGCCAGAAAACTTTAATTCAGTCCTTCTGCAGTCCTTTTTTTAGTATTTCCCCTTCTACCTGCTCTTAATAATATTTTGAGATTTATGTAACTTTTCACAGCAGCACTGGCTGAGAAGTGATTTTACTTTTTCCCCAATGATACGAAATGAATTAGCAAAAACTGTGTGCTGCTTTAAAATGATATTCCATTATATTTTGCCTTTCTGCTAATTATATGTAATTGTATTGAAAATCAGAAGTGAAACGATTCATTTCAATTCTCAATTTTATGTAATTACTCTTACTTGAAGCAAAGAAAGACAAATTAATTAATCTATATTTTGGTCTTCACATACTACAAAGAGTAGATAATACATGCTTTGTGTGTGTATATATGTGCAAATGAGAAAAAGTCTGTAGATATGAGGAAAGACTACCTGTCCTTCCAATGAACTTTGTATTTGCTCAGAAATCTTATCTGTAGGGTATTCAGCTTTGCCTTTTTGATGGCTTTATGATTCAGATATTCACCTTTTGCACATATGCAATCTTTTACTCTGTCCCCCCCCCCTTTTTTTTTTTTTTTAATTAAAAACATCCTGCAGCTTTAAGAGATTCATTTCTGGGTCCATAATCATGCTGTAGCAGAAACAGGTACATGTGAACAGGTGATGTTTTCCAAGTGAAATCACAGAATCACTCAAGCTAGAAAAGACCTTTAAGATCATTCAAGTCCATAACTACTATTCTGAATTCGAAGAGCAACAGATTTCTTTAGAAAAAAAATTGAAAAAAAAATTCTTTAAGTTTGCATTTGAACCTAATTTTCTTCACTAGAAAATTGCATTGGTATCTAACATATTTCTAATGTGTGTCTGAGTGGAAACTGTATCAGGAAATCATGGATCTGAAGAAAATTTAATTTCTGATTTTAATTTGTTAGATTCCAACACTCTACTTATCTATTCCTTTTCAGATTAACACCTATCTTGTTCATCTTGGGTAGAACAGAAGCCTTGACAAGATATTATAGAAAGCAATAATAGAATTTAGTTACATTTATTCATGTGCAGATAATCTGTTCCTCAGCCCCGAAGCTTTTCCATGTCAGACCTGACATTTATGGATGACAAGTTTCCCCTTTCTTATTGTCAGCTTTTTCTAGAACTGTTTTTCCTCTAAGGAATGTTTATATTCTGGTGACATCACTTCTGCTATCTGCCATGAATTCTTTCAGAGACAATTTTTTTAATGCAGAAAACATGGAAGGATTTTTTTTTTAATTTGAGTAAGCAGATAATACAAATAACTATACTAGGAATTTCAATAGTGTTTTAAATTATTTCACCTGATATGTAATCAGCAGATTTAATGCAGATCTTGCTTAATTGTCTGTCACTTCAAAAACAAAGGTTTCAGTGTCTATTTACACAGTTGTGGATTAATATTGACAAAAGTGGACCTCATTAATGTGCTCCAATGCTCCTTCTCTGGTGATGTGAACAGATAGCCAATTTCTTTGTGTTCTGCATTACAAGGTAATGGATCATCATTCACAGGGAAGTGCTAGGGAATGTTTCCCAACAGTCAGATGGAGTCTGAAGTTCTGAAGCTGGTGCATCAGACAGGACAGCTGCTGCAAACTGCAGTGTTTGATGCCTTCAAAGAGAACACAGCATCTGTATCTGTGATACATTTTTGATGTTTAGTTCAAAATTTCATAACTCTTTCTGTTCTGGGACAATAACATTTGGTTAGCCGATCAGCCTGGCTAACCAATTTTTATTATATTATCTCTCTGAACATAGTTCCAGATTGTTCCAAGAGATGCCAGAGAAGCCCTGTATGTGAGCACTGGGTAAAAATACATGTATAGATTGCTAAGAGTGTTTTTCAGGCATTTAGGAAAATGCCTGGCATGGGTTGTTAAAAGTACAAGGTGAAAAAATGGCTTGGACTTTAAATGTGCATATATGAACTTGTTAAATACAACATGGATCTGAAAAGTGAGGGATTTTGTATATTAATGGAGTTAGAAGATGAAATTATCCTATATCAGTGAGGTAATAAAGGAAGACCAACTACAGTACATAGACAATGAGATAAGATTTCTTTAAAAAGTTCTGTGAAATGGCCTTCATTAAGTATGAAAGTAATAAAATTCATTCCCTCCACAAAAAAAAAAACCAAAACCCAACCAATCAACCAAACAAGCAAAAAACCCACAAAACAAAACAAAAAACTGAAAACAAACAAAAAACCCCAACCAAACAAAAAAATCTTGTCTTGAGACAGTTTATTAATAGTCTGTTTCATAATAAACTGGTTCTTTCCTCGGACGGGGCCTTACATTTATACTAAATGTCTTTAGTCCCTTGAATTTGAATTTGACAAGATTCCAGGACAACAGTACAGACACTGAGAATCTCATTCTATTTGCCACCTCAATTGAGAAAACTGATATTCTCTGCTTCTACACTTAGGGTGCCAATAAAGTGGAAGGGGTGGAATCCTCCTAAGAATGAAAGTACTTGCAGAGAGCACAGATCAGATCATGAAGCTCTCTTTCCCCCGGAAAAAAAAAAAAAAAAGCAGCATATTTAGTGTGTGGTGATGACTTGCATACATTTGAAACTCGCTTTACAGTTGGCAGAGGAAGACATGCGATGCACCAAGGTTCACATTCCGTTTTGTGAACATATGCAGTTACTCCAAAGGTGATGTTTTAGAAGAGACTGCTCCCAAACTGCTGGGCTGCCAAATTAGAAACAGGGCTTGTTGAACAGTATGCAATAATTAAACACCAGGGGATTTATATGAATATAACTGAATTGAAGGTGACATAAACAACAGTGATAGCGACACCCACATGCAAGCAGAGAGCAAAAAGTAAACCATGTCCCAAACAGATGATTCATGTTCAGCTCATAAAGGTATAGATCAGCTATCACATGGAAGCAATAGATAATAGCTTCAGAAATTGCATTGTTATTGGATGACAAAAGGAGGATAATGCCAAGAAATCCAGGACTGAGTCTGAAAAAAAAAAAAAGAAAAAAAAAAAAAGAAAAGAAAAAAAAAAAAAAAAAAAAAAAAAAGCTTCTATATCAAAACATAGTGCTGAGGTCAATGTGAAGCCCGTAGTGGGTTGCAAAGGAAAATGACCCAAGAGAGGGCACTGAGGAAGAAATTCAAATATACTGGAAATATAAGGGACCTCCAAGTAGATGCATATGCTGTTGCTGTGTATCAAATTGAAAGATTTTTAGATGCTTTCCCTCTCAAAACCCTCCTGGGGCTATAAGTTCATAAAAATTTAACAATGTAAAAGGAAACAGATCAGCTCCTTGGTCAGTGTGAGTATATGTAATGTGCAATATAATACTTCTGGCAGTTCTTATTCGTGAAGGAGCACTATGTTATGGTGCTACAAAGAACAGTCCTGCTCACTTAAGCAGGCAAGTGGTCTATACTGTTGTCTGACGTGTAGTGTCAGGACATAATTACTTTGCACTTTCCAAATTGCATTGTACAAGCAACATTTTTTCTTTGAGTTCTTTCTAAGGTGTTCTTTAAATATTATCTGATTACCCTACAACAATAAAAAATAAACTAATAGATTTTTCTTCCTAATCTGCCAAAACAATTGGGAAGTATCATTAATTTCCAAACCAAAGGTTAAAGTGAGTTAATTGCCCATGACTGTGCCACAAGAAACCTCTGGAAATCAGCAAACAATTTTCTGAACTGCTGGATCCCAGTCCAGTGCCTCAGTCATTTCCTTTTTCAGGAGAAATTTAAATCTCAAAAAATTTGAGAGATTCCTGTAGATTCTATGGTCAAGGGAGTTTTCAATGTTATGGAAAAGTCACTTTTCTTTTTCATGGAAAATAAAAAAAAGGACAGACTTTCACTTTATAAAAATATTCAGAAAATTCTCACAAAAGCAACTTTAAATCCTAGTGCGACTGGATTTGGAGATGCCAGAAAAATCCATAGTTTATCTACAAATTACCAGGTGCTTGAGCTGAGATAGCAACATCTGAGAAAAACTGGCCTAAATATATTTGCACGTTGTGTCCAATCTCCCACAGTCAACAGTGCTATGAGCTAGATCTGCCTCTGTGTTCTTCTAATGACCTCCCCAAAGAAAATGAACAGGCATAGAAATGCAGACAGTCTTTATTAGATCATAAATTAAATTCATTAGCTTTTGTTACAGAGATGGCATAAAGAAAATTCAAAGGGAGTAAATGAGAAAAGAAATCAAAAGAGGTTATAAATAACTTCCCTACTGCCCATTCTGTCCTTGCAGGGCAACTACTTGATTTCTGTCAAGGTTTTAAACAACTCAGTGGCTTTCTTTTTTCCCAAGTTCTGCTCTTTTCTCTCTAGTTTCTCTCTAGTTCTGCTCTTTTCTCTTTAGTTTCTGGCTGCCACTAGAGAGTGGACAACTTCCTCCCATGAGGTCTGGCTGTTTGTACTCTACTCCATAGTCCACAAGCTCTGCATGAGCTGCAGGCTCACAGGACTTTACAAATGTTCTTGTTTCACTTCTTCTGTTCTATACCACCTGAAAAAGACCCATTTCTCTCCATCTTTTAGGGGTTCCTAAACTGGCCAACCCTGTGGTGAATGGCCAATGTTAGTTCTGTGTAAGAGGAACGAAGACCATTGCTGCCACTTTCTTCTTCGTGGTGGTAGCAGTAGTGGACAGACATTTGTATGAGAATCTTCAGAGTAGTTTCTTATTGTGATCATAACAAACCAGGCCCTCCTGGTGCAAAACAGAGACTCATTTTGGCTTTTAATCAAACCTATCTACTCCACACATTAGGCCTGTGAAAAAAAATGTGCTTTGCTTGAATGTCATCCAGGATGATTGTGACCTGAAGCTTTCTTTCTTTGACAGGGATCAAACCAAGGTAAGAGGCTCGACCAAAGGGGACTCATTCCCCTGAAATAGATTTTAGGAACCAGTTGGGGTCTCCTCAGGGCTGACCCCTGTGCTTGGTAGGTTTTGTGGCAGGAAATCCTGGGCACAGATGCTTGCTGGGCAGTGGTGCTTGAGGAGCCTGGAGCTGTGACACCACCCAATGCTTGGTTGCTTCCCCCAGACCTCCTCCCCTCAGCCAGGATGCTGTTGCTCATGGCATACCTGGACAGGACCTAGCGCTGCTGAGGGGATCTGCTCTGGGACCTCTCCCTGGCCACATTCCTCTGGTGGCAGGCAGAAAAGCAAGCTCTGTCCTCTTATTGCTTGTCATCTGATGGTAGCACCTGCAGGACATGACTGAAAGGCAGCCTGCAGAGTGGGCACACAGCTCCTGTCATGGCCCAGCGCTGGATGCAGTAAAGCAGAAGCAGTGGAAGCTTGAGGACAAGCAGGCCACGTTGGTGATTTCTCCCGGGCAGATGGGGTGAGGGTCATCTTTGGATGTCTCTGACTGCCCTGCCTGCTCCGGCTGGCTCCTGCTGGCCATCATGGCAGAGCACACTTCTTCACAGCTTCCTCAGCCACTGACACCATGTCTTGCAAGGACACAGCCTAAACTTACATCACACCAAAGGGGAATGCAGGAAGAACCCAAGCAAGAGGTGGGACAGGGGAGTTCCAGGCCTCCCGGAGGCTCCTTCCTTCCAGAGGGCTGACCAGCAGCCGCAGCAGCAGCAGTCCTGTGAGGCAGACAGCACCAGGGGCTGCTCCCCTCATCTGCCCCTTTGGCTCCCCCAGACACGCTGAAAACCAGCCCCACTGCCCCAGCCTCACTCCCCAGCTTCCAGACAAACACCACAACTTGAGCTGGCAGGACCCTTCCTGTAGCAGGGGGTGCTCAGTGAAGACAGGAATTTGCTTTGTCTGCCTTCAATGGGGTTTGTGGGCCTGGGACAGCTGCTGTGTAGGACCACAGCAGGAAGGAGTGGCCTTAGCTCAGCACCCAGAGCTGCTGCTCTCCCCAAAGCTGAGACTCAAACCCAGGGTCTTGCTCAGGTGTGCACGGTGGCTGTGCCCACGGGAGCCCTGAGGACAATGTGCCAGGACAGTGGCAGGGGCTGCTAAAGAGCTGTGAGGTCATGGGCCATCCCAGAGGTTCAGTGGGGACATCCCACAGGTCTCTGAGGCTGCCCCTCATCTGCTGCCCTCTGAGGATCCTCATGGCCCCAAGGGGAGTAAGGCCCTGCTTCCCATGCCTTTGCCCATTGTCACATAGCCCTGATCACCTTGCCTTGTGTGAGAGACTTAGAACCTGAAAGGGTTATTGTAAACCTGAAAGAGTTTGCATCTCAGACACTCATCAGAGGAGAACAGGAATGTTCCTGTGCCAGTCAGGGAAGGTGCAGTTAGAAAAGGTGGTCTTGCAGAGGCAGGATAGTACTCTTCTGGGACCAAATTCCTTATCTTGGGTAACTATCTCAAAAAACAAGTTTGAAACAGGACTGCACTTGGGGGTCTGACTGGGGGAAGGGAATTGAAACCAAGAGACTCCCCAACCCCCTTTGAAATGTTCCAGAATAACAAAATGTGCATGTGTGAGGACTATTCTATAAATAGTGCAGCTGAAAGGGGCCGTGTGTGCACCCACCATCCCTGCACCTCCCATGCGCAGGAACCAGAGCTGAGATGATGCTGGAACCCTGGGTGGTGACCTGGATCTTTAGCTCTGTTTTCCTATCTTTCCTTCTTTCTCTCCTGAGAGTTTAAATTGCTGCTGCCATGGGCTGTTCAACCTATCTCACACAAAGTTCAAAGTTTGAACTGCTGCTGCCACAGGCTTTTCCAGAATCACTGTTGCCATGTGCTGTTCAGAAAAGTTTAAACCTCTGCTGCCGCAGGCTGTTCAAAAATATAAATTGTGGCTGCCAGAGGCTGCTCAACTTATCATAAGGTTTAGAAGTTGAAATCATTGTTGCCATAAATAAAACTTCCTAAGTGATCCTTTGGCATGGTTCCGCCTTAGTTTCACCCAAAGGTATCCCGAAGGTCAGCTATCTCAGAGAATACGGCCCAGGACTGCTCTCCAGACCCAACATTTTAGGTTGGCATCATGGCCAGGACAACATTTTCTGTGCTAAAAACAATCAAGGGCACCGGGGTCCTTTAGCATGACCCCTTCTCTGAGAAGACCCATTGTGGCAGGACGTCCTCCCCCTCTCCCTCTACCACACAGATGTGTAGAAGAATGGCTTATAAAGCAGGGCCACATTCTGCACAGCCCAGCCTTTGTTCCCGAATAGATGGTGTGTACATGCACAATTCAGCGTTCATACACAGCTCAGTCTTTGTTACCTGGCCCTGAAATGTATAGAACAAGGAGATAGAGAGGAACAAGAGGAACAGGAGCTAAGATTGTCAGCAACTTAGAGGAAGAACAGCAAGATAGAGAAACTTACAGCTTACATAACGTTTGCTGAAGCAAGCAGATTGCATAGCAAGCAAGAATAGATGCGTGAACACGAGTAGATAGCCAATCACTATAAGAAATTCGGCGCGTGGACAAGAGCTACCAACCAATCATATGAACCCTCAGAGCGCGTGGACAGTGTCTTTCGTCTATAATAATGCTTGTCTCCTAACAATAAAGTGGAATTAGCACCAATACCTCCATGAGTGCCTGTGCTTCTTGATACGGATACGGATGGTGCATAAGGAAACTCAGGCTGGGTCAAAAGCCCAGCAATGGGTTATCTCTTGGTGCCCAAAGGTCCAGGGCCTTCAACACAGAATCCACATCTTGGCATAGAGAGAGGATGTGGGAAGCGATGAAAAGTAATTAGTATGTGACTGAAAGACACACTTTTACACTATAACAGACACACAAATCATTGCTGAGACAGAAGACACATGCTCTGGAAGTGTGCAAAGGCTTCTCCCCAGAATCTGGACCCAGACTCTGCTGGTTACTTTCCTGGAAATTGAGTGAAAGGATTCCAAGGTATAATTCACCTCCAAATTTGCGCTGGTAAGATGCATTGGTTCCTAAGTTATATTATGTCTTGCTAGCTGTAATAACAGGTACCTTTATGCACACTAAATTCTCTCTACTAGTAGTTTCTTTTATTTTATGCCTGTGTAGTATGTAGTTTTGTCCCAAATCTTATGTCTGCTATTTTCTGTGTCTAATAAACAATAATTTATGTCATATTAGACCTAACTGGCCATTATTAAAGAACTTGTGAACGAGACTGGGTCTTGGGGTGCTGGCCACCCCAATAAGAGTTACTGCCTGCTGCCAAAGGCCTAGGCAGAGGCAGAGATTTAGCCAAGCTCCTGTCTCCATTCATAACAACCATACCCCAGGGAGCAAGAGTACTTGTAGGTTTTTCTAGGGCCTCCCCAGGGGGTTCCCTGCAGTCACAGGCTTTGCACTCCTCTCCTGGGCAGATTAGAGGCTTACAGTGCCTGTCCTTCTCCCCTTGTCATGACTCTGGCCCATAAGAGCTGGCATGATTCTCAGGCAGTGGCTGGATTGCCATTTTAGCTACTGAGTGAAGGCTGAGATGGGGAAAAGGAAAAGCATCAGTCTCAGTGGTGTTGGGGACTGCCTTAGTCACTGCCCAGCAGAGCAGGAACGTGAGCAGGCAGAACTGGCAGGAAGTGGAATGACTGAGTTGTCACCAGACATGGCTAAAGCTTTACAAGAATTACTGGGAAATGAGACACACAGCCTTTCCCATGGGCTTGCTGCTGAACTGATATCTAGGCACTGCAAGCTGCCTTGGTGGAATCACTGGACAGAGAAAAAATATTAAGGGAACAGTTGGAGAGTACTCATTTCCTCCTTGATGAGGAGGAGACGGTGTCTAATTTAGCGTATCCGTCCAATGATTTACAAAATACAAAGTAATTACACTCCTCGGTGTAAGAGAGGGCCGTGATGTGGCCTGATTGAGACAGCGGCTGTTGGGAACAGCCAGGGAGGCATTCAGCAAGCCACCACATGCCCCATCCTTTATTCCCCTAGGGATCTAGCTAAAATACAGGAAAAATATTCCCAGGGCCTCCCAAGAAACTGAAACTGAATATGTGTGGATGACGTCCCTCTCGGTAGGAGATTATATGTCACCGCGGCAGGGCTGGTCAGGATGATTACACCCCATATTCTGGAGAGTGCAGAGAGCAGGTGCCCGCAGCCGGCGGTGACCGAGCATCTGTCCCGCCACAGCGCTCCCACGGGAGCAAGCTGCGGGCAGGGGCAGGCGCTGCCCGGCGCTCTCACGCCGCTCGCAAGGCGAGCTCCGGGCGCTGCGGAGGAGGCGCGGAGGGCGCGGGGAGCTCCGCCGCTCGTCCCGGCAGAAGCGCGGCGGTGTCGGGGTCGGTGTCGGTGTCGGTGTCGGTGTCGGGGTCGGTGTCGGTGTCGGTGTCGGTGTCGGGGTCGGTGTCGGTGTCGGTGTCGGTGTCGGTGTCGGGGTCGGTGTCGGGGTCGGTGTCGGTGTCGGTGTCGCTGCTGTCCGGCCGCCCCCCGAGCCGCAGTGGCCGCAGTCCGGGCAGCGCGGTCCGGCCGCAGCTCCCCGCGCAGCGCCGGCGGGAGGGAGCGGGGACGGGAGAGCGCGGCGAGGAGAGCGAATTAAAAACGCTGAGCTCCCAGTCCAAAGGTCGCAACAGTTTCCTCGGAACCATCTGCTCGATGGTAATTAATTCGCGGAAGAAGCAGTCTCTGATTTTAAAGCACCCACAATGCCTTTTGCTGATTCACTTCCACAAATTGGAATAAATTGCTATGAAAACCTATTGCTAGATGAGTGTTATTTTCTTTAGTGGTGAAAAACATGTCACATAGTGTGTGTACATTATTCCCCAGAGAAACTAAGGCTTTTTTATTCAAATCCATACAAGTCAACTGGATCAAGCATGCACATATTCCTGCATCTCCCAAGGGATATGTGTAAGCTGAAACAAAAATAGATAATAAATTTGCATTTAATGTCTGGATGCAGTTACCATACCATATTATTTTAATGACTGGGAAAAAAACGGTATTGTGATGAACAGTTCAGACATATACTTCAAGTCAGTCCATAAACCCCAACTAAGGGTCCCAAGACCTAGGAATCTGGTGTTGCCAGGATCCATTACTCTGATCCTTCAGCTCTGTCCTGCCCTTCCAACTCACCTCTGTCTCCTGATTTCTGCCCTGTCTGTGACCTTCACCTTCCCCCATCCCAGTATTCCCTATAATGCAGGTTTCAGAGGCACAGCTCCACAGTCTTCTCTCTTCCCGACTATTTATCTTTCAGGTGAATGTGGAAGGAAGTCAGAAGGAAGCTAAGTCAGAGTACCATAATGCTGAACACCATTAATGAATGCCATCCATCAGCTATCATCTCTATAAACCAGGTGTCAGAAGCAGTTCTCTGTCCCTCATTGCCCTGATTTTTCAGCGTCGAAAACCATCTCTGAAATCTGAGAATCAATCAGATGACACATTGAGCAGTCATTACACTGTTCACTATGTGTAAGAATTTCATTACTTCAGCCCACAAATGGGACTCAGTGACAGACTCAGGAATGAACTGATCTTTGCTGTCTAGTAGTACTTCAAGTAGTCACAGCCCTAACTAAAGCTGTGAGCAAAATATTAAAGATGGAGAGACAGTGGGCAAAGGAGAGAGAGAGCACATCTGGCTCTGAGAGATGTCTCTGAAAAAGGTCAGAAGTGTTCTATGTTTCCTCAAATATGGAATCACAGAGTCACAAAATGGTTGAGATCAGAAGGGCCGCACAGTTTACATCCCATGATGATGGTTTGTAAGGAAGACACATTTGGATAGTTTGTGGATTGATTTTTCTGGAACTGCTGTGAATATTTATGCTTAGGGTAACTAGGTACCTCTGCAGCTACCTGCAAGTTCCGATGAGGTCATGACTCCCACAGCTGCCTCCTGTGAATTTGCCACTGAATACACCTTCGAAATTGATTATTCAGGCTTCCCCTTGAACACAGCCTTACAGGTGCTGCTCCTTAAAGCTATTTCCTTCACAACTCCAGCCTGTGGCACAAAGCGATTATGCTTGTGTGACAGTCTTGATTCCGGAGTACAGTCCTGTACAGAGCCTGGGCTCTGGAGCATTGCTGCGAAGAATGGATAAGGTTGGAAGTCATGTTGTCTAGCTTCCCTGCTCAAGCAGGATCCCCTTGAGCACATAACTCAGGACTGGATCCAGGCAGCTTTTGAAAAGCTCCAACGAGGGAGACTCCATTACTGCTCTGGGAAACCTGTTCCAGTATGCGTTCACACGCACAGTAAAGAAATTCTTTGCCGTGTTCAGGTAGGACTTCCTGTGTTCCAACTTCTGCCTGTTGGTTCTTGCCCCATTGCTTGGCACCACCTAGCAGAGCCTGGCTCGGTCCTTTTGACATTATATTTTCAGATGCTTGGAGGCATTGATGAGGTCCCCTCTCAGCCATCTCTTCTGGTGGCTGAGCAGACCCAGTTTGCTCATCCTTTCTTTACAAGGGAAATGCTCCAGTCTCTTATCAACCTGTGAGGAATCCACAGGGCCAGGCCAGCACACCCTCAGCCTTCAGCTACTCACTTTTGTACACCTCAGCCCATGGGCTTGTATTTTACTGAGCTGATGACTAAAGGTTATCACAAAAGTTCAAGCAAAATTCTTCTTTGACCTTATCAGCCTTTTGCTCATGTGTTATCTCCTTGTTTGGGGAATTTGTGGTACCATTCTCCTCTGCTTCTCACTTGTTTGATGGATTTATGATGTCATCCTGCTCTCACTTGTCCTCCCTGAGGCCTTGATTCTTGGTTCCCGCTGTCTATCTTGCAGAGATAGGGCGTATTAAGCATACAACAGAGGGGCTGGGGTACCTCTCTTTTCACTAATTCCATGATTTTGCTGGTTTAGGAATGCATGCAATGGTACCTTGGCTCAACAGAAGTTCATCTCAGAGTCTTCTGAGACAGCTTGTTTAGACAGGAGGACTTTCAAGGGTGAAGACTCCTTCCTGAGCAACCTGTTTCCATGCTCATTCGTGCTCACAGGGAAAAAAAGATTTCCTTCTGTTCAGGAGAAGCCTCCTGTGTTTCAGTTTGTGCCCACTACATCTTAGCACACACCAGAAGAAAATCTGTCTCTGTTGTCTTTTCACCCTCCCTTCAATTCCATGGAATTCTCCCAAAACTTCTCAGGTTGAACAGTTTGAGCTCTCTCAGCCTTTTCCACTATGGGAGATTTTCCAGTCCCTTTACCATTTTACCCTCAGATACCATCTCCAATGTGTACATCTCTCTTTTGTTCTGAATATCCCAAAATTGGACATAGTGCTTCACTGGCAGCCTCATCAATACTGAGGAGAGGGGAAATATCCTCTCCTTCAGTCTGCTGGCAACAATCCTCCTAATGCATCCCAGGATACTGCTGGCCTTGTTTGAGACAAGAGCACATTTCTGACTTGTGTTCAACTTGGTGCTGACCAGGATCTGCATATTCTTTTTTTTCAGGGCTAAGATGGGTCAGCCATGGAACAGCCACAGGGCAGGGCTGTTGTAGGCTGACAGGGGTCACTGCCTCCAGATCTAGGGAAGGTTTTGCAGGATGTGGGGCAAGAGTATTTGGAGTTGCACAAATGTTCCGGAGGGATGTTGTTCAGGGGCCTGTGAAAATGAGTAACTTATCCACAAAGATGTCTTGGGGAAGGCCCAAAGGGGAGAGGAATGGGATGAGCCAGTCGTGCCACTGTCTGCTCAAAGCAGCATCACTGAGGAGGCCACACGCTATGGCTAAGGGATTTTCAAGCCTGGTCTTGAAAAATCTCCAAGGAGGCAGACTGCAGCCCCTGGGCAGCCTGCACCACTCTGGGCTGCCCCCGTGGGTAAAAATAGTTTTCCTTTATGTCCAGTCTGAAGCTCTTTTGTTTCAATGTTTGCCCACTGTCTGTCATGTTGGCAGCTTGGCCTTGCCTTCCCAACATGCAAGGTTGTGGTAGGAGATGGTGCTCTGAAGTTCCACCAAAGCCCTTTGTTTCCAGGCAGAACTGGCCCAAATCCTTAGGCTCTCCTTGCAGAGCAGGAGGCCTAGCTTTCTCAGCATACTGGTGGGCCTCTGCTGGGCTCATTTAATCCTGTCACTGTCTTTCCTGAAGTGGGGACATTCTATCTACATGTGGTCTAACTTGTGTGGAATTGAGTGGGGTTGTCATGTCTGTCCTGGAGGCTGTGCTCCTATTCCTACAGTGTTGGATACTGCTGGCCCTTTCTGCTGGCTCTTTCGCAGTGGTTCCTCTGCCACTCACTGTCTCCAGGGCTCTGGCAACAGCTGCAGAACTTTTACCCAGGCCAACAGTGGTCAGTGCTTGCACAGAGTAAGTTTATGTTGTTGAAGTTTTCAAGGAGTTATTTCAAGACCTGACAATCTTCTCCACAATGTCTTTTAATAAAGCCTTGATCAGAATAACCTAAAGATCTTAACATTTTGATGTGTACCTGTGCTATGATAGCATGTTCCCATTATGATAAGTGGATAACTGAGGGATCATTCACAGCCATCTATTCCAACCCCTGCTTACAATAAGATGTATTTCATCATCTTACTATGTATCTCACTAAGAGCCTTGTTCAGATGTGTTTCAGCTGTTTCCAATGATGAACTGTCTTTAGTCTTTTTTCTTTTTTTCTTTTTTTTTTTTTTTTTTTTGCTAAGTTTCATTTATCATTGTCTGTTCTGGGCTGCGTCAAAAGTAATTCAGCCTAAAGGCTGAGGGAGGTAATTCTGCCCTTCTCCTCTGCTCTCATGAGACATCATCTGGATTAATGCATCCAGCTCTTGGCCCTTCAACACAAGAAGGATGTGGACCTTTCGAGTGTGTCCAGATGAGGCCACAGAAATCATTAGAGGGCTGGAACATCTCTTCTCTGAGGAAAGGCTGGGAGTTGGGGTTGCTCAGCCTGGAAAAGAGAAGGGTCCAGGGAGATCTCTCTGCAGCATTTCAGTACTTAGAGGGAGCTGATAAGAAAGATGGGGACACATTTTTTATCAGGGCCAGTTTAAATAGGACATAGAGTATTAGTTTTAAACTGAAAAGGTCACCTTTTTTGAGCTGCTAGCCACATTCTTTTTGGTGCGGCCCAGGCTTTCTCAGCTGTGAGCGCCCATTGCCAGCTCATGTTGAGCTTTTCATCAACCATCACTGCCAAATCTTCCTTTGCAGGGCTGCTCTCAATCACCTCTCCTTCCAACCTGTAGTTGTGTCTGGGATTGTGGCAAACTCTGTATCCTGTTTGTAAAATAACTCTTGGAAACTTATTAATTTCTTTTTTGAGGTTTTTTTTATTTGCCTTGCTCTGAGAAAGTAAGAAGCGTAAGTTAGAAAGACGGACAGTGAGGACTTACTGCCCCCAGGTGTCCATATGAGGATTCATTTGAATAGGAAGCAGCAAACTCCCTTACAAAAACACCTTTCTTTTTTGTCCAAGAAATCAGATTTTATGTTTTTATCATAGGCGTCCAAAGACTTTCACTTTGTTTTAGGATGTGAAGTATTACCAAAAGGACTAGAAATTTTAAGGTCAGGTTTCAGGCACTGAAACTAATCAGCTGATTTCTCTCAGGAAACATGTATTTTCTATTTTAATTTGGGACAGGCAAACTTTTAACAAATAATTTACATACAGTTTGTGGTTTTGGACAAATCAGATCAGATCTTACCAAGCTTACTTACAGTAACTAAGAAAACAAAACTGGGCATTATTCTCAGAAGAGAAACAGGCTGAAACATAAAAACAGCAATGAAGGAAGCATGGTTTCCATCTCCTGAAGAACCATAACACCAAAAAAAAAAAACCCCGAAACCAAAACCAAACCAACCTCCCCCCCAAAAAAAGAAAAAACCAACCAAACAAACAAACAAAACAAAAACAAAAAAGAAACAAAAAAGGAAGGTATTCCCTAGATGCTAGAAGGATAATATTCCTTAACCTGTACATACATTGATTTAATTCTCTGAGCATGACACTTCACACATTTCCTGTGTGACTCACTGGTCACTGAGTGGGGAAGTACTACTGTGTAACTGAAGCAGACAGGCTTCTAGTGGGATCTTGTGCTCTTTGGAAAGCTCATAAAAGTCAGATTTTAATGGCAGGTGCCCGTCCATACCTCAAGACGCCTTCCCTTTCGTTTTCCCCTGTGTGGTCTCTTCCAACTCAGTAAGCTAAAGTACCTTTGCTTGCTCTCATGCCAACTTGCAAACATTGGTTGAATATTTATGGCTTCTGTTCAATTTTGTGCCCACCAGGATCCCCAGGTACTTTCCTGCAAAGTCATTTTCCAGCTGTTAGGCCCCTATCATACAGGAGTGTCTGGAGTTGTTCCCCCTTGTTTGACGTCTTTGCACTGATTTTGTTGTATCTATTGGTGTTTGTGTCAACCCATTTCTTCAGCCCATCAAGGTCCCTCTGGGTGGCACCACAATCCGCTGTTGTATCAGCCACTTCTCCCAGTTTTGTATCATCAGCAGCCTTGCTGAGGGTACCCTCTGCTGCTTCATCCAGGTCATTGATGAAAATATTGAATGGCATCAAACACAGTGTGGACTCCTGAGGTACACTTCTAGTTACTGGCCTCCAACTAAACTTTGTGCCACTGATCACAATCTACTGGGCCTATCCATTCAGTCTACCCTGCTGTCTGCTCCCCTAGCCCATACTTCAGCAGATTCTCTGTGAGGATTTTATGGGAGACAGTGTTAGAAACACTGATGAAGTCTAGTCAAGTGGGAAATAATCTGCTGGCGTCCCAATTTCTTCCAAGTCAGACATTTCATCACAGGTTATCAAGCTGGGCAAGCAGGACTTCTTTATGAATCTATGCTGATGAGTTGTCCTAGCTTCAGATAGAACAGAGTTAATTTTCTTGCAGTTGCCTGAGGAGCCCAGAGCAGTATGGGCATGTTTAGGTTGTTATTCAATACAACAATACAGTGCATGATTTTGGGTGGAAGAAAAAATGGACATGACAAAGGACTGCTGACATTTTGCTCCTTTTTTCACTTTGGCTATGGTGACATCTGCCATTTTCTCCCGTGTCTCAGGAAGCCACATGTCTTTGGCCACAGTAACAATGGACTGGTTGGTCTTCTGCATGTAATTTACATGCTATCACCCTATTTTATATACCATTGTTATTAGTATTGTTGCTGTTACTCTTTGTTTTCCTCATCTCATTGCTGTTGTTATAGTAAATTGTTATCTCAGCCTGTGATTTATGCCTTTTTGTCTCTTTCTCACCAGAAGGGGTGGTGGGAAGAGGTAGCTTGGAGCTTAATGTCCGGCCGGTTTAAAAGCACAGCACAAGTCCCAATCAGCTTCTTGTTCTTCGTGTGCATGGAATGGTTATTCCATCACCTTCCAAAATGTTCCAAGAAGTTGTTTTAGTAAACATAATCAAAAGAGTGATGTATGTCTTGATGCAGATATAGAACTTGCTTACAATAGTTAATTTACAGTAATTTAAATGTTGGGAAGTTTTGCACTGATGTCTAGGTTTGAAAGACAGGTGTCTGCCAAGGAAGGCAGGAACCTCCCTTGGAACAGGGAATATGACCCCTTTTCCTTCCGAATTATTATAACTTTGAAATAACAACAAGACAATAATACAGGAACAACAGTTTAAACTGACAAAGTCAGAATACATCCTGCCCCCTGTTAGGGTGGTGGCGGCAGTCCAGTTAAAATGGTAGTTGCAGTCCTGTTGGAGTGATGGATGTGACCTTGTTGAAGTGGTGATCTTGTGGAAAGGTCTCGCTGGTTTCTGGAGGTCCAGTGGTGGCTCTTGAGCTCTTCTCCTCTGGGAATCCAGTGGAAAAGGTATCCCAGCGTTCCAGGGTCTCAGTTTATATGCAGGTAGGAATGTTCAGTTCCTCCCCTGTGGGCAGGGCATCTCACAATAGGCTGTGGTTATCATATGAGTCGCTCCCGGAGACCTTGATGGTCCATTAGCAGAGATAGCCCCGATGGTGTTATCAGGGCTGAGTCATGCTGAACATAAAGAACACTGCCCCAGCTGTTTTTAACAGCTTATGGAGATGGTAATGGAATATATATTTTTGGTTACACCATTCATGTAACCTAAGACAACTGAAAACAAGAACACCTAGTCCCTTAGCGGGTAGCCATGAATGCTGACAGACTTTTTAGAAAAAGAAAATAAAACCTCAATTATAGATGTCTAGCAACCTTGCTTTACTAGATGAGTAACAGCCCCAAACAGGCTTGCTTCTAAGGATTCCACCACTGTGTCAGATCATGCAGAGAGGCGTGTGCTGGTTATGCACAGGAGCAGCCATTTTGGAATGCGGTTTGTCAGAGGCTGTAGGTGCTGGCCATCTGGATAATGGTGGGGAATCGCAGATGAACCATCTCGGGATAGCCATTTGGGAGGCAGTGACCACTTCCATGGATGAAAAGCTTGGCAACTGGCCTTCGCCCATGCCCAGTCCCCAGTGGGCATCTGTACTTCAGCTGCTTTTACATTGTGTGAGTTCTGTGGTGTAGAGGGAATTAAATTGTGGAATGATACTCAGGATCAGTGGCTGCTTTTTATGTGATTGATAACAGATACTGGAAATAGGGTAACATACTTGCAAAAGGATTTGTGATTTCTCACAAATTCTTCTGTGACTCTGCTCTATATTGTACAGAAGAAACTGCACTGGAAGAGTAAAGCAGTCACCCACCCCTTGTTTTTCCTCCACATCTCTGTTTGCTTAGCATATAACTTCAGGATACTGTACCTCTAAGCATACATTAGGAATAAATATTGTCACAATATTTAATAAATTAGATTGAGCCATTTATCCTCACTATCTTTCCAGCAGGAAGCTTGGAAAATGCCCAGGACACAGTGCATGCTTGAGGTTTTTGCCCAGTGTACAGAGGCAATGAAATTTTATATTTGGCATGTGTCTTTCACATTTTCACAAGTAAATCAGCATAGTTTTGCTGACTGAATTAGAGATCTGCTGGTGATTTTTATGTGTCTGTGTGTGCGCTCACATGTGAAGTTTCCATAACTTGTGCATTCAAAAGTTAAAAATATTCTCTGTGCTTTGGCAATTGGTTTGAGATAAGAAGCAATCTTGAAGTCAGAATTATATAATAAAAAATTGGTATTTTCATGAAATGGTTTAGAAGAAAACCTTGCCCTCAGCAAGATGACCAAGTAGATTACTAAAATCTTATTCCAGTGATACAGAAGAGGGTAGATAGATTTAAAGATATATATTTAAGTATACATGTATATTAAATACATATTATCCTTTGTTGTAAATAAATACCTTAATCAGCTACAAAAAGGGAGTTAGGAATGTAACAGATAAATGTACTTGTGAACCAATTTGTGCTCTTCTGAAATACATTATCTTAGCTTGATAATTTTATTGTAATTATGTCTGCAACAAATGCTTCTCTTACTGAGTTTGCCTCCAGAACCAATTGCTTGTTACAATATGTAATACGTTTAGTATAGTTTTGGAAGATGTCTTCTTTTACTTCAAAAAAACTGAAAAATATTTATATCCTTAGAAAATATGATTGTGAGATAAAGACAAGTATAATCTAGAAACAATGTGAATTTGTGACCAAAGCTCTGTTAGTATTTAAGGTGAATGTTTCAGAATAATTGTGAGAATATGTGAGGCCTTTTTTTTAAAAATACCTCCTTATTTCTCATTAATGAATCTGACCTGGATTATTCAGAGTTGTTCTTTGACTTTTCTATAGCTTTACTGTCACCTGACCTGACATCTTTACTCTTCTTTCTTACATCTTTTAGCCCCTTTGTGTTCATCTGCACACTTAATAACATATATGTTACTCTACTTCAAAAGTTCATACAGCTTTTCTGTATTTCAGAAATATTTCTAGTTACACTATCTTTCCAGAGAAAGCCTTCAGCCTTCACAGTTTATTCCAATATTGCTCTTTTTAGCAGAAGCTTCAGCCTATTTACATTTAACCATAAATCTGTTCAGTGCAAATCATGTTCATTTTATTTGTCTATTAATGGGATTAATTGAAAAGTAATTATATTGTAATTATATTGTCGCCTATCAGACAAATCCTTTCAATATAAATTGCATTATATGCTACAATTTTTTTCTCTGAATAAATAAATAAAGGCACTGCTCAGACCTAGATTATTTACATATTGCTTACCACTGAGAAATTACGGAAGGAGAATTCTTTACTTCTTATGAAATAATTTCTTTGTCATTTAGCTAAATGTCTTTCTGAAGTGGCCTTCTCTTTGCATTTTTTCATGGTAAGATTTTAAGTGTTTTTGAAAGGACATTTAGCCATCAGTAATCTTCCTCTCAGATTTCTTACCTCATCATCTTACATTTCACAATAAAGAGAATATAATAGGGGAGTCTTATTAAAATATTAAGTTCTGCAGAACTACCAGACATGTTTTCATACACTCTATCTGTTCCTCAGAAACAAGACAAAAAATATGACTTAGTTTCTATAAATCATGATCTCTTTTAAACAGGTCTTTGATTTGAAGTAGTTTGCTTCTGTTTTTGAGCTTGAGTCATACAGTAATTCTAAAGGAAAGACAGAAAAAATGTAAATGTCTAGACAATTTACTGTCCTAGTTGCAGAACTGTAAGGAGAGATAAATTGAAGACTTACTGGTTTTTTGTTGTTTTTGCAAAGAGCATCAAAATATTGTCTGCCCTTCAAAGCGTATGAGTCTAACCTTCATACTGAAATGAATTAAAACAAAATTTGAAAAAAAAATTGAAAAGAAGACTAAAGGATTATGTTTACAATCCCTATTTTATTCCTTTTTTACTACCTTTCAATCTGTAAGATCTATCTGGTCGCCTAATGATTCAGTAGGGATATATAAAAAGAGAGCTCTGACATAAACCCTTCTAGCTAGGAAAGATCTCCCTCCTATTGAGATAAACTTGATAAGACACAATGTATAGCATAGATAGAACATAGTTTTCAACTTATTTACTTCATTATTATTTCAACTTTATTGATGGTTTTGCCTACCATTCTCAAAAACAAGCAAGAAAATTATGATGCATTAGGCCCTGACATTTATTGCCCTTGAAAAGTTCATCAGTACTTTTGCTCCATGCCTGCTTTGGTTTAGCGTACTTTAGTTTATGAAAACAAGAGAAAACCAGTCAAAGTTAATCACTATTTACAAAACTCATATGGGTCGTTAAAAATTATTTGAGAGCCCAAAGGGCCCATAACCTGAAACACAGGTAATCAAAAGATATTTCCTTTTCAAAAGAAATAACTGTTTGAGAGAACCAGACAGACAAATAACCACAAAAGGTACAAGTATAGCTTTCTGTCTTAGCATCTTCTTCATCCTTTGACAAAGCAATAAATCTTGGCAAATACTGAGGAGAGAGAAGGAGGAAGGGATGAAGACTGTATAGCAATTCCCCAGGGTATACTCCCCATATTCATAACTAAAGATTTATTTCAGATAGAGTGTCTTGATGTATTTTTCTTGGACAAATATTTGTTCAGCTCTTAAAGATCGTTCCTAAGCTTTTAACATCCTCAATATCCTGCATCTAGAAGTTTGAAAGCTCAAATGCAATCGCCTAGAGTGACCCTAATTTTGATTCTGGGAGAGACTATAAATAATGGTTCTGTATTTGCCACCCTTGTGCCATTCATAATTCAACTTTCACATACAGGTCTCCAGCAAATCCTACTACCAGTCACTTCTGCACTGAAGTGTAAATACTTCTACTCAAAATACTTTCTTACAGGGAGAAACCCAGAATGGGTATACCAGGGACAGCTAAGTAGCCTAAAACTCTCCAGCCTATAGAGGGCATATGGTGGGTTTGTGAAATCGTGAGGGTGAATTGTGTGAGAATGAGCACAGTTTATTTACCAATGTACGTGCCAGAAAGCATTGCATGAAGCTATTGTGGAAAGGCTGAAAACAAACCAAAGGAGAAGGTCTTTTGCATAATGTCCAGTTAAAGTGTGGAACTTCAGCACCATGAGCTGCTATGGAGAAAGAAAGTTTGCATGGATTCAGGTTGCCTATGGTCAAAATAATGGGAAGAAAATCCTCTGCTAGATATTAATACAGAGACATTACATTCAGTCAGTAAGCCCTACACCTGCATTTTTTGAAGGTTACAAGTGCATTTGAAAAAAAACTACTGTATGTTCATTCTGTTCTAATTTTCCTCCTTAGGCATCCACTACAGCCAGGTATTAGAGCATGCATAATGTGCTAGATGGACCCCGATCTATGCAGCCCTTGGGATCAGCACTCTCGTGGTTTTGGTTTGTCATTTTAGTTTCTCTGTCTTTCTGTAAGCTATTACAAAAATGAAGAAACCATAAAAACTGAGATTAGCATCATAGTCTTTTATCCAGGGTATCTTGGATGATGATTGCCTTCTAAAGGTTGCAGAATTTTTTTGACTGTTGACCCCTAAAGTGGGCATGCTCCTCTAGCTGATGCAGGAGCTGCCAGCACGCTTAATTTGAGGTCTCTTAACTGAAAAATCCCTTTAGCAACATGTGCTCCTCTCCCTGCCAGGTCACTTGCCTGTGAAGTGTAGATGCTGACAGTAATGTCTTTGAAACACAACTGCCCTTTGGAATTACTGCAGCAAACGTTGGTCTTTCTTATAATGAGAATTTTCCACACTAGAATGTCTCATCTGGCAAATACAGCTTGCCATTACTGATTATTTCTTCCAAGATTTTGAAGTTAATGGGATAAATTTTAACCTATCTGTAAGTCTGGCAACAGCTAGAATATTTACAAATCCAAATATAGATGCTGGTTTCTCAATATACAGAAAAATCCCTTTTCTTACTACTCACCTAATTGTATTATTTCTTAGGTTTTGCTAGATATTTATGTAGGTATTAGTCTTTTTTTCAGCTTTAGCTTTCTACATAGTTATTTGCCTAATATTTTCAATCCCAGTTGTATTGTTCAGGTAGAAAATTACATTCATAAAGTGTTGTGAAGCCATCAAGTAGATTCTTATGTTATTATGTCTACTTAAAACTGCAGTTCATATGGTGATTCCTTCAGTCAAGCTATTAAATATAACTCAGGAGGATAACCGTGGTAAGCATTTTAAATTAGATATCTGATCCTGTTACTATAGTTGGCACTCTAAGTGTAGTAGGTCCAGGCCAGAGAGGAGAGAATGACAATGTTCACATAGGTACATGTGGTCTGATGCCTGAGAGCCTGAAATAAAATAAACATAATTATTTTAGAAATAAAGGTGCATTTGAAATAAATATTATTTGCATAAATAATATTAAAATCTTTGACTTACCTGCTGAAGCCATTTATGCTGTAACAATGTAAGAGACTGTTTTTTCTTCATGTCTGTCAAGTTATTCTGTTAGAGGTTACTGCCTCTGAGAAGTCTGTAATTTCAAAAGTCAAGGCCACAGATACGGCTTCACTTTTTCTTTCTTGTTCTGCTAACCTGACTATCACAATTGAGGACTGATTTGACAGCGCTGCTAATCTGACCTAGCCAGCTACTGTTAAGAGGGGTGCCAACCCCTACACATGGATTGCACCTTCATTACCCTGATTTTCATCAGCTGATTCCCTAATGCAGCAGTCTTCAAAGTTTTTGATCACACACTCCATCATTAAAAAGGTTTTGAGCACACCCCCTATACATATTTATTTTTTAATAATTCATATATATTTACTGTTGTAATATTATGCACACTATAAAGAATGCACAAAAACAGATATTAAAAAGGATGAGATTAAAATAAATTTTGAGGTGATTTTTTAAAATGTCTTTTATTGGCAATACAAAAATATTTTCCTCCCAAATCTGAAAACCAGGACTGTCCTGTGCATGCACCCCGCTTTGGAGACCAATGCCCTTGTGAATCAGTTCACAGACACTTTAGAAAACTAACCTTGCAAAACAAATTGATTGATTTCCTGACCTGGTGAATCAGGAAGTGTCACATTAGAAACAGGGAGGTGTGACCATCCCATTTGCAGCAGCTAGGTCATCAGAGCCTAAGCATCTGCATGCACCTTGCCTTACTGCAGGAGCCCAGAGTCTCAGGCTTTCTTCCATGTTTTTTTCATTTGAAAATTGGCTTAATTAACCCTTCTCAGGACAAATTTACCTGTATGGTACCCTATGTTATGATATTGCAGTCTTAGTCCTTGAATCCTGAAGAAAGCCTGAACTGCAGATTTTCAGGCAGAACCTGAACCGCAAATTTTCAAACACTTCAAACACTGGTTTTTACTCATAGAATAATACAGGACAGCTTTATGTACTGAGCTCCCTAAGAAAAAAGATGTGCATTACAGACAAGCTTTAAAAGCATAAAATAAACATTTTCTACCAAGGTAAAGGTTAAGAACATCATTATTCATTGTAGGACTAGAGTATATGCAGACTCATTAGACTTGTTTCTATCATCTTTATTTTCATCTTGCTGCACAGAGAAGCAGACAGCTCTACATATCATCACTCAAGCCAGACCTCCTCTTTCCCTTCTCCTTCTACTTCTATGAGCCTCCTACTTAGCCCCAGTCGCAGCAGTCAGGGACAGAGACATCCTAAACAAATGACCAGGACATGGCACTTGCTTGTAACAGCACATGGTGTCTCAGGATACCTCCACTACACAGCAGCATTGCCAGGTGTCACAGCTTCTGCTGCCTTCACTGAAATGCAACCAGCTTCGACATGCAGGAGGGTTTAGCACCCCCTGCACTGGATGTTGCAATGTCTTCTTTTTGTCTCAAAGAAATTCACAGAAAAATTCATTGTGGTGCATTAGGAGCCACCTAGACCTCCATGGGGCACATTAAGATTTCTACTGGGAAATACTGAGAACAGTGATACCTGGAAACTTCCTGCCACCATATTCAAAATACATAACTGCAAGAGCTGTCAATGAGATGAACTCAGACATCCATTTAAGCTATGCCAATCTGTTTAATTTGGGCAGAAGTAAATAAGGAAAAAGGAACCTCTGCCTTTGGGAACTGACACTATCCACAGTCTAATTCTCCTTCCCGACCTGTAACAAGACATATCTGTTCTTACTGCCCTATCTACACTGAAATAATACAATGCTTCCCATGGAGACAAAACTCCATTTTTCACGGACTGAAAAAGAAAATTGTGAAATGGAAGTACAAACAGGAAAAACACAGAGAGACAACTTGATCTGGACACTTAGAAATATTGTATCTGAACCCTTGTTGATTAAATGAATCTCTGTCAGCTGATCTTGCTTCTTTGATTCTGCAGTCAGAAAATTATGACCTTCTTCTGATATTTCAGCTTCCTGTCACAGTTCATCCTTTTCAGAGTCATTTGGATTGAGAAAACTATCAATCTTGCGGTGTAATCAAGGTATGCTACTCCTTGTAGCTGTCAGTGCTACCTGAAGTGAGTCTCATGCATATTAATGTTGAAATTTTATTAAAGCTTTCCTACAGATAATATGATACCTGGTAGGACACCGAGGAAGAGAATACAAGACATCAGGACTTGTAAGTGAGAGTGGTGCAAATGACAGAATGATGGTGAAAGTCCCATATTCATTGTTCAATTTCTGTTTCTTGATGGAGAAACAACAGCATCAAAAAAAAGCCCAACCCAAAACCTTAAGCCTGTGAGCAACTTCAGCTTCTCTTCAATAAATGATTACCAGTTTGATATTTCGCTCTTTAATTGCTGATGAATCATATAAAATATTAATTACTGTTCTTGCATATTAGGCTGGACAGCTGGGAGTCCATTACAAGCATACTGCTGTAAGATTTGATACTGCTGTAAGATTTGGGTCACTTTGAAAAGGGGTCTCTGGGGATGAGGAGGACTTTTTCTGAACTGCTGGTAAATTGGAGAAGACAGTAGAAATTAGAGTGATTTCATTGGTTAGGTCAGCAGAGAGAGGTGGCTTGCAGGCTGCACAATAATGTCTGTGCTGCCTTCAGGTCTGTCAGCTAAAATTAATGACTCACTGCAAACTAGAAAGGACTGTTTTCTGTGAGCTGCTGGGGGATAAAACAGCTTTGCAAGGTCACATTCTGTGCACACTGTTCCTCATTAACCTCCGCCTGGCCTAATCACCAGTGAAAAACAAAATCCCCATGTAGACATATGATAAAAGGCAGTAATATCTGATTATATTTGGGAGACCAACAGGAGGTAGGAGAGCTTATTCTATGAACAACGTATTTAGCTAGATAAGACCTGGCAGAGCAAACCTGGGGTTTAGTGGAATTAATGGAAACAAAATATGAATATATTTCTTATCTAAGAACAAAGTATGGTCCTACAATATTCACCTTATAAAATGCATATTTTTTTTTAAATACATATTCCATATGCATTTTAACTTGCTTTGTTAATTTTCCACTGCTCACCAATATTAGCTACAAAGAAATATTTTCTGTATTTAAAGTGATAGACATCTAAAATATCTAAATCGTTAAAACAACCAGTTTAATTTTTTATTTTTTTTGTTCCATAGAGATTGCTACAAGAGGGTTTGTAAGAAGAGGGAAGAGAAGAAAAGACTCTGGCAGCGACTTTCAGTTCTTTGCCAGAAGACAGTGTATTTTGACCTTTAGCCAGGATACTCATCCCAAACCAAGTCAAAAGCTGCATACAAAAAAAAAAAGCACCACACTGTGTCTTCATTTCTTCCAGAAATTTAGACTTGGTGTTAAAGATCTTCAGACAGGAAAGGAAATGGGTGTCCCTCAAGGGACTGAGAAAAAACCACACAAACCAAACTTTAGAAAAAAAAAAAAAAAATTAGAACCAGAGACATTGCAGACTAAAAAAAAAGCCCAAATAAAGCTAAAATAATCAAGATTTATTTCAAATAATAACACAGGCTTAGTCAATGCAGTAGAAAATATATGGTGTTCACACAATATAGATTGACATAGTGATATTTCAAATACCACATTCTTAGCCAATGAACTAGAAAATGTACATAGTTCACATGATATACATTGGTATAATGATGTAGCCCAGTTGTCAGCAAATTAAGCCAGGCACTGTACACACAATAAGAGCTTATTTTCCTATGAACTCAGACAGCTGCAAAGCGGCCACGTTTTGGCAGCCCCTCGGAGCTGCTATCTTTCTCAGAACGAAAGAAGCTCCCTAGAGCTCCTCAGGAACTTCTGACTTTCTCATTTTACAGCTTCCCTATGTGGGATGTTCTGGGGTCTAAATACATTTTGAGTATGCTGATGGGACTTTTTGGATTTGATCTATTGTATCTTATAAAACAGATATCCTCATTCTCTACAGAAAAGTAATGAGAATCTTGTATTTAATATGCTGCATGAGAGCAATGGTCTTCTTTTGTTTTTTTACACACTATTTAAGATAAATAGTGAATTACAAGAACTCTCTAATGTCCTTTCAATATAGGTATGAGTTAGAGAAAGAATTTGCCACTCTTTTTATCACATTGGAAAGGACCAAGCATACTCAGTGAACTTTATTGTTGTTCCTAAATTGAAATATAAGGAGCCATTTTGTTGCTATGTATCATAATAAATGAAAGCATAACAAGCAAGCAGTGATTTTTCTGCATATATTATATATGTTACATATTTCTGCTTTTATAGAATTACTGTGCTTGCCCAATGCTTCATTAACCCCAATCTGGAAGGTCATGTCTTTTGTACTGGCACAGTGTGTTATGAGCTAACATGGTTGACAACAGTGAGCTATAATATTGGAATAGCACAGTGGTGTTATTCACAGTGATTCTAATAGGATCTGACAGGGAGAGTGTGTGAAGGCTGTGCAGAAGGTGATTATCTAAAAACTGTTACTCTCCAGAACATTTGCAAGGATATTTGCACAGATCTGCTACTCACAGAGTGTTTCATTTGAATAAAATCTGTGATGCTGGAAAACAGTTGTGGACACAAGTAGAGCCTTGCCAGGGAAAAAGAGATCTACACCTTTTACAACCAATATAAACTGATGTCTCAAGTGTTGCATCCTTGTCCTTCCTTGTTGAAAAAAGCCAGTATAGAAGAGATGGTCCAGATTCATCCTGGTGCTGTCATTTTCCTGTGATGCTGAGCTAGGATAAGTCCTTTAGCTCAGGCTGCCTTACAGACAGAGGGCAACTTTAAGTCTGCCTCAACTCTGAGCTGATACTGGAAGCGTCTCTCTCTGTCTCTTCATGAAATCCAGATGGAGTAGGATAAATAGATATCTAAGCTGGGAGGCTGACTGAAATGCCCAGTGTTAGGAAAGAAAACGTCAGGTCTGAGAATCCACTGCTGCTGTTGTTCTTCTCTAACCTCCCACTCACTTCTCAGTGGCATTGCTGCCTTTGGTCTCATGCCTCCCTATCATCTGTTAGTTGTCAGAAGCAGCACTCTCTCCTGTAGTTTAAAAAAACCCAAAATTATTCAGCAATTTAAGTAACTTAATTCTTTATACAGACAGGAGTCCTGTCTCATGTGATGTGCATGTTGCCAAATGCCGGCAGAAAGAAAATGGGCTAATAAAATCAGTGTAGAAATTTAGGAATATTACCTAATTCTCAGATAGGAAACAGTAACATCCCTTAAAAGTATCCAAAATAAGAATGATGGCCACACTTGCAGTGTGAGTCCCATTTTGCCTTTGCTGTCAGGAGGCCCAGTAGTGTTCCTCAGGCTGGTGGCTGCAGCCCTGGTGCCCAGGGTATCCCCGTGCCTGAGGTATCCCTGTGTCCAGGGTATCCCGGTGCTCAGGGTACCCCGGTGCCCAGGGTATCCCGGTGCTCAGGGTATCCCTGCGCCCAGGGTGTCCCTGTGCTCCGGGTATCCCGGGGCTCAGGATATCCTGGTTTTCGGGGTATACCTGTGCCCAGGGTGTCCCTGTGCCCAGGGTATCCCGGTGCTCAGGGTATCCCGGTTCTCAGGGCATCCCGGTGCCCAGGGCATCCCGGAACGCCCGCTGCTCCCAGCGTGGCGCTCCGAGCACTGCGGGGCTTTGCGGGCTGACAGCAGCTCGTCCCAAACCTGCAAACAACGGTGAGAAAGTGACACCTTCCGGCCGAAAGGAAGATTTGCACAACTCGCCAACACTCCCGTGGGTCGGGTGGTGCAGGCATGGCGAGCGATCAATTATTGTCTCTCCTGCTGTCTTTGTTTGCTTTTAAAATATTGATAGCTAATTGCTTTCTACCGATACCATTGAACCGTCTAATGCTGAAAATCACAATACTCTACTGCTGGTATTTGGCCAGTGGCGTTTGCGAATTGGCCTGAACTAAATAAATCATCTCCAACTGTTTTTTAATCCCTAATGAATATTCATTACCTAGGGAACCGGAGAAGGTAAAGATCTCTAGAGATGAGTGGTAATGGTATCATCATCCTAGTGCTATGTGGCAGGCACAGAAGTGTTCCATGTGGCACAGACTGAACTCATGCAACGTGGGGTTCCACAGATTGTGACACAGGTGCCAAACTCCAGCACGCATTTTCTTCCACAGTCTGAAAATGGATGGACAGGTTAGGCTGCTGAGTGTTAAACACTCCAGGATTATCTAATTAATACGAACTTTATATTATTCTTCCTATGTACTGAATTTGCTAGAAGTCTTTAGAAAGCTTTGATTGAAATGTTACCTATCAGCACAGGCATTGATGAGTAGAATTGGTGGTGAGAGCAGGGGGAGTAGAGCAAGATGTGGTTTGGTTGGTTGACTCGGCTGTGTCAGTTCTGTACCTCTATACCAACTGAGAACTTATGAACTGCTGCAATGGAAAAATACTATTCTTTTAAACATGACCTGGAACTTAATAACTCAGCCAAATGGTTTTAACTTGACTTGATATAATAACTAAAAGGGGCAAAATTAAATAAACTAGAATCTCACTTTTTCCGAAGTTATGTGGTTGGGCATGTCAGTGTTTACAAATATTCCCCAAAAGAAAAAGTAAAGCAATCAATCAATGTTAGTTGTATATTGATAACCAAATAACAGACCATGATTAATCTTCTAGTTCAATATGCTGGTGCTTTGCCATTGCCCTTAATTTTAGCCAGGTGTACCTTATAGATCTTTCCCCATGGGGATCTCAAATTATTCACCAAACCACTGTATGGAAATCTCACTTCCACTTACAGGATTTTTATCAAATGCTATGTTAATATTGTCTGCTTCCAGAAATCTCTTCTGCTATATTCTTTTCAGAAACAATCTCTGTCTGATCTCTTTCAGTAAAACCACTGCACTGTGTCTCATCCTATGCTGCATTTTTGTCTTTTAACCATGTTTCTGTGATCCCTTCAGTGGCAATAATGAATAACTCTATAATTGATACTGGACGATTTTAGTAAGAAATTGAGTGACAGCATGTGCTATCAGCTATTTCTTCACCATTGTTAGTGCTACAGTGGTGATAGGGAAGCAGTAATTTTACTTCAGTTATCAAGTTTTGATAAACAGGATGTAGGATTTCCTTCATTGGTATTTTTTGTTTAATTGCCCAGTAGTTTAAATAAATAATTTCCTGACAAATTCACAGCAAGTGTCGTTTCATGTGTCCTGACTGGTTTCCCCCTGTTAAAGTAACTTCCCAGCTGCCTCACTTGCTCCCTGCATTTTGGGGCACGGAGTTTACCATGTACCCTTTTGTAGCTTTCAGCATCGTGCTATAGGAGTTTCCTTTGCAGAGGTTGGGAGTCATCTGTTACTCAGGCTTACAGGAGCAAGTGAATTTTGGTACCTTTTTACTGTTGCAGAAGTAGTTCTGCTATTTCTCCAAAAGAACAATGTCAAGACATATTTTTCTAGGTGCCTTTACTCTGATCTAACTAATCAGATAGAGTAGAAATATATACCTACTTATAAGGTATGTCCTCAAAGCACTGTGCAACATGAGTTAATTTTCCTTTATGAATCATTTTATTAAAGGAAATTATAATCTTGGATTATTAGAATTATTATACACAAAATTATTAGAAGTTTATTCTGCTTAATTTCCTCCCATATACATAGAAAATTTAGCTCTTTTTTGTGCAGACTGATTAACAGAGAGGTAATTATGAAATTTTACCCTATATGATGGACCAAGGATCAATCTCCCCGCTAGACCTGAAAGTGGAAGGTTAAATTTAATCTGCTAAGATCTGTGGAAGATAGATGGAAAAGTAAATAACAGCCTTAAATCTGGCTATATTGCTGCTTCATCTTGTATGAAAAGTGTTTACTTCTAGAAACACCTCAAATCTTGAAAATTACCAGTGGCAAATACAGATTAATTGAAAAACTGCAAAATCCCAAAGGAAGTACATTTGCCTTATCTTTTGCTGATTATTGAATTATATGCTTTAAAAATGGCATATTTTATATTGCATTTTCAGTGGAAGGGGGGCGAATTGTATTGGTTAAATAATTGTTGTCATTACTTAGGCCTCTGGCTTTTTGAGTCCTGCAAGAAATTTACTCAGCAGTCAAGAAGCTTGATAAGTTTATGACAGTTATATAGGAAAAAAAGAGGTTTTGTGGTTTGCTTCAGCATTGGAAAGGAGACTCAACCTTGTAAAATATTGGTGTAGTGGGTCTGGCTGGGATGAGTCAGTGTCCTTCACTGCAGCCCACACAGTGCTTGTTTCAAAATTGTGGCTGAGAAAGTGTTGATAACACAGCAGTCCTCTGGCCACAGCTGAACAAAACTCGCACAGTGTCAAGGCTTTCCCTTTCCTGCTCTGAATCCCCAGAGAGTAAACTCAGGGTGGGCATGACATTAGAAAGCCACCCAGTCAGGACAACTGCCTCCAGCTGACCAAAGGAACATTCCCTGTATTTCCCACATCCCACAGAGCATCCTTCTCTCCCATAAAACCTCCCAGAAGGGATGTGACATATGACAGAGGACATGACATTTGCCTTCTCAAGCAGCTGTTACACATGCTGAGGCCCTGGTTCCCAGGAAGCATTTGGACATCTGCCCACCAATGGCAGGAAAGGAATGACTTCCTGTTTTTGCTTTGCTTGCATGCACAGCCTTTGCTTTCCCCGATTGAAGTGTCACTGTCTTGATGCCAGAGTGGTTTTTGCCTGCCTTCCATTTCGTCCATATCTCACAGGGAAGCAGAGGGAGTGAGAGGACCTGTGGGTTTTTGGCTGTTGACCAGGGTCAAACCACTCCCACAGCCAGCTACTCAACAACAGGAAAAGCATAGACTTTTAGGGCATGTACCCCTAATACAGCTCTTCTAACATAAAAAACATAATTTAAATAAAGGAAATCAATAGTATTTTAATTCTCTCTCCTGAAATATTTATTACTTCTACATGAAACACCCCAAAGTACAAAGTGATATGGGTAAAGAGACATACTTACACTAGTAAAACCATTTGTGCCTTATTAAGTTACATAAATTGTTTCTAGATGCTATTTTTCACTGGAAAAATTAAAAAATGGGCAAAGTGTACCTTACCTTTTCTTGATCTAAAGTATTTTAGTCCTGTGTGGTGACAAACAAAATCTTGAAAAAAAAAATCTGTATTATGCAGTTTTTCTGTAATTATTGCAGCATTAATCCTGAAGTAAAGGAACAACCAAAATTCAGCATGTTTCTGCTGCCCTTAGCATGTTGCCAGAAAGGGTATGAGAGTATGGCAGGCACACAGCGATAAGCTTCAGGGGTATCTGCCACAATTTGATCCATCCTTGGATTAGACTGTCCTTGAGACAAAGGCTCTAATCAGTACTTAATACTGGCAGACTTTTCATTTGTGAATTTACATAATTACTTTTTAAGCTTGTCTAAGCTTTGATATTCATAATATGGTACACCAGTTAGCTCTCAGTTTAATGACATCTCATGGGAAAACTACAACCTAAACTGTATATAAACTAGCTATTGTTTTGCTTTTATCATATTCTGTTATCTACCACAATCTTGCTAAAAATGTTTTTCTTCTACAATTCTAAGAACTCATTTTCAGATTCAGAGTTAACTATCAGTGTTCTATCAGCTCACTAAGCACCCTTCTTGCTTTTAATACTGTGTTGAACATCATGGATCTTGGCGTTGATCTCTGCACATTATTCATATTTTTCTCTTTCTTGTTAAACCAACTGTTCTTCTCTAACAGGTCTGATGCTTTTCCCCCTATTCTTTTCAGACATTGCTAGTGCTGGGACCTTGTAAAAAGTTTTTTGGAAGACTAAAACACGATTTCACTCTTTCCATGACTCGATGGTTTCCTTCAAAGAACTTCTACACATTTGTGTGGTGACACTACTCCTATATTGACTCTTACTCAGTGTACCATCTATACTCTTGTCTGCTGATTTTACTTTTTACTGATGTATCAATGAATCTAAACATGACAACCTGTCTATCCCCTGAAAGATTTCTTTCCAGATGGTTTCCAAACTTTGATTAATAATGAAGAGGGCAGGCTCTGACCTGGAGGAAAGGTTTTCCCAGATGTCTTACCTGGTTTATTGGTTCTTACATTTCTGAGCTTCTTTGGTAACAGGAAGATGCTTTTCTAATGGAACTTTTCTAAAGAGGGCTTGAATGCACCACCAGTGTCAGCTTTTGCTATTCATCTCCCTTGAAATCTATCCAACACCTTCCATTTCTTTGGCACACATCTTTGCCCATGCCTGTTCTCACTGCATCTCCTCTTTGAAATTCTGTCCTTTCTGCCTCTCTGCTCACTTATGATGTTCTAGAAGTGACACTCCTTTTTCTGTCTTTTCCTGCAGGTTATGCTCCCTTGCTTACCCTACCTCGCTCCTGAAACAATGGCCAGCCACATTTTTTGTAGTGTGGTTTGTCCATGCTGAGATGGAACAGCATCAAAGTGAATTATTAAAATGCAGATTTAGATCTAATATCGATATCCACCTGAGATGGACAAAGGCTCTCTAACTTGTTAAGGTTAGAAAGTGTATGTTTATTTCAGCACCGGAGAGCTGCAGGGATAACTGTCAAAGGTACAGCTCTGAAGTAACAATGCAACACAGAACTTATTTATCTATCACAAAAATGCATATTTAGGATAAGCGCCTCCCATTCCCCGCTTCGTATGGAAATTACCAAAAGGTCATTAAGCATGCACAGTTCCTGCAATGGATTTGAGTCAGTGGTCGTTAATTTGAGTCTGAGGGCTGCTTTGGATGAAGTGATATGAGTCTTCATCAGTGTGACCTTCTTACTTCGTTGGTTTTTGACAATACAATTGACCCTGGAAAACTCCCAATGCTCTCTTCTATTGCTTCTAAATAAGTTGCATCTGGGCAAAATTTGTAGCTGTCTAGGCTCTCCTTTGAACCTCTTTTCTTAATATTATTAGTTGTCTATTCTAAGCACAGCTGAATAAGTATCAAATAATCAAAGGGCTACTCAGCATTTAATCATTAATTTCTTTCTAACTGAGTTCTGCGTCTTTTTCTATTCTAGTTGATTTTAAGAGAACTAACTTTTATCTAAAATCTCTACATTTAAGTGTCTAAAAGAAAACCCTATGTTTCAAAAGAGTATTTTAACTTACACACCTTTTCTGGGGAGAGGTAACTAGGAGGACCTAGTTCACATCAAAGATCAAAGGCACATCATCCAGCTTTTGTAAGGGATATCTGTGATACATAAAATCCTCTAGAGTCAAAGGAAAAGTCAAATAATACACAGTTGTTTGGTTTTCTGTCACTCAACAAACATATTATGACCAGGATCTTAGAAAATGCCATTGTGTTGTGCAAAGATAGCTTTTTCTAGTGTGCTCTTGTAATTGTCACCTAATGTATTTGTTACTATGTAATATGTGGCAGAAAAAATATTTGTCCTGTTCTTAAAATCTGGTATCCATTTTATCAAGTATTAAACTGTCATGTCTTCTGCGTTCAAATTTTGCACAGAAGTGACTACTGCACAGAACTGGAGATCAAATTCTCCCTTCTCTATAAAGCCACGATTCTTCCCCTTATTCCACTATTTACCAGGACCTTTTTCTTTGTATGCAGTAAGATAACAGTGCTTTGAAGTAGCCCACAGGTACCTTGACAACACCTATGCTCCTGTTGAATGAAGAGAGCACGTCATCCTTAGGATCCTAGATTTGATGTAGTCTATTATCATTACAAGCTGAAATAAGCATTCCTTCCAAAATGTGAATTAGGACAAAGCCTACTTTTCCCATCTTTGCACATTTATCTTACTAGCAATGCCAGAAAGCCAGAAGCAAAGCAAAACTCTTCCAAAGGCAGGGAACTCTGAAGGGTTACATGAAACAATACTCAGAATATTCATTAGTCCTTATGTCTGCACTGTCAAAAACAGAGGCTTGGTAGAAGTGAAGATCACCTGAACTGCTTTTAAGTATTGTATCTTATTTCCTGATGATGGCATCTCGGAGCATACAGGCACGTGTAGATACTTCTGCCTAGCCTGATGTAGCAAATTAACCAGGAAGCTCATTTTCCCAGGTTACCCGATCTGACAGAAACATTTTTTACTTCTCCAAAAGCAGGCTGTGTCACATTGCACTGTGTTTTCTAGGTAGTGTCTATACCTACATAGATGGAAAAAGCCCAGTAAGAACTTTTACATACGCTCAATGTATGAGTTAAGAGTTAAATCCAGGAGATTTGGTGAGGAAGAAGGAATAGTTTCACTCAAAGTGACCTTGCAATTCAGAATGCTAAAACTGCCAATGGAGGAAAATCACATTTCCTATCCTCATCCTTTGAGAAGCAGAAATCACATGGAGAGGTAAGACACTCACAGACATGTGCAAAGCTTTTTGTTTTATGGGGGAAGGCAGTGAGGCCCCCACCGGCCGCTAGGATGAGCTGAACCTGACAGAGCCTGTGTATCTCTGCCACCCAGCCTTGTTTGCAAGGCCATGAAAGAAATCTACTCTCTGCTTTTTGGCCACAGTTTAATGGTTGCCCCTGAGTGCTGCTATGTGCTGATTCACACACAACATTTCTGAATTGGTGGTTTTATCTCCTGCTATTTGGATATCTTTCTTATCACTTCTTTCCTTTATTTCTGTGTCATAGTAGTCAGTGGTCACAGAGATTTGCATGAACTCTTGCTGAGCAGAACCACTGCACCTGAACCTACCAAGTCCTGATTGAACAATTGGAAGCAATAGCTGAGCTATGTGGTAAATTGAGATCACCTCACCAAGAGAAACACATATAAAAAACCCCCTAATTCCCAAGTTTCAAAGGGTAACTGCATGACCTTAATTTGTCTGACAGACTTAGAGGGAGCTGTAAGTAATGTAGAGGTTAATGCATTTTAAAATGTCAGCCATGATTACCAGCTCTTTATCCACAGAAACAGAATTAAAGTGAGTAAACAACAATTGTTATTCAATATGGAAAGGCTATTACTATTTTATTGGCACTGTGGATATGTTTTCTTTCCAGTCTATTGTATGTGTTTGAGCTGTCAAGTTGTTTGGGGTTTTTAAACAATACTGTTCTACATGTTTTCCTTTATGGTTTTTGGAAGTATTCAGACATTTAGAAGACTCATGACCCTTAACAGCAAAGGATATAAATTCTCATATTCCTCTCCTTTGGAAGCACTCCAGACTTTGTCTCCCCCTGCTATTATTCTCTATTTTCTACATACTGCCTTCTAAATAGCACATTTTTTAAAAGGCTATAGGGAAGTATTTGGTATTACAAACACATACGCTTTTTACTCTACTGCAGTAACTTGTCCACCAAGTGGTCTGGGCTGCACATCCTACATCTACTTAGGATGTAACCATTTATTGGTAGCAGTTGGCTTTGGTCTTTTTCTATTTCTGTCCAGACTCATCTTTCTATACAATAAACTCCAAATGGCAGAAATATGGGAAATGGTGCTCTACACTCTTCCAAAGGTCCGCTTGGTAACTGTCCTGTGCTAGGGGGAAACATATTCACAAACATCCAAAATAACTGTCAAAAGAGGGACCAAATATACACTTGCTGCTGTGCAGTTTATCTCATGTGAGTCCTCCTGGCAAAGAGAGCAATCAGCAAGGGTATGTTACTTAACACAGCAGAAACAGTATAAGTACTAACAAAATGTCCTATTAGGCCTTTATGATCATAGAAAGTGGCAACCTAATGAAAATGCCCTTAGGTCTTCAAATGATAATTGTGAGGAAAAAAACAGTGTATACTTCCACTTCCAAGTCAAGCGCAGAGACGGCTTCATGGGAAGACAAGTACCATGTAAATGTGTTTTGATATCTTGTGCTTTATAGAAGAATTAAGACTGATACAGGCCGATATTCACCCTGCTTAATCCAGATTCTGTTTAGGATACTATTTCCTACTGGAAGATAATCCTTCGCACCACCTCCTACTAACAATGAAACACTGGATGCAAGTTCATAACTTATATGTCCAAATTCGAAAGGATGAATCTAGGCCAGATGCAGTATGTGCGTTTAAAAAGGAATTACTCAGATTTTACTTTACCTTTGGGAATTTCCATCTAGAAGGTTACAGATCTAAGTAAAGAGCGTTAGGTAATCAAGTAAAGGAGCAGTTTGGGTCTAAAGAACTGAAGGTATGAGAAATAAATAAAATTTATAAAGAAGAAGAGTCTGACTTTGTTTTTCTAAGACACCAGGCATAAGATCACAATCACTTTACAGTTAAATTTATTACAGTTATTTCTAAGTATATGTATCAATTCACACTACTTGTAACTACTTTCCTGATTATCTGATATACATCAAACAAACAGGCTATTTCCATTTGCTTAAGCAATACAATGAAATGGTTGAGTGAACACAGAATATAAAATCAGAATGTAAAATAAGGCAAGCATGAAAAAAGCATTAGGCTTAAATCTTTCACTAGAAAAACAGATTTTGCTGTCAAGTTTCAGAAGAAAACTTTTAACAAACATATTGCAAGTGAAAAACAAAATTAACTACAGTAAACAAATTTCTTCCTTCAAGGCACTACTAACTTTTAATGTCAATCTGAAAATAATTCAGCAAGTCATTTGATAGAAATATGACCATAAGCAATAAAAAAACCCAACAAAAATATCTTTCTTTGGTTAAACAGCTGAATGCAAAAACAAAGCAGATGAAGTTTCTGTAAGGAAGTAATTTTGGATATGACAGAATATTATACAACAATGAAAATTGTCAGCAGTAAACTTTTACAAATCAAGACTTTCAGTTAGAAGTTGTGAAGTTTGGAACCTGGTTTATTTTTTCCCAAAGAATTATGTATGCACATTCTAGTAAAATGAAGTAACAAGACTGCAAAACTGTTAAACTAGCAGAGAAGTATTTTCTAAGCATGTAACTTCTAGTTCTCTTATTAGACACCTCATTTAGCTCTGTGCTTTCATCTATCCAAGTGTACAGCAATGGCAGATTGTTTTCAGCTGCTGAATACAGCTTTCTACACATTCAGTGGTACAACTGAAAACATGAAAACTCCTACAGATTTGCATTCAGTCTTTTCCTTGTACACGTCTGATTGCAAGTAATCTCAGTTTCTGCTGTCTGTCCCTCAGGACCCTTACAGAACACCAACATGCAACTCCTTCCCATGTCCCTACACCATTCTCAACTGGTTGCTTCCTCACTATCTGCACCTTCTTATTTTCAGGGAGCTTCCAGCTCAAACTGAATCACAACGTGGCTAACTGTAGTTACTCAGCTACATGTGCTGGGTAGCTTAACACTTAGGGGACCACTCATCTCAAAAACTTCCCCTATCCTTAAGGTACCAATCAGTCTCTCTTCAATTTTCATTGCTCAGGAGTCACCATTCAAAAGTTCTGAGGCACAATTTAAAGGCAGAATATAAACCTCACTTTCTTTAGCAGAAAAGGAGTTAGAGGCACATGGATGCTGAGTCCAGTAGCAACATCAGTACTGTTGAGTTTTCCCTCTCCCCCAGGATTACACATGTCAAAGGACCTACAGCCTATCAACTGTGTTGATCCAGTAATGCATAGTTCTCCATACTAAAGAAATATTAATATAGTACTATTTGAACCCCCACTTTGGAAGCTCTGCTAGTATCTGTCCATCTTCACCAGGAATTTGATCTTGCAGCTGCTTGGGTCTTCTTTGGACCTAACAGCAGGAAGAATTTGCAGTGAAGCAGCTTGAAGCGTTAGGAAACAGCCCTTCAGGATTCTTTCACAGATTTCAACCTCTTCCTCTGAGAAATGGGTAAGGCTTTTTCTGATTTAAAACTCAGTAAAATATACCTGCTTGGAAGAAAAGGTTTTGGTCTTGGAAGACAAGATTTGCCAAACAGTTGTAATTGTTACACTAAGCCTACCCATGTAAGTCAATTATTACAGATTAAAGTTCTATTATTAAAACTAATTTTGTGTATCCTTACACTTAGCTCCAACTGCTGTTTGAAGGAAACATCTTCAGAATTGTTTTGGATCTTATTTGGTATCTCCTGGCTTGAATGAAATGGGGAAAAAAAAAAATCACTGCCTAGAGTTTTGGTTTTTTTTAAAAATTACCAAGTTTTTGTTCCATTCAAGGCTAAGATCATAAAGCAGCTGCAATAGAAGGTTTTGAACATAAACAACACATATGTCTCAGAAGAATTCCTTGTCGTAGCTAGACCAAAAAAAGTAGGGCTTATGCCTTTGAAGTTGATCATTAATAATGCCAATTATTTAATATTTATTATTTAATATTATTTGTTATTTCCCTCTGTAGGGTAGCCCAAAAGGGTTTAAACCTAGGAGAGCATGCATAGAATAAAACCATTTGCAAAGATAAACACCAAACCCGTTGCAGACAAAGCAAGCAGAACATGCTAGAGGTAAGTCAGGGCAAAGCTACAGTTTCAGCTGCCATTCTGACCAAGCTAATAGAGTCTTAATAGATCTATGATGTTTTGCTTCTAAAAATCAATGCTCAATTCAGGTTCTTCTTTCCTAATGCCAAAAAAAAAAAACCCCAAACTATTTGCATGACTTGCCTATGTTAGCCAAGACTTCATATCCCAACTGCAAGACCAGGTAGGAATACTAAGTGAGGGCAGAGAGATGTTACCATTTCTGATTAAGTGGTGGGCTTTTTCCCAGACAGTAGCCTCATTTTCACTGCAAAATATATTAAACGCTGCTTTATTCAGAATATAATTCTTAGATCTCTAAGTAAGATTACCTTTTTTACAACTCAACAAGGAACAAATTAGTACAAACTCTAAAATGTGCGAAACAATATACCCACGTAAACCTTTAAAAACTGCCAACATTTATTTGCTACAATAAAAATGCCGTTAATAACAATGAGAAATTCATATAAAAAACTGTAGATGCATTCTGCTTTTTATAGTGCATAGAAACTCCAAGGCAAAATACAATAAGCACAGTATCTAAGTAGGGGGAATCTTTATCAATGTTCACTCCTTACAGTCAATTACCTAATGCTTATATACTTCTCACTGTGTTTTATTTGGACCTTAACTTGTAGTTCTTAAAACTGGGAAATGAATTATAAAATACAAAAGCATACATCAAACTGGATTTTGTCTCCCATCTCTAACAAAACAGCCAACGCTATGACTTCTGGTATTTTTCAAACCCGTAAGAACAGTGAAATGGAAGAAATAAAGGAAGGTAATTAAATTTGTTTTATCTATTTGTTTTTTTCTTCATTCCTTTATATTCAAAGAAAAATGACTGGTACAAAGAAATTCTGTTTAGATTTTTTGGATGGTTTTTTCCTTTCACTTTCTTATGGAGTCTGCAAATGCTGCCTTTTCCCGTACATTTTCATTGAGAAAAGACATTTTTCTGAAGACTGTACTTCTTCCTCTCAAAACTGAAGTTTTAATTATTTCAAACAAAGGCAACTAATCCAACCAGCTGTTTTCTTATTAGCTGAATATTTTTCAATTGCTGAATGTATAATGTAATTAAATAGCATTATGGCGACTTACTCTTCTAAAGCAGTACCATAGGTCATTAACAGCAGTGTTACAATTCTGGTGTAGTAGTCATATTCATGTTGCTTTATCTTGAGAATTTTAGCTGCTCTAGACCCACTCTGTGCTTTGCAAGGAGTTTAAGAAACAACAGTTTGCTGAAAGTAGAAGAACCAACTAGACAGTATGCATAAATCAGAAGTGTACACAGGTATATTACTGAAAATTCAGCATTCCGTGTAAGTTACAATCACCAAACTGGTTTTGCAGCCCCAGAGAGTGCAGCAATTTGTTCAAGCATAAGGAATTAGTGCAATTATAGTCTGAGAAGGTACTGTATCCCCATTACTTCTTTCATCTACTCTGAAATATCTGAGTTATACAGTGCTTAAGTGTTTAGCTTACTAAGGACTACAATATAGTAGAACTCAAGCTAAGAACAGTTAGAATGAAGGCATTTTACTATTCAGAGTAAATTGCAACTGTCTTAATATTTCATTTAAGTCCTGATAAAGATTCCCCTTTCACCACTTCTTTGGTAAAAACAGCTGTGTCACATCAGCTAGTAAAAGGCATTTTCTTCAGTGGAAATACTTTTCTGATCTTACATGTCCAGTTTTATAACACTCAGATAATATGCCCACTACATTAACCATTTATTCAGTGAATACAACACTAGTTCCAATTTAGGAGATAAAAATCGAACAGATCACTCATAAACCAACAGTAAACTTATCATGTAAAAAACCACCAACTAGTAGTAAAATGATAAACAATGCTACAGATAAAGGTCTAAATGCAGTATATCTTACTATCATCTGTATAAAATGAGTAGTTTCAGAGCTATTTTTAAAGTGTCTTATTTCTCAAATGTAGAGGACTTTACTTCAAAACATAGTGAATGTTTAAAATGTGTAGCTGCATACATCTTCTGTAGCTTTGTGATGATTTCAACTTCTGTTGGTGTAAATCTCCTGCAATAAAAAAAGAATAAACACATTACATTATAAGTTCTGTTATCTTAGTAGTTTCCCGTATTTGTTTGAAAGTAACTTCCTTCTAATTATGATATAATTTTTTTTAATGGTCCAATTTGCAAATCAAATCATAGAATTGCTTAGGTTAGAAAAGACCCCTAAGACCATCAAGTCCAACTGTTAACTCCACATTTAGCAGGAAACCGTGGTCCTAAGCGCAACATCCACACACCTTCTGAGCATGCCAGGGCTGAGGATTCCATCACTTCCCTGGGCAGCCCATTCCAACGACTGACCACTCTGTCAGTGAAGAAAGTTTTCCTAACATCCAATCTAAACCTCCTCTGCTGCAACTTGAGGCCACTTCCTCCTGTTCCATTCTTGGAAGAAGATACCTATCCCCACCTCCGTCCAACCTCCTTTCAGGGAGTTCAGGGAGTTAGAGAGAGCAATGGGCATTTATCATCTTAAGATATTAAAAATTTTGATGCTGTTTATCAAAAAAAAGAAAGACAGGTGATTCTCAAAGAAGAATTCTTATTTATTGACTGAGTGCTGTGTGTCAAAAGAAATTTATAAGAATGGAACAATCAGATCCAACATGACATAAATCCTTGTGTGCTGGTTTTGACTGGGATAAAGCTAATTTTTTTTCCCAGCAGCTGATACAGGGCTAGGTTTGGATTAGCGCCTAGAAACAGTGTTGATAGGACAGGAATGTTTTACGTGTTGCTGATCAGGGCTTACACAGTCACAAGAGCTTTTCTCCTCCTTACCACCAAGGAGGCTGGGGGAGATACAAGGAGCTACAAGGTGACACAGCCAGAGCACCTGCCCCCAAGCTCATCACAGGGATATTCCATCCCATAGGGCATCATGCTCAGCATGAAAAGCTCAGGGAAGAAGGAGAAGGGACACACATTCAGAGTCACAGCTTTTTTTTCCAATCAACCCAAGCAGCCATTACACATGACAGAGCATGATAAAGCCCTTCTTTCCTGGAGATGGCTAAACCCCTGCCTGCCCATGAGAAACAGTGAATCCATCCTTTGTTTTGCTGCTGTGTTCATATTTTGCTTTCTTCTGTTAAGCTGTTGGTGTCTCAGCCCCCGAGCTCACCCATGTTTACCATTTGATTCTCTACCCCAACCCACCAGAGAGAGCAAGCAAGTGGCTGCATGGGGCTGAGACGCCAGCTGGGATTAAACCTGAGAGAAACAGAGACAATACAATCTTGGGAAGTATTTGTTCTGGATCATTTTCTGAGTTGTTACTCTCTTTATGTCAACTCTACCAGACATGTCTCCTTCTGTTCTTTAAAAGAAAGGGCATGGCAACAATCTTTACACAGGTAGATAGCTTGTGGTGAGGATGAACCAGCAGGGACATGAATGCAAAGTCATTCATACGTCTCAGATCACAGGTTGAGGCGCCAGATGCAGAAGTGTGCGTAGGATTGGTCCTCAACTGACAGACCATCCTCTGACAAGCATTTCCAGATGGCATGGAAATGTAGAAACAGCCTATAATCAGACTGTAAAGATGGCAGAGAATCAGGAAGTTCATTATATAGCTTTCATGGGGCTAACACACCGTCTGCTTCCTTATTCTGTAACTAGGCTTTTCACGAACCATCTATTAAGCTCAGTCTTCTTTCCCAGACTACTCTAATGCCTTGTGCTTCATCTCTCCGGTAGTGCCATATTCCCCACCTGCTTTGACAGTGGGATCCTTCATCATCTCACTTGACACTCAAAATACAGGCAGAAAGAGCAGGATTTTGAACACAACAGCACTTCTTGTGCATCTCAGCACCTACCCTGGCATTCACTGGATTATTTCATGATCAGGACTCAAGCAGAAAAACCTGGGTCATATTTTAAAGACTGCATAGGTTAACAAATACAATAAATCACAATGACGATGACAACAGAATTGAGTTAAAACAATCTGGACTTGCTTTCTTGTTTGATTGTATCTCACTTTACCTGAACAATGGTTTAACTACTATGTTGCTCCCACATAAAAAAAAAGAGTGGGATGGCACACTGGGTTTCTTTGTCCTAGTATTAGGCTGCTCAAGAGAAAACTAAACTCTGTTCTCTGTTTCATCTCTTACTTACCATTCAAGGAACCAGACTGAATTATTCTCTCTTAAAAACTATTGTTCTCCGGAAATTTGTTCTTCTGATTTACTATAAGAAAAAGAGGTCAAATTCCAAAACTCAACTTGTAAGATAGCATGATCATTCCAGTCCCACAATCCAGTCATAGAGTACATCTCAAATGTATTTGTTTTTTTCTTTTGGTACATGAAGTTAAGAAAAAAGATTAAAAGAAATTAAGCAATCAAAATACTGACTCTTGAAGCCCTTCAACTCAGTAGTAAAGACTCAATGAAGTCGTTCCCAAACATCCCACAAAATTCTGGGCAGAACTTAGAACAGTAACAGCATTCTCAAATGATTGCTGTGCCATTATTTCATTCCAGGTATAAAATTTGCATATAAAATGAATACTCAAGCAATACACAAGCAATAAACATACAGCTCAACATCCCCAGAACATGGGATCAAACAGCCCTATGATTGCTCCTTCTGGAATAATTGCAATTAGCTATTACGCTGTGGATCACAATAAGGACTTGAATTAAAAGTTCTCTTGCTAAAAAAAAAAAGTTTGTGATTCGCTAGGCTCCCACCTAAATACACTGTTGGATGTGACATTTAATTATAGCTTCATCAACCAAGTACAGCTGTATTAGTCATCCCTTGACATAACAGACCAGATGCATTCCCTTGGAGCCACCCTCTAGTATACAGATCCATCTTCTAAACAGTCAATAGTTGAAATAACTTTAAGTTCTTGAAATTGGGGAAGTACATAGTTGAATTTTCCTCTTATGTGTTTATCTAAGAATTCCACAATAAAGATTAAGCAGCTGAACAGAACCAAATTCCACATGCACAAAAACATTATTTTAGTGCACTATTCTGTGTTACCATCCTGGTACTTTCAGCATGTTTATGAGAAGCAGGGCTGTGCAATAAAGACAATTATTCAATTTTCAACTCAAGACATATCCCCAAACAGTCAGCAGTATAACAGCATACTATATTCCCAAGACCTACTCCCACTTTACATTGTAATTGAATTAGAGCTTTAAGTCTGTTCAGGTAAGTGGAAAAGCATCAGAATACATTTTCAGCTAGCACTGAAAAAAGGAATGAGAAAGTGAATACCACACAGGAAAACACAGAAGGTCACTGCAGGGAAAAAGAAATTTAAGGAGGGAAAGACAACTACTCAGAAAAAAAAGGGAGACAAACACAGGAGGAGAGAAGGGATCAAGGAGACAAAAACTAGAGCAGACTGGACACATCTAAAATGAGGAACTGTTTTCTCTCATTTTAAGAGGTAAACAGGCTGGATAAGGGAACCAGGTGTCAGAGGACAGGCAGAGAGACAAGTATAGCATATTTTAGCAAGCAAGCCTATAGAAATACATGATCCTAAGCACAGCAGAGCCAGCATGGGAGCACAGATCCTCAAACAGCAGAACAGCAACAGAAGTGCCTACACCTGCTCCTTTGGTTCCAGAAGTTCAGCCCAGGGAGCCCAAGCTACCAGCACAGTGTGAAACCTTCTGAGAGGTTTGAGTGATCTCCCAGAACAGCCAACACTGCCAGCTCCCAACACCCCAGCAACTTCAGGCTTAGTTACAACAGTTAGGGCTTTGAGCACATGCAAGGGAGGGAAATGCATGATAATATAGACAAATATATTTTGAAAAAAATTCAGAGCCTCTTCTGTTACATTTTCACCTGGAAGTTATTTCCTTGCACTTATACTCTTCCAGAATGAGCTTATAATGGGGACACACAGTGCTCTCACAAAACATAAAAATAAAATAATACTAAAAAAAAGCCTTGAAAAATCTTAATCTCAAAATCAAGTGCCAAATAGAAAATAGTGTTCAGCTCACTCTGGAATTAGGAAGTCTTAAAGAAAAGAATTATCTGTACTTTCACATTCACCATCATCCCCCTTACCAATGGGATCAACACGTATAATTTTGTACAAAACCAATATACATAAGAACAAATACTGAACTACAGTATAGAAATTTTTTACTTACAGTTGCTCGATTTGGTGAAACTCTCTTTCTTCTTCTGCAGAACAAAAGACGTATTTACATCAAGTCTCAATAAACAGAAAATTTATTGTTTAGTACATTTTGTCATTGTTTAATCAGAACAAAATCTTACTTTTTCATTTTATTAGTTTTCTGACATTTCTACTTCAAATTACCTTGTTCATCTGTTCAACAGAATTACCTCCAAATTTGTGAAAAAGCTTATTTTGATAAAGTCTTATTATTCTGATTTTAATAAAAATCATATTATATATATATGTTTATACATTTCAGTATTTTAAAATATAGATAACGTGCACATATGTAAGTATTAGACGCGTGCATTTTTCCTTCTAACTAAATTTCTTTAAAGAAATTTCTCCCATCAAGGCTACTAAGAACTGCTCCCACTCCTAAGCATTCCCCCAAAAATTATAGCCTCTAAATTCCCTTGTACTGTGAGGAAAAAAAAAAGTCAGGACTGTATCAAACACTTTATGGATAAGTATTGCTTATGGAAAGCTCTTTGCATTTGACTCAAGATTCATGGAAAAGGTTTAAAGATCTAAAATAATGCAGTGTTTTAGAAGAAAATATTATCAGAAATACAGATGTGAAAATGACATTGAACTTCATATATGAAGTGTTATGGGTCATACCTTTCTACCTTTGGCTTTGATTTCAAGAGAAAACTGGAAATTATTCAAAAAAACCCAAACCGACCAACCAAGCAAAAAAACCCACCAAAACTTACCTGCACCATTTTCGTCCTTTTTCGAATAGGACTCATAAAGGAAAATAGTAGTTACGAGAATAACAACTTCAGCCACAACTGCTAGAAACGGTTTCAGAGGTTCCATGATGGACAGAACTTTAAGTTCAAACCTCGCTTTAGTGTTCCCTAATGGAAAAGCAGCTTCGCACCAATATACACCACTATCTTCCTTGGTGAGCTTGAGTATCTTCAGACGGCTTGCATGGTCAGATTGTTTCTTAATTCGATACTTCTCTTTCTGCGAAGACGCATCAATGGGAACCTGAAAAAAATATACTGCAAGTCTTATTAATGTAATAAAATGGTGTTTAATCAAAAAGTATCCTCAACATACAGCTCTGTATAGATATTTACAATGAGTTAGGAACAAAAAGCAGTCGTGAAGCATGATTAGCCCACCTTAAAGGGAAGGATTTACTTCAGCTGGACACTCTGGTTCCCTCTAGACTCACTGAAGGAAAATACAAACTTTCAGTGGGCAAATTGTCTGACCTGTTTTAGTTTATTTGAGAACAGATAAAGGTACCTTTGGTTCTACTGACTCTCCAATGACAAAGCCATCCTTGTGTGCCAGATCTAGTGCACAGGTTTCATCACAGCACAAAACATGCATTTTCAAGAAAATGGAAGAGGGAACTCGGCTTCACTGGAAAATATGCTGATACTCTTACAAGTCAGTGATAATCTCCAGCAGTATAAAGGAGACAGATCTATTTACCTCCTCTCAGTTGACAGTGCTGCCCTCAGAAGAAGGCTAAAACAAAGTCTTTTAGGAAGCTATGTTTCCTAAATAGGTCATAAGGCTAGGAAATAGAATTACTTGTACTTGGATGAAGTAAAGGGTCATACATCTTCCAGGTGAAAGCATGTCCTGCTGTAAGATTATTTTTGTATTCAGTGGCAAGATTTGAGCCATATAACCAGTATAAATACAGTAAAAACAAGTCTCTCAAGACTCACCTCATTTCTTTATGTAGGAGTATAGCAAGGCCTTTTTGAAAAAAAAAGATCATACAAACCAGAGCAAGAAACTACATCCCTGTAACAATGAATACTTGTAAATGTCACAGATTTTTTTCCCGTTTCCATACAGAGATTTACAGGAAATGTAGTTTGTAGAGCTTGCAGTAAAGAGTCATAATACTTTACAAAGTATCTGTACTTATTTTTTGTCACGCTGTTTTGCTTGGCCAAAAGATGGAGACCTTACCAACTCAGTTCCATTGGCCTTATACCAGGTCCAAGACGTGGGAGTATGATCAGTTTTACAAAGCATTACACCTTTATCTCCTTCGTAAGTGATCATGGGTTTGTCTTTTCCATCAATCTGTGGTACTAAGAACAAGGAGAAAAAAGTTCAAGTGAGAGATACAAGTTTTGATTAGTGTTACAAAAGAATATATTTAGATATTCATATATAATACTCCATTCACTTTTTCCACTTAGAAGCCTCATGATTCTACCATTGATGACATGATATAAATGAGGAGTCATTTCAGGCTGATATTTCAGATATAGAATCTGTGCAGAAGACTAGAGGAAGAAGACTGTTCTCAGTTGCTGTGTGACCGTGAAAGTTGCCAATTAATACCAAACATCAAGTGAAAAAAAATCAGACTGTGATTTCCACCCTTGTCTGTTTCTGCTTTCCCTTCCTTCGCAGCTGCAAGCTACATGCTTCAGTTCAAGTACACTAGAAACAAACATAATTTTCCTGCAGTTTCACTCAATCTGCAGGTACTGTTAGAAGTCTATTGCAGCCACACTGTGACTACATAATGGTATCTGGCAAGTTGTATGTACAGAGAACTTTTCTGTAACTAAGAAAAAACTGCAGATTGATCAGAGATTTGTAGCTGCAAACATTTTCTGAGCTGAAGCAATGACTTTTGAGTGCACGCCAACCAAAAGGACTTTTGGTCCAATCTTACTGAGGACAGAACACAGCCAGCAAGAAACAAGACATCAGTTTAACTTCAGAGCTACTTGTCCTAGCCATTGTAACTGCAGGTGCCCCACAAGCTTCCAAAAGCACATGCCCAGAAAGGCTATTGAATGTATTGGGACTATCCCACAGATACTGCTAGAGCTTAGCAAATACATTATGTTGAAGTATGTATTTCCCCTTCCCCATCCTTTCTCTCTATCTGGACATTTACCAATATATTTTCCTCAAATCCATTTATTTTAAATTTTACTTCAAGTTTCATTGCTTTACTTTGTAAGTACAGATCCATACTTTAGATTCTACTAGATCACACTAGACTAAATTAGATCACACTAGACTAAACAGACTACGTATTTGCTTTCAGCAGTTATGATGAACAATTTGATACAACTAAGATTGTTCTTGTCCTCTCCCCTTCTTGACTGGCTGAGCACAAATTATTTTTTTCCCCCAAAAAAGTCCACTTCTCACATGCATTCAATCTTAAGTTTCCTGTCCAGAAATACGTATGAAACCTATTTGTTAATAAGGACACTGTTTTCAGTCTCAGAATTTGCTTCACCATACATCAAGACTCTTTACTTGTGAAGTTCTCTCACTCCAGGTGTATGCTTTAAACACTATCTTTCTGAAGAATACTGGCAGAATATCTTCTTTGCTGTCATTAAAAGGGATGACCTTACTAATCACTGCTGCAATCTCCCTTGCAATTTAGAGAAGAGGAAACAAACAAGTTGGGATAAAAAAAAACCCAGCATACCCAGCACAACAAGCTCATGTGGTAGTCAAAGAGATTCAGCCGTGCTGATCAGCGGCAAAGAAAAGCTATGGGCATGCCAGCAATACGTGTGACCACATTACCTACAATTAAGGATATCAATATCCGCTATAAGTTCTGTGATCTGGCTCTGTAACAGTTGTTAATACTCGAATGCATATGAGGATTGTCACAGGTATTTTTGCAAGCAGATCACACGAAATTTGGTGACAAAACAATTCTGCTGCACAGACAAAGACAACTTTTGATGAGACAAACAGACAGGTGTCAGCACCAGTGTGTACACCAGTCAGATTTCCACACTGCTTTAAAAATTAGAGCTATTTCATGGTGCACATATCTCAAAAGCTGCTTAAGGATCCCTGAACAAAGAGCAAAAAAAATTAATCTATTTTACACTTTTAGAAGATAGCAGCACTTCACAGCACTTTATAATATCCATGAATGTCGTCTGTGTTTACTAACTTGAACTTCCCATAAGTATCTCATTGTTTTCTGCAAACCTGAGTGAAAACAGAACTCCTCAAAATCTGAAGGGTTATACCAGGCCAGGAACCAGGGGGGAAGGAGAGGAGAGGTAACACATCCAATAATCCCAAACTACCTAGTAGAAAAGCTATTGCAATTAGTTACAGCAGTGATGACTTTAGCCGCTGAGTCTATACCACCACATTACTCATCTTTCAGTTTGAGAATCATTCTCTCTGCATTATTGACTAGAAGATTCAAGGACTTCTCTTTCGCATTTCCTTCACTCTCGCATTAATCTTAAAAAGCATCAAGCCAGGACTTTTTATGGCATCAGAAGTGGCAGCATTCAGCCATTGTGAAGCAATTCTCCCATCTCCTTATAATAAATCAACCAGTCTTATGCACTGTTCTGGAAAAAATGTCTTTCCAATTGAGTCATTGCTGCCCTTACTGTAATAGTTATTGTGTACTTACAAAAAAAATAAGGTCTTCTTGGACTTTTTTCCATATACACAGACTTGGTTAACTATTCAACTAAACCTTACCCACACGTTGACAAGAAAAATACATAATTATTTTTTAGACATTAAAAGGCTTGAATAAACTACAATTTTGTCTTTATTCAGTACTGCAAGCTAGTCTCTCTTGGCTGGAGGTCTGAAAGCACGTATCAACATTTGATATTGGAACCTGTGCCAAGTCTCCTCAAGTCCTATTACAAGATAGGCCACTGAACAAAGACATCTTGCAGCTGCAGAATTAGGAAGCCCCACTGGTTAGTTTAGCTGAGGTTAGGGTAATGATTTGAAGACTTAGGGTTTCTCAGAGCCTGTGTTCAGGAAGAATCTCTCATGAATCAGCCTTCACAAATGAAATGTTTGCTTTGCTCTTTGCAAAATTTGAACACTGGGAACAGAGAAGGGAATAACTCCCATTATTCACAAGAGCAGCAGCTTAAGTTTCATTTCCACACATCTTCCAAGCAACTGGATTTCACCTACTACTTTCCAGGGTAACATTATTGGAGAAGAGAACACAACAGAAGAAAAGGCACTCATATACTGCCCAATGAAGCACACTAATTGTTCATGTAAGTGCTATTCTTACACTATCAGAGAATAAAAGATGTACTAAAGCAACAGTATAGTGTTTCAGAAAAACAAATGAAATTTTAAAAATCCTGTCTCCATTTTAGCCATCCTTACTTCACTTTTAACACCAAACCTCATATCAAACTTTCAAATTATTTGCTCTGCTTTTTTCTGCCCCAGAAAGAGAAGAGGATTCACTTCTGCTGTACAGGTGGAGAGGGAAGGGGAAATCACTTAGTCTATAAGGTTAAAAAAGTAGACTTGTACACTCTTTTGGTTATTAGAATTTTTTTTAAAAGACTTTTAGTTTTTGGTTCAAAATTCTTCCCTCCATGCTACAGAAATTACTTCGACAGTTAGGTTACTCTCACTTAGCCTGACTATATCAGCCTTATTCAGCAAATTAAGTTGCAATTTCCATATTGTCCAGAAAGAATACTAATATAGCTTTGCAGTGGTCATCTGAAACAAAAATTTAAAATAAATACAAATTAATTAAATTACCTTGCAAATGAAACGTAGCGATGATTTCTACTTCACCTTTCAGAATACAACTATAATTTCCCAGCTGACTGCTATCCGAGATTACCACTCTTAAAAAAAAAAAAAGAAATCACTAATGTGGTTTTCTTGTGTGTATTTTCTTTTTGTACTACTACAAGTGAGTGCCAAACAGCATTCTAAAAAAAATAGTAAGGATTAGTAATGGAGCAGAGAACATACCATCACTGAAACACCAGGATTCAACTTTAGTGCAATGCAGAAACGGCACAACAATTTTTAAGAAAACAGAAGAGCACAAGCACACCTCAGAGCGTGCTAAGAGAAGGTGGCCACCTTTAACCAGCATTATCTACAAATTACCAAATTAGATATGGGTTCACCATGTGAACTATGAAGCAAATCCTATGTAGGGCTTCAGGAAGAACAAGTCATTTAGTAATTTCTTCAACACAAAAAATAGTTTTAAAGAGCTTCCATCTAATGAAGTCTAGCATCCTCTCCACTGGCAAACTATACATTTTACTGGCACTTTGAAAAAATTTACATGGCTGTGCATATGGATTTTCTGTGTATATCAGAAAAGTGACAGTTATATCATCATGTTTTATACAACAGATATTTTATATAAGTATTACTGCTGTCAAAGCTATACAGAAATCAACTGGAGACCAAGCAGTTAAAATGTGTAAATGGCCTAATTCTAAAAAGCAATATAAACTATATCAATTATAGAAAGGCTTCTACATAATTTTTTGAGTTTCTGTAGAGGTTTGAAATACTTAAGAAAACCTTCAAACTATATTTACTGTAAATCACTTCTATCTTTTGTTAATTATAAAGGAAAGAAAAAGGCCACTGATGCCTTCCAGACTTCTGCAAAGCAGCAAGGAGGTGGAAAAGAGCATGTGGAAAATGAGGAAGTGGAAAGAAAAATTGCTAAAATATTTTAACCTGAGACTGATTATTATTTTACTTACTGAACAGAATTACTGGACTTCAAGGAACTGTTTCCTTATTCTATGTTCTTTAAAAAAAACCAAACCAACAAAACTTGGTTTTTCAAACACTAGAGAAAGAACAGGAGCTGCTCCTCCAGGCTTGAGGTACCTGCAAGTACTTTTCTCCTTTTCCTGCAGTTTCAGTATGTTGATTAATCTTTGCATTTGGCCCTTTTCCAATATATACATTACTAGTAGTGGGCAGTGTATATAAACATGGTAACTCATTAGAATCTACATATCACAGTGTAAAGAATGCTACTTACTCGATGCTCCAGCTGTTCTGAGTTTTAGTGGTATGACTGATTGTTTCACTTCCCTTTTTCCATGTCACCTGAGGATTTTTCAAACGAGAATCCTCATCTAACGTGCATGTAAGTTCAACTGTAGTTGCCCTGGGCAAAGAGACACTTTTTTCCAGCCGAGTAGGACGCAAATCTATAAGAAGTTTAAAAACATTTAATGAAAAAACAAATTTCCTCATTCTGGGCAAAAAAAATTTCAAAGGTTGTGTTTACATAGAGAGGATTACAGGTGGATACAGGTGTTCTTTATACTTTCCAGGGCAAAAAAAAAAGCCCTGCAAAACCAGAGTTTCACAGTAATTTTCTTAAGTCATAACTGAGTTGAGTTAAAATACATATCCTTTACAAAAATAACACACCCCATTTTGTATGTAAATTTCCTAGAGGGTTCTAATATAGAAGCATAAATATGCATTTCACTGAAACCAAGACAGATTTAAGAGAGACTTAAGCTTTTACATGATTTAATCCAAATGAAAAATATTAAGTATTTAATACATATATAGAAAGTTAAAATATTAATTTCAAGAAAAGACATAAATATCTATAACCATCTGGATTTTAGCCAGTTGCAGATTTTTATGATACTGTGAGATCACCCTATTGCTAGGGAATCTGTTGATAAGATCCACAACCTTAACATTGTTGGATCAGGCCTTCATGCTACAGTTACTCAAGCTGACACCAAATCATCTTAAACCCATTTAGGGCTGCCTTTGCCTTCCTGGCAAGTTAGAAGAATTACAACGGGAAAATATTCCAATACAGTAGAAAAACCTGTCAGTTTTTTGGTTTTCATGAGCAAAGGCTCATGACTATAAAATAAACATATTCAAAAAGTAGGTATCAATAGCAAGTATCTTCTCTGATCCACAGAAACAGCCTTTTATAAGAAAACAGTTTAGATATTGTACCTGTTAGTACTGACATTTTATTTCATAACTGGCTTTTTCTGTCATGCCTTCCACAGACCAGTGTGGTTATTCATCTGAATACTCCAAGAAAATTTATCCATCCCTCACTTCAATCCTAGACCTACCAGCTAGCATTTGGTGGTCAAAAAATTGTAGTTACATTGCACAGCTCATATTCTTTCCAAGAGAAAATGAAGTTTTAAGGTACAGCTCAATGACAGAGTAATGAAGTCACACCTAAGTAGCAGCAAAGTCTCGCTGAAGTGAAAGCGCCAGATACAGAATAAGTGAACTTTACTGGGTCTGGCAGACACTTAAAACCTGAAGAATAACATGTCCAGAACTGCAAGTCCCAGCCAAAATACTTCACATCTGTTGAGCTGAAGATAAACTTAGAAGTACAACACCTCAGTCTTCAATTGTAGAGCAAAGCCAATTACTGAAACTCATTTATTAGAGATATTAGGCCAATAAACGAGCCAAGCATAACTCAGCTTGTTGAGGTTGTTTATGATCAAAGTAGTTTAACAAATGGAATTGGTTTCAGAGTAGCAAAGGTTTTACAGTCAGACTAATTACACCAACCAAAAATAGTATCTGTCCCTTTTAATTTTAATATAATTGCAAATCCACCCTTTAAATGAATGGAACATAAAACCTGATGATGTTGAAGATTAACCAACAGCAAGACTGATGGCTGAGACACCCCTGCACACACCACAACAGGAAACGGGTAGTACCTTATGCTGTTTCCTGCTAGAAGAAAATGCAGCATAAATGCAGCAAAATTACATCCTTAAAATATCACATCAGTACTTTGCAAATCTTCCAGAGATACTTCAGTTAGATCACTTTTTCCAGCTATCCAAGAAATTAATTCTAGAATATTATTTGGCAACTGGGAACTTCACATGTACTTTAGGAAGTTTTATTTTTCCTGTTCTCCATGCTTTAACTCCTGCAATGTTGCTAAGCTAATGCCTGCTGTTCAGCAACTACCCTACAGCCTACATGATCTCTCCAAGTGGATTCACTAGTGCCAAAATCTATTCATTTCAATTGAGTTGGAAGAAGGCAGAGTTATGAATTGGTTTTACTCGTAGTTTTAATAAAAGTAGGAATCTAATTCTCCACTGCAAAATAGTTATTAGAACACAATAGTTAATAATAGCATAAATGTACTTATCTTTTACTGAGCTCATCACATGCTCAACTGTGAACATCCTCACTTTATCAAGAACTTGCCATTTTAGATGCTTCTACAACTCATATGAATGACTGCATGTATGCACATTCGATACAAAATAATTGGAAGACAAATAACACACTCACGATATATGACTATCTCATACTCTGAGGCAGGATCCTGCTTGCTTGCTGGCTTGAGCTCTTCTGTGGCAATATCAGTACCTAAAAAGGTTTGGAGGAAAACAAAGTTATGTTACCCTACATAAGTAAACACACAGCAGTATCAATAGGGTATTGCAACTATTAATGGTAACAATCTTAGAGGGAGAAAACAGACCTTGCCAAATGCTGACTACTGTGGAGATCCTTTTATAGACCTGTGTTAGCCGCCATAATTTTAAGCAGCAGTGTTGTGGGGTTGCTTTTATAGCAATTATGCTATGTTACATAGTGGTTTCTAGCTCTATTGTAATGTTGCAATTGTGAATATCAATAGCCTAAAAATGTCATAGCTATTTCACAGCCTGATTCAAAAAGTCACCTACACTTACATACAGGACTACATCAATGTTTAAATAGTTCATGGAAAAGTAATAAGCTTTACAAAAACTTTTTCAAAACCCAAAACAAAAAAACAAAAAACCTCAACCAAAAAACCCCCAAAAAATCCCAAAGCAAAAAACACGAACAAAAACCAAACACAAAACAGAAAAACATAAAAAACAACCCCCCAAAAAACAACTAAAGAAAAAAAGAACAAAACCCCCCCAAAAATACAATCAACAAAAAACCAAAAAAAACCCCAAACAAACAACAAAAAAATACCATAACAAAAAAAACCCAACCCACCAAAACACAAAATATAACAAACCACCACACCAAAAAAAAAAAAAAAAAACCCCAACCCCCCCCCCCAAAACAACAACAAACCCCCCCCAAAAAAACCACCCCCCCCCCCCCCAAAAAAAAACCCAAACAAACAACAACCCACACCAAAAAACTCACCAAAACCCCCCTGGAACAACAGGATGCTGTCATTCCCAAAGCCACTGCAATCTAGCAACACAGCCAGGAAGTCCAAGGTAGACTATCTAATCTAGGTGCTGCTTTAATAAATGCAGAGGCAAGAACACTTTGTGATCTACTACAAAATGGTTAAAGACCCTCACTGCTCCTCAAAATTCCTGATATACAGCAGGCAATGCCCTTCCACAAAGAAAGGGTATCAATATTATATTATGGATATAAAGGATATCAATATGTATTACATAATATGCCTGACTAAAAAATATTCTTTTCCTTTTGTGAGCAAAATCTACATTTACAAGTGTAATATGGTCACCAAAGTTCCTTTTTGGTAGGGCTGTGGATCACGTACTCTTCAGAGAGTATGAGATCTTTTATAAGGCTCTACAAAGCTTGATACAGCAACTCTAAACACAGTCTGTTCCCATCACTTGTTCTCATGCATTTCAAGAGCAGAGAAAGCAAATTAATAAGGTACAGCTCTAACAGATGTAGCCCAGCTACAATAATCTTCTTTTAATTAAGTGATGAAATGAAAGAAATAGATTTCACCACCACCACCCCAATAGATACACTAAATGTTTTACGCCACGTGTTTTCACATGCTTGGAAAGTAATTTTATTGTCAGATATTTCATAATACACTGCAGAAATATATGGACAGTAGTAAGAAAGTGATTCTGCCTAGCTGCACAGTATTATAAGAGAAAATTATTCTAGTTTTGTAGAAGGAAAGAGGCTTGATTATCTCTCCTGTTCATGAATTGTAAAGATTCCCAATCACAATTGACAGGATAGAGGAAATGGGCTACAGTTTTATAGTCTTCTCACTGAGACATGCACTGAGTGGCCACATTGATCACTGTGCAGTAGGAACAGCACCTCTGAAAGCCTAGATCTCATCCGAATTACTCCTTCTCTTCCCTTCCACAAAATACTACACTCAGGTAAAGCTCTTAAGCACACATCTCTGAGCTACAGATGACAGGATATGGCTGTGATGAGGAGGTCCCTGCTAGTGGTTTGCATCTAAAGGCATAAGAAGAGTTAGCACATGCCTTTCAAGTTGGTGGCCAGCTTCAAAAAACATCCTGTCAAGCTCACAGCACAAGGAATTCTGTGCCACAGGCAATCAACCTTCTGCCTGGTTTGCTCCATCTGCATTTCATACTTTCCTTCAAGCTTCAACCAGTTTCAGTAAAAATAAACCTGTATATTAACGTGGTTGGTATGGAAGAACAGAGCTTCAGGCTATTCCATTTGGTGCTGTTGACAAGACTGCTGTCAGTCTCAAGTGGTAGTATAAAATAGCTTTTTAAGCAGAGAAATCAAAACTGTCTCTAGCAGTAGACAGTAAGTCCTATTGCTCTAGACAAGAACACAAAAAGCCTTAATCTCTGCCCCCATGGAGAATTAAACTAGTCCAAGTGTTTACCCAGGAAATAACATGTCAAGGATGAAAAGTTCTGGCAGATCTTAGCTTGCCTATGTGGACAAACACTCAGACAGCATACCACGGTTGTCATGGATCACCTAAATTTATGTCAGCCTAGTACATGCATCACCTGCTTTTTCACCAAAATCCCTCACTATGATATATTCAGAAGGCACTGGTGCCAGTTCATATGGTAGATCCAGCTACAAAAAAACTAGACAGCCTTTAAAATGCCTTGCACATGAACAGGATTTTCATACTAACTTTCTTCCTCAATTCACATATTAATTGAAAATAAATATTCAGGTGAGGACATATTATATGAAACACTTTCTATCTTTCATATATGTCTGTGTGTTTATGTATTTAGAGAGTTATTGAATCTACTAGCTATTGCACTCCTAGTTCTCACACTGTGTTAAAAAGCTCTGAAGATGGAACACCACATAAAGACCATTATCTTTAAAAAACCCCAGCTGGTAGATGAAATAACTTGTCACAACTTGATTGAGTTCACATATAAATATAACTAAGCTCACGTCTGACTTGCACTAATCAACACAAGCTTTGAGACAGTGCTGTAATTCTGATTCTCTGGTCTTTATGGAGAAAGGAGAAGTAGAATCAACAACCATTAGTTTCTTGTCCTGCCTGGAACTTATTCTCTGCTCCTTGTCAAAACTACAATTAAGGTATAAAGGAGAACAGATGGTTTTGACACAGCCATAATTAAGAAAACAGAAAAACAAAGTTAGCAGGCACAGTGATGCACAGGCATTACTATACCTTTCACTAACACACAGGCATATAGAGCTCTCAAAAATTATCAGGTCTAAAGACTGAAACACAACCCCCCTGCAATAGTTACCAGCTTGGGCACTGCCCAACCTCCAGGGTCATTGCCTGGTTTTATGGCATATACCCCTGAGGGCAACAGGTCATACAACTGGCAGTTGCATAGCTTTTTCCAGTCATGGAAAATTATGACAATTATGACAATTATGATGCTCCACCTCTTGCAGTGGCATTAAAGGCCTAAATGGTATATCTGCTTCTGTTTCTTCAAGAAAGTCACAAGCTTATTTCAAGAGACTTGAGTGTGAAAACAAACTGTATATCATAAATAGATCAATACGAAAAAGTATTATAGTTTTAAGGGTACTGAAATATAACAATTACCAGGTGATTCAGTAAGTCCAGCTTGCATCTTAGTAAAGGAATTTGCCTCAGTCTGAGTGGAATCTTGTGTTGTCATAGACGGATCTAAAAAAAAAAAATTAAAGAAATTTTGAGTTAAAAAAAGTTAGCTCATGAAAATAAGTCCAGCTGAATGTCCTCACCTCAGCCTTTCTCCTCCATTTTTCCCCAAGTTCTGAGCATACACATTAAAAAAAATGAGTAAGAATTGTTTTTCATTAGTTTTTTAGCTCACTTTAGGCAAGAAAATACTGAAGAACAGAGGCAGTATTTATTTGATCTCTGATTTCTGTATAGAGTTCTTTTTTTATAGTTAACCTATGGCCAGGCAAAGCCAGTCTTCAGAATGTTCCAGTAACTTCATAAACTGTATTTAAGTCCTGTCTTGTTCATGGACTTAAAACACCACCTATGCCACTGACTGTAGTCAAATATTTTTAACACAGATTAGCAGATTTTCCAATAGCATAAGGACTTCATTACAATCTTACAAATCTAATGTGATGCAATGAACAAACCTCCTTTCCTTCCATTAGCGCCTAGGTAAGCAAACCAAAAGACATCTGTATCAAACATTAACATCAACATCTAATATTAATAATTATTTCCATATTCCTTAATACCACTGCATATCTGATCCTCCTCCTCCTAATAATATAGTTTTACAAGAAAAAGTTAAGACTGCAGTTTGCTTTATATTGACTGGCAAAAGAACAGCAAAGGCAGAGGACTCACTCAGTAGTTGTGTCACTTTTCTACTAAGAATTCAAGATACCTACATGCTTTTAGAAGAATGGAAATATTTCCACACTCCTTTCAATTTCCACATTTGGGTGACAGAACTAGTGTTTATTTTGTACTAACCCTCTTCACTGACAAAGGACATATTCTACTGCCATAGCACTCAGAGAAAGTGATTCAGCCATTAGTCACACGAGGAAAAAAGGCATGTGTTTTGCGTTTGTAATTAAAGTCTTGGGGGGAGGTTGGGATGATGAACTCCTCTGGACATCCAAGACGGCAAACATGCACAGATGACAGAATATTCTGAATTGGAAGGGACCCACAAGGATCCAGTCCAACTCTTAAGTGAACAGTGAAAAGCTACATTATATTTTAAGTGCATTCAAACTTGAGAACAGCAGGCCTTCAGAAGAAGGCAAAGTCAGTCATTTCCTACAAATGAACACTACTAACACTCCTATCCCATTTCAGCACCTATAGGCATAGACAACCTATAGATTGTCCCACTGGCACCTCCAGCATACAGTTACTTCATCACAGTCATGCCTGACTTGCACCATCTGCTGTCTCAATATGCCCATCATATTTCAACCAGTTTGGATTAAACAAGGTAGTCAAAAAATATGATTTTAAAAACTAAGCATTACTGGTTCTTAACAACAGCCCTTTTATTTTTCCATACTTTTTTCATGTAAGTCCACTGGTCCCATGGCCAGTTCTTCCCTCCCAGCCCTTCTCCCAAGACAAAAAGGTAAGAAATCTGCTCTGATGATGCGCTGGCTTATGACCCAGGCAGTCATTAAGTCTTATTCTTGCTTGACAGAGGTATTGAGCAGGGAGAGCTATTATTTTTCTGATATTCACAGTAAAATTGAAGAAAGGTCTATGAATTTTTGTATCTGCAGCATCTTGAGGCATTCTAAGTATGTCATGGATCACCTGCATATTAATTAAAATCCCCAAAGATGATAAATTTAGAAGGTGCCAGTACCAAGCTGTACAGCAGCCCTGTTATCTCTCTGCAATGAAAGCAGATAACCTGCAATGTGGTTTGCATATTAACAGGGCTCTCATCTTGGCTTTCTTCCTTGATTCATGTATCAAGTGAAAGCAATCAAGTAGTGTTATTTTTTGTCATCACTGTTTCCAGATCTTTCATCTGATCTGTCCACACATCAAACTACATAGAACACAGATAACATTGCACCACTCTCTTCCTCTCGTATATTCTTGCTGAACAGCACTGGAGATCAAGATAAGCCAGCACTGCATGATTAGCGTCATCCAGCCAGGCAATGATGTAAGCAAGTCACATGGAGTAACTTCTCAAACTATTGAGTCACGGCCACATGCCTTAGCCTATAATTGTTTTGCATTAGATTTAACCAATGGTGTGGTAGCTTGTAGATTTCTTATTTCCTTGATTTCCAGGCAGGAAGGAACAGATAAGAGTATGATGTCATTAATTTAGTTTTGTACCTTACCTCTGCTTCGTATGGCAGCCAGTATTATGGGGAAAAAAGTATGGATGTACCATGCTTGCTATCACCAGAACAATTTCAGGCTTAAAAATCTATTTGCTCTCTTTCAGCTAGAAAGACAGCTGAGTAAGAAAATGCTGAAATACATTTTGGTTTAATATCTTTACTTTTTAATTTAATATCAATCATACTCTTTTTAAGTTCATAAGCATTCAGTAGCATCCAAAACTAGCCACCAGAACCTTCTAACACCCCAGAGATACCAGAGGATCAACATCAAGGCCTTCAAATGTCCTGATAAAAGCCGTTCCCTCAGGTCAGACTAGAAAAACCCAACCTGGAAGCAAAGCCTGTAAGGAATGAGATATGTTCTACACTCATAGCTCCTTGATTTCTTCAGGACCAGAAGAAATGATAGAGATGAGATGTGGTTGGATTACTTTTCCTAAATCAGTCTGGCAGTGCTTACTGCAACAAAACTAGACAACCACAAAGGTAACTAAACAAAGCAGCAAGCTCTGAACAACAATGCTGTGACACATAATTACAAATTACTCAAATTACTTAACTCAATGCAAAGTAATAGCAATAGTTCAGATTTTTGCAAAACAGTTAACTAAACAGTTACATGATTAAGATAAGAACAACAAAAGAAATATATTCAAGATATTATCTCAAAATAAAAGTCTAATAGGACTTTTGGAGCATCTGCCTGATCACCTGCAGATTATGTAATCCACCTTTCTGCAACTCAGTGCTTGTGTACCAAGTGTTCCCTCTGCTAACTTTTGCTGCAAACATTTCTCATGGTTGAAGAACCCTCACATCTCCAAAACACACACAGTTTCTGGACTTCACCAGACAACAGTTTTTAGTTCTTACCCCTCCAGGTGACATGAACTTCCTTTTGCTGCAGCTGTGTAGATGGTTCCTGTGCTGGACTAGCTTTATACACATTTAGTTAATAACCAACAAGACTTTTTTTCATTTAAATAATCATGGAAATCACAGTATGATGCCTCTCTATCTGGTCCATACAGCTAAAAAACACTTAATAAAAGTCTGGAAAGTAACAGCTTCACTCAATAGAGATGAAAAGTACTAAAACTAGTGGCTTGTATCTGATACCTGCTCAAAATGACAGATGGTACTTACCACTATAGGAAGGTGGTAGATTTGTGGAAGTTTTGGATGCACAAGTAGGATTTTGCTGTTTGATTCACTTGTTTGTTTTTTTATGAGAGGCTTTAATTTTACCAATGGCTTTACATAAAATTGCTTCAGCCACCATCAGGTATAGTTTTTGGCAGTAACTGCCATCAGAAGTAAGTATCTTATGGCAATTAGCCACATGCTGACTCACACATTCCCACAAATATCAGGCCATTTACACCTAACTTCGCAATTAAGTAAGCTGTTAGAAAGGACTTCAAGTTGTGTGTGTGCATAAACATATATGTATTTTAAAAAACATCTAAGAACTACAAAGTAGATTTCTCTCTGTGTGCTTACATAAATACGCATTTTAAGTAAGACTTGAAAAGCGCAAAGTAGGTTTCCTTTCTCATTATGTGAAACTACTAGAAATTTTACAGAAGTTACCATCACCTGGGGAGCAGTACTGCTCTTCTCAGTACTAGGAAGTGCAAGAGGCAGAAGAAAGCATAACTGCTTATATTGCACACATCGAAAATGCAGGTAAATCATAGTGAATTCAAGTCACAGCACTGATGGTCACAGACGAGTATGTCTATGCACACGTATTCAGGGCACAACTCAGCCTCGGCAACACATGCTCTAAAAATCTCACCCTGCACAGCAAACAACAGCAACCTGATAATTCCCTCTATCACCATTCTCTACTACCCTGCAATGCCTCAAATTAAAAAAAAAAAAAAAAAAAACAGAAACAAAAAAAAAAAAAAAAAGAAAAAAAAAACAAAACAAAACAAAAAAAAACCAAAACCAAACACCCACCCCCCCCCAAAAAAAAAAAAAAAAATTAACAGAAATCCACTAGTTTTAGAAATAAGATCGTATTTCCTGAGAAGCAGCTGGCCTGCTCCTGAACTGAAAGCCACTAGAGGAGGAACGGGGCCCAGAAGGCTCAAGTCCCTCTTCCTTCATGGATTTTAAATGCCACATTTAAAAACGCAATATAAAATCCCAAGGAGCATCCCTCACAACCCACTAGACACATTGATATTTTAGTAATCTATCAATCTGTGGGCTTCCTCCCCCTCCCCCGGTTTAAACGCTTTACTCAGTAAGGACAGGACATCAATCAGACACAACTCATCTTCCCAGTCCTGCACCTGTGAGCTAATAAACCCACCTGCTGGTGAGGGAAGGGGTACAGAGGCTACGGGACATGACCGATGTGGCTCAGCCCATGTGCTGCCGCCCACCACGCCGGTGCCGGGCGACAGCGAGAGCGGGTCCCCGCTGTCCCCCGGGAACCCCGAACCCTGAGGGAGGCAGGGACGCCGGGGACGGTTGGGGCCGCTGAGGAGAAGAAACGCCTCAGCCGCTCCCACAGGCAGGGCCGAAATGCGGCCACCGTGCCGGGGCAGCGCTACATCCCCCCGAGAGCCGGGGGGATGCTGCAGAACAGGGAGGACCTTTGCTCCGAGGCGGTGCTCCGGTGCACCTCGCTCCGGCCCGCCCGGCACGGAGGGCGGAGGGGGCCAGGCCCGGGGAGAGTTTACATTTACCTGCAGGGCTCCCGCCCGAGAGGCTGGTGCAGAGCAGGAGCAGCAGCAGCAGCAGCAGCCGCCGCCCCGAGAAGGCAGCGGGCATGGTGCCCCCACCGCGCTCACTCCCGCCGAGCTCACTCCCGCCGCGCTCCCCTGGCTCGGCGCGGCTCCGCACCCCGCGGGCTGCACCGCCTAAGGAAGCCTCAAGCGGGCCAGAGCAGCTTTGCAGGAAAGCCGGCTCCTCCAGCAACGACGGCGGCCAAAAGCAAAGCTAAACTGCCCCAAATTCACTGGCAGGGGGGAAAAAAAAAAAAAAAAAAAAACAAAACCAAAACCGTTGAGAAGGCGTTGATGCCGCGACCGTTCCTCTCTGCGGGAGGATGTGCTCAGCTGTGGGCCCGCCGCGCTTTATGTGGCGGAGGAAGGGCGGGGGCGCGCACCGGTGGCTAATTGGACCGAGGCCTTGGCGCCTGAGGCTCCTGGGAGACCCCCGGGGCAGGGGCAGGCTGACCGGGCAGGTAGGGACACTGGGTCGGGGCTTGTTTGTGGCCCAAAGGGGCAGTTTCGGCAGGACCACCTGGGCTGGAGCAACTGTCGGCGGCAAATGGCTCTGGCAGGGCTTGGCCGGAGCAGATTGCCTGGGGCAGAGCCAGGCTGTGCCTGCCCTTTGGCTAGTGATCTGCTGGAGAGCCCAGCTTCAAGGGTCACTGCCTCCAGGGCACCTGGGTTATACTGTATGGGAGCTGCGGCTCCTTTGCATCCCTTTTCTCTGAATCTCACAGCTTGTACAGGAGGGCCCAGGAGGAACCATTTCTAGCAAAAGTTTCTCACGTTTTTGATTATGGCTGAGTGAAATTGTTTACACTCTTTTTTCTGTATTTATGTGTACTCACCTAGTAAACTTACTCATATATATATATATATATATATATATGCGCATTGTATACCTTTCTCTTTGTTACTTCATAAATAACTGAATTCTGATAGTTCAAAATGGAATCTGGCAAGGTTGCATTCTCTGAAAGAATAAGTTTGTGATGGGGTAGCTACTGCTTCTTCTTTCTTGTCAATTTCAGCTAATGCAAAGGCTGAGTTGTGTAAAAAGTTTGTATCAATGGGTTTGTATGTAAAAGGGTCATTGCAAATAAGCCTTTACGTCATCTTAGCTCTCCGTGCTGGCAGAGCTGGAGGAGTTTATGCAGAGTAAATGCCCTGTATGTAGATTTTCCAGCATTGCACGTGTTCATGCTTCTATACATATTTTTTAATACCAGTACAGCATCCTTTAGAATAAAATTTTCTTTCATAAAAGCTCCCAGTGAATACACCTAATAGCAAAAGCCTGGGAATAGGACTGTTTAGTTAGGCCCTTTGCTGTGTGTTCTCGGAGTACTCAGGATATAATGTGCTACAAGGAGAGATTGAACGCCCTGTGTTTGTTAATCTGCCAGCCTGCTAAAACTGCACAGCGCAATGGGATTCAGACGGAGAATCCAATTCAGATAAAGCTATTTAGGAATGGTAGATGATCTTCAGCTTTTAATAGGAAAAAAATTGGCTGGCACTTGAAAGCTGTTTTATCTGAACCTGTTAGGCTTGAAGAGACTTATCTCTTGGGGGTGGGGGAGGGTGAGGGAAAGGCGAGAGGAGGGGAGGAGAAGGAGAGGCAGAGGAGAGAGGAGTATAAACTGCCTAAAGATATGAAGGAATTGGTTTATAGTTACAGTTAGCTCTCAATCGAATGGGTGAAGAATAAACGTTATATTTACTTTTAGTGGTTGGGTATGCCGCACCTTTTGCTGAGACAGCTTTTATCCACCTGCAATCCATGTGGATTGCTTAGTGTGTGGCAAGTCTGTGTAGAAATCTATGACTAAACACTGCCAGCTAGCACAAATGGATCTGCTAGAGCAGTCCCATCTAGAACCTAGCTTTGTCAGTTCTTGCTCAGTGGAAACTGTAGAGGTTCTGATGGAGACAATTTGTTTTGAGTGACTTGGCATTTAGTGCTGTATAGGACTGGCTTCTGTCTTTTCCGCCAAGTTAACTTTGGTGAACAGTCAGAAAACATGATGAATACCTTTGCAGGATTCCATCTCAGCTCTTCTGTAGGCCTTGTGATCTGCTAATAGTACATCCCACACTTAATGCTGAATTGGAATAAAACAATTATTAGACTACTCCTGAGGGAGCTGTTTTTTCCTATACTCAAGGGATAGAAAAGCCACAGAGCAATGGAAAAGTAAAGAGAGAGGCAAAGGCAGGAGGAAGGATGGCAGAAGGAAGGCAAAGAGGAAGCAGAATTTAGAGGAAGTGTATGCCAAGCAAACCAAACAGCCCTTTAAGGGTTTCCATGCTCCAGAGTTTGCCTTAGCATAATAATACGCTTGTATTAGATTACCCTCTACAAGCTACAGCTGGATTTGGTAGATCATTGAAAGGGTGAGAGGTTTCAGAAATTATAACAATCATAAGTAACAATCATAGAGTAGAATATTTTTGAGACTTAAAAAAATCCACAAGTATATTAGCATGTATTTGGAAACATTGTCTGGCGAGTAATTAGATATTTCTCCAAAAGTTTATTTAAATTTTACATACCAAGTCTATTGTACTCCACTTATTAACATCCAGCATATTTTCTTCTTGAGCTAATATTTTTCTCTCACTTCCATAGAGCAACTTTGACTTATTCTCACATGGTAATTACTTGGCAAATGTGACAATTGTTTTGGAACAAGAGCTCATATGTTGAACCATACTCTGGCTTATTAAAAAACCTTATATTTAATAAAACCTCTGATACAGGGAAATTGCTGGTTTATTCAGCTGGAAGATCTTTGCTGAAATTTTTCATGGCCAAAGGAAAGTAAATGAAACTCTGAAAATTGGTATCATATGTTGATTATTGTCTGAATAAAAATGTGGATGGTAATTTGTACTTTTACAGCTCTTTTTCACTAACAACCAAATCCTGTGTTCTCAAAGCCCAGTCTTTGGCATTCATTTATTTCTGTTAATAACTCAAATAGTAAAATAACCAAAGAATATATGCTATCCAGCAATTTTCTTGGCTGCAGGTTTGCTTTTTATAAAATCCACTCAGATTGTGAAAAGGTAACTAACATGTATGTGAGAAGAACTCTGAGAAAGAAGGAAGCGGTCAAAATTAACTGAAAACCACTTGAGGTGGAAGTTTATTTCTGGGATGGTTCTTAGTAGCTTTCAATATCTGAAGCTGAATCATCGAGACCTTACTAGATTCTAGCTAGATTTGCCTTTTTTTATGGTTATGAAATTTTTAATTGTAAAAGCATAAAAATGAGCAGTGGTAAATAGGAGACACAATTTAGAATTTAGAAATAACTGTTCAAAACTGTCCAGGCAATAATTTTGCAGGGCCAGGAGATAATGTGTTTCTAATCTGTGAACCACTATGAAAAGGATGTGCTGAAATAGATGTTATGCAACACCTGCATTGGGGAATGAGTTCCCCATTCTGTGGTAACAGGTTACAATAACATTTTAAAAAAACAATGAAAAATGTGCATGTTTCTGAGAGCCAAAGTAATATACTGAGTGCTAGTACGCAACTATAAACCAGAATTTTATTGTTTCCTCCAAACATTTATCTTTTGCTTGCTCTCTTTTAAGGATTTAACTAAACAGAAGTCTTGTCTGGATTTAAAATTACAGACCAGATTATGCAATCTGCATCTTCTGCAGTTACCCTCTCTATGCTGTGTGCATCCTGCTGAGTGGCTGTAAATGCAAGTATCTCCTGCTACCTCTTCAGAGGCAATTTGCAAGACTAAGTATATAGTCTCTATTGAAAATTCTGTTATTTATCAAATGTTTATTGTTGTGTTCTAAGATAAGAACTTTATATGAAACAAAAATTGGGACTATGATGCTTTAGGAATATATTTTTTGAAAACCTTAGATTGCTGCTAGTACCATTTATTGAGATTGTTGATACTGATCACATAACATTGTCAATTGTTACTGTGCACAGTTGCAGATTATGCAGTAAAGGCTTTGTTCACATGGCAAACACGCCATCATAAGGAACTGGCATCCAAAAATTCTACCAAGCAAGATTTTTGGCAAAGAATTTCATCTGCCCACCAGTCCCCTGCTTTCTGATATCTGAACAAAAATTAAATTTTTAAAATGGAAAATATAATGGAAAAAGCAGTATTCTGTTGAAAACACAATTTAAATTGCAACATTATGTACAGACAAGTAAAGAATCATCTACAATCTGTTAGTTTAATGTAGAATTAAAGTTCACTTGATCCAAATGCATGCCACCTCATCACAGGATTTGCTTTGCAAGCTGTGCTTCAAAATTTGCACAAGATATTTTAAATGTCTCAAACAGGACCAGACTTCAAGGGAGGCAATATCCTTCATTACAGTAATATATGTGCAAAAAGTAAGGCAGCCTCTGATCTGAATACAATTTGAGAACAATTACTCTAAATCTGAATACAAATTGAGAACAGTTACTCTAATTGTAATTATGCTGAAGGCACACAGATGTGTCTCACCTACTTCTTTAATATCAGCATGAAGATCACCTTTGATAAGTCTTTCATGAATTTTCCGTTTTCCAACCTTTCAGACTTTCAAAAACAGCTTCTCTTTCGTAGCAACAATAAAAAAATAATGAGAGGTTTATATGTAATATAAACTATATATTAAGGTATCCTCTATTCTACTGCAGTACTTGCTCAATTATCACCAATAAGCTGGTGCACTAAGTTATCTGAAGAACCACGCCTTACTTATGTAATGGTATTTAAGCTACTTGGGACTCCTGCTCTGGGTTCATCAACATGTGAATGTTTTCTATTTCTTATGGGTATGGTGACAGAGGGTAGACTATTTCTCATCCAAATTACCTGTTTTATGGTTTTCCTGGGCTGGGGGTTTTGTAATTCTGAAAATAAAACCTGAAAATAAGGGACCATAATATAAGTAACAAGTCAAGTGAGCTCAGTCTTATTATTATATTCCTCGTGGGGGGAAGTCATTCAAGTTAAATACCCCTCCATTTATTTATGAGCCAACTTCAGTAAACTTTAGAAACTCTGACAGCATCCTTTTACTTTGAACACTTTTCTTCCTTTAGTCTTTATGTATTATTTTAGAAAGAGAAAAGTGGACTTCAGTGGAAAAAAAAGGTAGAGGAAGCTATGTAACTAAGTGTTATTTGTAATTCCAAAATCCTGAGGTTTTAAACAGTTTTTATTAGTCTTTTGTGATTTGGTTCTTTTGTCTCTTAAATGAAAGCTAAAGGGCTTTGCTTTTTCCTCTAATGACAGGACTTCTGCTCCCAGTGAGGGACCAGAAAGAAGAAAGATGAAAAAGGATTGCAAAAACCATAAGACAGTCTTCAGCACTTTTACTGACTGCAGAGCCATCATAGCCAAAAACAAAGATCCGCAGTGGAAGGACCTATGCTGTAATTTGATCACATTAAAACTTTCCAGAAGGCAGGTAAGATATGCCCCTGTCCTCACCAGCACAGAGGCAGAGACCTCAGTCTGTGTGCATTGGACATCCCTAGCAGTAGAGAATCTGAATGCATGTGCATATTCGCTCTCCTAAATTTGAAGAATCTATATACATGTTGGCAGAACACCACCATATAAGACAGCACAAGCAAATGTTCCCTGGAATTTCCACACTACAGGAATATATCCATGCTTATTGTACCATACTGTTCCTGTTAAAGAGAAAATTCAGTTTCAAGGCTTACCAGAGTGATAATTCAGCTAGTTTTTAATTCATCCAAATTCAACATTTATGTAACAGATACAGAACTATTTAAATACTCTCTGAAATGATGCATACTTAGAACTGAATAGCTTAGTACTTTAATTTAAAGAAGTATGTTGGTTCAGAGAGAGGTGGTCTTGGATAATTGTCTTCATGTGTGAAGGAAAACACTATTTTAACACAAAACAGTCTGCAGACTTTTCTATTTCTTTGCAAACATTTCTAGTTTTTTACATGTGGCAGGGCTATTTTCCAGCCTGCAAATATTTTGTTTGGAGAAGTGGAAAAATGTCAGGCAGCAAACAGAGTTCAGACAAAGGAAGGAAAGCCATGAGAGCCTTAATATTAAGAAAATTACTTGCCTGCTGCCATAAGAGTGATTATCAGAACTCGGGGTTAGCATGCCAAGAATTTGTATAATACTTATTTTTCCCTTGTTTGCTTTTTCAGGTTGAATATGTATCATAATCCTACAGTTTTACTGGTGCCGCAAGTGATATGCACTCTTTGCTTCTGCATGGGAATAATTTTCATCCAGAGCTGTAAACCCCTGCATTAGAAGTGTCCAGTGGGATCAATGAGAGGAGATCTTAAGCTATGAGTCATCTCATGTGTCTTTTAGTCCTGTAAGCACATAAATTTTATTTGACACTGGTAATAATAGAGTTAAAACGACTTTTTCAGCTGAGATTATGTCACACCAGAAGAGTTCAAAGATGAATTTCTGAGTGTGACTTTTTTACAGCAGATTTGTTCTGCAAGGCATTTCCACAAAGGATTCATCAGGGTTATATTACAACTTGGAAAATATTTCCAGAGGCAAAACACATACATAAATATATTTAGAAGTGAAAGTAGCCTAAAATATATTGGTGTATAGAATGTGAATTTCATAGTGAAAAGGAATAATCATAAATAGGTTTTAATTTTAGGTATGATTCAGCAATTGTCAATATATTTCCAAATACTTCTGTTCTTGGTAAGCTGTGGGAGGATTATACAAAGATAACTTGTTCTAATTGAGTTTTGCTTTTCAATATAAAAGTTAATTAAAAAAAATTAATGAAGAATGTGCACAGCATAACAGTAGTGAAAAATCTACAGAGCTAATGTAAAATTTTTCCAACAATAACTGATACCAACTTATCCTGGCTGATCTATGAATTTTATTTCAGGTTTTTTAACCTCAGAAATGCCAGGAAAAAAAAAAAGCATCTTTTAATTTCTCATTGTTTCATCTTCTTCTGTAGTATGTTTTGCCTTCTTTTGGTTGTGAGAGTTACTGGAACCAATAGTTAACTGTATTGTAGCATTTTAATTTCTAGTGTAAGAATTAGTTTACTGTAATTATTGGATTTTGATTGATTCAGCCACAAATTAGAGTTAGTACCACTAGGACAGTTTTTTAGAAGAAAACCATAATTTTATTTGCTTTTTAAATAACTCATATAAGAAGAACAATAAATTCTATCTGGCAGTGGTAGGGCTTTAGAAAACATACTGCAAAGGGTTGCATAGTTTTTTACTGGAAAATTATGTTTCAGATAAAAATGTTAAACAGTCTGGTTTGATGATTTTGGGTCATTCTGACTATTAAGTTTACTTATATTCCTCAGTTTGACTCACAGGGTTTGAAACAAGTCTGTCAGAGGGAAATGTGATCTCTCCATGTGGACCCTATTCCCATGCTTGACAACATTTAATGTGTTTGTCCTTACATTGGCCTTATGGGTAATGTTAAGTCCAGTGAAACACAAAGTGGCTCACCCAAGATAACCCAGGAAAAGGGTTGCACTTGACTATTCTTTTCTAGTTTTTTCTGCCCCGTGCCAAGTTCTTTTTGATTCCCAGGTTAAAACTGAGTAGACAGAAAAGGCTACTTAGGGTGCACAGAAAAAAATCAGAGGCATTCCCTGCTGACCTTTATTACTTTTCTTTCTTTTAGGAGAGAGCAAGCCATGCCCTTTGTACAGACAGCATGTTTGGATTTGGCTTGGGAAGAATGTGAGTTGCAATCTCTAGCACACAGCACAGGTTGCAGGTGAGCATCTGAGGCAGCAGACAGCTCTGTGAACACAGTCATATTGATGAAAACAAATGTTTGAACACTTTTATACATTGGCATTGTTGGAAATTAGATTCCAACTATGAGTGACCTGAAAAACTGTTGTTCAAGTTTTATTATCTTCTAGGACTTCTGCAAAGGACTGATTGTAGATCTCTAGGGGCTTCATGGTTACAGATCTCCTTGATTTGCAGCTACAACTATAAAAATTGCTCTTCTTTCAAGGTGAAGCTTCTTACAGAGGTGTCTTTTCTAGGTTTACAAAAAATACTATTCACTTTACTGTAAAAGTAGTGTGCTCACTTCTACATTTGAACGGTTCTGGGATTTTCAAAATGGAAATAAAATTTCAGTTATAGTTTCCTATTGGTACACACTCCTTTTAAACATGCTTGAAAGTTTCATTAAATTATTTCAAGCTTCTGATAAAGTTGTAAAGACAAAGTTTAATAATTCTAAATTACATTGAGGCTTTTTCTTCTCTCAGTTATGCACTCTTGAGGATGGTGTGCTTCACTAGTATAATGCATCAAGCCAGGGGCAGTGCAGGTGTTAATTACATTTTTGAAAGCAATAATTAAATAGTTTTTACTTCACACAGAGACCATGAACTCCATACAGTAAGTTAATTGAACTTAGTAGTAGGAAAATAAGAGAATAAATCCGGATTGCCGAAGGCACTGCCAGAAATCAGTGACTAGAGTGGCTGGAAAATAAATGAGGCTCTTTTCACACACCTTTCATAGTCACTATTTCATTTAATCCTGATAAGGGAGGTTGGACTAGATTCCTTTTAAAGTTCTCTTCCAACCCAGCCCATTCTATGATGATTGTATATGACATGGACAACCCTCCTGCAGCCTTATCCTTGAACAGTGAAAGAGAAAACAGTTCTTAGGCAGTTCTCATGATAGTACATGAATTTTTCCAGCTGTTGTGTACTGCAGAAGTTGATCTGCCCACTGAAACTCTGTGAATCATATATTTCCTTTCTAGTAGGAAAAAAAAAATTGCGCATGCATTACACATGAAAAACCTTTGCAGTATTTAACAGATCTTCAAATCATGTTCTGCAATGTCTCAGGTACAAGCAGTACAGGTGTTACTACTGGAGAAACAGAGAATCTTGCAAGGAAAGAGCACCTCTATATGGGATTGTAACAAGGAATAAAATGTGGTCCATAAAACAATTTTATCTCATTGTCAGACTGAGTCATGAATGTGCTGGTTTTGACTGGGATAAAGTTAAATTTTTTCACAGTAGCTGTTATTGGACTGTGTTTCAGATTTGCTGAAAACAGTACTGATAATACAGGGATGTTTTGGTTATTGCTGAGCAGTGCTTATACATTATCAAGGCCTCTTCTGCACCTCACCTCATCCCACCAGCCATCCTAGGGATGCCTGAACATCTGCCTGCCAGTGGAAAGTTGTGAGTGAATCCTTATTTTGCTCTGCTTGTGTGTGTAACTTTTGCTATCCCTATTGCACTGTTTTTATCTTGAGCCACGAGTTTTCTCACTTGTATTCCTCTGAGTCACTCTCCCATTCCACTATGGGGGGAGGAAGGAGTGAGCTGCTGTGGAGCTGAGTTTTCAGCTGGGGTTAGACCATGATATGACCTTTCAGCTACCTTATTTCACTTTTTTTTTTTTTTTTTTTTTTTTCTTTCTTTCTTTTTCAATTGAATCTCTTTTCATGTACTTTTTGGTGCTACTAAGTTGATGCCAGAAGAAAGGGGGACATTTCTACTATCTACACTTGCCTAAAACATGTACTTTGTAACATTGTGAACACTCAAAAAATCCACACTTGGAGATTTTCAGAAGAGAAACTTTTCAAAAGAGACAGGATCTTATAATGGCAACCTGAAGTCAACTGAAGCCAGAAGCATCACACTTTCCAATTCTTTGTCTGCCAAGTATGAAGCTTATCTGATTCACAGTATGACTGTCCACATTTAGTCCTAAACAGAAATCCTCTGTAGTTCAAAAAAATTAAAATTCTGGGCTTTTAAAATTGAAGCAAAGTACAAAAGGGAGATCTCTCACAAAAGGACTGAATTTCTCTGGGAACTGAGCAAGCATTTTGCCAGAAGATTTCTACTGAGAACAGCAGGGCTATCAAGTAGCACTTTTATGTCTCTTATTCAGATAAGGCCTTTGTGCAGTGTTTGCTACATTTTCCCTCTTACAACAGAAGCTAGAGAATTTTTTCTTGACTGCACATTTTTTTCTTTCTCTCTTGGTGTTACCTATCTGCAATAGCTTTTGCCATTTTTTATGTGCGTGCGTGTGAATATTATCTGAATGAACAAGTACAGTCATCAGTTGTTCTTATTGGAAAAGATGAGATAGGGAATGTGAATATCATCCCTAATGCTAAGTTTATACTGTGTTTTTTTTCTTTATCACTCCTTTTCTGTCATAAACCTAGAGGGAAAATGCTGTTGGTAGAATACATTTAGAATGTGAATTACAGGCACAAAAAACTGCCTTGCTGGAAACATGCTCTGTTTTTCACAGTTGTCTCTGAGGTAGCAGTTTTACTGTCAGTAGGCACTGATTAGAGAGCAGACAGGAATGTGCTTGGGGTCATAATAAACAGTGGTGTGTGATTTGCTGTCCTATTAGCAATGGTTGAATCTTGCCCAAAGTCCACGTACTTCTGGCATGGATGGACTTCGACTTGAGTGCAGGTTTGGGTCTGTATCCGGAAAACAGCGTAGACATATCTAAACTAGTCATGTTTATATAAACCCAGCTAGCAACGAATATGCAAATCAGGCTTAAATTGAAACAAAAATCCTTTCTCCAATGCAAGATTAACTTTTTGAATGATAATGACAAGTCATTAGTTTTCTTTCACAGATACCAGTAACTGCCCTGGGGCACAACTCTGCAGGAAAGAAAGCCTCCTTTTTGCAGGTTCTGCCTCATTATCCCTAGGTAAGTTCACTGCTGATAGGGATATACTGACATGCAAGCATGCAGGATTCAGTGACAGGAGAGGGTAGATGGGTGGTGGCAGCTATTTTATTTTGGGAAGGAAGGTGATCTCTGCTCAGCTGGAATATAAATTGACTTTTATCACAGTCTGTCTTCCAGTAAACATATTTTTAAATCAGTCTCTCTTTTTCAATTCAGTAAGCTCTTTTAAGCTAACAAGAAGTGCACATATCTGCAGTGAATCAGTGGTGGGTTAAATTTGTGTATAACAGAAATCACTGATACATACTAAGAAAAAGCCTTCTCTTTTAAAGACAACCAAGAATAACATATTTCTTAAAATCATACCGAATCTGCCCTTCTCTGAGTTCTCACTGAATCTTGTTACAAATGTTTATCATCAGAAATAATAAATTGGAAAATAAAACTGAATTTGTTTTGCCTTTTTTTTCCACTTTGTGCTGAACTTTATGTAGGGCGCAGTTATGCTTTCTGGCTAGGCAAGTGCATTTCTGAACCTCAGCTCTAATGAGCTAGCAGAATATCCTATTCATAGAATAACAGAATTCTTTAGGTTGGAAAAGACCTCTGAGATCATCAAGTCCAATTCTTGACTGATCACCACATTGTCAACAAGGCTAGGGCACTAAGTGACACGTCCAGTCATTTGCTGAATACCTGCAGGGATGATCACTCCACCACCTCCCTGAGCAGTCTAGTCCAATGTTTAACAATCCTCTCCATGAAGAAATGTCTTCTGATATATCAGTTCCTCTTGATGTTCAGAACTGGCACACTGTCTTGTGTCTTCTATTTATGATGAAAATACTTATTCGAAGAGAGTCAGCCCTCTTGGGATAACTTGATCTCCCCCTGATACATCCTGAATGCCAGCTCCAAACGGCAGCACAGTGCCTCCCTACAGCCAGGCTGTGTTTGGGCACCATATACCAGCAGGTTAGGATCCAAGGCACTTGTAGCTGGTCCATGCTTAGTAGGCATTGGGAGCACACTTTTAAACTGTAGTTCCCCTGTTTGTGTTTGTCTTTGAAACTGCAGAGAAATTCCAGGGACTACAATGTACGGTACTATTTTACATAGATGAGAATCCAATGGCATTACAGTAAATAATGTACTTTTTGTGTGTAGTTGTCAAATGGTTTTAGAATCCTAGTGTGTTTTGGATTGGACACTCACATTTACTCACTGCATCCTTTAATTTTAAAGCTATCTTCCTTCAAAAACAGATTTTAAAGGCATCTTCCTTCAAAAAGAGGTCAGCAGCTCATGCTAGCTTTATTTTTTCTGAGCTAACTATTTCTGCTTTTAGATGGGACATGTCTAAAAGTAAGTATTCCAGTTGTTTTTAAAAGTGCTATAATTATCCCTATGGAGTGCAATGTGCTTGCACTCTGTCTACTGCAATAAAGTTTTGGCATAAAAAGCTCAGAATGCAAGTTTATATAGTGTACTTCGTAGTGCACTATATAAAGCACTAAATGATTTCATGAAGGTGACAGCATTAATTCATTAATTAGACAAGCTTGTTTTGACTGCTGACCTGTAAGACTAAAGGAGAGGTCATCATTCTCTGGAGGCACCTAAAGAATTGTGTAGTTTCAAATGTAAAAAATGTTATTGATCCTTGCTGAAAGATACTGTATGTTTGGGTTTTTTGAAGATCATGGTTTTTTGAGTGGAGGTGACTAGAATCAGGTGACGCTGGTTGTGGTAAATTTTACACTTTGTAAAATGTCATATTCATAACATCAGAGTTCCTAGTAACTGAATTTTACTGACAATATTGAATGGTAGAATGGTTTTGGTTTGAAGGGACATTAAAGATCACCTAGTTCCAAACTTACCATGGATAGGGACATCTTGCTCTAGACCAGAGCCCCATCCAACCTGGCCTTGAACACTTCAGAGACAGGGTATCCACAACTTCTCTGGACAACCTGTTCCAGTGCCTCCTCACCCTCCCAGTAAAGAATTTTGTCCTAATATACAATATAAACCTGCAATCTTTCAGTTTGAAGCCATTCCCCCTTGTTCTGTCAATGCACACCCTTGTCAAAAGTCCATAATCAGCTCTCTTGGAAGCCCCCTTCAGGTACTGAAAGACTACAGTAATATCTCCCCAGAACTTTCCCTTCTGCAGGCTGAACAACCCCAACTCTCAGCCTGTTTTTCCATAAGAGAGGTGCTCCAACCCAGTGATAGCCTTGGTTGACTCTTCTCTACTCTTGCTCCAGAAGGTCTACATCCTTCCTGTGCTGTGGAGCCCAGAGCTGGATGCAGTGCTCCAGGTGGGCACTTGCAAGGGCAGAGCAGAGCAGCAGAATCTCCACTCTTAACTTACTGGCCACGTTGCTTTTGATGCAGCCTGGCTTGGCTTTCTGGGTTATGAATGCACATTTCCTCTTGATAGCAAGATGCAAGATGATGAACACCCATATGACTAGATCAAGATGTGTGAATGTTTTAACATGATCTGTTAAAACATTTGCTGTTATTTCTGATTATGGCTACATCAACTCAATGTTGGAAAGCATTATTCATCTCTCATGCCTATTGTAATAGTAGGTTAGATGTGACAATGTTAGGTGAATTTAAAACATTTAGAAATCTGAGAAGATGCTGAATACTGAAAGTGACAAAGAGTTATTTTTGTTGCAATCAATACAAAATGAGATGGCTTTAGAAACAATGATTGATTCTTCCTTGTAAAGATTAAAGTGCATTATTTCAAACACTTGAATGCTGCTTGAATGCTAGTTTATCATAGCATATCTACCTAAATGCTACTGAGGACAGTCCTGTAATCTGGTAATTAGTAAAGCAAAGCCTTAGTTATCTAATTGTAGTTGATAATTCCGAACTTCTAGTGATAGTGATAAACACATCATGAAAAATAGCAGTACAGGAGCTCTTGAAAGCTTTCATTTCTTTTAAAGACGGAAAAAAAGCAGAAGTCTGGGTCAGATGTTTAAATGTCCTGGAACAGCATCTTGAAATGCTAGATACTTGGTGTTGTATACAGCATCTAACAAAAAGGATGTAGTGGGAAAAGTAGGAAAGCCACTTTTGGGGAAGAAAGTAGTTGTGTATCTCAGTGTTTCTTGGTGTGCCTAATTATTTCTCTTTTTTTTCCCTATTTCTGTGTCTGCCCAAACCACCATGAATTAAATGTTTTCCACATTTCTCTTCATGGTGAGAAAAGCTGAGACTTGAGAAAGTTTTTCTTTGGAATAAAACTCATGCTCTTTTTTCCTGTCTTTGCTTTGACTATCTTCTCTATCTGTTTACAATCCAATTGTTGTTCTAGATCTTGTCTCAATTGTTTATTTTGTAGAAGCAAGGAATTTTCGTACTCCCGCACATAAACATCTGCTCATCTATCATTATGCTGAATTCAGTACTACAGTCAGCAGGTTGCATATGTTTTTATTCTTGTAGTCTCTCATCAGTCTTATCTTCTCAGGTCCCAAATTCTCCCTCTCAATAAGGGATTGTATTTATTCCTTCTTATCCCTCAGGTATGAGACTCTTCAGAGCTTTGTCCTTTTAATAGAGTCCTTTCTGTCCGATGTTCAAGAATGCTCTTATTTTTGTACCTGTTTGGCTTTGTGAATTTTTTTTTCATTGTTTTGGTAGTTATTCTTTTACAGACATTTCAGAATATATTGGTTTTCTTAAGGAAGAAGGTAAAACAAACCTGCCTTTTTCTCTTTAATATGGTACTTAAAATATGTAACCAGATACTGCACGCTCAAGGTAAGAGCTATTGATACCAACATCACAACTAAAATGCACTTTCTACATTTATAATCAGAGCAGATGCAGAGATGTTTCCTAGGGATTAACCCTGACCCATGTTGGTTGATGGGTGAGAAATTGTGAAATTACATCCTTTCAATGCCCAAAGTGGGACAGAATCCCAAAGTGGGATGGCACTGAAATGGTACTGGTTCTTGCATGATGTCAGGCTCCAGCCTCTCTCCACCCTCTCCTGTCTCTCCACCCCCCTGAAGTAGCTCTTACATTTGTTACAACATAATTAAAGATTAATTGGGTGAAAGAGGCAGACAGAAAAAGGGCATGAATCTGTGGCCACGTGGTCATAGCACTCACTGCGGACTGAGTGGAAATATTCTAAATCCCATTTATGTGCTTTTCAGTAACTGTTCTTGAAACAGCATCAGGAATCGAATTTCTCATTTCATTTCATATTTCAAGTTTTACTTTTAGAGTGAAATTGTTATAAGTAGGTATCAAGTAATGTTTTTCCTGTGGTGGAAACATTTTTCAGCCCTATGATGGGAAGCAGAAGAAGCCCCATTAGGAGGGGGAGATACCAAGCCCATGCCCTGAGGTGTTCAAGGCACTCTGGGTAACTCCAGAACCTCTGAGTATTCCAGTCATTACATAAGCATTTAATCTAATGACAGTTTAATTAATAACAGACCTTGAAACATAGACTAAGAAAAGGCCCTCATGACGTTAAATCCCTTTCATGTTCCTGCCAGCCCCTGAATCTCAGCTGTTGAACAGGAGCTTGACAGCAGTGGGGAGGCCTCACCTGACAGGTGGGACAGGGGCTCAGGACATTCCCCAGGGGAGGAGAACCTGGAGCAGTGTCTGTGCCTCACAGCAGCATCCCACCTGCTGATCCATAGCTCTGGCTCCTGGAACTCACTGCAGAGCTGTCCCCCAGCTGTCCTGCATGGAGCTAGTGGTAGCAGACTGGCTGCCCTTAGGAAGGGAGCTGGTTCTTAGCAGTGTTAAAAAGCCACGGTGGAACACAGAGGCACGAGCAGGAGAATTATAGGGCCGTCTGACTGGGGAGGCTGAGCACCTCAGTCCTATCAAAATGAACATGCGATCACAGAGCCCTTTTGAGTGACGCCTATCAAATGCGCAGCCCATGTCACTTCGTGGCATTTGACTGCAAAATAAGGTGCCTGCTAAATGGCGTTTTCAGCCTGAGAAGATAATTCCTCTCTGAACACGTACATGAAGGAACTCTGTTCCGTGGATCTGGCCAGGTTTGTACTGTCCTTTGATGGTTACATACCTCTTAAGAGTTACATTTTCTCTAAAGGGTTCACACAGTAATTTATTCAGAAAAAGTAATCTTCCATTGCCTCAATACAGGCAAACTCTTCTATTATTGTCACTGTGAATCTCCTCAAAACTAAAGCACTTTTACATAGTTCAGTCTTTAAATATCCTCCTTTATCCTCATTCAAGAAAGTCAGGTTTTGGTAGCAGGCAACTAACATCTGAAGTTTTTCACTTCAACTAAAAAAAAAAAAAGTCCAAGGAGAAATATGGTAGTTTTTATTCCTGTATTTATTGTATTTATGGGGTTTTTTCTTGACATAGATGAATGAAATCTGGCTAACAACATGTAATTGAAGTAAAACAACTTCATCTTTGATTTTACTGTTTTAGTGATTCTTGCAGTAAAAATACACCTCTGTATATGATTTTGCTCACCCACTACTTTTAAGCCTCAGTAAGAACTGTTCATGTTGTACAATAGTCAGCATTTTGCCTATATTTTTATGCATGCGATTTGTCATCAGTTTATGCCTCTTTAAGACTTGGCACTGGTTTCTTAAAAAGTCTCTTCTAGTTGCAGTGTTCCTTTCAAAAATTACTTTTTCTTCCTGAGGCTCCTTGGTAAAAAACGGAAGAAAGCATAGTGGCAGAAGTATTACAAACTGAAGCAGATGGCATTTTGGTTTTGGAGAATATAATGAAGCTTGCATACAAAGTTAATTTTCCCATAGCTAAGTACATTTCTTGAACTATGATGAAAATCAACCAGACATTTCCAGGAGGAAGGATTTTCACATAGAATGTGTCAGTAAATAACATGCAAATAAATACATTCCAAGCTGGGAAGACTTGGAGAGGTCAACAAATAAGCTAATGCAAGTAGTTTGGCTGGCTGATGCTTTTGAAGACATCTAGTCTTTTCTGATGACCATGTTTAAAATTCTCATGTAAGTCAGAAACTGTAAGTAATTCCAAGTACTGAAACATTAAGAGAAGCATTGAATGGACTTATCCCCAATCACTTCCTTTGGGAACTGTCAATAGCATGATTAAATCAGATTTGACAAATACATCATGATCATTTGAGAACAGATTACTCCATTGAAGGTGAAATAAGCTTTATCACTGCAAAAACTTAAATGCCTTTTCAGATCAAAAGATAGTTTGAGTTTTTTTAATGATCTCTAGCATAGTGTCAAGAGTGTTCTCTTTGAACAGAGAAAACTGCTTATAGTTTACTTTGGAGAAGAAATAAAGTATGTGCTACAGTGACAGACTAAATGATGGTAAACTTACTACTTACCAGGGATGAACAAAATGGTATTAGATCTAAGAACTTCTGAACAGGCATCAGAGAATATTAATATATCTACAGAGGCAAAATTAGTATCTTCAGTGTAAAACAATAAGCAAGCAAAATCTCCCTTGCTTGTTTTTACTTGATGTTCTTACTAGTCTCTGAACTCTTATCTCTTGCAGTCTTTCCCATTTTTTTTCTTGGATTATAACTCTTCGCCACAATATGTATTTAAAACCTAGTAATTTTTTATTCATTCTTTAAGATTGTGTTACTAAATTGTATGCAACATTTACCATGAACCTTATATACAATACAGAACGAGCTGCCAGTCATAAGTCTTGCATGTGCAAAGGGACAAAGTGTTCGTATCTGATTATGCTGCCCTTCATCAATATTAGTGGAACTCTTATTACAACCCAGTAGAGAACAGCCTGTACATACAGATGGCTGTTTATTAACCACAAAATAATAGTTTAACAGAAACCCTCCTACTTGGTTTTGCTTAAAATACAAGTCATCATGTTTATGTTTTTTAAATACCCAGGAGTAGTTTTTCTTTTCCTCAATACAGAAAATACCACTGAGTAGTAATGAGCTAATTCAGAAAGAGGAAACATCTGATGCATAAGAGAAAGTAAAGTAGTATTTGGAAGATATGTATTTGATCTGAAACCTATATGGGGAGGAAGAGGGGAGTTATCACAGGTGCTTCCTTAAATTGAGAGATGTAATCATGCTTTATTTTGAAAGATAATATTCTTTATCAAGGAAATGCTATTGAAGTAGAACATCAAGGGTAAACTATGACACCACCAGAAAAGAGTCAGACTCCATCTGGTCCTCCAGTGTCTGTAGGAGGCTTTGCTTCCTTAATCTCAAAGCATAGACTTTGACTGTAGCCATATAGTATATTTGTAGGTTCTTTCTGCAACAGTTCATCCAATGTATTTTCTACCAGCGTGGACATTGTGCAATTGCATTGTCTATGCCCTTGTTTCACCGTATACTTCCCCTGTATGAACTTCATGCCTTTCAAAGGAATTCTCTCATTGCTTTTTGTTCCCCCTCCCCATCCCCATTCCCAGTGCTGAGAGAAATCTCTGCACGATGGAGTTCAAGTCTTCTGTACGACTGCTTGCAGAGCTCGCAGCCTGTCAGACAGCAGCAACAGTGAAGAATGTACGAACTGAAGGTGTGGCAGGCAGAAACAAGCAGGTAGTCTGGGGAGACCTCCAGCCCACAGCAGTGAAGGAATCTCTGGTTATCTCATGACATTTGCAACTAGTCAGAAAGGGGGGAATGGGTTTCAGAACCTAGGCATTCACTTTTGTAAGGCAGCTTGCCTCCAGCTGTAGAGAGAACAGCTGAGGGAGTCTACAGGAGCCTCATCTCTATAGTTAGTTATCCCCAACTCTGAGTATTGCAACAATTTTTGTTATGTGGTATTACCTATGGCAGTGATCAGCGTACTGTTGAAGAGATGAGGGGAGTGTTTCTTGGAAGAAATTATCTAGAACTCAAGTGTCTGCTACAAAAGTACAGTTGCTTAGGGGAAAAAAATATTATGTGAGGCAACTTTTAAATTAAAATGAAACCATCCACTTCTGCTGTCCACTTGGATAACGTACTTAGGACATTTCCTTTCCTGTTCATCTGCTGTGTTGAACCCAGCAGCTGAACCACCATATTTCCCCACCTCAACTGCCCCCATATCTCAGAAGACTCCAAGAAAAACAAAATTGTACAAATCAACCTGATGAGCAGTCCTAGAACTGAAAGAATATGTACAGCCAGAAAGCAATTTTTAGCTTTCAAAAATAATGAATTTAAAAGGTCTCAGACGTATAACTGAATAGCTCTGATTACATACAATTAAAGGGCTTTTTACTCAGATGTCTATTATTTGCTATGATCTCAGAGACAGATATCAAGGTAGGATTTCAAAAATTGTATCCAAATTGTTTTTAAATTTTAGTAGTAGTATGAAGTTATGAAGCATAAACTTTTCTGCCAGTTATTTCTGGATGTAAATCAGAAAGTAAACACAGAGAATATTTAGAGAATTAGCTGCAAAAAACTTTATTCTTTGCACTCACAATATGAAGCTTGATGCCAATACACTGTCTTTACCATTAAAAAATATTTCAGAATAATGCAGATAAATTGACCATAGTATATAGCTGAATACCGGAGCAGCCAAAGAATGAATACAAGTATACAGGTCTCCACAGTCATTTATTCCTGAAGGATAAGGAATGCTACATTACTTTCTTAAAAAGGAATATGCCCATAGGACAATATATAATTTTAAAATGTGAAAAATTTAATGGGGCATACGCTACTAAAGAAATTTAGTTTCTGAACTTGTGATCAAATGCTTGTACTGTAAGTAATTGTGCCTCTTTTTTCTTGCAGTATTTCTTCTGAAATATATTCTTCACAAATGGTGTTTAGAACAATTTATCGGATAGTACTGCCACTCCTCTCTAGGTAGGAGGACAGAAGGGAGGGACAGTCTTAACAAAGTTTATTTCTATGGATCATCCAGTGGGAAGCTCACATAATCAAAACTGCTGGTGCCTATTCAGGTGAAACAGTGACATTTGTTATTCCAGGCTGCAAGGAGGCTTGACTTGAGGCTCTGTGTCCTCATAAACTGGAACACACAGATCTGTTCCCAGACTATCTGAAAAATGGAGACTGATGTTTACATTGTGAGGAGCATTCCTTCCTGTGTAGTTTTTGTTCTTTCCCACTTGGCAGCCTACCCACTCCAGATTCGGGCTATTCTGGTCACCTGTGTGTCAAGGAAGTAACTGAGAAAATTGCATCATGTTATGTGGCCTTCTGTTTTCTAAAACCCCACCTTGTGATGAGTTACTTTGTCATCACATCAAATCTTACAGCAGCACAGCTCAGCTGGCATTTTTTAGGACTCCTGATGTGAAGTACTTCAGTAGAAGGTTTATGTTTTAGACTATAATGCTTATGTCCTTGCCTGTGCAAGGGGTAAGTAGACTGCTTGGCTCTGATCAGTGTATGCATGAAGACGTTTGGACTTGGGAAACTTCTCAAAGTAGCTACAACTGACTGGTGCGGTTTGCTCTGGTCCTGTGCCCTCCCTTTTAATCAGCATGTTTCATAGTGTACAGTTTTGCAATAAGCCATTTTAAGAGCTGATCTTGTTGAAAATTGCTTTTTGTGTATACCTGATTTTTGGTTTCGTTTCTTGCATCAGCTCACTGTTAGCATAAGCTCAAATGGTACCCTGGCAAAAGGGCTTAAAACACACAAGCAAAGGGAGAAGATAAGTGGACTGTGGAAACTTGAACTGAACCCGTGAAATTTCATCATTGTTTCAGGGGAGGAAGTGGGGAGGGAAATGAAGAAACTGCCTTCTATAGTATGTTGTAGTGGCTGTTGCTGACACTCACATAAAATTCACATTCAAAGTTTAGTCTGGGTTGTTTTTGTTTTATCTCTTTATTCTTTTTTGCATTTGTCTCCTGCTTGAGTGTATGCTTAGAAATCTTGTATTTTACAGCCATTTTCATCGATCATATTTTGGCCCTCTCAATGTTCCAATTCAAGAAACATGGCGTTGAGAACATTAATGACTATGTTAATCAACACATTTCTGAAAGTTAAAGATTTGCAAACTCCAAAGATACTCAAATTATACCTCATTTTCCTGGACATTCTTCTTACTTATTCCTTTCTAGGAGAGTACCAGAATGGTATATGAACAAATGCTCCTTTTATCAAGTAACAGAAATGCATTCTAAGGGAGATTTTGAATTTTTTATTCTGGTTAAATGCATGAATAGCTTATATTTTTCCCAGCAGAACATAATCTTCTCCTTCATTGAATAATGTGGCTTGTGCATTCACTCCAGATATGGCAAAGTTGAACTGAGTTCCTTCCTCTTCAGGAGACAGATCTTATGCTTCTGAACAGAGTGCCATAAATACCCAGCTCTCAGATGAGTGCTCTTGCCCTGTGCTTGTAAAGTTCATTCTCTTTGTCTAAGCCATAACATTGAGCAAGGGCCTGGGATCCTCCTGACGGATTGCAAACAGTGGAGCTGAAGGTTCATTACTTCTCTGATCCAGGCAAGACAGAAAGAAAACCAAATCTAGCTTCTGCCAAGTATTGTAACTGGGAGCTGGCAGTTCTAGTGTGGGGGGCCTTTGTTGAAGCTCTTTCACCTTCTCTAAAATGCTTCCATAAATGTCAAGAGGCATTTCATAAATGTGAGGCATCGACATGAGGTCTCCTCAGGCTTTGTAAGTCTGAATAAAAGGATGTTTCTCATAGTGCAGTTTTATGATCTCTTGTTTTTCCTCAAATGAGTGTCCCAAAATGAAACTTCCTGTTTCAGACTTATAAGATCAATTTCGTGTTAAATGGACCAGAACTTCTCTGTGTCCTATTTCAGTCTCAAAAAGAGTTGACAAAAATAAGTTCAGGTTGATACAACCCAAATATAATTTTCCTTTTTTTTGATTCAACAGCTTAAGTCTCAGTTGAAAGGACCTCAGAATGCCAAAGACCATTGCCCTGCCATTTTGATAAACATATGTATCACTTCTTCATTATTTAAACACCTTTTTGTGGACATCTATTGAGTACTATATTTCTTGAAAATAGTTCACTCTACTATTTTTAATAATTTATTTATGGTATGTTTTGTGATTATGTTACATAATACCGTGTCTTTCTAGACCATGTAAACAGAAAAAAAAAAAATTCTGGCTAAATGTAAATGCTAATACTGGTACCAGAATTACCACATCAGCATATTGATATCATCCAATACAACAATCCTGCTGAATATTTTCTGAGATAAGCAAGTATAAGGGGTAAGATTATAGTCAAGGGAGGGATTTGTAAACGTCTCCATGAAGATTTTTTCCTACTATTTGCTCTGCTCTTGTGACCATGTTTAATGAAATGCATAAATCAGAGCTGAGTATTTTAGAAGTCTATCCATCTGTATTTCTCTTTAAGCATTCTCTTGTCAGTATGAAATACTGCGCCAAGAGCTACATCTGTGTAGTTTACAGAATTCAGATGATTATGTAGGAAGATGAAAAACTAATTTAATAAGGAGAAAAAAAAGATTTGATAGTACAGAAATGTCTGTAGTGGCATAAAAAGTCACAAAGGCAAGAAAACGAAAGTAAATCTCCTTATGTAACATTTTATCGGTGTTTTGCACACCAAATCTCATACAGCATATTTATAAAAATGAAATAAAGACAATGATGAGCATATTAGTAATTGATTTAGGGGAATGCAAATGTATAAAGAAAATTTGCTGACATGTTATCAACTGATTATTTTCACCCTTGAAATGTTTTACAAACGTGTATGTTTTCAAGATTTGAAAGAAAAAGAATATTAAATGCTATGAAAAAATACAAAATAATTAAAGTTTGCACCTAGAAATCATTAATAATGACCTAGTATCAATTGTGACTGCTTTTCTATACTACTCCCACAGAGCAAGGATGGTTGTATAATTGAGTTAGTCTGTTTAGACAAGTATGCACTTTATGTGGTGAATGTTAAAAGAAATTGGTCTCATTCTACAGAAGTTTTAGTATAAACACACTGTAAGCTTCATAAAACAACCTTATCAGTCACAAGACAGCTCATCTACACTTTATAATATATTTAATTAGTGCTTATGGGTTTTAGATGGGACAAAGTAAAGACAAAGTTCAACCAAAACAGATGGAGCTCCAACAGGATTTGTAAAATGGGTTACTTCACTGCTGGCAGCCTAGATCTCATTTCAGAGAAAGAATCGAAGCAGAGTTGAGAAAGAAAAGGAAAGCTGAAAAGGTCACATAGAAGATCTGAAAAACACACTTAATCCAGAAACTTTATTTGCATGTTTTTCCTCAATACTTTTGTGGTTTTGAATTAATATGATATCTTTCTGGGCTAAGGTAGAGAAACTGCCTACAAGAAGATATCTTTACTTCTGGGATATAACCTTGGTCTTACTGCATGTTCTATGTATCAGGGAAGTAACAGAGAAGGCAGATAGTATTGTGACTGCTGAACCTATCCACTGCTATAGCCTTTTCTTCATTAATGGTCATACCACAGAATCACAATGGTTGGGGTTGGAAGACCTTAATGATCATCTACTTCCAAACTCCCTGCCATGGGACACCTTTTACTAGACTAGGTAGCTCAGAGCCCCATCCAATCTGGCCTTAAACACTTCCAGGAAAGGGGCATCCACATCTTCTCTTGGCAACCTGCTGCCAGTGCCTCACACCCTTACAGCAAAGAATTTCTTCCTAATATCTAACATAAATCTGCTCTCTTTGTTCTGTCACTACATGCTTTTGTAAATAGTCTCTCTTGATCTTTCTTTCAGGCTCCTGTCAGGTACTGGAAGGACACAATTAAGGCAAATTCTCATCTTCAGGCTGAACATTCCCAATTCTCTCAGCTTTTCCTCACAGGAGAGGAGGTCCCTCCCTTCAGCCATGTTTGTGTGCCTCCTATGATTCACTCCAACAGGTCAAGGTGTTTTTGTGCAGGGACCCCAGAGCTGATGCAGTGCTCCAGGTGGGTCTCAGCAGAGCGGAGCAGAGGGGCAGAATCCCCTCCCTCCCCTGCTGCCCACGGGGCTCTGGATGCAGCCCAGGACATGTTTGGCTCTCTGGATGTGAGTGTTCACGGCTGGGTCATGTCCAACCTCTCATCCACCAGCACCCCAAATCCTTCATATCCCAACATCCTTTCCAAAGATATCGATGAATCTTTACAAAAAAGACAGTGAATTATTTTGCAATTCTTTTCAATAATATGTTGTATTTATGGAGGCTTGCTCTTAGTATTAATTTAAATTAGATAGATAGACGTGTAGATAGATCTATATATGTCTAATATCTAATATTACTGGAATAGTAATATCTAATATTACTGGAATAGGCAAAGCTTCACTAGATTTACAGAAAATATCATCCTTTTTTTATGCAGTTTTTAAAAAAAAACAAATTATGGATATGGCATAACTAATACTTTTGTTAAAAACTTAACTAATAAACCTAACCATAACTTGTCTTGCTCGCATCAGTGGGACTACTCATACTGAAAGCTTAGATGTGCTTTGCAAAAGTAAGGTGTTCATTAACTGTTAATGACCATGGACGTTATTTTTTTTAATGAGAAGCAAAAATACAGACATTATGTCCTTTAAAAAAATGAAGTACCTAAATATTTCTTCTCTTCTAATATTTCTTCTCTCTAAAAGTCATCTCACTCATTTTCTTCCAGTTATTTCTGAAATCTTTCTTATTTTTTCCTCCCCTTCTTCTTTTTTCCCTGCCACATTGTACATTTCCCTGGGATAGATATTTTTGGTTTAAATATTGTGCACCTTCTTTTACATTTGATATACCTATGCTGGAGGATTGTCAGGTTTTCTTTCATTGCCAGTTCTTCTGTTTTTCCCATCTGTTATCTTGTAGACAGCCAGCAGTCTCACCACTGGACATCCGAAGCTGGTCATCTACTGAAAAGCCATCTGAAGTTAGCACATGGTTTTAAAAGGGAAGACATCTACTTGGTATGTGGTAAGCACGATTTCATACAAAGCGCAGAAATATATGGAAGAGAATGGATTTCTTTCTCCAAATTCTTCAGTGGTTTTGATTTGTAACTCCACAGACTTTTTGCCTAAGATTTTTTTAATGGTTCCAGTCTCTTTGAGATATAACAGAGACCGAACATTTTTACTAGTTTAGATTATGGTGTTACTTAGCTTAGCAGTGACTTCACTTTCTGGGTGCCGTTGGCTCACATTGTACTTGAGAGTTAGGATAACACAGAAATCGGGAAATGGGTTGACTTTGAATCATCTTGACAATCATGAGCATGGCTTGCAAACAAATTGTCTGGATACCTACCAAAAGACCTGATTGATGAGATGAATACTGTACATGTTTGGCTGTGAAGCTCAATTACAGCAACAGAAATAAGCAAAACCCCACACTGTGCACTCCCTTCCATGATTTTAATGTTAAATAATATGTCTGAGCTATTATTTATAAAGGAAAAAAAGCTACTCTAGCTCCTGCCACGTGACACAACTCTTCTACCAGATGAGAAACAACCATAAAAGATGGCCTGTAAACAGTTAAAAAAATAAAACCCTTAGCCATAGAGGCGCTGGATGGGAGACTGTGGGAAAGTGACCAAGGAAGACACCCTTACGGAGTCTGAAAGTTTGGCTGTTGTATACAAGCTTGGGATGCTTTTGGTAAGAGTTAGATAAGACAGTTGCATACACTCATTAATTATTGTAAATGTCACTTTCTTTTATGTTTAGTTCCTTAAGATTAAAGAGTGCCTTGGTTTAAGAGGACTGACTGAACATTGCATTAACTCCCAGTTCCAATCTTTTGAAGGGAACAAATGCAGGCACCCAAATCTAATTATGTCTGTGAAGTTAAGCACGGTTGTGCAGCAGTAGTTGACCAAACACTATGACTTTGCTTGGGTACAGGAAAGAGTATAGCTGCAGTAGGACAAAACACTGCATGCGCTCATCTTCCCTCTTCTTCAGCTTCTCATTTAGAGTTTGGTCAGAGATCACTACCCCACAGCCTGCAGTATAAATGAGACATGGTCTACTGATGGAATTAGTCCTCAGTTTCTAAGGGTTAATCTTGCAAGGTGCTGAATGCTTCCCACTCTGTCAATTCCATCAAAACAGGAGATACTTGGCAATTCCTTTTAATTTGGGGTTACAAATTCTTAATTAAGATCAGGCACAGGTTGGCTGCAATGGAGGTTGTTATGGCAGGAAAGCATTGGTACCTGATAACATACGGTGACTTGGTGAATTATATTTACTATAGCAGAAAACTGACTAAATGGATTCTTTTTAGCAAGGTAAGTATTTTGTAGTTTTAGTATTTTCTGGCATGACTATTTGCTGTCAGAAATTACAATCTGGATAAAGGGAACAAAGTAGTTTTGTTTTAAGGCTTTTAAATGTGTTTGCTCAGAAACTGAGAAATTTATCATGCCATAAGTTCAGCTGTGGTTAATGACACAGCTGAACTTATACAGCTAATACACCAGTATTAGCATAGATTTCAGAAATTGTGTGCCCTTGAGCCATTCACTAAACTTCTGGGACCAAGTCTCAACTGGGAACAGTGTTGACATGTCTCAGGGCCATAAATGCAGCTATTCTGTGAGCATAGCAAAGCCATCCAGGTTCCCTGTGAAGTGACTGGGAGCAGTAAAGCTCTTGGGAAGGTTGTAAAGGGAGCACAGCCTTTGACCAAGTAAGGAAGGGAGCTGAAATTCTGCCTTGCCCCTGGGCTTAGGTGCTTATCTGCACCTCCGGAGACAGGTGCCTCAGCCTGAGGGGAAGGCTTTGTTATGCTCAGGCAGGAGGGTGGACCTTCAGCACTGATCACTGCTTGGCCTTAGGCTGTCACTGATAAGAGGCACAGTAAGCTCAACTTAATGTCAGTCTATTACACACTCACAGCTCTCAAATGCTAGTAAAATAAGCAGAGTAAGCGAGACTGAGGCCCCATCGAGAGCATTGCTGTTGCGCACCCAGAAATATCCACAACTTGGGGAAATAGCAAGGATACTGGAAAGAGGCGACTCAATTCAGGAGCTGGCAGCTACTTTAGGGTTCCCCTCTGCACTTGTTTGTGACTGACATCAGAAAGTTGTGAATATATGTATTGTATATAAGGTTTAGAAATAGTCCTGCTTGCCTCTTTTAAAACCCCAATTTCTGTAAAGAAAGCTCCATTTTAGGCCTCCTAACTTGAGCTTCTTATGAAGTGAGACACCAAGAGTGAGGTGCAAAGAAGGGTGCTGAATGCATGGGATACACAGAAATTCAGAGTTGAAAAGAGGGAAAAATGAGATCTACAAGGAAAAAGAAAATGTCCTAATAGTGTAAGAGTTAGTGAGGAAAGGAAAAATAAACAGGAGAAATGAGGTGAACAAGCAAAGACTGAAAGCTGAGCTGATATTCATGAAGGAGGAAAACCAAGAACAAGTTAAAACCATCATTACAAAGTATAATGCTAAGAGTTACAATGAACTGTGATGTCATTTGGGACTCTTCCTGCATGCTTTACTGAACATTGCTGGGAGTGTTTATCATGCCAGCAGCCATAGGTTTAGCTACTGTGGGTCTCGGTGCCATCTGGAAGGATGAGCATTCAGTCTTTAATGGAAAGTTAGAGATCACTGCTATACCAATACATAGCAATCCACACATCTATGTGTAGCACCTGTACCTGCTTATGTTTTGTTTGCGGTGACTATTGCTGCTGTTTAATACATAAACTTTTTTAATTTAAAGGAAAATACAGTTCTTTTGGAAATTTCAACACTGAATTGAAAAAAACAAGGCTTGGTCCTCTAACACTTCAATGCCTTTTTCCCCTTTATTTAAAATGTAAAAAAACCAAAAAAGCAAGAACTTTTCCACCCTCTAGGCTATGAGATAGCTTAAAATAATTGTTAAAAACTTACAAAGGATTAGACAGGTGATATTTTAAGCTATTATTTCATATTGTAATTGAAGACATTACTTTTTAAAATCAAAAATATTTGAAGTTTTTTATTAAGAATTAAACAGTATTTTAAGTCATCTTGTTAATTCCATTTTAACTGTCTTTTTTTTCTTTTTTGAAAGCAAAGGACTTTTATCAATGGACCTGTGCTAGCTCACTCCAAAAATCAGTGAAGATGCATTACTTTCAGTGAAATTCTGTCTGAAATTGTGATAGGCTCACCATGTTAGTGTGTTTTAAGCCAAGTAATCACAGACTTGCAGTGATGACTCAAATAAGTCAAGATATTTATAGCTTCACCAGGAAAGCATCACTAAGGTTTGTGTATACATTGAGTGGCACTGACTGCTTGGATGGACAACTGTAATGGTATAGAACACAGCTGATTTTGTATCTCTCTAAAACTCATATAGGTTTAAAAAAAAATTACATAAACTCTGAGTATTTACTTGACTATTACATCAGAATATTAAAATGTAATTGCTAATAATGGATGCCTAGTGAAAATTATACCAAAGATATTTTTATGCCATGTGTCACTTCTCTGTCAGTGTGAAAAGGGTAAGTATTGCTCCTACATCTCTCACACCTTAGTGCCCATGTTTTCAGGCAAATCACAGAATCACAAAGTCACACAATGGGTCAGGCTGAAAGGGCCCACAGTGGTCATCTGGTTCAACCTTCCTGCTCAAGCAGGGCCATCCCAGAGCACACAGCACAGGATTGCATCCGGATGGTTCTTGAATAACTCCAGTGAGAAAGACCCCACAACCTCTCTGGGAAATCTGTTCTGTAAAGAAGTTCTTCCCCATATTCAGGTGGAACTTCCTGTGCTTCAGTTCCTGCCCATTGCCTCCTGTCCTACTCACCTACTCTGTTCAGCACCACTGAGCAGAGCCTGGTCCATGCTCTGACCCCTCCCTGCAGACACTGACAGACGGTCATGTCTGTGATGAGGTGCCCTCTCAGCTGTCTCTTCCTGAGGTTGAACAGGTCCAGCTCCCACAGTCCCTTCTCAAAAGTTATCCCTGGATAACTTTGTAGCCATGAGCTTGATGTGCTGCAGAGGCTCCCTGTCTCTCTCACACCGGAGAGCCCAGATCTGGGCACAGCACTCCAGATGTGCCTCACCAGGGCTGAGCAGAGGGGCAGGATCACCTCCATGACCTGCTGGCACTGCTCTTCCTAATGCACCCCAGGATCCTGTTGGCCTTCTTGACCACAAGGACACCCTGCTGCTCATGGCCAGCTTGCTTTAGAAACTACCATGTCATTTTAAAGAAGCTTACTGGAAGGGTATCATTGTGTTTTCTGCCTTAAGAGTGGAATGGTATTGATCTGTTAAATCTTCTAACTCCCAGAGCTCACTACCACCACCATCTTCAGACAATGAGTTTCGCTCTACCAGTGACTGGTATATAGACCTGCACCTTGGAGAAAAAGTAGAGGTTTGGTTTAGTTTGTACTAGAGCTTTACTTGAAACATATAAAAATGGAGAAAGATTTTTGTTGCTCTTTTGGAGTGTTGATGGCCATTTTGTGCTTTAGAGGGTTTTGGATTATTTTCTTAACCTCTGCCCTTTTGAACGCTCTCCTGCACTAGAGATATTATACCATTGTAAAGAGATATTATACCATTGACCTAAATCCTGCATATTCCCTACAATGACAAGCTTGCAAGTTTTTTTCTTAGTTTTTCTTAAGACTTCTTGTGTGTGTTTATATGTCACATGAACATGTTTAGAAAAATAGATGAAGAGAGTTTGGGAGAGAACAGGGCGTCCTGATGCTTACTGAAGTATTTCTATCAGCTTTACTAATACGTGGGAAGAGGGGTTATTTCTGGCATGAAATGAAAGAAATCTGCCTAGTCTAAAAGAGGCAGAACCTGTTTACGAGCAGAAATTGTCTGACCTATGCATTTCCTCTCAGTCACTGTTCACACATTACTGAAACACATTCACTGTGTTGTTTCTCTTTCATTTTCCACCTTACATTTTGGGCCAGTCTTCTCTCATAGCTTTTCTAATCATGTACCTCCATTAATTTCATTTCTTTTTAACTCATTTACACCTCTGTAAATACTTTCAATTCCAGGAGCACAAACATAAAAGTTATTTGTGTTTCTTTTTTCTTAATTGGAGTAACCAGTTCATTACAATGTAACTGAGCCGAGCTGAAGTTGGAACAAAACTACACAGGACATGAACCACTTTTCAAGACTGAAAAGCAACTGGAAACACATACACTGAATTCCCTTGAGCCATGACCATTACTTGCAAGACTAACTGTCCTATTGTTCATGAAATTACTTAAAAAGCTCTCAAAGAAGCTACTTCATGGCTGTGTGTCTCTACGCCAGCCAAAACCAGCACAGGGGGTGCATCCCCTGGACAAGGATTACAGCATGCATACAGATACCTCTGCAATAACACTTAGGGTACCTGGATGTCAGCAGCTTGTCAATCTTTACAAATTTAGGGATCAATTCTATGGATTCACCTAGACTTTCTAGCATCTTATTCTCAGTATTTTAATAAACAGAATGATCTCAAGCTATGATCAAGCTTTTCCTCACTGACATCAGCAATTCCTGCCATGACTGCACTGAAGTCATCAGGTAAATCAGGTAAATTGACTAAGAAATGAGGAATTTAAGAGCCACTTATAATAAATAAAAATTAATGGATTAAATAGGCCAACCGTATTTGCAGACTTCTTGTTCAATTCAGTTGATGCTGTGAAGCCAACCATATTAACTTTCTTGAACATGGTGTTTTTTCTATGTGGATGACTTTTCAATTCACTGTTACCAAGCCTATGAAAACAGTCTGAGGCTTAAAAAGGCAGTCAAGAATTGTGCTAATTGACATGACACTGAGAAGAACCCTGTGGTTAGAATAAGCTGTAAGCAGAATTGTCAGCACAAATATCCTGCAACTAGATAATAACCCCCCCCTTTCCTGATCCACCTGGGAGGGATAACAGAGACCTTTCACTACAAGGTTCAGGACCAAAACCCCACCAGAATAAATCAAGTTCAAGAAGATTAAATCTTCTAATTGTGATTAAGGGGAAGGCAGTAAACGTGGCTGCTGATATTCTAGCTGGAATAGTCAGATAAACATCGAAAGAAAAGCATCACTTCTTAATCAAGGTTGCATCACTTGACAGAATGACAGTGTTTTACCATATTATACTGTATTTCTGACTACAGTGACAATTTCTGTATGCCTTGGAAAAAAGTTTTGCTGAGTAGAATAATAGACCGATATAATGGTTTGGCTTAGAAGGGTCCTTGAAGATCATCTAGTTCCAAACCTCCTGCCATGGGTTCCACTACAGCTTCCTCATATAAATCTCCTGCTGAAAAGCATTAGCCAGGTGCTCCCTGGTACCAAAGCAGACAGGGAAAGTACAAGCTTTTATGGTAAAAAAATCTATTCCTAACCATACTCAAGTTTTATCCAAGGACAGACTAGCATAAGAAGCAATCTTGTACAGTTTCCATGTTGAAAACTTATCTGGAAGTCTCCCTTCAAAGATAAATTATTTTCTTAAGAGGTAAAAAGTCATATCATGTGATGGATTTTAAGTTCCCTTCTGTTCCCTCCTTCAGATAGGAAAAATTATGGAGTTTTTTATTCTTTCATAAAAATACTGTGTTTCTCTTCCGTGTTTGAAATCAATACATGATTAATACAGACTTGCTAAATGAAAAAAAAAAAAAATACCCACCCACTAGAATGACTGAGCTCAAGAATGAATAATCCATAAGAACTGTTTAGAGCTGGGTGAATCCATAAAAACTGAATTTTGTGAATATTCCTTCAATGTTGTAATCAAATCTGTTTCTACTACCTTCAGACCTGGTTTTATTAATATAAGCATTACATTTGGATGAAAAAATACCTGGTTTTGAGGACTTGATGATTCCTTCCAAGTTATATTACAGTCATTACTTGTTCTGGACTAGAGCCCCAAGCCTGTAGCCTGGATGACTGCCCACTGCTAGGCACTGGACTGCCCGAGCCCTCTGCCGAAGCCCTTAGGTCTGAGAGACAATTTTGCTGGAGAATGAGGGGCGAGGAGGGCGATTAACACCACAGCGGTCACAGAGAGGCTCTAAATCCTCCTTTTACTGTTTCCATGGGCACGCTCACCCGCCGCCAGGTCGGAGGCGGAGGCTGGCAGGGACGGCACCCGGCCAAGGCTGGGCTGCCGGGCTGTCCTGCCCGGGAACGGCCGGGCACAGCCCCGCCCGCGGTGCGGCCAGGAGCGCAGCCGCCGCGGAACAGGCGCATCCGCGGCAGCGCGGCCCCGGCGCTCGCGGGAAGGGCGGCACGGGGCGGCATTCCCGCCGGGGGGAAGCGGAGCGGGACCCTCGCCCCGGCCGCCCGCAGCCGCCCCTCTCCCCCGCCCCGCCGCGCCGGCCTTGCGCAACACGGCGCTGCCCGCTTCCTCCCCGGTGCGGCCGGGGAGCCGCCCCGCCGCCCGGAGCACTCGCTCTTGGCATTTCTCCGTCGCTCGGCAGGCGGCGGCAGCCTGTGCCCGCGGCCCGGGCGGGCGGAGGCGAGCGCCGGCGGCGGGGCCGGGACCATCGCGTCCGCCGCCGCCTCCCGGGCCGCCCGCGTGGCTCTGTGCATCCGCCTCTTCCTCCCCCCGCGCCGCCTCCGCCGGGGGAGCCGGCGGGGGCCGTACGTGCCGGGCCGGGAGCGAGGGGAGGGTCTGCGGCTCGGCGTCGCTGCAGCAAGCGCCGGCCCCGCCGCGCCGCCAGGGACCGGGTGCGGGTGCCGCCGCCGGCTCTCCGCGCTGTGCTGCTGCTGCGCGGCGATCGCCGCTGCTGGCGGGAGGGGCAGGGATGTGAGCGGCAGCGGCCGGGTCGCCTTGGCCCCCCCGCCCTTTTTTTTTTTTTCCCTTTTTTTTTTAAATTTTCCTTTTTTTTTTTTGTCTTTTCCTTTCGCCTCCAAAAAAAGACCAAACCAACCAACCAACCCAAAAAAACCCAGAGGGCGTGGGGGGGGTGGGGGGATCCCGTGTCGCCGCCGCCACCCTCCGCTGGATCCATTGTGAGGAAATTGCCATTCGCCGGCAGCGGCTGCACATCTGGGCGGGCGCATCTGGGCAAACAACATCGGCTCCCGCCGCCTTCCTCCAACGTCCTCCAACCGGCCGAACGGATCCCTCCGGGCCGCTGGGCAGGCTCCTGCTCGCCAGCTCCGGGGTCCTTCTTTCGGGCTGAATCTTTAAAAAATACCTGGCAGCGCGGGGGGTGGGGTGGGGTGGAAATAAAGGCTGCTATTTTTTTCCCCTGGGATTTATTTCATGGGGATGTGTTCAAGACAAGAGAGGATTCAGAAGGATATTGACGTTGTGATCCAAAAGTGCAAGGCGGAGAAGGACTGCCTGTTTGCAGGTGAGTTTGTCCCCGGGCGCCAGGTTGGCGGCGCGGAGGCTCCCGTCGCCGCCGCCGCGCCCGCCCCGGACCGCGCTGCCGCCGTGCCCGTGCCCTTCGCCGCCGTTCCCGGCCGCGGGGCCGTTCTCACACCCCGTCTTCCCCCTCTCCTTCCGAGGGCATGTGAGGGCAGAGGAGACCGGGCGCCGGCCGGGAAAGGGGCGGGCTGGGTGGGGGCCGGCATCCCGAGGCGGGGAGCGCGGCGGTGGCCGCACGCAGCACCGAGCCGTGCCCGGCGCTGCCCGCGGCCGAGCGCGGCACGGGGGCTTTTCGCTACGCGGCTGGTCCCCGGGCTCTGCCGCCCTGGGCGCCTGCCCTGAGCCCCGGCCCCAGGCCGGTGGCACATCCAGCCGCAGACGGGGCCCTGGCGGTGCGAGCAGCCCCTGCCGCCCTCCCCTGGGGATGCGCGGTGCCGGTCGCGATGAGCCGTCGCAGGAGCGCGGCTGTCGGCTGCCTGTTGCCGTGTGTGACAATGGAATTCCCTGCTGTTGCCATAGCACCGGGCACTTGTTGCGAGGGGCTGGGGGGAGATGCTGCATTTCCTCTGTTTCATCCCGACTCCCCCTCCACCGCCCCCGTGTCGGGAGCTGAATGCTGGTCCGTAAAACCTCGGCTACTTCAGCCAAAATAAAGACAAGTTGTAATAAAGCAGCTCTTTGTCTTTCAGATTTCAGGTACTCAGACTCCACCTTTACCTTCACCTATATTGGAGGCTCCAAAAGGTACTTTTTTTACAGTAATGACTCCCTTCATTTCCTGCTGGCAGTAAAATGCAGTGGCTCAATAACGTGGCAGGTTTTTTTGGTTTCCTTTTCTTTGCAAGAAGGATGATTAAATCATCGGCCTTCATGCAAAAGCAAACTGAGGAAGAAGTGTGGAGGGAGGTGATCAGAGAGGTGATCCTAGTCATCAGAAGCTCTTTCCTCAGAGTCCTCTTCTGTAAAGCTTCACTGTTCTTATTTTTTCTCACAATTTTTTGTAGAGATGTAGAATTTCTGCTGTATGTAAACCTAACAGAAACATAGGACAGGCATCAGTGTATGGTGTAAAGTTAGTTCATGTTAAAAAACTGGGAAAAGTTAAGATTGTAGTAAGAAATAGGCCAAATTTCACATCAGCAGCTTCCTTCCATGCATGAGAGCCATATTTGGTCCCATGGCAGATGCAAGGCTGTCTGCAGTTGACCAAATTAAATTCCTGAGACATTAAATGAAATGTCAGTATAACTTAGAAGGCTAAAAAAAAATGTTTTATTGAATGTTAGTTTAAATATTATTTCTAAGTGGATCCAAGCTTATGGTTATAAACTGGATTGTACACATACCCATTTTCAGAATAGATTTCCGCATTTGTTGTGCTTGTTGGTTTTCAAAAGGAAATATATGTAGAAACTTGAACACATTCCTTTCCTTTCCCTGATTGTTGGTTATCATTTACTTAATAAGGTATTTAAAAGCTACATTGGTCTTTTTCAGCTGGATTTTTAAAATTGGATAAAGCAAGAAGTTTTGTGTTTAGTTTTTAGTTCCTTTTTTAAAATAATTCTGTTTGTTTAGTATCTTTGTCAATTGTTTTTCTTTCCCAGGGTACATAATGTTAAAGTACTGCATTCTTTTTTATTGTTTGCAAATGAATCTGTCAGTGCAGCAGCACTCCCACAGCCATCAATGCTCCCTCTGTGCATACTGTGGGATCTGGCTGTAGGACCAGACTCCCAGATGGTCCCCCGGCTCCAGGATTGCTCAGAAAAATGTTTTCCCACCTCAGTACCCTACCACTTCACTCATTTTCAGTGAAGTGGAATAGTTCACCCAGTAGCTGAGAATCAATTTTTAGGTTGCTTGTAATATACATTTGCCTTTAATATTTTAATATGTGTTTTGTTTGGTGTGGTTTTAACAGACAGTTTTGAAAGGATTGATACTGAAACACAGGCCTCACTTGACATAAGCATCAGTATGAATTATGACACTTAGCATAGGTATGAATTTACAAAAACTCTGCTGTGAAGCTGTGACTGCTGCATTTAACTGTAATCACTTTCACAAGCAGAGGCCTAGCCCCAGTGGGCTAAGGTGATAAGAAGGGAGAGCTTTATTAACTGCTGCCCTTAACTATAACAGCTACTGCAAGCAGAGAAATAGTCTGGGTGAGCTAAGGTGATAAGAAGGGAGAGGCATGTTATCTTTTTTAAGAGGCTAGAAAAATGCAAAGTCATAAGTTTTGTTATAATAGATAGAAAATAGAAGAACGTAATCAATAAAGTACAGTTACAGAGCAGCGTAGTACCAGTTAGGTAAATGTGGTGAATATATTAGATAGGAACTATCTACTACTTTTGTAACTGTAAGATAAAGAAAACACAAATTATATAAGACCTCAACCCTGAAAACTGTAACTTTTAGATAAGCAAACAAACAAGGGCGGATGCCAGAATTGTAAAGCATAAAAGCCTGTGTAAAATGAACCAGTCAGACACATATGTGCAAACCCCTGCATGTTCTCTTGGCGTCAATAAAGGTGTGTATTGCTTTACAGTACCTGCTGTGGAGTAGATTCCTTTGAATCAATACAGTAAAAACTGTCTAACAGACATACTGTTTATCATATAACTAAAATGATTGAATTTGAAAGTTACTTTGCACTGTTCTCTAAACCAAATACCACAGCAAGAAAACAGGAAGTGAAACCTGTCTATTGTTGCCATTTTCCGGGTTGAATAAAATAAAAAGCCTAAGGGCATAACTGATGGCAAACAAACTGGTTTATCAATGTTGAAACAAAGTGTTGGCACTTGCTCAATGAGAAATGGAAAAGGGCCTTACATTCCCCAGCCTTGAATTTTAACAGGGGTCAGCATTTGCTTAGGAAATGGTTGACTGGAAACCAGTCTCAGGACCTTGATGTTCAAACACAATTGGGAAACAATCGTAATACCTACAGAAATTTGTGAAAGTGGGTTGTTACTCAGAGCACACTCAAATTTCACTTTCGTTTGCACATTTTAAAGACATTGAAAAAGCGTCCTTTTAGATAAGGGTTTCATGTTCACTGTGTTCACTGTTTGTATTGTGATTTAGGAAGTTGTTTTGCAGTATTCTTCGTGTACAGTGGTGTACTGAGTGGCAGGCTTACGGCAGTAAGCTCTCATGTAAAGTGTGTAAAATGAAAACTATCAGAGCAAAATTTTAGCTTCTTACATCAAAGGTGTGTGAGTGGTTTCTTCTTAGAGAAGGTTCTTGTGGAGCAGCAGCTATACTGTAATGAGTGCAGCATTGGGGCAGGTCTCCAGTACAGGGTCAACAGGAGTGACTTGTACATGGTAACAGTTTAGGAGAGCACAAGGGCATCCTAGGACCTTCTTTTTAGCCTTTGGGTATGAGTTTTTTCTTGCTGACACTGCTGCAATCTGCACTTCCTGAGTGGTAGCACCATTTTTTGATTATTGCACTCAGGAATTGTTCCTACATGACAAAACCTCTTTTAGATCATGGTCATGGACTCATCGACCAATTGGCCTTGTCCAGTTATTTCAGATGCTCAGCCCAAAGACTTTTGTTTTTCCAAGCCACAGGAACACAAGCATTAGAGTACTGGGCAAAGGAGTGGATGTTCATTGAGTGGGTATTCAAACCAAGAAAATATTTGAATGGATAAGAGAAAAAATGGTGTCTAAGGGAGATTACAGTGCTTTACTACTCATTAGCCGTGCCTGTAACTAAATATTTTTCATGCTTTGTTTCCTTTAGGCCTTTTTTAAGGTCAGTGTGTGATACAGCCTTGGGTTAGCTGTAGTGGTTACATGGAGGAGCAGAAGGCCTTGAAAGAAGGCATTCTGCTTGAGGAGCAGGATTCTTTCACAAGTGACAACACTAGCCAGTTAAACATCTCTCTAGGTTTTCCTCAGCATACTGTAGTTGCCTCTAGTGCCCATTATGTATGTCCATTTTTGAGTGATCTTCGCTTATAAACCCAGAGCTACATTTGCTCACCTACTTACCCTTACATCAGGGTAAGTTTATGGAAGTCAGTGCACCAGTATTATTTCAGTTATTATGAGGACCCTGAGGTTTATTTGTGATTTTTTTCCTTCAAACTGTTAAGTTTATCTGTGTGAGATTTTTCTTCTTGCCACCAGCTTCTTGGACTTTACCTGGTTGTCCCGTTGTTGCTTGGATTGATTGCACAACCTCTTCCTGCATGAGTACTTTTGGAATATTAAGGTAGTGCATAGGCACACTGCAGATCTGTCCAAATAGGTAGGCCTGATCCAGAGGACATTTATTATTGCTTCTGTGGAGTTAACTTGTAATCCCATAGTAAAGTAGTAGTAGTTCAGATAATCCTTTTAGATTGTATTTCACTGCACTTTTTTTTTCTTCTTAATGCATTGTGTTCATACTTCCATATTATTAGATCTGTTTGTCACTACAGAGATGTGACCTGTTTTGGGAAGGTTGTAAATAGCAATTTATTACTGAAATGGCATCTTTGTGCATATAGTGGGCACTAAATAGAGGGCAGATTGTTTATCAGTTTAATAATTTTTAATTTCATTGTCAGAAAGCAGTAAGTAGGTTGACTTCTTAAGAAAAGAGGTGTTCAGTCAGGTGCTGTGACTTTGCAAGATTTACTCTTCTTTAACTATACTTGGGAGAAAATAAAAAAATTACTAGATTTTTGAATTTCTTTTTCTGCAGGATCTAAAACTGATATTAAACTGTGAACATGTTGGGTTCTCCATTTTAAGAGGATTTCTAGTTTCCTTTTTCTGCCCCTATATGAAACACTGCTCCTCCAGAAACCATGCAGACGGAACAGATCTGCTGATCTGTCATCTTTCAAATAAAAATGCATGATGCCCTGAAGTTGTTTTCACTTTATATGTCATTTGACATGCTTTACATGGAAGCAGTGCTTGGTTGTCCTGAAAAAAGATGTTTTCTCTCTTTAGTATTTTTCTCACCCTGCTTTTTTTTCCCCTGAGGCTGAACAAGGACATCATATGAGTCCTGAAATACCTCTTCATTCAAATACGTCCTTAATTCTCATTGGCAGTGAAGGACAATGACAATAAGGTTGTGCGTGAGAACAAATAATGAGATCTAATACTGCAGCATATTGTAAATAAACTAGATAACACCTGAACATACAGATTAATTTTGCCAGCAAAGTTCTCATTTCCTATGCATGCAGTGGACTTATATTCTGCCTTCTGTACTTCAGCACAGTGATTATAACAGTGGCAGTTCTGAAAAAGCAAGGGAATTTTGGTCTGAAGTGTTTGTTTATTTTTGCTTAAAATACTGGCAGTTTATTACCTTACATGGTTTTGATTTTGAATATTTGGCTTTTTGTGTTTTATTCAGGTGGCTGTTGTAGTATCAGAAGTTCTCCTGTAAAATGATGAGTTAATTTCCACCTTGCTCTAGTAATGAAGCATTTCACAGACAGGGAACTGTGCCACTGAAAGAGTGACTAAATTGCTTGTAACTTTGTAGCTAGAGATGAAAACTGCTATTTGAAGTTCCAGGACATTATGTCCACCAGGTGTTTGAACCACTTGACAATAAATAGATATAGTTAACCTTTTCCTCTCCTTTTGTGGTATGCTCTATTGCTGCTTCTGTGGATTTATAAAACTACCTACATGAGAGATTCCATTTGGTGAGGAATTTTGAAATTCTGGTGTAACTCTGACAACATTGAAGTCTTTGGTACAAAAAATGTAAAGAAAAATGTGTTTGGGATAAATGATATGTGTCTTAATCTTGATAGTAATGTTCAATTTAGGTAAAACGTAGGAAAAAAGAGAACACTGAAAAACAGTTTTTAAACTAAAACATGTTATTGTGTCCATCAGAAAATATAAAAATGTAACACTTCCGGCATTTTTTTTGTTTTATTTCCAAAACCATCTTGTTTAAGACCACCATTTTTTGGATTGGACTCAGCTCGTCTGTCAGGTTCATTACATGGCATGCATGTGCTTAACTGGCTGTGCAAGGATGGGGAAGGGAAGGCTGGACTGTTCCTTTTGGAAGCAGTGGTAGCTTACATAAGATGAAAGTCTTTGTGAAAGTATGGCTTACGAAGATGAGAACATGATTTTAATGGAATCCATTGCCCTGAATAGTTTTAGTTTAGATGTGATCAGTTTTATGCAGAGCCTAGGAAGGGATGGTGCAAGTACAGTTCGCCTCCTGGTGTTGATGGCTCTGTGTGACTTTGTGTTCTGGTTATTGAGTAGGTAATTACATTCCTAAAACAAACTGTTAGAGTAAAAGAGGGGTGAAAACTAAACACAGACCTTGTTCCTAGCTGTCTGTTTATTGCTATTTCAAAATACCTGGAAGTTTCTACATCTACCATTTTAACTTTCCGATCAAATAGGGCTTAACACTTTTTTCTGTTAGTGCACCACATCCTATACTGTTTCCATGAGAGAGAAGTTTGTGGTATGAGACAGGAATCTAGTTCAGATATAGCATGCCAAGAATTGTGATTTTCATTTCTTCATTAAAGATCCTGTAGATGAAATAATGTTGACTACAGACTTGGGTACTTAAAAAAAAACAGTTTTGGGTCAGGCATTACTAAAGTTGTAGTTTTAAAATCTCTAAAAAAAGCATTTTCCAGTCTATGAACTTTTTCATTCTAAATTTATACTAACTTCTGATATTGTCTGTGTGCAGTTTGTACATGAAACCTACCCATACATTCCTATAGATAGTTTTTTGATAAATACTGCAAGAAATTCAGTAGGTGTGATTTAACAAATTACTCATCCTTAAAAGAGATCAAGTAGAACACAATAGTAAAAAAGTGCATCATGAAGTGCAACGTCGAGGGCTGTGAAAAGCAAAATCACCATCATTCTATTCAGAGTGTTACTGAGCTTGCCTTATTTTGCTGGGTTTGTGTCTGACAGCTCCTTCTTGCCTTGCTGTTAAAAAGCCTGAAATTAACTCTGTCCCCATCATTGCACCACGTAAAAACCACACATTTCAGGGAGAGCATGTGGTGAAGTGAGTTGCTGTCCTCTTTCAGCTGCCCACTGAACTGATATTAAGAGCAACTACTTAAAATTGTGAACCTCTACCTTTCAGTGAGACAAATGTGGTTTTAGGCATTTAAATTAATGGTCTAGTTTTCAGAAATGTCAAGCTGCCACACCACATAGCAGTCTTGGTATTAATGTGGGTTGTTTAGCCCTTTTTAGAAGCATCACAGTTTTTTTGCAGGTGTTTTTGTCATACAGATGTATGCACTGTTTTTTGAATGGTTTCCCAGCACAGATTGGGGAAGAGTGCGTGAATGTCTTTACGGAAAACAATTACAGTAACTTCTTCTTTCTCTACTTTCATCACGTATTTTAACATATTAGTACCTAAAAATAAACCTATAGGCTATCACTGTTAAAAGTGTTAATGTGGTAAGACAAATAAATTTGAAAGCAAAGTTGAGTCTGTCAAAATTAATTTAGATCACTTTTCTCTACATTGGGACTAATGCCATTTCTGGCTTTTCCTGTTAGTCTTCCCATATTTTTCATTGCTCGGAAATAAAGTGCTGAAGATACCTGTTGGAATATTTTTTTCTATGGATTACTTACTGTGTAGAATGTGATTTCTCATTTGAGTCAAACCACTCCCAAATCAAAAGAGATTCAGCACCCAGAGTGAAAGTAAATTTAACCTTGCTGGGAGAGGTCACGTAAAATTAAAATTAAGAAAGGGATGAAATGGGAGTAAATCCAAAAAAAACCCCTCCAATGTATAATTCTGCTTTGGCATTAAATAAATCCCATGAAAGAGGACAGTTTATGTCCTCCTTGCTAAAGGAGGGTGAAGATTTTTACAGATATTTCATGGAGCATGCCTCATCTGAGGAAAAAGAGCTCCTTTTAACAGCAGAAAATTGACTCATAAGTCTACTGTCCCATGCAGCAATACCTAGAAAATCTTGCTGAAAGAAGAGAGACCGAACAAGGTACAGAATTAACATCTCCTTCCCTGGATAGCCTTCTGCACACTCACACAAGATAGCATCCGTCCCACGTGTATGGGAGGAAGAGCAAGAGAGCCTTGCCTAACGAGCAGGGGCAGTTGATGCTTTCACGAGTCAGAGTTCTCCAGGGGGGACCCATTTTCTCCTGGGAGCTTTGTATCAGAAATTGTATTCCCCTACTGCAAGGACACGCGAGCAAGTCATGCCAGGCAGCAGGCAGAGAACAGCCTTGGCTCAGTGTGGTGGGGTGAGCACCTTTCTGTAGCTTGCTTGAAGGTGGAGGACCTGCGTGAGCTTTACTTTTCTTCTGTCTGCCACAGAAGATGGTGGCATATCTTAGCAATTAGGATGGAGGTGAATTACTTGTTCCAAGGGAGAGGTCTGTAATGCTCAGTGGGAGCCTATCTGGAGCCAGGAATTAAGGGCAAAGAGGAAGATCAAAAAGACTAGCTAGCCCTCCAGATGTTTCCTTCCAGCCTCGAGGCGTTGATCAGAAATACAAGAGGCAACAGCATGTCACCTGGATAATAAAATGTACTGTTTGCCAAAACAGTGCAAAAAATGGTCACGTATCATTTGTAGAAAGTAATATATAATTAAAGGATAAGTTCCTTTCAGTGTAGCATTCTGCATTTCGTCTCATGCAGCTTGCCATCTTCAAACCTTGTTGCTTTAAATAAGTGTTCCATTTTAAGTTTATAGATAAGAATTTTTCATAGTAAGGTCCAAGCTAGAAGACAAGATTACTTTGCACCATTAAGCTGTCATGTTGCTACCCAAAAAGGTGTAAGGTGTTTGTGACAGACATTGCTTACTCTCAAATAGAAAAAACAGACTATAGATTAGACTTGGTATTCCTGGTCATTAGCTTTTCTGCAAATTATGTATTTTGTGTGCGTGTGTGTATTGTTGAAAAATCATCTTTGATAGGAAGTTCTCACCCCAGAATAATCACACATACAGTAAAATATGAAAATAATTAGGATGCTTCTCTGTCAATCCGGAGTTGATAAAGCTGTTAAAACCAGGAAGCATTTCATTGTCATAAAAGTACCTGTTGATAGTCAGCTTCTTGGTCTGATTTACAGCTCTGTAAGTCTAGAGTAGTTCTACTGATGTGATGTGGCTCACTTGTGTCTGCAGTGATACTGCTGAATATTTGATTTCATGCTGACTACTCACAGTGAACGGCAGTTTAAGTGATCTTTTTCATCTGAGTGGGGTATATTATGAAGACCAGAGTTCTGCTTTCTGCCATCTTTGCAGATATATTCTCATTTTTGAGTACTTTTGTGGATGGTTGGAGAGCTGCAATCTATCTAAGTAAAAAAACATCTTTTCATGCATTCTTACCAGGGTGTTGATGTTGCTGAGGGCACAGACAGATGGCTAGTTGTCAGACTCATGCTCCTCTTCTGTCTTTGTAGCCTTAGCATCTGAAAACCTGGTTTTCACAGAGTCCTCTTTTAAGAATGTGATTTGTTGGACCACATGAAAAGCCTCTTTAGCTGTCACTCAGTCAGAATCAGTACCAAATCTTAAGCTGCATCTGAAAATGGTTCCAGATCTTTTTGTAGATACAACCCATTAGCTGAAAGCAAAATGATGATTTCTTCTCCAGGACTTCAGTGAAAAAAACTAAAAGGATCATATTGATTTTGTCTACATTTAGACTGTGTGAAATCTGGTAATATATTTGTGCAAAACAGTGGAAACATAGGGAAAAAAATGTTTTACAGTATTTCAGACCAAAAAATGTGACCTTCAAGTATTAAAAACTTCTGGGAAGCGTACTTGGTTTATACCTTAGTGCAGCAGTTATTTGGACACCATCAACAGCCTTCCCTTACAGATGGGGAATTATATAAAGTAGTTTACTGGTTTAATACAGTTCTATTAATATTACATGAACTCTCATACATGGTTGTAGCTCTAGTAGAGTTACAGTTGAAAACTGAACATACTAATTCTGTTCTTTTAAGAAGGTATAATGTTAAACTATTATTTTGCTGTGAAGACTTTTAACCATCCTGTAGAACAAAGCTTATTAGGTTTGGCATAACATTTCAATAGTAGGTTTTTGTAGGCTCGTTTGAAAAGGGACTGCTGTTTTATAAGTGGGTGACAAGAATAGTGAAATTGGATATGCTTTATGTGGCAACAAGAGGAACATAATCTCTGCAAAAGAATCTCCTTGGACACACGCTAGTTTTGTTAACTTGGACCAACTGAATAAGTTTAAATAAGTTTATCATTGACCTCTAGAGTACAAAGTAAGGAATCACAGTCGTCAGGTCATCAAAGATGCAAGGCTGCCTTTAGTAGACATATATGCACACTTCTATTTTTTTCTTTTTTATTTTAATATCTGTATAACACAAGAGCAGTATTGCATTTGGTATACAGTCCTGCTTTCTACATGTTCTCTATGCCAGATTTAGCTCTTGATGGAATTTTTACAGAAAACTTTGGTGGTGGTTAAAGTATTCAGTAAAATCACGTGGGGTTAGCAGCCCCCAGTTGAGTTCTTGTTAAGCTATTTTGCTGTGTAATCTAAGGACATTTACAATTCCATGTTTTGCCTGTTACATTTCATTTATTCATTTTGGTATTCTATTTTAAGATGACGAGTTTTGAGCGATTCTAATATTTCTTTGGTTATGCCTAGATATAATGAATTAGAAGAATCACTTTCTGCCTGTGAGTCACAGATAGGGAGGAGGCAAGTACAGGGAGACTCCAAGCTCTTTTTGTGCCTGGATTTATATTTTACTCATAGGCATTTACTTGTTTTAGATTGTCCCTCCTGTGATGAATAATTGCTTATTGTGCTGTTTCTGTGTTTAAACATCAATGATTAGGTATTAAAAAATACTACTTCACTGAAGTGTATGCCTTTATTTAGGCATGAAGAAACACATTCATCCTGCAGTTCAGGTGAAAACTGACCTTTGCCAAGGACAACAAACACAAAGAGATATGTCATGTAAACACCTTCTATAGCTAGCACTGTCTGGCTTCAAGGCAGGCATGGATGTGTGGAAGATGATCACATCCCAGTGGACTCCTAAGGATTAGGCATTTGCTATCCATGAAGAGAGCAGGAGTTGTAGTTAAATTAATCAGGATAAAAAGTACAAAGGCTACTGGTTTTATGTAGGACATAAACTGATCACCATTTGGGGCCACGAAAAGCTGGCTACAGTCTTATTTCACCAATTAGTATGGCATAATCAGCCAACAGGACGGTGAGTCAAGCCTTTGACTGTAAGACCACTGTGAAAGTTGGTCTGTCTTACGTGGCACGGCAGTTTCTAAAGCATATTCCAGTGTATCTCAGCATATGTAAGTTACAGAACTTTTAACCTAAGTACTGAGCAGGTCATCATAAATTTCTGGTATTGATGAGCATTTTGCTGTTATTCTGGCTGCTTACAGCGTATTCCTGTCTTTATTTTGTCCCAAATTACTTCTCTCTGTTGTACTTTTTGTGATATAACATTATTACCATATTCTCAGCTAATTTAAATTGACAAATTGCCATGGAATTTGGTAAAGTCATGCCAACTTACAGCATTGCGGACCTGTCTATAATTATATTCATCTTGTTAAGGAAGTTTAAATAGAGCAAAGCTAAATATAAATGTTATCTTCTTTGACTTCTAATAGAAAAGTTTAGTATATGCATGATTAGTTACATACCAAAATGGAATTACACATTATTTTTGTTTTCTTTTTGGGTGACAAGTAAGGACAAGTTTATCAAGGCTGATAAAGTGAGATATAAAGTATGGCTTTTTGGAATGGCGTGTGCTGAAGTGGGGCACGGACAAAAATGGTGCAGAGGTGTCTGAAGTGATAGGGATTTGAGACATTTTCCCACATTGAAACAGGTGTTTTCAGCAGCGTGGCATTTTAGTCTCAAGTTTGCACGTGGTGCAACCCATAGGCAAAGGCCAAGACACCACAGTGGTCTCTTTTTTTGTTTTCAGTGCTAAGCTGAACTGGGCAAAGCACTGACCAGTTTGTTTGCAGTGGTGGTGGTCCCATGGGATGCCTGTGGCACAAAGGAAACCTTACCCCACAGAAAATACCACTGCTGCCCTCCCCTTTGGGTGATAATAATGGCTTCAGTGTGCAGAAGTTAGAGAAAGTTTGACAACTCTGGCCTTGCCATTTTCATTTTGTCTGCCATTGGGAATCAACTGTCTTCCTGTTTCTTCTCAACTTGTCATTTTCCACCTTCCTTCTTACAGCCTTTTGTTTTCCAGAGGTGCTCTGTGTGCTAATTTATTCTGACAAAAACTGCAGTTTGTTGTGTTCGTGTTGTTGGAGCAGACAGACGTGAAACACTTGGCATTACACAAATGTGCCACGAAGGTTAATAACATGGAGCAGCTGTAGACCACGTATCTCCCAGTTCTCTTCAGTTTAGATCCTGATTTTGAAATGCTTGTTTCGCGTCTTTGGAATTCTCACCAGAATAATGGATGCACATGTTCCCTGCTGTGTGGCTAGGAGAAAAAAATCACTGCTGAAATCATTCTAGCTGCTGCCTGAGCTCTTCTGCTAGTTTAGGTTTAAAAGTCTTTTTAAGCTGGGGTGTTTTTGTGGTTTCTGTTGTACCTAAGTAAGTCTAAACAGAGATGTTTAGAAATGGTGTGTATCAGATCTTTTAACTGTCATATTTGGTCAGTAATAGAACTACTTGATGGTGACTTCTTGCTCTCTGTAGTGGTTGAGGTTTTCCTTGGTTGGATTCTGCTTTGATTTTGATAGTATAAGTTACAGATGAATTACATGTCTTACTGCAAACCTGATAGTGGAGTTTCCCTAGTGTGAGCTGGGCACCTTGGGTATGTGGTTTTTTGAGGGTCAGGCTTGACAGGCAGGTGTGCCTGTTCCAGATCACCAGCCCCATGGGCAGAGGATGGGTGAGCTGTGCCCTGGGCACACAGGCTCTAGTGCTCAGGGAGTCTGCTGGGGCAGTGTACCAGTGAGTGCAGCTGAAGGGGTGGGCTGTGGGCTTCATTGAAATAATATTGAGGCTGGGGGAGACCTTTGGTGCCAACAAACAGCTTGCCAGGCAAATGGAAGGAATACTGCAAATTCAGAGAAATTTGGGAGGAAAGGAGTTGAAGAAGGATCACAGACCTCTTTTATTGCCTCTGCATCCCAGAGGTCTCAGAGTCCTTCAAGTTAAGCATAAAATATTTGCTGCTGGAAAGGAACTGAGCAGAGAGTATCTCTTTGGCATTGCTAATTTTATGCAGTAATCTAGCATGAACCAACCTGCAGCATATGCAGCCACTCCAGACCATATCCAATGTGTGCACACATTGATTTTTGGCAGGTGGTGTCAGCTTTCTCGTTAGCATTCTGTCCTTTCTCAGAGGATTTATAGATCTGAATACATCTGAGCTCTTCATGAAAAGTTTTTTTTCCCCTTTTTCATTTTTTTCTGGTTCAGATCAGTGTGAGTTTTTTTTAATATGCATGCAAATGAATTTTGCCCTTCATTTCCCTGTTAAGTTGTCACAGTGGCCCTGAGGGTGGCAGAGGTTCTGCCACATCGCTTAGGGTGCTGCTAATGTGTGACTGAAGGTGGAAGATCCTTGTCACAGGAAGAGGTTCACCGTTTCCTTTTTGTTGCTGCTGCTGTTGCATGAAGGACTGCAGAAGCGAAATCTGGAGGAAGCAGGGCAAAGAAAGAGCACAGGTCAATATTCATCTCCGAGTTGCAGCAGTGTAAGGTGCCAGTCTGCCTGTGTGGCAGAAGGCATTGTTACTACACAGCATTGTGTTACACAGCAAAGACAGCGTAGGATGGTACTTTTTGCCATCTACTTTCATCTGCAATTAATACATGTTGAAACACAATCAGGACAATGAAAATATCTGCTTTCTCAGTAATCTGTTTACCTCATATTTTCGCTGAGTTTTTAATAATTTATTTTTAATGGCAGTAAATAGTTCCGGCAGGAGTTTGAAGCCAGATATGTTACATGTTGCAGTAGTGTTATTTCCTTAAGAGATAAAATGCCAGTTTTTTTCTTACTTTAATTTGGAGGGCTGACTATGACCAATGCCACACTTTATTCAAATTTTGTAACTAAAATTCAAAAAGTAATAATTTATGCATCTGACTGACATGCATTCAAGGCTCAGATAGACAAAACAGTTGGGCTGTTCTGTCTCTAGTATTCTGAAGTTCCTTGTTGGGTACAGCCCATGGCTCTGCAGTGGCACATTATGGCAATGATTGGGACATTAGCTGCTACTGAGTGAGTGAGAATCCTTTACAGCTCTCAAACTTCGGTGATTTCGGTGTCTAATGATTGCAATATGCTCATGATTAACTATGTAATATACTGTACTGCAAAAATCCTGGGTTGGCGAGGTGAAGGCTGAGTGGGCTGAGGTGATACTGGGACTTTCCTGCCTAGATTGTTTCAATTTTGAAGTCAATTGGTCAGAACTGCTGAGGTTTTTACTGTTGTGCTTGATAAGTTTCAGGAGATCATCACAGAAACATTTTCATCTTGCTGCTGATCAGTATGTTGACTGAAACAGAATATATAAAAGGTTTCTACATTTAGCCTGATCCTTTCCACCCCTGGACTCTGTAAACTGATGAGATGACATAAGCCTAACTGAAGAGAAAGCAGTTTTGTTTCTTTTATATGGTCATTTTTTGCCTTTACTATTCCCTTTTTTTTTTCAGGTAAAGTTTATTGGAGTAATTGAGGCAAATAATTAACTTTTGGCCAATTTTGAAGTAATTCCATATATAGTTCAGATTGCTTTGGTTGTTTTGTTGTCTTAATATCTGTTGTTGCAGTCATCTGCATGAAGTTGAAGCAATGATACTACCTTTATTTACGCGCTAAGAACTTATATCTGCTTGGTCTTCTCTCTAGCTAAAAACCACACCTTAAGCTTAGTATATATTTATTTACAGAGGCTCAAGGTACTCTCTGACTCCTTGATTAATATAATTTTCATTAAGATTGACCATGTCATATGGTCAATATCATCAGCAGCATTTTGAGAAATTTGGCTTGCATTATTCCATAACCAGCTGCTTCACAGTTGCATTTAGCAAAGTGTCAAATGAGCCTGTAGAGGTGTCTTAACAAACAGCATGTAGAAACATTCATCCTTTAAAATAAAATCTAGAAAAATGTTATTTTCCACTGACAGTGAAGATGGATGAACATGACAAGCAAGTGCCAGTGTACTGGTAAGAAGACAGTGGGACATTTGGGTCAGAGAAACTTACACTTGCTGGTCTTTAGAATAATTTGCACAGTAACTGTGGAACTTACTTGAGTTTTATAGCACCTGTCTCTTAAGGTGTACTGGCCTCTCTCTGGTTTCCTGTGCACAGGAGCTGATAGTGTGGGGACCCATCTGTGGGTAGGACTGTGAGGGTGCTGAGGAGAGGCTTTGCAAAGGGAATATCTTGAGGTGTCCAGTAGGAAAAGCTGCCAGGCTTGTGTCAGGGCTTACGCTCCCAGGGAATTTAGGTACTCGGCTCCTGTCTGGAGTCATGTAGCATAAGGTAGCTATGCAGGCCCTTTTTGTTTCAAAATATGACTAAAGGTTTTGTGCCAGTATTTCCCTTCCCTTCAGTAGCATGTGGTCCTTCTCTGTTCGCAGGGTAGAGGTGTCGGTGCACAACTGTGAGACTGCACAAGCCCCACAATTAGGCTGCACCAGCGTGAAAATAGCTAAAAATTTCTTAAAACATCTGTACTGTCAGGTCATTTATCATTTACCTTTGGAGGTTTTGAAACTTTGGTCTCAGGATCCCTAAATCCTTTTGTGAGGATATTGTGGGTGTGACTAATTTTGTAGGGCTGCTTGGATGCTGGCATCCTGGATAAATGCTTCGGAGCAGGAATGTAGGTGCTTGCTGGACACAGCTGGTTAGGAATGGAGATGTCAAGGACTTTTTAATGTGCGTATCAGTCTTTTGTCTCCTGGGTCAGCTAAGGAGTTCTGTTTGTGAAACTCAGCTGATGTCAGTTGGCATAGGTGTCTGTGCTTTTCAATGGAATTTTGTTCTAAATCCATCTTTTAATACCAAGTAGTTGTAGGATTCTTGTCTTACTGTGGTACTTTGAGTAAAATGCCAGTGCATCTCCAGCATATTGTCAGTGTGGGATTCAGGTGCCACTGAATTGTGACATCAGGCCTTTGACTCCTGACATATTTTTCACACATTACAAATCACAGAATATTCTGAGTTGAAAGGGACCCACAAGGATCTTCAAGTCCAGCTCTTAAGTGAATGGCCCATATGGGGATTGAACCCACAACCTTGGTGTGTTTAATCAGTAAAGAAAAATAACAGTTGATTCTTTTCCCCCCACACTGGTAAAGTCTGTGTATTGTGATCTCGAAATCAATATATCTCATTCCTACGACTTGGCCTCAAGCTGCCTTGTTACAACATGGTTTATAACCAGTTCTGCTCTGGTGTGTTCTCCTTCTTTGATGGTATGTTTTAAAAAGGTTAGAGATAATGGAGGAGAAGGTCTAGAGGAGATTGTCTTTCGCAACTGGGTGTTGCATTGATGACATAATGTGGCTTATGAACTCAAGTATCTCTACTATATGAATGCATATACTTGTATTCAGGTATTTGGAATCATGTTTAAAGTGATGTCCCATGGCATGGGAAAAGGTGATGTTGCACCAGCATGAGCATCTGTGGTTCTCAGTGGTGAGAAGTGCTGTTACGCCAATTTTAAAACAATGAGATTATGCAGGTCTTGTCCTAATGTAGCTTTGGTAAATATCTCATGACTCATGAATGCTGTTGTCTTATTCCATTATGAAATCCACAGATGAAAAGGTTTACTGTCATCAGGGGGTGTCCCTGGCTTTACTGGAGTGCTTTGGGACATTTCAGGAATAATGATCTTTCATTGCTTCATGTCCAGCCTCACACCTTTCAGCAGCTGTGCAGATTGGAGATCTGGCTCAGGAGCACAGCTCAGCCTAGGGACACAAAGCCAGTGCTCAGCTGGGTGTGTTGGAGCTGCCTTACTGACTGGGAGCCAGGGATGGGGGCACAGGAAGGGATAATGAGGAGACAGCAGTGCAGAAACTGAGGCAGCTGAAGGTGGTGGGGTATTGGTAGAAAGGGCAGAGGGAGCGACAAGGAGGTAAACACTTAATTTGGAAGGGGAAATGGAAAGATAGGTGTGAGAGCTTGAGTCGGAGAGAAAATGCTGCCAATAGGAGCATGTGAGGAAAGATGGTGTCTGGGGGGAGAAAAAGTAACACTCTTGAGAAACAAGGAGAGGAATATGTTATATTCTAAGGAAATGTAGCATTCCATATAGAAATAATTAAAATAGGCTAGGAATAAAGGGAAAAATAAATTTTGACTCTTTAGGGAGAAAATTAGCTACACAACAATAAAACAGAGCAAAAATCAGCATCTATATGTGTATATGTATTCGGTGCTGCTGTGTAGGGTAAGACAGGTTTTATCTGTATGTATTATGGACAAAAGTCCATATGGACAGATACCTGGAACATCATCTTTCTCTTACCGTCAAGTTTTTAATGTAAAGCTTGAGCCCTCCAGGTCTTGCGAATAAGTGTGTATTTTTTTAATGCATGTAAAAAGATAGTCTTCATTAGTCTCATTCTTAGAAATAATTGGCCTATTTTAGATTTTAGTTTTTTAAAAAAAGAAAACTAAAGATAATCTGTTGGAGGAAGTGCACCCCAAATATTACAGTTTGATAAAATCATAGGATATTTTTAATGGTGGCCATGATCAGATTCAAAATTGTATTTAAATTAATTTGTGTCCCTATAGCTTGTGAGCATGAGTGCAAACTGTAATATAATCACTAGATCTAACTCCTGGCTGAACTAACATTTTCATTTCAGGCAAACAAATTAAAACTGAGTTAATTATACAAAACCATTTGGGTGTATATAGCATAGGTTTCCTATTAAAATACTTTGCTTTCCTGTTTCCCATTTCAGCAGTCTGAAAACTAAATAGTTGCATATTTGCACACATAAACTTGAAGCATTTCTAATGTGTGCAACATCTGTCAATGGATTTTAAATAAGGATTGTAATCCAGATTCACATAAATTTGCTCATATAAACAGATTACTGCAGGGAATGATCAGATAAGGATTCACCACGAGATCTGCAGTAGTACATGGGGACTGTGTGAGCCACAGTGGGATGCTGGTCTGCTGCTGGTCCTGTTACATGTATTTTAAAAGCAGCTGTCACAGTATTCCGAAAGTAATAACCTGAAACAAGACTGGTTATCATTGAAAAGATGTTATCTTTAATGGTTTTCAGAGTTCCTTCTAAGCTGGAGATGTGCAGTCGTTCTGGGACCTGCATAAGTTAAAATGAAGAAGGGAGATGCGGAAAGTAGATCTGGATGTATTTGAAGTTTTTACATAAATACTCGAAGTTCTGCTACATGAAATCCGAGGTCACGGCTGTACTGTTAGGAGCATCCTCCTTTTGCTGTCCTGGTGAAGCCTGTGGGACAGCTATGCCCCCTTCTAAACTCTTGCCTACCCCCAAACCCTTTGCTTGATGCTGTGTAAGCTCTGGGCAGCAATACCTGGAGGAGCCCTGTGTTACCAACACTGGTTACTATAAAATCATAGAATGTGTGGGTTGGAATGGACCTTAAATAGCATCTTGTCCCAAGATGGGTAGGGACACCTCCCTCTACGCCAGGTGGCTCAAAGCCACACCCAACCTGGCCTTGAACACTCCCAGGGATGGGGCATCCACCACCTCTCTGGGCAACCTGTGCCACTGCCTCAGCATCCTCACAGCAAAGAATTTCTTCCTAATACTTAATCTAAGCTACTGTCTTTTAGTTTGAAGCCATTCCCCCTTGTCCTATCCCCATCTTCCTGTGTAAAAAGCCCCCTTCTGTCTCTTTCATGGGCCCCCTTCAGGTACTGGAAGGCCACAGTAGGGTGTCCCCAGAGCCTTCTCTTCTCCAGGCTGACCTCCCAATTCCCTCAGCCTGTACTCACAGGAGAGGTGTTCCTGGCCCTGTGATGATTTTAGTGGCCTTCTCTGGACCCACTCCAACAGGTCCACATCTTTCTTGTGCAACCGGTTCTTCAGTATCTTTCCGAGGAACATGAATTCCCTTTTGATATTTTGCCATCTCCTTGTTGCAATCTCCTTCAACCCTACCTGAAAGAGTTGGACTGGTCTCTTCTGGTCACACACCTGAAATACAGCACCAAACAGGCTATTGTGAAGGAAATGAGCTTGAACCCAGCCAAAATCTGCACAGTACCATACTTTCACACTTACAATTCAAGGAATAGGTAACACATAAACGAATAGGATGTGTGTCATGTGTGTCAGTCTGCACTGATGCTGGCATTTCTGGGAGTTTTTTTCCCTGCAGGAAGAAGGAAATAAGTGGGTAATTATTCACAGCTCAGCAAGTCCCTTTCTGCCCTCAGTAACAACATGTGAATCGTGAACAATTTCCTTTGAAATCAATAAAGTTAGAAGGAACTATAACAAAGCAAAAAGAATAAACTTTTTTCATCTTCTGTGCTTTCTTTCCCACATCTTAGACTGCAGATCACTTTGATCCTAAATTGGAACCATTGCTACATGTCTGTTTTTGCATAATATTGTAAAAATGTTTTTAAGTGCAATTGAATCATGTTAAACAAATATTTGTGTCTGTTCCTAAGATTGCTTTTATTTCAATACCCCATGTTTCGTGTAAGCGTAGCCACTAAATCTGCATGAAACTAAACTCTGGTGAAATGAGACACCAGGTGCACTTCTCTGATTCAGGGAAATCAAGTCAGGTCAGTACAGCATTGTGCATTCTGTTCTTCAGAGGATTTGCTCACCTGACCGAGAGCTGTTTTCCTTCAGTGATTCACTTTAAATTGAATGGTAGATCACTTCTGTTCAATAGACATGGGGAAAAAATATGTCTGAGGGAGAATATGATTTAATTCAGGTCTTCTTTCTTACTTCAAGACTTCTGGTAGCAATGGCAATCCAGAGATATGTAGTACACCTGAAAGAAAGATGATTGACATTTTTATGCTGTCATGTATTTAATTCATCAGTGCTGAGACACTTCAGAGCTAAAATATATGATCCCATTATCTGTTTATGTTTCTTAAAGAGAAGAAGAGTGTCTGATGTGCATCCTTAGAGCAGCAGCAGGCTGTGGGTTAGAGACAGCATCTGTGTACTCTCTGAAGGCAGTGTTGGGAATATCAACCCCCCGGCTCCTATTCTTTGAAGAGTTTCCTGTTTTCTGCAAAAGGAATAAGATATATGTAAGCGGCTGCTGCCAGTGCTGTTTCTTACCAGCATCCCTTCCAAAGTGTGAAAAATCTGTTGCTGAAACTACGTGATCAGTGAGGTCTGTAGGTACTCACATTTGCAGGCAGAGCAGCAGCTCTCTGTTGCAGCTGTGCAGAAATCAGAAGGGTAGCAAGGGTAGAATGGTCATGCTCCTGGTCTGCTCTTTGCTTGCATAGGAATCCCAGATGTGCATTTGCTGTACCAAATCTTAGACTCCTAACCTTGCTCCCATTTAACCATAAGTGCTCTAATTCTGCTGGGAAGGTGGTCTCTGTATGTTGATAGATGTATGTTACCAAGTCTGTGGGTTTATAAAATATCTGTGGATATTTGGCTTCTCTGCCTGCAGAAGGCTCTTCTGTTTGAAGTAGCTCTCAATATTGAATACTTCTCCTTTCACGAAAACTGTTTCTGCTGCCCTATTTTCTGTGGAGAAGGTGTTTTGTGTTGCGAATGCTGTTTTGGGTGTGTTAGAAATACTTTGACAGGAAGGGATTATTGTATATCCTAGAGATGCTCAGAATGTGGATTCAGCTGATCTTCCCTAAGGAAGTGAAATGTTCCCAAGATATTGTTTTGTCCTTGTCTTTAATATTGAAGCCTACCTGGTCACCCATGGTGGTTTTGAAATGCACCCTTTTCTCACCTTTGACCCGCCAGAATCTGACATGTCTCTCTAGCTAGATCTGGATGCTGTAGAGCAACAGTTTCTCACCCATGCTCTTCAGTTCAGTAGAGGCCTTTTAGAAGCAGGTCAGATGTACTAGCTTCAGCTCTTGACTTCTGTGAGTCCTCTTCCAAAAGCAAAGTGGTGGGGGTGGCAGTGAGAAAATGGTAAACCAGGACAGAGAGTTGGATTCAAGGACACAACAAGGGGAGCTGCAGGGCTGCTGTTACTCTGCTTCATCCTGTACAGACAGTAGGAGATGGCATTTGGGTCATATAGTTTTAGCTTCCACCTTTCTTTGGCTTTTGTAGAGGCTGCCACTCTCTTTTCTTCTTTCCTGTGTTCCCTGAGAATGGCCACTCTGTTGTTACCTTTTCACATTTGGGACCAGGTAGTGGTCATGGAGCAGCTGCTGATGCCTCAGACTTCACTGCTCATTGATGTTTGCTTTCAGACCTTCATCTCTAGGGAATATTTATGCTTTAACAAGTAGCTGTCAAATGAGAGGTGAAGGAAGCAAGTAGAAGGGTAGGTTCAACATGGGTTTCTTGTCTCAGCTTTGCTTAATTTAGCCCATATTATACACAGGGACTGACTGGCTTGTTTTCCTTGCAGCTGTGAAAATCCTGTGGCCTTGAATCAGAGTCAGGCTCTTTGCTGTATGTATAAGCCACCTTCCCAGAGTCCAGGCTGACCCCAAAACTTGGACCTCGCTGGCCTGCTGGAAAAGTCCTACATCAGCCTGTCTTTGGCTTGGCATTTCTGTCCATGTGTCCTCCCCCTTAGTCCCCCAGAAATTGCAGAGTACTGCCTTGGAGCACGGACTCTTTATGTTACTGTGCAAGCTATTTATTTCCAGACTTAACACCTTTTCCAGAGAAATCAGAAAAGCCATTTTGTGTTGAAGCAAGCATGCTCATTCCTTGCTAGCTCTTAATTACCGTGTTGGCTATTTTGTTTTCCATTACAAATCAGTAGTTGTTATTTCTCTTCTTTTAGTGGAAGGAGCACAGTTCAGTGTGTTGTGAGAGTGAAAAGCAGCTGTTAGACATAAAAATAGAGGCAGTCCATAAAGGCAAAACAGAATTCTTATGTTTTATGCACACAGATTCACCCACAGCACTGCAGACAGTGTTTTCAGTTTTCACTTGTGCCATCTCCTCCTTAATGCAAAATTCTTGCCATGCTTTCAGTTTTTCGTACTTCTTTTTATTTATCTCTAAAACTACAGGCTTAAGATGCCCAATGCCTCTGCTGATTTGCCCTTCTTTGGATTTTATGTGCCTGGGTGGAGACTGTAAATTTGGAGATGGGGTACTCCTAATACTGTGCAATGCTCATTTCCTCGAGCTGTGATGACTGCCATCCCACACAGCAAGCCCCACAAAGAATCACAAAGGTCCTGTGTCTGTGGGCTGAAAGAAAGGCTGGCACACTTGTTGGGGAGGATGATACCTCTCCATAGCAATTTTGGGGAAGGAAACTATCAGTTTTAAAGGCATGTATGGGTAAGACCTGATAATGTGTTGCCAGAATTAATCTGATAAGCACAGAAGATACGTAGCTGTTTACACAGTGACTTCACAACTGAGATTTGGCAGAAAGATTAGTATGTTCTAAGCAGGAGAGTTCCTGTTCTATGGTATATGGTATTCAGCTCTGTTGGCAAAAACAAAGAATACTATTTCTCATTTTTTTGTGCCTCTCAGTGGTCATGTCCTTAACTTTGTGTGGTCACAGAACAAATGATCGGTCTGGTGGTTTCAGTTTGTTGCAGAAAATATTTGTTCTCATAAGAGTACATACCTCATGGTCAGAAAATAGTGTTTTAACTATCAACGCTTTTAGTGCCTCAATTTCACCAGTATTGCATGGGAATAATTTGATTTTACTTCATAGTAGTATTCTGAGACTAATTAGTTTATGGTGCTTTGTTAAAACAAAACCAGGACTGTCAAAGCTTGCCATCATTGATATCTGAGGTTCAGGCAGCAAGGACAGTTGCAGTTTCAGCACTAGATGATCTCTGCTTCTCCAGCTGAACTCTGTGTACTCACCTGCTGTGCCTGTTGTGAGAATTGTAAGGTAGTCCATTTACTTGTCTTGCAAACATCATTGTATTCCCTTTTTTTTTTTGGTCGCTTCTTGAGCAACATTTCCATTTCTGTTCTTCTTTGAACTACATATGCAGTTGGTACTTTGAATCTCTGTGGATATATACCTTAGGACCTGACATTTCAGGGCTTAGCTTCTCAATGACTTAGAAGAGCATTTCACAGTTCATGCTTGTGGCCATGCAAGTTACTTTCTCAGGGGTTCTGACATTCCTCGATACATCTGAAAGCTTTTTCTTGCAGTTTTGATATTAGATGGGGAAAATGTCTTCATAACCAAGATGTTCTCTCATGTGTACACTTTCCCACATTGGAAAATTTAAGGCAGGTAATGCAAATGCAAGGTTGAAATGAATGAAACATTTATGGGAATGTGGGTGCAGAGTCTGTGCAGTTCCTCACTCTGGTTTCTCATTGTGTGTAATCCAACCTAGCGGCCGACTGCGGGCCAAGGGCAGCTTTTTCACTGCCTCCTGGTAAAGAGGGCTGTGTGGCTGTATTAATATACCTTCACTTCCACCAGTGCATTGGTTTGCTAGTGAACTGATGATGACGGCTACACAGTTGTTAGATGCAGCACAAGGGAGAGATTAAATAGGTTGCTGGTTCTTGTGAACAGTGAGAGTGATGAGGGGAGAGAAGGGGGAGTCGCTTGTTGGTGGCAGCCCAGTGTTTAGGTCAAATTAACCACAGCACAGAACTCCTCTCCTGGGTGTCTAATATTTAGTCATCTGTGAGATCTTTTAGTAGCACTGTAACTCACTGCCTTTGCTTGCTCATCTCCCCTGTCAGTCAGAACGTTTCATTTTCCCTTGGTTTTAGCTTGCTTTGCCTCATCCATTATATTTATATATTTGTCATTGCAGACATAGCTGTACGCCACACACACTCTGATAGGGAAAGCCATAAGCATTTTGCCTTGCTCCCCTGTGGTCTGGTTTGGATTTCATTAGGCACACACCTTCTGGTTGCTCTGGTGCCCGAGATGTGCTGCCTGCTGTAACATCTGCTCCTTCAGACTCGTGTCTTTGTGCAGAGAGCACGTTCAGACAATCTCTCACTGTCTTGCTGCAGCAGCAGGACCAGGCACATCCTTGCTGCACACAGACCAGTGCAGGATTCAGGAGCAGCTCTCCCACTAGGCTCTGGTTACAGCTGTTAGGGTGAGAATTGGCTATCAGAAAATTTTCCTAGCCTTCATATTGATCACAGTAGGGCAGCAGGAATGGCATTATGACTTCCAGCTATTTGTGTTTGTAAAACAGGTAATTGTGATAACTAGGCAGCCACGTGAAAGCAGAGGACCTGGGAAAGGAGCAGACATATGTTAATAGACATGCTTTGGGTTTGCCTACCTATAATACCGCAGAGAATGAGATGGACTTTCTGAAGATAGTGTATACTGGTGAGAGACATGGCTGGAGCTTTGAATATGAGGTTGGATAGATTCTGTAGCACTGAATCCAAGCTGTTTCTGGGCAACCCTCTTGTTGTAATCCACTTGGTAAATGTATAGATCTGCAGAGAGAAATTGATACCACTGAGAGATAGTTTTAGACACCTTCCTTTTGATTATTATATGCTTTTCCAGCTTCTGACCAAACTGTAGGTAGTGAACCAACATCTATCCACTTGTTCTTGCAAAAACATTCTCTTTGACATTAAATAGTTGCTCTTCCTTTTGCAATTTTGACAGAAACAAGCGACACTCATCTCTGCCTTGTTTTTGCTTGTCTTCCCTGCTTGGATCCCTCTACCTCATTGTTCAGTTTGGGAATAACTCTGAAGAGCCTGCTACTTGACATCTTATTTCAGGCTGAAAAATAAACGCTCATCTTTGCTTTTGCACTTTGGATTATTGTGTTTTTTGCTTTGGATTATTGTGTTAGGGCCTGTTAAATCAGTAGTAAATGTTTGTTAACTGCACCTTTGACGACTGTATATGATTAAAAGAAAGGGACTTCTAAATGAGAGGTTTGTAACTGAAAGACATAATTTCTTGTTCATGGCTGCATTTAATTCTGCCCAGTTTGAAAGAATTCAGCTGTTTAGAAGGCATTTTTAATAGCAGCCATTAATGTGGCATCTCAGAAGAGAGTGTTTGCATTTTCTGTTGAACCATCCATTCTTAGTATAAGCAAATAGTGTAAATGCAGGAACTCAGTGTTCCCTAGCATCGTGTAACAGTCTTGTTTGTTGGACCCAGTTGTTCCATTGTAATGGCTAATTTATAATACAGTTTGATATATTGTATATTCACATACGGTAGAGGTGGAAGGAAAAGCCTGAGGAGAGAAGTTTCACAGTACTTTAAAGAAAGTATGTGTTGCAGAGGGTTCTGCTAATAGAAACTGGATGAAAAATCTATCCTGGTGATTAAGGACATGGCTGTACTTTTATATAAAAAATGGAAATGTTAGGACCAAATTAAAGCAAGTGTGTGTATGTATGTAAGAAAATTTGATACTCTGTATAGTTGGTTTTCTGTCACTGGTGGAGAGTTTCAATACATGGAATGTAGACACAGGTCTGAAATGGCTGTAGAAGTGCTTCCTTTTCTCACAAGGCTAAAAAAACTAAAAGCTGCGCTGGCATCTTTTTGTTTTCACTGGTGTGTATTTTGTGCTTGCCCCTGATACACTATGCCTGATAGACCTATACTTGGATTTATATTTACAGGTTACCAGCTTCTACTTTGCATATTAAAGACAGCAATGTACCAGCTGCAGTCTGGGCCCTCAGCCAAGATTCATTTCACATGTGTGTGTCTTTCTGTAAGGGCGTGCCTTCATTTCTCAATGCATGTCTTCACATTAGGGTTTCTTGATGTGACACAGATGTACTCTGTCTAACTTTAGCTACTTGCCTATAGCAGATGCTCCAATGAGTAGAATTGATTGAAAGGTGTATTATTTAGTATGACTCCCTAACCTTCTTGAATTAATATAGCATTTTATTCTTTCCTGTATTTTCTGTCTCGAATTTGATACTGTGAAGTTTATGTGAACGGTGAATGCTCAAAATAAGCTGTTTTTCTCCATGCATTCTCTTCTCAGCTGTTCCATTTTCCTGGCAGAAAAATAACCTGTTTTCCTATCTCTCTGCATTTTATAGAAAGCAAGGAGTTACAAATCTCTCTTTTGTGTAAGTCTTTCAGAGTCCTGCATTTAATCAATAGGTGCTCTTCCCTTTGAAATCCATGATTTCCAAACTGTTGAAGTGGGACCATTCAGCCTGGCATGCTGTATCATATGGTACAGTGCTGTAATTTTTCTTTCAGTTCTACATTGCTGTGTAATGAAGGTAATTTAGCATTGTTGACACAGTGTATACTTCTGTTTGAGTTTTGTCAATAATATATTTCCATGTGTAGAAAGATTCATTAAAAAAGGAATTTTAATAATGCATGGAGAAGGTGGGAGTTCTGTTAATGAGCAGACTCCAAAGTAACAAAACCAATTATTTGGCTGGGATTTAATGTATCTGTAAGTAGGCAAAATGTTAAAGTTGTTTGGAGCTCTGGGATGATCATACCAAATAGTTTTAAGAGCTTTGCACTAATATTATAATTCAGTTATTATGGAGACAGTGGGATTTGAGTTTCGTGCTTTATTTCCTTACTTGACCAATATAGCCTGTGTAGAAAATCTTAGGGGATATACCTTCTATATCCTCAGGTTGTGGTGAGTTTCCTCTGCTTGCACTAGCATTATTATTATTACTTTTATTATTTGTTACCAGTGTCACTTAAATGGGAATTGTTAATTCTGTGTCCAAATATGAATGGGGAAAAGTGGGATAATATTAATTTAATAGAGAAGTCTGTATGTTCTCTAATGAGGCTCATGCATCTCATCCCTGTTAGTACTTGTGTATAAAGACTCGCTAGTACTTGGAAGTATGGCCCAGGGAGGATTTTAATTGTGAAGTGCTGTTTTCAGCCAAAGTTTGTCCTTCTCTCCCATGAAGAGGCCAAAAAGTCCCTTGTTAAAGTGGTGCTGAGGTAAATCCTAGAAGGACTGAATAAACTGAGGGGATGGAGCAGTGCTAGGCCTCCTTCACAACCTGGGTCAATCCTGCTTTGCCAAATACCTTGTTTTTCAGTCTTTGACATTGACTGAAAACTCATGGAAGACTGGTCCCAGTTGCAGGGCAGTTTTTATTATACAGAAATAGTCATGCAAAGCTGTTAACACTTCTTTTCACTGTTTAGTCTCCAATGGTATTAGTTACCATAGTGAGGTTTTATCAGTGATTATCTGCAGGAGTTTGAAAAGATCATCTTAGTGCCTCCTACCAAGGGGTAGACTATGACTGCTGAATTTTTGGCTGTCCCCTCTAGGTCACCTATCCTAGCAGGATGGAAAATAATTGAAAGGTCTAGATCAGTTACCTCTTCAGTGTATCTAGGTGAACTTACATTAAAGTCAGAAAAACCACACCATCATATGCCTTACATGTTTACCAAATCCTGGTATGGCCATTCCCTTCCTGTTTACCTTCAGGAACTCGCATCTAAATCCACAAATTTTAGTCCAGTTTTGCTGTGTATTTGTGTGTTCATGTAGTAAGATACGTTGATTGAATGAGGTTGTAGTTTTACTTCGGTAGGTCATCTTGTAATATATATCTATGGAAGACACAGGGAGCCCCATTCTTGCCTGAGTTAATGTTACTGCAGAAGTGATTAATTTAGGCTCTTCATAATAAAATCCAATTAAAGTGATTTTTAATAATAACTTGTCTAATTATAAAAGTTTGTAAACATCTCAGTTTAGATACTGGCCTAATATTATGTCTTGTCTTCCTTACTGTGTCATTGGCAAGGAAATGACAAAGTAAACAAATGTCACTGTTCTGGTGACCCCTGGACTTTTACTGCTGCACCCTTTGCACTTGGTCTACCTAGCAGCTCAAGGCAGCAAAGTTTAAATTTCTTATTTCAGCCCAAGACATTTTGCACTTTGTCTCCCATGAGGCTCCTGTGCCTTTTGTCCCTCTGGAGTTCCTTTTATTATCTCTTTGCAGTGAAATGTGTGGTTGGTCGGTTGGTTTGTTGTTTGCCTGGGGTGATGGATCATGACCAAGGGAGTCTGACTCTCTGTTAAATATGGGATGCTTACTCTCTTCAGGCTACAGAGGACATGAGGTTTCTCAGCTCCAGTTTCCAGGATTCACTAAGGCCATATAAATATATTTCAACTGTAAGATATTTACCATTTTGATTAAAAGCTCATCTGCATGAAGGTTATGTTTCTTGTGGAATTTTTTGTTCTAGTGGTGATGTGATTTTCTGTGGTTAAATAAATGATGGGGAGCTTTTAAATCCATTCCATTTTGTATAATAAACCACAGCCCTTTTAGAGCTCTGTATAGATCACGAGAAAAGAAATGGATGTAAAGAGAAGGTGAGAAAAATGAAATGCAGAAGAAAATTGGAAAGAAGGAAAGAATCTGATATGCCGATCAGGAAGAAAGACTTCTTAGGGAAGAGAGGGAATGGAGAATTTTACAGTCTTGCTATATTAGAATGAAATGAAGTTTGTATATTAATAAGTTATTAAAATAACATAACAAAGAGAAAAAAAAGTCTCAAGTCATTTTAAAGCAATGTAATTTTAAGTGCAGAAATCCTTAGCAAAAGTAATTTTAATAATTTAATAAGTAAATGTGTACTTTAAAACCATAAATGTGAACTATTAAAAAAATGCTTTGAAAATCTTAGCTTTCCACAAAACCTGTAGACTTCTATTTGCATAGCCAACAATGGTTTCCTAATGTTATTTTGTATTTGAAATTTAGATTTTAGAAACTGTCAAATTAATGCCTCCAGATTTTACTTGTATGCTGAAAATATAGTAACTTACACATTTTTAAGTTAAAAATAGTCCTGAATTTATTGCCACTTTATGGGGGCTTTTTACAAGATACAGAAGCAAGCTGGCATGGAATATGAGTAGAATGGAATATTTTTTCAGGCTGCTCAGTGCTGAGAATTAAATTGGTAGGGGATGTGAAAAACAAGTGTTCCTCTGTCTGCTGGCTGAGGGTAGCAGAGGCCCCAGGTCGCCCAGGCAGAGCTCGACTGGAATTCTTCTCATCAAACCAAGTGTTGCACTTCATCTAAACATGCTGCTCTAACTGAGGGAGAGCAACAAGGATTTTTTCTTTTAATCTTAAAAATAATCTCCAACACCCTGACAGGATTGTGTGCCGTTTTTGCGATTGGGTTATTCTTTTTTTTTTTTTTCCCAATGCCTTCCCCCCCCCCCCCCCCCACTCTTTTCCTCCTATTAATCATTGTGAAATACACATCAGCAGAGATGTTTCTGCCTGGCTTCTGACCTCACCATATCTAAATGGGGTGTCAAGGGTGAAAAGTTTATCTCTCTGCAAAGGAGGTAACAAGCTATCACTGAAAGTACAGGAATGTCATCCTAATCAGTTTGAAATTGAGGGGATGAGAAATAAGCCTTTCTCCATTCTTGTTTGTGTTAGGGTGTAGGGCATGAATGGATTAAAAAACCCTCTGAGGCAAGAATGTGCAGATCTTTCATATTCAGCCTGAGGGTTCTGCTCTGACTTGCTCTTAAAAGAAATTAAGTATAATACAATACCTTGAAAGAATGGTAAACCTTTAAACCCTGTGCAAACAAATTGTGTTCTTCAGTGATAGAATGTTTTGGATGTTATCAGCTAAGGAGAGATTTGATATGCCTGCAGGTATTTTAGATGAGTTGTGACTACTCATGACTAATAAGAAATCTGAACCTAAAATGAAGACATAGCTGGACAGTGAAACCAGTGTTCCAGTGAAATCTGAGTTCTCTGATGTTCTACCAGTCTTCTGAAAATAGTTTTCTCTTGTTTAGCAGAGGATAAGTGTTTAGTTTTTATTTTTGTACTGAAAACTCAAACAGATATGGACAGTGTATGGTCTGTGTTTATAACTACAGATTTGCATGGTGGATGTGTTCCATTTATTGTGGCTTTATTCCTAATCCTAAGAGATACTCGAAGGGTAATATCTTCTGTAAGGTCAATATAGAATAGTAACTCATACGAGATTTTCTTGGCTTAGAACCTGCATTGTGAAGGCTTCAGAAGTGAGAAGGTTCACCAGGAGAAATAATGCTCCATATATGACAGCTGTCAGTACTTTGACTGTGTCAGTAGTTTCAAGAATGCCATGGATGAGTTGGAAATGCAGTGAACAGAAAATCTTAGTACTTCTGATGCACTTTTTTTGAGTTTGGAACCTCTCATGTGCCTCTGTTGTTTTTTTTCTATTTAGTCCCTTCATCATATCATACACACACATTAGTCAGTCTGTTCGGTGTTACCCACCTTTAGAACTGCACACAGTAGGAAGTCTCTGGGTTATTCTCATGTTGGGAAACCTGGGAAGTAATCTATAGATGCGTATTTGGTAGTGACTTGAGAGATGAAGAGTATGAAAAGGCATCTAAGATGTGTACTCAGATCAGCAGTCACTGGGCTGAGGATTTTATGCACACAGGAGACAGATTATTCTGTCTATGTCTTTAGGGCTGCTCACACAAGTGCTCTCTGAAAGCACTACTCTTTTGGGTATACCTGTGGTTGCTTCTGAACATTTTTGTCTCTGCCTGAAAGCACCTGTCCTCTGTCTTTGCATGAGCAGACTTTGATCTTTTCCCCTTATAAGTGTAAAATCACAGTCAGCCTGAAAGGCTGCACTATCTCAGATAAAGATCTATGAACCATGTCAAATATTTGTTATTGAACAGGTTTAACTGGACCACCTGCGCTTTCAATGGTTCAGAGAGAGAATGGACTTGGTGCTGTGTAATGTTTAAACTTGAATAAATAAGTAAGTTTATCTAGTAAGTAAAGAGAGAGCATGGGAAGGAATTCCTGGGTTGTCACAGCCAGCCTTGTAAAGTGGTGACTTTGCAACACAGCAAAGCATTAGAGAAAATCATCTCAAAGTAACAAGAGGCACTTGAGTTAAATTAATGTATATACATATTTAATTGAAAATGAGAATATATGAGTTCCCCCTTAAGCTAAGAACAAGGCAGGTCTTGATCTATGTTTACCTATCAAGTGTAGGACCTCTTGGGGTAATCTGGATAGCCTCCTCTATGGAGAGAGTAATTTTGCCTCTTCCCTCGTTCTCTCCCGTCTGTGGCAGACAGGGAGGCACCCATGGAAGCATCCACAGCACAATGGATGCTCAGAGTGCGGGATGCAGCATGGCTCTCCAGGTTGTGCTGCAGGGATACTGCATCCTGGAGGGGTACGTAACAGGGATACTGCATCCTGGAGGTGTGCAATAACAGGGATACTGCATCTTGGAGGGGTGCATCCTGGAGGGGTGCAATAACAGGGATACTGGGTCCTGGAGGGCTGCAATAACAGGGATACTGGAGAGTGAGCAGTGCCCAGTCCCTCTTACATTGGATGAGAGTTTTCTGATCCCCCTTGAAATGAGCTCCTCCTAGACCCCCGCCTTTCAAAAAACCTCCATTTTTCTGTCACCCCTTACAACTCACTAGAATTTCATTACAGTCACTGCGGGATGAATGTTTTGCCATTGCTGGGAAAGACTCTGTGCCTATGCCACTGAGAAACCATGAGTCAGCTTGCTCAAGGGAAGGAGGAGGAGGCGAGGAAATCTCCTTTTATGATGAATCTTCCCACACTTCCTGCTGTTTCTGTTTTGGGCACACTGGTTCAGAAGCTGTGGGCTGTCTTCTGCCTGGCTCTCAGTGTGTGAAAATTGTTCCTTCCCTAAGAGGGATCACCTACTTGTCCTGATATGGGGTGACAGTATCCCACGCCTTTCCCCATCTAGAACAAAAGGGATAATCTTTCATCTCCACTCGGAAAGGAAGCGTAGTGTCATGGGGGGACTAGGACAGGAGAAAGCCCTTGCTGAACTCTATAGAGTTTCAGAATCCAGCAACGTTACAGAGGTTTTCTGAGTCACTCTTTACTCTGAGAGGCTGCTGTTTAGTCTAATCCTGGGGGATAAATATCTTCTCATTAAATTCACAGGAACTCTCATCCTAACTTAACTAAAGAGTGACTGGACTCACAACACTAACAGCAAAGATTTTTTTTGCAAATAACATACCACACATTTGTGTAGGTTATGCAATAAAAGCCCCCACTTCTGCCTCTTTGTCTGGAAGGTCATATTCTGAGGGTGAGCACAACAGTGCTGAAATGTTTCAATATAATATGATTCTGGATAAAAACGATGACAAAGAGGTAACAAAACAGTGCTGTTCAGTTCACTTGCTGGAAACATCTTGCAAGTGCTTCAATTATATTTCATGCTCGAGTTGAGAGCTGCTACAATAGTGACAGGAGGAGAAAAATAGAATTGCTTCATTTCTTTTCTCTCACCCACGGACATTTCTCAGTGTGGAAAATGAGTCATCAAGAAGAGGTATTTTTACTTTGCAACAGACATTAGAGAAATGTTGATCTTCAGGCAAACTGTGTGTCAATTGATCTACCAGTCAAAAGGTCTGATCCTGCTTGCACAGATTTTATTTCCTTTGGAACCACTGGGAAGTCACAGCAAGAAGCGACCAACACAAACTCCCCAGAATTCAAAATCAGCTCAGGTGTGGCTCCCAGCTGTATGACATGGCTGACCTGAGGGCTGTGCCAGGTTCCTGGTCTGTGAGTCTGCTTTGATGAAACTGGAGTAGACCCTCAGCAGAGATTGATGGTTCCAGCCCCCTGGCTGTGGGATGAAGGGTCTGCCAGGACAGAGCCTGCTTGCTGGCTCGGCCTCAGCTCTGTCAGATATGGCCAGGGACATTGGTTACTTTTGGAGATGGAAATTCTGACATAATACAGCTTTCAAGACATTCTTCAGAAGTCTCCTGTCAGAAGTGAAAAGTTAGCATGAGCTACATCATGAGCTGGCCTCTTGGTTTGAGAACATAATTAGCTGGGATATCAGGGGATGCTGCTGTTTGCCATCTAGAATTTGAGCACTAATCTACTTTTAATTTGTATCTTATTTTGGAGTGTGAGGCTTCAATATAATGTGTAACAAACACAGGGATTTATCTGTAGTTTTCAAATTCTTTTGCAGAAGGGGAAGAGAAAGCTTGATGCTCAAAGCCATGTAAAGGACTTAATCAATTGCCAGGTGCAAAGTGCAGATCTCATCCTCATTTGTTCTCACTAAACCACAGTTTTATTCCTCTAAGCTGTTCAGAGGTGCTGATGGTGCAGATGAATGTAAAGCAGCAAACCTGCAACTACCAACTACATTTATCACCCCCCAATTTGTATTTATCACCCAAAACTTGTTTTCCAGTGTGACTTTTAAATTAATGTTTTTCCCTTTTACTACCTTTTACTTTTGTTAGTATTTACTTTCAGATACCTAGCTCACACCTGGAAAGCTTTCTGTGTTGTTCTGTATTGGGTTTGCACAGCCAGGTTTTCGTGGCGGGTAGACTGATAAGGGTGACTTCTATGAGAAGCTGGCAGAAGCTTCATCCGTGTCCAACAGCCACTGCCCCCTGGCTCTAAGATGGATGTGCTGCTGGTCAAAGCTGGGCCTACCAGAAATGGTGGTAACACCTTTGTGATATTTAGAATGGAAATAAAAAGTTGTTGCGCAGTTGTGATTGCATCCAGAGAAGAAAGGAGTGAGAGTATGTGAGAGGAAAGGCTCTGCAGACACACAGGTCAGTGGAGACGAAGAGGCAGAAGGTGCTCCAGGTGCTGGAGCTGATTCCCCTGTGGCCCATGGTGAAGATCATGGTGAGGCAGCTGTGCCCCTGCAGCCTGTGGAGGACCACAGGGCTACAGAGATCCTCCTGCAGCCTGTGAAGAAGACACACAGTGAAGCAAGTGGATGCCTGAAAGGAGCTGTGAACCCATGGGAAAGCCTGTGCTGGAGAAGGTTTCTGGCATGGACCTCCCGACCCATGGAGAGAGGAATTCACACTGGAGCAGGTTTCCTGGTAGGACCTGTGGGGGACCCACACTTGAGCAGCCTGTCCTTAAAGGATTGCTCCCCATGGAAGAAAACTGTTGCCCATGGGATGTACTCATGTTGGAGAAGTTCATGGACAATGATCTCCCATGGGAGAGACTCACGCTGGAGCAGAGGAAGGACTCCGATCCCTGGGCAGGGGCAGGAGCAATGTGTAATGAACTGACTGTAACCCCCATTCCCTGTCTCCTGCACTGCTGTGGAGGAAGAGGTAGACCCCAGGAAGGAGGGGGAGGTGAAGGGAAGGTGTTCTTAATTTTATTTTAACTATCCTGCTCTGATTTGGATTAGTAATAGAATTCACTTAATTTCCCCAATGCGAACCTGTTTTGTCTTAGATGGTATTTGGTGAATGATCTCGCTTCGGGTCCTTATCTCATGAACCTTTTGTTACATTTTTTTTCCGCTGTGCACTTGCAGAAGGTAGCGATGGAGAGGCTTTGCTGGGTACCTGGTATCCAGCCAGGGCTAGCTCACCATGAGAAGTGATCTTTGGAAGTTTGTGAGCTGTGAGGATAATAGTTAGGATATCCTTAACAATACTTTGGTGGCTATATAGTTCTTCCTTTTTGGATATCATATTGACGCTTCCTTTTGTAAATCCAGCACAAAGAATGTGTTTGGCAGTAGTTGTCAATTGTGGCAGCCTGCTGGAGGTGAGGCTGACACAGCTCCGTGCCACTCAGTCCAGCCAGCAGTGAGGTTGAGTGTACATTCCCAGCAGGAATGATACGCATCTGCATCTCAATATAACTGTCCCCCCATCCTGCTCGCCAGCTAGCCCAGCTTGCTGCTCATGAGGGGCTTGCTGCCCATGCTTTCCCACTGCAGGGTGAGAAGACAGCTCTGCTGTGTCATTTCTGCTGACCAGCCTCTTTTATTCCCTTGTCCCTCTGTTTTCCCATGCTCGTTGCTGTTACTCTGTCCCTCTGTTTTATTGCCATCCAGACACCTTTGCCCACCTTTGGTCCTTCCCATTGCAAGACTTTAGGAGTTCCCAAGTGCGCTCCCCAGGAGCATCCTAAAGTGTCCCCTGCCCTGCAGGGGCAATATCCTTTCAGTCTGCAAGATACTGTAGGAAACATATCCCCCTGAAGCCCCGCGTTGGGTGTCAGCCCCAGCCACGGAGCCGATAATTCCCTGGCTCTCCGTGGCCCCCCAGGACTCCCTTGCTCAGACCAGACTGTAGGGGTGCCTTCACTGGCTGGTGTCACTGGCAGTGGAGACGATCACCTCACTTGCCAGCAGTCTGAGCTCCCAGGAGTTCCCATTTCCAATACATCTGTTCAGCGCTTCCCCACCCCCAGGGAGCTGCGTGTTGCCACCAGTGGCTTCAGCTCTGGCGCCTGTCATAGGTGTCCATGGTGAGTGAAAGCTGTGGAGATCTCCCTCAGCTGCTGAGTTGCACTGACTCATCAGGCTGTTTCCATATGGTTTTATCTGTCTATTAATAACATCTACTTTCATTTTATCCTAGGCAGAACTGAACTCCTTGAACCCTTGTGTCAGTTTATTTAAATTAAGTGTGATTTGAGTGCAAACTGACTTGAGCAAATCATAATTTTTTCTCCTTTTTTTTTTTTTCTTCTTCTGTAGCTAAATTTCTTAATGGATCATAAAGTAGACAGCTCACTTGGATTTCTTGTGCTGGATTCTCACTTAGTGAAACATCCCCTTGCCTGCTCCTCTGTGAAGCTTTGTAATCACATGGAAGCAGTTTTTCCCTGTGGAAATGGATGTCAGGGCTCGTGTTTAGTTTAGGAACAGTTCTATTTAGAAATATAATTGCTAGGCAATCCCAGTTTTTGGTACTCTCCATGTCTTTTCAGTCCCACACAATCTTTGGGTTAAAGCATATCCTCTCCTTGCCCCTCTGTTCCCCTGCCCTCTGTTATAGAAGAGGGGCTGACATGTTCTCAGTTCTTTCTTAAGGAAAGGAGATTTATTTGTCCCTGTTGTTTTGAAAGAAGAGGTGCTAATAGACAAAAAACTTTTGCCTTAAATTTCTGTTTTTCTGAGGGCATAAGATCCATTGAGGTCACTGAAGGGATTGCATGACCCTGAAGAGTAGAATGGAGTCCTACATTAAATATTTTATATGCCTAGATTTCCAGTTGCCTGAATCAGCTGTACCCTTTTTTTTCATAATCAGATTTAGGTTTAGACTGTAGTTTCTGCTTGCACAAATACTTTGATGAGAACAAATACAGCTCAGTGGAAATACATTGTGAAAGTAGTTGTTGCCTATGTTTGCCTACTTTATTAGGCACATTTACAGTATGCTGCATTTCTGTTTCTCTTCTGATCTAATATAGTAAAAATAGTACATCAAATTAAATTAGCTTCATTTTGTACTTAGTAGTGAATGTAGTGTCTTGCAGGATCTGCTTTTTATTTTTAAAACAAATCAAACAAATGAAATGCAGTTATTTCTCAGTAATTCAATTTGTTTCTAATTATAATTTTCAGAGGCAAGTGGTGTTGATATTAGAAAGATGTAGTATGCATTATGGTGATGCTCATTAGGATAGAATGACATGGTGAGGGACAGAAGGGGAGGGACAACAAATTGTTTGAGAGATTGAATTTGAATTACCGTAATTTCTCATTAAAGCCTGGATTCATTAGTGAAGTATATCAAACAAGAGCAGTTTTATTTCTCACATTTCAGTGTGATCTGATTTGCAAAAAATGGTTTCAATAGAAATAGAAGAAATTCTATAAAGCAGAGGATTTGTTTGTCTGTAAATTAAAGTAATTTAGCTATCTCTGTATGATTTTTTTCTTTCAACTTTGTTTACCGGTTTTCTATAGCATTGCTGTATCGGTGAGCTCTGTATTGGCTTTGCTGCTGTTGTAAAGCTTTTGGCAATGTTGGGATGGCGGCTGTGGAAGCTGTGGTGGCTCATGCTCGATAAAGTCTAGTATGATTGCATTGTCCCAATTAAAAGAGGTATAGCCATACCTCTTAGTCCCATTGTCTCTTATACTACTTACAGACATAACATCAGTAGAACTTCCAGGTTTCTAAAAATCAAACTGGCTCCTACACATCTGATTCGCTTTGCAGACAGTTTAGCAAATGTGAGGATGGTAAAATCCTCTTGTTCTGAGAAGCAGCGGCAGTTGGATGATCAGCTGCTGTGACCTGGTGTTAAGTGGAAGTTTGGTAAAAATGTATAGGGACTGTTCCAAAGGTAATGCTCAAAGTCTTTATTGCAAATGCAGTCGCTTTCATGTGAGCCACTTTTGAAAAATGGAAGTGGCAGGGTTTTGCAGTTTGCGGAGGAGCAAAGCTCTGTTGTCTGGAGTACTTGGATTTTCACTGCATAACGTACTCATGGTTGGATATACCTAGCTAAACTGGGCAGATAGTGGATGTGACATTCTGGTTGTATTGCTGATGACTTGAAAAACCGTAGCAAAGGCTCAGTCAACCTACCTAATGGGAAATAGGTAGTAAATCACCTATTGGGATTGAAAATGTCTATATTTGGCAGGAGACAATCAATGTGAAAGACTGATGCCCTGTGGATAACAGTAGTTTTGCTGTCATTGAAGAACTTGTGAGGAAAGATGGTTTCCATCTTGTACCTGTGATAGATCTCTTGTTATCTAGCACAGACTGTCAGTAGAGCTCACACAGTTCCGTGTCATTCCTGAGTATTTGTTTCCCACCTATAAAACAGAGTCATCCAGGCTGGAAAAGACCTCCAATATCATCAAGCCCACCTACCAACACAGCACTGCCGAGCTTTGAATGTGCCACATCCATGTGTACCCTAAACTGCCCCCAGGGATGGCAATCCTGCCATCCTGCAGGGCAGCCAAGGCTTTCAAGATTGTGCCAGCACCTTTGGTGGCGTTTCCACAAGTGCAGAGGCCCAGAGAGAATGCAGTTGAGAACAAGAGCAGGATGTATGTCCTGTGGTGGTCCACCAACTACAGAAGTTGGGAGGAAGGAAGGAAAGGCTTATTTCTGTTCCCGTTGACTCAAGAGTTTTAATTCCGAGTAACTTGGGGTGAAATAATCAGTGATTTGTGGGGTGGTGTTCCCTTTTTTTGTTGTGGTTTGATTTTTTTGGTTTGTTGTTGGTGGTGGTTTTTTGTGTTTGTTTTTGGTTTTGGTTTTTCTTGTGTGCATGGTCTTTCTAAAGCTTGAAATTTAATTGCTTTTACCACTAATTCCATTGTTATTAAGTGTTGTTAATTAAAGCTGTTTGATCTGATTGAGTTGCTTAGGCTAAATTTTGTTTGAATTTTCCTTTGAGCACTGAGGATCTTACCCTGCAAAGTGCTAAGAAGCCTTATGCTCCCACAGCCTTCTCAGTAGGAGCTGAGAACACTGCACACCCCAGGAGGTGACTGGATCTTCATGAGGCCAGCTCACACACAGTCTAGCATAATTTAAAAATAGGATGAAGCTTTTCAAATGCGTTTTGGGTTATTACGCCATGGACTCTCCTAGAGCAATAGTTCCTGTGGCTTAATATATCACCATAAGTATTTTGTTAAATAGTAAAATCTTGATATATTTTTCAGGCCCTCTGTTTCTTCTGTCCTGGTGTGAAAGGAGGCTGCTATTTTTCCTTTTAATTTTGCTGGTGCAAACAAGTGGTGCTGCTTTACTGTTCCATTTCACCACAGCCAGTAATTTCAAATGGTTACCCCACTTCTCCTGGGCTTAATGACGCTCTCAGATGATGGAAAGTGAGTGACCTTTCAAAACGGAGCGAACTATAATCACTCTGGTTTTCTGTTCTGGAAGGAACAGCCTCCGCAGTAACCTTCTGGCACCCGAGGGGGCTGTGAGAGAGACGGGGGTGTTTATTGATCAGGTGCTCGCATGACTCACATCACCAATGCCTCTGTGATAAACAGTTCTGTCAGCAGGTGAGCAGTTTGACCCATGTCTGCTTCTAGGTTTTCCAGGGGAATTCTTTTGAGATTAAAACATCGTGTGACCGCCCACTTGTGCCAGTATTACCTGAAGGTTTTCCTATGTGAATTCTCTTCCCTCGACGCCCTAAGCCTCAGATTTGGAAAGTAATCTTCACATGTGCTGATGCTTACATTATTTTGTCTCTCCCTACTCATGACTATTTGCAGTTCTGCATTTGTATGTTTTGTGTATCCTGACATGCCTGAGATGACACTCTACATCTTGATAAAACTGACCCAGATTTTAAGATGTAGATGTCTGAATCAGATTTTTTTAATCTCTATATTTAGGTTCCTCTGTACAAATGGCCTCAGTAAACAGGATGACAAGCACTTGCAGCTGCATTGCTGTTTCCCCTGATGTTTTCTGTGGAGTCTGGGCCATTGCTAGCTGAGCAGTCCCTCAAGTCACTGCAAGTGCATGGGGTGTCAGTGAGACACCCAGAAGGAGGAGTTACTCTTCAGTGTTTGATCCTTTCTTCTTTCAATCTGTAGGTTAATTGGTTTTGTTCTCTTCAAGCTGTCTAATTTTTCTTTACGTTAAGTCTTCATAGCTCTGTCTTTATTAAAGGCTCTGAGGAGATCTTCAGATTAAGAGCTCTGTGTTAGTGAAAGGCTTACTGGTTTTAATCTCACATTAGTGGGAGACTGAAGTTTTCTGGCTGTTTACTTTCATTCTCTAAACTTATTAGAAATGCTTAATAATGGAATGCCTGATTATAAAACTTGTGTTCTACAAATTGTTTCCCATCTTCTGGATGATTTCCAAATTTTGGTGATAATTTTGATGGGTGAGTGTGCTAAACAGTGCAGTCAGAGCAAAGAGTAAGGAAAAGATAAAGGGAATACATCATGTCTGACATTTTTTAATTGCAAATTTGCTCATGAAGAAACTGAGGATAAACCTTCAATTTTTTCTCCTGAGTGTATTGCCTATGAAATTTCATGGGACCAGGACTTCATTGTGTGTTTTGAAAAGCAAATTTTGAGTACCTTAGCACGAGTCATATTTTACCATTTTCTCAAAGATATTTACATGCTGGCCTCATAAAAGGTGCTTAGGTAGCCGAATCATTCTTAAAGTGCCTGAATTTCTACTGAAATTTGCAACAGAATGGAAATTTTTATACCTTTGTGAGTACACTGTGTTATCTAAAATGGTGGATATGTACTGATGGTATTTTCAAGGGAATATAAACAGTTTAGTTTTCTAACTGCCGTTTCTGCACAATTATTGTTGACTAATTATTTTTAAAATCTGGACTCCAAGCCTTTATTTTTTAAAACTGCTGATGGTTCCTGCTGATTTCTCTTGGAGATGTAGTGGCTCAGCACACATGAAAGGTAAATCAGTGACTATAAAGCTTTGTAGTTACAGATTGCCTTTTGAAAAAGTGTGCATTTTTTCTTGCTGGGAGGCATATAACAAGACACAGCTGGGAATAGAACTATCTCTGCCTTTGCAAGAATGCAGGGGCTTCCTAAACCATTGCTTCATCTGACATGTAATTAGTTCTTTGAGAAGACAGGGATCTAATTAAGACTGGTAGAAGGATTTTTTAATTTTATCTTTACAAATTAAAATTATATTTAAAATCTTAACAGCATGTTGGGGTAGGGTACCAAATTTACCTGTTGTTTTTTGCTCTATAGTTTGCTTAGCATTTTCTGTAGGAATGTCTGCCAGATAATATTTAAATATGGTTTGTTTGGGTATAGTATAAAATTAATATCCCATGAACAGTCATGCATCTCGAAGCATTCTTTGCCTCAAGAACAGCCCATGTACTTAAAATTGTTCTTTATTTGATGAGCTGTTACTAAATATACCTAAATGCAAAAAAAAAAAAAAAAAAAGTTCAGTATGCTTTCTCTTGCTTTCTGTCATGAAGAAGAAACCAGATTGTGTGATACTCAGGATCAGCTAAAATTTGTGAGAAGGTGGAAGAGCTGTTTCAGATCCTCGCCAATGCTGCCACTTCAAATGCATAAAAAGCTCTTGAACTGAAATTCCCTGCTGCTGTTATTCTGCACCCTATTGAAATATAGTACCGGGTTATGCTTTGAATTTTTTCCCTGAGTCACATTGAGAGTTGTCAATGTCATATTCAACCTACAACTTTGCTCTCTGAGCTACTAGTGAGAAAGGGAGGTAACATTTTGCTCATTAACATTTTGCTCATGGAAATTAGCAACAGGAAACACAGTTGTTAGTAACATTGCCAATGCAAATTTTTTCCATTAATTTTACTTCATCTCTTCCATCCTGGCTTTAAATGGCTATGTGATTAGCCCTCTACCCATTCCCTGCGAGACCAGCTCAAAGTTCAGTGGGGTTCTCCATTTCTGAAACTCAGTCAAGGTACACTTTTTTCTCTAATTTCACATGAATATAGCTTGCCATTTTACCCTGAGCTATCATGGAAAAATTATACCCATCTTCATGCTGGCACTCTGTAAAACATGTTGCAGCAGTCATCACATTTCCTGCCACACTTGCTCATTGATTTGCCATAGTCTCTATACCTGGCTGTCTGCACCCACATACATACCTTTGCTCACTGGCCATTCTCCCAGATTTGTGATTGTTTTTTGGTGATTGTGGTATTCCCCTCAATTTACTGACATCTTTCTAATGCTAAAGACGCCAGGACTGAGTGTTGTGTTAGAAGTGTACCTGTGCCCTCAGACTGAAACTCTCACATCAGAAAAGAAAGGAATAAAGAAATATTTTCTTGTCATCTCATACTGAATTTTGCATTTTATTTGTAGTTTGTGAGTGCATGATCTTGATGACCACGGTGTAGGGGCAGAGGTAGGTGTCCCAGTGAGGCTCCAGGTGTGAGGAATGACCTACCCTGCTTTTCATGTTGCCCCTTTCATCACTGTAATTCTTGGGTCTGTTGGGCGGAGGAGACAAACCCCCCTGGCCTTGCCCGAGCCCCCACCTCCCTTTGTGTCTCTAATCACAGAAGGCACAATGGTTTTGACCATGTCAGTGCAATGGGACAGGAGAATGAGTGAGCCCATCAGGTTTGCAGGCAGTCCTTGCAGCTGTGCAGCGCAGGAGTCAGGAACAGCAATGTTGCCCTGGATTAAAACGTGTGCAGCATACAGGTCAGGGCTGTGTCACAATACAGCCATTTTCAGAAGAGCTGGGCTCCTCCTTGCTGATTTGAGGAGGGGACTGACTGTGTGTAAGCAATAGATAAATGACTGGCTGTAGGTGTTCCAGTGGTCCTGAGTTATGTGAATGGATTACATTGGCGTCAATAAACTGCTATGGGCAATTTCACAGGTAACATGTATTGAAAGTCTTGCTGTGTGGGGTTTTTTTATGTTGAATGTGTTTACTTTTAATTTGGTATAGTTACGAAAGCAATAGTTTAACATTAAAATAATATATTTGGAAGTTATATATTGAATTTGTACTGAAGATAATAAAAGCTGTGAGTATGGAAAATAGCAAAAAAAAAAAAAAAAAAAAAGCATTTTTGTTCATAAATATGGTGTTTCAGCTGTACCAAGAAGTACTGAGGGATGACTTTAGGGAGAAGGGAAAAATTTCAGTTCTGTGAGATATATCAAAGAATGTATGAGAAAGAATATTTGAATTTGGGACACTTTCCCTGAACAGCAGTGCCTGTCACACACCTCATTAGATAAACAAGCAAAATGCCAACTAATTAATGAATGTATAGAGTGGTTGAAGAACAATGCGTAAGACTTTCCTCCTCTGCATGCAAAGGAGTGGAGTCCTTCCACCACTTAGTGATATAATGAAGTTAAACAGTGAATGTCTCCAGGGATTTATATGGGCGTAATTTTTGGTTTTGATAACCACTGAGATGCTGAAATTATAAAATTATCAGGTAAACTTCCTGTGACAAGGTTCTTTCTTCTTGGATAGCTGTAGCTGTTCCGTTTGCAGTTTGCTTCATGTCTTGTAGTTGTTTCTTTTCATGTCAGTTTATTTTAGTTTTGAAAGATTGCAACATGAAGGCTTTGTAGGGGTTGGACAAGGTGTTTCTGTTCAATTGACCTGAATTGAAAATCCAGTTACTTGAATTAGAACCAGAGGAGCCTCAAAACAGCCTTCCGATAGGAAGAATGTGGATCAAACTCTCATGGCTTTAAGATAACTCTTAAATGGCTCCAAAAAGAGCATATCAGGGTGTTTTCTAAGAGAAGTGCTCCAAAATTGAAAGGTGGAAGTTGAAAAGAGGAAAAGCTTTCTTTTCTAAACCAGCATGCCACCCCCCCAAAAAAAAAAATCCAAAAACCCTTGCAGAACCACAAACACCATAAAAAACCCCCCACGAAAACCCCGCAAAAAACCAAACCAAAACAACTTCTAGAAAGCACATGGTGGAAGAAGATGGACCCATCAGGTAAATAAGGTGCCCAAAGGCTGTGACACTACGTGCTGCTCTGGCTACTGCTGAGCTGGACCAGGAGTTTACTGTCCTAAGTTTATTTTGTGCTGTTTCCTGGGAAGACTGAAATTGGATGAAAAGCTAATGGGGAATATGCAGGCACGATTCAAACCCATGGGATCAGAGGAGAGAAGGAAAAATACAGAAAGTGTAAAATGCATCCATGTTGACAGGAGGGTGCTGGACCTGGTCAGACAGGGCAACTTGATAAACAGGAGGGTTTTGTAGTTCTGAGTGAAATGCTCAGATTCTGGTAGAGTCTGGTTGTGGACAACCTGGTTTTGCCCATGTAGACATACTTGGATATAACTCTTTCCAGAACGACACACAGCACATATATTCCCCCCACCCCCTGCTCAGAGTTCTTGATTTGCTAATTTTACTTTCAGAAGTGCTCTCATTTGCTAGAGTGATGATTAATCCTGTAGACTTTGATGTATTTACTAGAAGTTGTCATGCCTTTTTCATTGGAAGCTTTGCTAAAGGGAAGTGTTTGAGCTGCAGTTTTCTGTGTCCCCTTTATTTGAATGACACACTAAATCAAGCAGGGCTTTATGAGTAACATTCCCCATTTGATTCAGATGCACTTCAGTTGCTTGAGAGGACCAGTGGCTCAATTATTCTTAGTGACAAATGCAAACTATAATAATTTTGACTCAGTGCCTCTGTACCCCCAGGTTATGTCAAGAAACGAAAGCAGTGCCATTTTTGACGCACTGACACCGCTCATCTCTCTTTGGAATAGTTCTAATCTGTCTTTTCATATGTCATCACACACGCACATTCTCCATCATCTAGAGGAAAAGATTACTCAGAGTCACTTGTTATTCTTTTCTGTGTAATTGGTGGTGCATCATGGGAAGTTATGAAGTATAGTGAAAAAGGCCTGTGCACAAATTTCAATTCTTTGCAAGCATCTTTTTATATCTAGCAGCGAAAAACAGCTGTGACTAATCCCGGGTCATCAGTTGTTGGATCACAAGGAGCAGAGAAACTCACTGAACTAAGGTGTTTCGGGAGATCTAAAGTGGCCTGTATATCTGTAAAATTGCTGAGATACAGACATGTACATTCAAAACAATTTAAAGGGTATTCCAAGAGTTGTTTAAAAATCCATGAAGATTGTTTTAATAAAGAATATAGAAAATGGTATGGATGTGAAATAGTTGGCGGTCCAGTTGTATAGCAAGATGCAAATACTGGAAAAAAAAAAGTGCTCAAAAAAATTTCCATCCTTTGGAATACATACTGAAATTTTTAACAAAGCCATGAAGTTCTTGTTTCTAGAAAATAAGAAAAGTGTGGTAGGGGGCCAGAAGTCTTTTACTTTCTGTGCAACTTGCTTGTAATATTCTTTGACAAGTACTAAAGTCTTCCTTGGACTTCAGTGGGACTTAATTCAAGTTCTGCATTCTGTAACAGAAAATAAATTTTATTTTAATATTGTGAGATTATTCTTGCTGTGCTTGGCTGACAGTCACTTTTTCCATAACTGTGCAAATATATGCATGAGAACTTAGGTCCACCTCCTTTTAATTTTTTGTCTCATTTGTGGCTTCTCATGCTTTCTCCCAGAAGGTAAAGCTGTTTTTCACTAATCGTTACTCTATTTAATGGCATCAGTTTTAAAATCACTGCTTTTAAAAAAGGTAGAAATCCTGTGCTTCAGCAGTTACTACACTGTGTGAAAGAGCAAAAACTTGTATAATTATTCATATTTTAAAAAACCTCATGCAACTTCTTATTATCAGAAGCTTGTTTTGAGATAGACTCTCTTCCATATTTCTAGTTGTCATGATTCTAATGCTGTTTGTCTGTCTGTGCGTCTGGAGATACACATCATTTTGTGGTTAGTGTTTCATGCAACTGAAACTTCATTCTGTTTATGGTTTTGTCACATTTCTGAGACTGTATTGTAAAGGTATTGTGAACGAATAGAGTGCAGTACATACTGAGTTGTATTGGCAAATGGCATTGATGCATTCACTGAATTTTGTTATTTTTTTCTGTTGTCTCCCTCGACTTCAGCAAGGCTTTGGTCACTGTCTCTCACGATGTCTTCTTAGGCAAGCTCAGGAGGTGTGGACTGGATGAGAGAACAGTGAGGTGGGTTGAGAGCTGGCTGAACAGGTGGTCCAAGAGGGTTGTAATCTGGGGCACAGGGAAGGGACTGGAGCATCTCAATTATGAGGAAAGGCTGAGGGAGCTGGGCCTGTTCAGCCTCAGGAAGAGACAGCTGAGAGAGCACCTCATCAGTGTCTGTCAGTGTCTGCAGGGAGGGGTCAGAGCATGGACCAGGCTCTGCTCGGTGGTGCTGAGCAATAGGACAGGAGGCAGTGGGCAGGAACTGATGCACAGATGTTCCACCTGAACATGGGAAAGAACTTCTTTACAGCACAGGAGACCAAGTACTGGAACAGATTTCCCAGAGAGGATGTGGAGTCTCCCTCACTGGAGATACTCAGGAACTGTCTGGGCACAGTCCTGGGCTGTGTGCTCTGGATGACCCTGCTTGACCAGGGAGGTTGGACCAGATGACCCTCCAGCCTGACCCATTCAGTGATTCTGGATTTTTAATTGAATAATGGCATAGCTGAGGTTTGAAAAAGCCTCTAAAGATCATCAAGCTCAACCATTAACACAGCACCACCATGTTCACCACTAAACCATATTCCCAAGGTCCACATCCGTATGCCTTTTGAATACTTCCAAGGACGGTGATTCCACCACTTACCTGGGCAGTCAGTTCCAATGCTTGACCACCCTTTTAGTGAAGAAACTCAATACAATTTGTGCTATATAATTGTAAATTTACATATATAAATGCATTATTAAAGTCTCCGTATTTTTTTCCTGAAGGCATTGTGAATGCCATCAATAGTTGGTTCCAAAATCTACCACATAAGAAAATCCAGAATGCTGCCATAGTTCTGTGTATGTTTCTGAATGTGAGCTTCAGTGGAGCACTTCCTCAGCTGATGTGTGCTGAGTGGGATGCAATCTTGCAAAAGCTCCAGAGTGGAAAAGCAAGATTATTTTTGCTGTACTTTCATTGTTTTTTTAAGAGCTCCACTGAAATGTGATGAAATGTTTCTCAGCACAGCACTCGTCCATACCAAGTGGTGGAGTATTCTGCTAATTTACTTTTTCATAATTTGTTGAAAAAACAAACATTTATCATTCACTCATACTTGTGGTGGTTGAACACTTAATGGAGAGGTTTTACTAAGTTTCTTTTTCCTAGCTGTATGTAGCACAGTAGTAATTTTTGCTAATTTTTCAATTGCTCTTGAAGTTGTTTGTTCTGTTTTCAACATAGAATAAAACAATTGTCTTCAGGCTGTGGATTTGTAAGACTTGTCTTTTAGTGGCATGTATTACACAGAAGATACCTTTTTGCCATGGGAAATTGCTCCTTCTGGCTGCTGAGTCTCTTCTGCTGCTATTTGCATGCATGTAATATATGTACAAATTGACATTGAAGCCTTTTGCAGTGTGCTTAAATATTAGTTTTGAGTTGTACTTCTCTTCAGATAGTCTAATTAGCATGAGGTTAATTATGAAAAAAATAATGGTGTTTTTTCTGTTAACCTACCCAAATTTTTTGTGTGAATAGTGTACCAATTTTTTGATCAGCTCAATACCTAAATGCCTTTATCTCCTACAAGTTCGCAAGGCACTTGTTCAAAGGTCATCTATCTCAGAAATGCAATTTGAAAGTTTTGTGTGAGTGCAGTCCCACAATACGTCTTCTGAAAATCATAATTTCCGCCCTGTATTTGTGATGTGATTTATTGTCAAGCTATAAGGTTTCAAACTGGATCTCAGAACAGAGAGTGTAGAGTGGCTTGTGTTCATGGTGAAATGCTTTTTGGAACCATTTTTGTTTTGTTTGAGGAAAAAGGCTGGTCAGAAGTAAAACAATATAAAGGGTCTGGTTTCAGGATCAAATGGTGGTCTTATTGAAGTAGAAAAGGAGACTAAAGGCTGTGACAGTAATAGGAATCCACTGAAGAATTTGGAAGCATTTTCAAAGATAAGAAAACAAAGACTTGAAGATGGAAGTATTTACTGTGTAATTGCTGAGCATTCATGAAATGTTGATCTACTGTGGCATGTTATGTATAAGTACTGAAAATGCAGGAATTTTGTGAGCTGATTATTTGAGAGTGCAATTTCAGTTGCATCTTTTCAACTGGACCTTATTTGTTTCTACTGCTTCACCTAGAAAAGAGTAAAAGCATCATGTCTGTATCACATTGTGCTTTCAGAAATATTATGTAGGTCATTAAAAAGGTCCTTTGGCCCAAACTTCTCACCAGCATACTTTTATTTTTTGTATCAAAGTTTCAGTAATATTTTCTTCATCTCAACAACTTGCTCAGAAGTTGACCCAGGCATATAATCATTGCCACAGGAACACTTAATGTTTCAAATTTATCCACAGCTTGCTTTGCTGAGTCTTAGTATTCTTCTTAAGGTATAAAATTTTGTGCATCCCAATAACTTCCTACATTACGTCATTGATGAGTTAGATCTGAGATTCTTGCCTATTGTAAACAAAATATCTTCTGAATTCTGTAGCCCCAGGTGCATTATGATTAAGTCCTGTTTACTCTTTCCTTGTATTTTGTTGTAGATTGGCATTGGACTACCATCAGATTCCACATGACAAAAAAATCTTGTTTTCTTTCTTCAGCAAGTTTGCAAGCTGCAACATTAGGACACAGAGCTCTGGCTCTAATAAAGATGACTAAAACTGGAATAGAAACTAGATCACAATTTCCACACTTAATAAGGCAGTAAGTCAGCTGTTGCCATGGGACAGAGCTGGTTGAATTGTCATAACTATTCCATAGGCATAAATCTTAGACTTGCACCAGATGCTTCACACTGTTCCTGCTGTGCAAAACAGCTGGAAATTCAGCTTAAAGGATTTCTTTCTTAGAGAGAAACAATAGGTGGCATAGAGCTGAGATAAACTGAAATTGATGGGAAGCTACATCCCAGCTACAGCATCGCTGTTGTGGCTTTAGATGTGTGCTTGATCCTGGGGTTTGTGTTGTGATAGGTAAAACTGCAGTTTAAGGCTTGGGAAGCAATCTAACAAGGAGGTGAAGCTGGTGGTTTTCCTTTTTATAAATGTGCTTTGTCGCAGCAACTTTTGCTTTGCTGTCTTTTTCAGTTTTCATGGGTATTTTTCTTTGCCTTGGAGATGCAGTTTTGGGGTAACATTTTGCCTGGTAGTACAATCAGTTAAGACTCTCCACTCCTTTTTATCTAGCTCTGGGAAGTTGTAATAATGTCAAATGCAGATGAGCCTGCTTATTTTGTATTCAGTTGGGAAAGATTAATTTGAAAAACAGCAATTACATGGTGCATACCCATCTAGTTGATGAATTAGTTCTCCAATGGAGATGAACCCTTGCAGAGTAATTTTTCTGTAGAAGGAACAGATATGGTTAAAACACGTTGGAAAATTCTTGCAATGAGACCCCTGTAAGTAAAATTGTTACTCAGCCAAGGCTGTCGATGTTAATATTATTTCAAGCAATAAGAAGTTTACATTAAAAGTGTGTAAGCTGTGAAACATGACAGTTCCCACTAATTCCTCATATGGTACTTTACAGTTTGTTAAATAACAAAAATTTTACTGGGCCATTTCGGGTATAAAGCTCTTTCTAAGCTTAAGGGTTGAGAAACATATGTACTGCAGGATGTCTTCTGCAGAGGGTCTGAGCTGAATAAAACAGAAATAGCACCATCATGGAGGCTGTGTTTACACCCAAGAGTTTAACTGTTCCTGTAGCTAAAGCAATATAATGGAACGAGCAATGGTGAATGTGTTTATGGGAATGGGAATAAATTATACTGCTATAAGCTGTATTTAGTAACTGCAATAAGGTTGTACGGAGGAACTGCATTGCCAGAAGGAAAAATCACATCCCTCACTGGAATAATCATGTTGTACTTCTATGTGAGGGCCAGGCCTGAATTAATTCCAGTTGCATTTCTGAGTTCTTAAGTGAGAAAGCTGCTGCAATAAAGGCTTTTTTGGCTTTGGGAGGATTTGACACTGAGAGGTGTTGAACATCTGCATCTTCACTGAAATATGTGCAGTTTAAGGTGCTGTAAGTCATCACAGTCTTGTGGTTGTGTCTTGGCTCTAAATTTTGTTGAAGTCAGTGGGAAAAGGTGGCTGGAGGACAGGAACCCTTAGGAGACCTTCGTTTGCCTGGTATATCTTGTTCTCTGACAGATCAGGTGCAGAGTCAGTAGGAAGCAGTTTATCCTGAGAGTAGAAAAATGTGCCAATGTGTGACCGTAAGTGACAATCACAGAGGAGAGCTGAGACACAAATCCAAGTTCTGTTTTGTTCGGTAGTTTTCTTTCCGTTTTTGCTTCCATGGTCCAGACATAGCTAACACAAGATGACAAGCTGAAGCATTCATCCCAGGGTGATGAGGGAGCTGGCAGATGAGCTTGCAAAGCCACTCTCCATCGTTTACCAACAGTCCTGGCTCACTGGTGAGGTTCCAGATGACTGGAAGCTGGCCAATGTGACACCCATTTATAAAAAGGGTAAGAAGGAGGATCCTGGTAACTACAGGCCAGTTAGCCTGACCTCAGTACCAGGTAAGGTTATGGAACAGTTTATATTGAGTGCTATTACACAGCACCTGCAGGATGGACAGGGGATCAGACCCAGCCAGTATGGGTTTAGGAAGGGTAGGTCATGTTTGACCAACCTGGTCTCCTTTTATGACCAGGTAACCCCGCCTGGTGGATGCAGGAAAGGCTGTAGATGTTGTCTATTTAGACCTCAGCAAAGCCTTTGACACTGTTTCCCACAGCATACTCCTGGAAAAGCTGGCAGCTCACGGCCTGGACAGGAACACTCTTTGCTGGGTTAAGAACTGGCTGGATGGACGGGCCCAGAGAGTGGTGGTGAACGGTGCTGCATCCAGCTGGCAGTCAGTCCCTAGTGGTGTCCCTCAGGGATCTGTGCTGGGACCAGTTCTGTTTAATATTTTTATTGATGACATGGATGAGGGTATTGAATCTATCATTAGTAAGTTTGCAGACGACACGAAGCTGGGAGTGTGTGTTGATCTGTTGGAAGGTAGGCGGGCCCTGCAGAGAGACCTGGAACGGTTGGATGGATGGGCAGAGTCCAATAAGTTGAAGTTCAGTAAGTCCAAGTGCCGAGTCCTGCATTTTGGCCACAATAACCCTCTGCAATGCTATAGGCTGGGGACAGAGTGGCTGGACAGTGCCCAGGCAGAAAGGGACCTGGAAGTGCTGGTCGACAGTCGACTCAACATGAGCCAGCAGTGTGCCCAGGTGGCCAAAAAGGCCAATGGCATCCTGGCCTGTATCAGAAACAGTGTGGCCAGCAGGTCCAGGGAAGTCATTCTTCCCCTATACTCGGCACTGGTGAGGCCGCACCTTGAGTACTGTGTCCAGTTCTGGGCCCCTCAGTTTAGGAAGGATGTGGAGACACTTGAACGTGTCCAAAGGAGGATGACAAGGCTGGTGAGGGGCTTGGAACACAAGCCCTATGAGGAACGTCTGAGGGAACTTGGGTTGTTTAGCCTGGAGAAAAGGAGACTCAGAAGTGACCTTATCACTCTCTACAACTTCTTGAAAGGTGGTTGTAGTGAGGTGGGGGTTGGTCTCTTTATCCAGGCAACAACTGACAGAACAAGAGGACACAGTCTTAAGTTGTGCCAAGGAAAACATAAGTTGGATATTAGAAAAAAATTTTTTACAGAAAGAGTGATAAAATATTGGAATGGTCTACCCGGGGAGGTGGTGGAATCACCATCCCTGGACGTGTTTAAAAGGAGATTGGATGTGGCACTCGGTGCCATGGTTTAGTTTAGTTGAGGGCTGGGACATGGGTTGGACTCGATGATCTTGAAGGTTTCTTCCAACCTGGTGATTCTGTGATTCTGTGAAAGCACTACCACCTTCCTCTGGGGGCTCGAGCCATTTATTCTCCCTACTTCTGCATTCACTGGGCCCTGGATCAGACCCTGGGTTGAACAGTCTGGTTTGAGACTATTTCTAGCTTGTTTTTTTTCATTAGCCTTTCAATGTAATCCACCTCACAAGACAAACAGTATATTGTTTGGTTGCTAGTTCCCATTTAGCAGCACCCCAGCTGCTGGTGCCAGAGATAACCACGTGGTGAAGAAAAAGGAAGAGAAAACTCAGTTCCATTGGGTTTCTGCACATGTGCACATCGAGTAAGCAGAAGTTAATTTTAAAGTCAAGTCCAGCTTCAAAGTTAGGTTAGGTTACTGAGGTCCTTACCCAGTTGAGTTTTGAGTATCTTCAACCATGGAAGTTTTGAAACTCTTCAGTCCCTCTTCTTGTCCTCAATATTAGAACAAACTCATGCACAGAAATTCTGGAGACAGAAAAGAGGTGTGCAGGCAGCCAGGCCAAGAGAGTAAGATGGAAGTACTTCTTTCAGTAGTAGGAAGAAGGCATGGTTAGAAACATTTCTAGAAGATAACGTTTGTGAGAACAGGCACTCAGTTAACTTCTTGGGAATTTTTTGTTTGTTTTTTTTTTTCTGCACCACAGAGCAAAATTCTCAATACATGACTACACTGAGATATAACATTTCCTTATTTTGGAATATTTCCCTGTTTAAAATAGTGATATTTTATGTGATGACAGATTAATTAGATTTAAATAACCCAGTCCTTAGGGAAAATATTCCAAGTTGAAGGGGTACAGATGCTGTCTCTTCAAAAAGTCTAAAAAAAAATTAAAACAGAAAAGTCATAAAATGTTGAATTTGCACAGTGATGGGATTTTAATCAGCTTTAATGAAGCTATCTAGTTGTGTTGCAAAATCTGTGGTCAGCTGTAATAAATGCTCCTTCTGCTTCAATTTATGTGAATGTTTGCAGCTGTTGAAGGAACAGACATCTTTGTCTCTTAGTCAAACAGTATATAAAATACTCTGGAATAAATGATGTGCAAAAACAGGTGACAGAACTGTGTGTTAATAGATTGACTTATGGAAGCAAGTGTGATGGACCTACTTTTTCATATTGATTGCCTCTTACAGGCACTGGGTTGTGCAAGTGGAACTCATTTAATGGAAGCCCTTGAGAGAGAAAAAGTAAAAATCATACCTGGCTTCCATTTCTTGTCTACATGGAAGCTGTATTCATGTCATTTAGAAAGATCCTCTGAACCAGTTTTCAGCAATTTTTCAGCAAGTGCAATACATACCAAATTTCTTACGAGGGCTGTGCCATCCTGCTTTTGCTTAACTCACTACAGACATGAACCCACACTATGTATTATTTAAATGTGTAAGTTGACACAGTTTATAGGATTTAGAATTGGAAAGAATATGAATTATACAACAGAAACCTTTCAGCGTGCTTCAGAGTTGAACATTTTTAATGAAAAATGAAGATGCACACTAAACTTAAAACCAGAAGGACTTGGTGGGTAGTTAGGTAACTGAGCAGACCATCATGCCCATTTGTCCTGCTCTCAGTAGCGACTTTAGTGAAGATCTCTCTGGAAAGTAGGGAAAGCAGATGTGAACTGAGCTGGAGAACCAGGATGGTGCTTTTGAGTGCCTGTTTTCTGATGAAACAGATTCGGGTAACCCACATAATGAAGCTACTCTTCAGTGTGACTGTGGCTCTCTCAAATGTAATTTGAACACAGCTTGACAAAAAGGTACAGGTGCTTCATAAAATACAGAGTTTTGATAGGAGGAAGGTGCCCAAGACATCCGGAGCCTTTGCTGAGACTAACAGAAATGTACAATGAGAGAGGCCTCCTGGTGAGTCTTCAGTCAAACACAAAAACCAGATAGAAGGAGAACTGAGCTTTACTAGTCCTCTAGTTCTAATATTCAAAGAGTGACCTTTTTTTTTTTTTAATCAGAAGTACACATATTGTGGTATGTTACTCTAAAGGGAATATAATGCAGCCTTGATACTCCTTTTAAGAATGCTGAAACCAGGATGTGCCAATTTAGCAAAGTAAGCTTTTAAAATGGGCATGATGCTTTTTATTTTCAGCTGAGCACTTCAAAAGCCATCAAAATAGATGTTACCTTCTGTTCTGGAAACTGTCAGGAACCTATAAATAAGCATAAAATAATAGAGGAGCAGAAAAAAAACGTTGTGCCAGCAGTTAATGTTGTTGTTTCTAATTTTGTTGGTTTTTTTTCTTTTTTACAGTGTGTCCTATTCAGTGCATGTCTCTGAGGACTATCCAGGTACAGTGCAAAATTCTTGTCCGTGACATATTGTATATGCATGTTACCACAATTCACTATATTGAAATGAGAATATCTGAAAGGGTGCTGATGTCTTCCAGGTGCATCTTGTGCTAATCATTTCCCATTAGTTTAGGATATGTTCGCAGTCATTTCTCCTGTTCAGGCATCATTTATCAGCTGGGTCAGGGTGAGAACACAGGTTCACAAGTTCAGCTGGACGGTGGCTTGGGGTGCTTTTGGTGTGTGGAGCCAGCAGCGATAGGAGTGAGAAAGTGCCCAGCTTCTCTTTGGCGTGGCAGATAAAGCTCGGTCTTTGAGGAGCCTGAGCAGCCTGGCGCAGGGCCAGCAGAGCACTTCTGCTCCAGCCCTTGATGAGGCTGCTCTTGTTCTCCCAGTCAGGGCTGCAGACTCTGCTGGAGCCTCTGGGGTCAGCCAGAGCCAAGTGCTCGTGTGTGAGTCTTTGGTAGTGTTGGCTCGCAGAGCTGCTCGCAGCTGCTCAGTGCCACTTGCCTTTCCTGCTTGGAGCTGGGCTGGCAAATGGGTTTGCATGACTGGCAGGCCAGTCTTGAAAAGGGTGTTATTCATGGGAAAGATAACCAGGTAAGAACAAAAGCAGTTTTTCAGCGAGGTTATTTCCCTAATTTCCTTCACAAAGAGAGTGCAGAGATAGTTTAGGCAGCGCAGAAACAGAAGAGGGAAGCAGGGATGACAGGTGTTATGCAAGTAGAGGTTTGTGGTAGTACTGTTGGATTGCACCACATTGTGCACCTGTGATTATTTAATAGTGTAAGTACCATGAATGATACGGAACCCTCTGTCTGTTTTTGATCTTTATCTGTAGCTTCTCTGAAATGTTTCTTGAAGAAATATATCTTGTTTCGTTTAGAAGCTCCAAAGAAGTGTGACTTTGATCTTCTTCACTGATAAGCAGCAGACTCTGATCAAAACACCAGTGTTTGAAGCAGATAGAGAAAAAAATCAACAGTGTTGCTAAAAACAATGGATTCTGAGAAAGAATGCTAACAACTTTTATTAGATTTATTTTTTAACCAGCAAAAACTGGTTTCGTTTTCGTTCTCCATCCAGCAAAAACTGGAGAGGAGAATGATAGTGATATTAGTCTATTCAACATTTAGAAATGGGAGAGACTGAGATTCATAAAATGCATGATCATACCAGTGATAAATGGATTTACTGATTACTGCAATTTGCTGACAGTGAACAGAGGGACAAACAGCTAAAAAAAAATCTTCACCATGTGTTATTAATGGTTTCTTCCATTAAATATCACAAAAAATTTGACCTCTGAGAATCTCTGAGTAAATGGCAAGCTGGAGCGCTGAACCAGCAGCAGTTACTTGCACAGTACATGAGATCTCATTTCCTGGCAAACTCTTCTGTCTGATAGACCTCAAAATTTCCTTGTGACTGTTATTTGCAGCATGTCCTGGTGGCCTACAAGCCTGAGTGACTTTAGTGTCCCTAAAACCTGATAAATATTCTGTGCCATCACCCCATATGTTTTAAAGGGGGTTTGAACATTTAAAGGGCATTTGAACATTTCACACTGTAGTTAGCTTGGAGCGGGGAGTAAACCAGCACATATTTACTGATTAAAATCCAGCCCTTCAGGGCTTTAGAAGACCTGATTTCATTCACATCTCAAGCTTTTGCAGCATATATATGTCCTTTATGACGAAGAGATGTTCAGTGTGTTAGGAATGATAATGACTTTTTGCCGTTTTACAGCTTTGATCATAAAACACTCATTTTGACTTGGTGAGCCAGATTCTTTGTTCTGCTGGTTTTGTCCTAAATTTCTAACTTAACGTTACTGCTGACTGTGGCTGCCTTCTCTGACATATATCTTAAGGGATGTTCCAGGGACATGTCAGGGTGTGATGGTGTCAAGTCTGGGAAGCTCTGTGCTGGTGTCCTCAGCTGGAAGATGTTCTTCAAGTACTGCTGCAAGTTCAGAGCAGCACGTGCTCTCAAATTAAATTTCTCACAGGATAAATCTTTATAGATTAAGGTTTGAGTCCATTAGTGTGTAGCTGCACCAAACTTGTAGCCTGTGTAGATTAAGAGTGTGTAATACAGAGTGGATCAAATTTGTAAATTCAGGACAAGGCTGTCAGAGTTGATCATCAGATAAATTGTTAATACATGCAATAAATATACAAAAATAGAAGAGATTAAGTGACTATATGAGTGATGTAAATCAGCTAAAATGATACCACCAAAAGTAAATTTTAGATACTATAAGAAGAGCCTTGTGTAGTATGCATACTCCCACAGCCTGTATTGCTGTAATGTATGCAGCATCACCACGTTGGGACTGATAACAGTGTGTGGCTGTTGATGAATTACTTCTTAAAGCATCAAATACAAGCAGCCGAGCATTAAATCGTACCTATGGAAACCGTAATGTGACATGACAACTTAAAATAATGGAAGGTTTTTGGAAGTTTCGTAATTATGAGTGAAAGCTAAAAATGTGCTCACAAAGGCACACTGAGAACTTAACAGGAGTAGTGTTGAGACAGTAATGTCTGAAAGTTACATATCCACTGCTGAAGTTGTGAAAATATAACTGGAAAGCTTAGAGGCGGGTAATAACAGTTTCAGCAAAATATTGCTGTAACTGTTTTCTCATAGCATTGGCACAACTGGGGAAAATAACCCTTCTAAGGAGCAGTTACAGAACGTAACGTCAATAAGTAGACCGAAGTCCCACTAATATGAGTGCGTCATGACTCCTGTGAGAACCATCAGAGCAGCAAGAATTTTGCTAATGAATTTATGTTCAGAATGATTTGTGTTGGCTGGCATAAACTTGTGGTACTACTGTAGTCTTTTATCCCAGTGATTGATAGGTTACACACCTGTTAGCAGAAACATCCTTTCCTTAGACTTCATGAGATTGCAGCCATGAGGAGAGAGTCAGTTTGGAAGCAAGTAGGTTGCTGCATCTCTTTGTTAGGTCCAGGCACTAGGACCTCCACTGAAGAGGAGAGGTGTTCCTAGGTGCCATGTGCTAGAAACTCGTTGTTGAAGAAAACAAATCAAAGCCAATATCTTAATCTCAAGTCTCCTCAGACTGATGGAAGTAAAAAAACCTCTAATAGCTGTGAAATAGCAAAGGAAAGAAAAACCAACTTGGCAGTGAAAGTCATATTATCCAGCTGCCAAGAAAGAATGAAAATGGAGATAAAAATATAATTAAAATATATAAAACCTGTCACTGAGCAGTCCTTTTTTCCATATATGTATGTCTATTCTGTACAGAGCATACTGGTTTTCCTAGTTTTCTGTGCAGCAATAAGCTGTAGCACAACAATTTCCTCTCTCCCTTCCATGTATGTGGTGTTAGGTATATCTAGAGCCAAATCATGGCTTCATTTTTCTCAGTCCATCAGAATCCATAGCAGTAACTTACACTCCCAAAACCAGGACAGCAATGGGCCTGTGATGTGTGTGCAAGGTGGACACTGAAATGATGGTGACAAGGTGGAGTATGTAAATAGAGGCAAGGCAGGGCTTCTTGAAGAGGACAAGCTGCAGCACTTGGTTCACACAATGTTCACACAAAACATGTCCCTGTGCCCAGCGTGGAGCTGAGCAGCCACAGATTGCTCTGTTGCTGTGCCCCAGGCTCCCTCTTGATAAAGGTGGCCAAGAACTGCTGTGATAGAAAGGATGATGTTACTGAACTTTCCTCCCAATTAATGTTAACACCTTTAACATTTCACTGGAAGCACTCAAAAGCTTTGAGGTTGCAGCAGTATGCTTAAAATTGCATGTGCGTTCGTGCACGTTGCTGATGTGGGACCAAAGTGTTCAGAACTGTAATAGATAAGTCCTTCTCCCAGTCCTCTTATTTGCCACTTTATCTGTGATTATCTTAGTTGTCAGCCTTTCTGCTCTAGAGCATAAGTTCCAATTCAGCCCAGGTCATTAGAAGACAAAGTATCATTACTTTCGTAGGCAGCTCAGCAATACATGCATAATTAGCTCCGGCAGATAGTACACAAAACCTCTCTGCTTCTTGGTATTTGTTAGTAAACATTTGGTTGAAAAGCAAAAAAAGAAACTAAACCAAAAAAAAACCCCAACAGACACACTCCTCAGCCTAATCCTTACATTTTTTCAAGAAAATTGTGTGACATAGAGTTAACATATTCATATCCATACTGGTGTTTTTGTTAGGTGGGAGGAATTTTTTTTTCTCCCTGAATCAGGCACAATAAAGGTTATCCACTGATTAGAAGACACTTCAAATAACCTTTATGTGACTAGGCAAAATGAGGCACAGATATTTTGCATAATTGGCTGTTAACACCCAGCTCTCAGTGCAGCTTTCACTCTGCATAGCAGATCTAGCTTGAGTTTTGGTGTCAGACATAGCGAAAAACATAGAACAAGTATTAATTTTGGAAGAGGCTGGCCATTCTAAGCCTTGTGGGTTGGTTCAGAGCAGTGCTTGGTGTTATTCACAAAAGCCATGACATCAAACTCCAGGGTTTTGCTTTATAAAGTCTGGGTCTGGATCTCCCATACTTACAGTATTTTTCTTTTCGTTAACAATCTCAAGGGAAAAAAAGCCAAAGAGCGCTCAGCTTCCCTAAGCATCTGGGGAGTGATTCCTTGTGGTACAAATGTGGGATAGGAAACATTGGAAGGGGCTGGCAAAGCACAATGGAACTTCACCATGCAAAGTGTTTTTCTTTCGTAGATAACACTTACGTTTCCAGTTCTGATAACGATGAAGATGTGTTAGTTACCACAGAGCCAATTCCAGTAATTTTCCACCAAATTGCTACAGGTAATCTTATGTCTGGAGAGTTTTATCAAGTTTATAATTTTGGAGGAAAGATAAGATGTTGTCTGCACTTAAAGGGAGATATGTTAAAGTGTTCAGCTGTACAGTTTGCTATTTTCTCAAAGTCTTGTTCTAGTAAATTTCCTATATTTCAGAATAGAAGAAATTAAAATATTTCTTCTGGGGATCACCACAATTGTGTGCAGAATGTATTTTTTTCTTTTAATGTCTTGCAGCCTGTGCTAGAGCAATTCCCCTTGAATACAGTTAGAGATGCTTAGTACTTTCCAATTACTAGTTTTCATGATCACTTGCTTAAAACTTCACTAAATCTTCACCATTGCGGATGAAACAGTCTATAACTACCACTGGCTCTGATGAATTATTTCAGGAAATTTCAAACAAAATGGTTCAGCTGTTTCAGTGAATTCGACTATAGAAAAATGATTTATTTTTTTTCCCAATGATTTTGAGAATCTCTCCTTTTAAATTATTTCCTTATTTTCAAAAAGTAAGGAAACCCTTGACACATAAAAGGGTGTGCTGTCAGACATGCAGGCACATTTATACTGTATTTAACAAAGATTTGTGTGTACTCCATAGAGACATTTTAGATTCTAGCAGAAAGATTCCCTGATTAGTTCAGGCTGCAGGAGAAACTGCACAGAGCACTCTTAATTCTGGCAGTCCTTCAGATAGGAACACTTGACTTTGTAATTTTTTATTATTATTATAATTCTTTAGGGCGTTTCTTTGGATAACATGGAATTACTTTGAATTCCGCTGGAAGACCAGAATGATCTTCAGTCTCTGATGTCATTTATACAGATGTAAATCAAGAGTAATTTTACTGAAGTTGTTGCAATGACATACAAACAAAATCTTGCTATTATCGTCAGAAGTTTGAGAGTTTTACTTGCAAATACTTCTTTAATTTGAAAAGAAATTAAGCCTGTAATTTACAATAAAGTAAAAGCGTATCTTTTATATAGATTTTGTTTTCCTGAGGGGTTTTGATTTTTCATTCTTTTATAAATGATATGAAATTAATGAATGACACTAAATTATAGATCATGAATTGGTAAAATGTCCTAGATGGATCAGCTGAGTTTCAATTTACACTTAAAGTCTTCTGAGAAGTAGGGGCTTCCTAATTTTAGACTGTTGCATTGTGAACTCTTCCATGCATTTCGTATCTGTAACTTTTTGTTCACTATTTGCTCTTCTACTGCAACTAAGAATTCCAAGTCTGCATATGGAAAATGATTTCACTTTTTTTTCACATATGTTCCCTATTTTCCTCTTTTTTTTTTAAAGAACTGAGAAAAACCAGTGATGTCAACTATTGTTTATCCATAAAGTCAAAATTACAGAGGGAGAGTGGAGAGGTATGTATTTCTCGTGTGCATGTTTTAATAAAATTTATTTTAAGAAGCAAAAGAAAATAATAAAATTTTAATGTTTCCCATAGACTAATTTCAGAGTGTGCTTATGTGCATGCTTACATGTTTTGAAAGGTGAGCATATTTCTCTGAGTTTCATATGTGGATTAACCAGTGATTTACTTAGTTCAGATAGAGATTCTCCTCCTCTCCTAGGCAATATGTTTTTTATTTCATTTTTTATTCAACAGTGTTCTAGACTCTGTCAGCCCTAAATAGACAGCTCTCCTAGAGAGCTAGATAATGATTCCATCACCTTTTACCCAGCTCTGGCACACAAGACCACGTCTCAATTACTTAGCTCACAGCTTCTTCATGCAGCCTGCAGCAATGCCAGTGCAGACTCCAGACCTCTGCCGGACTGCTCTCACCAAGAGCAGGGTCTGGAGGATCAGGGTCTTCCAGTCACGGTGGGATTTGTCTCTGACCAGTCTCACTGGGCCATTAAGGAAGAAGTGGCAGTAACATGGAATCTACAGGGCTTGACAGAGTTATGGCCTCGAAGGTACCCCATAGGATCCTGCCTGTGTGGCAAGAAATTGAGCATTCTCAGGACTTCAGGTGCTTAATTTAAAGACTTGCTTTGGTAAGGATAGTTGCTGAGTTTCTTGATCCTGGAAAGGGGAGACAAGCATGCCTAGATGCTACGTGTATTGTTTTTTTTAGTAAGTGAAACCTCATTTGAGGTGAAAAACTGCACTGAAAATACTTTGCTTCTGCTGCCTCATCGTTGTGTTCAGTGCTCTGTGAAAATAAGAATAACAAGTGTGGGAAGAATTTACCCATTTTATTAAAAGCCTGAGATATAGTTAGCTTCTGTGGGACTGAGTTGAGCTTGTATTTTGTTTCTAGTTGAATCAGATATTTAAATGTGAACGTACTGAAAAAAGCCCTTTATAAAAAATCTCTAACACTGACAATTTCCATTGGCTAGACAGTTAAAGGTTTGGTTAGGATATGATGGGTTTGTCACTATTCTAATGTGAGAGTTTCATTTCTATTTTTTTTGTGAAATTTTTGTTCAGTTGATTACTGTTTTGAAACAGACTTCCTTCTGAGGTAGTTTTATTATTAAACAAAGAAGACTGAAGTAATTTTATTTATTTTCAGTTAAGTAGAAGCAGAAATTATTTTTATGACTTGTCAGAAATTACCGTGAGATTGGATGAAACACAATTTTTACACTGTATGTAGACACACAGTGAATAGAGCAGGAGTTAAGTGGCAGTGGTAGAAAAATGGGATTACAATGTTTGACCACAGAAATTAGTGATAAGTGTATATACATATTGACATTAATGGCTGAGGAATTTAGGAGGAACATCTATTTTTTGATTCATATACCTGATTTCTATTCCGTTAAGACAGGTCTGTGGAGCACACGAATAAGAAAAAAGGGGTTAATACATTATATTCAGGTTGAAGTGAAGAATTATGATTTTATCAGGTGTTCTTCAGTGGTTACTAGTCAGCATAGGGCATAGAAATAACACATGCATTGTGGAAAACAAGAATTACTCTCTCAAGCAATTATATAATTATAAGTAAAGGTTCCAGTAGTGGGAAACAGAATATAACATTTCATCTCATGCTGAGTTGCAGTTGGTACCAGGATCAGTTCTGTTTACTTGATGATATTATTCACAAAGCCAGCCTATTTAGAGCAGGTTTTACTTAGATAAGCATAGGACTTTCTAATCCTTACTTTTTACTGTCTCAGAGCAGAAAATTAAGTTTGAGCTTTCCTGGCCCCAGGATGGAACTTCTGATAAAAATAATAATTAAGCAGCAGTGTGTCAGTTTTTCATAGAAGGAAACATTACATATTCCATGCTTGGACTTGGATTATTTCCTGAAACCATTAGACTTTATTTACAAGAAAAAAGTAAAATAAAATTGTAGTAGCTTGCTGACACACCAAAAGATCTATGTCCAAGACCATTCTTGGTGGGAAGGTTATGCTTTGTTTAGCAAAAAGCACAGAGTGAACTATTCCAACATAGTCTGCTGAATTATCCAGTTATTTAAAATATTATGTTGTGTTAGCAACTGCACAAGTGTTACTTCTCCAACATGTATTCAGGGTGTTTTTATGTACCCTTTATTAGGTGCTTGTTTCATCTGATACTTCACTATTCTTAAAATGGGTCTTCCGGAAAAATTATACTAAAAGATGTCTTAAGGAAGGATGCTGTGAGCTTATTTGTAAAAACATAATTCCTGTAGCTACATATAGAGCTATAAATGCAAGGTCAACATATTGCTTTTATCATTGCTAATGTTCCTTTTCCATTAAGGAGTCACGGCACAACAGCGCAGTTGAAGAAGACTCTGAAGGAGATAATGACTCTGAGGAATTTTATTATGGAGGACAGGTAATGCAGGAAATTTTTTGCACGAGTTCCAAGAAAGTAATATTTGAGAGTTCTTATGTTCATTCCATTATAAATTTATGATACTATTTAATTTCTTACATTTTTTCAGCATTGAGTAGAGTGATATGTGTATATATACATAGCATTTTATAGTGGAAATATTGAATATGTTAAAAGTTATAATTATATCAAATTCAAAATAAGATTACGTTGTTTACATCTGCAAAGCTATAAGAATGGAAAAAGTAAATACCCTTCAGAAAGCATGAAAATAGAAGCTGGTTGCTTACTTCCAGGAAACAGATAACTGACTGTAAAGCTTATCCCATTATTGATACAAATGGGAAGTCCGGCTGGATCCAAATCTGTTTCCTTCTGGAGGATTGCCAGTTTTTAAAGTAAGGAGCACTGCATTTTTATGGTGAAAATGGTTATTACAAAACAATTTTTGTCTCGGCAGTAGTCCATTCTTTTTCTGAGCTCTAGAGTAAAATTCACCTTGAAAAATGCTACATATTTTAGATTATTGTACTGCTCTGTGTCTTTACTTCTTGTTCCTTCAGCAGAATTAATTCACACATTCTCTTGTGTATTGGGAAATAAAACCTTTGCATGCCTTTTCCTTTTGCAATGTGCTTCACACTGCTAGTCTCTTTATTCAGATTTTTCTTGTTTTTTAACCTAAATGTCACCCCATGGGATTATTCCTCGCTTGCGTTATTAGAGCTGTTTATTTCGATGAGTATTTTAGCAAATTACGGTGGCTGTTTGTGAGAGTTGTCCCTTGCCTGGGGCTGGAGGCTGAAGCCATCCGTGCCCTGGGTGCAGAGCCAAGGCTGCGGGAGCGCGGCAGCAGTGTCAGCAGGGTGGGTCGGTGCGGAGAGCGTGGGATGCTGACGAGCAGGACATCGCTGAGCCTCTTCTCTCCCACAGCCAACAGTGCGGTGGGCTTAGAGCGCAGAATTCACCTGCAGGTGCTTTACATTAAAAAAATAACCCCAACAAACAACAAAAAGCCACAAACAGACAGACAAACAAAAAAAAAGAAAACAAAAAAAACATGCCTCTGAAAAGCTATTAGAAGTCATACTGAAACTGGAAGGGAAACAATGTGTTTTCGTTGTCTAAAATAGCTAACATGGGGAATTAACTCAGGTTTGTTTCAGAAATGACTGCAGGAATTGCCTCCCTTCAGCTGCCGGTTCCTACAGCCCCATGCTGGGGAGTGCTGGGGAGGACCATACACATAATTCACCGCAGAGAGCGATGTCTTATTTTAATCTGCCTGAGAGGAAAAAGCTTCTGGTCTTGTCCTGTAGTGATGAGTCGTGTGTACTGGCTTCATTTTTCAACTCTGAAGACAAAGGGCAGTAACCTCAAGGTGAAGGAAAAGGCAGAAAACAGCTGGGAGTGCTTATTTCTTGAACCAGGGCTAATACATTTGGTAAAGGATGCCTGGCGGTGCCCAAATGAATGAAAAAATATTAACACTGCCTGTGAGATATGAACACAGATAGCAGTACATCATTTTGCAAGGTGTAAAAGAGCTGTGTAATAGACAAGACTGGTTAGAATTTAAGTGCCTCATTAAAATGGAAACTAGATTATATTGCGTTGTCTTCTCTTTAAGGTAATACATTTAACGGAAGGAATAGTAACTGGCAAAAAAAAAATCCTATCTGCAATAAAAATAAATGCCAGTTGATTGTGAATGTCTTGAATATAGAATATCCAAAAAGCAAAACATGGAGAAAAAAAAAAAGAAAAGACCTCACAGAAAGTCTATTTAAAAAGAGGGAAAAAAGGACATGTTTAATTTAAAATTTCATGGTCAAAAAGGCAAAAGTCTAAAGAGGACATATGGAGTTAAAAAATAATACTGAGGAGTCAGAAAAGAAATAGGAAATCATGTAATCAGCGAAGTTCCTTGAAAGACAAAAGAGAACAATCCTTTTTCAAACAAAGTGTTTGTAGGAGTTGTTAAGCGGGGCACCGGGTGTATTGGGGACACAAAAGGTTTGACCACTGTGTATGTGGGGAGCTAGCAAGGCAGGCTCCTTCCTTTGAGACAAGTGTGGGCCATGCCCACAGAGAAAGGGGACAAAAATACTGAATTTGGCAAATAGAGGGAAGAGATGCCAGTGTGATTGTGTGCAATACATTTGGGAAAGATGGAGGTCAGGGATAATTCTTAGCTTTTCTAAGTGGTTGCAGCTGGAAAGACAAGAGAGCTGCTGCTGATGAAACAAGGACCATGGAAGATGGGAAATGGTGTTTGATGGGCAGTGAAAAGAAGATGCAACCTTTTGCTCGTAAATTAAATGTTTGTATCCACTTCCTAGGCACCTGCGTGTAATCCTCCCTAAGGATTTAATGGATAAATACTTTAAAGTAGCTAAGTGGTTCAATAGTCTAAGACCTATTGATTTTCAATGGGATTTAGGTTTGTAAATCGCTTAATCTCCTTTTAAAAAGCAACCTTTTGTCAAATAATCTGAATAAGGTCTCAGATTAAAAGCGGAGACTTTCTAAACGCAGACCTTTCAGTCACAGCAAAGTTATCAGATTTTTTTAGCTTTTGTATTCACTTTTTCTGCAACTCTGTTAATTCTTGCTTTGAATCTCTATCTTCTACATTTGCAAATAAGAACAGGAGATGAAAATAGAAATACTACTGCCTGTGGCTCTCTCTGTGCTTGTCTCTTGTGCTTCAGCTGCAGGACATACTTGAAAATGCAGAAATACAAAACTCTGACAGTCTCCTCTGTGTACATCAATATGTCTGTGGCACTAATTCAAGGGTGGGAAGTATCATACTGTGGTCTTAAAATTTGCCAGAGCACTGCTTTGTTTCCATTTTAAGTTCATAGCCTCTTACCATGAGAAAATACATTAGAAAAAGCATTATGTTGAGCAGTTTAGTGTTCTGCATAGTGTTGCTTTTGTATTTTACTATTATTGAAACATAACAGTGATTTAAAATCTGGTTTAGGACCAAGAAAGGTGGCAAGTGCACCACAGCTATGATTTGTGAAATGATTGCTGTGCTCTCTTTGGAAGCAGGACAGCAATTATTCACGCATCTTTAAAGAATTCTTTGAGTAATGAGCATGTAAAAAGGATTGGTTTCCCCCTACCTAAAGTGAAAAAAAATTACAATAAAGGTTTTCTTCCCATGCTTTTCTACTTGGAAAATTGTTCTGACATGCCTGCCCCAACCAAGGAAGGAAGGTTGTTTTATAACCTTCTAGTCATGAATATCATTGATATCTCTGAAAAATACATGCCCATGCTATGCTGATGCATTCTCTGCCTTATTCTTAAAGAATTCTAGGTCTAAGCCTAATCAAATTACTCTCTGCTAATTTTCATATGTAAAAAGGTGATCATCTGATTAATATTTTAACACTGTTGAAAATTCATTAAATTGAAAAACACATCTCTAAATATCAGAGTTGAAAGTGCCACAGCACTGGTTTCCAGCATATTTGGATGTACAAATGGGAGAAGCAATACTGCAGTTGAATGTGGCTCTGCAATAACAAGAATTCTCTGCAGGAATTCTTGTATAAGAATATATATATATATGTGTGGGTCTAAAGGGATAAATTACATTCTGTTACTTTGCTCTCTGAATTTGTCAACAGTACAAACCAAATCTTACGATCATTTCTGAATCTGTCCAAGTCTAGGGAGTTGATTGACTTCTGTGGAATTACTGTCATTCTAATTGTTGTAAAGGCATAGATTTAGGTTTGTACAATCAGGATCATATTGCTTGAGAAGAAGGTAACAATAGACAGATGATGAATACATTGTTACATGCCCAAAGAGGTATTTTGGACCTTGTAGGAGAGAGGAAGATATCAATTATTTTGACTTCATACATTCCAAACAAACCAGCTAAGTTTTGCTTTTTAGTGTAAGCACTAACATAATTTTTTCCATTTTTCATGTGGAATTTGAAAAAAAAGGGGGTGGTGTCTAGGTAGATGTTTCTTTATACATTCTCTGGTAAAGGACTTAACATGGGAAGGTGCTCTTTTAAATTTTCTTTTTTTCCATCTCATATTGTAGCACTGGTGGGTAGAGTGCAGCCAGTGAGTAAACTGAAAATGTAATTTAGATGCTGAGGTGCTGTGTATAGAGAACAGTTTAATGCTTCTCTTGTGCCCAAGCCATTCTGTGTCTAGTATATATGTGAGTGTGACAACAAACAAGAGCAAGCAAACCTTTATCCTGGAGTGGTTGTACAAGGAGGACAAGACTAGGGGGGTCTGATACTTACCCTACTTAATATTTTAAAAATACACAAGTGTCCCAGAACAAACCCTGGGACAAAATACAATGGATGAGTCCTTTGCTGCTTCTCCTCCCACAAACAACAGGAGAACCCTCAAAACATTTCAAGGCAGAGGTGCCTGCTTTGAAAATCTTACTGCTTAGCAGATTAGATGTGTCAGTGCTTCAACTTGTCCTTTCTGAGTGTGGCATTAAGGAATCTTAATGCAACATGTTTTGCAGAGAGAGCTTTCAAGAGTCTAAATCAGGTGCCAGACGTGAAATACAGAATTCCCAAAATATTTTTCTTTCCGTGACAGGTTAGTTATGATGGAGAACTTCACAAACACCCACAGCTGGAGGCTGATTTGACAGCAGTGAGAGAGATCTATGGACCTAATGCAGTATCTCTCAGGTATGTCATTGGCCTTTCCGTATTGTGGAACCTTTAATGTTTTGGAGATTGAGTTCCCTATGGACTGCTCCTGACTGCCAAATCACAAGTCTTTTCTGGTGATTTCTGCATGTTGTGTGACAAAATGAGGGAGTGCTGCAATCTCACATCAACGCTGGTGTTTGGGTTTTTTTTTGTGGTTCCGTATAGGTACAAGTATCTGTACTGAGAACAGCCCTGTTCTAAAACACCATTGTCTTTTGCAGCTGTAGTCAGGCAGTTGTGTTTTGTTGTAAATTACTTTTCAACATTTCTCTAAACCCTTGTTAAACTCCTTTTCTGTCATATTCTGTATTTTGGCCTGGAGGTGAACAAGAAAAATGATAAGAGATTTAATAAATATTTTCCCTAGGGAAAGACTGAAGGAATTGGATTTGTCTAGTCTAGAAGAAAAAGAGTGGGAGAAGACACAATAGCAGTTTTTCTTCTTCATAAAAGCTGTTTGTAGGTAGAAGGAGTGATCAGATATTCTGTATTGTCATCATGAGAGAAACAGTAAGAAGCTAGGGTGTGATTAGAGAATAGGAAAGATTTCTAATTGTGAGAATCTGAAGTATCCTGCACAGGAAAATAGTGGAACCTCGGTCAGATGGGAATTGTTAAGAAATATTACGTGAAAATTCTATTATATAGAGACATATTTTATTATTATTAATTATTATATTAGAGACATATAGGAGCGTGCATGATTCTGCTGTAGTGCGTGTCTGTATAGTACGTATGTATTAATATATCTCAGGTATTGTATAACTTCATTTTCCTTCTGTGCGATCTTAATAATTTCATAAAAATAATAGATAGACAAGATGTAGCAGACCTGTCAGATGCATTGCAGGGAAAATATCAAAGTTGTCATACAAACCAAGTAAGAAGTGAGAGCATGCCTACAGCTGTGGTGTACTATACCTTTTCAAATTAAATGGAAATTTATTGCACTTCAAGAACCTGGGGAACTGAAATCTGAATAGTTGTAAATAGGTTTAGGAAAGGAATAAGATTAAGTGTTTAGTTGCCAAACTGATAACTATGAAATTGAGAATACCATCATAGCAGGTTTCTTCAGGCTCTGAAACTGAAACATTATATGTAACCTTTCAAAAACTTTAATGCATGTAGTTTATATTCAATCAGCTGTTTCACTGGAAACACTGTGATCCCCTTGAGCTCACTATAGTAGAAACTGTCACCTGTGGCTGCTTTTGGAACGTGTAAAACTTCAAAGCTTCATCCACTCTATTGCAGCAAAAAATTCTTAAAAATTCTGGAAATAAACTCCACAGCTTTAAGCATGCATTTTCATCCCTCTCGTGCAGCTCCACTTCTCTGAGGAGAGAGAAGTTTGTCTGACAAACACATCCACTAAGAGGCATATTTCCTAGGTAGCTGACCCTCCTCTCAGCAATCTCTTGCTGTCACAGAATCAATTGTACATGTATAAGTGAAGTTCCTGTACCTGCATGCTTTTCACCTTAGATATCTGGCCACAAAAGCCCCGAGAAAGTGATCCATCCAGCTGATCCAAACTTCAGTATCTGTTTACATTCTTATTCATTTATGAACAGAGGACCTCTGGGAGCTTCAAAATCAAGATATGTTGATGAGGCCACTGTAGACAGCAGATCCTAAGTTGCAGGTCTTGGAATAAAACATGATTTCCTCCTCGCTGTCAGCCTGGGAAATTAAAACTAGAGTTAGCATCGTGTCTAAAATCCATCTTCTAGGATGGTAGTGGAGTAGGGGCAAAGGGATTTCAGTGAGTATAGAAATGTCACAGTTAAAACTAATTTTTATGTTATTCTTTCTTCCACTAATATTTCTGTTCCATTAGTTTAACCATTCCTCTGGTTAATTTATAAAATCATTCTTATTTACAACCATTTGAATCTGTTACGTGAGTAAAACCAGCCTGCATTCATAAAAATTGCTTAAGATAGCATAACAATATTTGCATCTTCTGGAAAATGAACAAAAAAAAACCTGATGCTACTGTTATGCAGGAGAGTGGCTGAGCCATTCCGTAGGTGGAGAGCTTCACTGTTTCAAAGCCAGGTTTTCAGTGAGCTGTGGGAGGTCAGGGAGTGCCTGTGCGTGGGGTGAAGCTGGAGCAGCTCTAAAGGTGGCTGGGAAGTCTGCTGTAATACAGCTCTGTCCTGCCATTCACCTGCCCTGAGTGTGCCAGGTGTGGGCATATGTGATGTAGGGAGACAGCTCGGGTTTGGCCTGACCAGAGAGAACCATTGGGTTGCTGAGTTCTGCTGGAAGGGGTTCCCTTCACCAGACTTTACAAAAGCTCAAGCAGTTTCCAGTGCAAACTGAGCCCTGTCACGGCTGAAAGGTCACTTCGGTAGGAGACAGTTACATTTTAGTATTTCAAAATTGCCTTATCGACTTATTTATGCACAACTGCTACTGTGTGCTTAGTCAAGTCTAATAGAAAAGCATGGAAGTCGCTCTGAGAACAAGCATAGAAATGCAGTGTGAAGTTAAAAACACCCTGGTAGCTGGAAGCTAATCTGTGAAAAATTGAGAGATAGTACTTTTACAGTATTGTCCACTTAAGTAATTTAAATGAAAAGGAAAGCAGTTTTTTGTTTAGGTGTTTCTGTATGTATTTTCTAGTTCCATTTTTCAGAAGTCTTCAGGTACACTGGGGGAAGGCAATCAGAGTGAGTCAGAAAATAAAAGGCAGAAAAGCCACAGTTTAAATGTAAGATTTCAGACGGCAGTGAAATACCTGTTAAATCCCAACCTTGCAATGCTACATATAACAGATAAAAAAAATAACTATCGCCTTGAGCAAATTTAAAGGCAGTCTTTATTTTTGACAAACAAATTCTTGAATGTATGAAGCAATCCCCAGGTGTAGCATGCCACCCTCTAGCTTATGTTGTATTTGTCTTCGATTTTTTAGCTCAAGCCTATTCTTAGGTTACTGTCTGTTAACTTGAAATACTTTTGAAAATTAACAAGGCTTTTCTTTTGTCCTTAATGGGAGCAGCATGTGACTATTAATTTTTCTTGGTTTATCAGCGCAACACGAGACAGAAATACAGAGCAGCAATGGAGAGATTTTGGGGCAATTAGTAGAAAAGATTTAGCCTGTTTAAGCAAGATCTTCTGAAAAAAACTTTTAAGTGCAGCAGACAGTCACCCACTGGGAATATTGATCCGATCTATGTAAATGCGTATTTTATAACTATTCTGATTTTACAGATAAGATTATCCTTTCTAACATCTTCCATATGATAAGTACTCCTGGATTGAGGACTACTTACTCTTAAAGAGTGCTAATGTAATGTAATTCTTTCCTTTCAGGGAATATGGAGCCATTGATGATGTAGATATTGATCTACATATTGATGTTAGCTTTCTTGATGTAAGTAATCTAATCACAGAATTACACAATGAACATTAATACCCATTTAATTTTGCTACACATCAGACTCTCTAGACAACCACTGATACTTTTCCTTTTTTTGGAGACTTGATCTTCACAAGTGGGTGTCGCATTATTGATTGATGCACAGTGGAAAGGTTTCATTTTATGATCACATTGTTAAAATGCTGTGTTAGGCTTTTATTTGCTGCGTGTGTATTTCCTTCCAAACATATTTTTTGTGAATGTTAAATATTTTAATAAATACAAATTAAATACCCATTTGTTTTTTTATGTTAATCTAGGCATGAGTCAGGTGAAAAGGGAGAGGACTTTGGGTGGAGTGTTGTACATTGCGTAGCGAGAGGCTTGGCTGGCACAGGAGACACAGGACAGTGGTGCTGTTTGTTGACTGCCAGCTTCTGTAGCTGTTTTACTGCCATTGGCTTCATGTTTCCTCACCTAATCTGTGCAGTTACTTCCTGGCCGCTGTTTGAAGAACAAAAATGAGAACTTTTAAGGACATCCATTGCCTTCTGCACAGATACATCTTATTTTCAGGTCAACCCAGCACACAAGACAGCTTTTGCCCTTAACAAAATTTTAAGAAAATCTGATCATACCTTGAATTATTCAGACCAGTTTTAAGGTGAAATAGTTTCTTTTGCCCTCTGTTAGGGGGCTAGTTTCTATTCTGTCCTTTTTGCTCCTTTGCTTCTCATCTTTGAAGCAGTACCTGTTGGTAGATGGGAATGTGTCTGCCTGTACTGTATGTTCAGTGTTGTGTATAAACCTCTGCTTCATTTAAATGAGTACTCTCAAGAACTGGAAGTATCCTGACACTGCTCTTGGGGGTACTGATGTGCAATAATCCGTCCTAAGTCTAAAGTGTAACATTGGAGTAGATACTAAACAGCTGGGTAGGTGGAGGGATGGTGTTTATAGCAACCCTAAGGTAGACTGACAGAAAGCAGCAGTTCCTTGTGATCGCTAATGATGTCTGTTGTTTTCTTTTTGTCTTAAACTAGGAGGAGATTGCTGTGGCTTGGGATGTAATTCGCACAGAGCCTATAATAGTGCGACTGCACTGTTCACTTACACAGTATCTAAATGGTCCAGGTTGGTCAATTGTGTATTCTTCTTGTGCCTTGTGTGGTGTCCACTCTGAGCCATGGGACAGATACTCACTCACTTCCAAATTTCTGACCCCGCATGTGCGTAATTTTAATGCTGAGAGGAGTCTTATTGATTTGAAATTAAGCTTACATGGATTTGCAGGGCTAGGCCCTTCCTAGTGACACAGGCATCTAATTTAAACTTTCATAGGTTGATTTTTGGAGCTTGTTTTCCTGATGTCCTTTGAAATGCAACTCCTTCCCCTGGGAACCAAGGTTAAAGAATAAAGACCTAGAGTTTCTAATATGTGATTTCCTCATTTTGGAAGTCAAACATCATCTGCACAGAGGAGCTATGGCTGGTACTGACATACACAGACCTGTGCAGAACATTAACACGCTCTTTTTCATGTAGCTTTGAAGAATCAGGCCATGGTAATCACCCTTTCAGCTTCTGGTTTCTATATGAGTATGTGAACTCTGGAAATCTTTAGATTTGAAAGAGTTTTCAAGTGAGTAAAGTTTCCTCATGAGAGAAAAATGGTCAAGCTCATGAAGAATCAACTGATTTTGAAGATTTGGAAGTGTTCATATGCAAGAGTCAACTTCAGATATATTTTTATAGTGCCAAGTCAGACTCAGTTTGGATAATAACTTCCCCAGCTTTGGAGACTTGCAGTACAGGCTGTCAGTTCAAGCTTTTATCTGTGGGAGAATTCTGCCTCTGGAAAATGAATAGATATTCCCAGTCATGTTTAGCAAAATCTGTCCCAATGAGCTATTTCTATAAGATATGCTGTCTGATGATTCTAACTATAAGCTATATTCTGTTCATTCAAATAAGCATTTCATTATAGCAATCTTTTTTTCCCCTTGACTTTGGTCTTTTTGTCTGTGGTGTATTACTTCAATCGTTTTTGTAAATATTCAGATCTTAAAATATCTGTTCACCATAGCAGGAAGCAGTGTTAGTATTTAGAACGTTTCTGTCAAAAAGTAATTTAAGAAATAAAAAAGTGCAGCAAATAAGAGAATGTGAAGTGTGAGGAGCAGTGTGCAGTGAGAAATGAGAAGTAACAGGAATATATATCCTGCACCTCTGAAGAGGTTAAGATGGGAAACTTAGTTCCCAGTGCTGCAGCTGAGCTGCTGTGGGAGTGCCTGAGTGCTGAGAGAGGCAGGATCAGGGCCACAGGCAAGTGCTCATAAAATGTTGGTTTTGCGAGCTCGGCTGCTCTTGCAGCCACGTCTCCTTGCTTACTAGCAAAGCACAGTGAGATCCACCATCATTTGTGTCAATTCTCTGTATTCCTCTTCTGCCTCGGATATGTTTTTCAAGAGTATTGGGCCAGAACTTTTTGCTATATCTTTTTCTCCTATACTACATTCTATTGATAGAGAAACAGAAACACAGTACACTCCAAAGCACAGCGGGGGATATGAGTACCACCCTGTATCTGTGTAATATACTGATTTTAGATAGTTCTTCTAGGTAATAGCTCGCTTCAATATTGTCTGTGTGGGCTGTTTGTCCCTTGTGCCTTAGAAACCTGTCTTAGGATGAATCAGCCACTGGAGGTATCAGGATGTCTCCTCTGAGAGTAGAGTCTAGACAAAAATTTTGGTGTAGATGTCAGATTTTAAGATTGTTGGTCTAGATATGATGATTCTAATTTAAAGTATTCCCCATCCCACAAGTCCCCTGCAGTGTGTCTGAAATCTGAGAATCCAAAGATATTGCTACACTTAATGAAATCATTCATCCCTTTTGAAAAAAAATCATCAGTTTGTATGTAAAAGATGAGTTTATGTTTTATGTTATTTGAATAATAACATTAGAGAAGGGGTAACTACAGAACTTTGAACTAAGTTAAATTGCATGGCCAAGTTAGATATATTGTATTTTATAATCAATTTTAATCTATTAAAGCAAAATTAAAGTATAAACTTTGATATTCTGAATAAAATCTTGCTTTCTGAGTGGTCAGAGTAACATCAAAATACGGATTCACCATTTCTAATAAAATTTGAACAAACCCCAGATTTTTTGTTTTGTTCCTTTTTTATTTTACTTTAGTCATTATCATCTTATGCAATGCAATGTATGAAGTCTGTTCGTGCTTGTAATATGCATTGGCTGTTGTCCTGCCTTGAGGACCTGAGGCTCTCTCAACGAGTACTGGATTCCATCTGCCACTTCTATCTAGCAAATGTTATTAAAGGATTTTAGTAATGCCACTAGCTAATTCCCATCCTTCACCCTGTGCATTTTCAATTTCTGACAGATGAATATGAATATACCAGTGTTAGGGTGGGCCTTGAGGAAATTTCAGAGTAATCCTTGGCCACTGGAATTCACATAGCAGAGGCTTAGGTGGTGTATTAAAACACCCTGAGAAAGAAAGCCCGGATACCAATGAGTTCAGTTTCAGTCTGGGCTTTCTTCGTAGTCACAGGAACTCTATTGTGTTTAGACTGCTTACTTGGAAAAAAAGTTTAGGCGATTAGGTGAGATGAATTGCCAGTCCAGATACACTTAATTGTGATGCTGCTTGCTATTTGCATAGTATATAATTTTTAAAAAAAAACATAGATTTTTGTGAAAAAATGAATGGGAAGACATACATTCGGGAGAATTCCATTTGTAAAATTGTAAATTATATTGTCTAATGCTCCAAAAAGGACCATTCATTTCTCAATATGCTTAAATGACATGTCCACTTTTGCCATTGCTTCAATTCAATTGTCTATAGTCAAGCTCCATGTAGAACAAGGTCCTTAAATAAGACTTATATGGTCACAAGTTTGTCATTACTTCTGTAAGTTCATATATCAACAAAATATCCTTTTTCCCTAGTGCCAACTGTGGATGTATTTCAGATCTCTACTAAGGAAAGATTTGGTCTGGGACATCAGCTGAAAAAGTAAGTCTAGAAAAGTGCAAACCCCTGTTTTTAGGCAAATGTTACACTCTTTTTAGTTTCTGGACCACGTCAAGTAGCATAAAATACGTGTTGTCAGGTTGGTTGTTCGATCAAAGTGTTTTGGAGTTGTTTTTCTTTAAACAAAAATCAAGATTTGCCTTTTTAAGCTTGGGTTTGACGGCTATTGAGGAGTGCCTGATTTGTGTTACTTGCCAGGGTTTTCTGTCACTTTGGTGCCTTTTAGGAAGTAAGCTATAAAAGTTATAAAGACCACATCTAGGAGTGTTCAATTTCATGTTTCTGCTTAGATGGTAAAGCCTCTGAAACAGGAATCTTTTTGAGCTTCATTCATACCCTGAGGGGTCTGTGCTTTCATGGTTGCCTCTAGGATGTACCATAGTAATTAGGCCATCCATGTTTTGAGGACAAGATGGAAGAATAGTAAAAAAATTTGGCAGTTTCATGTGGCCATAGTACAATTCATTTTAATACAATTTTGTTGAGTCATCTTTTTGCATATGCTTTTGTACATGTAATAAAATTTTAAGTATGTAGACTTTTTAGTGTCTGACCACTACAACATTAAGAACCCCATAAGGAAAAAAAAATTGCTGTTTGTTGTTTTAAGAAATTCAGTGCAACATTTTCATAGCCTTTAAAAAGAAGCAAGTTATTAAAATCTCTATGGTACATGACTTTGAAGAAAAAAAAAAAGAAATGCTCCCCTGAAATGAATAGTCTCTTTAAATGTTTCACTATTTACACTGCCTATGATTTGTGCACCAGGTAATTGCTGAAGGTTCCCATATGACATGTTCAAGAACATAGCTGCATAGTTTACAACTGAGCAGGAGTCAGAATACCCATGGACCCAATGGTCCCTTATGACTGTGGCAATGGGATATTCATCTTTTTCATACTGAATTCAGCTTTGACTTTTATCACTCCCAGGACCCGCCTTGCCAGATTAGAGTCAGAGAATAGGGTTCTGCTTAGCCATGCAGATGCAGTAGCCTATAGTCACATGAGAGATAGAGCCCTGTAGTTGGATTTGATGCCCTTGACTCAGTTTGGCTCCAGATGTCCATGAGACATACATAGTCTGCAAAAGTTTTGCAGTTGCAGTGGTTGTTTACACAAACTGTATTCTTATTAAGAGTTCCATTTTAAATTAGTTCTGTGTGGAAAAAAAGGTATTTTTGAGGAACTGAGGCACCCAATCATCAATCCACATACATGACAGAAAACTTCACCTGTAGAGTGCGAATATTGCATTGTCACCTACGTGGTGACCACTGAGACCATAGTATTAAAATGAGTATGTCCTGGCTGGGATAAGAAAATCTTTTTTTTACTTTCTTAATTTGCAGAATCATGCAGACATTTGTTACACAACAGTGGAAGAACAGTAAAGAAAAATCTAATTGTACGCACAATAAGAAGGTGTCTGACAAAAAGGTGAAATCCCCTCTGCACATCTTTTCTACATTGCGCAGGTAACAGTAAGGAAAATGAGCTGTTATCACCATAAACTGTTCAAAATCCACAGCAGACTTCACAAGGTGAAATCCTGACTTTTCTCCATGGAGAAGTGCTCTATTTATATCTTACCTCATGGGTTTCCAGTCCTTGCATTGCATGACATCAGGAGTGAACTAAGTACTGCTGCAGCTTCTAAGATTATTAGAAACCAGAGTATTTCACTGCCCTGCTCCCTGAAAGAGTCATGTTTCATCTAGGATTGGAAATAATTAATTTTATTTTTACTTGGGTTTGTATCTTTATTTTACCTTTACTTGAATAGCAAGAATAAAAATATAGGTAATATATATGTATAGCATATGTTATGTATATTTTAATAACCAATGTTTGTCTAGCTCTTCTTTCTACAGCAGTTTTGTATTTTTAATTTTTTTACTGGAATGGTCATTAATGAAACACTGGTTTTTAAAGATACTGGGCACTGTCCCCTCTCCACTATTTGACTGCATTAATGTTTTCCACTTCTGAAACGCGGGCACAGAATTTCAAAGACAAAGGCATAAAAAAGCATAAGAAATAGTTTGTGAATAGTTAATTTGAATTTAATATGATTTCTGCCAGTATGAGTATACACTCATAAGTGTGTATAGAATCGGGCTCTGATTTTACCTCTTTCAGGATCGTGACTATTTACTGTAGTGTGTTTTCCTGCTTCTGGAGGGTTGACAGATCACCCCTTCGATTCAGTTACTGAATTTGAATTGAAAGCGTCTTTGAATATTCCTTCTTTTTGATGAATTTTGCCATTCTAAATTCAGGGTATGAAAAAGAGACAGAATACAGCAATCACTTACATTGAAAAAGGGGGGAATGTCAGAGATGACAAAAGATTGTGTGTCTATTCAAAGGCAGAGGAGGAAAGACGGTGTTCTAAGTAGAAGACTTATCCATCCCCTGCCATGCCCCATGCCACTGCCAAGCACAGGCTGTAGCTTCGGGCTTGGTTTTATTCAGAAAGGGCACAAAAAATCCAGCCTGTTCTTTCTCCTCTTGATTTGGCAGCCAAAATCCAGAGATGGCTCAGCCGAAATGCAGGGACCCTCTCTATCCCCAGGACACCATTCCTGCCTTCCGTCTGCAGGAGGGTGATAGTGCCCCAGCTGCTGCAGTGAATCAGCAGCCTCCACGTGCATCCTCCACTGTCAGCACTTGCTAACAGGGTGGGGAGACCTGCCAGCCTCTCCCCTTGGGTTTTTACTTCTCTGTTTGATGCAAACAAAAAAAAATGCTCCGAAGGTTGGTGTTGGTTATAAAACATAGGGAAATGATTCAGCATACCTGTTACGTGTTCTTAATTTGAAAGGACAGATGAAGATTAACTTTACAGAAATATGACAGTTTGCATGAATGTTTTTTCATAAAAATCTTTTGTTCTTTATTTTCTGCATTTATAATTTAGGTCTCTTGCATTCTCATGGTGTTACCGAGCTAGAATTTGTCTAAAACCCAAAAGAGGAGTATAAACTTGTCTTTTGCAAAGTGCCCGGGTTATTTTGAGGTTTTTTAAAATAATGTCCTTTTCATCTGAATTAAATTTGGTTTAATGTCTCCAAGTTTCACTGCTCATTGTATCTTCCATTGGGTCTGAACATAGAGTTTGTTATGCTATGTCCAGAAGACAATAACTTTCACTGGATCATGCCATGATGGTTACATAGAAAAGATAGATTTTGATAACAAAAATGTGTTATAGTATGTGGGTTTCATTTCAAAGATAATTTCTTGCATAAGTGGTTTGTTTCAAGACCTAGAGACCTTCATAAAAAGCTGTAAGGTCACAGCCCTAGCTTCTACTTAAGTGCTTAATTGTCTTCTTGATTGATGAGCTTGTGTGTAAATAGGAATAAATAGTTTTGGTACTGGAAATGTCTTACATACAATTGTTCATGTTTTAAAAGTTTGGGTTGCCTTTATCACTAGTGAAAAACATAAAGACAGGTGACAGTTAAAAGTGTTTACATCTGTGTGATCTTGCATGTTTTGCCTAGGATTTTGATTATTCTCCAACTTTGCCATCTTCTTTTATTCTAAGGTCGCCAAGTTATCCTCCACCGGGCTGTGGTAAAAATAAATCGAAACTGAAGTCAGAACACGACGGCATCTCCAAGACTCACAAACTACTGAGAAGGACTTGCTCTAGCACAGTGAAGGCGGAGGATGTGTGTGCCGCAAAATCTCACAGAACCTTTGGCCGCTCGTTGTCGAGTGACCCTAGGGCTGAACAGACAATGGCTATTAGATCGCACAAACTGCTGAATCGTGCTTGCTCTGCAGCTCTCAAGCAGGAGGAGTGCATCAATTTAAAGCCCCATAAGGTGTTAAATAGGTCGTGCTCTGGGGATCCTCGATGTGAGCACAACAGCACCTTGAAGCCCCACAAACTTTTAAGCAGATCCTACTCCAGTAACCTTAGAATGGAAGAATTGGATGGATTGAAGAATCACAAGTTGCTCAGCAAGACTTACTCCAATGCCCCTAGATCATCCAAAATGGAGCCTTTCAAGGAGTCCACCATGGCAGAGAGCAGGAGGCTCTCTCTTACCTCAGGGCTTATTGGTATCTTAACACCATCCTCATCATCACCTTCACAAGCTGCTGTGCGTAATATTTTTTTGTCTTCTGCTCATTTCCTCCTATTATTTTCCAAATGTGCTGTTATGCTTTTTATTCAAGGCATTAATACTTAGGATATATGTTAGTGACTATATTGGACATACTGGAAGACAAGAACAATGAATTCAGCTTTTTAGGGAGGATTCAAAAAGTTGTGCATGCACATGTACTTAAGTTATAAAATTAGAATTTGCTGAGGTCAGGACAGAGATTTTACATGTCATGTTGAATGCAGCTCAATGCACAGCCGCTGGCCATGGGAAAAGTTCGGTCACCCACTTCCTTCCCTGCATACTTCCCACAGGAAGAAGGGAGAGTGTGTACATCCGTGCTGCAAAATTAGGTTGGTTGCATAGGACTTTTCTCATTTCCCTGTTTGCTTCATGGAGGAAGCAACGATCCATTAGATTGTTTTGAGTGCCATGTCACCTCTCCTTCTGGTCTTTGCATCTGCCATCATCATCATCATCATCATCATCATCATCTTCATCATCATCATCCTGGAAGGAACACAGTCACAGTTCCGCTCACCTCCTGCTCATTTGTGATTTGTGAAGGGTTAAACCTTCAAATGTGCTGGGGGACGTCAAGGGTCAGGCAAGGAATTGGGCCCAGGCTAGCCCTCTTTCCTCAGAGACATGATTGATTGGAAAAACAAAGGGTAGCACATATTCTTGCATTTAAGGAAGAACTCTCAAAATAATTTCTTCTGCCTGTGCCTCTTAAAAGGTGGCTTTTTTTCTTTAGAAGGAAGAGTGGGTTTGTTTGCAGTCTTTCAAGGCACAGCCTGTTTTTTGTGTTTGATCTGGGGAGAATTGTTTAGAAAATAGTTGTCTCCACTTCCTTTGCCTGGTGGTACCTTGGAAACTGATTCTTCCTTCAAATGCCATACATATGCTTAAAATAGTGCATTCTAAATAATGAAATTGCATTGCGTTATGTTTCATGGTAATTTACTTTAGTAAGCTCCAAGCTATACTCATCAGATCTAAAAGCAGGGATACACTATTGTAAAATCATTTACGTATATGCTGTGTGGTTGATTTATGTGATGTGCACAGCAAAATTAATTTGAGCCATCAGACTTCCTACTTGTTGCAGTTTAGTGATGCACATTTTTCTGATTCAGCAGAGGATGTCTTAACATAGCAAGACTTTTATCTCCTGACATTAATAGGAAAAGTCCCTTTGGTTTTTATAAGATAATGAAGAGTTGACTAAATTTCATTACTGATGTTATCAATTGATAGGAAGAAAGGCAAGCCGTGCTTGGCAGCCTATGAAAACTACCCATTATTTATTGCTTGAATGCACTTACTTTGAGGGAAGATCATCACATACATGGTCAGATGCAGTTTGACTGATGTTAGCAGAAGGGCATCAAGAGTCTATTTCACATTTTATATGCAGGCACCAGATATATGGGTAACCTGGGTGCCTAACTACAATTTTAAGTCAGTGGAATGTGGAAGTGATGAATCAAGATACTGAATTCTCTTCAATTCTGAGCTAAAATATTAGAGTCTTATATATGAATACAAGTGGTATTGTTGCCCAGAAGAAAAATGGAAAAGCAGTTAAGCAATTAAAAAGTAGAGATATGAATGGAAATAACCCTATTAAAAAAAAACCCAACAAACAAAACACTGTAAATGGAGCTGATCTCACTCTTACTCAAAACAAGGTTTGATTGAAATAATTGTCAGTGTGGAGGGAATTCTGAACCTTACTGGCTCTTGTAATAGAAGTTCCTTCTAATTTATGTTGTTGTGTGCTGAACAAAGAAGAATTTGAGTGGTATCTGAGCATAAAGATCTGTTAGTGTGATGCTTGCAGAAGTGAGACCTTAGTACATATAAAAGAAAATGGTTTTCAGCCTTTCTGAGAGTTACAGTAGTCATTCAAACCTTAACATACAACTCATATTGGGATAGACAGTACACAGTGAAAATGTAATGGAAGCTACCAAATGTCAGTTTATTAGGATGGAATGAAGGCGCTGGTGTTTCCATTTGAGATTAAAGTTTCTTGAATGGTGAGATACAAAACTTTTTCAGATTTAAGAACTAAAAAGAAGTACTAAAAACCTACCTCACACTCAGTAAACAGTAAAAGGATTGATTATTTGTAATGACTGGTTCACGTAAATGAGAGATCTTTTTAGATTCAAGTTGTTTAACATATTTACATGCAAAAATTTACAAATGCTTTACCATTTCCTTGTAATTAGTCTGCCAACACTGAAGTTGCCTCAACTTTCCCTTGCAGCAAAATTATGGTGCAAAATGCATTCCGGTGCGAGACCGTGGCTTTCTTGTGCAGGTAGGATATCATATCTTACTCATTTATGAAACCCTGTGGAGCATGAGCTGACTGTTAATTATTTTTAAGCAGATGTTGTTATTCTCATTTTCATTGTTCCCAGACTATTGAATTTGCTGAGCAGCGGATACCAGTATTGAATGAATACTGTGTAGTTTGTGATGAACCTCATGTGTTCCAGAATGGGCCTATGCTGAGGGTAAGTGGTGTGCTGGTAAAGCATTTTACAGTGCCTTAAATACCTGTGGACCATACAAACCTGTTGGAAAACTGTTGAATATTTCAGATGTGTTTCATTCTAGTTGTCTTTTGAGATGCAAAAATGCAAAGCATATTAATTAGATTTTGCTGTAAATTTGAAAAAGGAAGATGTCTTAGAAGCAAGGGAGATAGGAGTCAGGCTTGTATAATACCACAGAAATGTAAATGGGCTACGTATTTCACTGAACATTTATGTGCTGCAGTAGTCACAGCCAGATGACATAGAGAAGTGCATTCGAGTGCTTTCCTAGTCCTCTATCATCCTTTGGAAAGCTTAAGGCGCTTCCTCCTTGAGATTTTATCAAGCCATGACCATGGTATTTACATGCACCCGTGTTAATGCCACCACTCTGTGAAGTTCTTCTGATGCTGTTTTGTTCACTGGCTGCTGGAATTAGCTATCCTCAAATGGGATAAAAAAGGTAGAAGTAGGAGATGCTCTATGAAGGGCCTGATCTAGCAGTGGCCTAGTCTGGGGGCACTGTTGTGGTCCCGTATGCCCAAAGTCTGGCCAGTTGTGCAGCTCTTCCTTTCATTCCTGCATGACTGAGAACAGAATTTTGCCTGCCTCTCTCGTGCTGTTGGTGAATGCATGCAGTGGAAAAGAGTAAGATTAGTCATGAGAGACACACTCTGCCTGGAGCGGCTGGATCAGTGCAGGTTTGTGAAAGAATCTATTAAGAGAATACAGTTCTTAGCTTTAGGACTGGTCTTGCAGTTTAGAATCCTCTTGTTTCACCTGCTCTTCATCCAGAGGAAACATGAGTAAGCTAAAAGATTAAAGCCATGGAAAACTAACTCCAGTGCATGAATAGTCTGATACCTGACAATTTCTCCACAGTGTAGCAACCAGCTACACATAAACTGAAGCTAGACCTTGTCTATGATAGTTCATGGAACTAAATTAAAGAGGATTATTACTATACCTGGTGGCAGAAGTCACCCCAGTGTCGTTCCCTATGACACTGACTGGCACCAGGGTCAGGCGTTCTGACTGCAGGCAGGGTGTGCAAATAGGCTGCAAACAGGTTTTGAAAAAGCATACATATATTCAGTTAACAGTGTTTTAAGTCATGGTTGAGTCCCTGTGGTTTTGGATATCCAGTCAGGTGTTATTTTTGCCACTTCCAGCTCATGTCTGTCTTATAAAAACAAGTTTTTCTGACAGATTCATCAGTAGCCAAAACTGATTAGAAGCTTGTAAAAAAGGCTTCAGTTCCTTATTGTTTGTCTTTGCATGCACTACTATGTATATTACCTGTGACAGAATGAGATAAGACAAAGTCAGTAATGTTTGGATAGTGAGTAAAGTTTGAAAAACATAACTATTTAAGTTATTGGGGTTTATCTATTGTCCATAGGTCAAAGCAAACAGTAGGATTTATTCTATTAAAAAAAACCCCAAAACCAAAACCAGGATGGAAAGTTAATTGTTCCAAATTAAAAAAAAAAACCAAAACAACTCAATTCTTTCTTCTCCACCATAGGGATTAAAGTCTCTCAGGATTACTCCTTTGTGTCTTCAATTTAAAGAAGGGCCGTTTTATACCTATCTGTTTAAAAGTTTGTCAGCACTTCACAACACAAGAAACTGCAACCATATTTGCCTCTGAACATATATTCATCAGTGCCTTTGAAGGAGCATAATCTGACAAGCTTTGCAAAAATGGAAGAGTGTCATTATATAACCTGGGAAAAATAAGATACCAGGAAGAAATCTAGCATGCTCTCAGTATGCTTGAATGACTCAATAAGCAATAGAGAGCCATTAATGAGTCTGCAGTTCTGTAGAAGGTGAGAAAGGATCTCAGTTTGAATTGAGCATTAGCTTGCCCTAGAATGTGTTAAGGAAATTTATGATTCACTCTACTCAGAGCTCTGGCCAGGGGCAGCTTAAAGTAGTCAGTTTGTGGGGTTTATTTACGCGCTTCAGCTGCGCGCACACATACAAGCATATATATATATGTATATTTTCAATATATGTGAAGAGAAAGAGCATCTTTAGTACTGCTGCAGAGCAGATCTCAGAAATTGAGTGCTTTTATTACAAGAATGCAGCAGGCTTTCATTTAAGGCAAGGCTACACGCAGTGTAGCCTTACTGAGAATCTCTGGCCTTTGTAAAGAGTTCTCTCTTTTGCTACTGCAGAAACTTCACCAGGTTTTGTAATGTTGGGTGTCTGGCTATGGTGCACTTAGCAAGAGTGTCCAGATCTCGTTTTTTACAGATGCCTGCATCCCAAAGACATGACATACAGAGGCTCTCTCTGTGACAGGTTGTGTCACAAGAGGTGCCACAAAATTGCTCTGGATCGTTCGCCAGTTTCTCCCTTTAAAGTTTAGTTCCTCCACCCAGATGCACACAGACTCATATCTAGGTTTGGGTAACCTTAATGGTGGTTTTCCTTCTATGTTTTGGACCTTTTTTTTCAACAGCAGAGATGGCCTAGGAATTTATAAAGGCATAATAAAGTTATTGCTTGAAAAGTTACTTTAATATGCTTGATTTTTTCTTTAATAGGCTTGATTTTCTGGTATTTTATGGCGTTTTATGCAGTTACAAAGAATCCACAGAGAAATTTGATTCTCTAATCCTCCCATATGTCAGCCTGGTGCCTTACCTGAACCACAGTGTAGTTTAATTCATTGTCTTAAATACAGTTTAAAGAATTCAACAGTTGCCATCACAAAACAATTACAGCCACTTAATACTGTGAAGTGCTATACCTACTTATAAACTCCCATGCTGTACATAGTTGTTTATGCTGATTATTACTGACTTGCTCAATTCAGATGTCTCATCCTCACAACAGCTGAAGAAACCATGTGAAACTGAGAGATAAAGTTTTTTCTGTCTTCAGGCTATCATTTTATCTTAGTTATAAAGTGTCTTTAAATCAATCTCTCTCAGCAAGCTTCTCAGTACTGTGTTTCATTATCCTAAATAAATTTTTCTGGGGGAGTAGTCTGGCTTTAATATCTATTTCAGTTTAAGTTACTTTTTAAAAATCTTGCCATCTTCTTTCCCGTAGGATAACAACCAATTGATGAAAATGAGATGTCTCATTTTCTATGGCTTAATTTAGGCACTAGATCCACATGGCAGACATATCGTGGAAGGTTCTGTTGAAGAACAGCTGCATAACACCATTGTCTATGTTTGACTTGATGCTTTTACAATGGACATCTGTCTTGCTCCAGAGCCCTCAATAAATGTCTGATCATGCAAATGTTCTCTGCTGGTTCAAGGATCCTGTTGTACATTGAAATCTTTGGTTGTTGTTAGACCATCTTGGTCCTTATGGAGGATAAATAAAAAGGCTGTTTTATTGACTTACTGAAGATGAATAAGTAAGAAATTCTTAGATTTCTCTTAGGAATTTTTTATGGAGCAAAGTGAATATTCTTTGAGAATAACCAGTTTACTTTTGACCCCCAAAATTCTCTGAAATACAGAAGAGCAGTTAAATACACAGTTCCTGTGTGTATTCCACAAACAAGTTTGTGTGTGTAGAAAAAAGAATTAGGTAGGTGGGGTGGCTTTAGAACCTGTCCAAACCTAATGCCCTCACAAGGAACTGCATCTGTGTTACTGTGAAGGGAAGAACAAAGGTTCTCTGGAATGGATGAAGGAGTCTTGGAAAAGTACTATAACACATCGCAAAGTTGTAACAGTCTTCTTTACAGAGCCCCCCAGTCCATTGTTTCATTCTATCCCCTTAAAAAAACCCAACCCAGTACGAAAGTAGGCAATATTTTCCTGTAAGTATTCACACTTTCTCAGATAAGATGGGGATGAATGAAAGTTCTCATCATAGCATGTTTCTTCTGCATTTATTTCAAAAGTGCAGTGAGAGCTAAGGATTATTTGCAATGCACCACAAATTATAAAAGCCAAATTGGATGTTTGGAGATACACATTTACATAGAGTACCACCAAAATGAGCAAATTCCTTGAAATTACAGCATGGAATGATTTGCAGTTGTTCTGAAAAGCAGAGGAAAAATGCAATGGACTCATGGATCCTAAGAATAAAAAGTGTTGTTTAACCTCTTACATAACATGGACCAATACTATTTCCTGCAGTCATTTCTAATGATTGGAATCCTGCATATTTCACTTTTCACAGAAAGGTTAAGAAACACCTTTGAAATCGTTGGTAAGGGTTGGGACTGCAGCCTGTACATCCAAACAGCTCCTTTTACTGATATAATGAATCACAGTGCAACTTCCTGAAAGGCAACCTGTGCTACACAGCTCTCAGGAGCTCTGTCATCTTTTGAAGTAGCTCCTTGCTCTGTTTTAAAAAAGATGGAAGTGAAAGGTCAAACAGGTTTTGTGGAGAAGACACACAGAAGGCAGACATGGCAAATCTACTAAAAATAATAAGGGTCTGGCCATTTGAATTATTAGCCTCATATGACTGTCTTTGAATTTGTTTTCAACTGAGAATTTGTTTAGATGAGTGAGAATGGACTACTATTTTTTGTAATTAATGGTTAGATTCAGATTATTTTGATGACATATTTTGAAATGCTTTTCCCCAGTTCAATCAGTTGGTATATCATTTGCATCTGTGTTGTTGAAATAGTTACATAGATTATCCTGATTTCTGTCAAACTACAATATTAGATTAAATATTAGAAATTAAATTAGGAAATTCTAATGATTTCTGCAAAACCCAGTCTGAAGAACTGAAATATTCTCACATGGGGCAGTGTCAAAAACTTCCTGAAACTGGAATTTGTTTCATCCACTGACTTTCACTGGGTTTTGAAGATGTCCAAGGATAGAGATTGCACAGTCTCTCTGAGCAACCTGTTACAATGCTTCAGGAATAAACTTAGTCCTGATAAAGCTTCAGGAAAAACTTATTTTTGGTTTATCTAAAATTTTGGATAAAGTTTAGGTAAAGTTAATGCTGTATGAGAGAATAAAAGTACTGACTGACCTCTAAAGGTCTTTTTCAACAATCTAGTTTGGTTCATCTAGCTAAAAAACATATTTTCCAAAGCAGATCTAAGAATGTAATAAAGAAACCTAAGCATTATTTGGTTCAGTGTTAGAAGGCTATTAACTTCTTTTAATGCTGTATGAAATTCTTCCTTTTATTATTACTGGAATATTCTAGGGAAGGACTAAGTTGCAACAATTTTGCTCCTGTTGCAGTAGAGAAATAAGTTGTTTTAGGAATTCAGCATGTACTTTTATTACAAACATTTAATATAATGAGATCACGAATCATTAACAAAAGTGGGTGTTATATTTAAGGATCTGATTTAAAAAAGTGTAATAAAAATGTGGAATCATACTTGAAGACTGGAGGAAAGAAAATGTCAGTCCTCTCTTAAACAAGGGCAAGAAGGAGAGGATCCAGAGACATCTGTGTTGGTCACTCTCACCTCAATCCATAGGAAGGTGATGAAGCAGCTGAGCCTCAAAAGCATCTCCAGGCACATTAAGGACAAGAAAATCATCATGAATAGTCAGCATGGCTTCACCAATGGGAATTCATGCTTGACTGACTTGATTAAACTTCTGTGAGGAAGCGACTGGTCTGGTAGATGATGGGAGAGCAGTGGATATTGTCTGCCTGGACTTGAGTAAGGCTTTTGACAGCGTCTGCCTTAAGATCCTTTTAGACAAGTTGTTGATGCCTGGGCTGATTGAGGAGATGGCGAGGTAGTCTGAAAATTGGCTGGATGTCTGAGCCTAGCGTGTGATGTTCAGTGGGGTAAAGTCTGCTTGGAGGTCAGCAACTATTGGTGTACCCCGGGGGTCAGTGGTGTGTCCAGTCCTGTTAGGACCTTCATTAATCACCGGCATGATGGAGTAGAGTGTGTCCTCAGAGAGTTTGCAGATGATGGGAAAAATGGGAGATGTGTGTGGTTCTCTGGTGTGGTAGGTGCCATTCAGAGGGACGAGGGACCTCAACAGGCTGGAGCAGTGGGCTGCCAGGAGCCTGGAGCAGTTCAGCAAGGAGATGTGCACAGTCCTGCAGCTGGGGAGGAGCAAACCCAGGCACCAGTGTGTGCTGGGGGCCACGCAGCTGGAAGGCAGCTTGTCTTGGGCAGGCAAGGACACCAGCTTGGACAAGAGCCAGCAGTGTGCTCTTGTGGCATGAAGGTTAATGGTGTCCTGGACTGCATTAAACAGTGGCATTGTCTGCTGGGTGGAGAGATGTGATCTTACCATGCAGCCCTGGCGAGGCTACAGTGTGTCCATTCCTGTGCTCCTCAGCACAGGAAAGGGATGGAGCTACTGGAGAAAGTCCACTGAAGGGTCATTGAGATGATTAAACAGGCTAGAGCGCATAACGTAGGAGGAAAGGCTGCGCCTGGAAAAAAGAAGGCACAGGTGGGATCTTACTTAATGTCTATAAATAGTTGAAGGAAGGGTGCAAAAAGGATGGGGACAGGCCCTTTATGGTCATGTTCAGTGACATGACAAGAGGCAGGGGATACAACCTGAAACACAGGAGGTTTCAGTGGAACAACAGGAAACACTTTTTACCTTTTTCACCTTTTTTGAAGGTGACTGAGCGTGGAAATAAGGTGCCGAGAGAGGTTGTGGAGCCCACATCCATGGAGAAATTAAAAAGCTGTCTGTTCAAGGCAGCTGGCTTAGGGTGACTGTGCTTGAGCAGGGATGTTGGACTAGGTGACCTCTGGAGATCTCTGCCAACCTCAATTTTTCTGTAATTCTTTGATCTTATTCAGCTTTTGCATAGTGTAATTTGTAAAACTAATGTCTAACTTGTTCTATGCCTTCCCAAATTCCTCATTTGCAAATACGAAAGCCATTGATAGAACAGCATGATTGAATGGGTTTTAAAGACCTGTGAGACAATTATACAGGACAAAAAAAATCTCAGAATATATTCAATAAGGTAATTAAAACACCATCTGTGTATCAGTTTTGGTTTTTTTTCAGTAAAGAAGTCTTTTTAGAGTGCCATCTTGTGTTGAAACCTCAGACTGAGACCTCCTTAGAACAAAGGAGGTATTAGTGAAAAAATGAACAAAATTAAATATTACAGCTAGTTTCTTTGAAGTTTGTACTCTGGTGCAGACATTTCTGCTGTTTAACATTTTTCCCATAAAATATGAACAGTAAAATACTGTAAAGCAATATTTGAAATACCTGTTGTTATTATTTGGCAAAAAAAGTAAATGCAGTCTTGTAATTTTGATACATTTCTTGCATTAGTAAGCTTACATTTTTTAAAATGTTTTTCATCCCAAAGTGCTCAATTATGTTTTATTTACTATGGGTGAAAGCTTGCCCTCAGTGGGTTCTTGTTGACTTGAAGAGGTCTTGGATTTCTCTGTGCTTTGAATACAAGGGTCTTAGACATCACTGAAAACACAGAAACATTGATGTCTCAGAAAAGGAGTATACTGCTTAGACCTGGAAAATTTCTTGAACAGAATAAACATCACTGAACTGTGGAGAAAAGTGTAGGTGTACAAATATGTTTAGTCAGACTGGAGTTAAGCCAAGATGCTTGTGGAATTCCAAGATTTTGTGGAATAACAGTGTGGTCTTTCTTGGTGTTTCTGATCCTTATTCCACAATGTAGGCTGGTTTTATCTCTTTTTTTGTGGAAAAAGTCTTTCCAGCTACAACCTGCATTTTAATCGAATAGATTTCAAATAATTTATATTTTACTAACAGAGTAAAATTACTGCAGTATTGCTTTTCCTGTCTCCAGCAACTTACCAAAGTGCAATTTGCCCATCTTAACATTCTATAATGCTTGTTTGCTCACCATTTTTTATATATCTGTGAAGTGAAAGTTTATTTTTAAAAAGTGTATAAGATGAAGAAAAAATCTCCAAAAAACCCAAAAAGTAATATTTGAATCAGCCAAAACAAAGCCAAACAGAACAAGTGACATTTCTTACTCAGCCACAGTCTACTCTCATCTTTCTTCAGGCTATATCTGATTACAGCTGTGGTATCTCCCATGTCTTTGAGCAGCATGTTCCATGTAACACATAAATATTGAGAGACTATTGAGAGAGTTTACCTTACAGGAAAACTAAGAGTTGGCATGGTGGGAAGTAGGAACAGAACAGAGATTTGAAGTTCGATTTTGTCTCCATGTCTGTTGCTTTCATTAAGAAAAGTGGGACGGCCACTAATAGTTTCACCTTCACGATTTATTGCATTTGCTGTATGTCAGGCAATGAGCCTTCCCTGAAGCATCTCCTATTAGATCTGTAATTTTTAGGTGTGTCGGTCACGTTACAGCCTCATTAGTGTCTGTGTGATACCCCTCAGGATGCAGGAAAGCGTGGCACATTGCTCCCAGCAGAGCTGCAGCCCACGTTAGGAAGTTGCAAGATAGATTGATACAGATGATGGAAGTTGCAGCTTTTTCAAACTGAAAGAATGTCTAGAAAGTATTTTAGGTAGTGTATGAGTCCAGGAACCAGGATATATCATAGTGCGTAGGTGGTTTATGTGTCTGCCAGTCCCAGTCACTGCAGAAAGAAGTGACATTTGCATTGTAACGCACGGGAACTCTGTGCTGCCACGGCAGCAGTTGGGTGGGAGCTTCTGATCATGCAGAGAATGGGGGTGGCTAAAGGAAAAGTCTGAAAACTTCAAACATTCAGAAAATGCTTCCTGGTTCTGTCATTACCTTCTGCCTCCAAGCATTTGCAGTCTCAGGTTAACTGCCCACATCTTAGTTTTTCCTGGTTTTTCCCCACTGGAATAATGATCCTCCTAATAGTGTTTCAGCACCAGTGATCTTCACTTAGCTAATAGTTCTGTGAAAACCAATGGCTTTGTGTTAATTTTCTATTTTCAAGAGAAAAAATAAAGTCTATGTGAGACCCTGGCAGCTGCTATTGCTGAAAGGAATTACAGTTGCCTACTCAGGAAGTGAAAAACAAAGTCTCCCAGCCACTCAGCTTTTGTGTCCTCAAGGTGGTGGTTGCAATCTGTGAAACTGCATGCACCTAAGATGCAATTCATATTCAGAAATATATGTTGAAGTGTCTAAGCCCTATTTTGTCATGTAGTTTTCCTTGGAAAACAGTAGAAATACTAATCTAAGGAAATGGGGTTAATCTGTACATTTGTGGGTGTGAATTCCACATCAGTAAGAGCATATCTGTATTTCACGTGCAGACATGAAAATTCTAAGGAAGTTCAGCTTGTTGACTATTACATATACATGAACCAAAGTAAGAGTTTCCAAAGATGACATTGGAACAACATAGCTTTTATAAATGTGCTAATGGTGTTCTTGTTTGTTTACTGTGGCTAGGGACATTTGTCATATTTATGATCTGAAGTCAGAACAATACTATTCCTGTGCCAAGGGCTCATATCCTATCACAAGAGAAAAGTGGACACCATAAAGGGAAGCACACTGTCAATATGCAAAACATTAACAGCAGAGTAAGAGCAGACTTGAATCCTAGTGTCCCCATAACGCTTGTGGTTTTCTTGAAACCCTGGCTTCCACAATTGATTTATTAACCTATGTTTCATATGTTTTCATTGGTTCTAGCATGCACAATTGCAGGCAAAAACAAAAATTAGGAAATGTAACACCCAATAGCTAAGTCATGGCGTGTGACACACAAGAGCGCCTCGAACATTTCCTTCCTAATTGCAAGCTAATATTTTCATTTTGTAGGGATTTAAACAATTTAAATAGTTGAGCTTAACTAATGACTGGAGTAGAGGACATTGAAATGGCCATATCAACATCTCTTAGAATACACTGCTAGCACTTGTGGGAAATTTAATTTAAAAACACCTGATTTTGTTAAATTGAGACAAATTTCAGAGACAGTATTCAGAAGTGGCTTTAAAATTACTGTGGTATGGGTTAAAAGGCATCCAGGCTAGATATATGAAGACAGATGATTGAAATGTCCCTCTAGCTTCGGGGTTGGGAATATTTTCCCCATTGTACTCTAAAGACAAAATATTTAGTGGACAGAAAGGTTCACCAAATACATAAAATGAGAAGAATTGTATAGACCATGACAGAAGTGTCTGTTCCACATCTGGGTTGAAATTCTGCTGTCTGGCTTCTGCTTCTATCTGGAATTCTCCAGTGTCAGCCTGAGACAGAAAAAACCAACAAAAAAAACCCCAAAAAAACCAAAACCAAAAACAAAAAACCCCCCAAACAAACAAAAAAACCCCTTTCAAATTACAAGCATAAGTACAGTAACTGTTTTCTTAACTTCCCTCTTCCAGATGCTCAGACATTTCTGGAATCGTAACAGAGGGGCCGGAAAAAGAGAAATGGTGACAAATTCTTTGTTCCCTTTGCCGTGGTTAAGTCTCAGGATAACTTATTTTTCTGAGACTGTAAACAAAATATCAAAAATAAGTGTTTTCTTATGAGTTTTCTTCATGACAAACATGGCCAAACTTAGATTGCTCTGCTATTCCAGAGTTATTCCTTGCTCTGAAATAAAGGAAGTCTGTGTACACCATTGATTCTGATAGTTAAAGTGGTAGTGCTAACATGCTTCCCCAGCTAAACAAGTGATTTAACCGTCTTCTAAATGTGGAAAACCCAAGAATAATGACAGTAATAGATACCTCTTGTCCAGCTTTTCATGGCACAGCGAATTTGATCATGTTAGGCTTCGTCTGTTGCCTAATGCAATGTAACATGGCGGATAGACTAAATCAAATGGGTGACACTATAAGACTTGAAAGATGATAGCTCTTGTAAAGCAAATGATGTGAGACTGTATCAATCCACAAGATTTCAGATGTTTATTGAAGTCTTGAATCTTTGAAACCCAGCAAATGAATGTTTTAAGGGCTGCAAAACAACTGTCAACAAGTACAGCAGTATGCTTATTACTTGCAAAGCTGTTGCCTGAAACAGAATTCAGCTAAATTTTAGGTTTCCTTTGTGTGCTTAATTAATTTTTTCATTTCTGCAAATACCTTCTAGAGGCAGTGGCTTGAACTTAAAGGTGTACTACTACAAATGCTGTAGTGATTGTCATGATTTCTAGACTCAGAGTTTTTGGTTACAAAAGTTCAGTATTGCAAAGGCAAGTTTAAGTTTCAGTGAGCTAGGATTTAATACTATGCATTCAAATAAATAGTATCCAGGAAGTGGTTTTGATTGTTTTCAACATTGTCATAAAGGCTTGTGTTTGTTGGGTGGTTTTAAGGAAGGTTTTAATTTGTTTTTCTTTCAACTGTCTGTTCATTTTGAATGTGTATAACACTTCATTGTGTGATATTACTTGAGCCTCTAAAAAGTTGGTCTGCTAATTATCTTACAGAAAGTAAGGTGGAGTTGCTCTAAGGGCTGCAAACACTTAGGAAACCCACGAAGACATGCCTGGTTTCTTTACCTAAAGCTGTGTTCCTTTTTGTTTCTGCTTTGTTTGCTTTATGAAGGCAAAATGTTCAGTTGTCACTCAATACGCAGTTTAGATAAAGCTTTCTTATTTGTGATGACATGTTGAATTATTTTTTAAGAGGCAAAAGCTGGTTCAACAACAAGGGGTTTTTATTTTTTTTTAATACCTGAAAAAATAATGGAAGTACCTTTATTTCTTCCAATAAGTAGCCTTCAAAATACATTGTTTATGCTGTGCAAATAGAATGGGTTTTCTTACAGTTTGCCAATAATTTTTTTAATTGTCAAAAATGAAAAATTTCTTCAAGAAATTTGTCTTCCAGATCAGATTTTTATATGTGTTCTGAACAGCAGCATAAGAAGCTATGATGAATAAACCTGCTTCCATTAGTTTCTGGATATGTTCTCCATTAAGTTTAATTATGTAGGAAGTTTTCAGATAGATAGTCTTAAGAACATTTGGATAGTATGCCTGTGACTTTGGTTTTGTTACTGTGCTGGGATTTCTTTTAAATTTAGCCTCTGAGTACTTAAGAGTTTTAAAGTGCTTCACTCTTGCTCTTCAGGTTATTAAAATGTTTCTCTAATGGATCTTCCTTAGTAATTGATATTTATTAATTATTTAAAATTAATGTTGCAGTTCAAATTTGTAGAAAAGAATTAGCATTAATTGTGTTTGGGTTTTGTTGTGGGTATGACATGCTAAAAGCATGTCAAATATAAACAACAAAAATAAAATTAACTTTCTTTCTTTGTATAGCCCACTGTTTGTGAACGGGAGCTCTGTGTATTTGCTTTTCAAACATTAGGAGTGATGAATGAAGCTGCTGATGAAATTGCAACTGGCGCACAGGTAGGAATATCTAATGTTTAATATGTCTGTTTTCTGTAGTTTACTCAGTCTTCTCAGGCTCTTCTAGTATTTGTTTTGACTTGTATTCACTATATGAGTACTGTTTGTAAGTATTATTTATTTTCCCCCTATTTTAGCTGTAAATGCACTGGATTATGTGTGATGTATTCAAACAGTACTAATGAGGTGTTTCCATTATTTTGCTTCCATGTAATTAGAGTAACTGTGTTTTTGTGTCCTGTTGTATTCAATTAGGTCACCTGGGTTGTTAATAAAGGCAGCCATTGTAATTTGGAGATAATTCACATTTATTTTCACCTAATGAGCCATTACTACTCTCGTGCAATTAATAAGTTACTTCCTGTTCACGGTCTTGGGATGAAGGGATCCACTGAGCATCTGTTGTTTCGATTATTAAATAGCAGTGGGAAAGCTCTTAGTGATGCTGCTACATAGGTTTCTTTCTTCTCAAGGATCAGGAATTTAATATAAACTTGCTTTCTGACTCTAAACTCAATTATTGATGTAGTTATAACCATATCACTGTTTTCTTAAAGCATTTTAAACTATGCTTCCAAATCACTATTTAACCCAATGTTTCATTAAAAATAAAAGTTAAAAGATTTTATGTTTGAGGTCCCCTTAAGATCTTAAGTTAAAAGTTTACACATCTTAAGGAAAAGCACACTTGTCTCCAATTTTCTGGTTACTGTGCTTCTACATGGTAAGCAACATGGGTTTTTTGGAAGCGCAAACCTTCAGTTTACTTAACTTTAACTAGTACTAGTGAGTATAGTCACTGTAAAATAACTATTCAAGTAGGTGCCTGAATACAACCATGAGCATATCCTCAAAGGAAGAAAGTTGTAACAGTGTACATCAGCTTCCTCACTTGAGAATATGACTGTGGAATCAGAACAGCAGCTCTTCATCTGATGTCTGAAGGCCATTGGATATCTATATTTGCGACATGTAGATATCAAACATTGGGATAACAGTTTGGGATTGTAAGAAATGGAAAGAGGTGTATGGATGAAGCCCCACCTCTTCCTCAGCCTGAAGTCCTGTGAGACCTTTATTTTTTCAATTCAAGTGCTTCCATGTTATATTACATGTATATTTAGAGCTGTAGAATCACAGAATAGTTTGAGTTGGAAGGGACCTGTGAGGGTCACCTAGTCCTACATCCTGCCATGAGCCACAACAACTTCAGCTAGATCAGGTAGCTCAGAGCCCTGTCTGACTTGATCTTGAATGTTTCCAAGAATGGGGCATCTGCCATGTGCCAGTGTTTCCCCACCCTCACTGTAAAAAACTTCTTTATATCTAGTCTGTATCTCCCTCCTTTAGTTTAAAACCTCACCCCTGGTGCTGTCACTGTAGGTCCTGCTAAAAAGATTTTCCCCATCTTATAATCCCTCTTTAAGTGCTGAAAGGCTGAAATAAGGTCTCCCAAAAGCCTTTTCTTTTGCAGGCTGAACAACTCCAACTCTCTCAGCCTGTGTTCATCAGGAAGGCATTCCAGCCTTCTGATCACTTTTGTGGCCCTCCTCAGGATTGCTTCAACAGTTGTATGTCCTTCTTATGTTGGGGATCCCAGAGCTGGACACAGTGCTCAGGTGGGGTCTCACGAGGGCAGAGGGCCAGAATCCCCTCCCACCCCTGCTGGCCACACTGCTCTGGATGTAGCCCAGGACACATTTGGCTCCCTGGGCTGTGAGTGCCCATGGCTGGGTCATGTCCAGCCTCTCACCCACAAGCAGCCCCAAGTCCTGCGCAGGGCTGCTCTCAGTCTGTTCATCCCCATCCTGTGTTGGTACCAGTGGTTACCATGACCCAGGTGCAGCACCTTGCCCTTGGCTTTGATGAACTTCACGAGATTCCCATGGGCCCACTTCTCCAGCTTGTACAGGTCCCTCTGGGTGGTGTCCCATCCTTCATGCACATCACGTGCACCACTCACCTTGTGCAATGTGCAGATTTGCTGAGAGTACACTCAATCTCACTCCCTATGTCATTAAATAGCACTGCTCCTAATATTGCCCCCTGAGGGACACCACTCATCACCAGTGATCTCAGGACACTGAGACATTGACCTCTACCATCTGGATGTAACCATCCAACCAATTCCTTTTCCACAGAACTGTCCATCCATCTAATTCATCTTTCTCCAATTTTGAGAGAAGGATGTTGGGGGGATCTGTTTCAAAGACCTTACAGAAGATAAATGACATCTGTAGCCTTTCCATTTTCTACTGATATGGTCACTATCACAGAAGGCCACTGGGTTGGTCAGGAAGGATCTGCCCTCAGTAAAGCCATACTGGTTGTCCCAGATCACCTCCCTGGTCATTATGTGCTTTAGCACAACTTCTAGGGGGATCTGTTCCTTGACCTTCCCAGGCACAGAGGTGAGGTTGACAGGTTGGTAGTTTCCTGGGCCCCCCGCTTTCTACCCTTTTTAAAAATGGGTGCAAATTTTCCCACTTTCCAGTCATCTGTGACTTCACCTGACTGCCATGCCTTTTGAGTTACCATGGAGAGTAGCTTGGCAACTCTATCAGCCAGTTCCCTCAGGATTCTGGGATGCATCTTATCAGGTCCCGTAGACCTCTCTATGTTCACATTTCTCAAGGGCTCTCAAATCTAATCTTCACTAACAGTGGGAAGCACTTTGCTTCTCTGCTTTCTGCCTTGAGCTTCATCCACTTGAGAGGTGTGGGAAGGGGAGACTGCCAGTGAAGACAAGCAAAGAGCTGTCAAGTTCCTTGGCCTTTTCATTGTCTGCTGTTACAGTTTTGCCAGTCATGTTCAGAGGGGATACACTTTCTTTGACCTTCCTTTTCACTTTCTTTTAACCAACCTTTTGCTTGCATGCCTTCAGAAGCCTCTTTATTATTCCTTGCATCCCTTGTCAAGTTCAGCTACAGTCGCACCTTGGCCTCCCTCACCCCATCCTGGCACAAGCAGGCAATATCCCTGTATTCTTCCCAGAACATCTATCCCTGCGTCCACTGCCTGTGCATTTCCTTCTTTCCTTTTAGTCTGACCATCAGGTCAGGAGTCATCCATGCTGACTTCTTGTCTTGCTTTCCTGATTTCCTACACATGGGGATTGAGTACCCTTGCACACTATGGAAGGCATCTTGATATCTGCCTACTCTTATCTGCTCCCTTGTCTCTGAAAGCAGTTGCCAGGGGTCTTATTGAATAACTCCTTGAACAGCTGAAAGATTGCTTTCCTAAAATTAGGAAAGAATTAGGTATAAACCTTTTTAAGTAGAGCTAACTAAGTAGAGGAGAGGTGGCCCTGGTTAGCTCTCACTCAGTGTTTTATGTAGGTATCACTGTTGCAGGAACATGCAGAACTTGCTCTAGATCTTTGGGGTGCCTCTGCATTTACAGAACTTTGCTGTAGTGTTCTGAAGTGCTTGAGAGTGCTTCAACCTTAAGAGTGCTTAAAAGTGTTGGGTAAGGGGGTTTGTCAATTATCCCATTGGACCTAGGTGGCTAAATTCTGCTGAGTTTCACTTTAGTGATAGCATTGCAGCCAGCTCACTATATTAGATCTGGCTGAGCCTCCCATTTCTGTTTGCAGAAAGAATTCATCAGTTCTAGAGTCTGATCCATATGAGCGCTTTCTGGCATTAGTTTAGGACGGTGTGAATCACAGCATAGACTGTCAGCACAGTGGTTATTTCTCCAACAGGTCTCTCTTAGCAAGTCTAGGCTGACTAGTAGAAGGTAGGTGTTCACATTTTGTCTGATTAATCCTCCTCCAGATCATTTTGTCTAGTGAGGGAGCCTAAATACAGGTTCCCATCATTAGAAATCACATCCTGGTTTTTTTTTTCTGTGCTTTCAGCTAGTTTCCTAAGGTGTACAACCTTACTTTGTCACTCCAAATAATCTGATGGCTTCTCTTCAATAAGTGATTTTACTTTCTAAAACTTTCCATCCTGAACTCAGGTTGCCTTGTATTAGTCATGTAGGCAAAATGCCTGAAAATTAGATGTCTAATTTCTTGATAGTTTATGCTTGCTGTAAAGAGTCTCTGGAAAGTAAGAGGCACTGTCTGAGGGACTGATGTCACAAGAGGAATTGTCATCAGCAAGTGTTGTCTTGCCCTTCATGCAAATATTTTAATCCTTACATATTTACTTCAGTACCTCCGGTTAAGGAGGAGGAGTTCATGCCCAGTTTTAAGGACATCTGCTAGATCCACAGCACTTGCTGTTCCCAAGGATTGCATACGCAAGGCTATATTATAAGGTTTCTATTAGATTTACCTCCCAGTTTAAGTTGTTTTGCATTGCATCAAATCAAAACAATGACCTCAGGGGAAATCAGGTGTAAACAAAAGCAGAATTGGAAACAATCTAGCAGCCAACAGTTTGTTTAAAGGAGGGCTTAGGGATGGTGTTTTGAGTAGAACTGTGCCAGTTTTAAGATGACATCCCATCATGCAAATCATAAAGCAAGACAATTTTGAGTCTCTGCATTAAGAGATCCAAGAACACAAACAGCTCTTCCCTAGGACTATTTTGCAACTGCAGACTAAGAAGTGCTTCTCAGAAGCAGGGTGAACTCATGTTCAATTTCGTGGTAATTCATTTACACAGTGGCAGGTCTGCTGCCTGATCTGGTTGCTGGTCTCCTTTGTAAATGCTACTGCATATGCCCTATTTTGAAATATTCGTCACACGTACAGATAGTATAAACTGGAAACTAATCAGAGAACCATTGGGGAAGGGATCATTATTTAAGTAATTTCATTTTTCAGTATATGTGAGATATTTAGTAACTGGAACTAACAGAATATATTAAAACTGATGGAGAAAATTGTCCATTCATGCTGAAGGAGCAGAGGAGGAGAATGGCAATGATATGACTCACCACAGCACAGTTCTTTTTCCCTTTCATCATTATTCTTATTTTCATTCTGCTTCTCTAAAGGACTGTAATTTTTTTCCATCCAAATGATCAGATACAATGGCAGATGTATAAAATCTTCTAGAAGAGTGTGAGCTGTGAGATGAGATCTGATCCATGTGGAGTGGTGGGAGGAAACAGGGGTATCTACTAACTACAGCTTGTCTCAGCTTTTCTTTTCTTTCATGGAAAAGTCTATTTTCACACAGGAATGTTTTCAGAAGCACAGAAAAAACAGGAGGAAATGAATTAATCTGCAGCTACTTTCTAATGTAGCAACTTTAGATTTCATTAAAAGCTGGATTTATATTTCACAGCTGCCAGAAAGCTGCATTCTGTCATACTCGTTATTGCTGTGTTCTATTTTTAACCTCTGAATTACATATTTTGAAACCATTACACAGGAATCCTTATTTAAGTGGTGTATGTGCTTATGCGCACCCATGTGAATACATGTCTGTATGCACATTACAGGCATGATCCTGTGGAGAAATCATAAAAATTGTAGATACTCAAAGAAGTGTTGTAATTTTGTGCACCAGGATGGAAAGAAGATAATCCCCCAGTGTGAGCTGTGCAAATGACTGTTAAATCTTTGCAGTATTCTGGCCTTAGTGGAAGCAATATTTTCAAGTGTTTCTGTGATTACAATCTTCAGGAGAAGAGCTGGAAGTGGTACAAATTTGACAGACCATACCTTGTTCTTGAACAACATTTTCACTGGCATGTCTATGCAGAGGTACACAGATCCAGCACAACTTCATTTCTTTGGTAAATAAATCTGACACAGGAATTAATACGTGCACAAGAGAAAGCAGAACTTCATACAATGCATTTGATATTATAATACCTTTAGGATGAGATGCTAGTCCTACTATTATGCACCTGGAATAATATGCCATGGCTGAGCCCAAAGCCTGTTGAGGTCAGTGAAAAAAGTTTAGTCCTAAACCATCTCTAGTAGGTAACATAGTTTGGGCAGTATAGGTAACAATGAAATACGATATATCTGTAATGTGTAAAAAAAGCAGACTAGAAGATGCAAGATAAAAGTACATATTTTGACTAAACATATAATAAATATGTCTTTATCCCCAGGTGGTTGATCTGTTAGTGTCCATGTGTCGGTCTGCATTAGAGTCACCTAGGAAAGTTGTCATTTTTGAGCCATATCCTTCTGTAGTTGATCCTAATGATCCTCAGATGCTGGCCTTTAACCCCAGGGTAAGTAGTTAACTTTAATTATGTCATCGCTTGGTTTTAGTCATACATTAGATTTCAAAGCAAAGACTTCTCATGGAGGAGTCTCCTTTATTAGAAGAGATACAGCTTCAGAATATAGCATAAGTATGTGACTGTTTTCAAGACTTTGCAGCTTCTGTTAATTGTCTCTGAGAAAGTATTTGAGTATAAACTTGTCCTGGTTCTGGCCAGGTCAGGGTTAATTTTTAGACTCCCCAGGATTGGGCATGGCTAAGACCACCTCACATTATTGCTGGGAGCAGAGGAAATGGAATCTCTTCCAGGGAAAATGTTCCCCTTTTGCTTGGCAGAGGGAGTATCAGTTCATTGCTGATTTTCTTACCTCATTGCTGTTTCCACCTAATTGTTCTTACCCATGAGCTTTGTCTTTGTGCCTCCCAGTTCTCTTCTCTAGCCCACAGGGGGAATGGGGAAGGGTGGGGAAGGAGACAATAAGCAGTGCTTGGTTTCAGTGGGAACACTAAATTGGAGAAAACCATTCCTAAACCATGACAAAAGTGTAGGTTATGTTAAAGCCAAGAAACTCTTCTAAGGGACAAATTCTAGATGCAAAATTTTATATTCTAAGTGTCTTTCAATGAGCACATTGGACACAAAAAGAAGGATGGTATTTGAGAGGTCATGTAAGGCAGGGTTTTCATTCTTAGAAGTGTCATTGCTGTCATCTCATTTTCTCGCTGCAAGCAGTTATTGCCTTATATGTAATTTTATCAGATGTTGGCATAATAGTCAAGTTTTGTACAAGCATCAATTTTGAAGTAAAGGATTGTGCTTGCATTACCTGCTTTTTCGGCTCCAAATGCTGCCTTTCAGGAATATTACTGTGAATATTACCTCTCCTTTAAGCTGTCTCCCCAAAGGCATAGATGAGAGCTTGGCATGTCCTACATTGGGATGCATTTCACTCTTTTTGAGCAAAGGCTTGCTAGCAGCAGTTCTTTCTCAGGAGAGACCAAGGTGTTCTGTAGCATGTTGGCAAGACCCAAAGATGGGGAACAGTGGAGCTCCTGAAGGTGACATGTCATGTGGTGTGGATGAAACATGGACTGTTAACAGGTGGAGCTGTCTGGTAGCAGGTCAGCAAAGATCAGGGTGAGGCAGAGGGACTATTGAAGGACCTGTGAAGTTTTATAGAGCTGTTAGCAAAGGAAACACATCTATTTATATATGTTTTATTTAAAATCTGTTTGGATCACTGCGTTATTTATTTTAAGGGCATGTTGTCCAAACAGCTGGACAGAACTTGTGTTTAGTTACAAATATTTGTTTAAAAATGAGCTGATTTTTGGAGTGTTTTGGAGATCCCAGTAAAATTCAAAGAAAAAAGATCATAACAATATTTTTTCAAGGAATTTTTCTGGACAATGAATGAGGGTCTGTGTGCGAGGTGGAAGAAACCTAATGGTAGAAATGTTTGAAGGAATTTATTTGCCCAGCATTTCTCATAGCTTAGGTTTCATACATACCCAAAGAATTCAGTTTTTTGTAGAGCCAAAGACTAATATTCTTTGAACTCAATTGTTTATTTTATGCTACATCAGAAGAAGAACTATGACCGAGTCATGAAGGCATTGGACAGTATCACTTCTATCAGAGAGATGACACAGGTGAATTTAAAAATATTTACCTAACCTAATCACTGTGTTGAGAACTTGCAAGATGTGTATACTGCCTGCCTGTGATGGGTTGTGAAGTCAAGAATATAATCTCTTTCCTGTATAACTGCAATAATATTAAAATGTGTGTTCAAAATAACAAACCTACAGTAGCCATAAGAGCAGTCAAATAAAAGTAATGAAGTAGAACTCGGATCTTTTGAAGTTTAAGTGAGAGATAATAACAGCAGAATGGGACATTGTAATGAGGCGATCACCAGCTGCTGCATTTCTGGAAAAAACAAAGCCAGAGACCTTTACTTCCAAAGCAAAAGAAATTGATTTTGTGTCAATGTTCTGAATGATATTCAGAATGATACAGTATTTATTTCTATTATACCAAAACTCTCGATCAACTAAGTATAGATGGGAACGTGGAAGGCTGGGTCTCTTGGATTTACTGTCGTATTATTTCTCATGGCATATCTGATAGTCATATTTCTGTTTATTGTTACACTCTTTTCCCAAACAACCCAGCTGATTATAACTGGTTGTTTAAATCTCTCCCATATATCTTTCTTTTCCAACTGCTATAAATGTATCCTCATGACAGTTTTCAAATCTTTCTGTATATATTCACAAAATACTTTTGCATTCTGGAATGAAGAATGTATAGACAGGAATAAAATTAATTGAAAATTGAAATGCACCTTTTTTGGTAATTTGTGTAATATCTTATAAGAATTTAAGAAATCAGGTGTTCCTGTTATTTCTTAGGATGTCTTTTAAAAATAAAAAATAATTACCATTTGGGTTTTTTTAATGTTAAAGTAGTTCTTAGGCTAAGGAGTTCTAAAAGGATGCTTTGCACTGTGATTGAAATAAAGAAAGATTTTCAAAGAAATTATAATATGACATGGTGTTTATACCTTGAAATGGTTAAATTAGTGAAGTGGATTATTTTGGGTTACTTTGAGAGACTTAATTTTGTGAGATTCCAGTCCCATTTCTTATTCAAGAGCCAAACAAAAGTAGACGTTTTCTGCTGTTCTCCCTTAGATCACCAATGTTTGCTATAATATAGTCATTTTGATGCTAATTATATGCTTATTATTTTACTCCAGGGAAAATAATGGCTATATTAATTCTTGCTGTCAAAACACATTTATAACTCTACAGTACTGTATATCAGTAAAATCATGATTTAAACCTAATAATGAGTCCTATGTATTCATTTTAATAGATGAAATCATGGGCAATGTAACATATAAAATTAAAGCTAGAAATAACATAATTACTCTTTTCTAGGCACCTTACTTGGAAATAAAGAAGCAGATGGATAAACAAGACCCACTTGCACATCCTCTTCTACAATGGTATAAAATTGATTCAAATGAGATAGTAATAATTAAAGTACCATTTGTAATGAATAACCACTTGACCAGTGTAATTTGGTATAAGGTCACCTTAAGAATTAATGTTGATATTTTCAACTGCAGCTTTTCTGGGCTGTTTCTGGACCTCATCTGAGTCCTCTGATCTCATTTTCTAGTTTAGGTTTGGCCTACTTCTATCTGATAGGTTTAAAGGCCTGCAGCTGGGTGCTTTGTGGTGGCCATTCATAACACATTTTTAAGAAGTTGGTTTGGGTTACCATGTCTAATACATCTGTTCCTTATTTTAGGGTTATTTCTAGTAATAGATCACATATTGTGAAGCTACCGGTGAATAGGGTAAGTGTCTGTGGGTTATCTATTATTTTCTCATTTTTTACGGCTTCTGTTAGCATTTTAGGTGGGAGTTCACTAGCAAAATGTGGGTGTCTGCATTCAAACTGATTGCATGGACTTCTTTAATAGACAAGGAAGTGAAATAGGCAGTTTCAGGTCATGATATTTAGAATCATGTGAATAGCTGAAATAGGTCAAAGGAATAATGTCGATAAAAAGCCTATTTGAGGTGAGTAGCTCAAATACAAGTGTCTACCTTGTAATCATCTGAGATTTGGTGAGAATATCACTTTTTTGTTTTGTTACCATACAGAATATTAGGTGCAGAATTGTACAGAAAGCAGTGCACACAAACACGGTGTGCACAGCAGATCCACATATAAGTACGCCTTAAGAGTAAAACTCTTGAATTTTAGAGGGATGTATGCCTCTGATTAAGGGCATAGTCATCTGCAGCCTTCCAAATAACCTTAATTCAAAGCCAGCCCTGATCAGAATATTGTGATGAAATTGTTCAGTTTAATTACTAGAGCCAGTTTTAACTGAAATCTAGTTTCAAAAATTTCCATGTGTTTCATAAACTGAAAGACAATTTTACTATTTGATTTTAGCTGGAAAGTGTGGAATTGAGACCAGTTTCAAGTTAGTTCATGTAGTTATTTAGATGCACTCATGTATTGTGTGGAAAAACATGACATCTTAAGGATTGCCATCATATAATACTTTCATATTAATCAACTTCTTTTCACATGTGCACACTTATATTTTACAGCAACTGAAGTTTATGCACACTCCCCACCAGTTCCTTCTTCTCAGCAGTCCACCAGCCAAAGAATCCAATTTCCGAGCTGCTAAAAATCTCTACGGAAGTACCTTTGCATTTCAGTGAGTACATATATTCATAATAACCAAAGGTTATGGAAATGCCATGCTGTTTTTGGGTTCTGGCATTTGAGATTTGCAGCTGTGAATCTGCTGTTTTAAAGGATTTCATTGTAAAATGCAATGTCATTTTGCATTTTACACAGTGAATTTTACAACTTTCTTTTTCATTTTATTCAGTGGTTCACACATTGAAAATTGGCATTCCATCCTGAGGAACGGCTTAGTTGTTGCTTCCAATACGAGGCTGCAGGTAAATAGACAAAACAGACTTTAGCTAACCTGTGCATGCTTGATTGCATACTCGCTTTGGCGAGTTTTCAAGGGATGTCATTCTGGTAGCCATATAGATGGGAAAAGAGATGATTTCACATACCTTCTTGTTTCCTGGAAAAAGTACTTTTCTGATGCAATTAAGATGAAGTAATGTGTCTGCTAAAACGTCTAGAAAATCTCTTAGCTGGAATCAGTTTTACATTGCCGAGCAGCACCTCCAGGAGGCTTCACTCGGTACTGCTTAAAAACAGTTGCAGAGTTAGAGCTGCCTAAACTGTCTGCATGTCATAGGATCCAGAAACATGGTAGATTTACAGGAACTGGATTTGCAGCACTTTCTCTGCTTCTCTGGTTTCTCTGGGAATGCAAGCATGAGTGTGCTGGCATAGAAGGGATCTATTGCAAACTTCTCAGACTGAATCATCAGGAGATGGCTATTGCAGAGCAAAGTGGCCTCTACGAGAAAGGACTGGGGAGCTCTAAAGCAGAGTATTTTAGCATTGTGGTCTTGACAGCTCTCCCCAGAGCTGAGTCCATGTACCTTGGAAGAGGATCCCAGGGTATATTTGGTCGTGTACAGAAGCATCCTTTGTAAGCATCTTCCATAGTAATAATAGATTTAAAAAGAGAAACCACAATTTTATATATAAATCTTAAGTAAAATTATGTTTGGGATCTGGCCATGGTTTCCAAGATATACAGTATTTTAGATTATACTCAGGGCATGATTTTTTAAAAGACTTCTTTGAACACTGTTAATTACTGGGCAATAAAATAGTACGGTGGGCAGTTGCATTATGACCTGTTCCTCTAATTGTTATTTTGTACAGGTAACCAAATTAATGCTAAATAATCACTCTGCTCTTTTTCAGCTCCATGGTGCAATGTTTGGAAGTGGAATCTACCTTAGTCCATTGTCAAGCATATCATTTGGTTACTCAGGTGATATTTATAAATCACTCTAAAGTTGGAGAAATATAGGGGTGTATCTTATTCTACTGCTTTTCTTGACAGCTTCGCTGTTTAAAACACTGTATTCAATTATGTCTTTGTCGACTGTGATTTAATTTATTCAAAAAAGAGAAAATTTTCTTTTTGGATAAATAATAAGAAATTAGAAAAAAATCCTTGTTAAATACTGTACTTATTTTTCAAGGTTCTTAGAATTCTTAAACTGTGCTTGAAGTAATATTAGCTAGTCCTGAATGCTATGTGTGGTAGAGGTGGTCGTGATGATTCAGTTGAAATCCAACTTTGTGGTGTTTGTCAGTACCTGCCTAAGTCCGTCTAACTTCACCTATGAGTTCATGGTCTTTTATGACCTGATCTGAGAAAAATAAATATTCATCAATAGACATGCTCAACCCTGCATATTTAAGAGTATTCCCAAGTATCACCATGTCAGGATTACATAGAAAGTGCAGTTCAGTGTGTTTATTGTAGCTGTGGAGGTGAAAGAACATACTTTGTCCCACTAGTGAATCCTAAAGTGAGTTGTGCAGAGCTTTCCGTATACAAATTAAATCATAAGCAGAAAACAAGACACATGGATCTATATATTGAGAAATTATAGGGATTTTAAAATATGGTGGCATTTTCCTTTAGGTATGTGGTATGTACCATTTCCTCATATAGGAAAGCGCAGGTATATAGTTTAATGTCTTTGTATGCATGTAGATGATTCTGAGAGTTTGAGTTATGCTTTCTGATACTCAGTGGTTTTAGGTCATGTTTTGGGAACTCAACATTTTTGAGCTACTATTTGTGGAATTTCAACATCAGTTATCTCTACATGCATTTTTAGCTTTTCAGAGATTACATGAGCATGAATACTTCTTAGGACTCACCAAAAGTGCTGGTTGAAGTATCATTATCAAACAAAATGCTTTTCTTTTTGGACAATACTGCTTTGTCAACTTCAATGTGTTACTGCTCCTCTCTCTGCCTGTCTTGGTCCCTTCCATCCTGTCTCCTCCAGAAAGGAGGCCTGTTTTCCCATGAAGTGTGTAATCCTTGATGCCAATAAAAAACACAGAGGAGTCCTACACATCCTGTTCCTTCAGTTAGACTTCTCTATAATTCAATCTGTATTTGCAAAATGCCAAGAAATGGAAGTGTTCAAGGTCAGATTAGATGGGGCTCTGAGCAGCCTGGTCCAGTGGAAGGTGTCCTTACCCATGGCAGTGGGTTGGAATGAGATGATCTTTAAGGTCCCTTCCAACCCAAACCATTCCATGATTCTGTGAAACTCAGGATGCTGGAAACACAAGGAAACCCATCGTATCATACAACACAGGAATTTTATGTAAACCAACATGAGGGTTACGAATGAGATCGAAGGCACAAATATAGGTGTTTCAATTTCTGACCTGGAAGCTGGATAGAATGTGACTGAAAAATAATTTAATACTTCTACATGTAGATAGAGATCAAACCAAGATAGATTTCAAAACTTAAATTTACCACACATAAAAATTAATCAGACTTTTAATGTAAGTCTACATAAAGGGCTAGAGATAATTATTGTAAAGTTCCTTTTCTCATGATTTTCCTGCCCCACCCACATTAAATCAGACTCTTACTTCAGCCTGAATAGGGTCAATTGGACTCAGGACATGCTGAGCTACAACTCTGTTAAGCAACTGTGTAAGAACATCCCTGACCTGAATTCAGTGGCATTTAAACTGAGGTTTATCTGCTTTTGCACCTACTTAATGCTGACTTGATTTTGCTAAAGTCTTTGCAATATGTGTAGAGGTAATGGCAATTTACAGGATTTATATTTGTGATATTCTGTAACAAAGTTAACTCGGTTTTTGGGTGACATGCAAAGGACCATGATTCCCATTGTGCTACTTCTTCCATTCTCATATTTAAGTCTGCTTTTTATGATATTTATAGGCCAAGGTATCTTACATTATTTTAATATTCCTAGGGATGAACAAGAAGCAGCAGAAGGTGTCAGCTAAAGATGAACCAGCTTCAAGCAGTAAGGGCAGTAATACATCACAGGTATGGTACATTAACTGTCTCTGGAAGATTTGTGGGATTTATTACTGGGAACTTAGAAAGAGAGGTAGTATTCTCTTTGTGCAAGTTACCTGTTTTATTGCATTGAATTAAATCAACAACTTCAGAGACTGCAAATATCAAATACAGCCCAACTGCTTTAGTAAAAATTTACAGAGCATATTGCAGATCTTGTGCTGTTCTTTTCCAAGCACAAGAACTTAGGAAGAGAATGAAAATGAAGTACAGGTTTACATTACGATCCATAGCAAGCCCTTGCTTTCTGAGTTTTAGACTTCCAGAATAATCATGCAAAAGAAATTGAGAGTGGTTATTGCTGGGAAATGAGCAGCATTTAATTGACAGCAAGTAATTTTTTCTTTTTCATTATTTTTGTGTGTTGAACCATTACAATTCTGCTGTATCTAAAGCAAACTTACAGCATCTATGCATAAGTCTAAATTTCAAGAAAAAAATCTTATGTCTACCTCCATGATTAACACATATAAAATTACACAATAACCTGGGTTTGATGATACATTGGCATGTCCCAGCAGAAGCTCTCAGAAGTAGGAAGGCCAATAAAATACCAAGGTAGTGACCAAAGAATTGATGGCTAAATTCACCTTTCTTTTCTTTTTTTTTCAGATACCAATTTGTTTATCAGTAACGCTGATATTTCTGATAATATTTTTGATTCTGTAATAATTAGGAACTTTTGGATATTATTTTTCTGGATAAAGGAGTTTAAATCCCTCCTGCAGTAATCCAAATAAGTAATAGGAGTTTTTTTATAAATTCTATTACATTTAGAAATAAAATAGAAAAATTTTATAAAGACTGCCTCTATGTTTATTCAGTAGTAAACCACTGAAAATAACAGCTGTCTCCGTTGTTGCTTTTTCACTCAGTTCGTTTTACTGCACTAATTCTATTTTCTCACTTTTTTATATCTCAGTCACAGAAGAAAGGACAGCAGTCACAATTTTTGCAAAGCCGTAACTTAAAATGCATAGCCTTATGTGAAGGTAAGCTGAAAGCCCTTGTGAAACTGTTTTAGCCATGGCCACAGGATGCACAGGTTACAGGGTGCAAATCAGTGAGACCTTTAGTTGGTTGTTTAGGTAAGAAACTACTGGTAGGTGTATGAGTACCTGCTCAACAGCTGGCTTCTATATTTCCTTTAAGAACATTCCCCTTTTTGAACAAAACCTGTAGCACATACTGAATTTTCATAGATTATGTACACGTAGTGACTGATCATCTGGTTTGTGTTTCAAATGTGATCATATTCCTAAGCCATCAAAAAGCCCAAGTCATGTCCTTTATTTGAAGCACTGACTTCTTGCAAGCTCTTGACAAATGCTTTAAACACATAAAAGCCAGAAAACAACAGCTTTCCTATCAAATTTACAAACAATTTTTCATTATTCAGACAAATACACTGATTGTCTGGCAATCAATATGTTCTCTTTATTTGCTTCAAAAATTTTGTGAGGTTAAAATCTAGTGGATGAGTTCAGTCATTCTTGAAAGAATTGGCTATTCTGTTATTAACTAATGAAACCTCTGCAGGTTTTGAGAACAAAGAATTGTGATATTTGAATAAGAATTGCTCTGGTAGTTTAGAACTAGTCTTAGAAATTGTAGTAAGCTCAATTTGCCCTTCATTTGGAGCATTTGTTTGCTTTAAAAAGTGAAAATTAAGACAGAAGGTGGAAAATGTGTTATTTCAAAATAGAAGTTTACAGCTATACGTGATTAAGGATCTGTCAGTCAACATGAAAATGCAATTTGAACTTTACAGAAAAATACAGAAATTTAGTTCTAAAATTTCCATAAGGAACAAAATTAATTACTTGGCCTTTAATGCCTGAATTTTTAAATGTAAATTACATCTTTGACAAGGACTTTTTCATCCATGTTGTTCTTTGCTTGCACTTCTTAATGGATTATCAATCTTTTAAGGGTGAATTTTAAATATTGGTAAAATACATTTTGCAGCTTTCATATTCATTTCATTTTTGTGTGTAGAATATTTCGGGAAGATGGTTAACAAAGATTTTATGTTAAATTAATTACTAGAGAGAAATGTTTGTTAAAAATTACAATTCATGGAAGAAATGGTATCAAAATTGAATATTCATACAGTTATGGTAGTGTTGGAATAAAATAAACCAGACTATTTCAGTTATAAGGAACCTACAACTGTCACCTAAGTCCAATCCTGACCAATTCAGGGCTGCCCAAGTGATAAGGCATTTTATTAAGGGCATTGTCTAAATGCCTCTTAAACACTGACCACTCTCTAGGAAGGCTGTGCCAGGGTTTGACCACCTCTTATGATTCAACCCTAGCCTGCAGCCAAGCCCCACACAACCACTTGCTCATTCCCCAATCAGTCGGACTGGGGAGAGAATCAAAAGCATAGAAGCCAGAAAGCTCATGAGATGAGATAAAGGCAGGTTATAGGGAAAGCAGAAGCTGTGCACACAAGCAAAGCAAAACAAGAAATTGATTCACTGCGTCCCACAGGCAGGCAGGTGTTCAACCATCACCAGGAGAGCAGGGCCCCATCACACGTAAAGGTTACTTGGGGAAGAAAAACACCATCACTGCAAATGTACCCCCGATTCCTCCTTCTTCCCTCACTTTATATACTGAGCATGATGCTATGTGGTTTGGAATATCCCCTTGGTCAGTTGGGGTCACCTGTCCTGGCTGTGTCTTCTCCCAACCTCTCATGCACCCCCAGCCCCCTCACCAGTGTGGCAGTATGTAAAGCAGAAAAGGCCTTGGCTCTCTGTGAGCCCTGCTCAGCAAAAATATAAACATCTCTATATTATCGACCCTGTGTTCAGCAGAAATCCAAAAGGGGAAGGAAATTAACTCTACCCCAGTCTAAGCCAGCACACCACCCTCCCAGTAAAGAAATGCTTCATGATGTCCAGTCTAAAACTCCTCCAGCGCAGCTTTGAATCATTCCCACACATCCCGTCACTGCATAGCAGAGAGCGGTGCTCAGCTCCTCCCTGTGTTCTTCCCCTCCTCAGGAAGCTGCAGAAAGCACTGAGGACACTCCTCAGCCTCCTTTTCTCTGAATTAGATAAGCCAAATTCCTCCATTACTCTCCAGGACATGTTTTCCAGCCCTCCCACCAGCTTTGTTTCCCTCCTCAGGATGCACTGAAGGATCTTCTCATCCTTTCCCACCTGCACGGCCCAGCAGAGCCCAAGCTGAGGCCACCCCAAGGCTGAGCCCAGTGGGAACATCCCCTCTGTGGGCCAGTTGTGCTGGGATCATTCCCTCTCTGGGCTGGCTGAGCCGGGATCATTCCCTCTCTGGGCTGGTTCCTCTGGGATCATTCCCTCTCTGGGCCAGTTGTGCTGGGATCATTCCCTCTCTGGGCTGGCTGAGCTGGGATCATTCCCTCTCTTGCCTGGTTCCTCTGGGATCATTCCCTCTCTGGGACTGTTGTTCTGGGATAATTCCATCTCTGGGCCTGTTGTTCTGGGATCATTCCCTCTCTGGGCTGGCCGAGCTGGGATCATTCCCTCTTTGGGCTGGCTGAGCCGGGATCATTCCCTCTCCTGGAGTGTTGTTCTGGGATCATTCCTTCTCTGAGCCAGTTGTTCTGGGATCATTCCCTCTCCGGGATTGTTGTTCTGGGATCATTCCCTCTCCGGGCCTGTTGTTCTGGGATCATTCCCTCTCCAGGCCTGTTCCTCTGGGATCATTCCCTCTCTGGGCCTGTTGTGCCATGCTTGGTGCCCTGGGATGGGTTTGTCCCCAGGGCTGCCCGGACACTGCTGACCCACACTGAGCCAGCCCCACATCCCTCTCTGCAGCTGTCCAGGCTCTCCTCTCCCACATTATCCCTGTGCCTGTGCTCCATCCCAGGTGCAGAATCCAGCATTTGGACCTGTTAAATTTCATCCCATTGATGATTGTCCAGTCCAATCAGTCTAGATCTCTCTGCAAGGCCTCTTGTTCCTCCAGAGGTTCAGCAACACATGCAAGTTTGGCATCGGCAGACTTGGCAGCAGTGCATTCACCTGCTGCATCCTGATGGTAGATACATACATTGAACAGAACTGGCCCTGGAGTGGAGCCCTGAGGAACACATCTGGTGTGACCCAGCACCAGCCACACATAGCCGCTTCACTACAACACCTTGGGCTCAGTCCCTCAGTCAGTTCATCACTCACCACAGCATGAACCCACTCATCCCAGGCAAAGACAACTTGCCTGGAAGTGAAATGCACTTAGATTTTTTTTCAGATGCAGATTGATATTATAGCTTCTAGTTAGCAATAGACATGACCAAAGTATGGCCAAATTTGGCATGTCCAAATAGACATTTGGACATGCCAAGTTTGCGATATAGCAGTTTCAGGCTTTGTCTTAAACATCCTGGTTTTGGATCAGCCATCATCAAACACAAGTATCTGTTGCGAAGGCTCATTAGATGTCTCAGATTCTCCTTAGCAGCCCTATGGCTTTTTAAATTCAGTTTTAATAAATGTATTTTTTAAGCTTTCATTCCATTTAACGACTTGCTCCCATACATTAAGCATCTGTGTTTTTGGAAAAGTATATTTTGGAATCAAGAATCAAGTTTATCTCCCTCTTAGTAACTAGCAGCCAACTCAAAATCTGTGCCGCACCACAGACAAGTAGGGGAAAGCTGCATATTCCCAAAGCCTATTTAAAATGTATAAAAGCCAAAATATTTTAGAGTAATGTTTTACAGGCATTTTTTCATCACTGTCTAATTTATTCTTTCCCTGATAGTGATAACCTCACCTGATCTGCACAAACATGGGGAGATATGGGTAGTTCCCAATACGGATCATGTGTGTACAAGATTTTTCTTTGTGTGAGTACAAAGCTTCTCTTAACGTTCAGCTTCATATTAGACCTTTTTCTCATGTTGCCTCCAATAGTTGTAATTGAAGTATGATAAAAGACATTTCTTCCTAATTCTGTTCAGTATCACTTAATTTTTTATCTTTCAGTGTAATTACTTGTGCTAGAAATGTATGGATAAGCTGGTGACAAAGGTTTAGTAGATGTCTTGTTTTAATATAAATGAATAGAGAGTTAATGATTTCTCCCATTCAGTAACATTACTTCATGTTGTAGTAAATCTATCCATGTATTGTAAAACATAACTTCTATTTGGCTGTGTGTGTTTAAGCTGAGGAATTCATTAAAGGCTTCTGGTCTGTGCTGTGAGCATTTCCCCTTTCACCTAACACTTGCCCACTTTGGGTCCCAGTGGCTTATTCAGCCTCAGGGTTTCAGTGACGATGGCACTGATGGCAGCCTTACCACTTTCCACTGTACAGAGTTTAGGATCTGCATAGAAAGATGAAGCACAGCAGAGCATTTCAATAGAAACTTGTCAACATATGGAATAAGCATTTAGAGAACGAAAGTTTTTGATGTTGTTATGTAGATTAATAAAACACTAATATGATTTTATTTTCTGTACCTTTTTTTTTTTTTTAGTTATGAAGATGGTCAAGTGGGTGATACAAGTATAAACACACAGGAACCAAACATTCATAAAGAGATTCTTCGAGTCATTGGCAATCAAACTGCTACTGGTTAAAAGGACCACTCTTATTTAATTGATGTAAAGCCTTCCTCAGTCTCAAAGCTGGATTTTGAACTGAAGAAGATGCAAAAAACTAATTTATTATTATTATACTAAGCAAATTAACCATTTGAATACTTACTGTTTTCTTACTTAGTATTTCGTATCTCATCAAAATACCTGAGATGGTATCAATTAGCAACTGTAGGGGTGCAAAGTCTATTATTATACTAAAACAATTAATAATTAAACAGGCATTTGGGTTGCTCACAATAAACAGACATTAAAAAGGACTTTTGTGCTGATATTTTTATACTAAACTTCAATTGGAAGTTTTAGTACTGTATACTGGTATTTTAAATTTAGAATGACTGAACTACAAGTAAGAGAGAAGATTTTATAGCGGAGCACCTGTATTATGCAGGATACTTTGCAATAAGTAAAATATTCTCGTATTAAAACACAATAAAAGATTGTCTGGAACATGTAAAATTGAAGGGATTGGTTACCTGCAGCTATCTTTGATTCTTTTTATTTTACACAAATGCAGCTAGCATTTAGACTCAAAGGTGAAAACAACAATACATTTTTTATTTACTGTTTAAAACAAAGCAAAATGAATGTGATGGTATATGTTTAGCTTTCTTTATCTTCTCTGGAAACACTGTCTTACCCATTAAGGATCTCAGTTGCTTTTTTTAATTATACAAGCCTAGGAAACACCTGGAAATCCAGAAGCTGTTAATTTCCTTTTTAGAATTTTGGTTTTTATATACTAGATTTTACAATTTCATTAGATCAACAAGGTTTTTTAATGTTTGCATCTTAACTTCAGTGAAACTGCTCTGTGATTAAATTTATCCACCTATTTTAAAGTATGTGCTGAGTTAAGGCTTTTACATGGTTGAGTTGATTGTTGGTGCATCAGAAAATATATACAAATGCAAAATTCTACTGATTTTGTCTTGGTGAAATAGTTTTATTAATTAATTTCTAAGCGATAAGAAATCAATTTAAATATCTCTGTCTTTTAAATTTACAACTGTTTTTTCCAAGTGTGATGGCAACACAGACAGAGAGGGGTCCAGTCTCCAAGGCATAAAGCAGACCCCGTGCCCTGATGAATGCCCTTGGCAGGCCTCATGGTAGCTGTGCTGAAGCATCAATCACACCCTTGAACATTGAGAGCAGTTCAACTTACCCATCTGTGCAACTACTACAAGCCACCTCAGAACGCAAAAATAGACTGAATCCTATCTTATGTTACTTTCATAATAAAGATACTAAAGCACCAAATAACAGCACAACAGAGCACAGGTGTGTTTGTTTCTTTTTAAACAGAACTGAATTAGATATGCTGTAATGGATGATTCCTCCTTTCTAGTTCAAGCTACACTCCTGTATTACTTGCTGCAATTGAAGTGCCCTAGAAGTAAAATAGTGGTATTTGGCCTAGGAGCATATACCTGGAGATATATTTTAGCATTCTGGGCTTAGTTGCTGGGGTCTTTAGTTTTTTCTGGGATCATATCCAGACTTATAAACCCAATTCTGTTTGCATATTCCTATTTTGCTATTAGTTCTGTTGACTTGCACCCTCATTTGGACCCCTAAACTGAGAATCACTGCTCTAATTGTTATCTTCCATGTTGGGATGCAGGTTAACTTCTTAAACAAAAAGGTTTCCTGAAATTTGTTGGTCTGCATAAGGACTTCATTAGGTTGTCTGACTGCACAAAGTCAACATAATTCAGAAGTGGAGCTGAAACCCTGGCATGACCATCTCTGTGTAATGGTCCTGCTATATGTGTCTGAATCACCATGTTTTGCCTAACAAAAAGAAACTGGGAAGCAAGTCCACAAAGATGTCCTATGATTATTTTCTGGGCTGATAGTCCACTATTCTGGGATGCTTCTTCCAAAAAAACTAGAAGAGATGACCATGAGTGAACTGGAGAAGCCAAGTAAACAGTCATCTTCTACGTCCCCTCAAGCTACAACAGGGTCACAAATTAAACCCATTAATGAATCTGAAATACAGCTAATGAGTCAACCTCTGTTTGCATTGTGATATTGATCATGCATTGTGCAGTCATAAGTACAACCCCAGAAAATGGAAGGCGAAAATACATTGCTGCCAAATTTTAAGACTGTTCAGAGGTTTGCTTTAAATGGATGAGCCACAGTAAGGGAAAGTGTGGGGGAAAGCAGAGCTCCAAGTTGTATGGAGGCCTTGCTCTTGTAAGGTGCCTGTCTCAGGGAGTGCTGAGGTGACTGACTTAATGGGGGAGAAGGATGCTGGTCAAGAGTAAAAGGTGAAATGTGACAAGCACAGGTGTTACAAACCAATGGAAGGGAGCAAAACGTTTCAGGGAGAAAGCTAGCTCTGAAGGCACAAGATGGCATTAGCAGCTCAGGTCTCATGTGGTGCATGGCAGGAAAAGGGACTGGAAGAACCAAGCTGCAGCGTGGGGATGTGCAGCCCATGGCAGTACGGGGCAGCACTGTGCCCAGGGCAACTGGGCCACCTGAAAAGGTGTCACTGTCTATGGTACAGTGCAAAGACAGAAGCCCAGTGTCACGCATAAACAGCAACTGAACTAGAACAAAATTCTTTCGCCAGAAACTCAGTCGCTTTTTTCTTTAGCCAGTATACTAATGAGAAACTTCTAAGGCTTTGTACTACTTGCAGGTGAATGTGAATCTTCAACTCATTTAACAAAGTATTAGATCTCATTATTTTTAAAAGGTGAAGGGAAGGAGGGATGTTCATTTGGCATCTGTTACTCAAAAATAAATAATCCTTATATAGCAAACTTCAAAGCTGAAACAAAGACTTTTATCACCAAGAACTGGAGTGAAAAAGCCTGAGGATCAGATTTTCTTTGAAGGATTTGTCCTTTGGGGTTTTATGCAAAGTTGGAAGTTGCATGTTTCCAAATGCTTCATTAACATGGAGTCCAGGGAATGAAAAATAAAAACCCAGGGTCATTTGTGCAAGACCCTGTGTTATGCCCGAAGCCCTTGCATTTCTCTTCCTCAGTTACCATGCACACATATTGGTGGTAGAGCAATCATTGTGACTCCTGCTGTAAAGATGTAGGCTTTCCACAGATGGCATTTAATCAAAGACAGTAGAGCCTCAGGCTCTGCCATATCGCTTGGTAGAAATTTCCATGAAGTCATTGCTGTCTCTATACCCCAGTATGGAGCAGCCAAGGGAGTTCGTGATAAATAACTTTCTAACTTGCTATATTCTACAACTAAATGCAAGCCCTCCTCATGGTGGAAAGGATTGACAGAAAAATTATTAGTACCCTAATGTTGCACCCTAATTATGGATTGCTGTATTTATACTGCTGAGTATCTTAAATATTGAGAAAAGAATCCAGAAAGATGCTTCTAAATATTTTTTGAGATTTGGGCAAGTATTTAGCATTCAAGGGCTAAATTAAGCAATTTGAGGTACCTTTTTCTCTGATAGGAATCAGCATAGCCCTGTTTTCTTCAACAATGCTACACTGTTTTGATAACCCAAATCTTTGGCTTTCTTTTACTTACCATAAAGTGGCCAGGTTGTGTAATATTTTAGTTAATGTTTTACAGGAACTAGTCAATGACACTGGAATTTTTTAGGCTTAAATTTTTCCTCTACAGCCCTTGAAAAACTCTTAACGATGCTGAATGATTTTAACATAATAGCTGTTGGTACTAAAAATGCATCTGATGAATTATGCTAAGGTTATGCTTTTGTTTATACAAATATAAAGTCACTCCAAATGAATACTTTGTGCATAGATCAATTATACTTTGCTTATAAATCACTTACTACTGTGAAAATAATTAGCATAATTCCAACAAGGATGAATACAAAGTAGAAAAAAGGGGACAACTGAATTAAGAGATTCATGGTTTGGAAAGAGAAACTAAAAAAACCCAAAACCCTAAGCAAATGCAAAATAATATCTAATTACTTAAGAATTATATTAATTTAGATAGTTTTTTTTTCTTGGCTCTGGGAAATGGAATTAAGATACAAAGAATATGAGCCATGACTCACCGCGTGCAGCCTCTGCTGGCAGCGCTGCTGCAGCTGGAATGACCCTGGCCACCCATTCTCTTCTCTCCTTCTCTCATCCTGTGGTGTTTTATTTACAAAACTGAGGTGTTAATCTGGTGTCTGTGCAATTTCTTCATAACAAACACCTCCTCAAGGTGAAGGATGATCCTGTTGACTAAACCGAGCAAGGTCTGGTTTTTGTAGAGCAGTTATGATTCTGTGAAGCACCGCAGGTTGTTCAGAAAGGATCTAGAGTCCAGTCAGATGAATTTATTCCTTAAATAAATTCCACTCAGGAGTGGAGGGACACATGCTTCAGAAGGGGATAAATAAAAGGGGATAAATAAAAGGGGATAAATAACATTGGGAAAACTCCAAGTACAGCATCATTCTGTGTGCATGGTGTTGTGTCAAATGCACCAGGATGTCACCAGGAGTTTGAATTTCCCAATTTGTGTTTGGAAACAGGTCAGAAAGCACTGACCTCCTCTGTCTGTCCTGGCATGTCAGTGTTGTACTCCTGCTCATTGGCTGCAGCAACAGCCACTGACAAGAGCCGAGGGAATAAGACAGCTTGAACTGCTGTTCTGTAGCATTTTGATTGCATGCTCCTGCTAAGTTTCTGTCTGCCACAGAACAGCTACAATGTAAATTACTGCCCATTACACTTTGCGTTGGGATTTTGTATCTGTACTAGGCATAAGGCTTTTGTAAAGGGGAAAAAAAATAGTTTTTAGATGAACATATCTACTGTGTTGAAAACTTGTTGAAAAGATTGCATTAAACATTTATCGAAAAGTCAGTAAAAATAGTCCTTAGACATTTAATTTAATGTTCTAAAAATAATTTTAACTTACCCAGTACATATTGTATCTTTGAATTTTAACAAACAGCCACTCCTTTATGTAAACATAAAATATGCCAGTGTTTCTTTTAACTCCATAGCCTTTTTTCTCAAAATAAATTTATGAAATTCTGTGCACAAAATCATACTGCAGCCTGCTATTTAGCCTATGGTGCCTTAGAGTTACTCAAATATTTAACAAAATGGAGATAATGTAAATACTGCCAGAAGATCACTAAGGCCAAATATTTTCTCTATTCACTTTTTACTGCACTTGCTTTCTATTGCTATTTAAGCCTCTTTTATTCAGCTTTGTAACAGCTATAGCATTGAAGCCAATGTAAATGTTTACCTTCAATAAATCAGAATTTGTTCAACAAGCACTGGGCATTTGGGCACTATTTTGAGAATTCTGTTCGAAGTTAAAACAGCCATCTAAGAATTAAACTGCATCTGAAGCAGTTTCTTTTGCTAATCTCAATGACATCTAAAAGTTTTGCCACGCTTTTACACATGTTCTTGAAATTTTTTTGCCGTGATCTTTTTAAAAACATTTAGATGAACAGTAAAAACAGCTTTTCTTGCTGTATTTATCTGAATGGGTTACCCAACTATAATTAAAGCATTGTTTTGCATGTATAGTATCATAAAATGCATAAGGATGTCTCAAGATGCTTTTCATAATTGCTTTTAAATAAGTCCTCTGTTTTTCTGTAGAGCTGTTTTTGTCATGAAAACACAGCAAATATATGACAAACCATGCCATACTTTAATGTGGCTACGTTTAAAGTATAAATACACATCTGCAACTCATAAAATATACAGACATTTGTGGGACTGGTTATTAATTCAGTGAGTGTACTGTTTTTTTCACTGCCTGTGAGCTCATTTTAATTATACTGGTGGATATAGCTTGCAACTTCTGAAAGTTTTACCTTTTCTTTGTTAAATTTATTATTTTGTTACTGCAGATTTTGGATTGAAAGAGTCAAAGTGGTACTATTATTTTGGCTGCTGTGAAGCATATTACACTATGACTATCAGAGAGACAAAAAAGATACATCATTGTTACTATAAATGACTGATAATTTGCCTTTGATTTAAGTGTACAGGTTGGAGCTTGAATTCTCTGAAGGAAGAGATATTCCAAATTGTGGGGATCTTAAATTTGGAAGCATCAACTTCCAAACTCACAAAAAAGCTGAATCAGTGGAGAAATCTCAGACCTCTGTAGAATTCGTACCCACAGAGAGCAGGAGGGACGGAATTTATATTCACTTTGTCTTAACTTACTTCATTTCCAAGTGGCTACATCACAGACTCTCTCACTAGGCACCAATGTTAAATTTTCTGTTGAGAATGTCTATGGTATACTGTATTCACCTGTTGAACAGTTCCATGTGGGACCCAAGAGATTAATAATCCAAACAGTAATTAATAGCAGTAAAAATATTGCAATGGACAAGAGCTACTTTTAAATGCATTTTTAAGAGGAGGAAGAGCAGAAAATCTGCTAAGAAAATATCACCATTGCAAAAACTACACGCTGTTTTCATTAAGCTCTGTTTGCACACTTGAACAACTTTTCTTCTTTAGAATGAGTGTGCAGTGTAGATTGGAGCAAATAATTTTGCACAGGGGTCACAGCCTGGGCTCCCTGCAAGAGGGATTTGTCCTCCTGAAATATTGGAAGGCAACTTAAAAGAGCTGCATCAAATGGATGAAACCAATAGTAGCTGAGGGCAGCAACTTTTCTGTGCCCCAGCTCTCAGCACAGTGCAAACACTTTAAGAGGAGAAAACTTAAGGAATGAAACAAAAGGCTCAGTGCCTTGCAAAAGCCTAATATCAAAACAGGTGAAAAACAGGAAAAGCACTTGGAAAACAAAACAAATTGGCATTTTTATTAGACCACATTGTAGATCACTCAAGTTGATTTTCTTAAATGTTGCGAATATTTTCCATTCACAGTTAAGGAAGAGAAGTATAATTCAACACACAGAAACTGAAGCCTCTGAACAGGGCATAAGACCCTTTTAGCATCAGCACTGTATGTAGCAAGCCCATGTGCAAGGCGTCAGCTATTGGATTCCAGCCAGTTCCAGAAAACTGGCATTTAGCAAGATGCTGAAGCTATGGGAATTACACTAGCAGCAGGAACAGTGACTGCTGCAGAAGCAAGAACAGCACAAGTCTCCAGGGATTGTGTCTGGAAAAAAATACAGGAACTCCTGGCTTATGGTTTGCTCAACAAAAGCCAGAGCTTATCATCAGCAAAGCAATTCTAATTTGTAACTTTTAAAGAGAAAGCTTTCCATTGTTTGGGAGAAATGAGAAGGGGGAAAAAAAGTAGTTTTCTTCAACCTGCTGTCCTGTAGCTGGATAGTTCAGTCTAGTAGCATGTCTGGGGCCAAGTCCCACTGTATTTGCATGTAGCAGGTTTGCTTACAGCAGTAGTTAGCAAACTTCTTACACATCTCAGGCAGAATGAGGAATGTCTCAATTAGCTGACGGTTCCTTGGAGCCTGTCTTGTGTTTTATATACATATTCTAAAGGAATCTGTACAGATAAAATATTCCACAGAGGGAATAGGTGGCTGATACTTTCCTTGCTAGTTTTCAATTCTGATCAGACTGTTCTTCCCATGTGAGCTGCCAAACAATTTTGCTTACTGTTAAAAAAAAAAAAAAGAATTAAAAAAAAATCCTTCATCTCTCCTGATCCTATCTCTCCTAGACAAACAGCTTGGAGTTTGGGTATATTTCTGTTCACAACCATCTACCAAGGTTAATTCAATATGAAGAAGTTCAAAGAGAGGGGAGTCAGAGGCTAAACTAATTGGAATAGGTATAAATGTAATTTGAATGTGAAAGGTGAAAGTACATAAGAATATATTTAAAATTTGGCATGTAGGAACGTAAGCTGAAACAGTGCTTTTGACTTAAAACTAAGGGTCATGATATCAGTTTACAACACTCTGACAAATGCAGTGTATTATGAGCAGTTTTTAACCACCCTAATGTGAAGGGTTTTGGTAGGTCTGACTTGCTGACTTTTTGTCAATGACATGTTTTGCTACAGGCTTTTAAATTTTTGCCTGTGGGGAATTCAGTCATACCTGCTCTGTATGTGCTGCCACATCGCTGGCATGTTGTGCTTCATACAATATTCCATGTGTGTGAAATTGTATTATTCCACTCTTTTGCTTTTTATTATCTTATTCAAACTTTTATTTCATGGTTGCCATGCTAATCAGTAGGACATGACTATCAAAAATCTCAGGATCTTTTAGCAGCAGTCTCACTTCAGATTCCTTCAGATACTGTATGCTTTGGAACTTTGCATCTTCTTTTTCAGCTTCATCTCTTGACAGTACCAATAACATTCAGTCCATTTTATGCCCTGGCTACAAAGGTCTTTGGGTGGTTGGTAAACAACTTAATAAACCTGAGAGGTGGCAATTCTGTCTCTCTGAGATTTGATTTATCTTTTTTGTCAAGATCCCTTTTTTTTTCTTAAGTCTCCAGTGGTCTCTTCCACTACCAAAAGTTACAAAAGAATTAGTGGAGTTGTTGGGGTGATGATAATGTTCCTGTTTGTTATGTTGTTCAATGACTTCATATTCTGTATAGTTATGCTAATGTGACCTAATTTCTGATCCATTGCAGATCTCTTTCCTGTCACTTACTGCTCACAGAGCTTGCCTTTAGAAAACCTTCAGATATGAGCATTAAAATACAATATTGAGTATATTTCAGTTAAAATGCAAGAATGTGCAGCCATGAATAGCAAAAAATGTATTGAAATTACAGTCCTTCAATATGAAAAATGTGTACTACCTATTAACTTATACATGAGAACAAATGTGTGGCCAAAAAGGTATGCCAAAAGGGTTACTGTTAAAAGATAAAGAATTCTATAAACACAATTTCCTGTCATAATTTTCTAATAATCTAAGCAAATTTGGCAGTGTAAGTTCAAAATACTCCCTACCTGTAGTTCTGGCCCTGTCTTTAAACAGGGTTCAGGTTGAACTGCTGGGCTTTCCTTCACAGATTCTTCTTTTCCTATGTTGTTGTGAGGAAAGCTTACTGGGGTCTTAGTTAAAGAGTATTATTGATCTCCTAAATTAATCTGCTTGAACTGAACAATTTCCATTGATTGGTTTGAAATAGGCTTTTTCATCAATTACCTACCATAGGCATTTGCTTCCTTTCCATGGAGATTTTTTATGTTTGTAAACCTCAAGTCTTGAGTTTTACTTGAACAAATCTTTTCTTAAGGGGATTGAAAGACTTGATGGTATGTGTGCATGAAATTTATTAAGAAAATTTTTACTTTTGTCTTTGTAAGTGGTGTCTCAGTGGCCTGGGCAGCAGATGCTTTGGTGTAGTGCAGCAATTTATGAATTGGTCCCAGTGAGGACTGATTTTGATTTTGGCTTTTAGGGTATCATTGACCCATTGGATAAAGCTAAAAATTCTAACTTTTCTGATCAAATTCTATTGTCTGTAAATTGTTACTTTGTGTAAACTGTTCCTTTACATTATCTGCTCTGTGAATCTCTATTCATATATACTCCTGCCAACTCTACTATGCATGAATGCAAAGAAAGAAACAAAGGTACAATAAAGATGTGGTTCATGGTCCCTGCTGACTGGAAATTGTGTGTGGGTTCATGTAGAGTGAAATTGTGCAAGAGGTCGCTCTAGGAGTTTTGTGAGCTGAACAGTTGCCTTTCATGCCCAGCAATGTTCTTGGACCTGTTCATTTTGCTTGTACAGGCACAGCCATCCTGGTCAGACTTGATCTGTTTGTTTGTCAAGATCAAGGTCTTTGCTCTGAAGCAACAAAGGTATTCCTTGGTGGAAGATTACATTTCTTAGGGCACTACTGTGCTTGCTTTTCACTTTGTACAGTTTCCTGTGGCGGAAGCAAATGCAAAATGGATGAAGGATACTATTATTTTGATTTGTGGCACTATTCCTACATCATGAGTAAGTACAAGTAATTTCACAGCATTCAGGCCTCTACATACACCTCAGTATCCACAGTAATTGACTTTAGTTTTCACTGACTATATACACATATACACATGCATATATCCTTCTTGTTAGTATTTTGATTGCCAAGTAGGTGTTTGAATACAGGAAAGTGGGCACCACTGTTTTATAGACACAGAGATTGTCTAGACTTGCAAAGAAAGCTGAGCAAGTAGAGCTCAGCCATGAACAACGATTTATTTCAGTGCTCTGCTAAAAAGAGACTACTGAATCCTGTGGGTGGTTTTATGAAAAAATGTGAGCAAACATCTACTGGAAAGTTAATTCTCTGTGATCAGAACAGATTCAGAACCAAGCTTCTTGACGTGCAAGGCTTGTGGTTTAACATATTCCATCCCACCAGCCCCAAAACAAGGATTTGTTTAAATACTTGTACTTGCTCTTTTTTTTTTTTTTCCTCCCCACCAGAAACTTTCTCTGGGCAAATAAGTATATCCAAAAACTTTTCTAACTGTAAAAGCCATTGCCAGTTAATCACAGCTATGTCAGTTTAAGGATGTGATTTCCACAAGTTAGTCCTTTAGATTTATGGTGCTCTCTATGATTTTTATTTTCCCCCCACATTATGAATGCCTCATTTCTCTTGAGGGTTATAAAAACTTGAAAGGTATAGTAGCAATATACAATGCAGACTTCCTTGCACCCTCTTGCTGGTCTGCATAAAACCTGAACTGAGGTACTCATTTCCTGCAGTGATTAATCAACATAATGTGATCACTTGATGAAAATCAGGCTATAGTAGTTAGACATTTTGAAGAGGAATGTTGGACTTGAGGTTTTTTTTTTCACAGAGCCCTTTCAGCAATGAGTGAAATTTTTTCTCTCGTGGTTTGAGCTCATCTCTCTAATTTTGATTTTATTTCTTTAGGCCAGGGTGTTGGGCCAACCACCTAAGGGCTAGTTAACTGAGGAAGCAATTTTGCTCCTAGGATTGTTCTTTCAGTCTCCGAACTAGACCAAACTGCCGTTATGAAATGCCTTTCCAAGGTGTTTTTTGGTGGGCAGGAGTTGCTTTCCACAGGGTGCACAAGGCAACATGCCTTAAAATTTGGCCATTCCTGCAAATTCCCTCTGAACTGAATGCTATCTTCAGTGTCACCTGCGCCATGGGGTCCTTTGCCTTCTCCACCTTGCCCAGATGCATTTCATTTGTCTCATGGAGTTTCAAACTGAACTATTTTTTTTAATTCAGCTTCAGCAACTCCAAAGGCTCACTGACAGTAGAACAGGTATTCTTCCTCAAGAAAACACTTAGTTCTGTGCTCACATTCTAAGCATTTGTGTAAACACTGTCTTGGAACAGCTCTGTTGTTGCCACAAAAAGAATCAGAGGGCTGGGGGACCTCTCTTGTGACGACAGACGAAGAGTGTTGGGGCTGTTCGTTCTGGAAAAGAGGAGGGTCTAGGGAGACTTTACTGCAGGTTTCCAGTACCTATAGGAGACTTATAAGGAAGACAAGGAGAGCCTTTTTACCTGGGCCTGTTGCAATAGGACAAGGAGCAAGGGTTTTAAAATAAAAGAGGATTGGTTCAGACTAGATATAAAGAAGAAATTATTTACAATGAGGGCATTGAAACACTGGATTAGGTTGCCCAGAGAGGTAGTGGTTGTCCCATCCCTGGAAGCATTCAAGACTAAGCAATCTGATCTTGTTGAGGATGTCCAGGCTGATTGCAGGGGGTTGGACTAGATGGCCTTTACAGATGCCATCCAACCCAAACCATTCTATGATTATGTGGAGAACATTTACCATTATGTACTCACCTGGTTATTTCCCGGCTAATCTCCGAGGGCTGGAAATCTGTCTCCTCTCTTTTCCCAGTACTGGCTAGACAGTATTGCCTTTGTCTCTTCTTATATACACTATGGGATTTTCATATGAAAAGTGGCCATGCCACTGGGGCACAAGCCCTGGCCCAGCATCAGAAGACCTGGATTTTCTACCAGCTGCGTTTGCCACATTACCTGAGAAGTCACCAAGCACAAGCTTTTGTTTAAAATGGTTCTTCTCCAGTAAAAGAGGTAAGCTGGTTGAAAAATAAAACAAAATGTGTGAACTCCCTCATGGACTTAGGGAGTGGTACTTTTGACCTAACACTGGCATTAGATCTGGTGATCTAACACCAGTGTTGCAGTAGCAAAAATATGACAGCCTTAGCTTCCAAATGCTTGTCAAACTCTCTGCTCACCTCACTATAATCAGATTTGGATTCTCATCACTGCTACATGAGATGAATGCACTATTCCCTTTCCTCCACAGTCCCATTAAATATGGGTGTGCATACTAAAGTCAGAGTGTGTCTTCTACATAGCAGTCCTGAGAGAAATCAGCCTCACAAACTACAGAAATGCATACAGTGTGCCATATCTAAGGGGATATAGTGCTAAGAATCTGTAACTGCGAGTGTAGAAACTTCTTTCTGAACAGGAAAGAAAAAGCCTTGTGTCAGAGATGTAGGAACAGATGGTAGTGATTTATCCTAAGTAGGATGTGGGATTTGAGTTCTTCCCTCTGTTCCAAGAGCCCCTTTCCCGTTGTCCTTCTTGTGGTGCAGGGCAGCAGTTCTCAATTCATAATCCATGGAAAATCAGACACACCCAACACACAGCTCTAAAAGAAGATGAGGACAGTGGCATAAAACCACACGTAATATACACCAAAAAGAACCGAAAGCACACATTCTACAAAAGTGTTTTTCAGCTTGTAAAACTAGCACAGTAAAAGCAAATATTTTCTGGGTTACGTCACTGGTTGCATGCATAGAGAGAGGGAAGCTCTTCATCAGCAATACTGACAGTGCAAGCATTCCCTGAGGAAATCTGGCTCAAGCATTATGCTGAGGACCCTTTCCTTCGGCTCCTCACTGTGGACTCAGGATTGAGAGTCTCAGCCAACACCAGCTGTCAGTTGAAGAGTCCAGGAGAGAGGGAGGGTAATCTGTGAAAGGTCAAACAGTAATTTTATAGAACAAGATCTGCAGAAAAGTGAGTGCAATGTGAGGGCAATGTGTTTTCTACCAGAAACACCAGTGAATGAAAGGATTCTGGGTAGTGTTCATGGGATAGAGAAATGTGTGTGCCATGTTATATTCCCACTCATTTTCCATATCAGGGTTATATTTATTATTGTCCTTTTCTCATCAAACTAACTCAAATGAATAATTCTCATAGGGCTTTCTTTAACTGAGCTTCTAAACTTCGTACATTGAGAAAACTGGCTGCTGGAATTCCTACAGGAGACTGAGTATCAAGGCTTTTCCCAAAGCTAGGAAAAGAAACAAGTCATGTCAAGGAAAGGGTGATACAGTAGTGTGTGACACTCACAACTGATCTGCTCTTCCTGGTGGAGCAGATATGAAATTTATTTATCTCAATCTAAGTAAGCAAATCACAAAACTGAGTTTTCTACTAGTGATAAACTATATTGTTCTTCCATAAAAGCCAATGCCTTCTTTGGCAATCATCATAATGACAATGAGATGTGCTCAGTTTTTCCTGAGAGAATAGATATAGTGCACCTACCTTCTCTGCTCTTTTTTGTAGAAGTATTTGCCTGCAGCTGCCCAGAAGGTATCTAATCTCTGTAAAAGTTCACGTTCACCGTCTAGTTCATGTTTTCTGAATTTTATGTTAATATTGGTTTGAATAGGGACTTATACTGTTGTGGGTAAAACAGATTAATCTTTGCGATATTAACTGAATTTATTACTAACAAAAGCAGAGGAGGGTAATGAGGAATAAAATAAACCTTAAAAAGACCTTTCCCCCACTCCTCCATCCTTCCCAGCTCTACCTTCTCCCCTACAGCAGCAAAGGGAGAGAGGGAATGGGGATTATAGTCAGTTCATCACACATTGTTCCTGCCCCTGCTCAGAGAGTGGAGTCCTTCCCCTCCTCCAGCGAGGTCCCTTTCATGAGAGACAGTTCTCCATTAACTTCTCCAGAGTGAGTCCATCCCATGGGCAACAGTTCTACACAAACTGCTGCAACAGTAGTCATTCTTCCATGGGGTGCAGTCCTTCAAAGACAGGCTGCTCTAGTGTGAGTCCCCCACAGGTCATGAGTTCTGAAAACTTGATCCAGCCTGGGCTCCTCTCTCCGCAGGTCTGCAGGTCCCTGTCTGCAGACTGCTCCAGCAGAGTTTTCCCATGGGATCACAGCCTCCTTCAGGCATCCAGTTGCTCTGGCTTGGGTCTTGTCCAGGGGCTGCAGGTGGATCTTTGCTCCTGCATGGATCTCCATGGGCTGCAGGGGCACAGCTGCTTCACCATGGTCTCACTATGGGCTGCAGGGGAATCTCAGCCCCACTGCCTGGAGAACCTTCTGCCTCTCCTTTTCCACTGACCTGGGTGTCTGCAGAGCTGTTGCACTAGCATATTCTTATCCCTGCCTTTTCTGGCCACAGTTGCAACTGTGCAATAATGTTTTTACCTTCTCTAAATACGTTATCACAGAGGTATTACTATAATTCCCGATGTGCTTGGCCTTGGGCAGCGTCGAATCTGTCTTGGAATTGTCTGGCATTGGCTCGGTTGGACATGGGGAAGCTTCTGGCAGGCTCACACAGAAGCCACCCCGGTAGACCCCTCACTACTGAACCCTGGCCAGGCAAACCCAATACATCAATACAACTTTTTGACTGGAGTAGGATAAAATTATTTATCTCTATGAATAGCTGAATATTTATTTTTTTGTCTGTGAAGTGTGCAGTTCAAAAATGTATAATATTTCTACATCTTCCTTCAGCATGAGTCTTGGGAGATTTGATTCCCTTGGAATATGATATGGCTTTCTTTCCATGTCCTTTTGGTGTGAGAGTAAGGGTTGTCTTTTCACTGAGATGTCATCTAGTGTAGGACTGCAGAAATATACCAGTTAAGGTTCACAACACGGCCTATAACCTGAACATTTGTATTTTATATTATTTACATTTTAGAAGAATAATTATTTCATAAGATTTAAAAAAAAAAAATATTTTACTTGGAAAGAACACTAGCAATGGTCTTTAAAAAATAAAATATGTTACATTTATATTGGCATGCCAACAACTGTTAAATGAGTACACATTTGTATATATTAAATCCTGGCAAAGAACAGAAAGGTTTTTGCCATGGAAAGATTGGCCCTGATGTCCATATGAGAAGTACACATGAGATGCATTTAGCAAACCTGATTTGCCAGAATGTACTAACATCTCACAAGGTAACAATAAAGTAGTGATACACAAGACAGCCACGCCCAAGCACTCTCTGGATGGTCCTATCCCTGTGTTTCCCCGAATTATTGTTTCTCCTCTTCACATGTTCATAGATTAAATGATATATATACAAAAGGATAGGAAAGCTAGACTGATAGCAGAAGTGCCTAAAACCAAAAATAATCGTTAGCTGCTGGGAGGAGTTATCCAAGGCATAAGAGTAGATGTACCTGTTCATTTTAAACATTTGCTTGTCTGGGGCTTTTGCAGAGACCACATACATCCGTCTGCATATTTCCAAGGACACTGATTTAGCCAGGTGTTCTTGTTGGATTGGTTGGATTTACTAAAATTTCTTTCCAAACACAATGACTGTTGTATGTTAAATACTCTGTATAAATAGGTGAGGAAAATCCCTAACATATGTTTGTCTCTCATCTGGTTTAATTAGAAATGGCTGCTGTCTCCTACAATGCCCTCATTGCGGCAATGCTTTGATTGCCTATGATGTCTTCCTCATGAAGGGATATTTATTTACATCTCATAGCTACAAATGTGTCAATGACATTAAAATTTGGTTCCAGTACTTCTAAGGGAACTATTTTTGTGTCTTTCAGAAAGGGCAACTGAGGTAGAGAGCAGTCAAATTTCCTCTGGTGTGAAGACGATACATCCAGGCAAAAACTGTGATTAATGCAAAGGTGGAGGTAACAGTAGGCTGGTAGAAGAACACAAAAGGAGCACGCAGTGGCCAGCTTCTGATTCGGGTCATCTGCATGTCTGACACAGTGATGTTTCATTTGTGGCAGAGATTTCTGTGTGCTGGCACCTGACAACTGAACAACATAATTTTGTAGCCTATGAAAACTCCAGTGGGTTCTGCTGCCTCCAGACGGAGCAGCAACGGAACTTCAGGGTTCTCTACTGGGGCACAGGCATTTAGGCCAGAGCTCCTTTGCCATTTATGAAAAGATACAGTTCAGGTTCGTGTAGTAGAACAGACCTCTCTGGCACCTCACAGCAAATTAACGTCCTTTACTAAAACATGTATTTAAGTACCTTTGAACTTACAGTAAGGTCATAGGTGTCATTTATGACTTTATTCTCATTTATGACTTTATTCCTATTGAATTCACAGAAAAGTAAGGGAAAGAAACAGAAAAACCAGTGAGGTTTTTCTTTCCCCTATTTCTTTCTGATAATGACTGAAAGGAATGATTTCCTCAGAAAAAGAGCCAAAATGTCAGGGTCTGCCATGCAGAGTGGGTAGGTGCTGCCACCCGAGCTGAGCTGACTAGCAGTCGTCTCTCTGTGGGAGGGGCAATTAATGGCAGTGTATCATGCTACTCAGAAGTCCTTGCTAAACACCTTTTCTGGTTATGCAGATAGAGTGAAATGGAGGTAGCAACATTTTATCTTGAAAATTGTGCTGAGAAGCAGCAGGACACCCTAATGGAAGCCATGCAAACACTGGAAGAGGACATTTCTTAGACTTGTTTTTCAGCTTAGCTTATACATCAAAAGGGCATCCTCCTGTCAGTGGCACAGCGCGCTCCATGCACTGCCTGAATTGAATATCCATGTTCAGGGTTAGACTGCCTCCAACTACTTCCTTTGCAAGAAGAATTCTCAAAAATCAAGGGTGAAGTTTTCATGAGCATTTGATGTGTAGGAATCTTAATTTCCATTATAAAACCTTTTTGCTTACAATACTTCTGTAACCTTTTTTACTTCTTCACCATGTTGATTTCCAGTAGAACTGGATTTCTAAACTTTTATCATTTCTGTGCACGAACATGGACAGCTGCAGCCAGTTAGGTGCTGATGCACATCATGATATCTGATTTCTTATTGCCCCAGAAACAAGACTGCACAGGAATATTTGGAAGAAAAAGCAATTTTATTAGGAAGTGGCAATTCAATAAAGTTTTAAAATGCTTTCTGGATGTCCCATCCATGTATGTTTACAAGGCCAAGTTGGAGGGGCTTTGGACAACCTGTTCTAGTGGAAGGTGTCCCTGCCCATGGCAATTCAATTCTTTGAGTCTATGTTTCTACATATTGCCTTCTGTGAATTAATATTAAATAGAGACAAGCAGAAACATTGCCAATGCACAGCTGAGGAGGCTATGTTCCCAGATTTCTGTCTGCTGGGCAGTCAGCCAGCCCCCAGCAATGTTAGGGATCTCTGCTTCCAGAGTACTGCTCTGTAGTAAAAAAATCCCAAGGATACTCAAGGATTCCTGGGACTCTGTCAGGGCATAGGAAAATAGGAACTGGGGGGGGATCTCAGGATGCAGATGCTCAGTGTCCTAGAATTGTGCTACAGCACGTTGAGCTACCCTTGAGGGTCATTGAAACGCCCACATCTAATGCTTTATTTCAGTTTTTTGTGTCAGATTTTCCACTCTGGTAACAGTTTTGTAATGCTTGTATTTCACTCTAGGAAAGAAGACTTCTCCTCAAAGAGCTTAGTGCTGAGTGCAAACTCAGGCTTTGAACCAGAAACTATTCTTGAGTTTGGTAGGTGCCCATAAAAATGTTGGACCGAATTTGAACATCTACAGTGCAGCTGAGAGTTTTGTGAGAAAGACATCCAAGCTCTGTAATAGCTCTGTTACTGCCACTTGTTTAGCCATTACTTATGTAATGTAAACTTGTGCCTCTGGTAATTCATACCTGATGAACATCATACTCAGAGTGTTTTATTTTCTCTTGCTGCACTGCTAAGGTCTTCTGAGGATCAATTATACCACAGTCTTCATAAAACAATTGATATACCATCTTTTCATGCCACACAAAGTCACCTTTTCTTTGCTTTTTCTGCCCCAAATAGTAGTGGAAGGTGATATAATGTACCACCACCAGACTCTTTAGGGGGCAATCTAATTTGTGTTGCATTCATTTGTGAGCAGATTTCTAGCCTGCACAAAACACATTTTTTTTCCTACTACCAATCTCTTGTTTATTTTACAGATATTTTGTTTTTCTGGAAAAAATAAAAATCACTCTGAGTTTACAGCTGGTTTTTTTTCATTGCAGGTGTTTCAACACATATTAAAAGAAAAATGTCTCCAGGCTTAATGTCTTGGGATCTAAGTCTCTGTTACATCCTCTCCATGGCCATTCATGTGTTGTTTTGTATTCCACCTTCTGTCCTGTACCTGGTCTGCATGTAACGGCATGAAAAATATGTGGCATAGGTGAGAACTATTTTTAAAAAAATCAATTGGAGTCACTGTTGTTGGACAAAATTTTTTCAGATGTATTGAAAGCGAGACCAGTTCTAGAGTTGACTAAATGAGTTAAGTCATGAACTGCAGTAAGACAAAGCTGGTTTTGTAAATTTCCTTAGAAACGATACTAGTAATTCTTGTAATAGCTTTTAAAACCTGGTCCCTTTTCTTCCTCTAGACATGCTTACCACTGTTTCTTGCATGGTTCCATTTTGAAATCTGTGCTGATTTTTAAAGGCTTTTGTACTATATAGTTGCTAACTCCACATGGTTTCATAACATCAGCTGCAAAATGTTTGAAAGCAGTAATTGGACAAGTAATCCTTCCAGGGAAAAACAAATCATGTCTGGTTGTAATGGTCTGAATAGCTCTTATTTCCCATTCTGTGTAGTGTTTGTGATACTTTGGTGGAGAAAGGGAAGTAGATCTGCTAAAAAACAACTGAAGAGTCTGGCAGAGAAAGATCAAGACAATTTTATCCCTAGTAGATGAACAGGATACAAAATTACACTCATTTTTTTAGCAGATGGAACCAATGGGAATGGGGTGAAGTTATCTGTAGTTTTCGTCCAAAGAACATATGCTTTCCTAAAAGACATCTATAAGGCCTAAAAGGCTTACAAGGGAAAACATAATGAGTTGTGCTGGGCAGGAACTGAGATAAGATGGGTATGTCTATTTTTCGCAGAATTAATTATATAAAACTCTTAATTAGCCATTCATTCTTTTTGTCGTCTAGTTAGACAAGTGGTAAAAATGGCATCTCACAAATTTACTATCACAGACATCTGCCTAAAAGTAATTGATAACTGTTCAACTGTACAAAAACTTGCCTACTAGGGCCATTCCAAGTCCATTGACTATAAAGCAGAATCTTTAGGGGGACTGCAAGTACAGGAATACCAAAATTAATTAAAATTTTCCCAAAGATAACAAATCGTATAAAAGTATCTTAATTTGTTTTTCACAGGAGACATTGCTCTTAATTAGACAAGCTTTTCCCCAAAGATGAATAAGGAGGTGAGAAAGTAAGCCATTATTTGAAAATAATTTCCAACAAGAATGAAACTGTGGGGTAACTGTGGATAGTCCTTTGAGAATATGAGGTCTGTATTCAAAGTAGTCCAGAAGACAAATTAAATTATATTAATTACTAGGAAGGAATTTCAGAGTGAAACTTGTGGTCTGTATGCTGTTCGGATACTGAATTCTACATAGTGTATAATATAAAAATATAATTATATATAATTATAATTAGATATCGCAGGAAGTTGGATATATGGCTAGATTCTCCACAAAAGAAACAGGATTTGACTATTCAGCTTGTGGAAAAAGTATCCTTAAGGACAAAAGCTGTGTAAAGTTGACACCATATAGAAGGTGAATAGAAATGATTCATCCTTATTATAACACAAACACCACAAGGCACATAATAAAGTATACAAAATCAAACATAAAAAATGAGGTGCTTTCCTCATGACTCACAATGACATTATGAAATGCATTGCCGCAGGATGTTGTAGAGGCTAAAATAATAAATAGGATTAGATAAGTTAAGAGAGGGTGAATCCATCAAATGATATGATGATCCTACTTCAATCTGGAGTTCATCAGATCACTGTCGTTATAGCTAGAAGCCGAGGGGGTAAATCAGGAAAGAATCACAAACCTCTTTTCTGTATGGGTGCTACCAGGCACTGCTGTATACTGTCCATTGAGAAAAACATGGACTTGTGTCAGGTCACATTTTTCTAACCAAGTTATATATCTGCTTTGAAATGCATCTAACTCTTTCTGGTGATATCAATCTTTGCAATTATCTTCCTTTCATATTTGAGTCACGACAGGAAGAAATATTTTCAATGTCCATAATACATTTAAGGTTTTCTCTTGAGTATTAAAAGGGAATAATTTCATGGTTGTTCTTGTAAAATCTGTTTATAAATCTATGTTTTAATTGTTATGTAGCTTTTGAATGGAATTTAGAGAGGGAAACCTGACAGGTAAATGCAGAAAGCAGGTAGTTGCTGCCTCAATAAGTTGATCTGGCTGTAGTAGGAATTCAGGGTCAGACATGTGCACACTTTCAAAACAATTATTTTTTATGTCGGCTCAGAATTTCATTTGGTTTTAGATTGTAAAATAAAAAGAAAATAGATAGAATATTTCAGAGAGAATGAGTTCCTGAAGTATCATATGGATAAATCATGTGTGCCTCCATTAGGAAGAAGCTTCTTGACAACCATGTGAAAGCAATTCCTTTGCTTATGTCTTTTATGTAACGTTTTTTTACAAGAAAATAACCATTCAGTTTCCAGTTCCATCCTTTTAATTCACCTTCCAGGTTTAAAGTTGCTAATAGCAAGCAAAATCCTGACTGATTCCCATCCAGCTTTGATGTCTTCCTTCATCTTTTCATCTACTCTAATTCACACCTTTCTCTTTGTTTTATTTCCCTTTCCTTCTCTTCCCTGCCCTGTACTCTCTTCAATCTCTAAACAAAACACAATTTGATCAAGTAAAGATACCATTGTAGTATGTTTAAGGAAGCTGTAACAATAGAAGTTACACAAAGTACACAAACACACAGGCTGCATATCTGATAAAGTTCGTCCTTCTGCTCAGGCACACAGAGCCTGGGACTTGTTTCCAGCATTGTGTAAAAATAAAACCGGCTTTGATATGCCTTATCAAATAATTGTTTTGAGAGGGCAAGCTCGCATGTCTTCTAAAGACACTAATCCCACATTCACATTAAATTGTGAGATGAGAGAGGGAAATACAGACTGTAATTTAATATCAATTATATAGAGTATGTCTCAGGTGCACTTGAAGATAAGAATATAGATGAAGAGTTTGAAAGTGATCAGGAAAGTGGTTCAGCATTTTAAGCAAATATTACAGGAAGAGTGAAAATCCCTGTTTAAAAAAAACAAACCAGAACACACGAAACACAAATCATTATAAACTGAAAAAGACCCTGATTCTAAGTCTCAGCATGAACATACACAAAATGGATCCCAGCAGACCAAAATGAAATGTCTAAATCAGCAGTGTGCTCCTGGGTTTCCATAATACATTCACTGAGAGAATATGAAACAGCAGGGCAATTTCGCAACTCTGTCCAGTCAAAACAATGGAAAATACTGTGAATGCTCCTAAGCGGCCGTTGCTCAGCTACTGCCAAACACCTGAGACACATTACGAAAAGGACTAGACATTCTCTGTTAGAACATGGAAAATATTAATGTTTAAGATGGCAGAGTGCATTTGATCTCTGCAGCCTCAGCTGAAGTGCCCCAAGCACTGCCTAAGGTTTTGCAGGGCAGGAAGAACCACAGTTTGATGGTAGCTGCCAAGTCCCTGCCTTGGCAGAAGGAGTTTGGTGATGACTGCTGAGTTGTTTGTACAGTAGCTAGCACAAGAAGATAGTTGTTGAGGGATGAAACAGTAGGAATAATAACAGCAATAACAATAAAATAATTGGAATGCACTTATGTTTCAGAAGTAGAGCTTAAAGCTAGGAACATAAATACTTACAGTTAATATCAAATAATGCCTATAGTAGTACAAATAGTATCATCTATTCTGGATTCTCCTAGGAATACACTTCTGCCTTGAGGATTTAAAAATATTCTAAGCAAAATACACAGTGACAAAATAACAAATAACTCTGATAACCCAGAACAGAAATGGAGATCTCTAATACTAGAGTTTGTGTCTTCCTTCACTTTTGTGAGGGACAATCACTTAAAGGATTGGTGTAATGACAGCGATCAACTTCAGCTCACATAAGAGAGACCCTGAATAGTGTCCAATAAACAGTCAAGTGTTACAGTACAATTTTCTTACTAGACCACTGGAATGCTAAAACAATAAGCTTTGCAGTTTGTGACGACTTCAGTTCTGATACTGAATTCATCCATGAAGCCAAAGAGGTTTCCATAAGTGCTGCCATGACTGCTAGCACTTTAACTACTAAGATGCTGCACAGTCTAAAATCCTGAACAATGCCTGCCTGTATCAGTCTCATTTCTGTGTCTTTTCGAAACAGTTGAATTTTCTTTAGACAAAAATAGATAATCCTGATCATAATCCCAGAAAATCTCATACTTTAGAAACATTGTTTCAAATTTTTCCATATTGGTATTGATTAGCTGCATTCATATCTAAGCTATCTGGATCTGTTTCAGTAGTCAAAATAGTTTGCTTGCATAAAGACTGTAGCATTTCTTCTTTCTTTATATTTTTGTATTTCAGTTTAGCTGGGACTCTTCAAGATCTTCTGGAAAGGATCAATGCAACATTTCTGCAGAAAAATTAAAAGTAGAAGGGAAGTGCTGATAATAATATCTCAGTGTTGACTGTATTCTATAATGCTGTTTTCTGTATGGACATCAGCTGCAAATACTACAGATTTTTTTCTTCCATGTGGCCTACCAAATCCCCACACATGTTTTTAGTCCCTTAGGGTAAGAAAAAGCCTCTTCATAAAACTAAACAACCCAGTCCTGTAGGTTCTCCTATCTTCTCCATTATTCCTATCTGGCAGTTTACATCTGTATATTTAATATACATCTAAGGCAGGCAAGCATAATTCTGCCAACATGAACAGCTGCTGGTATATTGTGATTCATTGTTATGATATGAGTCACTGTAAAACAGCCCATTTCTTCAGAAATCTTCAAATTCTACCATCAAAGACAACGTGATCTGCTTTTGTATTTATATATACACTCTTTGATAAAGCATTTACAAAACATCTTATCTCTGTCTCTGCTCACTTACCTTTGTAGAGTAGTCCATGCTCTATAAATCAGGTTTCTCATTCTTATGTTCTGTCAACACCACTCACACAATAAATCTGGATGAGTCTGTAGTGACCTTCATATTCTTACTGTCATTTCAGCTGCTTTGGTTCCACAGGCCTCTAATGGGTAAGTGCCACACGCCACTAGTGCTTTTTTGGCCCACAGATGTTATAATGGGCCATTCTGAAGTCTGTAACTGATAGAATTTTTGTTAATTTTATTACAGATGCTTTTGTGATTATGTTTTTTATTAACCTATGCTCTGTTCCTGCCTACCAACCCTGACACAATGTTCTAGGATGGTTTGATACTCCTATTTAAATACAGTTTATTCTCTGCCTAATAGTTTTTGTGCTATCATTTCTGTAATACAGATCATGACATTTTGTATGCTTTATCTCCTGTCTTCTATTAGATTTAGTGCTGTTTTGGCACTACTGGTGTTTTCCCATTAACTTTGGGCAAAGGGTACATTACGCACAGCTTGGAAAGGAACCTGTCTCTAATGCTGTCCATTTTGCATTTTAGATTTTCTCACTGGGGGAGACCTATAGGTTTCTAGGGCCTATTCCACAATTAGAGAAATATTACAAGACAATATTCTAATTAACAGGCCTGGAAAATATTGTACAAGCAAAGAAGGTTTATACCAGATGCAGGAGTCAAAGACTTAACTCCTCAGATATTGAAAGCCGTGTGCATTGTCATTGTTGTATTTTCAAATCTGTTGCTTGGAACACATTAATTAGCATGTTGGCAAATATACTGATATGATTTGCTGTACTTTTAGGCCTAAAATCTCTAACTATGACATTAGTAGTCTTGCCTAAAGGATTCTGCAAATTTCTATCTTTTAAAAATACTATTATAACAGCAACATAAAGCACCGTAGAATCCTCAACTGGTTTGGGTTGGAAGGGACCTTATAAATCCATTAAAGATCTAATTGTGAATAACTGCACAAAACATTCATTTTGGAACATGTGCAACAGTTAAACTATTTCAGCTCTTTTAAACAGATTGCTAAAAAGGTAGACCTCTTGAAAAATTAATTCTGTTATCTCTGTCTGTACCAGCTAAACTAATGCTTACCAAGCATGTTGGTAGGAAAAGGAGAAGCCAATTTCACTATTGTGCCATGCGAGTTGCTGCTTCTGTCCTTTTCTGGAACACCTAAACCCTTTGGAAGGTTGCACTGCTCCGAATGCTCATGTGATGGTGTTCAAGCGTGACAGAACTGGAACCTGACCAAAATTGCAGTGAACTATTGCTGTCAGAGATCTTCTACTATCCCATCGCATGGGGACTGAACCAAAAGGTTTCTGGATCATTGGAAGCAGGTCATGCAAACAGAAACTTTGCTGGCTGAGACAAGTCAGGGCTTGCTGGGTATGATCACATTCATGTTGTGCCCTGTTTGGTGTAGCCCATGTTGGCAGGACTTTGAGTAATAGTATGTCACTCACTTCAGCTGGAAGCTGCCAAAATCTAACTTTGTGGGCTACTTCAAATGTTGATGTTATTCATGGCATTTATTTTAGACCTTCTGTATAACAAGCTCTGAAAATCTCTGCCTAAGGGGTCTTTTTGGCTTGCTCGTTTTCATAAACTTGCCACTGAGATTTTGTGAGATTGATTCTTAGAAGCTCAGCACCACAGTTACATTGTGATAACAAATCCTGAGGTTACTCTGTGATATTTGAGGTACTCAAGCTAGCAGTCACATATCGGTGATCCTCTCAAAGAGGTTTTTTTACAATGCAAATGTGTTGTCTAAAGTTATTCTGATGTCATGATATCCCTTCATTGCTCACAGTCACAAAGAGAAGTTTCCATAGATTGATCTTTGTTTGTGTCAAGAAAATCAATTTTTGTGATTATGCAATGTAGTTTACTACAGTCAGAGAACCTTTAGTGAAGTTATTTATGGCCCTGATGTGCCAGTAGATGAACTATTAAGTTCTGTGAACTGAAAATTGACTCAATTCCTTCCTCTTTTGCCATGAATTACCCTTCCCAAATGAAACTGGTGGTGGAAACAATTGTTTTTGACAATTGAATTCAGGAAAAATGTGTTCATTTATTTTGCTTGTGTTTCTGGGTGTTACATGTCTGTCATTAAAACTCTAGCAATTTACTATGAGGGAAGAGGAAAAAAAGGAGTAGTTTAGGCTCTTTGCAAGATGTTACACTACTGCAAATGTGCGTGTCTTTTCCACCCTTATCACTCATAGTGCTCGAGACATTACATTTATAGCAGTTTTGAAGTTGGCATCCACCACTCCCAAATATTCCTCACTTCACAGTGGTGTCATTAGTAATTTGAAAAGTCATTCCTAAGGCTGACAGTGACAAAAGTACTAACTGAAATTCTCAGGAGAGGTAGAAGAGTATCTTCTGAAGAAAAAGCTGGAGCAAACCAGCCAAGAAATCAGGGCTTAAGACTTTCCTTCTTGCATAAGGAATAATGTTGTACTTGGTCATGGAGTTGTTTGTTCATTTTGGAGCACGAAGGAAATGTTGACATCTTCCCATGGCATAGAGAAACTGAATTACGATTAATGCCATCAAAACCGGAGGATTCTAAGAGCAAGGATGGAAAGATTTTCCTATAAATTGAGCAATCATTTTAAGAGGCAGTAAAGAGTGAGACAGTGTGGTGCCATTTGATGCCTCTAGAGGCTGCATTTAAATCTTTTATTTCAGTTTTAATTGCATTATTTCATGCATAATTTGCCTCCAAGAGGCTAAGACATTTCTAGAATAAATACTAAAATTTAGATTGCTTTGTGACAGGAAGGAAAAAAATACTCCTATGGCTGGTTATTTATTTCTTTGTTTAGTACTTCACGTAATACATCACTTTCCATCTGCATCTGCAGTATATTATAAAGTAAAAGCTTTTTTTTTCTCCGGAAAATGCCCTTAGTAGATGGTCCCATGTCATAAGAGACCTCCTTAAATAACAAAGATGTTGTCATCTGTCAGGTGCTCTGACTACTCACAACATTATTGATCGAGATAAAAGTGTAAGACAGTTACCAGAAAGTCGAAAACTGAATCAGATGATGGAGGAAAAATAAGAATTAATTTAAAATTATTAAACTGAATCATTAGGACTTTGCCATAACATGTCAGTCTGGGGACCTATCAAGGTTATTCCTAAAGTCAGCTTTGAAAATAAAAGAACTGAGTAATGGCACTAGGTGCTGTCCTGTAGTCTGGATTAGATCTGAGGAATGGTATTTTCAGATACCTTTTTAAAAACAATACATCAGTGTACATGTCAACTTGCTCTTCTGCTCCCCTAAAATTTTAACCTTAATTGGGCCAATTTTCAGTATTTTACTCCTCTTTGTCCCAGCAGGCAGAACAAAACCCCTGTCTGTCATTCCTGCTCTTTGCCTCTCTTTGCCTTAGCATGGGAGATGAGCCTGAAGACTGAGGCTTTGCAGAGCCATACACACAGACCACACAGCTCTGTGGTGATCACAGAATTTTAAATTTTTTATGACAATAAAATCTAAGTAATTTATAGAATTTTGTCTTCTTGTCTTTTGCATTTGGATTTGTTCTCCCTTTTCAGAAGAGTATCTCCCTGAAGAAAGTTCTTTCTTAGAGTTTGTCATAATCTTTATACCTCCTGAGGACATCCAGGAAATCATCTAATTCAAGAATCCTTCTTCTAGTAGTGAGTAATCAGATTAATTTTTAGGTTAGTATGACTCCTCAGGCGATTTTTGGGAGGTGGGGTGGTTATGTAAGGTCATTTAATGTGAGTGGCATGTTAAGAGTTTAAGTAATTACCTGTCAGTAATTCTTCTGTCAGAGGAAAAAAGTAAGAACCTGTGCAGAATAATTTAGCCCATCCTAAACTGTGTGCATTTAAGGGAATGAGTCAGCATCTGGAGGTGCTCTTTCCGGGTAGGAATCACATTGAATTCCAGGTGGGAGTTGGATGTTCAGCTAACTAATCAAGAAGGTAAAGCTTTCAACTGTATCTAGGCACCTTAATAGCATAAATAAAAGCAATTTAAAGCAAATCAAAAGAAGTTAGGATCCAAGTCTGACTTTCCTCTCTTGAACCCACTGTGTACTTCGGTGTGCCTGCAGGCTTTTCAAGTTCTGCCTTGACTTTGCAAATTTTATCTTACAGTTTATTTTTAGAAGTGAGCTGGACACTTTGACCTAAATTCTTTAACGCATTTGAGCATCTTTCTACTGAGGGCGTGACAGAGAATTAGTAGCATTTTGTAAAGCTGCAGCTGCATTCAAGCAGCTTCACTGATGTCTGAAATCCAGTGCTTAGTGTTTCTGCTTAGCTAGTTCTATGTCTTCAGCCAGTGGAGAGCACATGGGTCAGGAACATTCTAGAACCAGCTTCTTTGGGTCTTAAAATCACAGAATCATTAAGGCAAAATGACCTCCAAGATCAATGAGTCCAGCCTTTGATTGATCACCACCTTGTCAGCTAAAACATAGCACTGCAACATGCAGTCTTTTCTTCAATATATCCATTCCAATGCTTTAGAAGACTTTCAATGAAGAAAATCTTCCTGAAGACCAAACTGAACCTCTCCTTTGGAGCTTGAGGCTATGTCCTGTTGTCCTTTTACTGCTTGCCTGGAAGACACCAACTCCCACCTGGCCACAGCCTCCTTCCAGGCAGTTGTGCAGAGTGATAAGGTCTCCCCTGAACCCCTTTTCTCCAGGCTGAACACCCCCAGCTCCCTCAGCTGCTCCTCATTTGACTTACTCTCTAGACCCTTTATGTCTAGGGACCCCCTAGGTCACTGTATCCTCTTGCTCTTTGAGTCACTGATGTCAGTAGCTTTTATGCAGAATGAAATAAACATTTTTGTTGCTCATTTTGTTGGGCAGGGTTCTTTTCATTGCAAACTGGAAGTTAAGCGTCATTTGGAAGTTCCTCATGATAAGGTCTGAAACTGTTATAAATCCTTCAGTATGAATGCATAGTTTGCCTAAGAAATACTTGCTGGTCGAGAAGGGGCAGTGCAGAAACGGTTCATAGGAAGGGGAATAGCTGCATGAATTTCGGAGGGCTCTGTTTCTGGGCTCCCTTGCCGCAGCCCACGGTAGATGTCAGGCTCGCACCGCCGTGCAGCAGCAGCAGCAGCAGCAGCAGCAGCCTGTGCCGGAGCGCTGCTGAGCCCCGGATGGCCACCAGCATGCTGCTGCCGCTCGCCAGCCCCGCAGCTCCGTCTGCCTCAAGGTAAGGTAATCTCCGGAGGGAAAGGCAGTACAGATGATTTGTTGTTTACTCTATAGTCTTCTTTCCAAGTTCACTCGCTTTCTCCCTTGGTTGGTTCACGTTATACTTACACTGTCAGACAGTTCACTGGCACCTCTTTTTAACAAAAAAATCTTTTTTACAGCGGATGTCCCCTACACAGAGAGTGAAAAATATGCAGGCATGTGCCCTGATTTTGTTTTCCAAATATAGTAAATGAGTATAACACACCTCTCATCTCACTTGCTATTTACAGACAGAACCCCAGAACTTGAAATTCCTTTTCTGAGTCCTAGAGCCTTCAACCTCCCTCATTCTCTTAGCTGTCCTACACCCTTTCAAGCAAGAATAGCAAAAGTTTGGGAAGATCCTGTAGAATACTCCTGACTGTGTCCATCTCTAGTCACACAGGACCTCAATGAATTCATTTGCATAGGCATAATTAAATATATACATATGCACTTGTCTAGTTCATGAGTGTAGCATGATTTCAGTGATCAGACTGGAACCATGAATACAATTGTTAGAGAAAGCCTGTTTTAAAATCAGCCAACAGATAACACTATGGATATAAAGAAAGACATTATATATGGAGCAGAGCTAAATGTTGAACACTAAGATGCCTTAAAGCATTTAAGCCAGCACTCTGTATAAATGCCCTATATATTATGCTGGGAAGTGTATAAATGCATTTATTTTGGTGAATATTAAGTATTATTCATATCTCTGAGTTCAACAGCCATGTTAGAAGACACCCTGTATATACATATTTTGTTTATGAAATAGCAAGGCCTTTCAAAGTTTATTTCAATTTTTCATGTTACTTTCAGAACTAATACAGTAAAACAGAGTCTATACTTGACCACAGCTTAAATAAGATTTTAATTTTTTAAAATACTGCATTTTAAATTGACTTCAGCTTCCCCTTTTCTTTGTGCCCATTTGGTGAAGCTCACACTGTCATGACAATGGTTGACAATAATAGATAAAGTGTTGTAGATAAAAACGAGATTGATACATTTTACATGAAAGCCCTAAAGCAACTGGGTTTTTAAATCAACTATCTAACTGGGATTGCTTTCACTTTCCTTTTTAGCACCTCATTAGGCTTACTGCAATTTTCCTCCAGTACTAAACTGCTGCCCCAGTCACAGTTCATTTTCCTCCTCTAATGCCCAATTATTCTGTTTACTGAAAATTATCATATTTTAATTTCACAATAATTTAATTAAAATATTTCATTCTAGAATATAAATCAGCAGCACAGAGAAGCATCATACTGCATTTTTCTGTTACAGCTCCGTGGCATCCTGCGAGACAGCGCAGCTGTCACAGCTTGCAGGGAACACTAGGACAGTTTGTGCCATCGCCTTCCTGGTTTTAAATATCACTGAGTGCCCTACAACATTTTTAGATTTCTAATGTCCCAGAGCAGTAGCAGCACCTCTGCAATGCACCCAGAAATCCTGAATGAACATCCAGGTTCCTCTGATTATGGCACAGGATACTGCTTTTGTACTGTGTTTGCTTTAGGCTTAGAATTGTGGTGCTCCCCTTGGGCACAGCCCCTCAATGTACTTCTTCCTACCTGTCTTCCCCAGCTCCAGACATCAAGGCAAAATGAGTTTCAGCAATCTTCAGTGCAAATTCCTGGGTTTTGCTAGCACCTACTACAACACTGAGATGGCGGAAGATGTGAAATCACTTAACAATTGGAAACTACCTTACAAAAAGTAGTGGAAGTTCTGGTGTCAATACTTCAGCACAGTAATATTTGTGGAATGAGACAGCTGCCACATTCCTCAAGGAATAATAGAATTATTTCTGTTTGGAACATTTTCCCTTGACATCAAAAATTGTTCTTTTTGTTCCTTGTGCCTTGGGAAAAAGAACTATTTAAAAATTAGGATGAGCTACCAAGCCAAGGCCAGGGGTTACACACCCTGGTTGATGATGAGGTAGAATGTGTGATCATTTCACAGGCTTCTACACCACTAAGTTTCATAGACACAAATTGAACAGCTTACATTTGTGAGGCCTCTGAAGCAAATCTCAAATGAAAGGTTTTGAAAAAAAATACTTAGGAAAATCTCAATGCCAGAGAGTTTCACAGAATAATTTTTTTAGTGAGGAAGAAGAAAAAGTGAACTGGAAATTTGAGTCTCTCATAGGCATTTCCATCCATGAAGAGCTTCAATACTTGGATGTACAAGGTTCTGAGGAACCTCATTGCACTTTCAAGTTATCCCAGCCTGAGGCAAGACATAACTGTCACGTCTAGACATCCCTTTCAACCTAGACTTGTATTACAACTTGGTGAATGGGGTGAAATATTATATGTTTCATGACACCACTAAGCCTAACCAGGTTGTGTTCTTATCTTCTTTCTTTTATTTTTGTCACTAAGGTATTTGTCTTCCTTTCCCCCTATTTCTGAATTAAATATTGGACATAAATCCACCCTCCCTTCACAATAGGTATACTTTTTTTGTGAATTTGATATTATTAATTTAAAATATGGAATTTTCCTTACTCAAAAGGACTTTGTCCTGTAGGACAGCATTCTTGACTTTATAGACACTAACTTTGGCTTGAGCAGACTCACCCTCAGGCTGCTAAGACAGCTAACTTAGGACTGGAATACACTTGGGCTACTGCCAAAAATCAATCTGCATAGTATGACAAGTATTTGTCCCAGAAGTGAGCAAATACTTTGAAATCTGATCAACTCTATTTCTTGTTAGAATCCAATCAAGTTTTTTCCCATCAAATGTGGCTGGGATGTAGAGGCCAGTAAGAATGAACCAATTTACTGGCAGCAATCCATTAGGGAGGAAGATGCCCCTGTTGCCAGATGCTCCTGGTAATCATGACACAGGCTGGTAAGACAGAACAAGATTCACTCAAGAAGGGAAAGTCTTTCCACGTGGCATAAACACCAGATCTCCTCAGTGCAGCCATGAAACCAAGGTTAACTAGGGAAAAATGATAATTTGTGGGAGGTTGTAACTATGGAGAAATGGGGTGGAACACAATTTCTCAATCTGTAGTCTTCTTACACTTTATACAGATATATGGCTCTATATATTCTTGCCTGATATGTACTTATTTATTAAGAATACTTATTAGTTCTTGTCAAAAGTAAGTGAGAGTCACAAAAGAATGCGAGAGCATTAGTGTATCAGAATCTCAATGCTTTTGTCCAATATATTTATAAAATTGTTTTTTATAATATGAATAGGTGTTCTTTGACAGTGGCAGTAACTTAAGCTATAGTCAGAGTAACTCTGCAGGTTCTTAATTACAGTAACAATGAGTAGGGGTAAGGACTAAAGTTCTGTATCCAAAGTTCATTTCTCTACAGGATGTCAATACATAGAAAATATAACCTTTGCACCCATTAATGCCTTTGAAGAAAGAAAACCATTCTTTCTAATAAGTAAGGACATTTTTTTTTTAAGGAAAAAACTTCTATTTTATGAAGTCAGATTACATCATCTATTTATACTATATTTATCCATAATTCAGGCTGAATGTTTTTGAGGAAAATGCGTGTTCTTTTTCTTCACATAGGTTATATTCTGCATTTATTAAATTCAGGCTCTATATAATACTTTTCATTGGAGACAGAAATTTTGGTGATTTTTGTCCTCTTTTCCCTTCTTTTTAATCTAGGTGGCCATGATGGAAACAAATCCATTAGAATAGGCAAATGATGAATAGAACTGCTCAGTGTCTGACCGAGGCAGTGGTCAAAATCCAGAGTGCCAAATCTGCACACTGTGGTGATGATTAGCATGTTATAAAAATGTTGACTGATGAGCACCTTCTATTCTTAGGCTCCAACACAACACGACATTTCCTTAAACTGGGGTAATTGAAATATGAGACTGTAGAGTGAACCTGACATGTGGGGGAAGGTGCATGCCAGAAAGAACGGAAAAGAAAGAAGTAACAACGAGTGTTGTGATTAGGCGCATGAGAACTATAGTGAATGATACAGGTAGTCGTTATTTTTGGGTACCCAGAACTGAAGTTAACTGGAGGCAGTCTGAACATTAGTAGCTGCTAAAACGTCCAGCTGCAGATGTAAGAGAAGATCTCCATATGAAAAACCAGTGTCTGTAGTCTTCTCTGGTATTACATTTGAAGTTCCTCAAATACCCAAACTCACAAAATACATGATTTCATAACTGATTTTTCAAAGGATTTTGAATTTCCACAGTTCCCAGCAGCTCAGCTATGCTTTAGCCTTGAACTGCACATTAGTAGTCCCAAGAGTGGAAGACTGGCAGCTGGCTCCCTTTCGGAAGGTAAAACCCGTGTTACCAGCAAATCCTGAACCTTGCTACCATTTTGCTTGACTTGCTGTGTTTTTATGGACACCAAAATCACCTCAAAAAAAAAGTACAGCTCTGGAAAAAATACTATGAATTGCATTGCGTATTTAGTTATTTTCAGGTTAAATTATTAACAAGTGGGCAGAATTACAGGAACATCATGACTCTGCCTCATTACCTATACCAGGTAATAAGTTAATAAGGTAATAAGGCAGAGACCAAAGAGAAATCTCTTTAGTAAACTACTTACAAACCTGTCAGGAGCTAGAACTTTCCACTGCTACTGAGTTGGCAATCTCATTCATTCCTGTAATGTTGCGTCTTGAATTGACATTAAATTAAATAATATCCCACATGCAATATGGCTGAGGTAGATATGAATAACATAAAAGTTTTTGCTTGCGTGTTTCATGTAGTCTTTCCAGCATTCTGGACCTTTCCCTTTCTTTTGGTACATAAGCCAAGTGTAAAACCAAAACTGTTTTAATTAAACAGTATGTGTATTTCCTTTCATGTTGTTTTGCCAAGGAGGTACATGAGGGGAAACCAAAAAACTTACACAAAAGCTGCTTCAAAGAGAAAGATCTGTATTCTGTAGCTTTTGAGAGAGTGCAAGGGCTTCTTCAAATACATAAAAAACCAAAAGAATACAAAATATGGGCCTGCTACTGAAAGAAGCAGAGGTTGCAGAGAAGACAGAGTTACTGAACACCTATTTTGCTTAATTCTTCACTGATGTGACTAGCCCTCAGGAATTCCTGGCTTAAGAGACCAGGGAGAAGGTCTGGAGAAAGGTAGACCCCTTCTAAGGATTGCATTTATTGTAATCTTTCTATTAAACTGTAACTCTGACCTGAAATCTCTCTCAAGGTAATTGTGTGGGGTCCATTTCTCCCACTCTCAAACCAGCACAATTACTGTTCCATCAGGTTGTTCCATCTGTTCCTTTGGGTCATGGTTTGCAGCTCAATAGTTTTTCTGATTGTTACCTATCCTGTAATCTTTCATTATTTACGCAAAGTGAATCTAAACCATCTAATATTCCTAAAAGATGGTATGAGAGCGGTCCATGTACGACCTTTTTATGTGTCAAAGGAGACAACTCAGTTTTTAATTTCTAGAGTGTGAATCAGTCTTTAAGTCACAGATTTTGACTATGTAAGTGCATTCTGGACACACAGATGCAGCTGTTAAGCTCAAGAGGCAGATACACACAAGAAAGCAAATACGTATCCTGTTAAACCGCAATCCAGTAGAAATTTGTTTCCAGGACTTTGCTAGGCAAAATTTCTCCTGCTATACTTTGATTTATGCTAAAAAGTCCACCTAAAGCATTTGAAATTATGGCACAGAGAAGGCAAGATTAGAGGCGTTTTACAAATTCCTTACCATTTGGAGAGAAAAGGTATTTTCTGAGCCAAGATGGCTCTCAAGAAAAGAAATACAGTTTTGCACTTGACTTGCTCTCTGTGAAGTATCATCAAGCACACACACTTAGGTACAATAATCTGCAATGTAATGTACTGTTTTGTTTAGCAGCAAATAAAATGTGACCTCTTCACTTTAATGAAGAGACATCTGGACAACTTCCCATAAATGCATCTTTTCTTGTAGACAAATGTAAGGAGAATACAGTACCTAGCTAATCAAGAACCTTATGTGATAATTCAAAGCTCCTGGCTTTTAAATCATTACTACTGCTCTTCTAGTGACATCACAAGAAAATGCTGCCAGCATCACTCCTTAGCAGACAATAAAGAACTGTTAGCAGTGGAAAATTTTGGACACAGTGGATGTAACCAACATCTCCTAAGCAGGTGCCTATCTCACTTGTGAAAATTACCCTCCTTGGGAGGTTTGGAGATGCTGCTGCTTTGAACAACCTCAAGAATGTGGTAATTGGTTGACCCAAAACCTAGAGCCAAATATACTGACTAAGGTTCCTCAAGGTTCATATCCAGATAAGAATCTTGTTTTGAGATTTATAGCTTGGTCTTCAAAAAATACAAAGGAAAAATCCCTCCCAAAACAAAACAAAACAAAACAAAAATTGCTCAGAGTTCTCTGCAGTGTGTTGGCATAGCAAATATTTCAATGTTTGGATCAATTTCTGACTCTACCCAAGTCACTTTTTTGCCAACTTCACATTTATTAAAATCCAAATTGTCAACTGTTTGACAGGTGGTGCAATTTAACCCCAGCCAGGAACCATGGCCCATGCAGCCGCTTGCTTACTCCCCCACCAGTGGGATGGGTGAGAAAATCAGAGGGGTAAAATCTGGAAAACTCATGGGTAGAGCTAAAGACAGTTTAATGGAGCAGTCAAAAGTTGCACACACAAGGAAAGCAAAGCAAGGAATTGATTCCCCACTTCCCATGACTGGGCAGATGTTCAGTCGTCTCCAGGAGAGCAGGACCCCATCACATGTGATGGTGGCTTGGGAAGACAAACTCTGACATGCCAAATATCCCCCTCTTTCTCCTACTTCCCTCCACTTTAAATACTGAGCATGATGTCATACGGTCTGGAATGTCCCTTTGGTCAGTTGGGGTCACCTGTCCTGGCTGTGTCTCCTCCCAAGCTCCCAGGCACCCCCAGCTTCCTTGGAGTGTGGCAGTACAAGAAGCAGAAAAGGCCTTGGCTCTGTGTGAGCCCTGCTCAGCAAGAACAAAAACATCTCTGTATTATGAGCCCTGTGTTCAGCACAAATCCAAAACACAGCCCAATGCCAGCCACTGGGAAGGAAACCAACTCCACCCCAGCTGAAACCAGTGCAAGTTATCAGCTCATTGCAGATGGGCCAATGGTGCTTCAAAAGCTGAAACTCAGACACCTCTTTTATCATCTGTAGCATAAGAGAATATTATGAAAGAGAAAAACTAGTGCCAAAAAGGTGGAAGATGCCAGAATTTTGATGAAAAATATAGAAAGTGTCTGTTCCTAATGAAAAATCTGCAGCTTTTAACAGAGAATAACTATAGGCAGTTTATTATGACAAACATATATTATAGATGAGCTGCTGATTTTAATGAATTATACAGTCTAGTGTTTGCAAATCATTCTGAGAATGATATGATTTAGCAAACTGTAGCATTTGAGACTAACATAACTGCTATTCTATGAGTGATGGTGTACTTCTTTTACCTCACAAAAAGATGGAGAAGGAGTTGGGGCAAGAATCCACTGCCTGGATGAGGTCTGCCAAGCTCCTATGCAGGAAAGTTATATGTCAGAATTAAGACTCTGTTCCGGGCAAGCAAACAGGAAAACAAATTTCAGCTGATCCCAGTGGCCAGACAAGGCGGATCAGAGTTGGAGGCACAGGATGGTGCAACCAGAGATTTGCTATATAGGATGGGTGCTTCCAGACTGGCACCAAGCAGCAAGGGAAAGAGAAACACGGTTCTGCTTCCAGCCAAACCCTGGCACTCTTTCTGACAGTTACTGACTTAATTCCAGGTTCTCATGTACTCCACGTTCAGCAGAGGCACGGGTTTTATTCTCTCCCCACAATCCCTGCAGGCTGCTTGTTTCCATGTTCTCCGCTCAGCTGACCAGGGCTGTGCTGCCAGGGCTCAGTTCCCTGTTTCCTCACCTGCCTCCTTTTTAGCCTTAGAAAAGTCACAAGGGAAAGTGATCCTGATCCTCAGGTTTAGGAGGCTAATTCTCACTCTCTCTGTTTCTTTACATGTCCTGAATTCTGTCAGCCTTGTCAATGCAGACCAGCTTGGTCTCATGCCAAAGCCAGGAACACTCAGTGCCTTGTAACGAGCCTCACACGTGCCAAGCGGATGGGTGGAGGATCAAAGTGGAGTGCTGATGTCAGGGGTGTTTTATGTCTGACTCAAAGGCTTCAGCACTCAATGCTGGGATGGTCACAAGCTAAAACACTAACCCACACATTATTCATTCTGCAATTTTTCAGAACACCACTTCGTGTGAGAACATCTCTTTTATACTTCAAAAGGGACAAAAGAAATATTAAAGAATGTGTCCTTAAGATCCTCATTGGTGAGACAGATTCTTAAAACAGGTAGCTATGGTTAAATTGTGTTTCAATGGTGGTTGTTTATCTGGAGGAGATAATGTCGATGCTGCCTACATGAAGTTTTAAGGCATAAGGGAGATTGAGTTGGCTCTTAGGTTCAGCTAGAATGAAGACTTCTAGGGAAAGCAGAAAGAAAGCACTGTAACTGTTTATACTTCTGTTAATTGTAGAAATGGGAATGGGGTTGTCTGTTCTTCCAGAAATTCTGGAGGTTGCCCAAGGTACATCACTTCCAAACAGAGTTTATTAGCTGTTTACCATTTACAGCTAAACTTGGTTTGATCCTGTGGTCCAATTTTTACAATAATCTTCTGTTTGTAAAACTCTTTTATCTAGGATATGTATGGTACTTCACAGTCTTTAAATATTTTAACATGTTGCTGTTAAAGCTGTTTCTTGGTCTCAGTGTTCTCCTTAGCCCAAAGTGTGTTTGGAGACTGCTGTTTCAGAACACCGCCTTCTTGTGTTGGTGCTTTTTTGATCTGAACTGATACTGTACAAGAGTACTGGGAAATTTTTCACTCAGATATACCATGTTGCAGCCCTTTTCATTACTTTCTTCAATGATTCAGTAGTAATTTACCTTGAAATGCACATTTAGTGACTTGACCCAAAGGAACAGCATTTTTCCTTCCAGGAAAATGGTTGCTTGGAAATACAACATACGGAATCAATTTGTATTAGTTGGCATAGTTACTAAGAAGAAATTGTGAGGGTTTTTTTTTTTTTTTTTTTACAGCATGACCACTCTGCACTAAACAGCTTTAGCAGGCACTCTTAATGATTATCCCACATTTAAGGCTGATTAATACAAAACTGTATTCAGGCATAGTTTATTACACTTTGTGGGAGTTTCACTAGGTCTGCCATTTTTATGTACTTCTTGTGAGGGAAGGACTTACCTGGCCTTAAAGTAGCTCACTGCAAGATGTTTTAGTGCTGTGAAATTCAGCACAAGATGAAAAACCTCCCATGGACAAACACCAGGACAGTCAGAATGTCCTGTGCAATTTTAGCTACTGGGCTGTCTGTAATTGGGATGAAAGCACAGACATTACTTACTTGCTCAGCAGTGATGCTGTCAGCTCTCTCCTGTCTTCCTCCCTAAAGACAAATTTGCAGTAATTGAATTTTCTCTTGGGTTTCACAAGATCCTGCTCACATATGCCTCAAACAAATCAAGCCTTACCTCTCAGGTAATCCAGTGTTAGCACAGTCTGTGAAAGAGCTATAGTCAGTGGAGGCACCACTGGCTTCCTTCTTTACACAGCTACTCCCCTTATACAGCAGTAATCTCCATCACATGCATGTGCAGCTATTTAGGGTTTAAGTTATATTTAAAGTCAGAGGTACATAATTGATTCTCTTCCACATGGATACATCAAAGCGTTAAACTTACTGGTGTGTTTCTCATTTTATTTTGCCTCTGTCTCATTTGTCTTGCTGGCTGATAAGTATGTCATTGGGCATACAGTAATAAAGCGAGAATATTTAGACATTTTAAGAAGGCTGTAATCTTCTGGTTTTGGTTTGTTTTGCTTTGCTTTGTTTTGTTATTTATTCATACAGATGATGCAATGGTTTTGTTTTGGCCTATCTAAATTCCATAGGGAAGTTAAAGTAGGGTTTTCCTGTGCAATTAATATATGTCTATAAATACTCTACCTGAGCAAATACCATATGACAGGGATCCCTATTTTCTTCTGTAACTCCTCACTTTACAGTTCTCCTTAGTTATTGACTGTAGATTTGGAATTGCAAGAAATTATGAGATCTGTACCAACACTGCCAAAAAGTGAAAGCACAAAAACCCCCATAAAGATAAAAGAATCTTTATATTCCAGTTGTGAGAATCAATTACAAGTGATCAAGTGATTCTCAAGGTAGGTATTATTCATGAAGTTGTGATGCTGTGCATGAGGCCTAAGACTTCCACACCTTTATGGGATCTTATGGCTCATGTCCTGAATCCTGAAGATAGGTACCTGTTGTGTTACCTCCTACATTCCTCAGCCAGGATCTAAGCCTGCCCAAACACAGGTGGTACTTGCTCAGAAACTTTATAATGTAACAAAATGTCCACAGTATGGTCTGTAGATATAAAAGTAGACATCCACCCGTTTGATATTTTATGCTGAATAGCTTTGCTTCTTGTTAAAGGAAGTCCTTTTCTCCTCATCTCTGCATATTTCATGGAGAGCAGATGCTCTGGGCTTGCGTGCACACTGCTTCTTTCTAACTGGCCTGATCCCAAGCACTCTTGATTTTTATGAAACCACATCCTTCTCAGTCTCTCCATTACGAGAGTGCTCTTGCCACTTCCTCCCTGTTCAGCAGTGGTTAGCAGGCTGCACTTAGCTCCTGCCCCCACCTGTGGAAAGGTTGCCTCTTCATGATCTGCTCTCTCTAAGTTTTGCCCAGGGAATTGTCTCAGGAGCAGAACTGATGAGGCAGCAGTGGAAAGGGGGTAGGAACCCCTGTAAGGTTCCTCCTGCAACCCTCTTTCCCAGGATGAAAAAAGAGCATGGATAAAAGTAAATGATGTAATAGCCTTTTCTGCCACAGAGCAAAAGGTGTAACTAAACCCCGGAGACACAGAGGTAATGTTGAGCAGACTAATACCTTAGCGGATCTTAAGATATCTTGATAAAAATTAGTGGCTAAAAGACAAATGTTGCAGAGTGGAAATGTCAGCGATATGGGGCAATCAAAGTGTAAAGAGAGCAGGTGAGGCACAAGCTTGCACTTGAATTAAGCAGGTGTGTTGGCCCAATTAACTTTGCTATAATTGCATATAAAACACCAGCCCACCACCTGAATTTGTGGGCTATTTCAGATCACAACAGATATGAAGAAAGAGACATATTAATAGTTACTACTGATATGTTAGCATACATGTGAGAGATGTTTTTTAGGGATTTTTATTAATATTTAATTTGTGAATTAATGAATAAGCCAAGGATATATAATGTAAATCATGGACAAAATGTTTGTTATTTCTGTTGTAGTTGTGGTAGATATGACACCGATAGCTTTTACTGTAAATATTATTAATTGTGTCTCTATTATAATTTCTAATAGTTAATAATCTGGTCACTTTAATTAACATCTTACCCATAGCCTAAATGGATTGATATACTATATAACTTTTATACGTTTGCACACAAGTTATATATAAACACATGTATGTATATATGCATATATGTGCCTTAGGCATATACATATATTTACTTTCTTTTTCTCCTAGGTACTGATGAAATTATCATACCAATAGTTTGATAGTTTAATTTTTTTTCCCCAGCAGCTTCCATAGAAGGGAAAGAACAAGTAGTGATGGGGGGGGAAAAAAGGGTCTGTTTTGCATTTCATTTGATTGCTGGGAAATGACAAGTGAAATTTCTGTAGCTAATTAATTTTGTTACAGATGTTTCTAGTTCATACAGCCATAGTCTAAGCAGAGGCAATTGCCCTAGTGCCATTGACTTCCCAGTTCCTAGTCCTCAATGAATCTAATAAATGACTCCAATTTAAACGTGATTAGGAGCGATTCCTGCAGTGATACATTCTAAGAATCAAGGAACACATTCAAAATTTCTTAGACTTCTGCAATAATAATGAAGAAAACATTCATCTCATTGTTTGTTCAGCTGGGATCCCTTGTCTTACCTGTGGAAAGAATCTGTGTGGAGTTTCTGGAGGTCAACAAAATTCTTTATTTAATGGGATGATGAGGGATGTAACAGAATGAATACAAGAGTTATCAGTCTTTGAAGAACAAAATGTAATTTGCACTCATCTTGGTACCATAATGATAGGCAGGATGGCTCTGTGTGTAATTTCCACATCAGCCACAAATTTTGCAGGACTTTAATGTGAGAATATTTGATCCGTAAGTGCCTATGACCCATGGATTTCTAATAGTATCTGGAAATAAATGTAAATATTATGAGCATGCTTTGTCCCTATTTATGTATGAATACCACATCTAAGATTTTAGCAAAAAGTTAGTGAAAGGACACAAATAAATCCACCTAGCAGAGGAAGGCATGGGTTAAATTTCAAGTCCACTGGATACATATAATGGGATTTGTGGCTAATGAGTACTTCAAAGCATGTAATATTCCATCAGTTAGAACTGGTTGTGTCATTTGCTTACACGGTAACAGAAGTAAGAATTATGGCTTTTTTTCTGCCATAGAACAAAATCTTCTCATAGCAGATTATACAAGCTAATGATAGCTAACTATATCAAACTAATAATTAGGCAAGACAATCACTAACTTGTGTTGTAAGTGTCCCTAGGAAATCAGTTGTGATCTGGGGCCCACCAAGACCTGGTTGCCCTCAGGATTTGAGCACTTGCGCAACAATGTGCCTGGCAGGTGAGCTGTAGTATAAATGCAGTGATTTACCAGATACCCATCTTGGGCCCTGCTGGAAATGACCAGTGGCTCCTTATTGGCTTAAATGGCTCATGAAATGGGCTTGTGTTCAGGTCCTGGATTGTTAATTGCTGAGGAATTCTATCCTGGCATTCATTTGACATGACAGAGTGGGATGAGCTTGTGCACAGATAGACTCCTGGCCTGGCTAGGGTCTACAACTGGTTCTTCTGAGAGGGTCAGCTCAGGGAAAGCAATAATAAGAAGAAATAACTAATCTCAGACTAATACAAATACTAAAGGCATGCAGAAGATTGTTTCTTTAAATATAAAATTGTCTTTTTTTCATTCTGGATATGAGTAACACTGAAGATAATAACTCGTTCAGCAGCACAAGACTTAAGCAAAATTTCTTAAGGAAGGACTATTGTACTGAAAACTCTTGTCTTTTTAGTCCTCTTACTCTGCAATCATCCTGCATCAGATTAGTCAAGAGAGAACTATATGGGTGCTGAGGCTGTAGAGGTGATGCTTCCTCTGCTCTTGCCCCTCTCCTGATCTCTGCCCCTCATCATAGCAGTATTTCATAACAGGACACTGCATGTTCCCAAGAAACCATGAAAGAGAAAACGCAGTCTTGGATAAAGGCTCCACTTGGTAGTAAGCATGATGTGGCAAATCTGGTCACCGAAACGGAGGCACAAGACAATAGCGCGCCTTACACCTCCTGAAATAGAGGCTGTCGCGTTATCCCTTGCCCCTCTCTTCTGTCTACACCTCTGCACAGGGCCTCCTGGAAGGACCCTCCCTAAAGAGCCAGGCTGACTCCGCCAGCCCTGCGGCCGCCCGGTAAAATCCCGCCCCAGCGCAGGGCCGGGCCGGGGGCGGCAGCAGAAGCGCCTGGGCAGCGGCGGCGCTCGGCGGCGTTCCGCCAGGTGGCAGTAGGACCCCACGGGACGGCATGCGCCGGGCCGGGCCGGGCCGGGCTGTGCCCGCCGCCGCCGCCGCGGGGCCGCGCTGCTGCTCCGCCGCTGCCCGCGCCCGCCCCGGCACGGCCCGGCCCGGCACGGCACGGCACGGCACGGCACGGCACGGCCCGGCACGGCACGGCACGGCACGGCCCGGCACGGCACAGCCCGGCACGGCACGGCACGGCCCGGCACGGCACGGCACGGCACGGCACGGCCCGGCACGGCACGGCCCGGCACGGCCCGGCCCGGCACGGCCCGGCACGGCCCGGCACGGCACGGCACGGCCCGGCACGGCACGGCACGGCACGGCACGGCACGGCCCGGCACGGCACAGCCCGGCACGGCACGGCACGGCACGGCACGGCACGGCCCGGCACGGCACGGCACGGCACGGCACGGCACGGCACGGCACGGCACGGCACGGCACTCCCCCCGCGGGGCAGCGCGGCCGCCGCGGTGCGCTCTGACCTCGGGAGGCTCCGCGGCGGGGGCCGCCGGCCCGGAGCGGTGGGGGGAGCCCGGGCTCGGGAGCGCGGTGGAGGCCGACGTGCTCGTTAGTTTGGGGCAATTAGAGGGATAACCCGTGCCAGGGCAACCCGCGGTAAAGACAAAGCTGTATGCAAATCGCCCTCCCCTTCCCCATCCCCCGCTCCCGGGGTCTGACGCCGTTCCCCAGACTGTTTTTAATGATACGATACGCGGAGTAACTTGAAATTAATTACAAGGTTCTTGACTAAAAGGCAGGGGGGAGGCGGTGTCATCCGGTGGGTTCGGCACTCGGAGCTTTGGCCACCTGCGCTGGCAGCGGTGGCCGGGCTGTGCGGGTTCCGCAGCCCCGCTTTTCGGGCAGCCCTGCGGCCGGAGAGCTCGGCTGCCGCCGCACGCAGCGCCCGCGGAGCCCGGCGAAGGTACGGCCCGGGGCGGGCGAGGCGAGGCGAGGGCACAGGCACGGAGGGCAGGGAGATGGGCTGCGGGCTGGGGAGAACCCGGGCGGGGGCGGTCTCTGCCTCTTTCCAGGTGGAGAAGTGCTTTTTGGGGTGGAGTGCGTGTGTGTGTGTGTGTGTGTGAGTCCGCCTGTGTCTGTGGGGGGTTTGCAGGTCTGCTGGCTGGGGGTTCGAATTTTCGTCTGCAGACTCTACTTTTTCTGAAGACCTACATGATTTCTTCCCCTATAAGCTGGCTTGTTGCTTTCTGGCATATACTTATCTAACTCCCGCCCCCGAAGATAAATGTTTCAAAATGCTGAGAGGACATGACTACAAAAAGCGCTGTGCTGTGGGGAGGAGAGGAGGATGTGAAGGCTAGTGAAATTCTTAAAAATACGGTAACTGACATGAATGTTAGTTTCTGTAAATGTATATATTATATACTTATATAAGACAGAGTTCTGTGTAATCTAGCAACAGGAAAAATAATAAGGGGTCTTTTTGACAGGACTTTTATCAGCATCTCTCTCTCCTCTCTCTCTCTCACATCTTTGTTTTTCTCCTCTATATTCTGCTTTTATTACAAGAAGTTTGTTAATACGACATGTCAACGTTGCTGGCTTCAGACTGCAGCACTTTTTTACAAAACCAGACTGAAAAAATTTCCCCAAACCTCCACTTAATGGCACAACTGGTATGTATAAATAAAATCCTCATTTTTTAAAGTGACGTGGATGTGGTTTACTCTATAGTCTCAGTAATTTAAACAGCACCTATCTGCTGCAGATAGAGTTGCTATGCACCTCTCTACTAGTGAGTTTGAAAATTCGAACCCGTCTTTGATTTATTTCCTCTCTATCAGTGATTAATGCGCCATAATTAGCTAATCTCAAAGCCATTATTTACAACTGGGGCAGACAAAGGAAAAAACTGATGATCCAGCACTTAACTCGGTTTGAAATTATGAAACTAAAAGAAATGTTTAGGTCTCGTCTCGGAAACGGACAGCCAGTCCGATAACAACAACAACAATAACAACAATAACAACGGCAACAGCTTAATCCATTAATTATACCTGATACTTTTTTTTCGGCAGAGAATGTACTTGCACCATTTCTAAGTTATAAAAAAAGTAAGCGTCTGTTGCGAGTCTTCTCTGTCCCCCTTTGCTGCCGTGTTAAGGAGAGGACCTAAATCTGCGCTGCCCAAACGCGCGGGCGGTGGGCACGGGCACAGAGGAGGAAGCCCACGGCTACATGAGTAGGGAGTGCTCGCCATTCTCGCCCCCCAGCCCCGCCCGAGCCGGGTGCGGGGTAGCCCCGGTGCGGCGGGGCTGGTGGCGGTGTGAGCAGCGGCCGGGAGGCAGCGGCCCCGCAGCAGCGGCCGCCCGCGGGGCCGAGGTCGCCGTGCGTCGGCCGGGGCTGTCCGCCGGTGTCCACGGATTTCCTCGACGTTTTGCGTTAAATCCTGAGATTTTTCCCCTTCTCTTCCTTTTTGACTGTGGAAATATGGCTTTCTAATAATATCCTAGTACCCCGACCCCCGCCGTCCCAGGGAGATAGGCAAGCTTCGTTTGATGAGAAGGAAATGGGAGGGAAGATGGGAAATAAAACATCTATGAAAATAACAAAGAGAGAACGAAGAAATTCGATTAGGAAATTTAAATATTAAAAAAAAAAAAAGAAAAAAAGAAAAAAAGAAAGAAATTAAATGAGAAGAAAAACAAAACCTGAGGGGCTTTGGGATAGGGGCAGAGGTGTCTGGTGTGAGCAGGCGTTGATTGTCCAAGAGAAGAGGTGCAAATATTCTTTGTTCCGAGATGCCTTGTCAAGGGTGCACACAAGTCATCCTTATAGTGAAAAAATATTAGCACTTTAAGAAAGAATAAATGAAAAGGAAGAAGAAGAAGGGAAAAGAGAATCCATCAAACCCTCCCCACCCTGTTTATCATTGCTGGGATAAAAAAACAAAAACCAACAAACCAAACCAACACAAAACAACATAATCTGTAACCTTTCCAGTTGCTACTCGGTCTCCCCCTCTCTCTCTACTCTTCGCTCCCTCCCGAACAAACAATGAATTACAGATGATCGCCCCGTGCCCGCTGTAACGCGGCGACATGGAACAAACCGGGAGGGACCGGGCAAGGGAGGGAAGTGAGGAGCTGCAGGGATGCACATCCAGGGCAGCGCGGGACTAGCCCCCTCCGACAGGGCCAAAATCTCCTCCTCGCTTTTCTTCTTCGTCTTCCTCCTCTTCTTGTCTAATGAAGGATTGATTGAGACATATGAGTAATGCCTGATGCTACTTAGCCCTTGAAAAAAAGAATCCAGGCTCTGAACTCCAAAGAATTTTGCATGGGATTTTGGTTCTGAGAAATGCCCCTGTTTGTCCTAAATCCATCCACAAGGGAGGGGGTTGGGTGAGGGGACATCTGTTTAATTTGAAGCAATAAATACGCCGGATCTGTGGCTGTTTGGGGGTTTCCATTTTTAAAGATGATTAATCCCACCTCCACCCCCCTTTCCAATTCGACTGTAAAGAAATGGATTAGGAATGGTATCAAGAAGGATTATTCATTTATATCAGGCAGATGGAGCTGTACAGTAGGGTTTCAAAGAAACAAAGAAAATGGTTTCTAAATGGTTGTTTGGCATGAATTATTTGGTGGATTTGCAAACAAGCAAGGCGAAGCACTGTACAGCAAGATGTAGAGGAAACCCATCTGGCACCTTTCCCATCCCTATCTGGGGCTGGAGGGGTTTCCAGACAGGTAGCGGAGGAGTCGCTGAGCAGACCTGGCCCGAAGGGAGCGGTCTGGCGAGCATGAGGCTGCTCTTCCCTCGGGCAGCCAAGAGCCTCCCGCCTGCCCGAGCTGCCCGGGCTTGGGGCTGGCCTGGGGATTGCTGGAGTCTGCACCTGCGGGGCGCGCCGCACACCCGGCCCTGCACAGCCGGACCCCTCTAGGCTCTGGGGCACCGCAGCACATGAGCCCGATGTGGTCCTGCCTGCCCTCCCCGGTTCCCCACCCTCCTCTCCTCCTCCCCACCTGGCTCTCTCGGCTCAACCGCTCGCAAAGCTCAGGGCTGAGGCAGGAGGGAGGGAAAGGGAGGAGGGCAAACAATAACGAAGCGACAAACTTTCGGAAGTGTTTTCATCGCGATCCCTTCCCCCCCCCCCCCCCCCCCCGCACTTCAGTTTCTCCAGGAATTTTTCAGTCAGCCCCGCGCTGAAATCTCCGGTCATTTCAAACAGTTACAAATGTGATTGACACGTATGTTAATAGTTTGTTTTTGTGCGAAGCGGATCTGCAAATTTCCAACACAAACACACTGTGTAGATCAGATGTTAGGTATAAAAATGGTTTATTGATTGAAATAATAGAAGCATTATTTTGATTTGTCCTGACATGCTGACTGATTTATAGATTCCTACCCCATTGATTTCTTCTTCTCCGGGCAGAGGGAAATGATCAAATCTCATGAAAAAGCCCTGTTGTGCTAATTAAGAACCTGAGGTGCATATTTCCTTTCTTTCTCTCTTCCTTTCTTTCTTTCTCTTTCTTTCTTTCTTTCTTTCTTTCTTTTTTTCTTTCTTTCTTTCCTTCTTTCTTCCTCTCTCTCTCTCTCTCTTTCTCTTTCTCTTTCTCTTTCTCTTTCTCTTTCTCTTTCTCTTTCTCTTTCTCTTTCTCTTTCTCTTTCGCTCTTTCTTTCTCTCTTTCTCTCTTTCTCTCTTTCTCTCCTTCTCTCTTTCTCTCTTTCTCTCTTTCTCTCTTTTCTTCTCTTTCCCCCTCTCTCTTTCTTTCTTCTGGGATTTACCAGATTTATTCTCTGCTCCATGGACTTGGTACGTGTATGTGTATATTTTTTATCTTTTATACATCTGTTTTCACTTTGCACTTTCAATGAGCTGTAGCAGACAATAGTGAGAGAAACATCTGAAAATGCAAGGAGGCAGAGTTGCATATGTGTTTCATTTCTGCGGGTTAGTCGGAGAAAACAACAAAAGGACAGCTGGAGGGGGGGGTGTGGAATAAAACACACAGTTACAAAGGGGATTGTGACCCTGTAAGAGGGAAAGGCGAGTACAACGAAAAAGGACTGCAAAAAGTAAGGAAGAACAGTAGAAATGATGCAGGAAAGAGTGTCAAGGAACACTGATCCAGAGCAAGAATAAGAAGTTAAAAGCCCATTCGTCTGGATGTTCCCTAACCTTTTTTAAAAGAAGAGTTAGAGGAAAGGCATGTCAGTTCGGATAAACAAACTGGGACGACGCACCTGCCGAAAATGTGTATCTGATCTATCTACACAAGTGTGTGTATGTTTATCCACCTATACATTTATATAGGGAGATCTAGAGCATCCCAACAATAATTGCAATCCTACATCGAAGAGGTAAGTCTCACAATTCTCTTTTATGAGCCTGGAATCAAATCCTCTGAGTAGCCAGCAATAGTGACACCCCAGGCAGTATTCGTTTGGCTGGACTTTCTGTGTGTCTGCTTGGTTTTGTTACTTTTTTTTTTTTTGGTTGTGGAGGAAACAGGGTTCAGTGGGAGACAACCACATTGGGAGGGAGGGCAATCCCATTGTCTGTTCGCCAGAAGATCTCGTTTTGCCCTGGAAAAGACGATCAAACGGAGCCAGGGTCCACTCAGGAAAGTAAAAGGGATGGCGGGGGTGGGGAGAGGAGGGGTGGCGGGGGGAGGGAATAAGAGTGGGTGCATGTGGATTTAATACCAGTGAAAGTATTACAGGGGGATCAGATTTAGCGAGCGAGCGAGAGGGAGCTTTTGAACATCTGTCTAATGCAGCTAATAGAAGTGACATTAGTGATATTGGAGAGAGAGAGACACCACCGCCGATCGGGCTGGGATTACGGGAGCCTACCCAATCCGATTAGCCGCTGCCCCTCTCCTGCCAGCGGCGGAGCCCGAGCCCGAGCCCGAGCCCGAGCCCGAGCCGCCGCCGCGCCGGGCGCAGCCCCGCTCCGCGCCCCTCCGCGCCCCTCCGCGCCCCTCCGCGCCGCTGCGAGCCCTGCGCATCCCCGGCCCCCCGGCGCTGCTCTGCCTCTTTCCACCGCCCCCGGCAGCCGTGCTTCAGTCCCTTCGCAAAACGACTCCTGAGAGGTAGAGCCGCAGCTCGGTGGTGCCGATCAAGCCGCTCGGGTTTAATATTCATCGATACACCGCGATGAAATTCCACCCCGCTCCCGAGGAAACCTTTATTCTCCGGCTAATTGTAATTTACAATTACGCTTTACACCTCATCACGTAGGAGGTTAGGAAACAAGATTCTTCCATATAATTATTGTCCTCCTTAATCCTATTCCACCGCATATCACCTCGCACTGCAAAGTCCTATTGTTCCCTCCTACCCATTGTACCAGTCATTTAAACTAGTATAAAAAAAAAAAAAAAATCCCAGTCTGCATAATTTTAGACATCACACCTACGCCTCAGAGCCTGAAGCAAAACGCATCAATGGGTTATAACTCCGGCAGAAGGGGCGGCCGGCGGCACCGGGCAGGGTCATACAGCGCCGAGGTGCCCTCGCCGGGTGGGCGGGCTGCTACTAGGGCCGCTGTGCCAGTATGCCCTCTGTTTTTGGGTGGGTTAACAGGTATTTTCCCTCTAGTCTGCTTATAGAGTCCACTAATTTAAAAGCTTTCCTTGATTAATGGCAGGCAAGTTGCACAGAAGTATACTCTTACGAACTCCTTGCGCCTAAGCAAATACCTCCTGCCAACACACACTATATTCCTCACATTCCTTGCTTAGCTGTGACTGTAGCCTTTAAAGCAAAGTGCATCTCTCTAGTTCTCCAGTGCAGGGAAAATGCCTGCAGTTTGTACCTCCAGGCATTACAACATGCCTCAGCCCAGCTGAAAACAACACTGCAGCTGGAGTTCAGCCGGCCGCAGAGGAGTGTCAGTGCCGGCAGCTCTGCCAGGGACGCTGCCAGGGGCTGCCGTGGGGCTCTCGAGTACTATCAGGTTCAGCCTTGTGCCTGACTCTTCACAAGCTGTTTTACCACCCGGTAGGAGCTACCCGAAGCATGACTCAAAGGCTGACTAGCATCCAGCTCATGAATTACAGAAAATTGATGCCCTGCTTAAAATTCACAGCAGTGAATTTGTAACGTTCACATTTCTACGTGACAGTCATCTTGCAGGGAGATAACATCTAACAGCTCCCGAGTTTCCCCTTGTAACACTGTGGGAATAACATGGCAAAGGCCAAAAAGTCTCTCTGTCGCTCATTCACACACAGTGCACACACCATAGTATTGTGCAGCAGTTACATGATTTGTAGCACATCAGTGTAACATCTATGGCTGAGAAACTATACTGGTGGGTTGTTGGTTTTTTGGTTTCTTTTTTGTTTGTTTGTTTGACTGATTGGTTGGTTGGGATTTTATTGAATGAACATTAAAACCTTTCTTCTTATAAACCTTTCTCTCTAAGGTAAGCAAATTTTACTAATCTTTCATGTCTATATATTGGACACCAAGGCTGTTATAAATTAAAAAATCCCAGATTTTTATGGTAACAATCAAGTCTGCATCAGCCTCCTAGATATAGCCGAGGCAAAGAGCTGATTTTAGAATTAGGAGACATCACCACTGAAGAAGGTATATAACGAAGCCTGTAAAAAGTCTTGATTTGCCACTCATTCATCTCTAAACCTTTGTCATGTAAACAAGAAAACAAGGGGTTTACGAAAAATGTACCCAGTTCCTAAGAATCCTTATTTTCCACAATCTTCAGCAATTATTTTCAGAACAGAAGTTCGTAAACTTAACCTGGGAATCCAAATAGTCTTAGAAGAACAAATTTTATCCTACCCTCAGGCCCTATGTTCATTTCGTTCTTGTAATTCTCTTGATTGCATAGTTGTACTTCTTTTAAATGATACACTCTTGAGTTATTATTTTCATCCGTTCTAACTCTGATGTTCTTAATAAAGCAAATAGCTTACATAATCCTGGACATTCTTTGTTCTGAAATAGAGGGTTTTACGCTAGGAGGATGTTGGATATATTCAGAGGCTGGCCAGTAGGAGACAGCGACAGTTTGGGGATCATAGCATCTCTCTACTATGTGCACGTGCAGGTCAAAACACTAGAGAATTTCAGCACAAATTTGTGCTTCTCTAGTGAGGAAGATGATCAATATCTTGAACCCCGTTCTCGGGATCCCCAAACTTCATATGACATACGTTTATAGATTAACATGAGGTGTCCTGAATCAATTTCCTCCATTTTAGTGCTTATTAATTTTTCATTGGAGTTTTTTAACCATACATATTTCTAAATTTTAGCACATACTTAAAGTGAAATATTGAAATCAAATTAATTTTATAAGAGATTCAGTTTATAGAAAGACAATGGTAAAAACATAAATATCTACTATTAATACAATATTGGATTTTACCCTGCAGTGCGCAGCAAGCATTTTTTTTCTAGCACTTTCCATTATTTTTAATAGGTTTTATTTATATACTGCAGTCTTTGAAAAATACATCTAAGACATTCCATATGAGCATACAGTGGATTCCAAAATGCACCCACTCTGATGTGGAATAATACCCATTTTAAAGCTCTTTTGTGTCATCAGTGAAGTGCTCAAATTCCTCCTTATATCCCTGACACTTCAGAATGGTACATGCCTTGTACTGGGAACTCTGGGGTTGAGCAAATGAATATGATATTGAATATCAAAATATCCAGAGCAGAAACCACTACTCTATAAGGGTAATTTTAAGTTACCAACACAGAATATCTAGGTGCAATTGTCTGCAGATGGGACCAAGTCAGGCTGCAGGATCCTCTACTTAGATGAATTTTCTCATCATGACAGAAGAGGTGTTTTTGCTTCTATTAGCTGAAGACCAGCGCCATACAGTACACAAATTCCAGAGTAGCCATGGACAAGTGGAGTGGTGTTTAGAGAATAATTAATTGGCAGATTGTGTTTTGGATATTGTTGCAGCTATTTCTGCTGATTCTGTCAGAGGCCAAATCCTGGTGGGCCACACACTATTCAAACCTGGAATCAGAAAGGTTTTCCCTGCTTGGTGTTTCTTTTGTAAGCAGGAAACCCTACGTCCTGCTTCAGTTTGTTTGCTTGTGACTCTGATGCTAAGAACACCAGTGCACCTGAGCTTTAAATGCAGTAGTATTAGCTAGAACTTCACAGTTTAGATAAAATGTCTGAGGTAAAGCTTCAGAAAAAAATAGAGAAATGTAAGAGAAAAGACAAAGAGAAAAAGTATGTGTTACAGGAATAAAGGGTGTGATGAAAAATACAGATCAGAAAGAAGTCAGGGAAACTTGACATAACATATTTTTCTTTTACCAAGCAATATTTTCAGTAGTTCTTTGGAAGAGTTAACTTTCTGTCACATCATCCCCTCTTGTCCCTTATGTATTTATGGATTCCCCAGTCTACCATGGTCAGCTATAACAAGGAAGAAAGGCACTGGGAGACCTAAGAAATCTCAACATAGAGAAGGAAAAGTACAGATTCAAGAAAAAGCTGTTCCATGTTCTTACCTCTGCAGAATCATCTTTCAGTCTCACCTGAGTATCAATGCATATACACACACAGGTGTACCACATACGTCCTTTGACCTGCTGCTCAGCAAATATTGATTAAACAGCCAACTGTGCCAACGTATCATATTGGTAATTCTACCAGTGCCAGGAGGGAAGAGTGAAGAACCTAGACGGAGAGGTATTATCAACATCTACATTTGATTGCCTATAAACCGCCATGTAAACCTCAGCAGTGCTGTCTTTATACTCCACACAGTGTGACATGTTGGTAATCATGACTGGAGTGTGTCAGAAAGGGACTGAACTGATGGGATACATTCTTAATGGTACTTTTTGTATCCTTTTTTAAAATATGATTTGGAGACTTGTGAAGAATACAAAGCAGATGACACTGGTAGGGTTTAGCATTGTTGTGGGCAAGGCCCTCTCAGGTAGCCGATGCACCCTTACTCATATTTCTCTGCCAGAACAAACCCCTAACTTGGAAAGCAAAACTTGAGTAAAGCTTCTTCTGGTTTACAGCAGGGTGAATCAAATATACCTCAGTAAAAATCCATGCAGCTCTAGCGGTGCAAGCCTCCTGTGTAAGTGATATGAGAATCAAGCCCTGTTTTACTAGTCATTGCAAAGGGATAATTTATGATTTGGGCTGTTTGACTGCTGCCACAATGCTTGAGCATGGGATCAGTGGTGCTTAGGAATTAGGATATCTTGTGCCACACAGGGAGGTGAGAAGAGGGTTTGAGTGGGGTTTGTATTCCTGTTAACACCATGGAGTGAGTGGGCATTTCTTACAGATTCTGGCATGGTGCAAGGGGAGGACAGGTCTGAGCCTAGAGCACTTTTCTGGGATGTTAGGCAGTGCTTCTCCAGCCCTTATTAGGCAGGCCATATAAAACACTATGAATGCCAAGATTTTTATTATTTATCAAGTGAAAAGGTGCATCAAAGCTTTGTGATGGTCAGATTAGCTGAAAATGTGATCTTCCTGTCTTGTCTGAACTCCTTTTACCTGCTTACTACCACTTGTCACAAGGGACAGCTTTTCAGTTCTGTTTCCCAGATCCTGGTTTCAGTTTGGATATGTTCTTTTGAATACTTGCAGGAGATTGTATCTCCATCAACTAAAAAGACAAATAAATAAAAGAGTGAGAAGCTTGCTTTGCCAAGCAATGAAACTCTTAATTTTGCAGTGTAATTCTGGAAATGGGTCTGGTTTTTTGTGCATTGGTCTAAATGCAATTTTAATTTCACCGTGTATCTAAGTGGGGAAAGGATGACTAGGGGATGTGACATCATACTTAGCAGTAGGACACAGCCATTCATTTGGAACATCATGAACTGTGCTGAAAGGAAGAACTTGTTTTTAGATAAATTGTGTTTTAGGTATTCCTGAGTTTTGGCAGGAGAATGAGGGGCACCCAAGTGAGATCATTGCAAGTTTCCCATGCCTCCCCCGGTTTGGAATTCACTCATCAGCAAATAGAAACCTAGTCTGGACTGTGGCAGCACTGCATATAAGTAACTGCTTTTGCAAAAAATCATGTCCTACACTTTCTGTTGGTTTTATTCCCACAAATTTCGACCCACACAATTGAAGGGAATTATCTCTTTCTAACAAAAGCCTAAGCATTTGGCAAAACAAAAAGTCCCATTTAATCAGGTATATTTTTAATCTCGCTACCTTTTTGTTCTCTAAAATTGTTCAGCACTAGTGCTATTATCTGACTACAGAAATAGCAGGGCTTTGTTTGTTATTTCCTGCAAATGTTTGTATCTTGAATGCTTGTGTCTCAGATGTATTCAGGGGTTGACTTTGCCTGTTGTGCTTTCAGAATTCAGGAGATTAGCATTAAGCTTAGGCAACAGTTTATGCTGTTACCAGAGATCTTTGGACAAATGTGGAATTTAAAAAACTTAACCTGATGCTAATGACATTTGTGGGCTAATTTCATCTATGTGATAAATTACAGAACTAGTTGCATGCAGTGTTGATCAGAGACAAAATGACGAGGCATATATCCTTGCAACAGGGTAGCTTGTCTAAGGCTGGCCTTGAATCTGTAAAAAGAGGGTAACTCAAGCTGGTGAGTGCATGTGTGGTGCGTGAGCGGGTGCATACCGGGAAAAGTAAAGCTTTATCCCACACTGGCCGCAGGAAAAAGCCTTAATCTGGATTTATTTGTATTTCATTCCCAGTGACGTAAAAGAGTCTTAGGGCCAATCTGTATGCACAAGGGAGTCAGGTGCAGAGATATGTGTGCTGAGAGCCAGAGTGCTCAGAAGGCCAGTCAGCCCTGTGGCAGGAGCAATGGCACTGCGCAGGGTGAGCCCCTTGGTTCCAGTGCTGCAGAGCTTGGCTGCTTGCTGGAGCTGCCCCAGGGTGTGAGGAGGGGTTCCAGTGTCTCCCAAAAACCTGTCCTTCAACCACCTGCCTTCGCACAGTCATCACTTCTTCCTTTTGCCATCAGCGCTCCATGGTTTTAACCCCTTGGCCAGTTTCAGTTTTTCACTTTCAAGCTCTAATCATGGCCTTTGGGTGCTCTTTTGCTTTCTTCTCCTGCTGGATTGTTGTAACCCTCCTAACCCATCTATGCTACAAACTGACCTATCACTCACTATCTGCCCCAGATACCTGATGTTTCCAGGGTTTCCCTGCTCCTTCCTGTGCAGTCCTGGTGTGTAGCATGCACAAGGCTGTTGCCATTTTGTGACTCCAGCCTTGACTTACAAAGCAGAAGTGGAACATGTTTAGTGGTGTCTCCTGATACAGAACCTCTAGATTGGCTGAGCCATGAAATACTTATTTCTGTAATTAAAAACAACTTCTCTGTTCACTGTAGAGCTTTCACATTGCTGCCCTAGCAGTGATTAAGACAGACACCATGTGAACCTTTGAACTGTGGGCAAACTGCAGAACATGTTAAGATCAACACTTGCATTAAAACTCTTTCCTTCTGGTGCAATGAAAGGCACAATTAAATGTCTAGTTATGAAATAGCTGGGGATGATGGAAGCCACAGCTGGAGGTATATAGACCTGAGCAAAGGACTGTTTGAGGAAGACTGAGTGAGCCTGTAATAGGATGTGACCTGAAGCTGCTGCTGCTGCTATGAAAAGTTCTTGCCCCTCCATTCTTCCAGCCTTTTGGTCCCACCCTTGCACCTCTCCTCCCCTCTGTGCTGACCTGTGTGTTCATGCAAGGCAATGGCAGCTGGAACAGGGAACAGCATAGCTAAAAATCACCTAGTGAAAAAAAGTATGACAGTACTTCAGTTGCATAAAGTCACTGAATAAATAGCCAGAACTGTGAAGACATAGCTAGCAAAAGCCCTGACCATAGTCTAAAATCCAAGGGAATAAGTAGTCATTTCATATTCCATGCGCAAGAGGGAAAGTGAGAGAGGAGTATGACTCTGGGTAGAGGCAAGGGAAGGACATTTTCAGATGCAGAGTTGACTAAGAAAACACAGAGTTGAGGAAATGAAACAGCTTTATGCTTCTGAGCTGTGTAATGCACTGACACCTCACACTGGTGCATGAACTTGATTGCAGCAGTGAAATGTTTGTTTTGTAGAATATATCTCCTCGGCCACCACAAACTATTTTACCAAAACTTAATATTGTATAGCTGCTCATGTCCTAACATTCAAGCTAGACTACCTATTTTTAAAGCACTCAATCTTTCAACATGTGTGTTCCCACAGAGGGTGTCCTTAAAGCTAGTATCAGAGTAGAGACCTTTATATGACCCCTATGACATCTGCCTTTGTATGACTTAAAAAGTGGTCTGAGACCCAGAATAGAAACACCTCCAAGATCTGCTTCCCTCTGCATACAGTGCTTAATATGAGATTTATTAATATGAGATTTATTATGTTTCAGTATAAATTTAAATATCAATTTCTTAATGTTAATATACAAAAATACACAGAAAAATAAATATGCATGCTTTGACAAATATCAGTTATATATAAATATATCAGGACACTTCTCTTACTCTTTCCAGAAGCAATAAAATCCTAATATGCCTTATGGATCCTGGAATGAGGTAAAGCAAGTGTTATTATGAAATCACGAGGGTGATGCTGTTTTCTGAGGAACTATAGTGAAAATCATCTGGCTATTCTTATTTTTAATCATGTCACACTGTGGGTTGTTTTCCATGAGATTTCTGGAAGACATTTTTCCCTATAATACAATAAATTCTTATTCATTTACCATAATGAAATTCAAAGTAACTTTCAATTTAGGGTTTTAGCTTCTGATAACAATTTCTTACATAAAACAGATGCTATTTTAAGTCTCTTTTGCTTGCTCAAGGAAGAGTGCAATGTGCTTTGGTTGACTATCTATAGCAACTCTAGAATGTTTGCCCTTTTATTTTAGCACACTGAAATTTAATTAATTTATAATATTTAGGGTTTTAACAATGACATCCATTTGATAAAATGAATTTTATGTATTATTTATGGGGCAGACACTTAAGGATTTCAGTAATTCTTAAAAACATTTACATTTTTTTCTTCTGACTTTTTGTTTTACATTATATTTTATAGGTCTTCATTTGTATTTGATGTAGGTTTTGAACTTCAGATTTATGTCTCAACACCTTGCAACAAATTTTGTAAATATTCTGTGGGGGCTTGGTTCTGAAACATAAACACTTCTCCTTATTGAGGCAGTGAGGAAAAACAGACCCCCTCATTTATTATGTGATATCCAGGAGGCTAAAGAGATTTTGATCTCTTTTTTTTTTTCAGGAACATCTTCTTCAGTAAGAATAATGAAATGTCATCATACTAAGGTGAATCATAATAAATGTTATGTCTTGGTTGACACTAAAAAATAAATCAAAGAAAGTTGTGAGAAATATTGGTGACTTTTTTTTCCACAGAGATTTGGACCAGCTCTATAAATTAAACAGTACGCGATGACAGCTTTGAGGCGGTAAGTAAACCATTCAGTAGATAATCTCCATAGTAACAAAAAAAAAGTTTAACCATCTCAAACCAAAATAGCACATCTGGACCTGGCTGTGTCATATGGCAACAGGGAACATTTTATTGTTGCCAAAAGTCACAGCACACAAGAAAACGGCACCATTTAATCCTTGCTAGTAGAAATCAGTGAAGTACAAGCAATGTGTTTGGGAGGATTCTGGTCCTTTAAGTCATTATCTGTTTGCTCACCTTTATGCTGTGTAAGGATCCTGTTATGATCCATCTGCTGTTTGCAAGTTAGGGGTAAACACAGGCTCTCCCTTAATGAGTATGGAGTCCAGTCCTGAAAATTCTTGCTCATAAGAGTAGTCCTAAATCATTAAGAGAATTAATTTGAGTAATAACTGATGCACTGCATTCCTAATTAGCAGAATTTAATTTTAATTGCACTGAACTTCAAAGCTGAAGACCTACTTTACAAGACAAATTCTTTAGAGTGCTAAAGAGATGAGAGATGAGATGGAATCATTTAATTGGTGTGGGTGCAGAAACTCAGAGATGAAGACTGAACTGCTGAAGAGAATCCAAAATTTTCTTCAGTAAGGACAAGGCTGTGTGTGACAGCCATATCTCTCCCTGAGATCAAAAAGAAGCAGGGTGTCCGCTTTGCATCTTGTTCAAGCTGCATAAACTCTGGGTCAAGCTTTGTTAAACTAGTGCGCAGCTGATGGTGAGAGGCATCTACAGGGTGGTTTTTAGGAGTTGTGTGGAGTTCAGCTGCTCCCTTATCGAAAACCTCAGTTTTGGCTTCACTATGGGGTGTAAATTTGCCTCTTTCTAAGCCTGCAAATACTCAGGGAAGGAAAGAGATATAACCTGCATTCTGACTTCTTAGTGAACTTGCCATTCCAGCAAGTTTGTTAGCATGGGGCTATGTAGCAATTTATAGGTATGGGCTATTGCACCAATTGTGTCTCTGAGATAAACTGTTCCAGAGTTTGTGCTTCCTGAGGCTTTTCCTGGGCAGGAGTGTTCATGTATCTCCTTTTTCTCAGGCCTGATCTTAAAGGCACATTTTGAGTCTCCAAGGCTATGAAAAACTGTGTCACTAATCAGCTCTCTGGGACTCTGTGAGAGCTCTGCATCCAGTCTTGACCTCCTGAAGGCAGCCAGCTCTGACAGACTTTCCTAGACTGCTTTCAGCTTTCAGCTCATCCTCATCCATAGTTTGATACAGCTAAAGCTGCAACACCCAGAAGGTAGCTCAGTCTACTTTGTCAATTCAATCCTTTTCATCTGCTGGAATGTGTCAGGAGAGCTAGAAAGGGTCAACATGGGTTCCAGAAACTGGACTAGAGAGATCTCTAGATTTGTGCCAAAAATAGTAACAGACAGCAATTTTCATGCAGTGTCATTTCTGGTGCCTCCTCCTTCCTCATGGTGCCACGGCCTGGTTAATGTTTCTGTCTTTCTGCACTAACCTATTTTTCCTAAGCTCTACAAGTTCATCTTTAGTTCTGGTACAGGTCTCTGGGCAGGCCTAGCACCAGAAAGTGCTGTGGATGCTCCTGTGTGAGTGGGTTCTGCCTCCTCCTGTTTATAAAGGACAGAGTCTGCCCATAACAAAGCCCCTCTGTGCAGTAATCTTTAAGCATGCTTGAGACCTCTCCAATGAAGAGTTCTAGTAAGAAGGGAGAATCCTGTCTGTTTCCACCGGATGCACCAAAAATATTCCTTAATTCTGATGTAAAAGATTGACTGCAGTCATAAGCCAGGATTTGCAAAGTCTTGGCACAGCACTGTACATGATAACAAACAGTTTGACATAAATCCTTCCAAGACAAAAAAGACACGCAGTGTAGAGACAGGTTTATAAAGCTGGGTGATGAAGCAAGGTCAGTACCTCTAATCTAAATGCAACAATCCTCGTGTTGTATCACAAGAAGCCTCCTAAGCAACCTTTCCACGGCTCACTGAAAGCACGTACTTCACAATCTTCCCTTTCATGCTTCCTTTGTTAAATAATTTAGTAAGGATATTTTGGATGTGAAACTCATCGGCACATGTTTATCTTTTAATGCAAATGCTTCCATCATCTGTGCTCTCTCCCTTCAGCTGTGTGAGCGTGCTGGGCATTGTTTTTGGCTGGAGTGGAGGGCATTTGGGTAATTAATTACTGCATTGTGCAACAACATCCTTTACAATTTAAGGTTGCCAGTGCTTCGGCATCTCTGAGACACCAACTCAGACTTTAATAATGTGTTGCTAAAAAGGGGGGTTAAATGTTGTTTATACATTACGTTTCTGGACAAGGCAAATTTCACTTGCACCTGCCAATGGCCAACTGACAAATATACAGTGGTAGAAGTTCCACAGCAGTGGGCCAGTGAGTTAGATAAATACCACAAGACACCATAAGCATTGAAGGTTAGTGTTTTCCCAGCTCTCACACTCTAGTAGATATAAACTCTTTTCTTAAAACAGATTAAAAATAAATAAATCCTCTTTGAAAGGTAAAAAAATTAAAATGCATATTCAAAACAGAAAATAAATTCCTCTTAGAGTCTATTACAGTTATCTGCTAGGTTTCCTGCTTCTCAGATGTTAATTATGATTTACTCAAAATTTGTGGTCAATTTTTAAGTATAAAAGCATCTCATATGACTGGTTGCCAATTCTGAAGTCTAAAGGCCTTGCTTTATATTGCTGTAGTAGAACAGAAAATATAATCAAAGTTTGACCTTCAACTTTAATCCTATAAACAGAGAATTTGCTTACTTTACCTTGGAAACGGATGTGATTCATCACAGTAGCCCATAAATAACATGTCAAACTGTTAGACCGATCAATGAAAATAAGTTATTGAAAAATAATGTGATTGTAAAGTCTCTATGTAAACTAGCTTAGTGTTATTTTAAAATGAGGAGGGCTTTCAGATTGAGGTAAATATTTTTTTAAGGAGAATAGTTACTATGTAATAAATGCAGTAAACATTAAACATATTTGCCCTAAGCAAGATATTCTTTTTCACAAGAAGTACCTTAATGTAAATAAGCATTAAAGCTCCAGAGGAGGAATTGGGCTCCGCTTAGATCAAGACTGCAAATGGCAGGTTACCTAAACTGTCTGTTGCTTATCACCATGCCTGAAACAAAAACAGCGGGTGAACTCTTGTCCACATGGGAGCCCACAGGAATGGTTCAGTCATGAAAAACCTGCATTTGAGACCTCAAAACTGAAAGCAGAAGTTCTGGGGTGTGAACTGGATTAATCAAGTCTCCACTTCTTCTTTGTGGATATTGACTCTGAAGTCTGACAACAGCAACTTCAATAGGAAGCTGCTGTTTCATGGCTCATATTTGCAACAGGAATACCCAGATAACGCAGTATTTCACAAAAGGTGTCTTTTTGGATGCAAAAGTTCTGATTTTAAAATTCTTTGATGTAGCAGCACAGCACACATTTAAATAATATGACTATATGGGGATATTGAACTGAACTGAATAATCAAATGAATAACCTAACTTTGTTGCATGTGTATTACTGAGTTTTACTGTCCAGGTAACCGGAAGACTCTTATACTGAACAGAAGGTTGAAGCAGATTTTAGCTTGCTGTATCAGAATCAGACCTTGTCTGGCATTTAGATTTACCCGCTGAAGTTTGTTTGCGCTCCTTGTGTCAGTAATAGTGGAGATAGGCAAGCTATTGTGATGTCAAAATATAAATAATATTTTTCATCCTACTTTATTACAAAGTGTTTGTTTGTACATGATTGAGCCTTTCAATATAAATAATTAACACGTGAATAGATTGCCTGGCTGTTCAATGAGACTGGGAGGTGATGGAGTTATATCTGATGACAGCTGTGTACCTTCCTTTTTACCTTCCACTGGTGCCACAAAAATAATTGAAAAATTCATTTTTTACCTTATACAGGAATCATGTTGCTGAGCTTATATTATAAATACGTAAAGAAAGAATATAATGAAAACAATGATGGTTTTGTGAATCTTTTTCTGACAGAGCAGCACTTTAGTATTTACTGCACAAATGTGACTTTGTTTTTTAATTTGTTATTATAAATGGAATATAGCTGGAGTCAAAAGCATTATGGATTTGCATGATGACAGCTGGAACCCTCTCCTGGCCTTTCTCCTTGTCATTTATAGTTTATTTATTTACTTGAACCTCAGACCCGATGGGAGGAAATGAGGAAATGTCAAGAATCCCACGTGGACTCAGCAAATCTCTGCCAATAGCAAGCAACTCCAAGAAGTACTCGGTGGAAACTCTGCCCCTGATGACATTTCACCTTCCTCACCTTTCACAGTGCCTCACTCCATGTGCAGCCTCTGCCTGCCTGGGTGGGACAGCCACAGCTCCACCAATGCAACACGTGGGACCCCCAGGGTCCACCTTTCAGAAATGTCTTGTCACAACAGCAAAGCCAAGAGGATGCCTCTGTTTGCATACTCATCATAGCTAGAGTGCAGAAGAGCCGCTGCTGAGGTCTGAGCAGGCAGGACCCTGAAGAGAAGAGCCCATCCCAAGAGATTCTGAGCTCCAGCAGCAAACTAGGGATGGCACCAGGGCAGGGCAGAGGGGCAGAGGGACGGCAGGGGAACAGTGTTGCCCATCCAACCGAAGCAGCTCCATTTATACCCAAGCTGCCCCTGGTAGGTGGAGAGGCTCCTGTGGGCTCTGATTCACCGCATATGCAGAGGGAGGGTGCTGAGACCCAGCACCAGCATCTCCCCAGCCAGCAGCCCCAGCCAGGGTAGCCCAGGGAAACAGGAGCTTGATTTCCATCATGCCCCATGAAGCGAAACACTGTTTTGAGACGGTTTGAGGAATGATAATGAAAGAATTTCCAAACTGTTAATGTATAGCTTCCTGAAATGTGCAAGACAGAAAGAAAGAGAGCACAAAGGTGCCTTCCTGATGATTTAACAAATGGCGTTGCCATTCTCATCTGCCTGGGGTCTACACTTCCAGCTTTCATGTCTTGGCTGTAAAGTGAACTTAGTACTGCAGTCAGCATTTGCAGACATGCTTCGATATATTGTAATTGAAAGAACCTTTTAAAGAGTGATTTCCATAGACAACAAAGTTTACTTTCTATTTCCTTTTTATGGACTACTATTTTAGACAACTGAGTGTTAAAAATCATCTGTATGCTCACAAAACTTTTTAATGGCATGCCTACTATAACATCGCTTAAAGCAAACAGCACATAATTCTCTGTGTCCTGCTTTAATACTGTTTTTGATTTTACAGATTTTTATTTTGCATTTGAAGATTTATTTGTGGAAAGAGACACTTCTGACTACTGCAGAATCAATTCTTCAGTCAATGCCAGGCAGATTTAAGGAAGTAAATTTCACTTAAATAGAGTGAAAATTTAAATTGCTTGGTCTGGGAACAGAGGAGAGACTCCTTTAAGTGTTTTAATTTCCCACAGAAAGTTGTTTTGTTTTTTTTTTTAGAAAGAAAAGAATAGTGAACTCTAAACAACTTTTTGTTTTTGTTGTTATTATTCTTGTTTGATTAAAAGAAACATCTGTTTTAAGATGGAATAGCAGTATCATTTCACTACTGCTTTCTCTTGCATCTTTCTCCTCTCACCCAAACATATGTTATGGGTCAGAAAACTTTTTGTCATTTATACTGATAATGCAACTAATTCACCCATGCATGCGGTGCTGGTCTCATAACACATGCCAGTTTATCTCACACATTACTCATCATGTTGTGGAAAAGAGAGCCTGAAATATCAGAAAGAAATTTGAAGAACATATGACTGTGGCTGAGCCAAGAGAAGTGGTGCTGGGGTTTATAGATGCAGTTAATACTACTGTGAGCACTGCTATTGCTGGCAGTCCTGACAGTTTAAAAAAAAAAAAAAAGTCATTTACCGAGTTCCTTGTGCTGAGTTGAGCAACTCACTAAAAATAAATCATCCATTCCTTTCTACTGCCGTGAAATAGAGGAGAAATATAAGCGTTGTAGTTAACAGAAAGGCTGACCTTAGAGATTCTGTTGCCCCAGAGCTGACAAGATTACAGGGAAGGGAGACTCTATAGCAGAGATTTTAGAAACAAATGCTTTAGGATTTCATTCCACATTTAGGAAAAAAAAACCCACTGAAAAACATTCGGTCCTTTGGGACATTTTTCACGACTTGTTTATCTTCCTCCATCAAGATTCAGCACTCATAAAATCTCATGCTGTGTTTGTATTGCTTTGTTGCAAGCTCTTGTTATTCTGCAGCAGAACTGCAAATAAGTCATACTGGAGTGAGGTTGCTACTTGGCCATCTAATTTTTCACAAAAGGCAGCAAAAAATAGATATACAGCTCATGAGGCAGTAGGCAAGATCGTGGCTCATGCTGACTCCAAAAGACAAATCAATTAATTAACTTGTTTATAAAATCTAATTATTATTAATTGTTTTGGTGCTATTTTTCATGTAGACCATGAGTGGGAGATAGAAAAATGCAAAACAACCATTGTTCTTTCATCAGAAGAATCACACAGGCACAGTACTTTAAAGGGCATGCTAACAAAACTTCATGTATTTCTACTCTAAGAGTAAATTTCTACCTCTTTGAATGAACAATCCAGCTGTGAGATGTACCACAGCTTGGCATTTTAAATTGCATTGAGTAAATTCTATATATTTAAGATGTTTTTTGTTTTCTTTTTCCCAGAAAGGAGTTAATGAAATTATTTGCATTTTGAATTAAAATGAAATTTGTTTGGGAATTCACCATCAAATTGATATTTGGCAGGTCTCTGGTCTATCCTAGTTTGTCTGCTAAAGGAAAATACCTACTTTATTTATATAGGTGTACCCGAAGGGTAGATAACATACTCTGTAAGTTTTAAAACACTTTGAAAACTACAGTATGACAATGCATCATAACACACATTCACATCATACTCATTGGTGGAAACAAGGTCAAACAGTCCATGGAATTTAACAATACATTATATTCCTCTTAAAATTCCTCAGTCTGCATCCAGGTTTTTGTCATGTTTCAAGCCTTCACTAATGCTGCTGTTTTCTGGAAAGTCTGGATTCTTTTAGATGAAGCAGCAGTATTGGCCTTCAGTAATTTGTTTGATGGAAAATAATTCGAAAGTATATGAGAGGTAATAAATAAAACTGAACTTTCATTCCCTTTTTCAGCTTTGCTGTGATATATTTTTTGGAATAGATTTACATTTATGACTAAGGATAGTGTCATCAATAATTTATCCTTCAGCAAAATGCATTATGTTATAAATTTAATCACACACCAGATCAGACTATTCTAATTTTAAGACTGTGTCATAAAAAAACTCCTTTTAACTGAGAGAAATGCCATATTCATCCGTGAGAAGTGCCTAAACACTCACCCTTAAAGTACTAAGTTATTTCAACAGACCAATATCCAGAGTAAATACTAAAGTAATTTTTAGCACGTTTGAAAACATTTTGAAATTCATGTCTCTGTTTCTGTTTTAATTGAAAGGTTTTTGGGTTCTGTATCTCAGAATTTTAGTTTATTTAAGGTGGACATAAAGATATACCCCCTCAGTCTTTGACACTCTCTTGACAGATGGAAAAACAGGATTTGAAATTAAAATAAACAAAATATTTTAAATAGAAAGAATGAGATATCCGAACCATTAGCGGGAAATAATTGTCATTCTCCATTCATTTTAAAAGAAAATTCTATCTGGTTGAGTTAACATTATAATTTGAAAATCATAGCTTTCAAATTCTTAAAATTGTAATATACATTTTACATTTGAAAAGATTTTTAATGCCAGTTCATGCCTTTAAAATAATGAAAAATAATGAAAATATAATAATTAGTACCATTATCTCTCTCTAGTAACAAAGGACTTCCATCAACATTTTTGTATTTCTACAGTTTCAAGCATCAGTGATGACAGGAGATAAATATGTCCCTTTCAATCAATTCTTTAATTGTTTCTCTACGTATAGGAAGAAAAATTACACTGACGGCAATATAGAAAATTTTAATGTAGGCCATTTTAGCTACAAGTGAAAATTGTGGAGCAACACTTTATTTTGCTGTTATAGTTAATGAAATAGCATACTGTTCCTCCTGCAGAAGCCATCTTGCAGATCTCTAAATTCCTTAGCAATTAAAACAGTCAACAAAACAATTACACATTAAAAATAATTCACTACTTTTTTCCTCAGATTCTGTGATAGAATTATATTTATGACTAATTCCATTTTCATATTACCTTTCATCTGATGAGGTGACAGGCATTTTTGAGTGATTTATTTTGCATAAACTCCAGTCAGCCTTGCTGTAATTATCCATATGGAAATCTTTGTTCACTCATTTTAGAAAATGTAACCTCTTCTTCTGCAGTAGAGAACCTGTCTTGTTTATAGACTGCTATCATGGGAGTTTTTGTCACTGCTGTGATTTACGTGGGACTGCAGCTTAATCATGCTTCTATCATGATCATTGCTTGGCAATTGTGTGCTGGTGTGTATTTCCCAGGTCTGTTTCCTATGTAATCCATTATCAAACTGAAGACAATCAACAATTACACTGCTTACTGTGGGATGGCTTCAAAAGCTCAACTGATCGATTATGTTTTATCTTTACATACATTATAAGTTAGTAAGTAAAGGATATTTCCTGTGACTTAGAACATGGTATTTTCTAAGAAAATCCTTTCTGTGGTCAGTGATTATGGAAGAGTGTGTCAGTCTTTCCTGTGAATGCTTGGTGCTACTGTAATGTAAACAGAATTTCTGTATTATTGTAATACAAAATAGAATTTCATACTACTCATGTTCTGTTTTCAGGAAGGTTTATCTTGAAACGGTTATCAGATCTGATCAACTTCCACTGCTGCTGTTTATGTATTGTCAGTGATATCTTAGTTGCATTCCATTTTTGCAAGGTTTTTGACATTGCAATCCTTAACATTTTACTACTTGATTTTAACATTATTTGTAGCCATATAGAACTCCAGCTCTAGTATACAGACTCACAAAATTTCTCCGGAGAGGAGAAATGAATTGTCAGGAGAAAAATCAAGAATGTATCTCTATTTGGAGGTGAAAGAGAAACTTCTGAGATGTTATGAACTATGGACCCCCTTCTAGGGAAAGATCACTAAGTAAAAGAAGTCCATCCTCATTTCTGCCTTCCTTTAAAAAAACAATTCCAAATGAAACCTCTCCCCACTGCTGTTTCTGACATTCATTTAAATGACCAGGACAGAACACTGATGGGGTACAGCAGATGGGAATCTGTCCAAAAGGAGCATCTTAATTCCTATTTTTGCATACAAACACTTGTCTCTATGTGGTTTGTGGCTTGGAAAAGCAACCTCAGTTACTCTTTCTTTTTTAAGCAACTTCCTTTTTCCTGAAATAATCAAGATTTATTCAGAAGGACAATGGGACTTCTTTCCTCCTATCCCAATGTGTTGATATTCAATAACTATCTCAGTATTTATGAAGAGAAGCATGATTTCTGGGTGTCATGGTTTAACTCAAGCTGACAACACACAGCCACTCATTCATTCCTCCGCAGCAGATGGGGAAGAGAATCAGAAGAGAAAACCTGAGAAATCTCATATGTTGAGATACAGGGGGTTTAACAGGGAAAGCAAAAGCTGTGAACACACACAGAGTAAAACAAGGGATTAATTCACTGCTTCCCATGAGCAGGGGGGTGTCAGCCATCCTCAGGACAGCAGGGCTTCATCACATGTAGCAGCGTCTTGGGAAGACTAACGTGTCCCTCTGAACATCCAGTCCTTTGTCCTCCTTCGCTCAGCTTTAAATACCAAGCATGATGTCACATAGTGCCCGATATCCCAACTGTGGCTCCTCCCAGGTCCTTGTGCACCCCTACCCTACTCACTGGTGGGAAGGGATGAGGAACAGAGGAATAGACTTTGTGTAAGAGATGTTTAGCAGGAACAAAATCATCCCAATATGTTCAACACTTATCCAAACACTAAAACCATAGCCCCATACAAGCTAATATAGAAAAAATTAACTCTAAGCTAAAACATTGCCTCTGTCCTTTATTCATATTTTGCTGATGTCTCTTCAACTGGGAGCAACATTTTCCAGGCTACTTGGGAAGCACCAAAGACAATACTCAACTTTTGGTCTTCTGTTTTGATGGAAGTCTTCTCCTTCTGTTCAATATCTATTGAAAATAGGTATTAAGTCTGTTCAAATTCCATTAACCAGAGGAAGTCCTCCTTAGGAGAGAAGTGATTGTAGTACTCTAAATTGTGGGAAGTTATTCCAGAAATTGTGTAGCTTGTGACAGATCTGATCTATGCCTTCAAGGCAGACTGCATGGCCTTCTGGACTCTTCTGACCTGTGGGATCAGGATCTGCACCACATGCTGGTTGTCTGGGGAGCTGTGCCTCCTCCATGCCAACATCTCTTAAGAAATATTTACCAGCTGAGTTTTCATGTAGTTTACAGCTAGCTCCCATGTTAAATTACAGTTAATACCAGCTTCAGTGGTTTGTTGTTTGGTTGTGATTGGCTTCCAGTGCAACTGGCGGCAGTTTCCATCCCTGAAAGTAAAATTTTTAACTTTCATCACTGAACTTCTACTTTTGTTCAAGATATTAAATAAATTTGATATTTTTTCTATACTTCTCTTTCTGATTCTGAGAAAAACACACTAAAAAAATTAATGAATTCTCTTCTTGCCAAGAAGTGGAAAGCCGATAACAATACATTATACATTTAAAAAGCTTTTCATTAAAGTTAACATCAGAATATACTGCTAGTTATAGATCATTTAATTGTTATGTATTAAGCATAAGATATGTCTAACATTCTTTTCAAGCTTTCATATTCTTGAAATTTATTATGTCAATCGTCAGCTGCTATGACATCACAAGATGAATTCAAAGCAATGATTACTTGAGTATTTAAAATTCTTGGAGTGTACCAATTATTCAGGCTGCTAAGTGAAAGTAAAAATGTCAGTTTAGCTCTCTATAATCCCATAATGCTTAAAGGTTCATGAATTACACATAGACCAGAGAGAAAAAGAGAAGTTAGTTTGACTAAAAGACATTTTCTGTTCAAAATATGCTGAAACCAGATCCTTTAAAATATTCTAGTGATTAATCAGAGTGATTTAAAACACTTGATTACTTAAGTCCCCGTGCTTGAATTTACTTTCAGCGTGGACCTTTCTTATATTTATTGTGAATTGTAAGTTAACAGTGTGTGTCCAATGTTTTATATATATTCGTCTGTAAAATGTAAGAATCCAGGTCTTGTTTCTTTTGCTATTTGAACAAAGCTGAGAAATGCAGGCACCAAAATCATGTGACTGAGTATCAAAATTTTGCTTGTTTGTTTTTAAATCCTTTGTCATGGTACCACTCCTGAATATCTTAACTGAATGTTGAGGTATTTCAGAAGTAAGGTTATGTTTCCTCTTCTGGTATCAGGAAGTAGAAGTAGAAAAAAACAGTCTTGAAAGGACACTCTGTCCAGGAAACCACTGCAGAAAAATATTACTATAGGCTGATAAAGAACTAGAGGGCCAAGTGGTACCTTCATAGAATCACAGAATCATTTAGATTGGAAAAGACCTCTAAAGTAATCTAATCCGATTTTCGACCTAACTCTGCCAAGTTCACCATTAAACCATATCCTGAAGTGCCACGTCTACATATCTTTTAAATATCTCTGGGGATAGAGACTCAAACATATCTTTGGGCAGACTGTTAACCTTTCCATGAAGAAATTTTTTCTAATGTCCAGACTGTATCTCCTCTGGCATAACTTTTCTGAGAGAAGAGACTGAACCCCCAACTCACTGCAATCTCATTTCAGGTAGTTCTAGAGAATTGAAAACCCTCTCTCTCTCTTGACTCCTTTTTTCCTGGCTTAACAGCCCAGCTCACTTAGTCACTCATAAGTCTTGTGCTCCAGACCCTTCTCTACTGTCTTTCTCTGGACTCGCTCCAGCCCCTCAATGTCTTTCTTGCACTCAGGGGCCCAGAACTGGACACAGCACCCGAGCTGTGGCCTCACCAGTGCCCAGTCCAGGGGACAATCCCTGCCCTGCTCCTGCTGGCCACACCATTGCTGATCCAGGCCAGGATGCCATTGGCCTTCTTGGCCAGCTGGGCACAGCCTGGCTCATGTCCAGCTGCTGTCACCAGCACCCCCAGGGCCTTTTCCCCTGGGCACTTTCCAGCCACTCTGCCCCAGCCTGTGGCACTGCCTGGGGCTGTTGTGACCCAAGGGCAGGACCTGGCACTTGGCCTTGTTGAACCTCACACCATTGACCTCAGGCCACGATCCAGCCTGTCCTGATCCCTCTGCAGAGCCTTCCTGCCCTCCAGCAGGAAGATCAACTCCTGCCCAACTTGGTTTCACCTGATAACTGACTGAGGGCGGACTCGATTCCTTCATTCAGATCACCATTAAAGAAATTAAACAGACTGTTCCCAAAACTGAGCCCTGGAGAGCACCACCAGGGTCTGGCTGTCAACCGGATTTCGCTCTGCTCACCACACCCTGGGCCTGCCCATCCAGACAGTTTCTAACCCAGTGAGGAGTGCACCTGTCCAAGCCATGAGCAGGGAGTTTCTCCAGGAAAATGTTGTTGGAAACATTGTTGGAGGCTTCACTAATGTCTGGTCAGAGAGCATTCACAGTCTTTTCCTCGTGCACTCAGTTGCTCGGCTGGTCATAGAGAGAGATCTGCCCATCGGTGTGGGCCTGGTCCCTTGGCTGTCCTGCATGTGTCATGTGGTGGCAATCACGATGGCCTCTCCATGGCCTTCCTCCAGCACTGAGGTCAGGCTGACAGGCCTCTATTTCCCTTGATCCTCGTTCCTGTCCTTCTTGTAGATGGGAGTCACGTTTGCCAGCCTCTGGTCACCTGAACCTACCTGGTCAGCCAGGACTGCTGATAAATTATGGGAAGGGGTTCAGTGAGCATTTCTTCAGCTTCCTCAGTGCCTTTGAGGGAATCCCATCTCGCCCCATAGATCTGTGTATGTCTAAGAGGTATAGGAGATCAGTGACTATGTGGCCTTGGATTATGGGGCTTCATTTGCTCCCTGTACCTGTCTTCCAGCTCAGGGGGCTTACTACTCAAAACCCAGTTGATCTTACTGTTAAAAAGTGAGGCAAAGAAGACATTTTCTCTGCATTTTCTTCATCCTTTTTCACTGTGTTTCCTCCCACACCCAATAAATTTGGATTTATTAAATAAATAAATAAAGATTCTATTTCTTCAAAGTTCCTTATAAAATAACAAAGGGGAAGGATTGGCTTTTTGTTCTTTTATACTCTCCCTTTTACCAGTGCAAGTGATAAACATTGTTAATCGAGTACTTCTAGCGACAGAAATAAAAGCATTCAATATTTACCTATCTGTTTAAATAATCAGAAAAAGTTCAGGACCAATTTTCATATTCACTTATAGCTCATATATATTTTTAAAAATGAAGGAAGTCCCTTCCTCTTCATGCCTACCTTTTGAGTGCTTTCTGCTAGAAATCCTAGATTAGCAGTGTTGCTTGATACTGAGCATTTCATATAGGGAACTGCCAACCCAAATCATTGAAGAAACTGATAAGATTTCTATTTTGCAGCTTTGTATCACTTCTGGAGAGCTTTACTGAAGCAGCACAACCCAAGGCGAATGCAAGGATCTCTCTGTTGGTATATAAGCAGTAGGCTATGACTTAATTACATACAAAATAAGCTATGCGTCAGATGTATCAGATACGCAAACTCAGTCTATGAAGGTTTGGTTTAGCTTCTCTTCAGATGTATGGGTGGTATGCTGACAGATCTGGTTGAGTCTATAAATCTTTAATAAGTGTAATGCATTTGTGTATATTTGTATTTCAATAGTTCAGTACAGAAGTTCCCTTATGAAAGAATCCCACTGTTTTTTATTATGAAGGATTATTAACTTGTCTTAAGGATCATATCTGGTCACAGCAAACTGTTGGGTCTCAGAATGTATTTCACATTTTTCTCCAAAAAGTGTTCCCTGGTGAAATGTTGCAGAGACATTAGTGGCAAGGGTAACTAGCTCTTAAAGGCTCTGATTTGAGAAATTCTAAGACGTAAGCAGCTGCATTGCATCCGCCCACAGATCATGTGTAAAATACTGTGATCCACTTGCACTTCAATTCTTTCAGAACTTCAGGAAAATTGAAAACTGTGGTGGGACTTATGTAGTGAATGTGATTAAGAGCCAAAAAATATTATTGTACTTTGTGTGAGCTTTCAAAAGTCTTTAATATAACATTGATGTTTATATTTAAAATACAAATAATAAAGAATACACCTAGTATTTCCTGGGTGAATATTCATAGTTTTGAAGTGAAAGAAGATCACTCTCCAAGTGATTTCATTGATCAACAAGATATCATTCTCCTTTAAGTCATATTATCAAGGTTATTGGTGATGATTTTTGAATACTTTTGATGGTTTCCAAGTTCAACTCTGTTTCTTCAGACATATTCTGAATCTTCTTTGAAGACAGAACAGAAGGGTATGAGGAGGACAATCTTTTCCCATGTTATCAGTCAAACTCAGCTCATTGTCTTCTTTCATTCAAGGTCAGAAATCAGTGTGACTTTGGTAAGCTAAAATGGTTTTTTAAAGATTTGACTGTGTAAGAGAATACACTTTTGCAGTACAGATCTCTTTGCTGGTGATAACCCTAATTAAAAATTCAATTCATCTATTCAGAATTATTATGCTTATTGACTTCCTTGAAATACTTGTCAAAGATCTTATGAAAAATTAAAATCTCAGTTAAATTTTAAAATGTATTTGTCCTGGTTTACAATACTATATTAAGCTATTATAAAAGTGTTCTATCCATTCATATGGCGAACCAGAGCCTCCACTTGGTATTACTCTTAAATATTTTTCATTAAGCACTGGAAACTGAGATAGTCACACTATTTTCAGTAAGCATTATTTGCTTTAGGCGATGCACCTGAGTTATGATGAAATAAAGACTTGCCTGTGTTGCCAGCATATCTGTGATGTATACTACTAGGAAGACAGATGTATCTTATTCTTAAAGCCTCACGAGGTATAAAAGAAATGCTCAAAAGTATCACTTCCAAGGGCATTACATAATTTATAAGTTTTCAAAGTAATGACAAGAAGAATCAGTAAAAAAGTTACAAATTTCAGTTTCTTGGTGTAGAACTGCATCCAAGATTTTTCAGAAGACAGGTGAGGGTTTTTTGCTCTGTACACTGTCAATGCAGTGCATGTTGTAAATGCCAGGAAAGGAGACAATAGTACCATCTGATTCTGATCCAAAAACCCATGCAGGCAAAGGGAAAGGTCTTGCAGCTGACTTCCCTGCATTTTTACTGGAGATGTTGCAGTCTGATCAGTTTAGAGTTTCTTTACATAAATAATTGGAATTATGCAATTTTCGAAAGTATTCTCTTGGTCAACTCCATAGATGGTTTCCACCACTGTGGAATGGTGTTACTAAGAAATACTGAAAAAATTTTAAAAAAATTAATAACATTTAAAACATGATCATGAATATTTCTTCTGAGATTAAGTAACAGTTAATAGTATAACAATTGCCTAGTGAAAGAGGGAGTAAACTTTGAAAAAACTGCAAACATATGAAAACTTTCTATGAAACAAGTTTGGACAGCATTATTTAATGACTAAATAAAAACTGAATGAAGTCTGTACTGAGGAAAAAAAACAAGTCAACTGGATTTCAGGAATACAAATTAAAATAAACATATGACTATGTTTTTTTTCAAATGAATAGCTAAGAAGCATTAATTAAACTGTTTAAAAATAAATTAGAAACACATGCAGACATGCTGTCTCTCCCTGGAGGGAGGTAGATGGAATAACAAGTGTCTGCCACCTTGAATTTGCCAACAAATCCATACAATAGGCAGAAATAAGCTCCACACTTTATTTTACTGCATAGTGACTTAATGTTTTTTAATTCAATTCTTTGTCATTTGCTGGACTTCTTCAATAATGAGGATGCTATGTTCCACAATATGTCTTTTTATTCAGCTAAAAAAATAAAAATAGAGGTGTCAGATTAGCTTCTAGAATTATGAAAGTAAGAAATATAATGAATACATATATTCATTATATTATAATGAATATATATATATTTCTTATCTATTTCTTATATATATAAGAAATATAATGAATATAATGACACCAAAGATTGAAACATATGGAAACAAAATTACTTTCTGCATCCAAGCAAAGCTGTAAAAAGTGAAACATAATCTGTGTACATTTCCTGTGCAAATCATAATCAATACCTGTAATTTTTAAAAGTATACTTAGGTTTTTGGGGTCATCATTGATTGTTGATGTTTTATCTGTTTTAGTACAAGTACATAGAAGGACAGTGTTCTGATGAAATGCTTCCTCCCAGCTGCGGAAACAATTTTACTGTACTGTTAGAAAATTTAGTAGGTGCAATAATAATGGAACTCTTTAAAGCATACTGATGCACCCTGAAAGCACAAAGTTAGATTTGGTCACATCTTTGGCTTTCAGTAGACTTGAAATTTAATCTGTTTCTTATTCTGAGGTGATTATTGGTATCTCAAGGTGTTATGATAATACAATGTATTTAATTTATTGAAAAGATCGGTGAAAACAACAACCCAAATATATGTAATAGTTTTGTGCAAGAGCGTTTCCTGTTAGGCACAGAAAGCTTATATAAACCAACACAGAAGTTGAATTTGTCTTCATTTAAACAGAAGGGAAAAACATAAAATTTTCTGGTAGGATGGGAGGTGAATTAATGACTTCAAGCCCCAAAGTACTTATGGGGATGAGTAGAAGGACACACAGCTCAGAGGATTTTCCTGGGTTTTTTTGTTTTGTTTTTTTTATTCAAGGAATTTAAATCAGGTATTTCTCACTGCAGCTGTGTGAAACTCACTACTATTTATATTGACCTTTTAATTGTTATAAAATCATGTATTTTGGTACAATTAGCATTAACCTGCAAGCAATAACCTTTTACATGTTCAAAGTGGTTGCAGTTCTTGTTATTATAGACCACTTTCAATGCCGTTCATTTAGTATGCTGTGTTTTTAACACAAATGTAATCCACTCTGCATTTTCCATTTAAAATGCATAAGGCAAAGTGCATCATAACAGGATGTAACTACGTATTAATCAAATTAGCACAACACTTCAAAGGCCCTGGCTTTTTACTAGGCTACTGTTAGACCACAATTCATGATGGAAAGCAACAGTGTAATGAAAGGCTTGGCAAGGGAGCTGTTTATTTTCTTTCCAGAAAGATATATTGTGGGCTAATTTTCATGATGGGAAAAAATGTGGAGGAAAAGTAACAGTAAGCATTAAGCTAAAGCACAATAAATGGAATTTAAAATACTGCTGTGGGTTTGCTATTGACAAGCATAAATGTAGTAATTAGTTGATGACACAACAGAGCTCAAACGACCTATTGTTTAATTATTCAAACTTTGTGATCCAAACAAAGAAAAGTCAAATTATTCAATATTCACATTGAAAAACAGGAACAGCTGGGAAGGTTCTTCCCTCATGATACATTTAATTTACTGTGTAAACATAAGACCCTTCAGCTAATTCTTTTTAACTACCATTTCTCAATAATTTCAAGTATACGTTACGTATTTTCAGTTTATAATAATTTCAAATTTTGTTTCAATGAAGGTGTTGTGAAGTGAGATGTTTTGCCGGACTGACTCTTGCATGGAATAATCATGATTTAGGAAAACCAATCCGAGATACTTCCAGTGGACTGCAGCAAAGCATCAGGAATGCACAAAGAAACTGCGTCTGCATTGCTCTTCTTGCAATGCAATGGCTTTTTATAAAATGCAAAAATGGTTTTCCTGATTGAATGTATGTTATAACATCATTAAAGTTCCAGATAAAGTTAAAATGGTTTATGCTAAATTTTGGAATTATTTTTAAAATTTATTCATATGTGTTTGCCCTATTAACCCATTTCCATTTTCTTCATTTATGCTTTTAGGCTTCGGGGTAGTTTGAAATTCAGCCTGAAAGTCAGGGTGAAACTTCCATTGACTTTAGCTGCAGCAGGTCTGAATTACTGTTTTCATCCAAGTTTTCCCTATAGCAGCAATAACTTCCTTGTCTCCCAAATACAGCCATCTACTCTTTTGTTACTTATTTGTTTATTTATGCAAAATTTTATGCATGCATGCTATTAATGTTGTTTTCTAAATCAGTATGTAGTCATTACACCCACTACTGTTTTCTATTTATTCCCAGTAGATGAAGGAAATAGTGCTCAATCCTCTTGTCTATGTTTTTTAAAACATATAAGAAATCTTTATGGCCATATCTCTGTTTTCATTATTGAAGTGCATTAGTAATAGCAAAGTCTGTATGAGCACCTTTTTGGAGATGCTGAAAATGACTGAAATTTATCCTATGGAAGCCTGCTTTGACATACTTGATTTGACATGCACACAGGCTCTTCCTAGAGAAAATCACTGAGGAAATGTTATTTTAAGTTATGATGGTAATGCTTCCAAAAGGAAGATTGAAGGTGACAGGATAAATCTTTAGGAACCTTTCAATTATGAAAGAATGCAGTCAGTGCAAATTCAGAAACTGTTCAGAGATTAAAAATATTAAAAATAGAATCTACCTCTAAGAGTACATACATTCCTTTTGTGTGATATCTATACAGGAGACATAGTACATATATAAGGATTTTACACAAATAATAATATAAATTTGTATTAGTTATCCTTATATGGTGAATCTGAGCATTAAGTAACACAGATTTTAAATGGTTCAGGAATCATCTGTTGCTTAAAAGTCAATTTAAGATATGTTTTAAAGAAGCTTGGTATTTAAATATATCTTCTGCTGTCTCCTAAATGAAAAGTAAAAAACTACTGAACTGGAACTCTAAATCAGCTACATTAATAATCCTTAATGTTTGATGGTTTAAGGTGATATTTTTAATTATTGTCATTTCAGGATATTTTGGTTAGTTTATTTCTATTTCCTGTTTGGGAGAAGCTAGTTTACTGACAAAAATCCTAAACACATTGGCATAGATGAATGCAGTCACATAAAACATAGCTGTTGTTATTGACTCTAATAGGAGAACTGCATACACACACACACACACACACACACACATTTCCTTTGACTATAAAAATTTCAACAATTCAGATCACTCCATGAGACTTCATTGCACCTGAAGAGCTGGTGCTCAGTAATTTGATCTACAGTTATTGCAGTATTCACATTTACTTCTGACTCTGTGATGTGCTGTATAAGAAATATTTTCATCTGAAAAGTGCCAGCTTACTTTCAGCTTAAGTTTTAACTTAAGTTTATGTTAGTTTTTTGTATCATGTCCACCACAATGGCTTCCTATATACAGGCTTCAATGCCTATATAATGTCTAATGCTATCCTCTTTTCATTGTGAATGACTGGAATCAAAAATGAGGCTAAATTTTTATCTTAATTGTGAAAAACTCTCACAAAGATGGCTGAATAGAATTGTCCATTTCAAGAAAGAAATTTTAGAAGGGAAGTCCTAAAATGTAATTTAGCTATCTCTGTGTCATTTTCTGTGGTATTTCTATATACTTCTAGATGAGGTTCTCTAGATGAGAGATATTCACTCTACATGAGTTTTAAGTCATTCAAATCATTCCATCACATCTGTAGAGAGAGTCTTTTTCATATGTGACAGACCTTGGAACATGAGAATATCTCTTTGTTTAAATTATATGTTTTCTCAGTTTTATCCTTTCACTTCTAGGTGAAATTTTAGCATAATGTATTGCTTATCAAAATAGGAAGAGAATATTTTTTTTCTTTTGCAAACTGTGAATATTGTTAAAATAGAGAAGATTAAGCTGTGATGACTTGCAGGACATTTTGGAGGTATGTGTTCAGTATGGTAATCCTACAAGAAAGAAAAAGCAGTTCTGAATACTGGGCTTCTTCCTAAAAATTTGTGTATTAGAAATCCAATGAAATTTCAGATAAATAAAAGATTTATGGGAAAATAAATGCAATACTTTAAAATTTCTCCAGAAATCCAGGGATGGTTTCTGGAATTGGAACAGAATCCTGTCACTGCTTCACAAAAAGTAAAAATCATGTCCAAGCATTGGTGGAGAACACGTGTTCTATAATTTATCTAGAGCATCAGGTTGCCTGAACTGAGCATTTTTAGAGCATTGAAGTTTCTCCTAGAGCAACACCACAAGGACTAAGGGCACAAAGTTACTGAACTGATCCCTATATGAGGGTGCAGAACACGTTCAGCGATAACTGCTGTATTAGTAGGCAAGGAATACTATTTTTCAAGCTGTTTATCTCTCATATCACTACTTAGTGTAGGTCAGAAGACTGAAGGTGCAGCATCTCAGGGAGAATTATACTGCTTTAGCAGAAGGTAGAAACATTTTTTAAAATGAATTTAAAAGGAGGGGAAGAACAGTACTGGTAATGAACAGATTGCTTTTTGCAGGAAAGACCAGCTGCTGGTGAGAAAAATGGTATTGTATTTTACTTATATAACTTTTCTTTGGAAATACAGCCAGAAGAATTCTTCCAAAACAAAGAAGGTTTCATATATTAGAAAAGTCTTCTTTACATTCTTCAAATGTAAATTTTCAAATTTTCAAAACAAAATTTTCAAATACTTGAAATTCTTGAATCAAATGCTCCATTTCATCAATGATTTTATAAACATTTTAAACAAAATTTAAGAATGAAAGAGAATTTTGACAGTTTTTTATTTGTTTTCATTTCCCTGTGGATTAATATAATTCTTCTCTGAAATTATATCTTTTTGGGTGAAATTTTTCTGCATTTATTTATATATGAAATAAAAGCATCCCATGTTTCAAAAATATTTATTATTCATTTCGTCATAGGCTAAAAGCAAATAATCTCACCCCACTCTGCAGGAAATTTTCAAGACACATACATTAAGGTTGCATCATGTCTTAGGTGCAAATATATTTGGTTTACCTATTACGTTCAGCGTTCTGTTTAAAAATAGTACAAAAAATCATGTTATTAAATGAAAAATAGATGAACCTTCAGGACTCAATAAAAATCATTACTTAGGACATATGACACATATGCAGGAAATCGTGCTATTTATTTTTACACTACAAGACACTCAAGTTCAAGTATTAGAGATGAGAATAAATAAACTAATTTAAAATAAAATTCCACATGTCAATGAAAAGTTTTATTACCCTAGGCTTGGAATTATCTCAGACGTCAGATAGCTATATTTCAAATATTCACACAATTTACAACATAGAAAAAGTATTCTTGTTCAATTATTCTTCAATATTAAGGTTTATTAATCTCCATAAAATCAAGCCAAATCTAATACTTATGTTTCTAAATAAATGGAAGATTTGCAATCCAACTATTTTTTATATATACTATTTTTAAGGAAATATGCTCAAGACATAAGCTGACAATGATACCGTCAAGATTCATTTCCAAGCATTAATGCACATTTCTTTGTCAATATTTCAACACTTTCATCACGTTAAAACTTTAAGAAGTTTAATTGAAATCTGTAAATTAATCAAATTCACTTGTTAGCACAAGTAATTTTTACTTCTTCTTCAGTTAACTATCCAGAATCTGAGATTTTTATTATGTGCTTGCATAGAAGCGTGGTAACATCCCCTCACCCTAAAAATGTCAAAATGGGACTTACTTTATTAAATTTAAAGAATTTGTGAAGGAATCATCTGTCCTTGAGACATCTCCCCCAGTTTCTCTGTGTTGTATGAAAGTATGAAAAGGAATCATTAAAACAGAACATACAGTTTTTTAGAGTTTGGTGAATGCAGAGATGAAAACCCTCCTATTATAGCCAGTTTGACACTTTGAGGTTCACTGAGCAGCAGATGCTCTTCTCTTCTGTTTTGATATGGCTGAAGAGCAAATTCTGATTTACTTGATCTACACATGGGCTTTTAGTCATAAAATAAGCAGAAAATACAGTCAGATACTGAAGCCTTCAACATATCCAAAAAGGCTTTTTAAAAGAATTGTTTTGAAAATAAATTTCACTTTAAAAAAAACAACCTTTCAGTTAAAAATTCTTCTGTTTCAAACTTTATTAGGAATTTTGGCATAAAAATTTATCATTTTCAAGATGTTATCAAAATGCTGAGGTATGGCAAACGATGCTAGGACATCCAGCAATTACAGTGTTTTGCTTTTAGCCCTAGCTGTAGCTAATGTTTATCTTTTGATATCTCTCTGTTGGCTTTTTTTCTTCCAACCAACACGTTTCCATCCATCTGTAGAAGCCAGTTGATGGCCCTGAAGATTTACTAATGTGGTTGCTGTTGTCTTCGTCATTCTCCCCTGGGTTGTGATATGACAGGTACCTGAGATGGATCTAAATAACTCGCTACTCATGGATGGGAAGGAGCTTTGCAAAAATTTCCCTGTACCCTTTCCCTCTTTTATTCACAGTGTATTGTGAGATGTTAGCTACTTTTTTACTTGTTTTCAGTCCTAGTAGAGGACAGTACTGGCACGATAACTAGAATTCCTACTTGTGATGTTTCAAATCCAATTCCCAGAGCAGAAGGCTTAGATAATGTCTGGTGTCCATCAAAAATGAAATGAATCTCCTAAACTTTTGGACAGTTTTGGTCATTGTGAATATAAATGTGCTGTAGCCAACCAGTTAATATCCTACGTAAACAAAGTTTACTTAATTAAAAAAGTTCTAATTATACACAGCTCTGTACCATTAATATTTTTGTACATACAGGAAGACATAAAGTAAATGAACAAGACCTGACCTAAGACAATATATAACTGTTTCCTTAGTTCCAAAAATGCATTTATTGATTTTGTTTTCACATGGTCAGAATAATACAAACATTTTTCAGCTGCATCCTTTAGCACTCAGCCCATGCAGAGCTATTAAAAGTTACCCTTATAGATCCCACCACAAATAAAATGCTGTTGCATTAGATACCATTACATTCCTTCTTCAGATATACAAATAAATACAGTCTTCACCAGATATACAAATAAGTATAGTCTTCACAGAGTAATGTTAGCAGTGTTAGAATACTTCAGTTGCCATTGGCAGCAATAAGGGTGATAATACTTCTGGGATGAATTATGTATTAATTGTTTTGTTGAAAAATGGAGATGAACTTTATTTATGGCTGAGTTTCTCTAAAAGGGTTACAAGGGTTGCTCTTCTATTGTGCACACCAGGTTTTCAAATCAATATTTATACATATTCTGCAATGTTAATGCAACCCTATCCATTTGTTAAAATAAAAATAAAACCTGACCTATTTACAGTGTTCTATATATGTTATACCAGCAACTCTATAAACATCACTGTAGAGAATTAACACTATGGATTCAGTGGTATTATTTATCAAATATTCGATCTGAAAATTTAAGATCCTGTTCTGTGGTCCTTTCATATGTGTAGCTCTCTGAAGTGGTTTGGAGGTCTGTATGAGAACGGGCTACAGGACTGCACAAGGTAATTGCTCTCCACAAAAATCTGGAAACTTATTGGAAGCATGAAAACTCAGATTTAGGTTCAAGGATCAGGCCACTTTCTCTGCTAATGTCTGGAAAAAGCAGCCCATTTGAATCCAAATTTATACCTTCTGAAGGTATAATTCATGTCTGTGAGAATATATCTCCATTCTAAATTGCTAGATTTCTTAATACTCTTCCCATCACTCCTCAACTTTGACCCTGCAGAATCACTGCCTACTGAAAGGAGAGGGGGTTTTAGCCCACATGGCTCATTCATCTTTAAATCTTTTCTTCGATCTTCTTTCCTTTTTAAAACCAGGACTGCTGACAACTGCACTGAGTGTTAGCTGAGTGAGTAGCCTTAATTTATCTTATTAGAATCTGAGCCCCAACCACCAACCTCATTTCACCTCAGACCTTTTCCCCACATTTATTAAAAATGACTTATGTTCCTCTCAGACAATTTGCATAGAAAAGATATGTCAAGTGCTTAAGTGTGACGGATCCTGAATTCAATAAACCCATATCAAAATTTTCACTATCTCATAACATTAAAAGTTAATTTTAGATATATAGTGAGAAAAGTCCTTATATTATAAATAAGAACTGTAAGTAGCTATATTGAGAAATTTCATTTTGCACAATGTGAGACAATGTAGGTGTATAACACTGAGATCGACTGATTCTTCTGTCATGTTTTGGTGCAAAATAAGAGAAATTGCACTGACCACAATTAAATCTAGAGCAGATTTTGATTGATATATTTGTAGTAAAAGACTCAATGTATGAAAATTTTTTACCATGATGAGTTACAATTTTAAAAATAGGTATATAACTGTCTCATATACCATGCATTTAGTATCTCCTTATCCTTAAAGGAAGTTTAAATATGTAATTTTTAAAAAATTAACTGTTTAGTTTTACACTGGTAGAACATATACAGATGTATTCCCCTTTGTTAAAGTCAATGACAATCTCACTTCAATGTTGGCTTATGTTCTGCAGGGATTTTCTTTAAGGAAGGTAAACCTGGCAAGTGAAACACGCTGACAAAGATCCAAAGTAGATGTTTACGGTAAAAAAATACCTTATTGTAGGAAAGACTCAGCTTCATTTCACTTAACTTCAGTTCCTGCAAGTTGTTCTGAGGTAGTTGTCCAGCTTTCTTCTACAATCACGATAGAAATCAAAGGGATTTGCCTGGACAGAGTGTCATCTTTCATAATATCAGTGTCAAAGTTACATGGATTGCCCTTCAGATGCTTGAGTCTCCCCATTGACCATTAAAGAGCATAAACAGATGCTTTATACTGGTTATATCAGCTTAAGATAACTGAAACTAGGTGATGAATCCAACCCTAGACCACTTGAATATTGAAGGCTCTGGAGCTTTAGGCTCTTACTATTGCAATCGAGGAATTATTTTCTCTCTCTGATGGAACACAAACCAATAATGAAAGAATGGGCTAAAGATGACTTGTCAGACATACAATATTTCCATTAAAATACTCCAAGTCTATAAGTGCAGACTTGACTGATCTCATCTACAAACCAGGTCTAGCTCTAAGGTGAACATGCAGAGCTCCCTGAAATTTCAGAAGAAGTTGGCTGCTCCACCTGGGGAATGGAAGAAGCAGCCCCAGTCCTGCAATAGCATCATCTTTTATGGGTTAGCCCAGTAGCAGTCTTACAAAGGCAGATTCAAGATAAGACCGATATTGAAGGAGCCATCCTGCTTAAAGATATTGAACATCCCTATTCCTTCGATAAACAAAAGCCACTAATATGGATCTGATTAAAAGCAAAGAGTTTTTGTACATACATAGGCATAATTTCCCTTGTAAATGAATGAAAAATTATTTATTTTTTCTTCTTGAATATTAAATGCATTTCTTAAGGAAAAACCACTATTGTCAGACACAACTACCTTTGTTGCCTATATTTTGTAAGTATGAGGCAAATAAACAGCAAAAAGAAATTTTAATTTTCTTCTTAGTTCTCATTGTAGTTTTTACCTTTCTTCTAATTTTTTTTTTCCAGATTGCATTCAGCATTCTGGCTAAAGTTAAATTTAAAGATACATTTAAGATTAGTTATTAGGAGAGCAGAGTGCTTAACTTATTTGAACTGATTGGTGATAAAAAGCCTTTCAATATCACTTAGTATGCACTCTAAACACTTGACGGGCAGAAGATACAAGTGCTCCCTCACTATAAGGAGAAGAGGCTGGCTGTGCTCTGAAGCTGTCGTCCCACAGGCTGCAGTTGACAAGATCCCTGCATTATCTGTTCTGCAAGTGGAGCACTCATACTTATCATTGCAGGAGCTACCACTCTTACTTTCCCCCATATAATATTTAAGGAGACTGCTTAGAGTATCCACTTCTTCCTTTGATTTAAATGTGATGTTAAACGTGGTTATTTGTACTCGCGGTTGATGTAGCCGAAATACAGAAAGAGAAATGATTTGCAGTGTTTGCCAACAGAACCGTTTTGTGATTTGCTGGACAGTAACAATGTCATCAGGTTCTGTACCTTTATTTGTAAGACATACACACACGCATGCGCGTGCGCACACACACACACACACACACACGCGTATATCATTATACAAATTTGGAACAGTCTATCATGAAAAAAAATGAAACCCCCCGAAAAAGTATATACACGAAATGTGGAGGAAAAGAATCACAAGAGTATCCAGCAATATTTGCACTTTCTGTGATGTGGCTTCTCTACTTATAGAATATGGAATTATGCTGGTTAAGATACATTTAATAATTTAATAATATTTAATTATTAATTTAATAATTATTTAATAATACCATTCTCAGAATAGTTTCTGACAAACAGCTGAATAAGGGTAAATGAAAGGGTAGGGCTGTCTGTATTATTCAGGACTTTCTATTACATTTACAGTCCTTGCTGGTCTTCCAACCATTTGAATTAACACAGAAATACAGATGAGTCTAGGCAAATGAAATTAGGTATAAAACAATCTCAAAAATGAAATACTCTGTCTCTTACAGTTTTTCTAAAGGGTCTTGTAAAGAACACTTATCTGAAATGTTATTTAGACACCTGAAATATGTTTTTATCAATGGAATTGCTCAAAAATTAGAAAACTGGTAAATCATGCTGTGTAAGTCTGCAGAGCTCATGATTTTCGCTTTATTTGATAACTTTTTAAAAAATGTTGAATGTACAAATAGTTGTTTTTGTCATTAATCAGTATTCCAACCTTTTTTTCAGGATCATTGCACTTTTTATTTTCCTGGTCTTTTTCTTCTACCTTCTTCCCCCTATTAATAGAAAGTGGTTTTAGTTTCATTAATATGTTTTGTCATTTAGAAAATGGAAAATCTTTGTTTCTTTGAAAGCTGGAAGGGTCAAAATAGTGTAAAACCAAAAATAAAAAAAGAACATTCAATTTCTCTAAAGAATAGAAAATCCTCAAAAAATTATAATTTTGGGCCAAAAGTCTGTTTTTTAAATACATATTCATTCTTCTCTTCAGGTTGGGGACACGATTTTTTAGACATTATTCCATTTTTTGGTAAGAATTTTGGCACCACGTCAGAATTGATAGCTGAAAGTATTAAAAAAAGTTAATTCTATTGTCAATTATTTTAAATTTGCAATTGTATCACATTGCTGACACATATGGACGTAAAGCTGTCAACCGGAAACTGGAAATACCTTTGTGTAGATAAACTTGAAATTAACATTGACCATGTCTTAGAGCTCAAAAGAGGAAGTTCTAAAAGTTTATTCAGTTTTCCTCTACAGATGTGAAGTGCAATGCATTCTGCCTTATGTGCAGATGAGAAAGTGCACAGAGCCAAGCACAGGTGGGTTTTCCAGTTGGGAAAACCATCAGGAAACCAGCACATGGACCCGCAGGCTGCTGCTCTGCAAGACTCAGGCTGCTTGTGCTGTGCCACCTCTGCCCTGGGAACCCAAAGAGGGGCGGGCGCGTAGCCACAGCTGTGCCCATGGCAAGCTCCCCAGTGCTCTCAAGCTGATGCTGCCTTTTGGCATTGACTGTGGAGCTATCTAAAATCCCACAGCTTTGAAGGGGAGCGCATCATCCAGGATGGCTGGCTGTGCCTATTCCCCACCTCCCTCTGCATCCTCTGCAGCGCAGTGAGTGCTAACCCTTGCGGTGGTGCGGAGGAGCAGGTGGCAGCTATCTAATGTCTTGCTACGAAGCCACATGGACACATTTTTCCTGCATGCAGACACCCCAGGGTCTTCTGCCTTTAGCAGAGGCCCATCTGCTGCTCTCTGCCGCAAATGCTGTGGAGGATACTAATGCTTGAAGAAATGGGCAGTAAAACTGTGACACACGTACCTGGGACCAAAGCATCAGCTGACATAAAGTTGTGGAAGCTGTGCTCTTTCTCAAAATTTTCAGGGTCTGTCCCAGGTTGTGAATACAGCTTTGAACTATGTTAGAATAGAAGGATTTAGAATTATTATTTAATTCATATTTTGATGATTTTCTTGGAGATGCATTGTATATTCAAGAACTATGCTGTTCTCTCTGAGGCTTCAGCTTTGGAACAAATTCAGATATAAACTCTCTATTTCTCTCCTTCTGTACCTGACTAAAGCAAAATACACCAACTAAATGGAACAGAAATAGGCCAGGTATGCTTTAAATATGGTACTATGAATACAGAAAAACTACATTTCAGTCAATATATTACATTATATTAATATGTTACTTTGATCAGTTTAGGCTTAAATAATTCAAGACAGAAAACAAAGACCAGTATTTAAGTTAGCCTCTAATATTCTGGGTCATGATCCTACACTTGTGGAGTTGAACACTGATTTTATCTTGCCTTGGATTGCTGTTCAGAAAACCATCTCACTGGGAAGCCTTAATCTCTTAACCATATCCACCAT